>OY282516.1:21397261-26397261 GCA_958296145.1 Hydrotaea cyrtoneurina | reverse complement strand
GACTTTTTGAAGAAGGCTTGACTACGGAACGAATGTCCATGAATAGAACATGGACACACGAAGAACATGATCGAATAGTTTGCTGATATTTTCTAGAAAACTGGGAGCTGCCAGTTTTGGAGCCAGCGAGACGGCCTTAGTTCCAGCTAGTTTCGCCCCTGGGTTGTCGTTTTTTGTTTGTTTGTTGCATTCAAGCCAACACCACACCATGTGTGTGTCTTATGGCTGTTTGTTGGTTTTTTTTTTTTATGGTTGTATGCTAATTTACAATTGCCCATGATTGTAAGCGATAACTACAACAACAGCAGCAGCAGCAGCTTGGTATTCGTTGCATGTTGCACATACCCCCATGCCTACACTGGGGTTTGCAGTAACCATTGGTTGTGACAACACTTACTATCCAAACCACAAAAGGTTTCTGCAATGGATGACAATTGAAATATTCTGTTCGAAATTGATCGTTGATATTAAGAATGAGGTACACATTGGATACTGGAAGGGCCAATTCGACAATGGGGGATCAGGATCGTTTAAACTCGTGATTAAACTCGATAATAATGATACAAAATCGATTTCGAGTTGGGACAAAACAACAATCGCCAGGGACGTCAAAATGGGGACTTTGCAGATTAAACACAATTTGACTGCAACGTGTAATGTCAACTGGGGACATTAGAGATTAAGTACAATTTGAATTCATAATGACCAGAGTAATGAAATTGTATGCTACAACCTATTTGGCGCCAACTGTCATCTTCTCTTGCGTTTTGACGAAAAAAAACATTCCGTTTAAAAATGGACTTAGCACTTTTGCACTCTAACTTTCATTCGGTCAATAGGTCATAAAAAAGTTTTCACTGTAAAACAGTTGTATCTACTAAAAATAATGTACATAGTATAAAAAAATCATTTTTTGGTGTGCTTATTTTAAAAATACCTCCACAGTCCAGGAAAATAACTGGGGGTTGCTCAACAAAATCTCTGAATTTATTTTTCCCTAGGTTTACGACCAAAACGAATGAGATGTGAAACAACCGGTTGATTTAATGAATAATTGGAGTGATGATTAGTTTACTCTGATCTTAGCAAATATCTTCGGCAACGGCCAAATGATCATAAGAAAAGAAGGACCAAAACATAAGAGACTGACTACGATTGCTAAATAAATCTGACTGAAACTAAAAAATGCAAATTATATTATTATTATTATTTAAAATTACTCCGTATTGGAAATTTTCAATGGATTTTAATCAATTGATGAAGCTCATTTTACTTAAAAATTTAAAAAAACTTCGATTATGTGCTCTGTAATCTCCTTAATAAAAAAGATACGAGAAAGCAATTAAAATTGAACTTTTTTCGAAAATTTCACAATTTCTGATAGTTCTGAGAAAATTTGAATACAAAACGAACAAGGAATACAAGCGGGGATCTGTAGTCACCCTCGATTCCCTAGGGACCAAACCAACTTTCAACAACAGTTTAAAAAAATTATTGCAAAGTTTAAAACAACTTTAGAAAACTTTGCTAAGAAACATGTATGAAAATACAAAAACAAAACAAGTTTCTCACATTTTCCGTAAGAACTTTTTTGTAAAGCTATTTTAAATTTGTATGAATACAGGGGTAAGTATTTAAACATTTACCCACATATTCATAAAAATGTAAAAAAAACCTTTGTTAAAAAAAAATTGTGTGAATGTTTGTTTTTGTATTTTCATAAATTTTTCTTAAAAAAGTTTTTTTTTTTAATTTTTAATGAATATGGGGGGTTAGAACTTGGTCATACCGACAACCGACTACACTTGGAAGAACTGTAACTCAGCAATAGTTGAATGGATAATTCGGTTAAGCTTTAGGGGGTTTCGCCCCCCCCCATCTCCATAAAATCTTCTTTGTTCATAGTGAATGTGATATTGCCACAGTACGAACCTTTTTCAGTTTGGATTGTACTTTTACAATCCGACGACATTCGTTTTTCCATTCCCCACATACTCGTATTAGTTTTGCTCAAAGTTTAGATTTTGAAAGCAATAAAAACTACAGATCCCCGGCTGTTTTTTTTTTTTTTTTTTTGTAAGGCTTTTGTGTCTGCGTCAGTTTGTCTGGTGACTTAAAACAGTTCTTAAATCGTTCTGTTCAGTTCTGGGGATGGCTGGTGTGTGTGAATTAATTTTGCTGTAGGCATTTAATTCGAAATGTACGAGCATTTGTTGCTTTCGCGACATTGTCTCAGTCGGATGTTGGTTTGAGTGCACTGTGAGAAAAGTAATATTGTAAAATGTTTTTTTGTTTGATGCGCAACTGTGCTGTTGACGCTGCTGTTGTCGATCGCAAAAACTTGTCTAATAGATTTTTTTTTTTGGTAAATTTGATATGAATATGATATAAATCAATTTAAATTGAAAACTCCTCCATACTGAGACGCGTCCTAATAATTAATTTTGTGGTCGACCTCGATCCTGAAAACGCAGTTGAAACATTAAATAGATCCTTATTATTTAATATTTTTCTTGTTGCTGCCGTCCTGCTGATGTAGCGTATTTGCCGGCTGTTTGAGCATCATCTGTTTTCTTGTTGACTTTTAGAACATATGATTTTTGCAGTGTTGCCATATGTTGCATTTTCAAACAAGCTGTGCAGCGAAAAGTCTCATATCGTGGGATTCTATCATGAAATACTTTAAGTTTTTTGGAATTTCAACAAACTAAAGACTTGGAAGAAACTGTAACTAGAAAGAAAGAACTCCCATAGTCTTTAGTTTGAATAAATGAAATTTGCTAAGCCTCAATAAATGAGATCGTAGTTAAACCACGATTATGTGAAACTCAGTTTCTAATAAAACTGAGTTTAAAATAAGTGGCCATAATAAAAATAATATCTTTTTTTAAGCGCCTTGGTAAGTAAATCGGTAGCTGGCTTGCCTATTAGCGTGGGGATTGTGGGTTCAATTCCCACCTTGAACCCAAAATTGGAATATAAATTTACTTTGTATTGTAATTAATAAATAAATATATATTCCCCTTTTTTTTTAGAAAAAAAACGTTAACTGAATGAATGAACTTCAGTTTAAACGAAAAACGTAGATCAACCTCGAAGATTCGAAGTGGCCTGATTTAAGACTTGATGTAAAGGGTGTTTTTTATTGAGGTATAGAACTTCGAATTGAAATAAAACACAACAAAATCGTTTTAATGTCCATCAATTTGGCTTTATTGGAAGGATAATTTTATGCCATTAATGTTTAAATATGATTTCGGGCATGTGGACGCCGCGGCTGGCTCGAATAAAGCCAATTCTACAGGTCCAATTTTCAACCACTTGTTGGAACCACAACTCATCCACATTCATGCCATCCAATTCGGGAACAAAATAGTCGGTTATCATGGCTCTATACCGTTCTCCATTACCGGTAACTGACTCTCCAGCATTATTTCGGAAGAAGTATGGCCCAATGACTCCACCAGCCCATAGATCACACCAAACAGTAATGGCATAAAATGGACGGAGCTTGCGGTGAACTTCGCGAACTAAACCATTACTTTCGAAATAAATTTGCAAGCGTTGTTCTTTTGTCAACCTGTTCATGATGAAATGGCAAACCAAACTAAATATTAATCACTTGACAGCTGACAAAATGGCCGCCAGTTAAAAAAGTGATGCCAACTTAAAGTTCTATACCCCAATAAAAAACACCCTTTATTATTAATTCCACATACCACATGCCAAAAATTAAGGCCCCAACACCTTTGGCTATGCCATTTTTCAATGCTTGTGAGATTAATGTCACGAAAGACGTACCAGCGAAATCTATGTGTGTCAGTTCCTTACAAAAAATGTTCTCAGTGTACCTTTTTGGTGACAGGTTTTTGTTGCTGTTTAGGTTTATGCCCTTTTTTCAACAGGATTCTTTTTTGTGTTTGCCTTTTTTACTACAAGTTTCATTACAAATTGTTTTGTGTGCGCTTAAATGTTTCTTTTCTGAGTTTTTAACAGCTTTTTTCTTTTGGTCTCTGACTCAAAAGATGTTTATCGCGTGTTGTTTTGGTTATAGTGGAATTTTATGGCAATGAAATTTTAGCGATTGTATCCTCTTCTCCCCTCCACCGGACCATATCAGAACAGCTATAACTCAGGAACGTTGGTGGTTGGTTGTTCTTTCCCCGCTCGCAGGCCTTGGTAGTCATTTGTGATGTGAGGATAAGCGCAACTGAGATTGGAATCAGCACAGGAGTAGTTAAAGCAAGACAAGAAGAATGACCCAGTGTAGAGTATGCAGGCATAGCTAAGAAACTACAAAACTATTCTCAATATGTTCACACTAAAACAAAATTGATCCTGCTATTGAATCTATGTTTGAAATTTTGGGACACTTTATCAAAATCTAACGAATTTTATTTGAGATTCATTCCCAATACAAACAACATTATGTACAGGGTTTTCCAACAAGAGGTGTTATTTGGGTGTTCAAAGAAAAATTAAATTTTTTTTAAAATAAATGATCGGATGTTTGTTTCATAATAAATAATAATGAAAAACAACATCAGCCAAATGGCCGACCACGCTTGCTATTTCCACGCCATGAAATAGTCATGAAATGAAATTTTCCATAACAAAATCGCAAAGTGGCTGCCCTATGTCTTCGATAGCCTCACGAATTCTATCTTTGAGGTCTTGAATCGACGCTGGGCTGGATCCAATGACCCCGCCGGACGATAAGCCGCACCAAACACTCACACGTTGAGGATGGAGAGGCTTCTCCATGCGAACTATGCCCCAGATGCGAACTATCGGGTGATTCAAAATGACACCTCTTGAATAAAATGAACCTCCGCTTTGTCAGATCGATTGAAAATTTGCCTATGCTTTTCTAATCGGAGAGAATTTATAAAATATCGCATTGTTTTGTATTATTAATCGGTTTTAAGTACTTTTAATGGCTGACTTTGAAATCAGAAAAAAAGAAACCCTATAAAGAATTATAAAAATTGCTCCAGTGTGCGGATTTAAATGTGTGGACATAAAATTGTTCACAGATTTAAAGAAGAAAAAAAAAAAACAATCTTACTATGTGTATGTATGTGTAACAACAAGTTGTTAAGATATCTGCAATTTGAAATATTTAGAAAAGATCTCTTGAAAAATATGAATTCATGGTAGTCGGTACCAGAGAATAGTTTTTGTACCTTTACAAACAATCCGAATCTGTGTTGTTCTATACCAAACATGCCCTATGTTTTCCATACACAGTTGAAATGTCAACGGAAACTATTGAAATGCTTAAAAAGTCAAAACGCATAAATCTCAAACATATTGAGTCTTATTGAGTGTTTGTTCAAATCTCCATACTGTTTGTCTTCGACATAAGGACTTTAAATATTTTACGAATAACTCTTTAAATATTTACTTAGTTCCCTTTGGCCACTTTGATCATAGAATCCTATCGGTTAGCAAAACCAGCTGTGACTGTTAATCTTTGATTTTTTTTTTTCATTTCATTTCATTATCAACCAAAAATCATTTTGCAGTTTCCGCCTTTGTGGTGCCACTTCAAAAGTCAGAAGAGAGAAAAAACAAAGTAACAGCCTGTTCTTAAGACTGGGCATTACCCATCGATGACCGAAGGAAAATGTTTGTGTTTGTATACGAGTCTGTCGCAGCCATCCTTTTCACATGTGTGTTCGGGTGTGTTGTTTTGAATATCCTCCTTATGGACATTTCAAAACAACTTCAGCGCCATTTGTTTCGAACAGCATGACAAATGTTTGGGCCGAACGAAAATAAATACCATTAATTGTGTGTGTGTGTGTGTATTTTCATTAGCAAACACATGCGAGTGTGGGTGGCGTTTATGGAATAGCTCAATGTCGAGGGACACTTCAGGACAATTGATGCAAAAAAAAAAACGTTCATTACAGTTTCAAATTTGTGAGTCTAAACTGAGACTTTTGGACGGCCGTATCTTACAGTAAACCCAGGTTCGAAACCAGGCACCTTTACTAGTTAGAGAGTAATCTCCAAGCCATGTAAAACATTTGTAGAAAAGCACTAGTGGGTATGATATCGTACACAGCTCACATATTAGAGATACGTTCCCTTAATGGAATGTTAATCGAAATAAATAAATCCGTGTGCGAACAGCATGATTTACACATTTTCCCCCATTCGCGATGTCGTGTAAAACGCCCACTGGAGAATGTTTGTAAGGTGCTTCCTACACTACAATTGATTTTTTTTTTAAATAAAAGAAGAAACTGCCATTGTCTTGTGATGGTACAAAAGAGGTTAGGTTGGAACGAGGCACCTCCACTCGGAGAACCCTAGGGTCCATTGTGAATCCCTTCTGTATAAAGGAAAGTTTTTTTTTTTGTAAAAAGTGAAAGATATTGAAGAGCGTATAGACTTGACGTCCAGCCATCTAATGCCGCTTATAAAGCTAATTATGTTCTCATCCCTTATCCTTGTGGTTACACAAATTGAAATTACCATAGAGGCGCCCCGGTAGGTGAGGTGATAGTGTGTTGCTTCGATTGCCACCAGGGGCTTTGGTCTGTCGCTGCAACAATCTAGTCATATGGTGTGTGTCACCCGGTTTACCCTTGGACCCAAAATTACAATATAAATTTACTTTGTATTGTAATTAAATGTAAAAAAATACAAAGTTTGCAATTCTGTTGGGACCAATGGTTAAACAGCCCGATTAACCCACTTCTTAAAACAAAATATGTAAAAACTTCAATGTGGTTCCAACAAGTGATGCAAAACAAACCTTCCATTTCATCCAATCAATCAAATTTTACATCAATTCAAAGAAGAACATTAGATGGCACTTGTCTGCGCTAGTTTCGTCAACAGACTCAGCTAACGCTAATTTTGCGTTTCCATTATTTGTGATAAATTTCATTTCGCGTCGTCCCTGAAACATTCGCTTGTGTCGAGTCGTCTCTGTAATTTTTCAAAATTCAAATTAATGAGTGTTGAGTTTGTATTTCATCAATTCTCCCTTTGTTAGACACTTTAACTGAAAATCAATCAATACCCAAACCCAACAAATTTAGCGACAACTAAAATAACAACAACAACAGGCAAAAAAGATTCCTTATCGATTCTGCGCTATGTTTTATCATCCGTAATACATTTTCAAAGAATATTCATACACCAAACATCTAGACACACGCACACACGCACATGGAATATAAACGAGAAAAAAAGAGTATGAAACAAAACAAAAAGATATCAAATTTCCCTTCAAAACTCGTACATATTCGTTGTTGTTGTTGGTTTTTTTTTTTTTTTTTGGTTTTCGTATAAACAGCGAAAAGCAAATGCAAACATAATCAATAGAGTTGGGGCAGAGAAAAAAAGAAGACCTTTAACAGAATACAACAGCAAAAACGAACAGAAAGAGTGCCAAGACCAAGATTTCCAATCCGATCCAATCCACCGTACTCCTGCTGCCTTGAACGCATTGAAAGCAGAACGAAGAAACTCCAAAGAAAACATAATCTTAAATGTTCCACACCATAGACATCCCAAGGACAACTCTTTCATAAAGTGACAACTATGTCATATTACTCGTACCTCTATAGCCAGTCCGTCCATACAACGACAGACATTCGATAGTTTTTTTCTCTCCCTCTCTCTCTCTCTTGTCATTCTTGTTTTATAAGAATTACGCAAATACGGCCAGCGAAATAAAAGAGCACTAAAATTAAGAAGAAAACTTATTTGTGTCATATTAAATTTAATTTCGAAAACCGGCGGGCACAGCACAGCACTACAAACACCAAAAGGAATTTTTCATTAAAGGTCTCCTTCAACCTCCGTTTAATTGTGTTGTTGTTTTTGAGCTGTGACAAGTACGATATGGGTGGTCTGAAGTCTGATCTGGTGATAATGCAATGATATAGCTGGCATTGATTGAAGGAAAAGTTCACAAAGTTAAGTGACTCATCGCAGGCAAAATATTTTACTTTGACAGCTCGAAAGCATAAATAGGATGGGATTATTTAAAATGTAGTCAAGAAGAAATAAAGCCTATAGACAATTATTTTGCTTGTAATAGAACATTCAAAAGAAAGGTAATTTCCTCATATTTTTAGCTGCCATATTTTTTCCCAAGATGCGGAAATATTTTGGACGTAGCCCTGGCAAACAGTCTTGCCATACAAGAATGCATATAAACATCATATTGAAAAGTGAGCAAAAATCAGCAAAACCATTTCTGAAAATCGTCAAACTTAAAAACCCTCGTTTCTTTGTCGAATTTTAATTTTATTAGGTAAAAATCATAATCGCAATTGTTATTATTTGATTTGGACAGTTTTTGCATTTGAAAACGTTTGTTATAGTTTTATAAAATGTGAAACGAAATATCCGTAAAAAATTCCAAACGAAATAAAAATAAAATTTAAATTGACGTTTTTTATGTTTCGTTTTACAAAATGGGCGCATTAGACATCAAAACAATTGGATTCATTTAGTTTTAAATAATCTTTATATTAGAAAATTCCTTCCACAGAGTCTTCGTATTTAATCGAATTCGTTGTTACTTTTTATTTTGTATTTGGTACAAATGGAATGTTGACTTCATAATAAATAGAGGGTTTTCCAACAAGAGGTGTTATTTTGGTATTCAAAGAAAAATGTTTTTTTTTTTAGATAAATGATGGGATGTTTATTTCATAATAAAGAGGAAGGTATGCCGTTAATAATGAAAAACAACATCAACCAAATGGCCACCACGACCACTTATACAGGACCATGTCCTTTTCGTGAAATTTTCCTTAACCACATTGTAAAGTGGCTGCCCTATGTCCTCGATAGCCTCACGAATTATATCTTTGAGTTCTTTAATCGACGCTAGATCTTCTTCCCCAAAGGAAGAAGACGCAAGGTGTTAAATCACACGATCTCGATGGCCCATTGGTGATCAGCTCTTCGAGTGATAACACGGTCTGAAAACTTTTTACTTTTGCGAACTGTGAAACATTTCGACAAAGTCAACAAATTATTTGACACTTGTTAAAAATTTCCAAAAAAAAATCAATTTTAATTTTAAAAAAATAATTTTTTGTAATTTTTAACCTAACAAAAAAATATATAAAAAAATTTCTAAAACTCAACTTTGGAAATAATTCCACAATTATCGAATTGTCCGATTTTGAATGTTAATACCTTAAAATAATCGCTAACTCCTTGTCTACAATCAATTTTTTTTATTGAATATTTGTTGATATTGTGTCGACCTTTTTTATCATGAATTTTTTGATATACATTATTTTGAGCTCGACGTCAAAGTTTTGGTTTTTTGAATTGAATTCTTTATTTATGTATTCAATATTTCGTCATGCGCTGGGTGACATCTTCAGGAATAAAACATAGAGTTACACTAATCAAACGTCACTCTATGTGCACATTTTGTATTGAACTCTTTTATAGAACTCCAAACTGTTAACTAGACCAAAAGTTACAGACTTTAGGCCGATGGAATTGGATGCTGGGTGCTTAGTTTTAAACAAACAAAAATCATTTTGTAAAATTTTTGCAATAGTTAAAATGCACAACAAATCGAACAGTCTGTTTTCATAAAACGAATTTGTTCGTTTGTTAAGGGTTTCAGACATTATTTAATTCTGGTTTTCAGATATACGAGTAGAATCTCAAAAGAATAAGCTCTAAATATTTTTCAGAATCCATTTTATTGCGCCTTCAGAGCAGATAGCCATTGTTGCTAGTGCTCTATAATCTTTTTAATCTTAGAAAAAAAAAATGTTAATCAATAAATAAATTGCGCCTTCAATTTTGAAAATGTGTAACGAACAAACAAATTCGCTTTATGGAAACAGGTACTAAATTATATTTTATAGTGTTCGCATTTGACTTTGTTTATATCTTTTCAAAGTAATATTTGGTTTGTTGTACTCCAAAAAATCTGGAATAAAATAAATCGGAGATAAACTTCTCTATAAATACAAAAGAAAATCCGACCGGATTTACCACGATTGCTCAACAATATTTCATTACAAAGATCCGATTTTGGAATCGATCTAATTATATCTGTCTTTCCGTTCAACTGTCAAGTGTACGTTACACATGACTTGTTTCGATGTTGCTTTAAATGTGTTAAGTTGTAACCCTCAAATACCGAATCAGCGAAATCTTCCAATAATAAACCAAAAAAACGATTAATATATGAGATGATCTCTGCAAAACTGTTTTTGTTTTCTTCAATTTAATTAATTGCATGAAGTGGCAGCTAAAAAAGGCTTTCTTTTCATTTCAGTGTAGCCAACATGTGTTTCACCAACTCACTTGCTGCAAAGTTAGACATCGAGGGAGAAGCGAAAGAAAAAGCCAGCAAGAGAGTATTAGGAGAATCTCATACAAAAGTGTTTCTGCTGTGGCCTTTGAAATTATTTTCTACTGATGGCAGTTTTTTTTTTGGTTTTTCGATAATATGGAATTTTGCCAGAACTCCAATGAGAATGAATATTTGTTGTGCCTAAAAAGAAATCCTTTGGAAGCTCGCAATGCTTTGAAAAAGACAACTAAATGTTCTGAAAGCTAAAATGCCCTCCAGCGCCACCAATCGACTACGCCCCTGGCCAGCTTGTTTTTCCTCACATTCGAGTACATCCATCCAAGTATTTTGTCTATATATTATTAAGTATTAAAAATCATTTGTTTTTGTTTCTGCTTGGCAAAATGTTTTGTGTCTCATTCATTTGATATTTTCCGTTGTGGCGGCTTCTTAATATTTCGTAAAAATGCTGCTGCTTGACTTCTGCAAATTTCCATGCAAAAATATACATTTTTATTAAATGTTCTCATAGAACAGATGAATGTACATTCGCCAAATATTATTATAATATAAAGAACCTTGACATATTTTTTTGCTCTCATACAAAGAGCTGCAGCCAGAACAACAACGATTATATACTTTGTACATACGTATATATATAACGAGATACCGAGCCAGTGAGTGAGTGTTCATGTAAAATCATTAATTTTCACCTTGTTGAAAAAATTTCATAAAAATTTCAACCAAAAAAAAAAAAACAAAAAAAAGTGGTGCTTAAACTTTGAGTAACACCAAACAAAAACGAATATGTAGACATATATAATTTTGAAAACCACAGCGTTTAGAATGATTTTACAGAACGTAATGAAGATTAATTTCCAATCATTTGTTGCTTTGGTAACCTTTAGTCGGTTGACAGATTTATTTTTTTTTTCTGTCGCTATTACCCGTGGACTTTTTCGTTTTGTGTTAAATCTGTTTATGGTTTTTCTTTGTCGTTTGTTGGAATTAAATAAATTAGTGTTACTTACTCTTTATGTTCGGCAGCTCGATCACGTTGTCGTCGATTCTTAAACCAATTTGAAACCTGAAAATACAAAAAACTCATCATTATTTGCGATCGAAATACCCAAGGAAATTATAAATAACAACATCTCAGTAATAGAAAACCATTAGTTATGATTAATGAGCTGTTTTACATGAATTTCATAATTTTGTCCGTTACGGTTTTATTTATCTTTCGTATCTGACTGAATTTCATTTGCAGCATTTCGCTGTTTTTTTGTTCGTGGTCCTTGTTATTGTTGTTGGTGGTGGTCTGTCGGTGATTTTTTTTTGTAATATTTCTATTACACATTTGCTGTGAAAATGATGTCAACTTGGTTCTTTCTTCAAATAAAACAAAATTTCTTTGTTTTGACAAATCTTAATGAGCACAGTTTCAAATTCTGACAGATATTCGAATACAAATTGCAAGAAAACAACACGAAAAACAAAACGAAAAACGTCTCATAGCCACAGCATTACCTAACAGCACTCACAGCGTAAGCAGTTTTTAATAGAAAACTTTACAAGAAGATGAATTGCTTACAGGGCATCATTTGTGGGGCATCGTTTTTTATGGAAAAAGAATTGGAAATTCTGTGGCCATCGCAATTTGTTTTTATCGAAAATAGTTTCTTAGACAATTTTCACATTCATGTTAATTTGTCTCTCAGGCAAACTTAAATGTTTTTTTTTTCTTTTTTGTGTAATTTGACAGCCGAAATCCGATAAATATGAAATCTGGTGAATTTGGTTCGTTTGGTTTAATTCAGTAAAACGAAATGCTATCTCTATACTTTTTTTTTAACTATTTTCGCAAATTGAGTGTATATGTTTATATTCCACCTTTTTTATATGAATATGAACTAATATTTTATTTATTTATGCTCGAGGTCTTGTTGTTTTCCTTATTATTTGACATGTTTTTAACCAACGTTGTTTTTTTATACTTTCGAGCTTTCCCATAAATATAATTTCTATTAAGAGGTTTCGCTCGAAAGTGCCTAGAAAGAATGTAAATGCGGATCTGTAAGAAAAAAGCGGTGTTTACATGGTTTGGGAAAATTTACCGCGTAATAAATGAACAACTTGATGAAGTATTTACAAGTATTGCAAATTCATTAATGAGTCTAACAATCATGGATTAATTAATCTGTATAAGAAAACATTCCAATGAGTGTTGAGAAGTTTTTACTGAAACGATCAAAACTTCACAACATAAACTACAGCTAAACTCTATGAAACGATCAAATTTTTACAACATAAACTAAGGGTAAACTCTATGAAACGATCAAAACTTCACAACATAAACTAGAGCTAAACTCTATGAAACGCGCTGATAGATTTACACGTATGCGTCTGAACAAAACCGTCGAGGCAAAATGTTCTCTCATTTTTAGAGTCTTACCTACATTTAGATGCAGAAGTTATACAAATTAAAGAAAAATCAATGATTTCCCATGTTTTGTGGGTGAATTTTATGTTGTGAATTAATGTTTTTGTTTTCTGAATTTGTGTAATATTTTCTGTTTTTTAGAATATACTGGTGAATACAGTACATTCTTCTGAAAAGAAAGAATGATATCGCTCCTTAAATACAAAAGTCACACATTTCAAAAAATATATAAAAAATATTTTTTTTGCATAAAACGCTTCTTAAACGATGAAACTTTCATGTTTCGCTTAAACTGCCGTCATTTTATGATCGAAAACTCCCGAAACGAAAACACATAGTTTTTACAAAAATCATAAAATAATTAAAATTATTTTTAAAAATGACGCTCCTGTATAATTTGCTTATTTTGACTTGTGGTGCTTTTGTATATAAGGAGCGATATAACCAACAGAAGAGCGAGCAGCCAATCGTTCTCTATCTCTCTCATGCTGGCGCTAGCGATTTTTCATACCGCAGTTTAAATGTGTTCCGCCGCATAATAAGTGATTTTTCATTCTCCCCAAAATGGACTAGTTGTGGAAAACTAAATTCACTTAAAATCTCCAATTTGCGACTTTATAAAATAAACTTTAATTGTGATTTTAATGTGATAAAACTTTAAACATGATTTTCTGTCGTTATTATTGGATTCATTCGGTAAAGCGAAATCCTCAGAGTTTCAAGTTGATAGGTTGTAAAACCAGCATTTGCATTTGTTATAGAATTTTGCTAATTAATTTTTAAAAGGCTAATTTTGTAATAGATTTTTGTATAAGACACATGTTATGGATCATAAAAAATAGCCTAAAACAAAAGAATACCCTACATACTTCCAACCTACTGTATTCTATGGCGCACTGTGGCTCGAAATAGATTCAGCTCGGCCAAAACTCAATAACCTTTGATCTAGAAGACATTTTTGGTGGAACAAAATATATAATAAATCATAAATCGTCCGTGGCATTCAAGTGGATGTGAAACAGAACGGTAACTTTTTAACATGTTTTTTTTTAAAAAAAATTCTTTCAAATCGCAAATAAGAAACTTTAGAATTCGTCTGTATACATTCCTATTAAATTTTTCGATTTTCAAAATAAATAATCTTACAAACAAATTTTTGGACAACTCAAAAATGTTTACTAGAACAAACAAGTACAAATATACAATTAAAGTCGCTTTAAATCATATAATGACTTCGACAGAAATTTAAATATCTCGGAAGTTTGAAATTTATTTTCAACGAGACATTTTTCATACTAGAGACATTTTGATAGTCAAGTGGGCCGTAATGTTATTTCACTGTTATAGTTACGCACATAGTAAAACGCTACATTTTTTTTGTTGGGACCATTTAGCTCTGGGGCTGCAGTTCATATAATTATTCTTACTGACATTTCAATTTAAAATTTTTTTTTTTTTTGTAAAATCGGAAACAATATTTAATGGGTTTCACTTTATGGGTTTCTATTTTTATGAACCACACTGTGTTAACAAGAAACTAATCGAACCGTAATCTCTTTTCTTAAGGGTCCTACACACTATAAGGTTAGACAAAATACAAGTTGGGCGACAAATCAGTGATTGTAAATGACGCTGACAGCGTTTTTTAAACGACCAATCAAATTCCATAAAAAGTGATATCACTAGCCCAAGTTGTAGTTAACGCTTCATTCTAAAAAAAAGTTGACTTTTGGTTAAGAGAAGACGGTCAAATTCCATATAAACTGACATTATTTGTGTTAATATGCCTGACCATTATCTTTTATTTGACTAAACCTTTAATTGCTAAGAATAGTAATTAAGAAAGTTGCCTCATGAGAATCTTTGTTAAAATACCTTAATTGTTAAACAATTTCTTTGCATCAAATACTTTCAGCCACATTTTGGTCGGATAAACCAAAATATATAAAATGTCATAAATTTATGTTATTAATTATTTTGAGTTCGAGGCCAAAGATTTGTTTTTTTTTAGCTCAAAATAATTAATAACATAAATTTATGATAGAAAAATATCATAATACAGTCTAACCTCGATATAACGAATCTCAAGGGGATCAGAAAAAAAACGTTATATTGAATAATTCGTTAAAATGAGGTTCGTTACATCGAGGTGAAGTTGCACTTCCATTCGTTATAAACAGATAAATAAACCTTGTTTATTAATCATCATCTACATACCGTGTTATAGCGAACGATTTCCGCTAATAAATTAAAGCAAATTTGAACATCTCTTTTTTCCCCTGCCATTAGAACTTTACAGCTAACAGCAACGACAACTATCAGTGCTTATTTTACTAAGCATCAAACAAATATCATTTTCTATCGAAAAACTTGGAAAACTTTGCTTAAGCCAAAAAAAACACAATAATTTCGTGTGTGTCTGTGTCACTGCAATGGTTGATAATTCGTTATAACGAGGTTTTTGACAAACGTATTCGTAATAGAGAGGTTTATTTTGTATTAGATATTATGGAGCGCTGTTGGGGATTTCAAAAAATTCGTTAAATCGAGGAAATCGTTATATTGAGGGCCGTTATATCGAGGTTGAACTGTATCAACAAATATATATTATATAAAATGTCTTTTTAAAAAAATTTCCAGTTTAAAATCTTCATGTGATGTCTTACCTGCGTCGTTGTCAGTCCTGTTGCCTCGGCCAATTCACGCTTTTCACGCGGCGATGGATATGGATTGTGCGCATACCAATCCCGCAACACTGAACGAGATTTTTCCTGAAAATTACAGAAAAGAATGGTAATCCTGATTACATTTAACCTCAGTTTAATTAAGCAAAAAAAAAAAAAAAAAAAGTGTAAATATTGAAAACACTTTTCCCACAATGGGCACGGCATGGATGCGTTTTTAATCAAATGAAGCCTTGGCAAATCAGAAAATGCACAAGCATATCATTTCGAGGAGGAGAAGGAGGAAGAAGAGTTCAAATGCAATGATCGAAATCCTTCGAGTCGATGATTACAAAATCAACCCCTTTTTTTTTCCCAGATTATTAACTATGGCAACCCGAAGGCAACTCTAAAGCGAGTACACACACAACATTTTCCCATCCATCATATCCCCCTGGATAACTAACCAAACCGAAAAGAGGAAACAAACTGTTACATGTAACCTTCCATCCATGTGTTACATACGAACGTACGGGCCATGGCAGGACATTACTATGATTTCGTTGTGAGCCAAAGCTACCCCTCCGAAATGAATTTGTGTGGTACTACGGTTAAGGATGAATGATTAACAGGGGGATTCCAGGAACCCGAATGCCGCCACCGTTATGAAGTGGATCACACCAGTCAGCCAGCCAGCCAGCCAGGACTTACACTTACCTTAAAACAGTAACTTGTTTCTTCGCCATCCCAAATTGTGCGAGGCAGTGGAAATTTACGGCGAACACGATATTTACCCACAGCACCTAATGGTCTTCCACGCAGTTTTTCGGCTTCCACATAATGAGCTGTGGGAACGATGTCGTCGACGAACCAAACAACAACAGCGAAATAGTATAGAAGAAGAGAAGAAGAAGAACGACAAGAATAATTGAATACATTTAGCCAAGTTTGGCGATTGAAGGCAATCGTGTAAAATATATTGTTGCGATACTCACCTTTTAACCAGAGATTTTGTAGTTTTGAATGATTGTGAGGTGAGAACTGATGGTGCTCTAGCAATCGGTACAATTCTTTGTATTGACCGCGATGGAATGCAACGACGGCCTTGGCTTTTAGCACAGATTCGTTTAATTGCAATTTATCACATTGTGGCAATGACCATAGGAAACGGCCCAGTCTTTCAATATTACCGGCTTGCTGCAGAACCTGTATACAATATAGAATGGGGGAGAGTGTCAACGGTTGGCAATCACATTAAACAAAAAAAAAAAAATAGAAATAAATTTAAAAATTCACTAAAATGTTTTCTAATGCCAGTACTTGTTAGTGTAATAAAATCTGTAAATATATTCGCTATTGTTTTATTTGACTTTGAGGAATTTGTGAATAATACAGGGTCGGCCAAATTATTTTTTTTTTTTTTTTGAAAATTCTATAAAAAAGATGCTACTGGATATTTTCTCAAATTTCTTTTTTTATTTGAAAGTTCAATCCTTCCGGTTAATAATGGAAAATAATTTCATTCAAATGGCTGCCCGGCTGGCCATGCAGTTGTCTAACGACATCAGCTATACGATCTTCAAAAACAGTAAGAGTAAGTTAAATATTAACAGTTAACAGAAATGTTAACAGTAGACAGGTAACAGAAATGTAGACAGCTAACATAAATTTTAACAGTTAACAGATATAGTAACAGTTACAGCAATGTAGACAGTTAACTGAAATGTCAACAGTTAACAGACATGTAAACAGTTAACACAATGTTTACAGTTAACAGAAATGTAGGCAGTTAACAGCATGTTTACATTTAACAGAAATGTAGACAGTTAACCGCATGTTTACATTTAACAGAAATGTAGACAGTTAACAGCATGTTTACGTTTAACAGAAATGTAGACACTTAACAGACATGATAACCGCCGCACAGTGGGCCTCAATTCAATTGGCCAAACGTCTGTAACTTTTGATACAGCAAACATTTTTAAGTTCTGAAAAAAAAATATTTTGCAGTTAAGGAGTAATGGATTATTCAAAAGGTATTTCTATTTATCGTTTTTTTTATTTTAAGGAAAATTTTTTTTACGTGTTTGTTGATGAAATTTTGAAATTTCTCTGATTTTCAAAATTTAAAAAATTCAATTAGATTTTTCAACTTGTTTGGCTGCATCAATAATTTTTAGAAAAAATAAAATGTTATTAACCAACACGACTTTTCATCGTTTAGATATATTAAAGAATGCAATACAAATTTGGAAAGGTAGAAGGATTTCCAAATTTTAAGGGTTAACTTTCATCATCCCTAAATTGCACACTTGCAATATAGGGTAAGTAAATTTTTCTTAATCCCAAAATGAGAGTTTTGTAATTATTTGTTCTCGTTTGCTTTTGAAAATTAAGGACATAGCTGAAAAGATGACAAATTTTAAAACAATCGGAGCTTAATGGCGGTTCTATGGTTTATTATCGGCGAATTTAAGAAAAAAAACCCTATTTTATATGTATTAAATAAAAATGAGGCAATTACAAATTTGAGACCATTTACCAGTTCTGTGGCAAAAAAAAATTCCTTATAGTACAAAAAACCATTAAATGATTCCAACTTTGGCAGAATTCTATCTAAAATCTATTCTAAAAAAATAATCGCTTACTCCTTGCCTACAACCAATGTTGTTTTTTTTTGTACTACATTAAAAGTTACAGACATTTGGTAGATGGAATTGGATTTAGGAACCACTGTGCGGCGGTGAAAGAACATATTTTTGTAACTCCATCTATCTGTTAGAGATGCGGGATATAATGTAATAATCACAGAGAGGAGCAGCAAATACTACTTGCATTCAATATCGGTTGTCAATGATTTTTAATAGAAATACTTCGCTGCCACCAACAAGAAACTCTTGCTGTAAATGTGAATCTGGATTCGCTTGTCGAATAGTTGGGCAAATTGATATTTTTGTTAACAAGAAGATTTTCGTAGTCATATTTTATAGATCCTGGCAAACAGGCGTCCAGAAAATAGATTGGAATGTAGAGAGCAATATTAACATTCGCGAAATAGCACGTTATTTCATTCGTTTCGACTTCAAACATACTCAAAGTAAAGTTGAATTTTCAAAGTAAAAAATATAGCACTTCGAATATGAAGAGTTGCAAGTGTTCTCAACTACTACAAAGGCACATCTAAAGAGCTTCGAATATGGAGAGTTGCAGGTGTTCTCAACTACTACGAAGGCACGTCTGTGCTAGAAATTGTACTCTTCCCATGTTATTGCTAACAACAAATCTTATCAAAATGAACTATGGTCCCACAGATAGTTTGTAACTTTCTTGCTGTTCAACATTACGTGAGTAGTTCTTCCAATCTCTCTCTCTCTTTCTTTCTCTCTCTAGATATGTTGAGGCCATGCAATAGATAACAAGTAATATCGTTTTGAGTTCTGATCTGTACACTTAGCAGAAACGAGAAATGGATCCAAAAGCATCGAAGGCTGGAAATGTTACAAAGTAATATAACCCCTCTCCTATAGTCAACTGATTGGCAAAAAACAATAGTATGAAACAAATCATGAGACAATTGCCTAAATTATCTCTCTACCCCATACTTTGATAAGTTTTGTGGAATACATTTTTTTTTGAACATAACTTACCTCACACACACATGCCACTTGTTCCTGCGTAAAGCCGAAACTGGGCAAAGATTCACGACCGTTGGCGCCATTGGCGGCGCCACCATTTGTACTGCTATTCTGGTTACCCACCAAGTGTGTGGAACCGCTGTTGGTGGTACCGTTATGTGACAACATATCCAAATTATTATTGCTTGTGCTAGTGTTGTTGTTGTTGTTGAGGCCCGCCACCGTCAGGCCGGTGGGACTGTATGGCGGTGTTTGGCGGGAACTTAAAACTGCCGCATTCGCCGCAGCCAAGTCATAGAAATCAGTGGCGGGATGTTGTAACATGTTGGTGTTAAGCAGGAGACTTTCAAATTCACTTGATTTTTTTTTTATCTCTAAAATATTTTTTCTTCGTATTAACACATTCTCAGGGTGTTTTTCATTTGGTTTGACAACTTTTGAACCAGTACGAAGTTTACAAAACTGAAAAGATACAAAAAGATGAACATCATTAGAAAGATATTTATCAATATATATGTATAAATGTAAATATGTACTGTGCTCCATTTATACTATATCTTAAATCATCGAATTTTGAATATGTGTATTTATATTCGTTTTATTGATTTGAGCAATTTTTTTTAAAAATATGGGATCTGCTGGTTTGTTTTTTTTTTGTTGTCGTTGCTGTATTAATGGTTTGTTTTTAGACTTTGCGTGGGTATATCGGAATATATTCGTCGTGTTGTTGTTGTCCGTTTTGTATTTTGAAATATAATCGGATCGAATGGATCGTTTTTGTTACGCATACACCACCATCACACCACAGCACAGCACAGCACAGCACACCGTACCAACCCATCCCATCCCATTCATTGATTGTGAAAACGAATCTTAAAATATCTGAAATCACCGCATGAGATATGTGTGTTCGTACATGGGTTTTTCTTCTGTTCTCCACTGTGCTCTGTATTCGGTGTTCTTTTCCCTCATCTACGTTCTCTACTCGAAATTGTGTTCTTATTTTACTTTGCATTCAGTCGGTGCTTACGAAATTCTAAACAGATTTTTCTTGTATTCTCATTTTTCGTTTTGAAAATGTATACATTGAAATTTCATCTCCCTTCGGGAGAATTGTATATCGGATACAACTACAGTGGAACCTTGATAAGTAGCAAATTTTCACATTTCTCAATTTGTCACACTTTTTTTTTTACCAAGTTATGATTTTATGAAATCCATTTCAACAGAATCTGTAGTTTTGCTATACTTTCGCTTTACATAGACATACAGACATATGTGCCAACACATGTTGATCTCTGTGGGGGTCCATTGTATTGCGAAAAGACTTACGAACAAATTTTAGAAATACATATTAAAGAAATACTTTTGTTAAACCAAAACATATGAACCCAAAAATATCTGCTGGTGGGAGGCGCCCCGGTGGGTGAGTTGGTAGCGTGCTTGCCCATCAGAGCGGGGGTTCGATTCCCACCTGAAGCTTTGGTCTGTCGCTGCAAGAATTTAGCCTTATGGTCTGTGTCACCCGGTTTACCTTTGTAACCAAAATTACAATATACATTTACTTTGTATTGTAATTAAATAAAAATAAAAAAAAAAATCTGCTGGTGGGACACAACTAATGTCTGGAAACCGTTTTTGATCTAGGGATTTAGGGAATGTGGGTTTTGCGAAGCGAATATTCCAAATTAATGCGAATGCAGTCTTACTTTTTTCGAATGAGAAAACGATTATTCCAAAAATGAATTTTGCGAAAGCGAATATGAAAAATGATGCAAAAATTTCGCCTTCGCATATGCCAAAGCGAACTTCGTTGCATATCCAATTTAATCTTTGTAGACATTAACTGCCTGAAACACGATGTCGAACGAAAATCTATGAGAAAGAAAACCAGTCAATCACTTTCGCATAGAAAGTAACTGAAAATATTGCCAACAACTGAAAAAAAGTCGTAAATTTGCCAAGAAAAAAAAAACGCTAAATGTCTATATTGTAGCAGTTGACACCAGTTTCACTTTCAGCAGGAAAAACTACTAAATGAATTTCATTTCATTGGAAAAATATCAACTGGTGTGCCAGTTTCCCGGAGACGAACGTTTGGGTGTATATGGATGTGTTGTAGGAACCCACATGCGGATCACAGCCCCAAGAGACGACCTCAAGCGTTTGTTTTTTTATCGCTTAGATTTTCGTTCGCTTTGGCTTTCTCGTGACGCAAATCAGCTGTTTGTCGCATAGAAAGCAAGCGAACGTTAACGTTCGACCTTGTGTGTCAGGTTATAAATTGTTTGAGGTAAACCGATTACGTCTCAAACATTAAATACATGTTCAAACGCTTTGCCAAACATTCGGTAAATAAAAGTTGTGTTGGCTAAACATAAATCGGATTTTTCGCTGTGACAAGCCCAGATCGGTCTTAGGGGCTTGGAGAATTAAGCGAAATATAAAAAAACGTTAATGGTAGTTCTTTTTTGATGTGCCCTATCTGAAACACTTTCTACAATAGTGTTTCGAACATAATTGTTAAGATTCAGGCGAGCAATCAAGGAAAAACTCTTCCACGACATGAAGTTGAGGCGCCTGTCAGGACCAATTGAGAGCAAATTGTTATGTTCAAACCCACCCGCAGTATTCAGCATACATTGTCCCTTCTGGATATAACTCTTGTTCCAATCGATGTTACTTGGCCTGTCTGAGAAATACTTTACATCACATAAAGATTCCAAACATTAGATAGCCTAACAGAAAAGAAGCCGTGAAGAAACATGTTGTGGCTTCGAATGAAACGATGATTTTTTGCAGCAAATGCCAAATCGTGGATAAAAATGGTGAAGATTAATTTGTACTGCCAATATCAGCAGTAGTTGCCCGCCCTATGGCATCTTGGTGTCTTACCAACATCCGTTGCACATATCGGAAACTAAATCGTCTCTCGCCCTGTTCTAGAAAATGGTTTACTTGTCTCAATTATTCTTCAGCTTAATATAAATCAATGTGAAGATTTCAAAGGCTTTCCCCAAGCATAACATTCTTGTATGTAAACATTAACAACAAAAAAACAGTATTGCCTCCTGCAAACAAATCTAATAACTAATAAGGAGTTGTTTTATCCCAACCATTAAGTTAAATTAGTTTAACTGCCACAAACCTGAAGCAAACAAACGCATATAATTTAACATTAATTGCCATCATCTTGAACTCACAGATCGCTCACGTGTAACCTCTGTAATTTTGTTCATTTTTACAAAGAGAGTAAAGTTTAAAGAGAGAAACACTTTGCTGTGTTTTCTTATGATTGGATTTTTTAAGTGATTGCTAAGTGTAAAATTTACAACGAAAAGTAAGCAAACATTTAAAAAATTGATAAAACTTATTTATTGTTCAATGTTTTGTATCGAACTTTGATAATTATATTGAATTTAGAATTTGTTAATGGATTTAAGCTCGAGTTCAAGAATGTTAGCCAAAGTTTGCACATATGCAAGTGGAACTTAAGGTACCAGCGGACCTTTTTGATGTGGAAACTTTAAAGCCAACGGGGAGACTCAGAAATCGGAGAGTTATTTTCGTAGAAACTAGAACTAAATTTCAACAATCATGAATTTTTGGCAGTTATCTTAAGTGAGTGGCAGCGAAACCGAAACTACGGTAAACATATGGGCAAATCCTGCGTGACGAACGCTACATTCGTATGCGTTTTCGGATTAAAATATAACATTTTTGTGGTCTTCCAAAAGAGACACCTTCAAATTATACAGTGTTTAGTTTTTTGTAACTGTTATAAGTTGCAAAAATATTTATCACAAATAATTGTGATGCACGCTACAAAAAATAAAGCACACAAGATAAAATACCTACAAGACAGATGGATATAAGAGAATTCTTAAAAAAAAAATATTTGCAGTCAATTGTTGTCATTTTTTTTACCAACAGCCGTGAACCCATTTTTTCCAGTCACATATAAATAACACCTAGATTTGTTTAAAAAAAAATGTATAATATTTTTTAGTAAAATATCTTAATACAATTTTTTTTGGTCTATTTATAAAATGTAGTAAAGTAAAGTTGAGAATTATAAAAAAATTGTTTTTTTTGGTAGACTGTTTGTGGGACTTGCCCACATGTATGTACTACCCAAACATTTTATGTTTACGTGCAAACGTTAGCCAAACAAAGTTGTTTCTGCCTGAATGGTCATTCAGGACGATATAAAAACACAACATCAATAAGAGAGACTTTCTTCAAGTGGATTGTATTGAAATTTACAACATTTCAAGTCTCATCGTACTATTATGACCCACTGTATTTTGGCGGGTAGTTGAGATTTAAGCTTCAGATCGAATCCGATTTCATCTAGAAGTATCAGCTTAATACAATTCGAAATTGTCCATCTAAAAAGTGGCTGGTTAATATTCAAAAGTTTTTAGCACGAGCTATACTCATTAGAAGTATTTTTGTTGTTTGTTTCTGAAATTTCAACAACAACAATTATTGTATGTCTTTACATACATATGTGTGTGTGTGTGTATGTTTGAATGTATCCACCCATGCATATACGCACAAAAGTAAATTTGATCTCTCAGATCACATTGCTTTTCGCATAAACCAACAAACCATACAACCGACCCGATCCCCAACAACAACAAGAACAACAACAGCAGCAGCAACACAAAATGTACCCATGCAAACTACATGTGTAGAGAGATTCGTTTGTATATTTATGCATGTCGGTGGGTATGTCTGTCTGTAGCACAGTATCGAGTATTTCATCGCCTCTTTAGATAACATTTTTCTATAGTTTTTGTTTCTCTCTCTCCCTCTCTCTCTCTCTCTCTGAATATATGCCGCCGTTTTCCGAGACTTGTGTAATTTTAGAATTCTTAGTAATATGGTAAGTTTTTGTTTTCGTTATTTTCAAAACCAAAAAAAAAAACAAGAACATTTTTCCTAAAAGTGAAAGAAGAAAAAAAAGGAGACTTGATTTTTATTCAAAAACACACAAGTCAAACAATATCGACTAAAATCGGAAATCGTTTCCACTGTTGGGTTCATTTTGTGTTCTAGACATTTGTTTTGTTTGGTCGTTTTAACAACGAATGTGTACAAGTATTCTTTACAAAACACAATAAAACGTAATAAAAGATTCAATTGATTGATATACTCGTAGGTATGTATGTACAACCGATTAGGATTGCATTCAATATTCTCATATCGTAACGTTTGCCAAATTGTTTTCTTTTGTTTTGATCGTTGAACAAACAGTACGTCATAATGACCCTTTTTGGGTTGATATCGTAATAAAATGTTTAATGTAAATTATAAACAAAAAAAAAAAAAATTAACATGCATTGAAATTTGCACACATACATCTGAATGTATGTGTGTCAGTGTGTTGATAGTCGCCTAAGTCACATAATTATAATAATGAACCTCCGAAAAACATTTCGCTTTCGGTGACACAATCTAACAATCTAAACAAAAATTTTCGAAAAAAAAAGGTTAAAAGGTTAACCAAAACTACGGTTGCCATCCGTCCTCTTTTCCCCGGACACCGTCCTTTTTTTTTTTGGGCAGTCCTCATACCTTTTCATCAAGTGTCCGGGGTTATCAGACTTTCTGCATGAAATTTTTGAATTGTTTGCATCCTTGTACTGTTGCTGTTACTTCAAATGAGTTGGCAACACTTACCACAGAGAAACAAGCTGACCCCAATTTGTTGGCGGCGACTATAAAGCGGCTTCAATGTTATCGACTCCCTGTAAAGTTCATCAGCTGTTGTGTGTCTTAAAGTTAACTCTCCGAAAAAATAAGTCAATTTATTAACAGAAATATTGGGAGTAAATGTTCTACGTTTTGTGGTTGATATCCTCTTTTTCTAAAAATGGAAATGGCAAACGCTACACAAAAAAGATGTGAACACTAGGGGTCAATGACAGAGTAGTTATTTATTTTTATTCATTTATAAATTACAATTCAAAGTACGTTTATATTCTAATTTTGGGTACTAGGGTAAACCGGTTGACACAGACTATTTGGCTAGAATTTTTGCAGCGACAGACCAAAGCCTCTGATGGGAATCGAACCCACAACCCCCACACTGATAGGCAAGCACTCTACATATTCGCCCACCAGGACCGCTTGACATCGTAGTTAAACCCTTCAGTTTCCAATAAAACCGAGTTTAATCGTCAAATACGTTTTTGAGTGGTCAGCTGTTGATGTGGCAACTCTAACACTTATCAGAAAACTTATGTTTCCAGTGAATAATCAAATAACTTTTAAACTTTTGAGGTGGATTTTGGTCAAACAAGATTTTTAGAAAAAATGTGAGAATTAAAAAACTCTTCTAAATGAAAAGACTGATGGTAGTCGGAACTAGAACTGATGGTAGTCGGAAATCTTTTCCAGCATCAAAAAAATTACACAGCAGCTTTATTAAGGTAATTTATTTTATTTGTGGAATTTGGTAAATCAAAAAAAGTTCTGATTATTCTTCTTTTTTCGTTGAGTGCTGTCACAATCATATGGCTATTAAACTGTGGTTTAAACGCCTAGTATTGGACGATTAAACTGCGTTTAAACTGTGACTGAAAACCTGAGTTAGAAGTTTAACTTGAGTTTAAGCGAAAAACAAAGATCAACCTTGACTCATTTATTGGACCGGGGGTGCCTCAATCTTAAAGCGATTATACAAAATATGTCACCCATTAATTCATAATGCATCTTGGCCTAATTATGATCTCGAAAATATTTCGGTGTTATCCTTTCATGAGCTGTTACGGAAAACCCGGTACAAATCAATACTAGAAAATGTCCTTCATAATATCTGGGAAACGTTCCCTGTTTAAACTCTTCATTAATCCAATGCCTTTTTTTTCGTATATTTTCAACAGTTGCCTTGCTAATTTCTGAGATCTGAGTTTGTAGATCTTTCTATGGTCTTTGGTATTACTATGGCGCCTGACTTTAGCTATCGATTTTATTTCGCATTTTATTAGATTTCCTTTTATTTTTATATTAATCTTTTATATTCTGTCCAATCTTCGATTATGTTCTTTTAACTGGCCAAAGGCAACGTAACGAACTATTTTTCATTTCACAGCTGATTTGTTTTGTATTGCATCAGGCACCCTAATACACTTGCTTATGTGTAGGTGTAATTATATTGTAGGTGGGTATGTAATTCAGTTTCGTTTTGGGGAAATATTAAGAATTTCACATATTTGCAACAAGAGCGAACATAACATGGGAGTGGAGTTGATTACTCGGCTATACAAGCAATTGAGAAGATACCAATTTCGTTGCCAAATTTAAGTAGACCTTTTTAGAGAAATTATGAACTGGTTTCGTGTGCCATTCACATCGCATAACAACTGAGTTTGTTTGTCAGCACTCATTTGAATTAACGCCTTTTTTAGGAAGAAAGAAAAATGTTGTTATATCGATAGGCCAGGTCCTACAAGGAGCGTGGTTCGAGTTCCAATTATGTTTTGACAACTTTACTACTAAAAACAGAATTTCGGTAAGATCAGATTATTACACGATTTATAAAGTGGACGGAATGGTACGAGAAGAAAGGCCTTTATTAAATTGTGAATAAACGCGGAAATCCTCCATCGATTTTAATGAGCTATATCCGATTTTAATTGTAACATATGTGACCTTATGATAAACCATTAAAAAATGACAAGCTTTTGTAATTCTTAAAGTGTTAACTACCTGGTACCATAAAATGAATTTGGTCGTCGATATTGGTAACGTTATAAAATTGATTTCTGACATTTTTGAATTCTGGTTTTCAGATATATGTCAGGTATCGCCCTATAGAACGAGAATAGGATCTCGTTATTGGTAAAACAAAAACATTTTTGTGCGCCTTCAATTTTGGAAAATGGAAACAGGCAGTAATACTTTAAAACAATTAAGATAAACATATGTTTGTTGTCTTAAATTTGTTTATAACTCCGAAAATCGAATTCAGCTTACAAGTTAAAAAGTATTTATTAAGAGGTAAATTTTTTAAAATTTAATTCAAGAAAATCGGACTGTTCATTGTAAACTTGTCTCAAGAATTTTTTTTTTTTTTTTTAAAAATTCTAACAATATTAAATAATTAATTTTCACTATTTTGTATCGACCTTTTTCAATTATATTGAATTTAGAATTTTAGAATGAGTCCAAGCTTGAGGTCAAGAATTTTTAATAATTTTTTTTTTTTTTTTTTAATTTAATGAATTTTTCCAATATTTCGTTCTTCTTTGAGGAACATCATAAGCGAGTCTACAAATAAACATTACATAGAAAATATTTCGACCATATCAGTACATCAGAATTGTACAGTGGTTAATCGTTACAATTTGTTTTCTTTTGTTGTGCAGTTTTATCGTTGTCTAAATGCTCCTTTCATTTTGTTTAGTTCAGTAGGCCCACTGTACTTTAATTTATACCGTAGGCATCTAGAATTTTGGCAACTCACTGTATGCATTGTTTTATGCTTAATTAAGACCATATTAACTATTGCATACTGTTTAATTGTGTTTTTCTAGCTCCTGATCTTTGAGTTGATTCGTTTGTTAGCCTTTCTTTCCTCACATGTACACATGTATGGAAATTTGTTTATTTATCTTTCGATACTCGTTTTGTTCATAAATCTGTCAAATCGAACATGTTTCCAAACCAATAACGATTGTTTTTAAAAATTATAATTATTTCTGTTCTTTATGTGTGTGTGTGTGTTTGCATTTGCTCTGTCCGTTGTGGCTAATTAAAACTTCAACTTTATTAGATGTTAATTTCATATTTATGTATGTTTTTGTTTATGAATTCCCCTGTGGTGCCATCGACTCTATTGAAGAATTCCTATTAAGACGTTATGGAAAATGCTGTTTTTTTTTTTTTGGAATAGAAACACCATAGCAGACACAGGGCTGAGATGTAGGAAGTGATTATTCTTAAAGTTGCGGTGTCTACACAATACAGGAGATAATCGGATATAAGCAAGCTGGTGTGGTGTCTAGCACAGTGGGGGTATTCGACAAGTAATTGGAACTAAATCTCACATTTCTCAATGGCTGATTCGATTTGAAAGTTGTTCTACAGGGGTTTCCAACAAGAGTGGCTGCCCTATGTCCTCGATAGCCCCACGAATTATATCTTTGAGAACTTGAATCAAAGTTGCAAGGTGTAAAATAACAAGATCTCGGTGGCCAATTGTGACCACTTCTTCGAGAGATAAAACGATTTTCACCATTTTTTTATTGAATTTTAATAATTTCAATGCGTTGTTGAAACGTGTATCGTTCCATTTTTAGTAATGGCGTAGTTTCTACTTGTCTAATGCCAAAGACTAAAAGCATCAAAAGTGACACCTACCGAAATACCGGGTGACACCTCTTGTTGGAGAAAAGTTTACCGAGAAGGAGACCCAGTCTGGGGGATAACTGATCGTATCTTGCAGACGTATTGTCAAAAAACACATCTGGTTTCGATATTCCCCATTTATTGTTTTCTAAAAGATATCCAAGTGTCGACGAATGTATGGAGAAAAACTGTGGTGTTGTCTGAACCGCTTTCGAAGTTGAGGTAAAGTCAACTTTGAAGTTTGTGCTAGTATTTCTGAAATCACAAAGTCCTAACGGATTTTGGTTGATTCCATGTCCTATTAACTATGTTGTTGGTGGCATGGGGGTTGTGGGTTCGATTTCCACCAGAGGCTTTGGTCTGTCGCTGCAAAAATCTAAACATATGGTCTGTGTCACCCGGTTTACCCTTGGACCAAAAAACTAGAATATAAATTTACTTTGTATTCTAATTAATAATAAATAAATAAAAAAAAAAAATTATTTTGTACTGTAATTGAATAAAAATAAATGCAAAATAAAAATAACCAGCTTGATACACAATTCTGTGGAGATTTTGGAGATCTTCCACGCTTTTAATAAATTCTGGTATTAATTCCATAAATAGTCCACAATCATTTAGGAGTTTTCACAGTTTCCCGTATCCAAACCCAATCAACAACATTGCAACATGAAATATAAAAGCGATGCCCTCTTGAGTCCAGTTAACTTTATTTTCTGTTTCATTCATTTATAACATAATTCATAAATTAAAATAATTAATACAATTCCCCCTTCTGCATTTCAATTAACTTACCTAGATCGAAAAAACGGAAGCCGATATCAGCACACGCCACAGTTTTGGTATTTCCTCTGGTGGTGTAATTAGAAACCCCACTAATTGAAAGTCAAAGAGAAATATATTCTCTTTCCTTTATTCTTAAAAACAGTATAAACAGTACATTATGCGTTTGTTTTTATATAATTGCAATAATAAACCATTCGTTCATTATGATGACTATGGCTGTGTCATTTTTAACAATCACGCTGCAAGAGGCCTCGTGAACAGTGAAAAATGGTCCCAATTCAAAAATGAGGAGAGAAAAAAAACGTCTGAAATTGCTGGTGTTAGTCACTACAAGCAGCAAGACCATGAGCAAGGCGTATGAGCTATTAATAATTTGAAAAAATAACTCATACGTCATAATAGAAACCAAAATGCCAAAAATATCAGCTGTGGTTTGAAGGACCCTGTTCGAGGACTCCTGCATTTTTCACATCAGTTGCAACGTCAACATTTAAGATCGCATGGTCTTGTTAAACTTCACTACAGGGTTCACCAACAAGTTATTTTGTGTGTTATTTTGATATTCAAAGAAAAATGAAATTTTTTGAGATAAATGATCGGTTGTTTATGTCATAATAATGAGGAAGGTATGCCGTTAATAATGAAAAACAACATCAGCCAAATGGCCACGACGACCACGCTTACAGGACCATATCCTTTTCATTAAATTGTCCATAACCAAATCGCAAAGTGGCTGCCCTATGTCCGCGATAGCCTCACGAATTCTATCTTTGAGGTCTTGAATCGACGCTGGGCTAGGCTTAGACCTTCTTCCCCAAAGGAAGAAGTCGCAAGGTGTTAAATCACGCGATCTCGTTGGCCAATTGTGATCACCTCTACGAGAGATAACACGGTCCGGAAACTTTTTAGTTTTGCGAACTGTGACTGCACGATTTTCACCATTTTTGTAGGGAATTTTAATAATTTCAATGCGTTGTTGAATCGTGTATCGTTCCATTTTTAGTAATGTCGTGGTTTCTACTGGTCAAATGTCAAAGAGTAAAGGCTACAAAAGTTAGAGCTTACGAAATACCGGGTGATTCAAAATAAGACCTCTTGTTGGAGAACACTGTACATTCCCGTCGATTTATTTTCAAACAAACATGTTGCTCTGTGAGCAGTGAAATGAATATCGTATAGCTCAATAATCGACAAAAGTTTCTTCACTGTCAGCTTACAATGTTTAAAGATTGTTTTTATTGCATATTACGGATCTAAAGACTTTTTTCATAAATACTTGTATGAAAAGTGCTGTGGAGAGCTGTCATTGGCGGGACACTACATATGTATTTCCCTTAACATTCCATGAAGAAACAGACGCGCATCTTCTCCTAAATCTATGAACTGTGCACCGTATATTTTGTTTAGCCACGTTAGCTGGTCAGAGACGACTTTAAACAGTACATAGATTCCGCTCAGTATAGAAATTATCAAATCTCACAGATTTGAGACAAGTTTTCCTAAGAACAGTCTCTGTAAAAACTGGCTGCAATTATTAATTTCCACTTGAACTGTTTTAAAAATGTATATGTAAAGTTAAATAATTTTCCGCAGAGTCTTAACACAATTTTCGTTTTATTTTTTTTTTATATTAATTTTCCATAATCATGTATTAACGAAAATGTTGAACCTTCAAGAAATCAGATATGAAATTTACATCTAGATTTTTTTTTGGGGTTTTGTTTTGGCGCAAATCTCTACTCGTACGACCAACGAAAGACCATTTGTATAAAAATAAATGAAAATGTTTTGGTTTTATTTAGTATGTGACTTAATCTGTGATAAAATATCTTTCATACACCTGCTAAGAGATGCTTGCTTTCTTTGCTGTTGCTGCTGCTGCTGCTGGTGGTGGTGATTGTGCTAATGTTGTATCGTACAGCGATGACACATATCAACTTTAAGATACAAAACCAACAGCAGCAACAACACCTATGACACTGACAGCAACATTTATTCTACATGCACACACACACACACAGACAAACATGTTGTGTTAAAAATCTAAACGAAACACAAGCCATTTAAATAAAGCCGAAAAACGAAACGAAATAGAATATAATGTATACTCTACACCACAAACAGACAGACAGTCACACACACACACACATGCATACATTCTATCTGCATTCAAGAGATTCGAAATGAAAATAGTATCTACTCTACGTACGAATTATTTCAGATACATGAGATAAAGAACACGATGAATTGTTGTAACCGCCTGCATAATGAAAGTGAAAGCCCTGCACTACGACGGCCGACGGGGGTGGTGAACGAAAGAGGTGAGTATGTGTGACGGCGGAAATCGTTTGGTTTACAAAGTAGCAAATTTTGATTTAAAATTAATTCATAATTTTTTTTTTGTTTTTTTTTGTGGTTTTATTTATGCAAATTTAGTCTCTCATTCGGTTGCCGATTTTGTTTTTTCTACTCAATAAGAATTTCGAGTTTTTAAATAAAAGATTGTATGTAATGGACTGAATGTGTGTCGGTGTGTGTGGTGAGTGCATGCATTGGTGTTGTTGTTGTTTGATTCAGTCGTTCGTTGTTGTTGACTGAAATAAAAACCTGCTGTGATGTTAAGTGTTTTATAAGTTATCTTCAAGTATCTGAGCGAGCATCTACATAAACATCGGACAACAGCAGCACCAAACTACAACAACACGAGCACAGCATCAGCAGCAGCAGCAGCACGGCTGGCAACAAACAACAACAAAAAACCGAGAAATTCGAAATTCTTCTGTTATGATGAGACACTCACTCACTCGTACAACTTGATAATTGTGCGGTGTTGTTCTTGTGCTTCGTCGTTTTGGTCTTCTGTATTTAAGTTTGCATGTGTGTGTGTGAGTGTCACACTACACAGTGGGCGAAAATGATGTTATTAACTTTATTTTGAAAGTAATTCTGACATATGTAAATGTGGAGTTTCAGTTGAAAGCTGATTAACTTGTAAACAAGTATGCACCTCAGCACACTTTTCAGGGAATGGAGAAACCCTAGGATAAAACTGACTTGGCAGAAACATGTTTAATACCGATTGTTTCACTAAACGTATGACATTTCCTTTTGAAAAATATTTTCAAAACAATTCTATGGGCTTTGTTAACACATGTACTTGTGTTTCTCAAATGTGTTCTTCCCTGTCCAAAAATGCTCGACCGCGACTCCGACTCCGGAATCATCTCCGACTTCAGTTGTTCAATAACAACATTTCGAAAATTGTATTTCCGTCCACCATTCCTATACTCTATATTACACTGAGGTGCGTTTGTATCTGAAAGATAAAAAACTTCATAAAACCGAAAATATTTCAAATTTTTTAAGCGCCCCGGTAGGCGAGTTGTTATCGTGCTTGCCTATCAGCGTGGGGGTTGTGGGTTCGATTCCCCCCAGAGGCTTTGGTCTGTCGCTGCAAAAATCAAGCCAAATGGTCTTTGTCACCCGGTTTACCCTTGAACCCAAAATTATAATATAAATTTACTTCGTATTGTAAATAATAAATAAATTTCAAATTTTAAAAAATATTAACAGATTAATTTTTTCCCAATATATTTTATTTGTTTTATGGGAAATGTAAGTAAGTAAAACTCGAAGTCTAGCACATCTTTCGACTCCAGACTCCGGCCACGCCCCATTTTCCAAATTTTGGAGTTATTTTAGAAAGTGAATTTTTGTGGGTTGTCGTTGTCCATAAAGTCTGAAGCAGTTGGTTTTTGTGCTTATTTCAGGGTTTTAATTATTTATTAGCATTTAGAAATGCCTGCGTCTTTACGTATACGAAATGGATCTCCAACAAGCCTTGCAGAGGTTTGGAGGTGACTTTAAACTGAAGGTCCCCATCAGAAATAGAGAATGGATTTGTTGTCACAACAAATTGTGATACAGTACTGGAAGCTACAGTTGTTGTTGGTTGGAGTGACAAAGTTTTGATATTGGCAAGGAGTTTATACTTTCCATTGACCTCCATATAAAAACTTTCCGGGTTACACACCTTCAAAGTTTGCATACCTCCTTCATTTCTGTTAGGAAACATTCGAATACTTATGCAAATGCATTTCTGGCAAAATGATAATCTTAAACCAACTAATATTAAATATTTTCGTTTTTTTTATAAGAAAAAAAAAACAGACATACAAATATCAAAGTGGAGTAACCTTTTAAATATCGAAGATATTCTACATTTTTGACCCACGATGACAATAGGCGTGTTTTCATTACACCTTTGTCTTAGATATTCGCTTAATTTGTACGGAGCTCTACGCGATATTTAGCATGGCTAGAAGTTATCGCTTAAGTTTGTGTCTTAAGTTGGCGGAGCGTTGCCAGCTTAAAAAATAACAAAATGCCAATATTCAATGCTGTCAAGTTATTGTGAACTAATGCAGAAGAAGAGGAAAATAAATATAAAATTGTTTTGCAAATTATGAAATTATGAATTATATTTGTAATATTTTTCCACAACACTTCCCAGTAAAAAATATACGGATTCATCCATAATCCAGCAATAAAGGAGTAATGATGTGTTCATCCATTTGGAGTAATAAGGGAGACGTCGAAACGTTTTTTTTTTTTTTTTTGGTTATGTTGTTGATGCCTCGCTTAATACTCCAAATGGATGAATGAGGGATGTATCAGTGCTTTGTTGATGTTCTTGACATAACTATTACTTGTTGATGTTTTCTTTTTATTTGTCTATTTGGTCAGTTTACTCGTTGTCTTAAGAAGAAAAAAGAAGTGTTATTAGAAAAACGATATATTAAGGAATACTTGAAAATGTGTGAAAATTTAGTTTCTAAGCGTCATTAAAGACGACTTGTTCAAAAGCAAATTGAAAAATTCTCAAATTGTAATCTCCCTTTATGCTCTTTTAGGAAATAAAAAAGATTGCTCCCTTTGTCCTCCTTTTCATATTCCATAAGGAGCTCAAATGGGATTGCTGGCCTCTGTGGACATGCTGTGTAAAAATGGTGTACAAAATATATGAGACTCGGAGTTTTATGGAGTAATCCAATGCTCACAAAGGAACACTCCGTCCTCACAACGCTGCCTAGTTTATGTAAAATGACAATATCGCTTGTTTGGGGTTTTCTTAACAATTAAGCTAATAGCTAGCTTGTAACGAAAACACGCCTAATTCCGTTTTACACGACCTTTTACTACTTCTTAAATCAGAAAAATATTGCCTGCCTGTTTCCATAAAACGAATTCGTTCGTTCGTTACAAATCTTCAATATTGGAAGCGTAATAAAATGGGTTTTCGGACATTATTCAATTCTGGTTTTCAGATATATGTTAGATATCGACATATGGAAGACAATCTCACTTTTGCCTTCCATTTTGACAATTTGTAACGAACAAACAAATTCGTTTTATGGAAACAGGCTGTTAGTAACTCTAATTTATTATATCAAGAGAATGTGATATTTTTTCTTCTTTAGTCCAGTGTTGGTCTAGTCCCAGAAGAGAATATAGTTAAAGGCTCCTTTGGACGAAGCAATGACATTTCATACCCATTTCGTTACCAACAAATATCACATTTTCTTTTGTATTTTATTGCCAAGCAAAGTCACGGCGGTGGTGAGATAGCAGGTTCGCACCCATGAAACATTTTTCAGCGGCTGCTTCCACCTCATAAATGCCGGTGACTTTATGAGTAAGAGCCATGTACAAGCTTTAACCCAGCATTAACCCTTAAATGCACGGTGTATTATATATGATACAACCAAATGTTGACTTTGTCGCAATATACAGCCTACCGGGTCAACTTTTATAATGGGGAATCAATCATATTTGGAGAATAGTCCTGTTCTGTGCCAGAATAACTGAAAATTTGTTAATTTGTATAAGAAAAAACTGGGGATTTTTTGGTATACTCTGGACATTTAAGGGCTAAACTGTAGGTCCCGATCAGTGAGTATACAAATTATAGCGTGCGCAGCTCACTAAGTCAAAAGAAGTTTCCCATCAGATCCTTCATCGAGTGTTAAGGGAAATAAGTCAACTCACAAACTACATGTGTTTGATATTAAGTTGAAGAAATGAATCAAATCAATTTAAAGTAACAACATACGAAAGCAACTGCTAGTTTGTTTACAGTTTGATTTAAATAATCAGAAGAATTACATTGGACTTGGTATTGGATTTATTAAAACGATTAAATAACTTTCAATCGATTTCCATGAGAATATTTAACAAAGTTTCTTCACATTCGACTTTTCGCCCACTGTGCCCTTGGTGTGGTATACGTTGCATTTGTTGTTGTTGCTTTTGCATGGTGTTCCAATGTGTCTACTTGTGATAAATATTCAATGCGTTGCATGCGATTAGTTTGTGTCACAGTGGCTGTGTTTGCTGCGCTTTTGTGCTTATGCCATTGTCGTTGTTGTTGCTGTTGTTGTTATTCATCTTATGTGTTGTATGGTTAATTGCCATACCAATCTTTTTATTTTTGTTCTCGATTCTTTTCTTTTTTCTTTAATACTTTTTTCTCTCTCCCCGAATGTTTGTACGATTGTGCGTTTTTTTTTTAAGCCTCATCAAACGAAAAGAATAAACTAAAGCAAGCAAAAAAAAAACGGCGTTTAATGAATGAAAATTTCACACAAAACATTTATTTATTCGTTTGTTTAAGTTTTGTTGTTGTTGTTGTTCTGTCTTTTGATTTTCTGCAAATTTGTCGCGTTCGGTGTTGTGATTTTTTATTTTAGAATTTTTTGTGGTTTTTTTTTCTTCTTTGAGCTGTTTTTACTGTTGTTTTGTTTCAGAGCTGTTTTGTTTCAGAGTGTGTGGATATCATTAATTTTACGCATAAAATTCGTGAAACCAACCGAAAACATTTTGCAACTAAAAGTGAGGGTTAATTAAAAACTATACAAAACCAACAATCTTAACAAAAATAACAAAAAATAAAGATGAAATACAACAACAACAACAACAAAAAACAAAAGATAAAACACACTTGTGATTAATCATTAGAGATTATTTTTGGTATGTTTTCAAAACGTTTAAATAAATTGCGAGATTTTCGTTGAATTCATTTGAAAAAACTGTGAAAAGTATTTGTTGTATTTGGTGAAAATCACGAGAGAGAGAGAAAATACAGGACGATACACCTTTAACAGAAAGAATCTTTGGAAAATTGTAGATAGAAATCATTGGATTAATTTCACCTAAAGTAGAATTTGATCAAATAGTTGCAGCATATAAAATATTAATTTGACCCAAAAAGGGCCACATCGCTCAAGACGAGTATTCGTTAAAATTACACTGGGCAACAAATGTATCAATCCGACCTCTTTATAAATCGTATCATACATTTATATCGGAGGTGCCACAAAGGTGAAATATCTGTAATCGATTGTAATAATATATAACTTACTTTAATGGTAAGATTTATGGCTTTACGATAAACTTAGTTTTTTATTTTATTTTATTTGTAAACATTATGCGGGGCGTTTCTTTTAGACGTGTGGTTTTCAATGTGGCCACACTTTCTGACAACTGTCATTTTGACATATGCTCAGTTTGGTTTGCCATTTCATAATAAATAGACTTACTGCGGAACAACCTTTCTAAATCGTGCAAAATGTATTACCAAAATAATGGTTCGGTTCGAGCGACGCATCGCGCGCTGCATGCAATATTCGGTCGACATAATCGCCCAGCAGATTCGGTACTTCGGGCAACCATGAATCGGTTTCGCATCGCATTTACTCTAGTGGATAACAGAAGGCGCAATTGCTACTGTGCAGCAGAGTATCGATGACTGAGTCCATCGCCATCGCGCGCATCAATTGGCTCATTCACTTTATGGACAATTTTGCGGAAGGATATTGTTTTGCGGGCTTACATAATTCAACTCGTGCAAGAAATGAAACCGAACGACCATCAAGAGCATCTCGTGGTCGTTGAATGGGCTCAAAACGAGACCCCCACCGATTTTCACATGAAAATTTTGCTCAGCGATGAAGCTCACTTTTGGATGAATGGGTATGTTAATAATCAAAATTGTGGCATTTGGAGTAATTAAAATCCACAAGCCACTGTTGAGATGCCGTTACATCCTCAAGAAGTCACTGTTTGGTGTGCTCTATGGGCAGAGGGAATCATTGGTCCATATTTCTTGAAAAATTAAGCCGGCTTTAATGTTGATGTCTATGGGGAACTCTATAGAGACATGATTAATGACTTGTCCGTGCCTGATTTGGAAGATGTTCATGCGGACGACCTTTGGCGGCGCTACATGTCACACAACCAAGGAAACAATCAATTTATTGAAGGAAACTTTTGGTGAGCGCATTATCTCGCGTCGTGGTCTTGGGGGCCCTCAAGATGGTGCGATTTAGCACCCCTGGACTATTTTTTGCAGGGGTAATGTGAAGTCGCTTGTCAACGCAGATAAGCCCGCAACGATTGACCCCTTGGAAGAGAATATTCGGCGCATTTGTGCTGATATACGGCCCGAAATGCTACAAAAACTGGTTAAAATTGGGCCTTTCAGCGGGAATTTTTTCGAGCCATCAGGCTGCTTTCCCGAAATCATTTCTAAAACTTAATGGCAAAACCCTTATCTTTAAAATAAAAAAATTGACGTGATACAGACATTTCCATGAGTCTGCCTGCAAAAAATCAGCTCGATTGGATCACTGAAAAAGGGTTAAAAATCGGTCCAAAGGCTTTCACACAGAATTCTGACGTGTACATGAAAATCGCCGATACACATGTATTTTTATTTTTTATCCCCTTTCCGATAAAGTAAATTTGGTTCATAGGACAGAATGTGTGTAACACGGTGTTATATGTCAAATGAATGATTTTTCAAAATTTATTTGAACAAAATAGTACGAATCTTTTTCGATTTATAAATAATTGTGTTAGTTATGTAATTTAAAAAAAAACCTAACAATAAACCTAACCCAACCGGGGGCCTGAGTATATCAGAAATATGTAGCGGTTACTAATTACAATTCTTTTTTTGTTGTCCAGTGTTAGAGAACTCCACTAAAGTGTGGTTCGTTTGCATATACATAACTAGACAATTTTCCTGGGGTTGGGGGAGGGGTCGGTCTACAGCCTCCGTTGCTGGTGAATTGTAAAGGGTGTTTTTTATTGAGGTATAGAACTTCGAATTGAAATAAAACACAAGAAAATCGTTTGAATGTCCATCAATTTGGCTTTATTGGAAGGATAATTTTATGCCATTAATGTTTAAATATGATTTCGGGCATGTGGCCGCCGCGGCTGGCTCGAATAAAGCCAATTCTACAGGTCCAATTTTCAACCACTTGTTGGAACCACAACTCATCCACATTCATGCCATCCAATTCGGGAACAAAATAGTCGGTTATCATGGCTCTATACCGGTCTCCATTAACGGTAACTGACTCTCCAGCATTATTTCGGAAGAAGTATGGCCCAATGACTCCACCAGCCCATAGAGCACACCAAACAGTCAGTTTTTGTGGATGTAATGGCATAAAATGGACGGAGCTTGCGGTGAACTTCGCGAACTGAACCATTACTTTCGAAATAAATTTGCAAATTTTGATAGACCTGATTTCTGGGGGGGGGGGGGGGGCGGTCTATTTACGCCTATCTTCGTTTGTAAGTCTATTCATTGGATTTGGACTCATGTCACGTAGAACGCGTCTTTAAATGAATGTGCCGGTTAATTAACCGGTTCTTTAGTCGTACATTGAGATAAGGGGCCTAAGTCATTTTTATTTTACTAAATTATAAAATAAAATAAAACATTTTGGTTTTAGTTTTTTTTTTTTTTTTTTTTTTTTTGGAATTTTTTTGTACCCTCGTTTTCTTTTTGTCCACAGCTCTGTAACCGTTGTTTTATATATAAAAACTATCCTTGCAACATTTTTAGCTCACAAACTCACCTATAATTTGGTATATTGTCTTTTGCTTGATCGGACGTGTGCTTCTAATATTAAAGTCTGACAATAGTCTGACAAAAATGAAAATTTGAATGGAAATTTCATGTTTAAAATTTTCGATACCGTTCTTGCATCGAATATCAATAGTAAAATTCGCACTGAAATTGTTTGTATTTTAAAAACTGATCTGAAGAGTTGTAATTATTATTTCCCTCACAAAAACCTCCTTGTACTTATGTTGTTAAATCGAGTTTAAAAATGAGCTTGAATGGATTACACCGGTTAAATCGATTGAAATGAGTTCTCACACAGATAAATGGTACTGTCCTAATGAAGTATTCGTAGAAATATACTTTTGTATATTCTAATTACTTAAATTATACACAAAAGTAATTGTAAATTAATTGTCATTTTATTTGAACAGAAAGAGTCACAACAAATCTCCTTTGTAAATTAAGACGATGCATTTCACCAGGAATAACAATAAAAAAATATTCATGAGTTTCTTGATGTGAATAATCGTTGATCTGAGTTGTAAGCAATTGATCCAGCAATTGATGGGAGATTTTCTACTGGGTTGTCATTGGTCGTAATCTTCTTTACTGTTTAATGTCAAGGACTGAGAGACGTTCCCTTTCGACTGACGCCTTCACTACTTATTTACCTTCCCGCATTTGTTAGCAAACGAGATTTGCAAAATACCTTACAATCTGTCCTGTCAATTTATTATGGGTTTTCTGAACATACTACTGTCTGCCACCGTTCGTTGGTCAGGGTTCTCCACAAACTTTGTGTTTTTCATGTAACTGCCATGCGTCATCAGTAAGTCTCGTCCGTCCTATGATCAAAACAGCCTAGCGTCGCCTATCAAAATAACAACCTCAAACGGAGTCGCCACTCTTTAGCAGCTAAACAGTTTATTTCCCGCATGACATCTTACAAGCTCAAAATATGAACAGCATTTCTAAATAATTCATCAAACGAAAATGACTGAATATTTCGCAATAATTTACACTTGATAGGAAATAGTGCAAAATAGCCCAAAAAAAAAAAAGAAACACACACTTCCTCACCGTTCATTCCGTAATTGAAAAATGCTCTCAATGTAAATCAAGGAAAATTGTGATTACAACGCCCACAATATTAGCCCAGCAAACGGTTTATCGTTATTCGCCGGAGCATGGGAAGATGTGGAAGACGAGGAATAACATGAAAATCGACATGATGTTGCCGCTGTTGTTGTATGACAAATTCAAAAATAATACAGCAATCCGAAATACACTCGGTCGTCAGTCAGTCAAATTACTCTTCCTTCATCCGCTGATATTTGAGTAACTATAAAATGCTTAAACACAACAGAAAAATCTTCAAAAAAAAACATGAACAATTTTCAAATAAATCCAACATACACACACACACACAGGCACATACAGCCCGTGGCAGCACAATTAGAAGACATGAAATCGCATGAAAATGATGAATGAATGGCAAATGTTGCCCACAATTGCTTCCCTGCTTCTTGATTAGGAGGATTTCAGTTTTTGGCCGATTCGAATTCGGATTGAAATTCAGAGTTGTTTTTTTCTCGATTTCTTCTCACAGCAGAGCAGCAGGCCGAGCGTTACGGTTTGTGGTGTGGATAACTATTTTTGGAAAATGTAGTGCGATGATGTTCTTGCGTTCGCGCCGCTTCAATTCGAATGGAGGAGGACGGATGCCCGAAAGAGTTTTCATGAAAAATTTTCTGTTACGTCGTCGGCATGTTTTCTATTGCAATAAATTACACAATCAAACAACCATTTAACAACATGTTATGGTTGTAGATTTGCATGTTCTTGTTTCATTGGCTGTTTAGTTTTTTTTTTTTTTGTTATTTTTGCTTAATTGAAAATATAAAATTTCAGAAAGAAAAAAAACGATAAAGAATTTACACAAAGTGTGCGAAATGTGTATTTGAAAAATGCAATTTTTTTTTTGATTTTTTTTGGCAATTGACAACATTTTCAATAAATATATTTCATGCTACTATTTGCAAATGTCTTATATAGTCACGATTCTACGTCCAATTTTCTTCCACAGGACTTTTGCTAGACAATTCACAAGTAATTAATTTCAATACCGTTTCATAAAGGCATAAGCGGCGATCATCTCTCAGTCAATCAACTGTGAGTAATATAATTACGTCTGAGGACGTACAGTTTAAAATCAACTCCACGAGGCTAATGCCGTTTCTAGAGAAGTTTCAGATGTCTTAGGGATTACTCTCCTACACGTAGTAAAGTCGACGGCATTTAAGGGGCGGACACGACAGATGGAAAAGCTGTTTTTGATAGCCTGGCGGTGCAGAGTCAGAGTCCCAGCCACTACCAAATCCCACTACCCACACATAGTGAAAGCGAGCTAAAAAACTAGTTGGTAGTAAGTTTCTTAATGGAAAAAAGAATTTATTGACTGAAGAGTCAGGGACGCACATTTCCGTGACCTTTTCTATTTGCAATAAAAAGAAACCTTGTACTGATGTTTTCTACGATCTTTTCATTGCTAACTAATCTACAGAACAACAAAATTCAAATGATATATACCCTCCTACTCTATAAAAAAAACCACCCATCGCCGCATCGAACATCGTCCGTGCTTCCTTCATTAATCAGGCACGATGCATGCCTTCCTTAAGAAGGTCGAATGTTTATTGAATATTTCTAAAAGAAATACAAGAACACACTCCAAAAGACCATCTTCGAAGGCCGGAAGAAAGGTTTCTATGATCTATTTAATTGATGCATCGAAGAAACTCAGGAATGAAGAACATCTAATAGGAAGCTACTTTCTTTTCGAAGCATTGGCTTTTTTCTGAAACGCAACTAAGGCCGTCGGAAAGATTTTAAATAAAGTTTTTTTTTGGCTGAGAAAATAAGTCCCTCTGGAAGACCTAATAATTTTGCAACAGACTGCAACTTTAAAATCGATCGATTCCGTATGAGTTTCTCCCACGATTTAGGTTCATACATTTCGCTCATCTACTTCAATAGTGTCACAACTCAAAATATGATTTTTTCAGGAGAGACGTTTAAAGTTTTCAATTGCGTCTTATTTACCCAATATAGGGGGGAAAAACTCATAGATTTTGGGAATAAACTAGAGCCCTGACATATGTGTGTATAATTCATGTAGAACAAAAGTCAACTCATGTAAGAGATTTACAGGTTTTTCCTGAGCAGAAAAAGAAAAAGTGTATTTTGAATTGTGACGCTAATGAAGTAAATGAGGGATTTGTCCTTCCGTCTATCATGCGGTTTTTTTAATCAAACGATGACGACTGCTATGGAAAATAGAGCTGTACGAATTATGAAATTCGTAGTTTACTGTCGAGATTCACAATTTCATTATCGTCATTATGTTTACTTTCGATTCAATACAAATTTTCCTGTAAAAGATTCCCGACAATCTATAGAATATTCCTAAGAAACTGATTCTCTCGTTCCACGCCAAATATGTGATATTTCATTAGCTTTGTAAGATTTTAGTAACATTTGGTGTGTGCTGATTTTTTTCTCTTATAATGAGGACAGAGGATGCTAAACGTTGGCGAGATCAACTCATTTCTATGGAGAGGGTACAGTGGAGACTTTAGAAATAATCCTATCTTCCCATTTTGCGGCTCATGTAGCCACACAAAGGATTGTTACATCATGTTATTATGCAAAGGCAGAGCGGTCAATGTTTTGTCTTGGATAAATGGGTTCTAACGAACAACTGAATAAGACCAAGTGGACCAAGTGGGATCTAATAACCAAGTGAGAAAAATTGCATTAGACTTGAACCACATTTTATTTCAATGGGGAATTCTATCCGGTTGATTTGAAATGATGTACTTGTTCATTTCATCTTTTGTAAACACTTCAGTATATTGATGTTATTACGAAGACTAGATACTAAATATTTTCGAAACCATCAGTATTCAGTAACTTGGTTTTATTCCGAAGGCTAGTAATTATTTTATGAACCCTTGCAGACTTATTCGAAACGTTTTGTCATCAAATCCTGGCCGGTACAGAGAAAGTTGGGTCTCAGAAAAAAATGTCATTTAAGTCTAAAATGGTGATTAAATCAACTCGCTTCAAGGTTTGGCAATAAACCCTCAACATAAGTTCAACGTGCCAACATGGTTTGCTGAAATCAGCCGATGGTGTTATTCTCTCAAGGACCAAATCCTTGACGGTTGCCAAAAAGCTTTGTTTGCAAGAATATATCAATCGATGATGATACTTTAAATAATTTATTCTAATCATTTTAAAAATGCTTTCTGATAAAAAAAAAACAATTTGGTCAAAACACAATCAATTGGAACACGATCCTATACCAATGCTTCAAAATATATGTATTGTAGCAGTTGATAAACCATAGAAGTACATAAATATAACAAAAGTATGAAGAAAATGCTGTTTTTAAATTTTCTCTAAACACTCACTCTCAAATTAAAAACGTTTAGGAACAGATTAGGGTTAAAAAATGTCAAACTTTCCAGTGGGAAAAGTTTTAATTCAAATTGTCCTAAAGAAGATTCTTAAAAACCGATAGAATATTCTTAAGAAACTCCTTTCTGCCCTCACCGAATGTGTAATATTTCATTAGCTTTATACGATTTTAGCAACATTTGTTGTGTGTAGATTTTTTTTAAATTAATTTCAAAAAAAGGCCACAATACAACTTATCTATTGAAAAAAATATCCTTAAGCCGCACTCAGAATGAACCTCAGTCTCAAAGATCCTTAACCCTTTCGGGACAACTGGTCCAGTACATTCCAAATCTCAGTTGAATTAATAAAACTCCGTCCACAGTCCACACTAAATAAACCTCAGTCTCAAAATCATATTTCACACGACATTTTGCTGATGTTGATGACGTTTTGAGTTTCAGTTCCATGCCATGTCCATGTATTTTTGGAAATTTGATAAGAGAAATAGTCCTCGTAAATCTTCAAACATTTCTAGCAAACGCTCATTGAAATCTCGCAAGAATTTCGGAAAGTTTAAAGCTTGACTGGCCGTGTTTGAAGGTAATTGTTGTATTCGATTTAAAATTCACAATTCCTTCAGGATTCCCATTTTTTTCTCGATGAACTTTGAAACTGGTGTTGTTATCCCACTGACAAACGTTCTAGAATTCAAATGTTCCACTAAAACTTAACTTGTATCAATTGCCGTCGGCATATTTGTTTCGATTTATGAATTGTTGTTGTATTGAATATTTATTTACCTTTATGATTTAAAATTTGTTGTAATCCAATTCCAATGATCTCGTTTGTTGTGGTTTTTGAACAAATTTATTGCACACTTTATTCAATTATATTTTCTTTCTTTTTCAATACAATTTTGGATTATTTTTTTTTCTCTCTTAAAAGAACACGTATCAAATCATATACAATTATTTCTCAAAATAATTGTTCTTCTTCTTTTCTTCTCTTTTAAATATTTTTCAACAATTTTTTTCTTCTTCAATTTTCCTTTGACATCACTTTAATTTTTTTTTTTAAATTTTTGCAATATTTTTTTAAATTTTTTGTTTTAATTTCAATGTATTCCTTCGCTCCGTTTCAAAAACCGACGCACGCTTTTTCAAGTAACAAAGGAAGAGCAAATGTATTGAATTGTATACAGAAATGTGAAAATACGCTTCTCCGTTTCTTTTGTTCTGTATTTCGTTTAACCAACCACACGCAAAGACAGGAAACGTTAAACTGAATTCACTCACAAAAAATATACGTTGAATTCTCTCGGGGGCACCAGACCACAGAAGAGACAATACTACCACCGTCGTCGTCGTCGTGTGAGCCGTCTTGTGTTGAATGTGCAACTAAATCGGCAACATACGATACGATCACACAGACATAACATGCCAGAGCACAGCACAGAACAACACAACAGACAGCAGGAGTAAACAGTAATGAAATATAAACAACAACAACAAACACCGAACAACGAGAAGACGACCCAAAGATACCATAACAACCAACAAACATAGCGAAGCATACATGGACAGAGCCAGCCAGCAGCAAAGGCAACTCATAGACGGACATCACCGCCACCACCACCACTTCAACGACAGCAACAACAACAACCATCATCATCAGCACCACCACCATTCATTACCATCATCACTTTATTATCATCACTATTGCTTACCTTTTATATCTATTGTTATACTCTTCTCGCACTAATTGCCGTTGGGTAGGCGTGAAAGTAACGGTTGATGTTTCAAAGAGAAGAGAGCACTTCAGCCAATACACTCACGCAGTGCTTTTAAAACTTTACTGTGCAAGAGAACATTTGTCGTTTCTTATTGGATTGTGCAGTGAGTAATGTATAGTTATCTGTTGGACTACAGTCACGGTCAAGTAATTAGTACTTTGGCTGTCATTTGTTGGAAATACGAAAGAAAAATTTGAGTAAAATTGAATATAACACCCATATATGGACAGGGGCTACAAATACATATTTGCAGTTTCTGGACCGAGCGGCGGTGATGATTGGGGATAGTAGGGAATCCAACTCTATTGCATCCCTACAGCATCGCCGGAACGCCGGGTTGTATATCGCTATTCTAAAGATATTTCAACGTTATCTGTTGGTCAGATATCCCTCGTATGATCCCTGAAGTTAGAATATTTAGCCGGAAAACACGGCTATCCAGGATCTCTCATCCGTACAATGTCAAATGGCCGGTTGACCGGACGACGCACTTCCGGTAACTTCATAGAATAACAATGATTTCGTATAGGAATAATATGCTGTAGTTAACATACAATTTAACCATGGAACACTAACGTTATTTTTCTAGGCATTATAAATACACGTAAAATGTTAGTCAAAACGACTAACATTAGCGTTCCAGGGTTAAAGAAGACTTGCCAGCTCATCTGGACCCTTTCAACTTAAATGCATCTTCTTTAGTCTCAGAAGTTTTACATGTATTTTGTATTTAACAGCAGATGGTAAATGTCATCTAATTTTTAAACTGAGTGTTAAACTTTCATATTTAAAATAGAGGTCTCACAAGCCAGGTAGTACAGAAGTGCTAGCATTTCGTGATTCAGTCCCGGTTATATTTTTGCAGAATCTAAATTAAATATTTAAGTAAACACATACACTAATTTACTGTGTATTTAATTTCCCTTTACCCCATACGGCCCTCATATATTCTCATGGTGGTGTTCTGCATTTCTCTTTTTTATTCCCTTCAATAATGATCCAAGATCACATCTCTGCAAGAGTAATAATATCTCTTCAAACATTTTACAGTTGCACAGCAACTGCTTATATTTATTCTCGGTAGCTCTTCTTACCTTTTCTCTCTCTCTCTCTCTCTCTCTCTCTCTCTCACACACACGTTATTTGTAAAACTGTGAAATGTTGTACACTCAAACCAAAACCAGTTACTACACAATTATTAATGGTGTTCCTTGGTGACGCCCACTTCTGTTATCACCATTGCATACCTGTTTGTTTGCTGTTGTGTGAATGCGCGCGTGTGTGTGTGTGTGTACGCATCAAAGGCACTGATACAATCGTAGCCATTCATTCACAGCACGATATGAGAGGTGTTGTCTTAATATTCTCAACAGCAATGAAGTCTTCAATTGTAAACTGCGATGAAGAAAAAAAATGCAATTTTCTCATTGGCTGTAGTCATCTACAATGGAATATGCGCAGTGGTCGCCATATTTTTGGTTCGAAAAGGAAAACGTATTTGTCGCTGTTTCTGTATCTGCTTTTGTTTCTCATTTCGGAATTGCAGATTCAATGCGATAGTGGTTGGTAAGGGAGCAAATGATGGATAGATGACTTCGCATGATGCTTAAGGCCAACTTTATGCGGAGACTCCTTACATTTGCGTAGGTTTTGTATTTGTGTCGGTGTTCTGCAATTTTTAAAGTTAAGACAATTGCAAAAACAAAAAATGCGGATGTGGTTGCTAGGAGCAGCCACACTTGTATTAAAGTAAACTGATGGAGGATACACAGCTACGAAAAGGCATACGGATGTATTCGAGGGAATGAATACACATTTCAGGGATATCATACGTTTGGTCATGCACATGTTCGCACATACATATGTGTATGTACCTATGTAGTATGTGCGAACACATACATTCACAGACTTGCGGACGTATATATCAATTTCGCATGTATTTTAAGGATCGTACGGATTTTTAATGTTAAAATTAATGAAGTTCGAATCTGCGTTAACATTGTATGAATATGAACAAAAAAAACATTTAATTACATATTTTATTTCACATAATCACGAGATGGCAGAAATCTCCGGTTGAGGCAAAATGAACAATTATAATTGATACGGTAAGCAGGGTTGTGTAAAAACATCACAACTCTTTGCCAGATAATTTGAAAATCCCCTTAATTCTGACCATTTAAGCTTAAAACTACAGACGTCGTAACCACAGTACTGCAATCAACTTCTACAAGACTTGCAACAACTTCCCTTGAATATAAGTGAAACATGTATAAATACAGGGTCCGCCAAATAACTTTTTATTTTTTTTTTTTTGAAAATTCTATAAAAAAAAAACTACTGGATATTTTCTCAAATTTCTTGTTTTATTTGAAAGTACAATCCTTCCGGTTAATAATGGAAAATAATTTCATTCAAATGGCTGCCTCGGCTGGTCATGCAATAGCCTAACGACATCAGCTCTGCGGCTGACAATGCGATCTTCAAAAACAGGGCGCAAACATCGAGTGTAGCTTCGGCTGAGCGGCACGTGGCGCCGTCCTATTGAAACCAAATGTTGCAAATGCTGCCATGATTATGATGTCAGTTGCAACCATTCATTTTGTTTCTTCGTTTTTTAACCCCTTGCAAAGATAGCAGCCATAGATCGCTAATTAATCTCCATTATGTTAAGACAATTGTGGAAGCGAGGAGCTTTGTCAGTAGTGGTACTACTCTGCAGCACATAAACAGTTTGCAGTCTTGGAAGGAATGTAACGTCTTCTGATGATTTGTTTGGTCCTTCGACAGCTGTCTGGAGTAAAGTTGTTCCAGTGTTGTCCCCGGCATCTTTATTAGTTTAAGGATTGCGATTGCTGTCTGCACTTGGGCTGCACAGTTGATACTGGATGACGTTTGCTACTGGGTCTGTTTTCTCCAACAGGATTTTCTCTCGGTAATAAATTGGAAAAATCTTCTCGTCATATTCTCATTACCACAAGTCTCCATTTGAATCTCTATGGCGATCCATACTATTTGCAGGGCCGCTTATTCTGATATTTTACTTTGTTGTAGAATTTTCGGACATTGTTTCTAATTCTGTACATCTCAATCTGCGAATATTCGCTCAAATCGACCAACTGTCTTAATGGCGATAGCGCCAGATACTTAATTAAGATGTGTTTATGATAATGTCAGACAATTTCTGCAAGAAGATTTTGGGTTTCAGGTCTGAAACTCCCTATCGTATGCAACAAACATTAGGGGAATTTGAATGAATCGTCTCAGGAGGTTCAATTTATTTATTAGGGAAAAAATAAACAGTATATTAGTCGAAAGCGGTTAAGCGGGAAAAAACACAAATAATTTGTTCATTTATGCTGGATTTTTAATAAAAATTACTTCGGATAATTGAACCTTCTTTCATTTAAACGAACTGAGTATGTACTTTGGAAATTTGTCTATGAAACAATACAAGTATGTATGTAGAATTTAAATGCAATCTTAAAGAGCTTGGGTGAAAATAGTCACTTATTTTCATTTGGTTGAGTTGTCTTAAATGTGGTTTACACATATTTGTTTGAGATCATTTGTTTTGCCCAAGGCTTCAGATTTTAATGTTTGAATAAAATAAATTGATTTTAATGTCTCATTCGAAGTAGGTTAAGTAGAATTTATTTTGATGATCTCATAATAAATTCTATTGATCTTACTACAGCAATTTCAACGTGGTCTATTATCCCGTGGTCTGTCAAGTCTCCTCGATTATTGTGTAGGTACTTTAAAGAGTTGCATGAAGTAGTATTGAACTGAGACTTCATCATACCTTTCTTAAGCGGTGTTCCTATCAAATTAGTTTGTGTTTTGGCATCAAAAATATGATTCACACAAACGATTTTTCAATAAAGTGGATATTTGTTTAATCGCTTTTGTTTCCATTAAGCGATTTTGTCAATTAAAAGCCGTGCGCTTATCCGAATTCGACTGTAATTCTAATAGAAATATTAGAATTATTCTATTCTCCGAATATCCTGGACAATTTTGATGTGGAAATTCTGTGCACAAGCCCGAAAAACATCAGTGAATTTTCTCTAGTGTCAGCGGTGGATAGGTAAGAGGGCATCGCCGTAGTTGTTAAATGTGTAATTGTTTGAACCCCTACGTAACCTAATATACATTGAAGTGGGTCCCAACCAATGTTAATATGGTCAACACACGAAAACTAATATTGAGCTATTTTATGATAATGCCACAGCTCTGGATTGAAAATTGCCCAATAATAAAATTACAAAAAAAAAAAATCATGAAAGTTGTTTTCTCACGATTATAAGGTTTGTCCGAGACTTAAGTGACCAAATTACAACGCTGCGAAGTAGGATAAATATTTCTGTGGAAAGTACAAAATTGCTGGTCATATTGTCAAATTCTTCGAAGGAGAAAAAATCTTAGCCAAATCGCGGTGGATTGAGTCTGCCATCGTTCGCCTTGCGTCCAGAGGACTTGGCCGGTGGGCAACTCTCACACAATGTCATGAAGACTCTTTCGGGATTTATCGTTTGAACCCAGCTATATACAAGGTGGCGCAAAAGTAAACTTCCGATGTTTTTTGGCTGTAATTAAAAAGAAATGAAAAACTTTGATTCTTCTTGTGGATTATTTCTATTTGGTCTTTTAATTTTTTTTACATCAAGTCGAGAATATGATGTCATGTAAATGGCCGCCGCCAGAGTTGCCACTGACATTAGGGGCCAATCGCAAAATTTATAGGATTTTCTGATAGAAGGATTACTTTTGCGCCACCCGTTAGATGGGCAGAATGGCCGTGCAAGGGCTCGGTGTTATGACAGCTACCGACATTGCACCACCCAATACATAACTCACACATTAATAGTAAAACGACACATAATTGGTAAATTGAAGAATGAATTGAAATAATAAACGCGGAACTAGTTTTACCATCAAAAAAACATCAATTTCTCAAATAAGAACTCCAGGATGTTGAATAAAATATTTTATTCGAGTTCAAAATATCAGGTCTTAAGGGCCTATGTCGATGCAAGTACAAACTCCACCGATTTCCTACGATACGAAAACCATTTTACCAAACTATTCAATTCCGTGTTTTTGGTTTCATTTGAACCAAAGCTCTAGAACGGCTCTGTAAAGCTCTAGAGCGGGTTCAGATTATACCGAATTATTTTGTATTTAGCAGATGATTGAGTAAATATTTCGACCCAGTCGAATGTACCTGTGCAAGTACATACACAGCACAATTTCTATCAAGTTTTGTCAGACATTCCTGCTAGCATCGTACTCTTCTCATCTTTACGTCATTCTCACCTTCGCCGAATGACCTTTTGACACAACGTTTGTGTTCATTCTTATACAATTAATAACACAAGTCACACATACACAATCCGAGCTGACAACAAAAGACACCCAATTTCACACAACATAAAATTATCCGTCCACCTCAAGCTCCACGTCACACAAGACACCACCAAACCAGCACTTCAAGGCAGGAGCAACTGATTCGTCGTGTGTGTGTGTGCGTGTGTGTGCATAAGACACGCACTCTTTTGGTGGCACTAAACAAAAACTCTCCTACACACAGACATCCCCAGCATCTCTGCTTTACGCACCGCAGACAGACAAACGGACACTCGAGAGATTCAAACAAAAATAAAAACAAGATTTTTATCTGAAAATTTGTTAAATTTATCACTTTGAACACACCATGTGGTATCAGCGTCGCAGCATCGTGGCCCTGATCATCTCATGCGACCCCGAATATCGCTAATACTGTGATTTCTCATTTGTATTTCTTCTCCTTCAAAGGATTTGAAGAAAGTGTCGTCGTCGTTGTTGTTGTGAGTGAGTGAGTGTGTGTGTGTGTGGTGCATCATTTACTAAGACGGTGCAAAGGTGAAAAAAGTTGTTGTCTTATGGCTCCGATTGGATATTGGCCCCCAGGCTCAAGGCGGCCAATTGTTGCTTGGCATGCGGCAGTTGTATGCAACACTTTGTTGTAGACAAAAAGAAAATCTAAGCATACTATTTTGGCTGATTCCTATTATTATCGCAATTTTTAAAATGTCTGACATGAAATGAATTTTATGTGTGACACTTACTGCGATGTGTGTTTACAACCGGATTTGTTTCAGATACACGAGGGCATTGGTCACGCCAAATTATTCTCCTAAGATTCGGCGTATCGGATGCTTATATTATTAAATTCATCGCTTCATTTAAAACGCGCATTAGTGAGTACTCGTATTCCATGAAATACTGCTCCCAGTTTGGAAAATCGCTTGTTTCTAAACCTATTCGTGTGTTGGCAAATAGCTTATAGAGCAGAAGTGCTTAACTTTACTACATACATGTCGGGATGAAGCTTCTACAGATTGTTGTTCATTTAGGGCCCATTTTGTCCCGTTAACTACTCCGCCCACACTCAGTTCGTACCCCTGACGATTTTTTAATATGTTCTTTAAGTTGCTGATTTTTTAGTTTTTTTTTGTTCTGTTATTAGTTCTTAGAAATAAAACTTTAAGGATTAGCTTTGTCTCAAAAACATAGATTTTTAAATAAACATAAAAGCTGAAATTGAAAATATTAGAAAACGGACAGGCGTTCGAATTTACTGTTGGCGGGGTAGTATCCCTCTGGTTAACTCCCTGCTGGGGTCGCTTCGCCTGCTTTCTATTGATGACGGAACACGGATATCCTCCATCTCGACGCTGGAACTGCCCGTCTCCATTATAACGCCTTTCAGTCGTCGCGTCAGTTGCCATCATAAGTGTGATTGAAGTTCGGATTCCTTGTCGTTTCGGGGAAAAACCCCAGTTACATCTCGCTCTATCTTTCCGACAATGTCAATATCGTCAGCATATGAGAGGAGGATATGGCCATTGGTGTTCTTACTTACTTATTTCCCTTAACATTCCACGAAGGAACAGACGGGAAACTTCTCTCGTAGCAGTGAGCTGTGCACGATATAATTGACTGACTCACTGACCGGGCCCTACTGTTTAAAGCCGGCTCCGAACGGCTAATGATTTTCTAGAAAAGTTTTACATGGCTTAGAGATTGCTCTCTTACTCGTAAAGTCGCCAACATTTACGAGGTGAAAACAATCGCTGAAAAATGTTTGATGGTCTTACCCGGTTTCGAACTCGGGTTCTTCTGTGTGATAATCGCACACACTAAAATTGCAAATATATCCTAAACTAAGCCTCCTAGAGCGAAATTTTGTATATAGACTATTGCCTACAAATACAGGAATACAGTTAGTATGATCCACCGGACTAATCGGTTTCAAATATATACAGGCCCTGTACCACTAGGAAGGAGGTTAAAGGACATTATGATGATAATCGAATCATAAGAAGGATCACACGTTAAACGAATTGGATACATTAGCGAGCGTAATTTTTTAATTAAAATTTTTACAACAGTTTTTTTAGGAATATTTCAAAACCGTAGTATAGAGAAACCGTTCTGAACAAAGCAGTTTTCCTGTAATCCTTATGAAAGGAAATTCGCTATTTATTTATTTATTGTTTTGTTAAATTTATTTGATATCTTATGTGTTTTGCTATACGCTGAAAAATCTGTCTTTTTTAAATGTTTAGACAAAAGTAAATCGCCTGTTTGAAGGTTGTATCAAGTAAAGGTCATTTGCTTCGAAACAAAATTTATTTGGCTGCAAATATAACTCATTTGCTATTATTATTAAGTGTTTGAGCAGAAGCATTACATTGTTTGGGAAACTTATTATTATTGTGTTATTATTAGTGTTATTTTTTTTGTCTCTACGCTCTTTAAGATAATAACAATAACCGAAATGTATACATATATATTTGATATATATAACCTATATTTTTTTATTTATTTTTTTTTTTTTTTTTTTTTTTTTTTTTTTTTATTTTTATTTTTTTTTAATTACAATACAAAGTAAATTTATATTCTAATTTTGGGTCCAAGGATAAACCGAGTGACAAAGACTATTTGGCTTGATTTTTTGCAGCGACAGACCAAAGCCTCTGGTGGGAATCGAACCCACAACCCCCACGCTGATAGGCAAGCACGCTACCAACTCGCCTACCGGGGCGCTTATATAACCTATATAATAAGATAATGTTTGTGGTATGGACAAATATATATGTTTGATGCTAATTTTGTTGGTTATTATTGTGCTGCATTTAATTTTCGATTTTTATAGGCTATGATTCGGCGTTATTGTTTCCAAATATGTTTTCTAAAAATATAATCTATTTAGTTAATTAATTTTATCAATTTCCGTAGATCATAAGTGATGTATACAGGAGTGGCTTGTATTATTTGCTTTTGGTGATGTAATTTTGTTCCTCTAAGACTTCGATAGTGGTATATCAGATATTTTAGTGATTCTTCTCTTACACAATAGCCTTTCTTTTGGCTATCGTATAATGCTCTGTGAGGGCTCATCTAAGAATGCTAAATCTCCTTTTAACAAAAATTCGGTGTGGACTTGGTGCTTGTGATTTCCGGTTTACCCTCTGAGCCGGATCCCTTCCTGGGATTAATGTCTTCTATGTCGTTTGCCATTATATCGTTAGTACCGGGAATCCTGTTGAATGGGAACATCTCAATTGGATCGTGTAAGGGTGACAACTTTTTACAAAAACATTGTCCATGTCGATTTTTATATTCAAGGGGAACTCGGCTGCTTTGTCAATTGCGAATACTTCTCTCCAGAAAACTCTAGAGGTACTGGGTAATCCGCATGAGGTGTCTATTACTATAGTTTCTGAGGGAAAAAATCTTGAACCCCTTCGATTCTTTATTGTTGAGCCGCCCTGCTAGGAGATTAATTCTCTAGTCTGAATTCATTTAAACGGAGACGTAGTCATGGAACGTTTATCGAAGTTAGTGACTGGCGCCATGCAAACTGTGCTTGGTTTTCCATCACCTTGGCCGTTCATTGAGTAAAAAATGGATCAATAGGGCGCTCAACTTACAGTTCATTAATATTGGGACACGATAACATTGGTAAAACGATAGCCTGTGAATATTATTCTGAGCAGTTGCACAGATTCGACATTGATTGGAAGCAGAATTACCATGTTTGTTGAAGAAAAACGAGTTCTTTGAACACGGCAACGCACTGATGCACAGGTGTGTACCGTCTGCAATATTCTCGGTATTTAGGCACCTCTGACTTTTTCCCATTGACCACCCTAAACAAATGGTTTGGCGGTAAGATGCTTGAAGTACTTGGGAATTTAAACGATTCATTGTCGATCGAAATAACTTTTACTCAAAAATGTACGTAAACTGAAAAATAAAACGTCATTTTTTCTCCAGATATTCACCGCTCGACTCTGTCCAGTTAATTCCCGTCTCTAATCAGTGATGCTAAACGTTTCGAAAACTTTCACTGTAATCGGATAGACTGGACACCAATCAGAAGCTTCTCTGTATGTATGTCAAGTGTTGGCTGCCAGTGTAGTATTAATTTCAAAACCAGTCACCCCTTTCAGAATCCTGTCGGCTGTGATAAATACTTACAACCTTCACGATGATCAAATTTAAGCATTTCGCCTTAGAGGTGACATCGAACAACAGTTCCTCGGAAATCAATGTCTGTCGAAACTATTAAATCGTATAAACCTATTCCTGCTTAATTTATAGTTCCACGAATCATATTGTTGCCCTTGTAGCCCCTTCAGTCAATCGACCATAAAGAATCATCATTAAACCCAAAAACACACACAAACAAATCGTATTACGATCCAACTGCGATTAGCTGGTGCTTATGAGGCTGGTGGTGGCAAGAGGACACAACTCAGACACACACACACTAACTGGTGGACGGACGGACGGACAGATACTTACAGAGTAACAAATGAATTTAATTGCGCTAAAACTCAATCAATTTCTCACTGACTTTATTTTACAAGATTTTCATAGCCAGAGATTATATCACTGGTACACCAACGACAGCAACAACAACAAGCACATCTAGGGATCTCTGGTGAAACACGGCCACATGTGGTCAATATCGCACAACAACAACATCCACATCACCATACAACACCACAGCCTAAACATTACAAACAACAACAACATGGACAGACCAAAACAAAAGCAGCAGGAGAAGACAATGCTAACGACATTTAGTAAAAAAAAAAATAAACAAAACAAAGCAGCACGGAAAAAAATGCCTGGAAACCTATGAGGTGGCAGACTAGAGACAGTGGCACTGTGGCTTTATTTTGTTGCACGTGATGTGATGTCCGTGCTGTGCTGAAAATGCCAACCCTTTTTTAGTTGTGGTCTGCTAGACAGATATCCACAATAATAGTTTAGGTTAGCGTGGAAATCTAGAAAGCAGACTCACTTGGCCTATGAAGTCCACTGTGATATCAGAGAATGCTAGCAAAAAGTGTATGCCTTGTTTTTTCGAAAACCTTCTGAGTCTGACAATATTAATATAGTCCTAAATATTAATATAGTCCTGTTTAATATTACGACGAGGCTGGGGTCTATTATCACGCAAACATTGGGCGTCTAATTGCAATATGAAAATATAGCCCAGTAAACACATGAAATTAGGCCCCAAAAAGCCGTAACATTTCGTGTTGCTGTTTTCCACATATTTTTTTTTTTTTTGGTCTAATTTTTTTTTTCAGAATAACCTGCCATAGGAAAGGTCGACAAATTGAGGCCATATATCTTCAAACAAATGTCAAAAAAGATTTCCTATTTCGAATTGTAGAAATATTTTTCTCTAAATAGAGCCCGATCCTTTCTTTAAATTTAAACAAGTCTGATAATAATATTTGTAAGGGAATAAATAACTGACAAATTCGTTTGTGTCTCGACATATGGGTTATCCATTTCGTGGTTTCAAAAGTATAGGGCTGGAGTTCGACATCTGTCAAACTAAGTTGTTAAACCAATTTTTTTTCTTTTCATATGGAAGTCTGACATTGACGAAATTTGATCGCTTAACTATCACACAATGCGTAAAAATTATTAAAACCTCATACAAAAATGGTGATTCTGGCACAGCCACATATCGTTCTTTAAGAGGAGATTATGGTTTATGGTTATGAAGCACAATTCTAACTCGGGGTTCATTGTCGTATTTGGGGTTCTGAGAATACTCAAGTAATTGAAGAGAGACCATTACATCCACAAAAGGTCACTTTTTGTTGCGCTCTTTGGTTCGAAGGTGTGATTGGACCTTACTTCTGCGAAAACGACAAGGTAATGACTGTCACCGTCAATTCGAAACGTTACGGTCGTATGATAACCGACTTTTTTTGCATGCCATTGAAGAATACGACTTGGTGAATATGTGGTTTCAACACGACGGTGCCACATGCCACACAACTCGAGGGAATATGGCTTTATTGCGAGAGACATTTCCTGACTGCTTAATTTCTCGTCGTGCCGACATCAACTGGCCACCAAGATCATGCGATTAGACACCATTAGACTTTTTTTTGTGGGGCTACGCGAAAGACCATTTGTCTGCAGATAAACCTTAAGAACCAACATTCGTCAAGTTATGGCTGAGATACCGCAAAATATGTGCCAAAAAGTGATCCAAAATTACCTTAACTGAATCAATGATTGCAACACTTCGCGTGGTGCTCATTTAAATGATGTAGTGTTTCACACATAATGACAACGTTCAAAGTTTGTAATCAAAAAGAAATATAATGAAAAAAACTAGTTTATATGTGTTTTATTTACGTTTACTTTTAAAAAGCAAAATGGATAACCCTTTACTATTAAGAAACAAACGTGGCTGTAAACGATACAGTTTGAATAATCACTGATCGGGACCTGGGGATAAATAATACGAAGATTTAAAATTGTATCTGATTTAGACATCGCGAATTGTCGGGCCTCCTGTAAAGGTAAACACAATTGGCATCCCTGAAGCCCAGCAATGCAAATAGCCCGAAATTGTTAAGATTTATGTTATGACTTTTAGTAAAAATATCCCGAACTTCGTCTAGAGATTTAAAATTACGTATGGCAAAATTGAAAATTTACATTTCTGCCCACACGCAGTATATAGAATTCCTGCAGATTAAAAAATCCTCAGAATTTTTGAGAGTGTCTGAATGTTTTTGCAACGAATGTTTTGGAACGAAGTGTGAGATTTGTCTGACATCACACAAAAGTTCGAAATTTGGTTGGCCGCTATATCAAGAAAAGCTTTTAAAATCCAAAACAATTCCGTTAGAAATTGCTAACTAATTTATGGTTGGACTTTTATGCCAATTTTGTATTATTTCTCCCACTGTGCATTTATTGTAATGCTTTCTATAGCATCGTTATCATCATCACACAGTGTCAAGTCTTTTATATCTTGCGGTTAAACAGAAGATAGATAATGCCAAATAGCAACGACGGCAACAATAACAACAACAACAGCAATAATACTAACTATGGCTACATTTAAGTGTTAAAGATTATTCACCAGATATCAAAACCAACATAACATTCATATGTGCGAGTGGTATTTTCGTCTCCAGAACCAACTGAGAAAGTCTCATACCGACGTTGTACACCACATACTGGTCGTAAGACAGACGGACAGACAGACATATGTTCTACTGAATGACTTTTTGAATAATTGAGTTAAGAAGGCGAGTGGTGTGATAAGTTAAGGGAGATGTACACCAAAAATAATCGAAGTAGAAGGTTTTGGTAAAAAAAAAAAAAAAAAAAACATATCAGAGAAAGAAGTCCTCAATGAATCTCGTCAGACCGAACCAGGATGCAAACAGAAGCTCCATAGTTCTTCTTCTGGCCGAGCTTTTAAAGAGTTCAACAATAGAGCGAGGGCTGTTGTCGGCCTCTGTTTTTTCTATTGCAGTTATTTATTATTTATTTATTTATTTATTATTAATTACAATACAAAGTAAATTTATATTCTAATTTTTGGGTCCAAGGGTAAACCGGGTGACACAGACCATATGTTTAGATTTTTGCAGCGACAGACCAAAGCCTCTGGTGGGAATCGAACCCACAACCCCCACGCTGATAGGCAAGCACGCTACCAACTCGCCTACCGGGGCGCTTTATTGCAGTTTCTATTTCAAATGTTATGGTGATCTCGTTTGTATACAAAAATGTTTAATTGTATCTGCTTGTTACTCTGAACCTGTCCTTTTCTTAAAAATATGTAATCCTACGAACTGATATTGAGTTCGTTTGTCAAAATGTTGCCTGCAATGAATGCGAAACTGTCGCACTTTTTGCATTCTCTTCAGTCGACGGTGGAGACTGTTAAACAGCTGATGTCAACTGTGTTGTCATTTCCAAAACATCCAAATCAAATTAAATGCGTCCGTCTAAAATGTATGCGCAAACGACGTCGCGATTGTTTAGGTTGGGACGCTTTAAGTGTTCACCTAAACTTGTGCGTAGCTAACATTTTATTGGAGAAACAAGTTCACCATTAGGTTCATAACAACTATTGGCTACATCGGGTTCGGTGTTGCTGCACATGGCAAATTTAAGCCGAGCTCAGTATGATTTTCATTAAGCGATAACTCCGTACAATCATCTCGAAAACTTACCCGGCACAATTATCTGTTCGGTCGAACTTATCACACCGACCTTCGCTCATACCTTACATTCCTTGCAAGGCATGACGATCGTTTCTCGCTCTCTCTCTCTCGGTCTCTCACTGTCCACAGATGTGCATGTATGCCAATTGTTTGAAGGTGTGTATGAGTGTGAGTTGGTGTACGAACGTATGCATGTATGAATAGTTATATGATATGCTCATCAATCGCTCGTTTGTAAAACCATTAAATTGATATCGTGTCGTGTGTTTTGTACGTATATACGAATGTGTGTTTGTCTGTTCGCCTGTGACTGTTGCTGGCTGGACGGGGCTGCTGTTGTTGTTGTTGGTTTTTATGTTTTCAAAATTAATGTTGGAATGGGTGTTAAAAAATAATGATCTTAAATACATCCATGTTTACATGAAATTCACACACGCAACCCAACGCACCTTACTGGACCGCACCACACGGCAATACCAGCCTATTACAGCGCAAGTTAATATCGCACAGTGGCTCAAAACTGCGTAGAGTAAGGTTGGGTCAATAAAATATGCAACAACAACAACAAATTATGTAATTTATAACGAATTCTGATGTACTGTGGTCCACTGAGTACAAAAATAATCGATTTTGTTCTAATTTTTTAAATTGAAATATTGACTGTATACTCATGGAAACGAGAACACGATATTGTCCCGACAGAGGTGTCTAATAAAAGAGAACTGACTTTTTTTTTAGTTATCCTCGTATTGGACAACAAATTTCATTTAAATATCTTACAATTAAAATGAGGTATAAATTACTTACATCCATTGAAGATTTTACCTTTTATTTAAAGTTTGCATAGCAACTATTTTGGAACTTCGTTTTAAAAACCCCGAATTTAAAAAAAGTTGTATTGCATCGGGAGCAATTTGTCATGTCTGTAGGCAAAAATATAGAAATAGCTCCATACAACATTAAAACTCGGCCATTTTGTAGGAAATCAAACCTAAACCCTACCACTCATTTCCTAGCTACACCGTCCCGCCCGCAAGACTTACGGCAACGAATTTCACCAAAAAAAAAATTAAATATCAGAGACAATAGAGTTGGATCTCCTATCATCATCACTGCTCTCCTCAGCACGAGATCAGATGGAGTGAAGTATTTCTGGCACTGCTTTAAAAAGCCTAAACACTTGAATGCTTTTTTCGACACTTTCAATATATGGCAAGCCCCACGAGCATCACCCTGTATCTTCATGCGCAGAACATCAAGAGTGTCGATTTACACACCACCCACAGAGATTGACGACGACGCCGGATCAGAGGAACGTTTGTGTGACAACAAACAGCACTGGGTCTTGGGGACATTAAAATCTACTCTGTTCATTTGACCTCAGTCATAAATCGCCGCCAAATTGCAGTTAAGTGAGATTTTCAACGTTCGCCTTTTGTCTTTGACCTCTAGAGGACCTGGCCGATGGACAAATGAGTATGAATGACAGAGATTGATGTCACCCGCAATGGAGTAGATTGGGTTCACAGTCTGACTCATTGAAAATAAGAAATAGTGAAAGAGAAAGGACAGAACCATGTGGCACAACTGCGATCAACCTATGCCCACGTAACCCAACTCGTATAGAGCGATCTCTGAGATAACTCGATAGGAATCGAGAGTGAGTGCGCCGTTCCACACCCTTTCGAACGCCTTGGAAATATTCAGTGTCATGACCTTTCTTTGATCAAGACGGCGAATAGATCGACTCCATCGATCCAAAAGGCTTCCAGCAGATCGGTTGCTACGGAAGCCATACACTCGATTAGTCAGAAAACCGTTAGACTCTTTATTCTTAACCAGCTTGTGGGTAACCATGCTCTTCGTGAGCGCAGAACATATTGCAATTGGACGGTAATTCGCAGGATCGGCTTGGGGATCGGCTGAACATTGGCAACTTTCCAGCGTGAAGGATAAATACCAGTACTAGCGTCCAAGCAAACTACGTTTTAATTTCTGATCGCATTAATCAAATAAAATAAATTTAGTTAGGCGCCCCGGTAGGAGAGTTTGTAACGTTTTTGCCTATCAGCGTGGGGGTTGTGTGTTCGATTCCCACCACAGGCTTTGGTCTGTCTGAGCCGGTTTACCCTTGGACCCAAAATTAGAATATAAATTAATTTTGTATTGTTATTTGTAATAAATAAATACATTTTGTCAAAAAATCAAATAGTTAACGTGTAATTAATTTAAAGTAATTAAGATATGATGACCCAAATTATTTTCTTTAGAGAGCAGATTTATTTGTATGGGAGAATATTTCTTTATTTGGGTGAATAATCTGAAATGACTCCTTTTCTTTGCGAAAAAGGGGACAGTCTCCGACCACTCCGACGAAAATAATTCGCAAACTAAAATAGAAGTAGAGTTTCTTCGAGAACCTTCGAAGAGAACAATACTTCAGCGCGAGAGAAACACTACAAATTGAACGTTACCTTTTTTTAAGCAGAAAACCACACCAGGCACGGGACTGAGAGAAAATGTTCCGGACAAAAGTCAATGATTTTTATAATTTCTTAAAATTAATTTAATTAAATCAAAAAAAATAGTATATGTGACATGAAGTGATAGTGCATAAATTCATTTGAATGCAATTACAAATTTTTAATATTTACATACATAATAAGTACGGTTTATTTTGCTGCGTCGGTTTTGGACACGCCACGGGACTGAGACTACATGTACTGTTTTCTTTTTTTCGATATTAACAAATTAAAAATTTTAAAAACTAATACGTGGGTTATTTTAACAAATATAATATCTGCTTAGAACATATTTATAAAAAAAATTAGTTAATACAACACAATTTTAAACAGCCGGACACAGAAAGGAGTCATTTAAGAATATTCACCCATTTCTGCCTTACATTTCTGTCACAGATAAAATCCGAACCACAATGAGAGTTAGAAGCGACAGATCTTATCTAGACATGCCTCGCCGATCGGTTTGCTAATGACGAGAATGTTTTTGCGTTTATATGTTCAATATTGTAACTGGGACAGGATATGCTTCGATTCTCAGGAAGTGACAAATACTTAAATGTTTTTACTGTGTAAAAAGGCAAATGTGCTCCTTTGATATTTTGGCCAACGAAGCAATTGCGGCTAAAGGACCAACGAATTGTGTGAAAATTGTCTTGGAAAAAGTCTACAGCAACCAGCAAAGAAATTCAAAAACTTTTCCACCGCAAAACACGGCGAAGGATGGTGGTCGTCATGAAACATTCCTCTTTTCTTATTTGTAATTGTTCACCGAGTTTGAACGCTGACATTATGTGTGAAGCATTTGAGTGCGAATAAGTGTCTTTTTGTTTTCAGTATTCTGATCTTACACACATTGGATTACAGCCATTCTCGTACTGGAACAGATTGTTAGTTTTGTATTCGGAACCACTGTGCCCTCCACCAATGTGAGTGACGGCAGCTCAGTTCACGATAGGAGCAGTGTCAGCAGCAGCAACCGATAGGCCAGTGCGAGTTGAGTGGTATGAAATTACTGGTGGCTCTAATTTTCCGAGGAGATAACAACAATTTTTGTTTGGCAAAGTGTTACAATAACAATTGACCATGAAGTCATATCGATATCATCATCTCCCGGATAATTTATTTACATTTTACACCTTTTCTGTTCAATTCAATTCGAATGTGAGTTTAGTTTGTTTAAAATTACTCCATATACTCGGATAACTTCTCCTCCAGAGCTACGTACGCAATGTTTGCAAAGTTTTATGAGGATTTCTGTAGTATATGTGTGTGTGTGTGTATTTTTACACACATCTTCTGTATTTCTGGCCTTTTTTTCCACTACTACATGTGTTTATTTGTGTTTCTTTTTTTTTTTTGGGGTTGTCGTGGTTATTTGGTATTTGGTCAAGATATGCGAGTTGAACCCAAGCCACAAAAAAAAGAGGTGTGAAGACACGTTTTGATATTGGTTTAGAGATTAATGAATTCGATACTCGTGTTTGTTTTGCCCAGTATGTGATATAATCACGAGAATTATCGAATATCAAATTGATTTCGAGGTTTTTGTTTTTCGAGGAGTATTTACGACAAAAACCATAAATAGAGGTCATAAAATCAAATTTGTTAATGGTAAGCAGGGCTTGAGCAAATGCCTGCCAGGCATTTTGAAAACAAGGGATTTAGTCGTTGTGAATAATTTGCAGTGTGTCGCAGGCGTGGTTACATGGGTATTTGCGAAATGCTGAACGTATTTGAGAGAAAGACTCAACGCAAAATAACATGAATTAGCCCCATTCAGCAGGGTTGTGAGATTTTTTCTGACTCAGTCTGACAAAATTGCCAAAAAAAATATTTTAATACCAGAAAACCCAAAATTTTTAGGAATAATGCAGAATTTTTTTCTTTATTCTTTTATTCTTTAGAAAGTAATTTTGAATATACATTTATTTATAGACGACGTCTTTTCACCATTGTGAGCATTGATGTAAACCTAATCGAAAGCTTTGACCAAGCTTGATTATGAGTTATATACCAATTAAGTAAGTCCGAGAAAAGTATGTGCTGGTCATTTGCATGCCATTCGTCACAATGGTAGTAAATCATAAAAATCGTCTTTTCGCAAAGATCAAATTTTAGTCTCCAACTCCGTTAATAACTCGCCACTTTTGCCGAGAAATCGTCAAATCTGACAACCTTGCCATTCAGTAGAGTGGATTTAATCGCTCCAGTTAGAAAGACATTTTACGTGGCCCCAATTGGGTGTCATGCACCTAGGGGTCATCTGGTTCCAATAAGACGTCTAATATTCGTCGTTACATTGGAACTATTGGGAGCATTTTTGGATTTCACAGATCGAATCGTATAACGTCATGAATGGGCACAAAATAATATATAAATGCAATAGCAAATGTATAAATATTTATCCATTATTTTCTTTTTTCTAAAAATGTACATTAAAAAAGAGAAAGAACAAACCAACCTCTGCTGATGTGTTAAAGCATTCCTGATAAATATGACAACTTCCTGAGTTATTATGACATAAGAGGGTTCATATTTTTTTGAAAATTCTTACGAGAAATAAGTTACGAAATACAGTCAAACTTTCATAACTCGAACCACCATTATCCCGTAGAAAACTTTGACTTACGGAGACATTGAGTTAGGGAATTACTTATACAATTAGTTAGGAAGTGCTAGAAGTGCTTCGACTTAAAGAAAATTCGACTTTTGGAAGTTCGAGCTATGGAAGTTCCACTGTAAGTGTTTTGTCTGATGCAATGACAGCATTTAAATATCATAGCCATTAATTAGGCCACAATTGTAGTCTAACACAGAATAAGTGTTTCTAGCTTCAGCTGGATACTTTGAAGAATAAAAAGGCAAAAAGTCAACTGATATAAAATTCTTTTTCGAAAAATTCTGTTTCGAAGTTTTGGTTTTGCACTGGCGCACAGTGGCCCAGAGTCCAATTCAACATTTTTGAGATTTGTTAAAAATTGGCAGTAGGCAAGGACTGAGCTATTGGTTTAAGCAATTAATATTAATGATCGCTCAATTCTGATATTTTTTAAATATTTCCAAAATTGAATACTTTTCGTATTTTTCGATTTTAGGATTTTATATATTTTTTATAATTTTTTTAAACACATATTGACGATATTCTTCATATTGCATATTTAAACAATTATTTTTTTTCCTTATTTTAAATTTTTTGAAATTTGACAAAATTTGATTCGACTTTGTCGAATTGTAATTGTACTCAATGAAAAAGTCGCTAAATGAAAATACACCTCCGTAGTGATCTATTTTAGGTTGTAGAGCATATGCTCAAATTAGTCTTTACATTTAAAAACTCCCTCAACATCATGATATTCAAATACTTAACATCCGTTAACATTCCATTAAGGATGGAGAGGCTTCTCAACAATAACTCTTGGGTTTTCCGAGCCCTAGGTGCGACAATTTTCCTTGATGACGTAGCCACCGAGGAATTCCGGATCCTTTTCATGCATTTCAAGGACCCAATCAGCACGACGACCAAAAGTGGCTTAGTTTTGCAAACTGTGACTGCAAGATTTTCATCATGTTTGTGGTGAATTTTAATAATTTCAATGCGTTGTTGAAGCGTGTATCGTTCCATTTTTAAAGAATAAGAGTTTCAAGTGACAGCTATCGAAATACCGGGTGATTCAAAATAAGAAACATTCAAAAGTATTCCCCGCATCACTGTTCTCGCTGAATTGCGGCAGGTTCTAAATAATCATTAGTTTGGATCCTTTTTGATACAAAAAAGAGTCGTCCACTTATCCGTTTTGTTTAATCAACCAACGATTTTTCCCTCCAGAATGAAGTTGACTTGAAATTTCTCTCTCTCATATTTAACCGAAATAACATTGGAATGCAGATCTGGCAACTACAATCAATTGAAAATCGATACTTGTAAAAAATAGTAAATTAAAAAAAACTATATGGATTTAACAAAATTATGTTAAATCTTTTAGCGTAATAAATTTTGTGAATTATTTCTGAGTAAATATGAAAAAGGTAAGTAGACAATTTCGTTGGAAAATTGCTGGTCCGATTGAATGAAATTTAGCATAGATTTTTTTTAGAACTTATGATTTGAAAAAAGGTGTGCTACAAAATGTAAAATTTCGGCCTCAGACAACCTTTCGCCTCATTTTTATACGTAGCCCTAGTTGTCATATTTTTGAAAAGGATAATGTGATAGTAGAGGTTTACAAATCAATTACAATCCGTTTACAAACGGTTGAGTGGTTTCCACAATATATCTAGATCTTTGTAAACATTGTAAGTTTATCCCAATACTTTGTAAACTTTGAAGTTGAAAATTATTTCCAGTTGAAACCACAATTTCCAAAATTGCAATGCCAAACTTGCTAAAGTCTCTCCGAGTTCATTCCGTCTATGGACCGAGGACCAAAAAACAGAAAAATTAGCAGAAAAATCTAATTTTAGACATTTTCCTTTTTCGAATTCTGGGCTGATATTCAAATACTTTTTTCATTTTACGATCAGTATTACACTCCATATCAACGTTAAATTTCTCTGCAATATGTGGATTAATTTTAAAAACAACAGCAGATTTCTGTCGGAGGTTTTTAATAAGTATTACAGTTCTTTATTTAACTAGGCGTTATTTCATTTCTTATTTTACATCTTCGTAATTTTTAGTAAAAACGTCTTAACACTTTCTCCAAAAATGGTGCTACTATTTTGTATTCTTTTTTTTTTTTTGGGCTAACTCTTAGGGAATTCCCCCTATAATCTCATTGCTCCGTGCCGGCGAAAAAAGGCGTATTGAAATGTGGAAAGAGGGAGTGGTGTTTGTTTACGTTTGTCTGGAGTTTGAGAACTCCACAGCTGGCAGGAAAATCACTTGCTGGACGATTTTTAACATACGAACTGTTCGGGAATTTCCCCAATAATTTGTCGTCCGATAAACAGGCCATTTGACAATGCAGGGATGAGAGTTCCCAAATAGCCGCCTATTTCGGCTAAATGTCGTAATATGTGGGATCAGACGACAGATACCGTTAAAATATCTAAACAATATCAATACACAAACCACATTCCGGCGATTCTGTAGGGAGAATTTCTAAACCCTGTAATTCCCTATCATAACCACCACTCTTCTTTGTACACAGTCCAGGAGCTGCAACGATGTTTTTGGAGGTACTGCCCACATATGGGAGTTATATCCAATTTTAGGCCGGATGTAAGTGCTGTAAATATCAGATATTTACCGCTTTAAAAATCGCAAACACTTGAATGTTTCTTTCGACACTTCGAAAATAAAGCTAGACCAGCGAGCATCAAGAATGCCGATATTCACACCATAGACGGTGCTGGATCAGTGGAACGTTTGTGTGACAACAAACACCACGGGGTCTTGAGGCCATTAGTCAGCGCCAAATCGCGGTTAAGTGAGTCGTTAATCGTCCAGAGGAATTGGCCGATGTTCAAATTAATACGAATGACGATGAATACAAATGACAGAGGTTGCTGTTATCCAAAAAAGTTTTGTTAATCGTTTGTCTTCCTCGACTTCCAGAGGAATTGGCCGGTGTTTCAATGAATACGACTGACAGAGGTAGCTGTTATCCGCAAAAGGTTCACAGGCTGACCCTCAATGAAAATAAGAAATAGAGAAGGAGGGAGGACACCTTGTGGCACTATCTATGACCGTTAGATGAGACCCAAGGGCGTGAATGGATCGACTACATCGTTCTGAAATAAACGCCGACAGGTCTCCAGAAGATCGGTTACTACGAAAGGCATATTGTCGATCATCTAGATGGGGGTTAACCATGATCTCCATAACCATCGAGAATCGGGAATTGGGCGGTAGTTTATAGTATTTGTAGCATCACCTTTCATTGGATCTCTGTAAAGAAACCGGAAGTGTAATGGGTGCGATTCAATTCTGAACTTAACCCAAAGGGAGTTAAATTATGGATGTCTGGAACACAACACCACTAGGCGTATGAACCACAAGGTCCCTGTGGGAAAATAATGTATTAGCCAACAATGTAAAAATTCTGTAGATCGGAATCCTCACATACCAGGGTCTCGCATAGAGCAAAGATATCTGATCTATGGAACTGCATTTTCTTTCAGAACTCGTATTGCAACATAAACAAAAACAAAACATTGTCAAAGCACTCATACAAATAACTGCCAGTGAGCTGTGCACGATATAATTTGAATACTCACTGAACTTCTGTTTAAATCCGGCTCCGAATGGCCAAAAGATTTTCTAGAGATGTCTTACATGGCTTAGAGAATACTCTCTTAGGTGGAAACGGCGACTGAAGGTCTTTGATGTTCTAACCAGGTTACACACTACCTATCACTCCACGGTCATCTATTGCAAATTAGAAAAATCTGTCAAATGTAAATCATTTTGTATAGCTCGCCCTTTAGCCAATAAATAACACTACAAATTCCAAACACTTGTAAATTGGTGCGGCGTAAAATTTAACACAAACATGTAAAATTTACAAGAGTTAACTGTGGGTGCGACATCTTCTGAACTAAATCCTGTACCCGATATTTGCAAAATGATCACAACCACATTGTTAACAATAACATGGACCATCAATGTATGGAAACATTTTGTGTTTTTTTAATTTCGATGCATCCAAATCCAATCATTTCCAAGAATCGGCTAATCATACTCCCGGGAGTATATGGCAGTTGACTAATGCAATCATTAAATTGTAAATAGAAAGCAATAAACGAAAAAAACGTGTAACAAATAACCCGCTATATGAATGTCCTGAAACTTATTCATACTCTCTCTCACCCTGTCATTATTTTTGTGATTGCCTTTCCAGTTGACTCTCACTCACTAAAATTTAAATTATATAAAAACTACAAAACTTTCATTAATAATAGCTTCCGTTTTAATATTCACCACTCAACATGAAATCCACACATGAATCCATCTCTCACTCGCTCTGCCTCTTTGTCTCTCGGTGTATGTGTGCGACCGTTTATGAGTATCGGAATCTACATAAAATTCAATAAAACTTTGGCATAAATCATTGTCACAAACAAATTGTATATTTTACTTGTTTTCCTTCGTTTCATTCGTTTGGCATCTCGAAATTTCCCCGAGGCAATTTCTCGGATTGCAATCGCCTCTCCTGTTGCTGCACTCTGGAGGGAAAATTGTGCATCTCTCGTTCGATGTGCGTAAGAGCCACGTAATCGAAAACTTGAAAGGTGTTAATATTCAATTAAAAAGTTCCTCTTTTTCCTTCACCCACTGTACGCTTGCCAGAGGGGCCGGGTGAGGGGAAAATACCACCAATATTACTGTCATTTACCAAAGGAAGCTTGAATGCAGCCAAACGACACACACACACACACAGATTCTGGATTCTGTCGGTCGTCGATGGTGGTGTCCAGGGCCGACGGCTGTTTGTGCTTAAGTTTACACGTTGAACAGTCATGTGTGGGGAGCGGTGTGGTCTGGGGGCCAACAGACAATGAACGGGTAGTCGTAGTGTTGGTGGCCTACGCATAATAAATTAAGCGTCAACAAGCTGCAGTAATGCCAATTTCAATTTGTTTACGCCTGCTTCCACGTTTCCATGTGTGTGTGTGAATTCAACTGCAACTCCTTCGACATCGCCATGAGCTCGCATTCGTTTGTCCGTTCATTCAATGAGGCCGGTCTTAAATCTTTCTGTTGTTGCCTGGGCAGCCGGCCTGCCTGCCATACAGAAGTAAGTAGTAACTGCAAGAAGTGTCATGGTTTAACTAACGATAACTGACTTATGAATTTACTCAGGTGCGATCAATTGTTGAGTTTCTTTCCCCTCCCATTCCAAGGTGTTGCTGAATATGTAAGTCTGTTAGTTTAGAAGAAGAAAAAAAAAATGATTTAAATCTGAAAATAAAACGAGATGGTGAGAAATGTAGAGGTTAATTAATTTTTACTTTGTAAAGGAAATAATCCAATTATTAAAAATCTTCGGTCTTCTAAGAAAGTTTTTAGTTTTCTCTAAGGAAATATTTCCTTATGTTAATTTGTTTATCAACGATTTTAGTAGTCAAAGTATAGAGGCCAAGTGTTGTAATTTGCTATATGCTAAATGTTTTTGTTCGAGCTCGCTGTACCACTCCACATTAAGTATAGGGTTATCCATTTCGTGGTTTCAAAAGTAAAGGGCTGTAATTCGACATCTATCAAACTAAGTTGTTAAACCAATTTTTTTTTTTTCATTTTGAAGTCTGACATTCACGAAAATGGATCGCTTAACTATCGCACAACGCTTAAAAATGATTAAAACCTACTACAAAAATGGTGATTCTGGCACAGCCACATATCGTACTTTAAGAGGAGATTATGGTTTATGGTTATGAAGCACATTTCTCACTTGGTGGATATGTTAATAAACAAAATTGTCGTATTTGGGGTTCTGAGAACCCTCAAGGAATTGAAGAGACGCCATTACATACACAAAAAGTCACTGTTTGGTGCAGTCTTTGGTCCGAAGGTGTGATTGGACCTTACTTCTGCGAAAACGACAAGGGAACGACTGTCACCGTCAATTCGGAGCGTTATGGTCGTATGATAACCGACTTTTTTTGCCTGCCATTGAAGAATACGACTTGGAGAATATGTGGTTTCAACAAGACGGTGCCACATGCCACGCAACTCGAGCGAATATGGCTTTATTGCAACAGACATTTCCTGGCTGCTTAATTTCTCGTCGTGGCGACATCAACTGGCCAACAAGATCATGCGATTTGACACCATTAGACTTTTTTTGGTGGGGCTACGCGAAAGACCGTGTTTATGCAGATAAACCTTTAACTCTTGAGCACTTAAGAACCAACATTCAAGCCAAGTTATGGCTAAGTCTGTTGTCTATTGCGACCATCTCTGGGTGGAACACACTAGAAAAGTTATGTAGTCTTCATGATAGATCTATTGCCAGAGTTTTCAGTCTTCATTTGATAACCGTGTGTTTTTGATTGATTGGTCGGATCGTCTTCCATTACTGAGTTTCTTTGAAGATTTTCTTGAATTTCGTTGTCGGTGATATATATAGTCAGTCTTTTGCTTTAATTTTCTGCCCACCCTTTTTCTAGAACAGAACTGTGTCCATAGGAATTTCTCTTAGACGGAGATCAACACTAGCTAAGCAACTGGTGAGATGGACAAGAATTGGCGGGATAGAGAGTTATGTTTCTATGCGATCTTGGGGAGCTGGCCACACAGCCTAGCCTTTAAGCATGGGTTATCTTGGAGTGATGTGATTTTGTATTCACTGCACTTCATCATACCAGGGCGGCGTATGTGAATATGGGTCTGACGATCATCATGTACATCCAGTGGATTATTTTCGGTCTCACTTTCTCCCGAACCTCTTTCTAAAGGTAGAAAAGTCACATTCTTTCCTCGGTATTCAGATTTTAGGAAAGTTTAGAGTCCAGAATGATACCAAGGGGTTTCGTCTCTAGTGATTGCTGCAGAGACGAGGTACATAGTCTAAGATCTGCCAGAATTTGAGTTATTACCCTAGAGACCTCACTTCTTAATGCTTCATTGGTCATGGTGGTGTTAATTTTCCTTCTATTAAACATGTTGCCCGTCTATTGAGTTGAACATGTTTTGTAAAAAGCTATAAGGATTCAGGGTATCTCTAAGTTATTAAATGTTCCTTCTATGCACAGGAACGCAGCTAGAGTGATTTCTTTGAATGTAAGGGTATCTTCGATTGTGCTTACGCCTCTATGACAAATCCCCTAAATGAAAAATGCCCCAAAGTAAATGAAAAATCCCCCGAAAAGCCCAATATAAAATTTTCATAATGAAAAATTCCCCAATTTTGTGTACGATTTTTTTTTGGGCATTTTTCATAGAGCTTACCACCTCATGCAGGGCAGTTTCCACTTACCTAGCATTCATGAAGGCGTTTTGTTCCTTCCTGAAGTTGTCTGGCTTTAGATTTTCCCTTCCATACGTGTATACTAGTCGTTCCTTAGTTTTCAATAAAAACGATGACCGTGTGGTTTATTTTTTCCCGCCTTGGGGATAATGACCACTCTAGCATCTCTACATTTCTTCGGTATAGACGACCGGGCCAGGCTTAAGGAATATATTCTGCCTGGCACTGCCGATTTGTACGGCCTGAGTGATTTCACAGTCCACGTTATTTTTTCTTTGACGATAATGGAAACTTGTCTGTTTCCGTCACCTATCTGTAACCTGGATAGTGCGTGCTCATCAGGAGTTCCATGGTTTCACGACTGCTCTCGTAGAAAAGTCCATTTGTGTTTCATGAGAACTGGTGACAGTCGCTGCTAGATCCAGTTCTTCGCAATATTTCGACCAGGATATTTAGACTTTCTAGTGTTTTTCTAAGTCTTTTAAGTAACATCGACAGTTGCTCCAGTATTCCGTAGTATTTTCTCGCAATTCTGTGTTAAAACCTTTACTTCATTCGTTCCTGAGCTGCTTAATCTCCAGTGTCCACCATGACTAATATTTCGTGGAGGTGGGAGCTCTACACATGAATTCAGATATGCTTTATTTAGAGTTTCAGTAGGAAGTTCATCTAAACATTCCAGACCTCGTAAGTCAGATTTGACATGATTCTTTTAAGTAGTCTAGTTAGTCGTTCTTGAATTTCTGTAAGGTTTACCTTTCTCTTTAAACAGTTCGATTGTGGACAGTATCCTAATGTGGTCCCAGAAAGAAAACTCTCGTCATTTGATAAAAATTGGAACTCTTATCTTTGGTTGCAAATAATGAAATCAGTGGATATTAAGTAATTTAATATGGACTTACCCAGGGCTAAATCGGGCACAATTACTCGACTTCGACTTCTATAACAAATTTTAGTTCTGCTAACTCTTCTTAGACTCTACCTCAGGCTGTGGTGCGTTTGCCACATCGTTCAGGTAATCAAAACTATTTCAAATTAACAAAAAAACAGATTAACTAATTTTTAAGTTAATCCCGGTAAATTTGTCGGCCTCCGACACCAGAGCCCTGAACTCACCTCCGTTATTTATATATGTGTGCTGTCCGAGACTGTGTGGTGAGTAGCAATAAACGCTTCATAGAATGTTAAGCCAAGAGCGTCTGAGACCTCCATTCGCATGATAGGTTGGATGTATCTGTGCTATTTGAAAATAACTGTTAATAACGTTCCATTACCTTTAGCCTATCGATTTCCTATTCTTCCACAAATATTTGCCGAATAAAGTTCAATGGATCGGACGGGCAGAATGAGAACGAAATCACAAAAATAAAAGCAACAAACAAATAATGAACAAATCAAACTTTGAATAAATGGCAAATAAAAAGAACAATAAAACCAACATATCGACAAACACATGCCCGTACACACATACATACATCAATTTGCAAAAAGTTCCATTCATCAGTTGTTGTTTAGTTCTGTCTGTTGTTCTTTATTAGTTTTTTCCTTATCATTTGATGAAATCTAAAATTGCATTTCCGTCCGCTACACGTTGTGTTGTTGGCCTTTTTGACATGAATGGAATTCCATAAATGGTTGCGTTTTACTAATGGCCAAATAGGTAAAACACCAACATTGGTAACAAGTTGTCCTAATGTACAAAGTTTATTGTATTTGTTGGCAAATTAGAAACTGTCTGAATTTGGGCGAAATGTTAAACAAATTTCGTAACTGATATGTCATGAAGCTACTCTTTCCAGTTATTTGAAAGGTCAAAGAATAGTTGGCCAGGTAGTAGAGGCGCCCACATGAAGTTGACTGTAATTTGGTGTCAGCACATGGGCATTTCCAAGGTCTAGTCGGTGGTCCAACGATATCATAAAATTAAAATCTCTTGAAAAATATTTGCAAAACATGACAACAAAATAAAATTGAAGGAAGATCATGAAAAAAATACATTTATTAGCTAATGCATTTTAATTTTTATGAATATGCCTAAAATAACATTAATGGGGTTTTAATGTATTTTAATGTCAAAGGAAATGGAATGGAAGAAAATGGAAGTAAAAACCAAACCAAGGTATATCTAAGTTGCACTTTTCATGTTGCGATGAGTCAAGATGTAAAAGCATCTAGGATTGCTTATACTGAAAACCTGCATTTGATATTCAGGCTCCTGTAATGATTTCCTGAGAACAAGAGAAATCCGTTTACCCTAAGCTTTACTTTCTCACACAAAAAAATGTCTATTTAAATTCCGGTCAGTTTCAAGTTTCGCAACAAAATCCCATTAATCAGTTAATTGTGTTCAAGTAACAAGTGTGTCGGTCCAATTAATCATATGATCCACTAGCAAACACCCGCTACTTCGCAAGCGTACATTTCGCTTCCCAGTAAAACACAACTCTGTTGTTGCCAAAAGTTTGTTTCAGAGTTTTTTTTTATTTTGTCCCCTTTTTGTTCCTTTTATATCCCGTTTTGGTGCTATTATCCACTTGTTGTTGCCCAAAAATCTGTTTCACACTTTGTTTATTTTTCCCTTTTTTTCCAGTTCTGGCCCCTTTTGTGTCTAAATCATTTGCACCTGTTGTTTCCAAAAATGTGCTTCAACCTTTTATATTTTTTGCTCTTCTTATCCTGATTTAGTACGTTTTGAAACTCTTTTCTCGCAGTTGTTGCTATTGACCAGTTTTCCAACAAAAATCACAATATTTTGATTTGTATGTATTTTTGGGTATTTCGCAGAGTTTTGGGGACACATTTTTCCCGTTTTGCCATTTTTATCCTCTTCCTTTCCGAATTTCAAAAAATCCGTTCATAGTAAATTTCATGGTACTAGATTTAGCCGAGGACAGGTTGAATCAGTCAGTCAGTCACGCAAGTATTTTTATATTACCAGTCTTGGGCCTCTTCCAATCAGAATTTCCAAAAATTCGTTCTTAGCGGATGTCTAGGCTGCAAGAGCTACATACTTCCCAAATTGCTGTTTAAGTTCTGTTTTGACTGTTTGCAAAGTGGACTACGTTTCGATTTTAGGGAGTAAAAATATGTCTAATACTTTTTTGTTTTTCCATATTAAAAAATTTCACATTTTGAACTTTTAAAAAATACAATTTTATTTTTCGCCTATGTACCTCATACATTTTAAGAACTAAACGGAAAGTTTTCGGCTTTGTAATTATTTCAAAAATATTCAATTGTCCATTTTGAATGTTAATACAGTGGAACTTCCATAACTCGAACTTCCATAAGCCGAAGTTTCTTTATGTCGAAGCACTTCTAGTGGCAATTAAGGCGATAAATTCCCTTAAACAATTTTAATTCCATAACTCAAAGTCTCCGAAAGTCGAATTTTTTATGAGATGAATAATGTTTTGAACTTTGGAAGTTTGGCTGTACGTTAAAGTTATCCCTCAGTCCTTGCCTACAAAGCTAGTTACAGAACTCAATTCCCGAGTTTAAAAATTTTGGGAAATTAAAAACCCTAATTGTAACCTAATTGTCCTTGAACCACAATCATCATGGCCTTTCAGGCGACACCAACTTCAATCTGAAATCGCACTTCAAAGTTATTCCATCGTGAAGGCAGCTATCTCTTCACAAAAACGCCGATTTCAAATTACGGTTTTTGAGTCGTCTTTCAGAAAAATGTCCGAAAAATTATATTTGTTTAGGAAATACCTGTATGTTAACTAATCCAAAAAATAAATACAATAAAATATAATTTGAACAAAAATATTTCAAAAAATGTGTTATCATGTGTTCCTTTTTATTGTTATGCGTTAATTTTTAAAAATATCTTAATTTTAAATCCTTTCGACGGCAACAGTTTACCTATTCCGTATTTAAATTCTTTATGGGTTAATAATCAATAAATAAATATAAAATCATCTACATTCTGTTCTGCAACACTCTATGCCCGAATTTTATAACCCTTGAGTACATGAACCCCTATCATATATTTCAATTAGTTTCTAAACGATTCACCATCAAGATAATTCCCACTTCCGCCCTTCCCGGTATTAATTGCATACATTTTAAAATCAAATACACATATATCTAGTTTTCGTGGATATTCCATATTCCACGTATGATTTTCTACATAAAACAAATTGATTATTAAAAACGATCTCACATTACACCCGTCCCAAAAAAAATAATTGGTGGATATCACGTCATGCCATGACAATAAATGGTGGTTTTATTGGTTACCAGGCGCCATCATCACGTTTTTTTTTTCTTTGGGAAAAAGTGTTAAAAAATTATCAAATCATAAGATTTCCATAATAACTATCAGATCAAATTACCGAGAAAAAAAGTGGACAAAACTAAAGTGTCAAACCATTTTAACATCCCATGACAATGACAATCTAATACTGCATGACAGACAATAGATGCCGTAAAACACCGATCTTTGTCATATAAAAAAAAACAACAACAACAAATACACGATGATGATGATGGTGTTGAACAACAAACACTTTCAAAGGCCAAACCACACGGGTTCCAGCACCACCACCACACAAGAAGGAGCGTTGAATTGCTGTCATTGTAGCAAAGAAATAACCAAAAATTCAACGGATAATTTATAGAAATAAATCTTGTGGAATTGAAGAATATGATCGGTAGATGATCGTACACGCCAGCCACACAGCTATGAGACGTGCATGCGCATGATGTGGAGACCCCCATCAGAGGTTTGGCAGACCACGAGAGCTGTTTATGGCCAACCATCCAACCAACCACCACAGCAGAAAAAGAAGAAGAACCAACCACCTGCTGTTTTAGTTTTAAAACAAACCATTGTCTTTCGACCATACCTTTCTTTTTTGTGGCCTCTGAGGAGATCTTTAATTTTAATGGTTACAAACAAACATTATCATATCATACATCTATTTATGATTCTATGATAGGTGAGTACACTACAGCCGGCACACAATGGTTAAGCGCCATTACGGCAGGCTCGAAGTATGTACTATAATCCTTCCTTGACTTTATGTCGCATTAAGAACAGTTTATCCGCCTGGCCCAAGTCTCTATGACATCTCACCTATAAGGTGGCAACTTTGACCCTGTACTGCAGACTTTTTGTATAGAAGCGGATCATTCTGTCTGTATAAGGAATAATGTTATGGGGGAAATATGATGATGATGATTTATGTTGCAGTTTCCAATTGCAGAAGACATGGTCATATCTGTAATAGCCCCCATGACTAAATTATTATTAGGGATTTTCAATATTTGACATTCAGGCGCTGCCATCAGATAGCGAATTTTGTGATCTTCCTACAACCTGTGATACAATTAGGACACGACTTACCTAGCAGAATCAACTGATCCGCCGACTTACTGTTAATCCAATCTAAAGCCTCTTTCGATGCTTCGAAACAATTTGCACAGTGAATTCTAACCGACTCGAAAGTCGCCTCTTTAATATTGAGACTGTTACAACAGGCGAGGTACTGTGATAGTCTTAGCGGTAATGTGACGAAACTATTCATATCATACAAACTGAACTTCAAGAACTCATCCTCATCACCCATCCTTTGTGACGATAAATTAACGGGCTTTTTTTTTAATATCAACTATAGTGGCTTTATTGGATTGTAAACATTTGTTCCTCTGGTTCATACGGTTTTCCCAAGCTTGAGATATACAATTTGGTGTATCATCTTCATATATTCATATCTACATATCTACATCTTCATAAATAGACAAGACAGTGTAACCGGGTAAAAAAGGCGATGAAATGTAGCCAAGACTATCGGATTATCATCTTCATATATTAACTAATCCGGACATAATGGGTATGGGCTGAATATCGTTAGTCTAAGCGCCCCGGTAGGCGAGTTGGTAGCGTGCTTGCCTATCAGCGTGGGGGTTGTGGGTTCGATTCCCACCAGAGGCTTTGGTCTGTCGCTGCAAAAAATCAAGCCAAATAGTCTTTGTCACTCGGTTTATCCTTGGACCCAAAATTAGAATATAAATTTACTTTGTATTGTAATTAAATAAAATAAAAAATAAAAATAAATAAAAATCGTTAGTCTATTTTTCTGGGATTTCTTTTAGTGCTTAGTTCCATTAAAGACAGTTGAATTAAAAGCGGGGCGTTACGGTCGGATTTCTATCACCGCTACTGCCAACAATGTACTCCGTTACCTTGAGTCGGATTGTGGAAAGAATGTAGCATACCCCGACGATTTTTTCCTACTGATAGGAGGAAGATTTCGTTTAGCGCTTAGAGAAGTCAAATACCGAATTTTAGAAATCCGTTGTGAGGCATAGATCTCCATAAACACTTCGGCGTTTATTTACACCTTAAACTCGTACCGAAATTCAAAGGAAAGCTTCAAGTGGATCTTAAATACTCCTCTATGTATGCTGCAGTTGTCGAAAATTCTGCAGGAACCCCTCAAAGGGGATGTGTTTTGTCATGGCTTAGGGCAAGATTCGGGCAAGGAAGGAATATAATCACAGATAAAATACACTCACCATGGATAGTTTTGGGCCATCGAGTGCATATCGCTCATTTACTTTAATAGTGTCTTAACTCAAAATACGAGTAACTCAGGAGTGCCGTTTAAAGTTGTCAATCATAGGCGTCTTACTTAGCAAATATAGGAAAAAACTCATAAGTTTTCCGAATAAACTAGGGGCCCTGACATATGTATGTATAATACATGCAGAACAGATGTCAACTTATATAAAGGATTGAGCAACAAAATAAAAAGGGAATTTTGAATTGTGACTCTATTGAAGTAAATGAGCGATATTTGTGTAAGTCCTAACAGCAGCTTATAAATTGATGTAAAAATCGATCTCTCTCTCCCCAATAGCGACATTTTAAGATGTCAAGTCCCGCAATTCCAATTGCATTGAAACTGTGTCTGTTTCGAATAGGTCATTCCATGGTCGCCTAGACTCACACCACAACAGTCTTTGGTAATTTTTTATGACTGCTTGAGTTGATGGTGTTCATTTAACAAAATGATTAAATGTTGGGTCACCCGCAGCACAAAACAAACAGTTTGTTTTGTTTATTTAAAAAATAGTTTTTAACACCAGGTATTTTTCATAATTTTCATAAGATATTAATCTGAATCATAGCCAGACGAACGGACGGACAGACAGACATACCATCGATCGGACAGACAAATGGACACATGCTCGTACGTGTACGTACAAGGGGCTGTCTAATAGAGAGTTAACTGTCCAAAATGTTTATCGTTGTTGTTGTTGTTATATATGAAGAAACACATGATGCCCGTCCATCATATGCGAGTAAACAACCAACAGCCAATTGTTGATATTGAATTGGGAAAAAAAACACTTAATGAGCATATTTTAATTAACAGACATATGTGTGTGTGTCTGTGGCTATTTGAATCTTGGCATGAGCCAATAATTTATTATAATTAAAAAATATTATTACTCGATTTTAGACAAACTAATCGTATGCAATTGAACACCCAAGGGGGGTGCACGTCTCAATACCACATGCCGAAATTACATGTTAATTGTTGACTGTCCAGAAATGAGACTGAGTTGTCTTGGTGTGGAGTGGATTGTAGTGGGTCTTCATCATCCGAATGGATGAATGAATGAATGAACGCACTCCAAATGGATGTTCACCCTTCAATGCTACATAACAAGGCAAATAAAAAAAAATATTTAATTTAAACAAATTAATCGGAAAATGGATTATTTGTTCATTTAATGATAACTTAATTAATCATGATGATGAGTGAAAGGTGGGTGCAGATGAACACTTGCAAAAACTCTGATGTATCGTCGGTAATAAATCTGCAGTAGGTGTCCCAATACAATTTGCAGGAAATGACTTATTGAAAACGACTTTCTAAAACCAAGTACAATCGAGAGTCACTTTTAAAAACCGGAAAACTTAAAAAAATGCCTTCAGCTTAATAAAATACAGGGTCCGCCAAATTACTTTTTTTTTTTTGAAAATTCTATAAAAAAAAACTACTGGATATTTTCTCAAGTTTCTTTTTTTATTTGAACTACTCAATTTGAAACTATTTTAGTAGTTGATTAAATCAATTGTCATTTAAGCTGCGGAATAGGGTCACAGACAAAACTATCCATATTTTCACGGATAGTCAAAACGCAATTAGATCCTGCAGGGATGATAGTGTCAAGTCGAGGACACTCATGGACTGTAAGGAATCGATAAATGAAGTATCGAGAGATAACGACATATTTAGAAACTGGATACCGGGCCATAAAGGACAATGTTAGGGCCGACGAACTGGCCAAAATGGAAAGGGAAACCGACAAAAAATTCCGCTATTATCTAAACCTTTTCTGAAAACCGAAAAGGAGTTGGATGAATGGATGAGGACGACCCATGCCTCCAGATGGCATAAGGCACAGGTGGGAAGAACCACAAAGGAAACCTGGGGCAATCTCGATTACAAGAAAACAAGGAGAATACTCGGGTTTAGCAACAAACGATTTGAGCAAACTAGTTGGGGTCACAATAGCCTAAGGGCACACCATTTTAGGATAGCATGTTCCGAGAGCGACGAATGCAGGGCAAGTGGAGAGGACGCCGAGAAAATCCAATTAGGAAAGGATTAGGAATGAACATAAGGAATTTAAGAAACTTTATAGAAGGGACCAAATTCTTAACGTAAAAAAAGGGGCAGGGAACCTGAAGAAGAAAATTAGGAGCGCACAACAGAACGAATTGCTGGTTAGGTCTATGTCTACGACATGAGACGGTTATTCGTAAATGACCGATCATCCGTTTCAACATAACCTTATCTAAATCATTTGCCGGATTTGTAAAATCAATATATCTCTCCCAGCTATATCGTTCTCCCATTTTAAAAATTTTACGGAACTTTTGTTTAATATTTTTCATTATTATAACGTTGCCATATCAAATCCGAAACACCAGTCCGTTCACACTTTTGATAATTAACAAAATAGACCGGAATCCAAAGTAAAACGAATCGTCGGAATGGTAACTACTCAGTTATAAGCGGATTCGGGCATGCAAGGATTTACTGGGTGGAAAGAATAGTAGAGGTAGAGGGTTTGAAAAAACCTATCATCAGTTTTCAATAAAGAAAGATTTAAAGGTCTTCATAGGCTTGAAATAGAGAATTAACATGGGCGTTAATTTTCCTGGGGGAAATGCACTTCTGGTGCATTGTACTTCTTTCGCAACCGGTTGAGCTGATTTTTGGGGGGCTAAGCCCAGCCTATGAAAATTAATAAAAAAAAAATCACTGTCACGCATCCGTCGAAAGCAATAACAATTTCCGGTATACGGCACAACTTGTATCCACATCTAATTCAATTTTAGAATGGTTGATTTAAAATGGAAAATTCTCCATAGAATTAAACTGAAATCTCAATACAAAGTCATGTAGATGTTATCAATTGAAAACAACAAATATTTTCGATAAACGGCTTAAATTTTAAACCCCATCGTATTAGATTTTAAAATTGAAAACTAAATGCTTTTTTGGCGAATACGGCATTATGTGCAATTGAATTTATTTGCCAGTTACTTAATCAGCCAAAGCACAGCCTACGCCTTTCAGACGTCCTATCATAAAGACACACATTAAAGCAACATTAAATTATACAGGTCTGTTAATAATGTTTATGTTCTTTTCTCACACTATTCATGTTTTGCCCAGAACTCGTACCATGAAAATCATTGCAATAAATTACTTCGCCAAAGTAAAGCACCGAGCCTTTGAAGTGTATAATTTGAGCATAACTGCCGCCATACGACAAAACACTCAACCTACCAACACTGTCCAACATTATAAAACAATTTAAATTAATTTTAATTTTCTCGACATATACAAAATATCCCGACACCGAAGCAAATCGAATGCGTTCATAACATTACACAATACCTCCCTCCGACAAAAAAAAAAGAAAAAAAAGAACACGAAAAATAATTACACTGACGAACAAAAATTGTTATATATTATTGTAAATTATGAACCTACAATTTCCCAGTAACCATCACCGACTAACACTAGGTACGTATGAAGTCGCAAGCGGGCGCACCACCATCAGTTACAGTCAGGTCGGCCGGTAGACGGCAAGCAGCCACCACGCATCCAGGGACGGTATGGAGGTGTAAGAAGGCCTTCAAGAAGCCATATTGCCGGCAGAAATTCAAACAAAATGATATTTTTTACGAGAGACATCTAGTTGACAAGAACTAAATAATCATTTCATAACTGTCCATATTATTAAGCCATGTTGGCTTTTCATCTTCCACCAGTATCTCTTTCTTAAATAAAGGGTTATCCATTTGGCTTTTAAATTAAACGTAAATGAAACACAATATTTTTTCTCATGATATTTCTTTTTGATTACAAAGTTTGAACGTTAACATCATTTAAATGACCACCAAGCGAAATGTTGCAGGCATTGATTCTTTTGAGGTAATTTTGGACCACTTTTTGGCACATATTGGGCGGTATCACAGCCAAAACTTGACGAATGTTGGTTCTTAAGTGCTCAAGAGTTAAAGGTTTATCTGCATAAACACGGTCTTTCGCGTAGCCACACAAAAAAAGTCGAATGGTGTCAAATCGCACGATGTTGGTGACCAGTTGATGTCGCCACGACGAGAAATTACGCGGCCAGGAAATGTCTCTCGCAATAAAGCCATATTCGCTGGAGTTGAGTGGCATGTGGCACCGTCTTGTTGAAACCACATATTCACCAAGTCGTATTCTTCAATAGTCGGTTAAAAAAAGTCGGTTATCATACGACCATAACGCTCCGAATTGACGGTGACAGTTGTTCTCTCGTCGTTTTCGAAGAAGTAACGTCCAATCACACCTTCGGACCAAAGAGCGCATCAAACAGTGACTTTTTGTGGATGTAATGGCATCTCTTCAATTACTTGAGGATTCTCAGAACCCCAAATACGACAATGAACCCCGAGTGAGAATTGTGCTTCATAACCAAAAACCTTAATCTCCTCTTAAAGCACGATATGTGACTGTGCCAGAATCACCATTTTTGTAGTAGATTTTAATAATTTTTACGCGTTGTGTGATACACAGAAAAAAATACGGGCCAAAAATATTCAATTACTGTCGTAATTGAAATTAAGCTTGGAAATCAATTAATGTTGTAATTGAACTTAGAAATTCTTGGCGAAATCCATGTAAAAAATAGTAAAAAATTCAATTACTTATTTAAAATTTGAGTAATTGAATTCACAACTTTTGTAATTGGGAGAAAATCAATTAAAAAAGTAATTGAATTGACGAATTCCATACAAACTTCGTAATTGATTTCAAAAATATGTTTTTTCTGTGTAGTTAAGCGATCCATTATCGTGACTTCCAAATGAAAAGAAAAAAAATTGGTTTAACAACTTAGTATGACAGATGTCGAACTCCAGCCCTATGCTTTTGAAACCACGAAATGAATAACCCTACCGTTCTCTACCGTTGAGCATATTTCTCAACACCTCGCATTTCGGTATGAAGTGGATCCATGAAGTCAAGACATAGTAGTAGGTTACTTTTAATAGCATGTCTAACGTTGTTGAGGAGTATATCCGTTGTAAGTTCTCGAACTTTCTTTATGGTTTCCTGGAAGATTCATGCAGACTGTATATTAAATAATAATAATAGGTACATTATACAGCCTTGACTAACTACTCTGGAAATCACAATAAATTCAGTAAACTCACCATTGATGTCAACTTGCGCTTTATGAATTAGTCCCGACTATAGAGCGTTTCCTTGTCTTCTATAATGACCGGTTTATCGTGTAACACGATTCGTGTTACACAGTGTTAACAGCTTTTTCGTAAGAGATTGATCTTTTGTAACAAACTGGTCCACATTTTTGAAAAAAAAAATTGTATGAACCAATTCTAGAAACTATTTTTTTTAATGCCTTATTGGGAATGGCTGTTAAAGTTGTTTTGCGCCAATCTTGTGGATATTGGTCCGTCGTAAAAATCCAGTTAACTAACACGGGTCTTTCAGATCTACTTTTATTTCAAGGATCGAAGTTTTGGGATGTACATCAGCACACAATGTACTACATTCTCATCTTCTTAAGAAGAAGGCCCCCGAATGGCCTGGACAATTCCGAAGCTGGTCATGCAATGTGGAGTACACCACCACGTACAAGTAAAACGTCGTGATAATCATGGCGTTTATTTGATGTAAAATATATGACAGTTTGTTAGTCATAAACTATAGTAAGGTGTCAGAAATGATTTTGCAATTGCATGTAATTGGTAGCAATTATCAATAAAGCAGGAGGGAGCGAGTGAGAGAGAGAGAGCGAGGCCACCAACAGCACCACAGTAGACTCGAATGAACAAACACCTTGGGTGGAGGAGCTCTGCACAAAAGCTTAAGAAAGCAAACGAGCGCCTTGTAATCGTAGACTCTTTGGAAAAGTCGAACTGACTGCACAGTTCACTACAGGCATGTGGTTGATGTTTGTGTCGGTGGTGCGCTCAGAGCAGAGTTTAAACTGTGGCCCATAAATATTCCAAACATCCTGACATGTGGAAATTATCTCCTTCGCTCACGCGCCATTTAAATCAATTTAACACGTTAAAACTTCCACCGTGTACATTTTAGTACCCACAGACCAGGCCAAACATCAGCGGGTGCGTTTAGTGTTTTGCCAGTGCCAGTTTCTCTGTGTGTTGGTATGTGTGTGTCGTGTGGGGTATCCACTTCTCCATTTCTTGCAGACTTTGGATGACTCTTTGTTCCTAGTGTTTAAGCCCCGGTTGACTGGCTGAGGGTTTCGTTGGCTTTGTTGTTGTTTTTATTTCTTTATACCCATTTAGAGAGAGAGAGAGAGAGTTGACAGAGATTGGGTTTTGAAAGTTTATTGAAAAATGATGGCCAAAGATACGAATGATCCTTTGAGCATATCTACAGATGTACATATGTATGTGTGATTTGGACAAATTTAAGGTTAAATTTAAAAAATATTGACAGATCTTCAACAGGGTTGTCATATTAATAAGCGAAAGCGGGATAAAATATTATGAATTTCCCTTAACAGGACTGCAGAAACTGACTGATTTTTTTTCTGGCTGAATTTTGCATGGTTTATAACTTACCTCGTCATTCCTAATGTCGTTATTGGATTTTTGTTTACCTATTTAAAAGAGTGGCTCATACTAACTCTCACAAAAAGCGAAGTAAAACCCAAATTTCTTTTTCGTAAAATTTACAATTTTCGTAGTCCATAAGAGAACTTCACCGTCAGCCACTTCATGGGACATGAAGTACAATTTGATGATGCGACATTCTCTTTTCAGTGTCCCGATTTTAGCCTCAATGATCAAAAAATAACCTCAAACACAATTTAGTGAAATTGCATTAAAATCGTTATTGCCAGATTTATATCCTGGGTGACTCAAGGGGTACTTACATTGGATGAATACCATCTCGTAGTTTAACTGATTGTGTAATACTGCCATTATGTCCAAAGGATGTTTATAATATTTTCTGGGGCAATTTGGCATTCATAATTCCAAAAAAAAATGTTTAGGTTACATTTTTTTTTTGAAAAATATTTCTTTAAAATTCCATTTTCTTCGGAATATTATTTTGACCATAATTTTGAATGGAGACGTCCGATCAAACAGTACACAGAAGAAAAAAAACAACTCTCATGTTCAACTAAAATATTGGTATGTGACAAATATCACCAGTTAATTATTTTTCATTAATTACTATACAAAGTGAATTTATATTCTAATTTTGGGTCCAAGGGTAAACCGGGTGACACAGACCATATGGCTACATTTTTGCAGCGAGAGACCACCAAAACGCTGATAAGCAAGCACGCTACCAACTCGCCTTCCGGGGCGCTTCCACCGAAGAAAAGGTTTCGTAAAAAAAAAAGATCAAATATTGAAATGAAAGAAATATCTCAATATTTGTTGAAATTTTTGCTTGGTTTCGAAAATTTTATAAAACTGAAACTTAGGTATTTGTTGGCTTCACTGCTACGGTGCTTATTAACATTAGAACTGCATACAATTTAATTTTTTTTAAATAAAATTAATAAAAACAAATTAAAACGTACACTTTTTTCTTGCTGAATAAACCGTAGACAGTCGCTACTGAAAAGTAATTGACTAAAATTGTAGCGTATATAGTTTGAATTTTTAATTAAATCGAAATTGTTGTTCTCTCTACAATATGATAAATTAAAGAAAAGTATGTGAGCTCCATATAACATTATATATAAATAACATGTTTAGAGATGGCTTATGTCATCAATAGGTTGCTAGATCTGAAATAAAAAAAATTTTAGCACACATAATTACCCTTTATTTGGTATATATGTAAATGTTTCATAGCCTTCCAAAGTGATGATCAAAATAATGAAGGTACATCCAACAGAAATGCTAATTTTAAAGAAAATTTAAAAAAAAAAATGTATTCATAAAATGTATTTTTGTATTTTAGTTTCCCAAGACAATTTTTTTACTTATCTATTTCCCTTAACATTCCATTAAGGAACAGACGGGGAACTGCTCGCGAATTAGTGAGCTGTTAGCGATATAATTTGTCTACTCACTGACCGGGACCTACTGTTTAAAGCCGGCTCCGAAAGACTTATGCTTTTCTAGAGAAGTTTTACATGACATAGAGATCACTCTCTTACTCGTAAAGTCACCAGAATTTACAAGGTGAAAACCAGCCCCTGCAAATGTTTGATGGTCTCACCAGGTTTCGAATCTGGATTTACGAATAGTCGCACCCCATTCCTACCACACCACGGCATAGTGTTATTTAATATTTTTTAAAACTGTTACTCTTTTTAATCACCCTGTAGTTCTATTGGAGGAGACTGCTGCAATCTAACCACTCAGGGGACAGTGATCTTTAACCTAACCCAAACCTGTTCTAGTTGCGAATAAACTCAAGCAACAAATTGTATGTGAAATTGAAGAGGCATTCAAATAGTAAGATTTGTTGGAGCAGCTAAACTGCCTTTTGGAATATTTCATGTACGACTGTGGGGACATTCCTCATTTAGGGACACCGACAGGATTTTTTAAAGTTTCTTTAACAGTTGTGTTCCTCTCGATCCTCATATATACAGTATGGTTACCGATTCTAGCCTAAGCCAGTTCCACATCGCATTAATTGTTGTATTAAGACGTGGTCGATGTTGACTAAAGGACTGCAACAGTTTTTTTTTATTGAATATCCTTAGTAATTCCAAATATTTGGAATTTTTCCCCCACTCCGTCTGCCTTGTCAAATGAATCCCGGACTTTTCTGTGTCCAGTTGTGGAATACCCTATACAGAGGAAGCAAAACGCACAAAAAACGCCAACAATTACTTGGCCATAAATCAAAAGCTTGAATATGAAACACCAGTCTTATTTATTCACAGCATAACTTAAATGCCACAGCCACTGCCAGCACCGCCACCACCAGCACCAAGGGTTTCAAGTGTCAATAAATAATCGCGTTCGCAACACTAGAGGACCAAACGTCCCAAAACGATGGACAGACGCACTGGCAGACGGACGGAACAGAAACAACAACGTTTCAGAGGCCACATTCAACGTAAGCGCGCCTAACTCGATTGTTGTGGCGGCTGCTGACGATGGCCGTGGTGGTGTTGGAATTTGCTGATCGTGATGCAAAGTTTAGATTATAAACCGCTGATACAATATCACAACAACAAAAGCGCAACGGCTAAGAAGGAGTTAAAATACCACCAGCGTTGTTCAGCGTTGTTGTTTGGTTCATCGTTCGCCCAGCAGCAACAAAAATTGCTGAGTTGGTACCTTTTTCTTCGAGTCCACAGCCATCTGTTTCCACATTCGCTAGACGAGCCCGAACTTAATCCCCTCTCTTTTGAATACGATCATGGCGTCATATTTTCGCTGCATGTGCAACTTGGCAAATGGTCAACGACGACGACGACCATCGGTCGACCACTTTGCGTTTGTGATTTAATTGAAAACTTTTATTATTAAATTGATTTTCAGTCTTTTTCGCAATTTTTCACGCCAATAGTTTTATTCACTACTTTCCAGTTCACAATTGTGCCACGCTGTCTCCCTCCTGCTGTTAGTTTAGCAGGGATCTGATTACACCGAAGAGAGCCACACAGAATCCCCCACACAATTACCGTGACATCGCAAGCAACGACATACGCGGCAGGGAGAAAACGGCAGCCACCGAAATGAGTGTCATAAAGAGCCAGTGGTCATTTAAATAACAGTCGTATACGTGTTCGTATGCATCCACTTTTTAACTTAAATACGAGCAGTAAGTATCATTATTTGGTCACGAGGCATCCACACTTGACAGATGCTCGCTGACGCATAGTGACAGTCACGCAGGTAGGCTGGTTGACTCAGTGGAATATCACATTTTTACGGCCAACGAAATTGGCCAGAGCTCACAAAAGATGGTCATAAATACATTCAGTATCCGAATTTTATTTAATTGTTAATTCACAGCCGACAGGACGCGGGCAGTCAAGCCTTAGTTTATGGAGCACATTCCACTGAAGTGAAGAAAAACAGAGGAACTTTCTCTCTGATCTACTGCAATTATTTTTGAGTAGTGTAATCGGAATGTCCTGTTTATCAAGATTATCGCAAATATAAACAATCGAATTACCCTAAAACACTTGGAGACACATGGCTCATGTAAAACACCCACAAATTGAGCAAAAGCCAATCTAATGTTTACCAATCGATTCAGTATCGGGGGTTTTATTGAATAATCTGATGTTAGTTTTCATAATTTGTTGTTGTTTTCTTTTAGTTATCTTTTTGAACATTAGTTTCGTTTTTTTCAAAATTGAAATCGAATAATTATTGAATTTATGTGAACAGAACTTTCAAATACGGCTATGCACTTGTTTTATAAAATCACTGTGTCTATTTTAATTTGTAACTAATAAAAAACTGGCTGAAAATAAAGGTAAATGTTGAAAATTTGGATCTGAATACTGATTGTTAAGAGTTGAAGTTCTGAATAACAAGGGTCCTGCGTCAAAATTCAGAAAGAAAAAACTCTTTGGTTTAATGTGACATCATAAGTTTGACTTTTGTTGGCGGGAAATGTTGTGTTAAAATAAAAACTATGCAACAACAAAAATACAAAAGTGTCTGTAATGAACAACCACTATAGAATTCTGATGTAATGTGGTTCCCTGGGTAAAAAAATTGGCCGCATTTTTTATTGACAGTTTTTTTTTTTGTTAATCTTTATCGTATACTTTTGTGGACGTTTATATTATAACCATTAAATTTGTAATTGTTGTTTTTAACTTTTTAATTCTTTATTTAGTTCAAAATTTCGTCATCCTCTGATTGACATCTTCCGGATATATAGAGTTACAATAATCAAACGTCACACTATATTTGAAATCAAATTTTTGGAGATATGGATTTTCATAATTTGAAATCGAATTTTTCGATTCCTTTGTAACACATTTTATCACTAAACTAGTTCGTCGTTTCAGAGTTGTTAACAAGGATAAGCCGGAAAATAAATTCACATGTCTTACTCACACATAGCCAACAATTTGTATGTTAAGCACCAGACGGAGCTTTCACTAAATTGTGAATAAACGTGATCTATTAAATTGTTTATGAATTTTCTTCGGCTTAACTTTGTTATTAACTCTAAAACTGTTCTTCGGATTCAAAGTGACAAATTTTTTTAAAATTTGTTTCACAGAAATCGAACATTTCGTATTTAATGAAAAATTGAATTTTTTTAAAAAGAAAACCTATCCTGTAGGATGACCTTTTGCTTGATTTTAAAATCAGGATTGTCAAGTTTGTTGGCGAAAGGTGTAGAGAAGATTGCGGTGTAGAATCACAAATCACAAATTTGAGGGTTTTTTATCATTTCTTTTTGATATTTTAACCCATTTTCCTTTTCAACATTGTTACGAATCAACCAGATTCAAATATAAATTAAAAAATCAAACTGAGTCGCAAACAAAAGGTCAACGTATAAAGTCATAAGACTTTTGGAAGCAAATCCAAAAGAGAATTAAAAAAAAAACTCAAAATGTCGACCATTTTTGTACTCAGGGGACTACAGTGTTATTCATTACATTTTTTTTTTTGTTGCAAAGTGTAATATTTTTAATTTTTTTTGTAATCGATTGCACATATTGGGAAATTGATTTCCGGTTTGTATTTATTTCCATCTTGAATTTGTATACGCTTGAAAAAGAGTATTTTAAAATTTTGTAAAGAACATGCAGCTTCTTCATATGTCTCAATACGTTTTGTACAATTATTTTATAGTGACGAGAGATGAACGCAGACCTGCTCCTCAGAAACACTGAATGGCTGAAAGAAACACTGAAAAAAAACCTCAAACGTAAATGTGTCATTACATTACTTACTTATTTCCCTTAACATTCCACGAAGGAACAGACGGGGAACTTCTCTCGAATCAGTGAGCTGTGCACGATACAATTTATATACACACTGACCGGGCCCTACTGTTTAAAGCCGGCTCCGAACGGCTAATGCTTGTCTAGAGAAGTTTTACATGGCTTAGAGATTGTTCTCTTACTCGTAAAGTCGCCAACATTTACGAGGTGGAAACAGCCGCTGAAAAATGTTTGATGGTCTTACCCGGTTTCGAACTCGGGTTCTTCTGTGTGATAGTCGCACACAACCGAACGCTTGAAAAAGAGTATTGCCTGAGTACAAAAATGCCCGACATTTCGAGTTATAAACAAATTTAACGAAAACAAAAGACGTCGTTTCTTACAAAAATTGGTAATTGTGAATATTTTGTCAATTAAATTGCTATCATATCAAAACAATCAATAAAATCGATAGAGGATTTTCGCTTTATTTACAAATTAGTGAAGGTCCATTCGGGAACCACCCCATACAAATTATTGGTTTGCATGATGAATAAAATAAGTGAGAACATTTCAGTCATGTAAGCGGACTTATATGTTCTCACCCCTCACCATCAGTAAAAACATTCAGGTCTCATATTCCAAAGTATCCGAAATACAATAGTGGGCGTGGTAACCAACATCGGATTTTAAACCGGCCAAATATCATAATAGCAACGTGAAATGACGCAATTTACAGGATTTAAAGCACTACTAAATACAGAATTTATGTAAGATGATGTTTGGAGTAGTAATATAATTAAACGGCTTCCAAAGTGTGCGAAATGACCCCAGAAGGGGTCTGGCTGGGTTCCTATTGTGTCTCGACAACTTAATCAACTTACAAATTTACTAAATAACTAATTTGGTTAAGATTCTGTTGGGCACATTAATATTATTGTTACATTTGTATGGGCGGCACGTGAAGGGGCTTGGCTAGAGCTACAATTTTTCCTCGAATAGTTATTTCCAAAATAGCCCATATGCTAAGTGGTTTTGAGAAAATGTCTTTTTCTATATAGAAAAATTTTATGGAATTTGATGATCGTACTTAGATTTCATCACTATTTTGCGCTTCATCAAACTGTTGATTTCGGTTTATATCAATCTGGATGCGACATAATCCTCTGTAATAATCAATGGGGAAGGACTAAGCTCCGGTATTCGACGATAAGTTCCAGGTGACATATAAAAGTTCCAGATTCTGGTCAGTCAGATATAAAAACCGATGGCAAGTATTTCTACTTCGCTAAGTATCAGCTGATATTAAGCTGGTTCAGTAATTAATTGGATTCAGACGTGGACTAGACTTGATATACGATAACAACTTGAGTTCGATGTCGTGTGAAACGAAAACTGTGTCATAACATTGAGAAGTGTATTGTTTGACTACCATTTTCATACTGTCAGAAGCTACAATTTCAGTGTAACGCCCTATGCTGCTATTAAACCTTTGTTTGCCAACCTTTTATTGAGTTTCAAATTATTTTGTATATTTTACAAAGCTTGAAGCAAAATTTGAAATGTTAGCGCCTACTTTTTGGGTTTTGTTCTTCTCTGTTGTAGTCTTGTTTTCAATATTTTTTGCATTTTTTGAATATGTGCACATCCAGACAAAGACCATACAGAGGGAAGACGTCGCAAGTCGTTTTCTGATGCATTGATGTTCGGAAGCACACTCCAGATGTCACGAATTGGCATGGAAATATTTGAAAGGTTCTCAAAGCAAATAATGTTTTTTTAAAAACAAATACCTACTTTTTTAAAACAAATACTGTTTAAATACCCACTTGGAAATGTTCAGAAAACGGCTTGCGACGTCTGCCCTCTGTATGGACTTTGATCCAGGTACTCTTCATATGTTTGTCAACATAAGGATGACTTTATTTTCTGTTGGGATGCATCTGTCTGTATCTTTAGAATGTCCTGTATTTGGAACGAAAAGAACATTCAGGCGAGTATGCAGGCCGACCGTCTGTCTGTCTGCAGCTCCTCTTAACTTCAAGAACGCTTGACCGGTAGTCGTTTTTTTGTGTTTTAATTATTTGCTCTACTAATTTCTGAAACAATTCCAACCCCTGTTGGGACAGGCAGACAGACAATCACACAAAGTCGGACAAGGAACATGAAGAAGAAAAGGGTCAATCGTCTTGTCGCTGATACATTTGTGGGTTTACGGTTTGGTTTGGCAATTATGACATTGGCTGAACGCGCGTGTGTGTGTAAGACAATGCGGCCTCTAATTGCAGAATCAATTTCATGAAGGAAAACGAAATTTCAAAGATTCTTTAACTGTGCTAGTTTATGGTTTACGTAATTATTAAATGTCAAACAATTGACATTCGTCAACGGTGTGATTAAGAGAATACGTTAAAAGTGGATGGCTTCGTGGAAATGGGAGTGATTCCTTTAAGGACATCTGATTTTAGTTTCTTACATTTCTATGAAAAATGTAACAATGTGTGATAATTAACTTTAGGAAAAAGGTGTGAATTGTATCGGAATTTCATTAAAACATTATTAGTATTCTTGCAATTGATTTCTGTTTTCCACAACTTATGTTTGAAATTTCAAAAAAGAAAAAAATCTATGCGAATGAAAGAAAACCTAAGCCTTCTAGTCAAGAGACAGTATTAGTGACAGGCTTTTGTTCTCACAGATTTACGTTCGACATCGTGGGTCAGGCCGTTAAAGTATACGATGATGCGCAGGTGCGATGAATTCCCGCCTGCTATGGGGCGTCACAATTTTTTAAATTTTTTAAATGCCTTTCCTTCCACATGCTATAAAGAAAACGAAATGTAGAGAGGTTTCCCCAAATTAGTGAACTGATCTGCAACCAACAGTTTTAAGATCGCCGTTTAAGCAGAAAAGCTGACAGGCTGATTGATCTGAACTCCTTTGTTTTGATCTGAAACGCCTTCCCCCATGAGCATTTCACACTGCTGCAAAAGTTCCTCCCGAATAGTCTTTTGGCCTTCCAAGTTGGGTTGAGGGAAGATTTATATGCGGCCCAGTTGCCCGTCCTGCATTCTTTGCGTATCTCCGCAAGTTTTGAATTCCCTACTTGATGGTTTCTTAAAAGAAGATTTATCCGCTTTAGAGACAATCCCATGAACTAAGAAGAAAATTGCATATACAATTCCAAAAGATCCAAATATTTTTACTGTCTCACTGCCAAAATCTGTTGAAGAAAAAAATATTTCATAAAATAAACATAACGTATGAACACAATTCTTTAGTTCATTTTACACGCATTTCAATTAAAATTTCAAATAATTCTCATTTTGGATTTTTTTAATTTTTTTGTTTGTTATTTTGTTGCACTTAAACTCAAGTTTTTGGATTTGACACGTATTTCAGTTGGTCCCTAATCGAATATAAATGTAGGTGCTGAAACGACCCAATCCAAAAAAAAATTGAAAATCGAATCCAAAGGTCTATGTTGTCATCTCTAAGCGCAAGTAAGGACACGCGCCTCACCAGTAGTCACAATTATTTGGCAAATGTCTGTGAGATAGGTGTAAAATTGGAGTTGGACCCATGGAACTTTTGTGGAACCAAAGTGGAACATGAAATGAAATTTCCTTACGAATACATATATGTATTTATAAGATTCATCAAATCATTAAGGCCTAGTGTACCATGAACAAATGACAGAGAATTTCCTTGCGAATCTAAATATTTAATTCAAGCTCTAAATTTTAAATTCAAATACATTTCCTTCTAAGATTTCCCGAAAATTCTAGTTTGAAACGCTCTAACACCACGGCCAAATATTGAAACTGCCCTTTGGGAACGAGCTCAATGGTGGAGGGTATATGTTTCGATCCAACGGGTTAACTAACGTACATAGTACCTACATGTTAACTAATTGATCGTAACAAAAGCACAAACACCTTTCCATGAAGTCTTCGTGTTAGGCCTTACTGAATCCGCCGCTGTAATACAACGCGTTCACGTTATAAGGAAAGAAAGACAACATCAAAGAGAAATGCTATGAATCTCATAAATATTGAAGTTTCCTTGCGTTTTGTTGCAACGAGACAACGAGCGAGGAATGAACATAAAAAATAATTATCACCAATTTGGCTTAAGGGTGTTGGCTGATAAATACGACTACGGCAAAAATCAAGCAGTCGATAACTATGCAGCCGGTCGTTTTGCATGTCGGTCTGTCCACCGGTCCGACGGTTCGCTGCATGTTCGCACGCCCATTATGTGATTCCACATCGTCTTTGGCGGCCACCGTTCGAGAGTGTGGTCGTCGTTGCCGCCGTTGTCAGACAATTTACATAAGTTCAGTTTTTGGCCAAAAAGAGTACTTTGATTTATTGGCATATAAGTAGATGTTTGTCAGCTAAACTAAGAACTTTAATAAACGCCATTTATCATAATAAAAAATACGGCTAAATGGTTTATTAATTGCCATTAATGTATGCACACACACACACACACACACATAGACATTCGTATGTATGCGAAGGTATTTGCTTGTATCTCTTGAGTGTCGGACTTGCATTTCGCAGTGCGCCCTTCCCTCTCCGAATGCTAATGGAAATGCTACTGGTGTTGTTGTTTTACGGGTCGCCTATGAAAACTATATCATGATTGATGACAATCTACTGCAACACTTCTTGTTATTTATGCAAAGCTTGCAATAATTAGTCTTGTTTTGTCTTCGCTACAAAGTAATTTTACTGTGGGGACGCCATTCACATGAGTCTCAGATCGAACATGGAAAGTTTCGGGCTAACAATGAACGATAATGGCGGATATTTTGAAGAATTACGAGAATTAAGAATTTGAAGAATTAAGGATTTCCCGAAATGTTAAAAATTTCCATTCTCGAGATTCGGGATGGAAAAATCTGGGAAATTTCTCGAGAATTTCCGTCGGGAAATTCCCGAAGCCCAACTCTATTTTTGCGTAGATCAAATCGGTGCCAAAAACTAGGATATCGTTGGAATAGAGAGGTCGTAGTTATTTTTCTGGAATTATTTAAGGTTTCACTATCACTGAATATTTCAAAATCGCGAATTATTTCACCTGACAAGTGCTGGAGCCTAATTTTTGAGAAATCAGGAAAACAGCAGAAGAAATGTTCAGTCGCTTGGATTTTACCATCTTTTTAAGTTCAGGTTTAATGGCTTGGAAAGGCCATCAGACATTTTCAGCGGCAGTTTTCCATCTCGTAAATGCTGGCAACTGAGGTTAAATCGGATGGAAAGATTTAGAAATGGTTTGCCTATTTCTATTGCCTGAGATTTCGATTATATTTTTGGTAAGGCCATTAGATTTTGTCGACGGCTGTAAGAGAGTAATCTGTAAGCCATGTAAAATGTCTCTACAAAATCATCAGCCAGGCGGTAGGTCCCGGCCAATAAGTATACAAATTATATCGTGCACAGCTCACGGTTACGAAAGAAGTTCCCCGTCAGTTCTATCATGGATAGTTAAGGGAAATAAGTAAGTAAGTTGCCGACGGAATAGTAAATAAGAACCCATACGACTTCCAGGTTACCTTGACTTTTTCCTCTTTTTTAATACAGATTTCACGCTCGTCGAAGATAGGACTGTGATTGCCGATTAGCGAGCAACATCGCTTTGTATGAATTAATCCACTCCACGCAGTCATGAGAACTTCCGCCCGAAAGACTGTATTACAATCGATTTTTTCAATAGAGACTCCTGACTCATTTTTTCCCCTTCATCTCCAAGCCGTCGGTGTAGCAGAGAATGTCTGATTTATTTCAACTTTGAAATCAACTGAACCGTGCACGCCTTGGTAAACCCTGTTGTTCGACAACAGTTACAATTTTGCGACTTTTTTGACAGCATCCGACTTTATGTGAGACTTTTTTTTACCAAAGACTATGTGACGAAATATTGTCGAGCAATAACATTAGCTAGATATATTTTGAGAGAATTAAAATGACTTTTTATGCAAACTTAACTGTTTCTCAGTAAAGATATTTTTTTATGTTTTTAGCGATTATTTTTAATAAATTTCTAAACTAACCATTTTTACTTGACTTAATTCGGACTGGAAAGTGTTCAGTTATATGCAATCCACTGAACCGGGAATGAAAAAAAAAAATATTTATTGTCGCTTAAAATATGTGTATCTCGCGTTGTGTATGGAGGCAACCTTATATTGTTTGAATTGTTAATTTTTTATAACTTCTTTAGTTGCGGTTTGTTTCAATAAAAACGTTAAAAAGTATGCTACCTTTTTAAATAAAAAAAACGACTTTTTGTGCAACATTTTCGAAATTTTCAGCGGTAACACTGGTTGGAACATCACTGGCGTCGCACAGTAGCCCAGAATCGAATTACATCGGCCCAAAATTGGATCTAGGAAACATTTTTGAATTCTATAAAAAATTGGTTGTAGGCAAGGAGTAAGGAACTATTACAACATATTAACATTAAATATCAAACAATTGTATATATTTTAGAAATATTCCGAAAATTTACTAATTCTCGTAATTTTTTGTTTTTAGGGAAGAAAACTTTTTTTGTTAGTTTTTGTTTTTAGTACTAACATTCAAAATTGGATATACATTTTTTACAATTGTTTCCAAATTTGACTTCAGTTGGCTCTACAACGTGTTGTTGGTCGTGGTCTGCTTAATAAATGATTTTTAAGCCCTTCGCACAAACGTGCTTTCGTCATACCAAGTAATTGCATGACTTGTTCCTGTTGGCCCTTCCACTGGAGTCATCAAACGCCTTTCTGGCTGCAGCGTTTGTATTCATGCGGGATTGATACGCTTAACTAAGTTCATGTCGGTATTTAGCTCATACAGCTCACGGGTCGCTCAACGGCTATACTGGAACCATAGATGTGGCGAACGATTACACCTTACATCTGCTTTCCCAGGTACCCATGTTTTGGCGCCCTAAAGAAGCTCAGGTAGAATAAGCGTGTTCTACAGTGTTGTTTTAGTTCGTCGACAGTGGGCTCTGTTCATGAATTATTTGTTTAGCCTGAATAACATCGATCCTTCGCTTGATTTCGATGCTATCATTATTATTATTCTATTGATGGCGGAGACTTGGTATATAAATTCGTCCACTACCTCGAAGTTGCAATTGTCGGCCTTCACTAGGTCGCCTTTCTTTCGTCCTGATGTTTGCCCTCATTCTCCATTAGACCCATCTTTACTGATTACTTCTCTATTCTGGAAAAAGCAGCCGTTACATCTCGTTCTATCTTTCCGAAGATGTCAATGTCATTCACATATATGAGGAGGACGTGGCCTTTGGTATTGAATGTGCCAGTTTTATTAAATTCAGCTTTTTCCAATATTTTCTCCATCAATAATCTTTTTTCATAGCGTATTTCATTTCATGCCTTTGGTAACGAATTCAGTTGGTCGCCAAAAAAAATGAAAATGATCTTGTACGAATATTTCCTATTATTTTTTACAAGATGACAACATTTGCCAAGAACTATTGCTTACTACAGTAAAATCCCGATAATTCGTAATGTCAAGGGACCGACCGTTTTCTACGAATTAGCGGGGTTTTCGAATTAGCGGGGTTTCGAATTAGCGAGGGGAAGAAAGAAAAAATACGAATTACCGAGGTTTTTATTCAGTCACCACTTAATTCACTGAGCTGCAGAAAAATGTGAATATGCCCGATCAATGCCAGTTTACAGCAACGTAAGAACAATGAGAGTTAAAGAAAGACACACATAAACAACAACGAATGCTTCGCCACTTGAGAGCATAGAATCACTTGTCGGTGGTTTACCGTTTTCCACCAAAGAACGCGTCGCCTCCGCTACATAAAAAAGCACGAAAGAAGGGAAAGATAGAATGGCAAAACAGTTGAAGTTTGCGAATTACCGAGGTTTTCGACGAAAAATTACGAATTATAAGAGATTTTTAGGCATTTCGCTGGAAAAATTGTACGATTTATCGAGGGGACCGAAATGTATGGGATGTTTACGAATTATCGCGATTTTTTCAAGGGACCGCGATTTTGTTACGAATAAGCGGGGTACGAATTATCGGGATTATACTGTATTTTTCACTAACAATCGCAATTTTCTACAAATTGTCAGGGATGGGTAATCAGAATACATTACTAATTCCATATAATTTGCAGTAAGTTTCATTTGTTTTGCCAAACGCTTCCATTTAATCAAAGTGTTCCACTTAATCTAAAAATGCTTGGTCTGGTCCACGTACATTTGTGTGCATGCATTTCCAGCCACATCTACACTTTCGTAATGAGATTTCAGAGGCTCCGAAAGAGGCTTCTCCCATACATTTGACTGGCCATTTTAAACGAAAGTCAAAATTTGCCTAATTTTTCAGCTGCGCTTAAGAAAATTCTAATGATCTTTGGCAAAAAAAAAAAGTCGTGATGTTTATCTCAAGAGCAAATATTTATCGTAGAAAGATACAACAGGTACCGACCGATCCGATAAATATCGTAGACTACCGTGATCATCTTTGGCAAAACGAAAGAGGACAGAGGGATTGTGATAAACATCACGCAATGCCATACGTCTCCCATGCCAAACAAAAACAATAACTAAATATTTAGAGCACGGAAGGACGGAATAGCTTCAAACAATGAAACTCTGAGCTGAGGCGCCTTTTGATCCGCTTAAATACAAAGAAATTATTTTTTTTCTACATGAACAAGACGGTCAGTCGCAGTTCGTTTAGGAAAAACAAACACACAAAATCAGAGTCAAGTTGACGGACTGGCTGGCTGGTAGTCTGTGTGACCGAACTCCTTGTGTTCGGGCTGTCCAGATTTTAACATGTTAATGATCATCGTATTCGATTTTCATTGTTCGTCTGAGTGCGACCAACTAACAATGAGACAGGCTACCATCCGATTGTATTAAGATGTTTAATATGCGATTGATCCTTTCGTGATGTTTCTCTTTGTGTGTATTTTCCGGGCAGTTTATCTCTCTCGCGTTCTCTCATTCACACACACACATAATATGAAAAGACATCTGAATATTTGTTGTGTTTGTTTTGTACGCAGATCCCAGATTTGTTCGAATTTAATTAGAACAGGCCTACTTAAAAACTCCGAGTTATCCTCAGGGTAGAAATTTAAATCACTTTGGCGCTGATTTTGGCTTTAATGATAAGTTTCTTCCAGATCTGCTCTTCGTTTTGTGCCATTGTAGTACTGAGTTGTGGAGCTGATTGTTTTGGCATGATAAAAATATGAAATTGATACATTTTGCTATTCGACTCAAAGTGTTGAAATTGTGGCCAACAGGTACGTGGACAGATAATTTGGAATGCACTGAAGTGTACTTAAAATATTCCTTTACTTTAGAAACAATTTTTATTTTTGTAAATTATTTTGTCTTCTCAAGCCAAATTAATTTATTATACATTCGAAATACTTCCATTCGAAGAGACCTGTCAATGGCAACCGTTTGAAATGAAATAAAGACTTATTGTGAAAGATACCTACAGCGATTCAGAGCAACCCATCTGCTAGTGCGTTACTTGATTCAAGACGAAATAAGAAGATCGAGTTAACATTTCGCTTAAATTCAAATACACTACTCTGTGGAATGGGGCAGTCTAAGTTAGTGCCAAGGGTCGTGTTTGTAACCCCCATCTATTGACCATCGTCAGCAATTATGAAAGTTACACAATAATTGAAATGAATACTTTTATTATTCCAGTTTCAATTCTAATTGAAGGAAAGACTTTTTGCTTGTCTTAAACTAGAATAATTTCACCAAAAAAATTAAAGTAGAATTAATAAATTCTGTTAAATAAAAAGACCAATAGTGTTAAAAATTAATTTTACTATGTTAATTGATTAAAAAAAATCCATTATATTCTCTATGTAGGGAAAGGTTAGTTGGAAATTAGTCCGGAGTATGAAAGTGGCGTTTGGAAGAACTAGTCAATGGCGTTGGACGCTGAATTTGTCCACATACACTTGGGAATTCACACTCTCACTGACTGCTGCCATCCGGGTTTATATTTATGTGAAGTAGATTCGCCACAGCTTCCTCCAGTGGGCTGAGAGGGCTTGAATCTTCCGCCCCTGCTGACATTACATTCTACTGTATGGGGGACCATTTTATTTTTTAACTAAAAATTTTAAGTCTCGACAAACCTATAAACAAATCGTCGGCTGATAATTTAATTGTCGTATGTGGATTCCGATAGTTTCGAGTAAATTGAGTTTGAAGTTTGAACTCTTATAAATTTTTTTTCAGTAAAGCGATTTTCTTTAAATTTTAGGGGGGGAAACCACTAATATTTGACTAGTTAATTTAAAAGTTTGATGCCTATAACTCATTTGGGGTAGAAGATATTTTGATTTTTGTTCAGAATTAAATTGTCGTATGTGGTAAAATGGAACATTTTTGTCATTTAAATAGCTACATACGACATTTTGCTTCCGAAATGTTTACATACGACATTTAAACACTAAATGTATTTGAAAAGTATTAAGACATTATATAAGTAAGGAAATTATGTATAATAGTTACGTATCGAATTTTTTTAGTTACCCATTAAAACATACCCTAGGTTGGGTGGCATTTTATCGAGGACGTTAATAAAACTCTTAACTTTATAATGGAACACATTTTATTTCAGTCTTTTAAAAAAAAAAAAATTAAATACAGAAAACAATAATTCGTCTTCATCGACAAAATTTTAAAATTAGAAAATAAATTAATAAAATTATGAGTATCAATTCAATTAAAACGAATAATAAAAACAAAAACTTATCTACTCTTCATAACAAACTTAAACTTAAATAATTCAATGTTTTGTATTTTGACACTGCGTTAAAAAATTAAAAAGGGACACATAGTACATATTGTAGTTTTAGTCAAGTAAAATAATTGCATACTAGGAATTTTCAATACCCTGAAATCGGCATTTTAACTCCAAATGTTTGGGTTGTTTGAAAATTCCTAGTATATGTATAATTGTAGTATGTGCCGCGAAAAGTACATTTTTAGTGTAACGTTGTGTTATTTTCAACGATTAACATTATTTTAAAACCGCATTAAAAAAAGCTATGTCGTCGGGTTTCAAAAAAGGGATCATGCTTTTCAAATCTTTTGATTTTTCAGAAGTTATTGCCTTTGAAGAAGCAACTGCTAATTTGGACTTTAAATTAGCATTCTTATAATTAATTTCTGTTCCAGAATCCTTATAAAAAATTTCGTATTTATGTGGTTGGTATTTAATAAATTTGCACTTTGAAAATGGGAGCTGTTGAAAACAAAGTTGACTTTATAACTGAGAATATAATTTAAAATCGGAAGGCACCATCTGAATAATTTTTAATTTTACATTCTCGTAACAAAAATCGTTTAATTGTCTAATCAAAGAGACCGGGCTTCCAATTTCCATATGTCTGAGATGTTTTTCGATTGTACTATGCACACAATCAACTTCCTGCACTAAGGAATGACGAGAACTTTTGCTTTATATCCTCAATATCTGAATTTAAGAGCAAAAAATGATAAAGTGCCGTTGCCATTATTTGGTTCCTGTTCTGTGGGACACACGAATCGCTCCACAGTATAATCCGCCTAATTTTCGGGTTATCAGCTACGACTCGAGTTAATATTTTGATTAGCCCACTCGCAATTTCGTTTCCAGACCTACCATTCATAGTTTCGTTCCATATAGCGCAATACGTTAAGTTAGGAGTGTTTGGTAATATTAAAGTGGCAGTTAAATTAAAGGTAGCTAATTTCCTTTTATGGAAAAAGTTTGAACAGTAGCCTATCGGTAAATTAAAAACATTTTGCAAATCGAAACATATAATTGCATTTGATTCGTCAATGTTTTGGCGATCAACGTCTCTTTCAGCCTTCATAAACAATTTTTTTGCCATGCAAAATCCACATACGACATTTAAATAATAAATCAATTTTTTGGCCGTTTTATATGGAAATTTGTCGTATGTGGCGTTTGGCAGTTACATACGACATTTAATTTGAAAATTTCATCAGCAAATGCCACATACGACAAACTCAACACTCCATATCTCGAAAACCGTATGAGGTATCGCAAAACTGATTACGCCAAATGAAAGATCAGGTCGGAAAACCTAAGGAATCGATCTTAACTCAAAACCGCAAAAAATCCACATACGACATTTAAATTATCAACCGACGAAATGTTGTGTTTGTTGTGTTTTAGTGCACCATTAACATTCAGGATCTTCTTACCCTCTGCCAACCATATCCGGCTCATCTGGGCGGCCCAACAGCATTTAACAAATTTGCTATGCCATCCCCTTGTTATATAAAATTACTTGGAACAGTGCCCCTTCGAAATCCTCTAACAAGCGAAGGATCTTTCTCCAACTGTTCCACAAGTTTCTAAAATACAGTTTAATTTTTTCTAGTTTTTTTTTCTTCTTCCGGGAAACACTTACAGTCGTAACCAAAAAATGGCGACGGCACAAAACAGAGTCGTCTCAAGACATGAAGAAATCGATAACCGTGAACCGTTTGTAATCAATATCGCATAAAGAAATCGATAACCGTAAACCGTTTGTAATGCTTAACTTCTACTTTGCCTTGTTCATTTGCTCTTCAAATTTCAAAGTGTAAAAGTTCGAAATACTTTTAATTTTCTAATTTGAGTTTTTGTAAGACGATTTCATGATTTAGAAAACTGAAAGCTTTCGTTTACTTTTCAAAAACAATCAAGCAGTTAAAATTACAAAAAAAAAAGGTTAACATATATTTGAAGGATGCCTTGCAGTCAGCATATCATCTTGTGTTTGTACCGGTTAATTCATCAGTAGGGTTATAAAAGTCGATTAAGCTGCTGCATCTCTCAATATCCACTTCCAACTCGGTCAAATAAATAATTCGACACGGAGCCGATGTTAATACCTCTTCTATTTTTCGCAAGCTGTGCTTTTGTACTGCTTCAATGTCCGCTAGTGGTGCTTAGGTCAACCATTATATATTAGCAATTCCTTTTTCCATTCCGTTATAACTCTGCTACCGAATACAGAGCTTAATGTCGCTAATTGAGAATGACCTTCGATTAGGGAAACCAATCTTTCAATTTACTTTACGGACATAGCTCCGATTTGTCTCAAATTTTTCAATTTAAAAAGATTGAAATAATCCCCATATATTCTAAGATACGGGCACCAAAATATCGGAAGAAAAAAAAAACTCCTTTATTTTACATAGGATCCTTATTATACATATTTCCTTATTTTACAAAATGGGCAGCGTTGGAAAGCTGATCAAAATACTGAATAATTTTCTGAAAACAAGCCGTATTTTTAATTTAACTTTACAATCCCTTCGAAATGCTATTTTATGTGGGAAATAAACATTAAAATTGAGACGAAATTACGCAAATAGTAACAAACGGAACATTCTATCCATCAAATTACATACAGAGCCATCTGGTGTAGTTTTCTTTTATTACGCGTTAATGCGTGTGTTGAGTGAATAAAATTTCCGTTACGGTATGTATTCAATGCGTTTGAAGCTCAGTTTAAAATGACGCGACAATTTCTGATCGCGACCGCGGCTGGAACTCGCCATGTATTTTTTGAGTCACTTTTGCATGGCATTTATCGGAAGATCATATTTTTGAACAATTTGGTAGACGCAGAAACACAAACAAATTCAGGTAAGAGTTTCTGGCCATTCAGTATATTTTCGTAGCTTAAGCTAATTAGTACTTTCACACGGCAAAATCCTTAGACCCATAGGGTCCATTGTGAATCCATTCTATATATACTTGGAAGTATAGAAAATATATGGAAAAGATAAATGTGTGAGAGTCCCTGGTGTAATGTTTATGTAAGTAGGCAGTCTGCTTAGTCCAATGAGTACCCCCGTCGTTCAACCATCTAATACACCTTAAATAACTAATAATGTTTTCAACACCTGTCTTCGAAATGTCCCCTGACAAAGGATGTGTTCTATTGTCTCCAATTCGTCCTCATCCTCGCACATCCTGCAGAAGTCTGGAGATCTACTGTCCTATCTGCTGGTCATAGCCCTAACTGAGCAGTGACCTGTGATGACTCCTATTGTAATTCTGAGACTTCTTCAATCCAGTCCCATCATTGCATTTGTTCTCGCTATATCTAACCTAGGCCACAAGACCTTCGATATATTACAACCCACTATCGTTTCCCAATTGGAAATTATTCTGGTTAGGATATGATCCTTCTGTTTTTTGAAAACAATATATGCAAAGCTTCTTCAATATGCAAAGCTGAGGTCATTCAAGCCACACTGCCCTGGCACCCACAATAAGCCTACGTTGTAGTCACTTAGAAGTAGGCTTTGCACCTGCCTGCAATCGTTAACTACGAAACGAAACCTAAAGGCTTGTTATGGTCCTCAGTGCTGCCTGACTGTCAACGTAGAAAGTAATGTTGTCTCCTTTCGGTATTATGCTACCGGAAATTTCCTCCGCAGCTCGCAATACCGCTAAAATTTCTGCTTGGAAGACACTACATTCATCCGGTAGTCTGAATGATTTCCTAATGTCCGCCTTTTCTACGTAGACACCAGCTCCCGTGCCTATTACCATTTTGGACCCGTCGGTGAAGACCGCCCAACCCTCGTGCGAGTTGCGGACTCCTACCCATGAATCCCTTTCAGGGATTTCTAGCCCGGGCAGATTCAGAAATTCTATTTTCTTAATTATGTAGTCCGATTGCTCATCTGGAACCCTGGACTGACCCTGAAGACAGAACTCTGAGAGTAGTCTCGAATGACCTGTTCTTGTATGTCTGAGCAGCGATGACTCTTTCAGTCGAAAGATGCTTCTGGCTGCCTCACACACTATAAAATCCTTAAGGGGGAGAAGGTGTAGAATGATGTCAAATGCAGCGTGATGGCCCCCGTTATTCCTAAAGCCGCACACCTCTATACCTTTTCTAGTTCTTTGTAGTAACTGTCTACCCTTGTTGCCTCCCACCACACTGTACAGCCATACGTAAGAACCGGTCTAACAACCGCCGTGTAGATCCATTTCACTACCCTCGGCCGAAGTTCCCTTTTCTTACCTATAGAGTTCCTGCATGCGTAGTAAGCATTAAGTCCCTTTCTGAGTCTTTCTTTTGTATTTCTTTTCCAGGAACGTTTACTGTCCAGAAATAACCCCAGGTATTTAGCTTCCGTAACTAGTTTGAACTCCACTCCATCCAGCCACGGTAATCTAAATTTCTCTAGCTGGTACCTTCAGGTAAAGATAACCAGTTTTGTTTGGGTTCACTCCCAAACCCTTACTTTTTGCCCACGACGATAGCTCCTCCAGTGCCGAATTCATGACCTCAGTGATGGTCGGGAGAAATTTCCCGGATACCAGTATTACCACGTCATCAGCATAAGCCACAATATTCCTTCCTCTTAGCTCGAATTCTCTGAGAATGGTATCCACCGCTAGAAGCTACAGAAGTTTAGATAGGACTCCCCCTTGTGGTATTCCCCTGGTGGCTAGCTTACTCGAAATCCCTGAGCCGAGGCTGGAATTGATAATTCTGCTGCCCAGCATGTTATCTATCCAGCTTAACAGGAAGTTTGGTACAAAGAGTTCCTCTAAAGATTCCTTAATAGCTTTTCTTTCGATATTGTTGAAAGCTCCCTCTATATATAAGAAAGCTGCGAGCGTGTATTCCTTGCTAGCTAATTTTTTTTCTATACAACCCACAACTTCGTGAAGTGCACTCTCAAATTGAGGTAGGCATGTTGAGCTCCACTCATGAAGCGCGTATCAATTGTGTTCCTAATATGCAGATCCAGTGTTTTTAATAGAAAAAACGATAGACTGATAGGTCTGAAATCCATAATATTCACGAATATATCAAAGATCAGCCGCCGATCAACATTAGACGCTGACGTTAACATCATAACGGCATCGAACTTCGTCTACAAAGTCCTAGGTTTCGGCGATATTTTTGTAACGGCGTAGCTCTTCGCTCTTTGTTTAGAATCAGTGAGAATGAGAGAATGAATAATATTCGAAAGGGGAGCAAAAAGGAATGAAAGAAGCAACACACACACGAGAAGAAGAAGAAGGTGATTCAGAGGTCCGAGCCGAGTCGGGGCAACCGGCGACACGCCGCCTGTTTTTTTTAGCAATGGAGTGCCGACGCCGCTTATAGTTTAGAAACCAGTGTTTGAAAATGGTACGCTACTTCGTAGTATTTTGTTTTGCTCTCGCTACCGCTCCCACTTTGAACAGAGCCGTAGCAGAGCCATAGCCGAAAAATGAAAAAGTATATGCTCTGCTCTGCTTGTAGTTCTGTCGCGTCATAAACTATAGCAATAGTAACAGCCAAAAATCAAATGATGTGCTCTGCGTAGCCATAGCGGGAGCTGAAAACTGATAGCGAGATGAGAGCAGATGAAGTGAAATTGTTTTTATTTACTATGGCTCTTCTGCATTTTTGTTTTTGCTAAAAGTCTGTGCTTGTTTGCACGTTTTTGTTTTTGCTACAATTCTGTGATCTTTATTTTATTCATGTGTAGGTTAATAAATTGAAAACAAAAACGTGCTACGTGCTGCTACGGCTCTGTTCAAAGTGGGAGCGGTAGCGAGAGCATAGCAATATTTGTTAAGCTCTTGCTGCTACGGAGTAGTAAATGGAATCACTGTTAGAAACAGCACCGACTTATAAGAAGAAAATACTTATTATTTTTACACGACCGTTTTGCAAATTATTTACTTTTCCAATTAATACTAATATTAACTACTATTATAATTAGTCGAAAAAAGTACAGGACTAAATCGAAAAAACATCCAGGCTACACAATTAACGTCTTTTGATAATTTTTAACGATTTTTTTGCCGGGCAACAATTCTTGTCCGGCACCTCTCAACCAATTCGTATTCTTCCCCTTCTTCGTAACTGTGTGGGGTTGCCAGTATAAAAAACATGTTATTCCGTTCCAGTGTTGTCACTTAAATAATTTCTCCGACAACATTTTTTTGGCCCAACCAGAGGCCGTTTTGCTAAATTTTGGACGGCTCGGCCACTCCGCCGCCGCCGTCCTTATTGCCTCGGCTCGGTTCACTGCTTGTATCGCACTTGTCATTTCCAAGTTCAGCTGTTGTTGGAATTGAAATTTCAATTGAATTGGATGAAAAGAGAGGAACGGAATTAAGGCACAATGTTGACAGCAAAAATCGGAAAAGTTGGCAAAGTTCTAATATGTGGCATGAAAGGTGTTGGCAAAACTGCGTTGCTGGAACAATTAATTTATGGCAACATCAATATGGAGACAGTTCAGTAGTACATGCAATTTATCTCTGAGTTTTTATTTAATGGTACTTTATGTTTGAACAGGAAATTCATCCCACAATCGAGGACATTTATGTGGCATCGGTTGACACTGGCCGTGGAACTCGCGAGACTCTACGCATTTATGATTCAGCTGGTTTACAGGGTAAAGCCCAATTACCCCGACACTATTTATATTTTCCAGATGGCTATGTATTGGTGTATGATCCCACCGATCCCCAAAGTTTGGATATGTTGGCCGATATCAAGTTAGATATAGACAAGAACAAGGAAAAGAAGGAGGTTCCCATAATTGTGCTGGCAAATATGCGTTCGAAACGCAAAGATTCGCCACCTTCTCCTACACAGCCACAGCTGCACCAAGCCGACCCCGTAGAACTGATATTAAATCGTGCGAATTCTTGGTGTTCCAGAGAACGCATAAAACATTACACTGTCAACGCCATGGAGAGACCTTCTTTGTATGAGCCTTTCATTAACATTTGTGCTCGTCTACATCCACCACCGACGAAATCGACGTTTCCGCAGTTAAGACAAGTGATGCAGAAAACGCAAAAAATGGAAGGATAAAGCGGGCGTCAATATAAAATCTCGAATTAAATATTAGTTCATAAGGCCATGTTTACATTAGACATTAAAAGGTAATTGAAGCAATGAGAATATCGACCAGCGACTGCAAATCTGACGATGATCGCCGTTTATAATTTCTAATGTAAACATGATGTAATGCTGCCTTCGGATATGCTCCTAAATCCAGTTGGGATAAAATACGAAAACATGGGTTGCGTTTGCATATGCGTTGGCATAGCTAAAGATGAATCATGGTTTTTAAAATTAGTAACTATATATTTTTTATATACGGAAAATACTCTCATTTTACACATCAACAGAACAATTATATCAAATTAGAATAATGTACTCAAATCGCGAGTTTTATTTCTGTTCATTTAAATTCTCTTATGAATTTTATAGAATTCACTGATGAAATACGGAATTCACCATGGTATTTGTAGAGTAATGTTATAAGCTGTGGCTGTATAGGATGGAGTTGTGCATACATGCTTTTTGAATGCATTCAGTAGAAGAAAGTCCTCTCAATTCGGGTTTCGTTTCTATATGTAAAAAATATCATTCTCATAAACGGTAGAAATTCACCCCAGCTTCCTGATTGATGCCGCTGATTAAATTTGTATCACGATCAATTCATTATTTAGTCCAATATCACCTTTTTTTACATAGAGTTATAGGATGTGTTTTAACGCAAAGGATCTTTACCCTGAACTCAAACGGAGTGCATTTTTCGGTTATCTGTAAATATTAAGAGGCTATTACATTCGAAACAATACTCTGTGTCACAATGTGGTGTAGGATATTAAAAGTATGCGTAAGTCTAAAATTCATTTGTTGACAGATGATAAAAATGTATTAAAAAACGGTGTAACCGAAATTTTTGAAAAATCGAGTCATATATTTGTGAGATATCGACATATGGAACACACAATTAAAAGAATAAGCTCTCATTACTGGTACAAATCCATTTTATTGCGCCTACAATTTTGAGAATTTTTAACGAACGAACAAATTTGTTTAATGGAAACAGAAGGATCAACTTATCTGTCACTTCCCATGCAAATTGTAGCAGATGGAAATACACCGAATGACCTTCTAAGACCGTTTGTGAAAGGGGACTCCGATAAATAATCTAACGCATAAGCGCACATGAATTAATAATTGCAGTTTTAAAGTTTTTGACATATATCAACACATCAATAGTGTTATTGAAATGGTTCTTGAGCACAGGACCCTGTGCTGGCATATGTGAAAAGTAATCCCCGCCATTTTAACACAAAGCCAAAAAGAAAGGGGACTCTGAAATTCGGACAATTCGAATGTTGAAGCATATTCCAATGCATCATAAAAGTAGTAAATTGTACCAAATTGTACTAATACCCTTTTCACAGACGTACCAAGTTTATAATTTTCGTGATTCAAATTTAGAGACATAAGATGACAAAAAATTTTAAATGCAACAATATGATGATTTCGACTAGAAATCCGACAAAATCGAATTTTATTTGCAGATGCGAGCGAACAAAGCCTAAAACCGTGTTGCATAAATACCACCATCCATTATTTATGCAGAAATCTATTACAAGTTTACAATTTTTTAAATTTAATCTCCAGCAGTATCCAATTTTGGTTTACATCTTTGGCTTGTTGCTAAAAGGGCCAATGTTTTTGTTTTGAGTTAATATTTGTATTAGATTTATTTTCTTGCCCTCTTTCATAATTCTAAGACTGTCCATGCCAAATTTAACCCAGAACAGCATAAGAGGGGTTTTAGACGATGCAATTGGTTGCGTGCAATTTTTTGTATTCTCTTTTAAAGTCGCTTCTTAAAAACATCAGCATTTATACGGTGCAATTTTGCATGCAATACGCTTGAAATGCAATACGCTTGAAATTGCAAGAGGAACGGAAAACGTGAAATTTTTTCTACCCCCTTTGCTTCTCTACACCGTTTGCCGACAAACAAGAGTTGCATGCAATTATTGCACGAAGAAATTGCATCGTGTAAAAGGCCTCTAAAAATGTGTTTCTAATCAAATGGTCTCGGATGTAATTTGTAATCTTCAATAGCAATTTTCTCAAAAGAGAAAATTTTCACATTGGCTCTTTTAGCACCAAGTCACAGAAATTATCACGGGAAAGCGATAATTTTTAAATCAAATATAACCTGGTGACATTTGTACGTGAAAACAAAATCCGAGTTTTCGGAGTTAATGTGAAAATAAAAATGGATGATTGAAATCCGAGAAATGTGGATTTAGGCCATAATTTGTATTGTTACTTTTATGTCCCGATCGCAACATTAGGAGAGTTTCTCCTGTTATGCCTACAAACTCATTATTTTTCAGATTGAGTCGAAAGATTTTGGTGCGTATCTGAACGCAGCATAAAACTAACCCGCTGATAATGCAATGCCGTCGCCAGTGCACATATTTGTGCCGCCGACGTCGTTGATTTCAGCCGGCTTCGCTATTGCATAGCTGACGTGAAAATTAAATTTCGAAAGTGTTGTTCACGGGCAGTATTCGTAAAATCGTGGAAAAAATTAATTGGTAATAACTCCTTAATTTAAGACGACCACCAACAAGTCAATGTTCCCTGAAACTTGGAAATAAGTCAACTATTGTCGATATTAGAAAGAAATCGAAAGTAGCCCAATGCATGCTCATGAAAATTAATGGAAAAAAAGTGAAAATCCCAGTGAATCCAAAAAAGAACGTAAAATGCAAAAAATAAGTTTCCATTAAACGTTGAAATGCATTAGTTTTGAGTAATACAAAAAGTGTCTTAAGAAAATAGAAAGTTCTCATTGGCTCGATTGATTTTTTCCCCTACATTCGAGTCTGCTGTGTTGATTTGATTTGTTACGTTGTGATTTTGCTTGGTTAACGTTGTCGAGAGCCACTTTATATTTTATATGAAAAACTTCCTGGCCGCGAATGGGTTGCATCCCCCCTCCCAGCGCTCCATCATTGCCTTGACAAAAAAAATAAAATTCAACAATTTTTGTATGTGGATTAACACACACAAGAAGATGAAGAGAAAAAACAACAACACAGCAGAGTCGGCCAGCTGTGTTGTCTTGCGTACGTTGTTGTTGATTTTTTTGACGTTCATTACTTTTGGTATTTGTCCCCCCCGCCACTTCGTCGTTTTTTATAACTCACACAACAACAACGTCGGTCTTTTTGCCACTACTCTTTGTCAAAATCTTTTGCTCTGTGATTGGTGTTGCCCAATCGATGACATCTTCGGGAAAGTAGGCTGGTTGCATGGTGGATGCAGTCGGAGGTTTCTTATATTTTCTTTTCTTTGTGGACAAGTTGTCGTTTCAGCCGGAAGTTATACTTTTTGATCGTAGCAGCCACGACCTAGAGATTTTATCCATGATTTTACGTGATGATTTTATTTTCCAAAAGTGCAGTTCAGAGGAGATATCTGAAATTAAAAATATGTATATATGTCAAGATCCCCTACATGAATAAAGGAGGGTGGTCGCCGAAATACTCAACAAAAAACAGGGACACCTGTAAGTGTGTGTCCGCATACTGTTATAAGTGACTGCTTACTTTGTGAGAAATATGTCTGCAAATCTATTACAATTTTTTTAAATTCTAAACTGAATTGTCTGGCTGGGGATTTCTTCCCTCATATAGCGAGGGTATATCTGTCGTCAATTAAGTTTGAGCTTATAAAAAAACAACCATTTTTATTGCACATAACACGTGCATAAAAATGAAACGGAATGTATAATAACAGAGTAAAGTGACTTGACTCCGAGTCGACAAATTCGTATTTTTCCAAAAATCTGTAATAATTTGTACGAATGTTTGATGCTTGAGTGATATTTCACTTGAGTTCTCTTCCTTGTTACTAGGACGAGCTCTTCATTTTTCATCTGGTATCGATCTCTCCTTGGTAACCTCGTACTGCGGGTGCACAGAAGTCTCTAGGCCTTGGGGATTCCACTCCGTGGCAGATTTATTTGTGCGACTTTCTCAATGTGTGTATCACAGCCATTCGCATTTTCATATTTTTATTTGTGTGTTGATGTTTTTTCGACTGCGATTTGAAAATGTTCGCTGCAAAAAATCTTGGCCATCATATTTTTAAAATAATTTAAAATATTGTATTTAATGGTTTCGTTAACCGGTCATGTTTCGAAACAATACAGAGGAATGCTTTTCACGCAGGAGTTGTATACATGAATCTTTGTTTTAGAATAGAGTGCGATCGAATATTTCGAAGGTTGTAAAACATTGATTTGACCTTTTGTATGAGCGAATCCACGTCCTCTATGGCGCCAACGTCAGGAGTTACTATGCAGAAATTGTCAACTTTTTGTATTTGCGCGATGTTCAATGTAGATATTGTATTTTGATCAAAAATATTCATTACATTTGGCTGTTGGCACACCAGTTTGTTTTATATGTGAATTTAATGTCGGCTACATTATTCAGAGAGCACCAACAAACTTCAAGAGCGTTGGACTAGTTTGTAATGTTCAGAAAATTTGCTATTTGTTATGCTAAATGATTATACTTTTCAATAAGTTTTGTACAGACTGCAGAGAAAATGCCCTTCATTGGTATACGCCAGTGATGTATAAAGACATGCATTAACTTCCTTTACTAATTAAGCACTGGCTTATTTCTGTATTGCTAATTAACGAAATTAGGCAGAAACTCTTAAAGTACACACATATGTGATGTAAACATATGTTAGATGTAAACGACAAAATCCAATTAATTCCGGCTGCCAATTTCCATCTGGTGAATGCGGATTCCATTTGCATATTTAAAGTATAGACGTACATTTTTGTATGTATTTAAATATATATTAATAGAGATCTAACCCCTCCTCTAACCCCTAATTTTTTAAAATCTATATAAGAATGTGCCGCAGACCATCATTGGTTCGTGTTCACGTTTGAGAAAATAAACCGTGTTTCGTGTCGTAGAAATCGCTTCGGTCACTTTGTCCACAGGTGTTAATGTGCGGATGTATAAGCGAATGCAAATACTTTTGTTTGGTTCGGAGCTTAAAGCATCTAGTAGTCGGCATGGTTTCTCAAATGAGATAATGCTGTGATCAACAATCGAAATCCGATTTTACGATAAGTTGAAAAATATATTCTATAATTTCGGAGTAACTCCGAAGGGACAGTATTTTATGTGCGAAAAAATAGAGAACGACCATTTTTTTTTTGGAAAAAGTTAATTAAAATAATTCCAGTTCCAAATATTTTTTTTTAGTAAATGCTATTGTATTAAAAATTTGTGTAGTTGTGTGCGAACGGAAATCATGAATCCGCGCTTTTTTATGGTTTGGAAGCATTATGCGTATTTTATTCTTCTATCGTCTTTGATCCTACAAACAATGTGGCATCTCCCTGAAATATTTCTTGTACTTATTACACTCCCTCTCTTCGTTTTTTTTTTGTTTCTCCTTTTCACATATTTCTGTCTACTGTCTATTTTCCTCCCCCGCCCATCAAGAAAATGTCAAATTTTCATGTGTAACAAAAACAACAACGACGACGACAGCGACAGCAGTAACAAAAATTACCACATCAAACACATTGAGACCACTACAAGATAAACACGCCACGCCAAGTGAATCCGAGAAACGTGAGGGAGGTGCATATGCTACTGCCCTTCTACTTTTCATTTCACAACAAATCAGTAACTAAAAAATAAACTTCTTAAACTAATGTTTAATACATTCATTATTAGCTGGTACGGCAAATACACGAAAAAGGAACGTAGAACAAGAAACAAATGTGGCAAGTAAAAGTGTCAGTGTGGTTTCTTTTTTCGCAAACATATGTTTTCCGGGATATTGTGGATTTATATTTATTTAATATAAATGCTTAAGATACGTTAGTGGTGCAGATTTAATTTGTTTGATCAGGTGTTTTATGAAGAATTCCTTTCGTCACTTCACTTCATTAAAAAAAAACAAGAGAGAAACATTCACCATACCTGCGAATGCATTCATCTACTTCTTAATTGACTGCTGTCTTTTTCGCTTTTAAGGTTATGCATGCGTGGGAGTTGTCTGTGTGGGTGTTTGGTCGCAGGCGACATCATTTGGATGGATTGTGAATTTATTCGTCGTGGATATAGTTCAATTGAAATCAATTTGCTTGTGCTCAGATTGGGACGCAGAGGGAATGGATTGTCTGTATTTATTGTGCTTTTAATATCAAGTGTATGTTCTGGTTTATTGTCGGAGGCGAGTGTCCGAACAGGAAGATAGAAGAGCAAATGAAATACTGTTCTTATGATTTATAAGGCAAATATATGGAGATCTGACCCACATTTCTATGTGTTGACACAAAATTAAGAAATCGCTAGCAAAAAATAACAATATTCGCATCTTCTCTAAGTGTGTCATACCCATACATGCATACGAGACAGATTTAGTACAAGCAGTACCGATTGCATTCCACAGATTACATGCAGCAATCTACATATTTCTCATTATCCCTGTTTCATTGTGGGTGGCAATATGACGTTGGGTCTTGTACGCCCATTTCTCCACTACGCTAGCGTTAACATTCGTGACACACACTAAAACGCATGCCAAATACCAAAGTGTTTTGTTGACATGTCGTATAAATACAGTAAACAACTCCATCAATGATTTCATTACCATCATTCACATATCAATATAATGATTGTTACTTACTTAAAGGAGAAGAAACCAGGAGCGCACAACAGGCCGAATTGCTGGCCTAGGTGTATGTCGGTGACATGAGACGGTCATGGTACATGAACGATCCTCCATTCAACCTAACCTAACCTACTCAAGGAGCTTACATTTAATGTACGACGAAAATACCTTATTATCTCAGCACGTTCATATCTCCGACATTAGCTGCTTTAATGTATTAACACAGAAATTGAATATCACCTCACCATATTGGTCCAAGTCACATAGCTTTACTTTTAGCCTGTTTCAAAGTTCTTAATTTTATGAAGTAAATTAACCGTTTTAGATTAAATGTTTTAGCAAGTTCAAGCCTATTTCTAAAAAAGGGCAGAAACGACTACTTTATGATGTTCCGAATTGACCGTTAAATGCTGTCGTCAATCTACGGCAAATACAGTCAGTTTCAACATATCAGCAGTTTGACACGGTAAAAGTTCCAAATAATATTTCCTTCAAATCATCATAGCGCCATTAGAAGTTATTTTTATTTAAGTCTGTCCAATGCCATCGTTTTTATTGGCCTACAGCTAATGTCTTGTTCGGCAACATCTTTCTCAGTCTATCATTGCCGTATGTTGGCCGGTCGAATCAGTCTCCTGCTTCCTTGCGTATTCCACTGGTGATATCTTCATTAACCATTCTCATCGTTTAGCCAACCCATCTACATTTTCTACTACGAATCTCTACTACAATTATTATATTCTTTTAGGACAAATTCCAGTTGTTCAGAATATGCGTAAGATTCTTTGAAAGTATCGGTTTGAACTGCGTTTTTTATCTTTGCATGCAGCGTTCCATGATTCGTATCCGCATAAAAATGGGCATTAAGTGAATATTTTCAATTTCGCATTTAGTTGGCCAGAAGTATTTATTCTATTTTGTATGTCTGCACTCGAACCACCGGATGAAGTTGAAATAATTCCGAGGTATCCGAATGTTGTCACATTTTCCAGATAGTAATACGCATGATTTGTCTTTGGCTATGTTGATCATACGATTGCCTTTAGATGTTTCTAACAGTGCTCCGTTTAATTTACTTTGAATATCATCGAATCTGAATGATAAGATTTAGATATCTTCCAATTTTTTGTTTAGTCCCCAGGACAAAGATCTTTACAGTTCACTAACAAGGACAATAAAGAAAATCATTGGCGAGAGCACAATTGTGTATTCGATATTAATCGGTTCACAGAAATTCCCGTCGTGACGGATGCGGCATCTTGCGTTCGTGTACAGAGCTTTTATCATGTCAATACTTTTGTGTTCTCTTACAGGTCACTGCGTACCGTATTGCCAAGGTATCAAATACTGAAATACATACCGCACACTAACTCAACTCAGATTTGTTAGTTTTGGTAAATCGAATTTAAAGTTTGCATAAATTAAAATCTCATTGCAATATGAAGATGCCATAAACATGTCTAGCTCCACACTGCTGAAAGACTTGCATGTTTTTCTTGGTATGTTGGTATGTTCCATTTAAAAGTGTGTAATGTGTTTGGAACCAAACTTTGAAATAATTTAATTCAAATTTGCATACAGACTAAAAATAAACAGAAAGTAATTACTTACATTCCGGCGATATAACGGTGGCCACATCCAAATAAACTTATAATAAAGCCCAACGGGTGTCGGAACACATTCGAACTATTTCTAACGGATTTTTTTTTGCATTTCCTTCTGTAGACACTCCTTCCAAAAGTTTTAAACTTCCAACGACAACAACAGTGAACGAAAACAATATGTGAATTATTTAAACAGCAGCAGATAAACAGAAGTGTTCCTTAACCCTGAAATTACAACACGTGCTTGGCGCAACAATGCTATTACACAACATTCAGACTATACTGAAAACCTAATCCAAAACACAACAAACTCCTCCAAAGGCGGACAGTCCCTTCCAGTCGACAACACAAACCCATTTTTCCAAACTACAAATTCAATTTTTTCTACACATAATCCGTTATTTGGTGGGCAATTTTCAAAATTGCAACACCAAAAACAACAAACAGCCAAAAAATTCCGAAATCTTCAAATTCAGCAACAGCTCTACAAAAGCTAAAGGCCAAAGCTACCGGCACTTCAGTGAAACGCCATAAGAAATCGAAAAACCAAACAACAACAACATTAACAACAACAGGATCATCCGTATCGGCATCATCATTACCGACCATAAATTTACCACAGAGTGGCTCCTTTGCTGGAGTCAGTGGAACCGACTTCATTTCTCAAGGCCACGGTTATAGTTATCAACAACGCAGTGGCGTCTTCAAAGGTGACATTGCATTTGGTGGTGCAGGAGGTGCTGGCAATTATTGCGCTGCGTCCACCAATAATTCCACAGTTGACGAAATTATTGCCCCGAATATTTCTAAAACAACCCTCTCACCCAATTCTGGCAAAGCATCATCATATCAACACCAGCAATATAATCAAAACAGCAGCCATCACCAACATCATACCAATAGTGCCAATTTTACAAACTCCATCTCTAACTCTTCATCCCACATACCACCACCTGCGATGATGATGAAACAAAAGACATCATTGGGCGAACGTTTGAATATAGGCGATGAGGTGCGTGAGCTGAAATTTGGGTATACATTCAATTCGAAAAATACAACGAATGCATTTCACACTATTAAATGTAAGTAAAGCTAAAACTTAATTTTAGTTAGTATAGATATGTTACATTTATGCTACGATTTCGTGTCGTATGCGCTGTGAAGTCCAAGAGTACATTTTAGGGTGCGGTTCCACAGACTTTTTTCGGCTTCTATAAAATTCGTACTGGTTGTATCCCATTTTGGTATTTATTAATTTAAATACCTGTCGAGTTGACCTCTTTTGTCGTGATCTTTGAATTTATTTTTTAACATGCATGCGATATGGTTGAGCGATTTCCTCATGTTATCTGAATTGTTATATACTTACTTATTTTCCTTAACATTCCATAATTAGCTGTGCACGATTAATTTGTATACTCACTGACTGGAACCTACTGTTTAAAGAACAGTACAAGAAATACTTCACCCCATCTGATCTCGTAAATATTTACACCACCTATATCCGGCCTAAAATGGAATATAACTCCCATATATGGGCAGGGGCTCCAAAGACATCTTTGCAGCTTCTGGACCGTGTACAGAGGAGAGCGGTAGTTATGATAGGGGATGGTAGGGTATCCAACTCTATTTTCTCCCTACAGCATCGCTGAAATGTGGGATGTATATCGATGTTCTATAGATATTTTAACGGTATGTGCTCCTCAGCTATACGTCGTCTTGTCCCTGATGTTAGAACATTTAGCCGGAATACGCTGCTTTCCATGGACTATCATCCGTTCGCTGTAAAGTGGCCGGTTGATCGGACGACGCACTATAGAAAAATTTGTTCTTCAGCCGAACCGTTCGTATGTGGAATATTCTTCCAGCAAGTGTGTTTCCTGCCAGTTGTGACATTTTGAAATTCAAAACAAATGTCAACAAACACTACTCCCTCTTTCCTCCTTCCGATACCCTAATTTCCTTCCGCTAACACAATGCATTGCATTTATAGGGAACATCCCCTGAGTGTTTGTCTTATAAAATAAATAAATTACTGTTTAAAGACTCCGAACGGCTAATGCTTTTCTAGAGAAGTTTTACATGACTTATGACAGGGCATATGTTTATTTATTATAAAACCTCTTAGGACAAACGTGTCATACATATTGGTTTTAGTAATATATATCGCACCTGTTCAACAAAAGGGTATTAATTCAAAATTTTGAAATTTTCACTTTTTTATTAAAACATGATACATAATGATCAACGCCACCCACTGTAAAAATCTCCCATTATTTTTTCTACTCTTTCGTCAAAAAATTACCGATATGTCACTCTTCATGTCTTCAGAGTATCTACTTATGTATCAACAAAAGATATTTATTTTTAGTTGCGTCCACGTGTTTCGGGCATTTAGATCGCGGTTTTTTCAACAAAAGTGTAGTATTTTGAATTGTTCCCTTTTTATGTTTCAACGGTAACCAGAAGTCACCGATATTTTGCAGTTAAATAATATCTCTACTAAAAAAAAAGAATTTTCAACAAAATGGTAGTAACTCGAAAATTGGTTATATTTCTACAAATACTTAACAAAATAAAAGGAAATCCAGTGTTGTAATGTACTTAAAAAATATATCTTTACGATGGCATAGTTTGTATTTGTTGTATAATATACCTTTAACATTAACATAAACAGTTTTTTGTCTGTACTGAAAATTAGAAAATTTTGAGTTACTACCCTTTTGTTGAACAGGTGCAATATATATACACTCAGGTCCCTTGCCCAGAAATCCGCATAAATCAAAACCGCATAAAAAATACTTTACGCTAATATAAAATCAAGGGATGCGTTCCAATATCTTCAAAATCCGCATAAAATCCCCCCATAAAAGCATAAAAAATCACGGTTTATGCGGATTTTATTAACAAAAATAGATTATTTTAATTAAAAAATATTCAAAATTAAAATATTTCATTCGTGCTACAAGAGAAAACAAAAACAGAAAGTAATCTGAAAACATATTTTGATTTCCGGAATTAGAAAATGCGTTTGACTAATAATTACTGTCGCTACTTTGAAACTATAATCTCCATTTTTCAGCTGGTGAAGAATCGTTATCATAATTTTGGGATTTCCCCATTGTTGGGAAAAATGTGGTATTTTTTTGCGTTGCTGACTTTATTAACTGTTTCTGTTGTTCGCGATAGCCAGCCATAATGCGATTTTTCTCCTTATTAATTTTCAAGACTTTCTGTATCTGCTTCATGTAAAAATTTAAGAAAATCGCAACTACAAAACACAAACCTCATAAATTCAAATCGACATAAAAAGCTGAATTATACAACGCCTTTTTAAAGACTCCACAAATTTTGTTGTCAAAAATAACTTGAAAATGTATAACTTATGAAATTGTCCATAAGTCAGTTTTACTTGAGAGAAGACACTATCGTGTATCTATAAACCCAAGACCTTTTCAGATAGAATGTCCGAAATATCAGGCATGGGCGTAAAGTGGCAAATCTTCAGAAATTATTTACTCTATTCACACATACGAGCACAATATCTCTTCTGTATTTAAACCCTTTCTGTATTCTTTCACAATGTGGTCCAAAATTGTTTTGGCTCGGGAGACAACACCGTACTCACACGTTCCGTTTGTCTGCGGTTAAGCCTCAGTTCATGGGATTGAAGACACCTTTCACTCTCTACAGCTCTTGGAAATATCGATATGATTATCACTGATGAAAAAGATGGTTCAAACAATCGAATGCAGATTCGTCCAACTTCAATTCTATGCCCTCTCTTAATTTGTAGAAAGTCACTCATGATGCTCTTTAGAGCCTTTACAAGTCTGACTCTCCTTCTATCTAGTCATAGGCCAAATGGCATAGCTGAGCCTATTCGAGCCAGCACATCCTATTCGAGCTAGCCTCATTTCACAGCGTCCTGGCACACAGCATAAGCCTACAGTTTAGTCCCTTACGACCCTACTACTACAATGCTGTCTGACTGTCGACGTAGAAGGAAATGTTGTCTCCTTTCGGAAATTTTCTCTGCAGCCCGTAATACCGTTTGAATTTGTGTTGGCCTGGCACCCGGAAATTGTTGCGTATCCTTTCGTTTTGAAATAATATTCCGGTTCGGGTATCATTTCTCCCATCCCCGGACTAATATCTGCAAATAACCAAAAAGATAGTTCGTACATAAAATTCTTAACCAAAAAGTTTGCCTAGAAATATATTTGGTATGAGTTAAATTTCAATGAAGAACCTACAATACAGTAGTGGAAGTAACTCCATTTCTCGATATTTCACTTCTTTGTTTTCCTATTCTTATTATATGTAAGAAATTAAAAATATCTTTGAATTATATTTTACTTATTTATTTTTCTTTCTGTTTATTCCAGATGATTTTAAACCTGCTAGTGTGGATAAAAATCGTGTTGCTAAAGTAGATGTTGGCTCAAATAATCAAGTTACTGTTACTGTGCCAAATTTAGGTGAGTCGGTCTGTCAGTGCCTTCAATTGATCATATTTCATCCCCTTCAGCAATTGTTTTGATGTATGTCTCTATCACAGTCAATGTATAGCTTATTGACTTGACTGAACAAACCTAAACAAGTTCACGCAATTCTTATACAGTTGGTATTCAATTACTTTTTAATGTGCCATAAAGTCTAGAAAGTTTTTTGATTATTCAGCGAAACCACAACAAAACATGAAGATCATTTATTTTCGACGAAGTGATAAGTGAAATGTTCGATTCCTTGCGGTAAGGAATTGCAAGCTCCGTTCGTATTTCAATTTGATTTTGATTTTTTTTATATGTAAGCAACCGGATTTCATTCTTGACTTTGCAATTATTATCACATATTTGTGTATGTATGTGTATTTGAATATTTTATGGTTGTTTTTGTTCGTCATTTAAACAAATGCCTTTCCTGTCGGCTACGACTGGAAGTCGTTCATACCTGCATGAACGTAGGTACATGTGTACCTATAGCTATGTATGTTTGCATGGTCGAGTGGGGACTTCTTTTTTGTTTTGTTTATGTTTTTATTGTATATTCAAGTATTCGTTTTATAGTTTGTTGACATGTAATTCTGTTAACACCAACAATAACAACAACGTTGACGTTACCTACGTGGAAAAACCTAAAAACCTTTAGATATTACATACGCCATATCTCAAGTAACAACACAACAAGCTAGCCAATAACAAAATTGGAGGCAATTGTGGAAGGTGGTGGATATTCCACATCTATCCAGACTTTAGCTGTACGTATGAGGTGTTGTTGGTGGGATTACTATTTTCTTTCTGAAGAGGCTGCCGGTATTTTTAATTAAATATAATTTTGTGGTTGTAAATCGCACCGTTTTTTGTACTAGTAGTAGGCAGATTCCTTTTGAATATTGATCACAATATGTTTTGAGACAAGTTTTTGATCCAAAAAATATGTGGTTGTCGTTGTGTTTGTTTTAACCAAAACAAGCCATTCCATTCCACGCCATACCACGAACGATCGAATGAATCCCTTTCACTTTTTTCGTATCTCTTTTTACCTTCATATTCAGTCATTCATTCATTTGTAGCTGTTTTCCCACTTCTGTGTCGTACTATTTTTCTTTTTTGATTCGAAATGTCAGTCTGAATTGATTATGCAAATGTTGGCTTGTATTATTTCTTGTTTTTATTTATTGAATTTTCTTCAACCATGGGCGACGTAGTTTTTGGGCTGTTTTATTATCTATCAAATTACGAAAGTACATACATATTTTTATTATTGCATTATGTTATAATTCTTGTTTGCGACTAAATGAACATAAAAGGAAAAGGTTTTTATAGAGACACAAGAAAGAGTTTTTGTTCGTTCGAAACTAAATAGCCATTTGGGGCAATAGATTTATGTCTATTACGTATTGCTATAGGATTGTTCACTTATTTGTTATGCGATTAGGAAAATTCTAAGGCCTTCGAAGTTTGAAATATTAGCCTGAGGTTTTCCAAACATGCTCTTCTAAGACAATAGTCGCCTAATCTTTTCACTAGGTTTTCTCCTTTTAGCTTGATACACAAAGTCCAATGCTAGTGCCATATTTGAATGGCTTCTGAATTCTAGATTTATCGAAACATTCAATATAGTCGTATACGACTGAAATATGTTACCACTAAGTTATTTCAGCAGATTTGGAACACAAGTTCAAATCAAAATATTCGATTTTTATAGCAAATTTGGAATCGGTATTTTATGATATATTGATGTGTCGATATGGCATAAATATTAACTGATGAAATTAATGAAATTTTTTTTTTTGATTGCTTATTTGTTGAAGAAGATATAAAAAATTAATGACAAGAATCTGAAAAACATAGTTGCAATATGTGCGATTACAATAAAGAGTATCAGGATGTCAGACAGTTTAACCAGATTTGTATACCAACATGGCACATACCTTTCTACATTATCTTCCCAGTAAGCTCAGAACAGGATATTGGTTTTTATGTATTTCATTTTGATGATATGCGATCTTTCTTCACATCTTTTTCCAAACGATGACCATACTTATTTTGAAACCTTATAGTAACCACAGATATCAAATTTTACTGCATTCTTTGAAGTACAAAACCCTGGTGTTTTATTTATACAATTGTTTCTAAAAACATACTATACTATATATTTTAAGAAGAAAAAAATCAAGTACTTTGATTTGTTCGCCACCAGAAAACGTGAACAAAATGAAGAATAGTGCAAACAAATTCCGCTAAAAAACGTTCGCAATTATTCGAATTATTGTTCGACAAGTTTGCGACTGCTATTTTGGCGATGAGGGAATACAGTTCGTGCGAAAATAATTTCGCGATAAGGGCGATTATCGCATAGCACCACCAGAACGCTTATTTGTTAGACATGGATGCGTTTGGTCTTCTGATGACTTTCGTAACATGCATCGTTTTTAGGAATTCATATTCTATAAAAGTGCTTCTTAATTAAAATTGTTGATACGGTTTAATCTGGAAATGACTGTATTTATTTAATTGTATTTCACCGCATAACTTTTTTTTTGAAAAGAACTGTGCATATCACCTGCTTTTAAGTGCAGCAGAAAAACAATACAGACAAGACTAAGCGTGTGATAAGAGGCCGAGCAGAAACAAAATGCCAAGCCAATGAGTCCCAACAATAACGCAAACGACAGACGTAGACTTTTTGTTATCAACCTCGAACTTTTTGTTATAAAACTGGTGTTGCGTTGTGTTAAAAAGACAGTGTATTATATAGAAAAGAATAAATGTACGCACGTATGTCAGTATATGCACTGAACAGTACATTCGGGGTATTCGCGAACTGGTAAATAAGACATTACCAGTTTGCCAGCGCCGTAAACTATTTTCTACTATATATACGGCATAAACCTCTATATATCTCAGTTCTGTACTACCACAATATTTTTTTGTTAAATAACAAATTTCATTCGAAATGAGAATATTTATTATAATGACTAGTGACATTAATATTAGTATATTTTCTTTGCAAAAATGTATGTTATTTGTTATCTCTCTGATGTGATATAAATCATCCATACTCCCCTCATTTTCCATTGTAAACGCTCACAAATTGAAAAAAGTTCTGAATATATTCGAAATAGTAAAAACTACATACATATGTCTTTAAGTCAAATAGCGCGAAATAGAAATTACTCTTACGACAAACCTAAAGAAAAGAACGAATTATCTAGCACTCATGCCGGAGAAATTAAATTAAAATTAACCCCCTGGTGATGAAACCAAATCGGGGAAAGAAAACATAGTGGTGCAGATTGGGCCTGCATTGATTTCCAAAAATTGTCGTATTTCAATGTATTTAAATTTACATACAAAGATTATAATCTTTTTACATTTGAAATTGGGGGCCATGCCTCTAAATGTAATAAAAAGCACGTTTCCATTAATTTTACGCTTCATACTTATATAAGTTACGTTTTTTATTTCTTCTAATTCAAACTCCTGAATTTTGTTGTTAAAATAACTTCAAACGTACATGGTGTTCTGTAATAGAGTCAACAGTAAAGTTAAAAAAACACTTCATATGGTCGGAATCAACAGGTAAAGCATATAATGTTTCTTAATCCGCTCTACTGCGGTTGTCTACGTCGTCATCTTTTTTTTTTTTTTTGGTATTTTTGGGGGAAAATATTTTTTATTTCTTATTTAAATTCCGCTTCGAATGATGAACAAAAGGTAATATTACAAAGAAAACTACTGAGACAATAGTCCGATATCTTCAAATTACCAGATGAGTGTTGGGAACGACAAATTTCATGAATCTTTCGCCATCGGTGGCTTTGCATACTTCCTTGTTGGCGAGCTGTTTCTTTCTGCCACTCTTCTGGGCAAGCCAAAAGTATTTCACAATTCAGCCATGTCGTCCCATTGTCGATTAAAATTATTTGGAACTGTGGTTTGCATTTGTTAATTTAATTTTTCTAATTTTTTTTACTTTGAAACACTTAAAAATTTCCCAATTCGTTATCAAAAACCGCAACGGCAAAAACACATCATTTTGAATTATATCTGCTACGATATCTCCAATCACGAAGTTCTCTTGGTACCAGTGAAAAGTAAATACAAAATTGTTGAACTTTTCATAAATCCAGTCTGACAGTGACGTAAGCGAAAGGTGTTACCGGAGTATTTAGTACTTATAGGTCCATTCCCATCAATGTTACACCGTTTGGATCCACTGCGGTTTACGGATATATTCAATATTAATAGACATAGTCGAAAATTATTGTTATTCGTTATTGATGAATTACCTTATTTAACAACATATTTTCTTCAATTGCAGTTAGTTCCGGTGTGCCTTATACCATTTATAAGGGAAATCAAAAGAAATACACAAAAGAATGTATACTCATATACGATAAAAGAACTGGTGATATAACGTTAGAGAAATTAAATCACAACATACAAGTGAAAAAAACGCGGTAAGTCAACTGTTTGACATAGACCCCATCTTGCCTTCATATTTTCTAAATAAAACACTTTCTATCAGCAGTGAAATGACAAACAAGCCAAGTGTACCTATTCCTTCATCGATGCCAGCTGCTGTGACACCTGCACCTGCACCAGCTCCAGTTGCAGCCGTCGCCTCAACAGGACCAGCGCCAAGATTAGAAAACAGTACAATGAGAATTTCATCCAAAACAAAAGTGTCCACAGGCAATAGAAAAAACACCATAAGTATGTTAATGCTAGACAAAATAATACTTGTACGAACAGGAAAGCAATATAATATGTTGTTGTTGTTTTTCAGTTGAATTAAAGTCTCGAAATTCACCGCTGCACGGTTCGCCCTCGGCGGGTGTGCATGTTTCAAGAAGTCCCCAATCGGCACCAGCGTAAGTTTTTTACTTAAACGAATGTTTGTTGTCTGAATAAAAAAAAATTGATGTAACTTGTTTTGGTTTCCTTTAGATGGAATGCTAATAATGGTCAGGCTACATTGCCTAGTATACCTATGATTGTTGATGATGACGACTCAATATTTAGCATTGGTGGAGGTGGGAGTGGTGGAGGTGGGAGTGGTGGCGGTGCTGGCGCTGGTGGAGGCGGTGGCAGTTTTAATAATATTGCTAATGTTTCCGCTTCGTCATCCTCCTCAACATCCAGCCATCATAATAATTCGGGCCAAGAATTTGATTTCCAACAATTGCTCCAAAGTGCTGTATCACCTACGAAACAATCAAAACAATCACATCACACTAATCAAAAGCGACACAACAATCACCAGCGAAATCAACAACAACAACAGCAGCAGCAGCAACATCAACAGCAGCAACAACATCAACAGCAGCAGCAACAACAGCAATCACTACAAGCGCAAACACAACAGCAACAGGTGCAACAATGGCAACAGCAATTGCAACAACAGCAGCAGCAAACTCAATATAATCGTTATAATGGCAATGGCAATTCCTCCTCTTCCTCATCGTTATTTAGTAATAATCATAGCAATAATCTACAGAATAGCAATCATAATATTAATAATAATCATTATCATAATAATTATGATCTTGCCTCATCGCCGACATTGGCCAGTGAAGCAGCAGCTTTGGAACAGGTATGTGAAATGTTTTTTTACATTATGTGATGAACGTCGATGTAATTTTTTTTTATAATTAACCACATTATCTAAGAATTTTATTTAATTTCCTCAAGCTAATATCCTTCCGGTTAGAAGGTCTCCTTTAAAGCATTACTAAACATTACCCATAGAAGGGTCATAGATAATAATTGCGGTTATTAGTCATGTGATAAAGTTATAGTTTTCAATTTCTTTCTTATTCTCCTCTCTTTGATATATCGTATACAAGGCCGTAAATTGGCAACTTAATGTTGTTCAGTTCTGCTTATATCGACCGAATCAAAATTAATATCTAATATACATTCTCCTACAAAAGAGATAATTTCTGAGATATGCACTTTTATATATGATCGGATACTATAATAATTTAAAGACGAATATAAATGACTAATCTTAGTGTAGAGGCAATAAAAGATTCTGGCTGTAACACTCCTAACACATGAGGAATTACCGAAGAGGTTATCTTTTATGACAAAGCGACCCCATCTCATGTAGTCCGATCAAAATGTGTCACTGGTAGTCACGTTATACATTGCTATTGGTAATTGTGTAAAATATTTAGATAACGGAGACATGATGTGAACGAAAAATGGTTATATAAAGAACTGATATTGTATAACTCCCACATAATATAGTGTGTCCATAAATGCACGCAAGATTAGATTAGCAGTCGGAGACTCCTTCTGTCCAGTTCCATCGGTACACTTCTCGTTAGAACTAACCTAGGTCAAATGGCCTTTGATACATATCAACCCATCGCTTTATCAATATGCATAGCTGATTCATTTGAGGTAGCTCATCAGCGGCCACATTTCCCTGAATATTGCTGTGTGCTGGTATAGTGCCTGCCTGCATTTAGACGAAAGCTGATGGCTTTTTAAGGCCTTTATTGCTGTCTGACTTTCTACGTAGAATGTAACATTTTTTCCATTCGTATTATGCTGTCGGAAATCTACTTCACAGCCCTTAATACAGCTAGAATTCCTAATTGAAATATGCTGCATTCAGTTGGTTGTCTGAAGGATTTCCTAATACCCGTCTTTTCAATGTAAACACCTGTTCCTTTGCTTAGGCTTCGTACCATTTATGCAGTGATAAAAATTGAATGTCTGTGGAATCTATTTTATCTGTGACACTCAGAGGCTCATTTTGTGGCGTCATTCTGTCTTTGACCTCTTTCGGTCTGTGTGTAACACCATTTCTGTCTAGTCCCCTATGTTCGTGCAATCAGTGATAGGTGTAGGATTTGACTGTTATAGCTCTAACCTTCCAACTAATCCTCGAACCGTTTAATGTCGCAATGACCGTGCACTCAGCATAAGCAAGTAGTCCATTGCCGGCTTCTTCTACGATCTTCAAAGATAAACTAATGTCTTGTTACAGACTTTAAAGCTGACTCTCTACATTATTGTAGTGAAAAACAGCGCCGGGATTTCTTAAAACCCACCTTCAAAATATACAGATACTACTGATATTGCCTTCCTCATATGTGTGATCTTTTACTTACACTCGGGCGTTGCGCCCTTCGCATGCAATGTACTGTGTTCGCTATAGTAAGTAAGGGTATTGGAGTACGTAAAGACAGATTAGAATTTGTTGACGTTTCACTTGAATTTGAAAATGTCATAGCTGGCAGGAAACGCACTTGCTGGAAGAGTATTCTACCTACGAACAGTTCGGTTGATGAACGCATTTTCTCTATAGTGCGTCCTCCGGTCAATCGGCCCTGAATAGCCACGTATTCCGTATAAATGTTCAAACGTCAGAGACCAGAACACTGATATCTGACGAACAAATTCCATTCTAATATCTTTAAAATAGTGATACACAACCCACGTTCCAGCGATGCTGAAGGGAGACAATCCCCTACCATCACCAACTCTATCCAATGTATACGGTACAGGAGCTGCAAAGACGTCTTTGTAGCCCCGGCCCATATATGGGAGTTTTATACCATTTTTGGCCCGATGTAAGTAGTGTAAATATTTACGAGATCAGAAGGGGTAAAATATTTCTTGCCTTAAAAGTCTAAACGCTTCTTTCGACGATCGAAAGAAGCGTTTAGACTTGGCGATCGGCTGGACATTGGCAACACTTCAAAGTGAAGTGTAAATACCATCACGGTACGACATGGCGAATAAATAGGACAAGAGCTGAAATACCATCTGGGTCCGATAATTTATTTACGTTGAGATCTGCAAGAACCATTTTAACTTCACGTGATCGAAAAAAAAAGTGAAATGTCCCAAATGTATTCCGTTTGTAGTAATTGTTAACCATTGATGTTCGTATGATAGTAAGACCATAAAAACGTTATCCAACGGCTGTTTCCATCTCGTAAAAACCGTCGACTTAACGGGAAGGAGTGTAGAAAAAATTAGGCGTTCGGAGCCGGCTCCCATGTAGTGAGTTGACAAATTATATAGTGCGCCACTGACTGATTTGAAAGAAGTTTTCCGTGTGTTCCTTCATGGAATGTCTAGGGAAACACGTACGCACGTTTCTAAAAATGGGATTATATATTTCTTAACGCCATATTCGCATCATAATGCTCCTACTACCAATTGCATATGTTTCGTAAATCACTTTTGATCAAAATAGCACTGAAATTCTTTTTCTTACCACTTTATATCTAGAGTGTCAAATGCCGAATATGTTTATTGTTTATATTATTACTCTACATCTAATTTCCTAAAATTAATAATATTTTCTTTCGTTTTTCTCCACTATTTTCCAGAACATTGCATCCGATTTAAGCTCTTCAAGTTCAAGCTCCGAATCAGAATCGAGCGGCAGTGAAAGTGGTTCCGATTCAGATGACAGCACAGAAGATGATAGACCCACAAGAGCTGCAGCGGCTCAGATGATGAATCAATTGCCTAACTTGGGTATAGCACCAATGACGACAACGTCATCTTCGCCACAGATGCAATACCAGCCAAGTAACCTCAATCATCTCAGTACGAACACCAACAATAGCAGCAGTAATCATCAACTGCATCAAGAAACCAACAATCAAAACTCTATTGGCAACTTTGGTTTCAACGATGGTTTTCCTAATGATTTATTGCAAAATGATTTACAATTATCATCAAATTCGTCCGATGATGATTCAGATTAGTTAATTAATTGCAACAACAATAACCAACCTACACTCTCATACTAAACCACATACACACACACACACTCAAACATAAATTATATAGTATATTTTTGTAAAATAAAAACGAAGAATGAAGGAACGCAAAGTTTAAAGCAAACAAACATGTGAAAAGATTACACAAATACAAATTGTAAGAATGTGCAAAAGGGCGGGGAGATAACTACAATTTTGTATGGAAATTTATAGATAATATTAATAGTTATAGTCTTTTTGTTTATCCGTTTATTACGATTATTATTATGAAACATGGGTTTTTATAAGTTTTGTTTGGAATTTCCTGCATATGTCTCGCCTTTCTATACATGCACACACGTACGTACAGATACATACATACATGCATATAAAGAACCTTATAAGCTGAAGTTAATTAATGGTGTATTTTTTTTATTTGTTTTTTATTATAATTATTATGATATTCAGTTAATATTAGTAAAATGTGTTTTTATGCTCTTTAGTTTAAAATGATGAGATGATTATGTATAGAAAAAAAAACAAACGTGTAGGTAAAATTCTAAATATTTTATAAATAATCTTCATGTAAAAAAACGAAAATGTTGTGCTGGATTCCTTTCTTTTCTCTGTTTTTACACAATTGCCAATAATTAATTCATGTTTTTAATTTTTTTTTATTATTACATATTATAATTATTATTATATATTTTTAATTTATTTTCTTTGAATTTAGTAAATTTAAGAGTTAATTATAACAAGACAACAAAAACCAATTACAATTACAAAGCAAAGAAAACATGAAATGAATGAAGTAACAATTTATGAGACCAGAAATAATGAATACAACAAAATAAAACAAAACAACAAAAAGAACAATTTTTGCATATTCTAATAAATATTGAAAATATAACAAATATTGAATGTGTTCATTTGGGTTTATTAAAGTTATTATAGTAAAGAGCAGTCGAATTAATTTTACAACGATATTGAATATGCCAAGAAGTAGTTACGGCTTACAATTAATTCCTGATATTTATTCTCTGTCGTTTAAAACGTTACTAGCTCGAGTTTCCTGGTCCAATCGACATGTACTAGTTCTAACAGCTCACGGTTTATCCTATTTTCTCTAGAGTGTTTCTCTCAAAAACAACCAGCACCGCTATACCGGCTTTCTAATTCAGCGCCATAAAGATGAGAGACTTGTATACTGTAATTTTCGTTCTTCAAGTGGGATCTGTTCTTTACATGACTGTAACATCAAAGTAACATCGATCAACATCCTGACATCGTTCTTTCTCGTGTGTGCGGACGCTTTTGCAACTTTGCACTTACAACTGACAGCCTCGCCTAAGTTACATTTCGATATTAATGGGGTTTCGCCTTTTCTACGTTCATCGAGTGCCAGAATTACATTTTGTTTACACATTCGAACATGGTTTAATAGAGACCATATCTGAATTTCCTTCTTATTTTCGAGTGTTTAAAAACTGAAATAGGAAACTCATACACATATGGTAGTAGGAATACCATGTAAACTCAACGCAAAAAATTAATATTCTTTTGTTCCTAATTCGACATAAATCGAAAACGAATAATGGGATTTTGTTGAAATAAAAATCAGAATTCTTGTACAACTGAGATACTTTCACTAAAGTGTGAATAGAAATGAAAACCCTTCGTCGACTTTTATAATCTTTGTCTGATTTTAATTGCTATGTTACACACTCACTAAAGTGTGAATATAAGTGAATGCCCTCCGTCGTTTTTATAATCTATTTAATGATTTTAATTGTTATTTAAAACTAAATTTCATCTCAAATAACCGCAAGACAAACTTTCAAAAAGTAGGAGCACAATATCCGCAACTGACAACCTAACATATTACAGTAAGAGCTCGATTTACGCAACAGCCTGTTGCACTTACCGAACCCCAAATATATATGTTTAAATGTTTATATCGAAGAATATGATAACAAGAAAACTACGGTTATAAACGATCTTTCACAGTGCACAGAATCGTACAGTAAATAATGTTGAAAAGGAAGCATTTGGTTTAACCATGACCCCCAATTTGAAGTACGTACGCTCCTGAAAACGAAACAATAATAGGAAACAGCAAAAAAAAATACCAAACTTCAGCGCATCAGGCAAAGGTTAACTTTTTTCAACACCTGTCTTCGAAATGTACCCTAGTTCGGCAAAAAATCTATGCCCTAGACATTTTTGTCTATGGCGTTGCAAACTTGGACAATGACAAAGGAGCCCGTTCGAGCCAGCTCATCCGCGATTTCATTTCCTTCAATGTCACAGTGCCCTGGCACCCAGCATAAGCCTACATTGTAGTCCCTAAGAAGTAGGCTTAGCACCTGCCTACAGTCATTAACTACCCTAGACGAAACCTGATGGCTTGTTATGGCCTCAGTGCTGCCTGACTGTCAACGTAGAAAGTAATGTTGTCTCCTTTCGGTACTATGCTACCGGAAATTTCCTCCGCAGCTCGCAATACCGCTAAAATTTCAGCTTGGAAGACACTACATTCATCCGGTAGTCTGAATGATTTTCTAATGTCCGCCTTTTCTATGTAGACACCAGCTCCCGTGCCTATTTCCATTTTAGACCCGTCAGTGAAGACTGCCCAACCCTCGTGCAAGTTGCGGACTCCTACCCACGAATCCCTTTCAGGGATTTCTAGCCCGGGCAGGGTCAGAAATTCTATTTTCTTAATTATGTAGTCCGATTGCTCATCTGGAACCCTGGACTGACCCTGAAGACAGAACTCTGACAGTAGTCTCGAATGACCTGTTCTTGTATGTCTGAGCAGCGATGACTCTTTAAGTCGAAAGATGCTTCTATCTGTTCCGTTCTTGTTGAAAATAAAATTAACTGGAAAATTAACTGTCTGGTTCGATAAAACGAATTTGTTCGTTTGTTGCAAATTGTCAAAATTGAATGCCCAATAAAATGGGTTTTTATCAGTGATGGGGTCTTATTCGTTTGGGATTGTAATCCACATGTCGATATCTAAAATATATCTGAAAATCACAACTCAATAGTATCTGAAATCCATTTTATAACGCTTCCAATATTGACGATTTGTAACGAACGAACATGGAAACAGACAGTATAACTGACTGTTTCATATCGATTTCAATGATTTCTGGGTGATTTGATGGAAGTGGCATTTTTTGGGGTCTTACGCTTGGTAACGGGCATTTTCTTTTAAATGTTCGTAATAATCCTATTAGACTTTTTGGACATTTTTTCTGCCACTCTGGAAAACATCATCTATATATGTTAATAAATAATTGATATGTATGTACATGCAATATTTTATCCATTGACTGAAGAAATTTGGACAGGACAAAGTAATAAATTACTATCTTTCACATTATTCCCCTTTAAAATCGTATATTCGGTAAAACTGAATTTTTCAAAGCCTTCTTGCAACAGTTTCATCTGAAAGAAAATATCTACTGCGTTTCTACCGAACAATATTTTGTCTTTCGTATTGAGCATAATAATAATTTAGATTCCTGTCAAATTTCATAAAGGTAATTATTTAAATTGATATTTTACAGATTTTTGTAGATATGTGCCATTCCCTTGACAAAAAAATCTTCAAACGCTTGGACGGAAACGACAGCATTCGAAAATTAATGAAATGTCAATAATTCGCATAAACATTTTTTTCAAAATTTCCTACAATTCGGTTAAAAATGAAGAAAGAGAAATGTACTATTACAACCACCTATCTGAAATACTAAATTTTACAAAAAAATACTTCAATCTTAAAGATGGTGTCGAAATGGCCCAATAACATCAAAATTCGAAATTGACCAATAATATAAAATTAAACATATGAACCATATATTATTATGTGTGGCAACATATACTTTTTTTTTCACTCGACTGGCAGCTCTCAACCAACACAACAATAACCATATGACGCACCAACACATGGAACCGTTTATACGTCATTGATTAAGTGAGTGAGTAGTATTTTCTTAAAGATACAGCACACAGTAGGTGAAAAGTAAAATATAAAACGTATCTAGATTGTTCTGAGGGAATATAAGTATTATAATCTATAGGAAGAACCTACAGACATGGCTGAGTTAAGTGGCTTAACCAACTCCGAGGCTGAGGAATTATGTAAACCGGCAGATGCCTCTACAAAGGTATTTCCCATCAAGCAGTACGACGTCTTACAAATAAACTCATGAAATTGCGTATTTTTTTTAGGATTTCCTTTTCCAGCAGACCATGTATCGCATTAAGGATCCTCGCAAATCGTTGCCCTTCTATTCTGGTGTTTTGGGTATGACATTGTTGCAAAAGCTGGATTTCCCTGCTGCCCAGTTCTCCTTGTACTTTATGGGGTCAGTAGTTTAGAGTTTGATGTGATATCAGAGATTTGGTGTTTAATTATTTCCTTTCGTACAGCTATGAAAACTCTTCTGAAGTGCCTAAAGATACCAAGGAACGTACCAAATGGGCCATGAGCCGTAAAGCCACCGTGGAGTTGACTCAGTAAGTAAACAAAAAACGGGTACTATATGTCATTGTGTTGGTCATTACGCACAATATCTTTGCGATATTGCTGTATCTTTCAAATACGTACATTAGGGTGGGTCGTTCTTTTTTTAGGAAGAAGTATATCACTGTAATAATTCTACTGTAATTCACTGTAATTAATTCTAAACAATTTTCATAAAAAATACTAAAAACAAAAGTCTATGTTATAGATATGCAAATTGTAATAAAAAAACATTGCAATAAATGAACACACAGCTGCGGTCAAAATAATAGCTACAAATCGTGTAGGTGTTAATGTAGGGTTGCCACACAGCATCCCGTGGTATCACTACGGTCCTTAATACACTAAGTCTGTCTTATAAGACAGCCACCTCCATCGAACCTATAGATAACCATTGATTTAGAACTCATAAAACCTGAAAGTTCATACATATTTTTTTGCGTATTACTTTTATGTGAACATGCGTCGGGGCAGGTTACACAAATTGTTGAAGCGTTTTAAAAACTTTGAATCCCATTCTTGCCAATTTGTTGGTATGCTTTAGGTCGTTTTCCGACTGGAAGATTATGTTTTTCGAGGAATAATGTTACCATTTTCCCACACGATTTATACAAGATTGAATCGATAGCTTTTTTATGCAATATATTGACCCAATACCTTGATATGTTTTACAGTTTTTGTGAAAATTCTGGTTGATATTCGGCATTGGGAGGCCTCCTAACAAATGACCGTGCGTCCTACGAACTCATCCGTACATAAAATATTTCGACACATTTCAAGTAGCCTGTCTGCATGAGCTTTAATATTGCTTATATTTTGATCGGCACTGTAGCCACACTTAAAAGGTTTTTTACATCACAAGTGCATTTAGGGAGTGCCGATTTGAGTGAAAGTACGTAATCTACATCGTTTTTATTTCGATACGCCATAATTAGCATCGTTATTAAATAATATATTTAAGTAGTATTGAGCAAATGAAAATGAAATTAGAGATATTACCTTCTCGGAAAATTTACTTAGAAGCATTCTGCTGTAATTTTGAAGTTATACCGATTTTAAAAAAAAATCAATGAAATCGGTGTAAATTTTATGATGTTAGTCAAAATGATGGACAAGTATTAAAAAAGCTAGAGGCACGCAAATAAATCTATGAGATACTCTACAATGTAATCTGTCGTGTTCCTCGCCACTTTGCTCCAATATAAATTTACCCACTTTAATAAACATATACAACTGAAACGCGGGCTGTGATAAATGATCACGCACAGCGATAGAGCGATAAGATTAGTAGAACCTTCAATAAACAGTATTTCCGAGGCGATATTTGTTTTTGTATAAAAATATCGATCATTTTCACAATCACCGATTAGGAGTGAACGAACAGTTATACATTTCACTTGAAGTGGGTTACCGCCGTTTAGCATTTAACCAGCGACTATGTCTGTTGCTGTCGAATTAGATTTGATTTGTTCTGCCTCCGGTAAATATATTAAGGTGTTGCTTACAGATTTTCTACGGTGAAGTAGAAATTAGAGTTTGTGAAGCCTGATATGCCATTACGATTCTAGTAAATATACTGCTTCTTACATAAACTCCATCGGTCTCAATGCGAATTTGAGGAACAATATTAATGCATGTGTCTGTTGGACGCAATCCGTTTAATCATTGGATGGTGTATACATACATACACTAATATGACATACCGTTTTAATTAGCGTACAGTTCTATGACAGTCAAGCCAAGTCCATCCTTCTTGAACATCAAAGCTACATACTCAAACACTACTAATAGGTTAAGAAATGCAACATAGATATCCTCTTGTAAACAAAAAGATAAATCTAAAAAGCGGACCAGATAACGTCGTCAAATTTTATAAGTATGGCATTTATATTTTTGTTCTTTTTTATTTCAGCAACTGGGGTACTGAAAACGATCCCGATCAGTCCTATCACAATGGAAACTCCGATCCCCGAGGTTTCGGCCATATTGGTGTAATGGTACCCGATGTTTATGCAGCCTGTAAAAGGTGAATATCATTAAACAAGAATTGTCGCTCTAATTCCCATTGAATTCTATTAATTGATAAATACCTCTTCTTCATTAGATTCGAAGAAATGGGTGTTGATTTTGTCAAAAAACCCGATGACGGCCGCATGAAGGGCTTGGCTTTCATTAAGGATCCCGACGGTTATTGGATTGAGATTTTCAATGCCAACACTGTGTGCAATTAAAATGAATGCATTATCATAAAAAGAAGACCATAAAAAAGATGACCTTATTTTTTTACAAAAATCATAAATTTGTACATATTTTAAGCGTATCCCATAGACCAACTGGGGTATTTATTTATTGAATAAACAAATACTCATGTTCTTGAACGTGTTTAATTAGAAGCTTGCATGCTATGATTGGCGATATTTGCCTAAGACCACACTTGTCACTCTCGCCCATTGTGTGCGTTGTAATCGTGTAACGGTCTAATGGTAAATAAACAAAATCGGTATTTTACACACATTTTTTTTTTCAAGTTAAACCAGAATTTACTTTACATTGTGACCCATTCATGTAGGTTTTCGTTCATGACTAACAAGTGTAACGTTAACTGCTATACTTGTATTTAGTTAATAACTATTTACCGACAACTCAATTGAAAATAAATAGCAATAGGTGACAAACAATAACCACTTCAACCGCTGTGATTGTTGCTCGAGGGATGTTTAGGACACTTGATGCAATAGAACAGTAGTTTGTAGCAGATAGTTGTACGGTCCCACATTGTTTATTGTTTAAATAATAAACATTTTAATATAATGGGACAGGGTCAAACCAATTTTCAGTGATCTTTTAAAAAAGTTGGCTCTTTTTATCAACATCTGTATACATATATGTAAGTTTTGTAAATATCTATGTTCGAATGGCCGTCTTCATTACTGATCTGATAATCATAAAATTTTTAACGTATGTCACTGTTGACCATAATTTGGGACCACCATAATGAACTATTAGAGACTATTTACAAAAAAAAAAACCTGTGACAAAAAAAAGTTGTCTGGAAACTAAAAAGCTATTTTTCGAATTTATCAAAATGTTAGGTATACATTTATTTAAAAAGATTTTCTATAAAATTTCCTTTTTCGTCTTTGTGTTTATTTTTAGAATTGTTTTACAATTATTTTCAGTGCGTAAAATAGTTTAAAAAGATAAATCAGTTTTTACGAATAATAGCATACGCAATTTTCAAAACAATTTATTTATAACATATGGATGGACTTTATTTAAATTGTGAGACCCAATGATTCAAAAAGTTGGAGGCTAAACATTTCTTAGTAACATTAGTTGAATTTACTGTATATACTCTTTGTCGACAGACAAAATTTGACCTACCCTAATATAACATGCATCGATGCAGTACAGTTTGCATTTGATCACTTACAACGACCCGTGAAATCTAAATATAACAAAAAATCAACTAAGCATCAATTATCTCCCTATTCCCTTCACGTTCATATTGTCGCTTAGATGGCAAAATGTCGCAATTGACATTTTTTAGAATTGAACAAATTACTGTATACCTTTTTCAATTGTAATTTAGACAATATCAATTTCTGTTCAAAGAGCATTAAATCCACATTCAGATTTACAAATATTATTTTTGAATTTCAGTTTATATTTTCTGTGTGGTGTCCTTACATAAAATTATGTTAGTTACAACAGTTGGTCATCTAAGCAGCTATATGTATGCTTAAATTGATCTTTTTCGCACACGCTATTTAAAAATTTGCAAGGATATTTTGTTTACGAAAATCCTATAAATGTAAGCCGACAGCCCACATGGTCATTTAAAACGTTAAATCTTAATGCCTCGACACGCAGAAGTAATTGAGTTCTTTAAGAGTAAAGTTTGAAAAAAAGAAGAAAATACTGACAACGAACTTACCATGGAAATATCACAACCTTCCATAAGTATATTTTTTGTTAGTAAAGTGTTGGCTTTGGCTCCATATTCCGTGAATAAAAATGAAAAGGGCATTTATATAATGCAAAGGAGTATACCGTTTCTATTCTATGCCTCCGTATTGACATTGACAATGGGTAAGATTATGTTCGATTCCTGATATCAATTGATATAAACGTGGTGATAGGTAGATATAATGAGCTCCATGGACTCCTTTGACTGTAGAATGTTATATTGCATCCATAGAACGTGGGGTTAACTCATAAGCTCATTTTAAAAATAATATAACTCATCCAGAATATATAAACACACATTTAATGTATAAGTGATTTTTTGTCTTTCAAGTATTCCTGACATATCGAGGCCTACTATTCGATGCCAATTCCAAAATTCCTCTAAAGTAAGTATGCCATATACATGTAACTTCAGAAAAATATATCAAACTATTGGAAGCGGTTTGAATCTCAGATGGGATGGTAAACCGCTTAGGTATATTTCATCCGATTTAAATCAAACAGAAAGTAATGGACCCAGGACAAATAAGCTCAAGTCGAAGAAGAAATAATCAACAAGTCAGAATTAAATTGGAACGGAGTACAATAATTGTAATGCCCATCATAGGATAATGTGTATACTAAGATTGTAAATATATCAAATCGCACCACTGGGAGAACAGTTCTCGCCTAAGGAACTCCAATAACCTCTGAAAATGTAACTTTTTCTAATATTTCCGCAATAAAACTTGATCGATTTGAGGAAAACTGAGAATACATAGGAAGCGAAACAAGCATGGAGATAAGGTTATTCAAATAAGTATAATTTGTAGGATTTGGCAAGGATCCATGGATATAAAATGCCTAAAAAGCGACCACTGTACATTTAGAACATATTGAATAAGAGTAAGATATTCCAATCTACTTAACTGAACGTTTGCCCTCAAGGACCACACTCGGATTTATGTGTCAATATATACCGTAACCGTTAGCCGGTAGACCGGCAATGCCGCTGGGAATACGAACAGACAGTGGCTCGAACGGTTGACACTGAATCTGATTTTTGGAAACACATTTTGTTGGACGATGTGACCCATTTCACACTCTCTACCCCCGCTATCAACAATATTTGCCGCATATAGTGAACGGAGAAATTACACAACATCCATGACGACGTAGATGATATTTGGACTGGCGTTTGAACCAAAACCATCGTTGGGCGGTATTGTTGGCTCCTTATGTCTGCGCGCAAATTTCATAAAAGATATCTAGACGGTTAAGGGTTTCAACAAGAGGGTATTTCTGCAACGAAAATTTCTAGTTCGACTTTTATTAAAAAAAGGCAACAGGATCTCAAGATTTGACCCCAACGTACTTCTTTTTGTCGGGTTATTTGAAAAACAAAGTAGAGCACTCAGTGGTGTGGTAGGTAGTGTGAGTTCGCATCCTTGTAATATCATCAAATCACATTTTTTGAGGCCATTTATATCTCGTAAATACCGGCGAATTTGGTATTAGGGCCGAGGCACGCGATTATCGGTGAGCTTCGAATTTGAGAGTCTGTTCGGAGCGGTAAGTTGGGATGTAGTGAATGAGAAAGCGAATATTGAAATATATTTCTTGCACTAATGCGAATAACTCGCATATCCGAAAGCGTAAGTTCGTATAAGACTGCATTCGCATATTCTAAAGAGAACTTCGTTAAAATGTCATGTCCAGAGAGGTTTGGTTAATGATATTACCCTAAAATCCTAATATAATTTTGCAGAAATATTAAATTAAGATCTACACATACACTTTTGCCATCTTGATCATATGCCGATCAGAATCCAACTTAAAAAGAGTTTAATTCCTGAGCGGCGCCGTTTATCTCAGATATTCCCCTCAATGTGTGTCATCGGCCTAAGTTAGTAATCTCTACGCATGGTAGAACTTCTCTAGAAAAAGAAATAACTGTTCGGAGTGGGCTTTAAACTGGTGGGCTTTAAACTTAAACTTACTGATTTCACAGAAGTTTCCTATCTGTTCCCTCATGGGAAATAAGTAAGTAAAGTAGTGCGCGCCACCAATCCGAAATACTCGTCTATATCGTAACTTGAAATCCAAAATGTCCATACATAAAAAAAACCGTGTTTTTGTTTGGTTCTGGTGAAATATCCTAAATTAAAACAAGTTTCATATTTTCTTGAGATGTTTACAGAGGTTAAATGGGCAAGACCAACAAAATGCGTGGTGTTTCTATCGGACTTAAAATGATGGCACAGCGTAATAAATACTATCTCGGATTACAAAAGTTTTGTTGTTCTGAAATCGTCGTTAGATAACCTAACAAAAGCGAATGTCCGCATCAACTATGTACTTTTCGTTAACATATCTAATGTACATATGTATGTGTTTACTGTCGAATATCCAAAAATCCCTTTGTTGAAAATAAATATTAGTAACGATTGTTCTGAATGATTTTCCATTTGCTTAAACGAAAATCAGCTTTATTGAAAAATCGACACACATTTTTATGATACCAACACCGCTTAAAAGAAATGCATGCAACTCATTAAAGTACATACAAAAGAATTGGTGGACCAAAATACCATAGGAGGTCACCTATATGACCAATGGAAACGTTGAAAATGCTGTAGTAAGTTCAATTGAATTTATTATGAGATCATCATAATAAATTATAATACATCTACTACGAAGGAGACATAAGAATCAATTTATGTGATAAAAATGTTTTTTGAAGACTATTCTGGTCGAAACAAATTATGAATGAAATTAAAAATGAAAATAAGTGAATATTTTCATCCAAGTTCAGTAATATTGCATTTAAATTTTACATACATGTATTTTCATATCTTCGTTTCATAGAACAATTTTAAAAGTACATACTCAGTTCGTTTACGTCCTTTATACTGAAAATCCTGTATAAGTGAAAACAATTTCTTGATTTTAACCGAATTCGACTGTAATCTTATTTCTTTTTGTTCTACTTTGATGTGCCCAGAGCATCTTTCAGAATGAAATCAGCTACGTCTAAGGTGGTCACAACATTGGATGTCTCTGTGATTGTGATGGCCACTACGGCAGGCGTAATGTGCGGCATAGTGGGCCTTAACTCGACCAGGGAATTGAATAAACGCTTGCATAAAGTAAGTGGACACACATTTAATTAACTTATTCCCTGAATATAATAATAATTGAATAGGTGGATGCATTAATACATGGTTTCAAAAACCTAAAGAGAGAGCGTTTAAAGGCCGTTCTTATGCTCCTGTTGCCCATGATGGCTATAAGTACTTTAATGTGTAAGTATTGAAACATCATTGAGTATTCGCTTTCAAAATTCAAAACCTTTCAATTTTGTAGTTTTCGATATTTGGACATGGCTAAGTTTTGCTGAGAACGTAAAAACGGATAATGAAAATATAGGTAAGCACCATCACCGGCGCCACCCATTTACAATTTGGTGGGAATGTTACTGAACTGTTGTTATCCTCATGATTTAGACTTGAATATTCTATGGTATGTGCCGTTCTATAGTTTGTATTATATTTTGGTTGGTTTACACATATGCTTCGCCAATACCGCTTTGGGTTTGGGCAGACGTTTCAAAAGTTTGAACATGATGTTGAGAATGTCCTTTCTGCCAGTTGATGGCACAAAAGACCTCCAAATGCGGGACAAACTAAAGGTAACAACTGTTCTGCCTGCTACCCAGACAGATCCATCGTTACAGGCGAGTTTAAATAAATTAGCTGCAGAAACCTATGAAAGATCCGGTAACTAGTTATTCTATCTTCTTGAAATAACAAAAACTTATAATAATCTTTTAGAGAAAAATAAATCTTTGCTATTGAAAATGTTGGCCGAAACTCATGAATCTTTGGGAAAATGTGTTGATCTAGTGTCAGGGTGAGAACGCAAATGACTCGCACCAAATTCAGAATAATGATTTTTTTTCCAGTGCCTATGGCATGGCTGCTCTATTTATACTACTTTCCTGTTTTCTTCATCTGGTGGCCACTTCATATTTCCTGTTCATCGAACTGTTAAGCAAGACAAGTAGTGGCTTCGTTTGGCTGCAAGTTCTGTGGATTGCATTCCATGCTTCGCGTTTGCTGATGGTGGTGGAACCTTGTCATCGTATAACATCAGAATCTACCAAAACAATTCACATAGTGGGGGAAATTGAACGATTAGTACAAGATTCTATATTGACCGAAGAGGTAAGTGAGAATGTGTTTTACCTAGGCATACTAATGAAGACTTCTTCGAAAAGGTCAAGAAATTTTGGCAGCAGCTATTGGTGTTTGACAAGAGATTTTCAGCATGTGGCTTGGTTATGGTCGATCGCAGTCTTTTAACTTCGGTAAGTCGATCTGTAACTAATAGATAATTTCAAATGAGTGTTTTTTTTTAATTATAGATTTTCTCCGCTATTGCAACATATCTGGTGATCATAATACAATTCCAGAAAAGTGATGGTTAATACATAATTTGTGGAGAGAAGTAGAGAATCGTTAGCGATATACACATAAATGTATTTTATTAAATTATAAAAATATGCAATTATTCAAATATATATGTATGTATACAAACTGGGTCTAGCTTCTTTTTTAAGCCATTCCTGGCAGTGTGGTTTTAGGCGGTTCAGGTTTTCTAACAGTTTAGAATTAGAATGAGACTACTGACATAAAACAACAAGTTTCGGTGGTCTGACTCAAATGTTTAGTTCCGTATACTGAAAAATTAAACCATGTTGTTAGCACATCTGTTCCTGTACTCGTATACCCCCAGTCTACAGGATAGAGGGAACATGCTTATGAGCTGCTTAAGAAATCATTTCCAAGAACTTCGGCATTGCACGTGCTATCTTACCAATGATTTGTATGTCTTCTTTCACAAGAGTCTCGGTCTTTCCTGTCTGCGCTCTTCATGGTAGTTGTCATCAAACGACTCTAGCTGGAGCGTATGTATTCATTCGACTACGTTCCTGTTGTGATAAAGCTCATTCGGTGTCTCAGAAACACACAGCAAGGCTTCATCTACAACTACCCATGCTTCGGCGCCATAAGGAAGCACAGGCAGAATACAGTGTTGTTTTAGTTCGACGAAAGAGGGCTCCGCTCTTGAATTGCTTAGCTCGAAATAGCATCTGTTTGACAGCACGATCCTTCGCCTGTTTTTATTAAATTCTTCTTTTTCCAATATTTTCCCCATCTGTATGTTAAAGAAGTTGCACGATAAGCTGGCACCTTGTCGAAGACCTCTTGTAGTGGTGAATGGTTCGGAGAGGTCTCTTCCTATTTGTACTGAGGATCTAGTGTCACTCAGAGTCATTCGCGTACAAGTTTTGATGGGATATCATACGCAGACATCGTTTCAAACATTTTGTCTCTTATCTTTATAGTCGATGAAAATATGGCATGTATCGCTTTGCTTTTTATGGTCCTATTCTAGATTTGGTCGATTGTTGATTTATTCGCTGATAAGATCTTAAATGCGATGGATAGGAGACTTATTCCGGGGTTATTGTCGCAAAACGGATTTATCATCAGCCGTTTTCTCCGTCGGCTTTTTATCAGGGAGTTGTGTACATGTTGTCATATCATGGGGAGGACTGGACTGGACTTGGACTGTCGGTTGTGATTGCAGCTTTTCCACGACTATCATTGTCTTTGCGTTATTACGTACGAACTTAACCGTTTGCGTACGTTGGCTACTAGAGGGTAGTTGTCCGAATCCATGTTCGCAGTTCGGAATGTTCGTACGTTCAACACGCTTGTAGAATGCTTCCGTCTATCATTACGTGGAGACAGCCATGCTGCCTTATGTGTCTCACGATGTTTAAATCAGGTAAAAACCATATTCTTTGCGACGGCAACATCGATCAGCCTCATACACCATCCTTTCTTTAGAGGATATTTTTTACATTATTGTAAAGAAGACGTCATTGAGGCGACATCTCGTTGCTAACGTATTTAACCTCTAACACGGTTATCTTTTCCGAAAAATGCTCGCCTAGGGTTACTTTTAGATGCTGTAAAATCTGAACGAAGCAATATCGAGAGAAACTTTAAGTCGCATATGACAGACAGCAGCCAGTAGGATATATTAAAAATGTTCACCTTTCCAGATTTTAAAATTAAAAAAAAACGTAATTTTATTCCCCAATTAGTCGACTTGTATCTCATACATTTAAAGAGCTGTTATACTCAACTCTTACCTTTACTATGACGTCATCATTTTGATTCTAGCGAATAGAATTTGGTTGATGCAACTATTTTGAAAAAAATATTGGACCAGCAGAAAATGTTAGAGTTAAGAAATGTTAAAGAAAGCAAAACTTCCATTTTTCGGGGTATCTTTGGCCGGCCCGAAATTGCATACTTCGAAGATTGGGTACATTTAGTGCACAACTCTAGTTTTTTAGTCCCAAAAGGTCCCATTAAAGAGTCCACCATAACGGGTTACTCTCTGACATGCAAAAGAAGCTGTGGCTATGGAGAGGAGGATAGGGGGGAAACACGCTGAACTCATATTTCTGATTTGTTCGATGCTGTATACTTTTATTACATTGTCTAAAATACAGAGATCTTATTATAGTTGAATTCCGCCAATAACTCCATATGCGTGGTAACCACATTTGGACGTAACAATATTATATTTAATAGCAACCTCGAAATACCAAATTTTACAGAAACTACAGAAAACATTAATTACATGTTTTCAAAAATGGGCGTTTTACATTTCTTTCTAGTAAACTATATCTAGATAAAGCACTAGTAAATAAATAATTTGGATATTGTTTATTTTATTTATTTTTATCGTGTGTGGTAGATGAAGATCAATGGTTTTACATACTCCTCTTTGTTTTGAAGTATTTTTTTTTTAATAAAACGGCATATTTATGTTATATTCGGTCCAGGAATCAGGCTATTCGGAATAAACTTTAGAAAAACGGGCGTGTCCCTGACGGCACACTTCAAAACTTGTAAGGGACATATCTTCTACCCAAAATGTACTTGGGTATATATACACCTAATACATACATATATTTTTTAAAAATTAATTTTTTTAAAAATTTGAATTTACTGAAATATACATGTAATATTATAATGAAACGCTATCTGCGCTGCTAGATATCATCAGGATTAGAAAAGCGAACGTCTGCCCCATTTTTTATGGTATTAGGGTGGACATGATATTTTAAATTTTCCACAGAGGATAATTATGAGGATCTGAAGATATCATTAGCATATTCAGCAAATCTCTATTCGTATCCATTCTGGATGTTTTTCGAGTATTCAATAATCGTTTTTTTTTTAAAAATTCTTCAAACAAGGGCAAATTGGTTTCATAGCCGGAGGAAATGCAACTTAAAATTATGAAAAGTTTTTTATTAGATCTTTGTCCAATTTTGTCATAATTTTTACAAAATATTAAACCATGCAAAGTTTGAAAACAATCGTTTACGGCTTCCAAAAGTTAGCGTACAAACCAGGCGGACGTAAGCCATGAATTGACAGCGGTTCACAGACACCTAGGGTATAACGTGACTCCTTGTATGTCTGATACTTTTGGGTCGTATCAAATGATACATACCATCCTTTACAGTATAAAAAACATAAAAAGTAACGTTTTATAAACCTGCTCACGGTTTATAAAATTAGACAAAATATTCCTTCAGATACACAAATCTTCGTAATGTTCAAAAGTTACGGTCTATTTTGGATTTTCGGAAACAGTCAAGAGAATTTAATTTTTTTCCCCTTAAAGAAGGATTTCACTACACGATGCAAAAATAGTAATTTAATATAATAATTTTTTTTTTTAAAAAAAGTACACACTTTCAGCTTTTTTTTAACATATATAACCAATAAGTTAGAAATCCACAAGACAGAAAAATGGTTGCACGATTTCTTGCAGACCAGAATTGACAAACAAAATAATTTTGTAATTCCAGTTTAACTGTAGATGTCCTAAAATAAATACGTGTTGCGTTTCTTGACATCTGAAAACACTTTCCTACACCGATTATATCGAAATTACATTTTTTTCTCTAGCCTATTTGAACGAACAATTAGAATATGATGGGAAGTCCCCTTTTCCGATATTAACGACGCATCTTCGAAATTAAAGAACATTTAAAAAACACCCTCCACCCACCACAGGGCGAGAACATAATAATGACATTTTATATATTGTAGTTAAATTGCAGTTTTAAAATAATTCGTCATCATCTTCACAGCTGTGGAAAGACAAAATAAACAATTCAGTTTTACGTCAATCAATACTTCAGAATATTCAATTATTCACCTCTATATAACGAATTTTGCTTTATGTCCGTTCGTATTAGCCAAACAACGCATCTCGTACTGTCACTCCATCTCTATAAATCGTCTAATGGTAAGTAAACAAATAATAATATATGTATAATATCCTCCTAAACTGTCCTTTAGTTGGATTGTCATGACCCATTCATGTCCGGTTTTATTCATGATTAATGGACAAGTGTCTTGTTAAATGCTATACTTGAATTTAGTTTATAATTATTTGCGAAAACCCCTTATATTTAAAATACTAATAGACGACAAGCAATGAGTACTTACACGTATATGATTGGTGCCAGTGGGACAATGGGGATACTTGAGGGAATAGAACAACAGATTTTGAGTCAGTGCATTTAAATGAATATCGGATAAATGTAATGAAAACTCAGAAGGACGGCACACGGTTGTTAGGGTTAAAAACTGTAGAACATCAGAGTATTTATTATTTATTTATTAATTACAATACAAAGTAAATTTATATTGTAACTAGCTGACCCGGCAAACGTTGTATTGCCGAAAAATTTTGATTGAAAAATTTGTTTACTGAATTTTATTTTAAGTACGATGTACCTTAATCAAGTTTAAAGGGAAGTAATACCGTTATTTTCTAACTGAATTTTATTTTAATGCTAAATTGCAAACATTACTTGTTGATTAAATTTAAATGTTTTTGAAATTAAAATATTGGGTTAATTATTGTAATGCCAAGGTATGGACAATGTTTTTGGTTTCCTTTGGTATTGGTGTATATATAAATATATATACACCAATAACTATTGCAACTTCATTGACCGTTGGAGCATTGAATCTGCGCGTGTGTTCTCCCAGAGGTACTTTATCCGCTTTTATTACAATCATATAATTGTCACTGATCATTTGTTCTGATGCATGCTTAAATAATCTAATAAGTGAATTGTTTTCGGCCAGAAATGTTTCCAAAGACGCTACTTGTCGGTGATGGTCAGCTTAAAGTTGGCAACACATAGAGGTTCGATGAAGTTTGAACCCATGCTGCTGAACAATAACTATTATTGTAGTTTATATATGTATATGAAATTTTTAATGTATTTGTAATGTTAGCGTCTTTTTGTAATCTATAAAAGCCTCTTCAAGCCTCCATTTTGCCCCTTTTTTGCTTGGAGAACACAGAAACATGTAAGCTTATTATAATATTTTTTTTGTAAACTTAACGAGTAAAATAATCTTTGCTTTTTAGAGAATAAACCCTCACCAAACATTGTAATCTTTTGAAGAAAAAACAATCAATTTGTCTTTATTTTTGGTGCCGACTCTGGTTGTTTTTTACAGCGGATTGTATCGTTTATTCGTTGTTCTTTGGTGCAAAAAAGGACACTACTATAGCTCGTTCTTGTATCCGTTCAATATGATTGTATGCGCATCGAAAACTAACTTGATCATCTTCATCACCCAAAAAATAAATTTGCAGAAATTTAGGATCTTCATTTTGTAAAGGATATAAACCACCAATCTTATGATGCACTTGTCCCTGTATTTTAAATGTGGAATGAAAAATCCGACCTTGAGCATCAGTATTTGGCACAATTTTAGCCCCAAAAGACGTCATTTGGAAGCACGAATTAAATTTTCTTATTTTTTTTAGAAAAACCTTGGAATCCGCACTTTAACCCAATAGCAATGTTTTAAGTGGTTCCGGTGGTGAGTTTAGTGGTGGCAGCACAACTTTTCCGGAACAACAGCACATTCCAGCTGATTCATTCCTAAACTTGAGCGCGTGACAGTGACCACATTCATACGTCATTTCTCCAATAGAAATTTTTTGGTGTGCACTATAATTGACGTCGGGTTCGTAAGCGAAAGCCATACGGTTGAATGAGGACAACGATGCAGCGCGGGTTATATGCATTCTTTCAGCAGTGGCTAATCTATGCTCACCAGTAATGCGTTGTCTATCTGCAATTCTTCGCGCCTCAAGATGTTGAGCTCGTTGTTCAGGAGTTCGTAAAACACGCATTGCACCTACGCGATTTACAATATCGTGATTGCGTCGCAAACGCTGCTCTGCTGTTAAATTTGCTAGTACTTCCCTTTGTTGTTGAGCACGGCGAGTATTTCTTCCAATGTTCCCTCCTCTGGACCGTCTCGGCATTATTATAAAACAAATTGAATGTTATATTTGAACATAATATTATATGAAATGACAATAAATAAAATTCCAAAAATCATAGACAACGTACATCTGATATAAACAAATATCAGTAAATGTAGTTTTTCGTAAATATCTCGACTCCACCGCCACTTAGCAGGTCCAAATTTTATCAGCAGTCTTATATTTAAGAAATGTATTTTGCGAATTTGAGCCAAAACGTTCCACAAATACGAAAAATTTAAATATCGCGACTTATGCGCCACCCATCGGGACCATACTGAAGAGAAACCTTCCCGCGGACTATAAACAAACATATTGTCCAAGTTTGGTAACAATCGGTCCAGCGGTTCTTGAGTTTTAGGCGCTCTTACCCGGAACGAACGTTTTTATATATTAAGAAGATTTGGGTCCAAGGGTAAACCGGGTGTATCAGACCATATGGCTAGATTTTTGCAACGACATACCTCTGATGGGAATCGAACCCACAACCTCCACGCTGATCAGCAAGCACGCTACCAATTCGCCCACGCCGGGCATCAGAACATCAGAGTAACTTTGTAAATTTCCATACAAATTGTAATCGATTTGAGACCAAAAACTCTTGGAAATCACTTACGATTGTATAATGAAATTGTTGTCCGCAATTTTCTGGTCATTCGTCTCTTAGACCAGTTCCCAAAGAAGATTTAAGTGAAATGTGTATCTAAAAGTATTTTTCGGGTATTTTTTGCATATCTAAAAATGTCCTAATTTTGTATGAGATTTTCTGGGACATCTTTCGTTTTTTGAGGGCATTTTGCGTTGGAGCTTTTTTTTTTATAGATTCCCCCCTTAGACACCATCCCTATGGATGCAAGCCGACCACTGGGCATTCAATATCATGCATTTCCCCTTCAGATATATAGTGTATGCATGTATGTGCAAACTTTACTCGCACACGCAATCTAAAAATTTGCAAGGATATTTTATTTACCAACACATTTAGTGGCAATTTAAAAGTTTAAATTGAAATACCGCCACGCACAGAAGCACTTGGGATCTTTAAGTGTTAAGTTTGAAAACGTGAACGAATTGAAAATGGAAATATCTGAACCTTCCATAAGTTTATTTTTTGTTAGCAAAATGTTGGCTTTGGCTCCATATTCATTGCGTAAAAACTCCAAAGGTGTCTATGTAATACAGAAGAGTATTCCATTCATATTTTATGCATCTTCACTGAATATGATAATGGGTAAGGTCCACATAGTCACACTGCGAATATCTCGGTGCTGTGTTTAAAGAAGATAATAAATTGTGTTAAAATCAAAGGTGAACGCGATATAATTCTATACGTACAGAACGGCTAATTATTTTTTTTTTCTTTTAAATAATCTTGAAAATTCTTCTGAAGTCTGAAGATTTTGTTCATTCTGTGAAGTGATGTGATAAATATGAAAAGTGATGGTGACGATGTGAAGGTTTGACAATACTAAGTAATAAATCGTTCGACCTAATGCTTCTTGGCGCTTATGTCGAACACTCGGACTAATTATGAAATATAGCATGGGATATCAAATGAAATACGGTACCAGGTTCATCGTCGGATTGTGTCTGCATCCGCTCTTAAATATTCATGGAATTTCGAAAATACCTGCTGGGACTTCAACTATTGCAAAAATGGTCATTTATATATGGAATGAAATTATCAATTTCATCTGGGATTTAAAATGTTGGACCTGCAGCTGTAGTCCCAACGATCGTGCATCAATTGTATGTGATAATTCCAACGAAATTGTTTAGGGGGATGTTAATATCATTTGACATTTCTACCGAATTATCGAATATTCCCAACGGCACCGTGCCCAAAAATCTATCCTGGCATTGTCCATTGAAAATGCCTATAATTATAGACAAGTTCTTCGACATGCTACAATTAGAACTCTCGTATATTGCGAATGAAAAAAAAAATAAAAAATTGCTATGTTTTGAGACTGAAATTGTCATACTTTAAAAGTTCCAATTTAAAAAAATGGTCACTAAATTATTCTAAGTCTTCCTATTCTATATGACTAAATGACTATAGAGTAAAACGAATACTCGGTTTTGCAAGATCAAGTATCTATACATAACACTTATGTCTACTTATGGTTAACAATTCCCATAGTTCTGACTATTCTTTCTTAATAACAATACATGTTGTGACCTTTCTGCTGCTGAAATGGTTTATTTTGCCAAAAAGATTAAATAAAAAAAATTTGAGTTATTTGAACAATTTCCCTGATGAAATTCTTTGAGCATTGCTTACATTTGGTTACATTAACAGCCTAATCCACGATGTCTAACGACAACGTTCACAGGCTTTCTAAGCGACGAACAGCTGATTTCGAATACACAAATCAGCTGCTTCTCTCTAGTAAAGCATTCGAACATTGTCGTTGCCCTGTCGTTCGACATCGTGGCTTAGGCCGTAAGTTTCATTCCTGGACTAAGTTTCTTCCCACCAACCAGCGTTCCCATTGTGGGACTAAAGTGACTACTTGTTCTGCAACTTTTTAGAAAATCGCCCTTTGTTTTGCCACTTTTTGAAATTTTTGCAACATTTCCCAACTCGAAATTTGTGTAAGCGACCTTCACTAAATTGTCAGTAAAGAAGAAAAAAATCCTCCATCGATTCTAGTGATCTGTATCTCTTTTTGATTGCAATATATGTTACTTTATGATAAACGACCGAAAATTAACACTTCTTGTTATTATCGGCAGAGTTTTTTCTCGAAAATTGTATGTAGTTAAAGCTTTGCTAAATATAGAATTTACGAAAGATTCGATGAGCGAATTTGTATAATTACACGATTTCTAAAGTGGGTGGAATGGTAGATTTGTATGGGAGGTACCAGAAGCGGACCGACTACGGGTACAATTTTTTCTGGAGAGCTTTACATGTTTATAGATTTATAAAATACGGAATTTGGGCAAGATCGTTTAGGGCATATTGATATTATTACACGATTTCCAAGGTAGGCGGGATGGTACATGTACCAGAATGAGAGTTGCCAGACTTCCTTGGCCCGAAAGTTGTTCTCTCTATAACTTTACTAAATACAGAATTTGGGCAAGATCGCGTTGGTCATATTGATAATAGTACACGGTTTAAAAGGGGCGGGATGGTACATTTGAATGGGAGGTACGAGAAGGAGAGTTGCCAGACTTACATGTTTTTGTCCAAAACTTTGTCTAGCTATAACTTTACTAAATACAGAATTTGGGCAAGATAGCGTTGGTCATACTGATAGTATTAGACGGTTTATCAGGGGCGGGATGGTACATTTGTATGGGAGGTACCAGAAGGGGAGTTGCCAGACTTACATGTTTTTGTCCGAAACTTTGTCTAGCCTGAAGGTGTGTGGCTGGCCATATAGCCCATAAGCAGTTTTGGGAAAAAATTAAGCCATGCCAAATTTCAGAGTGATTGAGGGTACCGTACCATTTTTGACCATTTTTGTACAGTGCAGGACTGTAGAGTCGGAAATACAATTTTCGAAATTTTTCGGAGTCGACTCCAGAGTCGAGTTATTGAAAAAAAGCTAGAGTCGGAGTATATTACGCTGAAGTCGGAGTACCCTGGACCAGAGAACATCAGAATTGTATAGTGCTTATTCTCTATAATGTTCACCCACAAACATAATATGAGTCTGTTCGTGGCCTTATCGGGATTCTAGAATCATAGACACATGGATACCATAAGGTTGCCAAGCTCTACAGGAATACAACCAAATGCCTGGGCGAGTTTGGACAGTTTACTGCAAGTTCAGATCGATGTTAAGAAAGTAGAAGGTGCGATGGTCTAATACCAGATATTCTGTGAGTATGGGGAATACATCGAAATACATTCTGGAAGATGTTGTAAATCTCAGAACAGTCTGTCATAGATTATGGACAGCTTCTGGAGTAATTTATGTCATAATTAAAATTACACTTTGGAGCAACGAGCGCGTCGTCGAGAGCCGATTAGTTTCGTCACGGATATAGACCAGCAAAAACCCAGAAAAACTGAAGCAAATTCATTAAAACAAAGCTTGTTAAATCGGTGTAATTCGAATTCTAAAGTAATTCGAACTGAATATTTTAAACGTTTTATACTTAATAGTCCGCATTGATTGCATCAGTTCTAGCTCGCTTACCCGAAGTCAGAATATATTAAGCGATTCATACCGAAGGGTGTGTAATCCAAATTATTATCCAGTAATCACAACTGAATATTTTAGTAGTTTCACACATTAATAGAGGCAGAGCCTACTTAAATGCACTAAAAGTCGTGAAGTCGTGAACATGCTCTAAATATTTCTATAGATTGAGCAATGGAACAAGGCATAAAATCAGATCACGTATGAATGCTTAAAGAATTGCGAAATAAAGCCTTAGAAGCATGTGCATTGAAGCAGCAGCAAACATACATTACAAGTTATGTTAAACAAAAATTAATAATTTTAATAAAAAGTAATATTTTTTTTCTAATTTGATTGAAATAAAATTTATTGTGAAATTCGCAGTAGTCTTTTGTTTTCAAATATATTCTTATGTGAAAAATGATACCTAATTACAGTCTATCCACTAATCCGAATAGTTCGTTAATCCGAATCAGGGTTTGTATTCATTAATTCGGATTAGCGAGCTGGCACTGTATATGTAAACCGCAACGTTTTTTCTTTTCAGAAACGACAGCGACACTGATTCCTTGGCGGATTTGATGTTCTTTCCCACCTATTTGAATTAATGTTTTAAATTCTCGTATATCTTTCTAGTGTTTCTGACTTACCGAGGTCTTCTATACGATGCCAATTCCAATATACCTGTAAGGTACATACACTTGCATGCATCCGAATCTTGTATTTTAAACTTTTATTTTGCATGCTCCTCTTGGATTAAAGACTGTACTAAAATCGAATCTGTCCTTTAAACTTTTCGATGCATCTTTTCTTCTCTCAACATGATCTCTTTGTCTTTTTTCTCCTGTTTCGTGAAATATTTCACATTTCATTTTCTTCTATACTGTGGCTGGCTTATGCAATTTTTGTGAATATCCTTTTGTTTTTGGCATGACATGAATTTTCACAAGTGTAGAGCATCTTTTAGAATGAAATCGGCCACCTCAAAAGTGGTTACAGCTTTGGATGTGTCGGTGGTAGTGTTTGCCGTGACGTCGGGCGTTGTATGCGGCATAGTGGGTATAAACTCCACCAGGGAATTAAATAGACGATTGCACAGAGTGAGTGGCGGTGTATTGCATTTAGTAATATGTTAAACTGAAATAAATATTAGGCGTATTTTATTTGGCAAGCTAGTGTTTCCCTTACTTTTTTGCGTAACTGAAAAATACGAAAAAATTAACAGAAATTCTAGACCAAATAAATACGCCCAATAAGGAATGATCGAATGAATGATAGGTGGACGCTGCTGTTAATGGTTTCATGAATCTGAAGAAAGAACGTTTAAGGGTGATTAGTATGCTGTTTTTGCCTATGCTAACTATAGGCATTCTCTTAGGTGAGTATTGAAAAAAGTGCATTTAATGAACTGCCTTCATTCGTTTACATTTCCAGCTTTAGATGTGGGGACTTGGCTAGGAGTTGCTGCAAGCATGAAAATCAATGATGAGGATACCGGTAATATTCATAAATATTCTGAATGTGTAATTTCCAAAGCCACAATCATAATAATGATAAGCGAATTGTTGCTGCTTTTGTGACTGTGGGTTAAGATGCACTTTTCTAAAAAATATCGACGACTTTTTCCAGTTAAGAATGCAATACCAATTTGTAGTGTTCCCCATCTTTTTGTACTCAGTGGGGTAACTTAACTTCCACACTTATTTTTCATTAAGTTTGAGCTGAGCAGCTGGAAAGTTGAACAAGTTCATTTACCGGTGCTATGGCCAAACTATTTCCACATCAGCGAATCTAAGGAAACAATATTAGGAGAAAAAAACTAAGGATTTTTTACAATAATATTAGGTCATAATCGGACTAAGGGAACGCACATAACATTTTAAACCACCATATCTAATGAACTATTAGAGGATTTGGTACATATGCTAGAGGTACAGAAATAAATACGTAGTGATTACTGTAAGGTTAAGATTTGTCTGTGGAATAATTACAGGCATGCAACGTCCTATCTACAGAAATATTAAATTAGATATTTTTTGAATTTAAAACTTCGCAAGACAGACTTAGTCCTGTCCAAATTGCAATCAATTTGTATGTGATCGTATCGTGAATTAGTAAAGTTAAAAAAGATAAAACAAACGCCCATGATTATCTCAGGTGTCATTTAGGTAAATACATTTAACACCCGTAAGTGATCCCTTTTCAAGTAAGAAGAAACACTCGGCGTAATGGCAATGATGGTAAACGAGGACAAAAAAAACTACAAGAACGATGTCGTGACAACTTGGACCGTGGAGCAGAGGATATTCGGCTACGCCATCAATATAAAAAAATGACGTCTGCCAAGTCTTATGAATCTTGAATTTACGCGGTTTAATCTTAGTTCAACATTATGTGAGCATATGAATGAGTGGGAGATCCTGTCAAGATATTTGGCACACATTTGCTTTGCGGGCGGAGAGAGTGGCTAAAGGGCTTTGAAGCTACTATTACTGATAACGGGGAACGATCAATTTAATGCCTCATATACAATTGTCGGCCAGTGAACGATCTCCAAAAAGAATTTTGAATTTATCATTATACATACATATATGATGAGATACATACAAGGAAAAAATGGCTGATTTTAAAGGGGAATTCAAGTTTTTTCACGCAAATCGTTTAGCAAAAATGTAATCTACAGAAACCATGGATCATCATCATTAGTGAAAAATGGCAGATATTAAACATTGGGGAAGGTCAATTCTTTTCACGCAAATCGTTTAGCAAATGTAATCTACAGAAACCACAATGACAAGGAAATCAACGGGCAATTCTAAGAATATTTCACCAAGAGATCATGGGCCTAAAATAAATCTCTAGCTCCCTAACAACTCTACCTCACATATCTATGTCACATTTTACCACAAAAAAACGCCGTTTATGCCGGAAAAACGTTTAAACACCGCTGCACAGTGGTACAGAATTCAATCCCATCGGCCAGAAGTCTGTAACTGTTCTCGTAGTAAACATTTTTGAGTTCTGTATGAACTTGGTTGTAGCAAGGAGTGAGGATTTATTTTATGGCTTAGATATTAACTAATAATTATTAATATTTTAGAAATTGTTCTATAAAAAATGGCCGAAAAACAATATGAAAAATGTCCCAAATCAGGAATTCCCAATAATTATTTTGTAATAATGTTAATAACGAGCTGACCTGGAAAACCTTGTTTTGCCTACCTGATCCAAATATATATACACAATATTTCATTTCATTTCATTTATTGGTTTCATTGTAATATACAAAGCCTATAAGGCCAATTAATCTATATTACATGGTATCTTAACAAGTAGATAACACTATATTATTAAATAATTAATTAATTAAAATATCGCAGCAATGGCTCCCCAGCCAAACAGTAAATAAATATAATAAAATTAACAATTTGAAAGCCCGTTAACAATGAAAAATAATAAAATATATTAATAATTATATATATATATATTAATAATTATATATATATATATATATTAAGAAACAGATATTATGTATTCCAAAGAACATTGTCGGAAAACGTAACTGGACAGAGAAAACGAGCGCAAATGCAAAAACATACAAATGTCCAAACATACAAATACATATTTTGAATTTGAGTAAAACCACCATACAGACCATAAATATAAATATTCAAAAGAATTCCGCCCCAGCGACAACTACCGGATCCATATATAAATAAAAGATTGTCTCCTGAACAAACATCCATCCATAACGTTGAAATCGGCGAATCTCGATGTTTAGTCACAGCTCTAGCATAATTTGCATTGTTACCATCTCAAATGCTGAAAATGCCACACTTAATGGTCTACTTATGACATAATAATCCGCCTTTTAATAATCACTTTAATTTCATTAGGTATTTGTTTTGGTATTACTCTACTTGTTTAATTTCATTACAAGCGTGCTAAATAAATGTTTCCATTCGCTTCAGATTTAAACGTGCAGTGGTACATACCATTCTATAGCCTTTATTTCATATTGACGGGCTTACATATATCCTTTGCCAACACTACACTGGGGCTAAGCAAACGTTTCAAATGTTTGAATTTAATGCTGAGGACGACCTTTTTGCCGCTTGAACGCAATACAGAACAGAACAAACTAAAAACTACCGCCGTTAAAACGACAATCACACAAACTAATCCCACTTCGCAGGCTAGTTTAAATAAATTGGCTTCAGAAACCTATCAAATGAATGGTAATGGTACAGACATTATGTTTCCAAAGAAAGATTAAAACTTTATTGGAATTTGTTTAGGCAAAAGCAAATCGTTGCTGTTAAAACTTTTGGCTGAAAATCATGAATCATTGGGTAAATGTGTGAAATTAGTATCAAGGTGAGTTTCCCGCTGAACAAAAATTCGACATTTACCCTTTCCTTACATATGTATGTATCTGCATTTAGTTCATATGGCGCGGCGGTTTTATTTATACTCCTCTCCTGCTTTCTGCATCTGTTGGCTACTGCGTATTTTCTTTCCATCGAGCTGTTAAGCAAAAAGGGTGGCGGTTACGTTTGGCTTCAAGTTCTCTGGATCATTTTCCACTCATTAAGGCTGTTGATGGTGGTGGAACCTTGTCATCGCGTAACTTCGGAATCAAACAAAACCATACATATCATTTGCGAAATCGAACGCACGGTCCATGATTCTATACTGGCGGAAGAGGTAAGAGATAAATATTTTACCAGATGCTTTTATTTGTATAGCGGATCCTTTTGCTTAGGTTAACAAATTCTGGCATCAACTATTGGTGTTTGATCCTCGATTTTCGGCTTGTGGTCTGTGCATGGTTGACCGTAATCTTTTAGCATCGGTAAGTCAGTTAATTGGGGAATTCATTTAGTATTTGAACAAAAAAAAAACATTGATTTCCTTTATTGTAGCTTGGTTCTGCTATTGCCACGTATCTGGTCATTCTAATACAATTCCAAAAAACCAATGGCTAAAACAAGTATTTCAAAATTGTAATTGTGAAGAAATAAATGTATAAAATTATTTACAAAACGATTTTACCACAGTAACATTTGTACTTTTTGGTAAAAAAAAAACATAAATAAACATTAGTATTCAATTTTTTCGATTTAATTTGCTTGGATTTGTATCAATTCGAGCTTAACACAGAGAAATGTATTTATTAGAATTTGATTGCAAGTAACTTTTGTTTTCATTCAACCTAGCCATCCATAAATAAGAGTAGTACATATTATGTAAAAAATAATGGGTGAAAACTTCATAAAGGAATAATCTACGTTTATATTTGCGGTCATTTATACTGTGAAAGAATAACAAACAAAAATGCCGCTATGCTTTGATATGATTTTTAACCTCTTTAATTGACGGGTGAGTGTATTTTGTAATAAGTGTTGATAACCCTGAAATTCATCATAGAATAATCAAGCCATACTTAGTGCCCTATAATACTGTTGAAAGCCATATTCTAGAGATACTTTACATCGCTTAGACATTACAGTTGAAAATCAATAATATAAAGATCAGAAAACACTAACAAAAATTTAAATTAAGTATAAATTTAATAGACACAACTTACGGATATACAGTGAACCAATATTCTCAAAAAGAAAATAATGGAATCTGTAAGTTGGGGATCGGATGATGCCAAAAAGATGAAAATAAAAAATTGAAATACTAAAATCAAACACGGTGACGGGAACATAGTTTTTATAGAACAGACAAAGAATAAATTCGTGTAGGTACCTGAAAGTGCAGTACGATTGGGTTTTGATGAAAACAATTTAATTTTTTCAACAATACAACGACCCATAACATACCTTCACTACAAATGCAGATCTTAACCCAAGCGAGCACATCTGGGACTTGTTGGGCAAAAGGATTCGGAAGTATGCAATACATTCAAGCAATCTCTGAAGAGGGTTTTGTCGATAGAGTAGCCCAAAATAACAGACAATTACATCATTTGGTTGGTAAGAAGAATAAGTAATTTATTTTTAGCATTTACCAGTGTTGACGGCAATGAGGTTCCTAAGATGGAATCTTGGTACATTAATCGCGGTTTGCGTGATATCAGCTGTTCAACTAACTCATATCCCTGCATGAGTTTGAACATGTGCGGTTCTTTCTGTAGCCATAATTTCGGACTGCAATATAAATACTTCAATGGTCCGGTTGTTTAAGGGACAAGATTAGCTACTGTTAGTTGGTTTTTGGTGTCCGAACTTCCCCAGATTGCATGGTGTTTATATAATTAGAGGGATGCGTCTTCTTGTAGCGCAGGACATCTCCTTCTTTGGGGGTTCCACTCCGTAAATATGCGCCATGTAGCAGATCATGAACCACACTATCTGCCTTCTTCGATTAATGACTGTAGTACACGCGTCGTTCAGAATAAAAGCTTCAAGGTGGTTTTCTTTTTTGCCATAATACAGGCTCATGTCCTAACTGGTCCGGCTACATGCAGACTGCTATAGTCGATCATGATGAGTGCTCAAACAAGGTATATATGTAGCCAGGGTTTATGGAGCAAAATGAGCCTAAGGCTAGTCGTAGAAGCAGGGCAACCGGGGCTGCTTTGGAGTGTTGATGGTTAATCTGAATAACTTTCACTAGGCTAAGTCCTTATGGACGTCAGTGACATTGAGGTCCTCTGGATCGTGGTGAGATTCCAACAGGGCGTCTTCATCCACCGCTACCTCCACCTTGCCAAAAAAAATCACCCACCAGTCGGTAACTGATTGGATGACTTCGTTGTCAGATGAAGGAGCGCTTTCTGCTTTACGGCATGTTGCAACGGTATTGTCCGGAGCATGAGACTTCTCCCTGTTGTCATCCTCGGAGGAAGTGGTTCCGAAGCCGTAAAACACCTTGCCCACCTTGTTCGACGTTCAAATCGATGCCGAACATTTTTGAAGAAGGAGGATCGGGTTCTAAAACCTCGATCAGGGTGTTCGCACATTAGATAGAACTATTTCCTGCTGCCTGAGCACATCAGGTTTTGCACCCAGCAGATGGACGATTTCAGTTATTGGTTCGCAGCAAGATGACTATTCATTGGCGACGTGATAAATTCTATGCCAGTACTAATATAGTTTGGGTATCAGTAGGGCAGAGAGAATGGCTGCTTCGGAACTGTTTTTTCGATCTTATTTTTCTAAAACGATGTAACAACTTTTGAAACCTTAATTCTTTGCAGTCAAATGGACATTTATATGCCGTTAATTGAATTTCTCCTAAAAAAAATTCTGTAACTTATTTTATCTGTTCGCCAACAAACAATCTCTTAAGCCGTTCAAAATGTAAAATTATTCTACACTACAAGATCTGAATATCTCTTAGATTTAAAATCATATCTGTCTCATTGTTTTTCTGAAAATAATTGTGTAAGGATTATCATTTATATTTATATAGGGAGACAATATCTTGTTTTACCATGGCCATTTATTGAGTTCAAAATGTAATTGTTCGGTTATCGTGCATGTCGCTTAAGAAATAAAGTTAAAAATTTGTTATTAACATTTAATTTTATTATCAATTATATTAAATTGTATGTGCTCCTTTGCAATAAATGTTTCATTTTTATGGAAAATGTTGCATCGGCTTCTAGTGGAATTTCTCTGGTAGGATTCAATTGACAACATTTTAGGAAATCATCCTAATGCCATCACAAACATAAAACTATGTACGTACGTAAAGTGTATACACAAAGTGTTGGTTCAGTGGGGTCGAAGATTTAAAAAGTAGAAATAAAATGAGTATGTCAGCTCGATGTCTAAAAACCTTTTTGAAATTGTTTAGATTCCAAGCGTTGTTGAAGCATTTCCAGTTGTATTTTGGCCTCACAATGAGGAAAGTTGTTCATATCATAATATTGGGGCGACAGTGTCAATAACCATTCAGCTAATGAAGATAACATACAAAGTTAATGATTTTGGATGTAATTCAAAAATGATTGTGATTGATATTTTATACTTACGTTTGACATCTGTTACGGTACGTATGTAATTCTTGGTGGTCAATACGAATTCATTATAAATAACCCAATCTGGCTTGTGATCCAGGCATGTCGAGGGATGCAATTGTACGATTTGATTATCCTTGATGGTTAAATAGTGGCCAGTACGTTCTAAATGAGCGACTTGCATAAAGAAACCTTGGACCAAAGCTTTACGTATATTTATATAATAATCTTTGGAGGTGAAATGTGTGCTGCTACGTTTCAAGTAGAACCGGTCCATTATGCGAGCCAACTGTTGGCGTACATTATCGGCTGACTTTAGAGAACGGAAATTGATAAAGTTCTCATAGCACCAATTGGGATCTTCGCTGCCTGCAAATAAGTACACAAAATACGTTGTTTTTATTCACTGTATTTTTTCGAAAAAAAAATTGAGTATTTCGATTTTATTCTACTTACTTTGTTTGAAGGCATGATATACATTCAGCAGAGTCAAGTGATCGCCGTCAATATGGGCGAAGCGCATTTTTGCCTCATCTGCTGCCTTTTTAGCCTCATTCGGTCTTACAAAGCATTGTGGTACTGCTCATTGTTGTACACCATTTCGTATGAGGTAAATTGTTTTTTCATAGATTTTCAGAGAGAAAACAAAAGAAGAGCATTTTGTGTTTGGGGTATTTGGTTGGCATTGTTCGTTTTGTTCGATTTTTCGATGTCAATCACAAAAAGTTTGCCATATACCCGGTCACACAATTTGAGGATTTTTTGAGATGATATTTTTTTCATTGTTTAAACATATTTGTTTGTTATTTTGTTTTATATATATAAAAGAATAGTTTATGAAATGTCCAACAGTGATGACAAACAATAGAAACAACACACATCTAATGACAACTAAATTGTATAAAGGAAGAGGTGGTATAAGCGGTTTTCATCATAGAGTTTCAAGAACGTTATCGTCAATCCATATTTAAATTTACATAGTTATGTGGAATTAACAGCAGACAAGTAATGGCATGTATGTACATGGTAATGTGAAAAGGAGTCTCGGAAAAGGTAACATTACTCGCAGGTTCGGAACGCTATTGAAACTGTGGTTCAGTGGTGAATGCAAAAAACAAATTAATTTCAGGTGAAATCTAAATTTTTCTTTTGCATTGTGACTTAAACTTAGGGGAGAAATTATTAGACAACTGCAGGCAATAACCCTGCCCAAATATCTACACCAAAACCTCTTGTTAAGAAATACAAAAGATGTACCAAGAACAATTAAAATAAGTATCAGGAGATCACACATTTATAAATTTCATCGAAAAAAAGCATCTGACATTAACAAGTGGCCCGCATCAATCTTCCGAAACATACAAAAATAATAATAAAAATTGTATAGTACTTAGAATTGTTAAATTCCTTCAAATGGATTTAAACTTACTATGTGATTTCCACAATGTGGCAATCAAAGCGAATCTATGTTTTTTTTCTTGCGAAATTAAAAAGTATGCTGTATTTGGCCATTGTTAGTTACGTTTCGCCAGTTTCATTGTCCACTTTTCGAATACCCGATTTGGTAACTGGTACTTTCCCGCGGGAAATGTGCATATGAGAATTAAGTATGAACTAGGCGTATGTTAAACCGAATTACAATAGAAATCCCTCTGTGCTCAAGTGGAATACTTTGCTGAGAGCATAACTACACCGCACTACGCCGACCTATTACAATTAGATCAGTAGTTTCATAGATTCATAATCAATACCATTGTGTTTCTTAGCTTTCTTTGCTGTGTCGCCTGACCCTTACATCGCCATAACAATACCTCATATCTGACTCTGATAGGAAATTAACAAATTCAGAAAAAAAATCTCACCCGACAGCATAGCCGTAATTGATAATATTTCATTGGAACAATTGTGTTGACAACTGGCTATTAGCATTTTTGCCAGTTGTGGATCCAGTGGAAACTCTGACATAACAGCGCCCAAGTCTGTTAAGTTGCCATCGTCGTCCAGGGCAGCTAAATAATTTAAAAGTTCCAGAGCGCGCATTAGGGTTTCCGGTGCTGGGGGATCCATGAAATCGAAATGTACCAAATCATCGATGCCCAGTTTCTTTAATTGTAAAACGACGGTGCCTGTAGGGAATATACAGCAACAATTAATGACAAACCTCATTCCTTTTTATTAATATCTTACCCAAATTGGATCTTAGAATTTCAGGATATGTATTGTCTTGCATTTCGTTCTTGTAGGCTTTTTCGGTGTACAAGCGGAAGCATTTGCCAGGCTTTGTTCGGCCGGCACGACCAGCTCTCTGCTGTGCCGATGCTTTAGAAATGGGCGACACCAGTAAACTTTCCACTCGTATACGTGGATTGTAGACCTTTTGCTTGGCAAATCCGGGATCAATGACGAACACAACACCATCTATGGTCAGCGATGTTTCGGCGATGTTGGTCGATACAACCACTTTGCGACCAATGGCCCCATTGGCATTCGGTGGCGGCGCTTGCTCAAAGATGCGCTGCTGTAAATTAGGTGGCAAGGTCGAATACAAAGGAATACACTTCAGTTCACCAACATCTGAACCCAAATTGTCAACTTCACGTTTAATACGTTTGCAAGCCTCTTCGATTTCCTCTTGACCCGTCAAAAACATCAATATGTCGCCTTCAATTTCTTCGCACATGTGAATTTGTATCACCGTACGTATGGCAGCCTCCAAGTAGTCACGCTCTGGTTCCGGTGTGTAGAAAATCTCCACGGGATGTGTTCTGCCTGGCACATTCATGAGTGGTGCATTGTCAAAGTACTGCTGGAATTTACCAGCGTCCAAAGTTGCCGACATTACAACTAATTTCAAATCATTTCGCTGCCGGATGACCTCTTTGAGGACGCCCATCAATATGTCTGTGGCCAAAGTCCTTTCGTGAGCCTCGTCCAGCAATATGACCTGGTACTGTTCCAACATAGGGTCCGACATGGCCTCCCTCAACAACATACCGTCCGTCATGTACTTCAGCAACGTCTTCGGCGAAGAGCAATCCTCGAAACGTATAGAGTAACCCACTTCTTCGCCCAAATTCACATCCATTTCTTCGGAAACACGTTGTGCCACGGACATGGCGGCCACACGACGAGGTTGCGTACATGACACTCCCTTCTTTCCCTTGGACACGGCATACTCCACGCACCACTGCGGTATTTGAGTGGTTTTACCGGAACCCGTCTCGCCCACCAGCACGATGCATTGGTGGTTATTCAGCAGACGCATGAAATCCGTCTGGTACTCGAACACGGGCAATGTGATTCTCTTCTTGTACAACAGATGAAATCGCTGGGAATAGGGTCTCATGTTGAACGGGTTCGTGGTTCCCGGCTGTTTGTTCAGGGATGCCGCCATCGAACCTACGCCCTGTCCACCTGCCAGCGACGTTGCGCCGGATCCAGCAGACGTTGAAGCCGTCTCCCTGGAAAGATTCAGGATTCAGTGGTCAGGGAATGAGGGGGAATGGACGACGTACTGGGGGGCCATGAGGTACTTACTTCAATTTCTTCGTGTACGTTTCGCCAACTTCAATGCGCCTTTTCGACATATTTAATTGATAATGTAATGCTAGGGAATAAAATCAAGTATGGTGGGAAATAATTATTATTATTAATTATTAATTGTATTCCACGATGAAAAAAACAACGAGGTGCCACCACCACCTATCAAAGCCGATAATAATAATAATAAGCACCGCCGACGACTTGCCCGGGATCGGCTCGGTTTTCATTTTCTCCTCTCCGATTCCTCCATTCCACACTTACTGCCCTCTCCGATTCCTCCATTCCACACTTACTGCCCTCTCCGATTCCTCCATTCCACTGTTCGTTCTCCGAGTCGCGTCGACTGTTTTTTCGAATGTTACGCCGCCGACGTCGCCTTTGGCTCAAAACGGCACGGCAGAAAATCAGCCGCCGTTACAGGTTGCGAAAATCAGATTTCAATCGCAACGTTTTTAATTTGGCTGTGCACGCACTAAACATTTTATTTCCTTAAATCCGAACTTTTTCTCGAAGTTCCGTTAACAGTCCTGTTACAATTGTCAATTGTATTGGAAACGCCACAGATAAAAAGAAAAATGAAATGAAAAACGATTAACTGCCTGTTTCTATAAAACGAATTTGTTCGTTTGTTGCAAATTGTCAAAATTGAATGCCCAATAAAATGGATTTTTATCAGAGATGAGGGCATATTCGTTTGGGATTGTGTTTCACATATCGATATCTAAAATATATCTGAAAATCACATTTCTATAATGTCAGAAACCCACTTTATAATGCTTCCAATATTGACGATTTACAACGAACGAACAAACTCGTTTTATGGAAACAAACAGTAAGAATTTTTTTTGGTAAAAATGTTGAGGATGGCGGCTATTCGACGCAGCGACGATCAGGCAAGGATTCAGGTGTCGTCCCGAGTTGCGCTGGAAATATTTTAATCTTTTGATTTGAAACAAACATAATCATAACAAGGAGAAAGGGCGTGATCGGAGAGACAAAAGAGATACCAGCTTCTCACGGCCTCAAGCCAAGAATGCGACCCCCAAAACTCCAATTACAATATTAATTCTCAATTTAATACTTACTTACTTATTTCCCTTGACATTCCATGAAGGAACAGACGGGGAACTTCTCTCGAATCAGTGAGCTGTGTACGATATACTTTGTATACTCACTGACCGGGACCTACTGTTTAAAGCCAGCTTCGAACGGCTAGTGCTTTTCTAGAGAAGTTTTACATGGCTTAGAGATTGCTCTCTTACCCGTAAAGTCGCCAACATTTACGAGGTGGAAACAGCCGCTGAAAAATGTTTGATGGTCCTACCCGGTTTCGAACTCGGGTTCTTCTGTGTGATAGTCGCACACGGCCGTCCACCATAGTTTTTTTTAATGTTTAATAAAACATCTTTGAAGGAATTTAGACCTTTAGAATGTTAGTGTTTTTACGAATAACACGATTTAAATCAATTTATTTCTTATATGTATAAGAAACTCTATTACAATTTGTATGAATAATGAATATTCCGGTCTTAAATTGTCTTAAATTCCGGTCAATTTAAGACCGGAATATTCATTATTCATACAAATTGTAATAGAGTTTCTTATAAAAACCACCTTTGAAAATTTCCTTCCAAGCCATACATATTGCGACTGTCCATACAAATTGCATTGGAATAAAATCAATATATTTTAAGTGCGTATGCGAATGATGGGAAATTTAATAACATTATCTGACGAGTCATCCATAATTGGACACCCTGAGGCGTAGTTGCTGCTAACATTTGAAAAAATAAATGTCCTTTCGAATGAAAAATAAAGATTCCACACTTTAATATTTTTGAATTTTATGCCAATTGTAAAACAATGTCACGGCCAACCTTTACATCCAATACGTTGTGCGGACTTTAAAATGAATTGCTTTTCCCTATTCCTTTTCAATAAGAAATGTTGACCAACACGACATAGGTGGTTTATGAGAATTTAAGCCTTAGCCGTATTAACCCGACAGTTTGCAAACGGCCGTTCATCTCACCAAAATCTATTACAACTTTCCATAATCAACTGATACGGCAACTCTGGTAGGGAATTTATTGTGCAAGGGAAAGCCTGCAAAGGGTAATTGGGAGGATGGATTGAAACAACAAATTCACAAATGGATCGGAAATTCCTCCGATTAGAGGAATATGGAATGGACGAATCAAAAAACCACAATTTCATTCCATTCCATTCCATTTTTCAGGCAACTATGGTACTCAGCCAACCCACTGCCGCCGCCGACTGAAAAAAAGACCAGCCTTCACCGCCGTCGTCATTGCTTTGGCTCGGTTCTCTGAAAAATTCCAAGTTTCATTTGAAAAATAAAATATTTTATTTATAAGAAAAGAAGGAAATAACATGTAAAATAGATACAAGAGACAAAATCAAATCGTCGTATAATCATCAGTAGTATGTGCGCGTGAAGGAATTGACAGCAACATGGAAATTCCAATACAAGTCGCCGTGAGAATCTCCTCGGAATCAGGACGTAATGTGGTTATAGAGGATAAAGACGCTCCACGGCAGGACGGAGATGAGATTAGACCTGACGACGACGATGAGAAGGGAAAATGCTGTGTACGCACAATTCCACTGGCGGCCAGAAGACCCGGCATCCCGACGCATGGTTGTATGGACCCGCCAGGAGTGGTTCAGGTAGGACCCCACTCGTTTCCCGTTACACACGCTCTACCCATGAACTGCTCACAAAATCAAGTCTACCATCAAACTGTGTTCCCTCTGATGAGTCTATTTATGGAAGGCTTCGATGCGTCCGTCGTGGCATATGGCCAGAAAGGTTGTGGCAAGAGCTATGCGTTGTTTGGGAATGGTTTCAATAATGATACGCCCGATAAAGATGACCACGGCGTGGTGGCACGATGTGTCAGGGAGATATTCACACATATATCCAATCACCCAGAACGTACGTATGCCGTCAACATAACGTGGGTTGAGATTTGCCGGGAGATTATCCGAGACGTTTTCGGTGTGGGCAGTGTCCAGTGTATGAATATGACGGATGCCTTTCATTGGCTGAAGGTCGGCTACAAATTATTGAACAGTACAAAGTCTCAAATGGGCCATTCACTGTTCAGCATTACTTTGGAACAACGGTGGATATCCAAGGAGGGTTTAATACAGCATCGTCTGTCCACGGCCAGCTTTACCGATCTGGGGGCAACCGAACGGTTATTTATGTTAAATTCCTTAGAACAGCCGACCAGTCTGCCCAAGGATTTGGGTTTGCAGTCGTTGGAACGTGTTGTTAGCACCCTCATCGATCCGTCGTTAATATTCAAAGTCAATGGCAATGTTCCGTACAACCAGACAATGCTTACCACGTTGCTTAAAGACTCGTTCGGGGGACGGGCTCAGACATTGGTGCTTGTATGTGTATCGCCCTTCGAACGTGACATCAATGAGACCATCTGCAATATGCAATTTGCATTTAAAGTTCAATGTGTACGCAACTTTGTGGTAATCAATTCATTTTCGGATGATAATACACCGGTTTCTCCGGAGGATTTGCCGCCCGATATGAGAGACGTGGGTGTTGGCCTACCCTCGCAGGTACATGATAATTTCGGTTTACAATTTGCCGCCAACCAGTGGTCAAAGTTAGTGACAAATGCCGAAGATTTGCTTTCCAAGTAAGTATGAAACGCCACGAAGTATTAAGTATTTTCGTGTATATTATTTCGATCCCTGTTCCTGCAGATTAATTGCATCCAATGCCATCACCGAAGTAGAAAAGCAACAAATTGAAGAATGGCTGATACAGAAACAAGAGTGTGAGGAATGCCTTAACTCGACGGAGTCATTGCAAGCGGAAAATGCACTTGGTCCCATACAAGAAGCCGACGAACAAGACGATGACAGTGACCCGGATAGTGATCCGGAGACACCGTTACAACAGAATTCGGAAAATGACTCGGATGCAGAGTCACAGCGACCCGATGTGGAAGAGAAAATTGAATTGTTGATGGATGATTTGAAAAGCAAAACGGATGATCTGGTTAAAACGAAGTATCAAGAGTTTATGGAAAGCCATCCGAATGGAGTAATGGAATCTCAAGAAAGCGTGCGCAATAAAAAAGATAAAAAGTTCGATGAGAAGCAAGACGAAAGAAAACCGTCGGTGGGAACGGATGGCGTTAGTGGTGGAAGCGTCGGTCGTCGACGTTCACTTCAACCGGGGGCCACTTTATCCAGTGCAGAGATTGCCATGCTAAATAGAGTGGCTTCTAGAGAGCGATCTGAAAGCGACAAGTCAAAAGAAAATCAGCAACTTGAGCCGCAGTCCGATGACTTTTTAGACATGTCCACGGACATGCCAGTATTAAGGCCACATGCGAACTCACCCACAGACGTGATACAAAAGAAACTACGCAAACTGGATGCCGATATTGAGGCGCGTCTTAAACAAATCAAGGAAATCGAAGAAACGATGCAATTGAAACAGAATATCATCACAGAATTAATCAAAAATAGTGATACGAGAACCACGGCTAAACAAAGATTCCACAAGAAACGTGCCAAATTAGAAGCGGAATATGAGAAATCCAAGAAATCCCTGAACAAGGCTATGATACAGCAAAGGGATAAGAGTGAACTTGATCGCTTGAAAGCTGTCATCACCCATCTGGAGCAAAGACTTAACGATGTGACCTCTATTAAACATATCGCCGGTGAAAGTGTACAGAAGGTTAAGAAATTACAACAGTCCTTACAGGAATCCAAAAAGCTTATGGACGATATACAGAAGAAAGTCAAGAAAGAAAAGAAAATGAAGGAAGCTATGCAAACTGAACTGAAATCCCTCAAGGAGAAGGAGAATACTAAAGCCTTAGTCAAAGTCGATGGTCAGTCTAAGATGCCCGAAGAGAAGACGAAACATTTGAAGGATGTTCAATCACGCATTGCGCATTTAGATCATGTCCTCAAAGAAAAGTCGGACAATCTCGAACAATACCGGGATGATGAACAACGCGAAAGTCTAAGACATGAAATACGTAACTTACGCAGGACCAGAGACCATTTGCTAGACCAGCGGTGTAGTTTAGATCGTAAATTGAAACGTGATAAAATGCTCAGCCACAAAGAGGAGCGCAAGCTTCTCGAATGCGACGAAGCAATAGAAGCCATCGATGCCGCAATAGAATTTAAGAATGAACTCATATGTGGACATAAGTCAATTGATACCAGCGAGCGATTGCAGCGTGAGAAGGGCGAACAAATGCTGATGGCACGTCTGAACAAGTTGTCCAATGAAGAGATGCGTACTTTACTATACAAATACTTTACCAAAGTTATTGATTTAAGAGATTCATCACGTAAACTCGAGATACAACTAGTGCAATTGGAACGGGAGAAGGATGCTTGGGAATGGAAGGAACGGGTGCTATCGAATGCGGTGCGACAGGCCCGGTTGGAGGGGGAACGAAACGCTGTTCTTTTGCAGCGTCAACATGAAATGAAGCTGACATTAATGCTACGTCACTTGGCAGAGGAGACCTCGAACAGTTCAGCCTCATTTTCCGATCAATCGCTGTCGGTGCCAAGATTTTATAAACCCTCACACTTGGCATTGGCTCCACCACCGACCACTTTGTCGAATTCTTGTTATTCCGATTCGGAATACGAATGGCCCCACCACCACCATCATCATCATAACAATAACAATAAACTGCTGAAAGCGGCAAAGATAAACGACATGGAGATGTGCCCTTTGCCGGATCCCTCGTTGACCAAATACAAACCATTGGATAAAATTAAAGACAAAGAGCGAGAAACGAAGAACAAACTATTTGCCAAGTTTCAAGTGCTGACTCGCTATGCCAGCAACCAACAACAGAATGACGATTCCAATATACCTTCAACATCTTCGTCGAATTCGAATAGCAAACGCAAGGATAAAAACTCGCCACCCGCACAAAAACAGGAACAGGCTTTGGTAGCCAGTATACCGCAGGAGAATCTCAAGAAATTATCGACAAATACCCAAAATACTAAGGTGACACGGCAAAAGAACAAAATAATTATACAGGACAAATCAAGAAAGAACTAAGGATAAAGTAAGAAAGTCATGAATATAGATTTAGGAATATAAACTAAACAAGTTTTCAAAAACATCTGCGAATCAATTTTTAAATTATTTGGCCTGTGACGCTCCAAACACGCATTGTTTTTTTTTTTTTTTTTAGAAAACTTTGCTTCGAATGCAGTTCATCCAAATGAGTGCCATACTATTGTTGTCAAATTACATTCGTTTGATTTATTACATTCCGAAAATTAATGGACAAATACCGAAGATATTTTTAATTATGGGAATAATTTCAATATTACAGTAGTATAGAAAGTTTTGTTGAACCGGCAAACATATCCAGTGCTAGGATCGTTAAGGAAAATATTTAAGATAAAATTAAATATTTAATATTGAAAAAATAAAATACATTTCTTCTCATAATTGAAAATAACTTTGACATTTATAACTCCACAACTACATAGAGTTTTAAACGGGTTAAAATTCTTCAGGGCTTTCATTAAATTTCGGAGTCCTATTAATTTTGTTTCCAATTCGTGGTAGGCTCTCATGATTAACACTTTTTACATACAAAATTCACTTGCAAACTGATTAACGACTTTGCAGGCCAAGTTGATGCGACTACTCAAAATTTATGAACATTTTTTTATGAACATTTACTACAGGACAAATTACCGAATTATTTGAAATTTTAGTATAATCGTTGAAAGAATAACGATTCACCAGTTCAATCTTTTTTGCGAAATTTATTCGAATGTATAACATTTTAGATCGCTTTTAAATGAAGGTTTTTCCAAGTGAAATGAGATCTGGTTCTCGTTCTCGTGAGATATGGAAATCGTTTGAAAATTGTCAACATAAAATATGTTATAATTTATAAGGCTTTCTTTTGAACTCCATGTTTAGTAATAACCGGATATTTATTTTACTCAGAACTAATTGCACTTTAATGCCTCTTAAGGAAGTCATATAAAAAAAAAAACTGTTTCAAAAACGATACTTTTGAATATAATTCAAATTGGAGAGGACAAACGTTACTCTTTCAAACTATTTTTAACGTTTTAAAATCTGATAAAAGCTAGTTCGGTGGATAAATTCAGCCATTGAAAATGTTTTTTGTAAACACCTTAACTAGGCCAAAACCTTACACATGTCAAGTGATTTCAATTTTAAATGTTCTCCCAATTTTTGGTGACTAACAAAATTTAGGAAACGACGTGTTCGAATACCTTATTAACCTATGGAAAAAAATTCCAACAGTAGGATTTTCCTCACAATATTTTGTATTTTCCAGGGGAACTTTTCAATTTGAATAGTCACTCAAATGTTGGTCTGTATCTCGAATGCCGTTTCGAGGCAATTGCAAATTTTGAGTAACAAAACGAACTTTAATATTGTTAGTAAAATTCATTAAATTGAGAGATTGAACATATTGTCGAGAGATTGAACATATTGCACTACAGGAATGGTGAATTTACCCGTTTATTTCTTAAAAGGGACCCCTTTAAATTATGCTTTAAAGGATTTTCGAGTTAACTAGACCAAAATAAATATGAAAACCGGATATTGACATAATGTTGACGAACGATTGCTGCTTCGTATGGAAAATAACTTTGAATAAATTATGATTATTAGAATGATGAAGAGTTACTTCTATTTCTATTGCATTAAATTGTTCAGATTTTAAAGTGTTTTTCCAGAATAACTCTAAATATTGGAAAAGGTATTGATTTTTTGTTTGTTAATATTTTGTGTTTTATTATGTGACACAGAGTCACTGGACAAAATACATATATAAACTAAATTAGAAACGGCAAATTTTACCACAATCTCGACATTTTTCGTTTGCTATTGTAAATTGCTGAAAATGCACGAGTAGGGGTTTTTAATGCTTCTTCCGGTACTCCTATTATTCTTTAAGTTCGTTCTAATATGTTTTTGTATTTTTTTTCCACTACCCGTTAAGATATTTATGTGTTGCAATAAGTTGTTTTTAATACCAACAATAATTTACACTTCCACACACATAGAAAAAAAGGCATTTATATTAAATTTAAGTAAATGATGATATACTCATATTTTATAACTTAAGAAGAACATTGTCTGATGTTCATTGAATACAACAAAAACTCAATTCTCCTTTTTATACATTTTGTATATGCCGGCATGGTTTATTTTAAGTTCTATTTTGCCTCCTCCTCTTCGATCTCCATTGACAACTCAAAATCTAAACATTTTGTGAATAATACTCATATTTTTAACATTTTATTTTCATTTACGTTTGATGATACTTAATTACACTAGTCCTCATGCTAATAACTTTCATGTATTATGTTATTCTTCCTATTTTTAGTAAACTCGAAAAGTATTAACTATTATTTTTAGAAATAATTGGTATTCATTTGTTCAGCATCATTTTTGTTGACAAATTATCGGTTGTTTTTTATGTTTTAAAGATTTTCTTTTTCTCTAAAAGTAGAATCAAAAGTGTCATTCATTAATTTCCAAACTGAGCAAAAACATGTATTTATTTTTCGTATTCAATAAGCAGAAAATCACATGACAAACAACTAATAAATGCTCAATTACAAATAATGCAAATGTTTCTAGTTTAAGAAACCAACACGAATCTGATCAGATTCTCGTTCTGTAATATCTTGATGAAAAAGTAATTTAATTTTAGTTATGTATCCTTGTACTTCCTTTGTTTTGAACTATATTATGTTTTAAGTTAATTTGTAGACATTTAGAGACAAGCGCCATATGACCGACAGAACGTAGTACGTATATACATATATAATTAGTATATAACCTTACAATTTTGTAATCAATGTTATAGATACCACATATACAAATATAACAAATAAATTAAATAAAAGCAATCCCAACAAAAGTCTAAGTCGATGTGTTTCTTTGTGTCAGCCAAACCAAGCCAGGTAGATGTTGAAGCGCCGTAAAGTCAGATGCAGCTGTGATGCCGGTGTCTGTCATAAAACTCACCTCTCTAAGTCGAATTCGAAAATGAGTTTTTCCCAGAAGATAAAACAGCAAATAAGATGGCGCGATTATGCATACAGGTAAAATTTGAAGAAAGACAAATTGCAGAATTACTGAATGTCAATTAACATGACTTAAGCCCTTTCAGTTTCAGTGCAGGAATATTTTAAGTCCTTTATTTTCTATGTAGTTTCTTGTCGACAAAACTACATTTGGGCATTCCTGCAAAACTTGTACGTCTTTGCGTAAATGGTGACAAATCCCTTGGGCGACTAGAAAAGGTTCTCTTCGAAACCTGCTCACTACAATTGGGATTTTGCAGAATATGAGAGAGTTTTTTTTTTCTATTCGACCAGACGATTTGCCATCATTTCTCAAAAACCGTACTAGGTTTGCCGGTTGTTACTTTCTTCGAATATTTAATATCGACCTAAGAATTTTTTTTTCGCTCGTAAAGTTTACAAAAATTTGTAAAATAGCAGATTATCTGCGAATTTTTACTTTCCTACCAGACTTACAAAGAAGAAATGTGGGCTCGTTATTTAAAATAGTGAGTTATTAAAGTTTTCATAAAAACAAGTTTTGGTCATTCAATAAGAGTTTTTTGTTAATCTTCTCAACAGATTGTGTGTGAAGTGACCACTAATATTTGGCAATAATGTTTCACTAACTAACTCAATTACGAGGGTGCTTTCTAATTCTTAGTAGGCGTGCTTTTTGAATAAATTCACAGATTGTAAGATTCTCTTAGAAAATAAGGTGCACATTTTTGTAAAAGAAATGTGTCTGTTGAGCAATCAAACACAGTTCTCCAATGTCAACAAAATTAAACAAAATGTAGGATTTCAATCAAAATAATCCCTGAATTCTTTAAATGGGGTAAAAAATCCCTAAAATATTAGTTTCTTCCTAAAATGTGGTAAAAAATTCCCATTTTTTTTTTAAATAAATTTGCTACACTTGCTACGAAAATATCGTGTGAAAGATTTGATTTGCGATTTGAGAAATTGCGGCCCAAAGTGGGAATTTGCTAACTGTCGAGGGAACTGGGAAACAAATATATCGAGCCCTATCCGCGAAAAAGACGTAAGCGCCATGGTTATCGATTTTTGTTTTTTGATAAAAATCGATAGTTATCGATCATTCGCATCATCTCACAAAATATCATAGCCGCAAAATGACCCGTTATAATTTTACAGCAAAAACAATTAAGACGTATGTACAAACTTTGTTTGTTTACATATTTTGTGACAACGAAGTGGCGCTTACGTCTTTTTTCGCTTCAACATATCTTAATATATATTTACCCTCGACACTGATTCACTGATACACTGATTCCCTGATTCCCTGATTCACTGATTCACTGACTCTGTCACGCAGTACGTAGGAATTTAAATAGGCATTCTATAATAATTCTATAAATAATAATAATAAAAAAAATAATATTTTTTTTGTACAGAAATTGTGTTTTCCCCAAATTTTTTTTTTACCAAAATTTTTTTTTCTTACAAATTTTTTTTTTCAAAAACATTTTTTTTCCACAAAATTTTTTTTTTCAAGAAAATTTTTTTTTTCCACAAAATTTTTTTTTCAACAAAATTTTTTTTCCAACAAAAATTTTTTTTTTCAGCAAAAATTTTTTTTCAACAAATTTTATTTTTTTTCGAAATTTTTTTTTACAAAATAGTTTTCTCAAAATATTTTTTACAAAATTTTTAAAATTAAGTAACAAATACTTTCTCAAGCAAATTAACGGGCGCCATAGGCGCATTACAACTTACTAGTTAGTTTATATTAGTGGAAAAATTGCAAAGTATTCCACTTTTGATCAGTGATTGTGCATTATGGAGTTATGTCAACAAGTGGTAAGTGCATTGGATTGTTTTTAGATATTTATTTCGATGAATTTAATTTAATATTCTGGTGTTCTAAAACTTTTTGCAGATTGCATCCAAAAATGGTCTTGTTTCATACAGCGATACTGATTCTAATCATTCTTCTGAGCTAAACACCTATTCCCAAACATCTGTTATTTCGGTATGTTTAGAGTCACTGCCTACAGAACCTGAAAAAGATATTGAAGAAGAGATAATATCTATATTATTATATTATTAACATATTATGTTCATAAAAAAGGTATATCTAAAATTATAAATAGTCAACTCGAGAAAAGGTGAACTAATTATTGTAGAGGCTGTTCACGTTTTTGAATCCTAAAATTTGGAAATAAGACAGTGCTATATTATCACTGAAAGGAAGTTGAAATTTATTGAGATTTTTTTAAAATAATCATTTGGTATAGGCGCCCCGGTAGTCGAGTTGGTAGCGTGCTTGTCTATCAGCGTGGGGGTTGTGGGTTCGATTCCCACCAGAGGCTTTGGTCTGTCGCTGCAAAAATTTAGCCAAATGGTCTGTGTCACCCGGTTTACCCTTGGACCCAAAATTAGAATATAAATTTACTTTGTATTGTAATTAATAAATAAATAAATAAATCATTTGGTATAGCTAACATTATAAAGGATACTTAAAACTATTTCGGATTATTTTAAAAACAATTACAAGGGTTACAACTCGTTTTTCAAAAAGAAAGCGAAATCTATGTTAATTATATTTAAGTTAGAAACCACACTCTTGCTCACGGCGTTGACAGATCACTGAAAGGAATTTCTATTGAAATATACAATACTCGATCAGCCCGATTATGAAAACTCCCAGGGAGATAATTCCCGGGAAATTTATTTATTTTTTCGAGAATAATATCCTCTTTTGCTAAAAAGATTGGGAGAATAGTGATATTGAATTGTTCGGAGTCAGCTTTCTTGTTTGACTCTCAGTCCGTTCAGAATAAAAGGATTTTTATCTGAAAAAAGTAAATTTCCCGGGAATTATCTCCCAGGGAGTTTCCATAATCGGGCTGTATATAAAAAAAAAATGTTTTATTGATTAATAACAAAATTCAGTTTGTCTAAAGAATAACTAAAATTCGTTGTCGTATGACGGAAATGTTACAAATTATATAAGAGTATAATTTAAAAAAAGAAGTCAGTTATCTTCTATTGCTGGGTCGGTTGACTGTATAATTATATTTATCGCCCAAATTCTCAAGTTCCAACGACTGTAAAATTTTTGCCTTGAAGATATTGTTCTGATGTCCTTGGCGGATTTTAAATAATTCTGTTTCCAAACTAGCCATATTTAATTGCCTAAAATCGGAGTACAACTTGACAGGAAACACTTGTTGGATGAATATTCCGCATACGAAGGGTTCGACTGAAGAACGAATTTTCTATACAGTGCGTCGTCCGATCAACCGGCTACGAACGGATGAGATTGCCTGGAAAGCCGCGTATTCCGGCTAAATGTTCTAACATCAGGGACAAGACGACGGATATCTGAGGAGCAGATACTGATAAAATATCTATAGAACAGCAATATAAATACAACCCACATTTCGGCGATGCTGAAGGGAGACAATAGAGTTAGATACCGTACTATCCGCTATCATCACCACCGCTCTCCTCTATACACGGTACAAGAGATGCAAAGATGTCCTAAATTCTGAATCTCTGCAATCTCTAAATTCTGAAAAGTAATGGGTTTTGTCTAAATAATCAACTGTCAAACATACAAGTACGCACGTAATCCCTACAACTGTCTTTTGCCCAATTTCCATGTATTGCTAATATTTATGAAAAAAAAAACAAAAATATAATTTAAGAAATTGACTTGGTACAGAAATTGTTTGAACTATCATCGAAATGTATGTTAATATGCCGAAATCGATGTGTGTGTCTTAAGTCTTTGCCATTTGTATGGGTGTTTGTGTCCTAAGTTTTTTTGTTTTCTATGTAATTTTAGGACGAACAGATTAATTTAATCTATCTTCGTACTCTGTAAGACGTAAAGCGTTACTGAAGCAAAACTGTTAACTTTGAGTCCGAAAAATAGCGAATTTGTGAATTTCTAAGCACATTTCCTACGAATGAATATAATAAACCAATGACGTGTTTACAATGCCAGTAGCTGGTTGAACAAACAAACAAAAAAACTAAAAAAAAGTCGTCGTAAAATTTCTTTATTACATAATAATTTATGAAATATTTCAAATCTGTGTTGAAATGTCTCTAAAATAAATGTCACTCAATACTTTTAAGAATAGGTAATTTTATATAATTTCACTAGATTGACATACAGCAGGGACATGTGCGAAATAATTGGATTTAGACGTTCAGGTTCACTTTAAAGAAAATCATAAGTGATTCTCATTCAGGTTTGTTTAGCTGACTATTGTTAAAGTATTATGACTTGAGATAAAGTAATAAAAGTCATTAGAAATATCTATCTCGATAGTATGTAAATATTAAATAAACGATTTCCATACATGAAATATTTTGTATTTATGTTGGTCCTTTATAACGTATTTGGACCAACGACCATTCAGAGGGCAGACGTCCCAAGTTGTTTCCTGACGCTATAGTTCCAGATGTCAGTAATACACATGACCGTTGTACAAAGGAGACAAGAGAAAATACTGTTGTTATGCTGACAATATACACATACGTCCTCGTTTGGAAATATTTAGCAAACGACTTAGGGCGTCTCATAATTAACCGCAAGGATTGTACGTTCAAATAAAAAAAGAAATTTGAGAAAATATCCTGTAATTTTTTTTTTTATAGAATTTTCAAAAAAAAAAGTTATTTGGCGGACCCTGTACATATTTCATAACATTTTGAGAAAAAAAGTTTCACAAGTCGAATCCGGTAGAAGCGGACGTAAAACAAAACCAAAAAACACTTATGTGGGATTTTCAATAAAACTAACTTCGGATAATTGAACCTTCTTTCATTTAAACGAACTGTGTATGTACTTTTAAAAATTGTTCTATGAAACGAAGATAGACACTTGTGGCACAACTTTTAAAATGCATTTAAGTGCAATTTAAATTCAATATTAACGAGCTTGGATGGAAATTGTCATTTATTTTCATTTGGTTCAGTTGTGTTGACAGATCATTTTTTGAGATTATTTGTTTTGCGCAGAATTATGATAATTTCATAATAAATTCTATTGAACCTTCTACAGAATTTTCAATTTTTCCTCCTCTATTATGTCTTGGTCCGCCAATTCTTGTGTACGTACTTTAAAGAGTTCCATAAATTTCTCTGAAGCGGTCTTCGTTTCATATAAGTTTGTGTTTTTGCATTAAAAATGTGTTTCACATAAACGATTTTTCAATAAAACGGATTTTCGTTTAACCGAAATGCAGTGCATGGAAAATCATCCAGAACAGTCGTTACTATTATTTATTTTCAGTTAAGCAAATTTGTTCAATTCAAAATGCGTAAGCTTATCCGAATTCGACTGTATATGAAAATATAAAAATATATAGACATATTTGCAGCTTTCGGAGCGTGTACAGATGAGAGCTGGGGTCTCCCTTCATCAACGCCAGAACGTGGGATGTATATCGCTGTTCTATAGATATTTTAATGGTATCTACTCTTCAGACATTAGTCGTCTAGTTCCCGATGTTAGGACTTTCAGCCGGGATCCGCGGCTATCCATTTATTGTCAAATGGCCGGTTGATCGACGACGCACTACAGTCAAAATTCGTTTTCCAGCCAAATTGTTCGTAAGTGGAATACTCTTTCAGCAAGTAATTTTCCTGCCAACTATGGCATTCTCAAACGTCAACTAACACTACTACCTCTTTCCTCATTCTATTCGCGGGGCATACCCTGAAGCAATACATTGGTAAAAACAAGAAAATATATTTGAAAAATATCAAAAGTCAATAAAAAATAATTAATTTCAGAGTATTCTCAGACGACTTAGCATGTTTTAGGGATAATTTTAACTTAAATCCTGTCACAAGCTTTAATTTACCGGCAATTCTATCAGCAGTTATGCTTAAAATTGTACTTGACATATGAGTGAAGTTTAAAAAAAAGTCCATTTCAAATAAGCCGGAAAGTGTGAATCCATTTCTAGTCAAATTTAAAAAAAAAATCCTGATCACATTTACAATTGCAACGAATCGAGGCTATTTTTCAGACTTCTATCAGATAAAACTCTAGTAAGTTCGAAAGAATCATCAGCTACTGAATGTACAATTTTAAAAGAAAGGATCACATTCCTGGCTTGTAAGAATGCAAATGGTACTGATAATTTGTTTGTTCCGGATGTGTGTGTATTGTACTGGTAGGAATGCTTTATTCTATTATGTTTTAATTAAATCTCGATTAGGTTACAGATTTTCTTCAGTCGAAAGGCCATCCAAAAAAGGCTCGGCTACTTACAGACAACGCATCGTGCCATCCAAAAGAAAATGATTTAGAAAGCGATGACGACAAAATTGTCATGTGTCTTCCTCCCAATTGTACTGTCATTCTCCAACCTCTCGACCAAAATGCAATAAGGTTAACAAAGTTGTAATATAGAAAGAATATTTTAAATTTAAATTTAGCTATATTAACTAGCTAAAGAAGTTTAATATTCGAACAGTGTTGGAACGCTCTTATGTCCAACAATGATCAATGGACAAGTGAGGATGATATGACTTTATCAACCATATGGGACCAGTTGCGTAATGAACAGGCAGCACAAATGCCATCGCTTTCAAATTTACTGAGTGAGATTTCAGCTGATATCAACTTTTCCACAGAAGAAATCGACGAATGGGTCAACGAAAACCTTCAATATGTCTTTGAGAAGATATCGGAAGATATTGATAACTCAGATGAGGGAATTCTTGCCGATACTGACGGCAATAGAACACTAAAAATTAAAACGGATGATGGGCCTCTGCAAATGACATTCCTTTCGAAAAGATTGTTACTATACAAGAAATACAAAAGGCTGTTTTAATGAAAAGGTTACAAACTCCCAAAGTACAAACGAAAATTTCTATTTTTTTTCGAAAATCTAGTGCCATCACACACACATTATTAACAAATTAGAATGTTTTTAAGTGTTTTAGAGTGGTAAATGTATATTCGAAAAAAATCTACAATTTCTGTTTTGTTCTTTTCTATTAAATAAATGAATTATTAATTTAAAATATGTCTTATTCTGTGTTAAATATTAAAAAATAGGACAATATTTAACAATGTATATTTGGGGCTCGGTAAGTGCAACAGTCTCAGTAAATGCAATAGGCTTAATTTCCTATCGGTTGCGCAAATCGAATTCTTACTGTATATAAAAAAAAAATGCTAAGTCAACTTGCAGGAACAACGCAAACATTTTTTGTCATTCTATAGTGTCATTTTTACGATTATTCTGATATAAATACTGAACAGCCTTTGTGATATTCCAAATAAACTTGGAATGCTTCTCCTTAGACTTGGCATGGAATGCAGCCATCGAAATACATGTATCAGTTGTCTTTGCCATTCATTTTTATTTTTCCGAAATACAACAAGAAAAAGGGTCTCCCTATACAATACAACCACAACTAATCTGCGAAATGTGTGCCCATAGCACATGCTCACATCCATGCAGTTCGTAGAAATCAACAGGTGCAAACAGAAATCGAATTAATAACCCCTAACAAAACGAGAATCAAAATAAAATCTCGAATAATGCCCAAAATTTCCCATATTTCCCCTACCTGCTGGCGATTAACAACCCCGCAGGGAAATTTTAGGTCTGTTCAACATTGAACGCGCAACCAACCAACAGTCATCGTTTAGACGTCGTGCGGTACGTTTGCTTTATTGTAAAAGTAGGGTCACGTCGCTTTGAGCGTTAAGTAAAGTCGCTTGGAATTTGCCATAATAAATTCATCAAACCGGTCGCGGTTAACGTGGGTAATTGAATGGAATAAATAAAACGACCGAAAATAAGTGTGAAAAATTAAAGCTGCCCAAAAGCAGTCTTTGTGAGCATAAAAAGGTGATAGAAAAAATCAAGAAAAATAGTGTTTTTGGTGAATTGAGAGAGAAAAAAAAACGGAAACAATTGCAAAAGGATAAACCGGCCACCCCCCAGGATTAGTGGCAGTTTAACCAATTGCAATTGGGTTTTTTTTGGTGGTGTCTGAAAAAGAAAGAATGAAATTTGTGATATCCTGAAAGGATATACAATTAAGGAATTGGAAAATTGTTGAATCCATAAAGATCGTGTACAATTATCAATGGAATTGTAGAGAAAACGGTAAGCAGACAGTTTGTCTTTGTTTAAATGTCGTCTTTTTCACATTATTTTCGGCATTCGGAATGAAAGAAAAAAAAATCGCCAAACTAACACAGTGAAAACTTTCATTTACAACAATTTTAAGGGTGGTGTTTTTCCGTTTAGTTCGTCTATTGTTGTATTGTTTTTCCTTATACGCAGCCAATGTGTGAGAGTGTGTGTGTTCCTAGATGTGCACATGTGTTGGTGTATTCGCCAGCAACAACATATACATGCACAAAATTTCCTTACATTTTTTATTTTTACAACATTTTGCCATAAAATTGTCGATTTTATGGGAAAAATCTTTGTAAATTCCTTGAATATGGAAATAAAACGCATTTTCTTTCGTGAAATCACTTTGGTTTTTATTGATTTTTCCTTGTTTTTCTCAACGACGTTTCTGTAACTTCTACTCTTTCTTCGGTGAAATGTGGCTCTATGGTGTTTTGTTGGTGGTGTCTGTCTGTGAATAGGCGTTTGGATGTGTGTTTGTGTGTGTGTGTGAGTGGCTGTGCGCCTTTAGTTTTTCGCTGTGTGCGTGTAACGTTCCACCCACCCCTGTGCAAAAGGGTGTGTACATGGGTGATTTTTCGTTTCGTTTGTCGTACTCCCTATTTTCTTCTGTATGTTGTTGTGTTGTTGCTATTGCCATCGTCATCATCGCTGTGGTTGTTGTTGCTGTTTCTAAAAGTGCGCGAGAGCATTGTAAAGTCATACAAATACCAAATACACGTTGTTTATGGTCGCTCCTTGGTTTGTGCGAGTGTTTCAAACAAGGAAACTGTAAAATTTATGTGTCCATGATTCATATGCTGCTGCTGCTGCTGCTGGCTGTTGATGCTCATCGGCAGTGAGGACGACATGTGACTGACTTCACTCGATTCTGAGATGGAGAGTTGTATTCGACTTGGCGGAGGAGCTACCTATAACATGTGTTTTTCCTTCAGATTGAGGGTTCACATTATTAATGTAAAGTTCGAAACGGACAGAATGATATTTTGCAATAACGTTCGCTGTCCTTGGACATTTTGAAGAGAGAAGATCCATGCTTGTCTGTTGTAAATTCGTTTCCTTGGGCAAATAAAATTAGGTGCCTTATACGGACCAATTAGCATGAAGCACAATAAATTTAGCCGTGCATCGTGGATTAACAGAGTTCTACACAGACTGTAACTAGATCGAATGATGACCGTAGATGGGACAGAAAATAAGTTATAAAAAAGCATTTTAGTGATTAATGTTTGTCCATCGTATCAAATCTGTTGCTTACTAGGGTTTGGACCTGGTTCCCCTCGTATTTTGGTTTAAATTTCAGTTTTACTTTAGTTTAAAAACAAGTTTGGACAACCTGATTGTTGTTTTTAGACATTAAAAAATGTCGCAGTTTTGAAAATTGGGAGCGTTGCGAATAAATAGAGGATCAACCCACAGAAATTGTTGAACCTTTTCGGAGACAGTGTATCAATGCAATGTTGTAAGATGAGTGTTTAGATTAGAAACATTTACCTCATGTCCAGCAATCTCATAATTTCTGCAATAATTAGGCAAAATCAAAGTACTTGTAGAATAGGGATAATTACTTTTGCAATAATTACAATTATGGAGTTTTGATTTTTGTAAATTTGCCACAATTTAAATTGTCAAGAATATTTTCTGAAGAAATTTCTGGCTGTTAGAACTAAGGATCATATTTTTCATAAGACATTAAAGGCTCATGAGTCCCAATTGACACGATGACTTTCCCTCCTCAAAGTTATTCTTGACATTTTCTTTTGAGACCCCTTCGTAAAGTCAAAGCATTTAAATGATGACTGTTTGAAAACAATAATAATGTATTTTTTTTTTAAATTTTCAATTAGTATTGTAAATAGCCCCTAACTTACATTTCGTGACTGTTTTACTACCCCTGTTTCTCTACACACTTCGCCAATAATCATTGAACGCCTTGCCTGGGTGGAAAGTCATTGTTTAAATCGGATATAAAAAGTAGAAACAAATTAAAATCCTACTGTACTCGTACTTTGAAATCACTAGGCAAAAGCAAATGGACTTATTATTAATTACAAAACAATGTAAATTTTTATTCTAATTTAGGGACCAAGGGTAAACCGGGTGACACAGACCATTTGGCTAGATTTTTGCAGCGACAGACCTAACCCTCTGGTGGGAATCGAACCCACAACCCTCAAGCTGATAGGCAAGCACGCTACCAATTCGCCTACGGGGCGCTTATGAGTCTATTTTGTTTTCAAGTTTTAAATCTTTAAGTTTTCCTGGACACACGGAGGAAAAAAAAGAGTCTGTAACATATTGTCCCAAACATAGTATGCAGGAAACATACATATGTTTGGAGCAGAACTTTGCATTGACCGAAACGTAATCGCTGTGTTTAATTTTGTGTTCTAATAGCTGATTGCGGGTACTTGAAATAAAACTAAAAATTCAATCTTTCAATTTCGATTTTCTTGATATGTCGATGTCAACTAATTTGTTAATTTGCCATCTTCAGAATCTCTGCAAACACTAATATTAGAATCATCTGTACCAGCTCAAGACCAGCTAAATACAGGCAATCGCATTGGTCGCGCGATGGGTGAGACTGTAAAACTCGGAAATTTAACCATTTTTATTAACCCTACAAGATCATATCTTTTATTATTATGTTTTACTTTTAACCCCTTCATACAAGATACAAGTCTATCGTAATCTGTAGAAAAGTAAAAAAGTAGTTGATTTTAATTTTGGTTAAAATGGTCCAATGAGTCCAATGAGAGTAAAAATGTCAGATAAATTTGAAATAAAATTTGGACTTTTGCAAATATGTCAGCTATTGTGGATTATACTCAGATTATAAGGATTATATCACCACTTTAGAATTTGTCTAGGACACGCTGATTAACTTTGAAAACTTCTAGGTAGTATGTGCGACTATCAATCAGTAAAGCCGGGTTCGAAATCTGGTAAGACCGTCAACATTTTACAAGTAAGAGAGTAATCTCGGAGCCGGTTTACGGTCCTGGCACCAATTATATCGTGCATATTATAAAATAAAATTAAGTACACCGAAGACCATAGATGGATTGTGACCTGCTGTCGAATTTCCCCCTTTGTAGAAGACGTCTTTTAAAAACGTGCAAATGTCCCAAAATTACAAATATTTGATATCGTGGACATCCGCTAGAAAATTTAATATACATATTTTAAATTGTCAACGTATTTGAAATTACAACAATCTAAGATCGAATACGCTGAAAAATCGTTTTTTTTAAATGTTTACACACAAGTGATCGCGTGGTTGTAGCTTGTATCAAGTAAAGCTTATTTGCTTCGAAACAAAGTTTATTCGGCTGCAAATATAACTTATTTGATATTATCATTAAGTATTTGAGCAGAAGCATTAGCATGTTTGGGAAAAACACGCAATAAATATATTAAATTCAACAAAGTACATTTGAGTGCGAATAACATTTGAGTGCGAATAAGTGTGTATTTGCAGCTGTTTTCGAAATTTTTGTTTACCTCTACGCTCTTTCCGATAATAACAACAATCGAAAGAGATTTATCTGAAACAAATTGTGAACCTTCGCCTTGCGTTTAGCTTACTACGGGGCTCACATTTTTGTGACTAAAAATTTAAAATGTCCCGTTTTTTGGAACATCCACCATTTGGAGAAAATGGTAAAGCATATTCTCGAAAAAGAATTCGATATTCCGAGATACATTTAGAGATTTGATTTGATGAAAGAATTCTCAATATTTTTTGGAAAAAGTGTTTTTCTTTTTTGATGTTCGTCCCGTGGGTGACATTAGGTTTTCGACAGAATTTCGTGATAAATTAAAAACAATTCTAGAAATACCAATAACAGTTTTGAAGTCTGGAAAATTGAGTTTTATAAATCCATCAAAAATGGCTCCTGGTTGTCGAATTTCAACAACAGATTTGCAAAACTATAAGTCAAGTGGTTTGATGCTGGCGAATGTGACCGGTTCTGATCCCTTTACCCCACTTTTACTTCTCTGAAATCAGCTGTGCACAATATTTAAAGTATATTTTAATAGTTTTGGTTCCGCTAATTAACTTCATAGGTTCTGAATAAAACATATAAAACATGTCCGTGATGAGGATATTTTTTTTCGCCATCCATTTCTATCGAACGTTTATCACTGCCCGGCCAACTGTAGCTCAACGGGAGATGAACAAATACATGTTACGCTACAACATCAATGGGTGGGTCATTGATCCTTTGTTAGGTTAACAGAAAGCCCACAGACATCAGACAAATAAACAGGCAATGTTCAGTTCCAAAGATCCGAAATATTATTGCAAATACCAAATTTATGAGTTTCATTAATTTGTGCTGGTTTTCCGCATCCTTATAAAGGAATTTTATGATTTTTTTCCCTTCGCCCAACATTTATGTTAAATGTATCAATTATTTAGTGCGCATGTGTCGGCTGGGATGGAAGGAACTGTCAAACGACATTGTAACAACTGTCAAAATTCCAAAATAATGTTGAGTGGATGGTTGTGTTTTTCTCTGTTTGTGCCAGTGTGTATGTGTGTGTGCCCTGTGTGTATGTGTAGTCGTCCTTGTTGTCCTTATGGCATTTAAAATTAAATCACTTTTCAACGCCACCATGGCTATGTAGAGCTGGTCCTTCCATGCAGCATATGTCAATGATGTTGCAAAGAGGAAACAATTCTCACGAAAAACATACCAAGAAGAAGAAGTCTAGTAATCCTAGAAGAAGAAGAAGCTAAAATAACGCGCACACACACACACACACTGTTTTCTGTTTTTGGCAAAAGGGGGGGAATAGAATTTGTTACAGTTGTAATGCATCTTTGACAGTTTCGAATGGAACGTCTATCTCCGGTCGGGAACATGTTTTTATTTTAAAGATTTAAGGGCGACCATGTGAAGGGATTTTGTGTGTTTGTTGGTATCATGTTTCACTGCTACTTCCTTGAGGCATCGTTTTGCAAGTGCCACTCGGGGGGGACATCATCGCCTCTCATCATTTTCAGTGAGAAGACATCTTATTTTCTGTTAAATCATTTTTGTGTTGAGTTGTTTTTGCTTTTGTTCCTGCACTTCATTGTCGTTTTTTTTGTTTTGTTTGTTTCTTATTCTTTGTTGTTGTTTTTTGCTTTCATTCATTCTCTTCGTTCAACACATTGTTCGTGTTGGATTTTAGTTTCTTTTTTTTCTCCTCTGCTTCGTCACTTTATTATCCTGTACCAGGATATTAACCTCGCTGTATTATAAATCATTGGGTTGCTCGTTGTCGTCGTGCTTTTGAGTTTTTTTTTTTTTTATTATTTTACTGATGCTAATCATGTTTTTGAGGCTCTGGCAAAAGCATAGGAAAGAACGTTGAGGGTATCAAATTTGAAGTTCAAGTTTTCAATTTTGTTTTTGGTGAAATTACAATCTGCTTTAGTCGTTTTAGTGCAACGCAAGTCTATTGAACTACTCTTTGCATGCAAAATATGTTTTGAACCTTAAGTGCTGTTCGAAGTGATCTAATGATTACATGATTATGCTAATATTAATAAGATTTAAGGGTGAAATGTTAATATTTTTGACAGAGTTGATTTTTGGTTTAATTTTTTTTTGGCGCCCAACGTGGCTAATTAATTAACTATTTAATGACACTAAAATTGCTTTTGTGTGTAACAATGTGATTTTGATTCTTTTTTGGCGCCCAACGTTGGCTAATTTGATACAACTTTAAAGCAAAATTATCAAATTTCCTTTAAAACATTTGCCAAAATTTGGTAAATAACAACTTTGCGATTTTCGGTTCTCCTATGGATATAATTTCAGAGTGACATATGAGTTAAGTGAAATATGAGCGCTTTTCCAGTAGGCTGTTTTGAACCCTTTCTTTTGGTTACAGCATTTGCCAACAATATTACGCTTTAGTCTAGATAACTGTGGCATTTCTTAATTCTACTTTATCAGCAATGGCTTCATGTTGGTCGCCAAAAATACAAACTGAAAAAATGCCTGCTGTGGGAAAAAATACGCTGTTCAATGGTTTAATTACCCCTCATCGCCATTCTCATCGAAAACCAGTAGGATATGTTTTTACATATCCAGCTTTGTTTTTATTGGTTTTGGCGCCCAACGTGGAAGCATCTCTTGTATTTTAAATAGTTCCAATCTTCATCTCTGCTCTGAAGACCAATAACAAATGACAATTCCCACTATGCGAATTACAGAATGGAACATTATCTTTTCCCCAACTGTAGCGTGTGTATCGATATTTATGACCACCAGGGTAGCGCAAACCACTTCTGCCCTCACATGTTTTTAGTATCTATTACGCTTTTGTTTGTGTTTCTTTTTTCTAAGAAGGATTACACATCGTTTTTTTTTTGTGTTCATGGATTTCGCTATTGACATTCTTGGCTTTGGAAAAAGTTTGTATAAAAACTATTTTGTTGCCAAGTGCACAGACACAAACCCACACACACACATGTTTGAGGTTAAAAAGGAAGGACCTGCAAAAAAATCAATAGTTTTTGCACATAAACCAGAAAAACGATGCTGCATGTATATTTTAATAAAATTTAAAAAGTTTCAAATTAAAACCTATTGTGTTTCCTTAAGGTCGAATTGTACTTTTCATAACGAATTCAAATTAAATATTCTCTTTGAACTTTTTAACTTTTTGTGTGCAGCCGCAAAAATCCTTTTAATTATGGACAAATTTCCAACCCCCCAAAACAGGCAAGGACCACTGCAAAATGGGGGTTTGTTTATTGTGTACGGGCTAAAGTGTCCCGTAACAAAAACAAAAGGCATAAATCCCCCCCTGAGGAATGTTCAGCGCCGAAGTTAAATCTTAGGGTTCGCCTTTCTGCAGGCCGGGGTGTATGTATTCCTCGCTAATCTGTAAAACAATGGCTTTCGCTTCGGTGTACAACTTCAAATTCATACTTCTTCCTACTTCTTGTTATTATTCTTAGAAGTCGGCAATGAAGAGGAAAACGATTGCAATTGAAGAACGATAATGCTTAAGTATGAAAGTGCTAAATGTGGACGTAATGTGACAGATATTTATGACAAATGGAAGCGCAAAACATGAATTGAGGCTTAGCAACGGTAAAGTTAAAGACGACATTATGTTACGGTAAATGCTAAGTGGCTTTGGGGATTACTGTCGTTTGTAGTTATTAGATAGCTGACAAATTGCATATCAACATTTCGCAAGAGTTATTTAATGCGACACTAAGGATTCCCACTTTTAAATATCTACGACGTTGGGCTATTTCTTGTGTCTAAATAAACCGACAACCTTAATTCTTTTGTATTGCCTAAAATATTCCAAGACGTCTTTGTTGTTTTAAGATCCCAGGATTGTTTATATATTCGGCGCTTGAAATAGCCCTTGCCCTTAAACTATTTTTGTTTCAGGGACATAACTCTTTTGATGCCTCAAAAAAAAACTCAAGATTTATAATAACTTAATTTGGCCCCATTAAGTATACTTCACTTTCTACAGGGAGTTGAGCCTAAAAGAACCCATTTTTTTCGATTGCACGTTAAGTCTAACCGGAATGTCTAAGGGTGGGCTTAGAATAATCCAAAAAAAACGTTTTTGTGTATAAAAAAATCATCTATCGTGAAAAGTTTTATTTCACCGATTACACAGTAAATAATTAAAATTGCAAGTGAAAGTTGGCATTATCCTTAACAAAACCTTCAAGAGTTTTTTTTTTAGTTCAGTTTGAGATTTTTGTTACACGCATTTGAAGTTGGTGATTTTGGAATGCCCGTCTTACAAGAAATGTATTTCTATTATCCTGGCAAGTTAAGGTATCTTACAGTTTTTGGGATCTAGGTATTAAACTCCCGCTAGATGGCGCTGTCATACAAAGAGAAAAATGGTGCATTTACATATTTTTTTTTGCCGAAAAATCAATTTTTGAAGTTGGCTTTATTGTAAAACATATTTTTCTAATGAAATAACCTACGGAAAATTAACGATTCTTGTAATTAAAAGAATCCACAAATGTTAATAACTTTTCGCAACTAAAGGAGCGCCTAAATGACCCACAAGTTTTAGTAGAATGTAACGCCTAAAGGTAGAGACGACATTTAACAGAGTTTAGAGCCTCGTATAACCTAAGACGGACGGTGCTGAGTGACGCTAAAATTGTTACTTGTAGATAGTTAGCCGTGACATCCAATGACTTTTGCTTCAAAATCCACAAAATGTTTTGAAAATATAAACGACTCTCGAAGGACTTTAGGTTTCAAAATAGACGATTGTTTAACGTTTTGTAATTGCATTCTAAACTATTTTTGATTTTATTGGATGCGATTAAACTGGAGCAACCTATTTAGGACATTTATTCGTCTATGGATCGTTCTGGTCAAATATGCAACAGAAAATCCTATATACATTTTATTCAGAACGGGTTTTGATACACCACCTTAAATGTCTATTGAATATATCTGGTCTGATTAGGGAACTTCCAGTGGCTCTGAGCACGGAAGGCTCCATTTGCAATTTAGTTCATGCTGAGTTTTGATATCGTACAGTCTTCCTTGATATTTTAGCAATGTTCAGTGTGAAGATAAAATCATTTTTATCGTTATGAGGCTACACATGGTTTGATTTGTGTGTTTTTTTTTTATTAATTTCAATTTCCTTTTTCACAAAAGTCATTTCCCATAACACAAACTATATGCGTCGCCTTTTTATTTAGGGCCCCATCAATTTGATCTTTTTTAACTAACAGAATTTCAGTTTTTTTTTGGTGTCGAAAAAGTCTCCCTTTCTTACGAAAAGTGAATTAAATAAACATATTTTTCGTACAATCGTCTTCAATAAACACTTTTTGTCGGCGGCAGCAAACACATTTTTTTTTTTGCATTCGTTTGTTTGTTTATTTAATTGTTGATAAAGCGAAGCAAGGGCTAGAGTTGAGTATTGAGGAGGGGAACCGATAACCTGCAGACATTGGCCATGAAGGAGGGAACTTTGGGGTTAAATAAGCAAGTATGGGAATGATCTTGAACTCATGTGAAGAATTTTGACTTTTCAATGTAAAATTGGCACAATATATAGTCTAGACTGATGGGAATTCATCCTTTGGAGTCAGAAAAAGAATTCTTATCACAAAACCGGTTTCCGCTCATCGTCATCATTATCTTCATCCCTAACCAGTGAACAGCTACAGTGAGATATGAAATTGAAACAGAATGTGTGTAAAACCTGACAAGTCTTTCAACAGATTCCAATTAGATATTTCAAAAATTCGAAGCAGCTGTAAGTGATCGTTAAACCCACCCCCAGTCAGTCAGCGGATGCACGCACGGACAGACGCCCGCTGGCTGGCTGACGCACACACTCTCATACACACACGTGTTGTCATCCGAACACAATAGAAAACATCCCTCATCGCCAACTCTCAACGTTAATTATGAATTGTTTAAATAATCCAATAGAGGAAACGACAAACAAATTATAACGTATTTTTATCTTTGGAAACTTTCGGGCAGGGTTGATTGTCTCTTGCTGCGGTTCGTTCGTTGCTTTCAGTGCTCGCACAGATCAATGATCTTAATGACCATTTTTCACTCCCACTTAATGCACCGAAGCGTTGCTCCCCCCCACCAAATGCACAAAAATCCATTATTTATTACAGTCAAACACACAACGTTCTTCGCTCCCCTCTTCTCGTAAAATCCGGAATTATTTCTAAAATAGAAACTGAAAAAAGAAATCTTTAATATTTTGAAAACAACTCATCGTTCTAAGATGAACACAACTGTCATAAGACAGCTCGCAGCTCGTTCGAACAAATGATCCATAGCCAAACCACACTAATGCACTTTTGCCGGGAAATACAATAAATTCTACAAGCGTATGTTGCTTTAATAGGTTTTGTTGTGGTTCCATTAAATGAATACAAATACATTTTATGCGAACATTTACAAATTTCTTCTCTCATGTCAAGAATTTTCCACAGTTTTCCCAGCCGCCGTAAATAATTCGAACCTCATAAAAGTGAAACTCAAAGTATTTTGAAAGCTTTCAAGAAATAGCTTTAACAGTCGTAAAAACTGCATCCACATTTTTGTTTGTTACCCAAAAATCTCAAGAATTTGTTAATTTTGTTAAAATATTTTGTGAAGTAACATTAAAATGGGAAATATTTCCCATTTAGAAATGTTACGATCAACAGTTCAAGGAATCTTGTAAGCAGGAGACAAGTAAACTCAAACAAACATTTTAGCTGGCTTGGCAGATGTGTTGAATTCTCGTATCTTCCAAAATGTCGTCACATTTCTGAAATAGTTCCTGATACCACAGGACCACGATACTCTCTATGTTGACTAAGTTTTAAAATTTTACCAGAAACGTGATCCCAAGAGACGTCTTTGTCTGGTGTCATGTAAGTGGGCTAACGAAATGGAATCTCCCCTCCATGTCAATGTAAAATGTACCCCAAACTTGTGCATACGTTATTCCACCACACAGTTGCTTATGAGGCCCAAAGTTCCATATGTTGGTGAGGGGAAATAGGGTGGATTTGCGTTTTTATTTACAACGGAGATAATGTAGAAAAACAACAATGACATACAGTTGGTTGTTTGCATACGAGAGCATTGACGTGTATTCTCTTCACTGAACTTTGTTTTTGGAGTACGAATGTTTTAACATAAATTAACCAAACAGCAACAACAACTACAACAAGATGCCATGACCATACCCCCCACCTCAAGCCACTACAAAGTTTAATTCAATGAAAACGGAAATACTCGCATTTCCGGTAGAATCAATTCAAAATAATTTTTCAACAAAAGGATCTCCATATTGCGCAGCAACACCCACCCATTGTAATTTTATTTAAATATCTATTTATTTATTATTTATTTATTTATAACGTTTGAACATTGTGTTTTAAACAAATCAAACTAATTAATTGTGTATTTCCCCCTCTTTCCTGTTTCTTTGCAGCTTTCCTCTGTAATCTGTGATTGAGCGTTCTTTCTACAATTTGTGTTTTTGTTGTTGTTTACGAATTTGAATTTGTTGACAAAGTTCGCCTAACGCTCTGCAACATCATCGTCGTCGTCGCCGTTGTCATGGCTGCGTCCATGTTGTAATCCTCTTAATTTTCAGGGTGTTTCTATCCCTCTCGTTCTCTGTATGAGAAAATCGATATTGAATCGAATTGAATCGTGTGTATATCTGCTGCGTGTTAAATATATTTAAATTAACCATTTAAGACAGAGACTAATTAAATCAAAAGCACACAACCCCGCCCCCCCCCAAGAAGAAGAAGCTGAAAAGAAAACAACACCTTCACTACCGAAACTAGTGTTGGTCTGCTGGTGATTTAAGTCTACAAAGTCACAAGTTTCTTGTCTTGATCTCATCGAATACCAAAGAGCAGCGCATGACACAACCTTGCGAAATGGGATTATTAACAAATATTATAAAATGGCTAACGCTAATGGCTGTGGCCGCAGCAATCTGTAAGTATTGAACATTTTATCATTCACACAATTTATTAAGAATTTTATACAACTAAGACAGTGGCGTAGTTTGCAGTTTTCCGGGGGGACACTTGAATATTTTTTACCATTTTAACATTTGGACGATCATTTTCATTTGCCAGTTTGTCTTTTGAGTCACAACAACCGATTCTACTCTCGTGCTATTTTCTATAATGATTCATTTTCTATGATTTCGTTTGTTTCAAGTGTTTCAGAATAATTGACTTGTGTATTTTAATATCAAGTGACTACATTTAAGAATGAGTCACTAATGAAAATCTAACATTTTATAGAATATTTTTGAAGACAACATACACACGTCTCTATGTGATAGATTAAGGAATGTGGCACAAGTTTACAACATTTTGGCATTAATTGCCTTTTTTTATATTGGTAACAAAATAAGGCAAGGTTTCCATCTGCAGGCGTTTTCGTAGTTTCAATTTTTCCATTTTGGCACTGAATGCTACTGAACTATAGGACTCAACAACCCCTACTTTTGCTTCTCTCACTTTTTTCCTCTAAAACGAATATTTCCTTAAATATTTTTTTTTTTTGAAAATATTTGCATACTTCTCGGAGGTTTTTAAAAAAATGCCTATAATTTTGCGTAAATTCCAAAACCTCAAAATGTGAGAACTGTGCTGGGTTGGCCTAGTCGATCACAAATTTTCCGTCATACATCGACAAACGCTATCTTTTATAATTTTCGAAATTCTGATTTTTTATCTTTTTTTCGCAATAACTCCGAAAAATTGTGTATGGCTACGTAGAAAAATTCTAACCTTTACGGTTGTGGAATCAATCGTATTTTTTGCAATAATTCGGTTAGCATAACATAGGAGAACTCTTTGATTTTAAAATATAGGTCGAATAATAAAGCACAAATTACAGTTTCCAAAAAAAAAAAAAAAAAATGGGGCTGTTGGAACCTTTTTCGAAATTAGCAATTTGTTTGAAAACAGCTGCACATAGAAACATTTCGTAAACTGCTCAACCATGCACAAAAAATTTAATTTTTTTTTTTTTTTTTTAAAAAAGTTAAACTGGCGGTGGCACTTTTTTCGTATTTTCGAAATATCTCGGTGAATTTTCCAAATTTGCAAATACAATTAAGCATAACTTTCAGTTTTTCGAAAATGACATCTTGGACATCCATTGCATATCACTATTTTCATTTATTAAATAGCAAAATATTGATAACTTCATCAACATACACTTCATGCGATTTTTAGTTTCTAAATTGTCTTTTGTAGCTAAAACCACATGACGCATATTTTTTCTCTTTGCCCATGTACACATAAAGCCATGTGGAATAATAAAGTGCAGGGCAGTCTTTCGTATGCAAACATTTCTAAAAATTTCTGGGCGTCTTCTTTTTGCCACAGACCAAACAAAGTTGCTTTGTGTTTTCTCTGCCAACAAAAAACACTTTTACATTGTTTTGACTATTTCAAATTGTCTTCATGGCCAAGCTAAGATATTAACACTTGTAAGCGTCATCTTATCGGGGAATTTTTATTACAAATTTTCCTCAAAACCCAGACATTTTACATATTTCGAAAGCCTGTGACTCTTGGCATTTTTTTTTGTTTTTGTAAACCATCAACGGAAAATCCAATTTAAAACCAAAAAAAAAAAAAACACTAAAATAATGTGGTCATTGTCATCAACATTTACTATCTCCATTGTTTTAAATCATAATCATATGTGTGTATGTACGAGTGCCGGGAAATTTAGTGCAAAATCATGCATTTAATCAATTTTAATTGAATGATGACCCCGCTCAATAAACGATAACAACAGCAACGAAACTACAACTGAGGATATTTTTACAAGTAGGTTTTGTCATTGGAGCCAGGAAAAAGAAAAGCGGCAAGGGAAAAACATCATCATCAGCAGCATAACAATTGGCGTCATCTTGACTGTTTGATGGCGGCGACGACATGATATGGATATGGTTTTCATCAGTAGTGGAGAAGTAATTTACATGACTGACTGCCCCCACCTTCTAATGATTAACTTCACAACTGTCTGTATTTGAAGTGCAATGCATGGCCTACAAATATAAATCGCATTAATTGTTGTAGTTTCTTTTAAATGATTCGTTAAAAAAAAAAAAACATTTCGCATAAACGTATAATTTATCGTTATCGCCGTAATCGATTTTGTATTACGATGTCTTTGTTGTACATTCAATCCGAAGTTCAAAACAGTCCTTACATTTCAATGCATTTCATTTTTGTTCAAAATTCCGAAGTTCGTCCAGAATTTCATAGTTGAATTTCATTAAAATTCTCTTCACACTTTGCGTTGAAGAATAGCTTACAAAATTATGAAAGTAATGTAGTTGTAATTTTATGATCGTGCGTTATTTTAAATGATAACAGTTGTCGCAATGGAAGAATTTTAATTTCAAAAAAACGTTTTCAAGCCCAGCCATCAAAAGGAGGAAAAACACACACATTGCACGTTTCTCGGATTTCAATAGTAAAACGAAACTGATAAAATACGGACACATTTATGAATTTACCGACAAAAAAGGCATGGATACCCAAAAACATTTCAATCCAACAGTTATTCAGTTAATCAATAATGCAACGATGTAATTATTGAATTCCTTAACAATTCGAATGTTCAGTGTTGTAACTGGGCAAGAAATTATTCGAAAAACCATTTGAAATTAACCACAAATCAAGTTGTAGGTTCCATTCTCTAATCAGAATTGTTGAACGAACGATAACACAATGCAACAAAAAAAATGCTAATGTTTTGCATAGATTTTCTTTGAAATACATTTTTTTGGTGCATTAACTGTTTCCACCTCGTAAGAGAAAAGGGAAAGGGAAATAAGTAAGTATTAACTGTTTTAACTTGAAAATGAATAGTCCGATTTCTTTGAAATAAATTTTAAAAATTGTACCACTGAAATATTTTAAAATCTCCGCCTTTAGTGCGTTTGAATACGAATTTCAGTTATCAGAGTTATAAACAAAGTTAAGCCTGAAGATTTTTGTGTTGAATAATTTAATTAAAAATTGAAATTGAGCAAATGTATCCATTTTCAGTAGTAAAAGCAACTTATCTTTCAATTAAAAAGAAATTTTCACAATTTAGTGAAGAGTCCTACTGGTCCTCCCATACAAACGTTTGGCAATGTGTGATGTAGAAGAAAAAGCGCAATGCTTGATTTGTATGGGGGATTCCAGAAGGGCGCTTCGCTAAATTATGAATAAAATCAAAAATACTTCATCGATTTTAATAATCTATACCTCATTTAAATTATAAGATATGTGGCTTTATGAAAAGCCTTTGAAAAATGACTCGTTTTTGTCATTTTCTACTTTGTGCATTTTTTTGAGGCAAAACAAATAAAAGTACCAAAAGAAAAAACATTTTTCGACTTAACTTTGTTAACTTTGATAACTTTGATAACTCGGAAACTGTACTTTAGATTCAAATTCAGCGAATATTTAAACTAAATTTGAGATACATTTTTTAAAATTTATTTTAAAGAAATCGGCCTATTCGTTTTCAAGTTATGACAACGAATGTCTTGAAAAATTGCACAAAAAAAATATTACAAAAAACCTGCCAATAAAATAAAAATGTCCGCAATTGTTTAGTCGGGGGACCACAGTACATCAGAATTCTACATTGGTTATTTATTACAAACACTTTGGTTTTTTTTTTGTCGTACAGTGTAATCTGTCAATTTGTTGTGTAAACATTTGAATAAGCTGTCAAAAGCTACAGCATTTCGAAATTAGAAATATTCGACATTTTCAAAAACACCCCCAATTTGATACACTTTGAAGGTCAATGGCATTTTATTCAGATTCTAGGGACAACCAAACGGAACTCGACTCTTAATATGTAAACTCGTAACTTACCAAACAAAATGCTATTGAGACAATAAGTTCCTCAAACATCACCGCACTAATTAACTCTCACAATAGATATGTTAAACCGCTTAGAAGGACGGCCACACTAGAGTTGGAATTTTATCTCCTCGGATCATTACAGTATTGACTGTAGTATATACTGAGGACAGTTTTAATTTCCCCCCCCGCAGATATCGAATATGCCTAAAACTATGCAACGTTTTCTATTCTTTTTTGCCATCGCCCATTTACGTACTTTATATAACCGAAGCGGAAACATCTGAGAGTGATGATTCTATTAATATTTTAATTAATTCAAATAATGTTTTAATTAAATTTGTGATCAATTCTAATAAATATTTAATTGGAAATTAAAAAAAAAACGCTTGGGTAGAATGAAACAGCCGCCTCTCACAGACGGATTTTATTGCCTCGTATGTGAGACTCCCGAAGTAGTGCGCCAATTATAATATTCCGCACCACTTTTATTAGAACTATGGCATTCGAAAAGTGTGCGAAAACGTGCATTTATGATTTCATTCACACCATGCAAACAATATTAAATTTGTGAAATGTATTTTTATAGTTCACCACAATTGTACGAAATTTGGCAACATCTAACAAATATCTTATTGTTTTGTTTTTTGTTAATTTTTCAAAAAACCAAATTCGTAGATCGCAAGATTGAGGGAAATCTTTCATAAATATTTACACTTCAATTTCAAATTTTGTAACATTTTCAATATGTCTTTAACGGCATCATCATCAGACGAAATTGAAAAAAAAACCCTCATAATATGAACTAAATGTGTAGACATTTGTTTGAATTAAAATCATATAAAGATTCTTGTACACTTCGGTGTGTGTGTGTGTGTAGCTCTAAATAGTGAAATATACACGACCGAGGGATCATAAATATGTTTGCAATGTGGTAAATTTTTAATGATCGGTGGCAGCAACTGGAGCTCGGCACGGCGCGTATGTGGCATGACAGACACTCGACCAGACAGACAAGCAGTCGGGCAGACAGAATGAGCCATACCATCCAGTCAGCCAGCCAGCCGACCATCCAAGTCATCAAGCCATACCACACCAAATGATTCAAAAGCCCAAACAGGAAACAAACAATTTAAATGCTTGCAAATATGGAGGGAATAATCAGCCAAAAACCGAACTGAACAGATAGGAACAAAAGAATGAAACGCAACAAAACACCAGGGAAAACAAAGACTAATAACTGGACGAATTGACGCATGTTTACTATGGGTCATGTGGGGTGGGGGGGGGGGGTGCTATGGATCATCCATGACCTCAAACACTTGAATATTGTAAAATGTGGAGCTCAGTAGGCTTATCCGCTGCTCTTCGATAATTTCTTGGGGGAAAATGTCAGAGATGTTATTGAAAACTCGGACTGACCTTTACACTCTTAAACGAAGGCAAAAGATAAACGTCGACCCTTACCGAAGAGGGATGTTATGGCCCGTATATATCGTGCCTCAAATTATTGACCTGTGCCTCTTTCTACTGAACAATATGTAGACGTTCAGTCGAAAGAGGCACAGTATCCATTTAAGGAAGTCGAACTTGCTTCAGGTCGTTTCCGATTATTACCATGTATAACTCAAGAGTCATCTGCACCAATCAAACACAGTTATTTGTGTAAAAATTCGTGAAATATTTCGTCAGACTGGAAAGTATGTGATGTGAATAATTTTCAGAATTTTATAGATCGGCCTTTAGTGACAAATGTCTTTACTGGGAGGTTTCTCATACATTTAGATTTCGATGCTGTGGGTTTGAAACATTTTTTTTTTCACAAAATATGTTTAACTAATTTTATTGGAATATTTGCTGTGTTTTTTTTTAAATATTCCATCGAAAAAAAAAACGAATTCAAATGTTTTGAGTTAAACGAACAACCATTGAAAGACATCACTTTGTGAGCCGTTCCAGTTGGCCATGTGTGTGCATCCATCGGTCTGTAACATTCAGTCATTCATTCATTCATCCATTCCTTCCTCCGTCCGCCTGCCCGCCTGCCAGCCTGTCTGTCAGTCGTGTCGTGTGTGTAATATTTATTTTTAACATCATCCACAATATCTATTTCTCCATGGCCGGCAAGGCAATGCTGCTCTTTGCTGGGCAAACTTAACAAGCACGCATGTCACGCACTTTCGACATTTGTTGCTGCTGCTGCCTTTCAGTCGGTTCTCCATAATATCGAAACTAAAGCAAAGAATCATATGTTGTAAGAGCGATCCAATTGGAAGGGAAGTATTTTTTTCATTCTAATATTTCCGCCGCTTAATGTTTCATATCATTCGACAGTATTTTATACGTTCCATTAAATGGTGGCACAAAACACAAACATGCCCCATAAAACTGTGATCAATAAATAACGCACGGTTTCATGTCTCCTCTAGGAAAGTGTCACTGCCAATGGAATTGAGTAGTTTCTTAGTTTGAATTTAAAGAAAGAAAAAAAAACACAAAGAGGATTTGTTAGAACAATCATTTGTTTTTTTTTTCAAATGCTCTCTTCGAACAACAACTGCAAAGTGCCCAACACATATGTGGGAAATAATCGGTTCGCTGACGGATGGATGCGTGTGTACAGATGAAGAAATGTGCGAGCGGAATATTTAGATCGGGGGATTGGAATCGGTTTAACCCCTTGCAAATGATGTACAACACATGTAGAGGATTAGGAAATGTGTGGGGATTTCTGGAGTTTTCAAGAATGTGTTAAAGTGTATTTTAAATGGAATCATGTGGTGTAATTTGGCAACAACGCCGCACGGCCACAGAAGTGTGAATAAATCGGAGCATTTACAAAATGCAATACTGACATCATGGGGCAATAGCCCTTAACTGAACTATGTCGAATTAATTTGGAGATCCTCAAATGTATGTCTAAGTCTATTGGAAATTGTCCAAACAATGTCGACATCACATACACCGAGCGAAAAATAGCAATATCATATTGATATTTTGAAATATTGATTTGATATTGCACAAAATGATATTTTTTGACGCTGGCGTAACCACTTTTTTCATATGGTTGTTGTTAATTTTATTTTTGATGCGACGTAAGCGTCGTGTTTGATATTTATAATATCAATTTGATATTGATCAATATCAAAGCGCTCGGTCACCAAGTACAACAATTAAATGTTTGTTGTGATTGTAGGCAATTTTTTCGTATGGTTGTAGTAAAATTTCATTTTGAAAATTTATAATATCAATTTGATATTGATCAATATCAAATGGCTCGGTTGACTTTCAGAAAATAGCGACCGAGACATTTGATATTGAACGATATCATATTGATATTTTTCCCACTTAGCCCCATTTTGTTAACGTTTAATATCAATTCGTTAACGAAAATATCAATTTGATATTGTTTTTTCGCTCGGTGTAGCTTACTTTGACCCTAACAGCTTCGGTTTGATTGGGCCCATTTAGGATATTATTTAATTTTATTCTAAACGGAAGAGCCCATCTACTTTCACAAAAAAAAAAATCCATAATGTCACACGATTGCACGCCATCTTTCTAGTCCACATCTAAATATTACAGATTCGCTAATCGGCTAATAAAATACTTTCCAATTGTCTTTGGTTTAACATTTCTGCTAATTAACGATTCTACCAGAAAAATACATTTCTAATGCCTCTTTTTTTCGTAAATCTCATTTTCGATTCGGGTCAGTTATAAGGCTTTGTTGTTCATCTAAATGACAATATTAATTTAGTGGCAGCGTTTGTCTCTTTCAAGTGCGGTTAATAATGAAAGTATCCGATTTTCACACACATTCCTCCGGTTACGAAAGCAACAAAAAATTTTCCTCAAATAAAAAAAAAATAATTGGAAATATTTTCCTTTACAAATATAACTACAATACACAATTTTAAAATTTCATCAAAGAATTTCATAGATATTCCAAGAATTATTTTCTCCCAACCTATTCATTGACATTCTTTTTTATCATCACCAAAAAAAGAAAAATATCTTTGAAGTTATCGTTATTGCCAACATTTCCTTTCCATCAACGAAAATGAAAAAAAAAAAATTAAACAAAACCGAAGATGACAACAAATCTCACCCACATAATGACAGAGGTACAAACACTCACTCACACCTACCGCTCGCTCGATCTCTCTATGGAGATAGCTTCAGCTATGTTAGATACACTGACTCAACATGACTGTCAACAACACCGACCGACATGTCATACTTCATTCATGTAATCACTCGCTCATAGGTAGACACAGACAGACAGACCGACACACCGACCGATTGCTGACAGTCTGGCAGGGAAAGGACCGGAGTCAGAAGAGGGCAAAACAACCAAGTCAACAGTAAGTGAGGACGACAACATAACTAAAAGTAAACCTCCACAGAATGTTAAGAAAACCCATAACCAAACAATGTTCAAATTACGGATAACGATAAAAAACGAACTGCTGGTCTCATATACAATCGAGGGTCGTCTGACTTGTGCGGGAAAACATTCCCATTATTAGTGGAACACAAGCTGATTCGTGTGACTGCCTCGACTAGTTTCGCAACACAATTTTCCAAGAAATTGGTGAGGATTGTTAGCATAAAATCGGTCCCCTACAAAAAAAGGCTGTCAGCCTCAAAATGGCAGCTGCGAGGTGTACGAGAGACATTTCCAAGATGGCTGATAACACGATTATCAAAGTAGGTTATTGACTTTGTCGGGGACTGTATGCCATCCTGTTGAAACCAAGGATCGTCCAAGTTCATGTCTTCCATATCCGTTAACCGAGATGGAGTTTTTAGCGGCGTTTTCAGAGAAACGTGGGCCAAAATCTTGAATGCATTGGCTTTTCTGGTTTACTGAACCACGGAGGCGGCAGTTTTGCTTGTTAACCCAAGACAATTTTTAAAAAAGTTTTCTATTTTATGAAAAAAGGGCTCCTGAGTTCGAATCCCTTGACATTTTTAACCTTACGAACTCCTTTTCTTTGTCCCATATGGCATCGCTGGCTATGAATGGGTTAACATATCTAACAAATCAAAATAAAAATCTGATAAGATGAGTTTCATATCCATAACTAAGATGCGATAACGATGTTCATGCCCCATCAATTGCTGTAAGAGAACAATGCGTGGTGTTTGTGGAAAATTCGGCTGGTGTGTGAAATTTTGGTTTCTTGACATCGATGGTGTCGCACACTTTCGACAACGGCAGCCAGATTCTCGTACACACGGTACGAGTACGATTCGGGCTTCGTGCGTGTTGTCCACTAACATGCCAGTCTCATGGTCTTTGACTGTACAGAAATAAGTCTTTGAACTAAAAAGTTATGATTCAAATTCAAAACCCTTCTTTAATCGACCATCTTTCTACCACTACCGCTTCTCTGTTACCCCGAATTATAGCATGTCCCTCGTATGTACCTAACCATTCATCTGGCTGAGATGTAACAAAAGGTGGTGTGATGTGGCTTTGCACAGGAATGGGGGTAGAGGAGTACTGATAGCACTCTGTACGAGTACAACACAAATTTGTGGTTAGCAAAGGTTTTCCATACGAGATACGAGTTGTATGCATATGCCCGCCACTTGCAACACCGCCGCCCGCTGCCCCTTAGCCACCACTTACACCAGAAGAAGAAGAGGTGTCATAGAAAATTAAAATAAACTTAACTAATTTCGTAGAGCTGTTACGGATGGTTGTGGTATGTGCAGCATAAGCCACCGTAAGTCGTTACGGCTGTCCGTCCGTCCGTCCGTATACAGTCAGATATTCTTATGTAGGTGAAACCATAAAGAATACATATTTTTGTATTGTGCCTTTGTTTGTAAAGCTACAACTGAAGAAGACGAAGGAGAACAAAAAGAAGAAGGAGACAACGCCAGATTCCTTATAAGCCACAACTCAAGGGGGGGAATAAATAAAACGTGAACGTGTTTAGTTTTCATAATTAAGTCTGGCCCCTACTCCCCCACCTCGTCATTCCACATCACAGATTACAGATTTGTCAACTCGTGTGTGTGTGTGTATTTTTTTGTGTCGTTTCTTTAAATATTTAAATTGAAAAAAGGCGGTTTTCTTAAAATGGTTAACTTGCGTAAATAACTTATTTACATTAAAAACACAACAAAACAAAAAAAAAGACAATTCATTTCTTTCACTCCAAGCCACCAAGATTGGCAGATAAGATTTTTTGTTTTTGGTAAAACATTAAAAAAAATTGGAGAATACGTTGAAAAATGTCACAAAAAATATGTTCATCATGTGAAATGTCTGTGTTAGGGACATGAGTCACATTCAATCTTAATTGTAATCTTGAAATCACTTTTATTTAAGGTGGCTCCCATGAAAATGGGTTGAGGTAAGAGGCCTACAGGAACGACGCCGGTTGACCGACGACTTATTTCAATGTTTATGTATTTTTTTCTTTCGAAAAATAGATCAATTGATACTATTTTTTAGAGACATGTTTACGTTTACGAAAATCTGGCAAGAAAAAGTGTGCAGGGTTAGGGCTGAGTGACAAAGAGAGGGCTGAATTCTATAGAATTGGGAAACATTAGAATTGAAACCACGAAAAAAGGGCACCATTCCGACACCTGTAAAGTATGCAGATGGAAAATATTTGGAAAATAGCCAAGCTAGGGAACCTAGATCTAGCTGCTTTTTCGCAGTTTTTTTGAAGCACTAAACAGATTTCCTGCCGACAACACAGATTTTCCCAATATTATTTCATAGTAAAGAAGAAGGTATGCCCTAAATAATGAAAAACAACATCAGTCAAATGGCAACCACGACCACGCTTACAGGACCATATTCTTTTCCAACCAAATGGCAACGTGGCTGCACTATGTCATCCCTCGACGATGGTCTGTTGGCGTAGATCTTATCTTTCACGTGGCGTCGCAAGGCGTTAAATCACAAGATCTCGGTGGCCAATTGTGATCACCGCTTCGAGTGAACTGAGTAATTACTTTTGCAACAATTTGATGAAACGAATATATAAACTTGTGGCACAACTATTAAAATACATGTATGTAAACTTTAAATTCAATATCCAGAGCTTGTTTGAAAATAATCACTTATTTTCATTTGACTGAGTTGTCTTAAATGTGGTTGACACATAACTTTTTGAGATCATTTGTTTTGCCCAATTGTCTCCAAAAAATGTTTTCATAGCATAAATTGATTCCTTCGTAGTAGGTTGAATAACATTCATTATGAGATCATCATCTCTTCAGCCTACTAAAGCATTTTCATCGTTTCCATTGGCCATATAACAGGTGGCGCAAAAGTAAACTTCCGATGTTTTTTTGTAATTAAAAAAAAAAATAAAAAACTTAGATTTTTCTTGTGGATTATTTTTATTTGGTCTTTTAATTTTTTTTTACATCAAGTCGAGAATATGATGTCATGTAAATGGCCGCCTCCAGAGTTGCCACTGACATTAGGGGTCAATCGCAAAATTTATAACATTTTCAGATAGGAGGATTACTTTTGCGCCACCCGTTACGTCACCTTCACTATTATCCCTTGGTCTGTCAAGTCTTTCCTATTATTGTGTATGTACTTTAATTAATTGCACGAAGTATTTAGTATTGAAATGAACATTATTTGTTGTCGCCGTTACATTCATCACATTTCTCTTAAGCGGTGTTCGTATCATACAAGTTTGTGTTTTTGCATTAAAAATGTGTTTCACTTAAACGATTTTTCAATAAACCCGATTTTCGTTTAAGCGATGTACAGAGCATGGAAAATCATCCAGAGCAATCGTTACAAATATTTATTTGCAATTAAGCGAATTTTCCAATTAAAAGGTATGCGCTTATCCGAATTCTACTGTATGTAGATATGTGTATGAATATATGTTTTGCCAATTATTCCACCGTGCTTTGCATGGTCACTGCAATGAAAATTCTTCTGTACTTCTTGAAATATTTTTCTGTTGTTGTTATACCAAGAAAATTTGTATAAATACACAGACTATTCCATTAATTCTATCAACGTCGACATTTCACCCTTCGAGAAGCGGCTAGTGTAACATTTAAGTCAACGCTTACATTTCTACAGTCAAACATAAGGAAAAGCCTTTGTTTTATACCAGGTAACCTTTTATACAGTGTCCCGCGAAATGTACTCACTCTATCTCTCGCTCTCTCTCTCTCGCTCTCTTTAGTATAATATTTTATGTCGTTCATCAGATTTACGTAAAAGTATTTATCCTATGTACGTGGGTTTGTACCGACATGGCTTCAGAAAAAAAGGACATACACTCAGAAATTGTTGTTGTTTTCAAGCTGTATTCTCGCTGTGAATGAAAACAGCAAATATCCTTTTGTTCCATTGTTGCTAAAGAAATGTGATACACACACACATATACATGGTTATTTTGTATGCTGCCACTACTGACGTATACATTGTGTTACCCTTAATTATGAAGTATACACACTTACCGACATCTCACTCCCCTCTCTCGCACTCTCTGTCACTCTCTCTCTCCCGCTCCATCACCGGCCGACTGTACTGTTATCCTTCAAACGTGTTGTATAGCAGGAAAATGGATCACTAATTATTTGAAATGGAAAATGTGCAGCATAAAGAATAAGTGCAAAAAAAAAACAAAAAGAAAATATGGACAAAATAAAATAGGACAGTTTAATATCACTTGTCGGAAAATACCGTATCGAAGACATTGACGGAGATGCGAGGAAGGCGTTTGAAATTGTTTTTTTTTTTGCATTTTTATCAAGAGACATTTTTCCACATTTTTCATTAAAGAGAGTGTAATGTTGCCAAATTTCATTTCAATGACTTTCTGGTCCTAATTTATTACATAATTGTATGGTATATTCGGATATACATACGTACATATGTATATGTATGAGATTAGTTACAAAACACCCTACACATCGTTAAGTAGCCGGCATTTTATCATGGATATGAACTAACTATTATATCACTGTTAAACGAATATTTCGAATATCAATTAATATAGTATTAATAAACCGTGTATTTCAAAAGGGCGGTTTCTGATATCCAATCTCAATTCAAAACATTGGGTTTCGATTTATCCCACATTTCCACTCTCAACGCAAACCGAGAGTAAAAACCGGGCAAATCTCTGGTTTTGTTATTTTTTGTAAAAAAAATTGTTTAAACCATCTTCTACAAACCAATTTTCCACCCTACTGTGGTATATGTTCGCCGCGATCCAATCGATCTGTCCAAATTTCCACTACTTTTTCTAATAAATGCTTCAAGAGTTGCTGGTTTATCGGCATAAACCGATGACTTACCATAGTCCCACAAAAAGTAATCCAGAGGCGTTAAATCGCAAGAACTAGGGGAACAGGACCACTGAAATGAAGATGACTTAATAAAATTGCCAGCAGTAATGCAGTCTGTGGACACCATTGACCTAGAGACGGTTTAGCCATCTGCTGCTGGAATTTCGTGCCTTATTGTGTTTCAAACGATCTCTAAATAGTTGTTCAGACGAATTGGTTTAAAGGAAATCCACAATTTGAAAAGTGGTCGTAGAACTATTGTTTTTGCGTCAACAAATCTTCGGGCACATTTTGGAAATTGCTGATGAGACAACGTTGACTAATTTCACTTCCAGTTGACGAATCTATGTTGCCAAATTTTGTCAAGTCGTTTGTGTTTTCATAAATACTAAAACCAATGACACCCAAGCGAATTGAACAAATCCACCCTCTCCGGTTTTGGGGGGGTGTTCATGGCTGTTGGCGTGTTCTTTGGAATTAAAGACAATAAACCAACACCTCGTGGTCGGTCACCTTTTCATAAACACCCACCCCATTTTAGATGATAATATGCATATATTTCCTGCCCCACCCCACACCACCCCAACCCAACCCATTGTCATTGTTCATTTTTCGTGAGTATTCTATTGAACTGCCCATTTGGGTTTATGGTCGAGCGGACAGACAATACTAATTAGGAAACAATTAAATACATATAAATATACACGTGTGTGCGTGTGTATCTATTCGAATGTAAAAACTTTTCACAAACAATTCAATTGACAAAAACTTTTCGATATTAGTGAATGGATTGGGGGCGGAGAGTGGATATCATAAACGACACTCCGGCAACAGTGCGTGTTGGGAAATAAACTCTTGAAACGATGCGACGTTTTGATGACCGGCCGTCCGGTCGTGATCGGCTCTTTGTTTGTGGGACAACAAACAAGTAGTACCGTGTCATCAGGTCAACACTTCCTTCCCTGAAAGAGGTGTTGGTGCGGAACACAGTGGGCAAGGTAGACAAATTAAAGAAAAGTAATGCGGTTAATGATAATTGGTAATAATCAAAAATAAAAATTGTAGTTGCTTGGAAACTCAAAAGGAAATGCCTGTAGTAGATTGTGAAATGTTTCCGGTTGAGGAAGATCAGTACCGTGAGGGTGACCATAATTATAGTGGTGGGGAGAATGTATTATTTGTTTTTGCTTTTTTTTTTTTGGTTGAACCCTCTGAGAATGCCTCCTATGAATGGAATACACAGCTCAGATTGTGGAATGTTAGGTAGAAGAAGATATATTCAATATAGCACATAATTGGACACACTTCTTCTGGAAAGTTGTTACCTGTTGGCCTCAACATCCCATTACGAAACAGGAGATGATCACAGTTCGGGATGTTTGTTATTGTGTATGTATGCGCCATTGATGAAAAATGTCTAAAGAAGAATTTAAATATAACATGAAAATTTCTATATACAGATTTATTTTTGATTTCTATTTCACGGATTTTTTCCTTTTTAACCAAAAATACCTAAAAGCATTATTTGACATAAACAACTCTTCAAGGGACTCCATGTTGAGCCGGGTAAATGAATACAAAAAATATTACAAAAACAACAATTCAATCCCTCTGACATGTTGTAGCATTGTTGTAGCTTCTTGCTTTGCTTGTAATTTTGTAAGAAATTCCATTTATTATTATTTTTTTTTTGAAAAATTTTCGTCCGACATCTTCGAATCACAACCAAACATCTCAGGGGTAATTTTATCACAGTTTACCGTCGTGTAGTTCGCACCACAATCTTTTCGAATCTTTCAAAAGGAAAAATAGGAAACTGAAGAGCTATTTTATGGGCTGAACTAGGGTTATATAGTTAAGACCAAAAGTCGACTTTTCGACTTTTCGACTATTACAATAAAATCAAAAGTCGACTTTTAGACTTTTCGACTTCTTAGTATAAAAAAGTCGATTAAAGTCGACTTTTCGAATTTTTTCTTTAGATAAAAAAAAATGCAATATTTTGGAATAAAAATATTAAAAACTTTTATATAAAAAAAAAGTGTTTATAAAGGTAATAACATCAGGTAATTCATGTAGTTTTTAAATTATATATATTCAAGTTTTTAAAAACTTTTAAAAAAAGTTTTATTTAAAATAGTTGATCAATATTCCTGGAACCACATGTCCGCATCTAGTGATCTCAAAAAGATAATCATATTTAAATTTTTTGGGGAAATTTGGCTCCGAATTTGGGTAGCAATAAGTCCTGCATGCGAAAATAATCTCTCACACGGGACAGAAGTGCCAACAATTGACAACGTTTTTTTTCGCAACTTTTGCAGTAAGTGGGTACTCGCTTTCTATTGTTCTCCAAACAAGTAGTGGATTAGGGTTTGTTTTACGACAAACTGGCGGTGTCTTTAAATATTCCTTTAATTGTATTGGAACACCATTGCCATCATTATGGCCTTTTTCGCGCCTTGTGCTTACACTCTTGTCAAGGAACCCCCATATGCAATCCTCTTCGTTGGCCTTGAAAGAAATGAAATTACGCAATACGCTTTGTTTGGATGACAAGTAAAAATACATATGGTTATATTTGAAGATAAAATAAAAAGTCGAAAAGTCGAAAAAGTCGACATGAAAAAGTCGACTTTTAGACTTTTTTAAAAACAAAAAGTCGACTTGCCGACTTTGACTTTTTTGTACCCAAAAGTCGATTAATCGATTAGTCGAAAGTCGACTTATAGAACCCTAGGCTGAACAGACAATGCGACTGAGAAGAAAATTTTATTTTGAAAATGACGTAAATCCAGAGCTCAAAAGAAAAAAGTATTCAATCCAAAATTAATTCATATTTCAAGCACTAAGATTTTTAAATTTCTGTTCTGTTGGACGTTTTTTGTAATTGAATTAAATGTTATTTATTTTATATGTTTTGCTTTTTAAATTACTTATTTACTAATAGAATATAAAAATTGGCAAATGCCGAAACTATATCTCTCCGGATTATTAAGCAGACACGTCGATGGAAACTTGGAACCTTAATCACATCTCATCAGATAGTCGCCAATCGCGCTTAAATTAAAACTCACATTTGCTTAAATTCAGGGTGAAGAATGAAGGTATTTGACACTCATCTCCTGGTACCTCCCAGAAAAAAATATGTCTCCCTTCTTTTGGTTCGCGTAATAACTGCAACAATCTGAATTGTATTTGTTTCCAATACTTTCATCGGGTGAGGGAACATTTAAACATTAGTCTCGCACCTTTCAGGCACCTCCCGTACAAATGACCCACTTGGCTTTGTTGTACTTTTTTTTTTGAGGAATGTTCCGGACAAACTTTATAAGTTAGCCGCGTAAGACACTTCTCTCGACTGAAACATTTGTACTCGTTTTGTTTCAACAATTTGCCAACTTATTGATCTCTCGCATCTGAAAACAATTCCCAGTATTTTCTTCTGCCGCACGGCAATTTATTCTGGAATTTCAAGTGTTTGGAATGTGCTTTTGTTTTCTAGACACACATTTCAAATTTGCTCTTTGTGCAAAAATCGAATTCCAATATTTTCAGCGGACCAGAAAAATGTAAACAAAAGAACGTAAAGAAATTCTCCCCATATACAAAAATCAAAGCTCATTAAAAACATAAAAAAAAAAACTAAACAAAAAAAAAACAAAACAAAATCAACGAAATCAAGTGAAACATGAACGACCGGTTTATGGCATCTGTTTAACCATGAAGTCATTGAAGTCGAACATTTTTATTTTTATACCATAACCGTGTTGTGTGTATTTAACTCTATGACTTTTCGATATTCTGCTGCTGTCGTTTTTGTTTCGCTTTACGCTGCGCTTCATCATTCATTCAATATCAATTACGGGGCAAGCACAGACAAAAAAAAATCGCATATACACAATGATGACGCAAAAAGTCTAGGGTACTCATCCGTTCATACGTTCCGCACAATAACAAATACTATACAAAGTTTCTCATGCTGTTCTTGGGCAAATTGAATTCAATCTTCTGCCGCGCACACGAAATATGAAGACAACAAGCATCTCCTCAATCAAAAGTTATCGTATAAACGGCATTTTTTCAATTTATTTAAATTAATAGAAATGAAATTCATCTTTATCAGCAGCGTTTCGGTTTTTTTTTTCCTTTTAACAATAAGTCTCATAAATTAGACGATAAGGTCATCGCCATAATATCTGTGATACACTTTTGGTGTGTTTTGTTTTTGGAGACGATTTGTAATGACGATTTACATATGATTTGTTTGGAGGTGTCGGAAAAGGTGCGACTGTGTTTTTTTTTCATTGTAAAATTAGAGCCATTTCATTTGAGCTATTCATTTTCTAAACATCATTTTCAGATGAGCTCGAAATTGACCTCAATGAAATTATCAGTTTATGCACAATCCAGAGGTCTGACAGAGTGAACAGCAGATAATTCAGTCAAATATCTACTAAACAAATGGTTCATTAAATAATATTCACACTTAATTTTAATTTTTTTCAAACGATGGAAAAAATTAGGATTTGAGGTGAAATGTTAAAAATGTATATTCACTGTTACTAAGTAGACAACGGTTTCGCTATCAGCACCCAAAATCAAGTTCCAAAACAAACTAAAATCGAGACCAGCAATAGAATTTCATACGTTTCTACTTATGAGAAGTAAATAGTACTCAGCTGTTGCAAATACTTCTCAGCTGTAGTACATTGTACTGGATTTGAGTAAATGATGAACATGGTCCGGACACTTTTCCCGTAAAAAAGCTATGGTTTCGTCGCTTGTGTGGCACGTAGCGCCGTCTTGTTGAAAGTAAACGTTGTCCAGATCAATATCATCCAACTCCGACCATAAGAAATCATTAATTATCTCTCGATAGCGCAAAACATTCGCCGTAACTGTTGATCCAACCTGATTTTCGAAAAAGTAAACCCCATAAACCCCACCAAATAGTCACACGTTGAGGATGGAAAGGCTTTTCAACAATAACTCTTGGGTTTTCCGAGCACCGGATGCGACAATTTTGCTTGTTGACGTAGCCGCCGAGGTGGAAATGGGCCTCATCAGTCAAGATGATTTTTCGATGGAATTCCGTATCATTTTCATGCATTTCAAAGATGCAATCTGCAAAGACACGACGTTGTTGATGACCGGCTTCAGTTCGTGTGTTAACTAAACTTTATAAGCCTTCAGACCCAAGTCTGTATGCGAATTACGGTGTAATGACGTTTGTGGAATGCCGAATTCCAAAGAACGACAAGGAATGGACAGACCTTGGTTTTCTTCTACAGCAATATTATCAGTTGCTATTAAGCGGCGTGCACGGGTTTTATTCTTCCCATCACTAACTAGTCCCAACAGCTCGAATTTTTCCAGAAATTTCGATAAGGAGCTTCACGACGACCCAAACATGCTTTAGTTTTGCGAACTGTGACTGCAAGTAATGGCGTAGTTTCTACTGGTCAAATGTCAACGAATAAAAGCTTCAAAAGTGACTGCTACCCTAATGCCGGGTAATTCAAAATAACACCTCTTGTTGGAAAACCCTTTAGTATTACCATTCGAGAGAGGAGTTTAGAAAAATGTTCCATTTTTAGTCATTTATTTGTCAACAGTTTTAGCTAAACTATGGAACATGTGATGTCCTGTTTCAATTCCATGGCATTCCGCTGTGTTATGTGTCAAAAATATCATTGTACTGCTTGAATTCCATGTCTCTCTGGATTTTCACTGCCACTTAACACACTATACCCATATTGAAAAATAAATTCCAACTGATTTTTTTATGTTTCAATTCCTTAACATACCAAACCAAATTTATTGTTATTGAAAATTGTCCAAATAAATAAAATATTCGACAAACCCATTATGTGCCATCTACAAAACTACATTTCCTGTTTCAAATCCCAATCATTTCTACTTCGTGGTTCACCATTCTAAATTGTTTCTGCATTAAAAATGATCAAGCAACAAACACTGCATTGTTAAAAGTGAAATTATTCAGAGTCGTCGTTACTTTCGTGTAACGCTACTCTTGGGCGACGCGTATTTCCAACTCCCGCAGCTGACGCTTTGCACATTGCTCCTATACGCATGTATCCGTTGAAGTACACCAACAACACAAATAAATGCCTTCAGAACGACCAAAACTGTGCAAAAGAAGTAAAGAAGTATCAGACAATCCGAATTTTAATGCCAAAGCACGTTCTGTTCGGTTGTACAAGGCGCGAATGGCAAATGTCGCTTTGCGTTGCTAATAGAAGAACGCACCACACGGCACGCAGATGAATAGACAGACACTCGGCAGCGGTCGGCCGGGCCGGGCCTGTTTGAATTGTATCAGACATCAGCACGCTATGGATGGATGAATGGTCGACTGGACGGACGGTCTGATGTCAATAGTTTTGTTATTTGGCGCGGTTGTTATGTGTTTTCTGATATTCTGGTTTTAGTTGTCTTTATTCACTTCTCTGTTATAAATATTTGTTGCGTCGAATATGGTCTTTCAACAAGAAAAAAAGCTTAATTACTAATTTGTGCCCAAAAAACTAAAAACTGTCGAGGGGAAATAGAGAATTAAGTAATATTTGTTTTGTGGATGGATGGATGGATGGCTTGGATAACACTCAATTGTTTGAAATGAAAGTGGAAGGCCAGTCTTTGATCTGCTTTCAGTTCAGTTTAGTTGGGTTTCGTTTTAATTCTGCTGTTTTGTGTGGAAAAGTGCGATTAATTCCAATCAACCATGTTGAGGGAGGGAAAACGGCGGCACTGCCGTATGTGGAGTAGAGCAGCTCGACACATCCATCCATCCATTCGTTATTATCACTCTATTTTGAATGGTTTTCAAAACTGCTCATTAAGAATTCGTCGTTTTTTTTTTCTTCTGTCTTGTTTTACATGTTCCATTTGAAAACAGTAGCCGTTTATTGTTTACATTCACACATTTATTCGTTTGGTTTTTTTTCTCTCTACTGTTTCTGTTGTTGCTTTGTTTATGACTAATCTTCGGAGCTTAAGTGATTTTAAATGAGTTTTTTCTTCGTCGTCATCTTGTGTTTTGTAAATCCACATTCACATTCTTTTTTTTCTCATTATTATTCCCCTCCCCCCGCGCCGGACACATATGATAAATACAAATTATTAACATTATTTTGTAAACATTAAGCGTTTGTACACATGTGCAGTCGCCAGTGAGTACAACACTATTTAAAGAACAACATCTAGAACGAGTTCTTAATCAAAACTTAGATAAGTTGGAAAGGATGACTGTGACAGAAAGTACTTGAATTTGGTTCAGCGAAATGTTAGTTCAACGGCAAGTTCTTTAAATGCTAAAGAACAAATAAGCAAAGTCTGAATTTCCTAGTTCTTTACGGTGTTAGCGATGGTCACACATATTTGTTGTTGTTATCGAATTTATTTATTTATAAATTACAATACACAGTAAATTTATATTCTAGTTTTGGGGTCAAGGGTAAAACGGGTGACACAGACTATTTGGCTAGATTTTTGAAACAGACAAAGTCTCTGGTGGGAATCGAATCCACAACCCCCACGTTGATAGGCAAGCACGCTACCATATCGACTATCGGGCAGCTTGTTATCGAACTTGTTCCACAGATTGTAAAAATCGCAGGCATTTTCAACTCTTTTAACCCTTTGACTGTCCCCATACAAACATTTTTTTTTGTACCATACGTCCACAGAAATAATTTGGTAATAATGATTTTTTTTTATCGATGTTTATCGTTTTCTATCTTGGAAAGTTGCAGTTTTTTCATATACATATGTTTATTGCTTTATTAAAAAAAAAGCATTCTCTACACGCTCATGGCATTGAATCACTTCATTTTCCATAAGTTCATACAAAATTTTTTTGAAAGAAATAAGACCAATTCTGTATCACATATGATGCACAAGCGTATCAATCATAATGTCTGTGCATTATATGTGATGCATGGGACAGTCAAAGGGTTAAAAGAATTCTGGGTACCGAGTATCGATCTCAACAACTTCACATTTCACGAACTTTGTACAAAAACCCCTCATTAATCGCTTAAAAGGTTCAATTGACTCATGAAATGGATGCACACGACCATGGCGCTTCTCAGTTTGTGGCAACTCGAAATGGACTCGAGAGTTTTCCTGTCAAAACGTCTTTTTATTTGGATTTTATACAAAATTTTTCTTTCAGTGTGGTTATACATGTCTTCAAAAATTATAATACTAATACTATGGGTGTTCAAGTCCCCAAAACTGATCTCGCTCCACCCTATTGAGCATTAAGTGATGCATTCTTAATGCTAACAATCATTGTCGTCTTAATTCCTACTCACTTGACTGTGAATACCCTTAATACTTTTTCGATCTCCCGTATCAATTACCACTTTATTCCGCAATGTTCAGTGTCCATTGCAACATTGCAATCTTCAACCAGCGTGTGGGTGTTGTGCGATTTGTGTCATATGTTGTTATGCCCGTTAAAGTCTGTTCGAGTGTAGGGCATTTGTTGTCATCGTCTACTGTAAAGTGACAAGTGTGAACGTTAAACGAGTTTGTTTGGTTAAATTCTTGTCATTATTAAAGTTAATTGCACATGTGTGTGATGTTTATGAAGCGTTTTAATAAATAACACATCCGAACATATTGAACTTTGTCCGCGTGGAAGCCTTCCTCCCATCCTCCCATCCATCCATAAATACATCTTCGTCTGCACATCTCATACATTTTATTTTTCACAATAAATTCATAAGTGAATGGGTAATTATAGACGACATACACATTGTTTAAAATATAAAAAAAAAATAATGATTATACACACATACATTTACGAGCGTCGAGTTGCTTTTGAATGGCTGGCTGTCTGCAACGGAAATGTTCTAAATATTTTGTCTCATAAAGCGACAAACAATTGAAAATGAAATAAATTAAAAATAAACGAAAAATGTTTAATGCGTGTTTGTGCTGCTAACTAATATAGATATCAGATTAGACAAATATGGCGCAAATATGTCAATAGCAGGCTAACGGGGGCTGGCAGACACTAACATGAAGACAGGAGACGTGTACGACGTTCGTGCGTTGAGTCGTCTAATAGTTGTACATGTGACAGGCAGCATCGATCATTGGACAACATTGGCATCGTTTTAGTGTGCCTTCACAGATAATGCAAATTTGCCACATCACACATTACAAGTGAATTTGAGAAATGTGTACGAACAAATTTTAAAAACACGAAAATGTGCCAGAGGTGTTTTTTTAATGTGTACAGGCACTGCTGCTACGGCCAAAGGGATAGGGTGGCGTAGTATGACAGACAATGAACTCGCTTTCGGTGAAGTAAAGTTCTATGCGAATAGAGTTCTAAGCATCCAGACATGCATCGTCTGATGCATCTGTCAATCGGTGTGTATTCATACATATGTGGCATTCCTCTTATGAGACATGCTTCGCTTCGTAATGCCATGATTAAAGATATCCCCCCCCCCATCAAATGACAAAGCCTTACATTTCGCTTTGGCACTTGATATCGCACATAAATAAGTTTAAACTTAATTGTTCAAATCAATTGTGCTATGAATTTATCGCTGTCATGGATGACTGCGACGCATGATTTTAAAATGCATAAGTTTGTGTTGTGTTCGATTTAGAGTATTCGCGCTTCGAATATGTTTTGTAGTATGGCAACGTAAGACAGTGTGTTGTGTGTTTGTAAATGTGGCCATTTTAATCTAAATGTCAAAAAAGTTTTTAAGTGGATGGGGCATTTGAGATAACTCATTGTAGAACTTTTGTAGATTCATAAATATAAATATATATAATATAAAAAATATAAATTTTTTGAAAAATATATGTCACTACATTTATCGAAACAGGGTGGGTCAAGTAAAATTGGGAATACAGTAAAACCTCCCATAACAACACTTTCCTTGAACGATCACCCCCCTTGAAAGGACACTGTTGCCAGGTCTCTGCAGCGTTCCATAAGAAACAAAAATACAAATTGTCCCTTGAACGGACACCCCTTCTTGTACGAAAACATTTCAATGGTCCCGTCGGTGTACGCACAAGAGAGATTTCACCGTATACATTTTTGGTGTGTTGAAACATCAACCGTCTTAGCAGTTGACCTTGAAAACAACATTTAGTAGATCTCAGTAACGCGCGTATGGGGACGTCCGTCTGTTCCCTGTTTTACTAGCCTGCTAGATTAGCAAATTGCATAGAACACAATTAAACTGGCCTACAGCTACAAAGTATCTCCAGTTTCTTTGTAGCTTACACCATTCTGTGGCCTGAAGTGCTGTTAACCCGCCAATGGTGACGCAAATTTGACATTGATTGTCGGTGACGCTGGTCTCACGTACGGGGGTTTTCTACTGAAGATTTTTCGTGCACATGTTTTCTTTTTAAATCTATACTCTTTGGCAAATCAAAAAATATATTTAATCAATTTAGGATCCCATGTTATAAAACACACCCGGTCTCACAGACCGTATTTACCCAGGATACGAATTTCAGCTGCGCTTTATCATGTACAGCCGGCGACATTTCAAGTGAAAAAACGACGTTCGAAGGGACCACAGCTGTCTGGATTTAAATGTAGCTTTGGACAGCCATCGTCTGTTTTTATCACTCAGCCGATGTTTGAAATGGGATGGGGACATATCGTGAAAAACTCCCTGACTTCAGTGGAATGTAAAGGTAAACTGAACTTTGTGTGGCAGGATATTCGAATTCGTGGCATTAAAGCCACGACAGCCCCGCAAAGAAAAATACTCATTACATTGTAGCCAATGAAATGTTGTCATAATTTAAATGAAACTCTTCATATATGCGATGATACATATGTGATTCTAAACAACAAATATTTTCAGTATAAAGTCAATTTATAATTTGCGGCCTTTTGGTGTTTCCATCTAGTAAAGTTTTTTAGTAAAGTTTTATTTTTACCAAACTTTACTTCGAGTGTAGTAGAACACAGAAAATGTTTAAGACATTTGCACCCATATTCATAAAAAATTGTAAAAGTCTTTGTTAAGAAAAATTTGTGAAAATTGTTATTGTACTTTCAAAGATATTTCTTAACAAAGGTTTTTTAAAATTTTATGAATACGGAGGTTAGGTTTCATTCAATGACAAAGACAGCTACAATTAAGTTTCCATCATCTCAACAGGAATGCCTCCTATGGTCACAGTTTGTCCGTCTCATTGTGTTGCGCGATACATTCGTGTGCTACCATCCCCTGCCACAAAACTGTGCGGTTTTTTGTTTTAATTGCAAAACTTGCCACGATCTTTTTGCTGTTTTTTTTCTTCTGTGCAATCGCATCCAAAAGGAAACGAGATCAAATCAAAAGATCACCGCAACGTCTTTCCCCGCACCCGGCTACTGGTTGCGTGGGGCCAGAGCGGGGTCTGTTACTTGTGTACGTCTGAGTACAACAAAATGCAGCTGTCGAACATCTGCCGTTGAAATGTCGTCGCTGTGCATCGTTGTCAGTTTTAGCGCAGATTTGGGGTGAAGATTTTTGAAGAAAACCAAAAAAAAAAAAAAAAAAAAAAGACGTGAATAAACAAGAACTGCTTTTCGGTTTCAAATAATAAATATTTTAACTTTAGTGAGCTGATAATCTAATGTGTCATACAGATTTAAAAATTCTGTGTACAATTCTGAAAAAATCAGTGAATTTTTCTCTGATTTTGTTAAAAAAATATACGACACGGTGACCGACGAATTTATGTTCCTCTGTTTTATTCAGTTTTCTTCAACAAATGCTGTTTTTTTTGTGTTTTCTTAATCCTTTTGTTCCCTTCTTTCGACCTTTTTTTTAAAACACTTTTAACTTGGGCTTCGTTTTAAGTGTGTGCGTGTTGTTATTTTTTCCCTCAAAATTTCTGGCAGGTGTTTTGTGTGTTTCTTGATTTTTGTGAATGAATGGTTTTTAATTTCATGTTGTTATAATGAAAAACACATACAAAACCGCCATCACACACACGTACAAATAATTTAAGTGGTTTCAAAGAAGAAAAAAATCCACAGGAATGAAATATGTGGTGTGTAGGTACAGACGAATACATCTATTGATGTAAGTGCGTACTTCGTAAAAAACCATGATTACTTTTTTTTGGGTTTTACATAATTTTACGTGAGACAACATAAAGGCAGGCAGACAGAAAGAATGCAATGAAAATGTAGGGGATTATCAATAATAGTACAGAGTAGTACAGATCCCGCAGCTTTGAAAAGATCCAAAAACATAAGAACAAAGCGTCAATGATACATAATATCGAATTTATTGCAGTGAATTCCACAGCTCGTTCCCTCTAACACCATAGAACCTTTAATGCGACTTTGTTTTCAATAGGATGTAAGAAAGTATTAACAATATAAATGATATGCACAATAAAGTGTTTTATTTCTTTTCACAAAAGTTTTTGTAATTTGTTCCCTTCAAAATTGTACCACAACCAATTATTATTTTGAAGCAGAAAAAGGACAAATCCTCCAAGAACTCTTTAAACTACTGAATTCTAAAATTTGAAATCTCATGAAAAATAAAACAAATTAAATTGAATTGTTCTATTTATTTTTGTTATTGTTATTTCTGAACTAACACGTCCACCTCTCATCGGGAAACTCCTTTCCTAAAACAAATTAATTATAATTTTAATAGAGCATTCTAATGCTTCCTTCCTTCTGTATGTCTGAATGTCATTAATCAATCACCAGATGACCAAAAACCCCCATACGATTTTCTAGGAATAGAAAAGAACCCCCATAACCTATCATATTCAGGGCGGGACATCCACTAATGAATTAGTTTGATCATGGGTATAATATTTCACATATAGATGGCGCCACGACAAAACTCAGAAATATTTACATAACAACGTCTCTGGCATTCCAGGAAATTAAGAAAGGTAATCAGGGAAATCAACTAACGAATTGCTTTAGTTTGATCATGGGTATACTATTTCACATATAGATGGCGCCACGACAAAACTCAGAAATATTTACATAACAACATCTCTGGCTCTCCAGGAAATTAAGAAAGTTAATCGGGGACATCAACTAACGAATTGCTTTAGTTTGATCATGGGTATAATATTTCACATGTAGATGGCGCGACGACAATACTGAGAATACCTGACATTCCAGGAAATTAAGCAAGCTTAACAGGGACATCAATTAATGGATGGCTTTATTTTGATCAATGGTATAATATTTCATATATAGATGGCGCCACGACAATATTTACATAACAGCGCTCTGACACTCCACAAGATGAAGAAATTTCTCAGGTGACGCTTGTCTTTTTCTGAAAATTGTTTTAGACAAATGCATTTTATGTTGCCCACGGCAGGACATCAATCAAGTGTATAATATTTCACATATAGATGGTGGCACGACAAAATACAAAACTGGTTTACAAAATAACAAACTGCCATTCTAGGCCTTTAACAAATTGCTCTGAAGTAAAAAGTAGTGCATCCACGTAATTTACTAAATCTTATTAGCTGCAATATAAGACTGAAGTCGTATTTGGAAAGACCTCCAATGGAATTCCATGTACTCACTCACTACTTTTTCCACTTCTACCGTTTCGACTTCAAGGTGTTTGCTAGAATTAGTACCATTTGGCCTGCTCCCCTCTAGATCAATGCCAATTATAGGAGTGTATTTTCCTGTGGCTTGGCTCACAAACATTTCCATTAAAATAAATTTGGATTTGTAAACAAACTCTTGTTAGTTGGTGAAGCCCAATATAACTCATGTTTCGCTTTATATTTTTTCACAAATTAGAATGGACTTGATGACGAAGAAAGTTTTTCAACCGTTTCTTCAGACATTGTATTTGCAAAACAATCCCACTTTCTGGATTATTTTAACTTAATAGGTTTGTTTTTTTGTACAGTGTACTCTCTTCTTGCGGACACCCCACTTAAGCGGACTCCTTTTTTCAGTACCATTCCGCTTCAGTCCTCGTGTGTACTTCTCTCATAAGCGGAGTACACTGTAATTTTCATTTAAAGTCGATGAAAATAGTCCTGAAATCCTGCAGTTTCAGCATCTCTTTCGCATTCCTATGTTTTTAATTTGAATATTAAAATATTTTCCCTAGACATGTGTCATAATTGGACTCCCCCTTCTCGAGAAAAGGCAAAAACAATCTTACAAGATTTTTTTTCGTTTTGTCTGTGTTTCAACTCTAAACTTTTTTGCCTTTTTTTTCAAACTCTATTTGCTGTCACACCCGCTAGGGGGTTTTTTTTTTTAAAGAAAAGAATTACAAATGCGATGCAAGGCGAATGTGTTTATGTTTGCGTTATTTGTTGTGTATGTATGACACCAACCGACTCTCTGCCGAGTTCGGAAAGGGTGGGGGAGTGTTGTGTCTAAAGACATGTCGAGGTGCTTAAGGCGCCTTTACACTATGCGCCATTGACACTTTAAATAAATGATATGTGCTGTTTTAGAGTTGCCCCAACTCTTCTTTTGCCCGGACATCTGTCGAGCGATTTCTTACCCTAGGATCATGCTTTCGGTGTTGCATGCATTTGTATGGTGTAACTGCATCTTTCTCTTGCCACGTCGAGTCGACTGAAAGGAAGTGTGTCGTTTAAGGTGAATTTGCCCTTTCACAAAGCACATGTGCCTTAGTAGGACATCGCTTTGTTCCACATCTTCAATCTTTTTAATATTTTCCACGCTGTCCTCCATCTTTCATAGTGTAAATATCTCCCTCCCCCCCTACTCCCTAGCACCCTCATACACTAACAGGGAGCTGTGTATGTAAGACCACAACGGCATTCAGACACAAATTGGTTTTGGATGATGCACTCCGAAGCGACACTATAAAGTGTCATCGACACCTTTATTTTGTCCCTGATGTTGTTGTGGATGGTTTTCGTTCTCGGTGCGAACCAAACGACATGACAAGACAACAGTGAAGTCTGTAGCAAAACTGGCGATGGCTTATTTTTATCCAGGGCAGAAAACGATAAGTAGGGAGTCTACGGATACGGATTCTAAAATTATATGCACAATGTGTGTGTGTGTGAGGGAGATAGAGAAAAAAAAAGTGTGTGTGAGGAGGTGTATGCCAGTGTTTTGTATGGAAAATTTATGACAAATGCATTTAAAGTCTCTGATCCATGGCATTCAATTGTAAAATTGTCGGAGGCGACATGGCACGATTGTGCCCCAGAGGAGGACGGGCGGGATAGATGGATGAACGAACAGGGCATTCGTCGTCATTCAACTTTGTATGCATGAGGTTTACTATACGGAAAGCTCAAAACATAAACCATAAAAACCAATGACGTTTCACTGTGTATTGTGGCTGCCACAATTGACAAATGAACGAGAGAATAAACAAAGCAGACAAAGACAAAAAGAAAGACAAAAACAAATAACAACACCAGGCACTCACTGTATGGTCACTTCCGTTTGCTGATGTCTAACAAATCATATTGAATTAAATACATTAATTTCTTCTAACTACATTACTATTCAGAAAAACTCATGAGTTTTCTTGTTTCTATGTCATTCTAGCTTCCTCAGTAGCTTCAGCTGCCAACCCACCCGATGCCGATCAAAAAGGACCCGTTTTCCTCAAAGAACCCACCAATCGCATTGACTTCTCCAACTCAACTGGCGCCGAAATTGAATGCAAAGCTAGCGGTAACCCTATGCCCGAGATCATTTGGATTCGTAGCGATGGCACAGCTGTCGGTGATGTTCCCGGTTTGCGTCAAATCTCCTCGGATGGCAAATTGGTGTTCCCTCCCTTCCGTGCCGAAGATTATCGTCAAGAAGTCCATGCCCAAGTTTATGCCTGTTTGGCCCGCAATCAGTTTGGTTCGATCATATCGCGCGATGTTCATGTCAGAGCCGGTAAGTTGCAAGTGTTCTAGAGAGAGCGAAACAAAAAAATTACACAAAAAAGAAAACGAGAGAGTGAGTTGCGAGATGAGATTAGGGCAGAGCCAGAGAAAAATAAAAGATAATAATAATAATTATTTTTAATAAGAAAAAAACGTCCAAATTTATAAATCTTTGAGACGGATTTACCTTGGAAACAACTAAGCCAACGAAGGCTTTGTCTTTAGGAAAAGCAAAAATCTAGATTTTGTAGGAAAGAATTGTGGATTTCTTTAAAAAAGGCAAATAAAGTTGTTAAAAAGTGTTATCCATTTTCCTTTTTTAAATAAAACACATATAAAATATTTTTTTCATGATATTTCTTTTATATTATAAAGTTTAAACGTTGACATTATGTGTGAAACACTACATCATTTAAATGACCACCACGCGAAATGTTGCAAGCGTTGATTCTTTTGAGGTAATTTTCGACCACTTTTTTGGCACATATTGGGCGGTATCTCAGCCATAACCTGACGAATGTTGGTTCTTAAGTGCTCAAGAGTTAAAGGTTTATCTGCATAAACACGGCCTCACAAAAAAAAACGTCTAATAGTGTCAAATCGCATGATCTTGGTGGCCAGTTGATTTCGCCAAGACGAGAAATTACGCGGCCAGGAAATGTCTCTTGCAATAAAGCCATAATCGCTCGAGTTGTGTGAAACCACATATTCTCCAAGTCGTATTCTTCAATAGCAGGCAAAAAAGTCGGTTATATTTATTATAACACTAAATAGTTTCGAATCGGGGTATTTTTTTTAAAAGAAATCCTTAAAGTAAAAAACTTTCTTCAAAATGTTGCACATTTTCAGGAAGTCAAAGAGCTTGTAATTTAGTAAACGTTAGAGGAAAGTATTTTTATAGAAAATGTTCTCTGTGCGTATGAAGAAAACTTTTGAGGAGTGAGAGTTTTCGTTAAGTAAATGCTGGAGTACAAATTTGTTTCAGAAACCCTTTAGCTTAAGAAGAGTTTTCTTTACGAAAGTATTTAAAGAGTCTTTTCTTTGTCAGGTTTAGAAGACAGTTTTTATAAAAACGCTTAAGAGGAGTTTTTTCTAACAATTTTCTTTTAGAAAGTTCTTTTTGGGTTTTTTCCATAAAATGTCCCAGCAGGAAAAGTGGGAATTTTATTACATTTAGAATGAATTATATAATTCGTTATACAAATTACATTATGCAACATATTCCAAAGGATCGAGCGGGTAATGCCACTTGACAATGATTGCACATTGATTACCTACTGTATTCCCTTATCTGCAGAACATGGAATGTATTGTTTCGTCGTGTGACGATTATTATTATAATATTACAATATTATAATATAATATTATTATTATTATAATAAGAATAAGAATCTTTGTCGCGATATTCCTGCACGCGTATTTATATGCCAATCAGCTGGCCACAAACAATTAAAAAGTGCAATACAATTCATTCTTAAAACATTGTCAAATAATGCATTATATAATGTATTCTTTGGACACATTAAAAGAATTATTCTTTTCCTATGACATCTCCCGTGTTACGGATAATGTATTCTGGAATCAAAATATTGTTCAAGCTTCGTATTACCTTGTCGATTCCTATCGATTCCATTTGCCTGCTGGGGTATTGCTCGACGAAACCACTTAAGAGAGTCTCTTTAGGCAACAGTTTGAGGAGAGGTTTCTTTAACCTCTGTTTTATAAAACGGATAATAAGATAATAAGGATAATATAAGAAGTATAATAAGAGGTTTCGTTAAAAAAAAACACTAATTTAGATTAATTATTTTTAGACTTTGGAGACTTTGTAAAGATCTGAGCCACTTCTACCAGTGATTTCGCTGCCCTCAAAAAAGAGAATCGTTTAAACAGCTTTCCCCTCACCTACTCTCTCGTTTTCTTTTGACTTTTTAAATTTTCAGCTTTTTTGTTTGTAATTTGGTAAAAAGTCCAGCGTTGGTGTTTCCAATATGTAATTCCACTCTGCCATCGTCGTTGATTTAATTGTGTGTGTGTGTGTGCTACTGAATTGGTGTCAGAGCCTAAACTGGAGCTCGACATTAATTAGACACGACCCAAGGGAATTTCTTTGAAAAAGGAATTGGAAAATTTCCCTCTGTTTTAATTGTCTTCATTCGTTAGACAAAAGGACATTTTCGCGCCCCTTTCGTTCCAGATTCGCGTACACACGAGTACGCGCCCGTTATTGTGTGTTGGTGTATAACAATGATGCAACAATTTCGTAGTCTAACGCACACTTAGACAAATAATAATCCTACTCACATTGTTTTAATGGCATTTTAATTAAATTTTCCCTTTGCGCTCGCTTAGAGACAGTTTTGTCACTTCGTGTGAGAACGTGTGAGAATGTGTGTGTGTGTGTGTGTGTGAGAGAGAGAGTGTAAAATGTGAAACAATTGCAATTGCTTTTATTATGAACCCTGCAAACATTTTCCATCGCCTATTGTTCGCGCGCGAATCGCCGAAGAGTTGTGTAATATCGCGGCGATACATCGCGTGCGATCAATAAATTATGGTTAGGCGATTCGCCATATCGATCGCATGTGTGCCTGTCGCGATTCGCGTGTGCGATTCGCCCGCGAATCGCATTTCGCGATTCGCCCGCGAGTCGCATTTCGCGATTCGCCCGCGAGTCGCATTTAGCGATTCGCCCGCGATTCGCATTTAGCGAATCTGTAATGGGATTAAAATAAGGATGACAGAGTATTCATTCATTTTAACAAAAATTTTAAATGCATTTCATTAATTAATATTTCAGTTACATTAAAAATATAAAAAACTATAACTATTAAAAATAAAAATAATTATTAAAAAAAATATTTATTTGTGGTCCTTTCGTTTTGCGAGGCGATCGTTAGCATGCACGAAATGTTGCTGCAGAACGTGGTTGACAATGGAATCGTCGGCGCTATTAAACTTTTGTTGCCATACTTCTGTAAAATTTAAGAAAAGTTGTTTAAATATATTTTATGTTATAAAATCGTATAAAATACAAACCTCTGAGAAGGGATATGAAATACATATTTTCAATGGTATGCTTTGTTTTCGTCCCTTTCCTTTCTGAGTTTCCTCAGTCGGCAACACATTTTCTTCAACAACGTTAACATTTAATTCAACCACATTTTCAACGTTCACCAAACGATGCACTGTTTGGGTAGAACTATTTTCTAAAAAACAATAGTTGTGTCTATTTCATTTAAGCTTGCATTTTTCGCTATTAATTTGGATGCTTCCCTCTTACTTTTCAACCGTAAAGCCTTGTTTGACAACATTTTTATGAATTTTTTACACACCCTTCACAGATCACTGTCACTTACTAAATGATAATTTTGCTAATTGCCCTTGAAACCAAATATTCATTTTCCCGTTACATTAACAAAACAACAAGACAAAAAAAAATCCATCGAAACTTATGAAAAAACACTGATGACTCAACTCTAAACGATAAAAAATGCAACAAAAAAAACTATTGTGAGGAAGATTTCCCGCTACTTATGTGCGCTCGCATATTCATCGCTTAGTTTCAAGGCGTAGGCGATGGCGCGCGATTCACATCGTAAACGTCATCAAAATTGTTTTCACATTTAAGTGTTTTTAGAAAAAAATTTGAATTGCTTTATTACGCTCGCATATTCATCGCTTAGTTGTAAGGCGTAGGCGATGATTGGCGATTTTTATTCCCTGAGAAAGATCGCGTAATCATCGCCAAACAAATCATCGCCAAAAAATCTCAAAAATGTTTGCAGGGAAATGTGTAATAAAGCGAGCAATATGAGCGTGCGAGTGTGTGCGTTTTGTTGCAAGACACTTTTAGTTTTGCAAAAAAAAAAAAAAAAAAAATGTACAAAACGACAACACAATAAACTGAGCATACTTTTATGGTTTTTAACTCTTTGGGTTTAATGGGTGCTAAAACCCCACTGAACTTGCCTTTGATGTTATGTGGCTGTGACAGTAGCTGCTGACTGACGAGGCATAATAATGGCATAGAAAGGATTATTGTGATAAACTTTGACTCCAGTGAGCGAGCGAGCACACACTTGTCGACAATTATCGAAGTGAAATATTGTAAAAATCTATGACAAACATAAATTAGTGGCAAAGTGCGGTGTGGTGTCACTGGGCAGACAGATTTTTGGTGTTTTCTTTTTTTTTTTTAAAGAAAATTACACAATACATTTAAATGGTATGCAACAGTTATTTTTAGAAGCCGCAGGGAACAAAATGGAATGGAAACGCTAACAAGTTTTACAGATAATTGGATTCATGTCGGGAATTTCATTATCATAGTGAGCCAGGAAGGGTCTACAAAGTAGAAATGCCCCACTTCGCTTACTTTCAAATAAAACCCAATGCAATTTTAAAGAACAATTTTATCCTACTGAAAACAATCGGCATTCTATTCTCAGCTCTAACAGCTAAAGCGCCCCCGCATGGAGACTAGTAGTAGAAAGCAATTAGTTATAAATAATTAAAAAAAGTATTTAATTGTTTCTACAATTTCCGTATTGTTCTCAAGTTTCTTATTTTTTTTTTCAAATACAGTTTCTTTCACATTCGAGTTTCTTTTTCAAATGCAAATTAAACACACATTTTAAGTGTAAACATATAATCTGTTTAAAAGTGCGAAATCCCCCCTTCATAAAACAAGAAATTTACTAATTGTTTTTACGGGATAGTAAAAATGGCTTCTTAGAGACCTACAGCTTATCTGGCTGTTGTGTCCATGACATTTAAAAATAAATCATGAAAAATGCTCTTATTACGATCAGCAGCTGCTACATTTGTGCGAAGCGTTAAATTAGCGTTAAATTGTTTAACTTAGCAGCATTTTTATCTAATTAAAAGACAATCATAATTTCTAACCAAGTTTATTACCCTCTACCGAGGCAACACTCCGACTCCCGCACACAACTCCGACGGAAACTAAGAACCCTGCAAGGGTATGGGTGGTTCCACACAGCGTTCGGTTTGTAGCACTGAGCTGGATATAATTGAAAGATACATTCATGCCGATTAATTACTTAATTATTTAAAAGGAGTAGGGAAGTGGTTCTGACATTTTTCAATATCCTTTCAAAGATCTGCCAATAAATAGTGTAACTGAGACACTTTGCCTGGAAATACCCATACAATCTTCTGGATGTACAATTACCGACTTTCATAGATATGATAACAATTTGTTTGTTTGTATGTCGCAGGCAGGCAGGCATAAAAAAGTGATGTTTCGCTAAGACTCCATGCTTTGCCTTAGATTTTGGTCTGACATGTCATAAAAGCTTAGTCATAGACGACATCGTCGTTTTCGGGCTAGATGACGTGACATGTTGCCATTAGAGTGACGGTGGGTTCGGTGGGACGGTAGCGACGACTTAACATTTTCATCATTTTCTCAGGTTAAACTGTCACAAATAACTAAAAGCGAAAAAACAGAGCAGAGCAGAGCAGAGGTTTGGTAGCGAAGCAACACGTTTCTTGCGTTTAAAAGACACTTTTATTATGTTTTTTTTTTTGGCCATGTACATTAACTTCTTTTCTTTTATGTGTTGGGCAGAGGGGAGGTGGTAACATTATGTTTGGTTTTGGCCAAAAATTAATATGGAAGTTGGAAATTTAATCGAGAAGTGGGTATGTTGGTATGACGTAAAGTGGGTTTATGCTCAAACGAAGGCTTGTTAGCTATGCTGACACTGCCAGTGAATCTTGGCCGAGCTACACCTTACACACCGGTAGGTAGGTAGGTAGACAAGCAGGCAAGTCTATTTACTTACGTTTAGCTGAGTGTTCTGTTTTTTTTTTCATGCGGTGTGTTGAGTTGTGTCTGGTGATTAATTGAAATTACCCTAGAATTTGCTTAACATCTATTTATACCCGCCTTACAGCACCCTCCCTTTTCCGTTCCAATGGTAAAAGGAGTGTTTCATGTCTAGTTTTGGGTATTTTTGTGATTCCATCAAGTTGTGCGTTGATTGCTTGGCGGTGGGGGGTAAAGCTTTCAACATTAATTATGTTAATTAATTGGACTTATTACAGCAAGTTTTCAGTTTTCACAGACGTTTTAATGCATAGTTTAATGTTGGTTTCATAAAAACTTACACTTTTGTGTTAACCAAAAAAAACACCATTAATGGGTTCTTTAGCTGTTGAACGAGGCAAGGACCATGTTCTGTAGTTTATGATATCGGAAATATGTGTTTCGTGTACTTCCATTCTGTTCCAGCTTTAAATTGTAATGTAGGTTTATAAAAGTTGCAATAGTAAGAATAAAGTGGATGATATGCAAAATCGCTTAACTTACTGCTAAAGGGTAACATCGATTATCCATCTCTTCCATACGGATATTTGATGCAGACAAAATTGTACAACAGTTTTTGTTTCACATAAGCGATTTTTTGTTTGATTTCCATTCCAGATGTTCCCGAAAATTAAAAATCCTTCTATGCCATTATTATGTGTTGCTTCGAATATCCCGCTTATTTGCCTCCATGTTTAATGGCCTCTCAATTCAATTTCTGAATCTCCATTAATTGTGCTCCTTTTTTCGTATAAAAAAGCCACATTTCGTTTAATTAACAAACCAATTTTTTCCCGGATCAATTTAAGTTTGAATTTCTCTCGCATATTTGCCCGAGATATCTTTTGACTACCGATCTGGCCACGTCAAAAATGCCGAACAATCGAACATGCTGAATTCTTTGAAAATTAAAAATTGTTTATTGTTAAATTTAAGAAAATCGCATTAAAAGAACTTAATGTGTTCAAAATATGTGAATTATTTTTAAATGGAAATATAAAGTAATGTACAAACATGGTTCGATTAAAACGTATGGTAAAGCGGGATCGTTTAATTACCTCACCCGGATAATTACTCAAAAAGCTTTAGATTTTCAACGAGGTAATTAAGCGGGATTTACTGCAGTTCATGCTATAGGAAATGTATTTAATTTTGTTTATAATGAATAACAAAAGTTTTGAAAAAGAAATACTTCTTGTAAAAAGGATCAAAGTTTAAAAATTTGTACTTGTGTAAGACAATGAAATATTGTTTTGTTTCATTTCCACACAGTTAAGTTGGAGTTCGACATTTAACTGGAAATAGTTGGACAAACTTTGTCCGGTTCTCATGTGGTTATTACGCCTTATTGCGGTCTTCTTATGCTCCCAGTTTGTTGCCTTCACATTTTGTTCGCCAACGTACGTTTATCTGCCATTGTTGCCATCATTGTTATACATTTCATTCACTGGTTTCACACAAGCATCCTGCCAATATTCATTATTTTCTTTTGTTTATATGAATTTTTTAAAAAAAAAAATCGTTATTTCCTTTCCCTTCCCGTAACGGGGAAACTTTTAGTGGTTGCCCAATACTACGAAGCCGATGTTAATAAAGAGCACGTTATACGCGGCAATGCGGCGGTAATTAAATGTTTGATACCCTCGTTTGTGGCCGATTTCGTTGAAGTGGTCTCGTGGCATACAGACAGCGAGGAGAGTTTCTATCCAGGATCTGAATATGGTGCGATTTCAAAATCAACCGCTGCATATGTGTAGTGATTAATTAGTGTGTGTGTGTGTGTGTGGTACTAAAAACAACAAACAAACACAATCCCCAAAGCACGTTGGATACCGAACGTTTTGATTAAATATTTGATTTAGTTAGAAATGCTGCAAAAACACCTGACATCTCACCAGAAATCGCAACATAATTTTCCCCCTCTTTTGGTTTTTAGCTTTCCATCATTATCATCATCATCCTGTTTGTTACCATCATTTGGTTTTATTCCTTTTTCAGTTTTTTTTTTAGAATTTTTTTTTGGTTTTAATTGCGTTTAATTACTATTACAACAACAACAACCATGATTTGAACATTTTCCAGTCGTTTCCCAACATTATGAAGAGGATATCCATAAGGCTTTTGTAATACGCGGCAATTCGGCCATATTGAAATGTGATATACCCTCGTTCGTGGCCGATTTCGTCACTGTCATATCCTGGCACACCGATCAGGAAGAGAACTTTTTCCCCGGCACTGAATATGGTGCGTGTGCGTTGGCGTGTTCGTCCAAAACACTCCGTCGATATCGACCACTTTATCTAACTCTATTTAACCTCAGTAATAATGTTGTGTGTACATTTTAAACTACTTAAATTCTTAAAAAAAAAAAATCAACAACAAATCCTTAATCCTTCACCAAACAAAAATAAGACTAAACTTTAAACCACAATCACATAATGTTTAACACACTTTACACAACCAGGCAAAACCAACAATAACAACACACAATACAGAGTTGCTGTTTTGCAAACAAAGCGCAGAGTTGAGTTTGCAACAGAGTTTGACAAGCTCTGCATTGTTTGAGAATTGCAAACCGCACTCAAGTCTAACCCACTGGACCGACCAACAGTTTGATGTTGTAACATGTTTTGCTTCTGCGCACATTTATTAAAAAATTTGTAAATATTTCAAAATTAATTTATAATCCAATAAACAAATATAGAACTCTGAGTATATATGCAAATGTGTATGCAGTTTGACAAACACTATTCGTAGTTGTATAAAAAAATACAGTTTGACATGTACTGCTGGGTAGGCTATTGATCTGTGCGGAATACACTAAAACAATACAGAGCGGACCGAACGACAAATGCTACTACAACTTACATTCAAAACTGCGAAGCGTTACAATTATCGCAAACTGAGGCATGAAATCGCGTTGGTCTGTGAGATCCGTCATAACAACTAACCTCGTTGAGAACCATGGGGATTTGTTAAATTCCCCTAGTGCTCCATGGTGTGATTCTACAAAATTAAATTGCAAATAAATATGTTAGATTCTTAACGAAATAGATAATTGGTTTAATTTTCCTTTTAAATTCAGTTGAGTAAGCAATTGTTCTTAGAAGTTCAAGTGGAAAGACGTATCGTTCGACAATTGAATTTAAAATTTCGGAAATCAATGTCTAAAATATAAAAATAGATGGATATTATTTTGAATGTTAATACTACAATTTGGATTCGATTCGTTGTAATATATTTCATCTAAATCCAAAGAATTCTTTGGCCAATTCAGAAATAATTTATTTTCAACAACAGAAAGTTGCACACACACACACAGAGTGATGTTTGTTACAGGGCGTGTTTACATTACACTACAGAGTCGACAGCGAACAAAAAGAGCGGCGTCGAGAGAGCACACACGAATAAAAACAGAGAATCACATACAAAAAATACCAATAGATCTTAAGTCAAGCTATGCCCTGTCAAGCTGACGAATTACATTCACATGTCTCACCTGTGAACCCCGCAAGCATTACCTCCTGAGTCCTTCCAATTTACATACTTGGAAATTTCAATTCATTCACCTTCTGTGACAAGCAGGCTGTTGGACATGTTATTAGCTCTTTTTTGGGATTTTATTTAAAAAAACCCATCCTTTCAATTTATAATTCTAACCCAACAACTCAACTGTATTAAATATTCCAAAACAGTTCCATGTTATAGCTGTGACACTCACGACATAAACAAAGACAGCCCTAGGACCTCTATATGGTCCCCAAAGTAATATCGCTTTACTATACCACAAATATAACCAATATTTAATAAAATAAAAAATATCAAACTCAAATGTATAAAGAAAGTAAACAAAAAAACACAAAAGAAACTCACCAAAAATATAATCTTAACACAAAATCCCCTCAAAATGTACACAGTTTGACACACATGACAACACAAAACGAATTCACCGTTTGGCAAACACTAAACAGCCACTTGTCCATATGATGAAAACATATGCTCACAAACAAACATATCAAACAAAAGTTTAGTTGAAATCCTTTTGATTCATTTGAAATGATTTGAGTTTTCTATTGTTTTGAATGCCGTTTTAAATTTCATCGAATGCGAAGTATTTTTTACAGCGAATCCACGGTTTCCGTTTCTAAATTTATTGTTTTAAATTTGTCTTCAAAAAAAAAACAAGGGAAATATTCATTTGAATTTCGTTTTTCCTTCAGTTGTTGCCCAATATTATGATACGGATGTAAATAAAGCTTATGTAATTCGGGGTAATGCGGCCGTTTTGAAATGTGAGATACCCTCGTTTGTGGCCGACTTTGTCAGTGTTGTGTCCTGGCATACCGATCAAAATGAGGACTTTATGCCGGGCACAGAATATGGTTTGTCCAAGCACTCAGCTATTAGTTACCATACATATAATTTCGTCTCTAGAGTGAGGGGGTATTTTCCTGTATATACTCGTACATTCCCAATAAAGAATTCCAAAATTCCCTTTTACTTTTTTTGTGCACTCTTATTGTTTTTTAATATTTTAATATGTTTTTTTTTTATTCTTATTGCAAATCATTGTGCAGAGGTGACAAATTGTGTATTTGAATTATTTGATCCATTATAGGAAGCCAACATAAATTCTCCATTGGCCCCGCAAACGAATTGAATAGAATTTTTTTTTTATTGATTTCTTAGGTATACATTTATAATTCACTTCACTAACAGTAATCAAACATTATTGGAGGATTTAATTCTTTACCATGAAACCATGAGGGGAAATAGGGATTTTCTGAATTGAGCGTGATGGTGCTTCCACGAACTGACTTCACTTTAGCAATACATTTACGGTCTCTTTGAATAAAAAAAAAAAAAAACAATCAGAAATTGTCGTTTCCGACATTTCGCCTATTATGTCATACATTCTTACAAGATCCCATAGCAAATCGGAAACCGAGTATTAATGAAAAATCTAAATTAGAAAGTACATAATTCATTTTAAGCAATTACCTCTGCCAAACTAATATTTTAATTCCAACAATTAATGTTTTAATTAATTTACCCCGTCTGATAAGTTTCCATGTGCGGTTCTATGACATGCCTCCAGCATGTACAGTTCAAGTCATACCATTCCCTAAACCAAACAGATTTTAAAGTTCTCAGTTGATCCATCCCTCCAGCTTCGAATGCGTTGCATTTCATAGCATAACTGCAGACAAACAGTTCTCTTTTGTGTTCTGCAAAACGATTTGATATCTCGATAAAATTTAATCGTGAAACTTTTCCCAGGCTGCGATTTTGTTTCATTTGCCACAAAGTTCACTGACTCTCGCTGCACTTGAGAATTGTCTGAATGAAACAAAAAAAAACCCCATCAAAAAAATTATTTATGAATTCCATTGCGTGTCAAGTAATTAACTGCGATCCTCCAAACACGACTGGCGATGACGAAGCGTCGCGACGCCTTTGGTTCTGTCTGCAACAAAAGCAAATTAAGATGGAAATGTTTTCCACTTTTGCTCTCTCACAGTTTATATAATTTTCCGTGCCATTAAAATGTTCCCACCTCCTCAACATAATCGGTGCGCAGCGAGGCGATGTTGGGGAGGTGAGAACTACCGATAAAAGTGAGAAATTCTTATAATTGCATAAGACCATTAATGGAGCATTGTCGTTGCAGCTGCTAGCCGTTGAACATGCCAAAGAGTTGACGTATTTTTGTTTTTAATTTTTTTTTCTTTGTTTGTGATTTCATTCAAAATCATCTTCCCTTTATTTCATATTATAGTGGTCCAACAATTTTACGAATCGGAGGTAAATAATGAATATGTGATTAGAGGCAATGCGGCGGTTTTGAAATGTTCCATACCCTCGTTTGTGGCCGATTTCGTGCAAGTCATATCGTGGCAAGATGAAAGCGGCGAATTGTATGCCACCTTGGACGAGCAACAGGGCACGGGTACTACTGCTCGCTTTTGTAATCGCATCTCTCTGAGATGACGTTTTTGTAGAGCCCCCCTCCCTTATATCCCCAAATCATATCCCTCTTTTTTGGTGTCAGTATCTTTTCGTTTAAAATTAATTTCGATTTTTTCCGTTTTGGTTTCACATTTACATTTAGTGGTTAATCAATATTATGAAGCTGAGGTCGTCTCCGAATATGTGATCAAGGGCAATACGGCCGTACTGAAATGTACGATACCCTCGTTTGTGGCCGATTTTGTGAAAGTGGAAGCTTGGTTGGCCAGTGAAGGCACTGAATATCTGCCCACCGACAATTTTGGTTAGAAGAAGCCACAGTCGCTGCATAAATGTTTGAATCTATAATTACTTTAAGCTCTTTAATCCTTAAACATATATCCTGTTTCATATCCATTTCGTTTCTTGCATTTGGTTGATTTCTGGTATTTTTATGCTTTAATTTGCTCTGGTTTTAGTGGTCAATCAATACTATGGTGCCGATATTCTTATGGAATATGTGATTAAGGGAAACGCGGCCGTTCTGAAGTGTTCAATACCCTCGTTTGTGGCCGATTTTGTTAAAGTTGAATCGTGGATTGATGAAGAGGGCACAGAACTGAGGCACTCGGATAATTATGGTGTGATTTTGTGAAGAATACTTCGTTATGATTATAAGTGTGTTTATTTTAATGAAGGGGGGGATTTTCATTGGAAAACGCGTTTCATTCCACTACGTTCCCCATCCTCAAAACAACTTTTGAAACTTTTATTTTGTATTTAATTGTATTTTTTAGTTAGTTTTTTATTTAAATACAATTTTTTGTTTTTGCCAAAAACAAAATGTTTCAATTTCACTCGTTCCTTACCAACAGTAGAAGTTAAAAGTTCTTTAAAATCTGAGCGTTGCTCTCTTCCTGAGATTTTAAAGTATCAATTGTGTGTCAATTTTGTGGGCATTTCACTTCCATTACGTTCCTTCTGCGAATAAGTGTGCAAATCAGCTGTCACTCATTTTTTTTAAATGCCCTGTAATGTATTGTCCCATTTGTTGCTCTTCCAAGTTGTAAGTGCAATTTCCACGCAACCATTTTCTACTTATATTTCAATTCCATTTTGTTCCGTTTCTCATCACTACATCAAGTAATTCAATTTTAATAAATAACAATTTTGTAGAGACTTGTGGGTGAAATTCTTACCCTTTATATCGATTCCATTTCGTTCCTCTTCTCTTCGAATTCTTTAACTTCTTCTACTGTTGCTTAAAATTACAATTGTCTTCTTGTACATTTTTTTGGTTCAAGTACAAATTAAATTGTTTATAAATGTTACGTTGTGAGCGTTTTTATTCTGGGCAACTATTTCAGTTCCATTTCGTTGCTCCTGTCAAAGAGTTCCCAACCATTTAGTAATTTACATTTTTTCCCAGAGTTGCAGCGGTGTTTCAATTCCTTTGCGTTCCTTTGCTAAATTAAACCTTTGTCTATTGTTCTTGTAGTGGTCAATCAATTTTACGAAGCCGAAATCATGACCGAATATGTTATCAAGGGCAATGCGGCCGTCTTGAAATGTTCCATACCCTCATTTGTGGCCGATTTCGTACGCGTCGAATCCTGGATCGATGAAGAGGGCAATATTTTGACCTTCTCCGATAATTACGGTTGGCCTTATTACAGTTCTATTTGGAAAATAGTAATAATTCCTTGTTGTAGAACGAACAAAACTCCCACCTCCCATACATTCCCTTATGTGTACTATTTCATTTCGTTTTCATTTTTGTTTCATTGCCATTGTGTTCCTCGTTTATTTATTATTTTCTCTATTATTGGTTTTTAGTGGTTGCACAATTCTACATAACTGAGGCCGAAAACGAATATGTCATCAAAGGCAACTCGGCCGTGATGAAATGCAAAATCCCCTCCTTTGTGGCCGATTTTGTGCAGATCGAGGCCTGGGTCGACGAAGAGGGTGTAGAATTGTGGCGTAACAATTCCACCCAGGCTTATGGTACACACATTTTTGAGATTTCATATTTCGCAATTTCATAAATTTAGTTAATGTGCAGAGGTCCTAAGTAAAAACCATCCCCCCACCCCCTGTCCAAAAAATTCCCCTTTGCTTCTTTAAACAAAAACCATTTCATTGTTTCGTTTCTGTTTTGTTTTTATTCTGCCGAAAATAGTTGTTATTCAAACGTACGAATCGGAGGCCGACAACGAATACGTGATCCGGGGCAATTCAGTGGTTATGAAATGTGAAATACCCTCTTATGTGGCCGACTTTGTGTTCGTAGACTTGTGGATGGACTCTGAGGGGCAAAATTATTATCCGAATAGTGAAGAAATCGGTAGAGTTGATTAAGCATTTCTTTGGGGGCTAAATGTTGATGGGGGATTGTACCTCCAGTGTAATTTTCTCTTGGAATGTTCCCGCAATGTCCTCCAATCCCTCTTTATCTGTTGAATGATTTTATTTGAGTTTTATCTTTAATTTCCCATTTATTTTTACTTCATCAGTGGTCCATCAATTCTATCAGACGCGGGTAATCGATGAGTTCGTCTTACGAGGTAACTCGGCCACGTTAAAGTGTTCGGTGCCCTCCTTTGTGGCCGATTTCATAATAGTCGAGTCGTGGGTCGACGAAGAGGGTATGGAGATATTTAGAGCCAATGAAGAGGATTCCATGGGTAAAGAGAGTACAAGTCAATGTTAATATAGAAATCCTTACATCCTTGAAAACTGAATCCTGAGCTCAAAAGCGTTACCAAGAAGAACTGCCGACAAACTTAATACATCCTATAATTTCGTCGTTTTTCATTGGTTGAACGATTTTAAATATTCCCCGTTTTCTTCTTTTCCACCTCTCCAATATTCTTTTTTCAGTTGTTAAGCAATTTTTCGAATCTCAGGTGTACGATGAGTACGTCATCAAGGGCAATTCGGCCATTTTCAAGTGTCAGACGCCCTCTTTTGTGGCCGATCACATAGAGATTACCGATTGGTTAGATACGGAGGGCGGTGTTTACACCAAAAACGAGACGGGTACAAAACTTATTGTTTCTAGTTCAAATATGTAGAACTGAAGGGGGAATGTTCCTTATTTTTATAATTTCCATTTAGTCCCTTTGTTGTTTGTGTGCCTTATTTTTGTTCTCCTTTCTGTTTCTTTCTTTTTTTGGAACTTCCAGTTGTGCCCCAGTCCTATACGGTCAATGTTATGGATGAGGCTGTCCTAAGGGGCAACAGCGCCATACTGAAATGTCATATACCCAGCTTTGTGGCTGATTTCATACAAGTTGCTTCTTGGGTCGAAGATGAGGAAAGAGAAATTCTACCCTCCTCCACCCAACAAATACAAAGTGGTAAATACCGGTTCTCATAAGTGTTACAAGGATATCCCTTTCCCCTGACTACAATCCATTAATATTCCAAAAAACAAAAAAAAAACTACAACTAAACTTTCTTTCATTCATTGTAAAATTTGAGGTCGTTTTCGTTTTCGCCAATGGATTTCCTCCTTGAGCTGTGTTAGGTTTCTTTAGGTTCTTCTTGTCTTCATTCATTTTTGTTGATTTTCTTTTTCGGTTTATTCTTTTATCATTTCCTTAAACAATAAAAATCCCCATCCTATTTAATCCCATGATCCTCAAATCGCCATGGGCCATTCCCGGCCTTCCCTAATCCCTGAAAATATCCCCCTTCATGTTTGTAGTGTAGAGTTTGGTTGTATATATTTTGTAAATAATTGCAAAAAGTGCTTTAATTGTAAATCAGAAAATTAAAATTTGTATTCACAATTTAAATCACACTAATCTGTTGTGATCTTTATGAAACGAAAGATTAAAGCATTTTTTACAATTGCATGCTGTTCATTTTTTAAATATTTAACAGATTTAAAGGATTTTTGTAAAAACGAAATCACTTTCTACAACTAAAAGTGTATGTAAATAAAGCTTGTGTAGAAATTTGATGAAAAAAAATCCTTTAAACTATAAGAAATAAAAAAATCTACTAAAATCGAAAAATATAGATTGAATTCCAGTTTTGGAAAATGGAGATAAAAATTTTTTTAATATTTTCGAAATATAATTTTTTTATATAGAAATAAATTACCCAACAAAAGTTGACAATTCGTAAAGATTTACTGAAAGGCTTAAAATTAAAAATGTCTATGAAAAATGTTGCCCAAGACTATCATGAGTAAGGGGAACGATTCAGTAGTCCACAATCAACACGTTGAACAATTACAATGCAATGAAAATATTGCATAACATTAAGGAGTACTTTCATTAAATACTAAATGTGATGTTTTTTTATATCAAACATATTGTCACTCTATTTGTTTTTTTTTTTCAACAAAATCGTACAAGTTGTTTTCAAGTTATGATTAATATTGTAAAGAAATATCTCAAGAAAATTAAACATAAACATTTAACAACAAATTAAAATGTTTTTTTTTTTAAGAAATTCTATCAGCAGAAATTACAATTCCGACGATTTTCATACTTAGGGGACTATTTTACTTCAGTGTAGGGGTTATTATTAGCAAAATGTGAGTTGTAATCAGCTGTTTGTTAAAGGTACTTGCTGACTAAACAACATTTAAGCTGGTAAGAGACTAAGGCCCATTATCTCAATGTCCGATTAAAATTTATCGTAACGATATACTACCGGTTACCACAATTTACTTTTCTCAATATCTTCTTGGCGTTTATGGGATCGATAAATGATAATAAATGTCATTTGTCAGCCAGTTCATTTAACGAATACATGAGAAAATGAAAATGTTTAACCGGCAGTATATCGCGTCGATAAATTAATGTGCCGCTTAATAAACCGGCACTTTAATCGTACATTGAGATAATGGGCCTAAACAAAACATAGTGATGCAATTTTACTGAACGAACAGCGTAACTCGCAGCAAATATATTGGATCCTCCACCTGTTCTTCCAGAGTTCTTAAATTGTCCGTCACAGAGATCGTTTAATTTGTTTTATGTTATATTTACATTGATGTAAGTCATATTTCTTTTTCTATGTGTCCAATTTTAATGTGAGGGTTAATAAAATGTAATGAAACAATTCATAAATCAATGGGTCATAAAAAATAAAAAAAAAGTTGATTCAAGTAATGAATTGACATATTTTTTTGTATTTCTAGTTTTAATGAAAGTATTCCTAAATTTTAATGAAACTGTTCTCATGTATCAGTGAACCGACTATTTTGTGTCGTATTGAAATTGTAGTTGAACAAATGAATTTTTCTGCAAAATCAAACGGCCCGTATATGAAATGCTTAAAGTCAAGTGTGTTGCTTACATTGTGAATGAATCTTAATGAGGTGATATTGCTCAACGGTTAAATTTTTATAGAAAAACCACAATAAAGATATACATAAATTTATGAAATCGGAATATTTAAAGACAATTTTGTCCAAACTGTAAAATATGTTAATGAGAATTAAAGTTGTCACCCTGTACATAAAATGTCTTACAACCTACAAATTCAACAGTAACTGATTTTTTTCTCCTCCTAGGAATGGGAAAACTTTTAAATCATTTGTAATAATTTTAAAAAAAATGAAGATTTTAGTAGATTTTTTTTTCTCGTAAATAAATAAAAAGTTCTAATACATAATGCATGCCATTTAACGCTTGTACTTACTAACATTTTAACAAAAAACACTGTCTAAAACAATAAACTCAATAACGTCACACAACTTACTAAGTTTTGTAAATATTTTTGTAAAAAAAAAAAACAACATTGTAAATTGCCTTACTATACTCTAACTAGTGTTTTTTGTTATGCCCGAAAAGAGCAGAAAGAAAAAAGTACATTTATTTTGTAAAAAAAATCTTTTTTCTTTCAACTCATTTCAGTAGAGTTGTTCCCTACGTTGCTTACTGAAATTTTGAAAACATCTGAATTCTGTATTAATGTGTAATTTTTCTTTCTACACTTTCCCTTTATTTGCTGCAAATATTTCCCTTGCGTTTTTTGTAATAACACAAAAGATGGCAAATATTTGGTTTTACCCTCCGGCGAATTGCATATTCGTGAAGTTGGACCCGAGGATGGTTACAAGAGTTATCAGTGCCGCACCAAACATAGATTGACCGGCGAAACAAGATTAAGTGCAACCAAGGGACGTTTGGTGATTACAGGTAAGTTGGTAGAATTTTATACTCACGTAAAGTTGTAGAACCCAGTAAAGAAAAAGTAAACGGAGAAACAAATATATTGAAAATAATTCTAAATTTTGAAAATTGTATTGACTTTATCTTTACAAATATTTTTTTGTTATACAAAAAAAAACGTACCGCGAAATATAATTTGTTTCTCTGTTTAAAAGTTTTATGGAAATATTTCAAATGGTTTGAGTAAATGGCAAATTCAAAATGAAATTGTTTGAATAAGTTTTATATTTTACTTAAAGTAATTTATTTTTGTAAAGTAGTAATTTATAGAAATAATAAATGATCTAGAAACCCGAAATAAATGATCTGATAAAAATGAAAATTAATTTTTTATGAAATAAAATGTTTTAGAAATTAGAAGTTTTGATCTTGTTTTTGATGTTTTAACTATCCTTTGTAAAATTACATTTCATACCAAAACTATGTTTTCGAAAAAAATTTAAATTGTCGAATTTAAAAATTAGGTATTATTTAAAAGACATATTTGTAAAATCAAAAATCTTATTGAACATTTTTTAATATTTTTTTTTTTTCGAAAATATTATTAATTTAAATTTGAATAAATTTTTGATAGAATTGGTTTAACGAGATTTTTTTAAAATCGATTGTATTTATCAAAACTTTTTTTAAAATTAATTTTCCAAATATTTTTAAAATCAAATTATTTAATCGGAGAATTTTTAAATTTTAATAATCGAAAACTAAATCTACAATTAATGTAAAATACCGTTTCCATGTTATTCTTTTTCAAATAATGAATTATTTTTTCCTTCTTCTTTAATTTAAAGTAAAACCTGAACTGTTAATTTAAAAAAATTAATATGAAATCAAAATTTATACAAATATATCTTTTGAAATATTTCCATCTTAAGGAAAAGTGTTTTTAAATAGATTGAATCAATTTCACTTTCATAATTCATCATTCATATGCTTAACTTAATTTTTCTCTAAAACAAAACACTTTTCTTTGTAGGAAAAAAAAACATTTTCTAAATCAGACCAAACCGATTTTGAAATGACTTTTTAAACAAAATTGTGGTTATAAATTTGGAACCAATTTTAAGTAATGATTTTGAAAATGTTTTATTTTCTACCAAAAAAAAAAGAAATATTTTCAAAAAGTATTTATCAGCCCCTTTCGTGAAAAAGATTTCCATTGATATTGAGTTTCCTCAGCATATTTGCACTGAGAATTTGAGCCAATTTGACCGGTAAAAATCTGTAAAAATAACGTTTCGTATTATTTAAATTCTCTTCTTATTCACGATAGGATAATTTTGAAAATATTTCTTAAAAAAAAAAAAAGTAAAAACAAACAAAATCAACATTTGATCATCTCAAACATAAAATTTTGTTTTTATTTTCAAGTTTATATTTATATTTTATAAAATGTATATGTAATATTTTGAAGAAAAGCAACAATTTTTATGAAAATTAAAACTCAAAAAGTTTTCAAATCAATCAAAAGGATTTTTAGCTTAAAATCCTTTTCTTTGGTCGCAACGAATTAAAGATTCATTAAGGATTATTACAATTAAATTTTTAGTACTTAAAACGTGCTTTGATTTAAGAAAATATTACTTTCAGCGTGTCGAACAATTTTCTAAGACACTCACTAAAGTGTATTTATTTTTCTGTGTCGATGAACTTTGATTTTCTATAACATCTGCAAGTAATTAATTAATTTTGGTCGATATTAGCAAATATTTATTTATGTTATTATTAAAAATTATCTTATTTCTAAAATTACACAACGCGTTAAATCAGAAAAAATTGTTGCTATTTTTCAATTCTTTTTATAAATTTATTGAAAACTGCCTGAATGTTGGGATAGGGTAACCTAAATTGTTTGCGCGCTTTGGTACTTTGTGTACAAAATTGTTGAAATTAAATTGAAATCTACCAGATTAAACTGAGTTAACGTAAAACGAACAATTAATGTAAAGTAACTAAATTTGTAAATTTGATTAAATACGAAATGCTTGACTTGAGCTTGAGTGAAATGGTGCGCTTTTCTTGAAAACGTGAAATCTTTGGATAACCACAAAAAAAGCCCTTTTCCTAAATTAACTTTGAGCGAAAGGTAAGTCCCCATTAAAAGAAATAAGCGAACAACAAAATTGTTAATTAATTTCCGAATTTCCGTATTTGTAAACATTATTTAAATATAAAAACATTTGCAGAACCAGTTGGTAGGGTATCACCAAAGTTCCCCTCCCAGCAAATCAGCAGCACATTTATAGCGGCCGCCTTTCAAAGCCTTACGTTACTCTGCCCGGCGCAGGCCTATCCGGCTCCATTGTTTAGGTGGGTTTCGCCATAGCTCGACCTGGTTGTAAACCTGTCTCAGCGTTCACTCAGTTTGGTTTTTATTTTCTGACAGAGTTCAAGTTTGTTTGTGTTGCAGAACCTGTGGGCAGTGTGGGTCCCCGTCTATTAACGGGCAATGATATCAAAGTCATTGATGCGCCTGCTGCGCTTACCATAACTTTATTGTGTCCCGCTCAAGCCTATCCGGTGCCCTTCTTTAGGTAATTCAATTATGGAATTTAGTGTTTTTTTTCTTCATTTGTGAAAAGTTCAACTATCCCAACATTTTGCATCTTTCGAGAATAATCTGAATGTTCAGAATTATAAGCTTAACGTTTTTGTTATTCACATGTGATTCAGAGCCGGTTGCTAGTGTGGCCCCGAAATTCTCCTCCCAGCAGACTAGCAGCAGTTTTACGGCGGCCGCTGAGCACAGTGTCACCTTAATCTGCCCAGCGCAGGCTTATCCGGCTCCATTGTTTAGGTGGGTTTTTGTGGCGATCATAAGCGGAAGTATCCCAACATTTGGTGTGGTTTCGATTTATAGAAAATTCTTGTAAAGTTTTTCTTTTGTTTTTGTAAATTTTTGTGTATCTAGAACCGGTTGCTAGTGTGGCTCCCCGTTTAACCTCGGGCGATGAGTCTCGCATTGTGAAGGTTTTTCTCGGTAGAAGTGCAACTCTATTGTGTCCGGCCCAAGCATTTCCGGTGCCATTTTTTAGGTAACGAGAAACAATACTTTCTGTAGTTTTCCGTGACGACCTTAATGTCCAACATTCAAAAAGTTTTCGTATGGCATGTCCCCCTTCTGACTTGTTCCTCCTATTCTAGAACCTTTGGCTAGTGTAAGCCCAAAAATAACCGGCGGAGATGATAATATTAAAACGCCCAAAGTTATGTTGCAACGCAGTGCTACTCTGCTGTGTCCTGCTCAAGCATATCCGGTGCCGTATTTTCGGTAATTTCTGATCTTGACTACACACCCGACCTACCCAACATAAGGCAGTTGTTTTAGAGAGCTTTTCTATTCTGACAATTCCATTCTATACACTTTCCATTCAAGAACCCGTTGCCAGTGTGGCTCCACGCTTAACTTCGGGCGATGATTCACGAACGGTTAAAATTTATTTGCAGCGCAGCGTTACTTTATTGTGCCCATTTCAAGCCTATCCGGTGCCTATTTTTAGGTAAACTTTTTTATTACAATCGCAATTTAAGGCATTTTTATAAACTTATCCTAAAATGAAGGCAGTTTTCTATTGTCCGGCCGTAATATTTGCTGTTATTGTGCTTTTCTAGAACCCATGGGCAGCGTCAGTCCAAAAATAACAACGGGTGAAGATTTCAAACACATAAAAGGCAAAAGTGAACAAAGCCTGAGTTTATTATGTCCGGCCCAGGCTTTTCCAATGCCATATTTTAGGTAAAACTTCAAAATGTGTGTAATAATTCCCACCTGATAAGTGATAATCCGAAATAAACAGCCGGCATCAATTCGTTGTAATCTGACTGAATTTGAGGGAAACATTTTCCACCTCTCCCATTCATTAGGCAGTTTTCATCTGGAAACTAGAAATTTATCCGAAACATATTATCTGTCTTTCTTTAGAGCCCATGGGCAGCGTTAGTCCCAAAGTCTCCACGGGAGAAGATGTGAAACACACCAAAGTGGCAACCAACGGAAGTTTAAGTTTAATATGTCCCGCCCAGGCCTATCCAACGCCATACTTTAGGTACGTTTGTCTCACCTTCACATTTAAGCGGTCTTTAATTCTCTGCAAGCTTTTAATAACAATCTTTGATCTGAGTATGCTGTTTCTATATAATGCAATACCTAAGCCAACAGTCAGGTTCGGTTTCCATTTAGGCACAGCAATATTCGTAATGCATGTTCACTCGTTTCAGAACCAATGGGCAGTGTTAGACCCAAAGTCAATAGCCAAGATAAACATCAATTTATTGATGTTAACCGGGGCCAAAACTATGCCTTATTGTGTTTGGCGCAATCCTATCCAACGCCTGCGTTTAGGTAAAGTTCTCATTTTAAAAATCGTAATCCAACACGAAGGCAGTTTTCTTCCGCCCTCCTATCGGAATGTTCACCATAGTTTCATTTCTCTTCCTTACCTAGAACCAATGGGTAGCGTTAAGCCCAAAATAAACGTTCAAGACAAACTGCAGACCCGGGAAATTAGTCAGAATATTGATTTTGCTTTACTGTGTCCAGCTCAATCGTATCCCATGCCTATAGGTAAACAGTTCATATAAATGTCTTCCCAACATTTCAGGCAGCTTTTAAGCCATGGATGCTTATGGAATTTTTTCTTATTTTAGAACCGATTGGCAGTGTTCCGCCCAAAGTTAGCATAGACGACGAGATAGCCAATGCTCGAGCTCATGTCCAGCAAAGCTTAAGTCTTAAATGTCCGGCACAATCGTATCCGGTTCCTATTTATAGGTAATTTTTCAGGGGATACTTTTTGGAATTTCCCGGCCAACATTCAGGCTGACGCTTACAAGTCTGACAATTCTTTTGTTTAGAACCCATGGGTAGTGTTCCGCCCAAAATGAATCTGCTCGAAAAAGTCCGGACCATGGAAGTGGGCATTGGCCAAGAATATGCCATGCAATGTCCAGGTCAAGCGTATCCCGTACCCAGAGTAAGGTAATCACAGGGTATGCAGGGTATGCAGGGTAACTAGGGTTCCTAAATTCCCGAACTTTTTAAATTCCCGGGAGAAAAAAATTGTTTTTGCTAATTCCCGGGAATTCCCGGGAATTTTTAAAAATTTACAAAATTACCTTTTTAAGTTTCAAAAATAAAAAAAATGCACAAAACACTTAACAACATAAAAATAAAGATTTTTCCTTTATTCATAAGAAAAAAAATCATTGGTATCAACAAAACAAATATAAATTAAAAAGTTTAAATTATGAGATCGTACATTGCAATTTGTACATTGTTTAAAGTATAAAAACAAAGTTTTAAATTATTTTTTTTGTAAAAAAAAAAATTTCAATATTATAAGAGCATTTAACAGTTCATCAGACATTCTATTTCTTATTTTTGTTGCTATATTGCCCGCAACAGAAAACACACGTTCGCTTTCAGTTGATGTCGGCCTTATGGTTATTAAAGCGTTATACAAATTTTCCAAGTTGGTTGTTCTGTTACCAGTAGCTTCATATACATTAAGCTCTTTTTTTAAAACATTATCTGGCTTTCTTTTTTTAGTTACTTTATCTCTAGTACTACAAATAGCCTTTTCCAGTTGGTCTTGAAATGAAACCGGAAAATCTTCTTCACAAGATGATGAATCATTACCGCTGCTTGGCTCGTCTCCAAAAAGTCGTTTAAAAATCTCCTCAGCAATTATAAAAAGACTTGATTTTGGAGTGTAAAAAAAGAATTTGGAATTGTAGTCATCTGAATTGTGTAGATATTTTACCAAAGAATAAATTTGTATGTCTCGTCTTTCAATTACTCTTGTTTTTAATGAAGTCAACATTTTAATTGATAATGAATTATTCTTATTTTGAAGTTCTTCAAAAAGTTTAGAAAGAATAATTTCTGCAATGATTAGATTACAATCTCTTCGACTAAGAGCCTCCACTGCTACTTTCATTGGATGAAGGACTTCAAACAACATTTTTAAAACTGGAATATGGTCTTCAATCCACATCTCAGCCAAATCGTAGTCTATTAGGCATTTTTTAATGGCATTTTTTAATTTCAAAAAACTTTCAATCATAACAACTATCGAGTTCCATCGAGTTTTTACATCGCTGCATAAATGAACTTCTTTTCCAAGTTCTGTTTTAGCATACTGTTGTAATGATGCTGTCTTTAATGGACTCTTTTTAAATACTTTTATAATTTTTCTTGTGTTGTCTAAAACTTCACAGTAGTTTGGAGATATGCTATAACTTGAAACTTCAAATTCATCATCATATTCTGAATAATCGGATTCTTCTGACATTTCCAAATGTTCTCTTTTTTTATACAGCACGTCAATAACAGCAAGGTGTATACCGTGATTTAAACAAAAAATACCCAAAACTGGACTATTTTTGACAAACGATTTCATGACATTAGGTCCATCAGAAATTGTACATATAATATGTTTTTCAAAATTAATATTAAACTCTTGCAACTGCTGTTCGATCATAGTTCTTATTTCTATAGCTCCACATTTCCCTGGGATATATACTAAGCCCAAGTTAAAAAAATTATCTGATGGCCCATACAAAAATGTGTTGAGGTATCTTCGTTGTTTAATGCTAGACCATTCATCTAATACAACAGAAAATCTTCCATTATTTTCAATTATTTGTTGTATGTCCATTATTATTTGTTTCTTAGCAGTATCAAAGTATGATAAAACTAATTTTTTTACCGATGAAACATTTTTTGGTAGATTGAAGCCCCTTTTTTGTAGAGATTCTCTTATAAAACTGCTTTCAGTAATGGCATTAATTGTGAATCCGTCTAAAGTAGCCATTCGAGAAACTATCTCTTCCATGGACTGATTTGGTTGCAAAAATTGTTTTATGCTTAAATCAGGTTTGCTCTTTTTTGAAGGAATCACATCAACAGCATCTGGCTTGACTTTATGAACATTTTCCAAATGTCGTGTTAACCCACTTGTACTTCCACCTTTATACGTCAGTGTTTTAGGGCACAGGGAACATTGTGCTAAATCGTTTTTCTTGGTGAAGTACTTCCAAGCTGGAGATTGAACACGATCCATAGCAGTCTAAAAATTATCGCTTGTTAAAAAAAGTTATGTATTATTTTGCACAACTTGAGAATATTTACATTTATTTTTGAAAATCAAGTAATTTATTTTATAAAATAACACCTATCCACTTGTAATAAAAGAGCAAAACCTTCATATTTACATTAATGGAACAACACACAATAACAAAAGACAGTCAGCTGTGTTTTAGTGTTGCATTTTTTCGTACCAAAACAATGAACCGGGTTGCCAATAAAAAGTAAAATACTAAAGGTAGAAACACAATTGGGACGAACGACGAATTTTACGTTGCGAATATTCGTCGTCGAAAATAAAACACATTTGTTTATATGAGAATGCACACAATCAGTGCGTCGACCGAAATTCGTCGTGCGTAACGAACTGTGCGATAGGTTTATTTCTATTTCTTACGCCGACGAACGACGTATAAATTGGTGCCGTACAAAAACAAAAGCTTGTATCATCATGAACATGATGTTTACAATTTTCACAACTTTTACAAAACACAAAATTCTTTGATTCATATTTTGCGATTATTTATTTGTGTATACAAATTGCAAATAACTTCAAATACGTTTATTGACGTTTATTTTTGTTCGTCGTTATTGTATTTCATACGACGAATTTACGCGACGAGTTTGTACCGACAAATTCGTCGTGCTGTGCGAAATTCGTCGTTCGTTCCAATTGTGTTTCTACCTTAAAGTTTAAAATAAAAACTCCCGAAAATTCCCGATGAAAATTTCCCGGGAATTTTGAAAAAAAAATTCCCGGGAATTTTTTCCAGTATAGGAACCCTAAGGGTAACCCTTAAACCACTATTCAGGCTTTATTTCCATATGGTGAAATACTGAGGGAAAATATTGAATATTTTCAGAACCTTTGGGCTCGGTAGCACCTAAAATCGCCAATCTTAATGATAAGCTACAAGTAACGGTGGTACGATTAGGGTTAACCTATGCTATGCAGTGTCCTGGTCAAGCCTATCCGGTACCCGTTGTAAGGTAAATTAAAAATATCAGAATTACTAAGAAGAACTTGTAGATTCAAGGCAGCCAACGTTGAACCTACTCCGGGTATCGTATGAAGTTAAAATGATTTACAGGGTGAATCAATAACGGTGCAACAGGGTGACCAGAATCATATTTTAAATTCAAATTAAAACAAAGTGAGTCAGCTCCCCTTCAAATCTAAAAGAGTGGAGAGACTAGCAGCGGGAAACAATTGGTTTTCGTTGTATCTAATCGATGTTCTACGGTCCACTTGTTTTTATCAGACTGACAGGGCTATATCCGAACTACATTAACTACGATTGAACAGGGTGACCCTTATCCTCCTACATTCAGGCTCTGTTCTCGAAGCATTTTATTTTGCTAACGGTATATTTTCAATTCATAGAACCTCTGGGCTCGGTTGCTCCCAAAATACCCAATCTCAATGATAAATCGCAAATCATTAGGGTTGCCATGAATTCCACCTATGCCATGCAGTGTCCCGGTCAAGCATATCCAGTGCCGATCGTAAGGTAATGATAATGGCGCCAACCTAAACCAACATTCTGTGAAAGTTTTCCGAGACAGTATGTATTCATGGAAATTAATTGGAATTTCTTACATTTAGAACCATTGGGCTCGGTACCACCGAAAATCACCAGTCTACATGATAAATTTCAAGTTATACAAGTGAGGCTGGGCGAGGATTATTCGATGCAGTGCCCGGGTCAAGCGTATCCGGTGCCCATTGTTAGGTTAGTAAAACGAATAGAACTGTAGACGGATTTACAAATTGTGGTAGATTTCGTTTCTGTGGGCGAACAAGGGATATGTTTCGAATCTCAAATGGCGGTAGATTGTGTTAACTGTAAAGTGTAGATGGCGTTGATGTCAATGAACAGTGTTGTATTCCAATGGAGTCGCTATAAGATCAATTGAGCAGGTGGTGGAGATAATTTTCTAAATGGAATCCATGATTTTGAATATTTTTCAACACCTGTCCTTGGAAATTATAAGCAGGACACGCTGCCAGTCTACATGATAAATTTCAAGTTATACAAGTGAGGCTGGGCGAGGATTATTCGATGCAGTGTCCGGGTCAAGCGTATCCGGTGCCCATTGTTAGGTTAGTAAAACGAATAGAACTGTAGACGGATTTACAAATTGTGGTAGATTTCGTTTCTGTGGGCGAACAAGGGATATGTTTCGAATCTCAAATGGCGGTAGATTGTGTTAACTGTAAAGTGTAGATGGCGTTGATGTCAATGAACAGTGTTGTATTCCAATGGAGTCGCTATAAGATCAATTGAGCAGGTGGTGGAGATAATTTTCTAAATGGAATCCATGATTTTGAATATTTTTCAACACCTGTCCTTGGAAATTATAAGCAGGACACGCTGCCAGTCTACATGATAAATTTCAAGTTATACAAGTGAGGCTGGGCGAGGATTATTCGATGCAGTGTCCGGGTCAAGCGTATCCGGTGCCCATTGTTAGGTTAGTAAAACGAATAGAACTGTAGACGGATTTACAAATTGGGGTAGATTTCGTTTCTGTGGGCGAACAAGGGATATGTTCCGAATCTCAAATGGCGGTAGATTGTGTTAACTGTAAAGTGTAGATGGCGTTGATGTTAATGAACAGTGTTGTATTCCAATGGAGTCGCTATAAGATCAATTGAGCAGGTGGTGGAGATAATTTTCTAAATGGAATCCATGATTTTGAATATTTTTCAACACCTGTCCTTGGAAATTATAAGCAGCGTGTCCAATAAAATCCGTAAAAATGTTTAAAATCGTCCAAAGGGTGGCCAACTTTCTTTATGGATTTTAACCTTGACCAATATTCAGGCTTTTCAAGTCCAAGTTTTTTCATACCTTTAAAATATCCTTCAATTTCATTAGAACCAATGGGCAGTGTGGCTCCCAAAGTTGATACACGTGATGAGTTCACTTATGCTCGCGTTCGCCTGCACGAAGACAAAGCTCTCATATGCCCGGCTCAATCATATCCTGTGCCAATTTTTAGGTAAGCTTTAATTTTGCAGTAGCGTAGTGGGCAACCCCAAACCCACATTCAGGCTTTCGAAAATGTCTGGGCCATGCAACTATTGTTTCATTTATTATTTTAGAGCCCATGGGATCGGTAGGACCCAAAGTGGATATCAAAGATGAAGTCACCAATGCCCGAGCTTATGTAGAACAAAGTTTGGCCTTGGTATGCCCGGTACAATCCTATCCAGTGCCCATTTATAGGTAATAATTAATGGGGGGAGGGGGGAAAGTATTCAACACCAACATTCAGTTCAGTTTTAGGATAATAGTCTAGAGATTTAATATTCTTTTGCCTGTGTTGTAGAACCCATGGGAAGCGTAGCTCCGAAAGTCGATGCCAAGGATCGCATTAGCTGGATAGATAAACACCAAGGAGGGGACTTGAGTTTGCTGTGCCCGGCCCAATCCTATCCTATGCCATATTATAGGTAACATTTCGGAAATGATTACATTGTTTTTTTTTTCTACTAAACTTCCTCATTCATAACTGAAACCCACTTTCCACATTGAGGCAATTTTCCGTTCTTCTGGGTAGCATGAATTTTCATAATATTTTGCTTACAGAACCGTTGGGCTCTGTGGCTCCCAAAATTGATATGGATGATAAGTACAAGTTTGCAACACGTCGGCAGAGCACATCATTCAGTATTACCTGTCCCGGTCAAGCTTTCCCAAAGCCAGCTTTTAGGTAATTCATCCCAATAATTCAGGCGGGTTTTACCAATCGCTTTTTTTTTTGTATATAAATTTGTTTTCTCTTTGAATTGTACAGAACCCATGGGCTCCGTGGGCCCTAAAGTTGATTTGAATGATAAAGTAAAAATGTCAATCATAAAATCGCAAGCCTCATTGAGTTTGGTGTGTCCAGCTCAAGGTTATCCCATGCCCGCTTTTAGGTAAATTTGTATTCTCCTGTATCTCAACATTCCTCAAAGGCAATTTTCTGTGAACCAGGATAAGAACTGACATCTAGGGTATTTTTATTTATAGAACCCGTGGGTTCGGTGGGACCCAAAGTCGAAATCAAAGACAAACTTGGAATATTTGTGGCGAAATCGCAACACACTTTGGCTTTGCTGTGTCCGGCACAGGCTTTTCCCAAGCCAGCTTATAGGTAACTAAATTACAACCAGTCTGTGCACCTCAACATTCGGGCAGGCCTTAGAATTAGGATTGAGTAAAACGTGTAACAATTTTACTAGAACCCATTGGAAGTGTCGGCCCACGAGTAAATCATCAGGATGAATTTCGTCACGAAAAAATACAAAGGCAAGGAACCATTGCTTTACAATGTCCAGCTCAAGCCTACCCAGTGCCGATTTATAGGTAATCTAGGAGAAAACATTTCTCTGTAGTCATTTGATTAATCAGTTCAAACGAGGATGGTATAGTTCGAGGTCAGTCCATGGTGTGTAATCCAAACTAATGAACGATTTTGGGGTCATATCCTTAGGTTAGTTTTTCAAATGTAACCCCAATTGTTCTCAGTACCAACTATCTCAGCTTTATCTGATGGCAGTTTTCTTTTTTCGGTTGTAATTTATATATTTTGTAAACTTTTTGTAGAACCGGTGGGTTCGGTGGCACCCAAGGTTGAAATCAAGGACAAAGCTGGAATATTTTTGGCCCAGTCTGAACATGCATTGGCTCTACTATGCCCATCCCAGGCTTTTCCTAAGCCTTCGTATAGGTAAATACCCGTAAGACCATCGTCCCAACGTTCGTGGCAGACATTTAATTGGTTTTGTATGGGAAATGTTTAATATTTGTTTTCATAGAGCCCATTGGAAGTGTCGGTCCACGTGTTAGCCATAAAGATGAATTCAGTCATGAGAAGATTAAAGTATTGGGAATTGTGGCTTTACAGTGTCCGGTTCAAGCGTATCCGGTACCGCTTTATAGGTAAAAAATCCTAGAAGATTGTCCTTGAAAAGAATATGATATTAGGTTAAACGATCTTGAGACAAATTCGAGTTAAATGGCTGATGGTGGGCATGACGGAAAGACTTTGAGAAGGTTGTAATAAAAAATGTGCAGTCTTTGAAAAATGACTTTAAAATGTAGATTTTCAGAAAAGGCAAAGCGAATCATTTAGGCGGTTACCTGTTGGTCTTTTGAAAATATTTCCTTCAAAGGTATGGCCAGTGAGAGTAATGTATTCGCGAATACCGTTGTTGGAATTGAAGATATTCGGAATATGATTTGCTAATTGATGTGTTTGAATAGATGACCTTCGAAAGATCACCCATGTTTTCCTTACAAATAAGTCTGTTCGTCTGTTCAGATCTTTGAAAAACTCATGTTCCACGAGAATATCTTCGAGAAACTCATTTTTCAAAAATGTCCTTCGAAAAGAAAAGCCTTCGAAATAATTCTCTCCGTTTTCGAAAGGACAAAACTAAACTGGACGATTTCCCCAAAACTCATAGTTTATTTTCACACTACAGAAACATGTGAAATTAGAATTTATGTTCAAAACCAATTCAGGCAGTTTTCTTAGAACGTTTTAGAAGTGTAAAACCGATATCTTCCCACCCCTAGAACCGATTGGCAGTGTAGCGCCCCGCACTGTGGGATTTTGGTGTCAATAAATCAATTTTTCAACTACTGAATTTCAAAAATTTAAAGATGCAGTTTTGTAGAGAACTGTTTAAATACGAAATGTGCATTTATGGTTTTTTCGAAAAATTTTATTCTATTTGTGAAAAATTGAGGGAAAGTCCCTGCAAGGGTGCTAAGCAAGAAATGACTTATATTTTCATGCAATGCAGTGGTCCATATATGTAAAATTTTCTTGATAATACCATTTGACTTTAATATATTTTAAAAATATAGTATTTCTCTATAAATTAAAAAAAAAATCATGGGGATATCATAAACCGTTAGAAAGATATGTCCAAATCTGTAAGCCGCTAAAAAAATTTTTTTGGATTTTCAATGGACACAAAAAAATGTAGCTCCACTCTCCTCCAAGCCGTTCTTTTAATAAAATGAAAGGTGGGAATGTCTTCTTTCGATTAAACCAAAAAATATTTTTAGGAAACTTCCGGAAGTGGAAAAAAACTAGAAATTTCTGGTAAAAGTCATGAGAATTTTCATTAAATTTTTGCAAAAAAAAGTATTGCATAATTTTAGGCCAGCTATTTATTGAATATTGAATATAACAACAACAATTAACAATTCGGGCGAAACAGTGCATAGAGATAAATAAAAACAAAACCATATGATTTTTAGAATTAGCACATGATTATTTTATCATTTTGTAGTAAGAAGCAAGAAATAAGGACTACAGGAAGTATAGGTTAATGTTTTCTAGGAAATGCAGTAGAGTTGCGACAAACACTGATATTTTTCATCGCTTACTTGTTTCATCAGACCCTTTTATAACCAGCCTAAGACATAAGCCATCCAAACAGGATTTGGAATGTGATGATGTAGTCAAAGAAATGATAGATGAAGAATAAATAAAGTTTTTTGTGGAATAATAAACAAAATATTAAACAAAATTCTTATCTATAATCTGTATGGGCGGTGGGCGTGTCCGATTTTGATGAAACTTGGCACGCATCTTTTCTTAATTCTAGAAACTGTATGTACCAAATTTGAACACTTTTGACCGGATAGGAAAAATTTTATGCGAAAAATTCATTTGGATTGTATGGGCGATGGGCGGTGGGCGTGACCGATTTTGATGAAACTTGGCACGCATCTTTTCTTATTTCTAGAAACTGTATGTACCAAATTTGAACACTTTTGACCGGATAGGAAAAATTTTATGCGAAAAATTCATTTGGATTGTATGGGCGGTGGGCGGTGGGCGTGGCCGATTTTGATGAAATTCCATTTTTTTCTTAATTTAGTCAATATAATGCTCAGTGCCAACTTTCAATGATCTCGGACTACTCCTTCTATTTTTTGCACAAAAATGTATGAAGCGATCCCACAGTGCCCCGTGTCAATCGTAAAGATGAGTTCAATCACGACAAAATCTTGTTAAACGTCACCATTGCCATTCAATGTCCAGCTCAATCATATCCGGTACCGACTTATAGGTAATTCAATTTAGGGAACAGGCAGTTTTCCCCAATTTATAAAACTTTTAACGATTTCATTCCCATCCTCTTATAGAACCGGTAGCCAGTGTGGGACCTCGAGTTAATAAAAAAGATAGTTTCGATTTTGATACCATCGCTCAAGGCCATCACATAGCTTTATTATGTCCAGCTCAAGCTTACCCTGTGCCGTTGTACAGGTAAAAGAAACCAACAAAAGGATATTTCCCCAAATTTCCAACATTCGATGGGTAGTGTTTTCAAGTGACAATGTATTGAAGGAAACTCCTTTTTGCAGAACCAGTGGGCAGTGTGGGTCCCAGGGTCAATAAAAAAGATAGCTTAAGCTCCGACACCATAAACCAAGACAAGGACTTGGCTTTAATGTGCCCAGCTCAAGCTTACCCTGTGCCGTTGTACAGGTAAACTAAACTAACAATAGGATACTTCCCAGATTGCCAACATTCGAAGGGTAGAGTTTTCATATGTTCCAAGTATGCCATGTAACCCCTTTTACAGAACCTGTGGGCAGTGTGGGTCCCAGAGTCAATCAAAAAGATAGCTCCATTACCGATACCATATACCAGGGCAAGGCTATAGCTTTAATGTGTCCAGCTCAAGCCTATCCTGTTCCCAGATACAGGTAATTTCGGGAAGTCGTTGATATTTTGGAAACCCCATACCCAACATTCAGTGAAAATTACAAGAGATTAAAACAAAGTCCTTATTTTAGAACCCATGGGCAGTGTGGCGCCCAAGGTCAGCATGGCCGAGCAATTACAAAAATCCGCCGTACGCCTTCAAATGCCCCTGGCTTTATTCTGTCCGGCCCAATCGTTTCCGGTGCCCGCCTTCAGGTACTGTGTGTGTGTGTGTGTGTTTGTGTCTTTCCAAACTTTAAGTTTTCCTTTGGTTTTTATTCGCTCTAATCGTGTTTAAGCTTATTGGCACACCCAACCAACAACAAAAGGCCAAAGTCAAAAGTTTTCGATAAACAAAAACAATAGTTTTAGTGCTCCCACACCCGCTCTCTCCCTCTCTGAGAGTTTTTTTGCACTACTTAAGTACTTAGTTTAGTGTTTTGATTGTTTGTGGCGAGTTTTGTGCCCGGCTTGTTTGTGTATTTATCTGTTTTTGTTGTAGAACCTGTTGGCAGTGTGCCACCCAAGATTAGTGTGGGTGAGAGGCGGAAAGATGCTGAGGCCAGCGTGGAGACAGCATTGAGTATATTCTGTCCGGCCCAATCGTATCCAGTGCCAGTTTATAGGTAGGACACAAATGATTCCAGCCAAAAACAATTTGTGGTGATATCGTGAATATGAAGAATATAATACTAATAATATTTTCGGGGTTTCACTTAAAAAATTCAACTGACGATATTGATAAAATGAACCGAATTTCATTTTCATATTATTTTCAACATTTTGGTGTAGCCCAAACAAATGTAAATAATTATAAATCGGGATAAATTTCTACTTTACAGTCTTAGAATAGTCTCTATGAAAAATTTCAAAAAAAAAAAAAAACTGAAGATGCAAAAAAAAACCATACTAAATTGGGAATTTTTCGTAATTTGTAGATCATTTTCCTTGTGCGAAATGACCCAAAGAAATAAAGAAAAATTCTCCAATTTCTTTTGAAGAGGCCAACAGTAAATATTGGAAATAATTGAAGCTTTTATTCGGAAAAATCTATCCGAAACGTTTTTTTAAAGCTGCAATTTACGTAAGCGGCTTAATTTATATCTTATTCAGAAGGCTCTATGAAAAATGCCCAAAAAAAATGAAGAATTCCCCAAAATAAATGCAAAATCCCACCAAAAGCCCAATATGAAACTTTCACCAAGAATTCTGGAAAATCCCCCAAACAATTTATTAAAAACTACCCAATGCAAAGTCTTGCGATATATGATTGACTTATGGACATATGCCCAAGAATAAAAAATTGGGGAAAATGAAATATTACCTAAAAAATCCTCAATTTTTTATGAGATTTTTTTTGGGACATTTTTATTATTAAAGTGGACATTCCGGTCGACGGAAGGAAATATTTAATTGAAGCTACCTTTCAAATTGTCCTTTTTTGGAGAATTTTTGGGATTTCTTAATATTTAGGACATTTAAAATTTTTTCTTTTGGCCAATAGAATAGTCCAAAGTTGTATTTCAATATCATCAATTTTCAAATTTTTTTTTATGATTCCACATTACCAAAACACCGTGGTGTGGTAAAGAAATTTACGATGCTAATCATATTTCGATATTTTAAATTTTAACAAGAAGACATAATTACAGTTTAAAGGACATTGTCTAGAGAAATTTCTCCAAATCTTCTAATTGTTTTACAATTCTAGAATATCTTTACTAGCGATTTACGATATTAGGCAAATGTTTGTGTTTCGAATATAATAACGATTTGGTGTTGAAAGGATTATCGTACATTGACGATATTCATTTTCTTGAAAAGAAAAGCTATTATTTAATTAAAACACTTTTCAACAATCAACGTAACTACTCTGTAACGCTCTGCTCTGTGTCTGTATTACGATAACTCGAACTCATGATTCTTTTATCATATCGTCAACATTTGGGTTTTCTTCCATCTCCATCTCCAACATTCAGATTTAGTTTCACGTATACAAACGTATTTATGTTGAGCTTTGTTTCTAGAACCCATGGGCAGTGTTGGACCGCGAATAAATTTGGCAAATCGTCGCAATGACGCCGAGACAGCAATCGGTACAACGGTTAGCATCTTCTGTCCGGCCCAGTCCTATCCGGTGCCATTTTTTCGGTAATATCGTACAAAAAAACAATCACCACATTATTTTAGTGGGTAAACATTTCGCAAATTTAGATAGATTGTGGTAGATTTATGGTCCACTATATCTAATATATGTGAGAATCACACAAACAACCCAGGTTCAAATGAGACATTTGTCAGCAGTCGTTTCACCTCATGGTTGCCATCGATGTGGCTTTGGTCCAGATTTTTATTTCTTCAAAAATAATCTCAGACAACATTCAGGTGGTTCTCAGTGCAACTTTGTTTTATTTTCAATTAAAATCTTTCGATTTGCGGCTTTAGAACCGGTGGGTCATGTGGGTCCGAAAATCAGCATAGGCGAACGTTTAAGAGATGCTGGTGCTAAACTTGGAGCCACATACACATTATTTTGTCCAGCTCAAGCTTATCCAATGCCGGGCTTCAGGTAATCTTCGAATCTAATTCATCGTTTCGATTAGGAAATATTCCAGCATTCAGGCGGTTTAATTTGGGGACATCATTCTCATAGTATTCATTTGCAGAACCCATTGGCAGTGTGGCTCCCAAAATTGCCGTAGAAAATCGTTTGAAAAATGCTGAGGCCCGCAATGGCCGTAGTGTTACATTATTCTGCCCGGGTCAATCATATCCGGTGCCATGGTTTAGGTAATACTTTTGTTGATGGAGAAAATAAACTCAGTTCCAACATTCAGGCTTATTGACGGTCAATGTTCTTTTATTTAGTTTAATTTTTTACTTGGAATTATTTTAGAACCCCTGGGCAGCGTTGGTCCCAAAATCAGTGCCCACGACGAGTTAAATATGGTGCGTTCTAGAACGAGCCACGACCTCACTCTACTATGTCCGGCTCAGTCATATCCGGTGCCAATGTTTAGGTAATTTTTTAAGCAACAAAACATTCAGGCAGTTTTCTTTCTACTTATCATTTCGACTGAAGGTGGGTTGAATTCGCCATTTGTTTAAATTTCAGAACCCGTTGGTTCGGTTAGTCCCCGACTAACTTCGGGTGATAAAACACGTAATATTGATGTGCATTATGATCAAAGCGTTACCTTACTATGTCCAGCTCAAGCGTATCCGGTTCCATTTTTTAGGTAACCATCCATATACCTTTCCGATTCAGATTCAGACAGTTTTCTTATACATAATTTGAGTAATTTGTAGATTTTTATTGATGATTTTCTAGAACCGATCAGTGGTGCTGCTCCTCGAGTGGCTTTGATCCAGAAAACGGGTATAGAATTTGTGGGCATTCAGGGTACTGTCAGCATTATGTGTCCGGCTCAGGGATATCCGGTACCCAGCTTTAGGTAAATGAGTGTCATATGGCGTTTTTCACTTACAAGGTTTGAAGTCAAGTGTTCTCCAGTCAAGTTTTGTCTAGCTTTCCAAAAATTCATCACAAAACTGCCTTCTCGAGTGGGGCACACAATTAAATCTCCCAAAATCAAGTCTATTTTTATATCAGGTTCGACATAAATGTAAACAACACGTTTACAAGTTTCCCTAATTCAGGCAGTCGACAATTGTTTAATTCTTTTGTTTATTGTAAATGTTTCAGAACCGATTAGCAGCACTTTGCCACGTGTAGCATCTCTGTCCAAATTCGATATGAAATCCTATCCAGGACACTCCACCTTTGCCTTACTATGCCCAGCTCAAGGTTATCCGGTGCCGTTTTTTAGGTAAACCTTATAAAAAAAACCCCCATTCAGGCAGTTTAAATCTGTAGTTTTATTTTAAGGTCTTTCAAAATTTAGACTAAATTTGTTATTTACATTTTAGAACCCGTATCGAGTACGGCACCTAAAGTGCCACCACTCAGTGCTCGGCCCTTGAGTGTTAAACAGACCACAAGTATATCAATTTTATGTCCCGCTCAAGGTTATCCAGCTCCGAACTTTAGGTAAATGTGAAATCTATGGGTTGTTGGAGTTGAAAGTTCCCAATATGAGCTACGAATTACTTGTTAAAATGAAGGGGCACAGGGACATATGCGGTCTTAACCTGAAGCGGGCAACCTAAGGTTACCCAGTACCGAATTAATATAAAATTACTCCATAATGATTCGAAAACTGTTCTACGAACACAACTGAAGCTTGACATCAGCAAATAACTGAGGTTTATTTAATCCAAATTAAATGAAACCAAATTCAGATAAATTTAAATACTAAATATTAATTGGCAGACTGACCGATCAAGAACTGCGGCTGGGCTTTCATATAGTTATATATTCTAACCGGAGATTAACTTAAAATCGGAAATTAGCCCTTAACCAAAGATTAGCTCTTAACCAACGATTAGCTCTTAACCAAAGATTAGCTCTTAACCAAAGATTATCTCTTATCCAAAGATTAGCTCTTATCCAATGATTAACTCTTAACCAAAGATTATCTCTTATCCAAAGATTAGCTCTTAACCAAAGATTAGCTTAACCGGAGATTTACTGTTATCTGTAGATTGTCAATGACAAAAACTTGCGGTTAATTTAAGAAAAATACATTCCAACTTCAAGCAGTTTTCTCAATTTTCTTTACGTCTGTTACAAATGTTTGCCATTGTTTGCTTTTTAGAACCCATTTCCAGTAGTCCTCCAAAAATAAACGCATTAACTTATAAACCAAATGTTGCGAATCTTCATGAAAGCGTATCCGTATTATGTCCGGCTCAAGGATACCCAGCGCCCAGTTTTAGGTAGGATTATTTTTACAATATTTCGGGCAGTTTTCAAATGTTTTCGCTTTTTTTTAACCTGAAAGAACAATCTTGATTTGTTTTGTTTTGCTTAGAACCTGTCTCGAGTACAGTCCCACGTATACCCTCGATAATGAGTAAACCATTTGAGCTGAAGAAGGATTCAGATGTATCGCTATTATGCCCGGCTCAGGGTTACCCCGCACCAGTTTTTAGGTATAATTTTTTTTTTGTAATGATTTCTCAAATGTCTAGAAATGGTCGTATGACTTGCGACCCGGCCAATGACCCTAACGGGGATTCACAAATCCTAGACAATGTCCCAATTCGACCCTATTTGGTGAAGTAATGTAAGGTTTTGTTTTATGGCTTAAGGTGGCTTAAGTAGTTAAGGGAGGTTCTGGAAAAAGATCCTTAAGGTTTTTTTTTCCTAAATTTGTAAATGCACTATTTGCTGTCCATATACCAGATAAGCAATTAATTACACTTTCTCAGTTTCGCTGGAATATCCCAACATTCATAAGGTTTTTGAACACCGGTAATGTCATTAGCTGAAATTGTCTCTTAATTTCTAGAACCCATTTCCAGTAGCGCCCCCAAAACTCCGGCCCTACAACAAAAACCCTTAGAACTTAAACAGACCCATGACATCTCACTACTGTGCCCCGCTCAAGGTTATCCAGCACCCTACTTTAGGTAAGGCATTAGTCTATGTCCATTTATTGAATTACCCAACCAATACAGCAGACAGTTTTCAATCGCAATTGAGTTTTTCACAAAATCACACATAAAACGTTTCCAATCATACAAACAAACAAAAATCTAGAACCTGTGGGTGGCAAAGCGCCTACTCTGCTGTCGCACGACATTAAACGCTCTTGGATTGAACGTCAGCTGGCGCATGATATCGCCTTATTTTGTCCGGCTCAAGCATACCCGGTGCCAGCATTCAGGTTAAGTTTGCTTTTTTTTATTTTCATTTCATACATTTGATGGTGTACATGTTGTTTGCGCTGAATGTGAAACAAGTTTTCTTTATGTTTTTTACACATTGTGCAACTGTTTTTTTTTTAGAGCCAGTCGGTGCCAAAGCTCCCACGTTGTCCGGTGACGTCAAGTGGTCTGGCATAGAACGCAAATGGAGTAGTAGTTTTGCCATCCTATGTCCAGCTCAGGCCTACCCCGTGCCGGTTTTTAGGTAGCTAACATCAACATGTCACTTGGTTTTAAATTATCTTGAGGTTTTGTGTTAGACAGTTAAAAAGATAACTTGGTAACTAACAACATTTGAACTACATATTTAAAGTTGTGTGCAACAGAATGATAAATCCTTGGCAACCCTATAACAATGAAAGTAACAAAAAGTAGTCCAATTTAGGGACGATAAGAAATCTCTATACAAAAAAAAAAACTCTAACTCTAAGGTTATATTGCTTTTGGTGGAAACTATCTACATCGCAGCAGGACAAGAAACCAAAAGTTTTAATCAGAACTATGAGGTTGACATGGACCGTATCCCCGGGTTGGGGTGAAGAGAATAACACATCCGTTCACCGTTATTTCGTAAAGTTTTTTTTCGCTTTCATAGCTTTTGGAATTTGTAAAATAAGTTTCAAAAAACTGAAAGGTAGCACCGCTGCTGACGCTAGATGTCACTAATTCATTTACATAAAATATGTGCTCGGTTCGTAGGAATTCGAGAAATTCGTATCTGGCTTAAAATGTCAGTCCAACCAAACCTTACTGAAAAGACATGTCAACACTATTTGACCATAGTTATCGTAAACGATAGTTCTTATGCAGCTTCAAAAATACCCTCTAACACCCGTAAATTGTATTGAACATGTGATAATGTTATTGAAAGGCCAAAAACCGTATTGGATTCTCGGAATGGATCACACTCTCATATGTTCTTACAAAATTTTGCAACACAAAGAATTCAAATAAAAAGTAGCGTAAATATTCTGCATTTATTTGTTTAAAATGAGTGCGACTGTATTTACTCTTGATATTATATACTCACATACAGTAAATTACATACGTACGAGCACTATACAGACATTCATGCATATTATAACTTTACTTCATTCATGCTTTTGCGTACGCAAACTCTTCTCTCTGTTTGCACCGACCCCTCCACAGACCCCCACTCACCTTCTACCCATTCATGCGCCACAAACAGTAAAAATGAATCAACTACTTCTAAAATATTGTCTAGCATGCAGAGAGAAAAAAAAACAGACGCATGCATCAACAACAATTCACAAAATCACGTTTTACGACAGCTCACTCCATCTGGCGGCGTGTGCCGGTGTAAAAACAAACACAAAAAAAAGAACGAATTCACACACGCCGACATATGAAAACTATGGCCAAAGCGTGCTTCACACACACAAATACAGCTGGCCAACCAAAAACAAAGTAGACTTGTTTACATTGGAGTGCCTCCTCTCTCCACAAATACACACGGTTGGCTTCTACAGTACGGGCGCTCACTTACACATACTATGACAAACCATAAATGCCCCCATCAACAACTCATGCCATTGTACCATTGCACACTGGCCCCAAAGACATTTGTTTTTCGAGTAATGTATGTTTTTTACAGTCTTAAACACAGAACATAACACACAGAACAAACTGACAAAAATTACGACCATTTTAGATTCACAGTTAGCCAGCATTAAACATATTGCGAAATGTAGTTGGGTTTATGCCAAAACTATCTGGTGGTTGTGGGACCAGTGTGCATTGTATTTATATCACAAACAGCTGTTTGTACTTTACTAGCCATCTCTTTCCCTTTCTGCAGCATGCTGTCGCGCTTACCCTTTCGCCTATTGCGCATGCCCCTGTGAGAGAAAATTTCCCAAAACAATTACCCCTTAGAAGTCACACGAACAACTTGTTGCTTCGTTATTGCCGGTTACTTTACCGCACGTCTTTCGTTAAGGGGAGGGATTTAGATGGCTGGCATTGTTTAGAATGAGAAACAAAAACAGAATGGCCAAACAAGCCGTTGAGTAACAGAGAGGGTGAATATAATACTTTCTCTTTCTGTTAATTTAACATTTTATGAATGAACCGGTCACCGGTCGAGTAGCACGTTTTTGGGTCAGGTTTTGTTGTAGTCAAATCTACGGCGAACAATGGCATTAATGCCGGCATAGCAGAGAGAACACATAAACATTTGATTCGTGGTGGGTGGGAGTGGGGTCGTGTGTGTGTGTTGGTTTTGCCTCGTCTTCTCGGCTTATTCACTTTCGCCGTTAACACTTGTTAGATATTCTGTTCACTTGTGTCTTTTGTTTTCGCACGTCTCTCTCTCTCTCTGTGCGCTCGTTGGGTCGTTCACTCGTTTTGCGTTTTGTGACTTCATGATTTCCTCTTGTTGGTCTACTTGTTTTGCGCAAAAACTTGTTGCATTCGTGCATTCGTCGTCGTCGTCGATATTATTATTGTTGGTGGTTGACCTTGACTGAGTCGTGGTGGCCTCTTCCGCTTTTAACATTGACCTTTAGTAAGTGTTATATTGTTTAAGGTTGTGTATTGAGCTTACTTTTCTTTTTTATTTGACAGCAACACCATAACTACTTTAATATTCAATGAGATCACTGACTTCACCGTGCTGGAATATACGATTTTTGGAAAAATAGATAGAATAAAATTTGATAGGATAACATTTTATGTAAATTAAAAAAAAAACATTTTCCAAGTTTTGACCAACATTTGTTAAAAGTTATTAATTCAGTATGGGTGGAGTGTTCAAGTCACATGTTCCTGCTGTAATCCTCCCTGTGTTGATAAACACAAGTACAACCCTGGATTTTGTAACACTAAAAAAAAAAATAATTTCTTTGGTTTTTGTCACCATTGCAACATTTCCAAATATTTGAATGAATTCTGCGATATTACAAAACCAACTAGGCAACTAAATGAGTAGGTCCAGGTCTATTATCTGGTTGGCCTTCATACAAAAGCCTCCTTTTCTTGTCCACTTGTTTCAGTTGGAAAAAAAATTAAGATTACTACTTATCTTAATTTCAATTAAAAGCACTGATCAACTGTCGGCTAGATCAACAACATTCACTTACAAAGAGTAACTTCTAATAATTCCCAACATTCAGGCAATGGCTTTAGCTAAAACTAAATGTTCAATCTCTCTGTTAGAACCCATTGGCGCTAAAGCTCCTACGTTTTCTTTGGAATACACCCTAATTGAAGTTAAGAAACCTCAAGATTCTAGTTTTGCCTTGTTATGTCAGGCTCAGGCATATCCGGTACCGGTTACCAGGTAATTACTAAATACTCGTATAACGAAAGCTGATTGTCTGGCAGTTAATTTTGATTATCCAAATTTATTGAATATGTTTAAAAAGAATTACGAATACCCAGCATTAAAGCAGTTCGATATTCCTTTATATCTGCGTACATTGTATGGTAATCTTTCTCTTGTTAATAGAACCCATTGGTGCAAAAGCCCCAACATTCTCTTTGGAATACACGTCGATTGAGGTTAAGAGATCTCAAAATGCTAGCTTTGCATTGTTGTGTCAAGCTCAAGCATACCCAGTGCCCATTACAAGGTAATGAATATAAGTTTAAAATGTACGTTAAGGAGATTATTTAAAGTGCATCATTTCACCCTAAGACTTTCATCCCGAAAGTCCAACATTGTGTTTTAGAAACAAATATAGATGGCCACCTAAAACAATTAACTACTTGCGTTTAAATACAGTCTTTAGATATCTCACTAAGTTCTATTCAACAAGCAATGAATTTATATCAAGTCAAAATGGATAATTTATGAAAGCTGTTCAATTTAGGCAAATTCGTTTGTTCATCTTTATATTATCACCAATTGTAAATTCTTTAGTTCATTCTTCTCAAGCTCTATTCGCATAGGTTATCGATTATTTATAAATTCATCTTATTTGCATATCCAACTCCCAACATTCAGCAACTTTGATGCAAAATTTTAAATCTCCCTTGCATTGTTAAATTTCAGAACCTATGGGTTCGAAGAAACCCAACTTCCCCGGCGAGGTGCAAACATTTTCACACCATTCCGATATCTATTCGACTTTAGCGCTCACTTGTCAAGCTCAAGCCTATCCGGTGCCATTTTTTCGGTAATCTCTTTCGCTTATTCAGTTATTAGGTATTTCTAAAATATAAGAATCGATTTCTAAGCAGTTTTCCATAGTTTCACAAACATTAAATATAAATATTCCGAAAATTTCAGAGCCCATGGGTTCCAAGGGTCCCTCGTTTCCCAGTGTGGCTACCACATTTACTGTTTATGTGCCGTCAAGCTTTGCCATCGCATTAACCTGTGAAGCGCAAGCCTGTCCGGTGCCATATTTTAGGTAATCTACGAAGTAATCGGTAACGAGTTATTAAAACTTTTGATTTTGATATTTATTCTACGATTGAGGTTAATCTCGGGGTTATACACTAGCCAACTGGTTCTTTATCTACGTCATTTACAAAGGCTTGCAAACACATTTTCTTTTACTTTATAGAGCCTGTAGGTGCTAAAGCTCCCACATTTTCAAGTGACTCGAAAGTTAGTATGTTTGTGCGGGCCATTAATTCCAGTTTTGCCTTGCTGTGTCAAGCTCAAGCTTTTCCAGTACCGTTTATAAGGTAATCCAACTGCTGTAAAAATAAATTTCCTATGTTAGTCTTGTTAAGAGTTTAGAAAATAGAAAAATGCAGTTTTCCGTAGATTTTGGTCAATGTAACAACATTTCGAATATTGTTTTTTTCCAGAGCCCATGGGTGCAAAAGCTCCTTCCTTCAATACCGATTCGAATATATTTTCATATACACGGGCAATTGGCCAAAGCTTTGCTCTATTGTGTCAAGCTCAAGCTTACCCGGTGCCTTTAATTAGGTAAAGAGTGATTTGTTTAAAATATTCAGGCAGTTTTTGTTATGTGATTTTGTAAAATACAATTTAATATATAAATTATGATTTCCACAAAAACAATTCACATAAAAATAAGAGTAAAACATCATTAATGAAAAAGCTCCCATTACAAAATTGGTCCTTATTTCATAATAATTTCATAGAACCTGTTGGCGCCAAAGCTCCCACCTTTTCGACTGACTCAAAGGGTAGTATTTTTGAGCGCTTTGTAAACTCAAGCTTTGCCTTACTCTGTCAAGCTCAAGCTTTTCCAGTGCCCATTATCAGGTAAAGAACAAGATGTACACATAATTTAGTGTTGTACAAAGATTTCGGAACGAAAAAACCGTATACAGCTTTAAGGGCAGTTTTCAATTTAAAAAAAAACATTAAAAAAATACATATATTAACTTTCGTTTTAGAACCCATGGGTGCCAAAGCTCCTTCCTTTAATACAGACTCAAATAGTTTTTCGTACACTCGGGCAATAGGTCTAAGTTTTGCGTTATTGTGCCAAGCTCAAGCATATCCCGTTCCCATAATTAGGTAAAACAAACTGTTTTATTTCTAAAAAAAACATTCAGCCAGTTGTAGTTGTAAAATACGAGATTTATAAAAATATTTTGTTGTTGTTAAATTATAGAACCTGTCGGGGCCAAAGCTCCCACCTTTAATACTGTGTCCAAAATAAGCAGTTTGTTAGGCAAAAGCTCAACAGATGTTGTGCTCTTGTGTCAAGCTCAAGCATTTCCAGTGCCATTCTTTAGGTAAATACATTTGAGAAGCCTATTCGATAAGTCAGTCATCAATGGGAACATCAAGTATTCCAAGAGGAGTTGTAGCCTCCACAGCTTTTTGTGTGTTGTTATTAACCCAGTAGTCTGAACAACTTTATTTTATATACAAAGTATTGTTGTTATAATAACAATGTACTTGACAACCAACGGGAATATTAGTTTCTAAGCGAAGGTTAGTTTTCTAAAAACAGCCGTTCCCAATATTCGACAGTTTTATTTTACTTATTTGTTAATAATGAAATCTCCCACATATTTTTCAAGAACCTTTGGGTACGAAAGCACCTGGTTTTGCAACATCCTCGAAAGGTAGCATATTCTGGCAAGCTCAAGGTCAAGATTTCGTACTTTTGTGTCCAGCTCAAGGTTATCCTGTGCCAGCTTTTAGGTAATTTTCAAAACATTAAGACAGTTTTCATTAATATGAATAAAATATATAGAAATTATAACGCAAACTGTTTGCAGAACCTTTAGGGGCTAAAGCTCCCACATTTGCATCATCTGTAAAAGTAGTACCTTCTGGGAGGAAGAAGGCAACACTTTGGTTTTGCTATGTCAAGCTCAAGCCTATCCAGTGCCGGTGTTTAGGTAAAGTTTTAAAAAGTTTTAAATAAGATTTTACTTTTGAATTTCCGAGAAAACTTTTGCTATAAGCGGCTACACTGTCAACTGGTTCTAGTTAGTTTTTAATTAATTGCGTGCTTTCTAAAAACCCAGTTTTTTTTGTTTTAGAACCCGTGGGATCTAAAGCTCCCACATTCTCCAGTGATGTCTCAAGTTCCACCATTACTCGTCATTATGCCTCTAGTTTTGCTTTGTTGTGTCAAGCTCAGGCTTATCCAGTGCCTATAATAAGGTAATTCTTAAGTACTGCATGGGCTAATTGAGAAATAGATTGAAAACACACACGAAAGCTCTTGGGTCGGTTATGGCTACACTACCAACTGGTTCGTTTTAGCTTGCATAGAATACAATACAACAAAATTGTTTTTAATATTTTTAGAACCCATGGGATCAAAAGCACCTACGTTTTCTAGTGATGTGGCCAGTTCCACAATAATACGCCACTACGGCCAAAGCTTTGCCTTGTTATGTCAAGCTCAAGCCTACCCCGTACCAATAATAAGGTAAACTTTATCATCAAGCTTTATTTTAAATAGAAAGCTTTTTCGGGATTTCGCTCAAAATCAAATTCACCTAATGTTTAAATTTGTATTGGTATTTTTAAAATCATGCAGCTTATAAAGCTTCAGACACGAACTTTTTTTGGGCAGTTTTCCGTGCTTAGTTTATATGATTTAGTGATATACAATCTATTGTTTAGAACCTGTTGGTGCAAAAGCTCCCACATTTTCGGGTGAATCGAAAAGCTTTACTTTTGTCAAAGAAATCGGCCATAGCTTTGCATTGTTGTGTCAAGCTCAAGCATTTCCAGTGCCAATTATAAGGTTTGTTGATAAACGTTTTAAAACATTCAGGCCGATTTTTGTATTCGTAGTAAATTTGTTGAATTTCTGAAAACATTTTAAATTTCTAGAGCCCATGGGAAGTGTAGGCCCAAAAATTACTGGCGGACGCTTGCAAGAAATGACCCGGAGCTCTGACGAAAGTATAGCTATAGTGTGTATGGGTCAAGCATACCCAACGCCGGTATTTAGGTAAACATTGCCCAAGTTTGTAGCCCAAGTTTAACCAACCATCAGGCAGTTTTTCGGTTAATTAGATTTATTTGAAAGTGTATTCAACTTTCAGAACCCATTGGTAGTGTTGGCCCCCGTGTATCCGGCGATCGTTTACAGGAGCACACCATGGACTCTGGCGAAGGTTTTTCCATATTGTGTCAGGCTCAAGCATATCCTATGCCAGTTTTTAGGTACCTCTAACTCAACAGTTTTTATTTATAGTTTCTTATTTTATTTGCGCCATTTGCAGAACCTGTAGGTCATATTAAACCCCGAGTTGCTTCGAAAAGTATTGAAATAAATGAAGTGCCTCGGGAAGACACGTTTGTCGGCCATTGTCCCGGCCAGGCATATCCCGTGCCCATATATAGGTATTACAATAAAACTCAACTACAAATCTGGAATTTTTTGTAGAGTAGAAAAACATTTGGTAATAATTCCGGAGATGAAGAGAAATTATAAAATAAAAGAGAAAGGACACACACACATAGTATTTCTGTTTTTAAAGTCTTCTTGAGTAGGCTCTTTGTTCAAGAGTATATTTATGTTGTTCCCCCAGATGTTCTGCTAGGATTTCGTTCTAGGGATTTAGGACCCTTTTTCAGTAAAAATGATCTTGAAACCATGTGAAATAAATGAAATGCAACACATACACAAAATATTCTGCAGCCTTCTCAAATACCCTGGTAAGTTTTAAAGCCTTTAAGCTTTCAGGTAAGTACTACAACAGCTGCTCGGTGTTCTACAGCTCACATTGTCTGCTCAGAGTAAATAGCTTCTAAAAATTAAAGGAAAATTAACTACCGTTTAGGGGAAAAGAACGCGTTGCGTTTTACAAAATACCAAAGTAAATCATTGCTGTTGTATGATTCATATCATAACATTTCAATGTGCTTTTTTGATGTGTGACCGCTGGCATTTCATTCGAACATATTTCAAGATCATTTTTATATGACATGCCCACAGAAAGGCAACATGAACTAACGCCGCCACTCTTTATCGTTCCAGATGGTACAAATTCATTGAGGGAACCACCCGCAAACAGGCTGTTGTACTGAATGATCGCGTCAAACAGGTATCGGGCACTCTGATCATCAAGGATGCTGTCGTCGATGATTCCGGAAAATACTTGTGTGTCGTCAACAATTCCGTGGGCGGTGAATCCGTGGAAACCGTTTTAACTGTTACAGCTCCATTGTCGGCCAAAATTGATCCTCCCACACAGACCGTTGACTTCGGACGTCCCGCCGTATTCACCTGCCAGTACACCGGTAATCCCATCAAGACAGTCAGCTGGTTGAAGGACGGCAAGGCCATGGGCCACAGCGACCCCATTCTACGCATTGAATCGGTGAAGAAGGAAGACAAGGGCATGTATCAGTGTTTCGTACGCAATGACCAAGAATCGGCTGAAGCTAGTGCCGAATTGAAATTGGGCGGTCGTTTCGATCCACCCGTGATTAGACAAGCCTTCCAGGAAGAAACCATGGAACCCGGACCAAGTGTATTCCTCAAGTGTGTGGCTGGCGGCAATCCAACTCCTGAAATCTCCTGGGAATTAGATGGCAAAAAGATTGCTAACAATGATCGCTATCAAGTTGGTCAATATGTGACAGTTAACGGTGACGTTGTATCGTATTTGAACATAACTTCGGTCCAGGCTAATGATGGCGGTCTCTACAAGTGCATTGCCAAGAGTAAGGTGGGAATCGCTGAACACTCGGCCAAATTGAATGTCTACGGATTGCCCTACATTCGCCAAATGGAAAAGAAAGCTATTGTTGCCGGTGAAACTTTGATTGTGACATGTCCCGTTGCTGGTTATCCCATCGATTCGATTGTGTGGGAAAGAGGTAAGAACGGCGGGTCCTCGACAAGTGTTTCCTCAACTATTCTCAAACGCTTTCGTTTTACAGATAATCGTGCTCTGCCCATTAACCGCAAACAGAAGGTATTCCCCAATGGCACCCTCATCATTGAAAACGTTGAACGTAACTCGGATCAGGCAACCTATACTTGTGTGGCTAAGAATGTTGAAGGATACTCGGCTCGCGGTTCACTGGAAGTTCAAGTTATGGGTAAGTTTTTCCATTCGCCAATTCTCAGGTCACATTGCTGGAGACAAATGTTGACCATCTGTTATTTTGAACAGAAAATCACTGGGATCTTTTCAAAACAAAGGCAAACAAAAAAAAGAGATACTGTATCAAAAAAAACTGGGTCCCATTGTCTGTCCGTTTTCTGATAAAGCAAACATTTGAACTTGTAAACTTAGAGCCGTTGTTTTTTAAACATCCCAGTGTATTTATAGAAACACATATATATATTGGGTTTTATAGGAAATCATCGTGGGTTTCATCGTTGCTCCACTGTGATTGTATTCATTGTTTCGTGATGCCATAAAGGCCGGCATTTGCGTGTGTAGACGTAACATCGTGGCTTTTCGAAACTCGGAACTAACTGAATTATTGGGTATTTAAAAAGAATCTGAAGATTTTGAGAAGTCTGGTTATCTCATTTCATGCGATCTGCTCTAAGTTTAAGAAATGTAGAATTCAGAAAACATATTCCGCTCAATTACGTATTCTACATCGAATTCAAACAAGCCTTTCTCTACAGTCCCCAATAGAAGTCGCTTTACGGAACTTTTTGATAAATTGTGAATCTAAGGACTCTTAAGTATCGGAAAAGTACGCGTGTATTCAATTTGATATATATCGTTGAAAGAATGGCATAAAATATTTTTTTTCTTTCAAAAATTTCTTCATTGTATCGCCATAAGGTGTTGAAGTTTAGGTAAGCCCTGTTCAGACGAATAAATTTCTCATGGCTGATAGAAATAGACCGCGTTGCAACGTTGCAGATAAGCAATTCCAGAACATTTTGAATTGCTTGCCGAAATCCAGAAAACAATAATACTCTCCAGATGTTTAGAGAAAAAATAAATAAACTTCAATGTAGAATTCTGGATAACGCCAACCGGAAACGGTAAAAAACTCGAAGAAAAATCATTGAAGAAATTTTATCAGTGACAAATATTCAGTTGAAATCTTAAAAAAGAAAACATTTTCAAAAAAATAAAAAAATGTGCCTCTGTGGGTTAAGTACCAGTTTCACAGACGCACGGTGGTCCATTATCAAATTCCATTGGCCAAAAGTCTATACATTTTGATCTAGTAAACATTTATGAATTCTTTAAAAAATAGGATATAAAATACAATATTTTTTAAAATGTAAAAGGTTCAACATCGTCGAAAAATTAAATTGCAATTTCAAAATGTTGAATGTGTCAAAGTTTAGTTTGTGTATTTGCAATCTGAACAATTATATCAATATGTGTAAAAAGTCCGAAAAATATAAAATTTTTGTTTCCCCGTAAATAATCAAAATTACGATTATTTCCCTTAACATTCCACGAAGGAACAGGCGAAAAACATCTCTCGAATCACTGAGCTGTGCACGATACAATTTGTATACTCACTAAAGACGGCTCTGAACGGCTAATGCTTTTTGGAGAAGTTTTAAGTTGCTTAGAGATTACTCGTAAAGGCGCTGGCAGGTTTCGAACCTTCCACTTTTAAATGTTTAACACCCTAAAACAAGACCTACAACCTATTTTTCACAGAATTCAAAAATGTTTACTAGATTAAAAGCCGATAACTTTAGATTGTCGCCACTTAAATTTCATTTGAATTCCAAAGGCAAGCCCACAGTCGGTATTTTTCTAAATTCCGAAATCATCAATTTGAAGTGTAGAAAATGCTGCTCAACTAGGAATCAGTCTCGTATTGCATTCTCAATTTGCGTGACGTTTCTCTGTCGACGCCAATTTCACAGTTGACCCTAAAATCATAATTCCAGTTTATTTAAACTAACAGCTGATGCGCACAGCAATTGTTGCCCAACCAACATTAATATTAACGTCAAATTAATATTTAAGTAAAACCCATTCTCGGATGCAGTGTCACCGCTGCTGTCTTAACTTCAATAACGTTCGTATGCATTTCGTTCGCTTCAGTACCGCCGCAAATAGTCGCCTTCGACTTTGGTTCCGACATCATTAACATGAACGACATGGTGTCGGCCACGTGTACCGTCAACAAAGGCGACACGCCTCTAGATCTCCATTGGACGACAGCACCCGAGCCCAGTCTGGGTGGAGGTCGCCTAATGACCAACGATGGCATACTGATCACCAAGACGACGCAGCGCATTAGTATGTTGAGCATAGAATCGGTTCATGCGCGACATCGGGCGAATTATACGTGTGTGGCGCGTAACGCAGCGGGAGCCGCCTATCACACGGCCGAGCTAAGAGTCAATGGTGAAGAAATAGTCTGTTCGATGTGGTTTATGTTTTATTTTGTCGAAACCTTCATGAGTTTGTAGCTTTGGACCTATTAGAGAATTGATTTGATTTTTCCCATTCCCCACCCTTAATTAGTATTGCCCCAAATTGTGCCCTTTGATTTTGGTGAGGAGAGCGTCAATGAATTGGATATGGTGTCGGCTTCGTGTACCGTTAACAAGGGAGACCTGCCTATTGATGTGGCGTGGCTGAAAAACGGCGGACGTGTTTATACCAATGATGGCATGGTAGTCACCAAAACCAGCCAGCGCATGAGTGTCTTAAGCATAGAGTCGGTACGGGCCCGGCATGCGGGCAATTATACCTGTGTAGCTACCAATAATGCGGGTGTTACCAAACATTGGACCTTCTTGAGAGTTAATGGTTAAGATTCCATCACTATTTGTCTTCGTAGTTTTTTTTGTTGAGTTGTCTTTTCTTTTCATTTTCTCTTTTCTGTTTGTTGTTTTACCTTTTGTACGTCCAGTTTTACCTCAAATTGTTCCCTTCGATTTCGGCGAGGAAAGTGTGAATGAATTGGACATGGTGTCCACTTCGTGCACGGTGAATAAGGGCGATCTGCCCTTGGATATCTATTGGACTCGAAATGGCGGCCGCATTTATACCAACGATGGCCTGGTGGTAATGCGCAACAATCAACGTTTAAGTGTCCTGAGCATAGAGTCCGTGAGGGCACGACATGTGGGCAACTACACCTGTGTGGCCACCAATAGTGGCGGGGTGACCATATCCTCGGCCATGTTAAGGGTTAATGGTTGGCAATGTTTTTTTGAAATACCTTTTCTGATTAGATGTATGGTGTATTTTTTTTTTGTTAAGTGTTTTTGGTTTTCGTTCCAACTTTATTCTACATCCTGCTGATGTCCTGTTGTTTTCTCTGGCAAAGTTTTACCCCAAATTATGCCCTTTAATTTCGGCGAGGAGAGTATCAATGAAATGGATATGGTTTCGGCCTACTGTACGGTGAATAAGGGCGATTTGCCCATGGACATCTATTGGACGCGTAATGGTGGCCGGGTTTTCAGCAACGATGGCGTTATCGTCACTCGCACTAGTCAGCGCATCAGTGTTTTGAGCATCGAATCGGTGAGGGCTCGTCATGCCGGAAACTATACGTGTGTGGCCACCAACAATGCGGGTGTCAGCACTCAGTGGGCCATGTTGGCCGTAAACGGTTAAGCATTAATATTTGTGTTCACTTTCTTTTGGTTAGATTCTTTAGAAAATCCTTGTTTAATTCGATGTTATTTTTTCCAATTTTTTATCCCTTGTTTAAGTAATCCCATGTAATTGGACTATCGTTGGAGAGAGTATTGAGATTATCTCAGCGGAGATTTCTTCAGTTTTAGAGGACAACATTTTGTCATATTTTTATAAATCGTAATGGCAACATTGTGTTTTTCATATTTTCATTATAAAAAGCAATGCCAGCTCAACAATACAATGATTTAATAAATCGCAATGCAAATATCAACTTCGGGGTTTTTTTTCCAATTTAACTTCATAAAAAGCAACTCGTGGGTTATCAAGAGTGTATTCGTTAACCTGTATTTCTTTTTTTTTTTTTTTAAAAAGAGACCATATTCCTTAATAATATTCGTTGTCACATTTAAACCGTCGATCAAATATTTACTAACAAAAAAATATTTATTTACCTTTTGTTGATTAGTGAAAATTGACATCGCAGAATCCGAAATGACGGATAGAACGAAAGAAGTGAGTCAATCGGTAGGAGATTCTGATTATTGTGACTAAACAAACTAACAGAGTCCTAGTATTGACCTTTTGCTGGGGTAGTTAATGAGGAAACAATTTAACAGGTTAACTAGATAAATTGGAAGTCGTGGAGTCTTGGATTGAGCCAGTGAATAGTCGTGATGTGTTGCGTCACGCTTGTGTAGGGTGATCACTGATCAGTTGTCCCAGTCTGTAAATTCAATTTTAATTTTTAATTCCCATTGGCTGAATTGACTCTGATGGTCCACATTTGGATATCCATAAGTGTAGACAACTCTTCCCATAATAAAAGGATGTTAAGAGGTTAGTGAAGTAGTTTCATCGTTTATCATAAAATGTTTCCTTAAACTAATTAGACTCACATGACCAGCCAGACTCCACATAGTTTCCAAAACTTTGCTCTTATATGTATCCATGAAAAGTATTCCAATCGAATAGTTCGCGCTTTGCCACATAATCGTATTGATGTTATTCAATTCCCCCTCGCAGTGCCACCACAAATTGTTCCCTTCAGTTTTGGCGAGGAACCCGTCAATACCGGCGAAAGTGCCGGCATCCAGTGTATGATACAGAAAGGTGACGTGCCCTTAAATATAAAATGGACTTTAAATTCACGGCCCCTAATCAACAACGAGGAGGGCATTACAATCTTGAAACTGTCGCCGAAGACGAGTGTTTTGAATATACCCAGTGTAGCGGAATATCATCGGGGTGTATTCAAGTGTATTGCCGAAAATAAGGCGGGATCCACATTTTATGCCTCCGAATTTAAAGTGAATGGTATTTGGCCGAAAAGCATTTTGTTTTAGTTAATATTTTTTGCAGCAATTATTTGTCTTTACGTTTATTTGCCATTTCATTGAGTTCAAAATTGTTTTCCCGTTATCCTTTTGTTTTGCCACTCAGTGCCTCCCCAGATTATGCCTTTCTTCTTCGGTGATGAGCCCATGAATATGGGTGAAATGTTTGGGGCGCAGTGTATGATCAGTAAGGGTGATCTGCCATTGAATATCTATTGGACTCTGAATTCACAGCCCATTGTCAATGGTGAGGATGGATTTACGCTGTTGCGTATGAATCCACGCACCAGTTCGCTGAATATCAACGCCTTGGAGGGTAAACATCGTGGGGTCTATCAGTGTATAGCCAATAATAAGGCCGGTGATACGTCGTATTCAGCGGAATTGCATGTCAATGGTTAGACTGCTTCAAACGGTTGACTTTTTTCTAGAGTTCATTTTCGTTATTTTTTCTACCCCTTTGATTTTAATTTCATTCAAATATTATTATTTTTTCTATCGAATTCCATTTTAATAGTCCCCCCTCAAGTGTTACCTTTTAACTTTGGCGAAGAGGTCTATAATATGGGAGATGTTCTCAGTACGACCTGTGTGGTCCTAAAGGGCGATTTGCCCCTAAGTATCCATTGGACCTTGAATTCTGAGCCCATAACATCGAATGAAGATGGTTTCACAGTCATTAATATGAATTCACGTATTAGTTATTTGAGTGTTGATTCGTTAGAGGCCAAACATCGTGGTACTTATCGTTGTATAGCGGTCAATTTGGCTGGCTTAGCTGAACATGCAGCTGAATTGCAAGTCAATGGTGGGTTCATATGTCTACACTTTACTGTAGGTGCTTTTGGTTACTAATACCTCCGAAAATTACATCTAACACAATCTCTTCTTTCTAAAACTTCTTACTTCTCTTCTAACCGTCAATGATCTGGGTGTAGGGATTGAATATTATAATGTTGCATGAATTCTTCGAAAACGCAGTCTTCAAAAATAGAGTAATATAAAAAAGAGTACTGAAGTATAGTATTTTTTTTTTGAAGTATTTGATAACCTCAGTCCATAGCAGGGACTGAATACACTGCAGACATTTTTCTAAAATAACGTAAACCATGTTTTCTGCATTGAGTTTCATCAGACATTCGAGTGAAATGTTTAAAAGTAAAAGTGGTGGTCGAAATCTCTAGCTGAATTCCAATTTTTTTTTTTGGCTAAATTGTAGTTTTCATAGGTAAAGTGAGCATAGGTAAAGTGAGCAGCTACACAGGTCAATCTGACCGAAAAAATTTAGTCTTTCGTCTGATGACTTAAACCAATTGCTGTTACACATCCATTGAGGCTGACATTTGCTTAATAATTCCCTCATCAAATAACCATGAAAATCTTCCACACTTGCTTTCCTGCAAACAAGCTGTTAGCTGAAATTAAGAAATCTAATAATTTCTCACAAATAACCACATCCCATATAGTGCCACCGCAAATAAGTCCATTCAGCTTCGGTGAGGATCCTTTGAATCGCGGCGAAGTGGCCAGTGTAGTTTGTGTGGTGCCCAAAGGTGACCTGCCCATGGACATTTATTGGACTTTGAATTCGGCTCTGATTGTTAATGGTGAACATGGCTTTAATATCTTCAAAATGAACAAAAGAACCAGTTCGTTGAATATTGATTCACTAGAGGCCTTTCATCGGGGAACATACAAGTGCATTGCCAATAATTCTGCCGGTTATGCTGAATATGTTACCGTGCTGGATATAAACGGTGAACACAATTGACGTTTACACAAATTTATATAGAGAAATAGTGATTATTTTTGTAGAATTTGTTTTTTGTTTGTTCTGTAAATTTTTTGTTATTTATTTCCTCTCGACTTCCATGCCCAAACTATATCCTGGTTTTTGATTTATTGAATCATTGATGAATTCGTTCGGTGTGTAGGGATTAACATTAAGGGCTGAATAGATATAATGTTAAAAAAGTTTATCTGAATTGCATTTCTTAAAATCAATTGTATTTGCCTTCATTAACGAATAATTTGTTGACCCACTCCCAAGAACGACGTTTTAAAAATAGTCCTTAGCTGAATTGCCTTATTCCTCAGCTCAGTTCTCAAAAAACATTCATTTACTTACTCATTGTCTATTTTAACCCTAGTACCTCCACAAATAAGCCCTTACAGCTTCGGTGATGAGGCTTTAAATCGCGGCGAAGTGGCCAGTGTTACGTGTATGGTGCCCAAGGGTGACTTACCTTTGGACATCTATTGGACTCTAAATTCCGCTTTGATTGTCCACGGTGAAAATGGTTTCAACATCTTTAAAATGAACAAAAGAACCAGTTCACTTAACATCGATTCACTTGAGGCCTTTCATCGCGGAACGTACAAGTGTATTGCCAACAATTCAGCTGGTTATGCTGAATATATAACCATATTGGAAGTTAATGGTTAACAGTGTTTTTTTCTCTACTCTAAACAATTTAATTATTTAAGGATTTATGTTTATGGTTTTGGTTTTATTTAAATTGGCTTTCCCTACTCTCTCCTCCCTTTCGCCACAAAGTCCCCCCTCAGATTCAGGCTTTTAGTTTTGGTGACGATCCCGCCAATACGGGTGAAGTAGCTGGTGCTTTCTGTATGGTTTCCAAAGGAGATTTGCCCATGGAAATCCGTTGGACTCTCAATTCGGCTCCCGTCATAACCGGTGAACATGGCTTTTCTCTGTCGCGCATGAATGCTCGCACCAGTTCGTTGAATATTGATTCTTTGGAAGCCCATCATAGGGGTACTTACAAATGTATTGCCACCAATAAGGCAGGCACAGATGAATACACCGCTGAATTAGAAGTTAATGGTTTGTCGGCCTTATTTTGAGAGCGTTTTATACAACTTATATTGGCTAAGCAGTTTTTTTTTTTTATTTAATTGTATTTATTTATTTATTTTAAACCTTTAACAGTGCCTCCCCAAGTTTTGCCCTTCATGTTCGGTGAAGATGCAGCCGATGTGGGCGAAATTGCCAGTGCCAATTGTGTAGTGCCCAAGGGTGACTTGCCTTTGGAAATACGCTGGTCTCTAAATTCAGCACCCATTGTCAGTGGTGAAAATGAATTTACCGTTATGCGTTTAAATAAACGCACAAGTTCACTGAATATCGATTCTTTGTCGGCCATACATCGTGGGGTTTACAAGTGTATAGCCACCAACAAGGCAGGATCCAGAGAATACACAGCTGAATTACAAGTTAACGGTTGGTTGGCTCGCTTACTGTAACAAAATATTTAAAAAACAAAAAAAAAACAATAGTATATACTTACTCAAGGCTTGTTGTATCTTAATTTTGCTAACAACAGTGTCTATATGATTTCTGTGCACATTTATAGTTTGCTGAATACAGTTTATGGTAGCTGAGTTGGTGTGAATTGTGGTTAAATGCAAGTTGGAGCTGCTTTACGGAAGACATATTGTGCTGAACTTATGTGTCTTAATCAAATATGTTGTACAAAGTTTTATTTTTGTTCTCCAAGTTTGGAATAAACTCTTCAAATAAGAATTTTAATATCAATTCCGCAAAGCTACAATTTTTTGGTATTTCAGCAGCTGTATAAGGAGATAGGTATAATAGGTTATTCAGCTGATCTGAATAAGAATTGATAAATTATTTCTTCGATTTGTGATGCATATTGAGCAGTTACCATTACTAGCCTTCGGCTGAATACACATTTATGACAGCTGAATACCATTTTAACAAAGAAAACAATGTGCATTCAAATAAAATATTTTCTTAAACCAACACTCTTCAATAGTTCCGCCACAAGTTATGCCTTTTGTCTTCGGCGATGAGCCTTCGAATTATGGCGACAGTACTGCCGTTCAGTGCATGGTCTTTAAGGGCGATGTACCGCTACAACTGCATTGGACTTTGAATGGCCAGCCCATAACGAATGAGCATTCCGGAATTCGTGTCATAAAAATGTCGCCCAAATTAAGTTCATTAAGTATTGACGCCATCAATGGAAATCATCGTGGAGTGTTCAAATGTATAGCGACAAATGCAGCCGGTAGTGCAGAACAGTCGGCTGAATTAATGGTTAATGGTTAGCTGAATTTGTTGTTAATAGGTGGTGGATACGAATTCGTAGTTAATGACCTGTAGTTGGTGTGTGTTATATTTGTATTCTTTGTCCTCCAAACCTCTTTATTTCCTCCCTCCCTCAAAGACATGACGGATTTTTGATATCAGTCAGAAACCATAAAATGTTCTGGATTGCTTAAAATAAATACAACTGAAAGTCCTTTGCTGAATTTAATATAAAACAGTCAATATATTCAAATTGTGCTTAATACTTGCTCACATCTGTAGTGCCACCGCAAGTTAAACCATTTTCTTTCGGTGATGAGGCCTCAAACTCCGGCGATTCGGTGGGTATTCAATGTTCGGTGTCCAAGGGCGATCTGCCCATCAATATCAAATGGTCGCTGAATAATCAAACATTGACAAGTGGTGATGCTGAAATAATAATAGGTCGCATGTCGACCAAATCGAGTACATTGAATATTGACTACATAACAGCTGATCATCGAGGTGTTTTTACGTGTATCGCGAAAAATGATGCCGGAGAAAGTTCCTATCAGGCCGAGCTTAAAGTCAACGGTTATTTACATCTCATCTTAAATCTGTTAATGATTTTCTTTTTCTTTTTGATTTCATTTTATTCATTTGCTTTTCCCCTGTATTTTCGTTCCCTAGTCTTGCCCAGCATACATCCCTTCAGCTTTGACGGCGAAGCCAATGAGGGTGACAGTGTTCAATTGACATGTCATGTGTCTAAGGGTGATTTGCCCTTGAAAATTCGTTGGCTCCATAATGATTTGCCACTGTTCTCACATCTTGGAGTTTTGACAAGTAAAATGGGTGAACGCATCAGTTTGTTGACCATAGAATCGGCTAAGGCCGCCAATTTAGGAAATTATTCATGTTTGGCCAATAACAAGGCGGGACAAAGTTCCTATACCACTGAATTGTTTGTGAATGGTATTTGAAAATAACGTTTTTAAAATATTTTCTCGATTTAATTGTTTTTCGTTGGCTTTTATTTAGTTTGATTTTTCGTTCATCCTTCCTTGCACACAAGCACATATACAAAAATTATCTAATACGGAATTGTTACATTTTTTGTCAGCTGAATTGAGGTATAAATCGAGAAATTCCGAAATTATGTTAGGACTATTCGATACTGGGTATTGAGTGTGTGACAACTCTTTGCTGAATTCGATTTTCAGTGGCTGAATTGAGATCAAGTTAGAATGTATTTAGTTCTTGATGTCAAATATGGAGAAAAAGTCGTTGCTGAATTGTATTGAAGTTAGCTGAATTGCAATAGTAGTGTGTGTAAAATATTCCACGATCACCAGTATAATCTGAATTAGGGAAAGAGTATGACAACTCTTTGCTGAATTGGATTTTCAGTGGCTGAATTGAAAACAAGTTAGAATGTATTTAGTTTTTGATATTAAATATGGAGAAAACGTCGTTGCTGAATTGTATTGAAGTTAGCTGAGTTCCAATAGTAGTGTGTTAAAATATTCAACGATCGCCAGTATAATCTGAATTAGGGAAAGAGTATGACATCTCTTTGCTGAATTCTATTTTCAGTGGCTGAATTGAGAAGAAGTTAGAATATATTTAATTTTTGATGTCAAATATGGAAAAAAAATCGTTGCTGAATTGTATTGAAGTTAGCTGAATTGCAATAGTAGTGTGTATAAAATATTCAACGCTAGCCACTATAATCTGAATTAGGGAAAGAGTATGACTACTCTTTGCTGAATAGGATTTTCAGTGGCTGAATTGAAACAAGTTAGAATGTATTTAGTTTTTGATATTAAATATGGAGAAAACGTCGTTGCTGAATTGTATTGAAGTTAGCTGAGTTCCAATAGTAGTGTGTTAAAATATTCAACGATCGCCAGTATAATCTGAATTTGGGAAAGAGTATTACAACTCTTTGCTGATTAGGATTTTCAGTGGCTGAATTGAGAACAAGTTAGAATATATTTAGTTTTTGATGTCAAATATGAAAAAAAAATCGTTGCTGAATTGTATTGAACTTAGCTGAATTGCAATAGTAGTGTGTGTAAAATATTCCACGATCACCAGTATAATCTGAATTAGGGAAAGAGTATGACAACTCTTTGCTGAATAGGACTTTCAGTGGCTGAATTGAAAACAAGTTAGAATGTATTTAGTTTTTGATGTCAAATATGAAAAAAAATCGTTGCTGAATTGTATTGAAGTTAGCTGAATTGCAATAGTAGTGTGTGTAAAATATTCAACGCTCGCCACTAAAATCTGAATTAGGGAAATGTGGAGATAAGTTAGTCGTTGCTAGAAAATTAAACATTAATAACAATAGCTGAATTAGGATAATGTGGCGATTCAAATATTCAGCGAATATTTTGGCTTTAACTCCTTAAATTCGATTAGAAGTCGGTCTCCTCGTGGCAAAGCCCTTCTACACATTAAAACATTTCAGCTGAATTTGGTTTAAAGATATCGCGAATTCTGTATTAGAGTTCCGCTCTCATTGCAGTAGCAGGGAATCATTTCTAAACTTGTGTCGAAGTAGCTGAATTGATTTTCATAGATTTTTTATTTATTCACTTTAGTTTTACCTCAAATTGTACCCATTTATTATGATGATATTATCAATTCTGGCGATTCTGTGGACTTATTTTGTCAAATACAAAAGGGCGATCGTCCCATCAAAATCCATTGGAGTTTTGAACGTCCTGGAGATGATATGCGCTTTGGCTCTGAACAACCAGTCATGCGCATCAACCGCGTTAGCAGTAAATCTAGCATACTCTCGATACCGAACGCTAGCCCTGCTCATACGGGAACTTATACTTGCACGGCCAGTAATGCGGCCGGTTACACCTCGTATAGTACAAATCTAACAGTAAATGGTATTGACCTGATCATTTTGTAAATTGTCTATTGTTTAACACATAATTTAAAGCTATATTAACACCTCTCTGACTTAAGCTTTGGTCATTAACAACAACAACAACATGTTTCAAGCTCTCCCCTCATTTCTTCTACACTATCCATATTCTACTCTATCAACATTTGCTTTATTTTCATTTCGTCTTATACGCAATCATCTCTGTAGTACCACCGCGCATTACACCATTTCAATTCGGCGAGGAGCCCATGAATTTTGGTGAGCCGGCTTCTATACAATGTACCATAGCAGGTGGCGATTGGCCGATGAGTGTGGAATGGCTTTTCAATGACTATCATCTGCCAGCTCATCTGGAGATTGTGGCAACGAAATTTACGCGTCACACACATGTTTTGGGAATTGAAAGTGTCACCGGCAATCATGCGGGAAATTATACATGCGTAGCTAAGAATCAGGCCGGGAAGGCTACGTATACGGCGGCTTTGGTGGTTAATGGTGTGCTGAATTGCCGAAATTGTAGAAATAGTTTAAGAGTTTTGTGTGTTTTTTTTTTTTTAAATTTTATTTTATGTTAATCCCTTCCTGAGACATCTGAACTGATAAGAAAAAAAATAGCTGAATTCAAAAAAATGTATAGGTTATGTGCGAACATATTGCTGAGTTTAAGAAGACTTCGAGAATAAAGTGTGCATAAAATGACTTTTTTAAAAAAAAAATGAGAATTTCCTGAAAAAAATAATTCTGCCATGTAGTTTTGAATGTGAGAGTTCCAAATACTAATATTTGTTGATTCAAGGGAATGAGTCTGCTGTGGTGATGGCAACCATTCTAAAATGCCCAACTAACTTAGTACACATTTGCTTCTAAATCCTTTTGAATTTGTGCTGAATTAGTGAAAAGTTTTTGATCTCGAAATGTCACATTTAACTGACAAATAATTATACAAAAATTAAACTGAATATCTTATAATCCACAGCAACTAAAATAAATTCAAAAACTCATTGCTGAATTGGGTTTTCAGCTATTCAGCTGTGATTGAATAATCCAATTACTGGACAAGAACACGTGTTCGTCAAAAGTATGTGAATTCAATAAATGTTAAACAATATTTCATTCACAATTTGACTCTTTGATCTTCTTTAATGAAGTTGTTATTACGAAATAATCTGACCAATCACTGCTGTTAGTTATACAAGTAAAATGGATTTTTCAAACAAAAAAAAAAAATTCCTAGAATACTAGAAATAATTGAAATCAATTGCAGTATTTAAATTAATGTCCTAGCTGAATTCATATTCAGCTAAACCAAAATGTCTTAGTGCTCAGAATAACAAAGGCTTTGTAGGAGCACCGAAATTATTAAGACGACTTTATTTCTACCGCCAAAGTTGCTAATTCTATTTATAAGAAAAAAACATTAGGTGAAAAATGTCCAGCTAAATTTGTTCTGCAGTTATTCAGCTAATCTTTAATGTCATACTTCTTATTTTCCATGCAATTTCTTTACATTATTTTACATCTGTTTTTCTAAAGTTGCCCCGAAAATAGCTCCATTCGACTTTGGTGAAGAGCCTCTGAACTACGGCGAACCAGCTTCGGTGCAATGTACCATTTTGGGTGGAGATTTGCCCATAAATGTTACATGGCTTCTCAATAGTAAAGCTATCGATAGTTTTCATGATATCTCCTTGTCGCGGATTGGAAAAAGAGTGAATGTCCTGACCATCGAATCGGTGGCTGCACATCATGCCGGCAATTATTCGTGTCGTGCCCAAAATAAGGCTGGCGTCACCGAACACTTTGCCCGACTTATTGTTAACGGTTTGTTTTTCAAACTCTATTCTTATTATACCTTTTTCGTCTTTGTTTTCTTTTCTTGCAAATCCTTTCCTCATCCACTCCACCCCACCACATGCATTACTCTTAACCAGTCCCACCCAAAATAACTCCTTTTTCCTTTGGCGATGAACCTTTGAATTTCGGTGAACCTGTATCGGTGCATTGTACGATATCGGGTGGCGATTTACCCGTTTCGGTTATATGGACATTGAATAGACATCCATTGTTGCCAGATCTGGACATTTTAACGGAGAAGCGTGGAAAGCGTATAAATAATCTTATGATCGATGCCATCGAGGCCAAACATGCGGGAGTTTATACCTGCATAGCTACGAATTCAGCGGGCAAGACTGAACATTCAGCAGAATTGGTGGTGAATGGTTGGTTTCACAAAATATCTGGTTTGAGGGAAATGTAAATGTAGTTTTAGTAGTAATTTTATGTTAATTTTAATTTTCCTGCCTTCCCAATCCAAGACTATGTGGCCTAGTTTGTTATTTATTTGCTGAATGTGCATTTTTAGTGGAGTCTGTGTGCTTAGGTGGTGGTCAGATTATACATATGTTGTCCTTTGTGTGCTGAATTGGGCAATTATACACCGTTCCTCTAAATTAGCTACGAAGCTAAGAAAGATAACTCTAACAAGAATTCTTTAATTTCATATCAACTCAAATGTTATAAGCTACCTGCAGTCACATCGAAATATTTTACTCGTTTATTCAAATTGTCCTAAGTGAGTGCCGAATCAAGTGAAATTTAATTCAGCACTTTCACATTTTGTATGCTCAATTAGTTCCACCCAAAATCAATCATTTCTCATTCGACGACGATGAGCCCATGAGTTATGGCGAATTTGTAAATGTTCAGTGCATAATATCGGGCGGTGACTTGCCGGTTAATATAACCTGGATCTTGAATGGTAAATCTGTCGACGATTATTTGGAGATTTACACCACTAAACGGGGCAAGCGTATCAATGAGCTGACCATTGAATCGGTGGCCGCCAAACATGCCGGAAATTATTCCTGCATAGCTGAAAATCGTGCTGGAAGTGTTAACTATACTGCTGAATTAAAAGTTAATGGTGTGTTTTGTTTATTTTTTCTTTTTCTATTTTCTCGTCCTCCTTTTTGGTTTTATTTTCTGTTTATTTGAAACCAATTCCCGTATTAACGATCCCAGTACCTCCGAAAATTGCTCATTTCGATTTTGGCGACGAACCGTCGAATTTTGGTGAGTCGGCAAGTGTTCAATGTTTGGTGACATCGGGTGATTTTCCGGTGAACTTTACATGGCTCTTCAATGGACGCCAGATAAGCGATGAAGTGTACGATGTGTCCATGGTGAAGTTGGGTAAAAAGATCAGTGCTCTCTCCATTGACATAGTGCGAGCTCATCATGCGGGCAATTATACGTGTGAGGCCTCCAACAAGGCCACCTCTGTTAATCATACAGCGGAATTAGTAGTTAATGGTATTCAATTTTGGAAATTCTGAAATAACTTAAAATCGTTTTGTTTTTTTTCTTTGGAATTTTATTTGCTAACAGTCCCTCCCAAAATTGCTCCTTTTGATTTTGGTGATCATGCGGTGAACTTCGAGGAATCGGTTTCCGTTAATTGTTTGATTTATTTGGGTGATCTGCCCATGGATATTACGTGGTTGTTTAATGATGCTGCCATTAATGCGTATACGGGTGTTTCCATTGTTAAGGGTGGCAAGAAGGCCAGTATTTTGACCATCGATTCCGTTCATGGCGGTCATGCTGGCAACTACACTTGCAAAGCCAGAAACGATGCAGATTCAGCTGAGTACAAAGCTGAATTGATAGTAAATGGTAGATAATGTTTTATTCCATTGTTAGAGAGTTTTTTTTTTATTTAATGTGCTTTGGTTTTTTTGTTGTTGTTATTATTTCCAATCCCTTAGCTATCCTTTGACATTAAGGCCTAACATTTTTGTAGTTTGTTTTGGATGAACATATGAAAAATGCAAAGAATGGATTCAACACTTAAGGATTGTATAGAAGAAAGTGCCAACTTAGAACATATTCAGCATAGCTGAATATACGAAAAATCTTTCCTCTCAGAGATAAGTTGGGCTGCATTCCAAAATTATTAGAATATCAGGAGAGCATTAAAATAAATCTTATTTAGCCCCATTCAGCTTGCTGAATTGTATAATTTCCTTTTCTTTGTGTTGATTTTTTTTTTGCACTTTCAAAATTTACCTGCAATTTTGGGGAATTCATCGAGTAAATTGGCGGGGCAACAGAATCTAGTGAGCTGATTAATATTTCAATAATAATTTTAATATTTCAATTTGCTGAATTTATACAAAATTTAATATAAATACCCAAGGTTAAGGAATTCCCAAAAATAGGGTCCAAATGTGTGACCCTTCCGTAACTATTCCGCAGATCATAATACAAAACAGAGTAAGCTGACTTACGTTTTTATTTAATTATTAGCTCCACCTAAAATAGTGCCCTTCGATTTTGGTGATATACCCGCAAATTTTGAGGATTCGGTTTCCATTAATTGTTTGATCTCATCGGGTGATATGCCCATCGATATTGAATGGCTTTTTAATGGCGAACCGGTCAATATATTTGCTGGCATTTCGGTTGTAAAGGGAGGAAAGCGCACCAGTCTCTTGACCATCGATTCGGTACATGCCGGCCATGCCGGCAACTATACGTGTAAAGCTAAGAATCGTGCTGCTTTCACGGAATATTCAGCAGAATTAATTGTTAATGGTTTGGAATGCAAACGCTTCTCAAGATTTTTTTCTTATGTGTTGTAGTGTTTAGTTTTGATTTATAGTTTTATTTTAATTTTGTTGTTGTCTCCCCCCCCTTTTGTGTCCTTATATAAATAAAGTTCCTCCCCGAATTACTCCATTCGATTTTGGCGATGAGCCGGCCAACGTTGAGGATTCGGTATCGATCACCTGTCTGATTTCATCCGGGGATCTACCCATCGATATTGAGTGGTTATTTAATGATTACGGCATAAGCTCTTACTCCGGCATAACTGTAGTAAAAGGAGGCAAGCGGACCAGCATGTTGACCATTGATAATGTCAAGGCCCATCATGCGGGTCATTACAGTTGCAAGGCTAAGAATCATGCGGCGGCGGTTAATTATACCACCGAATTAATTGTGAATGGTATTTAAGGACAATTTGCTATCAACCTATGTGTTTTAGTTAATAACGTAGTGAATTAGTTGGATTTTTAATTTGATTTGTTTTGTTTTCACTCAAGTCCCTCCTAAGATTTATCCCTTCGACTTTGGTGATGAACCGGCGAACTTCGAAGAGACTGTTTCGATTAGCTGCATTGTATCATCGGGTGATCAGCCGATAGATATTGAATGGCTGTTTAATGACTACGGCATTAGTTCGTATTCGGGTATATCGGTGGTGAAGGGTAGTCGGCGCTCTAGTATGTTGACCATTGAAAGTGTCCAGGGTCGCCATGCCGGCCTGTATACGTGCAAGGCGAAAAATCATGCAGCCGCTGTTAACTGCTCTGCTGAGTTGGTGGTTAATGGTAGTTCTTAATGGATATCTCTTAATTGTAACTGATTTGTTAAGCTTTAGTTGTATTCTATGATTATTATTAATATTCTGTGCCAACACCTTCTCCCAAAGTTCCTCCAAAAATTACCCCTTTCGACTTTGGCGATGAGCCGGCCAATTGTGAGGAGACCGTCTCGGTGACCTGCATTATTTCGCTGGGTGATCAGCCGGTAGATATCGAATGGTTGTTTAACGATTACGGCATAAGTTCCTATTCGGGCATAACAGTTTTCAAGAATAGCAAGCGTACCAGTATTTTGACCATTGAGAATGTCAAGGCCCATCATGCGGGCAACTATACGTGCAAGGCAAGAAATCATGCTGCCTCAGTGAATCAAACATCGGAATTGGTGGTTAATGGTATTTTTTTTGTTGTCTAAGAATTAAATAGAACATGGTAGTTTTTGTGTTTGTTTGTTTCGTTAATTAGTCCATTGTTTCTTTATTTACTCCCTCAAAGTTCCTCCTAGAATTACTGCTTTTGACTTTGGCGATGAACCGGTGAATTTTGAGGAAACTGTTTCGATAACTTGCATTATATCTCTGGGGGATCAGCCCATCGATATTGAATGGTTGTTTAACGATTACGGCATTAGCTCCTATTCGGGCATAACCGTTCTCAAGGGGGGCAAACGCACCAGTATTTTGACCATAGACAACGTTAAGGCCCATCATGCTGGAAATTATACATGCAAAGCGAAAAATCATGCGGCGGCCGTTAACTATACCGCTGAATTGGTGGTTAATGGTATTTTATTTCATGAAATCTTGCTACTAGTCATCGTATTGCGTTATGATTTGTTTGTGATTTTGTTTTTGTTTCATTTCTATCACTCCTAAAAGTACCTCCTCGAATTACCCCTTTCGACTTTGGCGATGAACCGGCCAACTTTGAGGAAACCGTTTCGGTGACCTGCATTATTTCTCTGGGCGATCAGCCCATCGATATCGAATGGCTGTTCAATGATTACGGCATCAGTTCCTATTCGGGCATTAGTGTTTTGAAAGGCGGCAAACGCACCAGTTTATTGACCATCGACAATGTCAAGGCCCACCATGCGGGTCAATACACCTGTAAGGCGAAAAACTATGCGGCAGCCGTTAATTATACCGCTGAATTGGTGGTCAATGGTATTTGAAGTACTTAGTCTTAAGTTAGCAATTAAGTAGACATTCTTATGATTTCTTTTCATTCTGCATTCTGCATTTTTATTGACAACTTTCAACACTCCCTTACAAAGTTCCCCCCAAAATAGTCCCCTTTGATTTTGGCGATGCACCGGCCAATGTAGAGGATTCCGTTTCGGTGACATGTCTCATCTCGTCGGGAGATCAGCCCATCGATATAGAGTGGCTGTTCAACGACTATGGCATAAGCACATATTCGGGCGTCACTGTGGTCAAGGGTGGCAAACGCACCAGCATCCTGACCATAGACAATGTGCATGCCCGTCATGCGGGTCAATACACATGCAAAGCGAAAAATTATGCGGCAGCCGTTAATTTCACAGCCGAATTAATAGTTAACGGTAGTTGTTTTGCCCCCTCATTAAAATAAACTAGATAATAATCTTGATTATTTTTTTTTTTTTTTTTACAAATTTAAGTTTTCAAGCCCTAGTCTTGGTACACAAATTATCCCCGACACATGATCCTCCTCCCTTTGGTAATTCATCTGAAAAGAATAATTTCTTGTATTTCATTGCACAGTTGCTCCCAAAATAGCCCATTTCGATTTTGGTGCGGATCCCGTAAATTTCGAGGATTCGGTGTCCATCAATTGTTTAGTCTCATCCGGTGATTTGCCCCTGGACATTGAATGGCTATTCAATGACTATCCGATCAATTCGTATTCCGGTATAACCACCTCGAAAATGGGCAAACGCTTGAGTGTTCTAATGATCGATTCCGTGAATGCCCGTCATGTGGGCAATTTTAGCTGCAAGGCGAGGAATCTGTGGGCTGCCACATCGTACACGGCGCAACTCGTAGTGAATGGTATTGTTTGTGTCTGAATTGAATTGTGCAAATGTGAATTGTTCTTTTTTTTCCGTTTTCAAAATTGTCAATAGTTTTATTTTCGCCCCTTCTTGAAAGTCCACTCAAAAGTTATATAAAATCCTGCAATGCATGATGGCAAAGCTTTTGTTTTTAGCTGATTTGGTTTATTTCTTAGCGATCTGTTATGCAAAGTTACACTTTTAGTTGAATTTTTCTCTTATAGTTTTCACACTTTACATTGGCTGAATATCTGCTTTTTGAGTTGTACTTATTGGTTTTAAAGTAAATTAATAATATTAGTTGTGGCTGAATTGTATAAATATGTATATGTAATAAATGTAGAAAAAAGAGTTGAGAACGGATTACTTTTGCGCTGAATAAATTGAATTCTAGTCTTTAGAAACATACTTGAAGATTTCAGCGCTATATTTGATTCACATGGTTTCCTAGGAAAAAGAAAGTATAAAAAAAAGGAAAAGTGTGCCACGTCTAACACAAATCGCCTAGTTCAAAGAAAAAGTTTCAAGGATTTGAACATTTAGTTGAGAATTACGGACATTAAGTAAGAATAAATGTATATACATAGTACAGCAATCTACAACATTTTCCCATGGAAAAACTAATAATTGAATACTTTAATAGTCTGGTCACTGGTTAGAGACTTGTTAAGTGTAACCATAATAACTATAAAAAGTAAATTATTATTTTTTTTAATTTTAAATAATTTGAAAGCTCTTTTAGGGCACTGAAGTCAGAAAGAATATTTTGTTTGATTATAGATTACATTAAAATCACATTCAGCACTGCTGAATTAGTGGAAAAATTATTAGAATATATAAACGTCGTCGATCTGAGAAAATTCAAGTTATTCAGCTCAGCTGAATTGATTGAAAATATAAAAAAAAAAAATAGGAAAATGATTTCAGACATTTGTTGTGAAATGTTTCCTATCGAAATCATTTTTGTTGTCCTTACCTGGATTTCACAAAGAGGTGGATAGCTGCTGAGGATATTCAGCCGCACTGAATAGTCTTTATCAGGGAGTAATTATGAAAGTTTCTAACAAATATAGGTAATTGCAAACCATTTAAACCCAACTTTGTTTCTTCGCCTTCCTAAGCTATCCAAGAAAACTTTTAGGGGTTTCTGCAAGATTTGCTTATTACAACTTTAACAATTCCCTATTCAGCTTAACTTTAAGTTACAATCTTCACCTCAAGATGAGTGCTAAGTCTAATTATTTGAGCTGAATTGATATAAAAATAGAATAGGGTTTCTTTAAGTTAGCTGAATGTGGATTACTCATATTCAGCAGGGCAAAAATGAGAAAACTTTTATCAAATATCGACCTGTTTAAAATTCCATTTTGCTTTAGCACCCCCTAAAGTGGTTCCCTTCGATTTCGGCGATGAACCAACAAACTTTGAAGACTCCGTGTCCGTGAATTGTCTCATATCATCGGGTGATATGCCCATCGATATAACCTGGCTGCACAACAACAAAATCATGGAACCCTTTGGTTCGGGCATAACCATATTGAAGAGCGGCAAACGAGCCAGTGTTCTGACCATTGACGCTGTTCATGCCGGACATGTGGGTCACTATACATGTTTGGCGAAAAATCGGGCCGGACACGCCAATCACACGGCGGAATTGTTTGTGAATGGTGGATCATTTTAGAATCTGTTAATTACACATTTTTGTTATGCTTTGATGTTCGATTTTGTTTAAATGTTTTGTGTTAATTTTTAAATCCTTTTAAAGTTCCCCCCAAGATAACACCCTTCGATTTTGGCGATGAACCGGCCAACTTTGGCGATTCGGTGACCGTGCAGTGCACCATTTCGAAAGGAGATCTACCGGTCGACATCAATTGGCTGTTCAATGGCTATTCCTTGAATGATTATCTGGGTGCTACCACATCGAAAATAGGCAAAAAAGTCAGTGTGCTGACCATCGATTCGGTGAATGGTCATAATGCGGGAAATTACACGTGTATAGCTCGAAATGTGGCCCAAACTACGGAGTATGCGGCGGCCTTAGTTGTGAATGGTTGAAATGTTCTGATAGTTTCGCTAGTTTTAAGCCTAGTTCATATTTTAGTTATTATCCTTTTTTTATGATTTCCTTATCCTTTTCATTCCTGTACGCCTTGTTAGTGCCACCGAAAATTTCTCCCTTTTCCACGGGTGCCGAGGCTGTTCACTTGGGACAATACATCACCTATCAATGCACCATTACCGAGGGTGATTTGCCCCTCAATATTCTGTGGACCTTTAATAATCAACCTCTGGTCAATCAGGATAATGAGGATATATTGATATCGAAATTGGGTAGACGTAGTAGCGTTCTGACCATAGAGAGTGTCAATGACCGCAATGCGGGCAACTACACCTGTCAGGGCACAAATACGGCGGGTAAAGCCAGCTATACCACACAATTAAGAGTCATAGGTAGCCCTTACACCATCCATTAACTATTTCCTATAAATATGTATTCATACAAGTATTTGGTTTATTTTTTATATTTAATTTATGATTTCTTACAATTCCTTTAGTTTTACCCCGCATACGACCTTTTACCTTTGAGGAAGGTCCGGCGCAGACCGGTCAGTATCTGACCCTTTATTGTACGGTATCCTTCGGTGATTTGCCCCTAAATATTTCATGGTTGTTAAACGAAAAGTTGGTAGATGCTGATATGGGCATTTCCACAATGATGGTCAAACGTACTAGCATTCTGACCATAGAATCGATTGACGATCATCATGCTGGTAACTATACGTGTCTGGCGGAAAATCCTGCCGGCATTCAGAGATATACCACGGAATTGAATGTCTACGGTTAGCCCGGAATTATGTTTTTGAAATTATCCTTCTGCCATTTTTGATTCTCTTAGACTTTACTGTACTAAATCTGTTTTTGTATCTGCTTTTGTCCTACATACTACATACTATCAATCTACTGGAATTTTGCTGCTTTTAATGGGTTAATACTTATACAGACGTAGAGATTTTGTTATGAATTCGAATGCATGCGAACAAGAATTGGTTAGCAAAAGTTCACAGTCAAAAATTTTGAAAGCATGAAGTGCACCATAATTAGTTTGCTTACATGGAAAGCGAGCGCCTAAAAGTAGATTTTTCAAGTGTGCGAAGGGAAAAAAAAAAAATTTTTTTAGTGATGGATATATGTGAAAGAGAAAGAAACTATTAATTTATGAAATACCAGTTTAATGTGTATGGCTTTTAAAGCCTAAACGGGTGTCATTATTATTCAGGTTGATTAATAATAAATAAATGAAAATAAAAGTAACAACAATAACGGAACAGATGAATTTATTAAAAACAACGCTTCCTAAAATTAGGAAACGTTTGTGGCCACACCTCAAATCTTTAAATTCCTCTATGTATTTTTGTCAAATCGTCTGCAATCTTTGACCCATAGGCTAGGCTTAGAATAATTGGATTAGATTAGGCAATACAATTCTCAGTTATTCAAAAAATATTCCTACCGAAAATATTGCCTTGAATTATTCTACATCTGCAACTTATCTGTAGAAAACAGATCCGAATTAAACAGAATCGAAAATGCACAGTGGCCGTAATGTCTTGTAATTTACTTTTAGAATAGTCGGTTCTTCAAGGATATGGAACTGTTTTCTTGAATTGTAGGCAATGCCATTTGTAAAAGCTCAGCCGAGATGTATACTTAACAAAGATGTACACTAGGCAATGTATATTAACCCTCTAACTCCCAAATTTTTAAAATTTATAAAAGAATGTGCCTCTTACGGTGTTTCTTGAGGCTCTCTTGAGGGTAAGAGGGTTAATCTTTCGCCGTATTTAAACAGTTTGTATGATCTAGGCCACGAATGGTGCCCAAAAGTAGGCACCCTATTCCTTAGTGTCAAAAATCACATCACATCCCACCCCTCTCTAAATTAAAATCCTTTTTCTTTCATTTCCATTAAAAGTATTGCCCAAAATCGCTCCCTTTACGACGGGAGCAGATGCATTTCATCCCGGCGACTATTGCACTCTTCAGTGTTCCATTATCTACGGAGATCATCCACTCTTAATCTACTGGTATTTCAATCAGGAAAAACTTAACGAATCTCAAGCCCTACAAATGGGTATACAAATAGCAAAAATGGGTTCTAGAAGTTCGGTCTTGACCATTGACTCGGTACAAGGACAACATGCCGGAAATTATACGTGTTATGGTAAAAATGCAGCAGGAGTTACCAACTATACGGCAACCCTAGTGGTCAACGGTACTAAAAGGATTATTTGATTTTTTTTTTTACATTTTTTAAAAATATAATTTAATATTTTTTGTAAAGTTTTATTTTGCGTTCTTTTTATTGTTATTTTCTCAAGTACCTCCAAAGTTGACTCCCTTACCCTCAAGTCTGGATTCGCCTTTGTATGTGGGTGAATACTTTCAGTTGTCGTGTGCGGTACTGCATGGTGATGCTCCATTTAATATCACCTGGTATTACAATGACGAGCCCGTTTTCCACATGGATGGCATTACCGTACTCATGCACAGCAAGCGCAGCAGTTCATTGAATATTGAAAATGTTCAGCCGGAACATGCGGGCAAATATTCCTGCATCGGTGCCAATCAAGCCGGCTTTACTGAAGTATCCACCAATCTTACGATCAGGGGTTTGTGGCAAAATTTTGTTCTACCACAGAGAAATGCAATTAGTTTGTAGTTTTAATGTTACAGAAACGGTGATGGAGCACAGTAAATAACGATTGGCTAACATAGAATAATAGCATAGTTTTAGGGGTTGTGGCTTTATTAATTGTAAATGTGCTGAACTCAGTGTAATATAACATCAAGCTCAAAGCTTAACTCTGGTCTTAAGGGGTTATCGGGACAGTCGGTTAGAAATAATATCTTGCCCAAAAAGTATGCAACGGATTCTGTTCTTATCTTATTTTAATACCCTGGTGCACTTTATGTTACGTTGTTGTCACATTTCACTTCATTTGTCTTGAATATTTCTTTAATTTTACCATTATGCTCGTGTGTGTGTTTAGAACTTCCCCAACTCGAATCATTCCAATTCAATCCGAATGGAGTCAATGGCGGTCAGGCTGTCCGCGTCATGTGCATGGTCTCATCTGGCGATTTGCCCATTGATATCTATTGGCTGAAGGATGGCCAGCCATTGTTGCGTTCCATATATCATAAAATCGATGAGTACACGTTGATATTGTCATTGCGTCAGACGAATGTCGGAGATTCGGGAAATTATACGTGTGTGGCGAGCAATGGGGCCGGCGAGGCCAGGAAATGGTCCATTCTGAAAGTTAAGGGTAGGAAATGTGGCTGGGGAAGTGATAGTACCAAACAAATTAATGGTTTATTTGTTGTTTTTTTTAATTTTTGTTAGTTGATTTTATCCCTTCAAAAGAAACCAAAGATTTGAAAAACAGAAATCGTTACCAAATATTCTTCCATCAGAGATTTCTCAGGGAGTACTACAATGTGAGGGACAATAATTTGTTAAATCATTTGTAATTAAAATTCATTAATAATAACATTCAGCCATTTTGCCTCCTTTGTCTGTCCACGTCAAGAAATTCCGTTTCTAGCGAAACTTTCCCTGTCCGCGGCCATCTGCAATGTGGGAGATTATGTCCAGCTAACCTGTATTGTAACAAAAGGTGACCTACCCATACACATTGAATGGCTGCTGAATGCTAAGGATGTGGTGCAAACATTGCCCTACACGACAATGGCCTCGGTCGGTTCACATACGAGCCTACTGATGATCTATAATGTGACGGCAGAACATGCCGGCCAATATATGTGTAGGGTGGAAAACACGGCGGGTTCCTATAATAGAACGAGAGATCTTGTAGTGAATGGTAGGAGGAATTTTAGAATTCTTTTTTTTTTTTGGTGTTTTTCTCCTTTTTCAAATTTACTACAATTTTCAGTAATTAGAATTATTAACATTTTTGAAGTTTTCATCTATGGAATAATAATTGGGAGAAAAAGTCTCTATACCACACATGACTGGGTGAATGTATGTAATAAAATTAGATGTATGTCCGTCCGTCCGTCGTGAGTATTTTGGTTTATTAGCTATGACATAGAAAAGAGGTAGCCTAGAAGAGGGCATTATTTTTTGGAGGTGAAGTGATATTGTTGGCCATTTTAATCCAATAGCTACTTTTAGGCTTACGTTATTTCAATTATGTCATTTACATGTCTTAAGCTTTAGGTACTTGATAGATATATCTTTTATTGCAGCATAAAAGTAAAAGATTGCAAAATTTTAATATAAAACTTAATTCTCCGAGTTTTGATTCACAAACATCTCGAAATAGAAGTTTGCCCAGCCCAAAAGTAGGCAAACTAATTCAAAATTCTTTGTTTATGAGATATTTGTTCTCGAATTGAGTTTAACGAAAATTTACTAGTATTTTTTAAGCAATAATTTATTTAGAAAAGAAGGCTCTTCAGTGAGATACTTAAAACCAATTCCCAGCTAAAAAAAAATTGGATAATCCGATTTTAAATGGAAATTAGTAACTTTATTAAAGTTACAGCCTAAATGTAGGCATTGTTTTGGTAGTCTCGCGTAATGGTCCGTCGCCTATCGATTGCCAAACATCCCAAGCAGGAAATTAATTACAATATTTGTATTTAGTTTATGTCGGTGTATTATCAGTGATAAGGGAAGCAGCCTGGAAGTAGACCATCAATATTGGAAAAGAAATTACAGGAGTATGAGCTTTCCTTTTACGGTATCGATAAATTAATATTAGATTTTAAAAGACGTTTAAAATGTCTTGCAATTGATTACAGATTGATTTATTTTAGGGGATACTGAGTTCGATGTGGAGATTTCATACAATGGTATTGGTATTTCAAAGTCCGTTTTAGGTTTTCAAGAAATATAAGGAAGGACCCCTTTAAATGCAATAAAAATTAGGAAAATTATATTCGGCCGTCCGTCATAACTTAATAGCACCAACGCTTCCAAATGAATTTGGAAAAAAACAGATGTAATTGATCACATAAAACTATTGTGAGATAAAGTGGTTCAGGCAGAAATTAATGTCAATGTAGGATACACCGAAATGATCGGAGTTTATTTTACAATTTGTAAAACATACTGGATTGTTAAGAATCCCGTCCGATATTAAGAATCTTAGATATTTTAGCTCAGGTTTGCATTCAAAAACTTTCAGGGCCGAATACAATTTTTTGTAAAGGGAATTAGCAAATAAATTATATATTGAAAGCAAACATGCTAATTTTTTTCAAGTTAGTGTAGTAGGCTCAGTTGTTTTTTTAAATATTACAGTATAAATGATAAATTGGTTTTTTACGAAAATGTCTATATTTTGTGTGGTATAGAGTCTCCGTAGTCGGCTTCGATCGACTTTTTTCTTTCTTCCATTTTTCTCTCTCACAACAGTAGCTAGAGCGTTTCTTTTACAACTTCTTTGGTCTACCAGTGTAGACAAAGGACATCGACCATCAAACTATGGCCGACAACTTTTTCAACTTTCCAGTATGTTAAGATTTAGTTTTTGTTTTTCTTTATGGAAAACTTCTTTTGGCACACGTGGATAGAAAAGTGAAACCTCAATGTATATAAGCATCTTTATATACCCTTAGCAACTATACCTACATACATACATATATCTAACAAAAAATAAGCTTAAGGAAATGAAAAATCCAGCATAATGAAAAACAGTTCAGCGCAAAACATATGCATACATTTGTCAACCAACAAAAAGCACCAGACCCAAGCACCACCCACCACCACCACCACTCAATACTTTGGAACACTTAACACTTGCACTCGCAGCACACATAACCAAAACACCCCCCAAAAAAACACCAACACCCACATACACCAGATTACTATTGGTCCACAAAAGCCACTAACATTCACCCACTTTTACACATAAATAAATTATGAAACCGAAACAGAACATCAAACAAGGCTTGTTGAAAATGAAGGCTTCATTTCTGTATGATTTCTGTGATTAGTTAAACAATTTGAGTTTATGTTGTAATATCAGTTCGTGTGTTATGTTTTATTTTCCTTTGTGGCTTTTGAATATTTTTTTTTTTTTAGTTTAGTTTAGTTTGAGAAAATTACTGCAGCTTCTTTTACTGTGTGTAATGCGGTATGAACAATTACTCATATAAACTATAAATGTGCGCAGCAAATCTTATAGCAACAAACAGACAATGAACAAAAACATCAACAACAAAATTCAAATCACCCATGATGTCTTAATAACAACAGCAACAGCAATTATAAAACTAACTTTCATTTTCAAATACTCGTACTCGTATTCAATAATCAATCAATACTCATTATCCTCATGCAGCCTTTCAGACTTTAACTGCATTGCAAATTTACCAAAACAAAAAGAAAATGCAAAGAAAAAATACGAAAAAAAACCCTCTCGTCTTTCCTTTCCGCCTAATCCTAACACAAATCTCCTTAAGCCCTCCCATCCCTATGCAAAAATCCTATCGCATTCATTTATATTTTCATTTCTTTTGTCAACTTTTCATTTCTGTATATAAGCGAAGCAAGTTCTTGGTTTTTCATAAGAAAAACACCGGGCAATGTCAAAGGGTGTTTTGGGAAAAACCCCTTACTGTCTTCATTGGCTTAAAAAAAAAGAATTGTAGAAAACAAAATGCCCCATTGAAGGAACCAAACGCCCATTGACACTTTGTTTCTATTGCATGCCTATGAATATAATTATTTTCTGTTTATTAACGTTTTCATTTCATTTTCACACTCTCTTTATGTTGTCCCCTTATGCTTGAGTTTATTACATTTGCTTTAGTCTCTAAGCTTTTTTATGTTTTCTAGCCAGTAAGTGTTTAACTGAGTTTACAGCAAAATTGAAACAAAAGACTTAAGACACATACACGACAGTGGACAATTGATTGTCGTTGGTTAGAAGTCAAAGACTTAAGACACGAGTGTGTAAAATATGAAATTATATAAAAATTTATTGAATTAAAATTATTGACGGAAATTAATTTATACGATAACTTAAGAATTAGTTTGCTTGAATTTGAATTAGTAGAAAAATAATACAAATAGTTTGGAAATATCTTAAATAGTTTCTTGTTATAGACTGAACTGTTTGCATTGGGGTGGAGCGATTGTGCAAAATTGTTTAAAATATAAAATTTGCATTCAGAAATTTCGAAATATCGCACCACCCTAATGTATGCAAATATTTGGTAAACCAAATAATACAAAGAGAAAGAAAATTTAATAAGATTCACCAATATTGCAATTACTCTAAACACAGATGATTTTGAAATAAGATGAGGTGGAGAGAAATACAATTACAAACAAAATTTAAAATCGACTCACAACCTTCTGGTTGAAACTTCTGATTTATATCGGAGACTGGTGCCTCTCAGATTGTGGGAAAATGGGGCCTTTTTTAAAAACTGCTTCAGTAACAACTCAAGCTCTCTACATAGTTTTAGTGAATCTCCTGTTGGCACATCAAAAATGTCCCCAGGGACTTTCTTACAAACAGGTTAAAGGGGTTAACAACTTTTGAATAGAAGACTCAAAATTGTAGGCTTATAAGACAAACTTGAAAGAAAAACTCCTATAAGACCAAAAAGAATGAAACTTGGGCAGTAGGAATTTTACGCATCTCGTGCTTCTGTCGTAGATGCTTTCAATTATATCTCATAAAACCGATTGGGTTATTTATGATCGCCATCTTGTTATTCATTTACACAATTATGGTACACGACATTTAAATACAATCAAAGCTATGCCTGACAACAGTACATGGATATGACGTGGGAGAAACTAGGTATCTGTATCAGATAATGTTTGAAAATGTGATGCTATCTCTTCAAGGCAACGAAATATAAAATTTGTATTTTGAATATTGAATTACATTTACATATATCGAACAACATCTCAAAATCATCTGAATAATGAGAATTGCAAAGTAGTGACAAGATTTATATATAAATTGAAATCGCGTAACTAAAGGACATGTAAAATCCAACAAATATTGCTAAAATACAAAATTTTGCTGTAAACTGTAAGTAAACAAAGGTAAAACAAAATAAAATGGTTGAATGGAAATATGACTAGTAAATATTGAAATGCAATTAAATGAATTTAGTAAAAATGAACCTCAATTAAACTCTGTTTTTCTTTTCAAGACTGCAAACAGTTTTTTCTGTAAAACAAACAGTTCCATTCGTAATGTAAATTAGAAAAATCCACTAAAACCATTTTATTTTGTTTTTCTTGTCCGTCCGTTCCTCCGTTTTTCTTGTATAAAAATCTCTTCCGCATGCTATACATATTTATGTTTAAATGTATCTAAAAATCCATGGAAATCGTATTAACATATTAACTTATTTTCCTCCAAACAAAAAAAAAATGTTAAAAAAATCTCTACAAAATAAAAACAAAACAGTACCCCCAAGATGGATTTTGGAACCCACCGACAAGGCTTTCGCTCAAGGCTCCGATGCTAAAGTTGAATGCAAAGCTGACGGCTTCCCCAAACCACAAGTGACATGGAAGAAAGCTGTGGGTAAGTACAAAGCCAAAGGCTGCTGAATGCTCCTAAAGAGACGATTGCCAAACGATTAGATTACTTGCTTAAAAGACAATTAAAGACTTAAGAAGCAACCAGTAAAAAAATCTTTCCATTCTTAGGCAACAGTCCTGGTGAATACAAAGATTTAAAGAAGAACGACAACATTCGCGTTGAAGAAGGCACTCTGCACATTGACAACATTCAAAAGACCAACGAGGGATATTACTTGTGCGAAGCTATCAATGGCATTGGCTCCGGTCTTTCGGCTGTTATTATGATTAGTGTACAGGCTCCTCCAGAGTTTACCGAAAAGTTACGCAATCAAACTGCCCGTCGTGGTGAACCAGCCGTTTTGCAATGTGAGGCCAAGGGCGAGAAACCCATTGGCATTTTATGGAACATGAACAATATGCGCTTGGACCCCAAGAACGACAATCGTTATACCATTCGCGAAGAAATCCTGTCCACCGGTGTCATGTCCTCCCTGTCCATTAAACGTACCGAACGCTCCGATTCCGCTCTGTTCACCTGTGTGGCCACCAATGCTTTTGGATCCGATGATGCTAGCATTAACATGATTATCCAAGAGGTACCGGAAATGCCCTATGCCTTGAAGGTTTTGGACAAGTCTGGACGTTCTGTGCAATTGAGCTGGGCCCAACCCTACGATGGCAACTCTCCCATTACCCGTTACATTATTGAATTCAAACGTTCTCGCGCTTCCTGGGATGAAATCGATCGCGTTATGGTGCCCGGCGATACTACTGAGGCCCAAGTACAAAAACTGAATCCTGCCACCACCTACAATATCCGCATTGTCGCCGAAAATACCATTGGAACATCACAGTCATCGGAAGCCGTCACCATCATTACCGCTGAAGAGGCTCCCTCGGGCAAACCGCAAAACATTAAAGTCGATCCCGTCAACCAGACCACATTGCGTGTCACCTGGAAGCCACCAGCACGCTCGGAATGGAACGGTGAAATTTTGGGCTACTATGTCGGCTACAAACTCTCCAATACCAATTCGTCGTATGTTTTCGAAACTGTAAACTTTTTGACCGAAGAAGGCAAAGAACACAACTTGGAATTGAACAACTTGCGCGTGTACACCCAATACTCGGTGGTCATTCAGGCTTTCAATAAAATCGGCGCCGGCCCACTGAGCGACGAAGAGAAACAGTTCACTGCCGAGGGAACACCCAGCCAGCCACCAAGCGACACTGCCTGCACCACCTTGACCTCTCAAACTATTCGCGTGAGCTGGGTCAGTCCCCCATTGGAATCGGCTAACGGTGTTATTAAGACCTACAAGGTTGTCTACTCTCCAAGCGAAGAGTGGTATGGTAAGTAGGGGAAATGAAGAGACTTTGGCCGCACACTTGATGAAATATTAATGCCGTTTGTTTGTTTGTGTGTATGTTTAGATGAAACCAAACGTCATTACAAGAAGACTGCCTCCTCCGATACCGTTTTACATGGCTTGAAGAAATACACCAACTACACCATGCAAGTTTTGGCCACCACCGCCGGAGGTGATGGTGTTCGCAGCGTTGCCATTCACTGCCAAACCGAACCTGATGGTATTTTTTTGTTTTTGAAGTTTCTTTAATACGCAACACTAGTAAATGTTGTCGATTTCTCTTACAGTTCCCGAAGCCCCCACCGATGTTAAGGCTCTCGTTATGGGTCAAGCCGCCATTTTGGTGTCATGGCGCCCACCAGCACAGCCCAACGGCATTATCCAGCAATACACTGTCTACACCAAAGTCGAGGGTGCCGAGGGCGATCCCAAGAGCCAAAAGATTCCCCACTACCAAATGAGCTACGAAGCCACCGAATTGGAAAAGAACAAGCCCTACGAATTCTGGGTCACTGCCAGCACAAATATTGGCGAAGGTCAACCCTCAAAGAGTATTGTGGCCATGCCCAGCGACCAAGTACCTGCCAAAATTGCCTCCTTCGATGATACGTTCACTGCCACCTTCAAGGAAGATGCCAAAATGCCCTGTCTGGCTGTAGGATCTCCCCAACCGGATATCACCTGGAAGATTAAGGGAGTCGAATTCACTGGCAACGATCGTATGCGCGTTTTGCCCGATGGTTCCCTGCTCATCAAATCCGTCAACCGACAAGATGCCGGCGACTATACCTGCCATGCTGAAAACTCCATTGCTAAGGATTCGATAACACACAAACTGATTGTTTTGGCTCCACCCATGTCACCACAGGTTACCCTGTCGGCAACTACCACCGATTCACTGACCGTCAAGGTTAAGCCCCATGAAGGCGACACCGCTCCTCTGCATGGTTATACTTTACACTACAAACCCGGTACGAAAGCGTTGAGGCTACGAAAGAGAATTCCTTTTGATTTGATGTTGTTCTTCTGTTTGTTCTTTTTGTGATGTAGAATTCGGAGAGTGGGAAACGGCGGAAGTGTCGGTTGATGCCCAGAAATTTGCTATTGAAACTCTGTTGTGCGGCTCACGTTATCAAGTTTATGCTACCGGTTTTAACAAGTATTTGATTGAGAAATATTTTGCGGGCAAGATTCGTTTCTAATAAATTTGTTTGTTTGTAGCATTGGTGCCGGCGAAGCTTCGGATATTTTGAATACACGCACGAAGGGCTACAAACCAAAATTACCCGAAAAATCTCGCTTCATTGAGGTCTCGTCCAATTCCGTCTCCCTGCACTTCAAGGCCTGGAAGGATGGCGGCTGCCCCATGTCTCATTTCGTGGTAGAAAACAAAAAACGGTTTGTTGTTTGTACTTCAATGAAAGTTTATATTTTTTTTGATTGAATTTTATTTGAAATTATTTCAATTATCAGCGACCAAATTGAATGGAATCAAATTTCGAATAATGTTAAGCCCGACAACAACTACGTAGTTTTGGATTTGGAACCCGCCACCTGGTACAATTTACGCATTACCGCTCACAATTCAGCCGGTTTTACCGTCGCCGAATATGATTTCGCCACATTGACTGTAACTGGAGGTACGTACGATCTGTTTTCCAATTTATTGCGATATTTGCCTTAAAGTGAGACATTGTTGGCGTCCCTTGCGATGGACGTCAGCCGTCTCTTTGATTGTTATAGACATTGCTTTTGTACATAGAAAATCTACGTTGAATTTAGGGTTTATATCTGGAATTTCTTAATAATGGAATCGGACAAGGGAGCTCGAAATTTAATGATGACTTTCGACTTTTGAATTATGAAGACAATGACATCAATAATTTGCGAAATTTTTACATCAAATGACAGTTTTCATGATAGGATCAAGACTTTCTATTTGATTTCACTCGGCCCAGTGCCGTTCCTATTTTTAAAAGAGCAATTAAAATTGGACAGATATTCGTAAATAACGAGATCGATTGAAGACGCTACAAATGTTCATAAGCAGAAGTATTTCTGGACACGGTGGAAACAAAAAAATCCAATGAATTATTATACAATTCTTGCTTTCTACACAATGTTTGTGACCGACATCAAATTGTTTTACTTTTAAAATTCAAATTATCTCCACTAGGATTTACCCTTTCGACCGACACAATGACTGACTCTATCATATTCCCCACAAGAAATTCAGAAGATAAACCTTAAATATAATATACAAATAACAAAAAAAAAAAAACACGTGTTTCAAAACAAAAAGCTACACCTGCTTCACTGTAAAGAAAACAAAACCTTAAAATTTATAAATATTTTTAATTTGAGCTTTTTACAAAAAAAAAATACCAATTTTAAGTTCTTCTTAAGTTTCATGTAAATTATCCTTTTCTGTTTTGTAAAAGCACTGTATAAATTTTCAGTTTACTGTTGAAAACGCTTGTTGAACTTTTAATTTCGTTGTACGTTAACGTAATGGATTTCGTGTAAAAACTATTTGATTTTTTTTTCTCTTTTTTTTTAACTATTGTCGTCCTTTTTTCATTTTGAACTCTAGTGTAATAAATTTTTGTAAGCAAATCAATAAGTTCTAAAACCAAAAAAAAAAAAAGATTATTGCGTAAATGCAATTTGTTTTTTCCCACTGTTGATGAGTAAAGAATAGAAAATCAAAAAAAAAAAAACAACAACATAATCTGTAGTCTTTAGAAAAATGTTGCTTAATAGTAACCACCCACAAACTTTTTCATGTTTAGTAAAAGAAATAAAAATCACCTACACCAAATGATTATCGAAAGCAAAAAAAAAACATAAATCGTTAAGCTGTAGTTGATTTCAATTTTAGTTTAGTTCCTTTTTATTTCCGTTTTAAGTTTGTTGTTTTAGTTATCAAACCACTAGTGTTAAATAAACCAAAGTACTCGTGATCCCTTGCAAAAAAAAAAAACCCCCAGCAAATACCCCCCTTAAAAGTGTGTGAACAATTAAATGTGTGTCTAGTCTAGCATGTTGTAAATCACAAAACGATGAGTGTGCCAAACTGCTGAAGTATAAACTGTGTTTGTATATTTGAATATAACAAAAACCAAAAAAAATATGTATTTTCACTTAATTTAGCTCTCGGAATAATCTAAGGGTAATTTCGAAAATTCGAACATTATGTTCGAAAAATTCGAACATTCAAAACATTTATAAATTATATCAAAAACGTAATATTTAATGCTTGTTCCATAACAAAAATAATTTAGAAGTCAAACTTTCCATTAAATTCCCAACCAAAATATATTTTTTAAACAAATTGTTGTTGTTAGAAATGCATGACGTCATCGAGGATGTTGTTCCTTTGGAAGTTTGTCGATACTGCGTCGACTTCGACAGCATGTCATGTGAAGATATTGCATATCTGTGGTCAATTTCCATTTCCAACCAATTCTATAAATTGCCCTCGGATAACTTCCAATGCTGCCTCAACATTCTATGAAGATTGAGTTGTGCACGATCTTATTTGTATGCCCACTGACCGGGACTGCAAACGGCTAACGCTTTTTCTGGAGAGATTACTTGTAAGGCGTTACCATCGTCAGTCGCTGAAAAATTTTTGGTTCAGGGTTTACTGTGTGATAGTCGCATTGACTACCTACCACAAACCGGTCGTTCAACGATTTTTCTTTAATAATTTCTTTAATGGTGAATGGTTGGTCTTATTCAAAGCCATACTTTGTAAGCCTGCAGTTTTGAATTACTTATTTCCGGCTGGGGAACTTCTCTCAAATCAATGAAGTAAAACTACAATTCCGAAGGGCTAATATTTTTTCTAGAGAACCTTTTAAATGGTAAAACCACTGTCTTTACAAGGTGGAAAACGGCTACTGGAAAATGTTTCTGGAATTTCTGTATCCGAACGTGGGTTTGTTGCGAGCTGCATGCCCCACAGTTGCCCAACCCAACAAATCACCTTTTATTTTATTTTTTTCTAGCGCTTATTGTTTCCTGGTCGTCTTTCTCTCATGTCTGGATGTTTTCAATCGTCCAACTACGCTTTGACAACAATAACTTGCATATGGAATCATATTATCAATGATGTCCTTTTAATTAATTCCATAAATTTGTGAAGGAGTTATTTGAATTATACACCAGATCGAGTGCTCTAAACGAGTGCATTTTTTTTAAATATTCAATTTATGATAATAATTAAAATTAAGGAAACACAAAAGTATTGCCGAGGAGCTTACAGTGATGTAAAGTAAATTACAGAACCAACGACAATTCGGAATGAGCCGTATAACGATGATTACACTACGATGCAAAAAACGTGTTTGTCCACTGTTCAATTCTGATGTACTGTGGTCCCCTGAGGACAAAAATGCTTTAAGTTGTTTTTTTCTATGAATAGGTTTTTTTTTAATTAAATTTTTTAGTTTTAAATTGCCATAAATCGGAAACGACATGTCTAATTAAGTTGAAATAAATTTAAAAAAATGCCCTTAGTATACAATTTTATTTAATTTTTTTAGACTTAAGTTGTCATAACTCGAAAATGTGTTGTACGATTTGGTTGAAATATATTTTACAAAATTGAGAGGAATTTGTACTCAGGGGACCGCAGTACATCAGTGGCCAATATCTTAAAATTTATTTTAACGTAATCAGACATGTCGTTTTCAAGATATGACAATTTATCGAAAAAAAAATTCATTTAAAAAGAAAAAATATATTAAAAAAACCTTTCCATAGAAAATTTTTGTAAAGCATTTTTGTACTCATGGGGCCACAGAATTGTACAGCTATTTTTTTTTTTTTTTTTAAAAGAATACCCATTCGCACGAAAAAATATTTGGATCATTTTTGTACTCAATGGTTATACATTACACAATTTTGCTGTTGATGCACAGTGTTATGTGACAACACACTTTTACTGTATGTATGGCAAATTGATCTGAAACCGGACTGTTTTCGTTAGTGTGTCAAAGACCCCCTTTTTTCTGAGGGGGAAAAATGTGGAGCTGAACATTCTGAACATACGATTTACTGCACAATGTTGTTGTAATCAAGCCATTTAAGCTTGTCTGATGTGTACTATTTACAAAAAGATTCCTTTCGAAAGAAACGATTTTTAATTCGATTATATTCACGTATACAGAACTAAGCCACTTGTGAACTTTAATTCGGGTTCCAAAACGAGAAAAGTTAACTTAAGCCAATAGAAAAATCGCAATAAATCGGTTCATTTCACATTCTCGCCAAATGTGAAAATATGAAAATATTTTTGTTTTTTTTTTGTTATCTTAAGAGTATGTTGCATTCGAGTAGCAAGCAATGTCAACTATTGGAATCGTATCTTCAAAAACCACCGCGTTGTACCGAAAATATTCACCTGCTGAACTAGACAATTTACAAAATCATTGTGTCTACCGGCATCCGAATATTTGGTATGAATAGGCATGTCTCGTTACAAGCTATTATATAATAGTACCACCATCCGTCCGTCATTTTTGATGAATTATACCTTTGTTCACTTGGCACCATTTAATTATGGCATTTTGTTATTTTTTATGTTGGCAATGTCGTGCCTACTTAAGACAGAAATTTTAGCTAGAACTTCCATCCATGCTTAATATTGCTTAGCTGTCCATAAAAATTAAGCTAGCGTTGTAACAAAAATACGACGAATGTGCGTATAGTTCAACAAATCACTTCAAATATCTTCTGGACATCGGAAACAAACATTAAGCGCATTTCATTCTCTATGTTGGTGACAATTTTGAAAAATATGTCTTAGAAAATAGAAACGGAAAGAGAGAAATCCCTATAACTCAGTTTATTTCACGTTCACGGATTTTTATTGGAGAAGATCGATCTGAAAGAGCGAATTGTTTGACAATTTGCACTCCCTTTTCTCGAAGGAATCCATTGTTGATTTCCGAACCTACGAATTTTGTAGAAGAATGTTAGCTAAGTCCCTTGCTTCTTCTGTCTGTAAAGATAGCTCATTGTGAGACATTTGGTGGATGGTCTCTTGGTCTACTTTGGATTTTTTTTTTTTTGAAAATTGTCAAAAAATAACGCACTGTACTAAATTTCTTTTGATGTTCAAGGGTGAACCCAAGCAATACTTGAATGCACTTAAAAAGGAATATTGCAGTAATAGCCAAATTTTAAATTGGTTGAAAAAAAAAATATTGGGTACCGATTTGAAATCAATTATTCCGCCATATTCAAAATTTTAAAACGTAAGCCACAATGTTGAGCTTCAACGTATTATCTCCAAGCGATTATTGGCTTCGAAAGCCATCAGCTGTTTATTATTAGCTTCGAAATCAGCTGTTTGTCGTTTAGAAAGCTTGCAAACGTTGTCGTTCGACATCATGGCTTAGTTTGTTCAATTTTTTTTTTATATTTCCATAAACTCTGAATATGGCTGAAACGTTGTTGGTATTCACTGACGATACTGTACGCGTCCTCAATCTTTTTTGAATATACACAGAAATTCTTCCTCGATTCTCTAAATTTGCAACCATATTTTGAATCTCCGACTAAGGCACTGTATCAACCGAAAAGGGGGGGAGACTTTTCGAAATCGTATTTAAAAATGCAAAACAAATTTCATTTATAGTTTTTAACTTAAACCAAGTTCTGTCTTATTTGACTGGGCAACTACGAGTACTTAATTTAACACAAAATGGTTTGAATATCTCACATATTATTAACACCTTTTTAAGTTATGTTATTTTTTTTTTCATTTGTCTTAGAATTTTTTTATAATTTTGAGCATCTTATTGATTTAATTTTTATAACGAAAACAAAAAACTCATTTTAATTTCAAGTACATGAAGAAAAAGCAAGGTTTTAAAAAAGCACAAATTGAATTATTAAATGGGGTTTAGTAATAAAACTATTGAAAAATTCACAATTTTTTTCCCTTGAAAAACAATCTTAGCCTGCAACAACCAAAGAAAAATCATCTCAGAAAAAAATATAAATCATCCTTTTTGCCCTTCAATGTCCAAAAATTCTTAAAGGACATTTTAAGCTTAGCCAAAAAAAAGCAAAACCAAAAAAAAACAGTTTATTTCGTTTTTAATTAAAAGTATTATTTTTCGGTTTAGTTTTAGTTTCTGTTTTCAATTCTCTTAATTAACAACAACAAAAAAAAAACATCAACAACAATAATAATATTTTTTAAATACAACTACTACTAGTTTATTCTCCAGTTTATTCAATACTACTTACTCAAAATATTACCTAGTTATGGTTATGATTAATTAAAAACTTAGCGTTAATTTTAATGGAATGTTGTTACTATTTTCATAAATTACATTTTTTTGTCTTTAGAAAAACAAGTTCAAGTTTTTACGCCCATACAATACTGCTCTGCTTAATATTTCCGAACGGCGTTCATGTTCATGTGAGAATCTACAAATGATTTTTGATAATGGACGTATAACGAGAACCAGAAAAACAAATTGCATTTATAGTTTTAAACTTTTTTTTTTCAAACAAAAAAACATAAAACTAGAACTTAAGTTTACAAATCTAAGTCATATCAGCAGTTCATGTAAAATACGAAATTTTTCATTCACTTTTTTCAAAATTTGTTCAATACCACAACTATTTTCCTAACAGAAAAAATCTGATTTTTTTTTTTTACTGAATTTCTTAAAACAATTTTCAAAATTCTTTTTAAATGTTACTTTCTTTTCTTATCTAAAGATATACTTTTTACCTAAATGTTTTTTGTGTATTTGTATATTAGAGAGGTACAAAGGTAATGGTCAAAAGATTTCTTTCTAGTAGTTTTTCTTTATGATTTCAAAACCGTTAAATTTAAAGAAAACAAAAAAAAAAGCGAAATAAACCTTGTTTGTTGAAATTGATTGATTGATTGATAAAAACAAAAACATTGCTATCACCACTACCTTCACAAGTGATATCCTGAATTCCTTGATCTCTGTATGGTTAACCTTTGGTTGTTACAGGAACTATTGCCCCATCGCGCGATATGCCCGAATTAACCGCCGAGGATACAATCCGCATCATATTGTCGAACTTAAATTTAGTTGTGCCAGTTGTAGCGGCCTTGCTCGTCATTATCATTGCCATAATTGTTATTTGTATACTGCGTAGCAAAGGCAATCACCACAAAGGTATCTATAACCGATAAAAACTAATTTCGAAATTTTTCTTTTTTTCTCTCTGTCTCTTTTCATTTTTGTTGTCGAACCACGCTCTACCGTTTGTTTTCCGTTCTGTTGGTTCAACAAAAAAAAAAAACAACAACCGCCACTACCCATCATTTCTATCAATACTTTCTCTGGTTTTAATTTTTGTTCTGTTGTAAATGATCGAACGAAAACATCTCTGTTATTTTGTGTTCGAATTGATGTTTGAAAAACACACTCTCTCTCACACACACACACTGAAAAAATTGCTTGCTAAACGTTAAATGGCTTTTGTATGTACATATAATAAATGAAATTCGAAAACGTTTTTCGAACATTCATTTTAACCACCAACTGCATGCAATACGTTAAAATCCCCACTACAAACAACAAACACTCTACGGCCGGCCACGCGATGACATGTTGGGTTTGTATGTCGTATAGGAACCGTTGCCCCCCTGGATGATGGCCGAGGCTCGGGCAACTTGCACACCCGCATCCGTCTGCCCGCCTGGATGCCCGAATGGCTGGATCTGAACTTTATGGTGCCACTGATAGCCACCGTCATTGTAGTGTTTGTGGGCATTTTGGTGGTGTGCGTTGCCCTCTCCCGCAGACGTTCGGATGATTTACGCGGCGGCCAAAAGGATGTTTATTGTAGGTTGATTTGTTGTGGAATGCCTGAGAGTCCTGGACTCGCATCGTGTTGTTGTTTGTTATGTTCCATATATTTCAATAGAATGAAACTATATGCCGACAGACAGACAGACATACATACATCTATTTTAATGTCTTATATTAACTACTTACAGATTTCATTCTTTTTTTTATTGGTTTACCATATTAAATATTGTTTTTTGTAATAATTCTTTTTTTTTATTTTATTTCTGTTTTATTGAAAAAAAAAAAAACAAACGAAACGAAACAAAACAACTGAAAACTTTATCAAAATGGCCGCTTTTGATACTGTTATGATCTGTCAAAAAACTTACAATATTAGCGGACATTTTACGTTTCAAAGGTCACTCATTATTGACTCAATTTACATATATAACAAATTAGTTAATTAGTTTTCTTTAACAAACGTTTTTTGTTTTGTTCATACTATTGTGGTAAACGTTAAAAATATTTCGAATTCTTTTAAATGTTTTAATTGTTCTAGCCCCAGCATGTGTTGAAAATAGTCCACATTTTTATTACCATCAATTATTCTATAAATATGACTCACACTTTCACAATCTCACAAGAAAAAAAAACAAAAACGAAAACAACAAAACATTCCAAAATTACCAAACTTTTCCAAAATCCAAAATCGTGATTTAAACGGGAAAATTGCAATAGGAATTTAAATCACTAACACTTACATAGACATATTTTTTTTTGTTTTAAATTTTTCAAGTTTTTTAAGGGAAAATGTCATAAATCCATCCATTAAGCTAGGTTTACATTTGACAACAAATGTCAAATATTTGCTCGTCCAATCTAAACACGAAATATATTTTAGGGTGATTAATGGCAAACAAATCCATTTGGCAGCAAACCACAAATTGACAAGTGTGAACAAATAGTTTCCTCTCTTTTTGGAAAATATTTATTTGCTTCCACAAACTTGACACAAGCCGCGGACCCTTGACATCACAAATCATCCCAAAATAATAAGAAACATGCAATACCATTTTGTTAGATCTCTTTCAGTTTTTGAGATAATGGCAGTTGAAGGCTTCAATTTCCAAAATGAACTGTAAATAACTCGAGAATCGGGCGAGATTTCAAAAAAAATATCTATTGGATGATCCCTATTGGATTTTTTTTTAATTTCACCAATTTTTTTTATATGGAAATCAAAATATCAATATCTCGAAAACAGAGCAAGATATTGGAATTTTTTTAAAGTTCACGGCTTTTTTTTTTTGTCTGATTTGTCAAATAAATTGTCGTGGCAAATATTTGTTTAAGACTGAACGGCACAAATTTATATCACGTTTTGAGCAAAATTGTTAAGGAATTTTCAAAAAATAATCTAGAAGAAGAGCAAATTTTTAAACACTACGGAACATTGTTGTAAAAGATACTATACAATATTAGTAACTCCCAAAACGAATGGAGATAAGCCGTATATTAATGATGCCTTGACTTGGAATCACATTGTAATTCTGCCAGTCTGTCCATTTATTCTAGCAATCACACTGCAGACCAAAAATATAAACCGTACCCAACGGTACGGTTGGCTAATCGTCAGCCATTTAATATCGCTCCCATACAAATGATCCACATGTATTTCATATTAATAACAGATTATAATGGTAAATATAGTTTTTGATTCATCACCCAAACAAAACTCCTTTCGGATTTGTAATCCTGCCAGTTTAGATCCATAACCAACTCCATTGAAAATCACAGAGGAATATGTTGTAATTGGTTTGCCAGATGTTCGGGATTTTCCCAGAGCCTGGAGTATTATAACAAAAAACACGACTTTGAATTGCCTCTTTCCAAGAAAACGTAGACTCTGTAATAAAATAAAGCAGGCTTGGTTCCCTAGCCCCGTGCCGTATCACTTGCCCACATGGATCTCCTTATATGTGCGTGGGCTGCTTATTACCGAGAGTACATAGATAGATAGTATTGCTTTTATATGTGCAGTGTATTTTTTAACCAAAACTAAAATGTGAAAAAACCGCGACGAAAAATGACCCCAAACAAAAGTGAGAAATTCATAAATCGCGCGCGTCTGAATTTTTTTTGAAAATATCTCCAAAAATAATTACCAAAATTTAAAAAGTTGGGGAGTTTTTCATTGTTACATTTTTGGCCATTTTTCATACAGCCGAAAAAAAATGTAAAAATAAATTCGACAACTACATTCTTGTGTTCGGACTCGGAGAGTACATAGATAGATAGTATTGCTTTTATATGTGCAGTGTATTTTTTAACCAAAACTAAAATGTGAAAAAACCGCGACGAAAAATGACCCTAAACAAAAGTGAGAAATTCATAAATCGCGCGCGTCTGAATTTTTTTTGAAAATATCTCCAAAAATAATTACCAAAATTTAAAAAGTTGGGGAGTTTTTCATTGTTACATTTTTGGCCATTTTTCATACAGCCGAAAAAAAATGTAAAAATAAATTCGACAACTACATTCTTGTGTTCGGACTTTTTACAGTAATTTAGAATAGCTCTGGAAAATATTTGCCATGTCTTATTATTTTACCGATTGTTCATTTAATAAAGGCTGTTTGTCTTACAACCGTTTGTTTACCTTTTGTGTTGACATTCCGATAAGACAGTTATCGATAAGACGATAAATCGTAGGATACAATGGGCCGCTTAATTCTAGTTCGATCTGGGTAGATCTTGCGTAAAAAATTTTCCACTTCAAACTGAAATTAAATAGTTCAGTGTTGGTAACATATTTCCATCAAAAATAAAATACCATCAACATTATTTAGCAGCGCAGTAAACCAATTGAAATTGATTAAGAACATTATATCGTTTTACATTTTAAAGAGGTTGACAGTGGGATTTTTTTTTTAAATATCTTAATTGTACCCGCCAATTAACATATCAATTCATTGGACAACACAACACACAGTACCTTTTTGTTGTTTGTAAATAATGATTCGTGTACATATATTTAAATATCTATAAATGTTTTATGTATTTATAAACAGTTCCAATGTATTTTATGGCTGTGATTCATCATCTCATTAATCCAAATTGGCAAAATTCGAAATTTTTGCGATACCTATCTGGAATGGACATCATTTATTCATAGTACAGAACAAGTTTTCATTTTCCTAATGGACGAATAACGACACTCACTTGGAATCAATGTTTCGATCTAAGAATTGTTGGTCCATGATTTGTTAAAAATGGTAATACAACCATTAAAAATTGTAGTCGGACTAAGCAAGAATACAGGAACTTCACAACGATTTAGTCGTTGGGCTCGTATTTTCCCCGCTGCGTATTTTTGATCTTTCGCAAGACCTACTAACTTTTGTACTGTCACTAATTCGACTATGGCCCATGTGGCCAAAGAGATATCATCTCTCACATCGCATGTTATAATAAGGGCGACCATGAAAACGTACAAAATATTATTTTACACACTTCCAAACAAAGTTTCAATAAAGAAATTACAATTACGTCAGATGTTTTTTTTAGCTAGTATTGCTAGAGTGACTTTAAATTTCTATATTCTTTGTATTCTCGCCCGACCGTGAGTTTTGCTAACTTGTGTTGCCCACTTCGGAATCAATTGAATCAATTAATTTTCGAATCGGATTTTCCAAAATTTTAACAATATATGATTTCTCTCGAAAAGATCGAGGGGAAATCGTGGAAAATTCCCAAAAAAAAAGTCGAAAGCACTACGCCTCCTATTCGATCAATAGAAACGGTCCTCACTGTTTTTATGGTTTATTATAAAATAATGATGATATTTCGTCCATGAGTTCACAAAGCAACTGTCAAATGTAACCTCGTGTTACCCACATTTTTCGTGACTAGTACTGCCACAATATGTGCCTAACCAATTAGAATCCATGAAGTATTAACTTTTGTTTCATCGGATTCAAGAGGACCGATCGACTGGACGATGTTAGATTTCTCTTTGCTGTTTTGTACTATGAACACTTGAATACTTATTATGAATGTGTATAACGTAAAACCGATAAATGTTGTAAAAAAAAATAGTGTGAATATTATACGAAATGTTGCTACTAACCCACTAGCCAAAGAAAATGACCCAAACTGCAAATTATTAAAAGGCAACGAAGAAACTCATGTAATAGGCTTAGACGCGGATGGCACCATTTCAAATGGGTCCATGCGAGTATTCGCTTCCTACAGATGGGTACACTTCCTTTTCTATATAATATCCAATATCCAATAACCGTTATAGAGAATATCACCCCCGCTCTCCCCACAAATAACTGTGTAAATATTAATATATTAGTGGTAATATTTAGTTATAAAAACAAGCCCGATTTATTTGTCAAGCAGAACTTTTCGCCGTCTATCACTGTCTCTTTACTTTTGTTACTTTTCCCCAAACATCTTTTTTGGAAATACTCGTATTTACTTGATTTTCGTTCAAAAACTGTTTTATGTAAATTTTCTTGTATAAACAACCCAGCTTTCTTCCTTCATTCCCACAATATCTCAACCCACCCCCACCCCCCCCTTTTTATAACCATAAAAACTAAGATGCTTTTTATATCAGAAGAATATGAAAACCAAATGATAAATCGCAAAAATCTAACCCAAAAATGCTATAATCATTCATGAAAACATTAATATTCTTTCTAAATCTTATTTTCCTATTTACAAAAAAAAAGAAGAAGATCGTCTGAAATTTGTTTGGTATATTTGGTAATTGTTTTTACTTTGGAAAACTTAAAGCACCCTGTAATTTTAGAGAAACTGAAACAAAATAACACAAAAATTATCCAAGGATTGTGAGTGACTTGTTGAAAGAGTTTCATGAAGAATGGCACCAATAATTCGAATGATTTGTAATTGTTTTTTAAATGCACCAAAAACAAAAAAAAAAAGAACCAACAACATTTGTTCAAAGTTCCAAAAACAGAAGTAAAGTAAAAAAAAAAAATGTTTGAAATTTTTAAACGATAAAGTCTAGAAACCAAAAAAGTATAACGAGTGGTAAAAGCATCTTCAGTATTTACAAATTATGTTTTTTGTTCTTTCGACACGACAAATATTAATTCTAGATGATGTAGTTTATAATCAGACTATGGGACCCGGTGCCACCTTGGACAAGAGACGCCCCGACTTGCGTGATGAATTGGGCTACATTGCTCCACCCAACCGTAAGCTGCCACCCGTACCCGGCTCCAACTACAACACCTGCGATCGGATTAAGCGAGGTACAGTAATAAGTAAGCATCTAAATTTTCCAAAACAACATTTATTAATACCAACGACTTTTTCTTTTCTCATCATTTCGATTCTTTTTGAATTGCGTTTATGTTGCAAAAAAAAAACACAAGAAAGGATTTAAAATATATATTGTGTATCTAGTTGTGAAATGAGTTTGAAATCCTTGATTACATTTAGCAACATCTGTTAAGCTTCAGCTTATTTTGAATCATCAGCAAATTAGAAAAACAAAAGACAACAAATCAAGCAAACAAACATCAACCACCATCAAAACATTTGTCATTTTGTAAAATTTTGGTTTTTGAAAAACTATTTGATGTTTCCCCCCCTTAGAATAGGGTGTATTGAAATCATAAAAGCTTGGTAGCGAAAAGTGTTGCCAAGTGCGAAACCTTACTTTGGTAGAGTCACACTGTCCGGTCAGTTAAGAGCTAACCTGAAGTTATAGTTGACCAAGTGGCCAAAGTAAGGTGAGCCAAGTTTCCGCTTGTATGATTTCCGTTCTGTGCCTTTAAACCTGCATGATTTTTTTATATATAAATGTTGTTGGAAATTTAGATCTAGATGCTAAGTATTTGTAGTAATTTAGTATTTATTTATTTCGAATATCACTGGTGCAAATAATTGGAAGTATGACACAAATTTCGATTGTTTTTTAAATCTTTGTGATTTCGAGTAGACGCTGCCTCATATCACGTACAATGGAATGGGACAGCGTGACTGTCGAAATTGCCTTGACCTATTACTGCCTACCCAATACATCGACTCGTACGATTTTTATGATTCCTTGGGCATTGAAATACCCATTAGGCAGGATTGGGTTAAAGTTACACAAACAATACAGTGGATTTGATGCAGATGCTACTTTTGCAGGGGTAGACATAGAATACATTGAGCTAGTAAGAGATGAGAAGAATGCCAAAAGTAGTGGTTGTGATTGCCTTATTAATCAAAGCCAACAGCGTTCTCCTATCGTTGCTTAATTATGTTTACAACTTGGCAGCATTGCACACGAACCGATTAATAGAAAATGTTTTGAAATAAATTTGATTTTTTTTGCTGTAGTGGTTCGCATAATGAAATCTACAACGTCCCTAAAGTAATTAGGCACATTACAAATAATTACAGTATGGGTTTTTACATACGAATTGCAAAATATATTTGGAAATTACAGCCCAAACACTAAAATGAAAATAGGCCGTAATTTTACACAGGAATCAGATACGCATATCGTTGCCGCTTTTTGGGGTGTATTTTCAGACTTTAAATAAACATTAATAAAAATTATGCTAAACTACAAATGTTTGGGTCTATTTTCAATTTACTTTCTTAGCATTGGCGGTGTAATTTCCTGTGGTCTATTTTCATAATGCAATTAGATCCCACATCTGGGGTCTATTTTCATTTTAAATTTCCGTGGTGCCTGATTTCCTTGCGCCAATTTAGTGATAAATCTCTTAAAATCTATTTAAAAAAAAAATCGTACAATCCCTATCCCGAAAGTTTATTTTTTTTAAAAAGAAAATTGTAAAAAAACCTGCACGAAAAAAACAGTACAGATTTTTGTTGTTGCATAGTGTTATGTGCCCACAAATCGGGATCGAAAGTAAAAATATAAATATTTTTGGCTTTTTCTGTTTTTTTTTTTTAAATGAACACTATCTTTGAAATGACCCAACAGACAAAACAATTGTCAATATGTCACAATATCGTTGTCCTTTATCGTTAAGCGTGACCGAAGGACACTTCCAGAACAAAATGTGCACAAAATAGCAACACGAGGAACCTTTTAACATATTGACCGGGACAAGCCCAAATATGGCAGTTTTGTTTCCCACTTCAATAGAAATGAGCTTCGCCTGAGAAAATTATTTTACCAAATACCTTCGCTTGTTTGTCAATTAAATTAATGACTTTCGGACGTTCCAACTTTGTTAAGAAGACAGTGCAAACAAAAAAAAATCAATTTCTAATGGGGGAAAAACTACAGGGATAACCCTATTTTTTTTACATTCATCTAGCTTTAGCTATGATTAAGAAAATGAAAATTATTAATAGAAAATTATATTAAAATTCTTTTTGTTTGGCAAAAAATCGCCAATATTCGAATGCTTTAAAATTGACAAGTTCCAACGACTATAATTTGTTTTCTCAATAAAAACATTGTTCTTATGTCATTCGCTGATTTTTTAATAATTCTGATTCCGTCTTCAAATAGTTCAGTTATAAGCAATTAACTGAACCGGGAAAGGAAAAGAAATCCGCGGTTAGACCCACTGGGTCCATCTACCAGACATTAGGTCTGTGTGGAAATGGCAGATTTATTTCCAAAATAAATGTCGAACTCCCCACTGTGCATTGCTGACGATCGCTTGGCTTGAGTTCTTGCACCAGCTGAACCTCGACAAACAGCTGATTTTCATTTTACGAACAACCATCAGAACAACAAGTGCAATCGTTTCTATACAAATTTTGATTTCTCTTTACAAAAGCAAACCATTGTCATACCACAGAAACTAGCAAACAACGTTTACTTAACGTTGAACCGGCCTGAGCACCCCAAAAAGCTCCTGAGTCGGCCCATCCCAATATCAGCCAGACCAGATCGTCTAGATACCTAAATAAATAAGAACCCAAAGTTGAACCCTATCTATGAGGGCAGGGCAACAGCAGATATAGTGTTTTAGGAAAATAAATGTCCCCCACTTCATCCCTACAGGTTCCGCAGTAATCACTAGCCATTGTAGGAGAACGTTTCTTATATAAGCGCGGACACTTCTATCTGGATTTATTATTACTTCAAATTTAAGTAATTTTAGAAAATTGAACAGTTGACGTCTGAAAAAAGAATCTCGAACTTATTCCCTGTACATATCGAGCCGTAACCGCAAGGCTAAAGCGCCAAAAACACAATTTTACAGAAGAGGTTTTTGTCTGTGGTTAGACAGAAATTCGTGTGCCGCTCACGGAACAATTGAATTTGCTAAATCTTTGAAAATATACATTTGTAACCTATAACACCGTGTTACAAAAAATTGATTTTTTTTTGCTGTCCTATGAACCAAATGCACATATTCGGAAAGAGGGGAAAAAATAAAAATACACGTGTATCGGCGATTTTCATGTACACGTCAGAATTTTTTTTTTTTTTTTAAGTTTGAAGTATAAAGCTCTTAGTGGCCTGTGTGAAAGCCTTTCGACCGATTTTTAACGATATTTTAGGATTAAAAGCTGTTCCACAAAAAAGCGAGTTTCGACAAAAAATTGCGCGTACGTCTTTTTCTCGGTAAGGGCTCGAAATGATGGAATACGTACTACTAAAAAGAGTTCTGAAAATGCTGTCGTTTATTAAAAAAGTGTAACCCTATAAACCGATTTGGAGTTGGTCAGTGGGAAAATGAAGCACATTTCGCCCTCGCTCCAGTCGAGGCTACAGGATGTTTTTTTTGTCAGATAATTGTTCTCAACTTTAAAAGCGTATACTACAGAGATACACCCAAAATCGTATAAATAATTTCCAAACTATATACAAAAAATAACAAATAATGATTTATTTTGTCGATCCGACAGGCATTTTCAACAAAGTAAAAATTTGGTTCATCTCATAGGATACACCCCGCATTTAAGGGTGAACTCAAACCTTAAATATCAGTATTAACTTTAAGTAAACATAAGCAGTGCCATTTCCATTAAATAATTTAAGAGTGCATACTTTCAAGTATTTTAATCAGTGGATTAGCTATTCGTAGACACTTACTGTAAAGTATTGAAAATATTCTCATATTTGTTTTTTTTTAAAATTTTTTTTTTACATAATTTATGGCTTCTGAATCATTTTTTGGTTGCTCTATGTGTTATATCTACATATATATATCATATGTTTCTATATGTTGCCAACCAACCTCCCACTCCAAAAACTCCATCACAAACACTTGACACAAAAACTACCCAACACTACTACGAATCGTATTTGAAATGATCCGAACTTGATCCCTTGTATAAATTTGGTTAAACAAAAATTCAAAACGACATTTCCATGATATGGTATAGCTCGTGGTGGCATGCGTTCAAATCACTCCACTTGGGATCCCAGACGCCCCAATTTATACGAAGAATTGAAAGCACCACCAGTACCAGCCCATGGTAATCATTATGGTCATGTGCACAATGTCAACGAATGTACTTACAAACATCCAGGTAGGTTGCGGATTACATCTTTGAGTTTTTTGTTTTTTTTTCTTTTCAGTTTTTGAGTTGGTAAATCGCGTGGTTTCTGTGCTCAAACATGGCAACGCTGGTTGAATAAAAACAGCTGCTTGGGCGACAGCGTTAGTGTGTGAGACGAACAGAAACGTCTGTAGTTGAAACGAACTATATTTATAACTATAACGAATCCAATTAGCCAGTACACACTGTAGATTTTATAAAAACTGACTGTTAATTCAAATTAACTCTTTCCGTGGATTTCTCAAATATATTTGACAATTCATATGATTCCTAGATCGCCATAAAAATGCATTTTCCACGGAAGGGCACAAAATCGAACTGAATTTATGTAAAGGGTGTTTTTTATTGAAATTCGAATTGAAATAAAACACAAGAAAATCGTTTTAATGTCCATCAATTTGGCTTTATTGGAAGGATAATTTTATGCCATTAATGTTTAAATATGATTTCGGGCATGTGGCCGCCGCGGCTGGCTCGAATAAAGCCAATTCTACAGGTCCAATTTTCCAATTGTGATGAAAATCAGCATCGAGATGAATCTCATTTTCGGCCCATACACCAAAATCACGACGCATTGCATGGTCTCGCGGCTTTAATTCTTGCACAAGCTGGATCTTGTAAGGTCGCAAGCCAAGATCTTTGCGCAAAATCTTCCATAAAGTTGATGGACAAAGCTCCAATTGCTGTGCACGGTGGCGAATCGATTCATTCGTACGGAGCTTGCGGTGAACTTCGCGAACTGAACCATTACTTTCGAAATAAATTTGCACGATTTGCAAGCGTTGTTCTTTTGTCAACCTGTTCATGATGAAATGGCAAACCAAACTAAATATTAATCACTTGACAGCTGACAAAATGGCCGCCAATTAAAAAAGTTCTATACCCCAATAAAAAACACCCTTTATTTCAATATGGCAACATAGCCACAATCTATCTCAAACAACCGCTGTACTCCCAATCAACAGCTGTTGTCAAAACAACTTTTTGCTATTGTGTTGAAATAAAATGGATTTAAAGTAAGCACAAGATGAGTTACTTTATTTGTCAATTTGTAATTTCCGATGTCATTCAAATGAGTCGTGATTTTTCACCAACATCTCGTACTCTCTTCCTTCTATCCATTTTATATCAATGTAAATGCCACCAAAAATAATTGACAAAGTAAACTTTTTACTAAATGCAGAAACTGTCGTCTGTCAGGGCATTGTTGTGTTTTTAGTGCAAATTAACGCTGTCGTCGGGCTACGCTATAACAAGTAGCATAATTAATAAGAAAATCGTACAAAACAAATTAAATCTTATTTTTTTATACAAAACATATCTTTGATCAATTAAATAAATGTAAAGGTCACCATTTTGCATCTCCGAAAACCTTCAAGTTTTCACTTACAAATTCAAAAGTATTAAATTCATTGAAAGTAAATTTTGTTAATTTTTTAACTGCAAGTACGAGCCAATAATTAAATGAACTTCGTTGCGAACTCAAAAACTGACCATTAGTGATTTAAGTTAATTTTTAATGTTAACCTTTTTTTTTGTTACTAACATATTACTAACGTTTGATTTTTTATAGTTTTTAATTTGGAAGAGTTTTGGAACTATAGCCATTAAAAGTATTTCAAAGAAGAAAATAATTCCGCTCAATGTCAAAACTTCAGAGAGTCCTTGGCAAATTGTGGCTATGAACAGCTGGATTTTGTTTTCATTTTTTGTAAAACACTTAATTTTTGTGGCACGTTCCTAAGACTCTTCCGAACATTTTCATTTTCATTTCACTTTACTTCATTTCATTTATGTTTACTCATTTTGTAAGTCGACTAAACTCTATCTCTCGAATACTAATGGCCCTGTCTAACCATTTCTAATACCAGTAATTGTAAGTACTATTCATGTTCTGGAATGTGGGAGGTAATCATCAATTTCAATGTCTATGAATGTTTGCATGCCAATCATCTCATCTCACCTCACCTCACTCCACCCCACCATACCACACCAAATCATTATTCCATCTCAACATGACCACACTAAACACCAATTTACACCTAACACAACTTGTTGATATCCCAGAAAAAAATTACTTAATTGAACTAATCCGGAATATTTCTTATAATTGCGATACATCAACTGTAAACATCAGGTATGGAAGACGAAATCTGCCCCTATGCCACTTTCCACCTATTGGGCTTCCGCGAAGAAATGGATCCTACCAAGGCAATGAACTTCCAAACCTTCCCCCATCAGAATGGTCATGCTCCACCCGGTCATGCTGGCACCATGGGACCACCTGGCCACCCCGGACACATGCACTCACGCTCCGGATCACAGTCTATGCCACGTGCTAATCGTTATGCCCGCAAGAACAGCCAGGGTGGACAGTCATCCATATACACACCAGCACCCGAATATGATGATCCAGCCAACTGTGCCGAAGAAGATCAATATGTAAGTGGAAGGACCATTTATGCACGTACAGTCTAAATATATTGCTGTCTCTTTTTTAGCGTCGTTATACTCGCGTTAATTCTCAAGGTGGTAGTTTGTACTCTGGACCTGGACCCGAATATGATGATCCCGCTAACTGTGCTCCCGAAGAAGACCAATATGGCTCACAATATGGCGGCCCTTATGGCACACCTTACGATCATTATGGCTCCCGTGGCTCCATGGGCCGACGCAGTGTTGGTAAGTTTTTCGGGAAAATCACATTGGATCGAAATGTGATTATTGATCGATTCTCGAAATCACACTGACAGTCAAAATTGCCATTATATTTTCCAATGTTAATATGAAATTTGACAAATTTGTATGTTATGAGTTGCCATTTTAATGAAACTTTTTAATTTTCTCCTTAGGATCCGCTCGCAATCCCGGTGGCAACAGCTCCCCCGAACCCCCACCACCACCACCACGCAATCATGATATGAGCAATTCTTCCTTTAATGATTCCAAGGAAAGCAATGAAATCTCTGAAGCTGAATGTGATCGTGATCATGGACCACGTGGCAATTATGGCGGTAAGTTTCCCATCCAATTTCCATTATGAAATCCTCAAAGTGATTCTGTTATGATAACCCTAAGATTAGATTAAGTCATTGTGAAATGTAATCCCTTACATGTTACACTGGTCTACAAAAGTATAGCTTTTCGATGTGTGAATAGTTTTTAACAATTGTTGGTGTGCTGAATTGAATGTTCTTCACCTTGAACTCTTTTTCCGAGTATCTTTAAAAGAAAATACAATTTAGATCATACACAAGAGTAAATATATTCGTGTTTATTTTCACTATCAAAAGCTTTTTTCGATGATATTCGCTTCATAAACGAGAATGCGAGAATCAGCACACCAAAAATCCTAGCAACGACACCATATTTTATATGCACATCATGTTTGTAGACCAGTGTTATTGTTGTTATGCTATACTTACGTTTTTGATGAACTTTATCTCTATTTCGTTTATTTACTAATACTGTGTATATAATCGAAACCAAACAAATTTAAACCAAAACAAAATAAACAGAAGATACCAAAGATGGTGAGTGACGTTGTGAAATGTAACTGAAAAAAATAAAACAAATTAAAAATCTGAAAATCGTATTTGAGTGTGTTAATCGTTAAGAGATCATCACATTCCCCACATCCACCTTCAGTCACAACCACCACCACCACCTACCACCCCTCGAGAATCATCTGTTCACTCTTCAGAAGTCACCCAACAACCCAAAAAAAAAAAACAAATCACAAGTCACAGTAATCACTCACTCATTGGAAACCATAGTTGATTTCAGTTTTAGTACTCAACATTTAATTTGTAACAAACGTTAGTACACCAAGTGTCGAACACACATATAATTACATACAAACATATACATATATGCATATTTGTTAGCTAGTTATCCTTTTACAGAAAATGTGGGATAGAATTAAAGCCATGTAGTTCATATATATTTGGAAGTCAGTTAGACAAACTGGCTTAGTATCAGTCCAAGTCATAACGAATCTAGTCACTGGCCAACTATGTTGGGATAGAATACAACATAGATGGCAGACAGTTAGAGTGCCTTGTATATTTAAATAACAGCATATTTGCAGTAATTTCCTGGTAACAGAGTTTTTTTTAGAGAGATATTGCAAAAGTACACTTATATTTTATGCTTACAATGTCCAAATTGTTATTCGTAACTTGAGTTTCCTCTGATAGTTGTCCACCTTTAGGAAATCTAAATCATTCAGAAAGGAAAACCTGCATTTGAAAATAAAAAAAAATTGTAATTTTTAAAACTAAAATTCCATAAAAAAACTGATTCATTGTAGATTTGATCCTTTCAAACTTGCTATGCATTTTTTATAGATCTGATGTAACACTTTGGCCTAGACTCCCCCAGATCCTGCTTTTTTACACAAGATTTATTTTGGGTTACAGAAGATTTATACATGTTTGATATTCGAACCCGCTTATCTGACCGCATACAATTTCCAACACATTACATTTTTGAACATCAGGCTCAAAGAGTAAAGAAACTCGAATAGTTGTCTATAAGAGAATTTAAAAATGACATTTGACCCAGCTCTGTACTTTGTAGCACAACGGGCAGAAATGACAACATTAAGCCGTATTTGTACGGCACGGGCAAAGACATCTAAAATATTGCTTGTATGTGTGTTTTGTCATGCACTTCGCATCAAGTTCGGACGTTTCTGAACTCACTTTTTCCCGTTTTTTTTTTTAACCTATACACTTAGGTTAGGTTAGGTTGAATGGAGGATCGGTCATGTACCATGACCGTCTCATGTCGTTGATATACACCTAGGCCAGCAATTCGGCCTGTTGTGCGCTCCTGGTTTCTATACACTTAGGTGGAGTGAAATGAAAATAGTTACAACACCAAAATATTAAAAATTTCAATATCTGATGGGAGTGCCGCAACTCTTAAAAATTAAAAGTACTTGAAGAGTATTTTATAAGCGAACAGTTTCTCAGGAGTTTTATACGATAATTACCGTAAAGGCCTGAACTATGAGTTTGCCTCAAGCACACCAAATAAACCTAGTGAACCCGGCACGCCTGAGGAACTAATTCGATAATTCGCCTAGTTAGGCCGTCATATCACCTATGCTTAGCAACTCTACGCCAAGTCGAAATTTACCCGAGTAAACCGCAGTCACCACAAAACTCCCTGATGGCCCTTACTTGTTGGTCAGGCTAGAAAAATCTAAGCGATCTAACATCTAACCACCTGTGGTACCAGATTACACATTCCACTGAGACCGCGTAGCAAAACTGTTATCAGTTGGCTCCATTCATCCCTATTCAAGGTGCTATTTTCGAGACGCAACGTAAAGTCCAACTGATTTTGATTAGTAGTAATAGCTTAAAATAGTTGCTCACTCCTTGCTGACAACCAATTTTTAACAGAACTTAAAAAAAGTTTACTACATCAAAAGGGCAAATTGGCCGATGGAATTGCATTCTGGGCCACTGAGCCTAGACAGACGTCTGCGTTATTTAATGCGCATTAACGTTGACGTAAATGCACAAAAACGAACTACATTTTGGTATTTCATTGTGGCAACACAGTCACAATTTATCACAAACAACCGCTGTACTCACAATCAATGGCTGCTATCAAATCTGCTATTGTCAAATTGTTTGCAATTGTATCGAAATAAAATGAAAAAAGGGAGTTAGTTTAATTGTTTTTTGTTATTTCAGAATTCTTTCAAATAAATAGTAATTTTTCACCAACAACATAGCTGCTAATGGTACTTTCTTCGATTTTATATTGATGTAAGTGCCAAAACAAATAGTTGACAAACAGCTGTTTACTAAATGCAGAAACTGGCCTTTGTTAAGATAATTTATTTGCATTAGTAAATTTTAAATACAAATTAACTCTGTCGCTATAAGACTAAATAGAACTTCAACTTTCTTTTTTCAATCGTGATTTTCTCACGATTTTCTCTCGAAATAGATTTTTATAGAATTTTGCTTCAAAATCTATAAGCCTCGGTGTTGTATATTATTTTCTTTCTAGTCGTTCTATAAAATAAAATAGAAATCAACAGTTGGACCTTACTTTCAAGATCTGATTCTGGAAATATTTGAGGTTCGATGAGTTGGGAGTTTCTCAAAAAATGTTGTGTGGCGGATTTTGGAAAACAGATTTGTGTACGGCTTTATATTCGGATTCGAATTAAATAGTTAAGAAATCACCTTTCAGGATATTCTACCTTTGCAGGGTACCAGTTATTTGTATGATTATTTTAAATTTAGTTAGGCGTGGCAATCGGAATAAGAAAACTCACCTCAACTTTATAGTCCATTGTGTTACCACGGAAGCTAGTTCCCGTTGAATGAAATAAATAAAAAATTGTTTATAAAGTGTTGTTCCTGAATAGATCCCTTGAAATATGTGGATCATAAAATCTTATTGTGAACAAACATTTTCGTAATTACCGATCGAAATCTCAAATCTTATCTAGTTCTAATCTAATGAAAGGAGCCTTTTAAAACATATTTATCTAAAAATTCGCCAGCTTCTGAAAATAACTTAAATAATTCACAGATTGCTAGTGTATTTTAAATGTTGGCCACTGCAATGCCGAATGGCATTAGACGAATACAGAATTTCACAACCTGCAGACAATAAATATTTCGCATTCGTGATCATACAAATCATACTGTGTTTTGCGCCATATTATATTTTCGTTTTTTTTTTGTGTTTGTTATTAATATAAATTCACGTGTTTCATTTGTTTTAATGTGTCAACTTTAATTTATTTTAAATTGTTTAATTGTAAAATATATGTTTTCAATGTTAAAATGGTATTGGGTTTTATATTTTTCATGTTTTCAAAATTTTCATTTTATTTATGCACTTTTTCATATGGATTCATTCACACGCCCCCATCATTTTGCACCAAATTCTTAGTTTTATTTATGTGACTAAACCAAAAAAAAAAAAACCTTTTTCATTTTAAATTGTACAAAAAACATCGATTTTTTTTTATTCAGTCTTTTTTTTTTTTGAAACATTGTTTGCTAAATGTCATTGCATGTCAAATCGTCCTTTTTTTGTTTGACATAGAACTTTAGGTTTGGAATATGTTTGTTTTTTTTTTCATTTGATTCAAGCTTTGTTTTTCTTTTTGTAAATACAGAATTTTAAACACCTTCCACCCAGTCACTTCTCATGACATTTCTTCATACTACGTTCCAAAACATCGCAAAAGCTCATGAATTTGTAAAATATAGACACATATTATTAAACTTAATTGTTTAATATCCTTCGCCGTTATAACGATTTCCATTATCAATTTTGTATGTTTTTTTTTTAAACAATATTTTTTATTTATTTTTTTTTCTTTTCATTACTATTTAACCTTTTTTGTGGAATGTTTCAAATTTCCCAAATATGTACTTGGAATTTCAAAAACCTATAAAATAAAAATCCAATTTAAACCCTACTTTGAAATGAAATTCAAAACGAAACAGCCGTTAAAAGGTCGCCTCTTCACAAGGATCAGCGTACCACCGAAGAGATGCGTAAATTGATCGAAAGGTAAAGTAATCCAAATCAAATAAAAGAAAATACCAAAACAGTACACAAAAACAACAAATTAAAATTAGTTGAATAATCTCAAAATTAAATACTTTACAAACAAAAAAAAAAAAATAATGTCTACCACTCTTTTGAATACCCACCAAAAATAACGATAACCACCTATTCTGATCCTTATCTAAATTGTCTTATGTGTATTCTTTTCTTTTCTCTTTAATCCTTTTATTTTTATTTTTTTTTTTGGTTTCATTGACTAATTTTTAATTGAAAACTCGATTGAAAAAAACCAAAACTCGAATCCTGTTGCCATATTTACGTACTTTTAGTCGAAGACTTTTGTAAGTTTGTGTATTTTGGTTGTGTGTATGTGTATTGTAGACCGTAGAATTCATGTGTTGTTAGTATGTATGTGTAAGTAGTAGAGAATTGTTTGTATAATGCATGTCTGTGTCTATTTTAATTTAATTTTTAACATGGTTTCGTTTCAAATTAGTTTATAAGTTTGCATGCTATTGATTTACAGTCTGGTATTGTCAAACATTAAGCGTCAGAAGCAACAATTACATATGTAGCTGGTCTATATAAAGCTGGACATTTGATCCTATGATTCTCCTCAGCATCAGAACACGGAGGAAAAAAATCTTAAAAATATGATATGCTTGGGGACGGACACAAACAAAGCGTCTACTGGGTCTACAAAAACTTTTCCTTTCAGCTGACCCTAATCCTGATTTCTTAAACAAGTTTGACAAGTAGACTATTTTGTTTAGTTTTGTTCTATATAAAATTTGTATTTATTTAATTTTTTTTTTTTTTTATTTAATGCAATTCACAGTTTTGAGATAATGTTAATTACAACTAAATACAAATTTAATCTTACAACGATATTTATATTCAAACTTTATTTATGTGTTAAACATGTTGCAGCTTTTGTGCATTATTTGTTAAGCTGTCACAAAGCTTTCAATATATTTTAGGAATAACGAAAGTCCGTTATTAAATTATTTCACTACAAAGAAAACAAAACACTCGAGGAATCATTCTTAATAACAATTGGTAAGGGATCAGTGTCCGTTTTGAATAAAAGAAACTATTACAGAGATAAGTCATTTCACGTCTTACGTGGGAGAGCTCTATTAACATTAGAAAGAGAATCTAATTATCGTTGTCAGTTCGACAGTTGCTACGTCAATTCTGCGCTTATTTCAATTACAATGTCTATTGAATGTCTAATGTTAATATAGATTATGCGTTCTAGTTTTCAAATTAGATTAAAACATGTATTGTCTTTAGTTAGGCAATTAAAATGCTACCTCTATATGTTCATAAAATAATAAATTTTATTTTTATCAATCATATTAATTGGAACATTGAGAAATGTAATTGAGTAAAATCGGCCATCCATTTGGAAACGATTATTTTGGTAATTCAAATTAAACTAAATTCATAAAATTAATCAAACATTGAACTGTATTACAGTTCATTTAATTTCATTTGCTACAAGCCTAATCTTAACAAATAAGTATTTGTAATTTTAAGAAGTTCCCTTAAAACCAAATTGAGTAAACAAAAATCAAATATAATGAAATTTTCTACTCAATTTAAGCAAATTTCTGTACGCAATTTTTCGCACTATTGTACTCCATAAACAGAAATAACTTCGATCATTAATTTAGTAGGGCGTCCATTAATCTGATTCAAATTTTACTCATATTGAATACATTACTTGTGAAAAATTGCTCGCTTATTGTGGGTATTCACGTGAGCTCAGGTACAATTTACACAAAACTAGTTTTATTTACTCCTGAACTACATTTAGTTGGTTTATAATCAACATGATCTAATTTTGCTGCATTTGCAGTATAAATATAAAAAAATATATGAAACTAAATTCTTTTTAATCATTTTATACAAAAAGATCACCATCCGAATAATCTGTCAACATAGATATACGCAAATGGAAAAAGTATTTGGCAAAATTGTGATATTAATGAGATTTGTGGCCGACCACACAAAACCCACGGATTGAAATCCGGGTAACAACTTAGGGCATGTATGTTCGGCGGCCGTTTTACCCCGGTAAATACGAATATACATACATACGTATGAGTGAAATATTTAAGCCATGGAAAACATCTGAACAATAAAGCATTAAGCGTTTCGGAACTGACTCTTGAACTCATTATATTCGGGTCACTGAGTATACAAATTATATCGTTTACAACTCACAGATTTGAGAGAAGTTCATTAAACGATTAATCGGGTGTTAAGGGAAATACGTACATATACAGTTCACTACAGTTCGATACACCAAACATAATTTTTCACAATTTATTTGATATCGATTACCGGATCGATTATTTGATACAGAAAAGTATCGGAGGGTGAAGTAACGAAAAAAAAAACGTTCAGCATTTTTCCGAAATATCGACGCTTTTGAGTGCTCTTATACTTTAATACGAGTACCGCTACAGATACATTTGCTGGTAACGAGCTGAGTTTCCCTACAAAAAAATAAAACGATTTGTAAGGATAATCGAACTAAAGAACTACTTGTGAAAGAAGCAAGGAAGGTTTTGCCATGACATGTAAATGAAGAAATGGTAGAGGATTATGTCCCCATACAGACTTAAACAACTTTTCATATATGTATGTATATGAAAATACAAAATAATTAAAATCAGAATTTTGATTACTTTCCCCACGACGAGGGTTCAGTTAAAAATACGATGACGAAGCATTTTTAATGATTAATACAAGTTTCGCAGAACAAAAGTATACACACCCATAAGAATTGAAAATAGTTTGAGATTATTCCCATACATATAACAATAAAGCTAATTTCATAAATTTGAAAACTGTAATCCATTAGAATACAGAGAATGTGAGCACATTGAGTTCATCTTTGTATTTTTTTTGTAGAGAGCTAATCCATAAAACTAGCTTGTGCTTGTTAAGCTGTAATATTCAAAGTTAATCTGTTCACCACTCACATTTGACAATGTACTAACTAATACATCATCTTTCCTTCCGCCTCGCAACAATTTAGAAACGAAGCCGGCCCAAAACAACTCCAACAACAAAGTGGCGCAGGATTCACAGCCTACGATACTATGGCAGTGTAATTTGTAAATTTGCGATAGCCCGAAGCGCAAGCAAAACTCATCGTCGTCATGAATAAATAACACAAACATGAAATCAAGCAAGTAAAATATACAAAATAATATTAATATTGAACATCACTCACGCATTGCAACAACATTTTGAAACAAAAACGAAATGCAACCAACAAAGAAATTTGACTAAACCAAAATTGAGTGATTTATACGAAAACAAAACAACCGGAGAAAAAAACAAAACGCAAAACAAAAATTACTATTTAATATTTAAGTAAAACCAAAACAATTTTCTTTCTTAAGGAATGGAGGAGAAAAAGGCAGATGTTGTGTCAAGAAAACAGGGCGGTTTCTTTTGTAACCGAACATTTGCCTTTTTCACAAAAATTGTGCGAAAGTTAAATGATAACAAAACAAAAAAAAGAACAAGAAAACCAAAATAACGAAAAGCAAACATAAGAAAACTTTGCATTTTTTAAACTATAAAAACATATACAGACATACATATATATTTAAATAATTAAAAAAAAAGATAAACATTTTTTTTAATGTATAAGTGTATTTTGATGGTAAACATTAATTATTACAAACAACAAACACAGAAAAACAAAACGATAATGTTGATCATAGACACGATATGATAACAAATGAAGTTATAGAGACGAATACAAAGAAGATTTAACAAATTATCAGGAATAATACAAAAAAAAAACACCACAGAAACGCCGTTACAGAAATAGTTTAGAATAAAACAATAGGTGCAAACAAATGTTCAACGAATACACACGCTCCGAAAGATCTCAGAGACTCGATAAACATTCATTAGACTCAATGATGATTTGATTCCTTTGTATTATTTGAGAACCATGTTGGGTTTGAGATCGTCAGCAACATGTTTCACATGCACTCGTCAACATGTTGAGAGCAACAAAATGAAGGGTTGTATCTTCGTGGTCACCACTTTTATATGCGGAATGTTTTTTCATGGTATTCACCATTTTCAGGCATTCCTAAATGCGACTACTCTAACCAACACTGTTTTAATGACATGAATTAACCGATCACATTTCAAGACATTAATTATAAATAAAACAGGTAATACATTTATAGACATGTATACGAAATTTTATATTAAAAATTGAACAAAACAAAAATATCCTTTTTCGCTCAAATTGTATATCATTTTTTTTAATTTTCTTTGAAAAAAAAAACCAAATTTCTCTAGTCTTGGCGGAAATCTTGAACATTCGTTTGCATATCCAATAGAAAGCACAAAATTCATTTTTACTTCAACAAAATATGTGCATTTTCAGGAGTTTCTTTTTGTTAATTTGTCCTTCTTTCCATTTGTTTAATCAACATTATTGTTTGCGAAAAGAATCTCATCGTAGGACGAAAAAGAAAAGAACGGAAGGAAAATGTTAAAAACACAGTTATGAGAGAACAGAAAAGTCATTATTATATTTGCCATTTATTTTTTCTGCAAAGAGTTTTCTTGAGAAAACCCCAATTAGTTTCTAAGTACGTATTTAATCTTTAAATTATGTCATAATTTTATTTTATTTTGACTTTATTTCATGAATCCTATTAATATTATTCAAAAACAAAAACTAAAAAGATGAAACATTTTTAATTATTTTTAATATTTAAGATTGTGATGTTTATATTTTAGTCATTATAATTACGTTTGTAATTTTTCTTATATAACGTTTAAGTGACACACTCACACACAATACACAAAACAAAACAAAAACAAACAAATATCTAAGGTTCTAGAACAAATGGGAAAGAAGAGAAAGAGGAAACGTCCAGTAAGGAAATAATAAAACTCTGTTATCGTTAACTTCAAAAGTCTCGTAAATACAATGAAACTATTTCGTTATCTTGCACTCGGAAATATTTTATATTGTATGATAACATTTCATTGCATTTATGACAGTACAAGTTTAGCGAAATATTTTCTCAAATTTTCTTTTTTCCATATGTTTTTACAATTTCAAACAGTGCTTCCCCAATATACACACACACAATTTCTATAACATCACTTTCATTTGTATTATACATTGGTACCGTACCTCCCCCTCCCTGTCAAACTATTTTTATATTGCTAATATTTTTTTTTCTTGTGTTAAGTTCAATATTTTTTCCTTTTATCATGTAAGAAAAGCTTTAATATTTTGTTTCCCCTTTTTTGTATTTTCATTTGTAATATATAAATGTATATGATAGAAACGTTTTTAGTTTTTGAAATTTCTTTTTAGTTCTTATTTTTCTTTATATTCTTTTTTTGAAGTGAAGATTTTAATTCGCTTTACTGTATGTATACTTTTGAGTTGGAACAAAAAGAAAATATTTTATTTTTATTTATATTTTTTAAAAATGATTTTATTTTAAGTTTTTAAAAATGCTTTATTTTAATTTTCCTTAAAATATAAAAAAACGAAAAATATTCGAAAATTTTTAATACATTTTGTTTTATTTATATTTTTGTTGTCTTGATTTGTTTTTGCCGCAAAGGTTGGTACATATTTTTAATATTTTGATTTATTTACAACAAATTTCACACAATTTTATTCATATACAGTTTCTGCAGCGTTTCTGGTATATTTGTGGAATCATTTTCCTTATAAACATTTTTTTGAATAAGTGAATTTATTATTTCATTACAAATCGTCTTTAATTCAAAATAACATTTAGGCTTTAAAACTAAATTTATTTCAGTTAAGCTGTAGTAGGGAATGAACTCAATCAACTGAACAGTTATGCTAGTGTAACCTAAAACTGGCAGCTAAATCGCCACAATAACCAGAAATAGAAAATGTAAGCAAAAGATGGTTAAGGTTACCATTTGTCTCTAACTAGAAATTGATTGAAATTCGAATGCTAGTATATCCGTTAATCGGTGACTAGCATTTCAGTTCGTCAAGTCTCAACTTTCATATTTTGAATTTGAATAAAATCTGACCATAAATATAAAAAGAACCCCAGCGCCACCTACCGGGTCCAAACTACATATAGACCTAATCGGCCATTAACCTATGGACTACATATGGCTTCTGTAGCTCTTATCGTTCTTATATAGTAAGACGATATTTTCCTGCAGTAGGGCCTTCACAAACTTCATCTATTCTGATCTGTTGGTGGCGATATTTCGAACTTTGTTCCCGCTTTTTCTCAACATTTTCGCCTCGGCCTCTATCTGTCTTCTCCACGACCTCTCCTACGTCTACCTTCCACTCAATTGCGGTCCTTACTATGTCTATGAATTCCTTGCGAAGGGTATGTGCGATCCAATTCCATTTTCTTCTTCGGATTTGAAGGCAAATTGGTTATTGAGTTGTTCAATTCTATATTTTCCTTTGCCAGGATTTTACGCAGACATTTATTGGCGAAGGCTGGTTGTAGACAATCCGTGGTTGTCTATAGGTGAGGCGTTTCAGGTTTCGTATCCGTAGTGCACAGACGATTTTACATTTGAGTTTATTATTTTAATCTTGACTCATGGGAGCAAACGATGCCCACACATTTCGAACTCAGCCAATTGCATTTGAAGAATATTTGATGAGATTTGCAGTATCAGCGCTTGGTTTACTATTGTACCGAGATAGCAGAAAGATTTCACATTCTCTTACTATTCGTCGTTTAAGAAGAATTGGGTTGATATTTCATTCCAAAGTTGATTTTCAGACTAGCTCTCGTACTTAATTCCGCAAGCTACAGATAAGAGCAATCCATTCATGATTTACGATATTTGATCTCGAAATATAAGCTAAGCGAAGGTTCACGATCAATATCACTTTTAAAATTTTGGTCAAGCGCACATGTCCACGTTTTATTTGGGAAGTCAGCTACAAACAATATTTTATTTGGATGCATCCCTTAGCCAAATACAATTTTATTAGCCAAAATATTTGTGATGATGTGTTTTTTTTTTACTTCATTTACTAAAATGCTGTGGAACAATAACTCTTATTCATGAAATGAGCACTAAATTGCAAACATAAATATAAGTATGGAAAATATACATATGAGAATTATATTGATATACATATATTAAAAACTCGAATCGTCTATTTCCACTGTACGCATCTTTGCAGGAGTTTCTTTACAAGTTTATTCTTTTCATATATTTTCTATATTTTTTTAATTTTTTTTTTTGGCTTTAAATTAAAATTGTTTTCTTCAATTATTTCGCATTTCAGTTTTCATTCATTCGACTTTATTTCTGTATATTCTAGAAATTTCCCAATATATGTCACATTTTGCGTTTTTGTTCTATTGAAAAAAAAAAGAAGAAAAGACTGATAAAACTATTTTTGTGTCATTGTAAAACATTTTGCTCAAAAATTATTTTGGAAAAAAAAAATTTGTAAGCGGCAGGTAAAGACGAACGCAAAGATGTGACAAATATTACGAAATGTTTTTTTAGTTATGTTATGTGCTTTGATTTATTGTTTTATTTTCATCTTAAACTCCAATGAAAACACATTTGAATGTAGTTGAGTGGGGTTCGTGAAGTAACGTATGTCGACATAAAAGCCGGGATATGCACGAACTGACATATAAAGAAATCAAGAACTGGCATTTACAGAAATGTTCTCCAGTTCGTGAATACCTCAACTGTAGGTGTGTTGTTGTACTGCAGTTCATGAATTCCCCTATTAAATTATCTCCGAAAACAACAGCATTGTAAAGTTTGAAACAAAACAAATAAAAAAAACAAACAAGCCTAAAAGTATTCTTTAAAAATGCACGTTCAGATAAAACCAGAGACCAGCATGGTATTCACCACAACAGCGATCGTTACCCAGCGAAAATTGTGGGTCCAAAATGATTTACAAATGGAAACATAGGGTGGCCCAAGTGAGGTGTTGGGGGTTTTGCGGTAGATATTGTTATTTGTATTTGGTATCGGTGCCAGCGATGTAGCGAATGTTGATTTAGCAAAAGCGAATATTAAAATAAATTTCTTGTGAAAACGTTTACTAAAATATAAAATTTTTCGATCGCGAATGGAATGCGAATAGTCTAAAATGATGCGAATAATTCGCATATTCGAAAGCGAACTTCTTTACATCCCTAATCGCAACATCTGATGGTCTAATTTTAAAACTTTCTGCAATGTTGTTCTCGGTCTACTCAAGTGGCCGGATCGCCTGCTCACAGCTTCCACGTTGTCTTTGGTGCGGTCGGCAACTCAACGCAGTTCCTCCAAACGCGGACGAAACTTATAATTAGCGAAGATGTTTTTCGTCGCCGAAAATATATTCTAGGTTTTTTCATTAAGGAGTGGAGTCCATCCCCGTAATCTTTGGAGATACAGGTTTTGACTACTAGGGTTCGCAGACCAAAGATCTTCCATCTTAAGTCGACAAAAGCCGAGCAATGACAGAGAAGGTTTTCGGTAGACCCTTCCTCTTGATCGGGGCATCATCTCCAGAATTCGTTATATGAGATACTGAGTCTCCAAGCGTTTGAACCCAAACGCCAGTGATTATATGTTGGGCTTCTCAGAACAATTGATCGTTTAGATGAATAGAAAATTTCGAAAGTTTTTATGAATTGTTGTCTACAGTACGTTCTATTCATTTTAAATTTCCAAGAGATCTCTTATAATCAGCCATAATGCATCAGAAAACGACTTGGGCCAAAGAGTATATAAACTCTTTGGGCAAACGTCCCAAGATGTTATCACTATCACTAACACTATTAAAGTTAATGAGCGAAATGTGCTTGAGAACATCAAGACCATGAAACTGTTCCATTTTCATCTGCTTGTGAAATATAAAAATCCGCTTTCTGATATCGAAAATTATACTTTGAAGTGAAATGACTGGGGAAATTTAAAGGATTTGATTCCTTATAGGGATATTCGGCTTTTGTAAACATATTTTCTCACAGATTTCCGCGATCTCTTGCATTGAATTTAATTTTTACACAGATTTGGGCCAGTACAAGGGAATACGGTTTGTTACAATGCTGTTGAAGGCGATAGTACTTTTTTAAATTTCCACAATCCCAAACAAAATACTTTAAAGAATCACCAAACATATTAACAACAAAGGGCATTTACTTTTTAACAAAAAATTAAATAGATTTAACTCAATAGCAACAACCACAACACAACAATTTGAGAACCACCTTGAAAAAATTAAAAACAATATATATTTAAAATTTATGAAAAATCATTGAAACAAAACAAACATTTCGTGCATCAACATTTACATAGTTTACATTACCGATATACATACTTTACATATTATCTACTTATAATTACTCCACCGCAAGAACATTCATTCATTGCATTATCTACACTAGGTAAACGACAAAATAAGGCTAAAATATAAATTGTTAATTATTTTAGTTGCTTAAACAAAAAAAAAACGCTTTTTATAGTTAATTTAGAATGATACATAATTAATTTAGCAAACAGACAAAACTAATTTGAAGATTTGAAAGACATCTTGAGTTTTTTATATTTTTTTAAAATTTGAAAATAAAAACAAATACAAATAAAAGAAAACCACAAATATTTCAAATACATATAAACAAGAAATATATAAATGTAGTGTTGTGAACATAACTATTATATAGATGTATGGCTTATTCTTAAAATCCAAAACACAAAAACAAAAGAAATTCAAAACACAAACCAATATTATTAAACAAAAGAACATAATTTACAAAACATATTATATAAACGTAGGGCGTTAAGGTTCATTGAGAAAAAAAAACAAAATACATACATATGTAAAATTTAAGGGCGTTTCATTAATACAATTTCAAATATTAAAACAAAACAGTTTATGCGCATGGCAAAATTTTCCAAAATTACAAATCTTTAGACACGAGAAAATTTAACACAATGTTTCGAAAATATCTTAAGCAAAAACGAAGTATAGTTAAAATATAAATCAAAATCAAAAATATTCAAAAAATTTATAGAATTACAAAAGAACAAGCGACAGAAAGAAAGACAATTGGTTTAAAAGGTTTGGCTTCAAAAACAAAACAAAAAACGAGAAAAAGCGTATTAAAACAAGTAAATAAAACTACACACACACACATACATTAACAACACAGGTCAACAATATTTTGGAGATGTTGGGAAATGGAAAGCGTAAGCGAAGGAAGCCGAAATAGAAAGTTTCAAATCGACTTTTAAGAAATGATTTGAATAGAAATAATCCATTTTTCAATTTTTTTAGCAAGAATTCAATATCCAGGATTATGCTAATGTGCTTTCTAGTCTTTTGAACATAATTAGAAGTTTGGAGGAATTTTAAACATATCTGTGTTGTGTTCAGGCAAACACATTCAATATTGAAAAGTAGGTTGGCAACTCGCTATTGGTTGGATTACCAAATTTTTTAGTCTTGAAAAAACTGTTTACCAAATTTTTAAATCAATAGTTCTGATATGTTTCACTCCGCTTAATTAAAATCATTTAATTGTTGTAAAAAGAAATCTATGCATTTTGGCAACCTTACTGTTTGAAAAAACTGTTTACCAAATTTTTAAATCAATAGTTCTGATACGTTTCACTCCGCTTAATTAAAATCATTTAATTGTTGTAAAAAGAAATCTATGCATTTTGGCAACCTCAGGATTTTACGGTGTGACTAATTCCGCATTAAAACGACCCGAAATGTTGACGCCTCTGAACGTAAATTAAGTGCAGGCTTCATTCTCTGAACTTCGGTTCCATGAAACATATTGCAATTATGGCAAACTTCGGATAATTCCTGTCTTAAAATAATGTCCCTTGCAAACATTAGGGTCTAATTGTTCTTAGCTTAAAAAAACAATTTCCCATTTCCAAAACATTTGTTAACCTGTGACAAACACATCATGCTTCATTCTTAACCAAAAAAGAAAAAAAACAGCTCCGTTTAATTTTACACTACTTATCATAAGCGCTTAGTATTCGGTTTATGTTTGTCTTTATTAATTATGTTTGACATTAAACATATTCATATTAAATGGCTTTTTTTATGAAATCATAAAATGAACACATAATGAACAAAAAATCAAAATCTCATCTCTTTAAACATAGATCATAGTCAAAACATAATAACAGCAACATAACCATCATTCTATTCCCTTTTTTACTATACCCAAAAAAAAAAAAGTCATACCAAATCAACAAAACCAAAAAAAACAAGACACTTCAATCAATCTTTCGCACAATTTGTATTCATTCCCTTAAATGTCCCCCTTTCATCAGAAAAAAAGAAAAGAAAGCAAACCAATTTTTTATACTCTCATTACACCATTGTAACCCCATTAACTCTGTCTCTGTCTCTATCTCTAAAAACCTACAAACGTTTTCGTAGTCTCGAACCAAAAACAAAATGTCAGGTTATTTAAACGATCGTTAAATTAAACGAGAAAGAGAAAACCCCACACATACACATACTATACATATTAAATGACTAAAGAAGCATCCCAGAAGATTATATATATATATATAAAATAAAAACATTAAATAATATTTAATTAGAGAAAACCGAAGAGAAATCCAAATCGAAAAATTTTCCCCATAACAAAACAAAAACAATTTATCAACTTATGCATACTATTCTATATAAAAACAAAACAAATTAAAAGAAAACCCAAACTTTTACTCAAACGTAACAAACAAACAAAAATATGAAAAAATACCAACAACAACAAAAAGAAAACATCATACATAATAATATACATAAATACATATTAAATAAAATTATAAGAAAAACAGAAGAAGAACATCAACAAAAACATACGAAAAACCACAAAAACTTCCACAATTTCATGTTGGATCAATAAAAAAAAAAAAAAAAAAAGTATGTGTTTTATTTCAAAAATATGGGGCAGGCAATAGGTGTGACTGGTTGAAATCTACTCTAGTCAGAGAAAGTGGTAATATCTTAACATCTTCATCAAACAATAACAGATTATGGATATCGTCGGCATCTGTGCCTGACTCTAGCCGGTTACCACAAGATAGAATCCGACACAAACCGAGCATTTCTGTCCATTTCAGCCGGGTACTTGCAGTGGGTCCTATGTAGTCCACTTTTCGTATGGATTGTTCTAGGTTCCATAAATCGTCACATATTTAAGAGGGCTGTTGAATTGTGTAAATTGTCCTAAGCGTATTGCAGACCCTGTCGCCATTTGCCTGTCCAGTATATGGATCTCGTGGCATCAGGTGAAGAATGACAAAGATATCATTTGTAATCGCTGGACTTTTGTCGCAGATAAGTGGATTTTTCTAATACCGGTTACCAATCATACGGCATCGTTGCTTATCGAACGGACAACCGTAGGGTAAGTCAAGTAGACTATTTTCTGAGATAGGTCCCAGCGAATTCCTATGTCCTTTTTACATGTCGATGGTGGCTTTGCTGATACTTACATACCCATTACCCTTAACATTCCATGAAGGGACTGACGGAGAACTTCTTTCGAATCAGTAAACTGTGTACGATTTAATTTGGGACCTCCTGCTCCGAACGGCTAATGGGTTTCTAGAGATGTTTTACATGGCTTGGAGATTACTCTCTTACTCGTAAAGTCGCCAGCATTTGCGAGGTGGAAGCAGCCGCTGAAAAATATTTCATGGTCTTACCAGGTTTCGAACGTGGGTTCTGCTGTGTGAAAGTCGCACACACTACCTACCGAATGAATCATTCGTTAACCCCCCAGATAATTTGCGCAGTCTTTGGGGCTTATTCTATTTTGGTCTATTGTCACTGGCTGGTTTTCTTCTGGATACGCTACCAGTCCATTCTATGATGTCCACGTTGAGAGTATCTGTAACGAGTTCCAGAGTTCATCTCTGCAGGTCAAGGAGACTTCCCCTGTACTGGAATCGTCAGCTCGTCTGTATAAGCAATGGCTCTACTGCCTGTACTTTCTAACTCTATTAGGATGTTGTTGAGAGCTAGATTCCAAAGAAGGGATGAGATGACGCCACCCTGCGGGGTCTCTCTGTACACCCTTCTTGTAAGGGTCGTGTGACTAAGGTTGGAGGTTATTCGCCTTAGAGTAACTTACTTTTGTGCCTTATCTCTCGAATCAAAAACCTGTGCAAGATATAATGTGTATACTCACTGACCGGTACATTCTGTTTAAAGCCGGCTCCGAACGGCTAGATAAGATTAAAAGTAGCCACCAGTTACGAGGTGGATAACCGCCGGTCATGCGCAAATATGCGATCATCCTCTCCAGGGTCTTTAGAAGTAAAGATGAGAGTCAATTTTGAATCTCTGCTGGCGCTATTTTATCAGCACAGTGGCTTTAAACCTATTAAGGAGATTTCTGCAGGAGTTTCTAAGGACATGTAGCCTTTTATTACACCACGGAGGTTTTTTCTACTTCTGTAAGAGCCGTTGGAACTGCGTTCAGGTGCATATCCAAGACGTACCCTCTTCATTCGTTTGAAACACATTATAGTTTTCTTGAGTAGGCTTATGGATCCTTATGGTTTTTAACGGTCTTCAGGTGAACGCGCGATACACGTGCATTTACTACTGCAACGGATGTTGAAGGTAGCTGAGCCTAAGCATTTCAATCAAGATAAATAAAGGGTTTAAGAATAAGAGGTGTTATTTTTAATCCCCCGGTATTTCGGTAGATGTCAGTTTTTATTCTTTTACATTTGACATTTGACTTCGCATTGAAATTATTAAAATTCACTACAGAAATGATGAAAATCCTGCAGTCACAGTTCGCAAAACGAAAGCACCTTGTCGGACCGCAATACAGAAATTGGTGGAAAAATTCGAGCTGTTGGGACAAGTTAGTGATGTGAAGAATAAAACCGGTATACGTCGCTCAAGAACGACTGAGAATATTGCTGCTGTAACCCAAAGTATTGAAGAAACCCCAGGTTTGTCCATTCCTCGTCATTCTCTGGTATTGGGCATTCCACAAACGTCATTACACCGAATTTTGCATAAAGACTTGGGTCTTAAGGCTTATAAAGTTCAGTTAACTCAAGCCGGCCGATCATCAACAAGGTTCCTTGAAATGCATGCAAATGATCCGGAATTCCATCGAAAAATCATCTTGACTGACGAAGCCCATTTCCACCTCGTTCAACAAGCAAAATTGCAGCATCTGAGGTTGAGAAAACCCTGAGAAGCCTGTCCATCCTCAACGTGTGACTGTTTGGTGCGGCGGGGTCATTGGACCTTAATTTTTGGAAAATGAGGTTGGATCAACAGTTATGGTGAGTGGACTGCGCTATCTACAGATGATTAATGATTTTTTATGGTCAGAGTTGGATGATATTGATCTGGACAACGTTTACTTTCAACAAGACGCCGCTACGTGCTACACAAGCACCGAAACCATTGTTTTTAACGGGACCGTGTTATCTCTCGAAGAGGATCACAATTGGCCACCGAGATCTTGTGATTTAACACCTTGCAGCCACGTGAAATATGAGGTCAACAACGGCCCAGTGTCGATTCAAGACCTCAAAGAAATAAATCGTGAGGCTATCGAGGACATAGGGCAGCCACTTTGCGATTTGATTGTGGAGAATTTCTTGAAAAGAATATGGTCCTGTAAGCGTGGTCGTGATGGCCATTTGGCTGATGTTGTTTTTCGTTATTAACGGCATTTCTTCCTCTTTACTATGAAATAAACATCCGATCATTTATCTCAAAAAATGACATTTTCTTTCAATACCAAAATAACACCTCTTGTTGGAAACCCCAATTTGTTTTCACTTCGTCTACTGGCGATTTTCTTCATCTCATGTGCCCATTTTGAAAAATCCCATTTTGTAAAACAACAAACGTTTCAATACACTTCAACATTAACATTTTGTATTTTGTTTGAAAACAGAAGTAACGTTTCATTCATGGTACAATAAACAAGGTAAGGTCATTAGCCCAACAACAAATAATCAGATACAACTCTGGTACTCTATATTGTCAAAGTTGTATATGTCAAGAATATAAAATAAAGTTACTGACAGTTAATTTTTGTTATTGTTGTAAATATTTGATACAAAATATCATGGTACAATAATAATTTCAATAATTTGAATAAACGTTTTTTGAAATTTCAACAGTTGCCTGAATGTAAACAAAAACATCGAATGTCAACTTTGACAATTTAGAGTGCTGCGAGAAAAAATTGTAAATCAGCTGATTGCTTGGCCTTACCTTGTTTATTGTACCATGGTTTCATTTAAGCAAACGCAAATTTTCACAATTTGTTTTATAAAACAAAAACAAGCGTTTTCTAAGGCGGTTTTCGTTTTGTTTAAGAGTATGTTGATACTCGTTTCGCATTTTGAAAAGTAATGAAATGTCCGCTTCATTTTACAAAATTATCCCCATTAATCTTACCGAGTAATTTGTTCATTAACACTTGGCTACCGTTGTACAGCCTGGACTCAAGATGGCGCAACGACCACGTCGGTAATAATGAGGGTTGTGTCTGCACTTACGTTGATTGTGAAGTCGGTAATACTGTTTTATTGTCGATTTATATTTCAATGCGGAAGATGAAAAATAGATGCCACTGCCGTTGGAACATTGAGTTTTTAAATAGTGGATAGTGATAGCAAACTAAAAATAGGGGTGATTTTCAGTAGTGAAGGATATTATTCAGAATATCTTCCAAACAATTTTAAATGGTAAAACCATGAAAAAGATAATTCGTAATTCAGCGAACAACCGTCGATAATTGAGAATTAGTTTCCATTGGTCAAAATTGAAACAGTTCAGAGTCCTTTAAACCGATTACTACCTGTGATATTCCCACTCAATATCTACCACTCCACAGCTGCCGAATGTCGGCTGTATTATCGAAAAGTCGGACAGGATACGAACTTTTGACGAATGGGTTCTTCAACTATTGATCAGCACACGACCAACTCAAAACAAAAATGACGAAACTTCGAAATCACAGAACATTTTAAAAAGACGCAACTTCCAAATGACGCAAATCGGGGTGTTAGTGGACTTGTATTCTATTAGGTTAGGATATCAATGGAAAATATTTTTTGAAAATTGTCGAAAACTGAGAAAAAGATATTTAATTTTAATCACAAAGGAAACAGGAAATTGAGAAACATTGAGATAATGAAAAAACCAAAACAGATAAATGGGAGTAAAAACGACAAAAGGAAATGAAAAACCATTGTCAATAGATAGACATTACAGAAATGAGTGTGAAGATATATGGGTTGATTGGGAGCCGAGATTGTGTCACAGGTTGAATAGCTTACGATATTTTATTATAAGGCCATGCACTGCACGAAGGGTCGAACGAGCTTTATTGGAGGCTATGCATCTAAAACAATACCAAAAAAATGTTCAGCAATACATTTTAATGTACTCGATATTCGTGGGCATGTCGTAGGTTTCAAGTTGCTGAAAAGGGTGTTCAAAATCTCCTGTTTAAAAAAAGGAGTTTTGTGTGAATCGTTTCAAAGTTATTTAAAAATGTCAGTGACAAATCTAATTTGTTGAGTCGCCTAAACTTTATCAACAACCTGATATATCAACTCTTCCAGACTACCCCACAACAAATGGAAAACCTCCCCCATCCACACCGCCACAACAACGACATCTAATAAAAAACAATGAGCATAACCTAATTTTTGGGGTGTGTTTGTTTCAAAAGCAAAATAATGAAATGAAAAAAGCTGTTAAACCGCAAAAAAAAAAACAGCAACAACACAGAAAATAACGTCTACTTTGAAGCAATATTCAAACAACACCAGACCATTCGTCCGTCCGTCCGTTTGCCAAGAATATTATGGTTACAAACACTTAAACCGCAAAATGACAAACGTCACAATTCCAGCACAAGCATACACGAATTGACACACATATTTACGTGTATGTGTGAGTGTGTATTCGTACTGATATGATGATATCGGTAACTTCAGTTGGGCTATCCACCAACTGACGATACGACCGATACGAATCCCGTATACCGTAAATGTCCTTATCAACAAAGTTTACGACACTTCGTGAGTAACCCAAATGGTAAACTTGCAGTATAGAGTTGTCGTATTTAAACTCTGTGTACGCAAAACGGAAGGAATCATGACAGAAAGCTCGTTGCTGATAACTGTAAAGTGGCTCGTTGGCTGCCAGGTAGACATGCGAAACCAAACAGCCCTGCCCCAACCCCGAAAAGGTATGCGAGTACAGTGCGTTTCACGAAAAGCCATTGATTGACTTTAACATGGACACTAGAACGGAACATGTTGCCATTACGAAGGGCTTACGGCAAATCGGTTAAATTACAAATGTACTGCCTGACCCACGATGTCGAAGGAAAATCGATGCAAACGAAGGCCAGACACTAATTTTCTCATAAAATAGCATTATCTCCGGAAATGCGTACGTTTTTCTTTCGTCCTTAACTGTACAATATTTGTATTTTTCCTATTTTTGATAACATCAACAACTTTATTCGTATTCATAAAAATTTAAAACAGCTTTACAAATCGTTGTTATGCCAAATGTATGAAAATACAGGGTTTGCCAACAAGAGGTGTTATTTTGAATCGCCCGGTACTTCGGTTGCTGTCACTTTTGAAGCTTTTATTCTTTGACATTTGACAAGTAGAAATTACGCCATTACTAAAAATGGAACGATACACGCTTTAACGACGCATTGAAATTATTAAAATTTACTACTAAAATGGTGAAAATCTTGCGCTACGTGCCACACATGAAACGAAACCATTGCTCTTTTACGGGAAAAGTTTCCGGACCGTGTTATCTCTTGTGATTTAACACCTTGCGACTTCCTCCTTTGGGGCCATGTAAAAGATAAGGTCTCGACCGCATAGATAGAATTCGTGAGGCTATCGAGGATATAGGGCAGCCACTTTGCCATTTGATTATGGAAAATTTCATGAAAAGGATATGGTCCTGTAAACGTGGTCGTGGTGGACATTTGGCTGATGTTGTTGTATTATGAAATAAACATCGGATCATTTATCTCAAAAAATGTAATTTTTCTCTGAATACCAAAATAACACCTCTTGTGGGAAAACCCTGTACAAAAACAGAGATAACACAATCTTGAGCACTACTGCGATCAACCTATACTCGTTGAATGATACTCCATCAATAACAACTCGTAAAGAGCGATCTCTATGAAAACTCGCTATCAATCCAGAGAAGTTTTTACCAACACCAAGTGCAATAAGTTTTGATATGACTGCTCTGTGACAGACCCTATTGAATGCCTTGGAAATATCCAGAGCCACAATCTGGCTTTCATCCAGGGAATGAAGGACTCGACACCATCGTTCCGAAAGGAACGCCATCAGGTCTCCAGTAGATCGATTTCTACGGACGCCATACTGTCGATCATTCAGAAGGCCGTTAGACTCTAAATCGTACATCCATCACCACGCAGAACAAGGTCGATGTTTATGAACTGTATCATTAGTTTCACATTTGGCGGTATATATGTCCGTTTACCGGTATCTCAATTATTTCCACTAACTCAAATATCAATAAGTCGCAAACGATTTGAATTAATCCTAAAATTTGTGTTCGTCCTAAATTAAAGTAAACGGGTCAAAAACGGGGAACCTTGTTCTGATGCTTTATTTTCGTATCCCTTTTTTTAGGAAATGAACTTAACAAAAGCTTGGCATAGTTAAAAATACCCAATTTTGGTCTCGACCCAGACGTCCAGTAACTTCAGTAAATACAAAACCTCCCTTAAAAGTTGGCAAACGAGCGAAGCATCGGTTGGATAAGGCAATATTTTTTATTAATTTATTTATTAATTACAATACAAAGTAAATTTATATTCTAACTCTAACATTTTTTGTAGCGACTGACCAAAGCCTCTGTTGGGAATCGAACCCACAACCGCTACGCTGATAGGCGCTTGGATAAGACACTATTCCCCGTTTCTCCCCCTGGTTCTCAATCTAAATTCCCTAATTACAACCCGATTATTTTTTGAGTTTATTGTGTCGTAATTGTGCCTAAAAAAATTGACCAAAACAGACTTTTATAGATTTTGAATAATTGTGATTTAGAGGGTTAAACAGTTGGTCCAGGTTGGTGAGTACTCTACTCAATGCTTTGTTCCTTCATGAAATAACAAAAAATGTTGTCAACTTGTAACGACATTTTCAGCTGCATTTTTGAAGAAAATGGCACAAGAACCCAACCAACCCAATATATTTACCAAACTGTAACTCGAGAGAAATGTTAGAATTTCTCAACGTAAGGTCGTCGATTAATACCCAATACCCAAATACGACAATTGTGTTTATTTACATAACAATTCAACTATAAGTGAGACGGATCTGAGCAACACAACCATACATTTTGTTCTTTAAATAAACTAAAGAATTGTTGTCGTCCGAAATTTTTTTAAAATAATAAATGTATTCTTAACCAACTCATCATACAACCCCCCTCATCATTCCGAACAATCCCATTTAATGCAGTGTACGTGGTAACGCAATATTTACCATAGAAAAAAGAAGCCTACTTAACAAGTGACCCCAAAAATAAATGGCATAAAAGACGACAAACAACAACATATAATCGCAGGACTATTTCTCAGGATATAAAATGTAAGAATCGTAAAACTAAACCACAACTGCCTCCGAAAGAAAAACAGAGTGTGTGAGAGAGCGAGTGTGTGCGTTGCTGTTATTATGGTGGAATCCTAATTGACCTAATGTGAAATAACGACTAAGCGCCTTTGTAAGGATTCTCAGCTGTTGGTGTTTTGTAACATATTAATAAAATAATGTATAATTCGCCCATACACACACACACACACACACATACACACATGACAAATAATATCCTCACGGCACACATGCACCCACGGGTTAAATGTTAACAGAAGTTCCATTTGGCGTGTGTACTTTCACGACTAAAATCTATTGCAGACATGCAAATCTCTGGGGATATGTACGTCACTCCACCACCCACACCCAGCAACTGGCCTCAGTATACGTGCCTGTTGACACCCTGATTCGGTGAATTTCAGTTGTGTTTCCTTAAACAGGATACGCCATTTATGTGAGAACAACATGGCTTCCCCCGTTTTATATTCGCATTTAGAAAAGTACGTTTTGCAAACAACCCTTGTTTCCAGCATCCCTCTTCTGAACAGCATCCGAGTTATTAAGGGTTGCTAAAAAATCAGATTTAAATGGCATCAGTATGGCGCTTGCTTTTCCGTGTTTAGAGAATGGAGCAAGTGCCATTTAAAACGTTCGAATTTACAGACATCGACTTATTCATGCAAAGGGAGAGGGTAAACAATATGCATGGGGTTAACTTGAGTTCTTCGAGGTTATTATTGGCTCAACCAGAGGAATCAAAATGTTATTTGCAATAGAAAGAAAATCGAACTGCCAAAAAGATGAAACAAATCATATCATTTATTATTTCTATTTTTTTGTTGAGTTTGCTTTGATTGCAGGCTAGTGAATATACGAATAATTGTAGCAGAAATCATTGCACATGGATACCGATGAAGAAGTGAGGTAGCTTCTGAAACGGATCCGTATACCTTTAGTTGGTTGTACAAAAATTTACCAGTACTTCGGCGTAATACCTTGAATTAGTCGCAGGAAGATTTCAATTGTTTTACAGAATATCGCACTCTAAATAGAAAAAGGTCACAACTGAATATTTTCCAAAACTGACTTTTCCCATAATTTAATACATCTCTAGCTACTGCAAACATTTCTATTACATCACTATCTTCTTTAAATTGTAAAAATACAGTTGTGTCTATTTTTATGTTCATTGCGTTGCTTTTTTCAGCACAATGTACTAAAGAGAATTATTTTTAGTTGAGTTAATGCGTTCGAATTTTGAGTTGTGATCCTTTTTTATTTAGGGTGCGAAATCGTTATAATGGGAGATTTTTTATATTTGGGTTTTTTCATTTCCCGCGTGATTAGTGTCAAAGTTAAAAATGCTCAGTTTGCCATTTTATAGTTTACAAACGAACAACGCTTGAGTTTCATTATGAAAATTCGTGCTCAGTGCAAAATGAGTTTCCCAAGTTCCATCGATTTTATAATCGTCACAGTAGACCCACTGGGCAGGATCATCAAGACATTGGACCCAAGTTTAAACTTAATATACATCAACCCCGAATCAGCAGAATGCGAACCGAGGAGAAATTTTGCTGCCGTATGCACCAGTTGTAATGAAGATCGCATCGATGACCACCAGGAAGATTTTACAAAATTTATTTAAAAGAGCTGTCATAGGCTGTTCAATAGCTGATAATGCTCCCTGAAAAGTCACTGTTTAGTAGGGTTTATGTACCGTAATTCTTAAAAGACAATATTGTTCTATATTTTGAAATTATTAAAATTAACACAAAAGTGGTGAAAATCTTGCAGTCACAGTTCGCAAAGCTAAAGCATTTTTGGGTCGTCGCCAAGCAAGTTGTCGGACCGCAATACAGAAATTGGTGGACAAATTCTAGTTGTTGGGACAAGTTGGAGATGTGAAGAATAAAACACGTGCACGTCGCTCAAGAAAAACTGGTATTCCACAAACGTTATTACACCGTATTTTGCATAAAGACTTGGGTCTTAAGGCTTATAAAGTTCAGTTAACACAAGAACTCAAGCCGGCCGATTATCAACAACGTCGTGTCTTTGGTGGGTCCTTGAAATGCATGAAAATGATCCGGAATTCCATCAAAAAAACATCTTGACTGATGAGGCCCATTTCCACCTCAGTGGCTACGTCAACAAGCACAATTGTAGCATCTGGGTCGCGGAAAACCCAAGAGTTATTATTAAGAAGTCTCTCCATCCTCAACGTGTGTCTGATTGGTGCGGTTTATGGTCCTGCGTCGTCATTGGACCTTACTTTTTCGAAAATGAGGTTGGATAAACAGTACGGTCAATGGTTTGCACTATCGAGAGATGATTAATTTTTTTATAGTCGGAGTTGGATGATATTGATCTGGACAAAGTCTACTTTCAACAAGACGACGCTATGTGTCACACACGCAACGAAACCATTAATCTTTTACGGGAAAAGTTTGCGGACCGTGTTATCTCTCGAAGAGGTTATCACAATTGGCCACCGAGATCTTCCTTTGTGGCCAGGTCAAAGAAAAGGTCTACGCTAACAGCGCAGCCTCGATTCAAAAAAAAGGTCTACGCTAACGTCTATTTCATATATAGATTCCACTTTTATGACAAACCTGGTATAAATGGGTGAACGATTTTAATGCTTGAGTCGGGCCATATGCAGCGAACAAAGAGAGATTTAACTATATTTGGATAAAGCACTGACTCATACTCCTGAAGTAGAGTTACACCTTTCATATTGGACATTTGTTGGCCGACCACTGTTGAGAGGATTTAATATAGAAATTCGTAAAAAAAAAAAGGAACAAACAACTATTTTACAGAATTACACCCAATAGCGGATTAAGCAAGATTAATAAGAACTGTGCAGTAGGGACGCTAAAGCCAGAACGTGATTAGGAGGTTCTAAATATAACATTGTAGGAATATCGAATCTGATATCTGCCAGACTCTATTGGATGCCGAATTACTTAAACAAAATACAAACATACATCGTAATCTCCCAAGTAGATTTGGGAGAGCAATAAGTTTAAATCAAATTCTAAGGCTTCACAGCGCAAGTTATTATAATTCTAAGAGCCACGATAAGCGAGTTGGTAGCATGTGGGTTCGATTCCCACCAGAGGATTTGGTCTGCACTGCAAAAATCTAGCCATATATTCTGTGTCATCCGGTTCACCCTTGGACCCAAAATTAGAACTTAAATTTACCCAGTTTTGTTTCTGATAGTCGAGTTCGAGATCATTTATTATTTCTATTTGTTTGCAAAAATAGAAATGTTTTATAAAGGTTTCAAGCTTGTGTTAGCTTTGATTGCAGGCAACGCATGTGTTTGCTTTGTTTGATTTACTGCCAATTTTTTTTTGGGTTATGCGCTACTAAGCAATAGCACTTGTGAGAACTATGCGTATATTAGACAAAATAATTTGTAGCAGAAATCATTGCAAATGGCTACCGATGAATAAGTGTGGTCGCTTCCGAAATGGATCCGTATACCTTGCCTGCAATCAAAGCAAACACAAGCTTGAAACCTTTTTTAAACATTTCTATTTTTGCAAACAAATATAAATAATAAATAATCTCGAACTCGACTATCAGAAACAAAACGGCATGAAGAATATAGGTGAACAATACATAAACAAAATTAATTACTTTGTATTGTAATTAAAAAAAAGTAAAATACTGCACATTTTTTCATGATTTAAAGAAACTTCAACTAACAAAATAATGTGATTACATTGCAGGAGCATAGAATCACTAATAACATTCAGTGAAAATTCGAGGACATTGAACGCCTCGATATGTTGGAATTGGAGAAATGCAGTGGAATGATCAGTATTATAGGGCACACTGAGATAGGAAGATTTCCCCGAGCCTATGCTAATTTATTAAAAATTACAATTACTGTACTGTGAACCTTCTCATATTCCGAGAGCTCGGCACTTAGCATGCCAACATTTTGTTTTCCGGTCTCAATGGGATATGCTGCTCATGTCTGCCTCCCGTCTCTATCAACGTATCTCTCTCTCTCTCTCTCTGTCACTGTTCCGTGCTTGTTATTGATTATACTGTCAACAAAGTTGGAAAATTTATTCATGTCATCCTTTAACGTGCTCGTGTTGTTTTATGGCTCTTATTGAAATTCAATATTTTTGTTGTTGTCACTGAGTATGTTATCCTTGGTACAACAACACACACAACCAAGGAAACCCTACTTATTGTAATGAAAATGACACAACCCACACACTCACCCACACACAGCTGTTTGTAGGGATGTAGTGGTAGAGAGACAAATGTTTTGTCTAATAGAAAACAAAGCGGCCTGATGCGGATGGTTACCGGTTACCATGATGAGCCAAACGAAGGAGTTTGGGGAAAAGAAATAACAACAAAACATATAAAATGTGTAGAGAAGACGAAGCAATGAATGACTCTGATAAACACATACAAGTGCATGCACGATTTCCAATAAGGACCCCAACATACCAAATGACTTGAGAATAATATTATAATAAGCTTACCATCTCAAGCCTCAAGCTTGAAAAAGAGTTGAGAATATATTGTAAAAGGCTTGTGTAACAATTGTAGAAAAATCGAAACGGAACCCTCTTGATAATATTAAATGTGTACGCTTACAATAAGCTTATCCTTGTAATTGTAGAATAAGCTTACGAAAATAATATTGTCTCAAGCTTATGCTTGTAATTGTAGAATAAGCTTACAAAAATAATATTGTCTCAAGCTTATGCTTGTAATTGTAGAATAAGCTTATATTAAAATTTGGTTTTTTTTTGTAATTTTCGTTAATATTAATTAATTTTATTAATTCAGTCCATTTTTTTTTGTACATTTCAGTTTTAATTAAAAATAAATAAATAAATAATTCACATTCTGGCCTTTTTTTGTAATTATTTCGCAACATAGTTCGATTTTTAGCGAACTGGAAGAACGTCCACGTGTCTTTTATAAACTGGTCCTCCGTGTTGCCCAATGATAAAGCTGCATCTATGATATGTATAAATGTATTGTTTATTTTCATTTAATATTTTTAATTGAACTTACTTCTTATAGCTTTTGTTGTGCTTAAATTGCGCACACTTCTCTTTGTCTCTGTTCCTTTCTGTTCTGCTAAGTCGTCCGTTACTAATTTCCTCCAGTAATTCCTTATAAAATTTGATGCCTTGGCAACAAGGGTCAGTTAATTTTCCTGAAAAAATATATCATAAAAAATTAATTGTATTTAAATGTATAATTTGTACTAAAATTTTTTTTGGTTTATATACGAATTTAACTTACAAAAGAAGTAAAGTTTTCGTGTTTTTCTTGCAGCCCTTCATCTGGGCTGCTATCAAAATCCCCAGCACCGAAATCTTCATCCAATTCATTAGTTTTTTGTTTTTTTTTATTAAAAAGAATTTCAATCACTTCTTTTGTTTCTCTTCGAACACTTTTTTTATATTTATTAGTCATTTTTATTAAAATTTTACCAACTTTTTAACACAACACAATTATACGTACACTCGCTTTGAAATCGAACACTAAATGCAAAACACAAAACAAATTTGTCCAAAAATCAAGCTTGCCCTGTTGACACTTTTCACCAAATGAAACATTAAAAGAAAGCAAAACAAACAAATTTGTCAGCAAATGAAGCGGCACTTGTTGCCACATTTCTCTTACATACTTAAGAAACGTTTGTCTATAACAAGAGTTTCTCAAGCGTAACGGCACTTTCTAGATTTTGTGTGCGACTTGAGAAACTATTGCGGATTTACTATTTTTATAATATTGTTCTCAAGTTTTGTGCGCGAAATTGAGAAACTATTGTGGATTTACTATTTTTATAATATTGTTCTCAAGTTTTGTGCGCGAACTTGAGAAACTATTGTGGATTTACTATTATTATAATATTGTTCTCAAGTTGTATTGAGATTTTATTCCTATTTGGTATGTTGGGACACTTCACAAGAGGCACACATCCACACACACACACACAGAAATAGAGCATGCATGTATGTGCTGATACTCGTATCCGCATGAGTTTTGATGTTCTGCGAAAAAGGAAACAAAGCAAACATAGCAGTAAAGGGTGTGAAAAATTTAAATTAAATAGGACAGACATGCAAACATCAGAGACATCCCAGACACTGAGTCCTTACGAGTTAACGGCAGACAAGGGATACATGCTGTTATTGTTGTTGGTGTGTCAGTTCCAATGTGATCGCAGGCGAAGGGTGTTCGGTTTTGGTGTGTCAAGAGATGGAAGTGGAATAAGTCATACAAACAATACTAGTTTATGTTTAACAGCTGCTGTGGATTACACTGGACAACAACAATGATTGTTTTCTGTATTGAATAACCACTACAGAATTGTGATGTTCGGTAAAACATGGATGAAATTCGTCATAAAGGGTGTTTTTTTACCCCTGTGGTTTCTAGAAGAAATAACGCATAGAATTTGATGTTATGTCCAAGAATTCATATTTTTTATAAAGATAAGGGTTTGCCATTATGTTTTAAAACCAAAGTCGAATAAATTCCAGCCGATAGGCCCAATTTTCCACCATTTGGAGTCATTTGTCAGCCATAACACGCCGAATATTCTCCATCAAGACGTCAATAGTGTCGGGCTTATCTGCGTAGACAAGCGACTTCACATAACTCCACGAAAAATAGTCCAGCAGTGTTAAATCGCACCATCTTCGAGCCCACGTCACAGGCCCACGGCGCGAGATAATGCGCCCACCAAAAACTAACCTTCAATACATTTATTGCTTCGTGGACTGCATGCCATGTTAACCCGTCTTGTTGGAACCAAATGTCATCCACATCAACATCCTGCAATTCAGGCACGAGGCATGATTTGTCGTGCGTTCCCCATTAACTGTAATATTATGGGCGGCTTCATTTTTGAAGAAATATGGACCAATGATCCCCTTTGCCCATATAGAACAGCAAACAGTGACTTTTTGGGGTTTGAACGGCGTCTCAACAATAGCTTGTGGATTTTCATTATTTCAAATGCAACAATTTTGTTTATTAACGTACCCTCTCAAACAAAAGTAAACTCCATCACTGAACAAAATGTTCTTGTGCATAAATCAAGTGAACCACACGTCTAAAAAAACACCCGTCAAAAAAAAAACTAGTCAATTCCAGAAACAAACTTTTATTTCTTTGCAGTATGAAAAAAAGTTTGCCATATGGACAATTCCTTTGCCCAGTGCAAGTGGTTAAACCTTTGAATCTCAAATCCATGAGATATTTCACTACTTATTCATGGACTGATGAAGTTATTTTTTATTTATTTTGTCTTTGCTTTAACGTCTTTTGTGATGACGTCTACCGAAAAATTGGTGGGGATACTTTTGCAGAACATTCAATCTGCTCGACCAAACTATTTGTTGTCCTTTTTTTGGGAAAACTTAAAAATTATATTAAAACCGACATGTTGAGAGTTCAAATGGTCTACAAATATGGTTCTCAAATATAGACTTTTAGTAGTCGTCGATGACTTTCACGGCAATGTTATGAAAGTGATTGCGCTGAACAAAATAGACCCCTCACTAAACACTCAGCATAAAACTTGTCCTAATCATTGAAATTATTCAACACGCTCTTGCCAAAGTTTACAATCGTGGTCCTTGCTTTGATGCCCGAAGATCATGCCAAACACAAAACACCCTTTGCATACACTGGAGTATACGTAATAGGACAAGTATGAGTTGGTCGTTGTTATTCGAGAGGATATGCTTACACATTTCGTGGTTGATTGTACAATTAAATTAATTAAATTATTACGCCAACAAAACGGGAACTAATTAACTGCGAGTGGGTGTACAAATGGGCTGGTGGACTCCGACTCCCACATCGACAACGACAACATGCTGTTTCTTTCAATTATAATCCTCCTTCTAATAGCAGCAGTCAGATCCAATCGCTCTCTGTGATATCCCAAGTTTCAGCATACGAATTAATTTCAAATAATTCAAATTGTTTGCTGTGTCACATCTCGATGAATCATCAATAAATTGTCATTAGAAATGTTTCGTTTTTTCGTCTGAAAAAAAAAAATGAAAAGGAAAAAAATCCATAGAAATGTTTGTGGACAGGGTTTGGGCACGACGAGTTCGGGTATGTGAGCATGTGTATCTTATAGATGTCTCCAATGTAGACGGTGGAAAATCATGTTGACGTAGACGAGACATTTTCGTTTTTCTTTTTAGACCATTGTCTTGTTTCTACACTGTCGGTCGTTGCTCAACGTTCATAAATTCTCGCTGGGGACAGATAAATTTTCGAAATTTTTTTTTCTGATTTCGTTGAAATGATGTCTTTTTGGTTTTGGTGTTTGGTTGTTTTTTTTTTTATTTTTGGTGTGTGTTTTAAGTGATCATAATTTATCCACTTTAATGATCTTTTGCTCTTCGAATAGATTTTTTGCTGGTGATGATGATACTTTTGGGAATGGCTGTTTAAAGTATGTTTATGTGTATGGCCCCCTCATCAACCACCCCCTCTCAGATAGGTGGCGTAGCCAACTGAGTGTTCTTTGTGAAGGTTTTCTTTAATACTTTCCACACGTGTAGAATTAATGATAATGACTGCGTAATCACCCCGAGTGAAAAATCTAAAGTTGCGTCGTTCCGAGATTAGTGGAATTGATTTGTTTCATGTGCAGAGCCCACAATCCAGCCAACATGAATTGTTCCAATAAAAGTGGACTGGAGTGAAATTATTATTTTTAGGAAATTCTCAGAACTCGATTGAAGCAATGAATTGTGGCTATTGGGTCAAATAAGAAGTTCCAGTCGATGTCATGGTTCATTCCATCATTTAAGAAATGTGGAAAATCTATTTTCCTTTTCAAAAGTGAATGTTTTGTAATTACCGAATGATTAAAAGATTTTTAAGCTCCACAGTTATTCGAAAACGAATTCGAATCGAAAGCGGGTAGCATTTGTTTGGTGACTACATCCATCAAAACATTGTTTATATTTGTGAAAGGATCATAAACCAAACTTAAACTTCAAACTTCATTGAAATCTGATTAAATTTCCAAATCTTAAACTTCGGTTAGACCGTAAACCCATAGGTGCATTTGTATGGGTCGAAATCAAAGCATGGACCTTTGGTCATGAGTGTCATCAAATCGGCCAAAAACATCGTAAAACAAATTTGGATTATGGGATCTGAATAACATTTCTAGTTTTGTGAGGACCATATTGCACATTGATTACAACAGTAAATAGACCGACTATTAGTGGTTGTTAGTTTACTCATATCTACCTCTGCACCACATCCAAAGAAAGGAGAAAACTTCAAAACTTATTTTATCAAAGGTCGAATAAATAAAACGTAGCATTAAATTTGATTTGGCATCAACTTAATACATCTTTTTCTGATTGGAAGCTTCGGAAATAAGGACGTCTTTGTGTCTAACATTTATGGACTTTCAGAAGGCATTCGACCAAATATAGCAAAAAAAAAATAAGGAAATCACTTCAATGTCCTACAAAGATAATTTATTAAATTGAAGCCATGCACGAAGATGCCTACTGTCGCATCTTTCACGATGGTGTGACAAGGCAGACAATAAAAATCGTCCGGGAAAAGACTTTTCGACCTTTCGTCTTTTTCACAAATGTAAGAATTAAATTTTATATTGTTCGACCATTTTTGCAATTCGATTTAATAAAAACGAAATATTTATTATACACACAAAACCACACCAATCTGTTAAGACCTAAGTTATATATTTTGTCTTGCTGTAATATCTTTTGATAAAATCACATACTCTGTTATAATATGAAATTTACTTAAATAAAGATGAAAAAATAGAAACCAAATAATTATTATACACATGTCCATGCTTTGGAAGGCCGTAGCTCGGGAAGTATGGGCTTCCGACAGCAACCACTGGTATAAATTTGAGCAAAATCTGAGATATTTTGCTAAACTGGAGTTGTTCCCAAATTAAAAAAATCATACCATATATAACACCCATTACTTCTAGATTGGGAGCAGTTTCAATTTCGTTTTGCCTTAAAATGTTAACTTTTATTTTTTTTCGCACAACTGGCTGCCGCTCTTATGTACAGTGTACTCTCTCATAGGCGGACATCTGAGGGACTGAGAATTTTGTCCGCTTATGAGAGAAGTACACAAGAGGACTCATGCGGAATGGTACCGAAAAAAGGGTCCGTTTATGAGAGTTGTCCGAAATATACAAAATGTTTACAAAATAAATGCATACATTCGATCTGTGTGCTATCGATTGAATTGGTTAAAGGTTTGGCATCTCTTAAATTACTGTACAGTTCATGGCGTTGAATGGAGAATAAAATGCCATCCCGAAGGTATACTAATTTCCGACATTGTGTTTTTCACCTAAAAGTGCAATTACACTCCAAACATGGGGTGCGGGTGATGTAATGGCTGGCATTTAATTTCAGATCCTGTTTTTTTTCTTCTTCGTAAATGTCCACTCTGTGGTTTTTTTTTTGTTGGTGTGCAATTAGTAAGAGTAACTAAAAGTTACGTTACCCGATGCACTCCTGAAATTATGCAAATGTTTACATTCAGTTTGGAACACCTGAAAGTATGCTTATGTTTGTTTTGACACATATTATTTTAAACCAAGAAACATATTATCCACGAAATTACCTAAATCAACACTGGGGTAGTTCGGTTTGGTGTTCGCACTACTTAAGTAAATTTCCCTCAGGAACACACACATATTATTCAGTCATTGTCGTTTCGTCGTGTCTTAGTCGCTGTGAAATGTTCTGCAGAATTATGTTCCTCCAAAGTATAATAATTTCTGTTTTTAAAACATGCCACACACGCGCATCCTGAAAAGGATAAATGCCTTTGCTGTTTTAGTTGTTGGTTTTTGCGTTTCTTTCTTTTTGACACAAAAGTCCATTTCGAACGTGCAACCTGAGTTTGCACCAACAGTGTCTGTGTGAGTCCTGTGCTCCGTGGAAGTAAAGTCCTTTGGGTCACGTTTAATGGCCCTTAACATATGTTGTCTTTCAAGCCTTGTCTTGTCTGTTTGTTGTTGGCCATTATCGTCGATGGTCGTTGGTGCAGTGCCGTTCGACTGCTTTAATGGCCGTTGTCCTCTCACACACACACACACACATGGCAACATACACTCGGCGACGAATTTATTTTCCAAAGTGCCTAAAATTATGCAAATTACTTTTTAGTTATCTGCGTTGCCTGCATGTACATGAGGGTTTTTTTGTTATGTTCAAATGCCAGCTTGTTTCATAAAATGTCATAGTCATTATTTTCGTTTGTCCCAATCCTCATGGACACTTTTACCTCGATTTAAAGGGTGTAAATTGTGCTAAATACTTAATGATCCTGTACTGCTACATTTACAGGCGGGGGGGAAACGTGGCCCCTAAATGTGGCTAATTAATTAGCTGAGAAGGCGTTGCATGGAGTTATTCACACTACTGAATGCTTTTTGAATATTCATTCTGCATGACAAATGCGGTTTTAGAATAATAAGCTACCGCTCTAATCATTACGATATATAATTGGACGTAGTGCTGTGGTATTGTGTATGTAGATACGTAGGTAATATTGTCATGTATCACAGCAGACTTGCTGCGGTCGAGGTTATCTGTTCCGTATACACTAAATAATCTCGGTATCTGAATAATTTTTGTTGAAAGTGAAAAAGTTCTAACTGTAGTCGTGCTTCTTGTGTGATACCCTACACCACATTCCGATGTAGGGAAACAACGTTTTTTCAATACATTTTTATGAAACACGATTTCACAAATGTGGCTCCTTCGGCTGGCTTCGCAGTAGCGCACCCTGTCCACCCAAGTTCCCAAGACCTTGGTTACGGTTTCTTGATATTGATTAGATTTTGGAATAAGTGGTAACTCAATTGTGAAGGTCAACATTGTTCGGTTCATATTTTTCTTCGTATTTTTTCTTTCTTATAACCTCACCCCACGGATAGATCGGTAAAGTTTAACACATAGAAAAATTCATATGAGAACTTAGGTATCTTTGAACCAAATTCGACTCATGACTTTGTAAATCGTTTGATAGTGGTGGCCAAGCCCACTAGAAAATGAGCTAAAAAATTTCAGACTACCATTGCAATACGTTTTCGAAGTACGTTTCCCATTTTAAGTCATGTGGAAATGTATGTGTCTGGATCTAATGTCTTTTCCATAGCCTCACAAACCTCGGTTATACAATTCGGAGATAATCCTGCGAATCTTTCTTCCATGTGCTGAGGGGCTAATTCCAAAATATTTCGTTTTCCAACCACTGTGCGTTGTTCAGACGTAAAGCCGCTATCCACTTTTACATCGGGAAGCACACCAAGCTCATTTCCATTTTGTCTTCGATGTTTACATAGATCATAAAGAATTCAGCATACATTTAGGTGCCGAAAATATTGCACAGTTTGTGGGGACATTACACAAGGCTGAAGACATCAGGTATATTCACGGATATTTGATGTTTCTTGATGTGTTATTTAATCTAGTTTGGAATTGATTCAAAATAAAGCATTTTGAAATCTTTGAGAATGGGTTTCATTGCCGTATTATTTATATTTTACGTGGATTTCCTTAACGCCTAAAAAAATGCTTTAAATTTTTGCATCTAAGTAAGCACTCCTTACTAGTGTATAATTTATAACACTTAAAATAAAATAACTAAAAACACAGGGCAAAGTAAAAAAAAAGTTTACCAAACTCTTTATGGTCTCTCTATATAATCTTTATTAGTTCCCCATTGTTTTTGTGTTTATTAATGCCTAAAATTATGCTTCTCTTTGATTATACCTTCTTAATATTCAAAGTTACATTTTTATGACTTTTTGCCTTTATTGCTGTATTTATTTATTTATTTTTTTTCGTTGGAGGGCGATTTATTATTTTATTTCTTTCGAATCTTAATAGATTCCATTTTATTGTGTTCTTCGCTGTTGCTGTGTCGCTGAAACTTGTTATTATTTATTTGTTGTTGGTGTTTTGATTTATATTTATTTACATATTTTTACAATTTACATATTAAACTGATATCAAGGCTGTAATTAATGTTAAGCAATATTTATTCAGAAGATTCGTTTATGGAATTTGCCAAATATAACAGATTCACATGTGTTGGAAATATTCTAAAGCCTGTGATATGTTTAATCTCAATCTGTTATTAATAATTGCCTACTAATCAACAGCACTATAGATCGAATGGAAAGTCGGTTTGCCAATTGTTAAGAACTGGCCATAATAATAATGTTAATTAACCAGATCTACAGTTTCAAGTGTGTTTTTAAATATTTTATTGATTTCCTTATGGATGAGAACTCTATGGATTTTACCATTCACTTGACTTCGTGACACTGTAATTGGCTAAACCTAACAACTTTAAGCAAAATGTGAGTTTTTTTTATCACGTTCCACTTGAAACAATCTAAAAATTGTGTAACACATCGAAAATTTCACTACAACGTTCGAGTTTAAGGTTTGAAGTTCACGAATTATAAGAAAAATTTAAAATAAAAAAAGAAATGGTATAAATATTTTTTTTTTTAAATGCTTTAAGACATGTTACAATTTAAATTAAATTTTCAAAAAGAAGAATTTTTCTTAAACATTTAAACAAAATAGTACAAGTGGTTTTCAAGTTATGACAAGTTATGCTTACAAAATTGAATTTAAATAAAACCGTTCCTTAGAAAAAGTATTTTTACCGATATTCGACTCTGGAGATCAAAGTACATCAGAATTGCATAAAGGTTATTCATTAAACGGATTTATACACGTCAAAGGTTCCTAAGCAGATCTTCATCTGACTGTAAGGAAACTTTGGGAAACTGTGGTATGGTGCCCACATTCTGATAGTTTATAACTAGGAGCATGACACCCATGGCATACACTCACTAGAAGAAGTCTGCGTACAAGTAGAGAAATCAAAGAAAGATACAAAAACCACATACAAAAACTAGTTTTCAGATTATGAATTTAGTTTTTATTTTAGAAGTAAAGTCCAGGCATTTCCAGTGCAATAAAATTGAAGAAGACGCCAAAAAAATAAACCCGTAACAAATGAAAAACAAAGTTTTAATGCAAAAAAATGTTAGAAAAAGTCTGCGTACAAAATGTATATTCATTATAGGGATGCAATGGTCTGCATTATTTTTTTGAACTTTATTAGCTGGTGGGGTAGTCTTTCTTTGGAGAACCTCTGCTAATCACTTCGGCATGGATTGGACAAGTTTCTTTCAGTATACTTTTCGATGAAATTGAATGCTGTTGAATATTGCATTCGTGTCGGCTCTATCTTACATTCGGACTTGTAGGTTTTGAAACTGGTATCGGTTGTACTGAGATATAAAATAATAATAAAATTTTCTAATTTCGTTTTTTGTATATTCAGAGCTACATTTTACACAATTAGCTCTGAACTGATTTTTCTCATTTATTGCCAGGTATGATAGTGCGAAGTCCGATTCCGATTTTCTTATCCCATTGGCATGCTATTGTGTTTTTCTAGAGATAGACATCAAACTAATATTTCATGACAACTAAACAAGAATCAGAAACACCTATGTATGTGATTATTGAAATCTGCATGTTCAATTTCTTCAGAATCAATGCAAACTTTAGAAGTCTCACACCGGCATTGCGACCTTATTTAACAGTACAGAAAGTAGTGTTTTGTTTTATTTGCAATTGCAAAGTTATCAAAAAAGTTATTGGAAAAAAATTATAAAACGGAATTGCATTCTGCATCTGGTTATCTGAAATAATATTCTGGTTTGATTCGAAGAAGCGCCCAATTTATTCCCCAGTGTAATCCGAACTCCTAGAATTGAGTGAAATTATCTCTGAAAGTCAATACTCTAACAATGAATGGCTGCTAGTGCAAAATGAATGGCAAATGAAAGTGAAACACCCAAAAAGCCCAAAATTATGCTCTGGCGTTTATAGGGGAAACACCCCGAAAGTTCACTCCTCTAGTATAAAAGGAAGTGTTCATCACAACCAAACATTTGCTGAAAAGTGAATTATACATATTTGTTTAATTTCTCTTCATTTCCTTTTACAAGAATAATTATAAAGCAACAACCGCAAATACTAACAAAACAGAAAGCAAAGAGAGAGAGAGAGAGAAAAAAGACCAGACAAAAATATGCGTGTTCCTGCTATAGCCTGCAACAAAGACATAAGCAGTTAATTATTAACAAGAGCCGGGTATACCTACACCACTGCCCCTGTCACTGTCACTTTTTCAGTTCTCTACAGCAAATTGTTGCTGACGTTTTCCGTAGCCTGCGGTGACAATTTTGTAAACAACTCGGATATGTCAGCGAGAACAACGCCAAAGCACAGGGGAGCTCGGTGTTTTCCATAGCATACTTTAGGGCTTTGTAGAAGATATGGGGAAGTTGTTGCGTGCTGTTGGGCGATTCTTTGTTTTTTTTTTGTGAAACAAGAACGAAAATGCGGAAATTTCAAAATATATTACACACGCACACATACAAATGCAGAGGCATAGATGTTGAAAACAGCAATAAAACACACAGCAATGGACAAACAAGTTAATGTTGGTATTTACACATAAAAACTATATACATATGTATGCCAGTGTGTGTGTATGTGTGTGAATATAACAAATACTGAAAATAAAAGTTTGGCTCAGAAAGTGCCAGCCAGTCAAACTGAACCACGGATATCTGGAATTATGGTCCGAATTGTCGTTGCAAAGTAATTATTTTATTTTTGGGGGGAAGTATGCCATGTGTTCATTAATTGAAGTTGCAAGCTTTGGGCTGGCACCTGTTCGCCATCTGAAGTGGCGTTGTTGCTTTTCGTGTCTGGATGTTTTTACTTTCATAAAAAGAAAGAATTATGCTGCAATAGTCACAAAATACAAATGTTTGAATGTATGTGTGTGTATAGTTTTTCGAAATTCATAAATGTTGGAAACAATCCAAATTGTTTTTTGTGACGACTAAATGTGTTGGCGGCACTCATACAAAGTCTGTCAATCTACTCGTACTGCCGACATCGTTCTCAGTTTGTTATACCCTAAACCATAGGATAAAGTAGATACGAAGTTTGCCACTCCACTTGTAATGCCCAGAAATATTTATTTAGGTCTCTATGCAGTACAACCAAGTTCATATTACATACATATGTCTCATTTGTTAATTGGGTTTCTAACATTTTCAACTTAACACGTTTAGTTTGGTTTACCGTGAATCTATTAATAAAAGATATGTGTTCGCAATACTTTCCAGATTTGTGAATAGATTAATGGATCATTGTAAAGAGTACATAACACACATCTTCAACAGTCAAAAGGCTGGTCGAATGTGAATTATCGGTCACCAATTGGTGTTATTAAGGAACTCCCTCCGGATTTGATTGTTTCTGTCAACATTCGGCAAGAATTTTACTGTAAAACACTAAACGCACCGGGGTTAGTTTCACATTCAGAGTTGCATTTTCGTTAGGTTCTTTTATTTATATTAAAATATTAAATAATTTTCAATAGATTTACGTAGACAAGGTCTTATTTTATTCAGAACCAAATGCTATTTGATCCTCTTATATCAAATGTTGATGCCTTCATGTAGAAATTTGGAGAAAAATGCAGTCAAAGTTCTAAAATTGTAGAGAAAAATTCCAAAAAAATACGCTTTTGGAAAATCTCAGCAAATTTATGCAGCGAAAGGCCAAAAGTCCGTCTTTCCAAAACAGATTTGCATTTTAAAATCGGCTTAAAATGAAGCACGTTATTACTGTTTAATAGTCACCGCTTTGGTGATAACTCCGTTTTCTGAAGAGGTATTGAAGAGCTTGGAACTGTTTTGTTAACATCTCGACTAGGCCTATAAAGTATTAAAGTCAATTTCCCAATATATACATACAAGATACCTGTTTTATTTTTTTGAAAATTGACCGTTTCCTTATATATGAGTTTGGCCTCCATGCAATGCATGTTAACATATCCCATCATCTTGAAACTTATGCCACTTAATTGCTGGACTCAATTAAGCCAAATTTCAAAACAAAAATCGGCCGAAAAATAAACGTTTTTACAAATAAAATATTTATTGTACAAATAAAATACAAACAAAATACCTAAAAAAAAAATAAACGTTTTTTGGTTGAAATTATGAAACATCCCCACATGTGAACTTTGACCTCCAAGAGTACCATGTTACCATAGTCCAATTTTCTTCAAATTTTCAGTATTTATAGTTTATATATATATATATATATAGTTTATTATATCAATGGTATAGAGTTTTCGTACGCCTGACGACTCCAGTTGTGCCTAGGGTCTCGATAGGAAGTGGCATTAACACACTCCTTGACAATTGTGGCGATTTATTTTGAAGGGAGATTGCTCTTTTATCTGAAAAAGAAATGAAAATCCGCTTTATTAACAAATCGTTTTTGTGGAACACATTTTTAATGCTAAGACACAAACTTATATGATACGAACACCGCTTAAGAGCCCATCAAATTTCCATAAGTCCCGTAAAAAAGTTCGACTTCCGGAGACTTTGAGTTATGTAATTACTTATAAAATTATATAAGGGAATATGTCTCCTTAACTGACACTAGAAGTGCTTCGACGGAGAGAAAATTCGACTTATGGAAGTTCCACTGTACATATTAACAAAAATTGGTGCGAAAGAATATAATTTCAAAATTCCTTTGCTTGTCAGCTTATGGAATTAAATTGTAAAAATTGTCAACAGAGAAGGTACATTGAAGTATTTTATAATTTTCGTTCAATTCATTTAAATCTATATATATAAAATTGGATGTATGTGACTATGTATGTTTGTATGTATGTGGCTTATAGACTCCTAAACCGCTCATCCGATTTTAATGAAACTTTCTAAAGCTAGAAGGCTATAAGTTGGTACATATATGCTACTGCTGATGTGGGAGACTAATTTAATGTTGGATTTTAAGTTTTCGGTTTGTGGGCGGAGAGGGCGTGGCAAAGCTGTTTTTGAGCAAGAAGACTCACAATTGGTTTTTATATACTACTGCTGTCGGAGAAGACTAATTTAATATCGGATTTTAGAGTTTTGGTTTGTGGGCGGAGGGGACGTCGCAATACTGTCTCTTAGATCTAGAAGGCTGACGGGGAAGGTGAATTTAAACAACAACGGGACAACGGGAAAGATCTATTTAAAACCAGATTTCAAATTGAAAATGAAAATTTATGTTCATTTTTTCTATGTTATGTCTATGTTGTCAGTTTCAAAATTTGTTTAACATTCAGAAAACGATTGAATTTGTTCCTTTTTTCAATTTGACATTTAATGCAAGATGTGTCTGCCCAAACCTGTTCAAAACAACTTTTAGAGATCGGAAATGGCAAAATTCCAACTGATCCCACAACATATGAGATTTCATTTTCGCCCAACTTTTGCCAAATGCTACCAAATATTCAAGCCCTTTTAGAAAATGTATTCCCAAATTTAATCAACAACTACAAAAATTCAGATTGGCTCTGCGAACGTGCAATTTTAGCACCTAAAAATGATGATGTCAAGAAGTTAAATGAACAAATTCAATTGAAATTGCCCGGAGAATCGAAAAAATATCATTCAATCGACACAATGATGGATCAGGAAGAAGCTGTAAATTACCCAACAGAATTTCTTAATTCACTAGAGCCACCAGGAATGCCACCACATATATTGACATTGAAAGTTGGGTCACCGGTGATGCTTATTCGAAACTTGAACGCCCCAAAGCTATGCAACGGAACCAGGATGATCATTAAAAATTTGACACCAAATTTGATCGAGGCAACAATAATCAGCGGCAAATTCAAAGCGGAAGATGTGCTGATCCCACGCATACCGATGATTACGAATGATTTACCATTCGAGTTTAAGCGGATTCAGTACCTTTGATTCTTGGCTTCGCGATGACCATAAATAAAGCATAAGGGCAATCCCTCACTGTTGCTGGATTGAATTTGGAAAATTCATGTTTTTCCCACGGCCAATTGTATGTTGCTTGCTCAAGAGTTGGTACACCAAAAAATTTTTACATTTATACACCCAACGGTACGACCAAAAATATTGTGTATCCATTAGCATTACAATAAATTACACGAATTTATTTTCACATTTGATATACATATGTGTTACTTTCTTTGGCGTAGCAACGCACGCCGGGCTCCGCTAGTATTTTATAATTTTCCTTTGTTTATTCCAGAGAATGGAACACAAACATAAGAGCGGTATCGTTCTGAACAAAATTGAGTTTTTACAAAAACTGCAAAGCCACCGACTAAAATGTGTAGGGGATAGATTTTTGGCTGAATATCGAGGACACTAATTATTTTTATAAGGGGTTTTAGATGGATGAACGATAGGGGATGCGGGTACCCAATAGACGGAACAGACTACTTACTTAAAACAAAACAGTACTCCAGTGACTCTCACATAATTTTTCAACTTTTAGTCTTTATATATCTTCAATCTACTTTTTACAGCTTTTATTTCTTCAACTATATAACCTAACCTCACTGCAAAGAAAAATTTGGCGGAAGTTAAATTTGTTTAGAACGGAAATTTCCAAATTTAGACCTTATAGCTCATCTCTGGTCAGGCCGAGTAGATTTATCGTCCAGATCAAAGCTAGAGCTAGGCTTGTGCGAATTTCAATCAAATCGGACAATGCAATCGCAAATGACAGATGTAGTTTGAAACTGTTTCGAATCCTCCTGGCTGCACATGTGTTGACCTTACAAAACCCCGTGTGGAGGACGATTATTTATTTCAAAATAGGATTAATGAATAATAGATGAAAAGTAAAATTTGAGGCTCAATTTTATCTGAACTAAATTTGGTAGATAGCAATAGAAGGCTGAGATATTTTTTGACAACTACTTTTCTTGATGAACTTCCTCTAATAGTTTTAAAAAAAATACCGTTTACAACGGTAATCGCGGGAACTCTTCTGTCTTCTATTTTGATATCTACCAAATTTAGTTACGATAAAAATAGACCTTCAACGCTTCAGATAAAGATCTTGTGGGAAAAATGTGAAACGAAGTTTCAAAAAATAAAATAAATTTATAAAGAGTATATAAAAAGATGGATTGTTTTTATGTAACTTTTTTATATTTTTTTTAAGTTGTGGTTTGTATAAACTTTTTTTAAATGGCCTTTTTGTCCGACTTTTTAAAAATTCTCAGGTCTAACACTGCCTACAGCAGAGGTATTTAAACCAAGGCAGTGAAGTCGGAGACTGACAAATTTGCCCGAAGTCGGAGTCTTACATAAAATATATAAAATAGATAGAGTCTTAGAATAGCGGACGGAAATACAGTTTTTCTAAATTTTGTTTTAGAACAAGTGAGTCGGTCTCGACTGGACGTACGAATGGATGAAACTTCAGAAGATCAACGCAAACGTACAATTAACTTGACCATCGCTGTGCCGAACAGTTTCTGTCAGTGGACCTGATAGAGTGGTCTAAGTCACAGAAGTTTTGCGACCCCCATTGGCCAGTATTAAAATGAATTAAGGTATGTCTTTCACCCTTTTTCGAATTTGTATTGTAGGAAGATTGAACTAAATGTCCCACCAAGGTAACAAAAAACAACGAAAATGTACACTTCTGTGCATACTTTCTGGCCTGGTAGGCAAAAGCAGGCATTAAATTATGCCGACAAAGTAAAAAAAACAACAACAAAACAATAAAGGAGCACTGCAAAAAATAGCATTTTTTGCGATTGCAAAGAAAATGCAAGGAATACCTTCTGGCTTACCAGCTGAGTATGGACGGAGCGGAATAAACAGTTGGTCGCAGGACATAAACCGAAAAGGTTCGCATCCAGTCCAAGTGCGAAAGACACAAAGTCGAGTGTATTTAAAAATAACATGCAATTGGCAATGTAAAAATAAACTCAAGTGAATAGAAAAAAACTGTGATTCATTCATTTGCAAACAAAAATTGTTAACAATTAAAAAGTGTCAGAAAGAATTGTTAAAGAAAAAAAATTCGTTATAATTTTTAAAGCTCGCTTTGTTTTTGTACTGTTGTCAGAGAAGAAAAAAAAATTAATAAGAAGTGATTATTTTTTATTCAGTATCATCATTAATTAAATCAATATTTTATGAGAAACGTCCGACCGAACCACCGCCCGGCCGTCACTCAAACAAAATAACAATCACACAACAACTGACAATAAGAAAAACAAATAAATTTATTGTACAAATAAAATACAAACAAAATACCTAAAAAAAAGTAATAAAAACAACAAATCTTCCAATTTGTTGTTGTTATTGTTGTTCTTGTAAAACGTTAAGTGTCAAACAAATTCTTTCGCTTGCATGTCGCCTTCAAGATTTCTACAAAACAACAAAACCAACGACAATAAACTAAAGAAAAACGCAAAATATAATTTTTAAAAAAAAAAAAATAATGCACACCTACGAATAAAGTTCGTTGGTTCCCCAGTTCTATTCGAATTATCAAACAAACAAAAAATACGAATTTAAAAATACACATATCTTTACGCGTTTTATTTGTTTTTAATATTTAATTTAAGACAAAAGAGCAAAAATCTCTAACAATTCTGTGGTAAGTAGGGCAGCTTGCCAAAAGTGTTAAGAAACATTTATGTCTATAATTCTTAAACAAAAATGTAGATTTTCTTTTTTGTATCTACTTAAAAATATGCAGGCACACAAAGTTTTTCTACGGGAATTGAAACACAATATCAGAAATTAAATCTTAAATTATTTGTCACAATTGAAAGGAGAAATTAAATAAACAGATCAGTATATTTTGACGATTGGACCAGGTGCAGCTATCACACACTAAACCCATGTGTGGAGATTAAACATTGGACAGTTGTAGACTCCAAAGCCATGTAAAATCTCTCTGTATACAAATTATATTTTCAGCAGATTATGTACAGTTGAGTGAATCCGTAGAGTCCTTGAGTCTAACCCAACTTATAGAGTTCAGTTTTTGAATTTTGATGTCCAATTATGGGACAATTGCCAAATTAAGAAGTATTTATTGTTTTTTGTCTGCAAAACAGTCAATCCTTGTATGGAAATACTTATATGGCAAAGGGTAAAAGTTCGCAATATCCCAAATACGATGAAATTTTGGAAATCTTATGTGTCTTTTAGATTTACCATTATTTTAATTGATATTTTTAAGCATCGCTGTTTTCATATGAAATAATTATATGGTATAGAGTTAAAACCTTAGCCAGCCGGGGCAGCCATTTGAATGAAATTATTTTCCATTATTAACCGGAAGGATTGTACTTTCAAATTAGAAAATATCCAGTAGTTTTTTTTTATAGAATTTTCAAAAAAAAAAAAAGTTATTTCTCGGACCCTATATGTGTTTAAATGTATCGGTTTACAAAATAAATGAATACTCAGAACCTTCATTGCATTTTTCCAACTGTTGTCAGAATATATTAATTTGAAAAATTTGTTCACACCCTTTTAATTTTATTGCTTTTTCTTCTTTTTGCACCTGGTGATGTCAAGCACGGAACAATTTCCAAACATTTACTTCCTTTTCTATTTCCCGCCATTTGTGATTATTTTTAAAAAGGTTTCCCACATCGTCTGTATTTTTCCCGTCTTGAATCATTTTTTCTTCTTTTCAGTATCCTCGAATTGTCCGTTGGTTTTATTAAACATTTTGGTTTTCTCCATCTCTTTTTCCCCTTTTTTTATCCGGTTTGTTATGCTTCGGACCTTATTTCACCAGTTTTGGCCCCTTTGTCATTACTTCCAATTTTTGACGCATTCCTGTCGATTACGTTTTTTTTCACAAAACTTTTTTTTACACTTTTGTACATTTCTTATCCCTTTCTGGCCATTTTTTCGTCCCTTATCTAACTTTTGTTACCAACAATTTGTTTCACCTTTTTTTATTTTAATTTTATGTACATTATTGTCAATAGGAATTCTTCGGACGTTTTTGATGTACAAAAAACAAAATGTTCACGTATTTATGAACACAAATTTGCTTGTCTATATTTTTCCCCAAACAATTTGTGGTGTCCAGCCACATTGTGTTTTTGTTTACTGCCGCGGACAATTGTTGCGAGAGGTTACTCTTGCGACGACATTTTTCAAATGAACATGCACGTGCAAATTTAGGCCCTCAATTTTGCAGATTGTTTTCGATATTTTTCTTTTGCTTCGAAGAGAATATGTGTGCTCAATTGGCAACAAATTAATTGGATGTTATGAGAAACAATGTTTCAAAAATATTGAATAAAAAAAAAATTATAATTTTTTTTGCTTAAAATTTATGAAAATAAATTTGCTCCCCTCTAACAATTGGTGATGTATGGCAACAATGTTTGTTTACTGCTGCGGACAGCAGCAATTGTTGTAGGTGCAGGTACAGACCCTCAGTTTTTTGAAAAAAAAAAATTCTGCCATTTTTGTACCAATGTGACCATAGTACATCAAGTTTATATAATACTTATTCATTAAAAAGTTTTGTTGCGTAGAGTTATTAAATTGATTATTTTAATTAAATTTAAATTTTTTCCGCTAAAAGTCTTTTTATCAACAGAAAATCATATGGATTTTCCTTAAACATTGAAGGGCTTCTTACTTGTCGTTGTTGACCGTGTCTCTAAGCGTGTTTTTGTTGTTGTTGTAAATTGTGTTTGGAATGAATTTAAATTTTAACAAAATGTTTTTTAAAATGTAGACATAATTCATCTTGAGGTATTTAATGGGTATTATACAATTTATAACTTGAACCTTGAATTTTCTTTGTTGGGAGAAATATTTGTGTAATAAAAAAAACGAGAACGTCGAATTTTCAAACTTTATGTACATTTCTTAGTTTTATTTCATTTTGGAGACAATGAAAATCTCAATAAAAAATAAAGTGACTCATCGGTAGGTTAGGTAGCTCGAGGTTGGCATGACCACTTGGCATTTGAAGAGAGAAAGAGACAGACTGTTCAGCTGACATTTTTTTTCTGATTTTTTTAACAGAAAATATATTTTCCGGTGGTTTGAAATGATTCAATTTCGCTTAATGTGTGCACAAGATTGAAAGGCAAATTTTTTATGTTTAAAGAGTACGAATTTCACATAGTGAATCCGATGTTCCAGGGAATCGAGAAGAACAGACCGAGTGGCACTTTTATCTACTGTGTCTACTAAGCACAGCATTCGGTGTATAAAATACCTGTCACAGCGAGATATTTAGTTGTTTGCATATTTGGATAATCAGTTATGGGTTAGATCAATACCACGTCGTTATCACACCCAGATCCCTATTAGCTATCAATTCCTGAAGGGGACATACTTTATGGTACGAGATTTAGTAGATCCGATAACACCGAAATTTGCAACGGTTTTTATTGTCCATTGATTGCGAAATGTAGTTGTTCAATAAGCCGGATATGACTGTGAGGCACTACAGGTGGAATTCCGTGATGTTGCAAATAAAAAATAATGGAAAGATCCAGAAAGCCTGGGTGATATTCAGAACGATTAAGCGATATTCGGAAATATTGCTCAACAGAGCGTCAATTAATGTCTGTATACATTCCCCCATACCAAACGTTATTCTGTAATCAAAAAAATGTCTATAGGAATATTTTCAACACTAGCAGGAGGTTCGCTACATTTAAAGTGTTATTCGGATAACGTGCATTTGGATAAATAGAAATTCATCATATCTTCATGATATTTCCACTGAAGTTTGGGTTTTGCCTCGAAATCACATGCATAGATTACTTCATGGGTCTGCACCATAAAAAGTGCAAGTTGTTGTAGAGTGATTGTTGGTTTTCGAGAAGAGCTTTTTTTTTACAGCTGTTTGGTAAGTGCAATGTAGCAGTCAATTTGGGTGGTTCGTATCAAGTCGATTTCAACATTTAACATTTAATTGAGTTAACAAATATATTAATTGAAACTAAGTTGTCGTGTTTTCTGTACAGAATTACAAATGGTCAGTTCTGGTTTTAAACATCACTGGCCGTAATCAGCTGTATGACCCACGATAATGGGGTTCTGTACCAACTTGAGACCTTACCAAAGAACAACTTTACGAACATACCTCGTACATGCAAACATATTGATTTTATTCTTTAATTATTGACCTCTTTTCATTTGTTCCAAAAATCGTTGTTGGCCGCTACATTTATGCTGTCGTTTAATCACCTGTTTTCAAAACGTTTTCTTTGGTTCTTTTGGCTGCCTCATCTGCTTGGTGGTGTTTGGCTCGGTTTCTGGTTTCTGTGGCTGTTGCTGCTCGGACATGTCTTCTCCATTTTAAGCTAATGAAGCGAGACCTGTCATCATACATTTTATTCCAATAACGGCCCATACATTCGTACATACATACATACATACATACGTACATACATAAACCTAAAACTACGAGAAGTTATGTTGTCATAACACGTTTTCTTACTTTTAACGAGTTCAACCGTCCGTCACCTTGTTTGTGGGGACGTCATTGTCGTCGTCGTCGTCGTTGTTATCGCTTTAGATTGCCAACTCATCCACGTCGCCTTCATATGTTTGGAACAACAAAGCAGTGCTTCTACAAAGAATGAGGCGGTTAATTTAAAGAAATGTACCCCTGTAATGAGACACAGTGTCATGATGTCTTAATTTAAAGTAGGAAACTTCGAAATGTATCTATAGCATCATTTTGCCGATCATAAACAATTGTGATTTTCGATGACCGAAAAAATCACTCAATTGATCCGGATCGTAAACGCAATTCCATGTAAAGTGATCAGCACAAATGTGGTATCTTCAGTGAGATCTAGGTGACAATTACCAAATTCTATGTTCTTTTATATTCTCTAAAAAAAAAAACAGAATTCGATAACAAAAGATCTGTATGTGACTGAGGTGTTGACAAAAACAAAAAACAATGATATTGTTGTCACTGATATTTATAAACATTTGGTTGGTCTTGACCTCTTTAAGAACTACAATTGTATGCGTTCAGTCTGTGACATCAAAAGATTTTCATTTCTCCTCTTCTTTCTCCTCTCGCTTCGCCCAGTCTACACGTTATCTTGTACTTGTCATCGAACACCTTTCTAGTTGGAGCTCCCCGCAGCTAGTTTGAGACCGTTGCATTTCAAGTCGCCGCACAGTGATTCAGAACCTGTTTCCATTAGCCAAAGTGCAATAATGGGTGTAATGCATACCATCAGCAAAAAGACCATTCAATTGTTTTATTTATTTTGGTATATGATGATTTCTTTACGAATAGCACCGGCAAATCGAATTGATATCCAATTACAACGCAGTCACTTGTTGATTGTCTAAAGTTTCGAAACTAGGATTGTTGTAATTTTTCATAAAATTGTACCAAATTTTTGGTAGGGTTTTGCGGGTTCCATTATCCTTTCTGAAGGAATCGTGTATGAATTTATAGTATAAATGATTGTATCGTTACCCAGAAATATGAAGAAGACGAGGAGTCGATAAAACATCTTCTGCATACGTGCCCTGTCATTGGGAACACACTCATTTGTCCAGTGTTCCCAATGACATCACCGCCATCCACGAAATACAATGGAAACGACCAGGGCTGTGGAGTCAAGCCAAAATTACTCGACTCCGACTTCACTTGTTCAATAACATATTCCTATTTCTATTTACATAATCGAAAATATTTGAAATTTTAAAAACCTATCACATGCAAAATATTGTTTTTCATGATATTTCTTTTTTATTATAAAGTTTGAAAGTTGACATTTTGTGTGAATCACTACATCATTTAAATGACCACCACGCGAAGTGTTGCAAGCATTGATTCTTTTGAGGTAATTTTCGACCACTTTTTGGCACATATTGAGCGGTATCTCAGCTATAACTTGACGAATGTTGGTTCTTAAGTGCTCAAGAGTTAACGGTTTATCTGCATACACACGGCCCCACAAAAAAATAGTCTAATGGTATCAAATCGCATGATCTTGGTGGCCAGTTGATGTCGACGAGAAATTACGCGCCCAGGAAATGTCTCTTGCAATAAAGCCATATTCGCTCGAGTTGTGTGGCACCGTCTTGTCTTGAAACCACATATTCTCCAAGTCGTATTCTTCAATGGCAGGCAAAAAAAGTCGGTTATCATACGACCATAACGTTCCGAATTGACGGTAACAGTTGTTCCCTCTACATTTTCGCAGAAGTAAGGTCCAATCACACCTTCGGACCAAAGACTGCACCAAACAGTGATTTTTTGTGGATGTAATGGCCTCTCTTCAATTACTTTAGGATTCTCAGAACCCCAAATACGACAATTTTGTTCATTAACATACCCACCGAGTGAGAAATGTGCTTCATAACCATAATCTCCTCTTAAAGCACGATATGTGGCTGTGACAGAATCACCCTTTCTGTAGTAGGTTTTAATAATTTTTACGCGATGTGTGATAGTTAAGCGATCCATTTTCGTCAACGTCAGACTTCCAACTGAAAAGAAAAAAAATTGGTTTAACAACTTAGTTTGACAGATATCGAATGTCAGCCCTATACTTTGAAACCACGAAATGGATAACCCTTTACAACACCTTTTCGCTGGATTCGCGCCAGTAGATGTAAGGCGGAGTCCAGCCTAATCAAGCCCATATATTTTACATTAGGTTAATCTGAAAATAAAGATAGACGACAGTGTGATGAGACTGAGATGTATGGAAATATAAACGATGCCAGAACATTATTTCATCGAGTGAAACTCCAGCCGAAGATACCAACCTGCGTTCAATGGAATGTCTACTCCACACCCTCGATGGGGTAAAATCAGCAATACCGTCTCACTTACTTATTTCCCTTAACATTCCATTAAGGATGAGACAGGGAACTTCTCTCAAATCAGTGAGCTGTGTACGATATAGTTGGTATACTCACTGACCGGGACCTACTGTTTAAAGCCGGCTCCGAACGGCTAATGCTTTTCTAGAGAAATTTTACATGGCTTAGAGATTGCTCTCTTACTCGTAAAAGTCGCGAACGGATTCGAACTCGGGTTCTTCTGTGTAATAGTTGCACACACTACCTACCACACCACGACCGTCCACTAACGTCATTTAACAATGAAACTACAGGTGATTCGGAGAGACACTAGATCCTCAGACAGACTAGGAAGCGATCTCTAGGAGCCATTCACCACCCCAAGACGTCTTCGACAAGGTGACAGCTTATCGTGCAACTTCCTCAACATACTGATGGAGAAAATATTGGAAAAAGCTAACGTTAATAAAGCAGACACAGTGAACAACCAAAGGCCAAATCCTCGTTTCATACGCAGACGACATTGACACCATCGATGCTGTTTTTCAGAATCGAGAAGCAATCGGCGACTATGGCGCTGATGGAAAACGAGGACAAGACACATTGACCTTTGCAACGACTTCCCAAACGTCGTGACGACAGAAAGGCCAAAAATTTACATACCTAGGATCCATCATTAATAGAAAGAATGATGTCAGCATTGAAATAAAGCGAATAAAGCTGGCAAGTATATGCTAATTAAGGATGGAGCGGCCAATAGATGTATATATCACTGACACGCTTTCCTTGTTTTAGCTCTAGGCTAAGTGAGAGCAAGCGGATTGTGTGCCGGGGGATAGACCTACTTTCGACAACTATGTCGATTTCCATATCTACTTCTCGGGTTCAGGAAAGAGATGCTAGAATCATGAAAAGAAATGATAGAATCATCATCGGCGCACGACACCACAGAAACAGCTGTTGGAGGAGATTGGCAAGTTAGATAGTCAATAAAAAGGGTGACAGGACGAATCTTGAATTTTTGGCCTCGGAATTCCACGAGGGCTTGCCGGCAATCCGTCGTTTGACATCATTTGGAAGGGTGGAGTTCATGATGTCGGAAATCAGCAACGAATCGTTTGACATCATTTGGAAGGGAGGAGTTCATGATGTCGGAAATCAGCAACGAATGTGTTATGCGCTTCGCTGAAGCCATGTTGGAAATGGTCCTTTTCCCATCTTTCTTATAGTTGCAGCCAGTAGTTTAGGATTCTAGGTATGTGTCGTCGGGTGTATTTAATAACACCAGAATGTTAACTACTGACTTGGAGAATGATTGAATGGAGTGCTTTGTGTGTAGTGAATATAAATTCAAAAAGTCATTGAGAAAAAGCCATTCGTGCAAAATAGCCCAATTGAAAATCCGTAAGTAGTTTTGTGAAACTATTACTCTGTGAAAAATGGCAAGACAGTCACTCTATTCGAGAGTTATTGTGCTAATTATCTGTACAGTACAAATCCTACCCTGTGAGCGATAACCAAATGACATTCCGAGATGACAAAAATGTTTTTTTGTGATGCATATTCTTACCGATAAGATTAAAGATGATTTTTTTCATTAGAGTTTTGGCTAAGTTAATTGTCTTACAATAAAATAGTTAACGTATAACTAATAATGGAGTCCAACATGTCTTTATACTGTCTATTGGACTCAAGTCGCATTGAGTTGAATTTTAATTCCGAATTAAAAAAAAAAAGCCAATGTTCGCAACGAAAACCAAATCAAATATAATCTAGAAATTCCAAAACAAGAAAACAGACAAATATTTAAAAAAAAGGAAGTACAACAAGAACAATACAAATGTTACAACACCGTTAAACTTTGGAATGGTTTGAACTATAAAATTTACAACACACAGACCCACACACACTCATGGAGACACTTACCTTCACATGCATTCAGACACTCTTATGCAAATAGAGGCACATGCAAAGTTGAAAAAAAAAAGAATTAATAATGCAGTATTTTTGCTCCACTTTACATATGCTAAACATACACAGGGACACACATGCATTACCATGCGCCGTGACACAGGAAAAAAAGAGACAAGCGAAAAGAGTAAATTTATGTGAACATTTCCCAATAGCGGACAACAACAATAACATCGGTGAAAAAACATAAACGACGACCTTCTTGACTCCTTTTTTGCATAGGGTCCTACCTCTGAGGGATGACAACAATTTCAATAGGAATGACTGACACAATTACCGTTCAATTGTTCATTTATTATGCATTCAAATATAGCAATACACCGGTTTGTGTCGCTAATTGGGACGGGAGGCACGCGATGCCAACCGAATAAAGATTTTTGATATATTTGTATGGATTTTCATTTAACTGTTTCCAAGATTTATAATTTAAGCTTAAAACAGATTTTTCAAAAAAAAAACTATACGTTTTTTCTAAAAACTGTTATTATTAATATAAAAATATAATATGAGAAAATTTTAAAAAAAAAATTTAAAAATACGAAATTCATAGAAAAGAAACATTTTTCTTAACAAACGTTTTTTTAATCTTTGTGAATACGGAGGTACGTTTTAAGCTTGGCAACTGCACAATTTTCCATCTAACCTCTAAATAAGGTTGGAGTTATCCATGCTTTTTATGTGAACGCCGATGAATATAAATGTACGTTTTTGAACTTTTTGTGCTGAATAGCCACCTTCTTCAAAAACTGCATTTGATTTAAGTTTGAACATTTCGGAAGCTAAAATATCTGCTCTAGGCAGGGTTACCATACGTCCTCCTTTCGATAGTAGGATATGGATATGTCCTACTTTTTTAACACTGTCCTCCCGTTCTCCTTCCTTTTTCAAAAAAATGTAATTTGTCCTCCTTTTGTTGCAGATTCAAATTTATTTTTATTGTCAAAATAATCAGTGTTTGATAGTTCAACAGTGAAATTTATTAGTTTGTAAATTATAAGTATTGTCGCTGTCGTCCTCATTATGTTCAGCGCTACGATTAAAATGTGTGGTTACTGTTTACTATTTGGGTAGCAAACACCCAATATTTTTCAACACTACCTACTACCTGTCAAACATTTATTATTATTTTAGTGTTTACATGTTTGCATTCTTCAAATGTTTCAGAACTTTTGGCACTTTATAACGGATAATCATCTTTTAGATCTTCAGTAAAAGCTAAAGCTTTCTTCTAAATTATCATTTGAATTAATGGCATTCATCGCCGATTTTGATCTTCTAATTGTTGTAACCTGTTTATGTTGTAACAATGTGGCGGTTTCAGCAAATTTTTGTATCATCTGTGAAACAAATGTATTTAATTGTAGAAGTGGATAGACCCAGGGTTTCTTCCAATTGCAAAAACGTTTCAAAATGTATAGTTTATGTTCTAAGCTTTCTTTTCACTTCTCCTCACTCTAGCAAATGTAATTTGAAACTTCTAACGATCTTCAACTTGCAACCAGAAGACAATATTCACATACATTTTTGATTACATATGCAAAATACATATGTAATTTTTTCGATTAGAACATGTTCTATTTCCATCTGACAAACTTAAACAAAACAGCTGTTTTACAAAAAATACACATTGATTACATTTATAGGTTATGTCATACGAAAAAATATATACAAGTGTAATAGCAAAAATTATGAATCGTATGTAAAATTAAAATTTTGACATACATGCGGAATTACATATGGATACACAAAGTGACAGTACATATGTAATAAACTTATCGTCTGATGGAAGCTTTAGTGTCACAGTCTTTGCCTGTGATATTTTTGATTACATATTAATTAATTAAAGTGTTGTGAAATCCATTTTTTAGTGAGTCGAATGAAGAATTTGCAAAAAAAAAAACAACGCAAAGTTAGGTAAAATGTGAAATAAAGTAATTTTGAAATTATTTTGAGTACCTATCTCCCAGTCACAAACACAACTCAAGATAATAACAACAGAAATTGGAACAAAATCACATCATCAATTTAACATTTCAGGTGATACTTTTGAATCGAAAGCAATTTATTAAATACTCATGCTGCTGGAAAGTGGAAATCAGTTCAGTTTGATTAACAGTTATTTCTGGATCTTAGCTACACTTTCCCTGAAGCTCATAATGCACACCCTATTCTGCAGAGTCCCAAGAGGTTGTAGGGTATAACAACCAAAATAAAGAAACTGTCAAATGCATTTTCATTACACAATCAACAGCAATAACAACAACAGCAACAATCACACGCGAGGTGGGGAGGAACGTACCCCTTTTTATTGCATTGTCTGGGGCTCATTTCATAAACAATATGTTAAACCCAGACAGACAACCCACACACACACACATACACTAATACAAATACATTTCCAAATAGGATACGAAACTTTTTACACACATATGCATTCAGTTGGACGGACAGTGAGGGAGACGTCACAATACCGGATGTGGGCTATTTGAAAATGCAAACAACAACGTAACAATATTTGAAAATTGGAAATGGAAATTCCGGGTAAAAAGGTCAGCCCCATTTCCATAGGAGATGGAAATAATGCAAATAATTATGTCCTAGGATAAAGCTGGGTAGGAAATGTTTTTTTGGTTGTTTTAAAAATATGCCTGGCCTGCCACGACTTCTATCGATAAGAACCCTCTGTGACGGACATCATTTAATGGTCATTTTCACAATACTTTATGCTGTGCTTAACTTTATCAGTTCAATCTCGTGAAATAAAAGTATATTTGAACAGGACCGACAATATGATTCTCGAAAATTAGAAAAAAAAGAACCAAAATTTGGTGGATCTCCACCTCTCAGTTCGTTTGCAGCCCAAAGAGGTGGTTGCAATATTTATATGGCGTCTATATCGAAACATGAACCGATTCCACTCACTTCACACAATGTTTGTCATCCTTGTGGCACGAATGGGTTCCAAATCCTGTAAAGTATTGTTGATGTACTTAATACAGTCGAATTCGGATAAGCGCACGGCTTTTAATTGAAAAAATCTCTTAATTGAAAATAAATATCTGTAACGATGATTTTCCATGCACTGTACTTCGCTTAAACAAAAATCCGCTTTATTGAAAAATCGTTTATGTGAAACACATTTTTAATGCAACTACTCAAACTTATATGATACCAACACCGCTTAACAGCAATTCATGGAACTCATTAACCCTTAAATGCGCGGTGTATTCTATAGGATACAACCAAATTTGGACTTTGTCGCAATATTCTACCTGCCGGGTCAAATTTTATGACAGGGTATCAATAATATTTGGTGAATCGGACAGTCCTTTGACAAAATAACTCATAAAAACATGGGAAATTATGTAGACTTTTTTGGATTAAACTCATAGCGCATTTAAGGATTAATGTACATACACAATAGAATTTATTAATAATACTACGAAGGAGACATTAGAATCAATTTATGTTATAAAAACAAAAAACATTTCAACCAAATGAAAATAACTGACTATATTCATCCAAGCTCATTAAATTTGAATTTGAACTTTACATACATGTATTTTAACAGTTGTGCCAAAAAGCTGCTACCTTAGTTTGATAGAACAATTTCAAAAGTTCATACTCAGTTCGTTTAAAGGAATGAATCCGAAATCATTTTTATCAGTCTTCCATAAGTGAAAACGTGATTTTTTTGTATTTCCTCTTAACCGAATCCGACTGAATACAAGAAATGTAACATTGAAAAGTGATATTGAGCCCAAAGGAACAGAGCCATATGCTTCCAACGTGCATGTGCCTTCTAGTTGTAAATCATTTGTGGTAGAAATTTATCCCAATCGGACAGAATGTGTTAAAGTCCCCTTTATAGTAAAAGCTCCTCTCTCAACATTTTAATTTTTCGAATATTTTCCCATTAAAAATTCATTATTTTTATTACGAGTATTTTGGAGAGAATAAGGTGCTTGCATGAGTATTTGCTTAAAAAATGTGTTTCACATAAACGATATTCTACACCGTCTGATTGGAACCTTATTGCACTAAGCCCGATTCATAAGAGATGGCGACAAAATCGTACCGCGGAATAAGACTCCTATCCATCGCATATAATATACTGGTTCAGGCCAACCAGTGTCACTTCAGACCGAATAAACTATCGACCAAATCTTCTTACTACGCTGAATCCTGGAAAAGACCCATGCACAACAGATCGATAAATACCATCATTCATCGACAATATATAAAACCGCTCTCAGCTCCTCCCAAAACTTGTACGACTTTGTAGAATGGCTGTAAGGGACACTAGATCCTAAGTAAAAATAGGAAGTGACCTCTCGGAACCATTTACCACTAGAAGTGGTCTTAGACAAGGTGAGTTGACTTTTGTGTATATTTGCTCAGTAAGACGCAATTGAAAACATTAAACGGCTCTCCTGTTTTGAGTTGTGACACTAATAGTGCTACCACTTTGAGGCGAAGAAAATGTAGCAAATCTGCTAGATTTTTTTGTTAAAATGTAGCAGATTTTCAAACACTGGGAAATTGTATTGTGGAAAACTGTGCCTTGGAAGGATATATTATGTTTAAAAAAAATCAAATCAGATTCAATTAGTTGATTTTTTAAATAAAAAATAATTTATTTTATTTAAATCGATTGGGACACTTTTATGAAATTCATAAACTGAAAAATACCGGCGGCAACCCGCCGCACAAAATATATCGACAACGGCAGCAATTCGGCCTGTGCTATGCAATCTTCTTCGGCGCTGGTGTTTGTTTTGTGGTTGTCAAATATTTCCAGCCTGTTGTCAAAAATTTACCTAGCCCTAACACAAAAAAAACATATTTTTGAAATCAATTACGAAGTTTGTATGGAATTCGTCAATTCAATTACTTTTTTAATTGATTTTCTTCCAATTACAAAAGTTGTGAATTCAATTACTCAAATTTTAAATAAGTAATTGATTTTTTTACTATTTTTTACATTGATTTCACCAAGAATTTCTAAGTTCAATTACAACATTAATTGTTATCCAAGCTTAATTTCAATTACGACAGTAATTGAATATTTTTGGCCCGTATTTTTTTCTGTGTAATTCATAACGGGATTTTTTTTTTTGTTATTTCACGAATGTACACAAAATGTAGCAAAATCAAAATGTACGTACATAAATTTAAGGATGAAGAAAAAGTAGTAGATCTACTACAATTGTAGTAAAGTGGTAGCGCTGGACACTATAGAAGTAAATGAGTGAAAAGGCATTTTAAAAATCGAAGAAGAGTGCCTTGTTTGCTCATGTAAAGGTGAATAAGTTTTGCAAAATTCATCTAATGAAATTTTAACATTTAAAAAAGCGCCGCTTGACATTGTTTCTTTGTATGGGCATCTTTAAACAGAAAGACGTGGATACTAAAATTTAAAAGTTCATATGACAGTTTATTGCAGAAATTGTTATTACGCTGAGAATTTAGAGTAAATTCTTTTTGTGTTTTATTTTCCCAAAAAAAAAATTAATATTTTTTTGATTTTTTTCTGCCTCTTTTTCTAATTGTATGTTTTTTTTCTCTAAATTCGAATGCTCTTTTGTTCTTTTTTCTTTAAAATCTATACTTTTTTGTTCCTTTAAGGTGCATGCATCAGCTAGTCTTCTCTGGTTATTATTTTCTTTTAATAATTTTTCATGCAAAGGTTGACCAAGTCTAAACCTAAGGTGGATATATTCCGACTCACGCATTTCAACATTTCGGCTGGTACCTCACCAATGACGTGTAATGTTGTCTTCCAAGGTATGGCCCTACAAAAAATACAAAAAATACAATGACACAAGTACAAAAAATACAATGACACATCTTTCATTGTTATGCAGATTACTGTGATTTAACGACACAGTGACTGAACTCCAACATCCAAAAGAGAATAACTTTTTCAATTAGTTTTTCTAATTTATTCCAGCGAACATATGTTATCTTAAGACTGCTGGACATTGCCTTTCTCTGAGGACACTCAGACATCTTCTGCTGTAGTTTTTCTCTATTCGTCACATTAAATAAATACAAATACATATGTTAATTCTCTGCCCCAAAAACACCAAAACCATATCAATGTTTGGGATCTCTGTCCAGAAGAAAACCTTTTTGTAAAGAAAGTTGCCCTGCAGCTACTGAGCTCTGTTTGCCGTGGAATTGAAGAAAAATTCTCATCGTAAATTTTCCTCGTATATCTTAAAATGGGTGTACACGTTGTATGCTCTGACAAACTACTTTTATGACGCCGATCCCGGCGAACCACGGCCACTCATTTGATTTAACATAATTATTTTCCTTTACTCATTAAGATCAATTAAAATGCTTACATTTTGGTGATGGCAGTTGCAGTAGGGATTTGGATTTTGAGTTTAAAATTCATTGTGTCCCACCAAAATGGGAGAAATCCATTATTAGAAATTGTTTCAGCCATTTCGGCTTCGGTTTGGACTTTTCATTCCCAGACATATTTTTGAAAACGAATGAATTTTGAATAAATTAAACATTTAAAAGCAAAAAAACCACACCGAACGATGGAGAGAAGAAAGGCGAAGAAGGTTTTAAGAAATAAATGTTGTAGCAAAACGACAAACGTCCAACTCTGTTTAAATGTATTGCGAGGAGTATTATAGGCAAACTCGAGCCAATGATCACGTCACTGTAAGGTGTAACCATGTATCAGCCCCCCATATCTATCCGTCGGCCGTCCAGTACTTATCTCTAAATGTTCGTTGCTTTCGACATAAAGAAAAACTCGGCCGCCGTATGACAACAACAGCGCACAACCTTAATGACCAGAATGGTCACCATCGACGTCACCACCAACTTCAATATCCAATATCATCTAACATTTGGTGATCATTGGAAATTGATTTAATTTTTTATTTTATTTGTGTGTGTGTGTGTTTTATGTTAACAGGTTCTTTTAACGTTTGTTGGGAGTTGGAGACATGTAAGAGTTATTTATGGCTTAGACGTTTATTTTTTTTTTTTGGTTTTGTGTGTTTAAAATTTTAAATTATGGGATTTTGTCTAACACAATTTAATTGTTTTCGATCGTATTTTTGGGGGATTTAAGAAGATGGATTTGGAAGCACCGTAGGGGCAATGACTATAAATGCCGAAATGATTCATGTCTCGATGTCGTAAAGTTTGGATGACATAAGACAATATTAAATATGTTATTTTTAAATTGATTTTAAGATTGTTTGTTAGTGATGTTTTAAGAAGTTTTATTGTCTTGTAAAATTAATACCAGAATCAGTACTTCTGCTAAAAGTTGGCCTCTGAAGAGCCAGAACGTTTTCTGTAGCCATAGAAAACCCTCTCGTTCGATTTTTTTTTTTTTTTTTTTACAAACAGAAAGTTTGTAATAAACTGATAGCTCCAAATGATGTTCGTCAAATAACCAATAACAATGTTAGTTTGTTTTAGACCACCTGAAGCCCTCCTTTGAATCTGATATACTTTCTACGAGTGCCTTCTCATGATAACAGACTCTTGAGATAACTGAAAAAAAAAACAGTACACCAAATCAATGAAAACAATTCTACAATATTTCTACATCAAAATGATCAAGAAATTCATTGACTTGCTGAATAAATTACTAATTTTTGAAGTAATCAGGGTTGTGGCGGAATCCAAGACGGAATTGCTCATTTATCGGAATTGAAAACCGATTCCGATATCAATTGGTGTCATGAAATCCTCTTATTTTTGCCTTGATTCGCTATTCGAATCAGCTGTTTTGTTTTGTTTACGTTTTATAGTTAATTTTTTGCAAGTTGTCACATTACAATTTTTGCAGTAAAGATTAAAAAATGGTTGAAGCTGTAGTTTTTTTTATTGATGCAAACAGAGTATTGTAAAAAGGTAAAACGGAAAATACCAAACGCTGTACTATTACAAATACCAAACATTAGCTTGTAGTCAAGGCGTTTCATTTTGTCTAAATGTATGGTCTTCGGTACAGCAGTCATTTGGGTGTACAATTTGAAAATGATCAGTTTATTGCTCATAAACAGTAAAATTACCAAACAATTGTTGTAAGTCCAATGTCCTGTCCAGCGTAATTCTCACACGAATGCGTTCATTTGTGTTCACATGTACACGAGTATGTACACTCAGAAAAATGAGTTTAGTCATTTAGTGTTAAATGCAATCTTAAACGAAATTCAACTTGTTTGCTCACACTTAATAAACATTCTCTTGAAAACTGCAGAAGTGGTTTAAGTTCATCATGGGGAGTAGAAAAAAAAAAGATTCCTTCTAGTTTTTGTAAAACCTCATGTTGTATTAATCGCTGGCCACTAAATTTTTCAGGCTTTTTGCTTTTTCCAACAATTCTATTTCCTTGGGAATATATTTACTTAGTTTGAGCTAACTGCTTTCCAATGGTTTCACTTTTTTTTTTGGGTGTAGTATTCGATGTACGTATTCAGTCGATGATAAGTATCTCAGTGTGTTGACAATAGTTATGTTGTTCGACTGGATACATTTCACAGATACCCTCGCATGTGCAGAGATATAAAAATACAGTGAAACCATCATTCCCTCGAAAATTATTTTTTCAAACAGCACAGCATTATTAAATGGAGATGAAGTTATCATTAACAGCTTTGCAAAAGGAGACAATTATCGCACTGGTAATCTATCTTCTGTTGAATGTTTCTACTTTTTTTCTTTTTCGATCCCCAAATTTGGGGTCTAATTGCATTATGTAAATAGTCCCCGGGAAATTACACCCCAAAATGCTAAGAAAGTAAATTGACAATAGGAACCAAAAATTTGCATTTGGGTCGCATTTTATTTGAAGGTATGAAATACACCCAAAAAAAGGCAACTAGGCCCTAGTGTTTCGCTTAGATGTTCCCTGTGTACAATTGGGGCCTATTTTCATTTTAGAGTTGCGGTGTAATTTCCAAATAGTTATCGCAAATCGTATGCAAAAATCCAAAATATGCTCCAAAAGTTAAAAGACGCTTAATTTTGAACTAACATTTGGGATCTAATTTCACAGTGAATGTAAGCCCAGTAAAAATATGAAATTAAGCCCCAATAAAAAAAACCACAAAAATTCGTGAAGTTGTATAATTTTTGGAGCCAAATTTCATTGTCACTTTGTGGTGCAGTTAATTTCATTCCACCAAAACAAAACTCGTGTTAAATTGGTTGTCAGGGTTAAATCGTCCATGCGGAGTGCGTATTGGAACCTTCTTCGGATCTGACTTCTCATTTTGCTGACATATCTTTGAAGGAAATGTAGACATATATTGATTTAATAAAACCAAATTATTATCAAACATAATTTTCGGAAAACCTGTTTATTTATTGTTTTAAAAGAAGACAAATTTATATTGTAATGTGAGAATATAACTGTTGATAGATCAAAGTCGAATACTCAAATGTCCACTGAATATCTGATTAAAGTGACAATTCATTAACCGGCACATTAATTTATCAACGTCAGGCTGACAAATGGTAAGTAAGGCAACTCTGCAGAGAAGATATTCATGAATGAGAAACAAGTGGCAACGCCCCTTCACACTCAGGTTCAATAAATGAAAACGTAGTTAAACCGCAGATTTGTAAAACTCAGTTTCAAACAACTTGAGTTTACATAACCAGAGTTTTGTTTTTTAGATTTTGGGCAAGGGGCCTCCCCGGCTAGCCCGAATAAATTCCAGCCAAGAGGCCCAACTTTCGACCACTTTTTGCAGCACTTGTGGCCATATGTCAGCAAAAATGCGCCAAATATTCTCTATCAAGGCGTCAACCAAAGTTTCTTTCAATAATTAAATTCTTACGTTGGCTGTATGGCTTGTAGCGCCATCTAATTGGTACCAAGAGTCGCCTACATCACCATCCTCCAGCCAAGAAAAAGTCATTAATTATGGCTCTATAGAGATCCCCGAGATCAGCAGCCTTCTGGAGAAACAAAATAGTTTTGATTCTACTTTTTCTTTCTTTGAGTGCTGTCACAATCATATGTCTATCATATTGTAGTTTGAACGCCCAACATTGGACATTTAAACTGCAGTTAAACTTTGTCTGAAAAAAATTAATTTCAGTTTAAACGAAAAACGAAGTCTCATTTATTGGGCCTTAGATCGTTTAATTGAAAAACTATTTTTTGTAGCCGAACTTTGTTGCATTGAAAACCATTATTCTTCAATCAGACAATCTTACTTAAAAAACGATATATTCTTTAGTATGGGAAATGTGCCTGATATTTACTAGTTACATGTGTATGCGGTCATCATATATGCCAGGTTCCACTGTTCATCGCTGAATTCGTCGATTTTCGTATGCATGCTCATGCATTCATTTTCGTTTCAAATATGATGTCGTCGTCTATTATGTCTCTGCAGTCTGTGTGTGCGCACAGACAGACGGACAGACGTAAGTGCTCACATACATACATAGATATTCCGATTCATGGATTCGAAGAGATATGCGAGTGTGAATACGTATTTGAATTATCGTAATATTGGGTGTTGTTTAATGCATAATCGTTTGGATTGCGTACGATTTGTTTTTGGTGTTGAAATTCGATCTGTTTTGTAGTTCACCCCAGTTTTCGAATGGATTCAGCGCATTGGCATGATAGGAATGTATGTCATATATATAATCGGCTGATTGTTCCAATTATAAACTTGGGCTCTAAATGATTGGACAGTCCACATTGATTCTTGCAGGTAATAAGTTTAGGTTGCAATTTTTACAAATTAAATTTCATAAATCCCATAATGACACCCTTTTCCCCTCATGCTTTTATTGCCCTCTACAGCGCTGGCCACTGCATTGAAAATTGTGCTTCTTCTGTATTTCATGCAAAATGCCATAAGTGCATAAGGCTTTGTTGCTGAACAGAAATATTGAATTTGTTTAAACAAAAAAATATGTATTTATGTACATATGTATATAATCTCAAAGTTATAATCCCTGAGTGTTTTCTGTTCAAAGTTGTGCGAAAGCAAATGTACAGAGAAAATGAGAAATCGGTTCAATGGAAAACATAGAAATGCACATTTTCAATAAAAAAAAAAAAACAAATCAATAGAATTTAAATGACAAAACGAATGTTAAAAGTAACATTGTCAACATTAAAGTTAAGATAGGAAATTACAGATTGTTAAAAACAAACGATAATTCAAATACGTATTCACACTCGCATACGAGACCTCAAAAAATATTACCATCGTTGTAGGTTAAATTTTGAAGGGTCTCCTTTTATTTAGCCATCTGATGTTTCTTCTAGAATCTATTACATCTTCGATCCTGATCTTTGTTATGTCCCCATGTTCTGTCAGGGGTCTGTGCTTCAGGCGTATTTTCTCTGCGGTACTGTTAACTCCTACAAATACAAATACATCCTCTCACATCCTGAGGATCTGCTATCTCATTTAATGGCCCCGATTAAACAGTGGTCTGTTATTATTTTTTTACTCATCTGAAATTGCGCTGGCTGGGTCATGTCGGTGAAATGAATACAAATGCCCCAGCCAGAAAGGAGGGACTGCGGAAAGACCGAAACTCCGGTGAAAGAGCCAAGTTAAAGAAGTCATGCAAATCCTTGGTATAACTAATGGTGCCAACTGTACTGGATTTTCAAGTATTATACTTGATATGAGCTCCAGATACTGCATGCAAACCGATACGGCATTTTCGAAAATTGCGGGTGAATGCATGAATTTTATATTTCTAGCAGTTTATTTGTATGTGCTGCGCAGAGGTCCAAGCCGATTCACATTCTGGAGTAAATGAACTATTAAAGAAAACAATAAAATTTGTGTAAGAAAAATCTTCCATTCTCCAAGTTGTTTCTCTTGCAAGTCAAATGCAACATGTATTAGGCTTGTATCGATTTCCTTACATTTTTGAAAACTCGTCCAGATTTTCTGCGAAAAATCTCCTCAAAGGACAAATAACAGCTAGCTAGCCCATTCGCCACCAAATTTCTAAATTTTTAATGCTGATTCGATTTGCCGAAACATTTATTGAAAAAAAATCATTTTTTCGATGTCAATATAATTGTGCTACCCAAGACATAATTAGTCAGCAAACTGCAACAGCTAAGACTAAGACTAAGACAGCACAAATCACAAATTTAAATAAATAAAGTTTCGGGTGTACTCATAAGACCTACAGCTAAATATAGCACGAAGACAACCTCATTACTCTAATGTTTAGCAAGCGTGGCCGTTAAAAAGATAGCAGAATGGCTGAGATACACCGTTCTCACCAAAGTCGGGGTTATCATATTCTCTGATAGTCAGGCAGTCAGCTAAACTCTGTGGATTCTGTACTCCCGAACACAGCCTCAGGCGTGGATTTCCGAAGATCTCTTATCGAAAAGGCTCCACAGTTCGGCAGTATGTGGATGACGGGTCACAGTGGCATACTGAAACTGAAATCCCTGAACATGCATCTTGATTAGGGTTGTAACGAAATTCGAATTATTCGCTTCATTTTGGACATTCGCAACCGCATTCGCACTCGCAAAAAACATTATTTTATTATTCGCTCTCGCATTCGCAAAAAACTGAAAATTTATTGATTGGATATTAGACTCCTCTAGAAACTGAACTCAATCTGAAATTATAAGGTTTGCCAAGAATTTATTCCTTATGTACCTAAATATGGAATGTTCAACTTTGAAGTTAACTTTAATATATTTTACCATGAGACTGAATTTTCTGTGAATTGAATTAAAATTTTTTGTTAAATTTTTGTTACTTTGAAATAAATTTTTGTTACTTTGAAATAAATTTTTGTTACTTTGAAATAAATTTTTGTTACTTTGAAATAAATATTACTGGAAATAAGTACTGCATAATTGACTCTGACATTCCCAAAGATTTTAGCATTCGTTAAACGATTCCTTGTAATATTTACATTAGCTAAAAGTAATTTTTACTATTGGCTTTCGCATCCGCAGAGATAGGTGGTGCCTTTTCACTTGATTTGTTCTGAAAAACAAAGTGACCGTCACCGTATGATATATTCAATAGATTTCCAATTTCGCACGGTTCTCTCATTTATGACTGATACTAGGTTTTAAATCATTATTTTTTTGTCTGTCTTTGTTACCTCTCATATAACAATGGCTTGCTGATTGAGACAAAGTGTGGCGCGGCCAACGCACACGTGCTCTCCTACTTTTGAAGTGAATTGTTTGACTGAATAGATTGAGAGCCCCGGGCGTGACACGGAGAAAGGAATGTAAACCATGCCATCGAAGAACCGCGATGCATAAAACCAAAGTCACAATAATAAATTATTTTCTATTTAAACTTTTTTAATACAAAAAAAAAAGAAATTCTAGGAAAAAAATAGGAACCTCAAACTTGTTTTCAAATCCGAATGCAACCTGAGCTGAAATAGCTAAGCTGTCGATTATGAAATAGATTACATCAGTAAATATTTGTCGATTTGGAATCTTTAATAGAGACAACGTTTTATTAATGTTATATTTACAACACCTGCCACATACCAGATAAACAGGCACACCTATTTTTTTTCTATCTAAATAAAAATTGCTTCTAATAAATATCGTAATGGCTACTGCAACTATAATGTGAGCACTAAAGTTGTTAATACTTTTAATATTTTAAAATGAATGCATGATACGCCAATACGCCCAAACTAATTATTATTATTATCCCTATAGAAAGGAGCAGGTACTTTAATTTTGTTAGCTCGCTTGTAACTTTCAATGTATACTTTAAATCTAATATGTGAGTAGGTATACTGTTTATTATGTATCCTTATTAAGAACTTGGGTGACCTTGAAAATAGAAAAAAAGACTATAGAAACACACAATTCAATCGTTAATGTGTATGGGATTGGAAAATTCCAACGATATACCCCAACATAAGGAGCATCTCATTTAGTTTATGTAGCCTAATCGAAATCGATGTAGCCTAGAAAAATTAAACTATCTAGTACCGACTATACCTTTGGCAGAGCCGCATGGCTCAAATTAACGGATTTTATGGCAGAAACCAACCTAACTGATGAATAGCCCGCCAAGATGTTCGACTGCGCATTAGAAAGTACAGGGTTAGCCATTTCGTGGTTTCAAAAGTATAGGGCTGGAATTCGAATTCTAAGTTGTTAAACCATATTTTTTCTTTTTAGTTGGAAATCTGACATTGACGAAACGGATCGCTTAAAAATGGTGATTCTGATTCTTTAAAAGGAGATTATGTTTTTTGGTTATGAAGCACATGTCTCACTCGGTGGGTATGCTAATAAACAAAATTGTCGTATTTGAGGTTCTGAGAATCCTCAAGTAATTGAAGAGAGGCCATTACAGCCACAAAAAATCACTGTTTGGTGCGCTCTTTGGTCCGAAGGTGTGATTGGACCTGATTTCTTCGAAAACGACGAGCGAACGACTGCCACAGAGATTTCGGAGCGTAATGGTCGTATGATAACTGACTTTTTTTGCCTGATATTGAAGAACTAGTAAGTTGTAATGCGCCTATGGCGCCCGTTAATTTGCTTGAGAAAGTATTTGTTACTTAATTTTAAAAATTTTGTAAAAAATATTTTGAGAAAACTATTTTGTAAAAAAAAATTTCGAAAAAAAATAAAATTTGTGGAAAAAAAATTTTTGTTGAAAAAAAAAATTTTTGTGGAAAAAAAAAAATTTGTTGAAAAAAAAATTTTTGTTGAAAAAAAAATGTCTGCTGAAAAAAAAAATTCTTGTTGAAAAAAAAAATTTTGTTGAAAAAAAAAATTTTTGAGGAAAAAAAAAATTTTCTTGAAAAAAAAAATTTTGTGGAAAAAAAAAATTTTTGTAAAAAAAAAATTTGTAAGAAAAAAAATTTTGGAAAAAAAATATTCTTTTTTTTATTATTATTATTTATAGAATTATTATAGAATGCCTATTTAAATTCCTACGTACTGCGTGACAGAGTCAGTGAATCAGTGAATCAGTGTCGAGGGTAAATATATATTAAGATACGACTTGGAGAATATGTCGTTTCAACAAGACGGTGCCACACGCCACACAACTCGAGCGAATATGGCTTAATTGCAATAGACATTTCCTCGAAGCGTTATTTCTCGTCGTGGCGACATCAACTGGCCACCAAGATCATGCGATTTGACACCATTAGAGATTTTTTTGTGGGGCTACACGAAATACCGTGTTTATGCTGGTAAACCTGTAACTCTTGAAAATGTATTTCAAGAATATGATTCCAAACAAAAAACAAACTATCGATAGTTTTACAGCTCCACCATGTAGTTCGGAGGAACCACGATCAATCAAATAACTCACTATTTTTTTCAAAAGACAAAGTAAAAAAATCAGGCGTATTAAACGTTGGGAATTTTACATACATTTTTTAAAAACGTTTTACAACTTATGAAAATTTGTAAGTTGTTTGAAAGATGGTAATATTTTAAGAATTAAAAAAAATGATTTTGCTGTTTTAAAATTTTGGCCTTCCATGGTGCTGAAACATGGCTACAGTATTTATAAGCGATATGCACTTCTTAATTTGCACGACTTTCAGTGCTTATAAACGATAAATGCAGTTGTAAAAACACGGGTATATGCATTGGCAGTGCTTGTAGAAAAACTATTTTTCGTTGCATCTATGAGCATTTGTGGCAGTTCTGTTATCTATACAACTAGGTGGAACACCTGCCCTCTTAGTAGGCATATAACATTTGACTTTTCAATTGTGATGAGAGACATTTTGTAGAAATTTGTGAAACTGGTGTGTATATGCATTAAATGGTTATAACCGGCGTGCATATAAACGGATAATACTGTATATAAAAGAGCAAAGCAAGCTGTGCTGTGTCTAAATGAGAAAAAGATCACTCAAAAGAACTGTGGAACCTTAATATCTGGAATGTTGAAAGCACGAACTGTGAATGGGGTTGGCTAGGGCACGTCTATCGATTGAATATAAATGCCAGAAAGGAGTATCAAAGACAGGTTAGGCCGAGTCTGCGGTGGAAAGACAAAGTAGAAGAAGATATGAAAATCTCTGTCATTACGGCACGTAATCCAAACGCTTTAACACAGAATTATAATTTAATTTGTCCGGGCCGACTTGTGAACCAATATCAAAGAAATTATCATGGCCCAGCTAACGTTTTCGGCCTATATAACGTTTTCTGATGAATCTCATGAATTTCGGTGTTGAAAAACTGTGTTTTTGGCTTTTCAATAATTTGCATAAATTTTTTTTATATCTTCATAGATTTGGCAGAATTTTAATGCCATTCATAGGACGGCGATATGAAATAACCCCCAAACGAAATAAAATGAACAAAACAATAAAATAACATCAAAATTAAGCGCCCCGGTAGGCGAGTTGGTAGCGTGCTTGCCTATCATCGTGGGGGTTGTGGGTTCGATTCCCAACAGAGGCTTTGGTCTGTCGCTGCAAAAATCTAAACATATGGTCTTTGTCACCCGGTTTACCCTTGGACCCAAAATTAGAATATAAATTTACTTTGTATTGTAATTAATAATAAATAAATAAATAAAACATCAAAATTTAGTGAAATAATCCTCAAATAATAAATTAAATAAAAATAAAGAACCTCCAAAATCAATTAAAATATCTTTAGAGTTTTTTTCATTTGGGGGTTGTTTCATAATGAATTAATTGGCAAATGTTCAACGAAATATAGGAGATAACGCCCAAGTGATTTTTCGTATATTTGTGGTGATTATTTAATTTTTTCATTTGGGGGTGACATTATTTTATTTATTTCGATTCCTACCAGAGGCTTTTTTCTGTTGCTGCAAAAATCTAGGCATATGGTCTGTGTCACGAGGTTTACCCTTGGACCAAAAATTATTGGAATTATTAATAAAATAAAATAAAAACATTACTCAAGCATTAACCCAAGGCTGCAACTTTTGTCCCGGCTCAGACATACGAATTATGGCAGGGAGCCAAAAGCTACAATGAAAATTATTGTGTCGGATTAATAGCCGCAGACAGACGGAATTCAACCGTATAGAGATCTACTATTCACTTTGAATCTCTTCTTCAGACTTCATTGTTCCAACTTGCCTCTTTTCTAACATATCTGATCTTCCACATCTTACACAATGTCCTTATAGCCATCTTACACAGACGTCAGACAAAGAAATCTTTTCAGATTTCTATCCACGATTCGATTAACTACTTATTTCTTCGGTAACATCCTACTGACCGTCGCAGGTTTCTGGGCAGTTTCTTTCCTGCACAACTTATCATCACTAAACCGATCATAATTCAAATGATATTACACTACGACCGAGCTACAGACAGATGTATGTGTACATAGATGTGTGTAGTTTTTAATTAAAATAAACTTCAAAAGACCAACCAGCATTTACAACAAACACAAGAGATGATGCGGCCGGTCGTAAATGCTGTCGTCCGCAACATTGTGTCCGCTTTGGTATGGAGGATACTGGTTTCCGCACATCAGAGAACATGTGTACATTATTATTGTTATTATTATTAAATGGGTGAAAGAAGTCAGAGGCAAAAAAAATATAACTGGAAAATTACTATAATCAGAGAAAACCGACTTGATCAGTTAAGGTTTCATTGTTAATGGGGGGAAAACTAGGATACCTTGCTGGGAAATTATTAAATTGAATATATATGCGGGAATACAACACACAATTTCTATAGCTTGTGTTATTGAACCACTCTTTTAATTTTATATTTAGTAAAGCTTTAACTACATAAAATTTTCGAGAAAAAACTCTGCTTTATATTTTGCCCTTTTTGTAAAAACGTGTAATACAATATTTATACCCTCACCCTACGGGTAGGAGGGTATATATCATTTGATACGACCCAAAAGTGTAACACCTAGAATTATTCACATTAGACCCCAGGTGTCTTTGAACCAAATTCGATTCATGACTTTCTGAATCGTTTGAGCCATGTCCGTCTGTCCGTCCGTCTGTCCGTCTGTCCTGCTGGTACGCACAATAACTTTCGAAAGAGTTAAGCAATCACTCTGAAATTTGGCATGGCTTAATATTTTCCCAAAACTGCTTATGGGATTGCATATGGGCTATATGGCCACACCCCTTCGGGTACCTCCCATACAAATCTGCTATTTCGCCCACTTTATAAATCGTGTAATAATATCAACACGCTCAAGCTAGATCTTGGCCAAATTCCGTATTTGGTAAAGGTATAACTGAATAAAGTTTCGGACAAAAACTTGGAAGTCTGGCAACTCCGCTTCTGGTACCTCCCATACAAATGTACCATCCCGCCTGCCTTAGAAATCGTGTAATAACACCAATATGACCAACGCCATCTTGCCCAAATTCTGTATTTAGTAAATGTATAGCTAGACTAAGTTTTTGACAACAACTTGAAAGTCTGGCAACTCCCCTTCTGGTACCTGTCATACAAATGTACCATCCCGCCTACCTTAGAAATCGTGTAATAACACCAATATGACCAACGCGATCTTGCCCAAATTCTGTATTTAGTAAAGGTATAACTGGACAAAGTTTTGGACAAAAACTTGGAAGTCTGGCAACTCCCCTTCTGGTACCTGTCATACAAATGTACCATCCCGCCTACCTTAGAAATCGTGTAATAACACCAATATGACCAACGCCATCTTGCCCAAATTCTGTATTTAGTAAATGTATAGCTAGACTAAGTTTTTGACAAAAACTTCAAAGTCTGGCAACTCCCCTTCTGGTACCTGTCATACAAATGTACCATCCCGCCTACCTTAGAAATCGTGTAATAACACCAATATGACCAACGCCATCTTGCCCAAATTCTGTATTTAGTAAATGTATAGCTAGACTAAGTTTTGGACAAAAACTTGGAAGTCTGGCAACTCCCCTTCTGGTACCTGTCATACAAATGTACCATCCCGCCTACCTTAGAAATCGTGTAATAACACCAATATGACCAACGCGATCTTGCCCAAATTCTGTATTTAGTAAAGGTATAACTGGACAAAGTTTTGGACAAAAACTTGGAAGTCTGGCAACTCCCCTTCTGGTACCTGTAATACAAATGTACCATCCCGCCTACCTTAGAAATCGTGTAATAACACCAATATAACCAACGCGATCTTGCCCAAATTCTGTATTTAGTAAAGGTATAGCTAGACTAAGTTTTGGACAAAAACTTGGAAGTATGGCAACTCCCCTTCTGGTACCTGTCATACAAATGTACCATCCCGCCTACCTTAGAAATCGTGTAATAACACCAATATGACCAACGCCATCTTACCCAAATTCTGTATTTAGTAAATGTATAGCTAGACTAAGTTTTGGACAAAAACTTGAAAGTCTGGCAACTCCCCTTCTGGTACCTGTCATACAAATGTACCATCCCGCCTACCTTAGAAATCGTGTAATAACACCAATATGACCAACGCGATCTTGCCCAAATTCTGTATTTAGTAAAGGTATAACTGGACAAAGTTTTGGACAAAAACTTGGAAGTCTGGCAACTCCCCTTCTGGTACCTGTCATACAAATGTACCATCCCGCCTACCTTAGAAATCGTGTAATAACACCAATATGACCAACGCCATCTTGCCCAAATTCTGTATTTAGTAAATGTATAGCTAGACTAAGTTTTGGACAAAAACTTGAAAGTCTGGCAACTCCCCTTCTGGTACCTGTCATACAAATGTACCATCCCGCCTACCTTAGAAATCGTGTAATAACACCAATATGACCAACGCGATCTTGCCCAAATTCTGTATTTAGTAAAGGTATAACTGGACAAAGTTTTGGACAAAAACTTGGAAGTCTGGCAACTCCACTTCTGGTACCTGTCATACAAATGTACCATCCCGCCTACCTTAGAAATCGTGTAATAACACCAATATAACCAACGCGATCTTGCCCAAATTCTGTATTTAGTAAAGGTATAACTGGACAAAGTTTTGGACAAAAACTTGGAAGTATGGCAACTCCCCTTCTGGTAACTGTCATACAAATGTACCATCCCACCCCTTAAAAACCCTGTAATACTATCAATATGACCAACGCGATCTTGCCCAAATGCCATATTTAGTAAAGGTATAAGTGGACAAAGTTTCGGACAAAAACTTGGAATTCTGGCAACTCCCCTTCTGGTACCTCCCATACAAATGTACCATCCAATATTTTTTCCTATAGCATTCGGTATTTTAGGTTGCTATTATGACTTTTCATCAGATGTTACATCAAATGATGGTAGGCACGGTCACTTTTGACATTCCGATACTTATGAGTATGAGACTTGTATGTTTTTACTGAGGGTGAGGGTATATATAAGTCGGTTTACCCGACTGCAACTTTTTCACTGGTTTCAATATTAATCGTCTGGGATTTTTACTAAAAGTTTTATTAATGATTTTGCTTAGAAAAACAATAAAAATTTTAAGTTTTTTTTTGGAAATAGTATTTTTTTTTTCATTGTATTTTATAAAGAAAATCAAGTGCGGGGAATTTCCGGGAATACGTCGATACCTGCGAGCTAAAACAGGTCGGGAAATAAAACATCCCAGGTATAAATAATACTCAGCTGTAGTAAATCTTACGTACTTGAGAAAAAAAAGGAATTCCTAATTGAGTATATTTGTACTGAGTGTTATATGAAGATCAAATTTATTCAGGTTTTCTTGATTTTATTAATTTTTTTGAGTGCACCCGATTTTGTTTTTCATTGTGCGAATATATAAAACATGCCTAACGTATTCGTGCACTAGCTATGAGTAATATTTCTCATGTCCTACATCCTGTTTCGAAGCGGCCTCTATTGAGTAATCAAATTGAGCGGAAACTTCTCTCCTCTGCCAGTTGCTTCTATGCAATCCTCCTGAAACATCATCTATTCTTAGCCGTTGTATTTGAAAGTCCATGGCACCCGGTATCCGCAGGTAATTTCAAGTTTTAATAACAAAACGAAACGCCTGAATATTGGCAGAGGAACACTATCTGCATATTAAGTACGAGTACTCGTATGCCTGCTACTCGAACTCATAATGTATGCAACAAATTTGTTTCATATGTTGCATACTCTCAGTCCGTCCTACCATGAAACGACTCCAACGACCATGTCGTCTCCAGACGTACGGACGGGCGAGCAAACCTTAAAGCAGGTGTCATATTGGAGCGAAAAACCTCAGAACCTGCTTGAATTACATTAAGTTTGGCGGGGACACGGGGCTCATTCGTGCTTTTTTTCGGTTATGATAACAAATTATTTTTAGATATCTGCTGGTCGTAGTTGTTTTTGGCATTTCGTTGTCATATTTTATATTACGACGACGTTTTTATTGTTGTTTCTTTGCAGCATTTTAGTATTTTCCTGTTTTGCGGCCGCCGTTGTTGAGGTTTGGTGGGTTGGAGTGGCTTGGCTTGGCTTGGCTGGACTGGGCTGGGTTGCTTTGGTTGGTTGCCCGACGCCGGTGAACTCGTGTATGGGATTCGAAACAGGAAGGACTCGTTTCAAGTATTTTTGTGTGTAAAGACACAATTCACCTGAGAAAAGGCATTCTAAACAAGTAAGAGTCGTTTGAAATGACCACATTCCACTGCAATTCATTCTAACCATTACGATTTCTTATGTACATACATATGTATGTACATACGTATGTATCTGCAAGTGTCCATACAGACGTACTCGCGTACTCGTACACATGAACTTACATATGTATGTGGTCATGTTACGTTTTTGACTCGAACGTTGTATGTAATTTATGATTTGATATTTGTATTTTGTAATTTATTATTTATTAATTTGTTCGTAATTGTCGTAAATTGTATTTAAGACATGGCACCCCAAAACGACCATTAATATTTGCAATTTGCAACTGATGTCGTAATTAATTTGCGTGGCGAATTTACATAACGGAAGGAGGGACAGGAAAGGCTTTCATCGGGGGGCCAGTACAAGAAGGATATAAGTTATGGGTGCGGAAGTAATGCGAGAGGCAAATAATGAATGGGAAAATAAAACAGAACGAGAGCATTTCTATTCTCGACACAGTGGACGTAATGGTTATTTCAATTTTATAAAGACAAATATATATGTATGTATGCATTCGATTTCGTGAGCATTGAGACATCCAGTTTCCAACAACCACCTAAAAACATGTTTATTTAAAGACGTCCAGACCCTAATGAACGACTTAGAAATATCCAGGGCCACGACCTTGCTTTCACCAAGGTGGTGGATTTTCAATATATTTAATGTCAAGTCCAGTTACAAGCTATTGCATAACTTTTTTAGCTAAATCGAAATTTCCAAATTTCACAGAGATACTTGAAATGATTTCAATGCTATCAAGTTGTCCCACTGATCAGGTAAAAATCCCTTGGCTGGTATTCGAAATAGACCCTTAGAAAGACAAATGTAAAATTATATAATTTTTAAAAGTACACTATATCCTTCGACTTCAGATTTATATCCTCTGTCGATAATCTAAATAGCACACAAAATAATTTTTTTTTTTAAAAAAAATACCGAATTTTAAAAGGAAATTAGAAATTTTTCTTTTCTGGTTCAAGATATTTTGATTGTTATTTCGTTATTCGTAGTTCGTTCGGTTCGTTAAGACTACCATGATATGAATAAATAACTCCATTCTGAATGAACTCTTCATTTCGCAAGTAAAATCTCCGACAAAATTGGAAAACTATGAAGAAGCTGGAGCCTCTAAAAAAGTGTTTATATTTTCCAATATTTGTCTACTAAAATCAATTTCATATATATTACATAATTTCAGATATATGAAAGTTTGTATCTGGCAAACGCTATTTCCAATGGTTGACTGCTTTCGGTCAAAGATTCCTGCCAGAGGATTAGCTTTGTTAATTTGAATATCTGCTCACCATTAACGCGAGTTGGGATACAAGATGAAGAATTGTTCCTTACCTTTTTTACGAGTGACCAATAGCCCTTTCTTCCCCTGGTAGAAGAAAGAACTTAAGCACGAAGACGCTGTTCGTGAAGAAGTTTGGTTCACTTTGGTTCACTTTGATCTTGCCTGCTTGCACAGCCGCTAGTAGCGGCATTTTATTTAAACGAACATTTCTGAATTCTTACACTTTGGATCTAACAGCTTCTCGATTAAACTGTCAATTCTTTGAAGGTTTCATCAGGGGATGTAACGTAGTTCGATTTCGCATATGCGAATGCGAGTTATTCGCATCATTTTAGATATTCGCTTTCAGATAAAAAATAATTCAGTATTAGCTTTCTAATTCGAAAAAAATGAGACAGCATTTGTTCCGAATTTTCGCATACGCATATGAGAATTATTCACATCATTTTGGAATAGTCGCTTTTGCATTCACATTCGCAAAATTTTATATTTCATTTTTCGCTTTCGTTAAACACACATTCGCTACATCCCAAGTTTCATCAAAGTAGTCTTAAAGGGTTATTCCCTTGTTTTTTTTTTTTTTCAAAAATAATTATTTTCTCGACGGCAGCATCGACATTATTATTAATTTCCAGTTGTGTCTGGTTTAAAAGTGGCCCGAAGATCAGACAATGGATGCAGAAATGATGCAAGAATCCGAGTTAGCGAGTTAGAGGTGCTAGAATGATAACCTCGCACTTGTCAGGGTGTGAGGTTAAGAAAAGGTCAAGAATTATTGTTGTAGCCCTTCAACACACGGAATGTGAGTGGGAGCCAAGAATCCCCAGAAACTACAGTTTTACTGTCCGGATAATGTTAAACAATTTTCGAAATGGAGTCGGAAAGGGCTAAATGAGAGTATATTGAGCTAAAAGATAATATTTTGAGAAACAAAACCTATTTTTGTGGAGTCTCAATTTATATTATTAAAAAGAGACGGAGTTGTCAAACTGCATTCTAATCTGGAAAAATCTTAATATGAAATGAATCGTGACCCACGATTTGTAATTAGCAAAAATTTATAGATACGAGACTTAAAGCTCAATGTGTATTGGTCTCAATGTGTGGTCTCATCTCAAAAATTCTAATGCATTAATGCAACTAAGAATAATTGTTGTTGTAAGGGCTACAACAATTGATCATCGTGCAGAAGCAAAGCTATTAACATAAAAATAGACATAACTGCATTTCTCCATTTAAAGACGATAGCGATGTGAAAGAAACTTTTGCAGTAGTTGGAGATGTGTGCTCTGAATTAATTTATGGACAAAAGTCAGTTTTGGAAAATTTTGAGTTGTGACATTTTTGTATTTAAGGTGCGATATATGATTTTTAGGCATAATATGTGTATAATGTAATCTTTAAAAAAAATACTTGATTTTCCACTGATGCAGTATCACTATTCAAAGTAACCTTAAGCCGCTTCACCAAAACTCTTTCAATCCCTAATTCACATTGTCCATGCAACAGCTTCAGATTGGTATTTATTTTCATTTCATTCATTCTTCAACGGCAGCTAACGGTTGCATTTGTTACCCCTTCGTTTTCTAATGAATTCTGCTGAACAAAAAAAAAACTCATTAATTTTCTGTTTCCAGATCGAATTTATTATGATTTCTTGTTGTCAATTCATAAATACGAGTTGTCATTCATTACATTTCTTTCACGACAATTATGCATGTTTTTTGTTAATAAAAACAAACTAAGAAAACAGAAAACCCCCCAATAAAAAAAAAAAACAAAAAAAAAACAGAAAAAACATAAATGTTGTTGTTGTCGCCGCTCATTGTCATAGCAATGTTACCAATAAAATTCAGTTTTTGGGGAGTGGCAACGAACCAACTTTATTGGCATATGTATGTATGTGTGTACGTAATATTTATTGTTCGAAATTTCAGTGGCCCATAAAATTGAACAAATTTTAATCGCATTGTTTGGAAAACTCGAGCTTTAGCATAAATTCGAACATAATGAGAATTGAAGGTAGACAACAGACCAACAGCCTTGATTGGAATGGAGAAATCGTGGTGGCAGAGAAGTTGTTACCAATCGAAATGTCGTGGTGGAGGAGGTCAGAGTGTGGATGACAAGAAAGCGCTGCAGGAATGGCAGTCACAAGTTGGGTTTTTTGTTGTTTATTTAAAATAGTTAATTTCAATATTAGCAAATATGAATATGAATAATTAAAACAACTACACCACTACGATTGTGAATTTAGAAAAAATGTTAATTATGTCTTTTGAAATGACCTCCTTGGATCACCTTAATATTTTCCTAGTCACAATATCGATTTAACCTTGAGTCTATAAAAAGAAATATAGTCTATCATTTAAATAACATTTGCAATCGATCAAATGTCAATAAAACCATAAGAACTGAAGTCAAATGTAATCAACCAATAAGGCAAAACACACACACCCATTCACCCAGCAACATTTTCCATGGCTAACTCACGTATTGCAAATATTAGTATTGAAATGAATAGTTCTCCAAAATAGGCACAAAGATGACAAAATATTTATATGTAATACAAGAGAGGGGGGGGAAGACAAAAACAACACAACTCAAAAGGCGACAATAACAACACCGACATTCTGAACGATTGACAATCAGCTGTTTTGGGTTGAGTTGCTTTGTCATCGAATATCGAATTTGCATTTCAACAAACCCAACATGACCATAAATGGCTGATGAATGGAAGTGATTATTTAACTGAGAATTATTTATGAATGAACAATTGCTAATTAGATAATACTATCGTACAATTATAGAGAAATATTCCTACCTACATACACGTTTCTCATTCATACTTTACATATCACTAAAAAGCTCTTAAATTACACAAGCCTTAAGATTACTTTTTAACTACAGATTCGATTGCCTTTGTGACAAGAGTTGGTAAGTGATCTTTGGCTGCATTTTGAATTTGACAGATGTTAACACTTAATGTTGATTCATTTAGAGATGTAGAACAATCTTACTTATTATTTTCCTATGCAACAAAAAAAAAATACAAAAGTGTTTGTAATGAATTAGCACTATTCAATTCTGATGTTAATTTAAAAAATGAAATTTGGTAACACATAGAGTGTCATACATTTTAAACAATTGACAACTTACTTTCTTAATTATTGCCCTTAACAATCCATGAAGGAACAGGCGGGGGTACTTCTCTCGAATCAGTGAGCTGTGTACGATATAATTTGTGTACTCACTGACCGGGTCCTACTATTTAAAGCCGTCTCCGAACGGCTAATGCTTTTCTAGAGAAGTTTTACATGGCTTAGAGATTGTTCTCTTACTCGTAAAGTCGCCAACATTTACGAGGTGAAAGCAGCCGCTAAAAAATGTTTGATGGTCTTACCCGTTTTCTAACGCGGGTTCTTCTGTGTGATAGTCGCACACACAACCTACCACACCACGGCCGTCAATTGACTACTCACACATATTTAATCTTTTGCTTTAGTGGTTTTGAATCTGAATGACTATTTCCGAGTTACTAACATATTAAAGTAAAATTTTTTTGGTTACATAATTTCATAAATTATCGAAAATGAAATGTTTATCATAAAGCCGCATGTATTACAGTCAAAATAGATCAAGGATTTTCGCTTCCATTCTCATACTTAAATTTTCATAAATCACACATAACCAAAAAATTGTATGGAAGATTCCAGAAGGGCCCTTCACTAAAATGTGAATTGAACTAAATCCCTATAATTGCGAATAAAAGCTTCAAGACATTACATCTAAGGCTCAGAAAAATCAATTTTTTTTTTAAAAAAAAAGCCTCCACAATAAGTAACATTTTCGAACATTTTTGCACTTAGTGGGCCACATTACATCCGAATATTATAGTACATTTTTGCATATTTTTATTAATCGATGTTTTGTTTCTTATCGAATTGAAAATAAACGAACATTAGCAATTTTTCACACATTATTTTGTGAGTGAACCGTACAATATGTGAATATATTTAAAAAGCATGAATTCAAAATACGCTTAAAACAGCATTTTTGAGTTGAATGGCCAAAACTTATGTTCATGAAATAACTAAGTCAATTACTAATGGATTTAAAAAACGAGGTGAAAATTTAATTCGCAATAAATTTGCAAAAGAAATCATAGACAAATGTTACAATTTTTTTTTTAAAAAACAATTTAATTGTAAGAGTTTCTCCATGGTACGGGTGATATTGCCATAAAAAACATGGTCTAAGTAGTAGGTATTTTCCCAGCGGTAATGCCCAGCAAACAAAAAGATCAGAGATCCGGTTTCGGTTTCTCTGACCGATTCGTCTGATGTTTTAAATTAAAATCTTGGGTAATTCTGAAAGGAAATTCGAAGTGTCGTTCAGAGTTCTGACTGAATTCCTTATTTATGTCTTATAGAATTCCGATGTATTTGCCCACTCGTCGTTCAGAATTCTTGCCGATTTATTCAGTTTATATTTTCGCCTCCACGGTTAGCTCTGAGATCAAACTCCCCGACCTTTTCTAACTCCCGGGAATCCGGATTTTTTTCGACGTCTTCCCGGGAATTAAATTATTTTATGATAATATTGGATGTTCTGTATAAAATTGAATGACCGACTTATACACGCTGAAAAATATGTCTTTTTTTTTTTGTTTACACACAAGTAAGCCAGTGTTTGTAGCAAGTAAAGCTTATTTCCTTCTACACAAAGCTTATTTGGATGTAAATATAACTCGTTTGCTATTAGTATTACATACTTGTATATAAGCAATAGCGTTTTTGGGAAAAACAGACAACGAACTTATTAAATTCAACAAAGTACAACATTTGGATGCGAATAAGTGTGTATTTGCAACTGTTTTCGTATTTTTTTTCTGCATTTACGCTCTTTAGAATAAAAGCAATACCGAGAGAATGAGATGGATTGTTATATAGAAATTCACAAATTGAAAAAAAATAAAAAGTAAGTCAAAAATGCATACATATACATTTTATATTTATCACCTACAAACAAGTTTATATTTGTGGTATGGAAAAATATATATATGTTTGATGCGAACTTGTTTGCTGAAATTTGTTAAAATGGTCATTTTTTTTCAGCGTGTATATACCCTCACCCTCAGTAAAAACATACACGTCTCATATTCCATAACAGCAACCTCAAAATACCGAATGTTATAGAAAACCACAAGGGGAGTTTCCAGAATTTCAAGTTTTTGACTGAAACTTTGTACAGTTATAGGTTTACATGGCTGAAACGATTTAGAAAATCATGAATCGAATTTGGTTCAAAGACACCTGGGGTGTAATGTGAATATTTATATGTGTTACACTTTTGAGCCGTATCAAATGATATATACCCTCCTACCCGTAGGGTGAGGGTATAAACATTATAAATTGCTTTACTAAACCTTCTAGAGGGCCAACTTTTTAGTTTGGCAAACTGTGACTTCACCATTTTTGTAGTGTATTCTAAAAATTTCAATGCGTTGTTGAAGCGTGTATCGTTCGATTTTTAGTAATGTCGTAGTTTCTACTTGTCAAATGTCAAAGAATAAAAGCTTCAAAAGTGACAGCTACCGAAATACCGGGTTATTCAAAATAACACCTCTTGTTGTAGAACCCTGTATATATATTTATGTTTATACGGAGATGAAGATTAAATGGTGTTTTAAAAATTATGTAAATTCTATGGCCAGAGAAAATCAAAAATGAGATATATTTTCTTCATTTGGTAAATATGGTCTTTACGGTACGTATGGGAATCTGAGCATTTCTCAGTTAAGTTCCCAAGATGAGGTGCAAAAATGGAAAAAGCAGCTACGCGAAAAATACTCTAGAATACCTCGGCGGCTTTAAGGTGGGATTTCGAGAACATCATTCCCTAATAATAAGACAGTATGACCCAAATCTCATTGAGATAGACTGCAGAGCTTTGCGCCTTGGGGTAAGTCACAAATAAAAGGCAGATCTGAGATTTTTTACTCACTAGTAAAACGTTTTTTAATTACACTGAACTATGTTTAAAATGTATCCAGCTCCTGCCACATTTTACTTGGTTGGGAGAAGAAAATGAAAATGGAAAACCGATTCGGATGTAGGTTTTCAAAATTAGGCAGCCAATGGCATTACTGGAAATATTGATCAATTGGTTCAACATAATTTGTTTGATTTTTCAACGAATTATAGTAAAAAAATGCTTTACATTTTTTTAAATTAAAGACGATTTTTAAATTCTTTGCCTTTTTGTGGAACAATTAAATTTAAAAATAAATAAAACTCTGGTAGATCATCGCCGAGCCCGCCCTTTTAAACATGACAAGCCCAGTGATTTTTCTTTTAGTTTTTACGGATTATTTCTACAAAATTCCTGAAATATTTTCATGTTTCTGGGTTTAATACACCATTTTGGACTAGTAAGCGACGAAAACAAATTCAACTGATGTCTTTTGAAAATGACGAAAGCCCACAACAACAGCAACAAAAAAACGTATCAAAACTTTGATAGAATATAAATCAATTGACCGACCGACCGACCGAATATTTGAAAATGCTAAAAATGGTGTTAAAATTTTATCGATTTGTTATGATACTATTTTCAGCCTAAACCAAAAAAATCAAAGTATTTCTCTGTTAAACATTGTACCGACCACTGTTGTTGTTGGTGTTGATGTTACTCGTTCATTCATATTAATTCAGTAGAAGTGCTATAAATCGTTTTGGATCACTGGCAATGCATAAACATTAAACGTCAGCCAAGCAAGCAACCAACCAACACACACACACACACCGTCAGACAAATAGTACCTACTCCACTCCACTACAAATGGTGGTTGTTGTCATTTGGTGCTTTACATTTTGTATGACATTTGTTCAGTTTTTCAATTTTTTTTTCCTTCAAGACTTTACATACGTTTGAGTGTTGCCCGTCGCCGTCTTCGTCGACGCCATTGCCGCGCGACAAAGAATACACAACAATTTACATACGTTTGGAATTTGAAATGAAGTTGTTGGATATTTTTGTAAACAACAACAAAAATCGGTATAATGTACCAATGTACTTACGTACATACCTACAGAAATATATTATATACAAATGTATATTGGCACCTTTTTATTCGACTTCTGTTGTCTTCGTCCCACAAAGATGTTGGACAGCTAAAAAAAAAATTAAAATTCAATTATTCCATTAAGAAATTCAGTCACTTCATTGAATTTTCAAAAGAATTGAAAATTTCGATTAACAAAATTAACATAATTACGCCAAAATTCGAAACAACACACAGACACACTCATACCCACCCATACAACCAACCAATGTGGTTCTTTAAAAATGATTTAGGAAAAAAAAACATGAGGAAATAGTGTCAGCAATAGGATTAGAATTTTAAATATGTTAAGTATTTGTGAACTGACGTGTTTTTTGTAAAAGTGCAAATATAGGAAATGCTAATGCTACACCCGAAGTAAAATGTCTGACCTTTGAAGGAACATAAAAAAAACATTCTGATGTAAAATTCATGCGAAAGAAGGAATATTTTATATTTTGAAAAGTCACAGACGGGAAAGCAACAATTGTAAAATACGACTATCAATCGTAAATCAACTTACCCTACCGATTTTCCTCAACAGTCTCTCAAATCTGTCCGAATTGAGTGATATTATTTGAATACTCCCTATATATTTTTCTTCTGCAAAAGTTCTAAATTAATTAAATGAACTTAATTAATTTAATTATAATTTTAATTCAAGCGATTTGTTCCCAATAGAGCGAGTGATATGATTTTTCCATACAAAGACCGTGGAGGGAGGTGCCAAACCCTTTTGAAATATCAGTTCCAAAAGTATCCCATCTTTCAAACAATATTCTTTGAAATCAGTAGAGCGTTTTCGGAGATTATCGTGTACGAACACAGCGGCACATTCTTTATTTCCTTTTTAAATTGTTACCAAATTTATCATACTATTCTCGTTGATTGCAGCCAATGTTTGAAAACGTTTACCATTGTGTACGTCTCTTTGTATGTTTAACTCAAGTCATCAGCGCTCTAAATTTAATTGGACAATACGATCGTAAATGATCGTTCGTTCCATTTCGCTGCCGGGTATTTTGCCGGTTAAACAGATGCCCACATATGTGCGTACGTAAATATGTCCGTCCGTACGTGTACAAACGATCATTTACTTCCATTTTGTTTACCCTCAAAGACCAAAATTGAACGAATCATTCATTATCGCCTCGAACATATCATTATCGTCATTACATACCCCCCGATCGATGACCGCCAGGCAGACACAATCCCAGCACAATTGTGTGCAACAGTAGTTTTGAAATCCGCTGGGTATCAATCGATTTCCCAGTACCCAACAATAACAACGAGAACAAAAAAAAGAACACAGTAATGAAAGCCTATTAACCATCATGTTCCCGGCCATTACCAGACTAACTGACTGACTGAGACTCATTTATTTTTAGCTTTGGTTTGAATTTCTTCTTTCACTTTTTTTAAAAAAAAGAAGAAAAAAAAAGCAAAAGATTGACATGTATTGATTATTAAATGGTGAAGAAAAATGTCTAGATAATTGATTTGGTTTCTTAAACAAAATAAAAACCGAAAAAACGATAATGATTTGTGGTTTTCCAATTTGAGGTTCTTAAGATTTCGAAGGGGAAAAACAGAACACACACACAACTCGAGGTGTGAACTGATAAATGGAGATAAACACTTTTTCGTGTAGAACGATAATACAGACGACGACAGTATAGTGGAATATTTTCTTTATGTGAGGCCCATCGACTGACATTTAGCACACTAAATGGAAAAATACGAATCCTTTGTTTTGAAATCCCTGAACTCTATACGGATCTACTGACAGCTGTGCCAACTTAGAGACAACCAGTGAAAAAGTTGCAGTCGTGTAAACCGACTTATATACCCTCACCCTCAGTAAAGCGAGTTTATATAATTACACGATTTCTAAAATGGGTGCAATGGTACATTTGTATGGGAGGTACCAGAACGGGAGTTGCCAGACTTCCATGTTTTCCCCGAAACTTTGTCTAGCAATAGCTTTCCTAAATACAGAATTTGGGCAAGATCGCGTTGGTCATATTGATATTAGTACATGGTTTATTAGGGGCGGGATGGTACTTTTGTATGGGAGGTACCAGAAGAGGAGTTGCCAGACTTCCAAGTTTTTGTCCAAAACTTTGTCTGGCTATTCCTTTATGTTTATCCAGTTATACAGAATTTGGCCAAGATCGATGTGGGCGTATTGAAATTATTACACGATTCTAAAGTGGGCGAAATAGCAGATTTGTATGGGAGGTACCCGAAGGGGTGTGGCCATATAGCCCATATGCCGTCCCATAATCAGTTTTGGGAAAATATTAACCCATGCCAAATTTCAAAGTGATTGCTTCCGTAATTGAACAAAATAACTCGGAAATTTTTCTTAGAGAGCGAATACAGCTAGGACTGACAGGCGAATTTGGACGATCGCTATACCTACAGGTAGGAACAACTCCAAAATGCATGGGTGTTACAAACATGACCCATGACTGGTGTAGACTGGCCAACATATTTATCTATTTGACCTCAAGGCAAAGAATGCATCTCAGTGAAACAAAGATGACTCCAAGTACAGTAAGTAATACCTATAAGCAAAAATCGCATATAAGAATGTTTAGCAAATGCTTCTTAATACTTTCTTTTACACAATAATTGTTTATAAGAAAAAATCGCATGTAAGAAATACAATTGTGGTATTAGTTGATTTCCTTTTATCCGTTATCCACTGTACTTGTCTATCCAGTTAAGACTTCTCTTAAATTAAAATTTAAATTTGAAAATTAACTCTTTTAGACATGTTTAAACAGGCAATTCCATCATAAATTGGCGTATGTGTGCGCAATTATTTGAGTTTTGAAAAAATAAAAGTGAAGAAAACTAACGCACACAATTAACATACAAATTGTCCAGGCCAGCCATGTAAAAGCGAACGCCAGTAGAGTGATAGGAATTGAATACTGAATTGCTCCATTGGTCGGTGAATGGACATAAAGCGTATACTTAGACAAAACCCCACTTCCTGACATGCCCATTGTGAAACCGTTTTGTTGGTAACAAATAATAAATTGGTCACTTCGTCGGTAGACAACACCTCCTCTATTAAATTGTCTGTCGTCATAAAAATGTTTGGCATGCGCAATTGTTAGGTGGAGTGTCTGCTGCTTTTCTATTCAAAGAAATCGTATCGATAACGGTGCTCAGACGCATATATTATGCTCACCTATAAATGTCTGGAGATGTGTTGTACATACGTATGTATGTATGTGCGATACACCCCCCAACCATCCATTAAGGAACAAATGGGAAACTTCTCTTAAATCCATGAAATGTGCACGATATTCACTGATCGGATATTGGGAATATGTAAGTATTAGGGAGTCACCGATTTTTATTGAGTTTTTTAAATTATAATTTTTTTTTTATAAAACATGTGATTTATCCCACAATTTACAGAGTTTTAATTTTAATGATTTTTCATCTAGAATTACGTAATCCTTAGTAGTAGAGGACATTATGTTTTTTTTGTAATGATATAAATTCAGAGGAAAGTTCGTTTTTTAAAAAACCTCTGATATGTATTTGTTTTTATGTGATTATACGATTTTAGGTCGATGGGGAGTGACATCGAAAAACGACCCCGCCCACATATGTGAACAATCTGGTACTCAAATGAAAAGTAATGTCTTCACGAGTTCAAATAAAGGGTTTTCCAACAAGAGGTGCTATTTTGAATCACCCGGATTTCGGTAGCTGTCACTTTTGAAGCTTTTATTCTTTGACATTTGACATGTAGAAATTACTAAATTACTAAAAATGGGACGACAGCGCATTGAAATTATTAAAATTCACTACAAAAATGGTGAAAATCTTCGCAAAACTAAAGCATTTTTGGATCGTCGTGAAGCATTTTTGGATCGTCGTGAAGCACCTTTTTGATGGGACAAGTTAGTGATGTGAAGAATAAAACTCGTGCACGTCGCTCAAGAGCAATTGAGAATATTGCTGCTGTAGACCAAACACATATTTGTCCATTCCTCGTCGTTCTTTGGAATTGGGCATTCCACAAACGTCATTACGCCGTATTTTCATAAAGAGTTGGGTCTTAAGACTTATAAAGTTCAGTTAACACAAGAACTCAAGCCGGTCGATTATCAACAACGTCGTGTCTTTGCTGATGGGTCCTTGAAATGCATGAAAATGATCCGGAATTCCATCGAAAAATCATCTTGACTGATGAGGCCCATTTCCACCTCGGTGTCTACTAAAGCTAAATTGTCGCATCTGGGGCTCGGAAAACCCTCGGAAACTATTTGGTGCGGTTTATGGTCCGGCGGGGTCATTGGACCTTACTTTTTCGCAAAATGAGGTTGAATCAACAGTTACGGTAATTGGATTACGCTATCGAGTGATGATTAATGATTTTTTTATGGTCGGAGTTGGATGATATTGATCTGGACAACGCTTACTTTCAACAAGACAGCGCTACGTGCCACACATGCAACAAAACCATTGCTCTTTTACGGGAAGAGTTTCGTACCGTGTTATCTCTCGATGAGGTGATCACAAATGACCACCGAGATCTTGATTTAATACCTTGTGACTTCTTCCTTTGGTGCCAAGTGAAAGATAAGGTCTACGCCAACAGCCCAGCGTTGATTCAAGACCTCAAAGATTGAATTCGTGACGCCATCGAGGACATAGGACAGCGATTTGGTTATGGATTTTTTTGGATGCTCCTCCTATTATGAACTAAAAAAATACATACACTCACTAGAAAAAGTCTGTACAATTAGAGAAATCAAAGAAAGATACAAAAACCACATACAAAAACTAGTTTTCAGACTATGAATTTAGTTTTTATTTTAGAAGTAAAGTCCAGGGAATTTCTGTGCAATAAAATTAAAGAAGACGCCAAAAAAATAAACCCGTAACAAATGAAAAACAAAGTTTTAATGTAAAAAAATGTTAGAAAAAGTCTGCGTACAAAATGTATATTCATTATAGGGATGCAATGGTCTGCATTATTTTTTTGAACTTTAGTAGCTGGTGGGGTAGTCTTTCTTTGGAGAACCTCTGCTAATCACTTCGGCATGGTTTGGACAAGTTTTGAGGTTTCCTCTGATGTTATATTTCCCCATTTCATCGGCAACACTTCTTTCACTATTTGATTAAATTGAATGCTGTTGAAAATTTCTTTCAAAAATTAATAGTGGCCCTAAAGATCCAATTTCACAGCACTCGGTTTCAAGTTAGCTTTCAAAATATCTCGGTAACCACGTTTGTCCATAGTTGACTCCACAAACTGCATTTTTACTACTCCATTAGCTACAATACACCCCCACATTATAACTCCACCTGATCCATGCTTAACTGTGCCTGATACATTTTCTTTATCAAGTGCAGTACATGGTTTTCTCCACACCATTTCACGTCCTTTTACTCCAAATATACAAAATATACTCTCATCAGAGAATATAATTTTTTCCCAGAACTCGTGTGGCTTATTTATGTTGTTTTTTCCATATTTAATTCTAATTCTTTTTTGTCAGTTTTGTTAAAAGGTTTTTTACGTGAAACTCGGACTCGATAAACAGCCTTGATTTTCCACCGAGAGTCATCGCAGATTGTTTTCTTAAAGAGTTCGTTAACTCTTGCAGCCAATTTGATGCAGGAATTCACGGGTTCTGTAGGACAAATTGGACGTATTTCTCTTTCGGTTAATATGGAAGTTCGGCCAGAGCGAGGTTTAGATAAGCAATTTGCTGTTTCCATATAAGTATTAACTAATCATTGAACAGAAGAATGTGCCCTTTTAACTATTTCACCAATATCTCTCAAGGTGTTACATTGTTTCCACAAATATACAATAATTTTCCTTTCGGCAGTGTTAATTTCTTTCCCCTAGCGATTTATTGCGAATACGTTTTTTTAAATATTGGAGACTGTTGTCTCGTCGTTTTGACAAAGGAGTGTAATTGAAAATGGTACGAACTTGATGTTTAAAGTGAAATAAAAACCATGGGAACCAATATATAATTTTTGTATGCAGACTTTTTCTTTGTTGATTATGGGACTTTTGTAAATGTCATCTATAAATAGGAGTGTTATTATTCACATTGATTGTTGTTTTGTTGCCACCAATAATTTAAAAATTTTAATTTTTTCTGCCGAAATAACCATTCTTATTTTAAAAAAATGTATGTACGCAGACTTTTTCTATGATGTGTAGTTCAACTTGTGGGGACATTACCTTTCATTCGAATACCATATTGTCAAAAAAAGGGGGCGGGTCCATTCTTCCGATGCCACGGGACCACTTGATCCCAGCCCCAAATTAAATGTTCGTATTTTTGGGGTCATTTCGAAGAGAACTGCATATTTTTTTTATTTTGAGGTTGGTTCCCATAAAGTCAATTTAGCCATCTAAAGTTTATAAATAAATAAATAATAAATACTCGAATAGTATTATGCAATTAATTTTTTCAGCGAGTAACAAAATGTTTGGTAACTTTTTTCTTGTAAAAGTTGGAAAAAAAAGTAAAAGGAAAATATTAAAGGTACGCGGGTAGTTCCGAATGTACCGTTCGATTCATCACTCTGACAATTTATTTAAACAATTTGTCTTCTTTCCAGATAATCAATACAGCTCTTTCCATGAACTATTCTAAATCGCATTTTATTGCTAAGACGAAATTAAAATGCTCTTTTCAAATGTCATTATTCTACATCTACTTTTATTGCCTGGAGCAATTTGAACTGCCTTGTCAGAATTATTTATACTAACCCTGCGTTTACACTAGGCAATTGTCGAAAGAAAATTAGGAATACATATGTATTAGTTGTCAAAAAAGAGAAAAAATATTTGTGTGAAGTGGACGTCCACATAATTATGAAGCGACCGTCGTTTGGTTTATATTTGATCTGTAATACATTTAATTTCAGTAAAATCAAATTTATATTTTGTATGGAAGATTGGTGAACTTTTTTCAACTTTTAACTTGTTTTGTTTTCCTTTTTTCACATATTAAAAAGAAACTTCATCGAGTTTGGCCGTCTACGTCAAACGAATGACCGAATTTACTATTTTCAAAAAATCAAACACAGCGACGAAGGCAATATGTATATGTGTAAGTGAAAAAGTGTCAATGTATTGCGATTGACTTTGCAAAACAGTTTCGTGTTAACCCCGGGTAATGATCTTAATTTCATTTCCCTTAGTTTTTATTAAATTTTTCTCCGAATTCAAACGCATTCCATTTAATTTGTTTTCCTCTTCCATTCGTGTCAATTACTTCCGTTATCACCAGACAGATCACAAAGATTCGTCAATGGTGAGCGAGTGCTGCACTTCAAGCTGGCAGACAGACGCAGTGATATTCAGTCACCACAAACTCTGGCGACGTTTGTGACAAAAGTCTAATTGACAGATCACATCAGTCCAAAATAAAAATATCCAGTGGAACATTTTGCTGGCTGATTTCTACAAAACACCAAATCGATTTAAGAAGAAACACAGATCGAAATAGAACAAAAACAAGGCGACAAAAATGTTTCCGACGAATCGATAGATAATGGAAGCCACAAGAAGTGAAATACGGTATCGGATACTCCAAAGAATGCGCATTTCTTTGGATTTAGAAACGATACAAAATTGAACACGAAAATATAATTGGTTTTGTTTCAACAGAAAATACAAATGATATTCAGAATATCTACATATGTTGTGGAATAGACTTGAGCACTTATGTTTTGATGTCCGGGAATGGGGTACAGTTGTGAAATGCTCTAAAACTGAAAACAGACTTGTCAAAACGTCCATCAGATATTGTATTGATCACTGGTTGAAACATTCAAGTACTCATGTGGTTTTGAGTATTTCGGAATTAAGAACTTGTTGTGGGTTTTTGTTTCTCACCCCATACACAAAAACAGTTAATTAACAATTTCACCAATATTCTTCAGGGCCTATGAATGGCCACTAGTCAATGTTTTAGAGCTTGATCAGATTGGGTTTTTGGCTTGTAAGTCTATCCATGATGAAATGACAAGGCAAAGTGAACCTTTTTGACTCAGACACGGTGCAAATCCCGAATAATGTGCCCAAAACTTAACACTAATAACCAATATTGAAAAAACACCACCACTTTGATGGTTGAACACATTAAGGTCAGTCGACTATATCATAACCTGAAATGCAAAATGGCGTAACAACTAACTAACTCAAAATTGAGTTATTTGACCGATTATAGTATATGGCATCAGAAAAGAAATCATCACAAAGTTGTTTCTTCCGACTTTCAAAAATACCCACCATTATAAGGGTAAAATTAGGATTTTTTTAAATTATTAGAGTGTGCGACTGCCACTTTAATAGCCGCTAAGGAAAGTTTAAAACAAAATTATGGTCTAAATGCAAAAAGTCAAATATCTTAAACTAGCAAATACCCGCTTCGTAAGCGTACATTTTCCTTCCAAGTAAAACACAAAATATTTGTTTAAACCAATTCAATGTTTACAAAAACCAGTGAAAAAGTTCCAGTCGTGTAAATCGACTAAGCTTATATAAAGCCATGGACAGTAAATTACACCAAAATGTTGTTGAGCGAACAAACACGTTTTTTTTATTATATTTTAATTTTAGAAACAAAAAAAAAACAAAAACTTAAAATACATATTCTTCTTAGGAAAAAAACAAAAACTCCGGCGAAAATTCCAATCGTCTACTTATTATTGTCAAGAATACATAGATCATACGCCAGATTTCAGCTGGACAGTAAAATAGCACAAAATTAATATGCCTGGAAAAAAGAGATAAATTATAAAAAAAATAGTACAAATATTAATGTTTTTAGTTTACCTAGTCAATATTTAGTAGAGTAGTAGTAACCTTTATTTTCAAGTACAGCTTGGCATCTACGGGGCGTACTTTGAATCAACTTTTGGCAACGCTCTTTGGGAATCGAGTACCAAGCATTCTGTATTCCAGTCCAAAGATCATCCAGATTTTTGTATTTTTGTTGAGCAATCGCACATTTCACATCATTCAAGAGGTTTTCTATAGGGTTTAAGTCGGGTCTTTGAGCCGGCCAGTCTAAAACAGAGATGTTTTCTTTAGAAAACCACTCCTTTACAAACTTCGATGTGTGCTTGGGGTCATTGTCGTGCATGAAAATGAATGAAACTGTCATGTATTCAAAAGTATAAGGTTCCATTTGGTTCTTAAGGATGTCCAAATACTATAGATTTAATAAATGCGAAATTTGGACAAGGTCGCGTTGGGCATATTGATATTATTACACGATTTCTAAGGTGGGCGGGATGATACTTTTGTATGGGAGGTACCAGAAGGTGAGTTGCCAGACTTCCAACTTTTTGTCCAAAACTTTGTCTAGCTATAGGTTTACTAAATACAAAATTTGGGCAATATCGCTGGGGGCATATTGATATTATTATACGATTTGTATGGGAGGTACCCGAAGGGGTGTGGCCATATAGCCCATATGCAATCCCATAAGCAGTTTTGGGAAAATATTAAGCCATGCCAAATTTCAAAGCGATTGTTTAACTCTTTCGAAAGTTATCCTGCGTACCAGCAGGAGAGACGGACATGGCTCAAACGATTCAGAAAGCCATGAATCGAATTTGGTTCAAAGACAGCTGGGGGCTAATGTGGATATTTCTAGGTGTTACACTTTTGAGCCGTATCTACCCGTAGGGTGAGGGTATAAAAAAAGCATTATAACAACTCATAACCTTGATCGCCTTTTTCAAATTTTTAGCGGTAGATATTTATTTGAAATACATGTTCACACTTTAAATTTTCCCCATTTTGGTACTTTTTTCTACTTTTTTGTTCCCTTTTTTTTCATTCGTTCCTTGTCGATTCAAATTGTTTTCACACATTTTTGTTTATCCCCCTTTGTTAGATGTGAAACACTTTTTCAGCAGTTGTTGCACCAGTTTTCCAACAAAAATCACAATATTTCATATGTATGTTTGGGTAGTTCGAAAGGTTTTGGGGATCTGAATTTCGAAGCTTCAGCCATTGCGTAGAAAGAATGAATCAGTCAGTAACGCAAGTGTTTTAAATACATAGATACTTGTATGTAGATTATTTCTCATTTATATTATACCAGTTTCCGACGATTTTAATTCCCTTTGGCTCATTCCTGTCGATTACATTTTTTTCACACGTTTTTATTGTTTTCCCTTTTGCACCTTTTTTATCCCGTTTTGGTACGTTTTTGGTCACTTTTCGACCCTTTTCTAACTATAACTACACTTATTTTTGACAACAATTTCCTTCTCTTCAATCAGTCAGCCATCAGTCAAGCAAGAGTTTTATATATATAGATAGTCCCTTGTTCGAAAAATTAGCATAACATTTAAATCGATACCAAAGCTACGAATATTGGTCGATCATCCTCTTCTTTGCCTAAAATACTTTTTTTTTGTGGTACTGAACACGCTCAAACTTGTTTTAATTTTCCGAATTTTATCCAAATCAACACCAAATGAGCAAAAATGTCAAAACTAGGAGGTAGTGACGCGACACCTATTTATTTTTTTTTTTTCATTTTAAAGGTGTTGTTTCACTCCACCCTAGAAAACATATTAAAATCGTTTGACCACCTTTTTATTTTCCCTTCCAGTTCCATTTTTTAGTTTTTTGTTCCTCCTGTAAAATTATGAAAAGTTATGATTGGCGCTTTTGCTTTTTAAAACATTTTCCAGTCATTTAATTAATCAGTTCAATTATTAAAAAAAAAAATCTTAATTGATAATTATGATCAAATTATGTTATACGGTATATCACATACAACTCCATTGTCCAATTAAATATTTAATTGTTCACCTATTCAATTCTTATTTGTACTGAGAGAACTCAGCTCGAATTTTCCCAAATAAATTAAAACCATGAGTTGCCAACCGTTTATCCGACTCAAAGAACGAAAACCAGTTCATGTTTCAAAATGTACCCTTCTTAGTTAGTCAGTTTATATTCATTTAACATTAATTGCCAAATTAAATAGCACATATATACCGAAAATCGTGTGTTTTTTAAATAAATCTGTACATTTATGTTTGTATTACAAATTTCTAACACGTTTCCCACTGAGTCGTTCAGTTTCTGCGCGCCTTGTCAAGACAGACGCCACATACTGTCAAAACAATTTACAAAAGCGTTTTGCTTTTTTCATTTGCGTCTTCGTGGTGATGGTGGTATTTTTGGTGCTGTGTCGCGTTGTGCATATAAGAGCAAAAAACATTAGTTTCGTCTAAAAGAAATCAACATCCGCTATTAAATTATTTTGCTCGAAATGAAATTCCACCAAAAAAAACAAAAACCCACAAAGAAAAAGACTCAGCAAAATGCTAAAACTGAAACAGAGACGAGTACCACTAAACAAACAGAAGTAAAAAAAAAATGTCGTCACTTTAGAATGTAAAGAATGATTTTGTTTGTGTAGAAAAAAAGCGAAAGAAAGAGCGCCTCGACCGCGTCCCTCCCAGACGTTGTGCGCTGCGCTCGATGGCTTCGCTGAGTGGTGTAGGGCAGCCAAGAAATAAATAAAAATTGGCAAATAATGCAATCAAGACGATTGTCTAAATTGACACATCAAACGTCGTCCACCGATTGACAATAGGTCGATTTACTAAGACATCGTATGTACCTTTAACAAAATCAACACCAGCCAGTCGCAGCGGCAACAACAACAGCAACAACTAAACCAATTGAAACGGTGGCGTTGAGCATTTTCGGGGCGAGCATGTGTTCTGTGTTGCGGCTATGGCGATGGTGGGCCGTCGCGACGCATCCCATTCAAATTGAATTTGAGTGAAACTAAAATGAAATTGAGTTCAATGACCATTATTTGTATTTTAAATTGCATCAATGCATGGGCCCAAACTGTTTTTCTCGATTTTTCCCGTCTATGGCTGCTAGATTGTCTGTCTGTTTCTTGTTTGAAAACTATTCCTAAGCACGACTGTCTTGAATGAATGCAGGCAACACACGGAATGGCGACGACGACCCCAGATACGTATTCAAAATCACTGCGACAATTTCTTATTTCGATGACAACACACACAACATAGGCGTTTTCGTTCATTGATTTCAGACAGACTGTGGTTTTTGAGGTGAAGAATACAATCGCCCGATCACCGTTTCGGTTTAAATGCATCAACAGGCCATTGTTAGAATTATTGTCAATCCGTTACTGATTCAGAAACCCCGACTGTGACAACACCTATTAGCTTCTTTTACAGCTCGCTCACTTACCGAACAACACAACCAATCAGCCGAAAAAGTGTGTTAAACACATGTTGTTTATTTCTCATTTGTTGCTCTAACCATTCGCTTCAATTACAAATATTTAATATTTGACTTGTCTGTTTGCTTTATCACCCGCACAACGTTAGTTCACATTGACAATGGTTTATCGTCAAATAAAAAACTAAATTGTGTCACTTAATCGGAAATAGTTTTCATTGTCGACTATTGTGGTACATAGAAAGTCACAATTATATTGAATGTTTGTCGCTTATATTAGGCGTGTTTTCGTTACACCGCTAGCTTAGATATTCGCCTAATTTGTATGGAAATTATCGCTTAAGTTGGCACGGCATTGCCAGCATTAAAAAAATATTAAAAGGTGTCAAAGATATCATTCATTGTGAACTATTGCAGAAGAAGAAGAAAATAAATACAAATTTGTTTCGATAATCACCAAGGAATGGTTAGAATATGGTGCATTTACAATTGTGTTTGTAATAGTTATCATGAATATTTTTTTCACAGCGTTCTTTGGATGCTGCCTAGTTTGTTTCAAATGACGATATCGCTAGTTTGGCGATTTTAAACAAGCGAAAAAAGCTAGCTTGTAACGAAAACACGTCTATTATATCTTATCCGATTAACCTTAACCGCACAGAAAAACGAATCTGCCAGTTATCTTTATTTTTTAATAATTATATTAATTGAGCACATTTACTGTTAGGAAACAAGTCAATTGGTATTTAATTTTATAATTGTAGAATTTTACAATACGCCTTTTTATTTATTGTTTTCGATCTCGAAAGGTATCAGAATAATATACATTTCTTAATTATGATAATCGATTAAAATCGACGAAAAGTCACATTGCGTTTAACACTTTTATTTCCGCGAAAACTTCATCGGTCAAACCTTCAATCAATTGCTGGTTTAATCAGACATGCAAGGAAGCTATCAGATCAAAAGAGTACACTGGAAGAAAAATTGCATTCGAAATTCAAACCAAATATTCTTTAAGAAAATAAGTTCGATTCGTAGATAGTTATTCTTAAAAGAAGTATAAATGGGTTAACTTGAAAAATCAAGTACGAAAATTAGTATAATAAGAATAAAATACTTAATATAATTGTTTCCTATATTGGTTGTCCTCTTTCGGACTATGCACTAGTAAACAGTAGTTCTCGTTTAATTTCAGAAGACTAAAGCACACAATAAACCAACGATTGTAGAAGAAATCATTGAAATATTTATGTAAATATTTATTAAAAATAAATTTGAAAAAATTCGTAGAACTTTTTTGAGAAAGAAAACTGAAAACGGATAAAAATTTACTCTCTTTCAATCCATTTCGAAGCAATCCTAATTTAATATTCTTAGAACAAGAATATTGGCCATATCAATTTTATCATAATTTTCCTTAAATCAATCCCAGTCTCCGATAATTTCAAGCATTTATTCAGTCTGAAATTAATACAAGCGGTCTACACATAAGTCGAACTTATTTCTGTCCTATTATGAGCTTAAATCTATCCTAAAAATAAAGACCATTTTGGGCTCAACTATGAATGCTATTATGAATTCCGTCTGCAAAAATCAGTACTTAAAACGATTTTTTTTATCTTGGTTTTAGGCTTAATTTAAGTACGGATTACTTTTTTTTTGGGGGGTTCAAATAAAAATACCAACACTGAGCTGCTACGCTAGGAGGGAAGATCAACGTGTGCCAGAGTATTTAGGCACGAAAATTTCTTCAGAGCACATTTGTGCTAAAGTTCCTTCTTCTTCGAAGTGATGAAAAAAGAAAGATGAAGTAAAGAATAATACTTCATCTTATATTTACCTTTATTTTGGTATATTCCAAAGTCGGCAAAGCAATTTTTCAACAAAAAAAAAAGTATACATACTGGTCGCCTCAATGTCCAATACTCCGATATTTTTTCGAACACGTGGAGTTACAGAGAATCTTGCCGATCTTGTCGTAAATAAAACTCTGGGCCAGGATCCCGTAATCTTTTCTACATGTCAGGTATTTACCTTTCACGTTGGTAAGTTGCCATTGTTCTGTCGATCACCAAGAGAGGGACAAATCCTGCCAATTACCGCCCAATAGCAATATGTTCTACGATCTCGCATGGTTAACTACCATCTTGTAAAGTATGTAGAGTCTAACTGTCTTCTGCATGATCGACAGTATGGCTTCTATAAACCGATCTACTGGAGTTCTGATGGTGTTCCTTTCGGATCAATGGAGTCGAGTTATTCACCGTCATGGTAAGACCAAGGACATGGCTCTGGATATTTCCAAGGCGTTCGATAGGGTCTGATACATTCTCTTGATTCAGTTGTAGTTTTCTCAGAGATCGCTCTATATGAATTGTTATCGATGGGGTCTCATTCAACGAACATAGGTTGACCGCAGGCATGCCACAAGGTTCTGTCCTCTCTCCTTCTCTATTTCTTATTTTCATTGACGACGTGTTGGGTCACACTGTGAACCCGATCTACTCCTTTGCGGAGGACTGCAGCCCATGTCATTCGTACTCATTTGAACATCGGCCAAGTCTCCCGGAGGTCAACCGCGATTTGGTGACGATTTGTGAGTGGGGTCAAATGAACGGAGTTCATGTTATTGCACAAAGGACGCAGTGCTGTTTGTTGTCACACAAACGTTCCACTGATCCAGCATCGTCATCAATTTCTATGGGTGGTGTGGATATCGACGAATCAGATACTCTTGATGTTCTGGGCATGAAGATACAGGGTGATGCTCGTTGGGCAAGCCATTTATTCGAAGTGTCGAAAGAAGCATTCAAGTGTGTAGGCTTTTTAAAGCGGTGCAGGAAATACTTCACCTCATCTGATACTACCCATATCCGGTCTAAAATGGAATATAACTGCCACATATGGGCAGGGGCTTCAAATTTGTCATTGCAGCTTGTGGACCGTGTACAAAGGAGAGGGGATGATGATAGGTGATAGTAGGGTACCCAAATTTATTGTGTCCCTTCAAGACAAGTGTCAACAGACACCGTACCTTCTTTTCTCCGCCCGATACCTCAATTTCCTATCGCCAACACAACACAGAATAAAAAAAGATCAAGTGATTTCGACCCGAGTAGTTAAGAATCTGAACACATTCAGCGCAGATCTGGGCTCACTTCCATACACAGTCAGCCTGTTATGACTTTTCACCACAAGGCGATACAACTTGCATTGCAACAGCTGATAAGAAAAATGCAGTCGTGCAAAATGCCAGTAATGCAAATTTTCTTTTTCCCCCAAAATTATTGCTGTGTAAAATCGGCCAACTGGTTGAATCGAAAAGAAGATGAATACGCAGCAGTGTAACACAATTAGCAGTTTCAGTCTGTCCGAACATCGCCGAAAGTAGTTAACAACCATCTAATTTGATGTGGATCTCTAGCGTTGGGCTGTGTATTGTCGCCGTTTGACACGTGTTAATTAATTTTGATGTTAACAAACCACACAAACGTCAAACTGGTGTTTAATTGCCATAACGCCGGGCTAAGTTAAAATTCAGCCAGGAATGGTTTTCTGTTTGCACGGAAAACATATGAAAACCATTTGTACACATCGATTTACTGTCGAATACTTAAATGTTTAGTTTTGTTATTTCAATATTTGTATTTATTGTTCAAAATAATAAAATGGAATGAAATGAAATACATATGTTCACAAATGTTTCCAAATTTGAATTTCAGTTGTGTTTAACCGCCACCACCGATCTGAGAACAAACAAAATTTCAAATGGGTAAGTAAGAAGTGTTTGAGTTTAAACCAACTGTGCCAACCAACACTGCCGGGCAAAAGTGTTGACATACCACAACTTCATTAAATATTCGGGACAGTTGATCGCGGGGCTATGACAAATGGAATTTTGTTTGTTCTGACTATTGGCCCACTGTATAGGAAGTTTTAATATCAACCAAAGTATGGAAATTATTCGTATGAAACCTGGCTTAGGCCCGACATTAAGATTTAGTACCATCGATTCATTAGCCATAATCTGGGTGGACATGTTGCTGTAGCTCATGTTTACAACACCTACTTAGAACTAATGGGACTACAGTTGACTATATTTATAACGATATACTCATAGAAAATTTAATTTATTAACCGATTTCTAGGAATTATAGTCAAATTTGAATTTACAAATTTAGTTTTTTAAATTTTTACAAAAAAAAAAACAAACGAATATGAGGTACAGTTTTATATACTTTTTCTGACCAATATCTCTGTAGCTGTTTCGAGTAAGATATTAATCTCTAAATCTTCTCAACATAGTTAATGTAGTGGGCTTTACAGCTCCCGGTCATGGAGGACATAAATTAAATCGTGCATAACACAAAGATTTGGCTTCAGTTCCACATCTATTCCGTAATGGAATGTTAAGGGAGTCTAATTCAATCAAAACAGGCTTTTGAGAGGGTCTACATCAAATTCTTAATCAGATTTAGTCCGTTTCAGATTTTGTCTATGAGAACACTGTACAACACCAAAAAAAAAAATTAGAATGTCCGACATATAAATTTTGATAGAGGAGGCAAAAAGAAGACTGACAAAAAAGTCCCATACCTTGAGGAGTTAGAGGGTTAATATATTTAACAAAAATGTTTTCCGTAACATTCCACATACATTTGCTGAACACACCATATAATTTAACGGTTAGCTTTGCTCGACTTTCTATGCCGATTGATAATACATCCCCCTAAAATGAAACCCTTACGTAAACTTTTGTTGCAGATTCAAATTTATTTTTATTGTCAAAATAATCAGTGTTTGATAGTTCAACAGTGAAATTTATTAGTTTGTAAATTATAAGTATTGACGCCGTCGCTGTCGTCCTCATTATGTTCAGCGCTACGATTAAAATGTGTGGTTACTGTTTACTATTTGGGTAGCAAACACCCAATATTTTTCAACACTACCTACCACCTGTCAAACATTTATTATTATTTTAGTGTTTACATGTTTGCATAGTTCATCGCAGCCGAAAACTCATTTTTAACAAACATTGATTTTCTTATTGTGTTTAAGACTCGTGGATTCGTCAACCTGTTAACCTTAATAAACATTATACTTTTAAATTTCTGTTACTTTTTGTCTTTTTAAATTTGTCCTCCGAAGGTTTCATTGGCACTTTGTAAATAACCCAAATGTCCTCTTTTATTGCCACAAATGTCCTCCTTTCCAAAAAATCTTTATGGTAACCCTGGATACATGAGTCGTTTTTTTTTGTCTCCTCTATCAAAATTTATATGTCGGACCTTCTCAATTTTTTTTTTTTGGTTATTGATTAACATCTAGTCTGTATCTACAAGAACGACAAGCCTCCAATCGTCAAGAAATCCTAAAATTCACCAATGTCGACCAAATCCAATTGAGTTCGGGCTTAGTCCGATCTATAACTATGCGGAATGTTTGTTTAACCTTTAACTGATGAGATGGTGGTAAATTTTACACTTTATCACTTTGCCAAACATGTTTTTTCCCCCTGAAGAAAACTGGGCCCACGTGTCTCCATGTCAAAATTTTTCTGAACTATTTTAGTGACTTTCATAATAAGTATCAGCGATCAGGCCACGGATATCTGGCGAGCAGATACCATTAAAATACCTATAGAACAGCGATATACAACCCAAGTTCCGGCGACACTGAACTGCCCTACTATCATCTAACATCAACACCACTCTCATCTGTACACGATCTAGGAGCTGCAAAGATTCATTTGAAACCGCTGCCTTATACAAGGTGGCGCAAAAGTAAACTTCCGATGTTTTTTGGTGTAATTAAAAAAAATTAAAAACTTTGATTCTTCTTGTGGATTATTTATTTTTTATTTTATTTTATTTAATTACAATACAAAGTAAATTTATATTCTAATTTTTGGGTCCAAGGATAAACCGAGTGACAAAGACTATTTGGCTTGATTTTTTTGCAGCGACAGACCAAAGCCTCTGGTGGGAATCGAACCCACAACCCCCACGCTGATAGGCAAGCACGCTACCAACTCGCCTACCGGGGCGCTTTTCTTGTGGATTATTTTTCTTTGGTCTTTTATATTTTTTTTTTTTTTTTTAAATTTATGTAAATGGCCGCCGCCAGAGTTGCCACTGACATTAGGGGCCAATCGCAAAATTTATAGCATTTTCTGATAGGAGGATTACTTTTGCTTAACCCGTTATGAGACTTTTATTCCATCTTCGGCCGGATGTATCGGTTGTAAATATATCGGTTATCAGATGGGGTGAAGTACTCGTTGCATCGCTTAAACAGGTTAAACTCTTAAGTCCTTATTTGTAGCTTTGAAAATGGGGCTATCCCAATATGTCGGCAACGAAAATCAGAAGGATAGAGGACAGAACTCTGTGGCCCTCCTGCGGTATTCAGAGCCACGTCGTTGGTTTCACCAAGCCTGTTAATAGATCGACTCCATCGTTCAGAAAGGAGCATCATTAGGTCTCCAGTAGATCGGTTTCTTCAGAAGGCCGTTAGACTAGATAACTTACCCGTTGGTGGATAACCACAATTTTCGAGAGCGCAGAACATATTGTAATTGAACGGTATCCGGATCGGCAGAACATTGTGAACTTCACAACGTGAAATATAACTACCAGCACGGTATGACATGTAGAAAATATTACGCAATGGGAGAGCTTTCGTCGAGGAGAATTTACATGGGACAAGTGCTGAAATATCATGCGGGTTGAGGTCTGGAAGAATCTATAATATCCACGTCTACGAACAAATATCAGAGACATTTCCTTAGGTGATTTTCTTCTATTGCAAATTCTCCAATTCTAATATTGTGATCAGCAAATATTACCCGTTTGTGGTAATATTTCTCAGCAGTCCAATTCCTTTCAATTGTTAAGAAAAACCAATTCAAAGAACAATGATTAAACTATAACTATGATTTAATCAAAGAATCGCATTTAATTTAAGAACAAAATCGGTAAAATAAGTGGTCTAGCTCAAATCTTTTCTTCATCTCACAGCCTTCATGTTGTAGGGTAACCCAGTGCGATCTGGGCCATACAATTGTGACTCCTCTCCCAAAGACACACTACAGACAGACACTTGCAACTGTCATCGTGAACCGGTGACCCAATATTATCGGTTCATACCAAAATTATTGTAGTTTTTTCGCCAAATTCCATTTGTGTTGAACACAATTTACAATCACCGATCAACTGACAAAAAATATGACAACGGTGCCATAATTATGCTGTCTGCGGGGAGCCATACAATGTTTCATCTCATCCTAATTAATGAGATTTGCTCATGTTGCTGGTTGGATGCATTCAGAAACATGTCGCTTTGTACATATCCAACAGCGAGTTCAAAGTTCAATTGTTAACCCACAAAAAAAAAAGTGACAAACAACAACAGCAGCAACAACAACCAGCTTTAGACAGACATATTGTCATGATTTCCATTAATTTCTCGGCACTTGTTGGTGCGGTTGTTGTTGTTTTTGTTTTTGCGCGTCGCCTTCTGTAAGGAAACATTTTCTGTGTAAAATGTAATTAAACAAAAGACATTTGAGGATGACTCTGTGGGCAGGACAGACAGGACAGAACGACCGACCGACGGACAGACACTTGAGTGTTCCACTCTGACTGAAGTAGGAGGTGCCATGTCATACAGACGCACTCAAGACGCAACACTCGAAAGCAGCAGCCGATCAGGAAGCCATGAAGAGTTGTTAGAAATTATGCATTTCCAATTGTGGGGTTTTGGTGTCGGTGCCGGAGACGGTGCCGGTGTTGCTGCTGCCGCCGCTGATGTTGTTTGCTATCATATGTAAAACATACGCAAAATATTTCCAATTCTTATTGCAGACAGCGTTAAAAACGACTGTACATATGTACCGGGCATATGTTAGTATGTCTGTCTGTCTGAGCATACATATGAGTTTGACTGTCTAAAATGTTGATTTTAATGTTTGTCAAAATACAAAGACTTAATGCAATATGATGCGTTTAGTTTGTTTTGCCATTTTTGCGGCCTGACAACTAGACCCGTAAGTAGTCTACAACCCAGCAACAATTTTGGCTGTTGACAATCGACCAAAAAAAAAACTATAAGAAACTTATGTCGTTCCCGTCATGTGGGCTCTTTGTAGAGAAAAATCAGCGTTGCCAATGTCTACGACAGTAATCTAAACGTGATTTACGCTTACCGCCCATCTAGCGATTCTAAATCCCGTGCACTTTCATTAACATCATATTTTAAAAAATCGTTATTGGTGAGCTCGAATGGTAAATGTTAGTCAACAGGTGCTACTTTGGGCTAAGTAAACAGAGTCACTCCTTGATGGGCAATCGTTGCGTTCTACATGCTAGATACTTTCATATACATTCATTTCTTTTTTATAAAGCTTTTGGTTTTTTCATTAATATCTTATATTACAGACTCAATCGTATTATCGGCTACCTTGTTTGCGAATATCGGACTTACTTTTCCTAATAAATATTTCACTACACTTAAATACATCGGCACCCATTTCTCCAATCATTGGTTTATTATGTGCTATAGTCTTCCGTAATTAGAAGAGAACTACTGTTTACTAGCACATAGCGACAAGTAATAAAGCAAACACATAAATCGAGTATTTAATTCTTACTATAATTTCTTACTTGCTTTTAAAACTATCCCATTTATACTTATTTAAGGATAACTAACTACGAATCGCCCCTATTTTTTTTAAATACGATTTTAGTTTAAATTAAGAATATTCGGCTTGAATTAAGAATGCCATTTTTCTTTCTGTGTACATTATTCCATTGATACCACTCAATTGGTTTTGTCCTGCAGTGAGAAGACACCCAAAAAAATATGTTTTATGTAACTTCTCGTTTTCTTAAAATCAGTAGTCGCTTTTGTAAGCTTTCTTTTATGTACACTTCAGTTCGTTTTGTGCCAGTAGTCCTTTGAACCATTTTTTCTGCCGCTTCCAGAGTTTTTATTGATTATAGTTTTTATAACTGTTGAAAAAGTATTTCTGGATACACCCAGCTATTTTCTAGCTATTGTTTTAAATGACCTTTTCTTATTTTCGAAGAAATAATCAAAAATTCGATCACGCACTTTTTGCTGATACTCGATATTTGTAAATAAATAACGACTTTGAATGACATTAAATCATTTTCAGACGAAATACTTTTTGAAGGCTGCAAGTTTTACTTGGAAATCGTACGGTTCTTGGGAGATGTTTTTTTTTTTTTGGCTATCACGATCATAATGACGTTTCAAAAGAAATGATGAAAACTACGAAACTTTACACTTAATAAACGTGTGGTTTTAGTATCCTGAAAACAAGTTCCACGGTTTGGCGTGACAGTGACTACAAATACTTTTCCAATTGAAACATTTTTTTTTTTGACTCAGGGAAATCAATTGGAAAAAACCGTAGTCAATTATGTCATTAATTGCAGAGTAACACAAATTCAGCATTTGAAAAACCAAATCAATTATTCCCAATTCACACTAGGCAATTTTCATTGCCGCAATTCTCAGTTTGTGGGAAACTAAAGTAAGGGGAATGGAAATGGAAAAAAAATTGCTCATACTGGCAATTTCATTTTGTATTTTTCGTATTTTGATATTTTGAAAGTCGGTTGTATTTGAAAATGCAATAATGAAAACAAAAATTGCCGAAAAAGAATATCCTAGTGTGAACACTAGAGACTCATTGAAATTGCCGCAAGTAAAATTGCCAAGTGTCAATCGGGATCAATATGTTTAGACTATGCCACAAAAAAAAAATACAAAAGTGTGTGTAATGAATAACCACTATTAGATTCTGATTTACTGTGTTCCACTGAGTACAAAAATGGTCGATATTTTTTTTTCTATGGATTTATAAAAAAAAACATTTTTTTTGTGATCATAAATTTTTGAGACCTAAATTGTCATAACTGGAAAACGAATTGTTCAATTAAGTTAAAATAAATTTACAAAAAAAACAAGCACTAAATTATTTGTAATCTTATAGATTTTCAATTTATATAAAAATAGGGGCCCCGGTAGGCGAGTTGGTAGCGTGCTTTCCATTCAGCTTGGGGGTTGTGGGTTCGATTCCCACCAGAGGCTTTGGTCTGTCGCTGCAAAAATCAAGCCAAATAGTCTTTGTCACTCGGTTTATCCTTGGACCCAAAAATTAGAATACAAATTGACTTTGTATTGTAATTAATAAATAAAATATAAACAAATTTAAGTTGAACAAAATGGTTTTTCATAATTTTTGTTAGTGAAAAAATTCTTTAAGAAATTACAAAAAAGTGTCCTATATGTGCAGTTTATCATAAAGCTACATATCTTACAATTTAAATAAGGCATAGATCATTAAAATCGATTAAGGATTTTCGCTTTTGTTCACAATTTAGTGAAGGTCCCTTCTGGAATCTACAATGCCATAAGAAGTACCATTTAAATTCCCAATGACTTTGCTGGAACTGCGATGCAGAGCATACGGCAATATTCGAAATTTGTTTCCTGTACTGTATTTTCCAAACTGCCACAACTCCCCACGAGAGCACCCTTTGTCTGAATGATATGCACGTACATACATACATATTTTTTCCTATGACATTTTCTGAGATTTAAGTAGTTTCAGATGTAGAGTGGAATGAACGAAACTACAGCCGCCGATAGCAACAAAAACCAAAAAAAGACACAACAAAATATTATGTGTTACAACAATAAATATTAAGTCAAGCATTTCGTCCTCATATCATGTCAGACGGGCGGACGGACGGACACATAGACATCGTAGTTGTCTGCAACGAAATCAAATGCGCCTCCGATGCAAATGCATCAGCTAGTCAGACAGACGGACCGACCGAATAATATTCTTCCTCGTCATCAAAATATCAACAAAAAGTCAAGAAACCATCTCAGAATGATTTTGTTCTTTTCATTAGATTTCGACGTGTATTACAATGCATTTACACACATCGGCAAAACAAGAGCAAACAAAAACAACAAATCGGTGACCACAGCATCACCGGCCAGCCGCCAACCGCGCCTATATAGGCCGGTCGGCCATATGGAAACATTTTGTTGCAAGCAACAACACGAAAACAACAAATTCCCTATCATTTGTTTGACCATCGAATTGAGGCATGTATCTTTTTTTTTTGTTAAATGCATTTTTATGTGTTTTTGTTTTTTTGGTGTAAATATTTTTCTCTTATGAATACTCTGGGCTTTTGGTCGGTCGGTCATCCTTGTCTTTTTTTTCTGTACATCAAAATTTGCCTGAGAAAATAGTTTCATTAGACATATTGCAAAAAAAAACATTTAACGCCGCCACTAAAAAAAGTCATCTTCATCAGCAGTGTGACGCTTCGATGGTCGGTATATGGAGCGATGATGATCATTCACCACGTTTTTATGGATGCGTATAGACAGGCGTGCTTCATCTGCCCAGAGGAGTAGTGCAAAGGGGAACTCTCAGCCTTAACAATTATCTACAAACATATTTATATTTGACTTATTATATTTCGAATGGGTTACTTACTTGCTTGTTTCCCTTAACATTCCATAAGGAACAGACGCGGAACTTCTCTCAAATCAATGAGCTGTGACTACTCACTGACCGGGAGCTACTGTTTTAAGCCGGCTCCGAACGGCTAATGTTTTTCCAGAGCAGTTTTACATGGCTTAGAGATTACTCTCTCACTCGTCAAGTCGCCAACATTTACGAGGTGGAAAACAGGCGCTGAATAATGTTTTATGATCTTACGCGGTTTTGAACCTGGGTTTATTTGTGTGATAGCCGCACACACTAGTTACCACACCACGGCTGTCCAGAAATTCGAATAGGTCACGGACACATATTCGGGAAAACTGAAAGACAACTTCTAAATTTGTAATTACAATTGTTGTCGAATGATTTATTCATTATTTTCATTTCTTCTACAGCATTTCCGAAACAGATTTAAGATTTGAGGACTAACGATTTTTTATTGTTGCTGTCAATGGACAAAGGAGGATTTGTCGTTGTCAAATGGAGTGAAATTAGGGTTGCCAGATACAAACTGTCTTATATGTGGAATCCTGAAGAAAACTCGCACTAAATATATGAAATATCGAAATAAGAATCAAAATATTTTCTGCAAAAAAATAACTAATTCCCGATATTTGAAAAAATATTTTCGCTCATCGACATAAGACTTTGCTCAGGGATAAAATTCTGTTAGGGTTGCCAGATGGGCTGCAATGGGCTTGATTTTCCAGATAATTGAAGCCAATTCCAAGCTCTACAATTTCGATATAGTTGGAAAATTTGAATCATTTCAAGTATCTGTGTGAAATTTTACAATTTCGATGTTGCTGGATTCTCCAGCATAATTTCTCCAGACCTCAAATATAGAATTCGTGAGGCTTTCGAGGACATACGGCAGCCACTTTGCGATTTAGTTATGGAAAATGTCATAAAAACAATATTGTCCTGTAAGCGTGGTCGTGGTGGCCATTTGGCTGATGTTGTTTTTCATTGTTAACGGCATACCTTCCTCTTTATTATGAAATAAATATCCGATCATTTATCTCAAAAAATTTCATTTTTCACAACACCTCTTGTTGGAAAACCCTGTGTATGATTGGTTAAGGAGAAGGTGGATTATGATGCGTACAAACCAGGGCTATGTAGTCGGAGTCTGACAAATTCCCAGGAGTCCGTGTTTTTTTACTTACATTTTCCATAAAAAAGAAAAGTAAATAATATTTTTTTTTTAATTTTTAATTTTTTTTTTTTTTTATTTCAGAAATATTTTCGCTTACTTGACAATGTGTCTTTTGCATACAAATGCAGCACACAGTGAGATAGAGTCTAATAATAGCGGACGGAAATACAACTTTCTAAATTTTGTTGACTCCTTGGCTTGACTCCTCAGCCCTGGTACAAACTGGAACCATTTGGAATTTGCTAGAGAAGTCCGGGGTGCAATGCAGCTGGACATCAATGTTGTCAAGGAACCTGCTCCCGAGATGAGTGAGTCGTCGTTCCTGTAGATCTGGACCACAGTGGCACGACAAATGTTCTACTGATTGTTCTTCTTCGACATCGTTGCACGTTCTACAGTATTCATCCCGAGCTATACCCATAGGAGATGTCAGGGGTGCAGAACCCAGGTAAATGTTACCTTGTGTCCTTGGATTAGGATAAGGGATTTAATATATTCTACGGTACATCTGAGACATGTTTATCTCCGAGGGCCATTCACGATATGAAGCCAGAGACCGTCGCCATGTTCTTCGAATAATCAGTAGATATTTCACAGGTATCTGCCCTTGATGTTAGGACTGTCAGCCAGGATACCCGGCTTTCCGGGGAACCGGTCATTGTCAAACGGCCGGTTGATCGGACAATGCACTTTATACGAGTTCAGTCCAAAACTGCATCTATTTTATTCGTTTGACTTCGATGCTGACAACATTGTTGCTATTCATGACAGTGGTGGAAAGGGAAATCGTCATCCCTCGCGAAGATACAACTGCCGGTTTCTACATAATTGCGACATAGATCATGCGCTGCTGTTACTTTTTACATCGAAAACGTTTCACAGTTACTGCTAATTTCTTAACGATTAATTAAATAAAATAGTCTGATTGCTCGGAAGCTTTCAATACTTACTGCCCCCACACATTTGTTGGACTAATATGTTTGTGCTACGTTCCTGACTTATAGTTTATCTGATTTTTGTCTAACGTGCCAAGTTCAAAACATTGTGCGTTTCTGACGACTGTCTGCCAATCGTGTCTATGTACATCTATATACCATATATTTACTTTACTTTACTATGTACATACATACAATGTGGTAAATATATATATACACGTTCCATTTACATACAAACAATTTCTATGTATTCCCTAACAAAAAACACGCATAAAAAAATAGATGTATTTGAAATTTGTCTAAAAAGCATCGTTGTCGTACTTTCTTTTCCTAATGATTAATTTTTTTCGGACGTCTAGTGGACCTCTGGCAGACGGGGGAAGTTAGTTTCGAATATGTTTTCACACTACGCATTTTGTCATGTTTTTATGTACATACGTATGTTTTGTTTTTTTTTTGCTCTTTTTTTGTAATTTCACAAAAATGTTTCTAAGAATTTGCATGTGTATTAAAAAGAAAATAAACGACGACTAAAATCATTTTCGCGCGAAAGGAAATAGAAATGCCAAAATTACGAAAAAGACAATTTTAAAGTCTACTGCACTCGTAAAAATAGAATTGGCCACAAAAAAACTAAAAACCAAATGAAAAAGTGACGATGAATGTTTGATAGGTACGTATGTCTGTATGTTTGTACACGGATGGTCTAGAAAATATGATGATGTTGCGGGTCGAGAATCGGAAACCCGGAGACATCAGAGTTTCAGTTTCGTAATTGATTTTGATTGGCGAAAACACCAGCTACAATAACAAAGTCAATAGCAACAAGAGCAATGAATCATTGATCGGCTAAAAGTTGTTGATGGGACAGAGATTGGCGATATAATATCAGACTAATAGTGCTACTAGAGCAATCTTTGAGTGTGACTTGGAAACTTGAGAGTTGTCTATGGAAAACTCGTATAGGCCCCATCTCATATTCCAAGGATATCGGTGTAATCTCAAGTGTATGTGGCTATGAAAGAAGAATGTCCCTACCTAAGGTTCATTGGGTTTCACATATACCGATAAATAATCAGACAGATCGATTCTTATTTGGAATGGATTTAGTAATGAGCAGTAATGTAGGATTTAGTAATGTACGTAATGATGATGAGCGATACTCAAATAATGAACACTGAAGGTGACGAACAAAACTTCAACTTGAAACCTCTCCTTAATGCTGTACACCAAGGGTGTCGAACTCGCGGCCCGCATTGTATGACTTTGCGGCCCACTCGGTATAATAGAACAAAAAATAAACGAAAATTTATATTTAAAATAAATCTATGTATATATAATTTACTATAAAATTTAAAGTATTTTATTTTTTTGTGGCCCAAATAATATTTTACATTTTTTATTTGGCCCTCGTTAGGCTTTGAGTTTGACATGCATGCTGTACACCATATTAGGCATCAGGGAGCGTAAGGCATAAATGGTCCAAACAATAGATCCTTCTATGACAACTTTAACTATTGGAATCAGGACTTTGCCTTAAGGCGGCTATTTGCAGACGCGGAAGCCTCGGGCGCTATTCTACTGGTGAGGCAGCATTAGGCGATGGTCGTGGGTTTGGGTTAGCGAAGAATTGATGCTTAAGGGAATAGGCAAATGAAATATTTTAAATACCATGTTGACCACACGCCTCAACATTTTGAACCAGCATATCTTATACACTTTCAAAGATATGATAATGAGGTTAGTACACATGCTATTAGTACAGACATAAATACGTCCTGAAGAAAGTAGGCAGTGCCACGTCCCTTTATAAGAAAATGCCATATTTGTCATAATAATGTTTTGGATCGTAGTGGAATTTTAACAGTGTATTCCTATTGACCGGGAAATTATCATAGACTCCACCCAAATATCTCAAACGTTTGATGGACCATTTCATAAACTGTTCAGAGTATAAGGGTGAGATTTGGTAGACATACATACTCTCGACTTTTGAGACATATTTGACATTATTTCAGTTCTGGCTCGCAGTTCTAGCTTTACTTTCTTCATATTACAAAATAATACAAGCAAAACATTCGCATTAGAAGCCACTTTGGCATTTTTTTTTTGTTGCTGTTGCTCTTTTTTCCATTTTTCTTTTATTTGTGTTTATTTTAACTTTTTTTTTAACTAAAGCAACGAGTTACGCAATTGTTCAACTGAAAAGTTCTAAAGCTGCCAGACTTTACCATTTTAAATTGAAATTGGTGTATTCTTTAGTCGTTGTCTTAGCAAACATTTAAATATTTTCTATTAAAGAAACAATATTCTAAAAAATTGCTAAATGCTGACAAAAGTAAATTGGATAGCCGAAAATTCCAGATGGTTATTAAGATTTTTTAAACGGATTGAGGTCAGCTTCCTAACTTCATTATCATTTCCCAGATCGTAATATGTGTGTTTTTTTTTTAAATGAATATGAAAAATTTTTGGAAGACTGAAATTTTTTGTTGACTTTTTTGGGTAATTTTTCAGGCTCTATGAATTTTTTGGGCGCATTTTACATTTGGGTTGTGTTTCATAGAGTCGCATTTTCTAAGGGCTATATGAAAAATGCGTCACCAAAAAAATTAAGAATTCCTTTAAAAAATCGCATACGATATTGGGGAATTTTGGATAATGAAAAAAAAAATTGGAGAGTTTTCACAATTTGTTTTGTTGGTAATTCGTTCGTTTTTCAACGAAAAATTCCCAAATATTTTAATTATTTGTGAAAATAGTGAAAGCTTTTAATCTAGAAAACATCTGGATGCGTTTAAAAAAATCATCCCAAATGTGGGGTGATTAAAATTGGGGATATTTTTCATGGGGGCCACTGTTCACGGAGCTACTGCGCCCAAAATGGATAAAATGAAATGTCTATATTGCCGAAAAGACTTTGATGATATTTTGACACTTTTCTTCATTTGGGGCATTCTTTATTTTTTTGGGGGCAAATGTTCTCCCCCTTTATTTCCTGACCTGATTTTAAGGATATCACGTGTACTTTTTGAGATAAATTCTGTAGAAATTTTGGGCATATAAAAAATAGCCCAAAAACGAAAAATGAAAATTTATCAAAAAATTATGAGAAATCCCCAATTTGTTTTTGGTATTTTTTCTAGTGAAAGTGACCCAATTTTGTATGGGATTTTTTGTGTTTTTTTTTGTGCAAATGTTTGTTTTAATTTTTGGGGCATTCTGTTACTCGCAAAGTTGACGTCACTTATGAGGTGGAAACGGTCGGAGCTATTTGTTTCCGCGTTCTTACCAGAATTTGAACCTGAAGTTTCTGTGTGATGGCCGCAGGTTGTGGTGCATTATTGGGTGTACAATTTGGTTCTATTTATTTTTTGTTTTATTGCAAAACAAAGTAAATTTACGGAAATGAGCCTTAATCTGCTGCCCAATAGAAGTATTCGGAGAGTTGACATTGGCCCGTGCTTGAATCTTCAGCTGCAGGAAACCCGGTTCGACCGTTGTCATCTTCACGATCCCACTGAAAATTTCAAAACATTTTCCTGATCTCAATGCATTGGCTATGACTAGCATCTCCCTGTTCTCGCATTTCTTAACATCATTAAGCCAACTCAGTGGTGATACACACACCCCTATATACCCCCTAACTTCTTGGAATTGCTGGACGATATTTGGTCATCATGTTGGTTGTGGACATTGTGAGAAATTGAATCCTTACCAGGAATAATTATTAATGACTCAGTATTAATTTTAAATGTCGAACACTACCTTCCCTCTGTTAAGCTTACACACAAGCACAACAACTAACTGTATAAGTCGTGCGTTTACATTTTTTGTTTTTTTGAAAATTATTTTTGTAAAAGGAATATTTTGAAGCCCAGATACGCGTTCAGCTATCGAAAAACAGACAGCAAAGTTGAACTCCCCATACCGTACACTAATGCATTCACTCCCCATCTCATTCATAGTCTCGCTAGAGAGTATCTTCAGTATTACGTAGTTGTTGGGTTGGATGATCGGCCGGTAGCCCGGTCAGTTGGCTGTTTGGTAGTCATTTGCAAATTTCCTTTCATGATTATTAATTACAATTGGTGGCTACTGCAACGACCGCGGCAATGACTGCTGCAGCTGATTCGAAACATAACAACAACAAGAATTAATGGCGCCACACGTTATTCAAGTTTCTTGAAGCTTTTAATGTTGTACATTAAATCAAACATCTGATTCTGCATCATGTCTGACTGGGCACATATGCGCATTATGTACAGGGTGGCCCGTAAGATGATATACAAATGGAATTGGATTAATTCTTCTACGTTCGGTTTTGTTGCGCCGTTGACCAAAACATTACCAAATGTTTTCGTGTTTATGAAATTGCTCACGTAGAAAATAAAAGGAAAGATATCCAAATTCAATAACGAGATCGTTTATTATTTTCTAATTTGTTTGCAAAAATAGAAATGTTTAGAAAAGGTTTCAAGCTTGTTTCGATTGCAGGCATGGTTCAAAGTAAACACAAGCTTGAAACCTTTTCTAAACATTTCTATTTTTACAAAGAAATAGAAATAATAAATGATCTTGAACTCGACTAACAAAAACAAAACTGCATGAAGAATACAGATCAACAAAACATAAACAAAATTAAAATTCAGTAACTTGTAAAGGGTGTTTTTTATTGGGGTATAGAACTTTAAGTAGGCATCACTTTTTTTAACTGGCGGAAATTTTGTCAGCTGTCAAGTGATTAATATTTAGTTTGGTTTGTCATTTCATCATGAACAGGTTGACAAAGGAATAACGCTTGCAAATCGTGCAAATTTATTTCGAAAGTAATGGTTCAGTTCGCGAAGTTCACCGCAAGCTCCGTCCGAATGAATCGATTCGCCACCGTGCACAGCAATTGGAGCTTTGTCCATCAACTTTATGGAAGATTTTGCGCAAAGATCTTGGCTTGCGACCTTACAAGATCCAGCTTGTGCAAGAATTAAAGCCGCGAGACCATGCAATGCGTCGTGATTTTGGTGTATGGGCCGAAAATGAGATTCATCTCGATGATGATTTTCATCACAAAATTTTGTTCAGTGAAATTGGACCTGTAGAATTGGCTTTATTCGAGCCAGCCGCGGCGGCCACATGCCCGAAATCATATTTAAATTAATTTAAATTAATGGCATAAAATTATCCTTCCAATAAAGCCAAATTGATGGACATTAAAACGATTTTCTTGTGTTTTATTTCAATTCGAAGTTCTATACCTCAATAAAAAACACCCTTTATGTTGATCACTCTCACGCCATGACTACACATTTAATACAGTTTAGTCCTAGTAATCACTTGAATCCGTCGTTGAGATGCATTGGCGGCTGTGTCAAACTATGAACACATTCAATAATTTAATTTTTAACCCGGGAAATTTACCGATTTTTTACTTCCCGATACCCGGGATTTTTGGTCTAAATTCCCGGGAATAAAACACTATCAAAAAAATTAAACTATTCACGATTTTACACCCTTTTCACAACATTAACCGGGAAATTGTACGATTTTTTTTTACTTGGTGAAACATTCCTGAACTAGTTGATCTTATTACATTTAAATTGTACAGGATAATATTTTCAAGATTAATTGCGTATGATTTTTAAATAAAGTTTTATTAAAAAAATTTTAACATGCCTGTATTATTTATTTTTAAGTTTTGGTTAAAAAAAAACAATAAAATTTTAAAGTTTTTTTTTTGGAAAAATAGTAATATTTTTTATTTTATTTTATAAAGAAAATCAAGTACTTCACGGGAAATTAAAACCCCAAAACAATTCATTTATTGGGCCTTAATCCACTAAGTTTTGTAAGTGACCGTTCAAGTTCGACTGCCCAAAATTCACAGTATTGCATAGCCGAGAAATTTGACAATTGATTAAAAAAAAATAAGTGAAGTGGAAATGTTCGAAAAAGTGAAAATTGTCTGCTTTATTTTTTGTTTGCGCCTCCAAAGTTGATGAACCTTTGACTATGCCGAGATGTTATCATTATGTCAATGATCGGTGAGTTGGACTTTATGAGTACGAGAGTAATCCCAAAGTCAAGCAAAGTTTCTCCAGAGAAAGAATTAGCCGTTCGGAGCCACCTCTGAAACAGTAGGTCCAGGTCAGTGAAATGTGTACTAACCATTTCTAAGGTCCGCAATCGTATTTTCAATTTTCACACGGCATCGTGCGATGGAATCAAACTTGTACTACGATGGTTGTGGTGGAAGGCATACGGACATTTTCTAGTGAATTTTTGGGGTCACCCTTTGCAAACAAAGTGCAATAGTATGGGTAGTTCCATATCAAACAAATACACATATAAAATACCATAGGGTAGTCAATATTCATGTTGTCAATCAATTTGGCTTACAAGTAAAAAATGACGCTCAAATGAGAAAGAATTATTTGTTGCGTTCTAGACGAAGCCTGATATCGCCTTACAAGTAGTTTTCTGTATTGGTAGGTTTGCGTTGTCAGATTTATTTTGTAGAATTTACACAAAAACTAAAAGTCTTAGCCACACCGTTCTCATGCTTTCTAAGCGATAAACGGCTGATTTCATTGTCTTTCGACATCGTTGCTTATGCTGTAACTGTCTGACCTAGAATGACGAACGATAACGTTCGCTTGCTTTCTCTTGTCGATACTCAGCAGTCACCAAAACGACAAAGCAAACCGAAATCTACGCTATCGAAAGAAAACGTCAGCATTGCTGTACAAAATCGCGGCCCAGTAGTTTTTGTCTGCAACTTAAGCGAACTAAAGTACTCAATTGTGTTTTATCTTTTGTTTAATTGAAAAATACGTTTGAGGTCGTCTCCTTGATACGGATGTGGGTTCCCACACCGAGTCAGAAAGTACATCCATTATTCGAGGTTCGTCTCCGGGTCTAGACTTCGTATTCAAATGCGTCAAATCGAATCCACATGGCCGACACAGGATTCATTTTCATTACCCACTGTTTGCTGGTAGCTCCTTGTGGTAGCTGGTAGCTCCGACATACATTAAATATCAATCTCAGTTCCACCAAAATGAATATTTCGAAAAAAAATGTAATCCCTAATTTTTAAAAAACCTGTCGTCTGGTAAAGTATCGTTTTTACTTCGCAGATCTGTAATTGTTGCTCTGGCAATATTTTCACTCACAAACGGTAATAATATGTGAACGAACAGTTAAGAAACGATGGATCGCTGGCTTTCGTTCGCATAGATTTCCGCTAGGCAGTAATTCTCATTTATGCTGCAAGTATTTCGTTGGTTGAACGATAACAATAATTTCGTGACTGTGCTGAATATTTCATATTTATTCAAACATGGAAATATTTTCATATTTTGTATGAACAACGTTCGTAAAATATATGAAACCTATCATACAAACTATAAAATGACTTTGTTGTCTGAAAAATAAGAAAATTTAATTATTTTTTACCACAATATTTTATTCTTTAAACTTTACAGTCGAACAGTCGCATTTTTAATGAAAAATATATGGTGGTTTTAATAAATGGTGTGTGATTTAACATGGATTGGTTCATATGTGAGTGATTGTGCCTAAGCATGTCAAGAGTGTAATATATTAATGAATGTTTATAGTAGGAACGTATAAGCGACATAGTTTGCATACAATTACTTTTCTCTATCCAGACTTACCTAAAGAAGCTCAAGAAAAATCCGGTCAATACAATGATTTTTCATACATTGTTTTGAGGAAAAATATTGATTGTTCTGAATATTAATTAATTGTGGTAAATCCACTGCAAAAAAACAATCTGGGTGAGTAATGTTTTGAGGAAAGAATATTCTATTGCGTTAGTCTTTTTCCAAAGTCTGAAATGGTCGAAGATGACTTCTGCGAGAGCCTAGGCCATTGTCCAAGCCATGAGAAACTGCTGTCGGGAAACAGAATATCCACGAAACACAGCTGTTTTGTATCGAAAAAATTACATATGTATGTAAAGTTTCATATGTATCAGACGATGTGTACAAGTTTTACAGATAGAAAATTTGACAGTACATATGTAAAAACAAAACATATTGTCTGCTGGCAGAGAGTAATAGCGTAGGCATTTTGAAAACAGTTTATTACCAACTGATTGTCAAATTTTTTTTGACATTTACATCAATATAAAATAGATTGAAGGCCGTGGTGTGGTAGGTAGTGTGTGCTACTATTACACAGCCGAGTTCGAAACCGGGTAAGACCATCAAACATTTTTTTCAGCGGCTGTTTCCACCTCGTAAATGTTGGCGACTTGACGAGTAAGAGAGCAATCTCTAAGCCTTGTAAAACTTCTCTAGAAAAGCATTAGCCGTTCGGAGCCGGCTTTAAACAGTAGGTCCCGGTCAGTGAGTATACAAAATTATATCGTACACAGCTCACTGATTCGAGAGAAGTTCCCCGTCTGTTCCTTCAGGGAATGTTAAGGGAAATAAGTAAGTATAATTGATAGACGGTGAAAAACCACTAAACAATACCGAAATTGCTAAAACAGTTAAAATAAATCTTAAAATTCAATTTGATAGCAACTGATTTGCCGACTGCGGTTGACTGTGAGTACAGCGGTTGATTGTGACTGTGTTGCCATATTAAAATACCTAAATGCAGTTTGATTTTGTGGATTTACGTCAACGTTAATGTACATTAAGATGGGATAATGCAGAAGTTAATTGGAATTAAGTCTACGAATGCACATTAATGCCGTCAATGTCTACAATACATTGATCAGAACGTCGCGCGTCGTCTACTTTGATGTTAGGTTAGCGTAAGCCTCTCAGGTTTACATCACTTATTGGAGAGTCCCTGTCACCCTTAGTTGCTGTTTTCGACCGTGGTGGGACAACCAACCGTGATGCGACTTATTTGCAGCCACCAGGGTCAGAATTAGTTTTAAACCATTCCTATCTAATGGATACATAAATATCCAAGGAATCATACAAATCGTAGAAGCCGATGTTTTGGACAGGCAGTAATGGGTTAATTTATCTGCTTACATTCTATCTACTCTACTTTATATATATTCAATCCATTGCAGTATCCAATCCACGACTAGCCCCGGATATTTTTCCCTCTCTCTCTCTCTTGGATATCTTTATTGATTTCGTAAGCAGCGAAACTTGTCGAAAGTGGGCGTCTTCGAACTCCTTTTGCATAATCATATTTTTTGACAATAATATTTAAGTTTTTTGGTGGATTGTGGTTAAACAAGATTTTTAGAAAAATATGAGAATTAAAAAAACTCGGCTAAATGAACTTTGGCATGGGCAAAAGACACGTGTATGGAACTGGTGGTGGTCGGAAACCACTACCAGCATCAACAAAATTACAGAGCAGCATTATTTATGTAATTTATTTTATGTTTGGAATTTGCAGAACCAAAATAATTTTGATTCTTCTTCTTCCTTCGTTGAGTGCTGTCACAATCATACGGCTATTATGCTTTAGTTTAAACTCCCAGTATTAGAGGTTTAAACTGCAGTTAAACTTTGACTGAAAAAATTAATTGGTAGTTCAACTTCAACCTCGACTCATTTACCGGGTCTCAGTTATTTTACCACCTGGTCCAATGTTTGATCCAAGGTTTGCCTATGAAATAACATCCTCTTTAAAAAATTGAGTCCTCTCTTTCTATCACGATCACTTCATTTGTGGCCGTTTGTTTTTTTTCGATTACATTTTCTTGACTTCAGTTTTATTGGGCAATTTTGCATTCGTGCGTGCAACATCGTCATCATCATCCTCATCATCGCTTATGCATCATGAGCGCAGCCGAGTGACTTCTGCGGTACATTTGTGCATGTGTGTATGTGCGAGTGCGCATATAGAAAAAATATTTTTGTTTTTTGATTAATCGCACTACATTTCAATTAAATTGCATTAATTTGCTATACTTAAAGAACCACATTTATTTTCTTTGCCATTCATTGGATCTTTTTCGTGTTCATTCTTTTTTGTTTTGCATGCGACTCGCTCCGCTTTCGTCGACAGACACACACACTAGTTTTACTAATAAACTTTCACAAAAAATGACAGCATTAATGTATTAGATTAATAAATTCTATTCTATACTTTTTCTTTTTTCTAAATTTTGTTTACACAATGAATACCCCAAACACACACACACACTGAGATACAGACAGATACAATGTTAAAATACAATTTATTTCTTATGTACATTGACAATTTGAATTAAAGAAACAAAGTCTCCTGTTTCATCAATAGTGGATATAGAGATAAGCATGGTTGGTCCATAAGAAATAGGCAAAATAGGCGGGGGAGCCAGAGAGTTTAGGGGCACTGTGACTAAGACATTGGTTTGCAGCCGAACAAAAGTAATTGTGTTAACTCTCTAACAGGCAAAGAGCACTCTCCCTCTTTAAAAACATAAAACTTTCTAAGTCGGTTTATCCAATTTAAACTTTATCACTTGTTTTTATATATCGTCACCAGAAATCCAACAAGCATTTTCAAAACTTCACAGTAGAAGCCAAATATTGTTGTAAAATGTAAACACACTTCTTGTTACATAACATTGTAAATTTTGAATATTGAAGTGTAAAATTGCCAAAGACATTTAAGGCCACGATTTTGGGTTTTTTGATGAATGGTCATTTTGGATTTGAGGTGACGATATGTTCGTGGCGGCAGACTTCGCCTTACCTACCAAAATTGGAGTTGTATGAATTGTTTATATATCGATCTAAAGAGTCCGCCATTAAATTTTTTCCAACTAGTGCTTATTTCGTTATCGGGCCATGTTGAACGAATTTTTGTTTACAAAAATTAAAGAGGAGGCAACATTGGCAACATTTTGTTTCAACAGGACGGCTCTACGTGTCACACAGCCGAAGCTACACTCGATGTTTTGCGCCCTGTTTTTGAAGATCGCATTATCAGCCGCAGAGCTGATGTCGTTAGGCTACTACATGGCCAGCCGAGGCAGCCATTTGAATGAAATTATTTTCCATTATTAACCGGAAGGATTGTAGTTTCAAATAAAAAAAGAAATTTGAGAAAATATCCAGTAGTTTTTTTTAATGAATTTTCGAAAATAAAAATTTATTAGGCGGACCTCATATATAAAAAAAAAAATGGAATGATGTTCGTTTGTAATGGCAAGTTAAAAAAAGCTACACCGTTTTGCCCATTTTTTTTTTTTAAATTTTCGTAATAAATCATTCAAAGCTTTGGAAACTATTATCAAAATAAAAAAAAAAAAAAAAATAAACGATCACTAAATAATAATTGTTCTCTTTTGTAATTTATGTAAACTTTCCCAATATCTTTTCACAACGTCCGCCTATGCAGCTATTAAATTTAAAAAAAATATCTAAATCAATATTTTTGTGGGTTGCGAACTATTTCAGTATCCAATCATAACCATTTATTATAGAATTTTATATAGAACAGTTTTATTTATATAGAACAGTTATATAATTTTTACAAATGGGCGTGGCATCGCCTCCTATTTTCACGAAGTACTTATTACTGCACCAAGCACATGCACTCACTCACATTTTCATACTCTCTTTGAGTTCATGACATATAGTGGTCCAAAATGATAAGGTGTACAGTAGCGTGTCCAATGGTTTGGCACTCATAACATTGAAACGTCAAAAGTAAAATTAACAATTATTTTACCGCTTTTCAAACGGCATCATTAGTTTTTTACACTTTCCAGAATTTTTCAAAAGTTGTATAACGTTTCTTTTTTAGTTTATGTAATATTTCCCAAAAAAAATATGACTCTATATGACAGCAAACGAACATAAAGAATTACTCAACTTATTATTTATATACATCAAATTAAACTCGAACACTTTTCTTTTAAAATGATGACTTTGAAAAAGCTTCTTATTAACCAACTTGTGCTTTAAATACGGAAAACCTAAGAAAACCCGAATTTTTCGCAAAAATCTGGTTGGTGGCATATCTAAACCTTTTCAAAAAAAAAAATCAAAAATACTTAAACCTATATGCCCTTAAAATCAGGTTGAGCCATAAGTTATGATGGTGCACTTGTATAAGCCCTTCGTCAGATTATGACCTAAAATAGCCTATGACTGCAGCCTGGCTGACAATAACATTCATGAAGATCGGACCAGGAATAAAAGACCAGGAAGAATTTCATCAAAATCGGTCCAAATAAATTAGCATCAAACATACATATTTTTTCCATACCACAAACATTAAGTTGTTTTGTATTACTTTTTCTTTTTTTTCCAATTTGTTAATCACTATACATCAATTCATCTTATTCTCTCGGTTGTTGTTATTACCTTAAGGAGCATAGGGGCATAAACAGATTTTGTACTTTGGTGCTTATCTACAAATACGTAATATTAATCCAAATATGCTTTCTGTCGAAGGCAATAAGCTTTACTTGATACAACCTCCAAACACGCGTTTTACTTGGGTGTGAATTATAAAAATACACACAAATTTTTAAGCGTGTATAAACTTACATTCATGTATGAATATATACAAACTAGTAAGTTGAAAAAAAAAATTTTGTTGAAAAAAAAAAGTTTTAGTTTAAAAAAAAATTTTTGTTGAAAAAAAAAAATTTGGTTGAAAAAAAAAATTTGGTTGAAAAAAAAAATTTGGTTGAAAAAAAAAATTTGGTTGAAAAAAAAAATTTGTTAAAAAAAAAATTTTTTGTGGAAAAAAAAAATTTGTTGAAAAAAAAATTTTTGTTGAAAAAAAATTTTTGTTGAAAAAAAAAAAATGTTTGTTAAAAAAAAAAAATTTTGTGGAAAAAAAAAATTTACTTGAAAAAAAAAATTTGGAAAAAAAAAATGTTTAAGAAAAAAAAAATTTTGGAAAAAAAAAATGTTTAAGAAAAAAAAATTTTGGAAAAAAAAAATTGTTGGTAAAAAAAAAATTTGGGGAAAACACAATTTCTGTACAAAAAAAATATTATTTTTTTTATTATTATTATTTATAGAATTATTATAGAATGCCTATTTAAATTCCTACGTACTGCGTGACAGAGTCAGTGAATCAGTGAATCAGGGAATCAGTGAATCAGTGTCGAGGGTAAATATATATAAAGATTTATTTGTTAACTCGTTGTTTCTCTTTTGCAGTTTCTCTTACTCATCATAAGCACCTCGAACATTTATTGTGTGTGAACATTCAATTGTGATTTTCGAAAAAGTGGTCACTGTTGTCGTAAAACCACCGAAAATCTTAAATACTTTCTCACACTTGATTGAATTCCACACAAGGTTTTGTGGTAACACTTCAAAAAACCGATGATAGTTTTGAAAGGCTGCCTGATAATAATTAACTTAAATGATATCAAAAATATAAATATATTTTTTTTAAAAACACATACAACGGATTATCGGTGTACACTTAACCGCATTGTTATGAAGTCGAAAATAATTAACAAACATTCACACACAAAAGTTGCTTAGTTTGAGTGAATTTCAGAATATCCGCTTGATTTCATATTTTATCCGTTGTTTCCTCTAACCAAAAGAATCATTGGCACGCCAAGCCAACTCGAATAAAATGCAACATTTAAGACAAAAACAAAATATTACATATACGAGTACATACACATACATAAGTATACGAACAATATCAACTTACAAAATGTATTGTATTTTTAGCTTGTATGACTCAATTTACAGCCAAAAGAAATTTGAAATAAGTAAAAAGAGAGAATCGAGTACCCAAGTAACGCAGTATGAGAAACACTATTTGTCGGCGAGGAACGACACTCTGATAGTCTACACAATCCTTGAATGAATTTTATTTTTGGAGTTAAATCCATTTTACAACATGACTTCAAACAAGTTCACAACTTTCACATTTATCCATAGATCTCCCTCAAATATCGTTTGTTTTCTTCAATTGGGTACCAGATATTCGGAAACAAAATACAAAACATTAAAAAAATCAATGATCTCGAACTGGAACAATAGAAACCATAAACTGTATAAAGAATAAAGATCAAAAAAAAAAAAAAAAAAAAAATCTTTAGAATTATTTCAGTTTTGTGTGAATTTTTGTGATCCAATGAGAAACCATACTTTTTGCCCTCTACTCGTTAATCATAGCTAACAACATTTTTAGCTCACGTAGTTGGCTTCAATTTGAAATATTGTATAGTTTGATGTGACGTCTCCTTCCAATATTATGATTAGAATAATAAAGGTACGTCCGACAAAAATGACAGTTTTAAAGAAAATTAAAAAAAAAATATATTCATACTAATTTTTCTTTGCTGATTTGAGGAGACTGAATGTCTCAATGCACATGTGAAATAACATTTTAGTTTCAACACAAAATAAGTTTCATACGTTTGTATGTTGCCTAGTGTAATACCCTACCGTCACGGTCTGCGGTAGGGTATTTAAGCGGTGAACAGGGCACCACCATTGTATTCGAATTCATCATTTTCATTTCAGGGATAGATGGCATCAACCACACACACACACACGTATGTATTTGCATTCAATGACCACATTTATCGGCGTAGTTGTACTCCAGATTTGAATCGGAGCACAGTCTCTCCGCATCGCCATATGCCTTTATCCAGTATCCGACTAGAGAACTTGTCCGCGTACGTTTGTGTGGGGAATTGAGAGAAGAAAACAAATCTGTCAAATAAAAGCAAACATCCACTTACGATTACAATGCTGAACTTAACAAACATAATAATATTAAACTGATTTTCTTTGTTGTTGTTGTTGTCACAATGTCAAGACATTTATTTGTTGGGCCATGTTTTGTTGTGATTTTAATAATATTCTATAATCAAATTATATACACACATATACGTACTGTGAAATTTGCACGGAAGACCAACGAACGAACGAACGATCGTCCGAAAAAAAAACACAATCCCCATGAAATCTCATATTTTCATTCATACTTTAATTAAACATAAACTTTTTCTCGTTGTTGGTGTTCATTTGCAGTGTAGTGTGAGTGTTTTTTTTTTTTTTGTTGCTGTCGCCTTTGTTGTACGTTTTTTGCCCACAGTGGCATTTTGCCACCTTATGGTTCTCACATGTTCGGCGAAGAATTTCTGTTCGAAATTTCAGCGCTTTTTTTCACGTGCTGGTGTCCCCTTAAAGACTTCAATTACACCACCAATTCCAACCGCCACTTCCACTGCGTCTGCCACCAGTTTCCGATCAGGAGTTGAATGCAGTGACTCTGACTCTGAATGTGTGTGTGTTTTTTTTTTGGCTTTATTCGTTCAACGCCAGTAAAAAGAAACGAAAATTTGCTTAAATTGCATTTAATTGTGGGAAAATGATTTTGTGAACAAAAACGCTTTTCAATATTATAATATTCACGGACTATTATCAGATCCGTATCCGATAACATAAAGTGCGTAAATCTATACACACACACACACGTGTATATAAAACTCTTGAGTTACTGACTGTCGGATGCATCAACGTCCTTAACCGACGGCTGGAACCATGTCGTGACAATAAAGGATTTTCCGCAAATTTGGACAAAATTAAAATCAGGAAAATGTGTCCCCCATAACAGGGATTTGTAAAATAGGAATTCCCGGGAATTATTACTCTTCGAAAAAAAAAACAGATTCCTGAGGGTTGAAATAGGTCGAAATTAAAAAACTCATTAAAATATAAAAATTTCAAGAAATTGAACATGTGTGATTTGTGAAAAACACAGAAGGTGGAAATTTATTTTAAAGGCGAGAGAAAAATGCAAAAAGAAAACTAAAACGAGACAAACAATAAAAAGTTTATTTGGAGAAAATTACACAAAAACCTTCTATTCATAAAAAAAAGACCATTCCATTCTTTAAAATCAACAAACAAACGAAATTTAATGGATTTTTTTTTAAATTTCTTTAAAATTGGCACTTTTGTCGGATGTATTTTTATTATTTTGACTATGATAATAATTTGTATACATAACTTTTATATGATAACTGTTCTTAAAGTGCAGTGTAGTAGTTCTACAAAACGGTCCATAACTTTCACATATATCCATAGATCTTTAAATATGGCTTGTTTTTTCTAATAGGGTGTTTTAGATTTATTTATTAATTACAATACAAAGTAAAGTTATATTCTAATTTCGGATTCAAGTGGGGTTATATAGTTTTTGAACATTTAAAAAGTCGACTTTTCAAGTGTTTGTGAATTACAAGTCGACGTTTTAATTGAATATAATACGATCAAACTTATACAAATTCAAGTTTAAAACGTAACGTAAATGATAAAAAAAAAGCAAGAGATCAATTCAGTTCCACTGTATGGTGTATAAAACAAAATGTCAACTTCGATTTGAACCACATATCCTGTTCAATAGATCGAAGAAAAACGAACGCCCCATAAAGGAACACACATTTACCATCGGAATACATTTGCTGAGAGTTACATTATTTTTAGTATACATTTTTTCATAATGCCCTGTTTTACTCAATTTCATCTCCTGTAACCATAGTTGATGCTTACGCAGAAGAACACTGGTTAACATTTTGTAACTGCAATTACAACTGGTCCGGACTTTTTTATTTAAGCTATAACGGCTGATTGCCTTTGAAGATCTTTGAGTTCTTTCGTTGGCACCTCACTTTAGAAGGACTTACCGCAATGCTATAGCCTCGATATTGTCTGCTTACTCATTACAACAATTGTCTTCGTCAGAATCAGCAAGTAGCTGTTGTAACCCATGTATTTTATATTTTATTTCTATTTGAACAATTTTGTAAATGGTGTGCCTGAAATTTGATATGGGCTTTACTGACCGACAAAACTTTTATTTAGTTAAACTAAAAAAGTTTTCACCATTTTTATAGCAAAAAGTCGATTAATCGACACAGACCACTTGTCTAGAATTTTGACAAGTAAAAGACAATAGAAATGTTAGTAAAGAAAGCGGTAAGGTAGATAGTGCAAAGGACAAACTTTTTGTTGTTTAAGCAAGGTGTTGAGATTCCGTAGAAATGTCAGCGAAGATCCTGTTACCTAGGAGTTTATGCCTGTGCAGCACGGTACATTGATATAGCAAGTGATACACGGATTCTCCTTCATCTTCGTTCGTGCAACTCCTACAGCAGTCTTAACGTGAGATACGCTGTGAGTGTTCCTGTAATTATACTGAAAAATCATCCATAGTTCTTTTCTGGCTTATGTTTGACCATTGAATCCCTGCTATTTCGCAGGTGTGTATCGACACCCATATCGACACCTTGTCTCGTTGCCTGTGATGACTCCTGCATTCAGAGTTTTCAGTACTGCCAAGTTGTCCACGTAGATCTTAAATGTTGAGGGCGGGAGGTTCCTTTAAAAAATCCGTGTGTGAACTTCTCCCTGAAAAACAGTGCATCTCGCTGATAATCTTTCTGTAATTTCAAAATTTAACTTATCCGAGATGACGCCTAACATTGTGCCCCATTCCACCTTTTGTCCCCTGTGATAACAGAGTTTGGTGTTCATTCTCCTCTGCTGGTTATGGGCATCTTGAATGCTTTGTTCAAGTTTTATTGTGGCGTGAGGTAGTCCCAGACTTCATTTTGCCTACCCTGTGTGTGTATCGTCTGTAGAATATAGACATGACCATGCATGTCATTCTGTAGCAAACCAACACTCTTAGCCTTAGTGCAACTTTATCAGCGCATTTCCGGACATAGATTTCTATGGGTGTCGTCTTCGACATTGAATTTGAATTTGTCATGATTGGGAAGATGTGTTTTCTTGTCCACAGCAATGCACCATGTGTTAGTATTGGTCTAATAATCGATAAAACATCTTGACGAATGTTGGTTCTTAAGTGCTCAAGAGTTCAAGGTTTATCTGCATTTTTTTTTCAACAAAATTTTTTTTTTTCCACAAAATTTTTTTTTTTTTCAACAAATTTTTTTTTTTTTCAACAAATTTTTTGCGCCATAGGCGCATTACAACTTACTAGTTAGAAAATATTGTGTAAATATCCAGCATTTTTTTTTATTAAGAAATATACAGTGGAATTCAAATATAGCGACGCTATTTGGTTTTGTATGGGAAAAGTAAAAAAAACATGGTCTGCTTACAACACCTTTGGGTATTACGACGATTCCGGTCCATAAAACGTCCATACTTTCCTCAAATATGGAGATTTAATTTCGTTTATAACGGAATCAATTAAATTCCACTAACGAAGTAGATTCAATAGCTCATAAATCCAAAGAGAAATGCCCAGGAGGTAAAATATCGAAGGGCATAGTAACAATAGCAGTTGTGGCCAATATGGATGGATCCGCTAACAGCAGGAGAGCAGTATTACATTATTAGACTCCATTAGTGTGGTAGCATTAGCTTGGTAAAGCGTTACGCCAACCACAATTGCCAATTGTTTTAAACACGCAGCCATAAAAAGCCGTGCTGCTGAAGATGAACCATCAAAATGTCGGTTATCACGATATTCGGATATAACAACGAAACTCTTCGATCGCTTCATTATATCCGAATTCTACTGTATACGACAATTAAATAAAACGTTACCCTCCGGCAGTTTAGTGACACTCCAGTACAAAGTATGCGTAATACAACGATTACACAAGTTTGCGTCAATTCTGCACATTTTCTAGAAGAAAAAATCCAAATACACATTCATAAATTCAGCCAGAAAAATCGACAAAATTCTTCTTGTTTTTTTTTCGGAATTTCGATAAATTATTATGGTGGCGTTCATACACAATATCATGAACAAACATCAAATTTTAAATTATACTCACGACTGATTATGTCGTCAATTATCATATGCATAGCAGCAAAGAAAATTATTCATTGTATCCGTGAGGTACATTCATTGCCCTAACGATATGAATTCATTGCATTCAGTTTTGTTCTGTTATTTGTTTTCTCAGAAACATTTCTTTGGTGTAACAAACAAATGTATTCGACTTGTGCAGCATTTCTTCCGGTGTAAAACAAAACACTACCACCTATCATCGCCTCGAGTGTTCCCTCTTAGTCAGAAGAGTTGTTTTTTTTATTTAGTTGTCCAACTAGCTAGGAAACCCTCTACTCAAACTTTTACATTGATCTGCTCGTATAACTACATTTTTATTACAGAAAAAAAAAAAACAGAAATCTGCAGAACGTATCAATCAATTATCGTGTATGTAAATCGAATTAAAAATAAAATCTGCACTGTCATGCAATTTGTTTAACAGAATTCTTTCCAGATGTTATTTGTTAACGAGATCACCGATCGGTTGGGGGACTGTGCATAAATATCCACCCAACAGGTGTTGGAATTTCTGGCAACAAACTTGATTGCAAATTAAATGAAATGGAAATATAGTTGATATGCAATAAATAAAATGTTGTTTGCTGGCGGTAATGGCACTAAATCGAACATGATATGATGGAACATCGAGGCCTCTAGTGACGGCGCTCGATATTCCAGATTACTGCCGATATGAGTAGTCGAATGTAACCCACGAGAGAAGAAGTCCTCACCGCCTAAGCTAAGATATCATACCGTGCGAAGAGGTTGAAGTGTAAAATCAATTAACATTTTCTTTAATTAGATTTTTTACAGCCTTTTGTATATAGAAATAAATTGCAATTACGAAAATTAAGTGAAACACAATATACAGAAATCTAATATATTTAAATATTTATTAAATGCGAAGGAATTAATTGAGCAGAAATCAGAACAAAACCACCAGCACCGAGGCTGAATTATTCAAATTGATTTAAATCACAACAACCAAGACTTGGCTTCAGTCGACACCACAACCACATCGGCAATCACACAAAGAGACTGCAATTAAATATTTATTTCATTGTTTACCGTCCGAGAAAACAACAACCAACCACAAAATATTGTTTTCATTTTCGAAGAAGAAGGAAACCACTGCAAAATGATAACAACAACGAACCAGACATTTCACATTGGAATACTTTTGCGTAATTCAACAGAAATTAAATAATCGCCGGTGCTGTGATGGTGATATTTTGTGGTGGTCATGTTGGCGGTGAGCTGCCAATCAACAAAGTCCATTTTCGAGGTCTCAGCAACCCCAACATTGAACCTGGAAATTCCTCGAACAAATCGAAGGGAACACAGTTCATTCAGCTGTGTATTTAAACAAATTAAGAGGATTTTCTATAATAAAAATCCACTCAGCAAACTAATTTTATTGTTCTATAAGCCCACCATGACAAACCAATGACTTTCAGTTTACCCACTTGAAAATCCGTAACAAAAATCTCATAAAACAAAGTAGAAGGTTTTCCCTAGGAAATTCTTAGAAAGTTTAAATTTCCCCGATTAACGATCAGAGTGTAGTTTTCTCTGTAACATCTCTGGTGTCAATGAAAATATACAAAAATAGTTCTCCATAAACAAATATCCCTACCCTGCCAAGCTATGTAAAATTGGTAGTCCGAGTTTAACAGCAGTATGCGAATTACAAGTAAACATGTCCTATGTCAAATAAGTATTTTTTTCCAGCCGATATTTTACAAACGCCTGACTCATTTTCTATGCAAGACTTAGTTCATCATCGTGTGGAGTGAAGGAGTATGTTGTGGAATCCTTTGGGATCAGCTGCATTTGAAACTGTTCCTTAAACTAATTGACACGACATGTTATACCATAAAGGCATATCTTCATATTTACATATCAATATCAAGGCGGTCATTAATTCCCTGAAGAAGGTGTAAATCACTTCAAGAAATAGCGAGACATTCGTCTGTTACCCTTATATGAGATCCTAGGCATAGAGACACAAATGGTAACTGTACGGCTGATGTGCTTGGCGCTACCCCGAATTCAACTGAGTGCAGTCATGCTGTTGGCGTCCCTCTCACCGGGAGTTAAAAGCAGAAACTGCAACTCATTGAATCCACATTGCGGTCATCACTGGACACCGGCCTCTGGTCTAACACGGTCGGACACTGCTCAACGACTTCTGTACAAGCAGCAACGATTAAGAGTAGGAGGAGACTACTAAACACCTGCTCGATATTGACTTTCTCAATTTAAAGACAGAATAAATCTGGCATACAAAATCTTCCAGACATCTCTTGATGGACCCCAGTGAGATATGCTTCGGTCAGCTGACAAATTAACCTAACCTGAACTACTTGACCGTTGAAAGATTACGCTCATTTTATTCTTTGGGCTCTTGAAAAGTTTCAAGAATATTCACAATCAAAATTGTATTCTGCTTTGAAACCCATTGCTAGCTTAACGTAAGTAGAAAGAATTGCCATATGAAGGCTTAACAAATTTATGAGACGAAGCAATCATTGGGAAATTTTTCTAAAAAAAAAAATTTAAGCCGAAATGTATAAACTATGAATGGTGAAAGTTACTACTATCTTATCTGCCGTGATCTCGTCGATATTTGGTTCCAATTAGTGACAAAATTTGGCAGTACAAAATGTACTCAAACCAAATTTAAACAAAGTAATTTCGGGCTCATCAAGCATTAGTTTTTATCATGGAAACCATAAAGAATAAATAACACCTTACGACTTCCTCCTTTGGATACACGCGAAATTTAAGGTCTAAGCCAACAGCCCAACATCGATTCAAGGCCTCAAAGATAGAATTCGTGAGGCTATCGAGCTTCTCAATAAAAGTTTAATAAAAATAATTAAATTGTCACATAACAGTTATAATGTATCCACCTAACTCCTTGTGGAAATCGGCGTTACAGCAAGAACATGAATAAATTAAATACATTTTTAACTCCTCTATGGACAGGTTAATAATTTGTTCATTTACATAAATACCGATACTAATCTCTTAACTCGTTAGATTGTTTGTTAGAACCCAAAAAAAACAATTGGAAACTAAATTTCCAAGCAAAGGGTTATGAAACGAAACAAGTTCAGGATCTGAACACCCTGTTGACCCTGAATCGGAAAAATACTCAAAAATCTGCATGTTCATCCCAAAGTCACAACGATTACTGTAAAGAATGGGAGTTTCAGCATAACTAGATTGAAGAGGAGATGCCCCCTATAAATGCAATGTACTGTGTTAGAGATAGGAAGGAAGGTTATTGGAGGGTGGTAAAGAGGTAGTAGTGTTTGTTGACGTTGGCCTTGAATTTGATAATGTCATAGCAGGCAGGAAAAACACTTGCAGGAAAATTATTCCACAAACGAACAGTCCGGCTGAAGAACGAATTTTCTCTATAGTGAGTCGTCCGGTCAACCGACCATTTAACAATGAACGGATGAGAGACCCTGGATAGCCGTGTATTCCGGCAAAATGTTCTAACTTCAGGGACCAGACGACGGATATCTGACGAGCAGATACAGTTGAAATATCTATAGAACAGCGATATAAAGCCCACATTCCGGCGATGCTGTAGGGAGACAATAGAGTTGGATACCCTACCATCCCCTATCATCACCACCGCTCTCCTCTGCTGCAAAAATGTCATAGAAGCCCCTGCCCATACATGGGAGTTGTATTTCATTTTAGGACGGATGCAGGTGGTGTAGAGATTTACTAGATTAAATGGGGTGAAGTATTTCATGCATCGCTCTAAAAAGCCTAAACACTTGAATGCTTCTTTCGACACTTCGAATAAATGGCTTGCCCAACGAGCATCACCCTGTATCTTCATGCCCCGAACATCAAGAGTATCTGATACGTCGATATCCACACCACCCATAGATATTGACGACGGTGCTGGATCAGTGGAACGTTTGTGTGACAATAAGCCGAAAGAGTCAGCAATCCTCCTTAAAACCGAAAGCATCGTTTTCTTACAAAAATATTTATTTTGCTCATAGCTGTAGAAAAAGTACAAAAGTACTTGACTGCAAAATAAATTTTAAAAAATAAATTAGTTTGGTTCAGGGATCGTAATCATTATGAGTTTTATTACAAAACTGACTACTAATGATTATATTATGAGTTTTAAGGATTTTGAATATAAAGAATAATTTTGAGTAATAACAGGTGGCGCCAAAGTAATCTTCCGATGTTTTTTGGCTGTAATTAAAAAAAAAATTAAAAACTTGGATTCTTCTTGTGGATTATTTTTATTTGGTCTTTTAATTTTTTTTTTTCTCAAGTCAAGAATATGATGTCATGTAAATGGCCGCCGCCAGAGTTGCCACTGACATTAGGGGCCAATCGTAAAATTTATAGCATTTTCTGATAGGAGCATTACTTTTGCGCCACCCTTTATTACAAAAATCAGTCCATAATAATTATTTTTGAGGAAAAAAATAAAACTCAAAAATAATAATTATTTAGATTTTTATTTTTTTTTTCGCTAAAAAATAAGACTTTTTTTTGCCAATATCGCTACATATCCCCATGAAACAAATATAGAGGAACCAACCAAGTCAAAAAAATATTGAAAATTAATTTATAAGTTTTTTATTTGTATAAATGGTGGTACGAACTTTGAAGCTATGTATTAACATGTTGTGGTTTTTCGCCCCTACCTTACTTTTTGATTTAAAAAAAAATAAAAATAATCATTGGTTGGCTTTTTTTATTTAATTTTTGCGGTGTGGTTCAATTTTATGGAACTTTTTAAAAAATTTGAGCGGTAATTTTGTACGAAAATAAGCTGTTTGGCAATCGTGGGCAGAATATAACAAATAAAAGTACTAAAATTAAAGGAAATGTCATCGAATGGTGGTTTATTGATATGTTGGTTTGTAGAAATTTGACCGATGGCCGTTCCAAACATGGGCATGAAATTCCTTGCGAACTAAAATAATTTTTATGTTTGACTTAACTTGGGGAGCCTACGTCACAAAAAGTTGGCAATACGAGGAGTACGCAAATGAAATGGATAACTTACGCCCTATATGAAGATTTAGATAAATTTGTGTCCACGACCCAGGATTCATTCGGGTCCCACATTAAAATATTAGGAAAATTATGTTCATCGAATGTTGATGGAAATACCGATTACCGATAAACTGTGGTTTACAGTTAGCCGCCATAAATAGCCAAATCATTCGGATATAACCATTTAATGCAATTCCTTTGCAATCGATTGCATGATATTTCTGTCAATTTTAATTGGGTCTGATTGCAGTAGCAATTTCAATTAAATCCCTTTTCACTGATTCACGACCACTTTCTTCTCTGCATAAATAATTTCAAATGCACTTTTCCAAGCCCACTCTCATTCGTAGACATTGAACTTTTCCTTTGCATGTACGAGGGCGAGCGAGTGTTACATTCTAAACCAAAGACCCACCTAACCAAATAAAAATGTGAACGTACGACGCGTCGTACACCTCTATTTAAGGTCCGACATATTTTACTTTCTGTCTGCGTGTAACTAAATAAATGTGAGCTTCGTTCGGTTAGGTATTTTTTGTTGTTGTTGTCGTTTCTTTCTATTTGTGTTCAATTATTTTAACGTTATTTGAATTTAAATGCAATTGTCATTGTCACATCATTACCAGCCAGCGAACGAACGAACCGAGTCTTTAAAGGGTAAACGCTGTCAAGTGCTCGCGATTAATGCCTGCGACTGGCCGGTCTTGGCCATGTTTGGAAATTCAACTATTTTTGTCAGTTACTAAGAAAGATTTACAGAAATCAATGACATTGTTGTTGTTGTTGTTGTTGTAGGCAAGTCATTTCCACAGACATATTTTTTCGAGTGTTCTCCACACACCGTATACATTTGTTTTTTAGTCTTGAAGAAATATTTTCTACAAATCTGTTACTATGGCCCCAACCCACGATTATGCAAGATTGTGTTCTAGATTTAAATATTCTTCTGATTTTTATATTTCATTTCATGCCATGTCACATCATCGACTGATACCCTTTGGGAACCTTTTCTAATCGCAGAAAATGGCTGCTGTCTTCGCTTCACATTTCAATTTTAATGTTCATTTTGTTGAGTCGTTTCACAAGTAAACATGTCGATTTGTGTTTTTAATGAACGTTTCTTTTTTTTGTTTAATGGACACTTTAAACGAACATTACTTTAAAGCTGATAAGGCGAGGAATTCTGAAACTAAGAAAACAAAATTTATTAAAATATTTTCACATATATTAAATGAATTCTGAACTTTGCCACGGTTATTCGTGCGGTGATTCCATACGAAATAACGTTGAAAACAGAACCGAAACGAAACGAAATGTGTCTAAAGATAATGCACAAATTGATTTTGAATACGACAAACATTTATTATCAAGTCACCATGATGACGAAGGCTATCGTCGGTGTCAAATGTAGCACTTCGCTTCGGCGATATTTATCACTGATCTGGCGGACAATCTGTCGGTCAGGATGGAAAATGCTCAACATTGAATGACAATATAATGTTGACTCTCGGATGACAATAAGAAACATTTGTGGGTTGGCAAAAATAAAGTCAATTGGAACACTAGTCACACATTTTGTCTAATTTTTATTATGCAAGGAAATTATCATATTTCTGCGATTTTCACGAATAACAACATAAGTTATAATAATAAACTTCTCAGGAGAGCGAAAACAAATAATTTTTAAAATGGCAGCTTCTGTAAAAATATTAACTTAAGTTGTTAATAACAAAGAAAACAGAATAACGAATCATTTGCCTTCAAAGAAGTTGACTTTAATGGAACGCCCTTTGACATTAATAAAGCAAAATCCCCAAAAAGGTACTTAAGCTATTATTCGTGAAAACCACAGAAATTGTCCGGCATTCTAGTACACAAATATTCTTAAAAATATTGAAAATAAGGCCAATATTTCAAACGAATGAAATTAATGTACAGTAAATTTCCATATAAAAACAAAAAGACGGGAACACCTTTTCTTTAAATAAAAACCTTTCCCCGTACTCTTAAAAGTATGCAGCAGAAAACAATAGCCAGCCGTTTTGCGTCTTTTTAAAAAAAAATAGAGCATCGTAAATGTTTGCTTCGATTTGAATCGTTTTCTAATTTGGTCAAATTCGCATTTAGTCACAAATTTTAGTCAAAGACTACAAGTTAACAAGATGTGCATGTGCGTGACTTTGTTAACAAAATTTCTGCTCCGTAAAGAAGTAACAAAATGAGTCAAAGATGAAAACAAATGACATGAAATGAAAATTAAAACTTTTTAAAACTGGTGATAAAGCAGCTCACTCTGTAAGAATCGTGGGTTTAGTTTATGTTGATTGTTTACATGGCTTTAATTTATTTTATAGTTTTTGGTTTACTTTGCTTTGTTGAAGCGAATATAGAAAATTACGGGCATATGCGAATGAATTGATAAATTTTAAAAATTGTCAACATTTCTAAAAATTGTCAGTCGAGGGCGGGCTAATTAGCTGGAAAAATTTCAGTGGCGGGTGCGCTCCGGCTGCTAGCCGCTCGGCTTAGATCCCTGTCTCAGAGAACCCACACGAGATGTATATAGAAGCCAATGCATGCACAACGAGTCACTGTTTTGGATTATGGGCTGGCGGCATCATTCGGCTATTTTTCTCTGAGAATGAGCAAGGATCCGCCGTTACCCACAACGGCGAGTGTTACCGCGACATGATCAACGAATGTTTGTTACCAAAAATTCGAAAGAAATTACATGGACGATATTTGATTGAGGGTAGAGTTGGGAATTCTCGAGAAATTTTCCAGATTTTTCCATCCCGAATCTCGAGAATTGCAATTTTTAACATTTCGGGAAATCTCGAGAATATCTCAAGATTTCTCGAGAAATCCATTTTCATTCAAAAAAATTTTTGTTGACAAATAGTAGAAAAATCAATTCTTTCAAAAGTAAGAGAATCTTAAGTTAAGTAAGTAAGAGAATACACATATGATTAATCGCTGGAAACACCAAACTGTAACGGCCATTGTGTTACCCAGAATCGGACACTGCAATACAGAACAACAAGCTACAACGACCATACTGCTACGCAGAATCACATACCAATTCGCACCAGTGTTTTAACTGCTATGCGAGAAGCGACAACAGTATAACTTTTCCATTTGTAGTAGGGTTCTATAAGTCGACTTTCGACTAATCGATTAATCGACTTTTGGGTACAAAAAAGTCAAAGTCGGTAAGTCGACTTTTTGTTTTTAAAAAAGTCTAAAAGTCGACTTTTTCATGTCGACTTTTTCGACTTTTTATTTTATCTTCAAATATAACCATATGTATTTTTACTTGTCATCCAAACAAAGCGTATTGCGTAATTTCATTTCTTCGCCGCTTTCATTTAGTTTCGCCGATTGAGAAATACATTTAAGAGGATTGCATATGGGGGTTCCTTGACAAGAGTGTAAGCACAAGGCGCGAAAAAGGCCATAATGATGGCAATGGTGTTCCAATACAAGTAAAGGAATATTTAAAGACACCGCTAGTTTGTCGTAAAACAAACCCTAATCCACTACTTGTTTGGAGAACAATAGAAAGCGAGTACCCACTTATTGCAAAAGTTGCGAAAAAAAACGTTGTCAATCGTTGCCACTTCTGTCCCGTGTGAGAGATTATTTTCGCATGCAGGACTTATTGCTACGCAAATTCGGAGCCAAATTTCCCCAAAAAATTTAAATATGATTATCTTTTTGAGATCAATAGATGCGGACATGTGGTTCCAGGAATATTGATCAACTATTTTAAATAAAACTTTTTTTAAAAGTTGTTAAAAACTTGAATATATATAATTTAAAAACTACATGAATTACCTGATGTTATTACCTTTATAAACACTTTTTTTATATAAAAGTTTTTAATACAAAGAAAACTTGTTTTTATTCCAAAATATTGCATTTTTTTTTATCTAAAGAAAAAATTCGAAAAGTCGACTTTAATCGACTTTTTTATACTAAGAAGTCGAAAAGTCTAAAAGTCGACTTTTGAGTTTATTGTAATAGTCGAAAAGTCTAAAAGTCGACTTTTGGTCTTAACTATATAACCCTAATTTGTAGGCGATTGTCAGACGAAGACATTAACAGTCTATGTTTTTTAAAAATCCATTTTGGTAAATAATTATAATAATAATAAGTATAATTTTGAATTATTTTTGTTCTTCTTTTTTTGTAATTATTTTTGTTAAACTATTTTTTTTTTAAATTATGAAAATAGTAATATTTTCAAATATGTTTTTATATTCCGCCCGATTCAAGAGCAATTTATTTATTTTTTCGACAATAATATCCTCTTTTTCTAAATAGATCGGGTGAATAATGATAAGGGACAGACATGTTCGATGATTCGGAGTCAGCTTTTTTGTTTGACTCCCGATCTGTTTAGAATTGAAGGATTTTCACCTGAAAAAAGTAAATTCCCCGGGAATTATCTCCCAGGGAGTTTCCATAATTGGGGTGATTATTTATACTTATATACAAATAAATAAAAAGAATATTTTATAAAATTCATTGCTGCACTGGTTTTAGATTTTTTAAGACTTTTTTGATTTTTTCCCGATATTTCGAGAATTCTCAAGAATTGAAATTTTCGTTATTTGGGAAAAATCCCGCATCTCGATAATGGGATTTTTCCGGGAAATACCGAACTCTAGTTGCGGGGCCACATGTCACACAGCCAATGCAACCATCGATTACGCACCGTTTTTAAAAATCCAATGTGATGTCGATTGGCCACCTCGGAGCTGTGATTTGAGCCATTTGGATTATTTCAAAGACAAAGCGTTGGAACATCAAATCAAAGTTGTCATTGAAGAGATTCGACCCGAAACAATCCAAAATGTACCAACAAATTTGGTTGATCGGATGAGGTACGGCCGACTCAGTCGTGGTAGTCATACACGCTGAAAAAATGGTCATTTTAACAAATTTCATCAAACAAGTTCGCATCAAACATATATGTATATATTTTTCCATACCACAAATATAAACTTGTTTGTAGGTGATAAATATCAAATTTATTTGTATGCATTTTTGACTCACTTTTTATTTATTTTTTCAATTTGTGAATTTCTATATAACAATCCATCTCATTCTCTCGGTATTGCTTTTATTTTAAAGAGCGTAAATGCGGAAAAAAAAATTACGAAAACAATTGGAAATACACACTTATTCGCACCCAAATGTTGTGCTTTGTTGAATTTAATAAGTTCGTTGTCTGTTTTTCCCAAACACGCTATTGCTTATACACAAATATGTAATACTAATAGCAAACGAGTTATATTTACATCCAAATAAGCTTTGTGTAGAAGGAAATAACCTTTACTTGCTACAAACGCCAAACACGCGTTTTACTTGTGTGTAAACAAAAAAAAAAAGACGTATTTTTCAGCGTGTATGGATGATATTGTGTTCCATTATTAAATAACAAAGTTTAACATTTTCGAATAAAACCAGAAATTTAAAAAAAAAAATATTAGTATTTTTTTACTTTATATGGGAAAAGGTGATTAGATTTCCATTGCTTCGCATTGCATGCCATTTTATCGGTCTCAATTATGGTCGTAAATCGGGATATTAAAAATATTAATATTAGATAAATACATGTTATACTCAAGTAGAAAGGATAATCCTTTAACTCTGTATGTATAGATATTAAAATTATAAAAAAAAAATCTGTAAAACCTATGATGACAATATATTGAATTGAGTTAAACGAATCGGGGTATTAGTAAAGTATACTCCTAATCCCATTATAGTCATATTACAAATATTTCAAAATGACGTTAAGTTTCCGTTAAAATCTATCCATGGGAAGTAGTCGTACGATTTCTAGAGAAAACATTGAAAGCCTGTTTCCAAATTTATTCATTGTCAAAGTTTTAGGCGCAATAAAATGGATTTTATCAGTACTGAGGGCTTATTCTTTTCGGATTGTGTTTCACATGTCGATATCTAACATATATCTGGAAACCAGAGTTGAATAGTGCCTGAAACCCATTTTATTGACTATTTGGAACAAAAAAACAAATACGTTTTGTGGAAACAGGAAATTATTATCGAAAACCCCAATTAAAAACCCATCGTTTATATTTAATATTTGTAGGGAGAAACCCTGTTTAAAATTTTATTATTTTTATTCAAAACTTTAAACGCAATTTTCAATTTGTAGTCCTTTTTCCAATTTATAATTATACCCAATTTGTTTATAAATATTTTTTTTTTTATTTACAGTTTAGTAATTTTTCGAAATTTGGATACGTGATAAGTCGTAAACTAAAAGACAACCACATTAAGGTTTTCTGAGATCCTCACTCCCAAAGTCCAATTACAACGCATAGACCGGTTCCGGACACTCTATCTGCCCTACTCTAGTCACCAGACGTCTTTGTCGGGCTGTGTAAAAATGGTTCCTTTCATCTTCGCATGATGAATAATGCCGATCTACTTTCCATTAAATTTGATTGTATAATTCAATTCAATGTTTTTATCTGCATCAATTACGAACTTTGATTTGTCGGAGTCTGTGTCTGTCTGCCTTCAGAATTTATACACAACGAGTGTTTATTTCCATGATAGCAGCAGATTTGGAATGGAATGGAACACAACACCCAACCCAACGAAGAACATTGACACATATTCATCTGCCATTAAGACCGTTAAGCTCTTTTAACGATCAATCGTTATGGGCCACAATGGAAAAGGGAATAGCAAAAAAAAGTAGAGAAAAATAAAACAAAAACAGAAATGCAAATACAAAAGTGGGGAATATAAGAAACCAATATTTATAAGACACCAACCCACTTAGTAACCGAATCCAAAAAGTCAGCATGATACTGGGGATTCTTTGTATGACAGTGAGACTGCTTGTTCGTATGAGTGTCTTTGTCATACGAACGTACCCAGTACGTTCTTCCTCGGAAAACTCAGTCAAGCTTAAGAATTGAACTTTAATCGTCAACAAGAAAGTAAACAAGTACGAGAGTATGCAACTCAGAAATCTGGAAATTGTAGGCTCCCCATATGAGACACCATCAGCAGCAGCGCCGCCACCACCTCCTCCACCTCATTCTACTCCTTCAACACATCATAACTGAGACACAAAAGAATTTCGTTTTCAATCCGTATTATGGCGATAGGTTCCGAGTGTGTTGTACACTGAAGGCAACACCATCGATCTGCGACAGCAGTAGCAGACTTCTGTAAAATGAGTAGCTGCAAGCTACGGGGCTGGTGGAAATTGCTATTAAGGCAACATTGTGTTGACAAACACGGCCAACAAATGAAAACAGACCATAAATGAAGAAAGAATTTCCACAAGACGAACCACATCAACGTCATCAGCAGCAACAGCAGCAGGCCATGAAGCTTATTACAAGAATTAACATGGCATGGCCGCTTCTCAGGTCTCGGTAGGAAAAGAAGCCATCCATCTAGAGTAGTTAGTGAGTGCAATGAGACAAAATAAATCATGGATGGTTTTGCTACAGTTAAAGAAAGATGTAGTGCGTTAGAAATCCTCAAACCATGCGGATCTACGAAAACTTAATAAATTCACTCGATAGGGAAAGAAAAAAAAATAGTAGCGAATGACAAAATCTCCCTAAAAGGGACAACGAGCTTATTATACAAAATAACTCCCCCACATTGAAACTGTGTAAATGTTTAAAATGTCGCAACAGCCCTTGTTGGAAATACAAACCCAATTTGCAGATATATTTAATTTCGAATTGGAATCTCCGCAAATAAGAGGAGACATTTCTCCTAAGAATGTTTTATTGGTTCCAACACTGTGCCTGAGACCTTTGCGAATCAGATGAATGTTTTGTCTTTGGAAATCACTCAATTACCAATTGAGGAGTACTTGACTCTGGTGATATTGAAGTAGGTATTGCCGAAAATGCGTTTGTAAAGACGTGGATATTGTGGAAAATCCACCGAATTCCATCTCATACTAGACAGAGAGAATCTTGAAACACCTGGTCAAAATATATGGCCATGTAAGTCAGATGTTTATTAACGTTCAAACGGTCGGCAGTGCCTCTCCATTTCATACTGTGACCAGTGACCCCTGGCTGTATGTGACTGAAACTGGGAGTATATTTGGGGTACTGAGCCTGACCAGAGGTCATTTGGCACCACGAGTGGTCAAGAGCTCCCGGAAAATCTTCTGGCTTAATTAACATTTCAATTTGCAGCCCATACTACCACAGATGATTTAGATTTTTATATCAAGTCGAAATTAAGTGGTGATTTCAATTTAATTATTTATAAATAAGTTCATCCTCTTCAAATTGTGTATCCTAACCTGGCGATATCAAGTCGCACTGTCAGTAATTGTAATTTCTTTCCGTGCATTCGGACAATCTGGTCTATAAGTATAACATGGAGTGTCTCAAACTATAATTCTGAAAAACTCCATATTTGTATTGATTTAAATATTTATGGTTTAATTTTTAGTCATTTTTACCTTTTTGTTGTCTCTGTTGGACATCGTGACTTCGTTACCTTCCTCATCAGTTTAGAACTTGGACGACAGAGACTTCTTTCGGATTTTATTCTTCCTAAAGAAGAACCAAAAAGATTTCTTTTTCAATTGCCAGCAAACTACGGTAGCAAAATAAAATAAAGTTAAAAAAGTCGAAGAATGAAAAAACTGCATTCTTCGAAAGTCCGCGGTATATGTGTCTGTTAGTCTGTACTATACGGAATAATCGGCATGCTACATGAGTACCCGCACACCATAGGGTGTAGTGGACATAGTGTTAGTAGGAGATATAATTAAGACTCCAAACTATTTGAGCTTGTCGTGAAATGTGTTTCTGGTGTAATAGGCGCAATGATGTCTGGCCAACAGTCATAATTCAAAATTCACTTTCTATTTGGTTTCTCTAGAAAAAGCTCTAATTGAAATTGACTTTTGCTTTATAAAAGGTTCTCCAACAAGAGGTGTTATTTTGAATAACCCGGTATTTCGGCAGCTGTCCTTAAGTCAAATATACAGAGGCCACCGTTGCACCCTAATGCACACCGTGTACGTACATATGAGACGTGCCAGAGTTTGCGTGTGTGCAGGCACTGTGTGACAGTGACGCGCCCGGCATTTAGATGCATTTCATACATACTCGTACTTATTCAGTAACTATTCGAGTATTCTATGCGGATTGCTTCTGCTGGTATTCATTCGTTCGTTCGTGAGTTGTTGGTGTTGTTGCATTTTTACTGTTGGCTAAAACTGATGTCTGTCTGGCTGCCTCCGATGAGCAGCACAATTTTTAGTGAAATGCTTAAATCAAATAAAACGTTAAACTATTTAATGTTGTTTGCTGATATCATCTGTCCGTCCGTCCGTCCGTCCGTCCGTCTGTCCATTGTCGATGGTATTGTTTTCTTGTTGATGTTGTTGTTGCTGGCAAACGATGTTGTTGTTATTTGTTTATTTATTTTGTTGTTGTTACTACATGGTAGACAACGCCAAACAACAACAATGTTACATAGTACAAACAGACGGACGGACGGACAGGCAGACAGACAGACATACTTGTACTAGTGTTCAATTTGCAAGGAGTGTTGTTTGATTATTTTTCAATTTGCATCGAAATGTCAATACGCTCCGACAGTAATCGAAGCCAGCGACCCAACAACAACAGCAAAAAAACAACAGTATTTAGTCGCAAAAGTGGCTGAAAAAAAATGAGAAATTGTTTTATTTATTTATAGTGCATTTCAGCATTTAAACAACAGCAACAACAGCAGCCATTACAATGTTCTTAAATTTAAAATCGAGAAAAAGAAATTGACACAGCAAATGTTGATGTCGAAAAAAACCCGAAAACAAGGATTTTATTTTTATCTTTCGTTGAAAAAAAAAAACTCATCAAAATCTCATGCATCTACGTACGTACACACATAGTCTGCTAATACAGATCAAACATCAAAAAAGCCAAAATCGTGGTTTTAAGTGATTCTGGTGAAATGGCCTAAACTGAATGTCTCTGCAACATTTTACACTTCAATATACACACTTCACAATTTTATAGAGCGAAGTACAGAACGACATAACAACAAGAGTGTTTAGATTTTTCCCACGTTTTTTTGCGTCTCCTGTAAAGATAAGAAAATGCTTGTTAGGCCATTTTGGATTTCTGGAATTCGAAGCAAACGACCCATCATTACATTTGAGTTTGCCATTCTATGGCACCAAAAGGTTATTCCAACAGCGAAAGTTATTCCAATATTGGTGCTCTTATAAGTAGGGTTTTTAAACCGGAAACGTATTTCCTGGGAAAATTTTCGATTTTCTACTTTCCCGAGATTCCCGGGAACAAAATACAACCAAGCCATGATGGTAGCAGTTCTTAACCACTTATCACGGAAAGAGAATCGTTTAGATTTAATTCTCTGGGATGCAGACTACTTGGATTTGAAACCAAGCCGCAAATACGATCTGCTCGCAAAAAATTCTGCTAATTCGTTTTTTAAATCCGCTTCTATCTCGGTTTCAGAGTACAGATGTACAGCTCATTGATTTGAGTTACATTTATATATTATTTGCTTTAATTTATATAAGGAACATAGGGATTTGAGAGAAGTTCACCGTTTATTCCTTAATGGAATGTTGAATTAGAATCTTATTAGCCATATTCAAATAAAGTAAAATATATTTCGCAGCTTGTGGTGGACCAGTCGTATGACACTTTTTATTCGGATACATTAAAACTTTGGAAATATTGTCGAAGTTCGGCAGGATCGCTGTTCGGTCTTTTGTTAGATACTGCACAAAATTCAGTCATAATTGGATCTATTTCCGGCTTCTAAATTCTGTGACAGGGCCATATCGAAATATAAGAAGAATTTCTAAAGAATTAATTAGGAAAAAAGTCTCATAATGTGAAATGAGAATATGTGAGGGATTCATTTTCAAGAGCAGAGAAGGACTACTTTAACAAATATTTTTTAAAAAAAATCCTTTGAAAGTCATAGTAATCATAAAGCTGAGAGTATAGTGTAGGGTGTGTTAAATGTTGCAAAGCAAACAGTTCATCTACTTCAGCACCAGCTAAGATTGCAACTACAGGGTTCTCCAACAAGAGGTGTTATTTTAAATTTTTTGACATAAATGATCGGATGTTTATTTCATAATAAAGAGAATGGTATGCCGTTAATAATGACAAACAACATCAGCTAAATGGCCACCATGATCACGCTTACAGGATCATATCCCTTTCATTAAATTCTCCACAATCACATCGCAAAGTGTCCTACAGTGAAATGGACAGTGAAATTGTGGTTGCTGGGGATTTCAATGTCCACAATAATTCTTGGCTTTCCCATTCGAGCCATACATCTCCGGAGGGCCAGTACGCTGAGCTTTTTGCCGCGCACAATGACTTGGCGCAATTAGTGAATGAACCAACACACATTCCGCGTGTTGAAGGGCAACAACAAAATATTCTTGACCTTTTTTTAACCTCCCACCCTGAAAAGTACGAGGTTAACATTCTTGCACCTCTTGGTAACTCGGATCATTGCACTATTTCAGCATCCTTTTCGTTCTCCGATCTTCGAGCCACTTCAAAACCAGTCACGAAGCGGACAATGTATATATACGAAAAGGCACGTTGGGCCGAGCTCAACAATTTTTACCAGCAATTTAACTGGAAACTATGTTTCCTAGACAGTAATGTCGATGCTGCTGCTGAAATGGTTGAGAAAATAATTCTTCTTGGTATAAACACATTTATTCCATCGAAGTCTACTTCGATTAAATCTTCAAAGAATTGTTGGTTTAATCAGGCATGCAAAGAAGCTGTCGGATCTAAAGAGGAAGCGTTCAGAAATTGGCGTTTAAATAAAAATGCCAATACTGAGCTGTTACGCAAACAGGCAAGATCATCGTGTGCCAGGGTACTTAGGCGCGAAAAACTTCTTCACGAACAGCGTCTTCGTGCTAAAGTTCTTTCTACTCCTAGGGGAAGTAAGAGCTTTTGGGCATTTGTTAAAAGAGTAAGGGACAATTCTTCATCTTCTATCCCAACTCTCATTAACGATGACCAGATATTCACTGACCCGGTTGACAAAGCTAACCTTCTGGCTGAAATATTTGCAAAGAATTCATCTCTGCCAGACAGCAGTCAACCACTCCCCGTAATCGAAAACGTATCTACTTCGATGCCTCAGATATTTTTTCGAACACGTGGCGTTAAAAGGGTTCTTGCAGATCTCAATGTAAACAAAACTCCGGGCCCGGATGGCATTTCAGCACTTGTCCTATGTAAGTGCTCTTCGACGCTAGCTCGTCCATTGCGCAATCTTTTCAACATGTCGTACCGTGCTGGTATTTACCCTTCACGTTGGAAAGTTGCCAATGTTCAGCCGATCCCCAAGAAAGGTGAGGCTACTAATCCTGCGAATTACCGTCCAATTGCAATATGTTCTGCGCTCTCGAAGGTTATGGAGAGCATGGCTAACCACCATCTTGTTAAGTATTTAGAGTCTAACGGCCTTCTAAATGATCGACAGTATGGCTTCCGTAGAAATCGATCTACTGGAGACCTGATGGCGTTCCTTTCGGAGCGACGGAGTCGATCTATTCACGCCCTTGGTGAAAGTAAGGTCGTGGCTCTGGATATTTCCAAGGCGTTCGATAGGGTCTGGCACGGAGCACTCATATCAAAACTTATTGCTTTTGGTGTCGGTAATATCTTCTCTCGATGCATATCGAGTTTTCTCAGGGATCGCTCTATACGAGTTGTTATAGATGGGGTCTCATCCAACGAGCATAGGTTGACCGCAGGAGTTCCACAAGGCTCTGTCCTCTCTCCTTCTCTATTTCTTATTTTCATTGACGACCTGTTGGGGCAGACTGTGAACCCAATCTACTACTTTGCGGATGACAGCAACCTCTGTCATTCGTACTCATTTGATCATCGGCCAAGTCCCTCGGAGATAGAGGACAAAAGGCGAATGATGAATAACTCACTTAACCGCGATTTGGCGACGATTTGTGAGTGGGGCCAAATGAACAGAGTAGATTTTAATGCACAAAAGACCCAGTGCTGTTTGTTGTCACACAAACGTTCCACTGATCCAGCACCGTCGTCAATATCTATGGGTGGTGTGGATATCGACGTATCAGATACTCTTGATGTTCTGGGCATGAAGATACAGGGTGATGCTCGCTGGGCTAGCCATATATTCGAAGTGTCGAAAGAAGCATTCAAGTGTTTGGGCTTTTTAAAGCGGTGCAAGAAATACTTCACCCCATCTGATCTCGTAAATATTTACACCACCTACATCCGGCCTAAAATGGAATACAACTCGCATATATGGGCAGGGGCTCCATTAACATCTTTGAAGCTTCTGGACCGTGTACAGAGGAGAGCGGTGGTGATGATAGGGGATGGTAGGGTATCCAGCTCTATTGTCTCCCTACAGCATCGCCGAAATGTGGGTTGTGTATCGCTATTCTATAGATATTTTAATGGTATCTGTTCAGAAGATATCCGTCGTCTGGTCCCTGAAGTTAGAACATTTAGCCGGAATACTCGGCTATCCAGGGAATCTCATCCGTTCATTGTCAAATGACCGGTTGACCGGACAACGCACTATAGAGAAAATTCGTTCTTCAGCAGTACTGTTCGCATGTGGAATAATCTTCCAGTAAGTGTTTTTCCTACCTGCTATGATATTATCAAATTCAAGGCAAACATCAACAAACACTACTCCCTCTTTCCTCCCTCCAATACCCTTATTTCCTATCGCTAACACAGTGCATTGCATTCATAGGGGGCATCCCCTGAGTGTTAGTCAAAAAAAAAATAAATAAAAATTTTTAGTAATGGCGTAGTTTCTACTTGTGAAATGTCAAAGAATAAAAGTTTCAAAAGTGACAGCTACCGAAAAACCGAGTGATTCAAAATAACACCTCTTGTTGGAGAACCCTGTATTATTTCAGATCTTGTCAAAAGACTTATACCAAATTGAAATTGTATTTCAAACGTGGAAAGTGAATTTCCCCCCACAGTGTACGATTAGTTTGAACTCAAGCATTTAAAATATGTAGGACGAAACATTTAAATTATCTCCATTGATTTCTCAATGCTGATACTAGATGTGCTTCATTAGTATCTGTAATTTTAATTTATGGTCCATCTTTATCGCTCAATAAAAATGTATTTTTCTGTTTTGTCTTTATCGCATCTCGCATCACTGAACATCGTAAGAGCGGAGTGAGAACAGTTTTTCCCTACCAAGAAATGATATTCAAAACCCAAGATTATCATCGCCACTTATCTGCGTCAATATTGTAATGTGCTCTCTGCACTCACACACGCACTTCACTCCATAGCGGGGACAAGAACTGAAGAATCTGTCAACATTATGCACACATACATAAGTAAGTGTACGCAACACACGCACACAGAGTAATAAAAACCAAACAAATGATAAAAAAAAAAGGATACAATAAAGTGTTAATGAACTGGCCATGATCTAAGACGATGACGAACGGGCACAAGATAAATAAGAAGTGGGGAGGGGACAGCGATGACAGAACGGACTGTTGGAGAAGAGAGCAATGGGGCAAACGTGTTGTATGGGACAAGGCAGACATAAACTATTCGGTTTGAGGACGACATAAAGCGAATGAAATAAAAAAACAACAACATTTATCTGCTACGCACGCACAATACCCCCACCCCCCACATTAGACCAAACCAGTTGGATAGAGAGAGAAAGAGCGAGAGCGCGCGCACTACAGCGAGAAAGGGAAAGGGAGCATTTGATGGAGAGCCCTCCAAAGAACTGTTAAGAAACATATGATCTGGAAATTAACGGACAAACGGTGTGATCGAACCAGTCGGCAGTCAAACCAACATCTCGCTGTGTTCGTATAAGTGGGGTGGCATCGTTCGCAATCGTAGATCTAACCTAAAACACGAGGTTACAACACGTCGGAGGTAGCAGTGAAAAAGAAGGCATCATTGGGGGGAGCAACAAATATTCTAGTGATAGTAAAAAGAAAGAGATGACGACAGTGTCACCGAAAGAGAAGTTGGCCATCTAAACTAGACAGCAGCAATAACAACACCACTACCGCATGGTATGGCCCGTTTATTTAAATGGAACTTCTTACCACTTACGGTGGTCGGGCGTCGGGGGGAAACGCTACTGGCTGAAGTTCGAAGCGGTTTGCTGGGCGAACCATTGTCCCCCCGACCACAACACAATGGACTATTAAGAACAATAAAACATTGAGGAATAAGTGTCAACTAACAACAGTCAACAACTACATACTAAAACCACATGGAGTCTAACACGCAACAACAACAAACAAAAAAGAAAACCAACAGAACTTGGCGTCCATTAAGGCTACCCATGTGTTTGGTGGCGGCGCAGCTACGGCCACCCCAGCAACTTTATCAGACGTGGACTCGTTGACGTACAACATGCGCCATGCGCCTTACAACATGGGACTCTATAGTTTGTGTTGGTTGGCTGGTCTGCCAACGTGTGACGATGGGTTGGGTGGCGGGCCTTTGCCTACCGGTTGCCTCGGCTAGTTGTTTTGCTCAACGTAGGTGATGTGGTTGCGGTGGTGCTGTCGGTTTGCTGGCGTCGCTCGTCCATCGCTTGGTTGTCGGTGCGACGGCAGCGGTGGTGGTTTTTCGACGCCGATAGCATAGTGTGGCGCGTTCACATTTTGTCAAGTCAGTGTTCGGTTTTTCATATTCCGTTACAGTTGATCGTGTTCTGCGTTCGTTAACGGACATGGCACGCCAAGTCTAAAGTTAAGCCGGAATAAAAAAAAAATACCAAAAAAAAACTAAATCATTACGGTTTCGAAACAGAAAAAAAAACTGCAAACATTTTTTCATTTGAAATATTTCCAAACAAAACACTGAAAATATTGAACAAAAAAAAAAAACAGAAATAATAGAAAAAAACCAGTAATAGAACAAGTTTTCACTTTCAAAGAGAAACAAATAAAAAAAAATCAACAAAACAAATTGATGGAAGTTTTGAAAAAGTGTTAACCATAACGGGATACCAGCACTAACACCCACCTAAAGCGTTAACTCGTCTTATTATTTTTTTTTGTAAATTTCACACCTTTTTTAACAAAAAAAAGTGGCTAATTTCCAGTGTTTACAAACAAACTATAAATTTAAAAAAGAATTGCCGAAGCGGCGGTTATTATAACTTAAAATTTATGATGGTGTTGTAAATTTTAATACAAAACATTGATAACTTTTAATTTATGTTTGCTGATAACAAAAAAAAAACACACATCAGACACGCTAAAAAAAGGAGAACATGAAGTCAAAGAATGTGTTAAAATCCATTAATTGAGTACAATTTCCAATATTATTTGAACTAATGCTCAGATCGGCAATTAAGGCGTTGAAGGTAAAGTTGTGTGGTTCAGTTTAAAATGTAATCGACGAATTTCAAAAGTTCCAGGTTAAAACCAGCAGGAACATTTGCCTCATCTCTAATAACCTGAAAGTAGAGAAAGAGAGAGATACCTATTAGTTTTCGCTTTCTAGATTTTGTTGGTTTACGTGGCCGCTCCAGGGACTCAGGAGCGTCAAGTAGCGTCTAGTGACACCGTTTTGAATATCGCTTTCTAGATAGTCATCCATTATCTTCCTCTGGCCCCAACTTTTTTTATTCGTAGAAATTGCGCTTAAACTGATATAGTTCACATTTTTAGCAATAACAGTCCAAACTTGGTTGGAAAAGTATCAAAAGACAAAGTTGATGTCCACTTCGAGGGACATTCATTCGACCAGGATCGACTTCGGTTTGAAAAGATCTACGGGGGCATTGTCCAGCGTCGACATTTCTTCATCGAAAAGGACTATTGTATTCCGAATAACTTTCACAGCCAGTTTCTTATTAAATGAAAAGTTATGGGTTCAGAAGAATCCTTAATTCAAAACCACGAGTCTAATTCGATCTGATTATAGTTCATTGCATTCTACAAAGTGCCTTATTAATTGCTCCGTCTAGTGAAATTGGATAAGACTTTGGTAATGTCTACCGACAGCGTTTTAGGCTGGCCGATTGAGTCAATAAATTGATTATTTCCATTCATAGATCTAAAGTTCTAATTCAACCAGATATTGATCTTTCCTCAATACCTCATTATATTCCCAAATATATTTTGCTGGGCAAGAGAATATCTGACATTTGGATCTACAACCAATTGTTTGTATTTGCCTCTACTTCTATAAGAGTTTGTTTGCCTGAGTCTCGGTCTTCCTTTGCTGAGGATTCTAAGTACTAAATTCCAAAAGTAGCTTTGTACTTAAATCTATGGACACTGCTGGCAGAGTTTCATTAAACAATTGTTGAAGAGTTGACCCAAAAACTGATACGATATTTTTCAGTGAACTTTTCGCGGGAAATATTTAACTCTTTAAATTGTCTTGGCAAGTCATGAGCTCCAAAAGTTTACACCAGGAAACGATTGTCATCATTCCACAGCAATACACAACAATAAAAAAGAAAGAAAAAATCTCAAGAGCCATTATGATGTTTACATGTAAACATACACACAATGTCATCCAAACAATGTAAGCGATATCGATAAATTTCTACTGAACATTATCTATGGCCATAGACAATATTTGAGTGCTTGCATTTCGGAACCTGATGAGTTGGCCAACAAGCTCGCTATGCCTACACTCTCGATAGCCGTGCCAGAGAGACTATAAAAGGATTATAAAGCCGTATATATCATTTCAAGTGAATACTTTTCAATGCGGGCTCTTACGATAGTATAATAAACAAAAAAAACACACGACATCTTGTCCCAGGTATAATTCAATAAATTTATAATTTATTTCATTGTTTACCGATATAATCGCCAGAAATGTTTTTAACTCAGTTATGCTAAATACTTTTTTTGTTTCGCTCCCAGATTTGTTGACTTGAAATATTAGACAGCTATTTATTAATTAAAAAAAAAAAAAGAGAAAAGTTAAAACTCGTATACGCCTCTTCTATAGGGGAGTTAAGGCAAACACACACACACACACACACATAAATGCCAACACTTACAAAAACTAAACCGGAAATTTATTGAATACCGACATTTAGTGCACCCTAAATGTGGGAATGTGATTTATGCCCTTTTCGAATCATCTTCTTTACCTTGACCAGATCACAACAGAAAACATTTTAAAATCCGAAAAATATGTGTAATCTAGAAATCTATAAAGATGACAACGATTCCATAATGTTACACTGAAATGTTTTAGAAACTATGTGGACCTCCCTTTTAGGGTGTTCATAATTTCAACTCTAAACACAACTGAACGAAAACGAAATCCAAACATTATCTAATAATAATAATAGTAATTACAATATTCATAATACAATATATACACACATAATGCTGCATATATTTTACAAAACAAATATGCAATACTTGTAAACAACACCCACCCAATCCCCTCTCGGTTACAGTCTCCCCGTACAGCGACTGAAGTCTACGTTAGACCAGAGGCCACACCAAGCAACAACAAAATTGCAACTTAACAATTGTTGGATTTGTGAACTAATTGAAAGTTGAATAAAATAAATGAGATTTTCCACACGCTAATCAGTGAACCGCGTTAGTTCAAATGTTCGAGCTTCACAAAATGATCTAAGCATAATTTTAGTTCATTTCCAGTTTATTGCTCTGAGATCATCTTCGCCTAATGACCAAGTACAAGTTGAAGTCATAAACGAACATTAATCATAGGCCATAACTAGACAAAGGCAGTAAATTATTGGCAATGGAAAAAATTTCGAAATAGAAATTACATTAAGTTTGAAAAACACATTTTAACGATTTTACAAAACCGTCTCCAGTCACTGACATTGTTTTGCTAACAGAAGGCGCAAATAAATGGTGATACAATATTTCTTTTCAAAGGACGGACATTTTTCTTTATAATTTATACATGTCTAAAAATCATTTATGTAAAACTCTGGCAGATGTGAATAAGAACTACAGCAAGTTAAAACGAAACTTTGAAAATCTCTCACAAATGATCCAAAACCTTTTGAAAAACTACATTCTTTGTTTAAAAAAAGGGTTAGAACAAATTTCTCCCAAAAGAAATTAAAAAGATGAGAGAAAAAAATTGTGAATTTAACAAATGCAACTCCGATGAGATTGAATATAATTTTTCATTCGAAAATTTTTTTGAATTTATCAAATGCAACTCCGATGAGATTGAATATAATTTTTCATTCGAAAATTTAAAATATCTAACAAAAAAAAAATATATAAGCCCAACCAAAGTCTTGAGATATTTTCTAAATTACCGCATTTAAGCAGGTTTGGGTTATTATGTCATTCCAATATGAAAAATCTCCCACAAAATGTCCAAATTGACAACTTTAGAGAATTCTGATATTTCGTAGATTGCAAGAAATCCCTATAATTGCTGCCAGGCAGGCAATACTTTGAATATTTTGCTTTGTATGACCCACAATTTTACTAACAGATCGTTCTACAACAACAACAAACACACACACACATGTTACAATTTTCGAAATTTTGGAATTTCGAAAGGAAATGCACAAATTTCTATGTATGTCTCCTGATAAGGAATCCACCATGCTGCTGTGAACAAGTGTTGAAGATCGAACGATCAAACACGTGGACATGTATGACGCCATCTTCATTGCTGTTGTGGTTGGCAACAAGTTTTGGGGCCAACATGTCGGTTGTCAGGCACGTTGTGTTGGATAGCGTGCCGCAGCGCACAACACATTGAGGTGGCATTTTTGTTATTGGTATTCTCGACGTCGCCGTCGTCGTTACTGTGTATTGTGGTCGCCAACGCAGTCGCCGTTTTCCGTTCGAAACGGTTGGAATTTCATCAAATGGAGCCCGCCTATTTTCTGTTCAGTTATAGAGTGGCGCTTGACGTGAAACGTATTGATAGCATCGACAGACGGCTGAACGCGTCGATAACTTGGCACGGCACCGACCGACCATCGCTCGTTTTTTCCGGTGGTGGTGATGGTGGTCAGTCAGCAGTTGGTCGTTGGGGGATGGTTTGGATTGTCATAGCGCGGTGACAGTTGTGTGAGTGTGTGTGTGGAAAGTTTGCCGGGGCGAGGAGCAGTTTAACATTACAATAATTTGTGTTTTTACTCTGCGTATATCAAGAAAATAGCAGCGCGGCATGCAATTCGGTTACAAACAACAACAAAACTGCAAAAAACGAAACATAATTAAACACTGTCATTTAAATTTCACTAATAATAAATATTGTTGTGGTGCCGAGCACAAGCACACATACACAATACAGGGCGTTTTTTTTTTGTTGTTTTGTTTTTCTTCTTATCAACTTTACTTTGTATCCAACTTGAGACGTTCATGCATTTCCTTTGTGGCAAAATCACAAAACTCATATTAAACAAAAATAATATTAAATTAAGTACAGACAATTTAGGTGGAGATCATAATGCAATGTTCACATCTTTGGGGCTGTCTTGCTGTGCCACACGTTCGCACTAATTGTTTTGTCATTATAAACGCATACAGCCGTCCGTGTGTGCGTGTGTGTATCTGTTGTATTAACGTAAATATTTAATGGTTTCTAAATGTGCAACGCAGATGATGAACGAAAAAAAAAAGTGCATAATCCAACAAAAATAAATATTAGCAAATAGTGTCGAAAACTGCAAACAGCGAAAATATAAAATAATGCGGAAAAAAGTCACTGGAAAACGGTGTGTAAATATTTACATTACATTCGATTTTATTGTACAAACCCAGCAAGTGACTAAAACCAAAAAAAAAAAAAAACCTGTGCATTTAAAGTGTGAAACAAACGAGTTAAGTGAATCGGCGGCCGCGCTCCTGTCACCCTTCACCGCCAGAAGGACATCTGTTCACATCTTACCGGGCAGCATTAGATTATATTGAAATTTTTCTAATACTGTCAGGTAAAGATGTCGTCCGGGTCCTTATTCAACAATACAGCCAAAGGAACAAAACATAACAGTGCCTGCAACATGAGTTGTTCACATTTAAAAAGTGCATAAAAAAAAGTAGTTCTTGAACACAATGTTACCTTTTCATTCGCATTGAAACGATAGAACCGATCAAGTGAACTGAGATATTTAACAACAATTGTGAAAAGGTAAAATCAACGAAATTTTCAAAGGGATGACGATCGGTTATCCAAATACACAAAATATACTTAGAACGAAGACTATCCCAACTATCAGACATCCCACGTTGTTTTCTGACACATTAGTTCGGCTACACACTCTAGATATCAGTAATTGGCATGACAACATGTGACAGGTTTTCAAAGCAAATAAGGTTTTTTTTTAAACAAATACCTACTTTTTTAAAACAAATACGGTTTAAATATCCTCTTGGAAATGTTAACAGAATGATAACATTTTACAGATTCGTTTCACAAACAAAGGTGTCCCATCGAACGAGAATTACAATCACTTTTGACTGCTATCGCATTTTTAACCCGTGCCATGTTACTTTCTAGGCAACAAGAAGAGATTTTACCTAATTACTGCGTTTCCTTAACATTTCATAAAGGAACAGACGGAGAACTTCTCTCAAATGAGTGAGCATACTCCCACAGAAAATTCACTGTTCTCCTCTCACGAGCTGTCAACCAGATTGAAATCCTGCAGTTTGAAACGATAGTGGAGGTCAATGACTTTTATCTGTTCGGAAATGCGAAACGGCGATTCATGACGGCCCAAACCCCTACTTTTGCTAATGATATAACCTAATAATGTCTTCTGGATATGAAGGGGAACATCTAACAGCGACCGTCAAACCCACAGGTGATTTGACCCACCGTTTGAAAGTAAATTGCATATTTTTTATAAGTTCCATGCGTTTGATAATTTTTTGAGGATTTTCATAAAATTCTAACGGTTGAATTTCTAGATGGTAGGAAGGTTATAGATGACGTTCACCTACACTCCATTACTGCAGCGTCTTCTAAGAGAATTATTTTCTGTTTTTAAAGCGAATGTTCGTGGTACTTCAATACCATTTTTTAGGATCGATAAAAAAAACCCTAAATCTTCCGAAAACAGCCATTCTTCACGCCCTTTTCTTTGCGCTGGGCTAAAAGGTCTGATGTGTAAAAGCGACATGGAACGTGTTCATGGGACCAATTTAAAAAAAAATTATCGTAATATTGATGTGAATCTGACCCAGCATCTTGCAACACCCAATGAAGGCATCTTTCTATGTGACGCTGGGTATCCATTCAATGTGAAATCAGCAAACCGTATGACTTTGACACATGTCACGAATAGCCACGGAACTGCCAAAACATATCAACCACTCTAATGAATGTTGAAATGGTTTTGACCCTTGTATTGACATTTGAAGTAGTAATATATTTTGAGATTACATATTTTATATTCAAATCATCTCGAAAAAGTCACCCATTTCTTAATGAGTGGCGTTGACAGCTTATTGCCTTCACTTAGCTAAACACTTGAGTGTTCCTGTGAAAACTGTTAACGCAAACCACTTACAAAGTTTTAGTGAGAAGTTTTACACAATTATACACGCTTTTGGATCAGTGCCATCCAAAATATTGCTAAGCCCGCACTCGTTTATAGTTTAAGAGAAATTGAAAGAATCTGATTTGAGTTTTGTACAATTAATTAGCGATAATTTCGAAATGAAACACAGTCGAACTCAGTCATTTGTGTTGTTTGGGATTAGCAGTAGTCACTCATCGTGCACTCGTCCCCAAAATCCTTTATATCGTCTTTCGATTTACGCCAAATCTTGTAATCAGTGACATGTTGTCAAGACATTTCCAATCCTGTAACCGTGATTAAATGAATTGTTTTTCTTCCATGTTAAAATGTTCGGTCGGTGATGAACTCCTTGTCGGTAATGAACTGAAGGTTCCGATGGAATTTGCACTCATACCTGGACAAATTGGCAAAGGGTCATTGTACGGGGAACCGGCTTAGACACGACAGAATATATATTCGGCTCTCTCCATAACATTGGCCTTAAAAATAAAATGTACTCTTTAAAAAATACCAAAATAAACAAAATATCCACCTTCAACATCATATTTGTAATATTTTTTTTTTGTACTTTTTCTGAGTCTGCCGTACGTGCGTCTGGCTCGAAGGACATTGTGCTTCAGAAGTAGCAAAAACTGCCAAAGTATTCTATTCGGTAGTCGTCGATTAAGGCGTTTTTATTGATTGATTTCTAAACCAACTCTTTTTGCAAACCTCACAAGATCATTCGCTGCATGTCTGACAATTTATGTGATAGTAGGCAAATGTCATCTGCATAATCTAAGTCTTCTAGGTGTCGTTGAAAACTTCACAATATAGCACTTTTCTGCTTGTATAATTCTGCCATAAAACCGTCCACTACCACTGCAAAAAGGAGTTGTGAAAGACGGAAACCCTGCCTGACGCCCATGTTAGTCGAGAAAGTTTCGCAGACCCTCCCGTTGTGAAGTACCTGTAGTTCTGCGTTGGTGTAGATTGCTTTTATAATTTCTATTATTTTAATTGGAACTCTTTTTTTCCTCTATATATTATTGTTTTTCTATTAATTGTATCGAACGTTTTTTGAAATCAATGAAAAGCAAATACAGAGGTGACTTCCACACGATCGACTGTTCTATAATTATTCGGAAAGTATTTACTTGATCTACAGAACTGCGAAGCGGGCGGAATCCAGCCAGCTTCTAGCCCTTTGAGTATTATTGTAGCAAGATCGTATTCAGACCATCTAACATACGCAAACTGTTATCGACTTCTCTCTTTGGATTTTTGGGAACAAAAAAAGAACGTTACGAATACATCTGAAATGATGTTTCTGGCGATGCCAACAGCTGATTGACAGTGCAGTGCTGCCAACATTCGAGAATTCGAAAACTAGAAACAAATCTTGTAAAACGAAATTCGAATTCAGCTTTTCAAGATTTCTTCTCATCGGCTCTCATCCAAAAGTGAATGAGAATTTGTAAACTTGTGTTATTAAATGAGAGAGATTTCAATTTCTTCGTGAATGTTTTCCCTTATTTGGGTTTTCCGTGAGATAGCTCCACAAGACAAAGTTAGCGTCAGGCGATCCTGGAAGCCACCTACATTGCCCATTTTGGAAATGGTGGCATTAATTATTGATGCAAATAAGTATCAGCTGCAACACCATTTTTTTTAAATCATATGTAGCATTTTCGAAATATAAGGGCTTTGAGGGCGAATTTAGTAATAAGAGTTTGATGTAAGACATTTAATGGAGATTTTGGAAATTTAGCCCAGTCACACAAAATCAATATTTTTAACCGACGCATCGTCTTAAATCTCCAACTGTTACCCATTCACTAAAATTATTCACCATCGAACAGGAGTTTTAGAGAATGTTAAAGTTTATTGGCCACCGGCATTTGTGGGAAAAGTTACCAACATTTTTAAACAAACGGATAACGCGTGATGAAACCATTTATCGTAGATCAACAATGGGAAATATTGAAAACAAATGGCAATTACGGCGAAATTTTGAAATATGCATATCTTTAAAAAAAATTCTATTATATTTTAATCTATGTATGTATGTATAATAAACAAAAATACTTTTCTTTTTAAATTTGTGACCTTTGGAAAGTTACCAAGCAATCTGAGAATTATCAATTGTAGTTGGAAGTTACCTATAATGACTATCGAGATTCAAATCCACTTGAAGTTGTATAAATTCTAAGGACAACAACTTGATAAGAATGTGGTATGTACTCTTTTAGACAGATTTTGGTCATAGTAGTAGCAGAGCAATAATTGGATATGTCTAATCAATGAGTTTATCATTTGGCAAAAGGCAATAATAGATGGAACCACAATCCATTAGACAAACTCATTAACATCGAGAACAAGTCACACCAATTCCATGGAAATGTTTGTGAAATTTTGTTGTGATAATCAATTATCAGCTCAAAAACTGCTTAAAAGACTTCGGTGAAGACTTCCGAAAAACTATACACTTTCTCAAAGTAGTAATTCTTTCGTTGCCCCTAAAGTGTGCACACCGAAAAGGTCCCCAGCGACCTTCTCACAAACAAAAGGGTTAAAGGCGATATGTATGCGGTTTCAAACCTAATGGAATTCGATAACCAGACTTTTGATTGATCGCACTAATCTAAATGGCAAACTGACGTTGTTTACTATACCGATTACAGATTGTGTCAGGATAAGCCACCGGCTTATGCAACTCAAGCATGATTGCTTAGGTTTTCTCCCCCTCCTATTACTAACTTGGGGTTTGTATAATATTCGTGCAGTGTAAAACAATATGTTGTTTTTAAAGTTTTAATCTTCCGCTAGGTATTCCACAGGGCAGACTTTTCTTATCATTCTGTGTGACAAATATCTGAATGATATTTGAATGTTGACATAAGAGGTTTTTCCAATTATCGTCTTATTTTATTTAACTTTTAATGAAATTGAATCTTGGTCCCGAAATCTTCCAACAATACTTTCTTTAATTAATCATGGAAATATTTAATTTTATTAAGGAAAAATTTAGCCAGATTAAGAGAATCTTTTACCGTCCTCAACACCACTTTCGGAGTTCTATCTCCGGATCGAGTTAGCACTGTCACTCTGCATATGCTTTCACGCATACATATATGTTTCTATAATCATGAACCGATTTCAAAAATAATTTTATACATTCTTTAAGATCGAGGACAATCCTACAGAAACGAACTATACAGACAATTATTCGTACATTAAGGCCCGATAAATGAGTTCAGGTTGATCATCGTGATCGTTTAAACTGACAGCACTCAACAGAAGAAGAAGAATCAAAAAACTTGTTCGATTCACCAAATTCCACAAATAAAGTAAATTACATAAATTGATGCTGGAACTGGTTTCCGACCACCACCAGTTCATTTAGCACAGTTTTTTAATTCACATATTTTTACCCTCACCCTACGGGTAGGAGGGGTATATATCATTTGATACGACCCAGAAGTGTAACACCTACAAATATTCACATTAGAACCCAAGTGTCATTGAACCAAATTCGATTCATGACTTTCTAAATCGTTTGAGCCATGTCCGTCTGTTAAACAATCGCTTTGAAATTTGGCATGGGTTAATATTTTCACAAAACTGCTTATGGGATTGCATATGGGCTATATGGCCACATCCCTTCGGGCACCTCCCATACAAATCGTCTATTTCGCCCACTTTAGAAATCGTGTAATAATATCAGTACCAACAGCGCGATCTTGCCCATATTCTGTATTTAGTAAAACTATAGCTAGACAAAGTATTGTACAAAAACATGGAAGTCTAGCAACTCCCCTTCTGGTACTTACATACATTTTTTGAGGTTGCTATTATAGAATATGAGACTTGTATGTTTTTACTGAGGGTGAGGGTAAGTCGGTTTACCCGACTGCAACTTCTTCACTGGTTTTTCTAAACATTTGGGTGACCAAAATCCACCACAAAACATATTATTTTAATTATTCACCGGAAACATATGTTCTCTGATAAAAAGTATTGTCAACAGCCGAAATGTGGATTATTTTCACTGACCACTCAAAAACGTATTCGAAGATTAAACTCAGTTTTATTGGAAACTGGGTTTTAGATAATCGTGTTTTAACTATGATCTCATTTATTGGCCCTAAGAACCTGTTCGTAGGACAGTTTTTTAAGTGTAAGGTTCCAACGGCTTTGGAATTCGGTCAGCAAACACACAGTTTGTCGTTTTGTTAGCAAGTAGGTTAAAGGGATTTTGTACGAAGGCGTAAAATTCAATACAGCGGCACAATTGCAAAAGTTGCCCAACTTTCCAATTCTTGGCGATTTTTTTTTATAAAAGATATTTTATGGACAAGAATAAGAAATTGACAAAAAAAAATATCTCAACGGAGACAAATTTTTGGAATTCCTTCTTTCAGTAGCTCATTCGACCCAAATCTCAGATCAGGTTTGGAACTGAAAAATTTGGGGAATAAGTTACCAATCGTAACCCAATTTGTGGATTTTTGTCACTGAAGTCGTCGAACTAAACTAACACTGTACAACACTCTTATTCTACCTGTCTTTTGAAACATTTATATTTTTGCAAAGAAATATAAATAAAAAATGATCTCGAACTCGACTAACAGAAACAAAACTGTAGTATGTAGTAACAATTATATTTCTAACTAAATTACAAACATAATGTTAACATTGACTACTGAGGTCTTAACATATTACTGACTTTGTACAATTTTTATGATTCCTTGGGTATTGCAATACCCAATATGCAGGAATGGGTTAAGCTACGAAAGATAGCTTTGTTTCTGTCGAATATTTGTGCTTTGTTTAGCCTTTTCAGGGTACTGCTACCTTGCTTTTTTCTTTGGTACACGTGCACCCGGTGTTTCGTCCGGGGCTACGAAATGACAAAAAAAAAGTCATCAACAAAAACTCTTTCGAAGTACACAATCGGTTGAACTTGTTGTCGAGCGTCACTAATCGCATTGCGGGTACTACAGCATCAGCCATCATATTCTCTGATCGTTCAATATCCTTCCAGGGATTTTGTCGATGTTGTCTGGTGTGAAAGCAACAAAGCAACACGCCATTGAATGCATAGTCCGTAGTCTCCATAATCAGCCCCATTGCGGTTATCGACGTTGTCGCCATTTTGTAGACGATATCTGGCTTGAATGCAATAACCACAACGAAATTCAGCGCGTAGTCCCCATAATCAGCTCTATTGCGGTTATCGATGTCGTCAACATTTTTTTAGCCAACATCAATTAATCCCAATTTGGTATTTTGTATCAGTCGGAGACGACGTTGACTGTTCGTATCGATAATGGGAATAAAAAAAAAACTCATCTCTAATTGTGTACTCAGTTTATTTAATTTCTTTGGTATTTTTTGGGGGAAATATTTTTTATTTCCCCTTCAAGTTTTGCTTCGAGTGATGGAGAAAATACAGGAGTGTGATTTCAGATTACCAAATAGATAAACCTTTAAATAAATTTTCTTTTTTTATAATGCACCATTTAAATTTACGATCTCATTACCGTCTGCCACAGCAGTTCGCAGATATATTGTCCCATTATTGTTTCAAATTACTTAGAACACTGCTCCTTCATCCCCTCGGAATTCTTGTGCAAAACGAAGGGAATTTCTCCAACTCTTCCACAAGTTTCTCAAATTTGTTTGCATTTGTTACTTTAATTTTTTCTACTTTGAAAAACTTTCCACGACCATAAAAACAGAATCGTCTCAATGCAATATCCACGTCACATCTTGTTAGGTGATGCAGAATGTATATGCATATTGTTATCGATAACCGACGACGATGACAACGACAATGCCTAAATACAATGACGACGACATATTCTTTATGCTGATTCATTTTAGAACAACTAGTTATGGGGAATCTGTGATTATCATTCTGTATCTATTATATTTGGATATTATGTGGATTTTATAATAAATGGTTTATAATAAACCCCGACAAAAATATTTAATCACAATTTTATGAAATTTTTTTCATTAAAATTGCCATTTTCGTCGGCTATACCTTTATTATACCAAATTAAAGGTAATTATGTGAGCTAAAAATTTTGCTAACATTATTTTTGATATAAAAACAATGGTCAAAGAGCAGTGGCCTGTTGAAATTAAATTTTGGCACAAAAAAAAAACGTTTTAGTTTCCAGACAAATTTTTGTTTATTTTGCTGCATTGTGAAACAAGCTACAGTCGATTTCGGTTAAGCAGAAATGAAAAATATAAAGAAATTTTTTTTCACTTAATCGGGATTTTTAATAAAAACGGTTTTCGGATGATTGAAACTTCTGTCACCCAACGAAGATAGAATACATGTACGTCAAATTTAAATTCCATATTAATGAGCTTGAATGAAAATAGTCACTTACATCAATTTGGTTGAGTTGTGTTAAATGTAATTGACAGTTAATTTTTTGAGACCATTTGTTTTGCCCCAGAATTGTCTCCTAAAAGTGTTTTATAACATAAACTGATTCTAAAGTCTAGTAGTTCATAGTAGGTTTAATAGAATTTATTATGCGATCATTGAATCTACTACAGCATTTGCAACGTTTCCCTTGGCCCGTCAATTCTTGTGTGTGTACTTTAATGAGTGGCATGAATTTCTCTTAAGCTGTATTCGTATCATAATTGATTGTGGCTGCATTAAAAATGTGTCTCACATAAAGGATTTTTGCAATAAAGCGGATTTTCGTTTAAGGGAAGTACAGTGCAAGGAAAATCAACCAGAACAATCGTTACTAATAATTAGTTTCTATTAAGCGATTTTTTTTAATTAAAAGGCGTGAGCTTATTCGACTGTAATTGAAAATTGTTTAACTGAAATGTGTGTGGCCTAGATTTGCTGTGGCCCAGAAGATCTATCAGATTATTTGTCTAATGGTCGGGAGTGGTTGGTTGAACAAGCCTCCAGCAAAGACCTTCCCTGTCGCTTATGATACGTGTACCTTTGCCAACTTAATTTTCCAAATCAGTAGCATCCCCTGAATTGTTTGGTTAACCAGAAAAAATGGGGCACCATCATTGAAAATGTAATCTACTGGAGGCCATGGGCAAATAAGGGTGATGCCAAAACATCCACGAACGTAAAACAATTTAACGAGATGACATCTTTCCTAAAATTACACTAAATATGGCTGACATGGCAGAGGGATGAAGCGTCATACCAGGGTAGTCAACTAAGGCTGCAGTTAAAATTTCAATTAAAGGTAAAAATAATTTTGGGTCGTAGAATCTAAGTTCCAAAAAGTTTTCATAATAACAAGTTTTGGTCATTTAACTCAAAAATGCTCGCATCAGCGTTTTTTTTCTTAATTCAGCTCATCAGTTTGTGTTTGCGTGATTACTGAAGGATTTTAAAGTTAAAAAGGAGCGAAGAAAATTTCTAAAAAAAAGATTTGTATTTTTGAACCGGATATCAAAATTTTAACCCTATACGTACCAGGCAGTGACCTCGGCTCACTGCTGTAGTTAATACTTGTATATGTATTTTATTTTACATTAGTCATTATCGACCCATATGTCTAAATTATGTTTAGACATATAGTTTACTTTAAAAAAATTTTCATTAGAATTTTTTTAATTTTCGTTTTATAAACCATTTTGCGTTTTACTGGCGTTACTTTACGTTACAAATTTACGATGAGTACGATGAGAGTTACGAGTGTTTGGAAAATTTCACAGACAGATTCTTCTTGTACTCGACAAGACGTACAAGAAAAATGGTATGACTCTTCGTGTATCCCACCATCTTTTTTTTTTTTTTTTTTGCTCCGGCTCTTTGTTATTGAAAATGTGAGTGCAAATGATGCTGTAGGTATCGCCAACACCCATAACTTCAACAATTATGGCGGTCCCAATAATCTGATTTTTTAGATTTTAAAAGAATCGTCGACAATAATCATTGAAAAAACTTACTTCATGTATAGTTTTCTCTTTTATATGATCCAAATTTTGCACAAATCGGTCAATCCGTTCCCAACAAAAAAAAAAGGTTTTTCATGAAGCCGAAAAATCTTTTTTTTGGCTATTTTAATTTTTTTAAAAAAAAAAACCTAAACAAAATGGTAGCAGCCATAAAAAATATACTAGAAATAGTTCTATAAACTTTTCCAGCAAATAAAAAAAAAATTAGCTACATATTACATAAGCTGACCCTTTGTCAATTGCCATTACTTTCATTTAACAAAATAACTGCGTCAATCAATACCTGAAACTTTCACAAGGTCCGAAACACTTCTGAGGAATCACCAAATGCTTATCTATTTGCTGTTAACACTTTAAATCTTTAGTATGATTTACTTATCCCAAACCATTTGAAATTATTGAACTGTCAAAAACAATTGAATTTCGAAAATAAAACATTCATCAACACATTGTCCCCCGACACTCGGAAACTCAACTGTCCTTGTCCTCCCTGCCCATTCGAAAACCGATTTAGATTTCCCAACACATGTGTCTACTCTCAGACATGTGTAGATGTGTAACATGATTTAATGACACTCGACACATCATTTGACACCAGAAATTACATGGAACATTACCACTTCACAGTGGATTGGACACCACACACAAATAGTGTACACGAATAAAGAAAATACAAAAGTATTGAAATATTCATTTGCAATGGTTGGTTTGTATTCTTAAAGATTTTAAGTGGGGGAGACAAAATATTTCGATCATTAACAGTAAAAAGTCCATTTCTGTTTAGTATTACCAGGAAGTGACGTCTAATTACCCGCTGCATGAATATAGAGTAATAAATAATGTCTGCCGAAACGTTGCTGTTACATCCATGTGTGGACCTCTTTGACTCGGTATTAGTTGGAAGGGTCTCGGGATTGTCTTGTATTAACCGACTGTTCATACTGATTTCTCGGGGGGCCTAGTTACGCCTATGCGACTGCGTTGTAGATCCGCTGTAGACGTACTTCCTCCAGCCAGTAACCGAATCTCTCTATCAGTATCTTCAAAATGCATTCCGCTGAGATTTGGTCTGCATATGGAAGCTATTAACCTTTTGGCAAAAGAGAAGAGAATTTTACTCTTTCATAAAAAACCTTTTAGAACATGTTCGGGATTTCTGGGGCTTATTTCCTAGCTGTCTGTGGACGTCACCACCCAAGTACTTAATTAGAATCCTAGAGTTTTTCGAGCACGTAGTCATTCACATTATAACTAGGAGATATTTTTCCAGGAGTCGGCAAGGTTTTAGTACGAATAGTGACCAGTTAATATCGTTCTTGTCTCTCAATTGTATAGATTTTAAACATTGTGATGGGTTGAACCGAGATAGATATATCTGAGATGAGTCATGTCTGGACCTCATCTACAAGAGTTTCTATACTGAAACCTCTTTCCTAAGGAAGATCTTTACTTTACCTGAGTTGGCTCTAAACCTGTTGTTGGTCTTGGCCCGCTTAATAAATGATTTCCAAGCAGTTCGGTGTTCTTTGTCCAGTTTTATCTTACCAAGGATTTGCATGTCTTCTTACACTTGGTCCTTCCACCGGAGTCTCGGTCTTCCCTGTCTGCGCTATCCGTGGTAGTTGTCGTCCAACGCCTTTCAGGCTGGAGCGTTTGTATCCCTTCAACCGACGTGGCCCAGCCAGCTCAATCGCTGGACGTTAGAGGGCTCTGTTCTTGAATTTGTTTGCTGAGCCCGAAATAACATCTTTTGCCATCTTTAACATCCGTTGCCGTTGAGCCTAGGTATATAAATTCTTCCACTACCCCGACGTAGCAACTGCCAGCCTTCACCTAGGAGTGGCAATCATACATTTTTGGTTTTTTGTTCGTTCACCATTAGCCCCATCTTCACATACTCCTTGTCGATTCTGGAAAAAGCACCAGTTCCATCTCGCACGATCTTTCCAACGATGTCAATGTCGTCCGCATATGCGAGTAGGATGTGACCTTTGGTGTTCACTGTGCCTTTTTTGTTAACTTCTGCTTTTTCCAATATTTTCTCCATCAGTATGTTGGAGAAGTTGCACGATAAGCTGTCACCTTGTCGAAGACCTCTCCTTGTAGTGAATGGTTCGGAGAGGTCACTTATCACCTATTTTTTACTGAGGATCGAGTATCGCTCAGGGTCATTCTACAAAGACGTACACGTTTTGATGGCATCTCATACGCAGACATAGTTTATAAAAATTGTTATCTTATCGGGGTGTCGAAGGCGGCTTTATAGCCGATAAAAACATGGTATATATCGATTTGCATTTCATCGGAATTTTCCAGGTCGACGGTTGATTTAGTCGGCCTGAAGCCACACTGATAGGGCTAGATAAGTTTGTCGAGTTGTGGCTTCCATCTTTTACACAATATGCTTGATAAGATCTAATAGGCGATGGATAGTTTTATTTCCCTTTTTATGAATTGCATATAGTACGCTGAGGTTCAAATCATCGGGCATGATTTCATACTTCCAGATGGTACAGACTAGCTGATGCATGCACCCTATCAGCTCTTTTCCTCTGGTCTTATACAGCTTATCAGCTATTCTCCTCCGGTCTTATACAGCTCTACTAGTATTCCGTCGTTCTTAAGCCGGGATATTTGCTGCTTTGATCTCATCTGGGTTTGGGGTGGACATTCAAATGGCATTCATGGAAGATCACCCATTTAAATGGCATGGAGCTTTAGTAATATAGCTCGAGGTGAATATTCTTACAGTCATTCCAAACATTTCTATCACTAGCCAAAGGTTTTATTTCAGTCTGTCCTATTTCTTTCTCGATCTGAAGAAGGTATGTGCAGGTCTGCCAGCACGTCTCTGGCAGGTCTGATACCTCAGCCAATCGTGGAATGAAAAATTACGAAAAAAGCAAATTTTATTATGTTAGATCGAACAGTCCATTTAGTTTGTTCGTTATCAAATGGTCCTTCGAATCATAATCTCTTCAATCGAATTCAATCATAATCTCTTTTAAATCTTGTAAATAATCATTTTTATTTGTTTGTTATCGTACTTCTAAATAGTACTAAATGTCCGTTCTAATTTCAACCAAGCGTTTAATATGCAACTAGGCATTAGCTTTCGAACTGGTTCGTAACTTCCTGTCGAGCAGTCACGAATAAAACCTTATCGGCTTATAATTGAAATAAACCTATTCTGAATATATTGAAACTTAATTCGACCAAGTGTTTCATTGTTATATAGTTTGCTCATCGTACAATTAGAACGACTCTTTAGTCAACATCTCCATACGTCTCCCTACTATACTCTGCTGAAATGAACAATTTCGTCCGATATATTTCAAATTGTTTGTTTAAATTATAGATATTAAGAAAATCTGTAACAGTGGAATTATAATTTGTATCCCTTGAAATTTGAAAATCCGCTGTACTTTAAGCTAAGTCTTTCTCCATAAAAAATGACCATCTAAAATTCACATTAATTACGAAGAATGACCACATCCTTGAGGGAAGCGTTTGTCCATTTGTCCTCGTATTATCACCAGCCAAGTGGCGGGTTTTAATTGTTTTTTAATGTCACATAAAAATTGGTTCAAGCAACAACAATTATCGCCATAAAAATCAATCGTAAACTGTAAAATTTCAACATAATCATTGAAAAAAAAAACTACAACTTTGAACATACAAGATACGAAGTACAGCATGTCTACATTAGTCGAGTTTTTTCATTTAAAACCCTGGACACTAAACGGACACTTCATAGTCAATTGTCTCGCAATGAAAACTGATAAATAAAAAAATAGGGAAAGTAGTTTATCTCCATAATAAAACTACGAATACTTAGTATGTCATAAATTATCATTATTAATATAATCCAATTATTCGTTAAAAAAAAATAACTCAAATCAATAGAAGTTAATAAATAAAAACAGCAACTAATAAAGTAGCAAAAATAACACGCGATCGAGTCTTCGCTTAGCCGGGATAGACCACATAAATTGTATAGATTATTTAAGGGAAAAAACATCGCTATTGTAAGCATACGACGACGTAGTCAGATATATGAACTCTGTCCAATGGCACTTGTCCATGGCTCACCCATAAACATTTCAAGATAACTTATTTTACTACACCAGATTACTTACCCGACGAGAGCCTGTGTATTTTTGGGTGACAACTATTATGAGAAATTCCCACCAAATATTGAGGGTACTCACAAACAAAAACAAAACTGTTCACATAACAATCAGACAACTGATTGGCAATGCGGATTTTCATATAGGTGACGACAATCTAGAGGGCAGAAGACCTAAGTACCAGTATCTGAGAATTGATAAAAATCTACTTTTTTAAAAAATTTGACGTGATACAGACATTTCCACGAGTCCGCCTGCAAAAAATCAGCTCGATTGGATCACTGAAAAAGGGTTAAAAATCGGTCAAAAGGCTTTCACACAGGCCACTACGAGCTTTATACTTCAAACTTAAAAAAAAAAAATGCTGACGTGTACATGAAAATCGCCGATACACGTGTATTTTTATTTTTTATCCCCTTTCCGAAAAAGTAAATTTGGTTCATAGGACAGAATGTGTGTAACACGGTGTAATAAATGAATTCATTTCTGACGAGAGCATGTGGATTTATTCGACGGACATGTCTTAGTCGGCACAATCGTCGAATTCGTCCGGCGCATGACTCCTCGTTAACACTGATTTTGCAAAGGATTTCTCACCAGCACTGCTTTCGCATGTATTCACATTTCAGCGACATAAAGAAGTACGGATAGAATAAACGTGCTGTACCGCGTTGTTTTAGTTCGTCGACAGTGGATTCTGTTTTAGAATTATTCGATTAGCCCGATGTTTTTTTTTTGATGCTGACATCATTTGCTTCTGTTGATGGTGGAGCTGAAATATATAAACTCACTACCTCGAAGTTGCAACTGCCGGCCTCCGCGTCGAAGCCCAAGTTGTGTCTTGTCCTCGTTCATCCTCAGACCCATCATCGCACCAGTTAAATATCTCTCTCTATCTATTCCACACTGTCAGTGTCGTCCACATATGCGAATAGGACGTGGACTGCCATGAGAAATGGTACTTTTACTCCGATATGTAATTCAAAAGTAATCCGTATTTGTTCACTGGGCATGATCGCTTGTCGTCGACAGGGCTTACATACATTGTATCGAAACATTTTCGAGTACGACTGCTCACAGCCAGAGTGTCAATATGTGTCAAATGCAACAATAACACCAACTCAATGGCTGTGGACAGATATGATGATACGTATTTATAATACTTTGGCTAGCAAACCCTCATCGTCGCATTCTACACCTAAGGATTACATTTATCGCTAAATAAATAATTTGTTGTCAATTATGTCAAAAAAAAAAAAGAAACAGAAAACTAAGAAACAAATATAATTTATACGTGCTCGACGGTGCGGTAGGGTACGATAGCAATTGAATTTTGATATTGGCCAGTTTGTCGTTTGGCCCCCACCCCATGCCATTACTCGGGCCGAGCATTGTCACAACGTCATTGAAGTGATGGCAATACCGTCGATTATCATCTACCAGTGGTGACTATTTATCGGCTACTCACATTCAGTTGTCGTCTATTCTATATCTGTGGTTTATTATTGTGTTCCATTGGTGTTGTTGGTCAGTTCAATGTTGGCTGTTTGTTGGTGAAACAAAAACAAAACTAATCGAAAAGATTACGATTAAGTGACAAGCATATTTTTGCTGTTTTCCATTTCAATTCAAGAAAAAAAAAGCATGTATGTATGTAACTGTGACCGTTTTCAATTTCAAAGCAAATAAATACAACAGTTCAATGGCAGTAGATTATTTTATTTAGTTAAGATTAACTTTTTAATTTAGTAACTGACCGAGCCGAGTGGTGACAAAAACAAAAACAAAAAAACAAAGCGTTTAGTTGTCATGACTTTGGCAATATATATTTTAATGATCATTTCGAACATTAACATACAAATGTTTCTATACACTGAAACAACAGAAAAAAGAACATGCAATTAAAAAAAAATTGCTGCATGTGAACCGACTCACATATACCCTCGCCCAAATGCAGTTTATTTATAGGGCTTGCTCGGAATCGGACTCAAGCCAGAGATGCATGGAAAGCCAGGTACATGTGGGAGGTACCCGAAGGGTATCACCTTAAAAAGTGTTCATAAATTTAATGAATTCTTACATCAATTTGATTAATTTGTACATCTTCTTAAAAATCAATTTGATAAACATTGTACTATAGAAGAATCAGGCTCTTTGAAAAATAGACAAAATGACAAATTGCCCCAAGAAAAATGAAGAATTCCCCAAATGAAGAATTCCCCAAAATAAATGAAGAATTCCCCAAAATAAATGAAAAATCCCTACAAAAATTCTGAAAAATCCCCCAAACAATTTATGCAAAATTACTCAATGGAAAACTCCATAAATACTATGAAAAATACCACACATAAAACAACAATTAAAAAAAAAAAACGATATATGATTGACTTCATTTTTGTTAACTCAACAAAACGGAAAAATCCACAAAATTAAAATTTTTTGGAATTATTCATTGTTCAACGAAAACTGAAATACAGTGTCCTCTCTCATAAGCGGCGGACACCTGAGGGACTTAGAATTGTGTCCGCTTATGAGAGGTGTTCGCCTAGGAGAGAAGTACACAAGAGGACTGTAGCGGATTGGTACTGAAAAAGTGCCCGTTTAAGAGGGGTGTCCGCAAGGAACACCGTGTTACACACATTCTGTCCTATGAACCAAATTTACTTTTTCGGAAAGAGGATACAAAATAAAAATACACGTGTATCGGCGATTTTCATGTACACGTTTAACAAAAAAAAACCATTTAAAAAAAAAAAAAGAGAATTGATAAAAATCTATTTTTTTAAAAAATTTTACGTGATACAGACATTTCCACGAGTCTCGATTGGATCACTGAAAAAGGGTTAAAAATCGGTCTAAAGGCTTTCACACAGGCCACTACGAGCTTCATACTTCAAACTTAAAAAAAAAATAATCTGACGTATACATGAAAATCGCCGATACACGTGTATTATTTTTATCCCCTTTCCGAAAAAGTAAATTTGGTTCATAGGACAGAAAAAAACTCTTAAAAAAAAACTTATGAAAAACTCCCCAATGCTGTATGAGATTTTTTTGGGGAACTCTTCATTTTTTTGGGGACATTTTTCATAGAGCCGAAGAATCATTTATTATTTTTATTATTATTTTCAGTGTGATGCTAGCTATACCAGCCAATAAATGGTAGTAAAATAAAGTGCACTGAAGTAATTTTGTATGACAGGTCCCAGGAGGGCTGTTAACCATCCGGAAGGATCTCTCAACTATCCACATATTTTATATGAAAAACTGTTCCGGAATGCCACGTTTTAAAAAAATCATTTATTAGGAAAAATAGGTTTAGGAGTTTTAATTTCAGCCCGAATAGGGTCCTTTGTATGGAGGTACCAGAATAGGTACCTCTCATACCATAGCCACGTTCCAGCTTTTCCATACCTTTAATCTTTTAATAGGGTACTTATCTAATAAATGTCAATGCGATTGGCAATTCCATTCGAGACTTATCGTACAAAGGAGCCTTACAGCAAAAATCATGAAATGACAAAATATTATCTCGATTCTAAAGTGACTATAGTGATGCTTTACAACACGTAGTTTGTGCCTTGTAAGGGTTGCCAACTCTGTTTGTATGTACAAGGTGGCGCAAAAGTAATCCTCCTATCAGAAAATGCTATAAATTTTGCGATTGGCCCCTAACCTGACAATCAACATATTCTCGACTTGATGTAAAAAAAATTAAAAGGCCAAATAAAAATAATCAAGAAGAATCAAAGTTTTTAATTTTTTTTTTTAATTACAGCCAAAAAACATCGGAAGTTTACTTTTGCGCACCTTGTACAACGAGTGATAAGTTTCCGATTGAAACACAGCGTAAGAACTATTGTTGGCAACCCTGCAATTGAAACCACTTTGACTATCAGCCAATTGGAACACTTCGCGTGACGTCATTTGAGCAACCTGCGCAGAACATTTCAATTGTCTTTTTTTCTATCATTCTTGGTGTATACCCTCCTACTAGGGTAGGGTGATCGTACAGAAAAAATGATGCTTCATATTTCTTAGGAAAATCAATGTCTTGCAAAATAATCAAGGTTCGGTGAATTTAGTAACATTAGCAAAGTGTCCAAGGTCTTGTGATGCGAAGAGAGATGAATTAGCTGATACCTTTTTTTTGATTACTGCAAATCGTAGCGGAACGTAAGTGGTGACAACATTATACAGCATTGAGAGAGCATTTTTATCTTCCTGTTGAGGAACAACCGTGTGGCCAACAGCAAAATTTTAGGAAAATCTCAAAGGTCGTCTCTGAGAATTGCCCATTTAAGAATATAAACATAGGCAATAATGTGATTACCGTATATTACGAAAATTTCAACCATTGTCCACAGTACAGTGGGGAATAACGAATTATTTGGGAAATAAGTGGGCAAGTGTGGTCAATAGAATTTTAAATATAAACCTACATATAAGTAACCCGAAAGGCGAGTTGGTAGCGTCCTTTGCTATCAGCGTGGGGGTTGTGGGTTCGATTTCCACCATATAGTCTGTGTCACCCGGTTTACTCGTGTGCCCAAAATTAGAATATGAATTTACTTTGTATTAATAATCAAAAATAATAAAAAAAAAAATTATGGTCTGTTTCATATATAAATTTACTTTGTATTACTTTGTAATTAAATAAAAAAAAAATAAAATAAATTCGCGCCCTTCAGACTTAAAAAACACATGTGCCGTTATGCTTTATCTAATAACTGTAATCGAATCTGTGCAATAATTGGGATGGAAATGTTTTGTCATGTATGTGTAACAGCGTGTATCGCCATTGAAACTAGTTTTAGCTATTCATAATGAGGATCATCGACTTCCGCAGTATGTTTTCTTATGCAAATTGTCGACTTCCACGTCTCGTTCCTCTGGGTAATTCGATCTTTGTCGCGGTCTATCCACTAAATGACAAATCTAAGACCTGTGACTGCTACTTACGATTTTCCACCTACCATTTGCATTTGCCGCAATTTTGCGGTAAAATGTTGCCAATGAAAATACAAAATTTACACCATCGGGAGGTCAGGCGGAGCACGATGATTTGAAAATATTATTTAATTCTAGGGATACAGTCAACTCGCGGAAACATGAACGATCCAGAAAGGTGAACGCCATATTGTCCAGAAATTGATCTCCAATCAAAGATAACTGATGTTATTTATTTAAACTCATATATAATTTGCAACATTTCTGTTATTGGACAACGATTTTTAGTTAGTCTTTAGACAAAAATGTGATACTGTTAATTGAATTTATTAATAAAAGTTTATATCAGTGATAAAACAGCACAGTCTTGTTTTAAAATGTCAGGATTCGAGAACGTAACCAAAATCGTAAACGTGAACAGCCTCAACAATAATTAGTTTACGTTTCCGCGAGTTGTTTTATCTTTGGCTTTTTCGCATATTTGCATTGAGGGGACTACTGTTTCACTCACTATCCATTTTGTCATTATGACACGGGACTAGAATAGCCAGTTGCCCTGAATTCGCCTGCATTTTTCAGTTTTCTAATCCAGTTTAACAACAAAATACAATTTAAACAATGTCCACGATCTACGGACTTTGAACTGGCCCACAATTGCTATTATAATCATTGTTGTGTTCGGAAACCAGTATTGCCATCTACCAAGACTCGTTCGAAGTGTCGAAAGAAGCATTCAAGTGTTTAGGCTTTTTGAAGCGGTGCAAGAAATACTTCACTGCATCTGATCTCGTAAATTTTTACGCCATCTGCATTCGGCCGAAAAGGAAATTCAACTCCCATATATGGGCAGGAGCTCCAAAGACTTCTTTGCAACTGCTGGACCGTGTACAGAGGAGAGCGGTGGTGATGATTGGGAATCCAGGGTCTCTCATCCGTTCATCGTGAAATGGCCGGTTGACCGGACGACGCACTATAGAGAAAATTCGTTCTTTAGCCGAACCGTACGTATGTGGAATAATCGTCCAGCAAATATGTTTCCTGCCATTTGTGACATTCAGAAATTCAAAACAAATGTCAACCAACACTACTCCCTCTTTCCTCCTTCCGATACCCTAATTACCTTTCGCTAACACAATGCATTGCATTTATAGGAGGCATCCCCTGAGTGTTGGCCTTCAAAAAAAATCGATTTCAATCGGAAAGCTTTAAAGTTGGTTCGCCCTTAAGTAGATCCCCGCAAGCGATTGAACTGCCTCCGTCGAAATATAATTTGTGTGTTAAGTTAAAACGTCAGTTGTATCGCCGTACGTAATTTCCATAGAAAATAAAATGGTGGGCATGTGAGCCTGCATTTTCAGAATGCCAGCAAATATTAAAATATATTTTTTCATATTAATAATGATTGTCATAATAAAAAACAGAAGAGTGGAGATGTTTGTATGTATACATTGAATCGATTAAAAATATTTGCATTTTACAATAGACGATGCAATATTTACACACTCCATGCATGGCCATTGCACAAATGGATGGTACACTGAAAGAAAACTAAATGCTCCGAAACGACACTCTCTACTACTTGAGATGGGTGAGCAATATCCAACGGGAACTGACTGATTGGAAATGTGTGCCTACTTGTTGGGTCGAGTTTCATGCTGTTACCATGTCGGGTATTTCTGTCAGTGTATCCGCGTGTAATACTTATTTACCAGTTGTCATATTCACGTTACAGCAAAATATGATTAATGAGCCTGAAGGCAGCCGTAATACTTCTTGTTTGTATGTTTCGCCAGCGCATAGGACCACAGTGTGCTCGTATTTTGTGCCCGGAAAAAGACACTTGCAACGCCATAATCATCGTACAACATGTTGCACACGATAGATGGAGATGGGTTTTCTCGGAAACCGGCAATGGCAACAAGTGCCGCCAACTAATTTATAAATAATAGAGTGGAATTTTCCTGAAACAAGAAACGTCAGACCAGAAATTAAAAGCTCTTTCCCGTGCTGAACATCCGAATTTCTTTTCCCCCGCCTCACAGACATCAAAATTTCCTTTTCGCCGGCGTTGCACGTATACACCTGTCCGGTCCTGGGTGATGTGGCTTTTACATTTACTTTAGAAAAGAAACGCAACAACAACAACAGCAGCCCAAAGATAGAAATGTAGAGACGTCTGTAGTGCGATACCTGGACAGGTCGAGGTGGAGGTACAGCCAGTTGTAGTTGTATGTAAATACGAGTATAGATCCTGTTTCCAAGTGGCTGGGATACCACAGCGATGACCACACCGCACTCGAGTCAACACACACAGTCAAACACACCCCTTCGTAAGCTGCGGAAATAAAACTTGTTCTTGTCAGCTTGTCAAGCGCACTGAGAGCAGCGCATGCGAAGAGAGTTGGAGTGGTGGACAGAAGATGGGTGATTATTAATTTTCTTTTCAAGTGTAAGGACAAGTTTTTCTTTATTTAGTACTGTCCATTAAAATGTATGGCATTGCATATGCATTTATAACGATAGGGTGTTGTGATAAAGGGGTGATGGAAAATAGTTAACATGGTGAAGGTAGTGCGGTACCTATCGATTGTCTCACATGAACACGCCTCATGGAATCCAGAACTTCTTTGTGATCTATGAAATATTTTTGTTGAAACGAAACAAATACACAGACAGAAAAATAGCATTCTGAATTCAAGCTGAATATTTTTAATTTGAACTAAATTCACACTTAAAAAAATAAGAACGATTCATAGTAAACAAGTATAATAAGAATAAAATACAAGCGCCCCGGTAGGCGAGTTGGTAGCGTGCTTGCCTATCAGCGTGGGGGTTGTGGGTTCGATTCCCACGAGAGACTTTGGTCTGTCGCTGCAAAAATCTAAACATATGGTCTGTGTCACCCGGTTTACCCTTGGACCCAAAAATTAGAATATAAATTTACTTTGTATTGTAATTAATAATAAATAAATAAAATAAATAAATAAATAAGAATAAAATACTTGATTTATTTGTTGCTTTATTGCTTTTCGTTTATCGAACTATGTAGTAGTTCTCGTTTAATTGCGGAAGACTATGGCACATTATAAACCAATGATTGGTGAAGAAATCACTGATCATTGCCGACGTATTAAGTATATTTAAATATTTATGGAATAATCTTCCAGCAAGTGTTTTTCCTGCCTGCTATGACATTATCAAATTCAAGGCAAACTTTCCTCCCTCCAATACCCTTATTTCCTATCGCTAACACAGTGCATTGCAGTCATAGGGGGCATCCCCTTAGTGTATGTAAAAAAAAAAAAAAAAAAAGTAAAGTAAGTCAATTTTGAAGTGAGGTAAGAAGAAAAATTCGTAGAACTATTTTTGAGAGAGAAAACTGAGACCGGATACAAATGTACTCATCCTATAATGAATTTAATATTCATAGAACAAGAATAATGTAATATGAATTTTCTTATAATCAATACAAGTTTCCGATAATTTCATTTATTTATTTGGGCGTAAATTAAGCCAAGTCAATTTCGAAATTATGTCTATCCTATTATGAACTTAAATCTATTTTAAAAGTCCAGCCTATTCGGGCTTAATTATGGATAAAATTAAACAATCCGAGCTAAAAAAAAATCCGTACTGAAATCAAGTTTTTTTAAATTGGTTTAAGGACAATCGTACTTACCACACTTTTGACACTAATACGGCTTATTGTAAGTACGGATTACTTAATGTTTTTTTATCAGTGTAGTGGCATCATCCGCGTTTACTATTCAAAATTACGAATATTGGAACTAAAGTAGGTTCTTGACGAATACAAACCTGATTGGACTGTCATGAAAATAAGCAACACTGTATCCCGAACATGTATCCCGAAAGACTCTATGGCAAAGAGATGTTTTGCGATCGTCAGATTCAGATATACGACCGCAATCACTACTTTACGTAGTGTTTCCAGATCTGGAATCCTGAAAAAAGTTGGCCAGCTTTCTCATAGTTTTCAAATTTTGTAATTAATGGTCTCAATATTTATAGTCCGACTTCGAATGGATTTATTTGCGAAATAAACAGTGCATTCAGAGTGGACTGATTTATTCATGTCTTGGACACCAATAGATTCCAGATGTTATTAAATAAAAATAACAAAAAATAACTAATTCACGACATTTGAAAAGAAAATGTCATTGGAGACTTCGGAGACTTTTAAAAATTACATAATTTGAGCTTGTCTTTCTTTTTGGGAATATTTCGGAAACAAGGTAACTTTACTTTAGTCTGCTCAGAGAGAAAATTTGATAGAGCATACTAAACATTTTAATCATTTCAAGTATCTGTGTGAAATCTAACAATTTCGATATAACTGGAGAAATTATGCAATAGCTTGTAACTGGAATTGACTTCAATTATCTGGAAAATTAAGAGCATTCTAGGTCGTCTGGCAACCCTTTGACTTTCAGTAAATGCATACTCGATGATAAAACTCTGAAGGAATCATTATTTTTTGATTTTAATTCACATTATTTTTACAAAAAACTGAATTGTATGAAATTTGATTCGATTCAAATGAACATTTAAAAAATGAGTTGTAATTCATTTCCATTTCAAATGAATTTCAATTAATTTCCAATTCATTTCAGTTGAATTGATTTTGGAACAACTGCAGTTTAGCAGCACAGCTCAGATTTTGTTCAAATCTATACCAGCATTCTTATTCTGAGGCGTGGCCCATACTTCCCGAACTTCCAAAGTTTGAAAATATAACCAGTTATATCTTTATTATTCACCATCCATTAACCGTTGGCCTTTAGTTCCTTTTTCTCGACACTTTTTTTGGAAACGGCTTCAAATATCGAGTTATTTTTATATAATGTTTTATTTCGATATGTATAGGATGTATAAAATCCATCATATCTGTAGTTTTCAAGGGGTTAATTGGGTTTGAAGCTTAGTGTCTGCTGACGTCTATTGGTGGCATACAATTCGCCGCTTTCATCTTGCCACGATATGACTTGCACGAAATTATTTTCTCTATTATTGGTTTTTAGTGGTTTCACAATTCTACATAACTGAGGACGAAAACGAACATGTCATCAAAGGCAACTCGGCCGTGATGAAATGCAAAATCCCCGAATAGTGAAGAAATCGGTAGAGTTGATTAAGCATTTCTTTGGGGGCTAAATGTTGATGGGGGATTGTACCTTCAGTGTATTTTTCTCTTGGAATGTTCCCGCAATGTCCTCCAATCCCTCTTTATCTGTTGAATGATGTTATTTGAGTTGTATCTTTAATTTCCCATTTACTTTCACTTCATCAGTTGTCCATCAATTCTATCAGACGAGGGTAATCGATGAGTTCGTCTTACGAGGTATCTCCGCTACGTTAAAGTGTTCGGTGCCCTCCTTTGTGGCCGATTTCATAATAGTCGAGTCGTGGGTCGACGAAGAGGGTATGGAGATTTTTAGAGCCAATGAAGAGGATTCCATGGGTAAAGAGAGTAAAAGTCAATGTAAAAATAGAAATCCTTACATCCTTGAAAACTGAATCCTGAGCTCAAAAGCGTTACCAAAGAACTGCCGACAAACTTAATACATCCTATAATTTCGTCGTTTTTCATTGGTTGAATGATTTTAAATATTCCCTGTTTTCTTCTTTTCCACCTCTCCAATATTCTTTTTCGGTTGTTAAGCAATTTCTCGAATCTCAGGTGTACGATGACTACGTCATCAAGGGCAATTCGGCCATTTTCAAGTGCCAGACGCCCTCTTTTGTGGCCGATCACATAGACATTACCGATTGGTTAGATACGGAGGGCGGTGTTTATACCAAAAACGAGACGGGTACAAAACTTATTATTTCTAGTTCAAATATGTAGAACTGAAGGGGAATGTTCCTTATTTTTATAATTTCAATTTAGTCTATTATCTAATTGGGATGCCTCCAATTTATTCAACGTTAGAAAGTTATTTTCAACAACACCCATTTTGTCCAGATCGGATGGAGAACAACAAAGATATTACTGATTATATGTCCGAGCTTTCGAAGGCCGTAGCTCAGGAAAGTACATTCATCCATAAGGATAAAATTTGCATAAAATTAATTTATGTACAAAATACCACAAGACGGAAGGGATTGACCCACCCCTTCCTGTACCATCCACATAAAGCTATCATGTTATGTCTTTAACAGTACTTTGCATCGGTTAATGTGGGCGACTGACAATGACATTGACACATTAGCCAGTCTCCTTGTGGTACATCCGACGCCACTGACCACCTTTGCAACGTATGAGGGTCCACGCGACTGAAACTTTTTACATTTTCCAATGATTACAAACATATGTATGTGTACTCTCTTGTGGAGGTGGGTTGAATAAACGCTCTACCGTTTATGTCATCTTCAAATGCCGCAGAACTGTTGTCAAATCTTTCGCATTCGTTGGTTTGGTCATTTCCATTTCCATGCACCATTGACCTTTGACCTTTGAACATATCTGTAATTTCATTGGGGAAGATAAACTTCCATCACGCCAAAATGGCAAGCGGCTTTTAAGATAGATGTTTTGTTGAAATCAAACATATCATTATAATCAGTCAGTCAGTAGCTTATAACCAGATTTGTATTAAGTACTCAGTCTTTTAGTAACAGCAACTATTGTTGCACTCCACTATACGGACAGACAACGTCTTTGCCATTTCATGCCGAGTGCCGGCTGGCTGCCGCTGGGCTCAAGTCGACTTAGCAGAGCTGTGCTGAGCTGAGCTGAGCTGAATTGTGTCTTTCGCATTCATTGGCCGTTTGTAAGTGGGTTCAAAAGTGCAATGACAGTTAAAGCTAACTATCATTTGCTATTATAGTTTATGTCATTTTTTTAATTTCATGTTGCTGCCACTTTGTCGCTGTTGTTGCGGCTGATATCGCCCGGCCCGGCCTGGCGTTGCTGTTGGTGCTGCAATTATAATATGCATATTTTTTCAAAATAAAAACGACATTTAACATCAACAGTAAAGTTTTTCTTTTTTTTTTTTCATTTACAAAACAAGAGGAGAGAGAAAAAACACAGAAAAGTAATACACACTCCGGCGGAGCAGAGGTGTTTTCTGCCGCACTCTTTTTGTTGTTGCTGTCGTTGTGGCTGTTGCAGTTATGGCCAAGTATTGAATTTGTGAATACTGGTACTTCCACTTTTATTGGTTACACCTGGCTGATATTTATTTACAACATTGTATCGTAAGCATACGACGGACCCGGCCTACTATGAGAAATAGTCGACAGTCGATTATGAGTATGACACAGCAAATTCATTTTATTTTTATTTTTTATCAAATGTGTCGAATACATGTCTGTGGAATTAATAAACATACATAGATATTTGAACTGACTGCATGGTTCCATATCGGAAAACACTGGCATAATGCATTTTGATATGATGATACGGTCATTGCCGCCTCGGCTTATCAATGTCAATACAACGGATTAGTGACTTATCGTCTTTGAAGATGTTCTCGAATCGGCCTCCGTATTTATGTTTGTAAGAGGAAGAGTTCCAAATCAATACAACAATTTATGTGCATATGTATGTGTCTAATCGAACAATTGGTTGGGGATCGATACACCCATCGATGTTGCCTCTGCCAATATTTGTTTCAGTTTGGATTACGAGAAATATCCATGTTTAATTTCTCCAGAAAAAGAGAAAAAGTAAACAGTTTTCTGATATTGGTTGAAGTTCCCCCATGTGTTCCTTAGTGGAATGTTGAGGGAAATATCATCGGTTTTCACTCTTAGGTTGGGTTGAGGTCACGGTTGAGAAAATAAAGGTTGCGCATTGGGCAGATCGATCCGTTATTCGATATTGCCAAATATGAAAAGATGACTTCACAAATGGAATTTGTGTGCAAATAATGCCGGCTACTCCTGTGTGGATCACTTATGATCTACGTGAAATGAATATAATTTATTTATTGTTTACTTACTTAGGTTGGCTCTACAACCTGTTGTATGATTTCCAAGCAGTTCGTGATACCAAGCATCTTCATGTCTTCTTCCACTTGGTCCCTCCACCGAAGTCTCGGTCTTTCGTGTCTGCCCCTTCCGTGGTAGTTGTCGGCCAACTCCTTTCTGGCTGGAGCGTTTAGATTCATTAGACCCACATGACCACAGCCAGCGCTGAACTATGTTCATGTCGGGATATAGGAAGGATTTTTCTCTCAAATACACCCAGCACAGCTTCATCTGCTTTTGCAAGTACCCATGATTCGGCGCCATAAAGAAGCACAGGCAAGTGTTGTACAGTGTTATTTTAGTTCGACGAGAGAGGACTATGTTAATTTACTTATTAAATATATATAAAATTGTTAGAAAATCTACTTGAAAACAATAACGGCGAAGCAGTGCCTAAAAAATTAAACAAAATTAAATTAATTCAAGCAGGTACTTCCAAACCACATCAGCTATCTCATATACAAAAGTTCAATTGTGACATCATGATAGATATATCTGATTACAAGTCCAAACTTTGGAAGGCCGTAATTCAGGAATTATGAGCTTCAACCACAGGTATAAATTTGAACAAAATCTGAGCTATGAGCCGAAAGAAGTTGCACACTTCTTTGCGTAACCCTTATTTTCTCTGCCGTGGTTTGAGGTTAGGTTGAATGGGTGCCATAAATAGGTACCCAGAAAGAGGATGGAAGCATGGGGAGAAGTAGAGATTTGATGGAGGGGAACTTAAACTTTGTTACACTTAAAACCATTTGGTGCTCTCAATGAATTTCGCTAGGTAAGTCCGAGGTGCATTGGCCAGCCATTCAAGGTCTTTTTGCACTAACACTCAGGAGAAGCAATGCACTGTGTTAGCGTTAGGAAAGAAGGGTATTGGAGGGTGGAAAGAGGGTGTAGTATTTGCTAACGTTTACTTGAATTTGATAATGCCATAGCAGCCAGGACAAACACTTGTTGGAAGATTGTTCCACATACAAACAGTACGGTCGAAGAACGCATTTTTTTATAGTGTGTCGTCCGGTCAACCTGACATTTGACAACGAACGGAACGGAGTCTTTGAACAGTGTTGTATTCCGGCTAAAAGTTCGAACATCAGGAACCAGGCGACGTTAAAATATTTATAGAATAGCGATACACAATCCACATTCCGGCTAAAGGGGGACAATAGAGTTGGATACCCTACCATCCTCAATCATCACCACCGCTCTACTCTGTACACGGTCCAGCAGTTGCAAAGAAGTCTTTGGAACTCCTGCCCATATACGGGAGTTGAATTTCCTTTTCGGCCGAATGCAGGTGGTGTAAATATTTACAAGATCAGATGAAGTGAAGTATTTTTTGCACCGCTTTAAAAAGCCCAGCGAGCATCACTCTGTATCTCCATGCCCAGAATATCAAGAGTATCTGATGCGTCGATATCCACACCACCCATAAAGATTGACGACGGTGCTGTATCAGTGGAACGGTTGTGTGAAAACAAACAACACTGGGTCTTTTGTGCGTTAAAATCTACTCCATTCATTTCACTCCACTCTTACATCGTCGCTAAATCGCGGTTGAGTGAGACGTTCATCGTTTGCCATTTGTCCACGACCTCCGGAGGACTTGGCCGAAGTTCAAATGAGTACGAATGACAGAGGTTGCTGTCATCCGCAAAGGAGTGTACATTGTGGCAATCCTGCGGTCAACCTATGCTCATTCGATGAGAATCCATCTATAACAACTCTTTATTAAAGGTTGTCGAGGGACCTGCTCTGAGTGAGTCGACGTTTCTGGAGACGTGAACAGTGGCATATCAGATTATACCTCTTCGAAGTCGTTGCAAGCTCTACAGTAGTCAACCCGAATTATGAAATTAGATTTTACTTTAAGATACTAAACGGTTACAGTCGTAACCATAAACCTGCCCAAAATCATTGCCTCAGCTTTCAAGCGAGACCATGATTATTCGAACATGTATTTATGTTCTGAAACAACTAAATAAGAACCAGGTCTATTGGGGGGGAAAATGGCAACTAACTTCAATTATTGTCGCACGGTTGCTATTAAGAAAAACTTGAAAATTATTGAATATTTAATTCAGTAATGACACCAAACCAAAATTACATTTTTTTACGCTCACAGTGGATGTCTCTCTGTGTATGTATAGAATTTAATTATAGAGGTGTTTATTAATGCGAACATTATTCATTCAAAAGATAAACTTGTGCATAGGTGACCCTGCCCCAATAACCCCCGCTTGTGAATTCAAAATGCATTTGCAATGAATATTTCCCCAACTCAATCAAATAGTCGGCAAAGCGACCTACAAATTAAATTGTTAATGGGATCGACATCCACTTTAAGCCAAATCCAAACAATATTTGAAGAAGGATATCGCTTTATAAAGAGGCCTCCGTTTGTCCTCCAGTCCTTTTTATTACAAATACATCTGTGTCGCCCTAGAAGTACGATTCGTAAATAAATTAAAACTATTTCTTCCACTTGTTGCGTGAAGGCCAAAACTCAGACTTTTTTTTTCTTTTGTTTGTTCCAACACTTCAATAAAGCAAAGGGGGTTAATAACCAAACAAATTATGTACGAATATGAATGGGTTTCAGCTGACAGCTAAAAACAAAAACAATGTAGAAAACTGTAAAACGTATCAAGTTTTTAGGAACGAGTCAATACCGAGTCAACACACATGAGACGTTCCAGCCAGTCAATATACCTGTACACATTAAAAGGGTGTCTCATAATAGGGATGATTAGGAAAGTGTTTAGAACAAGTGATCTCATACATATATACGGCAATTGAAAATGGAAATTGTGTATGGAAACTTACGGGCAAAGAGAAGTGACCATCGTGCCATCGTTCTCATAATTACTACCATTCTTAATTTGCAGAAGACTAGCAAGGTGTCTTTACACCAAATCAGTGTTGCCAGTTTTTTTCTAAGCCTTTCCCCTAGCTTGTTGAATATTTTAGCTTTGTTGAAAATGTACTAAATACTAATTGGACAACACTTTATTAAAAAATCCCCAACACCCAAACCCCTAACCTCCACAATCATAAAGTGGTTTCCAACAAGAGGTGTTATTTCGAATCACCCGGTATTTCGGTAACTGCCACTTTTGAAGCTTTTATTCTTTGACATTTGACAAGTAGAAACTACGCCGTTACTTAAAATGGAACTGTACACGATTCAACAAAACATTGATATTATTAAAATTCTCTACAAAAAACAGTTCGCAAAACTAAAGCATTTTTGGGTCGTCGAAAGCACCTTATCGGACCGCAATACAGAAATTGGTGGACAAATTTGAGCAGTTGGGACAAGTTAGTGATGTGAAGAATAAAACCCGTGCACGTCGCTCAAGAACAACTGAGAATATTGCTGCTGTAGCCCAAAGTGTTGAAGAAAACCCAGGTTTGTCCATTCCTCGTTGTTCTTTGGACTTGGGCATTCCACAAAAGTCATTACACCGAATTTTGCATAAAGACTTGGGTTTCAAGGCTTATAAAGTTCAGTTAACACATGAACTCAAGCCGGCCGATTATCAACAACCGCGTTTTTGATTGGGTCCTTGAAATGCATGAAAATGATACGGAATTACATCGAAAAATCATTTCGACAGGTGAGGCTAGGGTTGCCAGACGGGACTGATTGTCAAGTTTTTTAATGCGCGTCAAGTGAAAATGTGATTTGTCAATGTTTTTTGTAAGTTAATTTTTTTCTCAAATTTATTCTAACTACATATGTAATAATACTTAAAAAAGTAAGTTTATATTTCTAAAAAACACATCGAAAGAGAATATTTTTACTATCAATACAACTAAGGACTAATATGATACATATGATATTGGAGAAACATCAACATACAATCAAATTTCCTGTTTAAATATAAAAAAGTGCCTTCTGACTTGGAATAAGCTGTTAGAGCTTCCGAAATTATTAGGTATTTCAAATGACTTTGACAATGACAATGATAAACTGTATGTTAGACCGCCCGAAATATATATGAAAAATGCAAAAGTGTTTTTTTTTTCGCTCCCCAGGGATTTTCTGGTAGGTAGGGTATAAAAAATAAGCTCCATTAAAAAAATGTGACCTTGTTAGTTGATACTGTCCACCCGGTTTTGATTTTACGTCCTAAAATGGACCCTAAAGTGGTATACGAAGTAATCGACCTATAACTTTGAAAATAACAGGTTTAGGAGATCGGTTATGTATACCATATTTATAGAGAATCATATAATACACCTTTTTGTAGTAGATTTCATCGATGTCCGTTTGACCATTTAAGCAGAGGTGGGCAATTTTTATGAAAATTTGTGAAATTGAATTTTTAAAACATCCATAACTTTTTTGTGAATGCAGATATTTTTATATGCAAACTGTCTATTGATAGAGTATTAAATGAAGTTTAAACTGTATAAAAATGTTACATTATTTTCTGCCCTTAAATAGGCAAGAAATTGCAAAAAAAATTAATGAGTAAAAAAAATATAAAAATTTTATTAAAAACAGCGCATATTTATTTGAAGTTATTTATTACCAAATACATAGAAAAGAAAAAACACACTCTACTACATGGCGTTACAAACTAATTGACAAACTTAGTATACCCTCTACGAAAAGTATACCTGAAAGTTGCAACTGTGTTGTCAGAAAAAAACATCTGTTTTTGTTTATTAATTCAAAAAAATTAAGAGACATAAAATAAAATTAATTAAGTTTTGTTAAGGTAATTAACGAACATAGATTTAGAGAAACTTTCTGATGGCAATGCTTCAAAATGTTCCTCCATTGTTTGCATAAGTAATTGCTTCTGATCTTCTTGGTGTGTTAAAATTGCGTTAAATCGTGTAATTAAAGCTATTCCACGCTCAGCAATATCGTTTACTACAAGTAAACTTTTGACAATTTTGCTAGCAGCAACATAATCTTCGCTTTCATTCCATGTGACTGGATCGTCTTTTAAAAAGCTTTTATTAACTCCAGTGATATCTTGGTTTAATATAGTTTCAAAAAATAAATAAGTGTTATTACTAACGAAGTCACATAATTCAGCACTCATGATCTCGTTGACTGGCAAGTTAATCCGTTTTGGATTTTCTGGGTGACCCTCTTTATTAAAGTTCAGTATCATTCTTCTTTTTATATTGATTTCAACTTCGTCGTCAAATAACGCAAGCGCGATGTTTGCTTCACTTAAATACCAAAGATGGTTTCGAAACTTATTTTGTACTGCAGTTGCCACTATATCATCTATGGATTTATATCTCTCGAGATCTTTCAAAAGTTGCAAATCATTGGCTGGTGCTTTTTGTGCCAATTGACATAGAAACCAATTTTTTATATAGATTGAAACTACGAAAACATTGAATCGCAGAATATTTTTCAAAAGTTGTGCTGAAATTAATTTAAATATTTTTAAATTTATTAATTTTTAACACATTTAAATTTTTTTTAAATAGATGACAAATTAAATAGAAATAAAAATTATACTTACTTGATAATTCAAACTGATTTCTAAACAGGAAAATTTTAAGGGAATATAAAATTTTTGCCATCCATCTGGCATGACTGAAAGCACCTGGTTTCGCAATTTTATAGCCAGGAATTTCTTCTCCAAGGAACAGCAAACTTAGTTTAAGCAGTTCGATGTAATCATGTCTGTCGTTCTTGACTTTATTTTGAATTTGATCTTTCATAAAAGTATACTTTCAGGTATACTTTTCGTAGAGGGTATACTAAGTTTGTCAATTAGTTTGTAACGCCATGTAGTAGAGTGTGTTTTTTCTTTTCTATGTATTTGGTAATAAATAACTTCAAATAAATATGCGCTGTTTTTAATAAAATTTTTATATTTTTTTTACTCATTAATTTTTTTGCAATTTCTTGCCTATTTAAGGGCAGAAAATAATGTAACATTTTTATACAGTTTAAACTTCATTTAATACTCTATCAATAGACAGTTTGCATATAAAAATATCTGCATTCACAAAAAAGTTATGGATGTTTTAAAAATTCAATTTCACAAATTTTCATAAAAATTGCCCACCTCTGCTTAAATGGTCAAACGGACATCGATGAAATCTACTACAAAAAGGTGTATTATATGATTCTCTATAAATATGGTATACATAACCGATCTCCTAAACCTGTTATTTTCAAAGTTATAGGTCGATTACTTTGTATACCACTTTAGGGTCCATTTTAGGACGTAAAATCAAAACCGGGTGGACAGTATCAACTAACAAGGTCAAATTTTTTAATGGAGCTTATTTTTTATACCCTACCTACCAGAAAAATCCTGGGGAGCGAAGAAAAAAACACTTTTGCATTTTCGGGCGGTCTACTGTATGTCGATTACTGCGTTCTTCGAGAAGTTTACGATATTTTACCAAATGATAGAATATGGTCATATTTTTTAAAAAAGTGTGCAGAAAGCAATCTTCAAAACTTAAAAAAGTTGATCTCATTTGTGTTTTCTATCCCAATAAGCAATGCCTTTTGTGAAAAGGCATTTAGTGTTCTAAATAATTTATATACCAAAGATAGGAATAGAATGTCCTTCGATCTAATAAAAGCCGAACTATTAATAAGAATAAATTTTAATGAGGATTGCAAAAACTTTCAAAAATTTTTTACCAACACCCGGTGGTAGAGAATTAATTAATTCTGTATCAAAGAATACGAAATATATGTGGCAAAATAAATAGAACCTATATTTTTTTCTAAAGATAGTACCTTTATTTTTTTTTAAATAACGCCTAAGTTTTTTTAAAATATATAAAGACTGAATTTTTATTGTTTTTTGTTTCTTTTACATTGTTTCTGTTATTTTTACTTTTTATGATATTTTTGTTTTTATTCTAATAATTTTTATAAAAAAAAAAATAATAAAAAATTAAATAAGTGTTTTTATTTTTTTTATCAAAATCACGTTCTTTTTTGGTCAATGTCAAGCTTTTTGGCAAATTGGATCTGGCAAGCCTAGGTGAGGCCCATTTCCAACTCGGTGGCTAAGTCAACAAGCAAAATTTTCACATATAAGTCTCCGAAAACCCAAGAGTTATTGTTGAGAAGCCTCTCCATCCTCAACGTGTGACTGTTTTGGTGCGGTTTATGGTACGGTGGGGTCATTGGACCTTATTTTTTCAAAAATGAGTTTGGATCAACAGATTAATGATTTTTTATGGTCGGAGTTGGATGATGTGGATCTGGACAACGTTGACTTTCAACAAGACGGCACTACGTTATTAACGGCATACCTTCCTCTTTATTATGAAATAATAATAATTTATCTCAAAAAATTCAATTTTTCTTTGAATTCCAAAATAACACCTCTTGTTGGAAACCCCTGTATTAATCATTTTCTTTGATGATACTTATCTATTTGACGGCGCTTCGAAATGAAAATTGCGAAAAATAATTTGGGCGTTATTTCATTACAGATCTGGAGATTATTTCATAATGAAACAACTTTCAAATAAAATAATTCCAAAACATATTTTTTTTCGTTTTGGGGATTATTTCTATTTTTTTTAATTTTATTTGGGGAATATTATTTTGATTTTCTTTTTTGGGTTTTATATCATTGGAAATTATTTCAATTTTTGGTTGCGGCTCATTTCATGTGTGTTATTTCATAACGCCCAATTTGACTTGCGTATAAAAAAAAAATCAATATGTATTAGGGTGGAGTGAAATTCAAAAAAAAAAAGTTAACCTCGGAAAGAGATGTAGTCTGTGGTCCTAATGAGGGGAAAAATAAAGAAAAAAATTTTAAAAAATTTTTAGGGGTCGCGCCACTCCCTCGAAATTTGGAAATTATCGCTATTTTGGCGTTGATTTTAGAAAAATCCTAAAAAGTTTTATGTCAATAAATGTTTGCAAAATAAACAATGAAATAAGGGCATGAAAAAATTTAAAAAAAATTTTCTCATTGTTCAAAAATTGCAAAAAGTAAAATAAGTCAAATCGCCCCTTCTTCAGAAAATGGACTGAACAATGAAATCGCCACCAAAGCTACAAATATTAGTCGATTATCCTCATATTTGCCTCAAATACTTTTGTTTGGGCACTGAACAAGCTCGAATAAGTTAAATCGTTAATTTTTAGGATTTTTCTAAAATCAACGCCAAAATAGCGATAATTTTCAAATTTCGAGGGAGTGGCGCGACCCCTAAAAATTTTTTAAAATTTTTTTCTTTATTTTTCCCCTCATTAGGGCCCCAGACTACATCTCTTTCCGAGGTTAACCTTTTCAAATTAAAAAAAAAGCATGTTTTCACTCCACCCTAATATGTATGCTGTCAAATAGAACTAACCTAAGACAAATAAATCACATCAAAACAAGAGATATCACCAGAAACATATCACCTTAAACTTAGGCAGTCTCACATAGACTGTGTAGGCAGGCCTGGACTTTCCATTAGTCTGATTTTTATTTAAAATATTTTTTTACAAAACACAATATTCTCGAGAAAGCAAATTTTCGAAATCAAAAAAGTGCAACATTCAACAACTGGATTTGTTTCCAGATTAGCATGCAAAGTTTAGTTAAGTTCATGTTTAGTACTAATTGAATTTACGGTACCTTCTTTTTTTATTTTATTTTATTTATTATTAATTACAATACAAAGTAAATTTATATTCTAATTTTTGGGTCCATTTATATCTACAATTTGAATAAATGCAATATTATGCAACATGTATTTTAATTGATTTCTTACCCAAATTATTTAAAAAACAAGCTTAGGGCCTCATCACGGGTAAGTCCTGTCATAGCACTAGCACAAAAAAACTTATCTAAAATCTCCTGAGCCAATCAATATCGTTCAGATCATCTATGTTCGTGGATGCCGCATGTTCGCCAAAGCAGGGCATGTCTCCATTCTTGAACTCATGAAACCACCAGCCTCTCAAGTCCTCAGCTGCTCATTTCTTCAAAATTAGGAAGTCAAGAAAGAAGAAGCTGATAGAAAATCTCAAACATGTTAAGGTTATGATGTTGCCAGATGTGCAACCCTAGCGCATAACGTTTTAAATATGGCAACCGTAACCCTAACTGACTGGTGATGGCAACTTCTACACAAAACCTTTTTGGTGGAGACTAATTCTCAAATTTCGAATTTAACACCTGAAGAATTTAAGCCACAGCCTTCATATTCCATCACTCCAAACTACCCGTCTCCTCCAAAGAAAACTCTTCTAAGACGAAAAGCACCAACGACGACAGAGCGAGAATTAAAAAAAAAAACCTAAAGTTAAATTAGTTAAACACTAATTTCCAATTCAGTTTCAGTCATGCAAATGTTAATTGACCACTTAAGTTAAAAACTTCACAATAAGCCAAAGCAAGCAATACAGGTTGACTTGACTTAGAGTTTGAAACTAAGGGCAGTCACTGAATACAACAGCAACAAACAAAGTAAACCTAAACCTTTCAGTAATCCAATGGTCAGCCGCACGCCAAATAACAGCAACAAGCGAAACATGCGAGTCAAAGCCTGAAACTAATCTTAAATTCTATCTACTCATATGAATGTATCTATCTAACTATATGTACCTACATACATACATATGTATATAACAGACATACAAACACAGACTAATATTCATGTATGAAACAAACTAAACTCAAGAGGGGAAAAACCCTCATCAAATCATACCTGTTGAGCGTTTTGAATTTGTTGAGTTGGCCTGAAATACGTCTACAGGCAACAACAAACGATGAAGAGAACAGGTTGAAATGTGGCTGTAACGCAAGTGTTCGGTCACAAGCACAGCCACAGTCATGTTTCGTTGTCAAGTCTGAAGCCGTAAGTTCCTGAACCACCGCCATGACAACAAAAGCAACAATTAACGGCGCGATATCGGTGAACTAAGCCAGCATCATCATCATCATCATCATGATGATTGTAAGCTTCTCATCTCTAAGTATGCCCCAGAGATACTTTTTATTTGAATAATTGGAAATTTAAAAAAATGTCTAATCAAAAAATAAGATTAATGAACAATTGCATAAATAAATACTTGAACTGCTGAATAATTATGAAATTGAATAATGCAACAATTATTACTGAATAAAATAAATACAAACAAAATAAATTTAAAAAATGTAGTAACTCATTAATTCGGCACGCGTATAAAGTTGAAGACTTACTTAACATTCTGTGAAGGAACAGACGGGGAACATCTCTCGAATCAGTGAGCTGTGTATGATATAATTTGTATACTCACTGACCGGGACCTACAACCGCCTCCGAACGGCTAATGCTTTTCTAGAGGAGTTTTGCATGGCTGAGAGATTACTCTCATACTCGTAAAGTCGCCAACATTTACGAGGAGGAAACAGCCGCTGAATAATGTTTGATGGTCGGAAGTTTACTTTTGCTGTATAAGTAAAGTTGAAGACATCGAAACTAAACTTGACAATCAGATGATTTTGGTTATTTAGATTATAGGTATGAAGTTGTATATAATTTTTCTTGAAGCGAAGAAATGTTCTAAGAACTTCACAATGGCAGAAATCTGTTTAGTACCATTTTGGGCTTCAAAAAAACCTCAAGAAGCAGATAAATCCTTACCCTAGATCACCAAAGGATCCATATGCACAAATTCCCTCAGTATTTAATACGTCCATGTCTGCGATGCGGACCCTGTAAACTCGGTTCATAATTTTCCCTAGAATATTTTTAACCTGTTTGTTCCTTTAACTTTGAAAAGTAATTTTTTTTATAAATAAGTAGGGAAGGAGACTGAAATGTATGCGAGAATTGGAATTTCCCGCATTTGGGATAGTTAGCATCAGAAGTTTCCGCAGTGAGTTTCACAGCAATATGTGACAATTTCAGGATGGTTTTGTTGCATCCAGGTCATATACAGTTACCGACTTTCTTATTTTCCCCTAACATTTCGGGAAGAAACAGACGGCGAACTTCGGTGAGATGTGCCGGATATAATTTGTATATTAGCGTGGAGTGAAAACATGCTTTTTTTTTAATTTGAAAAAGTTAACCTCGGAAAGAGATGTAGTCTGGGGTCCTAATGAGGGGAAAAATAAAGAAAAAAATTTTAGGGGTCGCGCCACTCCCTCGTAATTTGGAAATTATCGCTATTTTGGCGTTGATTTTAGAAAAATCCTAAAAATTAACGACTTAACTTATTCGAAATTTAAAAGTTTGAGCTTGTTCAGTGCCCAAACAAAAGTATTTGAGGCAAATATGAGGATAATCGACCAATATTTGTAGCTTTGGTGGCGCTTTCATTGTTCAGTCAATTTTCTGAAGAAGGGACGATTTGACTTATTTTACTTTTTGAAATTTTTGAACAATGAGAAAATTTTTTTTAAATTTTTTCATGCCCTTATTTCATTGTTTACGCTATTGCAAACATTTATTGACATAAAACTTTTTAGGATTTTTCTAAAATCAACGCCAAAATAGCGATAATATCCAAATTTCGAGGGAGTGGCGCGACCCCTAAAAATTTTTTAAAATTTGTTTCTTTATTTTTCCCCTCATTAGGATCCCAGGCTACATCTCTTTCCGAGGTTAACTTTTTTTTTTTGAATTTCACTCCACCCTATTGTATATCCTTCTGATCGGGACCTATTGTATAAAGCCGGCTCGGAAGGGCTAATGCTTTTTCTAGAAAAGTTTTAAATGACATGTTTTTGGTTTGTGTCCAGTAATTGTATTTTCCATATTTGGCAATCCTATTCTTAAGGAAACAAAATGGACAATTTTTCAAAAATTTTAATTTACAAAGCTACACTGACTGCAGTTTTTTTAAAATTAGTTGATAAATGTAACTATCCTTAACATAAATTTGTTTCTTTCCCACAACATATTGAGCCTTTACCACGATCATTTTTTTTTTCGAAACCCGCTTTTTAATGAAATTCGATAGGAAATAGGAAATTAATCTTAATTCCAAAATATTTAAAATTAAAAATGTATATATATAAAGATTTACAAAGATTCAATTGTATCGTAAGCGTCACACGCCTCTTTGCTTGACCACAGAAAAAACCCTCCTGTAAAATTTTCATTTTGGCGCTTATGTCTTTTTCGCGATAAAGACTAGATATGTATATTTTACGGTATTTTCACTTTAAATATATTAAATTTTACTAATTGTCTTTTTATTTCAGAATGCAAAAACAAAAACAAAATGTTGGATGTCTGACGTTTCATACACGGAGTCTGACGAACTTAATTATTTTATTGCACCGACTTTAAAATTTGGCTCTGCCGACACTGGATTCTTGTCACTGGAGAAATGACAATTGAGTGTTTAGTTTATTCCGGTATCTGAGAACTATAGGCCAGTCTTCGACGAGAGTAAATCTCAAAAGTTACTTAAATGCAAAGAGTAAATAAACCAGACCCAAACTGACGGTTGGCTTGGCCGTTCTATGGGTCACAGCGCATAGAGGACAAGGAACTGAGGTGATTATCAAATGGAAGATCGAAAGATATTTCAATGGTCCATGCCTCTCCAAGCAATTGACGATTAACCAAAAATAATAATGAGGGTAACAGCCTCTCACTTAAAACTCTGACATTCGAATGTGGTCGAAACAACAAAGATTCTTTGATACCGTCCGGATGAGAATAAGACAAGAAAAGTGATGGCTCAGAACAACCCTGATCTATGTAAAAATATGTACATCCATCGACTTCAAACTGAAGGCACATCTATATGACAATGGATGTAGCACTTCTCGGTCTCCAATACCACAGAGTTGGAATAACTCCTGTCTAAATTGAACAACAAGCCGAATAATTAATAAACGTGTAGGTTTGAGCGTGAGCGTACTTACAATGACCACTCCCTTTCAAGTTAACCTTGACATTTCCCGATGAAATTTTAGATAGACAGCAACCCACCAGATTTCGATCAAGAGATGGATACGCACCGAACCCCACATGCAACAGATTTTGCTAAACACATTTAGAGCTGACAGCTGCAGTAATACGTCACGATAATTTAAATTGTTTGTGGAATTACCCAAGACAATTTGAATTATTATAGCCAACTCGTATGTTCGTAGTTGAGTGTAACCAAAACAGAAATAAAAAAAATACTAAAAACGATATTTTATTTTAGTTCAAAATCCATTGAAACAGCACTTAGTGCGCAATTACATTTGTAATTCGTTTTTTTTTTTGTCAAACAGTTCCATGCGACACCGATAGGAAATGTGAAGACAGTGTGAAAAACTCCGCCATAAACTTTACAGTGTTTTTATAATAAATATTTAAAAGACTGCTTTTGAGTTCATCGCCCTCCATGGGAAGAAGAAGGTGTCGGCAACAGATTCCAAATTAATTTTTACGGCATACACTTTACGAAATACGAATAAAAAGCCAATTATGTTTAAATGCCAATAAAACGCAAAATCCTTTGAACGTAACCTTATAATTTTCCCATCTTTTTTTGTTGTTGTTGTCTTGCAACAAAGCGAAGACTGACCACTGAACCAGCCACCGACTGATGATGGCGATGGTAACGGTTAAATTTAACTGAACCAAGCGTAAAAAATCCATAAAGTCCGCTGGCAGTGCTGGATGTACGTACCACTGCCAGAGCAGATAATAATAAGAAGAAGAAAAAAAGAATTCATTCAGCTAGAGACGGACACAAACGAATGGAAGTGTTTAAAAATAGCCAAAACAACAAATAGTGGTGGCGATGACCACAAACAATTGTGTTGAGTCCGAGACTGGAGGTTGGATACCATGTTCACTCTGGACAGACATTGGAAGGAGGCGGCGGAGGAGAAGATGATGATGAAGTGGAAAACGTCTTTTAACGGATAACACTCGATTATGTTTAGGTTTTGATGTTTCCTCTTCGCTATTCCAACTTCTTCTGCTGCAAACCAAACATGCAACAAGTGTTATGTGTTAAAAACATGTTACAAATGTTTTTTTTTTTTTGGTTTCTGCTTGTTTTTGCAACATGTTATAATAACAAACAAGGATGGCTAACAACGGCTAGAAGTTGAGTGCAGTCATTCATGTCTGGGGGGTGGTCGGCATTTACGGTTCCTTTTGGATGTTAATCGAATAGCAACGAAATTTCTTTGCAAACACAACATGACTGGTGACTGAAATGAGCTAAGAAACTGACCTAACTGGTCATTCCATATTGAGGACGTGCGTAGGTTTGACGATATTGAAACGATGCATAGGAAGGACATTTTTTATGTCACTGGATACCATATTTTTTTTTATTGACTAACACTCAGAGCCACCTTTTTCAGGATTTCCTTGAGTGAAATTCAGACATCTTAATTGTTAAGGGTTGAAAGCAAAATTGGGAGAAAGTAGCGAGGTTGGTTAACATCTTTAAACGAATTAATTGCTATCTCCCTAGTCTGCGACTTAATGAACTTCATAATGGCCGAACATACATTAATCCCTATTACGTAGAGGGAAATCAAATCATTGGCATCTAATGTTTGTTTTTTAAACCTTTAACCACTACGATCGTCTACAGACGTTGATCGCTAACAGCCATTTCTAATGGTTAAAGGGTTTGATTTCCGTGGTTAAAGGGTTAAGAGCTTTCGGATTTGATTTAAAGAAAAAACACATACAATTTAGAGAAATGTATGAAATCTTTCTTTAGAATGATAGAGACCAAGATTTCATGTAAATATTGGACACGCCACAATTTTCCATGTAGTGAAGTAACAGAGGCCCAATTTCGGCCAAAGACACCGATGCCACAATTCACGGTCATCAACAACCCTGGCGAATACAGCTGCGATATTTTCCTCTGTCCGTACTCTATCGTATGCGTGTTAGTGGTTTTATAACCAAGAATGTAAATTTGGTGTGAAATTTTGTCACAAGATTCCGAATAGCCGCCTCCGTCCGGTCGGCGATGCTGGATCAGTGGAACGTTTGTGTGACAAAAAACAGCACTTTTGTACATTAAAATCTACTCTGTTCATTTGGCCCCACTCACAAATCGTCGCCAAATCGCGTTTGCCTTTTGCCCTCGACCTCCAGAGGACCTGGCCGATGATCAAATGAGTATGAGTGACAGAGGTTGCTGTCATCCGCAAAGGAGTAGATTGAGTTCACAGTGTGACCCAACAGGTCGTCAATGAAAATAAGGAATAGAGAAGGAGAGGGGACAGAACCTTGTGGCACTGCTGCGGTCAACCTATGCTCGTTGGATGAGATCCCATCTATAACAACTCGTATAGAGCGATCTCTGAAAAAACTCGATATATATCGAGAGAAGATATTACCGACACCAAATGCAATAAGTTTTGATATGAGTAATTCGTGCCAGACCCTATTGAACACCTTGGAAATATCCAGAGCCACGACCTTGCTTTCCCCAAGGCGGTGAATAGATCGACTCCATCGCTCCGTAAGGAGCGCCATCAGGTCTCCAGTAGATCGATTTCTACGGAAGCCATACTGTCGATCATTTAAAAGGCCGTTAGACTCTAAATACTTAACAAGATGGTGATTAACCATGCTCTCCATAACCTTTGAGAGCGCAGAACATATTGCAATTGGACAGTAATTCGCAGGATTTGTGGCCTCACCTTTCTTGGGGATCGGCTTAACATTGGCAACTTTCCAACGTGAAGGGTAAATACCAGCACGGAACGACATGTTGAAAAGATTGCGCAATAGACGAGCTAGCACTTACATAGTACAAGTGCTGAAATACCATCCGGGACCGGAGTTTTATTTACGTTGAGATCTACAAGAACCCTTTTAACTCCACGTGTTCGGAAAAATATCTAAGGCATCGAACTAGATACGTTTTCGTTTACGGGGAGTGGTTGACTGCATTCTGGCAAAAATGAATTCTTTGCAAATATTTCAGCCAGAAGGTTAGCTTTGTCAACCGGGTCATTGAATACCTGGTCATCGTTTTACGAGAGTTGGGATGGAAGATAAAAAATTGTTCCTTACTCTTTTAACAAATGACCAAAACGTCTTACTTCCCCTGGGAGAAGAAAGAACTGTGGCACGAAGGCGCTGTTCGTGGAGAAGTTTTTCGCGCCTAAGCACTCTGGCACAATTGGATCTTGCCTGCTTACGTAGCAGCTCAGTAGTGACGTTTTTATTTAAACGACAATTTCTGAACGCTTCCTCTTTGGATCTGACAGCTTGCCTGCATGTCTGATTAAACCAACAGTTCTTTGTGGGTTTAATCGAAGTAGTCTTCGAGGAAATAAATGTTTTTATGTCATGAAGAATTATTTTATTAAATTTTCATTCACTGTATACAACGTGGAATATTTTATATACATTGATCTGTTATTTTAATATTTAAACCAAATAAAGTACAAAAATTATAAAGTACCAAACATGCGAATTACAATCGGAATAAGAGAAACTGACAACGGATAATACAATCAATTAAATATGTTTTTGTCATCTCCACCCATTTGCTGCTTGTGACCTATTTGACTTGTATTTCTCTATCCAATTGTGCTGCACTGAATGTACCGCCCGATTGTGGGCATAAGTCTATTTGTAGACGCCCAGCCGAATTAGAGACGATCAATCTGGATTCTAATTGAAGAAACATTAAAACAGTTCCAAGGATTCTGATCTCATCCTTGTCTTTGGTATGTCGAATTCTCCCTTTTAAAGTAAACCAGACATAATATAATCATGTCAGTCAGTCTTCCTATTAAAAACGGTGACTTGCAGGTTGACTGAATTCTCTTCTCGCGGAAATTTGGATACTTTCCTTGTAGAAATTCCGCTTAGAATGTCAGGAGCAACAAGACGATCGACCAAACTAAAACACCCAATGCCGTAGCTGTAGTACGCGTATCTGGGATATGGAATTAGTTTCAGACGTACGTTTGTCTGCATGCGACGGGGTGAATAAATGATAGTAGTCTAAGTTTGTGTTGTTGCAGCAGTCCATGTGCTGGACGGCTGGCTGCTCGGACTGCTAAATATTGAACTAAAGAATTTATAGTCTGTGCCAAGTTGGTAGCATGCTAAGGCGTGGATTGATGGCATAACTAGCATTTCATTTTGGTTGCATGCCCCATTGCAAGAATATCGTTGTCTGAAATACACCACCACGCACATGCATCGCGTATCATCATCAGCATTGCCAGAGCAATTGCGCGATAGTCAACCCGCGAGTGGTGGCAGTCGTAGGCACATAGCGAAATCTAAAGGCTACTGTTTACCTGGAAAGCTGCACTGAAAACACAAAGACCGTAACACCAGAAATGGTTGGAATTCTGGAAAGTCTACATTATGTCTTATGGCCATAAAACAACATCAGGCGGCACAAATGCCTGGTGGTAGCCGCAGATATGGTTCTATTAGCTAAATACGAGTACTCAGCAGAGCACCAGTCTAAGGAATATACGATGTTGTTTTGTTGTTTGTGGTGCCTTGATGAAAAACACTTGTTGTCCATTTCGCCTGCCAGGTGATAACCTTAAAACGAACACAACAAGGTGGAACTAGTTTTTTAAAACCTACGCATCACTGGGGGATTTGTATAATCTTTTGGATCAGCCAATTCATAAAGGCTGGCACGATGTTGTCCATATTTCACAGAGACCAATTAATACTGTTTTCGAGTTGCAATCGCAATGAGCCTCCTCAGATTCTCTGCTAATAGATAAAGCAATGTTACAAGCCTTTGAGAGAGGAATACTTCAAAAGACATATTGGACTTCTTTGATTGCATCGATTGATCTGCAATCTGTATGTCGACATCATAATAGGCGATCGCCTCAAAAGACAATGACTGCACCGGCTGTGATTCAAATGGACATAGACAATGAGGAATTATCATATCAATTACGAAATTCGCAGATGCAACTACTTTCTTAATTGGTTTTTTTATTCTCACTGTAACTGAGTAATTGATTTTTATATCCTTCGTGTTTAGCCATTTTTGTCATTCCATTTGTCTGATCTGAGAAAACATCGAGTAAATGTTTTGAGCCTTACGATACAGGGTGATGCCAGCTAAGCTAGCCATATTTTCGAAGTGTCGAATGAAGCAATCAAGTGTTTTGACTTTTTGAAGAGTTATAATTCACTTCATTTGATCTCGTAAATATTAACACCGCCTACATCCGACCAAAAATTGAATATAACTCCCATATATGGGCAGGGACGTCATTGCAGCTCCTAGGCCGTATACAAAGGAGAGTGGTAGTGGTGATAGGGGATATAAGGGTATCTAGCATTGCCGGAATTAGGATTGTCTATCGCTATTCTATAGATATTTTAAAGCTATCTGCTACTCAGATATCCGTGGTCTTGTTCCTGATGTTAGGACCTTCAGCCGGGAAAAGCTGCTGTCCAGGGACTGTCATCCTTTTATTGTCACATGGCCGGATATTCGTTCTTCAGTCAAACTGTTCAAATGTGGAATATTCTTCCAGCAAGTGTGATTCCTTCCACTTGTTACATTCTCCAATTCACGACAAATACATTTTTTTTCAACAAACACTACTCACTCCGATACCTGACTTTCCGCTCGCTTCACAGTGAATTACATTTCACCGAGGTTTTGCAGTCTTTTCAAATAATCATGTGATTTCTCGACATAACAGGTGGCGCAAAAGTAAACTTCCGGTGTTTTTTGGCTGTAATTAAAAAAAAATTAAAAACTTTAATTCTTCTTGTGGATTATTTTTATTTGGTCTTTTAATTTTTTTTTACATCAAGTCGAGAATATGATGTCATGTAAATGGCCGCCGCCAGAGTTGCCACTGACATTAGGGGCCAATCGCAAAATTTATAGCATTTTCTGATAGGAGGATTACTTTTGCGCCACCCGTTATAAACAACCCCAAAAAATATACCAAAGGACGAATTTCCAAAAGGATTTGAAAATATCACCAAAAAGGCCAACATGAAAATTTCCCCAAAAATTCTGAAAAATACCGCAAATAATTTCTTTCACACTTCCGGTCGTGTGAATTTCACTTTAATCGTTTCAGCAATGGAAATTGGGCGGTAATTTTAATTTGTAATTGTAAATGTCAAAAGAAAAATAAATTTTTCGACATTGTCTATTTTATATTGTTTTTAAAAAACACGAATACACTTCAGAAACAAGCACATGTGTTTGTTTTTAAACAGTCATCGTGTGAATGCATGACACAATAATAGAAGATTGGGCCAATTGACAACAATAAAAACTCAGATACAACTCTGGGTATTTTAAATGTCAAATTAGACACATAAATGGCAGACTGTAGACAGTTACAACTCATAACACAATTTTTAGCGAACTCTTACTTTTTTGTTTGGCTTTTGGTTTTCTAATTCTATGATTTTTAAACGTTTGATACGAAAATGTAATCGACATTTGAGAAAACAACTAAACAAACAAACAAAATTCTTTCGAAAGAGTAAATTGTAATGCGCTGTTTGCATGCCTCAACCTTATCCTGCCATTACAGCAACAACTAATTTTTTGCCAGTTCGGTAGACTTATTGTCTTCGAAACAAAAGAAAAATATTGAAAATCATCTGAAAAAACTGAGGGTCTACATGAACACGTGCATGTTCATTAGAAAAATGTCGTCGCAAGAGTAAGTTCTCTGAAGAATTCTTAGCAGGAAAGAAAAATACAATGTTGCCCTGCGTCACAAATTGTCAAAGCATTTGGGGAAAAGTATGGACAAGCAAATTTGATTTCATAAATACATCCACCATTTGGTTTTTGTACTTCAAACACTTCCGAAGAATTCCTAATCGACAATAATGCACATAATTTAATTTTTTTGAATACGACAAAACAGTCAAAACACAACTACACAATAAAATTATCCCATAAATTGACGCAAAAAAATTGTGTTTAGGATCTCTAAGGCCCCCCATTCACGTACAGTTTTAACTGTCAGTTTGAACTGTTCAGCTAAAACTGTCAGTTGAAACTGTATGTGTGTGGTATATAACTGACAGTTTTACTCAACTGTTCAGTTTAACTGAGAAATATAAAAATTTTATATTTTTAACTGACAGTTAAAACTGTACGTGAATGGGGGGCCTAACATGTGTCTCTGCTTCATGTGACAAAATTTCACTGGCATTAAATTTTAAAAATTAAATTTTCGTTGTCAATCGGGCGGCCAGTAGCAAAAAAAGTGTGAGTGTGTTGTGTTTTTCGAACAATCTATGCCCAGTATAATGGCTGGGCTATACAGGGTTCTCCAACAAGAGGTGTTCTTTTGAATCACCGAAATACCAGGTAGCTGTCACTTTTGAAGCTTTTATTCTTTAACATTTGACAAGTAGAAACTACGCTGTTACTAAACATGGAACGATACACGCTTCAACAACGCGTTGAAATTTTTAAAATTCACTACGAAAATGGTGAAAATCTTGAAGTCAAACTAAAGCTTTTTTGGGTCGTCGTGAAGCACCTTGTCGGACCGCAATACAGAAATTGGTTGAAAAGTTCGAGCTGTTGAGACATGTTAGTGATGTGAAGAATAAAACCCGTGCACGTCGCTCAAGAACAACTGAGAATATTGCTGCTGTAGCCAAGAATTTTGAAGAAAACCCAGGTTTGTCCATTCCTCGTCGTTCTTTGGAATTGGGCATTCCACAAACGTCATTACACCGAATTTTGCATAAAGACTTGGGTCTTAAGGCTTATAAAGTTCAGTTAACACAAGAACTCAAGCCGGTCGATCATCAGCAACTTCGTGTCTTTGCTGATTGGGTCCTTGAAATGCATGAAAATTATGACATGTGACATGCCCTTCCAAAAATTCCATTTGACTCTGTTTCTTTAGTTTTTAACAAATGAAATCTCTATTCGATCGCTTGATGGTCTTCCCCATTGTAGGCATTTGATTAAAAAGATTACGAGAAGTTTTTTTTTTCTTAATCCACTGTCCCATTGTGGAGAAAATACTTTAGCAACGCATAAATTATTAGAAACGAAATGCTTCGCCTTTTTAAATGTAAATTATGAAAAACCGTCGTATACTTTCATAGCCTTTCTCGAAGTCATAAATTTAATGTTTATTGAATTGGCGAAAAAAAAAAAAACGCCACGTAAAGAAAAGAAAGCGAATTTAAATAACATTAAACACAACAACTTGGTCTGACCGCTTATATAAAATTCAACAATGATCTATATTAAAATATATTTTGTAGAAATTCACCAAACACACAAAGATCAGCGAGCGCTTCACCAACCAATATTTTCTTATTATCAAAATCTGTTATTTTTTTATGGGCCAGTTTAATCTTCTGAACGATGTTTGCTGTACTTTGGCCGACACACAGACGAGCAAAGCGCATCAGTCAGGGCTACTTTCATCTTATCGGATTTGTTTATGATGCTGGTCGATATTGTCATTGGATTTTATTTCGGAATTTGTATTCTTCAAGTAATAAATATCAATTTTAAGAAATATTTCCATAAAGACTCACCTGTTTTCACAAAAAGCAGAGTGAAAGAAAAAGAAACCCGGAATGGGAACGGTGGCCTACGGTAGTGACCGCAGTAGTAGCGAAAGACAGAGAAAGTTATGACATTAAAATAGGGAATAGAAACATTTTAATGTTTAAGGCCTGTTTGGGAGATAAGACACCAAGGATCCAAAAGTAAAGAAATCTGATTCTTTAGAGCAAATCCGCACTTTTCTAATTTTTATGGTAAATAAAAAATCTGGCAGGCTTAGCTGTATTTTATAAACGACGTGTCCTTTCCATCGTATTTCCTAACTGGCGGTAGTGTCAGCACTAAACTCTTCCCGACCACAAGGAGGCCTGTGAAAGGACTTCCGATGCAGTCGATAAAGATCCAACTGATATAATCATATTTCACCACATTGACCAGATCTGGATACTATTCTGATAAGGATAACATGAATCAATGGCTTGGTGGAATAATGATTAAGTGGAATTGAAAACGAGAACGGAGAAATCGAACAACCGGGATGTCATAAGAAATTGTACAAACGCCAGAGAATAAGCGTCGCGATCTAGAGGGTGACTTTTGTGTTTTCATATTCAGATCTGATTATTTTTGAACTGTCTCCGTATATAACATTGGTACTACTTAAAATTGCATCTATTTTTAAGATACGTGGGTTGCTATTTATATTCCGGGGCCTGGCAATACTAGATTTGCCAGATGCAAACTGGAACGCTTGACAAGCCAAATCCAACAAAAGTTGTTGGTGGAAGAAGCAGATCACACCATGTGACCACAGTAACTTTAGTGGAACGAAGGACGATCAATTCTGAGTGGGTGGAGTGAAATTAAAAAAAAAAAGTTAACCTCGGAAAGAGATGTAGTCTGGGGTCCTAATGAGGGGAAAAATAAAGAAAAACATTTTTAGGAGTCGCGCCACTCCCTCGAAATTTGGAAATTATCGCTATTTTGGCGTTGATTTTAGAAAAATCCTAAAAAGTTTTATGTCAATAAATGTTTGCAATAGCGTAAACAATGAAATAAGGGCATGAAAACATTTAAAAAAAATTTTCTCATTGTTCAAAAATTTCAAAAAGTAAAATAAGTCAAATCGTCCCTTCTTCAGAAAATTGACTGAACAATGAAATCGCCACCAAAGCTACAAATATTAGTCGATAATCCTCATATTTGCCTCAAATACTTTTGTTTGGGCACTGAACAAGCTCAAACTTTTAAATTTCGAATAAGTTAAGTCGTTAATTTTTAGGATTTTTCTAAAATCAACGCCAAAATAGCGATAATTTCCAAATTTCGAGGGAGTGGCGCGACCCCTAAACATTTTTTAAAATTTTTTTCTTTATTTTTCCCCTCATTAGGACCCCAGACTACATCTCTTTCCGAGGTTAACTTTTTCAAATTAAAAAAAAAGCATGTTTTCACTCCACCCTAGTACACAACCATCCGTTATGAAAACAGTGTTCAAAGAGATAAGGGAAAATAATACGAGAAGGCGGATCATTTTCCACCATGACAATGCACGACACATCAGCTGAGCAATCAAGATGTCGAGTTGATGGGTCATCCGCCGTACAGCCCTGATTTGGCACCCAACGGCATCTTTTTTTTCTCTCACATCAAGGAAAAAACGTGGTTTTTCGAGAAGTGGAAAAGGTGTTTCGGAAATTGGTTTGAGAAAGATTGTTGAAAAACAAAAAAATTCTTTCCAAGGGTAGATGATTGCTCTTTTTATTGCTGGACCTGGAATATGGATAGCAAGCCTCGTATATATTGACTAAAGATATATCGCTCATTTACTTCAATAGTATCAAACGATTTTTTCAACAGAGTCGATTAAAGTTCTCCATTGCGTCTTGGTTATCAAATATAGGAAAAAAACGCTAGGATTCCCGAATATACTGACATATGTATGTAAATTGGAGATTTACAGCTTTTTTTTGAGAAATCACATTTTGTATTCTGACACTATTGAAGTAAATGAGCGATATGTTGAGATAATTGAATGGATCGCCATGCAATTTCACACGAACGTCAAACATGGGCCCATTATAATACTGTTGGTTGGTTGAGGAGGGGGATTGGTGAAGGGGAAGGTGGTGTATGATACGTACAAGCTAGAACCGTTTGGTTCTTTTCAATTAATTTCGCGGTGCCCTGACCAGCTGTTCTCCGAGACTTTAAACGTTTTTCACTCATTACAACTTTGTCTTTTCAAATTACGTCGACATAGACTCAGAGCCGGCCTCTGGCTATCGTTCCCCATTTAAATGTCATTGATTGTTGCCGTTTTTTTGGTTTTGTTTTATTTGATTGTGGCTTATTTCTGTTAGTAAATTATGTTAATATCTTTTGTTTATGATCGCCCTCCTTTTAATGAATAGATATCATCGATTACACTGACTGGATAGGAAAAGGGCTTAAGTCTGACGACTTTTCCTCTCTCTCTCTCCCTCTATCTATGTCTAGTCTTTCTGTAATAGCCGCCATTGTCGTCATCAGCATAATCATGATCGCCGCCACCGGCTTGGAACGGTATTTTCTGTTTTATATTCGAGTGAAAACAGGCACGCCACAAACGAATTGAACCGAAACAGACTTACTTTACATTTTTAATGAACCTGAATGGTATTTCAAGTTATTTATTGCTAATATAAATAAAAGTTTTAATTATGGATTTGATTAGTTTATGGCCAGCGAGTCATCAAATCCATTAAAAGAAACTGAACATAGAGTTTCTGAAATGTATTAGGGGTGTTTTTTTTCTTCTTTGCTTTCTCCTAAGCTAAGTGGCATTTCGGAAAGAGAGTGTGACTCCCTACAGAAAAAAAACCATCTGAAGTTCTGATCAGTCAAGCAAATATATATAGTTTGATGAAAAAAATGACAGATTATCTATTAATCTCAATCTCAACTGATCAATTTCGAATTTTACTGAGATCACAACTATACATGGGTAATTCCACCAAAAGGTCTACCGTGATGAAAAAATTAAAAGTTATTAAAATCACATTAATGTAATATATTACTATACAAAAATATTCAAATTTTAATGAAATTAAAGAATTTCACGTGTATTTACTCAAAAATTTACGAAAAACAATTGCAAAGTGGAAAATTGTAGTTTTGGATCATTTTCAGATTTTTAAATGCACATTTTTTTTAAAATTTCCTTCGTAAAGAGAGGCTTATGTAAAAAGAGGCTTATTATAAATAATCTTTCTAAGAGCATAAGAAATCTTAAATTGAAGAGACGAATCAAAAGGAATGAAGAATAACGGTACTTTTTGGTCTAATTTGTCTATATGATAGTCATAGAAAAAATGTCACGTTCGACATGTCACGTTCGAACCAACCTAAAAATTAAATGTAAAAAAACTATCCATGATATTTCTATGAAATAAAGTGGATACGAAAGCTTTGTCATTTTTTAACATTTTACAATTTTCATCGATAACATATTCTGTTTGATTTCGCTGATTCTCATGTTTTTAAAGATGTTCACGGAAACTACTTCTGTTTCTGTCGCGTTCGACCCGCTCCCTGTTTTGTCCTTATTTTGTTATCACTATTTCGCCTGAAAAAAACTAAACCACCGGTGATAGTACTACTATGGACCTGTACGAATATGTATAAGATGAATCTAAAATATATTTTATTCTGACCTTTTTTGCACTTTGAATGTGTACAACGGTCACGTTCGACACCGTGGAATTGCCGATATGACAACGTGAAGGTACTCCACTTGACGGTAGAAAATGAATCTCGAAAACCCTTTATGGTAACGGATATCTGTGTACAATACAATTTCTATACGGACTAATCAGAGCCTGCCGTGTATAAACGACTTCGAAAGGATAAGGGTTTGCAGGAAATGTTTTAGTTGGACGTCTTATCTTGTATTCGGTATGAAGAGGTGAAATTTTGCATATTCGTAACCGGGCCGAACTCGTACCATATTTAATTATTACAAATGTTATAAAATGATAATAATAACTAAAAATATGTGACTTTTTTGACAATTCAAAACTCTTTAAATTTTAAAAATCATGATGTCACTAGTTAATTGCGACAACATAATTTATGTCATTTGACATTTTTTGTTAAAATTCTTTGAAATTCCAATGTCCACAATTACATCTAGTTTTGAATATGCAAAATTTACCAACGTAAGTATTGTAGCCACCAATATTTCTCTGATATTTTAGAAAATTACATGGACAATATGATGCAAACGTGATCTTCATATGACACTCAGTATAAATTTACTTAATTTGACAACTAAAGCCTTTCCAACAAGTGGTGTTATTTTGAATCACCCGGTATTTCGGTAGCTGTCACTTTTGAAGTTTTTACTCTTTGACATTTGACAAGTAGAAACTACGCCATTACTAAAAACGGAACGATACACGCTTCAACAACGCGTTGAAATTATTTAAATTCAATACAAAAATGGTGAAAATCTTGCAGTCGCAGTTCGCAAAACCAAAAAGTTTCCGTATCGTGTTATCTCTCGAAGAGGTGATCACAATTGGCCAACGACATCTTGTGATTGAGCACCTTGCGATTACTTACTCGGGGCCATGTGAAGGATAAGATCTACGCCAAAGATAGAATTCGTGAGGCTATCGTGGACTTCGGGCAGCCACTTTGCGATTTGGTTATGGAAAATTTCATAAAAAAAAAGATATGGTCCTGTAAGTGTGGTGGCCATTTGGCTGGTGTTGTTTTTCATTATTAACGACACACCTTCCCCCTTTTTGTTATGAAATAAACATCCGATCATTTATCTTAAAAAAATCCATTTTTCTTTGAATATCAAACGTACTTGGTAAAAAAGTAATTACTGCCCAGTGTAAGACCCTGGGTAAGACCGTTTGGTGCCGCTATCGATTAATTACAGTGAAACTTCCATAACTCGAATTTTCTTTATATTGGCCCTTAAGGTGAAAAATTCCCGTCAACAAGTTTATAACTAGAATATTGAAAACGAATTTTTGTATGTTACATGTGGCGCAAAAGTAATCCTCCTATCAGAAAATGCTATACATTTTGCGATTGGCCCCTAATGTGACAATCAACTGTCGCGGCGGCCATTTACACGACATCATATTCTCGACTTGATGTAAAAAAAATTAAAAGACCAAATAAAAATAATCCACAAGAAGAATCAAAGTTTTTCATTTTTTTTTAATTACAGCCAAAAAAACATCGGAAGTTTACTTTTGCGCCACCTGTTATTTTGTAATGTATTTTTTTCAATAGGGGGGTTTTTTACATAGCACCCTAAACATCATTTTTTTTTTAAGTTTTTTTGTTTTTAACCATGGAAAGACTTACACCGCAACAAAGTCTCCAAATTGTGCAACTGTATTATGGAAGAAGTTCGGCTGTTTTCGACCAAATTTTGTTCAGTGATGAGTACCATTTCTGGCTCAAAGGCAACGTCACTAAGAGCAACCAGAAGAGGTTCCAGAGCTGCCATTATAACCAGAGAAAACCACGGTTTGATGGGGTTTATGGGCTGGTGGAGTCATCAGTCCATATTTGTTCAAAAACGGCCGGTACGTGCCGTTAATGGTGCTCGCTATTGCGCCACGAACTTTCCGCTACCTCAAAACTACGCCCGTAATCTTGACGATATTCGGTTTCAACCACTTGCCATACAGCTGCTTAAACAATGGATCTGTTGAGAGGTCATTTCGAAGAGCAGTCAATTTCACGTTTTGGACCGGTAAGTGGGCCACCTAGATCATGCAATATCACACGGTCAGATTTTTTTCTTTGGGTCTACGTAAAGTCGAAAGACTATGCTGACATACCATTTGCTATACAAGATTTGGAAGCCAACATTACACGTGTTATTAACGCCATACCGGTCTAAATGTACGAAGGAGCCATCCAAAATGGGACCCTCCAAATGGACATTCTGAGGCGTAGTTGCGACAAACACTTGAAGAAAATTATATTTAAAAAATAAACGGAATAAAATGAAAATAAATTATTCCACGCTTTATTTGAATTTTTGTATTTTTTTATTTTGAAAAAAAAAAAAAACCTCCATATTGATCACCCGACACCCATACAGAGGGGAAATTCTATCAAATCAGGGAGCTGTGCAACATATAATTTGTATCCAAACCGACCGCGACCTATTGTTTAAAGCCAGCTCTGAACGACCTATATTTTTAAAAAATAATTCGTCTCCAACTAATGAATAACTAAATGAGTTTTTCAAGCCAAGACATATAAATTGACATTTCTAAATATTTTTTAATTAGAATTTTGAATGTTTGGACGAAACGAACGAGCAATTTATTTGATTAAAAAGGGGCTCCATTGACAACCACTACTGAACGCTTCACAATAGTTATTTATTTTACATTTATTCTTGTGCTTGACCGTGTTGCCATCCATTTTCAAACATGCGTCAGAATTTATGCACGTTTTAGCAGGTTGGTTGCCTTTATGAGAACGAGATTGATCTCTTAAAATGCAGGTGAAATCTATCCAGACGCTACAAAATAGGTCCTGAACGGTAAGTGCCGATTATTCACTGATATCAGCCCCCAGTTATTTCCTAAGTTCCCAGTTACCAGTTAGTTTCCTAATGCGATAAACTACAATTTATGTGTAATTTATTACAAAGTCTCTATGTGCAATCTATTGTTGGCCATCTGAAAGTCAGTCGCTTTGGAATGTAAACAATTGCCTTCTTGCAACGACTTTTCGTTGCTTAATCAGAATTAAATGTTTTCCTTGGATAAAATTATTTACTTTTCCATTAATTTAATTCAAATTGTTTACAGCGATGTTTTGTTCATTGTAATATTTACAATAAATAAATCAGACAGAATCTACATAATCTAATGAACCTGTCCCCTATCGCTGGATCTTCAATTCCACCAAAAAAAAACACAATCAGCATTCACTTGATTGTGTCGGCGGCCCCCAGTGGTATTTTTCTCGAAAGTAAACTCAATAAGCATGATTTATGCCGAGGCCCACTAATGAGCTCTACAAATAAATGCCGCAGAAATGCATATTCATAAATGTAATTAGAAAATCCCTTTCAGATCTTTAATTTGTCTACACCGTAACTCAGTCACACATTTGAGAAACGACATCCCCTGCATAGTATCGAAGACCCCTGCCTCCCTCCCTCATCCGCACATCATAAATATGAATTAAAATATTTTTACGAAACGCGCTTAAACGCTTTCTTATAAATCCATTAAACAGGTGGAGGGATCGAGGCAGACAGGCGTATTCTAAACCGAAGACCACAACGACGAAATAAATATTTTCTCAGGCACAATTCCCCTTCAAATAAAACGACAAAAAAAACCCCCAAGATTTTAGTGGTTGATTATGAACAGAAGAAACCCATTGGAGTTTTCCGAAAAAATTCACATTTTCCATTGTGTTACACATTAAAATTTGATAACGAAATAAGAAATCAATATGTCGTTTTCGGTCGAAGGTTTTCACATGCCTGTGCATGCATACATAAATTAACATAAAATAACAATTAAAATAGTCAAAAAAGAAAGAAGAAAAAAGAAACCAAAAAAGATAAAAAAAAAATACCCAGAGGATGTCTGATATTCCAAAATTCCGAAAAAAAAAACTATCGACCTTTCTTTTTATTCCACTGAAGGTGTCATAAATTTCAATTATAGAAAAATACTAAACCCAGAACAAATTTGAAGTGAAGTGAACTGAAACCATAGCCGAGAACGGACAAGTGTGTCGCTAGTTGTAACGCCAAATAAAGTCCTACTCCTCACTCACATTGATGTGTCAACGCTCTGCCTCTCACTCTCTCCCCCACATACACACACACACTCTTTCCAGGGTACTCATTTAATGAAACGCCCCAACATACCAAATAGGAATAAAATCTCAATACAACTTGAGAACAATATTATAATAATAGTAAATCCACAATAGTTTATCAAGTTCGCGCACAAAAATTAAGAAGAATATTATAAAAATAGTAAATTCACAATAGTTTCTCAAGTTCGCGCACAAAACTTGAGAACAATATTATAAAAATAGTAAATCCACAATAATTTCTCAAGTTCGCGCACAAAACTTGAGAACAATATTATAAAAATAGTAAATCCGCAATAGTTTCTCAAGTCGCACACAAAATCTAGAAAGTGCCGTTACGCTTGAGAAACTCTTGTTATAGACAAACGTTTCTTAAGTATGTAAGAGAAATGTGGCAACAAGTGCCGCTTCATTTGTTGGTGAAAAGTGTCAACAAGGCAAGCTTGATTTTTGGACAAATTTGTTTTGTGTTTTGCATTTAGTGTTCGATTTCAAAGCGAGTGTACGTGTGTACGTATAATTGTGTTGTGTTAAAAAATTGGTAAAATTTTATTAAAATAATAAAAATGCCTAATAAAAAAAGTGTTCGAAGAGAAACAAAAGAAGTGATTGAAATTCTTTTTAATAAAAAAAAACTAATGAATTGGATGAAGATTTCGGTGCTGGGGATTTTGATAGCAGCCAAGATGAAGGGCTGCAAGAAAAAGACGAAAACTTTACTTCTTTTGTAAGTTAAATTCGTATATAAACCAAAAAATTTTTTAGTACAAATTATACATTTAAATACAATTAATTTTTTATGACATATTTTTTCAGGAAAATTAACTGACACTTGTTGCCAAGGCATCAAATTTTATAAGGAATTGCTGGAGGAAATTAGTAACGGACGACTTAGCAGAACAGAAAGGAACAGAGACAAAGAGAAGTGTGCGCAATTTAAGCACAACAAAAGCTATAAGAAGTAAGTTCAATTAAAAATATTAAATGAAAATAAACAATACATTTATACATATCATAGATGCAGCTTTATCATTGGGCAACACGGAGGACCAGTTTATAAAAGACACGCGAACGTTCTTCCAGTTCGCTAAAAATCGAACTAAGTTGCGAAATAATTACAAAAACAGCCCAGAATGTGAATTATTTATTTATTTATTTTTAATTAAATGTACAAAAAAAATGGACTGAATTAATAAAATTAATTAATATTAACGAAAATTACCAAAAAAAAAAACAAATTTTAATATAAGCTTATTCTACAATTACAAGCATAAGCTTGAGACAATATTATTTTTGTAAGCTTATTCTACAATTACAAGCATAAACTTGAGACAATATTATTTTCGTAAGCTTATTCTACAATTACAAGGATAAGCTTATTGTAAGCGTACACATTTAATATTATCAAGAGGGTTCCGTTTCGATTTTTCTACAATTGTTACACAAGCCTTTTACAATATATTCTCAACTCTTTTTCAAGCTTGAGGCTTGAGATGGTAAGCTTATTATAATATTATTCTCAAGTCATTTGGTATGTTGGGCATTAACATGTTTGTGGGTTTCTTTCTTTGTACTGAAAAAATTACGAAAAAAAATGCCCATTTTTAATGCTTGACTAAAATCCACTAAAAATCAATGTGTATTCAAAAATGTTCAAAAACAAAGATGTACTAAATACGAAATTAAAATACGACAAACATTGGCTTTGTGCGACTTTCGGAATACCCTATTTTGGAGATTCAACCTGAAAATTCAAAATTCGCCAAGCGAGAGAGAGTGGGTGCGTAAAAATTTTAGCATTAGAATCATTTCACAATAATATTGCCCCTAAACAAAAACTCAGATACAACCCTGGGTATTTTGATTGTCAAATTCGGATATATAAATGATAGGTACTTACAACTCATGGCACAATTTTTTAGCAAACAATAACTTTATAAAATCAAAATATTACAAAAGGTCCAACGCATGTGCTGCCTCGACATAAGCGGAGCAATGAGGACCACATCTAATAGGGCTTTAGAGACTATCTTAAATGTCCCACCAATAGAAATACAGATTAAATATGAAGCCGCCCTCATAGCAATGAGACTCAAAGCAATGGGCGAATGGATCGAAACGAATCACAGGTCATATCATCTAAAAATAGTTGAGGTAGTGCCAGGGAATGTAATTGACATATCATCAGCACCCGATATAATACCCGAAACGTCAATAGTTGTTGAGTGTGAGACCCTAATACCAGACAGACAATCTTGGATTGATGGAACCCTAGCGCAGACACCAACTGGAAACTGCGGTTATACAGATGGTTCGAAACTAGGGGAAAGGACGGGGCTGGGACTTTACATCGAAGAACCGGAAACCGAACTTTTATTCGGCCTACCAGACCATAACACGGTCCTACAGGCGGAAATCCGAGCAATTACAGAGTGTGTGAGCTGGTTTAGCGCTAACACAAGACCAACAAATGTAAATATCTTTACAGATAGCCAATTGGCTATCAAGGCAATAACATCTAAAACGATTAAATCAAGGACAGTTTTAGATTGTAAAATGGCTATTAACTCTTACTCTAGACATGGCACAATACGCCTCATATGGGTGCCTGGTCATCACGGGGTAAGAGGAAACGAGAAAGCCAATACCTTGGCTCAACGAGCCAGGGACTAGCATACAATAAACTTAGAGAACGCGAAACCATTCGGAGCTGCGCGTTCTGAGCTAAACAGATGGGCGACATACGCCCATATCACACTATGGAATGGTGAAACTATTGGGAAAACGACAAAAATCTTGTGGGGTGAACCAAATGAGGATAAAACCAAAACCTTGCTGAAACTGAGCAAAACAGAAACTAGTACGATCATGGTCATACTAACAGGGCACATAGGCTTACAAGCGCATCTACACAAAATAGCAGTAGTAGACAATAGCGTATGTAGGGCATGCGGAGAGGATGACGAAACATTGGAGCATTTCCTCTGTCACTGCCCAGCGTTCGCAAATAATAGATCCCGTTTCTTGGGAAACGACTTTTTAACAGACTTGACCCATCTCAGGGGCGCAGACTGGAAAACAATTAAAGATTATGTCAACAGTACAGAGTTCTTGAAATAACTTCTCAAGACCTTTCCATGTACCAGTTTAGAGCGCACAACAAGCCGAATACTGGCTTATGTGTATGTCTAAGGAAAAAATCCGCCTCCTCTTCTCAACCTAACCTAACCCTAACATAACTTTATTTTTAATAGTTTTGAGAGCCCCAAAATTCATTATTTGGCTATTTGTTTTCTAATTCTTTGATTTAAATGTTTTATACGAAAATATATTCGACATTCGAAAAAAAAACAATTGAAATATAAACAATATGTTTGACAATCAAAATTCTGTCAAAAAGTAATCAGCTGTTTGCAAGCGCCCACCTTTAGCTATTGTGCCATGCATTGGAAGGATTTCCTTCAAATAGAGGACGTGACTGACGAGGAAAGATGTATGTGGAGATTTCGGAGTAGAAGTTATGAGAGAACATATCTTTTCAAAAGTCAACTACACTATAAATGGCCCTAGCAAAATATAAACTCCTGTAGAAATGAAAATGGTAGCAAAAGTATATTGAGAACATGTTGAAGAGATTATGGATGATGGCAAGTACTCAATCGAAGTACAATTCAAAGCCAGACAGTCTAACGTCTAAATTGTACGAGACTGACTGCAATCAGTCAAAACAAATTAGTGCTAAGACGACAGCTGTTACACATTCATCAGTTTAAATGCCATTTTAGCAATCTGCCCATTGTCCCGTCGAAAATTATCGTGGAAAAGTCAAGTCAACGACTCTGAATTGGACAATGACTAACCGAATATGACCATAACAGAGAAAGCTTATAGCTCAAGCAGATGACATGGATATTTTGGGATGAAATCGTAGCTATTTAATTTCGATTACGATTATTAATTAGTTAGATTACTTTTAAAAAGAATTGTATGGAGTATATAATCCTCTATTAACTGTCAACTATCAGCTTAGCAATATTAAAAACGGCAAACAACAATCTTATACAATTTATACCGGTAAAGAAAAATATAACTCGACCCAAATACTGGTTGAATTTGATGTGGACAAAAATTTGCCTCACCATGTCAGGATTACTTTCGATTACTATAAATAATCAGAAAGAATTCAAAGTAATCGCTGAAAGTAGTCGGAATATTTTCTGATTACTTTTGATTATAAGTCTTGAAAAACTGAATATAATCGTAATTTAATCATTACTGCTCCTCTACAAAAAAAAAATGTAATTTAATTAGAAATTATTACGATTAGTAATAATTACTTAACAGCTATGGATGAAGTAGAACGAAGGCGGCTCTTGGACAAGCACAAAACGATAGTAATTTCGGATCTCGATCTCGAAGAAAAATCATATCCAACAACAAGTGTAAGTGAATGGAATTACGGACTCATTTTTCTAAACGGCAAATATCGAAAACGGTGGACAGCCGCGGTGTGGTAGGAAGTGGTAAAAAAAATTTGTTTCCACAAAATTCAAGCCATCTCGTAGCCGCAAAGTTTATTTGGTCACTTACAATAATGATCACTTTATTTCTGGTCCACAAAATATACAACAAATAATTCTATATTAAAAGAGAACTAAGGGCGGTGTGGATACTATGGACAAAATGTTGTCACAGTATTTTTTTTTTTTAAATTTTTGGATTCACAATACATTGTTCTAAATATACAGTGGAAATATTGTAGTAAGGTCTGGAAAGCGATCGCAGCCTAGGTCCTCAAATAATGACAATGTCGAAAATATCACATATCATTAGGAGATTTACAATCACATCCGCCTTTAATGGAATTTTAGGTAAAAACCGAAGAATAAAAAGGTTAACTTTTGATATGAACCAGTTACCGCTAGAGCCCAGGATGATGAGTCTGACGAAAGTAATGCAACATGTAGCATCGAGAAAAAATGCCAAAAAATCTGAGGAAAAAATCAAAAATATTTCAACCCATAAGCTTTCCAAAACCGGATGACTCACAACTTACTAAATTCCCTTAACATTTCCTGAAGAAACTGAAGGGAAACTTCTTTCGAATCAGTGAGCTACGCTCGATATAATTTGCATACTCACTAAACGTGGCCGACTGTTTAAAGGCTTCGAACTGTTAATGCTTTTAGAGAAGTTTAACATTACACTCTTACTCATAAAGTCGGTAGCATTCACGAGGTGGAAATAGTAGTTGAAAAATGTTTGATGATCTCACCAGGTTTCGAGCCTAAGTTCTGCACTACCTACCACACCACGGCCGTCCACTACGAAATTTAATAACGTTTCGGTCAAATTTGTTTACTTGGGTTAACAGGGACGTCCTTACCAACTCTCCTAGAAGTTAAAGCGCGATGATATTCTCGATTCCTTAAAATAGTGTAAAATTTGTAATTGTGGACAGATCTAACAGGCTTCGTGAATGTGAGGGAATGCTTAACGGACTTCCGTGACAGCCCACATTCCATGCGTGTCTGTGAGAAGGTTATACGATGTTTATTTGTTTTTATTACTTTTAGGTGATTTAAAAAAGTAAATAAAAATTTTAAATCTCCTGTCGGTTTAAGAAATTATGTTGGTTTTCATCAAACCTCCATCCTTTATAAATACAGTAGTCTTCCGATTTAACGAATCATCGGTTTAACGAATTTGGGATTTAACGAACAGCTAAAATTGTAACATTGAGTATCTTATATTACGAACTCTATAACAAATTGTGTACTCGGTCTAACGAACAAATGAAAAGAAAAATACTAAATGAGAATGAGAAAATGCAAAGCGATCACAAATTCAAAAAAATCAAAAAATTTTACGCACCAGTTTAAAGCGCGATCTCAATACACATACAAATTCATATGAATATATTTTATTTTATTTAAATTAAATTATGTTAAATTAATATTATAATAAATGCATTGTCCACATTTTATTAGACTTGTTATTTCGATAGTTTTGGTTTAATCAACGTTTTTAGAAATAGTACTCGGTTTAGTGAATTTGTACTCCTCTAAGAACGCTAACTGTAGGGTGTACAACGCAACAAATTGTTTTTTGGTTCTTTCCTCCAATTCCTCTTCGCAGCACTTTTTCTTCGATACAATGACCCTTCCTTCAAAACTCCGTATCTTGCAAATCAAGCGTGTTTGGGTTTCTTTTTTTGTTATTGTGGCCGCTTGGTGTTGTTGTACGGCATGTTTATTAACACGCATCCTTATTTCCCACTCTGTCCATCCATCCGTCCGTCCGTCAGCCTGTACGGTTATGATTATTTTGTTGTGTTTAAATTTCAAACATGTTTTAACCGAAGAATACTTAATGGCTTTGCAGACAGGCCAGGGACAAGACGGTATTAAAACTATCTTTCTGGCCGTCAGTCCATCCGTCCATCTGTCAGCCAGTCAGTCCGTCCATCCGTGCGCCATCCAGTCCGTGTCACTCACTCAATGCATTTGACATTCATACAAAGTACGAGTGAGTATGCACAAGTGAGCGGATTCCGGATTCCTGTCGGGAAGATGGTGTCATATTACACACGAGTACTTGAGGGTATTTTTCGGAGGTTTCTTCGTTTTGTTTTGTTTAGTTTTTTTTTTTGGTTTCCAAAGGAAGTCGAACACAACACGTATGAACTTGTTGAAGGTTATCTCAAAGATTATGATCGTAAGCATTAAGACATACAAATTAAATGGACCGGAGAATATTGGCAAACTACTGGATGACCTACAGTAGGCACTTGGAGGAAAGTAGCTCACATCCTACACCAATTCGTTTTCCTAAAAAGTGTTTTCCAACCAGAGGTGTTATTTTTGGTATTCAAAGAAAAATGGAATTTTTTGAGATAAACGATCGGATGTTTACTTTACAATAAAGATGAAGGTATGCCGTTGATAATTAAAAACAACATCAGCCAAATGGTCACCACGCCCAAGCTGACAGGACCATATCCTTTTCATAAAATTATAAAATACGGGCCAAAAATATTCAATTACTGTCGTAATTGAAATTAAGCTTGGAAATCAATTAATGTTGTAATTGAACTTAGAAATTCTTGGCGAAATCCATGTAAAAAATAGTAAAAAAATCAATTACTTATTTAAAATTTGAGTAATTGAATTCACAACTTTTGTAATTGGAAGAAAATCAATTAAAAAAGTAATTGAATTGACGAATTCCATACAAACTTCGTAATTGATTTCAAAAATATGTTTTTTCTGTGTGGCTGGCCTATGTCCTCACGAATTCTATCTTTGAGGTCTTGAATCGTGGCTGGTCTACGCCAACAACGCCCATTGTGATCACACAATCGGTCCGGAAACTTTTTCTGAAAGTAAACGTTGCCCAAATCAATATCATCCAACTCCGACCATAAAAAATCATTAATCATCTCTCGATAGCGCAATCCAATTACCGTAACTGTTGATCCAACCTCATTTTCGAAAAAGTAAGGACCAATGACCCCGCTGGACCATAAACGACACCAAACAGACACACGTTGAGGATGGAGAGTTTTCCGAGCCCCAGATGCGACAATTTTGCAGATGCGACTGAGCATTGGCTTTGTTAAAAAATTTTACATCAATTTAATGAAAATTGTAAATCAAAATTATACATAAACTTCATGAAAATTTTAGAACAATTTAATAAAAAAGTATACATCATTTATAATTTCTATGAGGTAACGACCGTCATGGAATGTTCAGTGTATACGCTCTGGAAAAAAATACTTGGGAAATAATGTACAGTTCCTACAGTTCTTACACTTTATACCTCCAAACTGGAAGGTTTTTGTGGTATAGCGGGAACATAATTCTTAATATTTTAGGTTGCCTGTATCAATTTTTCGATCACTGCTAATGAAATGTGTTTTATATTCGTCCGACCGTAAAACATTTTACCATTTATTTTTTTTTTGCCAAGTATCGGACCTTCTCAGTTTTTGTGCGATTTTGGCGATGCCGTTTAGTCAATTACGGGACGTTTCCGGACGATTCTCTGGACAGATTTCTTTTCACTAATCGGCGTCAATTCGTACAAGTGACAATATCGACTCCCAGATCGGATCTAATCACATCAGCAGACCTAAATGGTTCCTGAGTTGACAATATCTTGATGTGGCCATCATATTTAGCTGAAGTTTTTTTTGGCTATACCTCTTAACATATCTTTATTTGTGCATGAAAGGCGTTGAAGAACAAAATTCTGTGATCCGAGAATAATTTCTGGAATTTAACGTTAGCTTTGGCCTTTAAGTTTCAAAGTTGCAATAATGGATCGATCAGCGTCGGTAACAGGATTTACTCGACCCATATTTTTTGTATAAACATATTTTCTCTATTTGCCAATTTCAAAGTAATATTGCATTAGTACTTACGTACATATTTGTGAACATAATTTTTCCGAGTGTAATATCTTAAAAGACTAGAATTGAAATGGAAGCACATGGAAATCGAGAATATAATTCAAAATCAGGGCAGGTCATCGAATGCATAAGTCCATAATCTAGTCCACGTACTCGAACACTCACTCATATTAAGTTGACGTGAGGCTCGCCGTTGTCTCTGTTTCGTTTTGAATGTAGTTCGACTAAACTGTACACGACATAAGAATGTTATCACCAAGAGTTATAAATATTAAAGTATTTAAACTATTGACCCATTAAAAATGCAAACAAGCAAATGAACTACAACAAGGCGTATCAGAATCTATATACTTACATACATATAGACATCTATTAGAATAAGTAATCACGCTCAGTTCTGCATAAGAGTGCAGTATAATAAAAACGAGCACACACACAAAAACAAAATGATAGTGGATCTGTCCATGGCGAAGCCGACTTAAATAGCACATGTCGTTAATGGTTTTATTCGTGGCGTGATACATATCTAACAGTTTCTGTTTGATTCTCTTTAAAAAAAGTTTAATTAGAAAATGGAATAGAATCTGTAAAACTTGTTCTGAATATGCTAACAAAAAATAAGAATTACGAAATATAATGAAAGTTTGAAAACAAATGTTATTAACAGGTTATGGTCCATTAATGGATTAATGAAATAAAATACATCCAAATTAGAATTAGTTTGGCTTTTGATGGGTTTATAAGGAAACCAGTAAAGAACACGATTTCAGCATCCCGTCAGAATGAATGAATGCAACAGTATTTTGCCGGCTCTATTAACAAAATACGTCAAATGCAAAATTGCGCAAAAAAAAATTAAAAAATCCCCAAAAAAATCTCATAAGAAATTGGGGAATTTTTCATATGAAGAATTCCCAAGAAAAATCGAGTTTTTTTCATAATTTGTAGGGAATCTTTCGTTTTTTGTTATTAGGTCATTTTTTTATATGAAAATTAAATAATGAAAAATTCAAATTTTTATAATTTGTAGGGAATCTTGCGTTTTTTTTATTAGGTCATTTTTTATATGAAAATTTAATAATGAAAAATCCCCCAATTTTTTAATATTTTCCCCTTTTTTGGAGTCTTTTTTTTTAAACAAAAGTGAATTAATGTATAAATGTAAGATGAATGTTTTTCTCATACTTTTGATTTTACTCAAGAAAATATTTGGAATTTGACAAAACTTTCTGGCAACTCCCCTTCTGGTACATCCCATACAAATGTACTATCCCGCCTACCTTAAAAATCGTCTAATAATATCAATATGCTCAACGCGATCTTGCCCAAATTCTGTATTTAGTAATCCTATGGCTGGAAAAGGTTTGGGACAACAACTTGGAAATCTGGCAACTCCCCTTCTGGTAAATCCCATAAAAAATGTACCATCCCGCCCATTTAGAAATCGTGTAATAATATCAATGCGACCCACGCGATCTTGCCCAAATTCTGTATTTAGTAAACCTATGGCTGGAAATGGTTTGGGACAACAACTTGGAAGTATGGCAACTCCCCTTCTGGTACATCCCATAAAAATGTACCATCCCGCCCATTTAGAAATCGTGTAATAATATCAATGCGACCCACGCGATCTTGCCCAAATTCTGTATTTAGTAAAGCTACAACAGGACAAAGATTCCGACAAAAACTTGGAAGTCTGGGATCGCTTCTTCTGGTACTTTCCATACAAATGTTCCATTCCACCCACTTTAGAAATCGTGTATTTATTTTTTCTCAACGAATCTTTCGGAATTCTATATTTAGTACAGCTTTAACTACATCAAATTTTCGAGAAAAAACTCTGCTAATACAATATTTTTTTCTATAACATTCGGTATTTTGAGGTTACTATTATGGAATATGAGACTTGTATGTTTTTACTGATGGTGAGGGTATATATAAGTCGGTTTACCCGACTGCAACTTTTTCACTGGTTTCTCAGACTTTTGTTAAAAAAAAAAATCCAAATTACGAAAACCTATTCGAGTTTTTTTTGGATATTTTTCATAATATTTTGGTGATTTTGCATTGGGTGATTTTTCATAAATTGTTTGGTGGATTTTTTAGAATTTTTAGGGAAATTTTCATATTGGGTTTTTGGGGGGATTTTTCATTTATTTTGGAGAATTCTTCATTTGGGGTATTTTTCAATTCAGAAATAAATAAGTAAAAACATGTTTATTAATATTATCAATCTTCCTTGCACAGTGGTCCAAAATCCAATTCCATTGGGCAAAATGAAACATTTTTGAGATCTGTAAAAAACTGATTGTAACCCAGGAGTGGGAGATTATTTTATTGTATTATCCGTCAGAATTAGATATATTTTCGAAGTTGACTGTCTGTCCGATTCTTCTAATTCGAAAGTAATGTCCGTTTAGACAGTGTCTGACCTCATCAAGGTAACCGGGAAATTCCTATCTAAGGAATGAGGTGTAAAAGCATAGCCTCAATATGGCGGTAATCGACGATGTGGGCTTACATGTGCTAGGCTTACATGTCGTTGTCTTCACTGTAGGAGATCCTTCAATAATGTCCTTCCGCTATGGACAATAAGGAACTCATCGGTATTCGATATTGACCAAGGCTTTTTGAAACAAATCACTAGATTACTTCTGTAATGGCGAATAAACTCCACTCTTGGTGACTCAATGAAAAGTGGCCAAATGCAAAGTGTCCCAAAATAAAAACGAAAGATAGGCCAAAAATTACCCAATACAAAATTGGGACATTTTTCATTATGAAAAATACTCCAAGCGAATTTTTCCATCATTTTCAATTTTTCTTTTTTCGACCAAAATTGACTCAAAAAGTACTCGTGAAATTCCCAAAATCAGCTCTGGAAATAGTGGGAACTTTTAATCAGGAAAACATTTGGCATCTGCCATTTGTGCCAATGACTTCTCGTTTAGAATATTTTATTCAGAGACACTTGCTGAAATGATTATTGTTCCAGACATTCCAGTCAAGGAAAGAAATTCCTTCACTGACAGTGTATTTCAAATTGTGCCTTATTGGTGTTTCAAACAGTTGGATTTGAAGGTAAGTAATTATTTTCCAATGTGGCAATGGAATGTGTGGGTACCGGCGACACGACCGTCCCGCTACGACCCCGCATCGCCGCTGCAGTCGTAACGCCGATTTTACATTGGAGAATTTTTCATCAATTATTTGAGAGATTTTTCAGAATTTTTGGGGAGACTTGCATGTTGGCGTTTTTAGGTAATCTTTCGTGTATTTGTGGGAATTCTTTGCCATCATGGACGGATTTGAAAGTGGAATTCCATGATATTAGTGCGAAGTGCAAACATATCCCCACTATACTACATCGATCCCGCGGAATCGATGGTACGACGACGAGTGAAAAAGAGCTACAGATCTGCCAATCTGCCATTCAATTGGATTTCCTTCAAAATCCAAAATCCGACTAAACCATAATTTCGAAATATGTCCACCTCGAGATTTTGTTAAGCGCTTCGACATCACTCCTTCGATGAGGACATGACGATCGAATGGAGTGCTCCATTTAGAAAAGTCTTAGACCACAATTACCCAGGAAAGCGTTAACGAGAAGATCGATAACCCACAGAAAGACGACTCAAACAAAATCATGTACCAAAACAAACTCAAATCGGACCATAAATGGGTGAAAATAAACAATGTTGCACTCAACGGTCACAGCTATATAATTTTATACGTAAATGAAAAATCTATAATATGATATTTTATTTTCTGTTTCATATAAATTATCAAGCATTTCCATACATTCGCAAACCCAACGGTGACCATTTTTGAAAGTAAATTGCTTTTAAACACGTAAAATGTAAACTCCGTCCGCTGTCACCTGCTATAGGCATGGTTTTTCACTAAGTTTTTCCATTAATATTACGTTATTTTCAAACAAACCAACGACCCTATCCCATAAAGTAACTCAAAATCTTCACATTCCCGGAAAATTGAAACAATTGAAAAACGTTTAACAACGATAAAAAGAAATTTACCATTGTCCCTTGATTTAGACTAAATATTGTGCTCCTAAAGTTTGCTTCAAGTTTGAAATAAAAAAGCTTCGTCGATCCTGTTCAACTATACTAGGTAAATGCTAAAATACCACATAATTATTCACAAACTTTAGAAAGTCAATTTTGAACACTCTCAAAGAACTGTGCTCGTTTAAATATGAAATATCAGTTGAGGTTAAAAAAAAAGAAAACTCCGTCCGCGTTTTCCTAGCGACACAAATTGACGATACGAAATTGCTCTTTGTATTTTTAATTCATCGTGAAGTTTACATGACAGTTTCTATGAATTTAATGAATTGATTTACATTCATGTAAACTCTGTCCCTATACAATTGATTAAAATTAACTTAAATTTTTTTAACGAAACTTGTAGTTGCAATATTTATAATTTATACTTATTCTGGTCCCATCTCTCGATTCTGATCGAAAAATAACTTAAAAAACCATATTTGAAATGGCCGAGTTTGAGAATCAAAAAGTGCAACATTTTTTATTTTCACCCAAATGTATTCAATTAAAATATGTTTGTACTCATATGGAGTAGATAGTACCTAGTCAGCTGTAGTAAATTCTTCTCAGCTGTAGTTATACATTGTACAAAATGTTTTTTTTTTGTTTTTGCGAAACGGCTTTTTTCGCACTAGGGCTTGACATGGAAATGGTCACTAGCACACATCAATCATTTGGCTGTTTTCGTAGATAATTTGAAAATAGTTGATTCGTACACAGCACTCAACATAAACGGTAGCTCTAATGTCAACGTCTGTCAATCTGTCTGTCCATCTGTCCGCTGTTAAGCTAACATATTTCGTAATTAGCATTAACGTCTCTTTGGTCAATTGTCCGTTATCGATCGTGATCCTATAGCTTCAAGACAAATCGAAAACCAAAATGTAAACCAACGGGCGTAGAAAAAAAAAACAGTGCAAGTCAGACACAAACTGATCAAGTGGCGATTGATTTGTGAATGCAGGCATTTTTGTTTTTTTTTTTGCAAACAAACAAAAAGTGGAATTTTGCATTGAGTTTTCAGAATATAATTTTGATGGGGTTGCGATCTTTGTTCGCATTTATGTAATTTGCAAAAACAAATACAAGTTGTGTTGCCTTTGTTATTGAGTGTAACGATGTCGAAATGATTACCAGAGTACTCGTATATTTTTTTTATTTTGAAATGATTGTAATTATAATAATCTCCACAAAAGGTTGATAGTCCACTTTTGTTTCTAGAGCTACAGAGAAAATAGACGTCATTTGATGATGACGTCACTGACAGCGATGGTTTTGAAAATTAACTAAATCACCTTTTGTGTTTTAAATAGTTTGAATTGCTTTCATTTGTCCACACTTTCTTCCAAGAGAAATGTTACGACACATGGCTCGTTGTCGATGCTGTAGGCACGCACACACACACACACACGGCTCTGAAGACGGTATTTTGTTTAAATTATTTCTTCTTTTGTTAGCCTACGTTAAAACCATTTCTTTTTGCTTAAATGTTTTCTTTTTTTTCTCAAAGGAGCGAAGAAGAAGCATGGCTATGTAGAATATATTGTCAACAGCTGCGACAAAGAGTTCTTTACTGGCCAGCGAATGTGTGTGGCAATTGTTGCGTTTTTAATTTACTACCACAAAAATGTAATAAATTTAACAAAATTCATGTTAAAAACATTTGAAATTGTTTTATACGTTACAGTCAGCGAGTAAAGTGGACGACACACTGTGGCGCTTTTCCGCTTACACTGAGTGCTTCTGAACTTTCGGCAGCCATAACATCATTAAAATTCGTTTTAAGACATTACAGAATGTTCAGGAGAGGGCATAGGGCGGTTGTACTCCTGTACGTAAATCAAGGTTATTGGCATGGATTTCGGACAACCGGATTGTCGGATATTGAAGGGAATGAAATCGCCCAACGAGCTAGCTCGAATAGGCTCAGCTATGCGGATAGATTGGTTAATCAGAAGGAGCATATCCTAAAAAGAACACTTATAAGCTGGGAACGAGATTGGGATGCAATGTATCGACGGCCACGTGGCCTAGGTTAGCAAGAACAAGTGCACTAATTGGACTGGATAGAAGAAGTCTCCGACTTGCAGTAGACGTTATCACAGGCCATGACCCAGAAAATGGGATGGCAGATCACCAGACTTCTGAGGATGTATTGCAGACAGTAGAACGCATACTTTGTCATTGTCCAGGTTTGCAATGCCACAGGCAAAATTTTGTATGGAATAAATTCTTGCCTGAACTAGAGGACATCATAAGGATAATAAATACAATTTGCTTTATAAGAGTCATTAGATTGCTGAGCAACAGGGGATGCAGATACCCAGTAGACTGAAGAGGCGGCGAAGAAAACACCACACCATATTCCATTGATTCTCACTTTATATTTAAACAAGTAGTTTATTTTTATTAACTACCAACTATTAGTCTACATTCTCTTCACCAACTTTATCTTCTCAAAGTAAGTTTCCTCTATAGAGAAGGGATTCACAATGAACACCATGGGACTCCGAATGGAAGTGCACCTTCGCATATACCACTCCTCTCAACCTAACCTAACCTATGGCACTCGTTGATGGATTATTGCCGTCGTTTAGCACATAACTTCCATAGCTTTCCCATTATTTGTAATTGCTCTCATTTGTCTGAAACGTAAGGCAACCATTCTGAATATATGTCGAATAACTTCTGGAAAACACCGCCAAATTCTGTTAAGACCCTTGAGAAGCAAAATTTTCATCGACACGCCGGTAAGAGAAGAATTGTTTGAAATCATGTCTGTGGATAATTATTAATACGTATCTGATGAATTATTACCAATAACACCGTGTTACACACATTCTGTCCTATCAACCCCAATTTTTATTATTTTTGAAAAAAAAATATTTTTTTCACTTTTCTTAGCATAACTTGAAGAGACTCCAAATTTTTAAACTACTTAAGCGTTACGAAAAAAAAATGTTTTATGAAATGAAACATTTTTTAACGATAACCATTTAAAAAAAAATTTAGGAAAATCTGAGAATTGATAAAAATCTATTTTTTAAAAAATTTGACGTGATACAGACATTTCCACGAGTCTGCCTGCCAAAAATCAGCTCGATTAGATCACTGAAAAAGGGTTAAAAATCGGTCCAAAGGCTTTCACACAGGCCACTACGAGCTTTATACTTCAAACTTAAAAAAAAAAAAAATTCTGACGTGTACATGAAAAACGCCGATACACGTGTATTTTTTCCCCTCTTTCCGAATATGTGCATTTGGTTCATAGGACAGAAAAAAATCTATTTTTTGCAACACGGTGTAATCAGTGATCCGAATACGAGGTCTCCGATAGGATGACATCCCTACGGGAAATGCAGAGTCATTTAAACTGAATATACCGATCCAAGGAAAACATAACCTATCACAGAACTGGTTCCGTAATATTCCAAATATTTATTGACATAATTTGCGAACGCAACATAAGATCCAGTTTTCTAAACGTTCAGACTAATTGTTCAATTTAATTGATGCCCACTGCTTTTGTTATAAAGTCGGTTCCAAGAAATGCGACAAGCGATATTTCTCATAATTAACGTCACAAATAATATTTTTTATATTCGCTAATGATCGCGGCATAACATTTTAAGAAAAGTCGCACAGTTTAATTCGTTTACCTATAAATATCGTTTATTGCAAATGCTAACTTGATTTGACACATTTGACGCCGTTTTAAGTGTTGTTGGGTTCTGTGATGGGTACAACTGAGACGTATTCTATGATGAGTACTAACATGGCCCGTACGATACGTGTCCGTTTTGATCAGTCCCGTGATATGTCACATGGTATCTAGGCAGTGTCAACTGACTCCCTTCAATGACATAGCCATGTAAAAGTTCGGTCGGTACTGGTACCGGTCCATATCCATGAGGGACCTATTACGTGACTGGTTCTGTACTAGTCTAATTTCGCGTAGGGTTGTTATAGAGCAACTTGTGTAACATATTGATGGAGAAAGTATTACAATAAGCTGAAGTTAAAAAAGCAGACACCAGAGCAAACATTTTCCTCCCATACGGCATTGACAACGTCGGAAAGATTTAGCGAAATGTAAATTTTTGGTTTTTCCTAAATTGTGATGGAAGCGGGACTGGAGGTGAAGGAGGACAAGACCAAACTTCTACTTGCAACTGCAAGGCAAACGTCGCGAGGCGGTATGAGAACAATATGTATACCTAGGCTCCGCCATCAACAGAAATAATGACGGCTCAGAATAGTTTAAACGTTTTTTGTGGCTCTGCAATTGTAGGAAATGTGTAATGTGCGTGTAATTGATGCCGTCAGTGTTTTGCCCAGCACTTCAACAATTATGGGGATCCAAAAATCTGATTACTGTTTTGGATTTGTTATTCGACCATTATCATTTGCAAACATTGAAGTATTAAAAATAAGATATACAATTAAAAACAAAAAATGTTAATAATCATGGATGAAGAATAACTAACTAACACACAGTTCTTTCAAACGATAAAAATAAATATTTACCCTGCCATTACACGTACAATTAATTTTTTGCCAGTTGAGCAAACATATTCTCTTTGAAACAAAAGATAAATATCAAAAATCTTCTAAAAAAAACAAAAACTGAGGGTCTACATGTGCACGTGCATGTTCATTTGAAAAATGTCGTCGCACGACTAACTTATTTAAAGAGAAGTTATGTTGGGATGCCCTGATATAGACGGTAGTGTTCTCTTTCTATATGTATCAAATTTCGTACAAATTGGTCAATCCGATTTTTAGTAAAATTTCTTGACATTTTTAATTTGAACCCAAAAAAAAATGATAACCTGATGTCGGCATGGAAATAAAGCGAATAGATGTAACTGCGACCCAAGTAAACAATTCACATACAGAGCCCTCTCTCGACGAACTCAAATAACATCGTAGAGCAGACTTATCCTACCCGTGCATCTTTACATGGATACTTTCGAAATAGAAGAAGCTGTGCTGCAGCATGGGTGTGTTTGAGAGAACAATGGCTCCGATAGGGTAGACCGAGACTCCGTCGGAAGAACCAAGTGGAAGAAGACAGATCCTTGGTATCACGAACGGGAGAAGGCACGTACAAGACAGCAGTGCTTGGAAAATATTTATTAAGCAGGCCAACTCCAATAACAATAAGAAAGCAGCCATGCCGGATTTGGGATTTCCGCTTTAATAAGCAAATCATCGATTTAATCTTGGGAAACTTTAGGTTAGTAAGTTTGTAAACAACAAATCTCACTACAGAGATCTCACCGCTCTTTAAATAACATTACAACGTTTCAAGTTTTTTTTTTTTACTTACACTCAGGGGATGCCCCCTATGAATGCAATGCACTGTGTTTGCGATGGGAATGAAGGGTATTGGTGGGAGGGAAGAGGGAGTAGTGTTTGTTGATGTTTGCCTTGAATTTGATAATATTATAGCAGGCAGGAAAAACACTTGCTGGAATATTATTATCCGGTCAACCGGCCATTTGACAATGAACAGATGAAAGACCCTGGATAGCCGGAATACGCGGCTAAATGTTCTAACGTCAGGGACCAGACGACGGATATCTTGTGAACAGATACCATTAAAATATCTATAGAATATCGATACACAACCCACATTCCGGTGCTGCAGGGAGACAATAGAGTTGGATACCCTACCATACTCTATCATCAACACCGCTCTCCTCTGTACACGGTCCGGAAGCTTCAAAGATGTCTCTGGAGCTCCTGCCCATATATGGGAGTTATATTCCATTTTAGGCCGAATGTACGGGGTGAAAATATTTACGAAATCAGATGGGGTGCAGTATTTCTTGCACCGCTTTAAAAAGCCTAAACACTTGAATGCTCCTTTCGACACTTCGAATATATGGCTAGCGCAGCGAGCATCACCCTGTCTGAACATCATGCCCAGAACATCAAGAGTATCTGATACGTCAATATCCACACCACCCATAGAGATTGACGACGGTGCTGGATCAGTGGAACGTTTGTGTGACAAATCGTCGCCAAATCGCAGTTGATTGAGTCGTTCATCGTTCGCTTTTTGTCCTCGACCTCCGGAGGACCTGGCCGATGATCAAATGAGTATGAGTGACAGAGGTTGCTGTCATCCGCAAAGGAGTAGATTGGGTTCACAGTCTGCCCCAACAGGTCGTCAATGAAAATAAGAAATAGAGAGGGAGAGAGGACAGAGCCTTGTGACACTGCTGCGGTCAACCTATGCTCTTTGCGTGAGACCCCATCTGTAACAACTCGTATAGAGCGATCTCTGAGAAAACTCGATATAAATCGAGAGAAGATATAACCGACACCAAATGCAATAAAGCAAAAATTCAAACCTCTATCCCCCCTATAATGGACCGACGTCTTTAAGGCCTTACTGTTCCGATTCTGTTATTCTTTTTCGTTCAGAATGTTGTATGTTCCGAAAACTACACATTAAATCCCATCGTGGCAATCTTTGGTGGAGCAAGTTAGAATCAACTTAAACCCGATTGTATTTTGGTATAGGCCCTATTAACCACATAACTCCCAACGTAATAGCGGTATAACAGATTTGAGTACACAGTGATACTACGAAAAACACTGAAATTTTGCTAACAACGATCGGATGTTTTCATATAGACCCCCTTCAAATGGAACTGCTGATAAATACCTGCTGCAGTACAGTGGGCAGTACGGTGTCTTCATATAGAATTTTGCATTGATTTTGAAATGCATGGAACAGAGCGACTTTATATTGATGTTCCCCATTAATTATTGTTAATCTTGTTGACATTAATATTTATACACCACATTATATATAACGGGTAAGTAATCCTCCTATCAGAAAATGCTATAAATTTTCCGATTGGCCCCTAATGTCAGTGGCAACTCTGGCGGCGGCCATTTACATGACATCATATTCTTGACTTGATGTAAAAAAAACTAACGGCCAAATAAAAATAATCCACAAGAAGAATCAAAGTTTTTCATTTTTTTTTTATTACAGCCAAAAAACATCGGAAGTTTACTTTTGCGCCATTTATATATAAATAAAAAATAGTACTTTAATTACAAATCGGATCAGCCGAAAACGTTTTCAACATTGCACCACATTAAATCAATATCGCCCCGCCAATCGGATCCAATGTTCCGGGTTGGGCAACAGGTGTGGCGTTGCCTTCAGCCACAATATTTGCCATCACAATTAATACTGACACTAGGTACAAACACTTCATGATGGAGTCAAATATTAACGGTTTCCCGTATTTGTGAAGTTACTACTCCGTAAAGAATATAGACCAAATGTGTTATACATGCCAATACGTGTCCCCTTTTTTATAGTCCGATTTCTGGTATCTAGGGTATGAAATCATTATTATTCCAAATTGTTATGGAATTGACAGCGTTCACAGCATCCCTAATTAATTAGTCATAAACACGTGCAAAAAGATCCGCATTCATAACGAAAAATTATTCGCCAACTACAATTTTTTTGGGCTTATGCCCTCATTTTGAAAAACAAAACGTAGAATACGTTTCAAAAAACGCAATCCAAGCAACAGTGCATTTTATAAAACAGTAACAAACGTTTGCCACTGGAAAAACTGTCAAAAACAAACAACAACAATTATGAAATACAGAATTTAAAGAAGCGAAAACTACGTTTTGTTTTGATCTGAAACGAAATTTACGTTTACGTTTTACTAAATTAGGATCATGTGTCATTTAGTACCAAACTTGTATTTATTGTGTATTGGGAAAGAAAATTTGTATGTCTGATCCAAATCCAACCCTGATTGCACTCGATTTTCCATTGAAGTCTTAGTGCCGAGACGTTTTTATCTACATATTTGCTAGCGGAATCGCTGAAGTTGTATCGATCGACTACAACATACACCACACTTTTTATTCGTAGCCGATGTTGTCCGTTTGCGCAAATGGTTTCAAATATATTTCAACGAATCGAATCCTATAGTTTTCCTATAGAGTTTTCCAGTGTGTGATTGTTGTCGAGAGGTCCTTAACAAGTAGCTGTTGTACGCGGTGTTGTCGCTGGACAATTTGTTTCTCCCAAATTTCAAAAATAAAAAGATGATGATGTTATAAAGGGTTTTCCAACAAGAGGTGGTATTTTGAATCACCCGGTATTTTGGTAACTGTCACTTTTGAAGCTATTATTCTTTGACATTTGACAAGAAGTAACTTCGCCGTTACTTAAAATGGATCTGTACACGATTCAACAATATATGGAAATTATTAAAATTCACTACAAAAACTAAAGCATTTTTTGCAAAACTAAAAAGCAAAAAATAAAAAGTGAATTTTAAATTGTAACACTATTGAAGGAAATGAGCGAATTGTTTAAGGAAGTGATCGATCTTGAACCTATCGGAAACATTTGTAACTTATTTAATATTCAAATTATTCTTGCTGAAATGGAAATATTTCGAGAATTATCATTAAATCTGTTCTCTTAAGCAAGAATAACTTACATATGATGAATTTCATTTAAAAATCGAGATAAAACTGAAATTTTGAACCCGACCCCCTCAGATATCGATGAAATTTTGTTCATAGCTAAATTTGATCAATACAAACAAACTCTCATTTTTAGAAATTACTGTTTTGGGATTTTTTGGGAGTGGCACAGTGGGAAAGTTTTGGAAAAAACGCGAAAATGGTCGAAAAGAGCTCCATTTAAACTACAATAACTCAGAATGGGCTGAACCGATTTGCATGATCTTGGTATCATTAAAAAGATATTTTAAAAGGCTTTATGACACGTTTAAAAAAAATTGTATAAAAAAAAAGAATTTTAACTAACGAAAAAACCAAAAAGATCAAGGGTTTTTTACAGTGTATTATTTTTTTAGAAAGGTCTATCCTTCACCTTTACCATACCAAAAAATAAAAATGGGTTCTTTTTTAGTTTTTTTTATATAATTTTTTAAGTAGTGTCACTTCTAGTAATTGCCCTTTTATTTTATAACAAAAATAATGTTTTATATTTTTTATTTTTTTTATATTTTATATTTACAGGTAAAATAAGTAAACATTGTCCCAGGAAAATTATGAATATGTTTTAACCCCAAAAAGTTTTTGCTTGCCTTAAAAATTGATATATAAATGCACCTGATGAACGTACCGAAATTCATAATTATAAACAGTTTCGAGAAGCCAAGATATCCCATTAAAATTTTTACGCGTATATTTTAAAAATTTGAGTGAATATGAATTCAAACAATAAGTACAGATGCATAAAAATATCTAATAAGTGTTGCGCTTCGCTTCGTAAAATAAGTGAAAACGAGTCTGCAAATATATATATGTGGAACTTCTTTTGGACAGAGTAATACGTGTGCAATATATTGTTATTACTAAACTCCGTTTAACAATATAAGAACCTTTTTTTATCCTAAGATTTGATATGTCATATTTCCTTTTCGGCAGATAATTAAATAAAGGTTCAATTGGTGACACCAACAAGTTTTTTTTAATGTAGGTATTTAAAAAAAAAACACACATTCATATATCTCCACATGAAGGCATTAATTCTCAGGGTCTTTTGTGTTCATAAAACACACATTTGCCCGTCTGTTTTTTCACCAGAAAGAGAAAGACATTTCATTGGCAATAAGAGCAACAACAACAAAACGTCGAATTGTAACACTTGTGTCAATCACCCACCAGCATTCACAAACAACAACAACAGAAACCGAGTACACATTTCTTTCCAAAAAAAAAAAAAAGAAAAGAAACAGAAGAAATAATACAAATAAAGATCGATCCTAGGTATGTACTTGTTCAATATTTAAATAGACGAAATACACTCGTTTGTAGTATGTCTGTCGGTCCGCCACTTAGTACTCGCACTTCGTTCTTCTTCTTTTTTTTTCATTTTCGACAGAGAAGACAGACGCACACGCATGACCATCACAAAAGTGCAGCTGCCAGGGCTATTTGTCAAATTTGTGAATGACACTTGCGATCACAATGACAAAGTGCAAACTGTCAACTGATATTCTTCAAAAGAACACAATGTTCAATTTATAGACACCAATACATATCCAAGAGTGGATATCAATGATTTGTAACAGATGAGACAATGATGCACTTGTATTGACTTCATTGAATGGTGTTGAGAATAATGAGGATGCCCCCATCGTCTTTCGGCCATAAATAAAACGTTGCTTAGCAGTAATTGTCATTGACATATTTTGGGAGATCCTTTAAATTAATGGCCACAATAAATATACGATTAACACGCATAATCTCCACATAAAATCTTCTCTACAAACTCTACAAAATTAACACTTGCGAGATACTCATATATAAATTGTATATCCGACTCGGTGAGTATATAGAATGATGCTGTGCTAAGACCACTGATTTTAGAGCTCTATAATAGGATGTTGGGGAATTACGACTCCTTTGCCGTTCGCATGGAATTATGTATCCACACACAGAACACAACTTCATTTCGTTTTGAATTCGAGGATAACCTTGTTTTATGGGTCAACTGAACAAGATTCTACTCGGTAGGTGAACTTGTTCAGTTCTCAAAGCCGAAGTTTTGTGAGAAACCTGAATGTTTGTTGTTGCATGTAAATACAACAGACAAACGCAATTACCTCAAAAGGGCGATGAGCACGTGTGCCCTGTACTTGTGTTTGTGGTAATAAATTAAGAAATTCGTAATCGGTAAATAAATTTTAGATTTATTTATTTACGACAGAAACAAATCTTGTTTTAACTCAAATGGCCGCATCAACTAATTCCAATGCCAAAGATGCCACTAATTGTTGAGATCGATTAAAAACAGATCGTCATCGAGGGGATTTGTCCGATCCTCATTTTAGTTAAAGCAACTGATATACAATAACAATTCGATTGTGTCAAATAGCCAATAAGCCAAGGAATATAAAATCACTATTGTTCTTTTTAATCTCTTCTTAACATAAACAATATTTGTTTTCAACTGCCGGATCCACGGTGTCTCTCTCTAGTTCGCGTATGAATGCGAAACTTTCTCCAACCATTCCTTTACTAAATACAGAATTTGGGCAAGATCTCGTTGGGCATATTGATATTATTATACGATTTTCAATGGGGCGGAATGGTACATTTGTATGGGAGGTACCAGATGGGGAGTTGCCAGACTTCCAAGTTTTTGTCCGAAACTTTCTCCAACCATACCTTTACTAAATACATAATTTGGGCAAGATCTCGTTGGGCATATTGGTATTATTACACGATTTCCAATGGGGCGATATGGTACATTTGTATGGGAGGTACCCGGAGGGGAGTTGCCAGACTTCCAAGTTTTTGTCCGAAACTTTGTCCAACCATACCTTTACTAAAGAATTTGGGTAAGATCACGTTGGACATCTTGATTTTATTACAAGATATCTGAAGTGGGCTAAATAGACGATTTGTATGGGAGGTGACCGAAGGGGTGTGGCCATATAGCCCATATGCAATCCCATAAGCAGTTTTGGAAAATTATTAACCCATGCCAAATTTCAAAGCGATTGTTAAACTCTTTCGAAAGTTATCGTGCAAACCAGCAGGACAGACAGACATGGCTCAAACGATTCAGAAAGTCATAAATCGAATTTGGTTCCAAGACACCTGGGATGTAATGTGAATATTTCTATGTGTTACACTTCTGAGCCGTATCAAATGATATATGCCCTCCTAACCTGAAAATTGCATTTGGTTACGGTAGCCTAGTAAACGAAGATCAAATAATGTAGGCATTTTGTAATTACAGGGGATTTCCGGCTGTAACAACCCGTTTTTCCTTCAACACATCCAACTACACCCAGATAGCCCGTCGAATCACAAAATGTTCCTCCAACGCATCCATAAATCCACTCGAATCAGAAAATACATCCATTGTTTCACGTTCCTCTCCGGGTTTTCTAAAAAAACGAAAGACAAAACACAGAGCTTCTGATATTTTCGATTGCTTAGATGACCTCCATTTCGTACGTTTCCTTTCGTTCGCCTAGACTTTCTTTCTGAAATTCTTTCTGTTTGTCTCAAGCTAACGTTGACGTTCGACATCGTCGGCCAGACTTTTAATTCACTTCTTTGTTATAGCCAAGGAATTCTGGGAGATTGATCGCAATTCACATTTGTTGTACCAAAACCTAATCAATTATTTTCGTGGAGGCAGCCGGATTTTTTTTTTGTGGATAAACATTTCGTAGATATTAGTTGGTCCCGTTTTGGAATGTTTTTTCTCCGGAAATCTTCAACACCACTAGAGACATCCTACATTATCGTCTGATTTTTGTTTACTTAAGACTGTAAAACAAAATACGACAGGAATGCGTTAATAAAACTGATTTAATTGTTGTGTCAAAGTCTTGTTGTACCCGACAAGACCTACAAGAAAAATAGTACAACTCCCCACAAATGTCAACTTCATTCTTTTTTGTAGCACTGTCTAATCGGAAAAATCTAAAAACAAATAACACCGACGACAGTTCTTAATGTGACTTAAATCAGAGTTCATTTCCACCAAAAAAAGATATCTACTTAAAATTTCAACAGAATTAAATGTTTGCTATTTTTGTTTCATTATAAAGAAATAAATTGGTGGAAAATCTTCCAACAACAGAAAACAAACAAATAAAATTTGTCATTTCTAATTTTTGAATTAATAACAAACACAAACCACACACGCACACACACTTACGTGTGTAGGTATATCCCCAATTTTAGAACACTTTTCCTTTCTAATAAAATATTTGAAATGTTTCAAATCCACACAAAAAAAATCTCTATAAATTCTATATTTGATGTTGTTGTACTATATAAAAAAAAAACAGACCAACAACAACATTAGCGCTAATAATATTTAACACTTTGTCTAACATTAAAGCCCACACACAACAACGAACAACTTTTCTATTTTCTTCTGATTAGTTGATTTTTTTTTATTTCTTAATTTTTTTGGAGGAAGACGGAAGACGGCGTGAAAAAAGTTTCGAAATAAATTTAGAAAGAATGTCATACGTTTTTATTGACGACGACAATGGCTTTACCGGCGTCAACGAAGAAGACGCACATTGGATAGAAGTACAAATATTTTGAAAAACATTTTGTAATTTCTGTTCTTTTTGAGGTAGGGAAATAAACTTTGACAAAAAAGTGTAAGCCTTATGAAGACAAGTCTTTACAAAGCAAACTCGAGTTGTGAAATTGGGTATTAGATCGCAATTGAACTGTAGAATGTATTCCCAAAAATGGGGAGGGGTTAAGGATTGACAATTCCCAAGTTTTCCCGCAAAAGACAACTTTCATTTTGCTAGTTCGAAGAGAACAAAACTATTTCCAAAATATTTGTATTTCCAACAACTGCACAGTGCGGGAATTTGTAAAATTTGTGTAAATAAATCTGCCATTTGGGCATAGATTAATCCCATTGGATTCATACAGACCTACCTGTAGTGTGTACATGGACCCATTGGGCCCACCGAGAGATGAGCTACAAATTCACAAAAAAAAATTTAAACTACCTCCCATTTTATATAGTCCAATATAAATAGGGTGGTGATTAAGATGTATATGTTTTTATTTGAAGAGTCAACCTAATAGAATGTCACATAGCATTTTGATAGGTGTACCAATTCGATACTTTGTGTATCGATAACACAGTTTCTGCAATTCGATAAGAAGCCCCAAAAAACCAAGCAACAAATCACTTGTTACAATGGTTTGTCGGCAATACATTTTTAAATAACCTAGAATTTGACTATATTTCAAACTGCATCGAATTTTTAAAAATTGTGAAACCCTTTTTTACGCAATTTTATAAGATTCTGTGTTTCCCTGAAAATATCGAAACTCAATATTCTATGAAATCTTCGTTAATTGACAAAATGCCATGAAATTGTTCAAACATGTTGGGCTTGGTATTAGAAATCGAAAAAAGAAACTAATGTAAGATTTCAATCAAAACAATCCCAGAATTCCTAAAACGATGTGCAAAATTCCCCAAAATTGTAATTTTTTAGTAAATAAGCCAAGTTTCCACAATTCTGGAGAAACGCTGAACAGATAAGTGAAAATGTTTAAGAAGATATATTTCACACAGCAAAATCGGATTACACATTGGAAATATGTTCTTTGCGATTCGATAAAACTGTGGCCCAAAGTGGGAATTTAAAAAAAAAAAATGGTTAACTTCGAAGGGACTGGTTATGTTTTGGGAAATACACACTTTTTTATGTTCTGGAAAAAAATTATAAACAAAACAACAACTATAACATTTTTCTCATTAAAGCTATTGTTCAGGGGTCTTTAGACGTTTTTTTAAGAATTCTCTTTTCAAAGTAAAAAAAGTCGAAAAAACATCTCCATATCTCCCGTTATAGGTGAGACAACCACATTTTGATAAGTCTTAACCACCACCTTATCCATGGAAAATATTAGGCATATGGGACTCATCTCTAGGTGGACCCACTGTATCAATCTTCCGAACTTAAGCTCGAAAGATCCGTGTGAAATTTCAATCCAATCGAATAAACAAATTTATTTCCAAAAATTTTACAAATTCTCCCACGTGCACTGTGCGACAAAAACAGATCCCCATTGAAAAGTAGGAGATTTGGAATTTCGCTTGTTCAAATAAGACCTCAGTGCAGAGACAACGACACTGGGTTTTCTAAAAGTTCCCCAATTTACAGTGGTATAACTCTTCAGAAATATTAAAAAAATATCGCTTCCGTCAAAGGATGCTTTCTTCGGGCATATACGATTTTTTGGGCAAAAAAGTTTCCCTGACAAAGGGTTTGGGTCGAAAACAAGTAGTTTTTTGTTTTGGATGCAGGAATTATTCGAAAAGAATGACTTTATTCGGACCCAAGAGATTCTTCCGAGCAATGGATTTGCTGTGCGATTGTTTTTTCGTGCTGCTTTGGGTCTAAATGGGTTTTTCTAAAGGAGTTCTCCGGCATAAATTCGACATGAAGATTATCATGTGCTCTATGTATGTACATTAATTGTAAATTATTTAAACCATTAAACACCACTAACCCGACTGACGGACGGTCGACCAGTTGGACTGCCTTGGACGTTGACATTTTGTTTTTTGGAAATTTTAGCCATCAACTAGTGTTCAGATTGTAACGAGCAAATATTTGACATTCTTTCGCAAAGTTTGGATTTTTTTGGACGTTAACACACCTCTTTATTTATTGACATTTTTACTCGGTACGAAGTCGATCCAATATTTTTGGGAAAAATAACAAACCAATTATCCAACTATTATTCGGCCAAGTGTGCCGAAATATTGGTGGTGCTGTCTCCGCAAGCCGGGCCAACAACGCCGCCAGCTCCAGAAACGTGAATACTTAGTTAATTCCTAAAATTTCAAAAACTTGCATCTAACGTTTTCCATTCGAACTACATTTTTACTCTTAAAAATTCAGCTCAAAATTATGTCGTTTCTGAAATCATTCTGGAAATCAGTAGTTAAGAACGATCGAACCTGCACCCCTTGCCGTCTTCTGAGCAAAGCGCAGCTAACTGGAACCCCATCATAAGGTAATAGTGGCATTTCCCCAAAACTAACTTCCTTAACTATTTTTTTTTTTGTATTTTTATGCGAACCCCTATCACTTTTGGTCACTGCATCCAAGAAAATATTACATACACTTTGGACTTTTTCGTTTTGGTTAGCTAAACTAAATTTCCTGTAGACGACAAGACAATTTAGTTTGATGACGTTGCTGCTGTTGTTGTTGTTGGCGTATATTTTTGAAACACCACACTTTTCCAAATGACATGGTTACGAAAATTTTCATTTCGCTTCGAGTTCGTTTCGTTGGTTGTCTTACAGGAAATACATTTTAATACTTTACTTTAGTTTCTTCCACTTAAAAAACATCACAAGATAAACGAGAAATGTGTGCTCTAGAGTTTTCGGTCTTTTTTGTTTTGTTGTTGTGATGTGTTTTTTTTTTGTAATCCATGTCATCATTTAAAAGAATTTTAAGTTTTAGTAACATCATGGCACCGTCAGAGTGCGGAAAACTAGGTGGGTGGACTCAACACGGAAATTTTGGAAAAGATTATGTTTTGTTTGTTTCGGAAAAGTCTTTGCGTTCTGCTCTTTCATTCTTAATATTTCACATTTAGTCTACCCTACTTATTGTCATCTTGGCGTTTTTTTTCTGTTATTTATTGTAATGTGCGCACAGTGGATGCTTGTGATTCCGATGTTGGTCCATATTAAAGTATACGGAGTGGGTGTGGGTAACACACCCGAAGGCCTTATAAATGACACAACGTTCATCTTTGTGTTATATTTAAACTAAAGTTAAACTTCATATAAATCGTGAATGTTGATTTTCAGAGCAGACAGAGAGTGGGACGAAACACAGAATAGATTTCTATGGACAATTTTACACATTTATTCGAGTTTTCAGTTTTCTTTTGCCATTTTTTCAGATTCTTGCATTTTTGTTGTCAGAAGAAGTAGTTTTTTTGCTTTACAGCCCTGTTCCGTTTTGTCTTTCTACAGAAAATGAAACATTTTGCGTTTTGAAAACAGTTGGTAAAATTGCAGTGAATTTGATTTTGTAGCCCTTTTGCTATATGTAAAAAATATTTTAATAAGGTACCACGAAATATGCACGTCACCCTATTATGTTATCCATTCTGTCTTTCCAAACCAACAAAAATATATGTATGTCGTTGCTGAAGTCGGTGACAAAGGGTGCGTCTTTTAAAATATTACCGGTTCATTTTTTTTTTTTACAAAAATACCTTTTCCTTTAATGAACTAAAACAGCTGCTACGGAAACAAAAGTGCTTTATTCGTCTAAAAGAATGAAAGCTCTTAAAATAATTTAATTTATTTGTTCTTAAACTTCAACAATGTATTTTGCTTTCTGAAAAATTTCATTGCAAATTTGTATTTTCTTGCTTTAATTTTTTTTGGGGTGATACTTTTTATGTTTATCGTTTCATCATAGAATTTCGTTTTGAACAAAACGTTCGGAATTCATAGTATCAAAACCAAAACGTTACGAAATGCCATTATTTCGTTTTCGTACGAAACCTATGACAGTGCAGATAATTACTTATTAAAGATGAAACACAGTTAAGTCGCCAGCGACGAGCGACTCCAAATGTATTTGTTATGAGTATGGCAAATAGCTAGACGGTGTAACACCCACATTTGTATATCCAGTAAAAACACAATATTTAAATGGCCACCAACTTACTTCTAGTGTTCTAGATAATTGAATGTATTCAGTTCTTTTTACCATAAAGATAAGTGGCTGAACAATGACACAGTGCGACAACCAAAATGCGAATTGCATGAAACCAATTGCAAATGAAAGTCGATATTATCCGTGAGAAAAAGATCAAGGGTTTTTTTTTAGTTCAGTGCGAGTTGGTGATTTTGGAAATTGCTTAAATTGGTGATTTGATAAAATAATGCTTATTTATTTAATGCTAATTTGATTTGATTTTGTAGCACTGTACGATCATCTTTAACTCCAAATTGACACAAGCCCAAGTAAAGCAATCGAATGATCTCAATCGAATTTAGTTTATTGTTAAACAACTAACCGTATTATAGCAACAGCAATCGAACACGTCTAATATAAACTAATCTCAACGACATAAAGGCGGACTCATTTCTGAACAGCCACGCACCTTTCAGCGGCTTTCATAAAAATTATCCCCTTTGAGTTGGCATTAAGATCACTTTAAATACAACTAAGCTGATTTGAATACTTTTTGGAGCAGTTGAAGAAATTTTCAAATTTCCTTTGTCAATGATGCATGTTCACCCGGTACTTAGGTAGCTGCCACTTTAGAAGCTTTTATTCTTTAACATTTGACAAGTAGAAACTAGAACTACGGTTTCTAAAAATGGAACGATACACGCTTCAACAACGCATTGAAATTATTAAAATTCACTACGAAAATGGTGGAAATCTTGTAGTCAAACTAAAGCATTTATGGGTCGTCCTTGTCGGACCGCAATACAGAAATTGGTGGACAAATTCGAGCTGTTGGCACAATCATCTCGACTGATAAGGCCCATTTCCACCTCGGTGGCTAAGTCAACAAGCAACATTTTCACATCTCGGACTCCGAAAACCGAAGAGTTATTGTTGAGAAGCCTCTCCATTCTCATCCTGTGACTGTTTGGTGCGGTTTATGGGCCGGCGGGGTCATTGGACTTTACTTTTTCGAAAATGAGGTTGGATCAACAGTTACGGTAATTGGATTGCGCCATCGAGAGATGATTAATGTTTTTTTATGGTCGGAGTTGGAGAGCGTTTAAATAAAAATGCCAATACTGAGCTGTTACGCAAAACTTACGCTAGAGAAACATCTTCACAAACATCGTCTTCGTGCTAAAGTTCTTTCTTCTCCCAGGGGAAGTTAGAGCTTTTGGTCATTCGTAAAAGGGACAATTTTTCATCTTCTATCCCAAGTCTCGTTAACGATGACCAGATATTCACTGACCTGGTTGACACAGCTAACCTTCTGGCTGAAATATTTGCAAAGAATTCATCTTTGCCAGAAAGCCGTCAACCACCGACGTGATCGGAAACGTTTCTAGTTCGATGCCTCAGATATTTTTTCGATCACGTGGGGTTAAAAGGGTTCTTGCAGATCTCAATGTAAACAAAACTCCGGGCCCGGATGGCATATCAGCACTTGTCCTATGTAAGTGCTCTTCGACGCTAGCTCGTCCATTGCGCAATCTTTTCAACATGTCGTTCCGTGCTGGTATTTACCCTTCACGTTGGAAAGTTGCCAATGTTCAGACGATCCCCAAGAAAGGTGAGGCCACAAATCCTGCGAATTACAGTCCAATTGCAATATGTTCTGCACTCTCGAAGGTTATGGAGAGCATGGTTAACCACCATCTTGTTAAGTATTTAGAGTCTAACGGTCTTCGACAGTATGGCTTCCGTAGAACTCGATCTACTGAAGACCTGATGGCGTTCCTTTCGGAGCGATGGAGTCGATCCATTCACCGCCTTGGAGAAAGCAAGGTCGTAGCTCTGGATATTTCCAAGGCGTTCGATAGGGTCTGGCACGGAGCACTCATATCAAAACTTATTGCATTTGGTGTCGGTAATATCTTCTCTCGATTTATATCGAGTTTTTTCAGAGATCGCTCTATACGAGTTGTTATAGAGGGGATCTCATCCAACACGCATAGGCTGACCGCAGGAGTGCCACAAGGCTCTGTCCTCTCTCCTTCTCTATTTCTTTTTTTCATTGACAACCTGTTGGGGCAGACTGTGAACCCAATCTACTCCTTTGCGGATGATAGCAACCTATGTCATTCGTACTCATTTGAACATCGACCAAGTCCCCCGGAGGTCGAGTATAAAAAGCGAACGATGAACGACTCACTCAACTGCGATTTGGCGACGATTTGTGATTGGGGCCAAATGAACAGATTAGATTTTAATGCGTAAAAGACCCAGTGCTGTTTGTTGTCACACAAACGTTCACCAGATCCAGCATCGTCATCAATATCTATGGGTGGTGTGGATATCGACGAATCAGACACTCTTGACGTTCTGGGCATGAAGATACAGGGTGATGCTCGTTGGGTAGCCTCGAAGTGTCGAAAGAAGCATTCAAGTGAGTATGCTTTTTAAAGCGGTGCCAGAAATACTTCACCTCATCTGATCTCTTAAATATTTACAACACCTGCATCCGTCCTAAAATGGAAAACAACTTCCATATATGAGCAGGGGCTCCAATGACATCTTTGCAGCTTCTGGACCGTATACAGAGGAGAGCGGTGGTGATGATTGGGGATGGTAGGGTATCCAAATCTATTGTCTCCCTACAGCATCGCCGGAATGTGGGCTGTATATCGCTGTTCTATAGATATTTTAACGGTATCTGTTCGTCAGATATCCGTCGTCTGGTCCCTGAAGTTAGAACATTTAGCCGGAATACACGGCTTCCAGGGTCACTCATCCGTTCATTGTTAAGTGGCCGGTTGACCGGACGACGCACTATAAAGAAAATTCGGACTGTTCGTATGTGGAATAATCTTCCAGCAAGTGTTTTTCCTGCCTGCTATGACATTATCAAATTCAAGGCCAACGTCAACAAACACTACTCCCTCTTTCGCCCTTCCATCCTATCGATAACACAGTGCATTGCATTTATAGGGGGCATCCCCTGAGTGTTATTAAAAAAAAAAACAAGACGGCTCTACCTGGCACACAAGCAACGAACCCATTGCTCTTTTACAGGAAAAGTTTCCGGACCGTGTTATCTGTCGGGTTATGTGATTTAACACCCTGCGACTTCTTCCTTTGGATACACGCTCGATTCAAGACTTCAAAGATAGAATTCGTGAGAATTCGAGGACACAGGGCATCCACTTTGTGATTTGGTTATGGCAAATTTCATGAAAAGGATATGGTCCTGTAAGCGTGGTTGCCATTTGGCTGATTTTGTTTTTAATTTATAACGGCATACCTTCCTAATTATTATGAAATAAACATCCGATCATTTATCTCAAAAAAATTTCATTTTTCTTTGAATTACAAAATAACACCTCTTGTTTTAGACCCCCCGTACATTCAACGGCAAAAAAATTGGTTGTAACATCGAATCTGTTTTCTGTGTACAGAGTTGTTTACTAGTCCATTGTAAGTAAATTCAACGGGCTTTTTCCACCATGTCTTACATATCTAGAAAAGCATTAGCCGTTCGAAGTCGTCTTCAAAACAGTTGGTCCCGTTCAGTGGGTATACAACTTATATCGCGCACAGCTCACTGATTAGCGAGAAGTTCCCCGTCATTTCCTTCATGGAATGCTTAAGGGAAATAAGTAAGTAATGTTCGGACCCCATTCATTCTGTTCCTTCGGGGATATAAGTTAGTGGTCTGCGTCAGGTTTGATCCAAATCTCAAATGTTTTTTTACGATTTCGTATTAATGCCTTCATTGCGACCGAAATTCCTGTGAAATATCTGACTGTCACAACTGGTGATATACCAACTCACGTTGGTCTAGAAATTAAAAAGGTTTATCGGTTTGCGCCTGGATGGAGACAAATGAGTGGATCCGAATATTATTTCCCCTCATATTTCAACCTCTCAAAACAATGTCGGTTCATGCAGATCATCGGGGATCATTGAAATTGTCCAGTTCTAGCTGTTGAATAAAATCACAAGACTCATTTCTTGTTCTGGCCTTGTTTTCACTGTGCGTTGCTAGACACGTTAGCCTGGTTTAATAACAGAAAGAAAAAAAACTCGTCGTCGCCGTGATTGTCGCCAGCGGTTGTTGTTGTTTCTCATTGTTTAAAACAAAGAAATAGGTATATTTAATAAAAAGAACAAGCACAAGAAGAAGAAAAAGAAAGAATAGAATACATTCTTTTTTTTATGAGCATTTTGCTGCTGGATTTAGCAATAGCAATGAATTTTGTTAATTTATGGCATATTAGTGACATTTTTTTAAAATATATTATTTAGTTATTGTTGTTAATAACACATACACACACATACACAAAATGAAAACACACATATACTTAAACTAATGATGATCTCCGAAACTTGGCAACAATTGTCAACCGAAACGGTCTCAACTGAACCGATCAACGAGCAGCAGCAGCAGCAACAACAACAACCAAATGGCTTGCGTAAAAAACATCACCTTGGATTTTTGGTTTTTTCTTTCGTTTGAATTTTTGAAAATTCCTGAAGATCACTTATAACATTATATATGAGCGCATTTATTTATATACATACGTTCGTAGAAACATACACACAAGTGTATATACATAAGTATGTATGTATGTATGTATGTATTTAAATGTTTGAATATTTGGTCGGCTGCTGATGTTTTTCCTTTAAATAATCATAATTTTCTGTCGTGCTACAAATTCCAAAAAGGTTATCTCTTAAATGTGGTCTTTATTAGAAATCATTACTTAAATATTTCAATATTTCTTCATTTAATTAGTTGTGGTTTTCTTTTGATGATTTGGATTTCAAATTGCTATTGGATTAGAATGGAGTGTCATCATCATTGTCATCCGTCGCCTACATCCGCATTAATAAAATCTCAAATTAACAGTTGTACACATTTATTTATTTCAAAAATATATTAAATTTATTTTAATCAAAGCAAAAAAAAAATGACAATAACCCAACAATATCATTTTCGTTTATTCATACCAATATGTATTCGGTTTTATGGTGGTGGTGCGGTGGTGCGGTGGTGATGTAGAAATTAACATTTCAATATTTTCTAAACAGCGATAAGAGCCAACCACATTTTGTCCATTTGAAATGTATTTGTTTGAAAATAATTAAGTTAATTATGCAAATTTTGCATAATTTTTAGAGCGCGCGTGTGCTGTTCTGTTCCTCATCTTTGATCTGTTGAATTTTCAATTCAAACCGCCAACCAACCATCCCCACTCACTGTCGAGCAGGCTTTTTCTAACACTTGGCGGAGCACAGTGGTAACCACAAACAAATAATACACGTTGTTGACCTGGACCATGATGTGCCATAACTACTATAGGGCTACAGTCGCACAGTGGTCCAGTATCCAAGTCCATCGGTCAAAAGGCCCTAACTTTTGATGTAGTAAACATTTTTGAATTTTGTCAAAAAATTGGTTGTAGGCAAGGAGTGAGGTAAAAACATTGAAAATCGGAGAATGGGTTATCCATTTTGCTTTTTAAAGTAAAGGTAAATAAAACCCATATAAAATATTTTTTTTTTCATGATAGTTCTTTTTTATTATAAAGTCGGAACGTTGACATTACATCTTCAGAGATGAAAATGATAGAATCCTTAATTCCAGAATTTCTATCTTTTTGCCATAAATTGTACCGAAAAAAAAATTTTTTTTTTTTTTTAAATGCTAACTTAAATAATAATCATAATACGTACTATTTGCTGCAATACTTCTAGTTAATTCTCAAATTATGTTAATATAAAAAATTTAATCTACTTTTTAAATGTATTATTGATAGACGAAATAAAATAAAAAAAAAAAACATTATGTGTGAAACACTACATCATTTAAATGACCACCACGCGAAGTGTTGCGAGCGTTGATTCTTTTGAGGTAATTTTGGACCACTTTTTACGCGTCCAGGAAATGTCTCTTGCAATAAAGCCATATTCGCTCGAGTTGTGTGGCATGTGCACCGTCTTGTTGAAACCACATATTCTCCAAGTCGTATTCTTCAATAGCAGGCAAAAAAAAAAGTCGGTTATCGGCGCTAAACGCTCCGAATTGACGGTGATAGTCGTTCTCCCGTCGCTTTCGAAGAAGTAAGGTCCAATCACACCTTCGGACCAAAGAGCGCACCATACAGTGACTTTTTGTGGATCTCTTCAATTACTGTATTGCAGAAATATTTCCAAAGTTGACTGCTGTTTGAATTTTTCAATTTTGTTATAAGTTTTTTTTAGACATTTTGACAAAATTCTTAATAATTTGAATTTTCAACTTTAGTTGGGTGTTAGTTTGTCTTTCGTGAAACTTATTTAATTTTTTTTTATATTTTGTGGGAGTTGTTTCATTAGGGAGTTATCTCGTGTCGCCGAAGGGCAATTGTATTATTTTTTTACCGTAGAACTGATAAATGGCCTATTCCTTAAACTAGGTATAGTTTGCTTATATTTGAAGGGGCTCAGCGCCAAAACGGCCTAAGCCCAAAAAGTTTTTAAAATATTGGTATTTTTTTTTATTAATCGTAAATAAATATTAGTTGTAATATTCGTTTTAGGTTAACCATTAGGTCTTAATTAACATAGATAAAGACTGTTTTTAATAGTTAATACAAAAATTAAAATGGCATAGGCCGTATTGGAATCCATTTACAAAAAAATTATATTGATAGGAACTGAGGGTTAGGCCAGTTTAGCTCCATTTATTAAAACATACAAAATTTCTTCAGATAAATAATAAAAATAATTGTTAGCGTTTTAAATAATACAAATTAATAATAATAATTATTCATCTTCTTCCTGAATATCTTCATCTTCGGCTCTCAAATTTGTTTTTAAATTATTATAAAATGCATGCTTTATAGGAGGTGTGATCCTTAAACTTTACAGCTTCAATGAATCTTCCTCCGGGATAAAGCGGTTCCCATTCTAAATTTACGAACTTCCTCTTTGAAATATCAACTTCTTGAAATAAAACATCTATATTATTTGAATATTTGTATTGAATTACAAATGACTTCACATTTTGAAATCGAATCCACAGAATCTTAAGCCATTCAACTTTTGAAGTCTTGTCTGCGAAGATTTTTCTGTTTGTCACTAGTTTCTCGATTAAGGATAGGCTTTTAATATCATCTGCCGTCATCTTTACCAAGTAAAATGGTTCCATTTTTTTTGCCGTGATGATTACACGATCTAAATCATCAGGCATACTAATTTCCTTATACTATTTTGTTTCCTTTTCAATAAGACCAATATCTTGATCGCATGGTAAGAATGAGTGGCGAGATACTAAAAATGTGTGGCCTATCTGTTCCACTGGGAAGGTGGAATTGTTGTCCATGTATATGAAAGAATAGTGCTCATTCTTATGTTCCGGTTTTGGCCACCACATTGATGTATAGGACATTATTAAGTTCTTATATTTGACATTGGCTTTCACGTAATGCATAATGCAAGACCCTGTTTCCTGTGGGCCACGTGAAGCTATTACCTCAGGTATACATGAATGGCTTGTTTGTGATAAGGTCATGAATACCAAGACAATAGGTCCATAGCTGTCTTTTGTAGTCCAATTGCATCCCAGTTCTAGCTAAATGCGTTTTCTGAAAATTAGGGTTAGGCCGTCATTTCTAACTGTCTAAGATTAGTGTAAAAAATAACTTAAATTCGCCGTTGCTGGCAAATTAACTCCGATTTCTATAAAATTTGGCATTAAAAGAATGGAAATTTACCGATCACTCCTATTCACGAGAAATAATAATTATTATTTCGCTAAAAAAAAACTGTTCCCTGACTTTGAAGTGTTCAATTTCGGGCGGGCAAATCAGTGTTGCTTTCTTTAACATCACTTAACTGTGGTATTTCAAAATCGATATTTTTAAAATATTTGCTACAACTAAACTCGCCGAATTGACTGCGACTGTTCGGACGTCATAAAGATTAGAAAACACACTTTATAAAGAAAAAAGGTGGAGTACAATAGCTCTTCAAATGTACAAGAGATACAGTTCGACAAAACCGAAAACTCAACTAAAATCTTTGCCAAAAAATTGTTTTATAATGATAAAAAAAACCTAACAACAAAAAATACCCCGTAGTATATAAGAAAGTTGAAGGGAAAAGGCCAACGATGCATTTTACATACCTGGGTCAGAATATTTAATACGTAGCAAAACATGTTTTTTGCTCCAAAAAGTATGAACTAATATTTTACTTATTTAAGTTCGAGCATTATAAAACGCTGCTAAGCCAGCACAACTTAGTACAAGTTACAGATTTGAAAAATTTTAATATTTCGCAAAGTTATCGCGAAAAAACGCTAAAAAATAATAACGTTATTTTCTCCAAAACTATTGAAGATAGAATTTTTCGATGTGTGGCGAAAAATGTGTGCTAGGCTAGCACAACTTAGAACAAGTTACAGATTTCAAAAATTTTCATTTTTCGCAAAGTTATTGGCATTTTTATGAAAATACCCGTGAAGTATGCAACGGATTTCAAAAAAATTGGTTTATTTAAAGAAATATTAGGTTTAGGGAAAAAATGTGAGAGAAGCAAATGTAGTGCTATGTGAGCCCAATCCATCAATAGCATTGTGGTATATACATATATATTCAGTTTTCGAATTACTACAGCGATTTTCGAAAATCTTCAAAATTAAAAACTGCGTTTTTTCGTTTATTATAAAAGCTACATTAAAATTGTTAAAGAGGCGTTTGTGGGGTTCGTTGATCACAATCCAGCTCAGTTTTCACTTTTGAGAAATTTGGTTTTTTCAGAACTTAAAATTTGTAGATTTTTTTCGTTAACGTCGAATTCTCTATTGGACATAATTTCAATAATTTCAATGCGTTGTCAAAGCGTGTATCGTTCGATTTTTAGTAATGGCGTAGTTTCTGCTTGTCAAATTTCAAAGAATAAAAGCTTCAAAAGTGACTGTTAACGAAATACCGGACGATTCAAAATAACACCTCTTGTTGGAGAACCCTGTATAAAAGAGAATACTACGGTCTATATTATGTGGTCAAATTTTGAATTTGATTGCAGTCATTGATGTCATTCCATACACAGAGCTAAAAATTAAGGTGAAATTCAGGAAGAGTCATACCAAAAACTTTTACTTCCCCTGGGAGAAGAAAGAATATTATGTAGCACGAAGACGCTGTAACGAAGTTGTTCGCCCCTATGCACCCTGGCACACGATGATCTTGCCTGTTTACGTAGCGGCTCAGTATTGGTATTGTCTGATTAAACCAACAGTTTTTTGATAGTTTGATCGAAGTAGATTTCGATGGAATAAACGTATTTATACCAAGAAGAATTATTTTCTCAACCATTTCAGCAGCAGCATCGGAAACATAATTTCCAGTTAAAATGCGGCTAAAAATGTTTGAGCTCTGCCCAAACGTGCCTTTTTGTATGTCTACATTGTCCGCTTTGTTCTTTGGAACCACTGTGTGATATACAAGTGTCTCAATCTAGTCTTTGGTCGGCCGGCCGGTCGGTCGGTCAGTCAAATTGAATCTGTATCGAATTGGCTTATATAATTAGCATACCCGTACATCTGGGCACACATAAAATATTCTCTTCATTGTGCGGCCTGTTTCTACTGATCAATCGATGTTTGCATATTGATTTTGAAATGATTTCACTCTTAAATGCTTGGATAATCACCTTCAAACACCTGTTTTCTGTACAATTCTCAAAAACATAAAGTTTGGATTTCGAATGATAATTTTTATGAAGCCAGTTTAATATTAAAATAATGTCTGTATACAGTTGACAGTGACAGTTTATAGTTTTTTTGAAGGTGTTTCGGCTTGTCTTGATCATAGAGAATTTTCTATGTAATCAATGGCGAAACTCTTTCAAGGTTTTCTTCAAATTGTTATAAATAATATTCTGGAGGAATTTTTTTTATGTTTTTTGGTACCAACAGTGTTGTTTTATATTTTATTTTTTCACCAAACTCAGTAAAAAAAAATATGTAATTACTGGTTGTGATTTTTTTTTTCAAAAACTCTTGTAATACTAAATAAGTTTTACAATTTATGCATCGCATGAAATGCAAGACATCAGGATAAAGCTCAAATGCAAACTTGAGCGCCATCAAAATATTACGGCTAGACTAATATTAAGTTCACCAAGCACTTCAAGACTCTGGAGAAATGAACACCAGATCTGAACTGACTATATCAAGCTGTAGAGGTCCCGCCTCTATTTCGCGAGGTTTAAATCAAATGTGGTTCCGAACCCTCCGTTGTGTGAACATTGTCTACATAATCTAAAACATTTAACGACTTATATGAGACTGTAGAGGTCCCTGCCTCAACGACTAATGACAGGCTGTGGAGGTCCACTGCCTCCATATCACGATGCGAACAAAACTGTATCAACAAGGTTGCGAGAATCGCTGAATAAAAAAATCCATACCCGTATTCACTACTGAATAAAATTCAAGATTCATACACTTATTGTTAGGCTCCTCAGGAGCAGATCCAATAATATCAATTAAGTCTACATAAACAAAAAATAAAAAAAAGAAACTTCATCGATAATGAGTCATTTTATTCAAAGCAAATATTACTAAACTGAAAACTTTTTGTGGTTTGTCGTGGTTTTCATGTTCCTGGTCTTCTTAACAAATTTCGTACTCTTTGCAAATATGAATGGATTCCGACAACATTTAAAAACTAAAACTAAAAACATTTACAAACTAAGAATATTTTAGATCAAAATTTTGGTTAAAATCGTGTTTAGGGGTCCTCTATCTCGGATACGAAACGACACAAACAATTCAAGCAGAACTTTCAGGGGAATATTTAGTATTGGTTACAAAATGGAAATACAATTCAAGTCAAATATTTAATACTGACCTAAAAAATATTTTTGCTCGTAACGATTATTAAACTCTTCTATATAAAACTGTATTAATATTATAACTCAAATGATAAGTGGGCTGGCCTCAGGTCACTATTTTCTTTGTCATTAAATGTTAAGTTTTTTAGACAAGTACAATGTACAAAAAAAAAAAACTTAGATGCTAAGATTCTTAAAAACTATTGTAACAAAAAAAAAATACTTGATGGAATGAATAAACAAACAAACGGTGGCTCTTCTATATAATCGTATGTTGCGGGAGTGTCGTCGTCGTTTTTGAGTCAACGTCACTTCCTGTCGTCGTCGACATCAATTCAATCCCAACATGGCATTTTAAATCATTGTGACGTCGACTATTTATCGATAATATGCATCAACAAATTGTCATCTCTAGTGTTAGTCTGTTTATGTTTTATATTTCTAAGTCTGATTCTGCTTCGAGTGATAAGGAAATTAAACAAAATCGAATATAACCGGGGTGCAGATATCTTCAAATTCAGAGTGGCTAAATCAAAGTCTGTTTGTTCCTGGACGTGTACATTTTGTTATTTCTTTAAATGCTTTGAGATATAATAAAGCAGCCTTTAGGCATGTGTTGAACACAATAACATCTAAATAGAACGCCGGAATCAGATCAACATTCATCTACAATATGGGTAATTGAAAAGATTTTGTTGTTGTTTAAAAGTATTTGGAACGATGCCACTTCGAAATTCTCCGGCAAGCGAAGGATTTTTATCTCCTTACTTTTCGCAAATTTCCATTCGTTACTTTAAGATCTTTCTTAACACAATATCAATGTCAAATGTCGTTGCCAATACCCAGCATGTGCAGTAAAGTAATCGATAATCGTCAATATTGAGAACGGCAATGCGAAAATAAAAGAGGCATCACCAAACGACGTTGTCAAGGGTAGAATGTCTGCTATATTTTTTTTTTTTTGATGGTGGGGTATTAGAGAGAAAGATCCTGCAAAAATCTCTAAAAGGGGCTAAAAGGGGGCGTATGTGTATATTATCGACATAAAACCAGTATTTTCTGGGATCTCCTTTGTAAAACTGTCAGATGGTGTATTACTGACATCTCGAGTGTGTTCGAAACTAATGCATCCGAAAACTGCTGGCGATGTCTGCCCTCTGTATGGTCTTTGATCATACCTGGGTTCAGCTGTATCACAACACGGCCATTCACGAAGCAGCCACCTAAATGAAATCGTGCTATATAAATAGTGACAATGATTGCTCTTTCGATTTAATTAAAAATATGGCGAAAAATGTGATTATGTTTTACTTAAAAAACTAATTTTTTTAAAAATTAAAAACCCCTTTTCTATGTAGGCGTTTGGCGGAGTTGCAAAAATAGTAGTTCTGCAATTGGGAGAATAAAAGTAAATCTTTTTTGGTATTTAAAAGTAAAAAATTCTCCGTTCCACCATTCAATACAGATCGAAATGCTGGAGTTGTCAACCAATTTTTTGGATCTGTGTAAGAAAATTAAGCAGAGAACTACGAGTTTTCGAATAGGCTATTACGGTGCTTCGTGTATTTTCTGTTTATTGCAAAGCCATACGTTTATTGTTAGTTATTTCTCTTCAATTTTTTTTTGTCTCCATAAACCCCACATACGAGTAAACAAATAAATACCATAAATCACACAATTTGTCTTAAATATGTATGTGGACCCTAACGAATGCAGCAACCAAACAAAAAAAAAAAAACACCAACCCAATGTTTGCAGAACCACATGGAAGAAGAAACCTGTTGGACGATGGACAGACATGGTTCTCTCACATCAACATTTCTTTTTTAGTGTGTGCTCCACAGGCAGGAAGGCGGCAAGTAGTTGGCCGTCGCTTGTAGTCGCATGTAGCTGCTCCAGAAAACCCAAACCGTACCGTATCTTGCCAAATACGAACGGGATTAAAAGAAGTTCATAATTTTTGAATTGAAAACAAAAAAAAGAGAGATGTGCTGGATGGTACAAACACAGCTACACTGATCACAATCATTTGCCAATTTGTGTTATTTTCGAAATTTAACACATAAAAAGCATATCTAAAGGATCTGTTCCCCCGACACGTCTCCATGTCCATGTGTATGCTTGTGTGCGAGTGTGTATCCCTGGTAGGCTGTATAAATTAAAGTTGGCAACAAGCAAAAGTCAACCATATTTATTTGGCGTGATGGAAGTTATGAAAATGCAATCAGACTACCAACGTTACAATATTTATTTGTGATACAGAGTGCACGCTGAAAAATAGATAGTGTGTGCGACTATCACGAATCAAAGTCAGGCTCGAATCAGGATAAGAACTTTATTCGCAACTTTGCGATAAAGCGATAAATCTCTAAAGCCACTTACCACTTGTAAAGTAAACAACAGCACACGGAGAAAAAAATAGGATAAAAATATGATTGCATACAAACATATAGATGTTTGGAAACATTGCTGCTATCCCAAACACACATGTGTTTACAACTGTACATATACATCTTGCCGGAAAAATACGTTTGGGACAATGACTGTACAGAGACCGTTTTTTTTTCTCCGTGTAACCATTGCGTATACAAATTGCATTGTCCACAAGTCTCTTACTTAAGAGGTGTTCCTCATTCAGTAATGGAATGTTGAAGGCAACAAAATGGGTCCACTATTGAGGCTGCAGACGACTTAAGGCGTCTGTGTATTAAATGGTCTTTGGCGTGACTAGGAGTTCCATTTTTTCTGCACAACAACATATGCTAATAACTTTATTAAATACAGCATCGGGGCAAGATCGCGTTGGGCGTAGTTATATTATTTCCATATCGCCCACATGCACGCAGTATTGGGAAAATATTAACCTATGCCAAGTTTCAAAGCCATTGGCTATTTCGAAAGTTACCGTGAATACCAACCGGTCAGACAGACTGGACATGGCATAAATGACTTAAAAAGTCATGACTCGAATTTGGTTCAATGACACCTGTATGTGAATTTTGGGTCGTCTCAAAGGATATATAGGTATAGCTGGGTGAGATATACGATATGTTTACAGTTCCATTTAGTGAGTCCGAAAATCATCATACATATTTTCCTTAACAGTCCATGAAGTCTGTTGCTTCTCTCAAATCACTCCGAACGGCTAATCTTTTTTCTAGAGAAGTATTTTTAATGTTTGACTAAACCGATGGATCCGGAAACTACTTACCATGGGTACTTGCAACAAAGACAATCCATTTTTTGGAGATATGACCTTTTGAGTTAAATTAAAAATTCCCCAATTCTGTATGGGATTTTTTTGGAAGATCTTTCGTTGTTTTTTTTGTTGCGATTTGCACTTAGGAGAGTTTTCATAGAGCATGAAATGTTGCCCAAATTTGCATGGATACTTTTATATTTTTGGCCGAGTTTTCAGTGTATACGAAAACGTTGTAGAAACGAAGCAACCTTGAGATGTACCAACTCTTTTCAATGCAAGTTAGAGACATTAAATACTCAGCAAATGTGCTGCACATGTCGGTCGAATAAACTCTCTCTCGCTCTATGTAAAAAATGCGCTCGACGATACGCGTGAAAGAACACACATAGGGTGGAAAGGAAAAACAGCGACACAGACGTAAGCACGAGAATCATACCAACAATCTGTTGTAAAATCCACCCTAAGACGAAATGAATGAATTTATTGAATACAGGAATAATGAAATATTTATCCAATCGATGAACGATTGCATAATTAGTCGACGGAATTGGTTTCATGAATAACTAAATATTTTCCGAAATAAAAAACAAAAATGAATTATTCAATAATTGAATAATCAAATATTTCAATAAAAATGTTGATAGTTAATCACACCAAAATTAAACCAAAACAAATTCTCATTTGGAAAAATGTGACCGGTTTTTGTGGAACACGATTTTCAAAAAATCAAATTTTTCTGCGTTTCACACAGAGGAGTAGAGTTGGCGTTTTTTTTTTTTTTGTTATTGTTGTTGTTGTTTCTTTCTCAATGTTCCTTAACGTTTAACCGGTTTTGTGTTGTAATTCAATTCAATTTTAAAAACATTTTTCAAATTTTCTACCTTTGTGCGTTGTTTTTTTTTTTTTTTTGAAAAACCGGTATCATAACTTTCCAATTAAAACACAAACGAAAATGACGAAAGCAAAAATAAATTCAATCAATTCACTGTTGCACTTTTAATTGCCCAAAACGCCGCACACTCACCAGAGTCCGAAATTTAATAAAAAAAAAAACCAAAACGCAAAGCCAAAAGAAAATCATTTGATGTCATTTTTATTCAATGAATTAGTATCAGTGTCAACATCAGAGGAGATGATCATCCGGCACTAGTTGTACCTCGTGTATGGCCTGATTGTCATCCACCGTATGGGTTGGTGGCTTCGATGGAAACCGGTACAAAGCCCATAGACAACAAAAAATAAGTTTGTTTTATGGCCAATCATAAAATTTGAATATTAAATGGTAACTTTTAGAAACTTAAAACAAGTGCATAACACACACACACACATCGGCAGGTGAGTGAGGGTCTGCGCATGTTTGTCTGTCTGTGTTGATAGAGGCAATAAAAAATATTTCAACAATTTTAATTCTATACAAAATATGCTAATTTATACGGGTATTTGTTCCAAATAGCTTTATTTCCTAATTTGTTTAATTCAAATTTGAAATTCGGATATTTTTTGTTTTGTATCGATTATAAAAAAAAAAAAAAAAAAAAAGAAACATACAACGACAAAACCCGTCTGACACGATCTCTAATGAACGAAGCCAAACTGAGAAAACAAATTGCTAAAATTAAAAATATGTGTTTTTGAAGTCAGGTGCTTTAAATGAAATCCCACAATGCGTCATAAACTGTTTGATTGTTCGAATGCAAAAACAACTACGTACCCAATAATAACCACAAATATAAAACAATGGAAGGAAGGACTTCTCAATGATCCGTGTTCACTTACAACAAACCACTCAGAGACGTCTGGCTTGTGCCGATAACGAGTGTGCTTTGATTAAGCCATAATTTAAATATTCAATATACAGTGCTGTCTGGGTAGAGTGAACACCCGATGCAATGAACACCGCGTTAGAGTGAACACCAGAATTTTTACATTGACTACTCTGTAGAGTGAACAGTCATGGACCTGAATAGAGTGAACATACTTTATAGTAAGTTTTTAGGTTTGCCGAAAGACAGAAATAATAAAAAAGAGTACAAAAATTAAAGATAACATAAAATAACGGTAAAATAACGATTTGCTCGCACAAATACAGTATACCCTCGATCAATACAACTGATAGAAATCAAGAAAGTTGCAGAAACCGTGGAGCTGCAGTAACTAAGAAAAAATATCTTGAGTGGTGTTAGGACATTAATTCGATCAATGCACATATTAAAATGTCGTATTTTTGGAAAAATTGCGTCGATAGTGTGCCATGTAAATAATTTGGCTATTTTAATAATATAGGAGTTGCGCTCATTGAGGTTTGTGTTGGTAGAGAATGATGAGGACAATGGCGAAACATCAGAATACAGAAATCGGATATCAGCTGATAAAGCCATAAAGGTTTTTGATAAGGGTATCGAATGGGCTGAGGCTAATACTACAAATTTCGCGAATATACAAGCTCTACATTGCCTTCGCGATCAAGCAGTGCAAATATCGTTAAACAAGCTGAAGAAACAAACACATTATTATTACACATTTTTTGTCAGTCTTAAATTTAAACATCAGTATTTTATCGAAATAAATACAATGTATAATATATAAATGCATTAAAAAAATAAAAAAATCGTTTTAAATACAAAAAATCAACCTTGATTTAGTGAACAACCTGGGTATTATGAAATCGCCCGGCAAAAATTAGTTCACTCTACCCAGACAGCACTGTAATTCAAAATTATGTCATTCTCAACTGGACGTACTAAACTAACATTTGTATAAAAGTGAGTTGTATTAAAGTAACATCACGTATGTTAGTCTATTCTAGCAAACCTTTGCGATAGGCTAGATTTATGGTGATTTCGTTTGTACAAAAAAAAAACATGTGGCCCACACATAGTGTAGCATTTTAAAAATGTTGTATCAACACCCTAAAGATGTCGCACTTTAGGTGCTACCAAATGAAAGCAATACAGCAGAAATTTCATCAGATCATCGTCATCAGATGAGGACGGTTCCCAATAAGGCTGGCTACAAAAAATGCATTTGGTTTTCAGTAGCAGACTGTTCAATTTTGGCGGCTTCACAATAAATGACAACATATTTATTGACACAGTATCGAAAACAAAAAGAGCTGTAGCGTTGAATTTGGTTTGGCTGTTATGGAATTGATTACAAAACTCTTGCAAGAGCAAACTAGCCGTGGTTCCTTGACCTTACAACTATTTGCGTATAAATCCGCTCAAAATAAGAAAAATATGTGTTTACCTTATTTTGGTATTTTTGTCGACCTGTTGTACAGATTTTAATGAGTAATTTTTCAAGCTCGAGGTCGTTTTTTTTGTCAATCTTTGGATTGCCTTTGGGCCAACGTCGCAAGTCGTTTTCGGATTCATTAGTTCGGAAACACACGGCAGATGTCAGTAATACGCATGGCACCATTTGACAGTACATATTACAAAGGAGATAAGAGATAATACTGGTTTTACTTAAAAACGTATACAAACGCCCTCTTTTGGAAATATTTAGCAAACAACTTAGAGTGTCTGCCCATTGCATGTTCTTTGTTTGTGGTCTTTGCCAAAGATCAAACAGACGACAGACGTTGCAAGCCGTTTTCTGATGCTTTATTTCGGAAGCACACTCTAGGTGTCAGTAATACGCATTGCACCATTTGACAGTTTAACAAAAGAGATAAGAGAAAATACTAGTTTTATGCTCACAATATACATATACTCCCAGTTTTGGAAATATTTGGTGAACGTCTTAGGCCGTCTGTGTATTAAATGGTCTTTGGTCTTTGCATATTAAAAATTTGGAAATGTTAATTATAAAACCGACCGAATAGTTCGAAAAGCACTGGAAAATAGTGGTTTGTGTCAATGATAAGGCATAACGATATAAGGTTGCCGTATTTATTGCTAGATAGATGAAACCAAAGAGTATATATACTCTTTGGATGAAACCACCACCACTATTTCCCAGAAAATACTTTGAAAAATTATAAAAATTGAAAAATTATTAAAATTCTTGCTTACAAATTTAATTTTTCCCAGGATTCAATCTTTGACCCGGTTGATGACATAAATTCAAACCTACACGTCTGATGCCGTACCAAAAAACACTCTCTAATAGCATGTATGTCGTGTACAATAGACACGTATGTTGGTTTTCAAAAAATTTCAAATTTTCTGCTGTCTGTCGCATACGAACATACTCGTCTAATAGTGTGCCTGTCGTCTTCATAGAAAAATTCAGTTCTCTTTGTGCGTGTAATTACGGAAAATATTTGTGAAAACAATGGCGTCTTTTAATAACGTGAGTGCTTACCACAGTTGTGGCAGATAAAATCTGGGGGCTAATTCTCGCAGTCGTAATCGAAATTAGATTTGAATCGAAATTAATTTCGAAAGCGAGTAATATTCTAAGGATGTTACTCGACACGAAACGAATCGAATTAATGTTTCAGTGTTGTAAAAAACGCACCTAAATACGTTAACCAGCACTGAATATATTTTAATAAAATGTAAACAATAAACATAGGTTTTTTCAAAACAAAAAAATTTAAGGTGTAATATTTTTGTTAAAGAAGTTAAATTAAAGAATGGATCCCGTGTTTTTCTTTTATTTATCTTCTTCTGGTTCGGATGAAACAGAAAACCTTAATGTTATAAGGAAAAAGATTAGAGGAAGTACCGATCCCTTAAGTTTACCAAGCAATGAGTAAGTTTAAGCAAATCATTGTTTTCAAGGGTTTTCTTTTTATTTCCAGTAATTGACTAGCAACTTCGACCTCCTTTTCCTTTAGCTCAAGGTTTCTTTTATTTATTTGAATAAGGGTGTCAAATTTTTGCAACATTTCTTTATGGTACGACTCGGTGGAAGTAATATTTTTTTGTAGCAAAGTTGTTTTGTTTTCTTTTGCTCTTTGGCTTATTTTTGGTAACTCCTTTCTTTTTTCTATTGTTGGCTGTGAGTTTTTCTCCTCAACATTCTCATCAGTTCCCATAAGCCAAGATTTATGTATAGAAGGTTACGCCATCAGCAAAAATTGCCGTTAGGTGACGTAGTTGGTGACAAACGTCAAAAAGAAGTGGGTTGCCAGCTCTATGTCTGCCTACTTTTAGTTAACAAAGCTAAGATTTCATGTGAAAAATGTACATATTGCAGTGAGTTGGCAACCCTACAGCTGAAATCACTTTGTCAGATTTGTGAAGAAATAAAACAACAAATCGAAACGTAAACATTAAGTGTGCAGTGGGCAAATGTATGAAAACCAACAGTAAAAAATATGTGAGTATGTAAAAATGTAAAAACAATGTTTTTCCGGTGCAGAATGTACTTTAGGTTAAGAATATTAAATGCCGACATTACCAAAAATATTTATACCAAAAAAAGAAAATTAAATAAAACTTTAACTTAATATACAAAAAATTGTTCGTTTTTCGCTAATAAATAAATTGATGGCAAAAATAGTCAATTGTCCCACTGTTATGAATACACAAATATTATCAGCTGTTAGATCGAAATTTTTAGCCAATAGGAACAAAGTTTGCGTGACGTCATTGGTGACAAACGTCAAAAACAGAAAAGGGAAGGGGGCTGGGATGGCGTAACCTTCTATACATAAACCTTGCCATAAGCGACGAAAAAATGCACTGGATTTGACTTTCCACAGTATCTGTTAGTGCACAGGGAGACGAACATGGCAAATCATCAATATTTTCCAGAGATCCATTCAAATTTTTTGTTTGTGAACACTCTATTTGCACCGATCCAAAGCTTTGGATATTTTTCAAACCTTCAACAGTAAGTTCTATACCTGCTGCAGCCAAAATCTGTTCCTCTGCTAATGAAAGAACTTTTTCTTCATAAGGACCACCACCGGTTCTTTTTTTTGAAGATTTGTTGAATGCAACTTTTTTTTTGACCATTTGTTTCTGATCAGCGTACACCTTAAAATAAATTATTACAAAACGAAGAGGTTCTCTTTCTATTTACATTACCTTGCGCCATGTTTTGGCATCTTTTATTGGTGGGCCGGAAGCATTAAGTTTGGCTGCAAGATGATCCCAAAGTTGGTTCGCCCTTGCTTTCCCCTGAGAACTGTTTGGTAACAAACTTTTAGCCAAGTCCGTATGTTTTGCCATAAATTCTCCAAGAATCTCTTTTTGGGCGAAGTTTAATTTTGACCTAAAAATAGATAATGTTATATATTTTTTTAATATATACAAGTTTTTAACTTACATTTCCTCGTTTTTTCTTCTCCTGTTTACTGCAAATAATTATTTCGATTGCTTTTGTGTTTGCGACTTAAAACTCGCAAGGTTGCATTCGAATGATCGTTCGTTACCGAATGCCATCATTAGCAAATTCGATTAACTGCATTCGATATCGTGTAAGAGAATCCCAAATGTAAAAAAACTCGCACGTTCGAATAAGAATTCGTTCGTATACGAATGCGAGAATTAGCCCCCTGATTTGTACCAAAACTAACAATAAAAATGAACAATAGCCTCTACAACTTTCTGCTCTATTTCGATGCTTTCGCTTTCTGCGTAGTGAAGTATGCCGTCCGCGTCCGACTGGGTAATAGCAAAACGAAATGTTTGTCATCATACATGTCTACTTACATGTCTGTCTGTATAATAGCCGCTCTAAATATTTTTGAAATCTACTTTTTAACTTCTTAGTTGAAGACATTGAAGGCGTGTGTCTGTTGTGAAGACATTTACAGACGATGTTTCATTGGCGAATTCGATTAGTTTTATAGAAATGAGATTGAATTTATTGATATTTCAACAGAATTAATCATACAGTTCAAAATATAGATATTAGTTATTTTAATGTATTTCACTGGTTCCACTTGAATTATTTGCTGCTTTTCTCCGCTTTGGACAAAAAATCCAATTTGTATTTTCTCCCACAAAGCAGTGCTTCGCCGACAAGATATCTTCGTAATTGATTTTCTTCTGTCTGGTGATTTAATGTTTCAAAACAACACAGAGTTCCGAGCTGAGTCGACGCAAATCGGCGGAGCGCCGCCTCCCAATCTTTTGAGTAATGTTGCGCCGCCACCGTTGCTTATGGCTCAATTCGGCTAAAAAGAACGTACCATTTTTCCATGCCATACACTTAGTCTCTTCAAAGCAAAAGAAAAATATATTGCAATTGTTCATTTGAAAAATGTACGAGTAACTTCTCTCAAGATTTGTTAGCAGTGTAGGCTATCTTCTAATTTTAACATTCAGTGCGGCTATCTTCACCATTACAACAACGGATGTCATTGTTGTAGAATATCATTACTACGATCAGTTAGTTTTATAAACTTTTTGAGGAATTGTCGGTATTAAATATTTTGCATATAAGGACAACGTCTTGTTTGCATTTAATTGTATAAAATATTCGCTTTGGAATTGCTGTTATTGCTGACATTTGCATTGGAAGTAATACCGATCTTTTTTTGTCTCTCAGTTGTTTGAAGCTGATTTGAATTACCAAAATCGTAAACGCCTCCGTCGTCCATTTGTATGGACTCGGCTCTCTGCCCACATTTATGTCAGCTTCGCCCACCAGCTGCTATTGTTGTGAAAGAGAATCAAAGGTGGCAGCCAAGGAGTCCTAGCATGACACTTTTGATTCTCTTTCGTAACAGTAACATTTGTTATTTTTATTCTCTTCGATTCCTCCTTCACAACCGTGTGGGGTTGCCACTGTGAAACACTTGGAAACTTTATTTCGCTCCAGTGTTGCCAATTAAATAATTTCTCCGACTACATTTGGACAGCTCACATCGTCCGATACCATAGCATAGAAGAGTTGGAAGAGTGCAAACAACGCGATTTATTATTTATTATTGTTTATTATCGCGATTATTTGTTTATTGTGCATAGACATGGACGATCCCCTGAAACCCAAAGCTGTTCCCTTAGCAGCGGAAACAGTTTTATGGTTTGAATTTCTCCTGGATCCGGAGTTAATAACTAAGCATTTGAAGAAACCAAATCATGGTAAGATTTTGTACTTCAAGTATCATCGGTTAATTTACCATTATAGATGAGATTTAGATCCCTCTGCTTTGGAATTGTTGACGCAATTCATTTCCATGACACCGGACAACAATGTGGCAATACAACAATTCGATTTAACCACTCCCGAGCAACAGCCGCCACCGAGAAGTGCGGAAACTTCTTTGCGTTTAACACGGAAACAAGTAGCTTTAAAGATATTGGTTTTGAAGGTAGCCACATGGCTGAAATGGAACTTGGACGTTTTGGAGAAGAACCTATCTATACCAAAACAACTATTTCTGTTAAGAGATTTATGTACCATAAGTTTTGGTAAAAGTGTTGTCATACCACTGACGAATGATTTCCAAGCCAATATAAGTGAGTTTTCGCAATACATCATACCGCTCCAACACCTTTCTACTTTCATATTGCCCATTTCAGCACCTGACGGAAATGAAAAAGCAGCCAAGTTCGCCTTGACTTTTTATCATCGCTGGGTTTTGAGGCTGCAGATACTGAAGGACATAGCGGTGAAGGCTGCTCGGCCCAGTATTGGCAACATGTTCGTATCTTGGAAAACACTATGGATTTCTATACATTTAGTCAATTTTTTTCTGTTTAGGTTTGTTCCATTGGAGCCAATGCATCAGTTTTTCGCTCCTGACATTTTGCCCCAATCCAGCATTGAATTTCTGCAAGATCTGTGCAAATCTTCAGAACCATTTCATATCTTCACGTATGAAACATTTATACCTCCGCATCCCAATGACGACCATAATATTCCACAACAATTTGAAAGCATGTTACAAATATCTCCCGCCGAATTAAGGACCCAAATCTATTACGATTTGGTTAATTTTTATCTATATACAAAACAATATGAATTAGCTCGAGAGGCAGTTAGCGAATGTCGACGGTACTTAAATTTGATCAAGGGAGAGTACGAAATGATTGGCAAGCAACCATCACAATTTGTTTTCTGTCATGTAAACGAAGATGAACTGGAGGGATATTTATTAGCCTGCGGCTTGAGTGCGCAGTCTCAAACATTGACAGAACGATTTAACATGGCTCAGCTCACGCAGTATAAGGTATGTTGTGGACATTTGCATATATGAGTAATGTGACGATAGCCGAGATAACACTTTTTAAACTACCATCCTGTACAGTCCTATAATATGTTTTGGTTCAAGAAATATTGTTTAAAAAAATGAACTTTCATTTCATATTTTTAAAAATATTTAAAAGATTCCACAGCAGGGACGTATAAACATACGCTTCAGATTTCGGATATTTAATAGATTAGGTTAGAAAAGTAAATTTTTGAAACATTTTAGGTCATCATCTTTACTGAGTAGGGGCAGTGGGGTAAATTTGTATAAAGAAATTGTTTCTGAATCATGGTAGTAGCCTCGACCATTAATTGTTTACATGAGTGTTATATTCTGACTTTCGAAAAATGTTCCATAAATTTTTACTAGGATCTGGCTCTCGAAAATGCTTAACACTGAGTCATCTGCTTGTGCAAGTGTAATTTTTTTTCGTCGAGAGAAAACTTTATGTTCAGATTTTTGTAAAGTCCAGAGTAGCAACTGTTGGTTAATATTAATCTTCATTTTATTTCGAGGTTCTCAAAAGTTATTGAAACCATGAGGAATGTTTTTCATCATAGGAGCGTCACAATTCTGTCGTATAAGGAATTAAGAGTTTTTACAAGAATTCAGAAAGTTTCAATAGAAAATTAGAAAAGTTTTCAGAAAATATGCGTGCCTATATTATTCTGGAAATCAAATTAAAATTAACACTGTTTTTGTCTCTTATCTAATATTGTATTTTGTATCGCAGGATATTGTTGAAATTCTTAAACTGGACAATCGTAGCCGAGAAATTCCACTGGTCAATAGACGTATAGTAGAACTTGACATTGAAGGAGCTATATCGCAGGGCATCCTAAAGGAACCCCGACAATTGGAAATGCAAGTATCCGCTCTTAATGTAGTGCGCAGTATATTCGAAGAAGGCAATATATTTGCCAGTGTCGATTATTTCGAAAAATATGGACAAATGAGTTGTTTTACAGCTTTAGCAGAAGTAATGAACTCCAAAATGATTTGTACTTCAACTAACAATAACACGCAACTTAAACCATTCTAGGGAATTATGGACATTTTACCACACTGTTCACTCAGTGAACGCATTGTATTGAAACAGTTTATAATTGATATCATTGCCAAACATCAAAATAAGCAATGGATTCAGGAAACACAGCTGTTGAATTTATTCTCACCAATGGAACTCAAAGATTTAGAACAACAGATACAGGAAGAAGATTTGCCACAGCCAGCATTGGCTTTGCTGCACGAATGGAAGTTCACATCAAAGATGCCACGCATAGAAATAGGTTCTCTGGAGAGACAGCTAATATCATGCACGAATGCTAATACTGTAAGAAAACTTTTGGTTAAGCTGGCAGCGACAAACCCTACTAAGCCCTTATGGACCGTGAATCCCAGTTGGGAAATAGCAACTCCCATAAAGTCGCTTCTGATGCCCATGCAACGGGGTTTCCTACAAGATTTCGCGTATGTTTTGCTGGGCAAAGCTCGAGAACTAACTGCTAAGGGGGTAAATCATGAAATTATCTAGGGAGTGACTTTAATATCTAATTGTCTTTTCAGGATTATGTGGGTGCCGTTTCTATGTTGAGTGTTTTAAAGTCGGAAACTCAGCGGGCAGAACTATCGAATTCTTCTATTATTTCCAAACTGGGTAAACTGGTCAGTTGGGAAATCCTTCTAATACAGATCACCCAATGTCTGTGTCTGGATGAATGGAATCACCGAACATTGGACTTGCAATCACTGGGAAATCGTTGCAAGCAATGTTTAGCATCTCTGCAAACAAATGACAATATCATACCCAGAATAGAAGTTTGTATCCACATAAAACAATTACTGACCGATGACAATTAAACTGTGTATTTATTTAATTGCAGATAATTGATAGCTGTGCATTAATGTTACTAAATCTTAATGACTGGAATACCGTCATAATGTTAGATAAAAGACTGCCACAATTAGAGCTGCCAATTGCATTTGCGGCCACATTTTTAGATATGGAAAAAATGAAAGGCCCCAAAAAAATATGCCGTGATGCCTGGGATTTGGTGCTATCAATGTTTCTAAATACGTCTAAAAGGGGAGGAAGTGTCGGTGCCGGCTCGGGTTCCGGTGGGGGTAGTTCACGTAATTCGCCCTGTTTGGCAGTATCGACAGGACTACATCCGTTTTTGAAAAGAATACGAAACCAAATGTTATTTAATTTGGCAATTTCGATGTTGGGCAAAATTCATAATATCCTAAAGGACGATGCCAAACATGATCTGAATATGGAATACATGCAACTGTGGCCGACAACTATAAGCAAGTATGTAATGAAGCTATATATAAACATTATTTGCTTTTTCTAACCGATTTGTTTTTCAACGCAGTCCCATTGGCTATAGCATAAGATCTGTCTGTGAAACTCTTCATTGGTTGTTAACAGAAGCGCTGAAGTATTATCCCCAAACCATACCATGGCTGAAAATGAAAGGTGATCTTGAATTGGGTAAGTATCGTACATTTTGTTCGAAAAATTAAGCTTTTTTGTTTTCAAAGGAATTCCTTTTCCTTTATTGAGACTTATGGGCGATTGACGCCTGTTCCATTAATATTTCCAAACGTTTTTCATTGTTCCACGTAGAGTGGGTTATTATTTTATAAGGATAAAATTCTATCATCCATTTAATTATTACACTTTTGTTTTTAAGCTATTGGTAACAATGAAGCTGCAATGCGTTGCTATGTAAATGCTTTGGTCACCGGCACCGACTATTGCAATGTGCCCCTGCAGCGTAATGTGGCCGATGATTACATTATACGTAAAATGATACGGTGCTCTTCAAATTTAGGTTGTCATATGCAAGCAACAATATTGTGCCAGGTCGGTCGCAACAACCCAATATAAACTGGAACTAAAATAATTTTACTCTTGTTCTTTTCAGTTTTTGGAAGAAATTGATTACGGCATTGTTTTCAAAAATCTTACTGAAAAATGTTCCAACTTTACTGATGCTTTGGATGCCTATTACAATTGCATATGGGACACTACTTTACTGGAGTTTATCATCAATCTTCATTCAAAAAAGGGTGAACATAGCCGCAAATTAGAAGCGGTAAGCATTACCACAACATTTAATTGATCCATTGATAATCGTCCTTACTTACAGATTTCTGTTATGGGCACTCTAGAGTTGAATGCCAATAACAATGATGAAATCAAACGTGAAGCTGCCTCCATTAGGAAATCTCGCTTTCTTCGAGCCTTGGCAAAACAGTATTTACTTTAACGATTTATATTGTAACTGAACGTAAAATAGATTGTATACATTTGCTGCAAGAAATAAACAAACAAAAGACTGTGAAATGCAGGAACTATCGGGGACGTCTTCCACGATTGCCACCACCTCCCGCTTTTGACTTCTTCTGATTTGCGTTCTTTTTATCATCATCGGCTTTGCGTTTTGGTGTACCGGTTGAGGGCAACACTTTAAAGAAACTATCCAAACGTCCCTGGGTTTGTGATTGTTTCGATTTTAGTATTTTCTTTGCTCCCGAACGGACGCGGTCTTCATTAAACTGTCGGTCACCACATAAATATTTCACCAGACCTTCTTCATCAGGTTCAGTCCATTTAAGCTTAAAATGTAACATTAATTATTAGTCTATAAATGAAAAGCCACACATTCGCCATTACTTACATCTAAGTTTATGGGATCTTCCACTTCTGGATTTACAAACAACTCTCTAGCTATTTGATAGTTCCAGTCCTCGGGCACTGTGTACTTTTGACGATCAATGTTTTCCAGTATGGTTTCAATATCTCGATACGTATCAATCAGTTCAATAGCCCTTTTCGGACCTATTCCTCTAATGCCGTCACAATAATCGCAGCCGAGCAGTATACAGAGATCGATGAACTCTTTGCTGGTTAAACCGAATCCCTCTAATACCTTGCCATGGTGGAATTCTTTGACCGGCATTTTTCTTGCTTCGCTGAATGTCAAGTGGCGTAGTAAAACAGAGGAACCGAAAGTCAAAGCATCCATATCCTCGGTAGCGGTGGCATAGACTTTGCCCGATTTTACCAACGCCGCACACTGAGCCTCAGCTTCGCACGGAGCATCGACATATGGCACTCCCATTAGTTTCAACAGTTCTTTGGCTTCTCTCGCATGTTCCTTGGTTACACGCACTAACCGCCTGTTGAATTTATCCATGTCAGCTTCATTTCCAGCTTCTGTAGCTGCCTGTAACGCTTTTTGAGCCTCCTCACGTCTTTCGGCACGTTTGGCCAACTCTCCGGACTTCAAATCGGGTGGTTTACCGTCGAAAACATAGACGGGCTTCAAACCGTTTTCCAACAATCGAATGGTGCGATAAAACATGCCCATTAAATGTGACGTTGTCTCACCACCAACGGATGTAAGTTGGGCGCCTTCAGCGCGCACAGCGATCAGAAATTGGTACAAGCACATGGACGCGTCTATGGCCACTTTGCGTCCAAAGTAATTTTTTATTTCACTTTCCTTTATAGCATGAGGACACACATCGGCTATTAACTTAGAAAGTCCTAGAATTCCCATGGTGGTGTGTTAAATATATTTTTTGCACTAAAACTAAAATTTGAATATGCGATATTCGCAAGACTCGATCAGAGAACCGAGGCAATTTGGTCGGCGTCGCCGCCTGGTCTTTTATAAAATTGGCGGCGGCGGCTGTGGCGTGGTGGCTGAGCAAATTATTTACGTGGCAACACTGGAGCGAATAAAACATTTTTGACCGTGGCAACCTCAAACGGTTGCGAAGGTGTAATCAAAACATACCGGGAAAATACGAATTGGTTCAAAAGTACCGGACAAGAATTCTTACCGATCTGTTAAAAAATCGAATTAACGCACGAATTAATCCAAAAATCACGCACTAAATTTTGAATACTTATTCGGCTTCGCGTTGCATAGTCGCCTGAAAAATGGAACGGAATGGGGTGATTCTTCGATTCCCCGTTACATGTATTCGTTCACGTCAATTCCTCCCATACCATGGCAACCCATGGACTTCGACACTTTTGGTCAAAAGAAAATATCTGGACTTTTTTATTTTATATTCGATGCATTCCATTTAGTTTAAATTTTTAAATTTCAAACCCACTTAACGTAATGGCTTAAATTAAATGTACAGTCGAATTCGGATAAGCGCAGGCCTTTTAATTGAAAAAATCATTTAATTGAAAATAAATATTAGTAACGATTGTTCTGACAACGATTGTTTTAATACAAAGACACAAAATTATATGATACGAACACCGCTTAAGAGAAATATTATGAATGTATCGGCGACAAACCCGGGCAAAACAATGATCTCAAAAAATTATGTGTCAACCACATTTAAGGCAACTCAACCAAATGAAAATAAGTGACTATTTTCATCCAATATCATAAATATTGAATGTACATTTTACTGACATGTATTTTAATAGTTGTGCCACATGTTTGATAGAACAATTTCAAAAGTACATACTCCGTTCGTTCAAATGGAAGAAGGTACAATTATCCGAAGTCATTTACATTGAAAATCCCGCATAAGTGAAAAGAATTTCTAAATTTTTTTCATTTCCGCTTGACCGAATTTAACGGTTTTTTTTTAATAAATTGTATAACGTTTCGAATAATTAAAAAATATATTGCTATTTTAACTCTATAAAATATATGTCAACATCCATTTTTCGAGAACCGGTAGGTCTGTTAAAAATCACAAACGAAAACATTTACATGTTTTAATATTTTAAAGATTGTTTAAAAGCATATTAGTTTGTGATTAAATTGAAAGAAATGGAATATGTGTTCCCCAGCTTGGAGGCATGTGATTGATAATCACGAAATATTGTGCGATTGGTTGCGATCTGCGGAAGACATGGACGAATATCTCCGACTCTAAACATATAAGTGAATAGTGCACAACTACCATTTGAACTGCGAAAAATAACGGGATTAAAAGTAGTTACACACTATATGTAGTTTCAAATGCCTAATATTTGAACATTGTCTAGGAGAGTTAATGACTATTATCAGGAGGTGGGGGTCACTGCCTCTACCTTACGAGTTTGAAAACCAATCTGATCAAATGTTAGGGCTTTATTTTCATCCTTGGAGGACGAAGTGGAGACGACAGTTGCAGAAATTATTGAAGGTGTTTGCCTTACAAACAGCCAACAAGTATGTTTTTGATTTGCTATTTCAGATTGAATTAGGACGCATTTAAATACATTCTGTTGTACTCTCCAAGATTAATTGTACAGGGAGCGGATTTAACATTTGCGAACAATCATATGCTGGAACAACAAAATATAAACTGAAAACTCGGAAATCAGATTCGATTGGAAATGAAGGGGCAAGACAGACATACAGAAAAGAGCACTTGCGACCAATCATAGAGTACATTCGGCAGACTTCGGTTATATAAATTCAACATACAACAGGGGAATTCGTTAGTGTCGTTTGTTTTGTTGTAACTGTACGTTTTTTGTATGTCTATTGTAGTTTAAAGAATCCGGATGCTATCCAGTGATAAAAAAAGTTCAAGCTTAAAAATACGACGGCGTGACCGAAATAAAAAAAAAATATGTCCAGGGGGACCTAAAAATGTATACGCCCCCTTACATATACTTGTGGGTAGGCGAATGAAAGGAAGTTGCGCCAAGATTTCAAATATGCAAGGAAAACTATGGATTTTGCATTACAAGGTCACTCAGAGACCCTCACTTTCGTATATTCAAACCGTATATTAATAGGGATTCCAATAACTTCATATATATATATATATTATATATTTTGTAGCCACATTTATATGAAAGTGAAGGGATCCATAATTCACTTTTAGGGCCCTAAGCGAACCCCGTCAGGCAAAATCCATTCCTTTTTCTTACACATTCGTAGTTCTGGCGCAATTTCCTTTCATTTAACTACACAGATTACATGGTAGAGGAAGTATTTCTATTTAGAGACCCCAGGGCATTTTTTTTTTGTGGGAGTCGCGTTCTCTAAACTGCAATTTGGCAAAACATCGCCTCATGAATTCCATAAAACTTTCGTTTACACATTAATTACATTATAAATTGCTTTTTGTAATGTAAAAACCGAAAACTAGAGACTGTGATTATAGATAAATCCAATGTAAACATTGTCTAAGATAGGTCTTACGTTATGCAAGCATGTCTTTTCATTGTTCAGTATGGCAACGCTAATTTTTTGATGGAGGGACCATCGCCGTTAATTTTCGGTCGGCTTGTTTCTCTATCTCAATCACTATTTAGTTGAGATTGGATTTTGTCATGTCGGCTGAAAAAGATAAATCCATTGAAAATATGGTATGTGATCAAAAGAATATTCCACAAAGATATAAAATAAAAGAAAGCCTACTGATGGCACCATAAATATAGTGAACATTTTGCAAGGTTATAATGAAAATTCGGTGTTAAAAAATAGAGCGCGTCACAAGAAGATCTGACTTTACACAACGCTTCTTCGTCGTTTTTTTCATCCGCTGCATTACCTTTCTTGCTTTCTTTTTCGTCTATTTCGTATATAAACATGGCGTCGGTCCATTTTTCTGTTGCGTTTTGTGTTTTTGTTCGTTCTTTTCTTTTTCTATTCATCATAACGATGGATGCAGGCTCTTCCTCATATGTAGTGTGTGTATGTGGTGTCAATGAGCACCGCGGCATTAGGCGAATTGATGAAATGGAAAATAAAAAAGTGCGCCGTCAAAGTTAATGTTGGTTGTATTTGCGAATAATCGGCATTTGCTGCATGCGTGTCAGTGTTGCCAAGTGTACAGTTGGAAATGTTTACTTTGTTTTTTTTTGTGTTTCGCACTATGAAAATGGCTGTTGATTCTTATAAGAATAAAATTCAAATAGCTGAGCAGAATTTCAGAATTTCGGCAAAAGAGAAAGCCAATAAAAACATGACGGACTATCACGTAGCGGCAGTGTTGCATTTTGTTGTTAAAAATAGAACACTAGAAAATGAGCAAGCACCATGGAAAATACTTCAGTTTCAAGTAATTGAAGACAATCGTCTTAATTCCTTTTTTAATTTATTTCTAGGACGAAAATAAAAGCGAGGAAACAAAAGCTATGGATGAAGATGATAAACCTGTTGAGAACGATAAGAAATCAAATGATGAAGGAGGTGGCGATAAGCCGACCACTGAAATTGGTGCCGATGAAAAAAGTAAAAATGAACCTGGTACTGGTGCTGCACAAAACAATGATGAAAATAAAGATAAGAAACCAGAGGAAGAAGGTATGCGAAATTTCCACATGTTATACGATCTGAAGATGTTAAGGCAGTCGGTCTAATTTTGAAAGCACTTACAAGGTTCACACTAGTGGGGGTAGCATATTATGCATCATCTGTGATTTAAGTTGTGGGAATTTAAGCAAGAACCGTGTTTGATTTAGATAAACTATCCTAGGTAGTAGGCAAAATATATTGGAAATAAGTTGAAAATGGCAAATTGTGAGTTATACCTCTTTAGTGGAATGTGTCCGATATGTATAATTAAGCATGGTCCTAGTTTTCTATATAATTAATATATTCGTAAGTTATTGTCCTTGTCTTTTAGATCGCAAAAGCATTGTAAGAGGTAATGTGTTCGACTATTACAGAACATACCCAGTTTCGTATCCTGGCGAAAACATCAGAAATGTTTTTGCGGCCGTTTCCAAAACAACAGTAATCGGAAATGTTAAACACTCGCAGGCATACCTGTCTCGTACGCCTATTCAGGCTGCCTGTGTATAGGAGAACCAGAGTGTGTAGGATTAGGCTGTCAGTTCATACTGAAATTTACATAAGTGCAGGCGGTTTTCATTTCAAATGTCTAGACAGTGCTTCGAAGAATTAATAGAAATATCGTTGTGAACCTTGTTTGTGGAAAGTGAATTATTTTTCCAAATGTTGTAGTTTTAGTGGGGGCAGATCCTAAAATAAGTTATACCAATTCTTAAATTGGTTAAATACATTTAGTGATAGTCATACAAAATCTTGCGTGACAACTTCGTGCTACACAAAATAGTTGGAAAAAATCGCTCCTATGACGAAAAGAGCAGAGTTTCATCAACATATCTTTAAATCATGGCTTCTTAGTAACGTTAAATTATTGTCACGAATTATATGTTTTTACGCTGATTTTAATACACAACGATAGAAGTATTTCTAACAAAAATTTTGTTTTTTTATACGGTATGTTGGATTTTAAATTTTTACGTAAAAATTTCAGTCGTTTGGTTAAATTTCTTGCAACAGATTTAGTTTATGTTGCCGGTTTTTCTTAGACCGATAGATTACTAATTGATAAAAATGTATTAATTTAAGGTTCATAATATATATATAAATATAATTTACGGTGTTCTGTTCACTACGTTTGCCATGATGTATATGTATGTACTTGCCAAATTGGATCCAATTTGCTGACTGAAGAGAAACGATTTTGTGATTTCAAATCTGCAACTATTAAACAAAATGGTAAAGTCAAAACCAAATAAATTTCAACACAGTTGCCTCTACTGGTCAAGTCTATCTGATCTGGATCTGTATACAAGCCACACACATACATTTTTAGTTGTCAAGACTGGGTCGACTTTTACAAGGCGGAAGACCAACAATTCAATATATACCACCATGTATTTTTAGTAGTGGGATCTATACGTCGCAGTTCTATATCCACATATCGCACACATTCTACTAAAGAGGCACAAATCATAAGTTTGCAATTTTCAGAAATCGCATAAAAAGAAACATTTTGGCTGTTTGTTTCCAATACTACATAAAGAGAGGCATAACTGTTTTTGACAGCAAAAATAAATGAGCTGGTTGATATGTGTGTGAACAGGTATATCCGAAATCGACAAATTTTGAGTTGTGCGTGCTTAGAAAAAAGTGTGAGATATATGACTACTTTATAAAATGAAACACTTCACTTGGTGAGAGTAACAATTATTTGTTGCGGTTTTAAAATCTATTTTTAATTCGTAAATTGCCCCATACAACTTGATTGTTTCGGCATAACTATAAAATCGAAATGGCAACTCTGTTAAAGTGAGCTGTGAAGAGAAACATATAGAGAAAGAAGAGAGTAACTCATAAGGCAATTATGATCACAATTGATATGACATGCGGTAGTCGAAGTGGCTAGACGCTTGTGCGTTTGTTTGCTTGCGGCACGGTTCCCATCGTTTGCTAGTTCAAATCCCGCTGAGGTAGTCTTTGGGTTTTTTCTTCAATAGTAGTATTTAGTATATATACGTACTCTCCTTTGGTATTTGTTCATGCTTAACCTTTAATGTTTGGGTTAAGTTCAGTAAGATCCAAGGTATATCAAAACTTCATTATTTCATAGTTTATCTCGTGTCCATAATATGACACTGTTAAACTTCCCAAGCATGAAGATAATAAACTTTTTTATAGTGTTAGAATGTTTTTGTTTTTCCATGCGGTGAATAAAAGAAAATTATGAATTCTTTCAGAAAAATCTGACGATGTAGCAGAATCTAAAAAGACTTCAAATGATAAAGATGATTCATCGTCTACCGATGATAAAAAATCAAATGATCTTAAGAAAGATGATGATGGTGAAAAGAAGAATGGAAGTGTAGAAAAAAAGAAGGAAGCTGACGATGAGGAGGCAAAAGATGAGAAGGATGGCGACGAGGAAGTTGCCGAGGACGACGAAAATGTTGTTGCTTTAGCAGAAATTGACAAAATTAATGAAAATATTAATAAAACAAGGGTAGATGGTCTTCAGACTCTGCACGCGGTAAGACTGGTCACATCTCGAATATTAATAAAATAATATACCCATTTTGCATAATTTTAGATCTGTTATGGATCCCAAGGAAAAAATAATGTGGTCAAGAAGAATTTACGCTCATTTGCCGGTTTTGAATTTGAAAAAGATTCGACTGACTACAAAAAGAAATTCGATTCAATTAAAAAGATTGAATTGAAAGCATTGAAAAGTATTTGCGAAATTTTGTCTCTGGAACGCAAAGGTTTGTTGCCGGTCAAGAAAATTCAAATATTTTAATAGCACATTTTTATATTCTAGGCTCCAAAGATGATATTGCAAATCGGGTATTGAAATTTCTTATGGAACCTGATGAATCATTGTGCGTAGAACCCGATGAGGAACCCGAAGAAGATGACGATGCTGCCGAAGAAGAAGAACCAGAGCCAAGCGAGGATGATAAACGTAAAAGCAAATCTAGCGGCAGATCGGGTGGCGGCCGTTCGACTACAGGACGTCCACGGAGAGCCACAGCGGGCAAAAGTAAGTGCAAGTGTATATCAATTTAAGTTTTCTATTGCACATCTAACTACCCTTATACTTTTCTTTGAAGAAATGTCTGCATATGTGGATTTCTCTAGCTCAGAGGAGGAAACTGCTCGTAAAGTCATACCGGCAAAACGAAGACGAAACGATGATTCTGAATCGGGCTCTGATGTGAGTTTACTCGTGTTGGTTATGTAGCATACAAACATGTATTAATTAAAATTTTATGTATAATCAGTACAACCCTTCGGGTAATAATTCTGATTCGGATGGAGGTAAACGTAAAGCTGCCGCAGCAGCACGTGCTGTTCGTGGAAGACCCGCTCGCAAATCCCGCAGAAGAAATTCGGACTCGGAAGAAGAATCTGAAGTTTCAGAAGCCGAAAGTGATGTAAGTTTTATAATATGAAAAGTAAAATACAGGCGCTATTATCTTATCCATGTTAAACGTGAAGGTACCCAAACGTAAACGCGCATCAACTGGTGGTAAACGTGGTCGTCCAGTTGCACCCCCTGTTCGTGGACGAGCTCGTTCAAGTGGTAGTGGTGCTGGTAAACCCAAGCGCAAACGTAAAGATTCTGACAGTGAAGAAGAAGAGGTCTCCGAAGATGAAGAAGAGGAGGAAATGTCTGAATTAGGCAGCGAACAAAGTGAAGTATGTTTGAAATCACGGGCACAAAATAGTCTCTACACTACAAATGCGCATATTTCAATATATATTTTTAATTTTAGGAGGAAGATAAATCGAAAAAGAACAAAAAGCCCGTAACACCTGCGAAAAATATCAAGCCCAATAACAAAACTCCTCCTAAATGTAAGAAAAACTCGTAATCAAAACTTTTATAAATCAATATTAAATTATATTTGAATTTTTAGCGACAGGTCGTCCTAAAAAATCCAAGAAGGAATCCTCCGAAGATGATAAGGATGAAAGTGACGAGGATGAGCCTCTGAATAAAAAGGGCAAAGCTTCATTCCCCACGGTATGTGTAATTTTGTCTATCAATTCCAATTTGAATCATACAATTCCGATCTGTATTGTATTCTCCAACCTTTGTTTGGTTGAATGCAGTAGTACTATATAAGGAGGAAGAAAGAGAACAAACATTTTTGGTTCTTTTCAATTAAGATCGACTTGGAATTTGAACCACGCCAGGTTTAAAAAGATTTTGAATGTCTGCTTTTATTTGATTTATACAGGATGAACAAATTCGTGCTTATGTTAAAGAAATTTTAGATGTGGCCAATCTTGAAGAGATAACCATGAAAACTGTTTGCAAACACGTCTACGCTAAATATCCAGATTTCGATTTAACAGATAAAAAGGACTTCATTAAAGCTACAGTCAAAGCGGTAACAATTTGAGATTTTCAACTGTTGTTGGTATTTACTAATTTTTGTTTTTCTTTTTCAGCTGATTGCTGCTTAAGATTTGGTATAAAAACTCGGACGGATCCTTGTTTTCTTTAAGTTTTTATCCTACAACTAATTTGGTACAACATACATCTCGTTAACCAAAAGATGACAATTTTGGAAATAAATCTACGAAAGTCCCTCTCTTTTTAATAAACAATAGGTTAGTAAAACCTTAAACATAATATGATGATAACTCCCTAAACTGCAACACAAATTCTTATGATTTCTTTGTTTCTTGAGTATAAACATTTTAACTTTATTCTAAAATTCTACGATATTTTTTACATTTATGAAAATGTATATTACACTAATATTATACATACAACCAAACAAAATCATTCTATAAAATACATACATATAAAGTAAAATGAAATAAATATCTCTCTTCTAGTTTTCCTTTTACATACAAAAATAGCGTCAGTACAAAATCAAAAATACAACAAATATTGACAAAATGAGACGCATGAACAGTGAGAAATAAAAGTATATTCTAAAAATGTCAATGTTATATGGAAAAATAACGGGTTTGGACTTTTTGTTAATATTGTTTTCAGTTTTTTTTTCTTAGATCTCTTTTTGAATTTGAACTACATATGTATTAATTTTTTATTATGTATAATCTCGCATTGTTTTCTACATTTACCTTATTTTTGACGTTTGTAATAATCTTAAAAAAAAAAAACCTGGTTAATAACCGTTTTATAATTGGAAGAAGTTACAAGAAATATATTTCAGTCCTTTCTGTATAACATCGATTGCATTTCGGAAGTGAATATTATTCGAATAATGAAACAACAACGTCTATAAAAATCCAATAGTACCAACAGCAGCCAATACTAATAATAAACATAAATATGTAGTTACCTACATCTTCTCCCGTGAATACATCTACTATATCAACTGAATTTAACATCCCCCCTTCCCCCACACTAACAATCAATAATTGGTACACTCCGGTATGTGCTGGAAATCAATTGGACATTTCGAACTAATATTTGTGGTGTTAGCAGAGTAAATAAATAAAATATGAATCGATTTCCATCACATATCTGAATGTGAATAAATTTAAATGTAATGTCAACAACAGTATAATTAATAACACAAATAAATAAGACAGACAGACACACAAAAGAATATTCTCATTGTAAATTATGTTTTATTCGATGTTCTTTAAATAAACACTGTAAAAATATAATTTAGCGTGTTTCTCTTTACTTGGTGCTCAACACAAGTGGTTGCACGAGGGATATAAATGCACTATTAAAATATAATTTAACTAACTCGGTGTCACATCTATCTGGTCGATCGAGGTATACAAATACATACATATCGTCACCGGAAATTCAAAATGAGCTAACATTATCATAACGTTGTAAAATATTGATCCGTCGTTCAGGAATTTGCTTAAAAATTTTACATTTTGAATATTGATGTGTAAACTTTGCGGACATGTATTTTGGGTAATTTCACTAAAATCAATAAAAAAAAAAACACTAGTTTTTGGTGTTTGGTCATTTTGAATTTCAGCTGACGACATGTACTTATGTATACGAGTCGACGATTAGGAAAAATTCATCCAAGTTTTACAGTGAAATAAATAAAGGTACACTCGAAATGAGAGTGTGTTCTTTGAGGAATGGTTTGTCTTCTCTTCAGACACTCTTTTTGGGTAATTATCGGCTGATATTGAGCCCTTGGTAAAAAATGGACTGGTGCTAAGACCAAGTTTCGTCGTCCATCAAAACACACTCAACGCAGTCTTGATACAAACGATCACTTGCTTATCACATCTTTTGAGTAATTTTTGCAGGTCTGTAGGTTGTTGTTGGTTCACATGTGGGTCATAATACGAATTATAATATTATAATATATTATTTTTCTTGCAGTAATTGTGCACAATTTGTTTTGATATTTAGCATACATACTAAAGGAACAGACAAATAGCACATCAAAAGTAAATCGATAACTCTACCTAACGATACTTCCGCGTTAGAAACAAACATACACGGCTCGAGAAATGAAGTTTGAATACTTCGCTATTTCTTTTCGGTACTGTCCATAGTCTTTATTTTGAAATGTTTGTTTATCGATTGGCTGTTTTCACCCTTCCCAATGATTTTTCAAATGGATTAAGGTCCTGGGATTAACAACGCCAGTCTAGCAGGGTTATAACATTGGACGGGAACTAATCTTTGACAAAGCGCGAAAGTTTTTTTCGGATCGTTGTTCGGCTGAAACTTCCATAATTTTTTCCAGATGAGGCACCATTGTGTTCTACAATATATTTTTACATTCGAATAAAATTTCTTTTCCTGGGTACGTTGCAATCATAACCATTTCGGTAAAAAATAACGTCGAGTGCGTTGCGATTCCGAAAAAAAATGTTTGATTCGTTGCTCCACAGAATATTACGCCACATATATTTCCAGTACTAGAACGGACCAACTCAATTGTTATCTTGCAAAGCATAATCCCATGTTCAAATTTTTCCCCGAAGCCGAGGAACATTTCTGGCTATTCATCACGGTAATTTGTCATCTCCTAGTCTTCACTGAACCGATCGAACAGATATCACATTGTCTCTATCAGCAAAAATTTCTCTGAATGCTTTAAAAGGGTACCTTTTTGCGAGTCAGAACGTGATAACCTATTGTTGGCAGAGTATTTGTTTGCGTACCTCGTTTTTAAGCAGTTTTTTTTTTTTAGTTTTTATTCATTTTGGACAAAAAAGAGTGATCTACCAAGAGATTTGGGGATTGATCATAGGATTTCTTTTTTAATTTTTGTTTATTTTGAAAGTCCCAGCACCGCAAGCCCTTACATTCTCATGTCTTAGGGACAACGTACACATTATTGGGAGATAGCAGTATAGATCATCAGCTACAGATAAATATCAAACCTTTGCAATGAATGTCGACATTCAGTTGAATGCCGAATACTTCACTGCATTCAGTCTTTGATTGCAAAATAAATAAATTATTGAAGAGAAACAATCATCAAAACAAAAGAATACCAACACATATGCCACAGTTAAGAAAATAAAGGTTACGCAAAGAAGTGTGCAACATTTTTCCTCTCTGAACATGTAGTCATAATTTGTTTTGTATATGACACTATTAGCAATATGAAAATAATCGTTTTAAGAAATTTTTTATTTATTAAGTTTATTTACTATATTTGCTTTTTATAGGCGGTGTTTATTTTTTTTAAAAAAAGTAGCCGACATTTTTTTGAATTGTGAAGTCATTTATTTTCTCTCTCGATCTACCATTGAATAACGGACCTGCGCAATGCGTAATATAGTGTACTAGCAAAATACCCGCTACTTCGTAAGCGTACATTTCCTTCCCAGTAAAATGTATTTGTTTAATTGCATTGGTTTACAAAAAAATACTTTATACCGACTCAGAACCTTTATTGCATTTTTCAAATTTTTGGCTGTAGATATTAATTTGAAATACATGTTCACACTTTTTTAATTTTCCTCATTTTGGTCCCTTTTTCTACTTTTTTGATCAACCTTTTTCATTCGTTCCTTGTCGATTAAAATTTTGTCCACACATTTTTGTTTTTCCCCCTTTGTACCTTTTTTTATCCCGTTTTGGTACGTTTTTAAACAATTTTCCATCAGTTTTTGCAAGCGTAGTTATAAACCAATTTTCCAACAAAAATCACAATAATTGATTTGTATATATTTTTGGGTAGTTCGAAAGGTTTTGGGGACACATTTTTCCGAATTTCGAAAAATCCGTTCATAACAAATTTCATGGTTCTAGCTACGGGATGAATCAGTCAGTCACGCAAGTATTTCAATTTCAATTTATTAATCAATCAACGCCCTTTAAGGACTACACATTGATAGGGCGTAATTTACAAGATTACTTAACTTAATTAATAATCCACCATTAACAATAAACAAAACAGCCCAAGGCCATAACTTACCCAACTCTATTTTGTCCATAGTTAACGGCCATAAAACTTATAAAATATAAAATGTATTCTAACGCACAATCTTTTAAATACGTAAAAGTTTAAATAAACTATAAACGAAGATCGTCAACGATGATATATATATGTTCTCGAGGTTCTACTGATTTTGTTCCAACTCTGCAAAATAGTTTAATAAGTTATTTTTAAATATTTATGGTTTTACTGAAAAGTTTTTTAGATTAGCGGGCAATGAATTCCATAGTCTTGCCACACGAACAGAAAATGAACGTTCGAGATATGTGGTTGAGAAATGTTCCAAGCGGATTTGGCTGTTTCTGTTAGTATTCAAGAAAGATATAGAATTAACAAGGTACAAAGGCGATCGAAATGATATTATACGGAATAAGTAATACAGACATCTAGTCTGCAGAAAATGATCAAAAGAGCATCCTAAAAGCCGAACAGAGTACAAGTCGTAATTACCGTAATTACAAGCCGTAATTTATATACACGTATGTAGATTATTTCTTATTTATATTATACCAGTTTTCGACCCGTTTCGGACGATTTTAATTCCTTTATATTTTTGGCTCATGTCTGCCGACAACAACTTTTTCAAACACATTTTTATTTTTTACCTTTTGTACTTTTTTTTATCCTTCTCCAACTATTATCCACTTGTTTTTGCCAAAAAACCTATTTCACTCGTTTTTATTTTTTCCCCCGTTTTGGACTCTTTTTAACCCGTCTTTGCCCATTTTTCGCCCCACATTTAACTCATTTCCACCTGTTGTAGATTATTTCTCATTTACATCCTATTTTGATCCCATTCCTGTCGATTAAAATTGTTTTCACACATTTTTGTTTTCTCCTTTTTGTTTTATTTTATTTAGATTTGGTACGTTTTTTTTTCGACCCTTATCCGTTGTTTTGCCAAAAATTTTTTCCCCTTTTTTGATATTTTCCCCCTTTTTGTAACATTGTTTATCCCGTCTTGGCTCCTTTTTCGTCCAATCTCTAACTCATTTCTACCTATTGTTGCCAATCGTAGTCGGGGACCAGTTTTCCAAAAATTATTATATTAATTATTTTGTATTTTTGCGAATTTTGAGGGGTTTTGGGGACACATTTTAACCGTTTCCCCCCATTTTTATCACCTTCCAATCCGAATTTCTCAGCGGATGTCTAATACGCAAGGGCTACATTCTCCCAAAATTTCATGATTCTAGCATCAGCCGTTTTGTCAGGACAGTGATGAATGAGTCAGTCAGCTACGCAAGAGTTTTATATATCGTCGTTCGCAAGTTATTGTGTTCTATATGACAAAAATTTTTTTCTTGGGAAATCCATGTTAAAGCTTAGTTCTTTATTGTAAAAAGTCAGTAAAGTATTGTATAGCACAAATTCGATGTATAATATTTCGGAAACTATAAAGAATAAAAGCAAACTGATTACACAGATCGACAGATCTCGATAAATTGACCCAAAAATCAGTCTTATCTCAATTTTTCCTATTTTGTCATATAGAACACTATAACTTACGAACGACGATATATAGTTTGTACGTACTCTACAGCAGTCTTACCGTTGTGGGACTAATGTCGCAATTTACCAAAAACGATGTGACGAAATATTGTAACATTACGCAAAATATTAAAATTATTTTTTATGCAAAGTTCTATTTTAATCAACACAATATCATTCTCAGTAATGATATTGTTTTGATTATTTAATAATAATTTTCCAAACTAACCATATTTACTTGACCTGAATCGGACTGGAAATAGAATAGTTCAGTTATAGGTAATAGACTGAACCGGGATTGAAAAATATATTTTTGTTTTTAAATGAGTAATGAAATATATTTTGATAAGCATAATGGAACATAAATACAGATTTGGAGGATGTTTAAATTTTTCTGATAACCGAGGTTTGGCCGACTATATTCGTCTGCCAGACTATAGTTTATACAAATTGGCTGCACATGGCTTAACTTTACCTTGCAAAAGCGAGTGTGCGGAACTATTTTTTCTTAAAATATGATCTTAATATATATTTACCCTCGACACTGATTCACTGATACACTGATTCCCTGATTCACTGACTCTGTCACGCAGTACGTAGGAATTTAAATAGGCATTCTATAATAATTCTATAAATAATAATAATAAAAAAAATAATATTTTTTTTGTACAGAAATTGTGTTTTCCCCAAATTTTTTTTTCTTACAAATTTTTTTTTACAATATTTTTTTTTTTCAAGAAATTTTTTTTTTCCAAATTTTTTTTTTCAAGAAATTTTTTTTTTTTCCACAAAATTTTTTTTTTTCAACAAAATTTTTTGTTCAGCAAAAATTTTTTTCCAACAAAAATTTTTTTTTCAACAAAACTTTTTTTTCCACAAAAAATTTTTTTTTCAACAAAATTTTTTTTTTCAACAAAAATTTTTTTCCACAAATTTTATTTTTTTTCGAAATTTTTTTTTACAAAATAGTTTTCTCAAAATATTTTTTACAAAATTTTTAAAATTAAGTAACAAATACTTTCTCAAGCAAATTAACGGGCGCCATAGGCGCATTACAACTTACTAGTTAATAAATAATAGATTAAAGGTAAAACTTGTGAGTCTATTTTATGCATACCAAATGAAACATTGCTCTATGGTCAAAATGTCTATTTTTTTAAAAATCTTACTGATTTCCGAAATATGTAGATCCACATCAGAAAAAATCGTATCCCAAATTAATTAAAGTCAACAGATTGCATGTCAATTGTTCTATCAAAATTCGCGGTAAATATCAGTTGACTTTAAATGCTGGTGCGTTGAAAAGCGGAAGAAAATTAAAAAGTGTTACTACGGAAAATATTGGTGGACGTTTTTAAAATTATGAATTGATACCACTTTGGCCATTATTGTGTGCTGCTGTTGATTGTGTAATGTTTTGTGTATAATTTTAGATTGAAATTAATCATTGACTTGTATTTCGAGGATTGTAATTCTTGAATGGCACACCATTGCAGAGAAGTGCAAATGAAAAGTTATTAACAAAAATTTTCTGATTGACGAGAAACTTATCATTCTTGCTCCTTTTTGTTCCATTCTGACAAAAACGCTATATAGCTAAATCCGTATTTGGTAACAATCGCTCAAAAGTTGCCCAACTAAAACATGTATTGGAGAAAATCAATGGGAACAATTTAAACGTAGATCATATTACATATATATATAATATTGTTTTAGAAGTTGAATGTAGAAAATTACAACAATGTGAGCAGTATGTTCAAATCAGATACAGTAATACTATAGTTTATATATGAATTTTCAATACAAAGTATTTTACAATTGGCGGGAAAATATGGTAACAAAAGGTAACTTTACTACATGCAGATACAATACGTAACATAAGGGTTACCCATCCCGGATCTTAGAAATATATTTAGAAATCAAATTTCAGATCGATAGCAACAAAACAACAACAACATATTCTTGACCTTTTCTTAACCTCTCACCATGAAAAGTATGAGGTTAACATTCTTGCGCCTCTTGGAAACTCGGATCATTGCACCATCTCAGCATCCTTTTCGTTCTCCGATATTCGAGGCTCTTCTAAACCAGTCACGAAGAGGACAATGTACATATACGAAAAGGCACGTTCGGCCGAGCTCAACAGTTTTTACCAGCAATTTAACTGGAAATTATGTTTCCTAGACAATAATGTCGATTCTGCTGCTGAAATGGTCGAGAAAATAATTCTGCTCGGAATAAACACGTTTATTCCCTCGAAGACTACTTCGATTAAACCTCCAAAGGAAGTAAGAGCTTTTGGTCATTCGTTAAAAGGTTAAGGAACCATTATTCATCTTCTATTTCAACCCTTGTTAACGGTGACCAGATATTCACTGACCCGATTGACAAAGCTAACCTTATGGCTGAAATATTTGCAAAGAATTCATCTTTGCCAGAAAGCAGTCAACCACTCCCCGTGATCGCGAACGTATCTAGTTCGATGCCCCAAATATTTTTTCGATCACGTGGGGTTAAAAGGGTTCTTACAGATCTCAACGTAAATAAAACTCCGGGCCCGGATGGTATTTCAGCACTTGTCCTATGTAAGTGCTCTTCGACGCCAGCTCGTCCATTGCGCAATATTTTCAACATGTCGTACCGTGCTCGTATTTACCCTTCACGTTGGAAAGTTGCCAATGTTCAGCCGATCCCCAAGAAAGGTGAGGCTACTAATCCTGCGAATTACCGTCCAATTGCAATATGTTCTGCGCTCTCGAAAGTTATGGGGGGGTATGGTTAATCACCATCTTGTAAGGAATCTAGAGTCTAACGGCCTCCTGAATGATCGACAGTATGGCTTCCGTAGAAATCGATCTACTGGAGACCTGATGGCGTTCGATAGGGTCTGGCACGGAGCACTCATATCAACACTTATTGCATTTGGCGTCGGTAATACCTTCTCTCGATTCATATCGAGTTTTCTCAGGGATCGTTCTATACGATTTGTTATAGATGGGGTCTCATCCAACGAGCTCTGTCCTCTCTCCTTCTCTATTTTTATCGACGACCTGTTGGGGCAGACTGTGAACCCAATCTACTCCTTTGCGGATGACAGCAACTTAACCGCGATTTGGCGACGATTTGTGAGTGGGCCAAATGAACAGAGTAGATTTTAATGCACAAAAGAACCAGTGCTGTTTGTTGTCACACAAACGTTCCACTGATCCAGCATCGCCGTCAATATCTATGGGTGGTGTGGATATCGACGAATCAGACACTCTTGATGTTCTGGGCATGAAGATACAGGGTGATGCTAGTTGGGCACGCAATATATTCGAAGTGTCGAAAGAAGCATTCAAGTGTTTAGGCTTTTTAAAACGGTGCAAGAAATACTTCACTCCATCTGATCTCGTAAATATTTACACCACCTACATCCGGCCAAAAATGGAATATAACTCCCATATATGGGCGGGAGCTCCAAAGACATCTTTGCAGCTTTTGGACCGTGTACCGAGGAGAGCGGTGGTGATGATTGGGGATTAGGGTATCCAACTCTATTGTCTCCAATCAGCATCGCCAGAATGTGGGATGTGTATCGCTATTCTATAGATATTTCAACGGTTTCTGTTTGTCAGATATCCGTCGTCTGGTCCCTGACGTTAGAACATTTAGCCGGAATACGCGGATATCCAGGGAATCTCATCCGTTCGTTGTCAAATGGCCGATTGACCGGACGACGCACTATAGAGAAACTTTGTTCTTCAGCCGAACTGTTCGCATGTGGAATAATCTTCCAACAAGAGTTTTTCCTGCCTGCTGACATTATCAAATTCAAGGCAAACATCAACAAACACTACTCCCTCTAATACCCTTTTTTCCCATCGCTAACACAGAACATTGCATTTATAGGGGGATTACCCTGAGTGTTAGGGTAAAAAAAAAAATACAGGTAATACTGGATTTTAAAACGTGTCCGCCATTGAAAGTGAAAATATTAATTTCACAATCCGATACTGTAACATACCTTGGGACCCATCTGGATCCCAGACTAAACCGGAGAAGGCACATTGAAGCCAAGAAACCCCAATTGAAGTTGAAAGTACCCCAGTACACTGACTGCTCAATGCGAACTCGAAACTGAGGCTCGAATACAAGGTCCAGCTCTACAATACCGTAATCTAAACAATATGGTTTATGCGGCAAAGCAGGTTCGAGTAACATCGCCAAAATCCTCCTTGGTATATGAGAAATGAAAACATTCACAAAGATTTGAATGTACCTCTAGTCAAAAATGCAGTTCATGACAACAGGATGAAGCACCAATGCAAACTTGAGCGTCATCGTCAAGACTCTGGAGAAATGAAATGACTCTACCAGGCTGTGGAGGCCCCGCCTCTATTGCAAATTTTGTTTAAAATTCTCTCAAATGATAACATATACGCCCATGTCCCGACAATCGAATTTTGTTTAAATTTGCGATTGTGATTTGAAATCGCAAAATTGGTGTCACATAGATCGCTAAGGTTTAGTATTTGGCCATTGTCGATCGCATGCATTTTACCTGGTGAACTCATATTTTCGAATTTATTTTAAAAGCATCAAAAAACGGTGCACTTATTCAATTTAATATGTTATCTCCCTATATGAGATCACCAAAAACTATATTTTTCTAAAAGTTCTTCTTCTTTTTCTAATTTATTGGCGATTCGCAAATCGCACGATTGTCAGGACATGGGCGATAGTCTACAAAATTTAACTGGCTTTGAAGGGCCCGCATCTACTCCACGAGGTGTAAAATTCTCTAATATGTGTACATTGTCAAGATATTCTATAACACTTAACGACTAATACCAAGCTGTAGAGATACCTGCCTCTATTTCACGAGGCTTTAAATCAAAGGTGATATACAATTCTCCATTGTGTGAACTTTGTCCACATAGTTCAAAACATTTAACGACTCATATCAGACTCTATTTCACGATCAACAACGTTTTTATTCCTGCCAACACGCTGAATAAAAAAATCCAGATTCAATATTAATCAATAAAGCATAAACAACAAAAGGGTTAGTATTGATTTCCCTTTTTTTGGGTTACCCAATACCAAAAGTGCATTCAATGGCTAGTTAGCTTTGGTCAGAAATTTCTTCACGCTTTAGATAGACTTCTTTAGCCAATCTCCAAAAACCGATGTCGACATCCAGCCTTTTTTGGTAGACCCATAAATAACAGGAAGTTCAATGTTTTAAAAGGCTCTTGACTTTGCAGACTTGCCTATTACAAGGAGAGGTAACTTACTGCATTGAATACTTCTTTCTCATCACATTTCCCTAACTGTTTTCAAAAACTGGGTTTTAAACGGCTCAACAGCCACAAATTTTCACTCGCCCGCTTCCATTTCAAAACTTTTGCAACAAGCCTTTACTTGCAGAAAAATTATAATTTCGAAAAAATTGTCTGTGAAATTGGCACATCATCAATGCTTCTTCCACCTGACGATTTTCATGCAATCCCAAGTCTTTTTCCTAAAAAAATTTACGAGGTGAAATCGGCCGCTTAAGTGTTGATTGTCTTAGCGGGTACGAACCTGAGTTTGCCGTGTGTTATCGCACATGCTACCTAAACGTCCGTTCGGCCACCCCATTTAACTATGTTTATGTATTCTATGACCATTATTGGTCAAAATTGTCCATCCCTTAACATAAAATACAACAAATTAACGTATATTTTTATGTTCCCATAAGTAATTGAAGGACTTTCTTTGTAAAACAAGATAAGGATTAACTTTTGTACTCGAAAACTCGTAAAAATAAATGTGTCAATTGTGAATCGTTAAAATTGAAGGCGCCATAAAACGTATATTTCATATTAATACAACCTTGTTCTTTTGGGGCATATGTTTCATGTCATTCTCTAACATATATCTAAAATCCAAAATTGAATAAATTCTAGGCCACATGCAACAATCGGTTGAAATTGCAACAAATTTATGTGTGTGCAGAGCCATCGCCATAATGATGTATCCTCTTATAAACAGAAGTTCGGGCCTAAACCTATAATCTACTGTGCAGCGGCATGTTCAGCAATGGAGTGCTGGCACATTAAAATAAACTACTGAAGCTGATACTGAAGTTTCCATGGCATTACTCCACAACAGGCTTGAACACACTTGTTGGCGTTGTGTACGTTGGAATTCATAAGTTCAATTGTCAACTTACCTACAGTGTGTGGCAAAACAATTTTCAACCGATTGTTTCAATTTGTTGTCTTTGTGTAGGCAGCTTAAAACCGATTAATTTTGACAATTTGTAACGAACGAACGAATTCGCTTTACGGAAACAGGCAGTAAGTGTGGTTATACTCGTAATAAATCAGGTACGGACTTCATCGTTCACAAAATTTGTGTGCTGAATTTAACAATCACTAAAATGTTTGTGATTCGCTTTCAAACACCATAGTGATTGGGAATAGATATCAATATTTGTGTACCTTGTGGTGGTTTGTCCTTCTTGATAAAAAATGTAAAAGTGCAAAAAAAGAACACGATAAAAATACAATACATAAATATAGAATTGATGTGATTTACGTCCAGCACAGCTACTTTTCACTAAGGTGAGTTAACAGTCACAAGTGATTTAACAATCACTAGTGATATTCAGCCCATACCTGAAGAGCCGGTTATATAAGTCAACTCACGAACAAATGGCATTGAATTGATCTCATTTTACTTTTTTTTTTTTTTGTTAAGTTTTCAACTTGAAATTGTATTGTATTTTGTCCATTAATACATAGTAATTATTTTGTTATTTTCAAATAAAAAGTCCACTTGTAAATCCAAAAAAGGCGCCTGTATACATTTATGGAAAAGTCGAAAGATCGTCTTTTGCTTGCATCTATATAACCCTAGATTCTAGGCAATATCTGCCTGATTTTAAAACAAAAAGTCATCCATTTATCTAAGAAAATCATATATTTTATTTGGGTAAACATCACATAAGCTAACTTTTGGAAATAGATAAAAAAAATATATAAAATTAAATATTTTTAAAAGTACACTATAGTTCACATAAATAATAACAGTAATTCCTGCAAATAGAATTAGATTATACAGGTATGGCAGAAGTCGTATGTAAATTTGAAATATTATTCGAAAGTTTAAAACAAGAAGAAAAAACAATTGCAAAAATGTCATGTGATTGCGATATTAGACGCTAATAATGTAATAATTACTTACCAACATTTCATACTTACGATGGCACAGGGGAAACTTAGTCGTTTAAATTGGAAACATAATCAAAACCTGAGCAAGCTGACTGTCTGATGTCTTCGTATGCAATTTTTTCTATCTGCCGCTTACTTTAAGTTTGGTTAAAAAAAAAGACTACATATTCAAAAAAGTTAACTTATCAAATGAAACTATTTGTTATCGGGTTCTTGGACAGTCCGAGTAACAAGTCAGCGATGAAGTGGTTTACATGATTAAGAGTAAACTAAAAACCCTGAACAAACAAATATTCCATAGATTTTCGAAAAAAAATATTTTCAAGTTCGGCAAAAATATGTAACAATTTTTTGTAATTGTACATCGGAATTGTGTAGTAATTATTCATTAAATTTTTTTGTTGTTGCCTAGTGTAATTTATGCAAATGCAAAAGGACGAGACAACTAAAAAACTTTTTAACGTCTTACATTCAAATATATCGACTTTACGAACGGAATTTAAAAGATAAACAATAAAAACAGAATATCTGTTGTAATGGTCGCGTTGAATCCGGTACTTTTGTTACTTATCAATTTTTTAAAAGTCACTATTTGTTCATTTTAGTTGTTTTTTGTTCCTCCTGTCAATTTGTGAAAGGTGACTGGCCCTTTTGCATTGCAGGTGACGATGAACGTAGCTTACGGACTTTAAATCACTGCGAATATAACCAACCACTTTCCAGTTTAATTTGGTAAGAAACTCCTATTAAAAATTTGCAATGCAGCTTAATTAACTGTAAACATTTAAAATACGAGTCAGAGAAAAAAATGTTCATACTAATAAAATAATGGTGGAAATATTGCTCAATTTGAACAACATACTAATTGTTATTTTTGAATATACTCCATTTCTATGTTTGTGCATTTTAATTCCGCAATTAAAATTAAAAGTGGAATTACACATTTGCCTATTAATGGCGGTATAAGTAGCTATCCAGAAAATTTTCATTTCATTTCGTAATATACATATACACATACAAGGTCTTATAATATCTGTACTTGGGGAAAACAATATAAAGCTTGCATTATGTAAATTTTACAAATTGAAAAGTCCAAAGTCGCAATCATATGAAACATTTTTGAAATTGTTTGAAAATATATAAAATGTTAGAAATATTACTTCATTCGATTGAATACAAATGTTGAGTGATATCGAGACAAGTTCTAAAAACAAAACAAAAAACACAAGCCAAGACAAATCTAAAGAGAGACGCTTCCATCGGCATCCTCCGTCAAAAAAGTGGACATCACTTTCATAGGAAGACTGTGGAAATTGTAAGATAAAATTTGATATTTGCAAATCAACATTTTATATAGTGTATGGATTGTATATATGTATAAATATGTGGTAATTTATATAGTCAAATATAGCGGTTGATTAACAAGGGTTATTTTTTTTTCGTCAAAATATTTCAATTTCAAATTCTTTCGGTATATATCTATACATACCATAAAAGGTATTTTCAAAGTCGGGGATGGTTTGAGGAGTTAACTGTCGTCAAAGAACCCTTATTGAGCTGCAAGAAAAAGTAAGTATACAATAAAACACAACAAAATATTTCATATTTTGTTTTTCAAAAATATGAAATATTGACATTTTATATTTACTATTATATTTTTTGTTTTATTCTATGCTTAAAAATGTTTAAATGTAAGCTGTATTCATTATTATTTTTGTTTTTCTTTTTTGTTATAGTTCATTAAAATTTGATATCAAACTTGAAGAAAAAAATGTTGCAACATTTTTTTTCTAATAAAAACTTACTTATATCTAGAATAATCTTTAATTGAGATATTTATTATTAGTGATTACTGTTAAATGTATGTTTGTATATTATGCAATTGGTTTTTGTTAAAACAAGGAAAACAAAATTAAATCACCTTTGTTAAGAAGTAAATCTTACCATAAACGAATTGGAATTTCTTTTTATATAGGCAAGAGTTCATATTTTTAAAGGGTGCCTGCCAGCCTCTCGCAGCTGGAAATAGATTTGATATATGGAAATATATGTGTGTATAGAAAAATGTATAAATCTTTAAACAAATGTGTTTAACAGGAGGAAAAAAAGCCAAATTGATCAAAAATTCTATGATACTGACCAAATCGCATTTATGAACATAATTATAATAAAAAATATTGAGACATTTTCAAATACAATTCAAGTTACATTGTACACAGATGTATGTGTGTATATATAGGGAAAATATCACAAGAAATCGAATTTGTATTTAGAAAGATCGACATATATACTATTGCCTTGAAAACCATCAAACATACAAGTGATAATTGATTGTAATTGAAAAACACGGTCGCACACTTTTGAAATAAACACTCAACACTGATACCATTTAAATGACAAATAGGTGAGCATTTACGGAGGGGAGAAGTCCAACCAACATGGTATCATCAAGAAACCTATATAATGAAATCTTAAGTTATCAAATGAAAAACACTGATGTTGTGTGTTACAAAAATATACAAGATCTGCTGATAAAATACATGGTAGTGTTAAATTGAGAACACAGCTTTATATAAATTAATTAAAATCGTCGTCATAATAAATGTCACTGACTACCAAGTACAAGTACATACATATTTGTAGTTTTACATAAAAATTCCATTTTAAAAAACCTGTTTAAAAAACACTGAAAATATGTGTTTTCTACCCAAAATTCGATTTGAATCAGAAGGGACCCTTTCGATTTACTATAGCAGCAGCAGTTATAAAATAATACCAATTTATAGGAGACAGAAAATTGATGATATCAAAAATGTGTTTATTTTTCTGGGTCGTCTCTTGCTGTCGATATATAGCGTGTGGAAATTATTATAAATGTTCCAGATATTATTTAAACTGGAAATTATCAGATCTTAACTACTTTCGTCAAAATGTTATTCCGACGAGTGAGTCTGCTTCGGTAAGAATCGGAATCATTAAAATTCTTATTGGAAATGCAACAATGTGTTATTTTGCACTAAAGTGTCGGATTAAATATTTGAAAAATCTGAGTTGTCAAGGTATTCCACAAAAGAAAAAGTTTCAGTTGGCCGTCTTTTTTGTTACATGATATCATGATGATGTTTTGGATCAGGGATTGAGTAAAGCTCAAACTCTAACGTTTTCGGACTCAATTCGTGTATCAAAAACAAATAAAAATATTTTCAGTGATAAAAAAAATGTTATCAATTCTCATCATAAATAGTTTTGAAAATATTCAATTTTTAAAAGAAAACAATTATTCAGGAAAAACTAAAGCGAGTAACAAATGAAATCGAAATTTGTTTTTTAATAGATGGAAAACAAATTATATTTATTGTTATACATTTAAAAAGAAAAATTATGGCTCTTAAACTTAATAAGAAAATTCTGTGTGTAGTAGTACAACAAAAGAATTTGAATTCAGTAGACCATATGGGAAGGTATTATAATTTGTACTGGAGGGTTTTGGTTACGCCCAATGTATTTTTTAATTCTATATAATTATATCCGACGAAATCTAGTCTCCCTACTGTATATACAAAGTAGACAGTCCCAGACAAATCATCTACACAAATCATGAAAGTAACGTAACGCCGGGAAAGTGGTCAAAAAGGAAAAGCACACATATTTTGAAAAAAAGTATAGATTGGTAATCAATATAGAAAAAATAGATTTAGTAACACACCCAAAAAATCGACTCAAATCTATGTACCTCTGTCTGATACACAAAAAATTAAGCTGCTTGGGCATTTGGAAATTATTTCGTAGCTAACAATCCCCATTTTCGAAAAGTAAATATGAACCAATATGTATTTTTTTACTTTTAGTGACGAAGCGACCTGGAAAGTTATGGGAAATAATTGAAACATATATGTATGTAGGAAGGTAAAAAGTAAGATTATGTTTTATGGAGATATCAATCAAATAATTGCGTTTTAATATGGACAAATTATTTACTTCTTATAAAGGTTTTCTTTTCTTTTTGTAACAAAAAATATTATCCTGAAAATTAATGTTTACAATTAAATATTGGTATAAAAAAGAAATAAATTATTTATATGAGTATAAATTTTAAAATAACTAGGTTTTTACTTGGTGTTTAACAAAAAAACATTTACAATAAACATGTTTATTCCTCTTCGTATACAAATGTAAATCGAACAAATATATCCAAATCTTACCAAAGATTGCTGTCCAGAGTTTACACTTCTCTCTCTACTACAAACATCGAATAGCTGGCGGCCTGGTTGCAGTCATCTTCAGGTGATCGTGTTTTCAAAGTCCTTTTGCTACGAAATAGTACTTAACAACAAATGATGTGCTTTGATTTTGGTATTTTACTTTTTGTTTCTTTTCAAAAAAAAAAAAAAAAAAACATTTATACACTCGAGTTGCTTTTGTATATAATTTAATTGTAAATTATTATTATATATATATATATATTATATATGTATTATTAATCATTAGGTTAAGCTTCAATTTTGTTTATTTTATATTAAAAATGTAATAAACCCATAGTTTGGACAGCAAGTGTTGAAAAGGTTATCCCAAGGTTTTGATAATTTATTTTTTTGTGTTGTGTTTAAAGCCTGAATTTTCAATTGACAATCAATACATACTGACAATATTTTTAAAGATTTATCTTTTGATTTGAACATGTTTTTTTTTTGTTTCTCATTTTCTTTCAACAAATTATCAAAACCAGAGTAAACACGCTTTGATAGAATTAAAATGGGAATATTTATAATTACTATAGGTGTACAAGGCTAAATAAAATACGTTGTGATTTCTATTTTTTCATACAGAAAAATAATAAGGGAAGTGGCGTTTGTTCATGATGTTTGATTTCTTTTCAATCAAAAACCTATGAATTGCTATGATAAACCTAACTTAAAAACGGCCGTTTTTAGTTGTTCTTTTCAACATTCCTGACAAGTAGTTTTTTGTAATCATTGATATTAGCAATCGTTACTATCATCATCATCGATCTATCATATATAATAATAACACTAGTGAAAAAACTCGATATTAGTATAATTAAATTAATTGTTCTTATTAACTAAAAATGAAAATAATTATTCAAATTGAATGCAAGTCATTAACATCAAACCAATCACGTCCATACACATACACTTTCGCACAAAATCTTTAGTGCCTCCCACCATTTCGAAACAACACTTTCACTTGAATTAGTGATACAGAAGGAAACATTGTTTCTTTGTTTTCTTTTAGAGGTCATAATGAAATTTTAGCTGCAAGAAATATTTATATGGAAGGAAAAAAGAAATGTGGTATTGTTATGTCAGAATTCATAAGAAATAAAATAAAAAATAAGGAAATGATAGAAAAGAAAAAAAACTTCTAAAAATTATACACAAATTCTACAACAGATAAAAGATCAATTATAAATTAGACAATATCAAAAATGTGAATATAATTGCAATATAGCATTTGAAATCAACAAAAATTTATATATACATATATATGTGAGTGTAAATAAAAAGTTCATTTGGAAATAAATATGTTAAATAAAAATCATATTTTGAAGCACCCAAATATTAAGTAGTATTTTAAATTTGATCACAAAGTAATTTGACGAATACAATATTTCAGATATTTTCAATAATAATAATATCGTATGTTTGAGGAAAGTAAGTAAATAATGAAGAAACAAAACAAGGAATCTAACCAGGGAAAGGTCGCAATCAATAAACTTACCATTTAAATAATCCTTTATACAAAGTGACTGATCTTTACAAGGATCGCGTATCGTCTTCAGTTGGTTGATTTAATGTTTATCGCTCTTCTTTTGATTGTTGCCACCCTGGTTCGGACCAACGCCTGGAGGTTGTGGAGCGCCAGGATAACCTCCAGGCGCTCCATAACCACCAACCGACCCTGGACCGCCATAGCCAGGCTGAGGATAGCCCCCAGCTGCTGCTGCTGCAGCATAATATTGGGAATATTGTGCATATTGGGTAGGTGTCATACCTTGTGGATAACCGCCGCCGGGAACAGCTGCTGGTCCACCAGGAGCGGCCGCAGGAGCTCCAGGTGCAACATTTGGACCAGCGCTACCACCAGGAATAGAACTACCAACATTCGCCTGCGTGCTCTACAAAAATAAAGGAAACACATACAAATATACTTATCAATGTGTTCATTAAAATAAGAAAAGTAAATTTCAGGGATACTTTTGCGCCAGAGCCGTTCTAAACATACGAAATCGTTGCAAATTGATATATTGTCTAATAGCTCAAATCACTGTTTTCTGATGTGTTCCACCTAGGGTTGCCAGCTGCTATGAATTCTCCTGGATTTTTTTTAGCTTGTCCAGTTTTCAGGAACAATATATTTTTCCAAGTAATACATATTTGTTAACTAATCCAAAAATACGGGGTATGTGCTGGTTTTCACTTTCAACGTTGAAGTGAAACTTTTTAAGTGATGGGTGTCACTCTCCCCATATTTTGGGGTGTATCTTCTTCACTTTAAATTATACGGTGAAACCAATGAGAATGCTAGTTTTTTCAAAATGCACATTGCAACCGTAAATAAGAACCATTACTGCGTTCACACAAAAAAGTATTTGAAATGTTCTTTGACACAAAAAATATGGTGTGTGCATATGTTTTGTACTACTCCAATAAATTTTCGAAACCTTGTAATCACGTGAGTACCGGGGCACCTTACTTTTTCGTAGGTGAAGTGTATGTGAAAAGTGAAAAAATACACCGTGACATCAAGCAGACACAATGACAAAGGATGTGTTCTATTGTCTCCAATTCGTCCTCATCCTCGCACATCCTGCAGAAGTCTGGAGATCTACTGTCCCATCTGCTGGTCATAGCCATAACTGAGCAGTGACCTGTGATGACTCCTATTGCAATTCTGAGACTTCTTCTATCCAGTCCCATCAGTGCATTTGTTCTCGCTATATCTAACCTAGGCCACAAGACCTTCGATATATTCCAACCCACTCTCGTTTCTCAATTGGAAAGTATTCTGGTTAGGATATGATCCTTCTGTTTTTTGAAAAAGTAGCTGATTGGCGGTTTAACCGATCTGTCCGCTTCCTCAATATGCAAAGCTGAGCCCACTCAAGCCAGCTCATCCGCGATTTCATTCCCTTCAATGTCACAGTGGCCTGACACCCAGCATAAGCCTACGTTGTAGTCCCTTAGAAGTAGGCTTAGCGCCTGCCTACATTCGTTAACTATCCTAGACGAAACCTGATGGCTTGTTATAGCCCTCAGTGCTGCCTGACTGTCAACGTAGAAAGTAATGTTGTCTCCTTTCGGTATTATGCTACCGGAAATTTCCTCCGCAGCTCGCAATACCGCTAGAATTTCTGCTTGAAAGACACTACATTCATCCGGTAGTCTGAATGATTTCCTATTGTCCGCCTTTTTTATGTAGACACCGGCTCCCGTGCCTATTTCCATTTTGGACCCGTAGGTGAAGACCGCCCAACCCGCGTGCAAGTTGCGGACTCCTACCCATGAATCCCTGTCAGGGATTTCTAGCCCGGGCAGGGTCAGAAATTCTGTTTTCTTAATTATGTACTCCGATTGCTCCTCTGGAACCCCGGACTGACCCTGAAGACAAAACTCTGACAGTAGTCTCGACTGGCCTGTTCTTGTGTGTCTGAGCAGCGATGACACTATGAAATCCTTAAGGGGGAGAAGGTGTAGAATGATGTCTAATGCAGCCTGTGGTGTCCTTCTGATAGTCACCGGTATTCCTAAAGCCGCACACCTCTGTACCTTTTCTAGTTCTTTGTAGTAACTGTCTACCCTTGTTGCCTCCCACCACACTGTACAGCCATACGTAAGAACCGGTCTAACTACCGCCGTGTAGATCCATTTCACAACCCTCGGCCGAAGTCTCCAGTTCTTACCGTAGCAACAACAAAAGATAACTAGACGTCGAGTATCTGCATTCACAACAGACAGCCACGAAGCTGACTAAATTGTTACTCGCCAAGACTCCGCCTCCCGATGACATCACCGCTCACTGGAACCACATACAAGACTTCAAAGCCGCTGAAGAAGAAATTGGTTACTGAAATCGGCCACAAAGGAAACAATTGTACAATGATCAGTGTATAGTCGCCACTGAAGCTAAGAACGCAGCATATAAGGCGACACTCCAGCTTATGGCAACGCGAGCTGTGTTGGAGCGATACGGGGAGTTGAGAGAGCAGAATCGTGTGAGGAGAAATGATGCCAACAAATTCTATTAGCGAGTGAAACATCAAACGAATGACTCGAGTACTGGCATTACTTCGTGTAGAGATGAGAATGGGAATCTGGTAACTGATCTGCCGAGTATGCTCAGAGTCTGGAAACAACATTTCTCCAGACTACAAGCGGCCGAAGATACAACCTCAGCGTACTGTATCCGATTCATAAAAAAGGAGCTAACTATCGCGGTGTACACTCAAGTATATTGTGTGAAAGACTGAAGCCAAATCTCGACGAACTGATCCAAATCTCGACGAATATATCCACGACCAAATTCTGGGGGGGAAAATCATGAAAAACAGATCGATACATACCATCTTTTCATTGATTATAAAGCCGCCTTCGATATTCCGATAAGACAAAAACTATTTGACACCATGTATAAAATACCAGCTATAAAATAAAACTTATACGCCTTTGTAGAATGGCACTGAGTGATACTAGGTCTTCAGTAAAAATAGTTAAGTGACCTCTCCGAGCCATTCACTTCTACAAGAGGTCTCATACAGGGCGACAGCTTATCGTGTAACTTCTTTAACATCTTGATGGAGAAGATTTTGGAAAATTTAGAAGTATGCTCGCAGATGCTGACGACATTGATAGAGCGAGATGTATCTGGCGCTTTTTCTAGAATTGAGAAGAAATTAACGAAGATGGGTCTGATGGTGAACGAGGGCAAGACAAAACCTATGCTTGCAATGGCTAGGCAATCGTCGCGACATAGTGAAGGCAGTTGCAACGTCAAGGTAGTGGAAGAATTTATATACCTTGGCTTCGCCATTAATAGAAAGAATGATTTCCGCATCGAAGTAAAGCGAAGAATCGTTCTGGCAAATTTTATTTCGGACTTACTAAAATACGAACTAAAATAACACTGTACAACACACTTATTCTACCCGTGCTTCATTATGTCGCCGAAACATGGGTACTTGCGAAAGCAGATAAAGCTGTGCTGGGTGTATTTAAGTGACAAATCCTTCGCCAAATCTATGGCCCTCTCTGTGTTAACGAGGAGTATAGGCGTCGAACGAACCGTGAGCTGTATCCCGACAGGGGCCATGTCGGCCGAATGAATGCAAAGGCCAGAAAGGCCTTGGATGACAACTACCACGGAAGGCGCACATAGGAAAGACCGAGATTCCGGAGGATGGACCAAGTGGAAGAAGACATGAAGATGCTTGGTATCACGAACTGGAGAAGCCAAGCAGAAGACCAAAGTGCTTGGAAATCACTTATTAATCAGGCCAAGACCAACAACAGGTTGTAGAGCCAACCTATGTAAGTATGTGTTGCGCGTGTTAATACACATGCACAGAAATTGGCGCCCCTTTCTCTTTAATGCTTGGCCTGTGACGAAGGCAAACGCAACAACAAAATTAAAGACCTTTTTTGAAGACTGTAGATGAGCGGTAAGAGACCCATTAGTGGTGTGTTCTGCTCAACCCGAGAACACAAACGAAACGAAAAAGCAGATTGCTGCTCAGACACTGAGCCATTGGGTTTTTTCGGTATTGTCAATGGGGAGACCGCACAGAAAAATTAGGTTGAGCATATTTTTCGAGCTCTGTAATAAATCCAATTTCTTTGGGATTTTGCGAGTTATTTCATTTTGTCATTACAGTTATGTTTAATTTCTGAAATTTGAGCGGAAACAGACGATTTTGGGTGGTTTTTAGGACATTTTGTCTAGGGGCAAGCAGCGTTGATCATAACTAAACGTAATGATTATCAGGTTCTTTTGAAAATTAAAAATGTACACAAATATTGTGCACATTCTTAAAAGAGGATGCTCTTCATGTGATTTTGATATAAAACTGGAGGCGATGAGTTCGTTGGGAACAGGCATATACTTATCTGCGCAATTTGGATAAAGACCCTCATCAGACATGCTTGGAATCTAAGTCAGTTGATGTATATTCAGACGTCGACTCCCGCAATAGGGCTGAATATTAAATATACGATTTTTCTACTGGAACTACGCCATACCAAAAAATAAGGTGAATTGTTTACACCCCCGATAATTACATTTGAATTAGATACATTTTAACTAGCGGTTCTTACTAGGGAACATTTCTGGTAGATTTCAATGTTTACATTTCGTATCAAAATTATGATATTCAAAATTCACGAGAATGGATAAGTAAGTGTAACAATAAAGGGTAAGTAATTTTGTCCATAATAAATTTTGAATGTAAGCTTCAACACTATGTAGTAGTGTCACATATAAAACAAACTTAATTGTAGCGATACATATGTATGATGAACTCCTGGTTGTTTTGCAATGTCTACTAAAATTTTACATGGACAAGTATCTATTAGACAGACGTTGTGGTCTATAAATATTTTGCACTATTTTCTAGTCTAACCTAGGAGAAGAAACTAGTGCCAAAAAGTCAATTATTATCGAAAGGAGTTATCTTAATTTCATTTTTTGTTATTCTTAAGACTATATTATATTACTGTAATCTTAATATTCTATGCAACAACAACATTAGGCAGTTTTATTTGGCAAGCTAACAATGCATGTTCATTTTATATACGAAGATTTTTGTTTATTTCTTGCCAAATAACATATGCCTACCATATAGTTTATTTACGACAAAATCCCATATTTGCAAAATAAAAATGATGTAGAATCATTGAAACTTTCGCAACTCCCAAAGTAATCTGCTACCATTATTTATATTCTGCTCATAGTAAATCGTATGTCTGTTACAACGAAACACTCAACGTACCTTAATTCGTTTCTCAATAGCTTCAGCTTCTTCAATTTTACCTATACTACGATAATAGTCAGCCCATCGTGCACTATAGTCCTTAGATTGGCCACCAGCAGTCGGAGCAGCACTGCTACCACCACCCGAGGGAGCAGCAGCAGAGGCAGGCGATGACTGTGAAGCCTATTTATCATATTAAACAAAACGTAATTTATGTAATTGATTTCTTTGAAAGTTAATTGTAGTTTTATGCTGACATTAAATTACAATAACGTTAAAAAAATACGAACTACTCAAAAACGAACATACATTAACACAGTAAAACTTTCGCACAAAAAAACCTAATATTCCTTTTACCTATATTTATCGTACTTATTAAACAGATTTTATTTCACATTCATCTAAAGACTTACTTTCATTTGTTTTTCAATCGCCTCTGCCTCCTCCGTCTTTCCTATACTACGATAGTATTCAGCCCATTGCGCACTGTAGTCTTGCGATTGTCCTCCAGCCGCTTGACCAGCAGCTGCAGTTGTCTGTGTTTGCTGCGCCTGCGGTTGAGGGGCACTAGCAGCTTGTTTAGCTTTCAATTGTTGTTCGATCATTTCGGCTTCTCTGTGCATTCCCATTGATCTGCCAAAAACGAAATCCAGTGAATTATTGTAGTATAGAGAATTAAAACAAAATCGTACTTATAATATTCTATCCATTGTTGGGAATAATCTGCTTGGTTAGTGGCACCTGGAGCTGCTTGCGCTATTGCAGCCGCTTGGGGTTGTGCCTGCTCGCCCCAACCACCTGTCTGGCCGTAACCTGCCCACTGCTGTTGATACGCTGCAGCGGCGGCGGTACTAGGATCCGTTGCATTGTATCCGCCAGGTCCACCACCATCTTGTTGTTGTTGTGTAGGCGGTCCCCCATTTATTGATTTGCGATTTATAATTGGCAAATCCATATTGATTTTTTCCGCAATCATTTGGCGAGCAGCTTCCACTTGCTCCGGAGTGCCTTTGCATTTGAACAGTTTCTCCGATGGTGGATTGACGGCATTGCGATCCATTTCACAATAAGCGCCAGACTGTTGATTGATTAATTTAATGGTTTCACCACCTCGACCGATAACAATCTATTGTAGATGGATTACAAACATAAAATTAATTATCAACAATTTTAATATGTCCAGATATGATTGTTAAAGTTTGTATTAACATTTTTAAATTCATCCATTTACTTACACCGCATTTGGAAGCTGGAACCATAAAGCTGATCTCTTCACGTGCGTGATGTTGAGCATGATTGACGCCATATCCATAACCATAATTAGAATTGCCATTGTCACTGCCACCAGAAGCACCGCCGCTTCCACCACCACCACCGCCATTACCATTACGATTTCGTTGCTGAAACAATTTTTTTTAGGTTGGCGAAAATGTCTAAAACTAATTTTCGGAAAGCATACCATAACATTTTCAATTAAACCATCAATCATTCTTTTTGCATCATCAACTTGTTGTCTGGAGCCTTGAATTAAGCATCTACGATCACCGGGTTCGTCGTGCTTGCCTTGAATAAACTGCAGTTTGCAGCCACACTCCTGTTGAATCTTACGAATCATATCACCACCTTTACCAATAACAACGCCCACGGCTATTTTAGGCACAAATACTTCGAGAGATTCTCCACCACTCGCCCCAAAGTTATTGCAATTTCCTCCGCCGCCACCATTACCGCCACCACCACTATTGGGGCCGTTGTTTGTACCCATGCCACCCGCACTACCATTACCGCCCATTGGTCGACTATTAGCTTGTTGTTGATTTTGGGCGTCCTTTTGTGCTATTAAGTCTAAAACCAACTGTTTGGCATGTTCAATTTTCTGAGGCTCTCCAGAAATGCGCAAAGGTTTCTATTGAACGTGAAAGAATTAAAGATTAATCCCTTTCCTCTTTACCGGTAAATACAGTACATATTTGAAAACAGAACTTACAATGACTTCTTGATTCGGCCCCTCCTGAATAATAACCATTTTAGCTCCAGTTTTCTCTTGTAGTTGCTTTATTGTATCACCACCCTTTCCGATTACCAAACCGACTTTAGTACCAGGTATCATAATTTCCTGGTACGGAGAGTATCCTGTAGGCCCAGGAGGGGGCATATTGATAGTTAGAACAACTTCAACAGTACCTCCACCATTGCGATTGGCCAGCTGTTGCATAACATCACGACCTTTCGTCACAGATTCTCTTGAACCTCTTAATGATATAACACGGTCTCCTTCTTGATGACCCATTTGTATTTTACAGTCAGATTCGGCCTGAACATGGGAAATAGTGTCACTGCCACCTCGACCGAAGAATGCGTTCATCAGGCTATCGGGGAGGCGTACTTTCTCTTCACAAGTATTACCTGCTGTCGCAGCCAAACGTGCGGCCACAGCCGCTGCTTGGGCCAAAGCCTGTGATATATTTGCTGTTCCGCCTCCGGAAGATGAGCCTCCACCACTCATGTTGGAATTGCTGTTATGGCCGTAATCATTTGCATCAGGACTGGTAAATCGTTTCACCTCCTGCCCCGAGTCGCTGTCTTCGTGCGCTCGTTTGAAGCCCACGACAGGTCCACCCGACGGTGGAGCGTTTGGTTGAATTTTAGCGGCAATCTAGAAAGGGATGAATCAGTAAGATGCAACTCAAAATATATCAAATATGGGGCTTCGTGTTTGTTATGGAATAATTATATGTATCAGTTTATTATCGCATATAAAAATCGGGAAATGCTTGTTTTCCAAATAAAACATGGCAATTAAATATGATATTTGCGGAGCACTTAAATGTTTGTGGAATCTAAAGAGTCCGGTGCGACCAAAGAGACTAGTCTCAATTAAGAGAATTTTAATTCTATAAAAAGAGAACACCTCGCATGCGTCTCTCTTGCGATATCGATTTTTTCAGAATAAGTAATGGCAAACATTTTAAATGTATATTACCTGTTTTGCACGTTGTAAAGCCGCCGCAAATGCTTGAGACTGATTCAAGTTGTTATGTGCTGCAGTGGATCCACCAAAATCACCCATTATTTTTTTTTAACACTACGACGTCCAGTCCACGTTGATTTAGAAAAAAAAAATTGTTGTGGACTCACTTTCAAATTTGATTTGATAGCAATAGTAATTTTCAGAAATCGACACAAATTCCTATTGCATTTTATGGACAGAACACTAAATGAATTTCTCTATATTTCTTTTCAATAAAAATCGAAAATTTTCACAGAACTCACAAATGTTGCGGTGTATTGGTGGTAGATGAACGAAAGATACTTGAAAGCAGTGCTACCAACAAAAAAAATAAATTTTAGGCAGCGTCGTCTGAAACAAACTTCGAAGCCGATATTGCCTAAATCACCGTCAATCGTTCGAAAATTGTGCAAAAGATCTGATGCGTAAATATTTTACATTGGATGTCGATTGACAAACTTATTATGGAAAGGAGAATAAGTCGTATGGGAATCTACAAATTAATAAAATGGGTGCAATTCCTTATTTCAAAAAATTTAATTTTCTTTATGGTTAAGCATTGAGATCTATTATTATTGTGGTGTGTAAATATTTATGTCTGTCTAGTTCTGCAGACCCGGCTATACATTTCTCAAATACAGTAAAAGCTCTACTGGCGGACAGCTCCCGTAGACGGTGTCCACCCACCGGAGCTCTCACTGTAATTGTTTCACCTGTTTCAATAACATTTGGACGGATTTTTGATTGTCAAACTCATTCTTTACATTTCAATAGTTTGTTTAGATTTTCTTTCAAATGTGGAATACATTTTGGCATTAAACATTTAAATTAAAGAATTAGAAAACAAAAAGCTATACAAAGAATTTTAGTGCTCTCAGAACTATTAAAAATAAAGTTATAGGTCGCTAAAAATTTGTGACATAAGTTGTAACTGTCTGCAGTCAGCCATATATATCAAATAACCCAGAGTTGTATCTAAGTTTTTGTTGTTGGGCAAATAACGAACGAGATTCAAAAGTGGCCTCCAATAAGGTCCTTGGAGGCCACTTTTGAATTTTCATTCGTATATGTCACGAAACGAAACTGACATATAAAGCAGGGCAGAGAATATTAGGGTGCGACTTATTTTATGATTTGCTTTATTTCTATTGCGGCTGTTATTCGGAACGTAGTCACCTATAATCGTTACTTGTCACTACTGGGTAGAGATTAAATATCATTTTGCTCTATATTTTATCTACACACAGTCTAATTCCAACTTTATTTGAGTCTTACAGTAAAAATAAAATGACATTAATTTTTTTAGAAATCTTTGAAGTATTTAATATTTTTCAAAAGTATGGACGCAATTGTTTTCTTTGCAATTTTTATTAAAATAAATATTTATTATGTAAAAACATACAATACAATATTCAATGTATTTATTATCAGCTATCTAATTTTTGGGTTGGGCATCACACAAAATATTTAACAATTTAGGAGGTAGTAAATAATGTTGAATTTATTTTTTTAGCATTTACGCCTGATGAGATAACAACACATCTGGTGGAGGATCAAGGATTTTTGCAAGGTATATGTTAAATAAAATGGGTGACGGGACTCCGCTTTGCAGAATTCCCATTTTAATCGTGCCATTAAGATAATTGGCAATTCATCGATTGACATCATTTGGGAGGGTGGAGTTCATGATGTGATGGAACCAGCATTGAATGGTCGACCGTATCGAAGGCTTTGGACAGATCTACAGCTACCACAATAGTTCGCTCGGCAGATTGTCGTTGATTTCGGCCGGTTGTAATCTTTATCTTCAGGAGTTGGTTTGTCTGCTTTTAGAATACGAATTATACGGGCAACTTTAAAAATTTCTACAATCACCAGTTGCAGCTCCGGATTGTTACTGTTCTGCGATGTTGGATATTCAATGAATTGGCCGCAGAACTGAGTTTTGCATATTTTTTCGCATCAAAATGCTGTATGTCATTGAATGCGATAGCAGAGATTACGCTTATTGTAACCTGGTAGACTATTAATTGTAGACCAAAGTTGCTTGGAATTAATTGAGCATTGGTCAGGGTGTTCTAACCATGTCTGCAACTGTTCAATCGTTGGCACTTAGCTGGTCGCGTTGTTGTGCCAAACTGGAAAATTTGGTCTAAGAAGAGGAATTCTGCAACCTGGAGTGAAGCGCCTTGCCGTCTGACAACAATTTCTCGGAATATCTAGTCAGTATGTATGGAAGGAGCTACTGGGAGACGGAGGATATGTCTGGGGAGCTCGAATATAAGGCAGTGACTCTGGTCGATGTGGAATAGTCGTATTCGTCTATTTGATCCGGAATAAGAATAACAAGGGAATCGTTCGACAGTGCCAAATCTCTGGATGGGCGTTTAAGTCGTCAAGTATAGTTTTGTTAACCTTCATTTTGCAGTAGGTGGATAATGCTAGGTTGCTTCAACAGACATATGTTGAAGTTTTAACAGGGAAAATTAAAATTTGCGACTTGTGATAAAAGATTTTTTGTTTCTATGGTAGGTATCAACGGAGATTGGAGTTGCTCCCTAGGATATTATAAAACGAATTAGAATACAAGAACAGAAGCATTGCTACATTCAGGAACTACTTATTACTTTCTCTCAGCAAGTAATGAGTAGTGATCGCAATCTGTGCACGGATGTATTCGCTATGTCATTAGATAGAATAATGACTATTGACAAAATTTCCTAGAATGCTGATTCAAAGTCCTAAAAAAATATGCTATTGAGGACCAAGTTTATAGAAAATCAACATTTGGTAAGATCGTTATCATATCATACTGACTGAAAATTTTCCTCACAAAAAAACACGAAATGACAACGGAAAACAGACTGCATATTCACAATAGTGTTATCTTTTTATTTGTAATAGTTTCGTTTAATTTTCAGCTGTCAAAAATTTAGTCCACTTTAGTCCAACCAAGCAACCAGAAGCATATTTTCACTGAATAAAAGCAAATACATTCATAAAATAAATTCATAAAATAAAAAATAAATTCATAAAATGCCGGCCGATATTATTGGATATTTGTACGCAGCTACCGTTGCTGCTGGTGGAATTATGGGATATGTGAAAGCGGGTAAGTTTGCTTGTCACATCCTGTGCTCCCATAACCGGTTAATCACAATTTCTTGTTCAGGTTCTGTACCGTCATTGGGAGCTGGACTTGCTTTTGGGGCAATACTAGGTTTAGGTGCTCATTTTAATTCTCAAGAGACACCGCGACCTCTGCTACAATTGAGTACCTCATTGTTGTTGGCTGGTGTGATGGGTGCACGATTCCAGCGGTCGGGTAAAATGATGCCTGCAGGCATGATTTGCATTATTTCTATTGCGGCTGTTATTCGGAATGTAGTCACCTACAATCGTTACTTGCCACTACTGGGTAGAGATTAAATATCATTTTGTTCTATATTTTATCTACACACAGTCTAATTCCAACTATATTTGAGTCGTACAGTTAAAATAAAATGACTTTTTTTTTAAGAAATCATTGAATTATTTGACATTTTCCAAAAGTATGGACGTAATTGTTTTCTTTGCAATTTTTATTAAATACATATTTATTATGTAAAAACATACAATACAATATTCAATGTATTTATTATCAGCTATCTAATTTTTGGGTTGGGCCTCACAGACAAAATATTTAACAATTTAGGAGGTAGTAAATACTGCGTCCGTGCTTTTAGACTTGGAGAAGGCAGCATTTGATAGGGTATACTATGTCACTATTAGCCAGAAGTTTAGGGATAGTTATGGTTTTTTTCTAATGAGAGCGTATTGATTCGTGTTTTTAGGCAGGCAACAATTGGTGTGCATTCAGTTGCTGTTTTCAGGAGATCGTCGGTTTAGCAATATTGTGCATTGCGTCAAATGTATATAAGATACAATGTAAGGGAGACAAGTCGAACTTATGCTAAATGGCATATGTTGACATTACTAAGAATAAGACATACATCGCGCCAGAAAGCTGGGTAAATGATTAGACTTGTCGTTATCGCAACTAGATACACAATTTAAAAATTAAAAAACATATGTATGTATATATCTGACCAGTTTTATCGGTAAGAAAGAGTAGTTGTGTCATAGATTAATTCATTGATTGATTACAGTAGTTAAGAAAGCCTCATAAAAGGCATTCGTTTAGGTTTGTGAAAACAATTTAATGTTCCCACGACATGAAGTTGCTTTCGCTTATTGTAAGATTAAGCTTCCGCCGACTTTAGAATGAAATTGCTGAAGTTAATCGGCAAAAAAGAAGAGCAACCCTTAATTTTCACCTGTTGATTCATTCCATATAACAAGTCAATGATATTTTTGTAAGACATTTTATTTTAATATTTTTTTATTATCTTAATTTCGTTTACACTTTTTTAATAACATAATTCTCAAAATTCATAAGGACATCCGAAGGAAAATAAACAAAATATATGGGACAGAATGAACAAACAACGAAACTCTAGATGTATTAAACAATTTCGAGATATGAAAAATAAAGCCAATTTTATTAATTAAAGGTAATATTTTTAACACTACATATAGTAGTGCAACATAATAATAAAAAACAGAAGGGACAAGTATAACAGAACATTTTTGTAAAATCTATGGAATAATATTGCAAAATTATAGGTCGCAATTAATCTTATCGTAAATACACTTGTAGATCAGCCGCAGATTGTATGAGCACCTTCAAACCGGGCATAAAACCGGCACATTGAGAAAAGTCTGAACCAAACGCAATTTGAGTATGTATCTGGATGGCATTACCATAGTCACCGATTTGAACGAATTGTATTATTTGATTTAAAGCCTCAATGGTTGAAGTGTGGAGCTGTAAGTAATATTACAAAATTTAAATGATTTGTTTTCCTCAGCAAGTGGGTAGATACAAATGTGGCAAAAAGAAACTTACGCGTCCATCCCTTAGGCAGTCGTAAAGATTTTCCATACGTTTCGAAACATCGACAAATTTACGCTTAGTGCGCTGCAAATTAAAATAAAAAAATTACCATTTAAATTGCATGTAATAAATGTTGTTTAGAAATAATAATTACTGGATCATTCGTGGCATTTAAACAATTTGATTTGAGTTCCTCCAAAACAGTTTGTAAATAAATATACTCCTCCGGTAGTGGTGGTTTTTCTTTAGGGGGCTCGGGTTGTCGGTGTGGTTGTAGTGTTGGCTGTTGGATAGGCTCTGCATAACCACCACCCATAGATTGCGTTGGCTGTGTTTGCCATGATTGTGTTTGGTGCTGTGCAGGAATAGCCGATGTTTGGAAATTCATGGGCTGGATTGGTACATTATTATTTTGCATAGCAGAAACAGGATTATAAAAGGGACCTCCGCCACCGTCCATTTGTGGTTGTGCTGGATTCAAAACGTTTACTGGTTGAGACGGGGCTCCACATGGTGGAGGTGGCAAACCACCAATGCCTCCCTAATGGAAGAAACAGAATAAAAACCTTTATGTTTACAATAACTATATTCGGTCACTTACCTGTTGGAAGTGGGCATTGGGATCCATATAACCATTTTGATTTTGATTGGGGTCAACACCAAACAGGGGATGTGTTATTGGGGCTGACGCTGAAGAAGTCTCAGCTTTCTTAGTCTACAAAAAAACGTAATATTAGAACGGCATAGGTGATCAAAAAAATAATTGTTAACAGTAGAAAAGCGTTAAGATAAGAAGACCCGAACCCAGAAACATACATTGTATGAAAGATATCCACTGAAGTTTAAATGTCAGACTTACTGACTCCACACGATCGGTGATCCTTGTATTTACTTACATATTTAATTTTTGAAGTATTATTTATTTTTTGATGTATTTTTCATTTTTATTATTTTGGTTTCTATACTATCGTCATCCACTGTACAAATATTTGCATCACCCTTACAAGTGCATGTAAGGGGGGTGCCGATTGAAAAATCGACCAATAGGAAACCGTTTTCTATTTGTTGAATATCTTCATCGTTAACCAGTTCTTTTGTTTGCTGTCGAGAAAACTATGAAACTCTGTTTTTGTTTTCTTCGTTTTTGTGTGAGTCGAATTAAGAATTTAAAATAAACATTAATTTTACATTGTAATAGTTTAAGAGGTTTATTTCTGAAAGGCAATCCTATGACAATTTTACCAAAAAAGACATTGTAATCGTTCTAAGTGTAATTCCTTTATTGAATCACCTTTTGACAATATCTGACTCCAGTTAGATCGTATGATTATAATAATAGATATCCTGATATAGAAAAAAGTTGTTTAGTATATGCTTGTTTAGTTTACCAGAAGACAATTTCGGAAACTGTCATACGATTGTTTGAATATTAAACTTTTGTATTACATATTTTAAACTCGAATTCCTCATAATAAGAATTAATGGATTTCGCGCAATTAGTAGTTTCTTAAATACAATAACATAATAAAAACGTCAAGAATACCGATTTAAAAGAATAATAAAAAATATATACATTACCTGTCTATTCGATTTTAAGGCTGGGGGATCGTTCCAACCGGGTGGCGGAGTGGGATTACGTTGTATACTTTGTAGTGGTGGTGGAGGAACTGCAGCAGTAGCTGTTTCAATCGGAGCCGCGCCGGGCATGTAGGAGGTATTACTAAATGGTGTTGCATTAAACGAGGGTTGCATAATTGTGGGCGCTGAGGGTGCTGCCATATGATTTGCATTAAATGGAGTGGTATTGAAAGAAGTACTGGCCGATGAGTGGGGTGCTGGTGGTGCATGGTACGCAGTACCATAACCGCCCATAGGCCCGGCAGGAGCCACTGATGGATCTAATAAATATTTGGATCTTGAAGAGAGGCCACCTCCGCTCGTGACACCACCTTGAGAGCTTGATGTACTTAGTGGTCGTGGAGGCTGCGTTATGTTTTCATTAATAGGTGGCTTAATGGGAGCCACCACTGCAGCTGCTGGGTTAAACATCGGCGGTGGAGGAGCTGCTGCAACTAATGCAGGATTAAATGCTGGTACCACAGGACTACCAACAGGATTTGCATTCCACGTATTTCCGGGAACATATTGATTCGGCATGTTAGCAGCCGCCACAGGATACCCAACCGGTTGGTTTGAAATCTGAGAAAATGAACCTCTTGGCTGTTGAAGAACATACATGTTCGATTGCCCTACAGCTTGGCTAGCGTACTGCGGCTGTTTAGGCTGAGGTTGGACAATACTAAAGATTCTTTGTTTCAAATCATCCAAATCTGGGTGAGCCGAAGAGGCCTTGATTTCCATTATATATGTTAAGGCAGCTGTGAAGGCCCCTTGAGCTACCAATAAACCGCCATATTCCTTAATGAAATCTGCAACTTTCGAATTCAACTCAACCGCTATTCCCTGCTCTTCCAAAGACTTATTCATTAGCATTACTATTTCGGCGAGTTCTTGCAATTCTGAGGTGCTAAGTTTGTAGTTCGAATTTTGATTTTCCAGTTGTTTCAGTTGATACCAAGCTACTACAAGCTTATCGATATTACCAGCACAAACGTAACAGAGCATAGCATTGCGTATACACTCAGCGTTCGAAGAACATTCATTGAGTAAACGATCACCCAGTTTTTCACAAATATCCACAACTCTACGTTCACTATGTTTAAGAGCAGCGACCAAGGCTTCTTTCCAAGAATCAATGGTGCATCGTGTAACAAAATCCATCCAATCGCGTGTCACTAATGCCGAAATAATATTGGAGAGTTCACATTGTTGTTCTTGTAAATAACGATTTTGGGTCTTCGTTAAAAATTCAATGCCCGCTGTAGAAGCGATAATAAATGCTTCTGCAGTTCGTTTAGAATTTAAACATAACTGAACGGCAGCCTCTAGATTTCCGGTGAGTATAGCTTCAGTAATAAGGCTGTCAGCATCTGCAATTAATGACATGGCAGAAATACGCTATAATCTTTCATAATCAATAATGTCAATTCTATAGAGAGTAAGAACATGGAAAAAAATTGCTTTGATTCAAATAGTGTTTTATTGAAGATATACACCAGGCATTATTCCAGCCAGAATCAATATGAACGTTTCTTTGTAAAAATTGTTTGGGTTACACAACTAAAATAAGAAGTAACTTACGTTCGCCGCTGGGTACTTTGAATTGAGTCAAAGGTTTGTTGGTTGTCTCGTCACTTCTTAAATCCTTTTGTGAAGAAGCAATGCCGTCAAATAATGCGGTATTGTCAAGGGGTTGCTGAAATTTGATTAATTACAAAAAGTTATAATTGGAATCAGAATGCAGAAAAGTGTAAAATATACATAATTATGTACAGGCTTCCTTTTATTTTTCCAACACGAGAGCTAGGCCAACAAGTTTAGAAAAAGCAATGAAAAGAGGAATCCTAGTAATGTAATACTGAACCGATTAGAGTAAAAATGTGTCATTACAAAGTGAGTAAAAAAAATCTGGCAATTCACTTGGTGTGGACAACTAAAAAATCAATTTAACGTTTGAAGATAAAATTAACATTACTTGTTCCGAATTGCCAATTGTTTATAGGGCGAATAGTAAACGTTCGTGAACGAATAGAAACCAAAAAGTCAAAAAGAATAATAATTTGCGGGAAAATTAAAAAAATGCTTTTATAATAAAATCAATAATGTTACTACGTTTGCAGCATGAGTGTTTTTACAAAGTGTTACTAAATTGTTATGTAAAGAATTGATCGTTTGAGTTTAATCGTGGTTTTTCTCTATGACTATTGTATACATCTCATAATTTTAAATTTTCGAATTCTTTTTCGATACATTCCTTTAAAACATTTATTCAAAAATATTTCAAACATGTTTTTAGTTTATTTTTAATGGCTCTTAATTTCAATATTGGACCTATTATAAGTGATGCGCAAATCTTTAGGTAGGAGCTTAGTAGTTTTAACGACAAAATGTTCGTATAAACACATGAACTTTCACAGTGTTCGACCATCGAGGTATAATAATAACATTGATAAGCTTAGGAACTTGTCTTTTGGGTTTCTGAATCCTGGTTGAAGGATGCTGTTTCCCTAGTTATGTCCTTTTGCGCAATGATCGATCAATTGTGATGGGTGTTGGAGTTCTGTTATATGTTTCTGATAGATTAAAGTTCAAGGTAGTTTGAGATCTGAGAGGTATGGAGTATGTGAGTCTATGTTGATTGAGCTGCGTATTGGTATGTCTGCTTAACTTTTTGGAGTTGATTATCTTTCTTTACCTTTCAGAGATTTCTTTGATACTTATTCTGATATTGTCACTTTTGCGTAATGATCAGTTATGGAAGTCCCTTCGTTCGTTTGATTGTTTGGATGTTGGTGATAATATACCTGATATTGCTGTAATTACATTTAATGATTTCTTTTGCTGCACTAGGTCATATCTTTCGGGACTTAAAATATTATTACAGTTGAAAATGAGTCGTATAAGCTTAACACAAAAATCAGAATCTGATTATTTCTTTGTGACTTTCTTTCTTGGGACGGCAGTATTAGTATTCTACCTGGTCTGCTAAGATTGTAGATTACATAATCAAGGGAGATTGTTGGTTATGGGCGTATGGGTGATGTTCATTATGGCTTTAAACATGGGTTCCTCACTACGACACATTTCTTGCATCTGATTGCTGCAATTAGAAATGTTTTCCATGGCTCGGATGTTGGCCCACTTGTTGGACTCGATTTATCTATGGTTTCTGATAGTGTGGATCGTAGCAAAATGGTTATAAGCTACAATATTATTTTTTATTTTTTTTTTTCGGGTAGGTTGATTTTTTTTTACTTTTCTGATTGTCGATCCCAGTTTGTTGACCATAATGGTTTTCAGACTGATCTGCGTGGTCTTGAGTGTGGTGTTCCTCTGGGGTCTGTTTTGGGTTCATTGTTATTTATTATGTATGTTAAAGACATTTTGAATGCTTTTTTTTTTTTTGTAGTCTATTCCGCTATGCTACCCTGGAGCTCAGTATGAATACTCCTTAATATTAATATCAGTATTAATATTAAGGAGTATTGGGTCAGTTGTAGAACTGGTTGAAGTGAAATGAAGTGTTTTGGTATAGTAATTGATTGCAGACATGATTTTAACAGTCATATTAATGATTGCCTTCATTGGTATCTACCATGTTATATACGGCAAAGGCTGGCGTATTCTCTGTTAATGCCACATATTAACAATGCCTGGAGGTTATAATTGGAATCTACCATTTACATTTAAGTAGAATTGAAAAGATGTTTAACTAAATTTTTCGGTATGTCTGTGGTCTTAGAAGATATAATCATGTTTCGTTATATGCAGTTCGATTTCTTGGCCTTTCCTTTCAAAAGTATTTTGATGTTCGTATCTTGCAATGTTTCTATAGAATGATGATTTCTAATGGTTCGCAATTGCTTTGCTCTAATTTCTCACAAAAAACCCCAAACTTATATTTTCACGTTTTGTGTCAGGTAAATAAAAAAAATGTTCATGCTGGGGGGGGGGCCAATATTATCATTAAAGTTTAACCAAAAACCATACAGAGGGTAGACGTCCCAAGTTGACACATTAGTTCGTCTGTACACTCTAGATGTCAGTAATTGGCATGGCAATATTTGAAAGGTTTCCAAAGAAAATAATGTTCTTTTTAAAACAAATACCCGCTTGGAAATGTTCGGCAATCGACTTGGGACGTCTGCCCTCTGTATGGTTTTTGGTTTAACTAAAGACTTATATATTTAAAAGTTTTATCTTTACCTAAACTTTTTGCTATATAAGCTATCTAATGTATTTGTGTAGTAATATTATGAGTAGCATTAAAGCACTGAAGTTTATTTATTAAAATATGTTTTATTCTAGTGGTTAATATATTTTTAATATAAGTTTATTGGTCATGTTGGTTTTTTTATATTACCGTAATTCAAATGAAATGAAATGCATTATTGATGCATTTATTGAATTGTATTAATTCGATTTTAATCACTTTATTCAAAGAACTCATTTGTTTACAATAATTTCCAACTATTTCAACGGTTGAACACCTGTAAATATGTGTTAATCCGTTAGGCACGCTTTACCCCCCTATACATATTTTTTGCAGTTTCGCATTAACAATGTTAGCTCCGAGAACTCCACAATTTTATATAACGGAATTAAATGTCAATGCTTAATAGTCAGTATATAAAAAAAAAACGTCTATCCGAGTATTAGAAGAGGTTACATTTGAGATACGTTAAAAACTATTGTGCATCAGAATATATTTAAAATCGAAAAAAAAACAGTTCCTGTTTGTTTTGTTCCAATCGGCTCAGTATTTTTTATTAGATCGACTTCATATTCAATTTTTTTTCTCCAAACCTTCGGAATAGACCTCGATCGTTATGGTATACAAAATTATACGACCGTATACGCTTACCGTAAAACTATTTGTGCTGCCATCTGTACTTTGGTCACATTCAACATCCGTTGAATCACTCTTTTTATTTTCAATATGTTATGTTAATTGTTTTGAAATAAATGGATTAACAAGAAATGATAATGACATAAGTTATTTTACTTGTACCAGTACATATTTTGTTTGTATAGCTCCTTATCATCTCAAATTTGTATTGATAAAGATGAGAGCAGCATACATTGATGATGTACACTAAACAAAGAGGGGCTTGAAGTAGCGATAACAAGAGTATGTTTGAAATCATAATGCAAGCATAGACTCTGCACAAGAAATAATTATCAAAAGTATTAAGCAACGTGGTAAACACTTATCAGTGTTACAAAGTAAGAAAATTTGAAATATTAATTTTCAAATTTATAAGATGTTTTTTGATACATAGCTAAAATGTTTTGTCTCTACTACTTACGTGCGTTAATTGAGCCATACGATTACTTAATTGATCGACATCATGCGATGGTTGATTGACTTCTTCTTCGGGTAGAAATTTAGAGAATTTCCCCTCAATGTCCTCCTTGTTGAATCCTTAAATAGTATGTTATGTTATCTAATTACCTAATGAATTTAGTATTTCATAATTACCTAGTAAATTTAGTATTTCTTCTTTGGGATTGCGTTCAAAGTTGGCTTTAATAAAATACCACAAATAGCGACCATTCTGATCAGGCATTTCATCGGCCTTTTGTCTGCAGTACTCAATGAAATTTGCCTCTCCCAAAGATTTCTCTAAAGCCTGAGCTCTTTCCACCAACAAAGGCTCAGTGGTAACTTGGGAAATTTGTATAGTTTTGGATTTTTTGTTAAATGAAACTAATTTGCCACCGAACTAAGGTTAGAAAAAAAACGATAACATCGATATTATCAATATTTTGTACTTTGTTTTGTACTTACTCCAAATGTTGCCCCACATGGTTTTTTTATCCACTTGGGAGCATATTTCAAGTCATGATACACAATGGGAGCCGACTGCTGGGGCATAGGCGCTTGAGCGAACTGATCCATGCCCGGGAAAGAATCGGCAATTTTGTTGGAAGTCTGAACTTGTTGTTGTGTGCCACCAAATAGCGAATAAATTGAAACATTCCCATCCAAACTAGAGCTGGCAATTAACGCTGGATTACGTGGGCACCACTGTACATCAGAATACCAAGTGGCTGTCGTGGCCACTTCGGAAAGAATTTCTCCTTCGGGCGACTGAGTATTGGGATTCCAACAATAAATGCGATTGTCTTTGCCGCAAGAAACCATCAAATCGATGTCACGCGGACACCATGACATTCCCAAAATACCGCGCTGGTGAATTTGCATTGTTTTTGCTGGAGCCGTTGCATACCGTAAATCCCATAATTGAACAACAGGTGCTTGATCATCTTCCGAAGCTAACCACACTTGAGTTGCAGCCTCAGGATGCCACTGTATGGCATGCCAGCGCACTCGCGATTGGGTGTCAGATAGTTTTATTATCTGCTCACTTTTGCGCAAATCCCAAATAACACATCGCGAACTAAACACCGACGCCAGAATGTGTTGAACTTGACGATTCCAAGCGACATTTTTTACATCCTCGAAGGGTTGTGTTTTTGTGCCGGGATTCATATGTGTTGTGGTATTGTTAAGATCCCAAATAAAAATTTCGGATTCTGATGCACAAGAGGCTAACAGATTTGTCTGGAATGGATTAAAATCCAAACCACTGACGGGCCCAGTGTGTTTATCTTGTCTGGCTATCAAACCGTCTTCGTTTGCTAACATTTTCGAAGGAGAATAAATCATAACATGACCACCCTCACATCCCCCCACAATGAGACCGTTGCTGTGTGCAGCTCCATAACCAGTAGGACTCCAAATTAGTTTTTGGAATCTAAAATAAGAATATAGGGTATGATGGGTAAGCTCTCCAGATTCCCAAGTAATTCATATGACAACATACCTATATTGGCTTGGCGTAGATGCCTTCAGTTCTAAGTCATAACTGGGGTCACTGAAGTTTGTTGAATAAATTTCCAGTGTGGAATTGACATTTGAATCAAATTGTTGTGCCGCAGTTCCGGCTGCCATGTAAATGGGATTCTGCGGCAACGGCGACCAAGCGATGTTCATGGTCTTCTGCAGTTCCTTGATCTTCATCTTGGCAATTGATGGACTTTAACACTAAAACCTAAACATAAAAAATATGTCAACAATATCAAACGGAAAACGTTAAAAGTGTAATTGTGTCACTGTTTATGCTAGGCACCCCACCAATCTACCAATTAAAAATGTCCCCGTCATCAATTTTTTTCTCTCACAACCCACTGATGTTCTTAGTTACTCACTATTGTTTTAAACTTATTTTTTGTTTTAAACTGTTGTGAAAACTTTACTGCCGGCTTTGGAATACCTTTTAAAATAATAAACTTTTCTATTTTTACTTTAATCAATTAATTAATACTTGTTTTCGGTATTTTCGTTTTATGTCTTCCTCTCTTTTTCGGTTCGTCTTGTTTGACACGAACACTTTTTTGTGTGTGTTTTGTGAAAATATGATGTTTGCTGGTTGCTGGTGTCTGACAAGTGAACCAAGTTTTTGACAGCTGAAAATTAAAACGAAACCATTATAAAATAAAAGCATAACACTATTGTGAATAGGCACTTTGTTTATTATAGCGTTTATTATGTTAATTTATTACTTTGTATTGTAATTAATAAATAAATAAATAAATATGTTAATTTATTACTTTTATTTGTTTGCCATTTACTCTTGAATATTTATTCATTTCAGTGGACACCAAGTACCCAAATTCGGGATAGTGAAAGGGGCGCGAATGTCTTTAACAGTCTTCTTACGTTTTGGCGACGTTTCAGCAATATCTACTTTTTAAGACCTTTATAACTGCTAAACTTTTCTTTAAACATCTTAAATTTAAGATGTAAAGAAAAATCTTTAAAAATGACGGAAAAATAATTAAATAATAATTTTACAGATCAGCAATAAAACATCTAACCCAACAAAAATTGTAGTAAAAACACCCCAGTCATTCTAGCACGATATGCTATGATCACAGACCAGTTAATACGCTATATGATGCAAGTGATAATCTATTGTATCTAACACCTCAAATTCATCGCCGAAACTTCTCGACACCCAATACCTCTCATTCTTACTATAAACTCTTCCACTGCACTCACTGTTTGCGTATTATTAACAAAAAATATTTCCATGTCTTTTGATTTGTCCGGTCTTTATCACAATACCTTTTCAACCGTGTATATATCTCCGATCGATTATCAAATTCCGAGACGTCCTCAAATAAAAGTTATTTAATACGATACCACACCTGGATCATTAACCCATTAAATGCCGGAGATTTTTTTTAATAATAATAAATAAATAAATGTTTGAATTGAATTTTAAAAGTTAAAAATCGCCAGTGGGCGTAATATTAAATTTTTCTATACACTTTTCGTATGCAAGTCCCGCCCTAGGCACATAAAGTAAACTATAGGACACTCGGACACACAGTAGTACTCTATGTCATATAAAGCGTGCAGTCAAAGCAATGCCCTCTACTATTTGGTCCGACAAAATCGTAAAAAAAAATAAGGGCGCTTGGGTCCAGGGGGCCTCGGGGGTCTAGAAACGACCACTTTCATGTAATTTTGGAAATTCAAATTATCAAAAAATGCCAAATATGTTGAAGACAAATAGAGGGGGCGAAATTATTTGCCGCTTAGGGCACAAAAAGCGAACTTATGGACACTTTGAGCCATAAAAACAGTCGCCACACCTTAAAATTGGCCGTGATAATCGTAAGAACATGTGTTATCAAAAATACTTATTGGCACTGTAAGTATTTTTAATAACGCTGAGACTTTGACTTTAATAGATCGCAAAAGATCGATTGTGGTGTGGGCTGTCCGCCACACCATCCTTATGAATTAAAGATAGTCCAATTCCATGTCGTTAATCTCCGGTCTCCAAATGCGCACCAGACAGTCAGTCAGAGTATGCATTGGCCAAATAAAAAAATTCGTGAGCATTCGCAAATAAAGATCAAGCAAGACTCCAAAAGAGAAACCAAAAAAAATGGAAAAATATTGAAACCGCGTTATAACAAAATCGCCCTAAGCATGTATTTCCTAACGTAGTTTACAAGAAAAGTATCTCATTTGCTCCACGAGATATATCACTGACTTTATTCAAGAATTCGATCGGGAAGAGCTGTTAAATAGCTCCCATCTAGTGGCGTGACATACAGGCCTGTCACAGAATTCCATTCCGATCAATTCCATTCCAAAATCAAAAACGCACGTTTCGTACGAAATGAAACCACTTTTGGTTTTTGAATGGAATTGGTTTTTCAGTTACTTAAACGACATAAAAGTTTAGAACATTTCCTTTTTGAACAAATAATATTGTTTAGCGCTTCAAATTATCTCGTAAATAAATTACTTTTCAAATATAGTGCTACCACCTATTTTCGAACAGAAATAACAATATTTTTATTATTAAACATACTGGCAACGCAAACACAACCAAAACACATCAGCTGACTCCAAAACAGGGAAGGCAAAAGTTGATAGAATTGTACTTTTTTGATACATTTTCGGCATCAAATCGACGTTCATTTAGGGCATGCTACATTTTACATATGTGCCGATTGGTTATGGACAAAGACCATACAGAGGGCAGAAGTCTCAGATCGTTTGCTGACATTTCCAAGAGATTTAATGCGTCTGCAAACGAATTGGATCATCTGCCCTCTGTAAGTGTTTGTTGATAAATTGATTTGCAATTAAAAATTGTTTACGTGCAAAAAACGTAGACATAAACAATTTACTGATTTATTAAATTTGTACCAGTCTCCATTTGAAGGATAAAACAAGATCTTGCAGATTTAGAACATTTTCCATCCGCTTGTTTCATTTATGTATATACCTATGTCTTGCCACCTGTTGTATGTGTCTTTTTTATTTCAATAAACTGATTTTGAAAATCGGGATTGAAAATATATGGTTCTGGAATGATATTGCCATATCAAACCAAAATACCGGATTGTTCACACTTTTTGGGAATTAACAAAATTGGTACGAATCTGAAGACTGTTGAATGGAATCACGTTAATTTTTGCCCTATTTTGGCACGTTTAGTGTGTATTGCGGCACAAATTAAAGTTTCCAAAATACCAACTCTGCCTGATATATTTTTACGTTCGTCGAATAAAAGAAAAAAAGTTAGATTTTCAAGAAAAAGCAGGAGTAATTTAAATCAATTTTAAACTGACTATAAATAAATCAAATAAAAATCGATTTGCATAAAGGGAATTTATAACCAAGATAGATAGAACGTAATTTCAAAAGCTATCGAAAAACAAGCCGAACAAAAAATATATTGTGTTTTGTTGTGTGTGTGTGTGTGAGAGAGGAAGAGAGATAAAAGAAAATACCGAAAACCAACGCACAAGTGAATAAAATTCAAGTAAAAATTAAAATAAGGAACATAGAAATAATTAAAAGTGGTATAATTAACTCCTTACACATTCCTCCTCCTCACTACGAATAAATTAATAAGATAAGTTGTGTGCGTTAGCGCAGGTTTTTCTTCAGTAAAGGGGGTTTTGTGTAACATCCAATCATGTTGATATCATGTAAATGTTTAAATTTCGTTGCAAGTACTGATAACAAGTTGGCAGATTCAACACCATCGTCGTCGTCTTCTTTGTCAATAACGGATGTCCTTAGACAGGCATTTTTACAGAAATTTCCCCGGAATTTCGTGTTCTACTCACAATGTATGGATTTCTTCAAACAGGTAAGAATGAGAGGATTTTTACGGTGGAAAAGGGCTTGTAAGAATGAAATATATATTACCAACATAATACGTTCATATTCTATACATCTTTTCTAGGTATAGCTCTCGAATTTATTCGAAATGTTTATTATAAAAACGGACTAATTGTTGAAAGATTATGTGACAGTCACTGGAGTACTGTTTTCTGTTAAGTCAGCTGCCTCTTCAGTCTATTGGAAACTAGTTTTGTTTTCAAAACATATCCTTGAGATGTCCCCTAGTTCAGCCAAAAATCTATGTACTAGACAAATTAATCTGTCGCGTTGCATACTTGGACAATGACAAAGAATGTGTTCTATGGTCTACAATTCCTCCTCGCATATCCGCCACAAGGCCTTCGATACATTGCAACCCTTCAGTGTCACAGTGTCTTGGCACCCAGTATAAGCTTACGTTGTAGTCCCTTAGAGGTTGGTTTAGGGCCTGCCTGCATGTCGACGTAGAAAGTAATGTTATGTCCTCTCTGTATTATCCTACCGGACATTTTCTCCGTAGTCCGCAATACCGCTAGAATATCTGCTTGAAAGACGCTACATTCATCCGGTAATCAGAAGGATTTCCTAACATCCGTCTTTTTGTATGTAGACACCTGCCCCTGTGCCTATGTCCATTTTGGATCCGTCTGTGAAGAATGCCCAATCCTCGTACAAGTTACTGACTCCTACCTATGAATACCTTTCAGGGATTTCTATCCTAGACAGGGTCAGAAATTCTATTTTGTTTGTAGTCCGATTGTCCCCTGGACTCTCCCTTTAAACAGAACTCTGATAATAGTCCTCGAAATGTTTATTATAAAAATCTTTTAATTTTGTATTAAATGCAAAATCTGTTTATTTATTATACAGGGTTCTCCAACAAGAGGTGTTATTAGCCAAATGGCCACCACGACCACGCCAAACCAAATCGCAAATTGGCTGCCCTATGTCCTCGAGAGGCTTACGAATTCTATCTTTAAGGTCTTGAATCGACGCTGGGCTGTAGACCTTATCTTTCACGTGGCCCCAAAGGAAGAAGTCGCAAGGTGATAAATCACAAGATCTCGGTGACCAATTGTGATAACCTCTTCTAGAGATAACACGGTCCGGAAACTTTTTAGTTTTGCGAACTGTGACTGTTACATTTTCACCATTTTTGGAGTGATTTAAATAATTTCAATGCGTTGTTAAAGCGTGTATCGTTCCATTTTTGGTAATGGCGTAGTTTCTACTTGTCAAATGTCAAAGAAAAAAAGCTTCGAAAGTGACACCTCTTGTTGAAGAACCCTAGTTATAAAATTAACTGCCTGTTTCCATAAAACGAATTTGTTGGTTCGTTGCAAATTGTCAAAATTGAATGCCCAAAAAATGGGTTTTTTATCAGTGATGAGAGCTTATTCATTTGGGATTGTGTTCCATATGTCGATATCTAAAATATATCTGAAAATCACAAAACAATAATGTCTGAAACCCATTTTATAACGCTTCCAGTATTGACGATTTCTAAGAACGAACAAATTCGTTTTATGGAAAAAGGCAGTTAGACTGGTTTCATTAAAACAATAACAACTGAACACACTTGTCATAAATGCCACAAAACAATAACAAAATGTACAATATTCAAATGATAATAGTCCATCCATAGAAAACAAAATAACGTAGTCTCTACAGTACAACAAGACAATAACATGAATTTTGTTTCATAAAACGTTAAATATTATTTATTATGCTGGAGAAATTTTCTTCAATTCTTTTTTCTAATATCGATTACAATATTTATTCTTAATCTCATTTCAACATAATATTATGTTTGGGTGTAGTTTTAACAGCGCAATAGCTGGGAAAATTGTTGAAGTATAATTATATTCCTTGTATTGAAACAGCTCTATGTGTCATTCGTGTAGGAGCAGATCTATGTTCCATTATTGATTTATTTGTAAAAGTTATTAGGATAGGCCCATTCATGATAAAATGGCAATATTAACTGAGAATTCAGAAATCATAAGACTTATTAGTAAATGGAATTATTGGCGTTATAACTTTCTATAGTAAGTTAAATCTGACTTTTAACACTTGTGTTAAGAGAATGAGACATTTGTTTCATAATCTAAATGAAAAAAAATATCTACATCTCATTTCATAAGCGGAAAGGATTAAACTTTTGTACGCAAATAAATTATCTTTTAATAACAACTAAACGAGACAATTCTTTTAGTTGAAAACTGTGCATTGACAGTTTTTATTTGTTCTAAAATATTTCTATAACTCGGATCAAGAAAATTACAGGAGTAGGCGTTATATTTTTTTTTTGGTAACTTTTATTTTTTTTATCTTTAAGATTATTCTATTATTTTAATAGTAAAAAACAATGTATATATCTTTATTGAGTGGGAGCGATTTTCTGTTTATGTAATGTATCGCATTATGTAATGTACGCATTATGTAATGTATCTAAAATTGGTCGTAAGTCTTTAGATTACAAGTAAAGATGAAATAATTGAAATGAAATAATCTTGGTCAATGCCCAAACATGTGGAACTACAAATATTACAATATATTCTAACTAGATTTCATCCTTGGTCAAAACATACCAAACCCTTACCTATTTTTAATCTTTGCCAAAAAAGTATACGATATATATGGGATTCATTTTCGAATAATCCATTTTGAAGGCAGTACTGTCTTCGCATAATTTGCTCTGACCATTTCCGTTAAGCTAAATGTTTGAGGAAAATGCGAGTTATTGGTATGGACTCATGAAAGCGATGACATATATATGTGCCTACAATGTGTTCATATTTCAGAAAAATGAATGTGACTTAATCGTTTTGGCTCGTGAAAGCGACAATATATATGTATGTGCCTACAATGTGTTCATGGGTGTACCAACATGTGGATGAATGTTTACCAAATCTTGTTTACGTTTTATTTTCGGTTCGCACAAAAATTCACATCGGAAATTTTGTGTGTTTTTATATTTAATGATGGTTTTTGAACTTTTTGTTGTTATTCTTAGTTTTGTTTTTAACGTTAGTTCTTTTTTTTTTTTGGCTGCTGTTATTGCTTTTGGTAGCTTTTTATTAAGCTTTTTTAACAGTTTAATGTAGGGTGTGAACACTTTAATATGTACTAATGTTTATACATTAAAGGGGCAGTCACATTTTCAATTTCGTTTTGTGTGTTTATTTGTTTACAAATTTTGAACTTTTCATCCAGCAAGATAGATGAAATTAATTAAAGTTTCACAAAGTTTGAACTTTTATATACGTACATATGTTCGTTTATGTGCCTATCCACAAATTAAAACGCAATGACCGTCTATAAATAAAAAAAAAAGTAAAATAAATGTGCCATCCTTACACGTCGGATAGGCAAGGAGAATGCGAGTATGTATGACTGACCTAGTTGGATTTTCTTTAATACAATTAAATCTTATAAAACACCTCTGCAAAATTATACACATCAATATTCAAAATGTAAAATTTTATAGTCGAATTCCAAAAAGACGTAACGCAAGAGTGTTTACATTTTACAGCGTTTTTTGCTTCTCCTGTAAAATTATGAAAATGTCTGGAAAATCATTTTGGATTTCTGGTGACGATATAAACATACAAGATATCATATTAAGCAATTTTTTTTGTAAGGACTGGTGCTATGTGCAAATACAGCAATAAAGAAAAAAAGGTGCTTCATGTTGGTAACTCTCATCAAATCATAACATATTTTTCGATGAATTCTGCTGTTATTTTAATTTGTACAACTAAAGGCTCTAACGTTTTTTTCGCTATCGGGCTATGTTGAACGTTTGTTTACAAAAATTGAAGAGGTGGATATTGACAACATTTGGTTTCAACAGGACGGCGCTACGTGCCACACAGCCGAAGCTACACTCGATGTTTTGGGCCCAGCCGCAAAGCTGATGCCGTTAGGCTACTGCATTGAATGAAATTATTTTCTATTATTAACCGCAAGGATTGTACTTTCAAATAAAAAAAGAAATTTGAGAAAATATCCAGTAGTTTTTTTTTATAGAATTTTCAAAAAAAAAAGTCATTTGGCGGACCCTGTACAAGATGTGTGAATGTTTAGTTTTCGTTTTCTATGACATGGACAATTAAAAAGTTAAGATTTCTAACCGAAATTTGAGCATCAAAAATTATGAATTTGGGCGATGTGTACATTTAACGAAAGTAAATATGTTCATACAGTGACTCAAAAAACTATTCGTTTTTTTGCTTTCTTAAAATAAAATAGATTTGTTGTAAACCGATGAACATTTTTTAATAAATATTTTTATTGAGATCCATTAAGGTAGTTATATAAAAGCATAAAGTAAACAAAAATAAAAAAATAACTTCATTACATTAGTTATATGTATTTAATTAAAAAAACTAAAATAAATTTGATCACAAAAGTATTCGTCGATACATTTATCCTATAAATGGGACTATATTTCGGTCCGACCTAGTATTTTTTCAATGGGGTTCGTATCTGGACTTTACGGTGGTGTTTTGACATGGTTGGTCTTATAACACGATCCCAGCAGTCAAAATAATGTGTTTTATAGGCCTTTTCGAAACATTTACAGGTGAAATATAAGGTTTTTTTTCGTGCAACGCGACCATGTTAATTGTTTGCCTTGAGCACTCTATGAACTGTTTCATCCGACACCTTTGTGTCTAGGGCTGTTTGCAGTACGTTGTTTATTTTAGGAGCAGAAAGATGTGGGTTGTTGCGATTTTCCTGGAGTATTCTTCTTTCTTCTCTCGCAGACAATAATTTTGGACTACCGGAACGCGCCATATTTTCGAGCAAATCTCGTTCTTTCAGCCGATTTATGACACTTCAAATTGTTGTTGGACTTCTGTCGAACATATCGCAAATATATTTAGTTGATTTACCTTCATTGTAAATTTACCTTCATTCTTTAGGGATTTTCCTCTGCACACATCAATAAGTAAAAGCCGACTGAAAAGCATTCGCTGTCAATAGAAGTTACAAAAAGTCAGGTTTGGCATAGAACGACAATAATAATTCATAACATAAATAAAACACACAAAAACTTTAAGAAACGGGACTTTTGTTTGCTGAGACGAATACTTTTGTCACAACATATGTTGGAAAAACTTTTCTGTGCGGTTTCTCAACAACGGGATATTATATGTGTGCGTTTTCTTTTGCATAGCCTTCTGTGGCTACAGATTTGAATGTTTGGTAACATCGAAAATGCATTTTTGAATTTGAAAGTTGCTTTATATTCATTGTATAGCTTGGAACGAATACTTTTGTGAGTCACTGTATATATATTTCATAATTCCTCTTTTTCTTTTTAGGTTATTGGTCCGGTACCTGATTTAACAATAAATGTCCTCAATCAAAGAGATCTCATTTATAGTCTTACATTGGAGGTATCCGATGTGATCCAGTCATTACAGTCTTGGCAGCTAAGCATTTGCAGTAATTGCAATGTCGTTCTATGTGCTAAACGTCTAAGTGGCAAAAGTAATTCACAGCAACTGTCGCCAATGTATCTCATCAATTGTGGTATACTAACCAATAACGAGGAATTATCACAAAAGAGATCAGATAAATCATTCTCAGATACTTTTGGTTTACTAATAATGGATCATGCTCAATTAGAGGGCTCAGCAAGTAGTCAAAATCAAATGATTAACACATCTATTGGCTCGCTTTCAACATCATTTGTGACAGGCACAATTGGCAATCATCTGGACTCAAAACAGTTACGTCTCAGACAATTGCAGGCTAATTTGCAGCAACGACTGCAGCGGGAGATTGCAGAAACAGATGAACGTATTCAGCGATATACAGAACAGCAATTTGCACTATTAAAAAGTTTCCGTGAGAAATCTGAACAAGAGTATCAGATGTTAGTGTCGCTCATTCAGTGTATTCCTGAACAGCAGGCCAATGAGTGGTTAGATCGTCAGCCACCTACTTTGGATGTTAGTAATAGCGGTAGCAGCTTACACTACGGTGGTTCCCGTAGGCGTAATACTATTTCCAGTCGTCGGGAGTTGACTAGTACGGCACCCACAACGCCAACCACAACCCAAGCGCCCTCTAATATTTTTCAGCTTAACAAGGAGAGTGTTGTGAAAAACACACCCATCGCACCAACTTCACCCACAAGTGCCATAACGACAGCAAACAATACTCGGTTGGCGGCAACTAACAGCACAAATGTAAATGTGGCAGCAGCAGCTGCTGCAACGCCATCGTCCTCTACAATTGGACCTACGGTTGCTGGTAGTAGCTCAGCTTTAAATCGGAAAATGTCGAATTTCGATACGCCACCTGCTACACCCGAATCTATGCCGATGAGTGTGGGCAATAGTCCTACATTTCGACAACAACAACATATTTCGTTTGTGGGTCAACAAAGTTTCCAACAGCAATTTCCTACACCCACTATAGAAACTGCTGATGATTGTTTATTCGAATTAGAAGGTGTGGAAACGGTATCATCTGGTAACACCTCGTATATGAATTCTTCATTATTTTTACAAAACCCGCCTTCTCCAATGCGTCAGCATCAAAATCAAAATGTGCCACATCAAATACTGCCAGCTTATAATAGCTATCAACGTACATTAAGTTATAGCCATCAACCACCAGAAAATCAGATGAGTGATTTAGATGAAAGCGATGGGGCTGAAGAAGCGGAAGGTAAGCGACTAAATATAGTTCATAGAAAAGTCTTAATGTCCAATAATTTCGTATAAATACATCGAAAAAGGCACATATTTGTAATAGATTTCGTCAGCGGGAAATCTGTTGAAATAGAGATGTAGTTCAATGCAGTTTTTTCACTTATATGCAACGATGGGTTTGAAAACCTTAAATGAAAAATGTTTGTCTTTTCCAATTTTTTATTTTTATGTACTGTTGATCTTTATTCATTATACAGTTTTGTTTCCGTTTGACGAGTTAGAGATCATTGATTATTTCTATTTCTTTGCAAAAATAGAAATGTTCAAAAAAGGCTTTAAGCATTGTGTTTGCTTTGATTGCAGGCAAGGTATTCGGATCCGTTTCATCGGTACCCATTTGCAATGATTTCAGCTGCAATTATTGGACTAATAAGTGCCATAGTTCCACGCGACCGACAAAAAAAAATTACTAAACAACTTGGTATCCCCAAATTATATGATTAATTTGTAATTAAGTTATTGTGAGGTTGCAATGATAGTTTAATAGTTCTGCTAGTGAATTTTCCTGCTTATTTCTTGTTTATAATTTCTTTACATACAGATGCATTGGATTTAGATAGCTCTATGCCTATATCAGTGACGACAACACCCCAAAGGCGTATTAATGCGAATACCGCAGCACATATGGCCAATTTTGCCAAGAGTTTGCCTATAGAGATTGCCAATTCTCCGCTGACAAGTGGTCGGAGCTATATAAACCTAGACTCTGAAGAAGATGTAAGTATATGTCACTTTTTTATACAGAACACAAGAAATTGTATTTTTTTTGTTCATCTCAGGAACTGGACAATAATGTTGATATTGCGGCCAGCATTAAAGCTTTAGCTAAAAGTGTCCACGGCGAAGCTGTATTTGGCGATTTACCAAGGCCTCGTTTGCGCTCACAAATTTAAGTGTTTTGTCTATCAAACAAATCTATGAAATTTTTTTTCTTTTTCAATTTTAGTTGTACGATTTTTTTCATATTGACGAAGTTTATTCAGTAACAAATTCTTATTGTTAAGTTAAAGCTTTTCTAAAACAACGTTCGGTTTTAAGTATAATTATGTAACACCTACAACATTTAGAATTCGCTAGTTTTCTAAAAATTTTCAACAAAAAAAATGTTTAACCTTATTTTGATACACTAAATTTCTTGGAAAGGAATCATGATGATCCTTAAAGTATTGATGACCGTCATCGGAATAATCGAAAGGAATTTGTTGTTGTCTATAGAAGACACCTCAAAGTGATTGGAGTTTTTGTTGGCTTAAAGCATGACTATTGATATTTGTACACAAGAAACAAACAAAATTTAAGGTATATTCAAGGAGTCTTCTAGCCTGAGAAGAGTTTTTCAGAAATGTTTAATCAAAACGTAACCTGGCTCTTTTTCCTCCTCTTTTCGACATAACGAAATATACAAAACACCTTTATTATATATATGTATGTTGGTGTTTTGTTAACAAAACAAATTTATATAAATAAATACATTGTAAGTATATGTAAATATACATTCATGTGTATTAGGTTAAAATAAATGTTCATTCATATGATCGAAATGCAATGATATCTCAGGTGTAATCTTAAACAAATCGACATTTTGTTGTCAAATATCCGTATATAAAATAAACTTGCAAATTGTCTTCCACTAGGGGAAGATGAAAATTCCTTTTTCTTCAGTTTCAATTTTTCGAAATAAATTTATTGACCAAACGATTAAAATTCGTCAAGTGCTGTGGGTTGTTTGATTGCCGTATCATTGCATTTCGCGTTTCATACACTATGTTAAACAAATATGAATTATGAACTATTTAGTATAATAGTTTTTACAAATATATGTCTATGATTGAATTATTCAATCCAACAACAACATGATTTCATTTTAAAAATCTGTATAAATTTATTGTTGTATCAGGAAGACATGCTATCTTAAATATATTGCGATCGTTAAAATATGTTTTGGGCTATTTCCCCCCTTAAATAACAAGTGGAACGGAAATCCCGCTTAATCTTTGAAAACAGCTTCTATCTTTTCAAATTATATAAGCTGTTTTTCTAACTAAAATGATTAATATCGTTTACCTTCATAAAAATAAATATAGGTTTAATTAAGCAATCATTAATTATGATTGTTTTACCTATCTATGTATGTCTGAAATATTTTGGGTTTTATTATCTGTTACCCGTCAGTATATAATGGGCGTTAGATTTCATTTAAGTCACCCTGGTCTGTTTTTATTTGAAATAAATTACTTAAAAGCTGTTTTTAAATGAGTTACAATAACAATGCTGTGGCAAATTGAAATAAAAATACGAATAATAATTTTTTATATTACAAACATATTTTTTTTTATTTAATAGAATTATATTTTCAAGTATATTGTGTGAAATATTAAAGCCAACGAGCATAGGTTGACCGCAGGAGTGCCACAAGGCTCTGTCCTCTCTCCCTCTCTATTTCTTATTTTCATTGACGACCTGTTGGGTCAGACTGTGAACCCAATCTACTCCTTTGCGGATGACAGCAACCTCTGTCATTCGTACTCATTTGATCATCGGCCAAGTCCCTCGGAGATAGAGGACAAAAGGCGAACGATGAATAACTCACTTAACCGCGATTTGGCGACGATTTGTGATTGGGGCCAAATGAACAGAGTAGATTTTAATGCACAAAAGACCCAGTGCTGTTTGTTGTCACACAAACGTTCCACTGATCCAGCACCGTCGTCGATATCTATGGGTGGTGTAGATATAGACGTGTCAGATACTCTTGATGTTCTGGGCATGAAGATACAGGGTGATGCTCGCTGGGCTAGCCATATATTCGAAGTGTCGAAAGAAGCATTCAAGTGTTTGGGCTTTTTGAAGCGGTGCAAGAAATACTTCACTCCATCTGATCTCGTAAATATTTACACCACCTACATCCGGCCAAAAATGGAATATAACTCCCATATATGGGCGGGAGCTCCAAAGACATCTTTGCAGCTTTTGGACCGTGTACCGAGGAGAGCGGTGGTGATGATTGGGGATTAGGGTATCCAACTCTATTGTCTCCAATCAGCATCGCCAGAATGTGGGATGTGTATCGCTATTCTATAGATATTTCAACGGTTTCTGTTTGTCAGATATCCGTCGTCTGGTCCCTGAAGTTAGAACATTTAGCCGGAATACGCGCCTATCCAGGGAGTCTCATCCGTTCATTGTTAAATGGCCGGTTGACCGGACGACGCACTATAGAGAAAATTCGTTCTTCAGCCGGACTGTTCGTTTGTGGAATAATCTTCCTGCAAGTGTTTTTCCTGCCTGCTATGACATTATCAAATTCAAGACCAACGTCAACAAACACTACTCCCTCTTTCCCCCCTCCAATAACCTTCCTTCCCATCGCTAACACAGTGCATTGCATTTATAGGGGGCATCCCCTGAGTGTTAGTCAAAAAAAAAAAAAAAAATAATAAAAAATTAACACCCTAACCGACAATACCACTCTGAGGATGTGTTTAATTTCGTAAAAAATATTTGTTTGTACATTACTGGTACCCGATAGAATACCCGAAACGTCAATAGTTGTTGAGTGTGAGACCCTAATACCAGACAGACAATCTTGGATTGATGGAACCCTAGCGCAGACACCAAATGGAAACTGCGGTTATACAGATGGTTCGAAACTAGGGGAAACGACGGGGCTGGGACTTTACATCGAAGAACCGGAAACCGAACTTTTATTCCGCCTACCAGACCATAACACGGTCCTACAGGCGGAAATCCGAGCAATTACAGAGTGTGTGATCTGGTTTAGCGCTAACACAAGACCAACAAACGTAAATATCTTTACAGATAGCCAATTGGCTATCAAGGCAATAACGACTAAAACGGTTAAATCAAGGACAGTTTTAGACTGTAAAATGGCTATTAACTCTTATTCCAGACATGGCACAATACGCCTCATATGGGTGCCTGGTCATCACGGGGTAAGAGGAAACGAGAAAGCCAATACCTTGGCTCAACGAGCCAGGGAGTTGCAAACAATAAATTTAGAGAACGCGAAACCATTCGGAGCTACGCGTTCTGAGCTAAAAAGATGCGCGGTAGACGCCCATATCACACTATGGAATGGTGAAACTATTGGGAAAACGACAAGAATCTTGTGGGGTGAAACAAACGAGGATAAAACCAAAACATTGCTGAAACTGAGCAAAACAGAAACTAGTAAGATCATGGGCATTCTAACAGGGCACATAGGCTTACAATCGCATCTACACAAAATAGGAGTTGTAGACAATAGCGTATGTATTGCATGCGGGGAGGATGACGAAACTTTGGAGCATTTCCTCTGTCACTGCCCATCGTTCGCAAACAATAGATCCCGTTTCTTGGGAAATGACACTTTAACAGACTTGACCCATCTTAGGGGCGCAGACTGGAAAACAATAAAAGATTATGTCAACAGTACAGAGTTCTTAAAATAACTTCTCAAGACCTTTCCATGTACAGTTTAGAGCGCACAACAAGCCGAATACTGGCTTAGGTGTATGTCTAAGGACAGGAGGCGGAGAAAAACCGCCTCCTCTTCTCAACCTAACCTAACCTAACCAACCGGCACTGACAATTAAGGGTCACATTCTGCCCGCATATGCTGACGACATTTATAAAGCGAGATGTAACTGGCGCTTTTTTTAGAATCGAGAAGGAATTGACGAAGATGGTTCTGATGGTGAACGACGGCAAGACAAAACCTATGCTTGTAACGGCTAGGCAATCGTCGCGAAGACCAAAAGGCGACATAGTGAAGGCTGGCAGTTGCAACTTAGAGGAAGTGGAAGAATTTATATACCTCGGCTCCGGGTACTTGCGAAAGAAAATGAAGCAGAGCTGGGTATATTTGAGATAAAAATCCTTCGCAAAATCTATAGCTCTGTCTGTGTTAACGAGGGGTATATGCGTCAAACGAACCGAGAGCTGTATCGCGACATGAATGTAGTTAAGCGTATCAAAATACTACGACAACTACCATGGAAGGCGCAGACAGACTCCGGTGGATTAGTCAAGTGGAAGAATACATGAAGATCGTTGGTATCACGAACTAGAGAAGACAAGGGGAAGACCAAAGTGCTTCGAAATTACTTATTAAACAGGCCAAGACCAAACAGCAACCTAAGTAAGTAAGTAAATTATATTTTTGTAGTTCAGACAGGGTGCCAAAAACTATTTTGGTTTTAAACAATTGGGGGAGTTCACATTTTTACAAATGGGATTTTAAAAATTTGGTTGTTTGCTTATTGTGTTACTCATGTTTTTCGAAAATGGGGAACTTTTGGAGTCGACAAAATATAAGTTAGTTTAGATTATGTTATGAAGGTTGGCCCAGAAAGAAGCGCTGTAAAAAGTATAAGTTATTTATTTGTATTCTCAAATTTTAGCGCAATGGCAAAAAACATTGTGTCTATAAATTTATGTACACTATACAGGCAATATCCGCTTAGCGCGGTTAATTCGTTCCCCAAGTATACCGCGTAAAGTGAAACCGCGTTAATCGAAATTATGTTTTTATGTGTAAAAAAGTAAACAAACAAACAAATTCGTGAGCATTTGCAAAGCAAGATCAAGTAAAACCGAAAAATATTGAAATCGCGCTAAACGTAATCGCGCTAAGCGGATATTGCCTGTACTATGTTCATGATCACAATACTCATACAGTTCATCTTCAGCGCTGAATGTGCATGCACCCAATTATGACATGATTTTGTCATATGTAACATTACTGTTACTGTCTTTGTAGTATTTGGATGTTGTAAACCATGCATGTCAAACTCAAAGCCTAAAGAGGGCCAAATAAAAAATGTAAAATATTATTTGGGCCACAAAAAAATAAAATACTTTAAATTTTATAGTAAATTATATATACATAGATTTATTTTAAATTTAAATTTTCGTTAATTTTTTGTTCTATTATACCGAGTGGGCCGCAACGTCATACAATGCGGGCCGCATGTTTGACATCCTTGTTGTAAACAAATTGTATAAGCTATTTTATAGAATGTTTTCTTTTAATAACGCCCTTACAAAAATCTCGAACAGGGGATGCCCCCTATAAATGCAATGCACTGTGTTAGAGATAGGAAAGACGGGATAGCAGGCAAGAACACACTTGCAGGAAGATTATTCCACATATGAACATTATTCCACATATGAGGAACGAATTATCTCTATAGTGTGTCGTCCGGTCAATCGGCCATTTCGCAATGAACGGATGAGTATTCCGTCTAAATGTTCTAACGTCAGGGACCAGCCGACGGATATCTAAGGAACAGATACCATTGAAATATCTATAGAATAGCGATATACAACCCACCTTCCGGCCCCTACACTACCATCCCCTATCATCACCACCGCTCTTCTCAGATGGGCTGAAGTATTGCGTTTATAAAAAGAGGGACAGTGTTAAGTTATAAGTTATTTGTTTGCAGAATTTATAAATCTATATAATAAATTATGAATATAAATATAGTATTTGTTAGGTACTAAGGTTTTCACCTACAGTTTTTTACATCAAAGCACCATGGACAAGACTACGCCTGACAACAAGAGACAAGTAAATGTTGGATGAATACATTTTTCTCAATAACACTCCCTACCTTACAACATTCAACGTCAATATGCGATTTAAAGTGTAGAATCAAGAATTATACTCAAGCATTTCAGTATAGAAAAGAACGCGTTGGCATAAAGTATAAAAGAATTGGTCACAGGGCGATGTCTCCCAATTAGTCGTCACAAAGTGATTCCTCCCACTCAAATAAGTAGAAACCAGCTTGCAGGCAGATCGAGAAAAGTCAAACTGACTTCTAATTTTGAATATCATTTGGCTGTGATTCATGAATCCGGTAATGTAGCAAGTGCACCTAGAATTTAGATAATGCAGGAAATATTGAAATGGGTCTGTAATCGTCCGGACGACGTATCACTCGAGATTTGGGAATGGACAAGCCTCGCGCAGTCTTCCTAGCAGAAGGGAACACGGAAATTGTTAGGAAAGTATTAAAAAGATGGTAAACAACGTCCGTCAACATTTGCATTATCATCACAGCAACACAGGCCGGCGCTTTCAGTACTATCCACAGACCACCACAATCCAATCCATTAAAGAGCCTAATATTTTACCATAGTTTTACGTATGACACTTTTAACTTTATTATGAAGCCTATGCCGAAATGCAGAAAACGCCAATACTACTAGTGACCTGGCATAAACAATGTCAGTCGAGTCCATTCAAGAATTATAGTCGCTCCGAAGCTTTCGAACGAACAATTGGAACAAAGCTGAATTATCAAAAAGAGAACAAAGAAACTATAAACATCAAATGTATCGAAAAATAATGAAAAGTCGCACTAGTCTAAATATAAGAGTAATCCACTAAACTCGACAAATTCCTCAAAGCGTTCAACATCCAAAAATATTAGCATGATCAGACAGAGCGGGATATTTAACCTGATCAGAGCACCCTATAATTTATGGCAAACCAGAAAGTAATCAAGTACGGTAGAGACGTAGAGTTTCTGCTAACATCATAATGAGTGGGCCTTGAATTATGAGAAACTGCAGATTTAGAATCTAAAACACAACATGTTTAAAGCATAATTAATGGCTGCCGATTCAGCGGTATATATTAAAGAATAACAAAAAAGTGGATGTGTCCGTTTTGGATCGGTCGGTGTACGATAAGGATATTTCATTTAATAATGACGTATAGGAAGGATTAGGAACTATATTTTTTTGGAAGATACAAGTTGTTTATGAACATTGCATTTTTTACTTTCACCTAATATTTAAGTTTTTTTTCGGATTTTTGGCAATGTCCCTATCGTTTGCACGCTTAAGAGCTAGGCATATGGTGGTTCGAAAGAATGTTGTTATTTACTGTATGGTCTGATTAATTTAAAGTACGACATATCCGAGTTTGGCTATTTAAAACACTTCGGTGTAAAAGTGGAATAAGCTAAGAGCCAAAATGCTCATCCAGCGACTAAAATAATCACATATAGGCGTTTTCATCGAAAGGTCAATCGAGACCAAAAGCTAATTTTTTTTATAGGAAAGCATTCAAATTTTTCAAATGACGACAAACTTTGTCATTGACAACGCATTTCGAGATATTCAAATGGAAAGTCGCAGAAGCGCAACTTTTCTCATTTAGATATTTCTATTGCACGTTCTTTGAGACTTTTGCTCTCTAAAATCTTTTCAATGAATCGATTTCCTTTGTGTTATCACATATTATAATTTCCCGTCGGACATGGAAAAACAACATTTCTTATTGGAGCGTCAAAATTCAAAAGTATATATTTTATTTATGCACAAACATACTTTTAAACTAAATATTTAATAATATTACATGACATCGAGCTTGGTGAATCACTCATTAAAAATTAGTAAGAAAGGTTGAAAAATATGAAAACATGGCGTAAAAAATAGTTTTTTTTATAGAATTTAGACGGAAAATAAAAAAAAACATTCCTGACGTACCATAGTTGCACAACATTTCATTTCCTTTATTTCTTCCAGAATTATAAGCATTTTTGACAAATTAAGCAAATTACAAAATGCATGTACAAAAATCTTAGTAAGGTAAAAAAACTACTCATGAAAAAATAATGCTAATTAATATAAAGTAATTAAAAAGAATTTAACAATAACCCTGCTGTCAGGTTAGAAAAAACTTACGAATCTTAGGTTTAGGGACCATTTGGTCCATACTGCAATTTTCATGCAAAATAATAATTTTATCTTATTCTTTGTAACTATTTTGGTTCAATAATTTCGAAAGCAAGTATTTGACATATCAAAAACATCCTCTACATTTCATATGATTACAAGTGCTCTCCGTTTCGATGATGTTTCGAGTCGACGGCAAAGTCGTAGTAGCGATAAATTTGCTCCTATTCGTTCACTGTGGGACTATTGGCAACAACTCCTTCCAATGTTTTACAATTGTCACGAAAATGTTACCGTTGATGAGCAACTTGTTCCATTTAGAGGAAAACGTTCTTTTCGTCAGTTTATGCCATCAAAGCCAGCAAGGTATGGTTTGAAGTTTTGGTTATTGGTAGACTCAAAGTCAGGCTACTTATGGAAAATACAATCATATCTTGGTAAAACTCGAAATGGCATGCCTGAAAAAAACCAAGGAGAACGCGACGTATTGGACTTGACAGAGGGCTTTAAAGGGCAAAATGTAACAGGCGATCATTTTTTTTCCACATTTTAGCTGGCAAAAAACTTCTTGAAAGAAACCTAACATATGTGGGAACCGTGCGCAAAAATAAAACTTTCATTCCTACAAAATTACTAACTGTCAAAAAACTCCCTTTGTACAAGTCTACATTTGCATTCAATAATATTTCGACATTGGTATCATACATCAGTCATAAAAACAAAGCAGCGATATTGATTAGTACAATGCACAAAGATGATGCAGTTGATAAAATTGGATCTAAGAAAAAACCAGAGATTGTTTCTTATTACAATTCAACAACAGGTATGCTAGTGTTTGATCGCCTATAATTTCTAATGGTTTGTTTCTTTTAGGTGGTGTGGATACCGCTGATCAAATGATTGGCTCGTACTCCACAAAACGCAAAACAAATCGATGGCCAACCGTTGTATTTGCAAACATACTTGACATATCCGCTTTGAATGCGTACATACTATTTTCTGAAATCCATGTTTCATGGGCTCCAACTGATCGGAATCGAAAGAGGCCAGAGTTGTTGCGTCAATAAAATGTTCCATTTGCAGCAACTTTATTTGCAAAACTAACCGAAAAACATTGTGCTCATCTTGCAATGAAAAATATATTCAAACCAAGTAATAAATTCTTATTTTTTTAAAATAACCTAAGATTCGTCATTTTGTATTTTTCTCAGTCGTGAATAAAGTTAGAAAATTTAATTTTCGCACAAAACATTGTTTTATTAAAAGACCCCATTAGCAAAATTTAGTCAGTATATATCACCGTTCCAAAGGGAAAACAGAAAAAATTTGGACCAAATGGTCCTAACCTAACAGCAGGGATAAATAAATAATTATAACTAAACAAGAGAAAAAAACGGAATAATGAAGTACGATTAGGAACAATTGACGTCACTCAACGTGTTGCAGAAAGAAAAAACGAGAGAATATTGTTATTGCAGATCGTGAAGCAGTTTGTTAGAAATTGTGATAGGTGTTAAAGAACAATTGTATAGCTCGTTAGGTAATACATTATACAACCGTGCTACCCTAATGATGTTGCGATGAACTCAGGTCGCCTAAAGGAGGTCTTGGACAAACTGCATATTATTTTTGTCAAATTTGTTGCTTAATGTTATTATGTAAAAATAAATACTGGCCTTCGTTTTGTGCAATTATCTTGAAAACGAAAATTACCAAAATCAAAAATGGACCAATTATAAGGCTAATTAAAAGTACCTATTCGACTGGAGAGCTGTTAAAAACAAAAATATAAAATTGATAAACTTTGTTACATGTTGTATGTGTAACATTTGTGGTGTCTTACAGAAATATTTCCAGCTAATTTATATTAATGGTTTTCTCAATACAGTAATCCTTTATCATTAGTGGATACAACAATGACATTAGCGTTCCCTCCCAAATTCTAATGACTCTAAGATTAACATATTTTGTTTAGTGTATTTGATATAAGAAGAAACTTATAAAATAATATATGTATGTATCTATAATTGTCTACACCACTTCTTAGTCTACCCAATCAGTGTCATTAGAATCTTCATCATCTTCAGACGTTGTTTTTGCCTTTCCTGGTGGTGGCGGCGGTATCAAAGAAGATAGTCTGGAAATAACGGGATTACCGGATGGGGTATTGCTAGCTGACGCATTCTTAACAGCAATACCAGCATTGTCTTTAGCCCCTGAAATGCCTTTACGCCTCATCAAGAGTTTATTATGCAAATCGGCCATTAAATCCCCACTAGTATTCTTGGTAGCTTTCCGACAAACAGAATTACTTTCTTCTGGAATATCTACAACATCGCTAGTATTGATAGTTAGTGGTGCTGCAGCAGTACGCTTCAAATGGCCTTTACCGGCATTTCGTATTGCGGCCATTAGCTCTGATCTTGAATCTGACGATGAGGGCAAATTCTTTTGTGACGGTATTGTGGGCGGAGGAGGAGGTGGTGGTGGAGTGGACGTGGTAGGTAAAGTCGTAGCCTGGGGAGGTGGAGGAGGTGGTGGTGGTGATACTGTCACATTAGATAATTTAACATTCGTGTTATCAAGATTTATGTTATCATTTGGAATGTTGTCTGTTGTTGAACTTTGCTCCAGTAAATCCTTCAAATCTGGCAGGCTTTCAACTACCATTTCCAAGGATGGGGCAATTTTTTGCTTCGCTTCATGGCTTTCATAACGCAAATCATCGGCTATCCCTGGCAAGTCGGGCAAATCCAAGGGTAAATTCAATTCTGGAGCTTCGATTAACTTTGGCGTGTACTTTAAACCCCCAGATGGTGTCAACTTTTCATTTCTGTGGGCCAGAGAATGAGGAGCAGGTTCCAGTATTTGTTTCGTTGCCACTACCTGAGAATTAGTCTTCTGAATACGCTTGGATTTAAATAACTTAGCACGTTTCCAGTTATCAGTTTGAGCAACACCATTTTCGGCATCGGCTTCCTCTGTGCTATAAGGACTGTATTCGGTGTTGAACAGCAAGACAGAGGACAACGATCTTAGGTTACTTGGCATGACCCCTAAATCTTGAGTTTGTTTAATGTTCAGTCTTTCCTTGGTTGCACAGGTAGTATTCTCCAAACCATACCGATGATTCTCTCTAACATGAAAGAAAACCAGCTTCTCATTTATATTTAACAAATTCACATCAATTTTTGACTGAACTTTATAGGGTTCAGATTGTGTTACTTCATTTTCCACACACTTAAAAGTTACTGGAATTTCTTTAAAGATGTGTGTGGCTGGAAATCTTGCTGGGGCATATATATGTATGGCCTTGCGAGTGCCCTGCAAACTTTTAATCTTTTCCTGCGACTTTTTTATGCGCTCCTGCAGCTCCACAACTTTGACATTATTTTTTTCAATTCTTTTGTCAATATGCCCAAAAATAGTACCGATTGTCTTTTGTAGACAATCAAGGGCGTAGGCTGCTTGGACAATTGTTTCTTCGTGACGCAAATCTGGAGGTATTATCGGCACCGTAAACATTATTACATTGTTCTAGTTGAATAATGAAGAATATTTAATACTATCCAGCGAAAATATAATGTTTGCTGGTTGGTGATGTTTGACAAGTGAACAATGTTTTTGACAGCTGAAAATTAAAACGAACCCTATTGTGAATATGCACTTCGTTGTTGTAACAGTTCTGCTGCTGTTGCCGAAAATTCGTGTCTGTGGGAAGTATTGTGTTGGGAGGTAAAGAAACCGTGCCACCTCTGTTGGACGGGACCATAAATCAATAGGTCGAAGGGAGGTGGGATCAGATGGACATTTAAGTAATTACACTGCGTCATGAGGGCTTTGTAGGCAGAAAGGACACCTGTTTAGAGTGCCTGGAGCAATGCGTTCTCTATAGAAGTTGAGAATATTGCTCCAGACAGCTCTTACATGTGCCAGGATTGAACGAGTTTGTCTTGGAAGTTGCCGCTCAGCATTCGAAATTGCAGGAGGATGTTGATTATGGACTTTATTGCATCTGTAACCATTTATGGCTATGGTTGTCACCACTTGATGTGTAGTTTTCAGCGCATTCAATATTGACAATAGGTTGACGTCCATAGTGTGACTAGAAGTGCCTTCGACAACGATGTCTAGTTCCATATTTACTTCTCGAGTCCAGGAAGTGAAACGAGACACTGCTGACTTTGTGGTGGATAACTGAAGGTTACGTTCCCGAAAGAAGTTAGTGATGGTGGCTAAATAGTTGACAATTTTAGCACTTATGTCGTCCACATTAACGCCTGAGGAGGTGATAGAACAGTCATCGGCGAACGACACCAACGAAACGTCAGGTGGAGGGAGTTTGGCAAGGTATATGTTAATAAAATGGGTGACACGACTCCGCCCTGTGGAACACACATTTTAATCTAGCAGAATTTGAAATTTTGACAATTTGAAATTCTACGAAGGCTTGTCTGCCATTGAGATAGTTGGCAATCCATCGATTGACATCATTTGGAAGGGTGGAGTTCATGATGTCGGAAATCAGCATTGAATGTTCGACCGTGTCGAACGCTTTGGACAGGTCAAGAGCTGCCACAATAGTTCGCTCAGTAGGACGTCGCTGATTAAGGCCATTTGTAATCTTTGAAGTTATCTCTTGCAAAGCCCTTGTTGTGCTACGCGCTTCCCTGAAACCTTGTTGGTAATTGGCAAGAAATGCTTTCAGGGTTGGTAACTGCAGATGAAAGTAGGGAGATCGGGCGGTAGTAGCGGATTTATCTGGTTTCGGAATGAGAATTATACTCAACTGCTCAATCGTTTCGTTGGCACGTAGTTGATCCTGTTGTTGTGCCAATCTGGAAGCCCTAGATGGAAAATTTGGTCTAAGAAGAGGAATTCTGCACGCTGGAATGAAGCGCCTTGCAGCCTTGAGACCAATTTCTTGGAATACCTTCTCATCCTTCCTGACACATGTGGGGGGCGGCAAGTGACATTAGGTGTCATCAATGAAGTTCGTGAAGCCATGCCAGTTGGCTGTATTGTAGTTCACGAACGTGCCCTTATCGGGATCGATCCCGTGACCAGGATTGGCAGTGATTCTGTTAGCTAAAGATCTTGGCTTTAATGTTATAACAACAAATATACACCTTCATATAAGCCATATCTTGAATTTGGAAAAATTTTCCACAAAAGTAACAAAAAAATGTCGCCTCGGTATGTGTTAATGGATCGGAGATATATATACACGACGAAAAGGCTTCGATAAGCTTTCCAACGATACACTATTTGTCCCGATACGACGTAGAACATAGGAGATATAGTTAACTATGTCTCCGGACTTTCGGGGCCCGTAATTCTGAAAGATTGTACTTGGGGGAATTTGAGACAGATCGGAGCAATGTCGGTAAATAAATTTAAGCCAAATCGTCATTTAACACAGCGTTCAATTTATCGTACACTATACGCTTACAAACACGAAAGAAAAAAAAATCGCTGGACATTAATGGGTTAAGGTGCTAAGTCAAATCGTAACTTTTGAATTTTGAGCCAGAAAATCGCCATTTCTGGCAACACTGCCTATATGTGGTGGCAGCTGTTTTTGTGTAAACCTTGCAGAATATTTGTTAACTATAATGATCAATTACTCAGAAGTGCGAAAATTGCAATCCGATGCATTATCAGTAAACCGTCGATCGAGATTGAAAACGATTGCAGAAATGATGGCTGAATACATAGGTTCGTTAAACAAATTATAATATTTACTGGATTGGCTCAACTGCAGTTTAGTGGCATAACTTGTAGTTTGTAGTACTCGGACCAGGGAGAACTTCTCTAGTCGGTGATATGCAGTGTATGGTTGATGATCGCCTTCACCACGACCGCCCACACTGAGCTGCTGAAGTATAGCAACACAGTACAGATCGAGTGATATATAGTCACTTGAAAGGTATTTTGAAATCGGTCCAAAGAATAAGGTACCATAAAAGGGGTACATAATGTGTATATCTGTTACCAAACTATATACATACCTAAAACCAAATAAAGAAAGAGTTTGAATATCCACATTTATCTGCGACTAAGTCTATTTCGCGGGATTTTTAATATATTCGTTGTTTTAGATTTGTGTTCTCCCAAAAAAGTAAACAAACAATTAATTACATTAATATGCATTTTTTTAAAATTGGCCTTACGTCTTTGAAGTAAAAGCAAAGATGAAATAAAAATTATGCCACTAAAGCAAAGTTGTTCCCTGGAAAATTCAAAATTTTTTTTAGAAAATTCATAAAATTTTTATCGTAAAACCCAATTTCAGATCATAGCATTAACATAATCGTTGTCGTAGTCGCCGCAGAGATACTTAAGCGTATTTTCTATATTGGCCGAGAAATTTGCTGGTATAGAAATTATTATGATATTGATGGAGGACTGTGGCACGTTACCAAAAGATGTTTTAGTACTAATACCATGACCACCATTATATCACTACTATTTGTATTTGGAGCATTAATTCGATTTGCGATGACCAAAAATTTTGTATTTCCCCCGCTTTGTTGGTTTTCCTTCATACCTTTGTACTGGATTTTTATTTCGGCCAACATGAGTTTCTCACATTTGGAATACGCCAATTGGATACGACAGGCACATGGCCTCGATTATGCCGAGGGAATGGCTTCGAATTATTTTCATGGATATTTAAAACTTACTCTTCCATCACACACGGGTCATCTTGGATTAAAGGAGCGCATAGAATTATATGAAGCAAAGGAGCATGTGCAATTTGCCTCGAAATGTTTGTTTATACTGGTACCAGATACGATGTTTGTGAATTCAAAGATCGAAAGTAAAATGTTGACAAAGGAGGGAGTTGCGGTAAGAACATCATTACTACTATTCTACATGGAGTATACATATCGAGGGCTGATCAACTTACATTTGATTTTCAATTCCATATTTAAACTAGACACAAAATAGTGTCGGAGTCTGACAAATTCGCCCGAAGTTGAAAATTACATGAAAATTAAAAACAAGTTAATTTGTTAATGTTGTTTAAAATTTGAAATATATTCCATTATATTAACTATGTATCTTTTAGATACAGACGCACCACAGTCTGAGATAGAGCATGGGAATTGTGGACGGAAAACAATTTCCCTTGCATACAATTATTGTGCTTTTGTGGAAATCTGAGAATTATGAATATGTCAATGTTGGAGGTGCTTTGAATTCACTTTATAGGACATGGTTTCATTTAGCCCACAAGATATTTCATTTATTAAAACATGACATCTAATTTAAAACCTTACGGTCAATTAACAAAGAATTTCAATTATTTTCAAAGTCTATGGTGTCTGCAGCCAAAAACAACTTAGCTTAAAAATTCCAATTGACTCAGCAGATGAAGATGTCTTGATCCTTGAGAAACCACTGCACAACTTGTTTATTTTGTTTTATAAACCCTTTTTTGTATCTCCTTTTAAATGATCTTGTAGAAGTAATTAAAAATTCATACATTTGGCAGTATGTCTTGGTCTAGACAGTCAGTAAACAAACTCAATGGGTAATATCGATTGATACGTTAACTCAGTACGGTTTTTTTCGTAAATATATATAAATATACTGATAGGCAATGCCATTAAAATTGGTTTCTCATAAACTGTGTATTGTGCTAAGATAGTTTCCTGTCATCCTGCTGTATTTGGTCTAATAATTAACCAACGTTCACTCCTTAAGGGCATTTAGTTTTTGACGTACTATGAGAACGGTTACTTTTCGCAAATTCGAGTATGATGTCTATCAAGAAATTGTTGTATATATAAATCCGCATGTATTCTGAAATTTCGGAAAATAGAGTAACTTTAATAATAGCTTTTATATATCTGAGACTATGGATATACTGTTTTACAGAGAGAAGTTTTACATGACTTAGAGATTACACTCTTACTGAAAATTGTTTGATGTTCTTACCAATATATGAAACTGAGTGTTTCATTCTATCGATCTCCACAAACATAAATTATTCATTAATTAAATATCTTGTCAATTCGCAAAACATAGTCTCATACAAAACGAGTTAGTGTTTTTTTTTTTACCAATATTTATACTTTAAAACTCTCTCTTTATCACTTTAAGCCTTTAGAAACCATTGTTAAAAACCGCGCTGGTGTAGAAAGAACATTCAACAACGACGTTTATAAATTTACCGCGCCTATTAATGGAACCAATTACTATGTGGCCTTGGAAGGAGCAACACCAATGTTGTCATTTTTCGATGCTATGTCTTTTCAACCATCCACAACATGGCAAATGAAAGAGATGAAGCGTGAGATACTATTAAAATTCTATAAACACCTGAAGAAACTATTAAATGATTGGCCTCCGACTCAAGGGGAGGCGGAATTAATTCTCTACAGTGGTTAGTTTAAAATATCATTATCCATCAAATAAAGGCTGACTTCCAAAATGTTAGTTGCTTTGTATTTGAACGAAGTCTAGTGTTCCTAATGCCGCTGTACAAAACTTTTACAATGCATACAAATTCAAAAGTCTCCAATGAGTATTTCTAATGCAGTTAAAAAGCAATCAGGCATCGGTTTTATAGTTAATGCATTGTAAGGGAATTTTGCATATGTACGTAATTTAAATACCGTAGCAGACTTGCATACAACCTTTGTATTGATACATTTTGTAAGTCAGCCAAATTTATACGATTCAAATTTTAAATTATATATATGTATTCACATTTAAATTGTATGTAATTACAGCTTATCGAAGTAATGGACGACCCCAGGACGTTGGTGAAGTTTTACTTAGCCACATTACCAATATGCGGAATGAGGGGCGTGCATAGACTATACTATAGTCCAATATCTAGCGTGTTTTTATATTTAATGTTTTTAAGTCCATTGAAGGATTTAACACGATTTACGGCTCTAATATAGATTTTTTATTAAATATACGAATAAGAGACTGAATGATATTTAAGATGTTGAAAATGTTATTCTAAAAATTAAATATTAACATATTAAATACCTAACGTTATTCTCTCAACAACCCAGTATAACATCGTTATTGTCTATTAGTTCATTTTCTTTGTCTGTATTCCTGCATTTTTCATCTTGTTTCAATTTGGCCTCTGCCATTGCCAGTATACGTTTCTTCCATTTTTCATAATCTTCAATTTCAATGCGTCCTTTCTTAGTATCTCCAGCATTTTGCGCAGGAGTTTTTTCTTTGGTTTGTTTATTCTCTTCAGAATCTTGTTTTGTTAATTTATTATCCATGGTAACTTTATGGTGCTTTGCAATTAGTTTTTCCCACCGCTGCTCTAATTGCTGCCACTGGGAGGGTCGCAAATTACTGAATGGCATTATTTTTGTTTTAGACACTTTCTTTTGGCACAACTTGCATGCCATAAATACAGCCATGGCAGCGTACTGTGGGTGGGTATCATCAATTTCGGTCTGCTCGCTGGTAATGACCTTACGATAAAGCTCGAGTAATTCATCGGCTTTCTTTTTGACTTCTTGCAAGCTCAATTGTATGCAAATATCATTGACACCCACAAGTTTATTCAGATCCAGAAGTTTTTCAAACATACGTTTGTTGTTGGCATAGTGCGATTTGCGTAGACCGGATAGCTTTACGGCTTGTTCCTACATATAATAGAGAATCGTAAATGAAAATAATATATATGGACGAAAGTGCACATAATGGGGAGCGAATGCAAAAAATTCCGCGCCAGTTTTAAAGTTTTTTTGTGGCAAAATTACGCTGGGATATGTGAATTACTCCACTGGCAGGAGTTTGAATGAACATTATACTGATTCTAAGAATCCAAATTGCATTGGGAGTGTGTCGAAGGGCCTCGCATCAAGGCAACATATTTTTTTGTATTTGCCTAATTTGTGCCCAAGCGCCGGCAAATGATAATGACGAATAGACAAAGATACGTTTTATGAACACCTAGAATATTCATACGGCCAATGACCGGCCATGACATCTAAATCGTTTCTGAGGATTTTAACGGAATACGGCTGATCGATTTCCTTAAAGCACGTCCACATCAAGTTAAACGTGGAGAAGCTGCATTCGTCACAGTCAATGCTACTCCACGAAGCGGTTTCCTTCTTTATACCTCACTTTGAGGTAATATATTTCATAAAATTTAGTCAATAGTGTGATCTAAACACATCTCTCGGTCATCATGGGTTGACAACTTCTAAGCAAACATGTTTATGAACGAAACTATTTTATGGCTATTTATAGCAAAATAACATTCAAATAACGATCTACGTCTACAGGAATTCTGGTGCAAGCCTGATATGCAACACAGACAATCCCAATGTTGTTTCTAAAATCTCCAGACTCACAATGCAGTGACTTTCATCCATGTTTGTGATATTTCCTCAAGTTCCCAGACATTTTTTTATTTTCGGGCATCCCATTCAGTGCATTTTAGAGCAGTGGAAAAGTGTCTTACCTTATCGAATGCAATTCCCAATAAAGTAGCCGCAATGTCGGCACATAAAACAATTTTACCATATTCGTTTATTTGGAGAGGCACGTTCGTCGATCTTAATTCCAGCAATCGTACCAATTCAGTTGTTTTCCTGGACAACGTTTTTATTTAATTTTTTTTTCTTATGTATCATTAGTTTACTTACTCGCAAACATGTGGTTCATCTATTAATCCCATTTTCGTTACTTGTTGTTCAATTAGTGTGACCATGACCGTGAACTTTTTGTGGTAATATATTAATATATGAAAATGACGGAGGTAAGCGATTTCAATTTCGTTGTTTTTTTACGAATTTATATTTGTTTACAATTATTGGCGCCAAAACTGTGTTTTTTTTACAGCTGTTTAGCAGCTGATTTTTTTTATCTTCTTCTTTCACAACTCTGGTAATGTCTGGTTTTATTTATATTAAGTGCAAAGCCGATACAGGGGGCATACGTCCCAAGTTGTTTATTGACACATTCGTTTGGCTACACACTCTAGATGTCAGCAATTGGAATTGGCATAGCAGTATTTGAAAGGTTTTCAAAGCAAATAATGTTTTTTTTAACCGAATTAATATGGTAGCATCGACGGAAGTTAAGAGTGGAGGGCAAGGAAAGCCGTCTATTCCGAAAAAAGAGATGGAACGTTGGAAATGTAAGGTAATTGCGTTATATGGAAACAGAAATGATGCCAGAAAATTCTACGAACGACTAAAAAACCCTTTTCAGCGGCCTCGGAAATGCTGGCGACTTTATGAGTAAGAGAGTAAACTCTAAGCCATGTGAAACTTCTCTAGAAAAGCATTAGCCGTTCGGATCCGGCTTTAAACAGTAGATCCCGGTCAGCGAGTGTGCTGATGAAGCTGGGCTGAGTGTTTTACAGAGAAAATTCCTTAACAAAATCTATGGCCCAATCTGTCAGAAAGGTGCTGGACGACAACTACCACGGAAAGCGCAGGCAGGGAAGACCGATACTCCTGCAGAAGGACCAAGTGGAAGACATGGAAATTCTTGGTATGACCTAGTGCCAAGACCAATATCAGGTGGTAGAGCCAACTTAAGTAACTAAAATAATGGGTTTTGGTGTTTGTTGAGGGCTAACGGTCTGTCAAGGTGTAGGTTCGATAAATGTGATGCCGACGTTGATGAGCTAAATTTGTTTTTTCAGGAATCTATTCGATGCATCATTTATGGCTAGAGATAACGGAGGAATAATGACGATACAATTTCAACTGATTTGGTTAAAGCTTTTTTGGCAATTAAGTCAAAAGTTGCGTGCTTCGATTGTTTTCTATTGACATTTTTAAATGTATCTTTCCCTTTATTTCATCAAATTTTTAACATCTAGTCAACACCTTTTTAAAGTTTTTGAGTCTACGGAAAGGCCTTCCCACTACACCACGGCTTACGGATCACACACTAACCCTTGCGACCGACGGTACTTAAAAGTATCATTAAATTATAAGCTCATAAATATTTAAAAGAAAAATATTTGTGTACTTATCCTCATTGGTACGTTAAAGTACACTAAAATGAATCTAATACAATTTTTTTATAATTGTAGGTAGCCCTGTCTTTACAAATGTGTTTCGGCTCGTTGCCGATTAGATTCTCACTGAGTCTACGCACCAGTCATAAATAAAATATCATAACAATTCGGATTTTAACAAATATTTTTAAACAGGAGTTCTAATCTACATACCTCCTTCATTTTTAGTATAATGACTTGATTCCCGATAACGTGGATACAGTTGTAGTGCATTGGAATTAAATATTATAAATATCCGAGTTAGGGTTAGTTAGGGTTGCCAGTTAGGGTAAATTCCAGTTTTCTCGAAACATTTATTTATTTATTAATTACAATACAAAGTAAATTTATATTATAATTTTGGGTCCAAGGGTAAACCGGGTGACAAAGACCATTTGGCTTGATTTTTGCAGCGACAGACCAAAGCCTCTGGTGGGAATCGAACCCACAACCCCCACGCTGATAGGCAAGCACGCTACCAACTCGCATACCGGGGCGCTTAGGAAACATTTTATATATATTTTTTTATATATTTAAGCACCAAGCCACAGAATTAAATCAAGTACTTCACAACAAATAACTCCAAATATATGTTCAGAAATGTTAGGTTTCACTAACGAGAAAGTGCATGTTAAAGCCTATTATTGTTTCGATGTTTTCCCGTTTTGTTTTGTTATGTTTTTCGTCGGTTTTTAAATTTATGATATTTTTGATGAGTGTCCTATTGTTTTGGATCCCAGATTGAAATTCAAAGACCATATTCCATATGTGGTAGACAAAATCAATAAGGTATCCTATTATAAATAGAAACTCCGGCTTGAATATTCAGAACAAAATGCTGGTTTTTAAAATCTATATTCCAACCATTATTATTTTATGTTGCACCCGTATGGTCTTCAATGGCAGCGTGTCATACTAAAAAACTACAAATAGCTCATAATAAGCTTTTACAAATTATATTGAAGCTATCATGGCAGTACTCTACTAGAGTTCTAGCTGGCGCGGAACTTGTAAATGTTAAAATATCTAGAATTACAAGAAACTTCACACTAAGAAGTTTCTTGTAACTTCTTCGCAGTACACACATGTCAATGAAATAGATTCAGTATAATTTTACTTTAGAGTTTTACCTTAGTTTTTAGTTATTTTAATAAAATTGCTTTAAATGGATTTTTGAAAAAATTTTCCTACCATTAAATAAATATTAAGCATCATACATTTGCAAAAGTTAAGTATTACCTTGAAACTACAAAGTATAAAAGGAATACAATTCCTAAACTCTTTAATTCTTGAAGACAAATGTACACATTAAATATTATATAATACTAGCTGACCCGGTCCGCGTTGCTGGCCCTAAGCAAACATTAGTGTTGTATTACACATATTTATATAGGAAAGGGGAGTTTTTATCCCTTTTGCCATTTTCACCCCCTAAATGTAGATAAATCCAAACAATGTGCAGCCTATGTTACTCGCGGGGTTATTCGGAAGATTCCCTGAAAATTTCATCAAAATCGGTCTAGCCGTTTTCGAGTTCATACGTTACATACATACACACATCCATTTTTATATATATAAGATACAGATAGATAAATCATAATAGTCCAAGTTAGTCGTACGTTGGTGGTGTCGGCATTTATTGTACGAAATTCGTAGGTGGTATCAAGAATGATAGATATAATAATAATAGTTCAAACATGCGATGGAATGCCGATGTTGATAAAATATTTTCGGATGAAACTACCGGACTTTACGACTCTTTTTCGTTTAATTTTTCAGTCGTATTTATAATAATTTACGACTTTTTGTTGAGTAGTTTTTCAGTCGAATTAGTAAAAAGTAAATCTTAATATTAGGATAGAAATCCATTTGAACATAAAAAAAATAGAAATAATAATAATAATTTGGCCGGTCCTTCGCACAAATCAAGGTCACTTCCTTCACTATCACATGAACCACATAAATTGTGATCATGAAAAGTATTTCACTATTTGTGTGTAATGCTCTGTTTGACACAGTAAAGGCCGTAAGCAAGCTTACAAGCGTACATTTTTGTTTCTTTTCAAATTTCACTATCTCACGTTAGCAAGTAGCTTATCATCTAAAAACCAAACATTAGAATAATACAAATACAGTTCTATGTCTACACTACACTCTCCATTCCTTAAGTACATCAAAATGTACTTACTTACTTGGTTTTTTTCCACCTCCTCCTGATTAATTGTTTGTTTATAATTTATAGATAATAGATCCCCAGCTTTTTTTAGCCACCCTTTTTAACTGTTTGGCTGACATTACATTATTATTTAAATTTGTTCACCTTATTCGAATTTAATACAAGGACCGCTTCACTTTACCGTTCGACTGATAATAAACGAAACTTCACAACATTTCTGTACTGGACTCTTCAATAACAAAGCAAAATCTCCAGTTATAATCAAAAACAAAACACCAAAACGATCATCCAGATGCTCGAAACACGATTACAAAATAGAGCACAGAACAATCAAACATTTCAAACCTGAATGAACTTTTATGATTGTTGTATATATTTTTTTTTTTATATTTTATGAATCGCTTTTCACTCGCGGCTGTGATTAATCACATTTCGATCTTCAAAAGAACTCGAATAAGACTCAGATGATTTGGGGCTTTAACAATTGCCAACGAGGAAGTTCTGAGAAATTTGTTTACCGATATCTAATATTGCTAAGATTACTGTTAATAAAAATAAAAACCATTTATTGTATTTCATAAATAGGTGGTTAATTAAAGGAATACGTCAAATGTGCAACATTAATTCAGTACAAGTTTTGTAAAATTAATTAAGCTCTCCTCTTGTTGGCTTTAAAGTATAGCCGCAGTTTGAATGTTGTTATGTTACCCACTGTAGATAACTCATACTGTGTAAGTTTTATTTTTAACCGGTATTCCCCGAATTAGACAGAACAAAATATTGATACATACATAATCTCGTTTTGAGAGATTCACGGAATGAGAGTAATACTGAATGATAGCAAGAATGCTTAGCAGTGTCGGCAACTCCCACAGGTTTCCGACCAAACCAGCGCTTTTCAAAAGCTATTTTTACATTTGACTGTTGTCAATACAGAGCGATTTTCGATAACCGTAATGGCTCATACAAAATTGTCTGTCTCGTTTTATCGCATTAAAAAACATCCAGCATTGACTCCAGGAACTCGTTGCAGATAATTATGAAATTTGTTTCCCATGGCATATTTATTTATCTGCACAGATTTTGTAATTTGAAGCCTTACCGCCTTTTGTAACAAATTACAATAAAAACTACTCCATGTTGAATTCTACTGCTCAGTTAATTTAAAAACAATTAAAAATATGCGTATAAAAACACAGTGGAATTAAAAATAATATAGCTATACAAAATAAAATATAAAAAAGCAATGCAAGCATATCAAATACAAAATATCAATAAAGCGTACATCAGTATTGAAAAAGGAGGAATGAAACAATCAAATTTTACAGTTTCCAAATGAATGAACAAATTATTTTTAAATAGATTACGAAATGTAAAAAAAGAATGTATTATTAGTCGGTGAAAATATTTTCAATGTACTGGGGAGTGAATTGAACAATCTGGCTATTCTAACTCGAAAGGACTTATCCATATGACCATCCGCTCTGGGAATGATTAGTTGGTTAGAACGCGATGAATGACAATATGTAAATGAGTCAACAAGAAAATCCGGAGTTTGATTTTTATACATTTTGTAAAATAACAGAAGAGACCGATAATTTATGAAATCACGTAAGGAGCAACCCAAGAATTGATTTACATATGGAGTAACCTTTTAATAGAACATAGGTACTCGGTTAAATAGGTTATGTTGAAAATTATTATAATTTCTCACAGGTAGAATAAATTTAGATCAGGATTTGGAAATTGGTATTTCACCATTGTGTCAAACATACTGGTTTCAGAGAAAACGAAAAGGTTTTTCCTGACTAAAAAGCATATGTCAATTATCTGCAATATATTCAAAACCGCGATCACGGCCGCTGTTTAAAGGAACGGTGATGTAAAAAACACAGTCGCTAAGAACGGTGTTCCTTAAAAATCACTGGATGGCTGATCTCCAGCTGACACCATAAATGTGTAGGTACACAATAAATAAGAATAATTATAACATAGTTCCATATTCTGTATGTTTTTTTTTCTTATTTTGTGTTTTGTTGTGGAATACGTATGTTTGTATTATTAAGTTCTTTGTTCCGATATTTTTATTCGTGATGGTGTCATCCAGAGGATGACTAAATATTAAATTAGCAGATAAAACAGAAAATGGTCGACAAACAAATTATTAGGTGTCGTCACCAATTATTATTATTGTGATAACAAATACAATTTGAACGTTCTAACAGAGGAATGAAACTTATCAATCCAAGAATTAGCTCTTTAGTATCTGAACGACAATTCTTGATATGTAGTATTCGTCTCTGGAATAACCTCCCGTCAACATTCAATTTATAAGCAATGCTTTAACATTCAACAGAGCTTTTTAAATTCTTCTATAATTTGTAAAATATAATATTTTAATTTAATTTATAATAATTTAATTGTCAAAAAAATATGATACAATCCCCGCAGTGAAACATATTAGATGTAAAGATCTATAGATCTTGTAGTGCGTGGTGAAACAAATAAATAATCTGACTATATTCATTGTTATACGTACTGTTAAGTTATAGTTAGAGAAAACAATCAGAAAATAACCATTTCTACCAGTTTTTATTCTAATTTTTTTATAAGCGAATCGCCCCAATATTTATATATATTGGTTGTAGTAACTATTTAAAAAAAAATAAGATTTCCAATGCTAAATCTCAATCAGAGCTCATTTGCCGACGCTATGGCCTAAATATTTCTACTTCGGCGAATTGGAGGGAAAAAAACAATTTAAAAACAAAATATAAGTAACTAAATTTTTAACAATTTAAAATTAGTTTAATGTATAATTTTCTTCTAAGATATACCCACATTCATAAAAATTGCAGGTTTAATGTTCAAGTTACTTTTATAAAAACATACTTTAAACATACAGTAATTGTTTCGGAATATGAGGGATAGTTTATATTAATCGAAGGCCATTTTTGTTCGTCTAGTTCTACTGAAAAAGAGATTGGAATTCTGTTGAAATCTTTTATCTTCTTCATTTCATTTTTTTCATGCCCAATAACAAAAACTCAGATAAAACCCTGGGTATTTTGATTGTCGAATTCTGATGTATAAATGACAGTCTGCAGACAGTTATAACTCACGGCACAATTTTCAGCTTTATTTTTAATAGTTTTGATAGCCTTAAAATTCTTAATTTGGCCTTTTTGTTTTCTTTAAAAAAAAAACTAAACAAATAATGAAAATGTAATCAGCTGTTTGCACTTATATTTATACAATAAAAATGAAAACAAATGAAAATGGATCAACACTTGATTTTGCGGAAGAGAGGGATGTTACAGATTACGAGAAAATAACAGCTATGTATACATATGACAATGCCCAACACAATATGGTAGAGCTATAAGTTGGTGCCTGTCATAAAATCTTTTTGAGCGTGCGTCGCTTTTTTGTTTAAATAACAGTGATCCAAACTTTCGACTATAAGAATTATCAAACCAATACGTAAATTACGAGTGGGTCGGCCAATGAATTAATACTTTTGTATCCAGAATTGACCAAATGTATTGATTAAAGCTTATAATACATTTGGTCAATTCATTTCATTTCATTCATTGGTTTCATTGTAATATTAAAAAGCCTATAAGTCCAATTAATCTATATTACATGGTGTCTTAACAAGTAGATAACACTATATTATTAAATTAAATTATTAAATTAAACTGTCGCAACAATGGCTCCCCAGCCAAATAATAAATATATATGACAAGAAGAAATAATAAATATATCTATTCCAAAGAATATTGTCGGAAAACGTAAAAACGATCGCAAATGCAATGGAAGATGGTTTCTAAGTCTGGCTACGCTTACTACAAGCGACACAGAAATACAGCTTTCTTACAGATCTGCTGAATACAAACTGCCTTCGTAACATTCCTACAGTTCAACATCGTCTTATTTTAAATAAAATTTAAAAACGCGAATTCTTCGATGTTATCGAAGGGAAAATGTTGGCAACACTTGTGTGACAGACTAAATTAAAAACTGTTGACTCAGTTTGCAAATTAAAGTCAGTATAGCAGTGAGCGGCGCTCGCGAAACAGTACGTGAAAACATCGGTGTGGCACTTACACTTTCCGTGCAAACGGTTTTTTTTCATATATTCGGTGGATATATTGCGTTTTTTTAGTATAAATAATAAAAAAAAAATGTCTAGTGACGAATCAACATCGACTCAAATTTCCACCATTTCCAATACAAATGAACTGAAACCACATAAAGCAGAACAATGGGGTATGTGCAATTGATTTGATCTCATCTATATAATGCAACGCAAACATACAAAGGAATATTTATATACATATGCATGTATTTGATTATTTTATATTCTAGAAATCAATTTGGTCGGAAATTTTCTGCTGGGACTTTATCATCGATTGGTTATTGGCCCACAAAACGATTGGACTTGTAAGAAATCCGACATTCGCAAGGAATTTCAAAGTTTTGTAACCCCAGAGCTGAGCAAACGCCTTAAAGGCCTTAATGGTACCGATAATGTAAGTACAATAGTCTAATATAATGATCGTATAAATCTTATCAGTGTTTGTGTTCGGCAAAAACACAATTCGACAATGTATTTAAGTCAGGTCACCCAGTCTTTATTTCGCAAATACAATTTAGAAAGCTAAAAATTCTTTACAATACGTAAATGCATTTTTTGATAATTTTTTTTTCCAAAAGCAATCAATTGAAAATTCACAATTTCGTTTATAAAAAATCGTTATGTTGGTATTATTTTTAATTATTTATGTCGTGAAACAACTTTAGCCACATACATAAATTTGTTTGGTAGTGGGTAGCGTTGCCGTACATATATGTACGGAAATCTGTAAATTTCAAAACAAAAAACAGTTTGTTTTTAAAAAACGGTTTTTAATGATTAGCGTTATGGGCTTTTTATGGACTTTGTGGATCACACATGTATCCTTAAGTAACTCAATACATTAATTTAAATTATAGGAATGCATTTATATTTTTTTTGCACATATTTTAAAAAATCTGTTTTTTTGGTTTAAAATAAATAAATGAGTCGAGGTTGATCTTAATTTTTTGTTAAAGGGACATTTAAACTTCAAATTAATTTTTGCAGTTGAAGTTTAACTGCTGTTTAATTGTCGGTATGATAGCCATATGATTGTTATAGCATTCAACGAAAGAAGATTCAAAATTATTTTGGTTCACCAACTTCCACAAATAAAAACAGTGAACAAGTTGCTGTAGGGTAAACCAACTTACCCTCAGTAAAAACATACAAGTCTCATATTCCCAAGTATCGGAAAGTCAAAAGTGAGCGTGGCTACCACCATTGGATATAACATCTGATGAAAGTCATAATAGCAACCTCAAAATACCGAATGTTATAGAAAAATATTGTATTACACGTTTTTACAAAAAGAGTTTTGAGCGAATTTATATTATTACATGATTTCTAAAGTGGGTTCATTGGTACATGCGTATGGGAGGTACCAGAAGGTGATCGACTAGGGGTCCAATGTTCTGGAGAACTTTATATGTTTATATATGCATAAAATACGGAATTTGGGTAAAATCGCATAGAGCGTAGAATTATTATTACACGATTTCTAAGGGTGCGGGATGGTACATTTGTATGGGAGGTACTAGAAGGGGAGTGTCCAGCCTTCCAAGTTTTTGTAAGAAACAACTAAATTTTTATCAAAAACTTTGTCTACCTATAGCTTTACTAAATACATAATTTGTGCACGATCGCGTTGGGCATACTGATATTATTATACGATTTCTAAGGGGGCGGGACGGTACATTTGTATGGAAGGCACCAGACCCGACTTCCTAGTTTTTGTCAGAAACTTTAGCTTTACTAAAAACAGAATTTGGACAAAAGTCGCGTTGGGCATATTCTGTTTTTGATGTAACGAAATAGAAGATTTGTATCGGAGGTACCCCAAGGGATGTGGGGTGTGGCCATATAGCCAATATGCAATCCCATAAGTAGTTTTGGCCCTTAATCATGGCAAAGGCCCAAAATGTCTTATGTTCAAAGATTTAGATCGCAATGAGAATGGCAAAATTAATTGTTATTTACGTCAAATGTTTTCCTATTATAGGTTCATATCGCACCCTAAATACAAAAGGGTAATAACTCAAACTTTTCCAATACTTACTTTTTTCCATAAATTAATTTAGAGTACACATCTCGAACAAAAATTTCATTCACATTACTATCTTCTTTAACTGGAAAAATGCAGTTATGTATATTTTTTTGTGGGTCGCTCTGTTTCCCTCCATAAAACTTGTAAGCAGAAAATCGAATGAAAATCCTATACTTTTTGTATATATATCACACCCTATGTAGAATGGGCCGAGAAGTGCGCTCATGTGCAGATGATCCCAAAACGTACACTTACTTTACTTATTTCCCTTAACATTCCATGAAGGAACAGACGGGGAACTTCTCTCGAATCAGTGAGCTGTGTACGATATAATTTGTATACTCACTGACCGGGACCTACTGTTTAAAGCCGGCTCCGAACGGCTAATGCTTGCCTAGAGAAGTTTTACATGGCTTAGAGATTACTCTTTTACTCGTAAAGTCGCCAACATTTACGAGGTGGAAACAGCCGCCGAAAAATGTTTGATGGTCTTACCCGGTTTCGGACTCAAGTTCTTCTGAGTGATAATCGCGCACACTACCTACCACACCACGGCCGCCCACAAACGTACACTCCCATCTTAAATAACAGATACAAATTTGCAGGGAAATTTGCTGATTTTTTGCATACGTAGTAATTATTTTGTTTTTATTTTCGAATTAAATCATCTTGTTAATTCAAAAAACACGAAAAGTCGACGTTTGGTTGCAACTATATAATCCTATTTTAAATCATTTCCTTCATCTGTAGATTTCGTAAAAACTGTAGTGTTGAGCAATATTCAAAGTAAGGTTGTATATTATTACTGATGTAATTGTTGAAAATTTTCTCCGAATTCGTCTTAAGAATGTAACGTTTTTAGATAACTTATTGCAGATATATTTAAAATGCGAATCGAATTTCAAGTTTTTATTTATAATAATTATTTTCCAAGGTACATGTCAATTAATAAACTCCATTGTTATACTTGCACTACTTACAGTTTTACCTGAATTAATATTCCATTCACTACACTAGTTACAGTTATATATAAACTGAGTGTTAAAAATTTAGATTTGCCCAAAAGTTACGTCCTCGTTTGAGCATGACGTTTCCTTATAATTTCGGTAAATTTTCTAAATACTCTTGAGGAACATTAAAAAAACCCGTTTTTTTTTGCTATATGCTGTTTACATTCAAAAATTCCGAAGTCAGATCTCGCTTTTGTTCCAACATGTATCACATGAGTATAATAATACATAACTTAGTATCCAACAATTTGATAACTTCTAACAAACAATCCATCACGTTTCGTAAAAAAAAAATTATTATACATTTTTTTTCATATTATATATATGTTTAGAGCAACGCCTTTAATTTACATTTTCTTAGAATCTTGTATCACTTATACTTACTTATGTTGGTCCCACAACTTAATATACATAATTACTTCCAAACACTTCTGTCTTGTGCTTCCGACATGTCACATCCATCTCAATCGCTGTATTTTGATGATGTTAACTTCGTTGATTTTATGATGTAGCACTTCTGGTTACATTTTCTCTCCAATAGGATTTTTCTACTACATCAATATAGTTTCTATTTACATGTGATTACCATCATATCTGAAGCCAAAACAATTATTTAATTAGTTTATTCGTACAGAAATACAAAAGCCCTTGGGCGAAAAAAAAATTATTACACTTGTTCAAACTCCGAAGAAATTAGAAATTATTTAAAATTAAAAATGTATCTCTATTTACAGATTGGTACCCTTATGCACCGCTGCGGTTATCTCTCCAATACACCGAGAAATTGTAATTTGTATAAACTGAAGGGTAGAATCTTATTTGAATTCCGCAATAAAAAATTGGTTGAACAAGATAAACGTAGGGTTAATGATGATGCCAATTCAGACACAACAACCGGACCGGAAGACATCTTAAGAAGTTTAACTCAACAGCATAAAATTCTTGCCTTACAAGGTAAATACTTTAAAAAATCCTAACCGTTAACAGTTGTCTAATGTGTCTGTTTTTGTTACAAGTAGTTAATTATGAAATCGACGAAGACTCCCCCGAACATCCCTTACAATACGAAGGGACGACAATGGAACCGCGCCGTCCGAATTATCATCCTACCAACATGAGCTGTTTTCTATGCCAATTGGATTTCCCAACAATGGATAGCTATGAGGAACACATACAAAAACACAATGATGAAACTGAATTTGAATATTTAAAGGAATTGAGTCGATTGTAGGTTTTTTAGAAATGTCAATTATTAGCACAGTTCTCATAATAACAACCAAATATTGTTTAATTATCCATTCAGCGACTCGCCGATATTTTCGCTATCCTACAGGTTGTGTAAAAATTCTCACCATTTCTGCTTTACCATCGCAAGCAAAAATACCAACTTGGTAATTGAGAAAATAGTCATTATACAGTCTCGTTCAATGTTTTATGTTCACAATATGCGCGTACCCTATGATATGCCTGCAAGTGGTAGTGAACATTTCTATGTCGATTCTCATCTATTTGCAATGTTTGTGGAACAACCCATTGTTTTAGTATGCCACATAAAGGACAGCAAGGATACGCGTATTATAGAGGAACACCATTTTATGGTAAGCATATTTATAGGATTATATTCGTTTCTTACCATTTGTTATTTTGTAAAATACATTTTCAGCGCGCATTGGAGTTTCCCAAAGTGAATTTCGCAATTAAACCATATCGATTGCCTTCAAATAAGTGAGTATTAGAATTGCAAATACTAAACTATTTGAAATGTTGAAATAACATGTGTCGTGCTTCGTTTCCTTTTTTGATTTGCAGAACTTTTACATCGCATTTTAAACTACCAGACTATTTTCCTCCTTTGGAAATTCGCAACGCTTTAAAAGATGATTTCATTTATGAAAAGCTTATGAAAACATCAAATGAATTTCGCGATTATGTAAGAAATGGTAAGATCTTACAGCCGCAGACCATAGGACCGACATTGACTACACTGTTGCATATCGAAGATATGGATGCCATAAAAGAGTATTTAAATTTGTTGCAACACAATGTAAAGCTACGAAGTTTTGGCGATAATTACACTATGAGGGTAAGTCGGAATGATTTAAACCAATCAATGAATTTCAAAACAGAATATACGGTTTGGTTTTAAATCCTTAGATTCGTACAAAACAACATGTACACATTGAAAATGTATTATCGCTTTTCGATGATGTTATTATTACGACGCGTAAAGATATAAAGGCAGATTCGGAAAGCCTCGTGAAGTTGATTTTGCAGAATAGAGATGACATGAAAATGTCTGATACATATGTGGGACAAATTGAGGACGTCAATTCGGGACGTGTCAGTTTTAAATGCTATAAAAAATTGGATTTGCAGCGCGCATATACTATTATATTCCGACCATCTCGCTTACAATTGCGCTATCAATATCGTGCTATGGAGTTGTTGCCGGTGGTAATGCAATTTCTGAAGAAATTCCTCTTTCCAGGTCAATTGGTGCGAAAGGAACCGTCATCGTTAAGGTTTGAATTTTGAGCAAACACTATGCTAAGAAATTTATATTGATGTGAGTTTATTTTTCGAATATTGCAGCTTGGAGCTGTACAACAAAAATATATGCAATAATCCCGAACAATTGCAAGCTGTACGTAATATTGCTGAAGGTCCACGTAATGATGCCACCTATATAATATTTGGACCACCAGGTACGATACGACCTCAAGTTTGGCCTTTTCCATAATAGTGATTATTCCGAACCGTTTCACTTTAGGCACTGGCAAGACAACAACATTAGTTGAGTCTATACTACAGGTTTTGAAACGAGATGGTACGAAAATTTTAGTCACTGCTTCGTCGAATAGTGCATGTGATGAAGTTGCATTACGATTGTGCAAAACCCTAAGCACGATCGATATGTCTCGTGCCATCGTAAGGATTTATGCTCAATCGAACGAGGCGCGTATGGATACAATTGATGATTTACTCCTGGAACATTCGAATATGTATAGTGTACATTTTTATCCAGATGTTGAAGTGTTGCATGAATATCGCATTGTAGTCTGTACGACGGCTGTCGTGGCCAAATTGTCTACGGGTAAATTTGGACGTCGTGATAATAGCAGTACGTTGTATACGCACTTGTTTATAGACGAAGTTGCTGCCTCAACGGAAGTTGAAACCTTAATGGCCATAACATCGATACTAACACCCAAGTCATGTCTAATCATTGCTGGCGATCATAAGCAGTTGGGACCAATTGTCAAATCTAAACGTGCTGAGGAATTTAATTTGGCAGTATCATTAATGGACCGTCTTTTAGAGCGAGAATGTTATCGTGTCAATACCGATACGGGTGATTATAATCGCACCATACAATCACGTTTGCGTTTGAATTTTCGTTCTCACCCGGCTATCGTAAATCTATATAGTGGCATGTACTACAATCATGACTTGGAAGCTAAAGCCAACATCGGTATGTACAATATTTGTGGTGAACGATTTGCGTGCTATGGTCTTTGTTAAAAGTAGTCCGTAGAACGTTGTACTATATTTGGTGTTCAATTTGATCATCTTATCATCATACTGTTTTATACCTCACAGATGATGTTTCACTAGTCAAAGATTGGCATATGGCACCGAGTAAGGATTTCCCAATAATTTTCCATTCTGTCGACGGTAAATCATATTCTGACAATCACTCCTTTAGGTAGGTAGCTGAATAATGCATTTGTCTGTTTTCTGATATGCAATACTTTTTTGTTTGTTTGTAGTTTGTACAATTCAGATGAAATAAATATTGTAATGGATTATGTCAAAGATTTGATGTACTTTGGTGTTAATGGCAAACCAGTGAATGAATCTGATGTTGGTATAATATCCCCATATAAAAAACAATATCTTCGGATACGCGAAGAATTAAATTTGCGCAAGTGGTACGGAATAGAGACGGGATCAGTAGAGTCCTTTCAAGGCAAAGAAAAGGACATCATCATTGTTTCATTTGTGCGATCTGGCACACAGACACTGGGTTTCTTGGAAAGTCCCAGAGTAAGTAAAACATAACTATAATATTGTACAGTAATTCTATTCAAAATATACATATTTTGAAAGATAACTTTGACAATATAATTACAATGACATATTTATGTGATTTTCAGCGCTTAAATGTTACCCTTTCGCGTGCTAAATCATTGCTTATTTTAATTGGAAATGCCAGTACTTTATCTATCAATCCTGACTATGATTACATTGTCAAAGAATGTCAACGGCATAAGACATTAATTGGCAGTCTTGCTAATAAACACGCACCATATTTCAATAATGATGAGAAACAAGACAGAAGACGAAATAATAGATATAAACCATATAATAACAAGGATAGTCCCGTAGATAAGGTCAACGAAAGTCTGAAGGATCTCAATTTGAAAAATAACACTGAGAATGAGAATTCAAAGAATGAGAATTCAAAGACGAAGAAAAATCAACGATGTCAGCGAGGTGCTAAAACGTATTTATCTGATAAGGATAAGGATAATAAAAATAATATTAATAACGAAAGCGATGATGATAATGATGTTGCTGATGCCGACGACGAAGACAACGATAATCAACCCACAACTCCCAAAGCTTCGGGAAAAAAGAATCTATCACAACCCACGAAAAAAAGTAATTCATTTTTTAATAACATATGATTAGATAGAATTGTTCCCCCTCTGATAGCAATCGATATAATGCCGGTCAAGGCAACTGATTCCGTAATGGAATGTTATGTTTTTGGCGATTCAAATAATTACAAACGTTAAGTAATAAACTCTATACTTTTTATATTTATGATTGAATTTCTCATGAAATTCCATTGATGGTTAATATAATGTTGTCCGGATATATGTCAAAAGTAGTCATGATATGAAAATTGCAACGTTTTTGAGAAAAAGTGTCGTTTGTAGCGCTTTAAGCATTAAAAAAAATTATTTTTTTGTATTTAGAACTGTGTCTGGAATTTAGATGGTCCATATCAGTTTTTAATTTTGTTTTGTTCTTAATATTATAGAAAATCAATCCCAAAATCAAAACGTCGGAAAAGGTCACATTTCGAATGGGGGCGATAAAAAAAATGCCAAAGACAGCCCAGCATCTAACTCAAATTTAGAAGCGTATTTCAATGAGTTGCCAAATGTGCCAAATACTGATACCAAAACACCCACTCCATCGTTAACGACAGTACAATCACCGGCGATGCATATGAATCAAGTGCCACCGTTGATGGCTGTAGGGCAAAGACAACAAACTCCACAAATGTATCAGCTCAATTATACACAGCCTTATCCTTTTAATCCAACGCAATTTGGTCCTCAAATACGGTATGGACCTCCACAACAAATGGAGAGTCTATTGGGAATGCCGCCGCCAAATTATAATATGGGACCACATCAAAATCACCAACAATGGCAACAAGGTCACCAACAATGGCAACAAGGTCATCAACAAGGTCAACAACAATGGAATCAATATCAGCAAAGGCCACAAGCGAACATGTACATGCAACAGCCGGTGCCACAACAGCATCAGTTTCAATCTGTTGGAACAGATAGACGAAAACAACAAAAGACTCCTTGTAACAAAAACAACACCCCTTTGTCAGCTGACAACTTAAAAACTAAAAACGACACAAAAAGTAAAGATATTACATCGGAATCGAAAAGTGCACACCGTCCTCGAAATGGGAAGACAAACCAGCAGACCAACATCGCCAATGAATATAATGAAAATAATGAGGAGAATAAATCGTCAACGACTAAGACGCCAGGAAAACCACATCTAGCTCATGCTATGAAAAAGAGTAAGAAATTGTATTTGTCGTATATTATAATTAGAAGTTAGATGCAAAAGTAAGACTGATTGAAAAGGAATATTGAATTATCGGACCAGAATTAATCACGAGTAGATTGCAGCGGTAGTGCGCGCATACCTAACTACTAACCTTTCGTATTAGGTTTGCTCGTCAAAGTCCAAAAATTATAAAACAAAAAAGGGCAAAAACTTTAGTCTGAAATATGAACTTTAATGCAGCTTATGGAGGGTAACGCACCCGTTACAGGTACAATTAATTTTTTGCCAGTTCAGTATACATTTTCAGGTATGTGCTGGATATCACTATTGTGAATTGATTGTGATTGTTAAATCACATTCGAAAGATAAGAAACATCGAAAATCAGCTGAAAAAAAATTGAAAGTACATGTGTACGTACGAGTTCATATGAAAAATGTCGTCGCAAGAACAACTTCTCGCAACAATTGTTGCAGTCCGCCGCTGCACAGTGGATGGAAATCATTTTTCGTTGGCCAAAATTTGTAATTTTGGATAGATATTTAGTTCAGCTTGACTCAGTTTTAATTACATACATTAAAATTTATTAAGGACTTTTTAAGGAATTCTAGGTCAAAGTTAATCTTTTGTTTTTTTTTTTAATTTTTAGAGTGAAATATAGGTTTATTATTTATTAAAAATTTTAATATTTGGATTTTATAGTAATTATAAATATTTTTTGTAATAATGGAATCTTTTTAATGTTACACTCAAAAAAATGTTTGGACTAAAAAAAAAATAGTAAAATCTACTGGAGATTCTGCTCTTATTACAGAACAATTAAATTAAAAATTAATTACACTCAAAGAATTTTTCCAAATATCCATTGTTTGCGTTGTATTAGTCGAAGGCTCTGAATCTTCCAAAATCTTTTTCAATCGCAATGGTACAAATGATACCATGAACATATCTGAGTCCGAAATATTTCCACATACAACTTGTTTGTATTGTTTTTGTCCCGAAGAACCATCACATCCCCATTTACAAAAAAGAATTAACTTTGTGTTTCCATATTTCTTTAACTCCTGTTATTGGTTGTAGCAAGCGTTCGGCTGTGTGATCAAGTAGAGATTGTAGTTGTACCTCTGTCGAAATTGGTGTGATTGTAATAGTGTCCTTTGACGGCGTCCGTACACTTAAAGTATTAACTTATTACTGAGTAAACACTTAACGAATCCGTAATTGTATAGATTTGTAGACACATGATATTCACACATTGATCTTTAATTTCATAGCTGGTAGTACTTAAATTGAACAAAACTGCACTTGACCTTAATATCAGGTAAAACTAATTAGTATCTCGCCAATATGGGGTTGTGTTTTATATTTAGTGGTTTAATGTTGCGGTTATTGACACACTTATAAAAATGAATTTGTTGACCCTAAAATTTGATAACAGATAAATTTAGAAACAGATTATGTCTACTGTAGAACCTATTGTGATAATTTTATGACTTATTTTTTGCCGATCAAAACAAAGCCATAAAATTAATTATTGCATTAAATCTATAAAATACCTAAAGCACATACATAATACACCATTGTATACGAGTACTTTGGTTTATTAAATATAACATTCATGTTTAATATAAAAATAAGAGCTTAGGAATTTAAATTCCTTTTCTACTTTATAATTATAATACAGCCCTGTTCCATTTCATTTCACTTTTCACTTTCATTCCAACAAAGTGAATGTTACCTGTGACAAATAGGGGTTGAAATTATCAACTTTTTTTAAATCAATTATTTTGTTTAGTAAATGGCTTTAAAATAAAGGTTGAACTATCCAAATAGACAGAAAACATTTCAAACTTTGTGTCTCCATTACTTTTTACTCGATTAATTTATCATTCAATATAAAAAAAAGAATTTTCATTTTACTTTCGCCGAGTATTTTCAATTGATCCACATTCTCCAAAATTTCGGCGAAAGTGAAAGTTGTCACACCTATTCACTCAAAAGCGAAAGACAGAACAGGGGCGATTATTTTTTAACAATGTGTACGTGATCATTTGAGGTTTATATGGAAGGAAACATTTACAAAAACATTTATAAATTTGTTTTTTTATTTTTAACTTAAAAAGGACTACGTTAGTTTATTAAAAATTACTATTAAATCAGTTCATTAATGTGTGGATATTGAGATATCTCGCATCTTCTCCTAAAGTTATGTTACAGATTAGCGATTTTAACGTGGACTATTTTAAAACCAGCAAGTTGGTGTAGTCTTTTTGTAGAATAAAACCATGGTAGCTTATATATCATTTTGAGTAGTTTATCATTTTTAAAATGTATTCTGCAATCGAGTATGACTCCTAAATATTTAACTTTATATTTCCATTCAATATCGTAATTTAAGAAACGAAGACGTTTCCTTGTGAAAAAAATTGCCTTGGTTTTGTCTGGATTTATTAGTATTCGCCATTTATTGAAATAGTTGTTTAGCTCAGTTAACGCTGACTGTGGATTGATGATGATGTTGATAGAGTATACATCCGAACTCAAAAACGATGTGTCATGATGCATCAGGGAATCGTTGGTATATCGGCTGTATAGATGTTATATAAAATTGGAGACAGACATGAGCCTTGTGGACATCCGGCTGTTAAAATTTTTCGCTCTGAATAAGTTGAACCCAGGTACACTCTAAAAGTTCAGTCGCTCAAAAAACTTTGAATTATTTTTATAATTTCCATTGGAAAATTTAGTGTCTTTAGTTTAAAGATAAGGGCGTTGTGTCAGACGGAATCACAGGCTGATTTGATGTCTAGCAAAATCATTCCATTAGATGTAGGCAAACATTAAAGTTATCACGAACCAGCTTCCTGATTTTCATCAGCGCTTCACAACTGCTTCTTTTCTGAATCAAAATTTGTGAGAAGGCAGTATGTCGTTTGTATCAACGAAGTTTAGAATTTTTCCTAAAATTTGGCTTAAGGAAGATTTAAGGCTTATAGGTCTGTAGGAGAGGGGTATTCTAGCGGTTTTATTTGGTTTAAATTATCGTAATTTGATTTTTTTTAGAGTAATTTTATTAAAATGAAAAGTGTTCTACCCGCGGGTCGTCGCGGGTACAAAGGAATATATATGGTTAAAGAAGACACTTTCACCTTTCTCCGGGTGGTACACGTTTCATGTTCCCTAGAAGTTCTATTCCACTAAATTTTAAATTTGAAAAAAATATAGTAGTTTCAGTAATATTTCATAACGCTCCTAATACATACATGTATATTGATAGCTTGCGAGTAGTAACCATTTATTTTTGATAAAAAAAAACACCTTTTTCTGAACTTAAAAAATCAGTTGAGTTTGACAGCATTGTGTGCTGTAAACAAAAACACAATACCATAAATTGTCAAAGCATTTAGGCAAAAGTATGGACAAAAAACATCAAAATTCTGATTTGTTATTTACAATAATGCACGAAATTGTAGGTTTTTTAACAAAACAATACACAATTACACAATGAAGTGATTAATTGACAAAAAATAGTGTGTTGGTAAATTCTAACATTCGTTTCTGTCAGCATGTGTCAAAATTTTACTGCCAAGGAATTTTTCGAAAACGGACGGCAACAACAACAAGAGAAGTTACTCTTGCGACGACGTTTTTGAAATGAACATGCACATGTAGATCCTAAGTTTTTTTTAGGTGATTTTCTCTATTTTTCTTCTGTTGCGAAGACAATATGTGTACTCAACGGGCAACAAATGAGTTGTAGGTGTATTGGTAGGGTAATTCACACACATTTTTGCAACTGGCAGGCCTACTGCCAACCACAATTTCTTGGCAGTGAAAATTTTACAACGAATGTTATACAGCCCGATTCTGAATACTCCCGGGGAATATATATTTTTTCGAGAAGAAAATCCTACTATTTTGAAACAGACCGCTCTTATTATTATTCGCTCGGTTTGTGTAGAATAGGATGATATTGTTCTCGTAAAAAAGAAAATTCCCCGGGAGTATTCAGAATCGGGCTGATAGTTCCTCAACACATTTTGTTGTGCCAATTTATGGGATAATATTTCGTGTTGTTAAAAAACTAAAATGTTGTGCTATATTTTTAATAAAGAAAATATGTACATGTGTTGCAGCGCCCTGCCGGTACATCCCATGCAAGCAGACCATTCTATTAGTTGTTGAATTCATCTAATATCTTTAATGTAACCAAAAATTAGCTGTTAGAATTACAATGTGGACATTTGGATAGCAGAATGTAATTCGATAAGCTTTCCAACGATACCCATTTTGTCCGGATCCGACGTTATGGGACCGTAACTCTGAAATTTATACTTGCGTTTTTTTTTTTAACTTCTTAAAATCAATAGTGTTTTCTGTGGTGAAAATTTGAGGCAAATTGGAGAATCGTCAAAATAGTAAAGTTCCACAAAAAATTTTATTATTATAAAGAGAAGATATCACTGATGTTTTTTTTTTTTTTTTTTTTAGAAACTCAAAACCAAAACGGTGGAAAAATCTCCAAAGCAAATCTATCAATAAATAAAATAAAGGAAGTAACAGCTGCACAGCCGAAAACAGCAACTCCTCGTTCATTGCACCCAAGACCTGCATCGCCAAAAGATGTTCAGGGGCCTTTAAAGATCCAACAACAGCTGCAAGCGCAGACAACGGGATCGCCTACAAAATTAGTCGCCACACAAAATCCGTCTCTGTCCAATAAGAAACCACAGCCACTAGAGCGATCTAAACAATCATCACCCAAGGTTATTGCCAGTATACCGTCAATATCACCTGGTAGATCTACAACAACGCAAGCCGCTACCACTACATCTACAACCAGTTCAACTGATGCCTCCTTTAGGTCCTTGACTAGACCCAACGCCGCTCCTATTATTAATCTGACGAGTCAAGCAGGTAACAATGCGATACCAACTGAAGCTTCCGTAGGAAATACTCGGAATTCCTCTAGTGGTTTAAATCGAACTCCAATTGTTTACCCAATTTTAAACCAAAAATCCAATAATCCATTTGACCAAACAACAGAAACCACCAATGTGTCAGACTCGCTTAGAGCATCTATTCCAGGCGCAACACCAGGCACCATCAATGTGTCAAACTCGCTTAGAGCATCTATTCCAGGCGCAACACCAGGCACCAATGTGTCAAACTCGCTTAGAGCATCTATTCCAGGCGCAACATCAGGCACCACCAATGTGTCAAACTCGCTTAGAGCATCTATTCCAGGCGCAACATCAGGCAACACCAATGTGTCAAACTCGCTTGTATCATCAATACCAGCTTCGAATTCATTAGCTGCCAATAATCAACGACATTCATCTGTTAATAGTCCAAGTAATTCTTATACAAGATCTTCTTCAATTCGGACTGGTGCAGAAGCGCTGCATTATAACCAACCCCACCGTCCTGTTAGAAGTCTGGAATTCCCAGATAAGAAGAAAGATAATTGTGTTATTGCCTAATACGCTTGAGTCGAACTTTGAAAGCTCTCCTCTTTTTTCCTCTATGTACGTTAGATATATATAGATTGTGGTACAATGATGTCCAACGTGTGAAGTGTTAGAGTTTTGGTTTAACGTTTAGTGACTATAAAAGTGATGTCCAATATATAATAGGGAGATCAACTAGATTTTAGGTTTATGTAGTTCGTTGTTTATGCAAGTAATTAATATTATTTTACACCTAAACTACCACTGATTTATTCGAGGGTAATTCGTATCAATGGTTCAGACCCGCTGCTGGCCTAATTATTTTAGAAATCTTTATGGTAAATTTTAAACCATAAATCGAATTCGAATAATAAGTGGGTGTAAAGTATACTAGAGATACTCATATATAGTCAATGATGTGCCTTAAAATCATAGACAGATGAAGTGTTTCTAATGCCAAAAATATTGTGTAGTTGTTTTTATATATACGTCCTTCAGATGGCTACTCCCCCCTCTTGAAGGTAATACATTACTTATGCCTTGATTGAACACCTCTACACATATGAAGTGGCGAAAGGAGTTCTATGAACTCCTCGAATTAAACTACTCTTTTATGATGCATTAATTGCATCAATCGTAAAACTACAGAACATTTTAAATGTTGTGTTTGTTGGACCACCGCCTTAGGCGTGTGTACCAGTTGAAGATGTAAAAATGTAAACATAAATATAATTCGAATTTTCCTTTTCTAAATGATTTATACGTACTCATCGTTATGTATACAATTGATTTTTTTTATTTAGTAATCAATTATACATTATTGGTCGGTCTTAATTCGTGCTTGCAAAATATCTGTGTCATTTTTCAATATCGTTAAGATTCTTGCAAGGTACTTCCTTCGTTTATCGTAAAGAAATCTCCCCCGGAATTGACTATGCTCAGCATATTTGGTGGAATTTATAGGATTACTCTCACCTTTTTTATTAACACCAGTTACGTGGCAAAAACACCACACAAAAAGTTAAAAAATTTAGTGCTTTATATATTTTTCTCATCCTGGAAGATTAACTTCTGAAAGAAAATATATATAGATCCTGATAAGATCTGTTTAATTCCTTCTTGCAAGAAATTTAAAAGTGCAACCAATAATAAGTATTCTCTTAAACTCAATTGAGACAGCGTAGAATAAAACACAAAGAATGAATTTCCTACCTCTCTATCTATTGTAACAGTAGTATTTGAACAATATTTTAATCGGCCGTCCGTCTACCAATGGATACGCCCACGTGACTACCGTTTGAGAATTGATGTCAAGTTCCACTCGAAAATTTGGAATTTGTAGCCCTATCTTTGAAACGCACCTGGGAAATCCAGATTAAAAAGAAAGTCTTTGTAGTCGCGGACTATAAACGAAATTCCGAAGTTATACGGTATTGACTATCTGGTATTGATAATAAGACTGTGAGTCTCAGCAGATATTGCAATGCGGAAGTTATCCCCATAGCTGTCCATTGATAATGGAATCTATGGACACGCATATTATGCTGCTGTCTTTATTGGAATACTGTTGTGTGCTATTTCACATTAGTTGGGTTAGCACCATACTAAATGTATGTCGTTTTCCAATTAACCAATATAAGTTTATTGTATTGGAACAGTTTAAGCTGGAAATATTTGTTTTTAGGAAAGATTCGATTTAGTGTGTGTTTTTTAACTGTTTTTCTTTTTTATGTATTAAATTTAAAAAAAAAAAACAATATACTGGATTATGCTACAGTATAGCTACAGCTTAAAGTAGACAATTCATGTAAGCTTTCAATCACATTGAAATGGTAGAATTCAATGATATTGAAATATTAGTTAGTAGGTGTAATGCAAAATATTAGGTACCAGGTGTACATTGAATGAATCACATGATTTCGAAGAATACATTCATTGCATGCCTAGTTGCATTTCGTAAAAACTATTCAATACATGTACTAAAATGGTAGTTTTCGGAATTAGGCGTTGGCAAACACAATCGAAAGTTAAAATTAATTGTACTCTTGCTCCTGATACAATTAAAAAAAAATAAAAGAACATCTATAAGATGACAATGCTGTCAATATATGTATATACATATTATGTACGTTTGGTTTATCTGCATATTTCGGTTATTCGGCCGTAAAAACCGTTCAGTCGTTTTGACTGTTCTGTCTACGGCGCGTAGTTGGTTTAAACGGTACATTAGTTGGAAACTTAATGTACATTTCTTTTTCATATATGACAAAATTAAATATGTTATTGTTTGTTCACACGTATTAAACATTTTATGTAAATGTCTTTGGCTTTTTAGCAATGTTTAGATTTAAACATGCAATAGTTTGTGTTGGTGATTATGTCTCCGCGCGCTTTGCATGTTCATTGTAATGAGCGAGCTATAATGACATTTACATATATTCGCACATATTTACAGGTCCAGAGCACACAGTGCCTACCTCATATATATTCATATGTACTATACATACAATATATCTAATATATCAAATATTAAATATATAATATCTGACCACCTATTTCAATATGTTGGAATAGTTAGTTATTAATGGTTTTTGGGTATTTCTCATTTATGTTTATTCAAATAAAAAAATGGTATTTCTTTTTATTTTTAAAATAAAAAAGTGTTTTTTTTTATATTTATTTATGTTTTTTACAGTTTAGTTGGATGAAGCTACACATAGCACTATGCAACAATAATGTTTGTTTCGCAATGAATATCCACTACAATTCTGATGTACTATAGTCCCCGCTGTAACGTCTATCGGGTACTCGCATCCCCTGTCGTTCATCCATCTAATACCCCTTACATAACTAGGATTTCTACACTTGTCCTCGAGATGTCCCCTTGTTAAGCCAAAAATCTATCCCCTAGACATTTTTGTCTATGGCGTTGGAGACTTGGACAATGCCAAAGGATGTGTTCTATTGTCTCCAATTGTCATGAAGTCTGGAGATCTGCTATCCCATTTGCTGGTCATATCCCTAACTGAGCAGTGACCTGTGATGACTCCTATTGCAATTCTGGGACTTCTTCTATCCAGTCCCATCAGTGCCCTCGTTCTCGTTTTATCTAGGCCCCAAGACCTTCGAAATATAGCAACCCATTCTCGTTTCTAAAATGGCAGAAGCTTAGGATAATATCCTTCAGCTTTTTGAAAAAGTAGCTGATTGGCGGTTTAACCGAGCTGTCCGCTACACACACTAGGTACAATTTTTTTTCGGAGCGAACTTTTTACGTTCTGTAAAATTAAAATTGGTCAAACCCACGTCATGTTTAACCACACGATTGTGATACAGTTACAATATATGTATTTATATACATATACATATTTATAGCAGTGAATCACATCGTACATTTGGCTGATGAAATTTTTAGAAGAAACTAGAAACTCTGCAATAACTTGTAATCTATTGCAAACCCTTGCATCAGAAATATTTGTCACACGCATTTTCATATGGATATGTATGTAAATACTAAAATGTAGATACATATCAATGCAAAAAATCTGTTTTGTTGAGATTTTTGATTCAAAAATACGCAGCAAAGACATTTACCAGAACGAAAACTTCTGCATTCAGAGTAATTGTTGATCTTAACATTTCACGGATCATTGCCACGGCCAATAAAAGCATAATATTTTGCCATGTCTTTTTTCATATCTGCAGAATAACAAAACATGTTTGTAATTAATATCCACTACGGTCCGCTGAGTACAAAAATGGTCAAAATTTGTTCTGCGGTTATGATTGTTATTTTTCTTTAAATTTTTTATGCCAAATTTGTCATAACTTGATATCGACGTTTGTTTAAGGCAAACAAAAATGCTTTTCGTTTATTTTTTTTAAGACTTAAATTAATATTATTTCAACGAAATCCAATTTAAATAATGATAAATTAGGTCTAATGAATTGAATTAAAAAAAATTAATAAAATCCTAACCAAAGGAAAAAAAGCCAAATGCTTTTAGATTACACATTACACAAAAAAAATGTGTGCAGTGCTATCCGTCGGAGAATTGTAGACATTATTTTTGGTCTTCCTACTACATCAGTAATGCAATTTTGTGAAGTACTCGATCCAGTACATGTATCAAGAATTCGATGTCTCAAGTAATGAGTCTGTGATAACCACTGAGAATGTTGCTCTAGAAAGCGACACTTTGTTCGGTTTGATGAGACCCATTTTGATTGTAACAGGAAGCACGACTGGTTTAAAGACTTTTTGAATTTTGCGTTGTCTACATTTCTTCTAATTAAACTCAAAACGTAGTTTGCTAGTGCATAGTTTGTTTTTTTTCACTCATTGGCTAGAACGCTATTAATGTAGTATTGCTAGCATTTTTTCGGCCAGATTCAGGCAGCTAAATTTTATATATTCTGCAATTACAAATTCTACATATTATCGTTGTTATAAATTCTTAACTTAACCATGTGATGAAAAATTGTTTGGCTCCGCATGCTTCCCAAACTGTGAAGCGGTCTGCCATAATTTGTAAATTCATATTTTATTTTATATTTAAACGGGAGTTTATAATGATTATACTCACTGACATTAAACACGACAGCAGTTTAACCATTAAATAAATGAAGTGTGCTTCCCAAACACACCAGATGCATTTTCCCGCCATCAAATAAATACAAAATTACGAAATAGAGATGTTATATTTTTTTTTAACCAATATTCATTACAAACACTTGGGCATAAATCTTGTGAGAATTATTACACGCTAATATTCATTTTGATACTCAGCTAAGTGAGTAGCAGCAAGTCCTCATTACTGTTTATGTCGCAAAACATAGAATTCTGTAACATGAACAGTAAAAGTAACTTGCCATAGATGAGTGAAAGCATAAACTTATGCGTTTAACATTAGAAAATAAATTACAAAATAAGAAACTTATGAAACACACTTAAATATTTAGATAGATCCTAACGACATTATCAAAATGTTTGAGAACTAAAAGGTAAGGTGAACTTAACACTATTACACTTATGTTAACAGCCTTATAAACTAAACTGCAGCTTAGTGGTAAACAATAACACCTAAACTTATCATTATTTACATGTTTAGAACATTAAATTAAAGCAAGTCGTCTTAGAATACGAATCTTAAAACTGTGTATGGGACATACGATGTCCCGATGAAGAGAGCATTGTGTCTTCTCTAAATTCTATGAGGATTTTCGATTTCTAAATTAAACTGGGAAATAACTCATTGAAACCGGGGGGCCAATCGCCAAAATCATTTGTTAAATCATCGGACAATGGCTCAAAATGTGAGGGAGGTGAACCCAGAATGGATTCATAGCCGTGATCGGATGTGGCCGAGTGCAATGAAGGTGCAGGTGATTTTGCTAGAGGCGACACCAAGGGACGCTTGGGACACAAAAATTTGGCGATGGGATCAAAATTGAAATCATCGTCGTCGTCCTCATCATCACTGCATGTGGTGACATTGAGATATACTTGAGAAGGTGATGCAACACCTGAAGGTGACGATGCTGAACACATCAGTTCATCCGTAGGTGAAGCACGGGCACCATCCCAGTAAATCTCTTCGACAACTTCATTAACGGGTACGGCCACATCGTCCATGACCACGGTTATGGAATTTGTTTTTGCATCGTATGTTCCGTACACAGTATCAGGAGTTGTTGTTACCACATTGGCTGGAGCTAAGGCTGTTAATGTATTTGTAATAGCTTTGGGTGTTTCGATTATTGTGACGTTTCTGCTGGTGGGTTCTTTATCAAATTTACTCTCCAATGTTAGCTCAGGTGTTTGTAGAGAAGGGAGGTGTTGCGATACTGTATGGGATATTATAGGTGACAGGCTTAGGCTACAGCCATTTTGGCTTGTATGTTGGCTGGATTCCAGGCACTCTGTTGTGGTCCCCACCACTGATCTAGGCAATCGCTCTGCTCCGCTTGTAGTTTCGGCAACAGACGAACTGCTCTCTCCATCACTTGCTTCCAGGTCTGCTGTGATATCGGCAAGGAGGCTTTCGGCAAGTTCCTCCAGCTTGCCGGCATCAAATTCTGCATCATTGAGCGTTCCTTCATCGATTTCGATGTCGGGTAACAGCATATCTTGTAGAGAAGGCAGAGAGATATTACACGCCATAGCGACGAGACTGTTGTGCTCTTTTTCAGCTGTTGCTTCAGCTTCAACACGTTCAACTCCAGTGTCGACTGGGAGTCCTTGAGGTTTGAGCCCTGCGGCAGAGGGTCAGTATGGGTGGATACTGCAGATCCGTTGAGTAAGGACTCACAGCCGACACAGGTGTTAACCGTATGCCGTTGCTGTTGTTTTTGAAGCTCTTGCAATTGTTGTCTCAATAGCTCGACTTCCATATCAAGTTTTTGATTTTTTTCCAGCAGTGAATCATTGATGACTTGAAGACTTTCACATTTGTTCACTAGAATTTCGGTGCGCTGGGTTAACTCTTTTATTTCACCATCCATTTCTTCCATGCGGGCCTTTTTGCGATCGCGTGATGTTTGAGCAGCAACACGATTTTTTAGTTTTCTGAAACGTATAGAAAATATAGTAAATTTTGGGTTGTCAGAAATAGATGGTTATAATTAAATAAATAAAAATTCTCTGCGTTAGAGAAAGACAATTAGACAATTGAAATATCAAGCGGTCTGGGGTCTAAACGCCGATAGATCTATCTGGAGAGGGGTCGGTATAGCACATCAAGAAAACGTTCTTTGAGATGACGTTTCATCACCAACATCGAATCCACAATAGACTACGTTGGAGGCTTCTTCTCACGCGGGACTTCCGCATTATCCCATTCCTGTCTAATGGATATTTTAATACCCAAGGAATCATAGATGTATTGGTCAGGTAGTAATGGGTTAATGGGTAAAGTGAATGTGTACAACATTGTTTGTTTTTTGATGATGAAATCCGAACCGGGTACACTGTCATGTTTTCATGTGCACGCGTAGGCAAACGATGATATTTTCTTAATTAATATATGGGATTTGTTCAACAAAAATATTATAATATAATAAAGCGCAATGAAAAAAAACCAAAGATAATTTTTAAACGAGACCGCAAAATTTGTCTTCGACACTGACCCTGTCTAATGTACATTACACATCAGCAATTTTTGGAAAGTTTAACGAAAAGCCGTTTTTATTACAATTTATTGCAAAAACTTGTACCAATATCCATTATACGTTAAATTCGTGAACGGATTTAGCGTTAGTGTATAAACAATTGAGATCGGCAAGAAGATATTGTATTCAGTACAATGGAAAAAGGGGGGAAGGGGGTTAGGGTGTTCAGTGTTAAGGTATAAAAGTCAATCTACATTCTACAGTGCTCGAACGACACATTATGAGTAATCACTTTAGTAGAAAAAGCTTTCGTCTCCATTTTCTTATCAGCAACAATAACATTGACTATTAAAGACACGAGATGGGTACTTACTTCCTCTGTATTTTCTCCTCCCATGACAAGTGATCCAAACGCCTCTTTTTGCCCTTTGGAGCCTGGGTTACGATGCTACTATCTGCATCTGAATCACTAGCAATGTTTGCATCCATAGTTTGCGTTGTCAATAAATTGTGTTGTGGAGCTGGTTTGATTTTGGTGAGGACTGTTGTTGTGGTATTACTACCAATGTTGGTGGTGGTAGCGTTCACCTGGACTGGTGTTATTGAAACATATTTGGGTACCGTAATAAAAACCGAAGCCGACATTTTAATGTTTTCTTCTTTCAAATCAATTTAGTAGATTCTTTTGATTTTTAAAAACTCATAATATATTCCGGATCCGGTTCTTATATGAATTTGAGCCGTGCGAAATATTAACTTCCGCGTCTTGTTATTATCTGACGTTTTAATCCGTTTGTATTTTTATCTTGGCTGATGATGGTTGATGCTTTCCAGTATCCATCAAACATCAGTTGCACTTGTTGTTTAGTTGCGTATGGAAAATTGCTTTTTTGATTTTCTTCATGTCTCCCCTGAAATAGTACACCTTTTGTTGTTTTCCGACAACACCTTCTGACTTGATTGCGTGTTCTTTTGTCAGTGGTCAGGCCAGAATGGACTTTTCTCCTGTTAGTAGTATTTTGATGGCACGTACGTATCGCATTCTGATTGGTCGGTTTCAAATACCCAAGCCACTGATTGCCAGCCGTCGCATCGCCGCCACCAACGAGATATGACGCAGGCGGTAAATAGTTTTTTAGTAAAATGTGTCAACTGTAATCTCTTACTGCTACATACAGAACAGGGCTTTACAACGCATTCAGGCTTACGCCCCAACGGCAAGTGAAAATTACCACACCCCACCCCAGTCCAAACAAACAAAATAAAATATTGGTTATAAAAATATATTTTTATCGCTTGAATGAACTTTGTGGTAGTTGTTCTTCATTTATGATTATATGTAAATGAGAAACTTTACATACTACTCATTAAGTAGCCCCGTATTGTTTTTGAAGTGATTTGTTTTAAACGGCATCACTGCACACAAACTTTGTGCACACAAATGTTAAAAACAACAGGATCTTCGGGCCACGGTCAATGTACATATGTATGCGAAAAGGCACGTTAGGCTGAGCTCAACAATTACTATCAGCATTTTAATTGAATATTTTGTTTCCTTGACAACAATAAAATAGCTGACAAAATAAAACTTCTTGGAGTAAACATTTTTATTCCCTCGAAGACAACTTTGTTTAAAATTCCAAAGAATTATTGGTTTAACCCTTTAACCACTAAGACGGTCTACAGTCGTCTCTAACATCCATTTCTAATGGTTAAAGGGTTCCATTTCAATGGTTAAATGGTTAACCAGAAATTCAGTCCATTGTGTAATCTTTTCAACATGTACAGTGCTTGTATTTACCTCTCATGTTGGAAGGTTTACAATGATCAGTCGATCCTGCAAATTACTGCCTAATTGGAATATGTTCGGCGGTCTAGAAGGTTGTGAAGAGTATTATTAACCACCATCCTCGTAAGGTTTGTAGAGTCTAACGATCTTCCGTAGAAACCATGGAGCCGACCCATTCATCGACTTGTTGACAGCAGGGCAGTGGTTCTGGATTGAAAGGAGTTCAATAGAGTTTGGCACGGTGCATTCATAACGATTATTGCATTTGTTGTAGGTAATACCAAGGTTTATGTATACATAAACCTTGGGTAATACCTTCTCTCGTTTTTTTCCAGATATCGCTATATATAGATGTGGCCTCAACCTGTGAGCATAGATTGGCCGCAGGTATGCCAAAGGTTATGTTCTTTCTTCTATTTTTCTTTTTTGCATTGACTACCTGTTGGGTCAGACTGTGAACCCAATCAACTAGTTTGCGAATGTCAAGAATCTCTGTCATTCATAATCATTTGATCATCGGCCAAGGTCGAGGTATGAATGTCGAAGACAAAAGACACACCCAATGGACAGAGTAGGTTTCAATTTCAATGCAATGCATTTGTCGTCAAACAAACGTCAATTACGATGGTCGGTGTTGATATCTACGAATCAGACACTCTTGATGTTCTGGGCATGACGATACAGTGTGATCCTGGTTTGGTCGACCGTATTTTCGAAGTGGCGAAAGAGGCATTCAATTGTTTATGCTTTTAGATGCGATACAAGAAAAAAAGAAGTTTTTGACAATGTAATTTCATACAAACCCGTTCCATCAGTTTTTGGTACTTAAAAATTCCCTTCTAAATCATAACCATCATTTTTTTAGTCATTTTTCCAACACATCTCTAGTGCCATTTTCTGGTAGTTGTCGTACTGTAAACATGTGTGCGGAGAAAATAAATAAATTTTCCGTTCAAATTTAAAAAGGACATTTATTTTATTTGACATCATCGCGTTGACATTTATAACAGTCTGACTGATTGGTAAAAACCGATCTATAGTTTTTTTTTTGAAAGTGTCATTTTACACGAACACACATTTCCAATCACCAACCGTAACCACTGTTGTTATTAGAATTACGGAATCAGAAGATTGACGTGATTTCATAACGAATTTCGGAAAGAAGAAAAAACTCGGCTGTTCACAACATGGAAAATGTAATCCGATGAAATAAATTGGCAAAATACTGAAAAATTAAATACTTTAGGGCATGTACTAATCATTTTTCTTTTTATGTCTTTAAACCTGAACAAAAGATTGAACAATCCGAAAACCCGTATTAACTGAAAAAACTCTTATGGATTTGAAAATCATTTGCTGGATGTGTGAGTGTGATTCCAAAAATGTCTATAAGAAGAATGAATTGAGTTCTACCAAAGTAAAATGTAATTATAATATGGAAACGGTAATGTTGGCCCCTATTTAGCAATTTGGGCACATTTAATGTGTCATTGCGGCTCGAATTAAAGTTTTCAAAATACCAACACTGGTTGGTTTATATTGTAACCCTGCCATTACACGTATAATTAATTCCTTGCCAGTTGAATACAGCAGAAGAAAAATATATTGTTCGTTTTGTACCACGGTTTAGGTCAAATCTCACTTCAAAAATTAATTGAAGCGTGTATCGTTCCATTTTTAGTAATGGCGTAGTTTCGACTTGTCAAATAATAAAAGTTTAAAAAGTGACAGCTACCGAAATACCGGGTGAATCAAAATAATACCTCTTGTTGGAGAACCCTGTTTGCCTCCCAATATCATTGCGCACATTGTTCTACCTAAATAACAGTTCACACATGTTATATTTCTCTCCATTTAGATACGCCTTTCATACAAAACAGGAGAAATGGAGGAATTTCCGATTCGAGGAAGATGGAATGGAGGAATCAAAAAACACAATTTCATTCCATTCCGTTCCATTTCTCAGGCAACTGTGGTACTCGGCCAACCAGACGCCGCCGCCGACTGAAAAAAAGACCAGCCGTTGCCGTCGTCGTCCATCTCATCAATCAAAAGGGAAGAAGATTAGTCTGATTTGAGTAGCGTTGCATTTGTTAGTAGTTAGAAGTTAGTAGTGTCCATCTCATCAATTAAATTATTAGTTTGAGTTATATTAATTCATGATGTTGTGATATGTGCCTTAATATTTTTAATAAAAATAGAATTCCACCAATATCATTAATGAAAAGTAATAAAACGGAATATTTCCAAAATACCACCACCAAGTTAAAGCGATGTACGCGCAAACAAGTAGAATGCAACGAAACAGGTAGATAATCGGAATGCAACAAAAACAAATAAAACAATAATACTGTGAGAAACGTGTTTAAAGTACATGTATGGATTATCAGAAAAATAATAATCGTACAAAACAAGTGTGCAAGTTGTTTGTTTTAATCGAAATGTAGTGTGCAGTGTGTAAGTATTAATTATTTTTGGATCACATTCTTACGTTTTTGCATGGTATTGCGACCAGGTTTTTTAATCTTGAGTTTGGACCATTTTTCATAAGAATATAAAAAAAAATTTAATTTGATGTAGGCCCGGCATCGTAGATATATATACCCATCTGGAAAGGTATTCCGATAAGCTTTCCAAAGATATATATTTTGTCCCGATTTGTTGTCCGATAAAACACAGGAGTTAGGGGTAATTATATCTCCGAACTTTCGGGGCCCGTAAAGTAAATTTAAGCCCGATTTTTTCCTACGGACAAGTTTTTTTTTACATATGCAAATTTTGAGGCATAGCTGAAAAGGACTTGTCCGGTTTTGTTGATATAAATTTAAAAAAAAAAAATGACCAATAATTTATTTTAGACTGAATGACAGTTAAAATAAAGTTGTTATTAAACCATACCTATGTTATCTGAAAAAAGATTAAAACTTGGTACTTTCATAACTAGTTTTATTAAATAAGAAAAGGCTTTAAAGAGTTTTGCTGTTCTGATCCAGCGTTATATTGAACTTTTATTAAATATATCAATGTTTCAATAGACATTGGACGCAAAAAACGTACTATTAAATTTCGTCGAGAGCGATTCAGATTTGAAAAAGCTTCCATACAAAAGTATAGCCCTATATACGCTAGAAGCTTCAAAAACTGTCCTATAAATTCTGCAAAGTTTGTTGCCAAAATGAACATTTTTAAATTAAGAATCGCTTGATATTTCAGAACTGTTCTGAACATTTTTCAATTAAGAATCCTTTGATATTTCAGAAATGTTCTGTTTAGCGGAGTGGTGTAGTATAGTCGACCCTGTCCGACTTTAGCCTTTTTCCAATGTGTTTCGCAAAAAGTTAATATTCGGATGTTCGCATCTAGAAGAGAATGCTAGAATATTTCGCATTCGCTAAACCGATATTCGACAAATACCTATAACAAACTTCAACTACTAAAGGGATGTAATGATGTTTGGACAAAAGCTTGTGGCAATTAACCTTACGTTCGCATTCAACGAAAAATTAGCTTTATCGCTGGACAAAATGTATAAGAAATAAAAATCAATTTGTAAGTTTGACCAACACAACCATTAATTTTCAAGCGTTGCTCTCGCGAAAGTCTGTCCATGATGAAATGGCAAACCAAACTAAACGAAAAACCACTATCAGCTGTTAAATCGGTTGTCAAACAAAGCAGTGTTACCAACCCAAAGTTGTGAACCTTTAAAAAACAATCTTAATGTCATAACCAAAACAAAGTGCTTTCCTTTCGAAAATGCCATTTACGATATGTGCCAGTGTTGGTACTTTGGAAACTTAAATTTGTGTCGCAATTACACATTTAATGATCCCAAATAGTGTCAACATTAACGTTGACCATGTTACTCGACATAGTTTGATTTTGGTTCTTTTTTGCATTATAACATTTCATTTTTGTAATCAGACTGTCAGTCCAATAAACCATTGTAAACCATGTACTGTTTTGTGCTCTGACAAAAAGGACTAAACACGTTACAACTTTTGTACAGTGGCAACCCCACATGGTTGCGATGGTGCAACGAAACAAAAGAGAGTATAAGTATAGGGAACTAAAACATGCCGGGCAAAAATTGAATTGTCCGGAACTTTTGTTTCTATGTCGAGAGAGAGTGGAACACTTGATTGTGCAAATGGCACAATGTGCCACCATTTACCATCACTGATATATGCTGCTGAACAACATCAGCAACACAAATCAGTTGAGTGCGAACCTTTCTGTGAAGCGGACGGATACGACGACAAGTTATGCAGTGAGGCAATTTAACTAGTTGTATGTGAATTATTTCGAAAGAATTTAAGTGTTTCATAAAACAAAATAAACATACAAGTAAAAGTATTTAAAGATGAAATTCAGAAAAAATTAACATCATATATTTTCAGTTAAATTTTCATTAACTAAATTAACAGACGAAACAAATTAAACGTAAATAATTGAAATATTTACCCCCTTTTTCGAACTGGCTGCGCGATCTCGTCTAACGTGTTTTGTGTTCGTGTGAGTGTGTGTGTGCTATTTCACCAAAAACATTTGCGGAGTCTTGTACCGAGTACGTTGTTGTTGTTTTTATGCGTTGTGGGAGGGACGGGTGGAGAGTATGTGTGTGTTGACAGAGTGGAGAGTCGGAGTTGTTGTGAAGAATGGGATTCTTTTGCGGGTTTTGGTATTTAAGACCGTCGCTGTTGTTATTTTACTTGAAAATTACCGCCAGCATCACGACTCACATATATGTGGCATATATCCATCCCATCGCAGTTAGTAGAGTTATTCGTTGTAAAAATCGTTGTATTATGGACCGAAACACTTGATCTTATTTGTGCGCCTCTATTAACGTGTTTTTCCATCTTTTTGTCAGTTCATTTTTCTTGATGTGTGAAAACGCTTTTGTTTTGAATGTGTGCAAATTTTGTGGTCGTTTTCGTATTTGATGTGTGTGTCTGTTTTCAGTTTGCTTTAAACTCTTGCCAGTGAAAATGGAAAGTGTGTTCGAGTTTTATGGATCAATCCAACTACTACTCACGTCACTTTGGTGTGGTTAAGCGACTGTTTGTTTTTTCTTCTTCATCTCTTCAACTTCTTTCCATTTCAATAAAGGCTGATAATAGTCATCGGTGATGGCTGGCAGACACATAGCAAAAAAAAAAAAATAAGCATAAAAGGTGCCAAATGAAAGTAATTACTGGCAATACCAACTGAGTGAGAGATGTGTGTTAAATGTGTACATTAGGCGTGTTTTATTCGGCAAGTTATCAAGTTATTGCCTTGATTCTGTTTCGGATTTTATTTACCTTTAGGAACATTGCTGATGTCTATTCATTATTATCTGGTGACAAAAGTTTGGCAAATTCCAGTAAAGTTTTTGATTCGAACAGATGACAACGCATTTGGCGGATTTGACATTTTTAAGTTACAGCATCTGTTGACTTTGAACGCACGATTGGTTCATTAAGTTGTTTCTTAAATTCTCACATGCAAAAATCAAGGAGGGAACATTTGGAAATATTCTCATTACTTACTTATTTTCCTTAACATTCCATGAAGGAACTGTCAGAGAACTTCTCTCGAATCAGTGAGCTGTGTGCGTCATGTGTAATTTCTATACTTACTGACCGGGTCCTACTATTGAGATTACTCTCTTACTCGTAAAGTCGGCAACATTTACGAGTGGAAGCAGTCGCCTGAACATGTTTGATGGTATTGTCAGGTTTCGAATGTAATTTGTAGATAGAATACATTGTGCATTATTTCATAGCACTTAAAATAAAATTTCGCGTAAGCTCCCCGGTTGGCGAGTTGGTGGCGTGTATGCCTATCAGCGTGGGGGTTGTGGGTTCGATTCCCACCAGAGGCTTTGGTCTGTCGCTGCAAAAATCTAGCCATATGGTCTGTGTCCCCGGTTTACCCTTGGACCCAAAATTATAATATAAATTTACTTCGTATTGTAATTGATAATAAATAAGTAAAATTTCTCAATTTCACGAAATGAAAAACTAAAATTTAATTCGAAACATTTTGAATGTGAAATTTTACTACACAATTTCTCAATTTTGAAATTTAGCAATATCTATTTTACATAAATTTTAAATAGCTCAACTTGGACTACAAAATTTCAACAATTGTATTTTCGTCCACTATTATTTCCATATGTTTCTCACATTATGGTGCATTTGTATGCAAAATTGTATTAACAGATGTACTTGGAGTTAAGCAAGTTTTTCGACTCCGGTCAAATTTGTCAAAATCCGTCTCTGTACATGTTTCCAAGGAGGTTTTCACCGACGAACACTAGGTCAGAATCGAATTTGTATATACAACATTGATACGCAGTTGAAATTATCAGTGATTTCCACTTTCTCTGGCTGTTATCAATTAATTTATGTTGAATATTAATCGATTTTTCGATTATACTCCCATATGATGGAGAATATTATTATTTGTATATTAAATGCACAACATGCGTTTTTTTCCATGAATATTCGGATTGGCTACCGATACTGAACAATGCCACATTTCCTCTTCTTTGGGTTATCGTATCCATTTTTCAAAGCCAATCCCTCACTCACTCTGAGATGCCAAAGTTGTTCTTTTTGCCTGGCGATCACAATTTCCCATGAGCAAAATATGAAATACACATATGGAACCATATTCAGAGTCTAAGGGAGTAAAATCGCAGTATAATCATATTTTGTTTATTTGTAGCTTTTTTGGTCCTTTCATATTGATTTTTCATATTCGTACTTGTTAACTTGTCAAACAAAACGCTGCTATAGTACGACTGTGTGTACACAGGTGTTGTAATTATTTTTGCCTGAGTTGTTTTTCATAGTAAATATTTTGTTTAACAAAAAAAAAAAAAATACTTACATACTTGTGCGACATATGAAGAAAATGTTTAGTGAAATTGAAGTTTTCTCCGTATTTCTTTTCTCTTCAGTGTAATGAAAATGAAAATGAAAACGTTTTAATTCAAACCGGTATGAAAAGCTTTCCAGAAATCATAAAATCGAAAAACTTTAACACAGATCATGAACTGCATCTAGGAGAGACTTCGAAACTGGACAAGAGGACTCAAGAGACAAAATTACATAAAATCTGGCACCCTATAATAAAATACCTATATAATGTACGAAGGAGCCTAAATGAGAAGAGCTAGCTACACTCAACCACTGCGCATCATAATTAAATGCAGTTTCAATACACGGCTTCATAGGAGAACAGACAATTTGACGCCGAAGATAAATAATATAGCGGAAGAACGAAGTCGTGGACCACATGGCCAGGTGTCAACATGGAGAGTCAAGTGAAAGTGGAAATCTAGTTCTGGTCAGGAATGTTATTTGCGTAATTCCAGAAGCTATGAATTGTCGTATTTTTGACGCACAGACATGTCTCCTAAATCAAATCCAATACTTTAATTTAGATTGTAAGTATGGAGAAGATTATTATTTTTCTTTAGGAGAAGAAATGTCCCGAGAACTGGAAAAAATAAATCTGTTTGGTACCATTTGACGTTTCAAAAAACTACATTAAAAAACAGGTAAATCTGTGCTACCCCACTCTCATATATTCGACAAATCAACATTGTCATGATGGAGGGGGTGAGGGTATGCATTATGAAAGGGTAGTGTGTCGTCAAAGTAGGGATATAGAAAGATAACATGTATCAACTTAATGATTATGGCTATTGAAGAAAATCCTTAAAACTCATAATATCATCAGTAGTAATTTTTATAATAAAACTCTTAATGAGTTCACTGACATACACACCAGAAAAATTGGCACAAATAAATTTGGCAAAAATAATATTGATTTGATAAATAATATTATAACTTAATTGATTTCAAGAATTGAAATACATTTTTCAAAAAAATACGAAGATGAGCTCCATATTACTACCTAAAAACAAACAAAATGGTTGCCTAAGGTTGGATACATTTTGCCTCATCAGCATCTAAACGACAAATTTTGAGGCGAAAAGGAACGTATGTACTGTAGTTAGTTTTGACCATGGGACCAAAGTCATCATTCGTTTTCATTTCAAAAGAATTAGTTGTAATTTCTCCCAGGATTTCGAATTTCCCTTTGCAATAATTCTATAATATTTATTTTTCTGTGTGTATTTGTGAGTAATGAATTGACGATTGTATTTTGAGTCATTATGATTTGTTTCCCCAATTGGCCATAAAACACCTGTTCCTTAGAATACGTTACGAATACGAAATGAACGTACACAACTCTTGGAGAGAAATTAAATGCCACCATGATCTGGTTGGTTTTTTTTATGGTTTTTGTTTTGTTTCAAATGCGTTGTTGTTGTATACTCGCTCCGTTGGCTTTTTTGTGTGTTTGTGATGTTTTTTTTTTTTTTTGGTTTGTTGCCTTTGGTTGAGTCATAAGCGAACCAGCCAGAAAGTCAGCCATTCATTCCGGCCGACAATAGCACGAGTCACAAGGAAATCTCCAAAGTAACAGAAGTATTTAAAAAAGCAAACAAGAAACCACCGCAAAAACTAAGAATTCCAAAGCTGCCAACAACAACAAATAAAAACAAAGGAAAGAATGAACCAACAGAAGAACGAGAAAAATTGGTCAAAACAGAAACAAAAACAAGTTTCTGTGTATGGGCAAAAACATCTCAGACACATGAAATGTAAGACACCGTCAGTCAAGCGACTCGCAACTTAGGAGGCAACTGCAAGAGCAACTTGGTCAACGCTAACGTGTGGTTTGAAGAGTTTGGTGGCTTAGAAAAACGATGGCAATGATGAATGTTGCAAACACGAAAAATTGTTGCGAAAATCCCGCAACCATCCGAGACAACTCAACACCAACCAGATACGAGACGGACTGATAATACTACGGCCACGACGGATGGCCACAACAAAATACTTGACCACAAACAATACAAATTATGAATCAAACTGTGAACGCCGTACAACGACACACAAACATTCATACATACGTTCCACCGTATGTTGAAGCGTTTGCCAGAGTTCACACTGAAATGCTTTTATTGTGTGACAAGGGCTAGGGGTTCATTAGACGATGGACGTCAGAGGAGCGGTGTGCCCAGAGAGCGACAGGCACATTCCTTGGCCACCGTTTCTTTTTCTTCTGTTTCTTTTAACAACATTATCAACGTATAATTTAACATGGGAAAAGTTGTTTAGTTTTTCTGCATATAATGAATATGGCAAACATTTACTACATGTTCGTACGAGGGAGGTTAGGCCATTCGGGAAGCTGTGTGTGAATGTTTCGTGGCAACAAGTTGACAAATCACAATTAAAAATCAACGACCATACAGAGGAAAGACGCTGAAGTTTGTTTCAAATATTGCCATGCTTTTTAATGACACCTGGAGTTGGTAGCCGAAGTAATGCGTCAGTAATGACCTCTGTACGGTCTTCGATCAAAAATATTTTAATATGTGATCCGCAATCAAGCTGCAAATCACTTATGTTGAAGTTTAGGGGGAACGTTGGACTATGTGAACTTGTGAGTTTAAATTGAAATCCTTCAATGTGCTGCATTACTTTTGTTTCATAAATGCTTTTTTTCTTGACTAAACTACTTTTTTGTTTCTCTTTTTTAAAATGTATAATTACTATATCTAAAGTTTGATCAAATTGTACAACCAGTTGCAATAGGAATTCACCAAAAAAAAAAAAAAACATTTGTCGGAAAAATGTCGCTTACAGTAATGCTTCATTGCTTTCTCTTTATTGTGGAGTACCTCAGGGGTCTGTGTTGGGACCCCTTCTGTTTATCCTTTACGCCCATGATCTGCGTCGTTATCTGCGTTCTTGTGAATGCCGGTTTTTTATGCTGAAGATTCGTACTTTTTAGAGGGGCCTTTTATGAGGTTTTAGAGAGTAACATTAACGGGACTCTTGAGCAGATATTTCATTGGACTTCGAATAATTCCCTCATTAATAATTCGTCGAAGTCAGAGGCAATTATGTTCCGGTCATCGGATAATTTTATTTTCGGTTTGGATATATTTTTGTGTAATGATCGTATAGAGTTTGTAGATAGGCTGAATTGCTTGGGTGTAACTCTTGATTCTAGACTTTCTTTTAAATCGCATATTGACGTTGTTTGCTGTAGGGTATGGAGTGCCTAGAGAAGAATTTGTTTTTCATCCAACATTTATATGCCTCTTGTTGTTGGTCTTCTTATGCCTCAGGTATTATATGCACTATAAGTTATAAGTTTTTTCGGGTACTATTGAGCGGAATTTCTCTGCAATTAAACGCACAGTGAATACAATTGAGCGATTTGCATACAGTGTTTCTCGGCGTGATCACATATGGGAGTATGTAAGACAATTTTTGGGCTGTTCTTTTAAAGAATTTTTATACTTCCGTTTGCTTTACCTGTTTCATAAAATGATCAAAAGTGGAACACCACAATCGTTGTGTAGGAACTTTGTGTTTATTAGATCTACTAGAAACCCTCAAGTGTTTATCCCGAGAATACGGAACTCCATGTATATGAGATCATTTCTGGTGAGAATTGTTCGGTGCTGGAATAAATAGCCTTTCTCTTTGCGTCTTTTCTCTTATTCTAACAACGTATTTCGTCGGAAAATACTGGAACACGTCAATAACTAGACTGAAGCGTTTACTTTTCTTTTCATTTGTCTCTTATACCATTAATATTTCTATTTGTTGCTAATTATTTTGGACATAATGTTGTTATTCTAAATATTCGTACCGTTTGTGTACTCATTAATATGTGTAAATATTATGGCTGGGGAGTCAACTTGTTCTATAAGTTTAAATAAATTTAGGATTTGTATTATTACTATGTATTATGGCGAATTTTAATTAATAACGCTTCAAATAATGACATCGTTTCTGCAATTTTTTCCAAGATCATTGTTTTTATTTTTATCCTATTGGTTGGATGGTTAACTTTGTATATCTTTTTAACTGTGGTTTGTTTAAATAAAAATTTAAAAAAAAACGTGTCCGATTTTTTTTTTCTTTAAAAAACCTGTTCGTCATGCCCAGGATTTTCACTTTGTCCATCCACCGGAGCTCTCGTCTTTCTGGCTGCCCTTTTTGTTCCAGAAAATAAAAAAGGACAAGCATTTATTCATTGGGAAATATTATTTTTAGGTCAATGTTCTAATTTGTATATTGTCATCGGAAATCCTAAAGGGCGAATCATCACTTTTCATAAATATAGAAGAGCAGCAAAAAAAACTAAAAACTGAAATTAAAAAAATCACACAGAGGAACTCGAGTTCGAAACCGGGTAAGACCACCAAACATTTTTCAGCGGCTGCTTTTACCTCGTAAATGTTGGCGACTTTACGACTAAGAGAGTAATCTCTGAAAAATACATGTAAAAATTCACTAGAAAGGCATTAGCAGTTCAGAGCCGGCTTTAAATAGTAGGTCCCGGTCAGTGAGTATACAAATTATATCGTACACAGCTCATTTATAGCAGATATTTTATATCTCGTCTCCTTTCTAAAGAAAATTGTTTCACTTAAAATATTTTTTTTTTTTGATTCCTGACAATTGGATTAATTGTTCTTTTGGTGAGTTTTCGATTTTCCGCAGACTTTAGCTGGATACTGTCTTCGTCCCTGACACGTATTTGATATAAAATGTTTTAGAACGAAGTACAGTGCGGGTTTATTTTTTCTATAAAAAAAAAATGTCGCCGACACCACCAACAATTTAGCCTAGATTTCTGGTGCAGTCGTCGCAACCCCTGCCACATGCCACAGCACGGTCTACTTAGGAAACAAACAAATGATATCTTTCCTCTTATATGTTAACCAAATGTCTCATACCACCGGCATTTGCCGCGGTCAAGGGAGGAGCACTATGTCTGTCCATCCGTGTTTGAGTTTTTCTATGCATTGCAATTGCAACGATGACTCTGTTCTTGTTTTTTTTTTGCGTTGTCCTCCGTTCGTGTACAAGTATACGTGTGACTAAATGTGGACATGCAACCCATATCCAACATCCATCCATACCCATGTAACCAACCACCTGTCGCTCTTTGTTGGCTGCTGCCGTTGATGCAGCATGGAAAGCGATGGAAAGTAAGTAGGAAAAAAAGGAACAAGTTGTTGTACGGACAACAACATACCATATACCAGCAGAAGAAGAAAACTAGCCTTAAACGAAAATTATTATTTTGCGCGCCACAAATATGATCAACATGTTGTGGGACAACAATATTTCTGTTGTACTTTATAAATCGCACTTAAAGGCAGCGAGCGCACCATGGAATGGTTACCATAATCATCATTATACAAGCACCCCTCATATTCGTTGCCATCGTTTTCGCCATCGTCATCGTTATGTTTATCATCGCCATCATATGTGGCAAACATAATCACGTTGACCAACAGCAACAACAAAACAAAAAGAAGCGAAAAGGCTGAAAGTTGTTGTTGTTCTACGAACACATGAAACATGTTTTTCGGAAGGGAAATTGTTATTTTCTAAAATATAAGAAATCGACTCTTTGTGGAGAAAATACAAATATGCTCGTATGCATAAGTACATAAATGCTTAAACATATCCAAAGGTCTATTTTACTATTTGGCACAGATGTACTTTAGTGTTTGAAAGTTACAATCAAACAAATTGTCATTTATTCAGTTACTAAATTGTTTAATTTTAATTGTGCAATTCGTTAACAGTCAAATGTGATAAAAGCATTTGCCGAAGTCGGATTTAAAGAAAATGTTACGGTCAGTGATCATACAAATTATATCGGAACCAGCTCTCTGAATTGGGAGATGCTTCCCGTTTGTTTCTTTATTAAATGTTAAGGGAAATATGTTCAGAAATAACCCTGACAATCAAATAATAAGTCTGGTAGCGGTCAAAGAAGCAATTAGTTCGTAACAACTGACACAATAAATACTGATGTTTGCATTAAAGAATGCTTACAAAAGCGACTACTTCTATTTTTAAGTAACCGAGAAGTTTCCACAATTCCCTGTCACTACAGCACAAAAGCAATTGAGTTGTATTAATGAACTAATCTAGTATTTGGTCCTAAGGAGTCTAATTCACCTAACTGCCCAAAACTTTCTACTTACTTATTTCCCTTAACATTCCATGAAGGAACCGACTAGGAACTTCTCATGAATCAGTGAGCTGTGCACGATATAATTGTGTATACTCACTGACCCACTGTTTATAAAGCCGGCTGCGATAGGTAAATGCTTTTCTAGTGAAATTTGACATGACTCAGAGATTACTCTCTTACTCGTAAAGTCGCCAGAAAAATGTTTGATGGTCTTACCTGGTTTTTAACATGGGTTTACTTGTGTGATAGTTGCACACACTACCTACCATACCAAGATAACATATGGGGGAAAATTGGGATTTTTTACTATTTTTTTTTCATTATGTTTTAACAAAAAGCTAATTATTTTTTACGTTAAAAGAAAAAAATTATATGGGAACCTTTTTTTTTTTAGCAAAAAATAATTAGCAAAAATAATTTTTTTATAAGTTCCAAATACTATAAAATTGTTCCCACTCAAAATATTGTTCTGATGTCTTTAGCGGATTTTTTAACAATTTCGTTTCCAAACTAACCATCTTCACTTGACTAAAATCAGACTGTAAATAGTTTAGTTATTACTAATAAACTCAACCGGGATGGAAAAAAAAAACGATTTTTTTTTCGTTTTAAGACCCTCATCTCTGGCACGACCCACCTTTACGAAATACATACCCTCAACCACACCTCAACTAGGACTGTATGAAATTTCAATCAAATCGTACAAGCTAACTTCAAATAGATGATTTGATTCCAAAAACAAAAATTTCCGAATTCCCCCACTGTGCATTCCATGGCAGTTTATATGTTAATATTTAAGAATATATATATATGTATATTCATTGATGCGATCAAGTGTTTCATAAATTTACCCACCATTTCTTAATTTACAATTGTGTGTACACACCAAAAATCTCCTCAAATTCCTGCATAAAAACACATATTTTTCCACTCACACCAACCAAAAAAGAAACACTTAACAAAACGACAGTATTTAAAAAAGAATTTATTTAACTAACTAACACATGTGGCACGTGTGTTGGTTTCCTTTTTGTTGTTGCTGTGTCCCTATACGCGTTCACAACATCACAAGTCAAGTGTCCTGGACGGTGGAAATGAAAATGAAAATTCATATGCACGCACGCTATCGCATACACTCGAGAAGGCGGGGTGGAGTATCTTAAAATAAACAAAATTGTAAAACCCAGGTCATCGAACAGAAAGTGAAACACATGTTTTATTTATTAATGGAGTCGGTGGCGATGCTGATGGTGAGGCCGATGTTGGTCGGACCAAAAAAAAAAAGGCATACAATTATACGATGAAAAAACTGTGGGTATTTATGAAAGTTGAGATTTGTTTGTGGAAGGAAATGAGGTCTTCGATATCACCGGCAGACACATAGACCGAGTCTGTCTATCTACTACGACGATGACGACGACGACGCTGATGAAGTCTGTTTATAGTTTCAGCTTTTTATGAATGAAATACAAAGAAAACAATATATGCCAACATGTCTGTGTATATGTACATTAGGGTGTACTGAAAAACATGATGTTTTTGCAAATGTACTTTAGCTTCCAGCCACAGTAAAAAAATAACAGTAGACCTACGATATCCGGAGGTTTGGGTTCCTGGTAAAAAAGAGGCTTAGACATTATGAATTAAAATTACAATAGAATTGTGATACTTCCCAGAAGCTAGAAAGACCTTTTAGAATTTTAGGGCCTGGAATCGATGAGTTGGTAAGAGGCCTACATTAAATTTTTAAAATTTTCAACAAAAAAACCGAACGAAACTATTCTGCCTCTCGCAGTGTCGAATAAGACATGAAGAGAGACATAACTGTGTTACTTTCTTATGGATGACTTGTCAGCAGGTAGATACATATGTGTATGATAAACGGCTTTAACAAGTTAACTCGAAAATGACAAGTTTTGAGTTGTGCCTCCTTGAAGAATTGTAGAATTTATAAAAATGAAACCGTGGTTTAAGTTTACCTCGAAAAGGTACAATGTGAAAGACTGAATTCTCATGCCAAGAACATGATTGGCCACTAAAAATTGTGTGGCTTTGAAAACTTGTTAATCTATAACTGACCAGTTCTTCAAGTTGTGCCTAATCATGAAAATGAAGCCATTAACAGCAAAAGGACCATCGCTTCGCACATTGTAAAGCCGTCTTAGGATAATTGGTAGAACTGTGCAGAATGATGCTGACACAAAATCTGCTGGCCTACTGAAAAGGGCAAGGACCTCTCGGGGGCCATTCGAAACCACGACTCGGGTATACGTGGAGTTTTCAGCACACCCTAATATACACATGTACTTGGCACATACGTATGTATGTACATATGATGAGAGTACATAAATTGAAATGTTTACACATTCATATGCAAAATACTGAGTCAGTGTAAAAGGTGTCATTATATTTACATTGGAAGCGTGTTTACAGAGTCTGGCAATGCTTGCAACTGCACCCAACGGAAAGTGGAATCTTTCAGAGATCTGCTTAGGAAGCTAAATGACATATTTGAGGCATTATATTCTCACTTAGAATTGGAAATCATGGGATTGTAATGCCTTCCGTTCTCGCCGTGAAAAAAGGCCTGTAGGTTGCCCCTATGGAGTTGGTGCAATCAAACTCCCTGATGATCTTTACAACCACCTTCTCATTTTTTTTTTAAATTACGTAGCATGATTTCGCGATTATATAAAGTATTATTTTTGTGATGTTCAGTTGGTATGACACTATTAAGCCATTGGACCCCTTTAAAAAACACCCAAAAGTGTAAGACATAGCAATGAAACGATGAAAGCGTGCAATAAAAATGTGAGCAATGTGCAATTTTTATTGTGAGCCATTTATTTTCATGGCGATATGCCCCACCAACAGACGGATGACATTATTGTGGTTTACAACTTCATTCGCGGTTGTGCTTCAATCGCTGATTGATTGGATCTTGTGAGCTTTGTGAACAATTCCAATCGATGAGATCGATGTTTCAAGACTCCTTAGCACACTTTTGGCTACCGCAGCCACATTCTTGTCAAGGCGCACCGTACGAAGTCGGGGACCGTGAGTGTTGTCCACTAGACTGTTAGTGTCACGGACATTTTGCTCTAACTTGCATTCACAAGGCGGATTTCTCACTCGGGATGCACTTTGGAAATAAGTTTCAATTATTCCACCGGCGCATGATAATGATTTTCAAGCTGGAAAGTAAAAAAATATATGGAGAAACGACCGTTTGTCGTAAATCGGTAAAGATGCGGAAAAAGTAGAAAGATTGGTGGTCAGAAATATACTAGTTGCTTCATCGACTTGTCGATTGTTTCTCAGTGATGTCATAGGTTTGAATCTACTGGGTTGTTATATATTTGTATACTAGTGCATTAGTTACAGGATACAACTAGTGTGTTTGACACCATGTTTCGCATAAGACTGACAATTTTCAAGAAATATGAAAATGTTTTATTCACAAATTTAAAATAAACCTTACTCTTTTACGATTACAAATTTATCGATTTAATTACGCGCAATGAACTAATCGGAGCAGTTTTTCTTGAATTATTGATTAAATTAATAGTAAATTGATTATTAACTTATTTTCTTCATTACTTTCTTCTGTTTCAGATCCTATACAATCAACTGATACTTTGAATACGAAATCCGTGATGTGATCCAATGATTTCAAATATTTAAAAAAAAGTTTAATATGTAAACAGAAAAAAAATCTGGAGATATCTCAAACAACGCATAGTGTGATAAACATCAAAAAAATTAAACAAATAATTTTATTTTTAAACAAAATATTAACGATGTTTTTTGTGTACATATCCTATGTACTCGCATGAGCTATTCGAAAAGTAAAAATTGAATTTATTTAAAAATAAAATTTGTAAAAAAAAGAGAAAGAAAAAAGAATTGTTTGTTGAAAAGTAAGAGGTTGTTGGCAATATAAAGTGAACGAAATTCAGTAATCCGGATGTGTCGTAGTAGATTTGAAAACGCGTGTAATTTGTACAGTAATGACATCTGTAAAATTACGGCTTAGAAAAAATGTCATCTTTTGCCGCGAGAAATACATCAATGACAGCAACGGTAGCAGCAGGCACACCAACACAAGCAACAGCAACAGTGACAGCAACAAATGCGGCCTCGAACAATGCTGTGAATGCGGTGTCTGGAACTTGCACTTTTTCAGCCAACAATCACATCAATGCAACAGCAACGAATCACCAACAACAACATGAGCAGCAGCAACTAGAAGATTACCAACAACAACAGCAATATCAAAAGCATAATAACTATTATCATCCACCTCCTGCTCCTCCTGCCGTTGGCAATTATCAGCACCACAGCAGCAATGCTACGGCAACAACAACGGGTTTAGCAACATTTAACGGAAATTCAAATTTAGAAAATGTGGCCAATGGTACCGTAAATTCCAACAGCAGCAGCAGCAATCATAACAACAATAACAACAGCGTCAATTCAAACTATAAGAACGGTATTTCTAGTATTCCAGCAACAACATTCAGCAACAAAATGAACACATCGACGACGACAACGTCATCATCTCCGGTTGTTGGCAAAACGGATGCTACATCATCATCATCGTCCAATAGCATTCTGAGCGGTGGTGGTAGTATTGTGGGCATAGCTGCTCCTGCTTCCGCTTTTACCAAGAATCAGCAGCAATTACATGCTTCCCGTGAGGATGTTGCATCTTTGGGTGGCGCTGGTGGTGTCGGAGGCATTCTAAATAGTCATGCAACATCAACGAACGCAAACAGCTCCAATAATAATAATAACAGCAACAACAACAACAACATTCACCACCAGCCCCAACATCAGCATCATCACCATGTCCATCATCTTCATCATCATCATAATCCTCCACCGGTGTTCACTGGCAGCAACAACGCTGCCCTAGCTAATGGCGGTGGGAATAGCAGCAGTAACAGCAGCAGCAGTCAACATAATCTCAATAGTATTTTGAAAGGAAGTAAAGGTAAGTTTTAGAAGAGAATGTTGTTATTTATTAAATTGCATTCTTATTGTTTCCAAAAAAAAATGGAAATTTGTCGGGTAATTGTTTGAAGGGGACAGCGAGTGGCGAGAAACAGATACGCTTGCAATGCCTGTATTGGTTTGCTATTAACTAGCAATTATTCCTAAAGATGTTTGAGAATTCATCAAACAGACGACAATGCAGTCCGGCAAAAATTTTTTGTTATAACAATAATAGGAAATTTCACACTTGGTTAAGTGAACTTTTTGGATCTTTGGATATTTTGGGTCGTTTTACTGTCTAAAAATACCCTTGTATTCGTGTGCCTTATATTTAAGGTAGTAAGTCAACTGGAATCAAAAAATATATTCCATAATTAAATAATAGGGGAGAGTGAAACCGAGGCGTCTTATTAGATTAGGCCTAATAAATAAATTTTAGCTGTAACAAACTGGCTGCTGGGGTTCTAATCAAACCATAGTTAGGTAGACTTTTAGATGGAGGTTTAGCATTTTCCCCTTAACTCATCCAAGAAATCGTTTTTTTTGGACGAAATCCATTTCATGCGTCATTTCTTTGTTAAATGTATTGAAGTATGTGGTTTTGTATCAGGATTCATTGATTACTTGTATATTATTATTAACTTCAGTTAAAACTTCGCGAGAAGTTTTCTCTCTCATCATTAAACCTTGAATAGTTTACTTTAAAAAAATGACCATACGATTTTATTAGGTTCTTTTGTAGAGCAATTTTGGCATTTTCACTAAGTTGTCACTAATGGTAGTTATCTCTACATAATATTTTGAATCTTTGGCCATATTAGGGTTTTTTTTTAGTTAGGTGAATTTAAATTTATATAGAATTTTTGTATTTTCTTAAACAAAATGTACATATAGTTATTTTTTTTTTTGGCAATACGTTATTTTTTTGGCCTTGAAGGCTTATTGTATTGCTGTAAATAAATATAAATATAATGTAAAAAATTCAATATGCTTATATTACACATATATTGTGGGTGACCGGTCCCATGTTGTATGACTATGAACAAAAACTGGTAGTAACTTCTTGCTTATTCGCATTTAGTTACGGGGTCTGACCGGAGACTTTAATCTTGTGACCACGGGTGGTCAAGAGCCCCGGATGCTGTGACCCATAGATCAGCAGAGGTGTTAGATAGACCTCGACCCCAAACCAAGAGGGAAGTCATAATCCATATATATTATGCTTCGAATTGGTACCGGCGTGCTGGGCTTGATGGTCTCCATCTCGTTTAGCCTAAAGGGGCCTTGACGGTGATAATCATGTAAAACTGGGTCATCAAAGACCCAAACGTAGTAGCAGGCTTAAATAAACAAGTTTCAGTAGCGAAAGACTACTCATAATATTACTACACAATCACATTAGATGGCTTAAATAACAAAAAGTTTAGGTAAAAAATAAAATATTAAAAAAAAAAAAAAAATGACGCCTTTTATTCCTGTTTCAATACAATAGACGCTTACATAGTTATTGTTCAGTATTACAGGCTATGTTCAGTAAATCCTAGAAAAAGCTAGCAGAGTTGCAATCGAATAGTACAAACTTTCAATAGTTCTAAACTATTCTACTACAAGTTTCAAACTATTCTACTACAGTATATAAATGTTTTGTTAAAATTTAATAAGGATAATATTGGCTCCTAGCCAGAACAAAAATAATAAAACTAACAATTTTATTATTTATTTATTGACCCAAAAATTATGAGCATCAAGAAAGAGCAGAATATAACTAAGAACTACTAACAAAAATGTGCATAAATCCTTGAAGACATGCACTGGAAAGCTAAAGTTCGTCAGATGTATAGAAAGGTGATGAGCGATCACAGATCATCGACACAAAACGGGGAAATAGGAGTTGGGGATTTCTTGGGGACCTACAAAATGCAAGATACGTATACAGACATACTTTTGAAAGGAAAGGGTAAGAAATCGAACTGCATATGCCGAAACATGATCACATTTTGTAAGACCATGAGCATTCCGAATAATAGGGTTAAAACTCCTCTCAGTTCTACTGAAATATAAGTGGTAGGTTCCAGATATATCCTAGAGAATATATGAGTAGTCGCACAACAAAACGTGACATTTTGGATTTTTTACAAACTGTTTTTGCATGAATTTGATTAAGTTGTTTTGGAAAAAATCTAGCATAATCCTTGCATAGAAAAATTTGCTTTTAAAAAAAATTGATGTAAAACAAAAGTGTTTTTTTTTCTTGTATTTTAACAAAACGTATATTTTTCATAACAACATATTTTACTTGGTAACCGTACGCGTGAGCGTGACTGATCGTGAGGCAACAAATAAAAAACTCACGAACGGGCTCTTATCTAATTATTACAGAACTTTTCGTGGAATTCAAATATTTCTTACCTTCAGTACTTGTTTCATGTTGAAATGAAATGATTTAATCTAGTGTTCATACATACTGCTGTATTCGTCAACTGCAATTATTTGACTATTATCTGATATTTGAGCGTTGTGGTAAATAACCTAAGATATAAAGTTTGAAAGCTGTATGAAATACAAAATACTGGAATGCGGAAGAAGCAAAAATTAAAAAAATCAGCGGTAAATATGTCGAGTTATTTTATTATTAAATATATTTGTCAGTAAATATACGTTCGAATATTTAAGAGAATTCTTTTTTCTTGTAGAGTCCATGGTACAGTAAACAAGGTAAGGCCAAGCAATCAGCTGATTTAAAATTTTTTCTCGCAGCACTCTAAATTGTCAAAGTTGACATTCGATGTTTTTGTTTACATTCAGGCAACTGTTGAAATTTCAAAAAACGTTTATTATTGAAATTATTATTGTACCATGATATTTTGTATCAAATATTTACAACAATAACAAAAATTAACTGTCAGTAACTTTATTTTATATTCTTGACATATACAACTTTGACAATATAGAGTACCAGAGTTGTATCTGATTATTTGTTGTTGGGCTAATGACCTTACCTTGTTTAGTGTACCATGGTAGAGTCTATCAAGATGATGGCGCTCTAGGTACAATTCAGTTGCAGTCATAAGGAAAATGACAAATAAACCTAGTTGCTGTCATAAGGAAAATTACAAATAAACCTAGTTGCTGTCATAAGGAAAATGACAAATATTCTTCCAAAAATTTACATCGTTCAGTTTAATACATAAACACAATAGAAGTCAATTTTTTGATATTTTTTTTTTTACCAAAACGTACTTTTTTAATTTTATTTTAACGTACTTTTTTCACATTAAAAGTCCTTTCATTTCATACATCCTTTACATTTGTTGTTGCGACTTATTGTGGTCTGATGCATGTATGTATCGCAATTTTATTTCGTTTCGTTGCTTTAAAAAAGATAAATGCCATCAAAAAATTTATTTATTTAGAATTTATAAGGGTCCCAACACAATAAGGTTATATAGACCCAGGAAAAATATGTATTTTCTCATGAAGCAAAAAGTAAAATTTCGAATTTAAATCGTATTAACTTTTTGAAAACTGGCGATTTTTAGGGCAAAGAGAATTCAAAACATATGCAGCCCGATTATGAATACTCCCGGGGATTTAATTTCCGGGGAACTTACGTTTTTTCGAGAACAATATCCTCCTTTTCTAAACAAACCGAGCGAATAATAATAAGGGACATACAATTTCGAATATTCAGCGTCAGACGATTTGTTTGTTTCATGGTCTGTTTAAAATAGGAAGATTTTCTTCTCTGAAAAATGTAAATTCCACGGGAATTATCTCCCCAGTAGTATTCAGAATCGGGCTGATGTTAATTTCACTCACACATTTAACAGTTCAAATTAAATATTTTTTTTTCATGTGGAATTGCTTGTATTTGGCTGAATCAGCATCATTACATTCACAATAGCAAACTAAACATTTTATGTATAGAAAGTCACAACAGCTATCATCGACATATAACATTTGTTCAGAAGATTATTTGTTCCATATAATCTTCTTTTAATTAGACTACACAATAAACTATGTAAGAGTATAAACACAAACATTCTCCATATCTCTATGCCGTATAAACAAAACAAGTGTGCCATTTTTCGTTTATCCTACATCCAAACGGAAGTATAGACTGAGCTTTGGTCTTTAAACAGAAAAATAACAAATTATGAATCTCAATAAAAGATAAACAAAAAAAAGACATTGTTAAATCCATAAACCCCGAAATCGTTTAGTAAAATGATTTATTTCCCCAAATGAATTTCAATCTCCATTCAAATAAAAAAAAAACAATCTTTCGGTTTATACGCCTTTTTTTAACGGGTTTATAATTAAAATTCCAAACAAATATTGGCTTTGTCCGTCCCTAAGCACGCAGGCATTTTGTTAAGAGAGCCAACATTGACTTGGGTTGTCTAAATCGTGATTTTGAACTTCAAATAAAAAAATGTAAGAAAAATCATAACATAGGAAAGTCGTAAATAAAATAGAAAGAAATAATTACCATAATCATGTTAACTTCTTATTGTTGGTGGTGTTATCATATGGTCGGTCATTACTAATACAAAAAAAATAGATAGATGCAATATAAGTTGGGATTTTCAATACGAGATGGGGAACCTTAAAGTGTATTTGTCCATTATTATCTGAGTATGGATCTACCACTGTATGTTTTATTACCAAAAACAAATGGGAGAAAGGCGCAAAAAGCTATTAAAATAGGCATTCAAATTTAGGAAAAAATTACAGTAGAGCTTTAAAATTTAGAGAAAAAAGTAAAAAAGAAATACAATTTAGAAAATAAAAACTAATGTTTATTTGAATACAAAGGGTCACCAAGGAATTGAGGGGCAGAGATTCAAAAGTGGTCAAGTCCAATAAAAATTTGAGATATTTGGCCAAAAAAGAAATATTTTCTATTTCCAACTGTCCACAAAGTCTTAGGTTGAAAATAATTTTGAAAATCAAAACTAGTCAAGTCCAGTGAGTTTAGTTTCAAAAGTAGTCAAGTCCATTTATTAAGTTTTAAAATGAACAATATCTAAAAATAAAACATTGCATTTATATATTATGAAATGTATTCATTCTCGACCAAATATTTAAAATATTTTCATTATTTTTTCGTTTTAACTATTTCACATAAAGGGCTTTCCAGCAAGAGGTGTTATTTTGAATGACCCGGTATTTCGGTAGCAGTCACTTTTGAAGCTTTTATTCTTTGACATTTGACATGTCGAAACTACGCCATTAATAAAAATGGAACGATACACGCTTCAACAACGCATTGAAATTATTAAAATTCACTACAAAAATGGTGAAAATCTTGCAGTCACAGTTCGCAAAACTAAAGCAGTTTTGGGTCGTCGACCACAATGCAGAAATTGATGGACAAATTCGAGCTGTTGCGACAAGTTAGTGATGTGAAGAATAAAACCCGTACACGTCGCTCAAGAGCAACTGGGAATATTGCTGCTGTAGCCCATAGTGTTGAAGAAAACCCAGGTTTGTCCATTCCTCGTTGTTCTTTGGAATTGGACATTCCACAAACTTCATTACACCGTATTTTGCATAAAGACTTGGTTCCTAAGGCTTATAAAGTTCAGTAAACACAAGAACTCAAGCCGGCAGATCCTTTAAATGCATGAAAATGATCTGGAATTCCATCGAAAAATCATCTTGACTGATGATGCCCATTTCTACCTCCTCGGAAAACCCAAGAGCATTGTTGAGAAGCCTCTCAACGTTTGACTGTATGGTGCGGTGTATGGTCAGGCGGAGAGATGATTAATGATGTTATATGGTCGGAGTTGGATGATATTGATCTGGACAACGTTTTCTTTCAACAAGACGGCGCTACGTGCCACACAAGCAACGAAACCATTGCTCTTTTACGGGAAAAGTTTCCGGACCGTGTTATCTCTCGAAGAGGTGATCTCAATTGGCCACCGAGATCTTGTAATTTAAAACCTTGCGACTTCTTTCTTTGGGGCCACGTGAAATATAATGTCTACGCCAACAGCCCAGCGTCGATTCAAGACCTCAAAGATAGAATTCGTGAGGCTATCGAGGACATAGGGCAGCCACTTTGCGATTTGGTTATGGAAAATTTCATGAAAAGGATATGGTCCTGTAAGCGTGGTTGTGGTGGCCATTTGGCAGATGTTATTTTTCATTATTAACGGCATACCTTCCTCTTTATTATGAAATAAACATCCGATCATTTAATTCAAAAAATTTAATTTTTCTTTGAAAATATATATATAGTATATAAAATATACAGTAAAATCTCGATTTTTGCAACCCCCGATTATTGCAACTCCCCGATTAGCGCAACCGTCATTTTTTATATTACGGTCTTTATAAGTGCAACTTTCGAAGAAAAAGGTCGTGATAAGTGCAACTTTTTTCTGATGCACTGAAATCAGGAACTTTGTTTGGAGGTCACGGTTAAACCAAATGCTCCCTATTCAACATTATTCTCTGTTCGACTCTGTCCACTGTGAACGAGCGTACTATAACTGTTATTTTACCGTTGCCTTCCAGTTATTTTTCATCCCATATTCTTCGATTTCAATATTTAAACTTATATATTTGGGGCTCGGTAAGTGCAACAATCTCAGTTAATGCAACAGGCCTGATTTCCTATCGGTTGCGCAAATCGAGCTCTTACTGTATATATAAAATAACACCTCTTGTTGGAAAACCCTGTACAAACCTTTGTTACGATTAATATGTGAAAATACAATAAAAATGTCACTCAGTAGAAATACTAGTCCGAAAAGTTTTCTCAAAGGACATTCTTTCTGGAAAAATTGTCTAATTTCTTCATGTTGTTATTTGCTCCATCAGCAGATTAGGGTTTGATTCTAATTTCGAAAAGAGTCTCTATAGCGTAGTAAACAATTTTAATTAAATGTTACACACAACACGTTCAAATAAACTGACCTGTGTCAGTTTTGGCCTCTCTTGCGATCGCTCTCATTTGTCCTTTCATTATAACTTTCACATAAAGAGCATAAACTGAAGCATTCGTAAAGTTATTTTTTACGAGTTCGTGTTATCTTAACTTCTCCTTCGTTAGAGAATGGAATTGCAAGATAGAAAACTAACTTTTCTTCATGAAAATAACTTTCAGTAATTACTTATTTTTCTAGTCTCTGAGTGTGGGTAACACGAAAATGCCTCTCGTGAAGCGAGAGTTCAATATACCGTGCCCGTTAACATGGGCTATTTGTTGAGCATTTATTAACATTGGTCTATTAAAACTGTCTGTTCAAAATACTTCCAGACTCATACGGGCACAATTTACCACACTAATAGCTCTTTTGAAAATGTGAAGAGACAACTTTTTCTTTATTTAGCCAAGTTTTAGACTCTCACTGGCATCTGTCTACCAGGCCGAACTGCTATTTACTCTGTTAAGCTGGCCCGGTACATTGGCGATGGTCTGAGTTACCAAGGCCTTACTCGGGAACAAGAAGATGGAGAAATCTCCAAATTCTTCGGATAATATCATTGTTCTCTGGATTTTCTTACAAATAGGAATAGTAGACACTATGAAAGGTAAATTAGATTGCTCGAAATGTCCTGGGTGGTTGCTGGGACTCCCAGGTGCCAGTCTGAACCTGAACAAGGCTATTTTTAAAAAAAGGTTCATCGATTTATTGAATTTGGACATCATTTTTCATTTTAATGACAATTGTACTTTAATTTTATGAAATTCGACATCAATCATCAAACTGTACATAAATTTAATACAAATTTTGCATCATTTTAATGAAAATTTAACATCACTTCAATGTAAAATGTACATCACTTTAATGAAAATTGTTGATCAATTTAATACAAATTGTGTGTCACTTTAATACAAATTGTCCATCACTTTAATAAAAATTTCACATCACTTTAATGAAAATTTTACATCATTTTAATGAAAATTTAACATCACTTTAATGAAAATTTTTGATAAATTTAATACAAATTGTGCGTCACTTTAATACCAATTGTTCATCACTTTAACCCATTAATTACCAGAAATTTCAACATTGGAATTTTTTGATGAAACTTTCAGAAACATGTTGTTTTCAAGATAGAAGAATTTCTGACAAAAAAAAATCAAAAATTACTTTCAGTATTTTTTTGGAGACTTTCTAAACCCCCCCTTGTGAGAGGAGGGGATTACGAAATATTTCCAAAAAAATTTTTTTTTTTTTGGTTATAGATGAACTCTTAACATTAACACCACTCGCATTTAAATTTTAAATATATCTATTCTTTATATTCGCTCAAACTCGGAAAATGTTCAAAGAAATGGGTTAATAAAAATTGAACATCACTTTAATGAAAATTGTACATAATTTTAATGTAAAATGTACATCACTTTAATGAAAAATTTACATCACTTTAATGAAAATTGTGCATCACTTTAATGGAAATTTAACATCACTTTAATGTAAAATGTACATCACTTTAATGAAAATTGTACATCACTTTAATGAAAATTTTACATCACTTTAATGAAAATTGTTGATAATTTTAATGAAAATTGTACAAATTGTACTTTAATGAAAATTTAACATCACTTTAATGTAAAATGTACATCACTTTAATGAAAATTGTACATCACTTTAATAAAAATTGTCAAATTGTACTTCACTTTAATGAAATTTTTTTATCAATTTAATGAAAATTTTACATCAATTTAATGAACATTTTACATCATTCATAATTTACATTTATTTGCTAAATAGAAATATGTTCGATTACGTTTTGTTTTACCGTTTCGCCCCTACTGCGATCCCTAACATCTTCGATATTATCCTTATAACTGTATTTACCGTCACAATTGAAATAAACCTAAAAGATTTAAAAAAAGGAATGCAAGCTAATGTGATCAGGGCTTGTTGTTGTCAAATGCAGATAAATGGTGGGCCAGCGAAGATACACAACATTAGGTAGACACGATTCGTCGTTAGTACGGAACTTGTCTTTGAAACTTTGTTCTTTTGTTTTCATGAAAACTTGTGGATTTCACCTCGTACACTGTTGAATGGAATCATTTGGCGTTAAATTTAACGCCATCTTACAATACTTGTTTATGTCTTTTCCATAATGTTATAGTACAGCACGCGAACTATGATTGTGCGTGACATAGTTACGGCTTTGCTGCTGTAAGCGTGTACGTGTAATTTAAATAACACAGAAATATGGTAAACTCGTGACCTAAACGCCCGACGTCTTTACACAGTCTGGCATGTGAATTGTCACCACCCAGGCGGCGTGCACTATTTCCTTATACTGAGTTATCATTAGAAATACATTTGAACTGAAATTTGATCTCGTGGAGTGTAAATAGAAGGAATTTCCCAATGATACTAAAGTCTTTCCAACTGCCGAAACTATTTAAAACAGTCAACAAATTCTTACTACATTCATGATTGCTTTATTCTACATACAGTTAAATTCATAGTTTTAATTTGTGGTTGCTTTTTCAATATCTATCAGAAAGATTGGTATGTTTCCATCAACATCGAGCTGTTTTATCTATTTCTCCACCACCACAACCACCACCCCACTTGCTGCGTTTAAATCCGCCCACCACTTGTGTGCTGAAGTAGTCGTTTGAATAAAGCACCACTTCTCTGCACATGAAAGGGAAAAAAAATGGAGCAAATTCTACTAAAAGGGGGTCTTTGATATAAACGGTTGTTTAGCATAATGTGCTTATTTAATATTTATGAAATATCCAGCAGCGTGTGTGTATAAGTCCACATTGTGGACGGACCGTAGCAAAGAGATTCGAACATCATCAGAAATTGCAGTGTCCGAAAACTTCTTGTTCTTTATTGGCAAAATATTATAAATACATTGAATATAACATTTATATTAACAATTCAATTGAATCTAAAGCCGGACTTAAAATACATTTCCATGCCTTATGATCTTTCGCTCTATTCCTCCAATCTCGATACCCTCCAAATGTTTCCTGCGAATCTTAGGTCTGTGCGTATTCCCTCGAGATTCCTATCGAATGTCCTCTTTGTTGGATCATGTATACGAAATATCCTAGCCAGCGTAGACAATTTATTTTGATGTGCTTTACTAGTCAATGTCTCGTAAGACTCATGATTTATACGATTTCGATACTCTTCGTTAACGCAAAGGAATCCATATATTTGTCAAAGAATTTTTCTCTATTACGGACATTGGTTCGTACGATTTTGATTCCTTGGGTATTTAAATACCCAATAGGGTTAAATCCTCCAAGAAAAAATTCGTCTGAGCACGGGTAGGGTTAGCATTTTGTCTGGCCATTATTGTGCTTCGTTTTATCTAAACTGATGGTTTTGAGTCTGTTTATGGTGGTACGAAGGTAAATTAACACTACCTCCAAGTTGTAGTTGCCAACTTTCACAAATCGTGTTTCTCTTAAAGCAGATTTGTTCAGTGAAACCATCAACTTGCATTCGCACTTCTTTCGATTCTTGCAAAGGTTGCAGTTTTATCACGCAGTGAGGAGCATCCGATATTCGATGTATATTGCGTCGTTCGGAGAGGTCTTTCCCAGGTTTTTGCGACCTTTTGTATTCCTGTGAGGTCCGTGAAAACAATGTGCTCCTAATAACTTAAATCTCCTCAATCAAAGAGCCGGACACGAGCATTTGTGTCCGACGTTATCGTCCTCTTCCTCGTCTCCGCAGCTTCTACAATGGTCATAAGCCGCGACTCTCAAGCTCGTTGCATGCTTCCTATCAAACAGTGTCCAGATATGAGGGATTTCGAGAGATTTAGGCCACAACATGGCCAGATTTGTCTGGTGATCTTCTTATCGTTCACCTGTCTGAACCCTTAGGGGCATACCGATAAGGGACGAAAAGCAGTAACGGTCAGACAAGAGTACTGCAAAACTATTATACTATTTTCGGGGATAGGCTATTTTGCGTACGTAGTGGAGGGCCACGGATGTTTTGTTGATCCTATCCATAATGTTAGGGTTACCTAGGATGGGGGTTATAGGTCTTACCGTAAGTAATACATTTATCAATTCAATGAGTCCTGCATGAACATCGAGTACCGATAATGCCGCCTTTATCGGTACCGGTAGGACGTCATTGAAGGCACCCTCTCTGCCTGTAAAGGCAATTAGAGATTTCTCTACGTGGCTTACTTAAGCATGAAGAGCCGTTTCCGTAGATTTTCCTTTACTATAATCATGTTTCTAAGCAGATAGCCGCCCCGGTTACAACGGACGTGCGCAAATAAACGTCCATCATCCTCTCCAGGGTCTTTAGAAGGAAAGATGAGAAGCTTTTAGGCTGGAAGTTTTTGGAGCTAGTGTGTGATAGTTTTCCTGCTTTCGGTATGAAAACCTCAACGGATTCCATCATTCTGCGGGAATCTAGTATACATTGATTTAGCTAGTGTATAGATTTGAGAGCCAGGGAGTCAATGTATCTAGTCCATTCTTAATCCCCCTCTGTCTCTTTTTTTATAATTGGGGATTTAACAATGTCCCCTGCGGTGTTTGACGTGACCCGATTAGTTGGTATATCCGACCTTGTGCTATCTGCCGAGTTGCCTTGGGAAATGTGTATTCACACAAAAGGCTCGATAGTATTTTATATGCGATTGGCTGGAAACGAGTGCCTCTATAATTGACACATATTGGTGTATCATCTTTTTTATGGACCGGACATAGCAAACTATGGTTCCAGTCACCGGTCCTATGTGCTAACTAGTTGATGCATTCTCCTCATCCATTCATCGCCTCCGACCTTGATGAGATTTTTCTTATTCTTATTTTATATTTTTCAAGGCCTAAAAAAGGGACAAAAAAAAACAACAAAAACGAAATACAGTGGAACTTCCATAAGTCGAATTTTAGTAGAAGCACTGCTAGTGGAAGTTAAGGATACAAATTCCCATGAGTAATTCCATAACTTAAAGTCTACGTAAGTCGAACTTTTCTACGGGATAATGCTGTTTCGAATTTTTCTGGATCAGTTCGACAAGATTTATAAACATTTCGTGAAAAAAAAAATATTTTCCTTTCGTTGTTTGTCCTACTCGTGTATGCTTGTTTTCTCTTTAACAAATAATGTTTGCTCAAGTACACTGCAAGAAAAATTAGTTCAAACTACAGAAACTCTTTTGTCTGAAGGTTTGGCGTTTCTGATATTTAAGAAGAACAAATAGCAGAGAATCTTCAATAAAAGCGTTTGAGTAGAATACAAAGTTCAAACAAATTTAGTTTAATTGATTCCAATTGACCTCCATCGTTTCTTTGAGTGTTGTGTTGGCAATGCAGCCTGCTAAGTAGGACAAAATATAGAATCTTTTGTATCAAGCATGCACAACAAATTTAAATTAACCTACCCAATGACCTGGAAAGACCAATACACACACACGTACACATACACACACAATCTGTCCATTTACGCCCATTCACCCACACAAGCACGCAGTGATGAAAAACGTTTAGTTATTCAGACGCTGTACAGGACATTCGACATTTAACTTGATCCACATGTAGGGTTTTTATTTCCCCGACCTTTTTCAACTCCCGGAAATCGGTAATTTTTCGATTTTTTTTCTTTTATAAAATATAATGAAGAAAAAAAATTTAAAATTTTATGGTTTTTTATTCTTTTTCAGGTTTGTTAAAAACTTAAAATGATTTATAAAATTCTAGACAATTAATATTGGAATAAACATCCTGTTCAATTTAAATGTAATAAGATCGTATAATTTCCCGATAAAACCAAAGTCACAGTTGTAATAATTGCGTAAAATCATACATAGTTGCCTTATTGGAATCCCCACTAATAATCCCGGCAATCACCAAGTAAAAAAATCGACAACAAATCTGAAAATACATCCCGGGTGTTTCGGGTTAAAAACCCTATCCATATGCAGCTTGATCCTTTTGAGTTTTAATTGGAATGGTGTACCCAGCATAAGCTCATAGTTATTCTTTAATTCACACACCATTGCAGCTGCTCCACTGCGCTCTTCTCCGTTCTGCTCTGCTCTGTTCAGTTGAGTTCAGTTCATTCATTATGGCCCTGTTTACCATTTGATTAGCCGGTCAAATGAAGTTGCATTTCACAGCTGAAAAGAGTCAATGCTGCTGCTGAAGCTGTTCGTTTACACACACACACACACTCTCTCAGTGTTTGTAGTACTTTAGCCAATAAAAAGAATGTAGAGCACATATTTTTCTTTATTTTATTCATTTGATGTTGGCGTAAATAAATGTTTGCTTTTTCTCCATCTGTGTGCTTGAATGACTACTGGTTTTCTGTGAGCCTTTTCGTTTTTAGCGCTTTAGCGTTGTTCGTGTGTATTTGTTGTTTTTTATACTTGTCTGACTTGACTCTGGCCTACACTTCTCATACAATGTTGCCCGAGATATCGATGGCACGATGTTAAGAGTGTTCCAACTTGGCGGGCTACAGATATTTCAATAAAAGCTAAATGCTATTTTTGTTAGGTAGGAGTGCAGCGATATCAGCAGGACACGCAAAGATAACAAGAGAATCGCTACTAAATTGTAATTGAAGAGAATAGCAGGAGACTCGTGATCCCCAGAGCTAATGTAGGCTAGACTAGTTAGGAAAATATAGGTGGCTTCAAACCACCAATATCACGTAGAATGTGTTGACTGACTTAGACTTTGAAATTACTTATAAAATTGTTTAAGGGGATTTGTCTCTTTAACTTAAAAAAATTCGACTATCCCAAAAAGGTGTGCCCTTAGGCTAGAGGGTCCTGTGATGAGCCCAACTAGCTTGCTCAGATCATGTTTGTTAAACCCGAGTATTCTCTTTGTTCCACTTGTTTTCTTGTGGTTTTTCCCACCAGTTCCTCTTGCCATCTGGAGGCATGGGCCATCCTCATCCATTCCCTCAACTGATTTTTTGTCTTCTGAAAAGGTTTAGACAATTGCAGAGTATTTTTGGTCGGATTCCCTTCCCATTTTAGCCAGTTCGTCGGCCCTAACATTGCCTGGAAACCCTTGGTGGCCCAGTAAACAGTTTATAAATATGTCGTTATCTCCCGATACGTCCATGAGTGTCCTTGACTTGACACTGTCATCAGATCTAATTGCCTTTTGACTATCTGTGAAAATACAGATAGTTTTTCCTGTGACCCTATTCCGCAGCCATTTTAGGCATTCTGTGATGGCCCTGATCTATGCTTGTAGAATCGTTCAGTACTTTGGTAACTGGTATACCAATTCGGCCCTCGGATTGTGGATGTAGATCCCTATGCCTACTACTCAATCGGATTTGGATGCGCCTGTGTGTCGTGTTCTGGTCCGCGTCTATCTTCTATTCTTGTCGTGCAGTTTGCAAGCACGTGTGTTTCTGGGATACGATCCGTCTGACAGTTTGTTGTCGAGAACCCTTCTAGGTTTTCCATTATTCTCTGATATTGTTTTTGAGGTGCATCCTCAATCCACTTATTCAGTGCCCTTAGTCTCCTTTCTGAGATCGCTGCCTCAGATTTAATTTGGATATCTATTGGGTGGATATATAGCAATATTTCGGGAGTGCTCGTAGGCGCGGTCCTCATTGCTCCGCATATTCCTACGCAACACATTCTTTGAATCCGTTGTAGTTTCTTCACGTTACATTTCTTTGTCATTGCCGTCCACCATACTATTGACGAATAGGTTATAATCGGCTTTATGCTTGGGCGTATGCTCCATGTGGAGCCAATTGCTCTACGGCACATTGACCAGCATCTGAGGGCCTTTTCGGCTCTGCTGTTGAATTGATCTTTCCAGTTAAGCTTCCTGTCCAGAATTACTCCCAGATATTTAACGGTCGTGCTTATTTCTATGATCTTGTTCCTGAGGCAAGGATTGAAGTACTGTGCAATTTTTGCCTTCCTTGTGAACAGACATAGTTCTGTTTTGTCCGGGTTTTTATTTTACCAATAAAAAAAAAAGAACCAGCTTAAATTAAGTTGACATGCCTAGGAAGTGTAATAGGTCAGGTTAGGTTAGTGTGGCCGTCTGAAAAACAGATTCACTTGGACTATGAAGTCCATTGTGATACCACGGAAGCTAATTCCTCCCGTAGAATCAACCAGCCTCTAAAAGGTTCTCAGTCGGCCAACATCAATAAGAGCCCAGTGTTGATCACCGCTTGTTCGCCAGGGCAGGAACAGTGCAGCGGAGGAGTTATTGACTCCCCCTTCTCTTCATCCTCACAGCTCCTGCAAAAGTCACAAATGGCATCCTTCAGTATCATTGCAGACAGTGTCCCGCCATGACGGACACAAGAACTGGCATATTGTCTCTTGATAGCGACAGCATTATATGCGAACGCCTTATATCCATTCTGGGCCACATCTGTCTGGATTGAATGCACAAACGGATAGACGACCACCTATCGTTTGTTACTGTTTATGCTCTATCACGCAGTAGGCGATTGCAAGTGACTAGAGTCATGCCTGCTGTTTCCAGTTCGGGTGTAATTTGTAATTTAGTCCTGAGCCTGCCTAGATCGTCTGGTCTGCAATTCTCTGGCAAGTTCCTGTAGTACAAATCGTTTCATAGTATTAACGTAAACAATTGTTATATGAAAGTAGTGATTCATTACACCATACATTCAAAGTTCCATTGCCTTTGGTATACAGAATATCACCTAACTAAGTGACAATCTAAAAAAGAACTTATCCTTTAGAAATATTTTGCGGAAAGAGTTCACACACAAGTCTTGGTGTGTACATACATCAGATACAATAAATAATATCTTTCCACTATCTCCCCATGCCCCATGTCAGAAGCAATTAGAAAGAGTTTTCTAACTCTGTAAAAATACATGTATGTTGCGAAAAAAAAAAACGTCCAAGTTTTTCAACAATTATGATTAGACAATCAACAAAAGCCAACGGCAAACATGCAATGTATCTATGTACGAAAATTAATATGTGTATGTATAATCTGCATGCATGTGTATTAGGGTATACCGTAATTAAAACATATTTAACATTTTTTCAATTGATTGAAGATGTTACTATGTGTATGTGGAGTATTATATTGATATATGTATTATATTGAAATTACAGAGAACGACAAACAATTAAAAAAAAAACTCAATTTTTATTTAATTACAAAACAATCCAAGGGTAAACCGGGTGACACAGACCATATGGCTAGATTTTTGCAGCAACAGACCAAAGTCTCTGGTGGGAATCGAATTTAAACAAAACACGCTGATAGACAAGCACGTTAACAACCCGGACGCCTATAAAAAGAAACATGTTTTCCGATATAGAGATATTTCGAAAATACGAACAAAGTAACAGTTTTTTTTTGGATATAAAAAAAAACCGAAAACTAGAAATTTTTATTGGTTGTGCTAGCCTAGCACACATTTTTTGCCATGACCATGTCCACAAATCGTCCGTGCAGAATGTACATAGCGCCGTCCTGATGAGAACACATTTGATGACAGCACTTGGGGCATTTTTCAAAGAGCCGTTTTTTTTTAGATGGATAGCACTGTGTGTGACAGTGGTGTGACTACCCAGGTTCGCATCCTGGTACAACCATAAAAAATGTTTCGGTCGCTGTTTCCAACTCGTAAATCCTGGCTAATTTACGATTAAGAAAGTAATCTCTGAACTAGATCTAAGGAAAATACCTAAGAAATTTTTTATTAAAGACCTTTCGTCGTTGTCATACAATCTTAGATGAAATAATACAACCCTGAAAATGGGTGTGTGCGTCAATGGGCATACCATGCACACATTTTCTTAGAAGATTAGCGTCACCAACCAAAAAGACATACGTCCTAAGTCACATTTCACACCGGAGGGCAGCTGTAGAACAAGACCCATGACCAAATAGAGATCAGACGGTCAAAGACAATCTAGAGGGCAGATGACCCAGGTCTACATGTTACTACTACTACCAAAAAATTTAACTATTTACGCAATTTGTACAATTTAGATTGTGGGTTCTACCCAGGAAATTATACGATTTGTTTACTTCCCGAAAAATGATCTTATTGCATAGAAATTGTACAGGAATTTTGTTTCAATATTAATTTCCTATGATTTATAATTAAAGTTTTATTTTTGTTTTTTTTTTGGAAAAATTATTTTTTTTTTGTTCAGGAATTATAATTTATAATTTAAGTTCAATTAATATTTATTTTTGTAAATAAAATGTTAGTTTTTTTTGGAAAAATATTTTTTTTGAAAAATATTTTTTTTAATTATTTTTTATAAAGAAAATCATGTCCAGGGAATTCCGGGGAAGACGTGGAAAAAAATCCCGATTCGCGTCAGTTGAATAAGGTCGGGAAATTAAAAACTGTAATCGCAGTAGAAAATACAGAACAGTTGGTGTGGTTTTGAAAAATAAATGCAACTTTCATTAAAAAAGTTAAATATATTGTTAAAATAAGTATCACTTGTCCCTCAGATTCATAGAAAAAAGCTACTCCCTGCATTTGGTCCACTACGGATAAATAAAGTCTGTTTTTACTGTTTCGATAGAAAGTTTTGCACTGGTTCGATTAGAGCACATCGACTTTGCGAAAGTCACGAAACACCCTAATGTCTATTTTTATCTATTTATATACAAATACAAAGACATACAACACATATAAAATGCACTTTTATCAACCACCTCTCTCCATCTCTCCTTCCACCAACCGCTGTTTGGTGTACGTACTCCTCGTACATATGTTTTTGAGAAAAGTTAACACAATGAATGACTACTCCAACTACACCCGATTCTTTACCGAATCCATCCAACGGAATGGGATAAAATGGCAAGAGAAGCAAGAGCACTGTTACAATAGAGGAACCACTGAGTGAGTGCTGCCAGTACTCTTCCCCCACTCTCATCATCGGGCATGGCGTATGTGCCGCAATTAAGCATAAAGGAAGCAAGAACAACAACAACAAAAAACGAAGCACTGCTTTAAAGTTTCTCTGTTAACGTACGTTACGTACGTACTTAGACTTTACCTGGTTGGTACTACCCCCAGCCAGTAATCGGGTAGAAAAAATCAAGGTAACTTATTTATAACATGGCATTGCACTTCTTTTTTTTACAATTAGTACTGACTTGTGTTGAGCGGAGTGGGCGTTGAACAGAAAAAGTTGTAAACGTAAAATAAGAAGAATCAAATGCAAGTGAAGGAGGGTATCTCCAGGAGTGTGGAGACGGTGTTGGCATACATTAGTTTGAAAGTGAAAAAGTTTTGTCAAAAGAGGAAGAAGACCGACTTTATTAACGAAATTGAACGGGTCGTAATAAATAATAAAAGCGCGTAACAAGTTGACAATAAAAACGTACTTTCGTTTCCTTTTAAGTCTAAACATTGAATAATCGCTTTTTCACCAGGCTAGAACCATTTGTTACTTTGTTACGATGAAGTCAGAGCCGCGCCACCCAGCTGTTCAAGATCGCCGAAGAACCTACTCTCAAGGTGAGCGAGTCGACGTTCCTGTAGAACCGGTCAGTGGCATATCAAATGTTGTAATCATTCCGAAAGGATTCTTCTAGACAAATGAAGAAATCCCCAAAAGCAAATGAAAAATCCCCCCAAAAGCCAAATATGAAAACTTCCCCAAAAATTCTGAAAAATCCCCAACAACAATTTATGAAAAATTACCCAATGACAAATCCCCCAAATAATAGTCCAACGGTGTCAAATCGCAGCTCCGAGATGGCCAAACGACATCAGATCTTCAAAAACAGGGCGCAAAACATCGAGTGTAGCTTCGGCTGTGTGGCACGTAGCGCCGTCCTGTTGAAACCAAATGTTGCCAATATCCCTCTCTTCAATTTTTGTAAACAAAAATTCGTTCAAAATGGCCCGATAACGAAAAAAAATAATAAAAAAAACGTTAGATGGCGGACCTTTATAAGAGATCACCCACCGAGTCAGAGCCCTTCATAGTACATAATCTGCCATCCCGTTTTCCGTTGTGTCAACCATAAAATTTGTACAAGTAAATAAAATATTTATTTGGATCGCCATCGGTGACCACACCTTCATGTGGTTCATTATGAAATTCCAATTTTGGAAATTTTTTTTGTCAATATTTCGTGAATGGTTCGTAGTATCGCTTGCCTTGTGGCAAATCGCGCTGTTAAATACACGGCTCTACGAAGTCCAATTCTTCCAGTTTGAACTAAAAAAAGTAGTCCGTGATCATGAAACGCCTCCAGCTCCATTGACCGTTATATTTCGGTCATTATCGTCTTTGATGCCGCCGGCCCATTAATCGGACCAAACAGTACATTTTTCGGGGTGCATTGCCAGCACTTGAACAATTCTATTTATTGACATATCCATTAATGAGCCTCGTCTTCCAGCTTACTTTAGGCCCATTCATCTAAAAGACGACTTTGTGGTAGATCGCCCGGTTTAATTCCTGCACTCAGCTGTATTTTAGTGGCTTAAGACCTAGGTCCTTACGTAAAATCTTCCAGGTGGTCGAATAGTTCTTTATGAATTCATACACGCTGAAAAAAATGGTCATTTTAACAAATTTCAGGAAACAAGTTCGCATCAAACATATATAGCTTTACTTGCTACAAAGACCAAACACGCGTTTTACTTGTGTGTAAACAAAAAAAAAAGACGTATTTTTTAGCGTGTAGTTTTTAAAGTGACAGGCTTTGAAAGGTTTCTCTCAAACGGGCTAGTATAATTTATTCATACTTCTACTTCTACTTTTTTTCTAAAATGTCCCACTGTGTTAAATGCCCACCAGATGAAATCGTGTATTATTTCGAATGCCTCGGTAACGCAATCAAATTTATTTCACGGCAACATTAGACCTGAAAACTCATGTAACGAGCTACCTTCCATCACTCCGCTTCGTAAATGAAAGAAAACCCTTTTTGAAAGTATTTGTTCTCTTTCATATTTCCCCCCCTTTTTCTCATCTTGAGTTTATTACATACTGACTATCTTCCTCTGTTCTAATGCGCTGGTCTATATCATCATCGGCAACATTATCATTATCGTCGCCATCGCCGCCGTCGCTGCCATTATCATGATATTAGCTGGGGTTTCGAGTAATATTCGATAGAATTGCTATGAAAATGTAAGCCTTTATGGTGAAAATTAATACTGGATATATCGATAAATATCCAGTTAGTTTAGTCTAAAATTTTAATCTCAAAACTCGCAAATTATTTCTTGTGGCATTACTTGAGACGCTTTATTTAGAAGAGTTGTTTAGGATCGAACAAATAAAATAATAAAAAAAAATCAAATTCCTTCCTAGGAGAGCAATGGGGTCAACCCATAGCCCTTCTATATTAAGGTATCGATATTAATTTCTAAGACTTGATAAAGCGAAACATACCTGAAAAATCCATTAATCTGCAATATTTGTTTTTGCCAGAATACGCAGGATATTATTTTCAGATTAACTGAAAGCTTTTTCGAATTAAATGAAACATTTTCCCTCACAAAAGAAACCTTTTCCATACCAACTAAATTTAAGAATTTTTTCAAATGTCAATTAGTAGTAATTTGTTAAAGATCATTTAAGGTTCAATATGTTTAGTCATAGCCTAGACCTGGGAGTCGACTTCTTTCTGGCAGACTGTAACTGGCATAGAGTATAAAAAGTACTTAAAAAGATGCAAAACTCCATTCGAATTGGACGGGCATTTGTTTCTTACACAAGTTTGGACGACATTTCACAAATTCTTGATTGGATTTATGTGTGGGGACAGCGACGTTATTACCGTTTTTATTTTGTCCTGTATTGGAGATCATTATCTTGTTCTAAGTTGCATATTGTCTTTTGATTACTGTTTTGAAGAATTTCAATACAATTTGAAGCATCCATGATACCCTACATGTGACATAAAGACCCTACACCATTATGGGAAAACAAGCCCCAACCCAAAATATTACCACCGCTATCATTGACAGTTGTAATGGTGTATTTGGGATTGATCGCTGCATTAACTGGTCTTCTAATGTCATGTAAGCTTCGATCTGAGTAAACAAATTCAGATTTGTGTCATCAGGCCAAAGGATATTACTCCACTTGTCACCACCGAAAATGTGGTTGGTTACTGTTCTTGATAATACCGGGGCTAATCTACCACTTCTACCTATCAGATCTTCACCAATATGTATTCCTCAAACAGTTCAAGTATCAGCATCACTATTCATGTCGTTTGTGATTCCTTTCGACGAGTCAAATGGAAATTTTTTACACATCGGGCTACATTTCCATTAACTATAGGTGTAATTTTTAGTTGGCTATCCATTTCCCACGTATCAAAATTGTTTAGTGATGCCGAATCACATTGCTCGATATGCCCATATTGGCCGATTAAATTGAATGTTCAACTCTTGTTATTACCTTTAAACGAACAATTTACTCCTTTTTATATCCTGTAAATATTTAATTTTATAGAATTTCGTAATATATTTGCACGAATTGAATTGCTGTCCCTATTATTACGCGCAACCAATTATCGTACTTTTTGGAAAAATCAAAGATTCTTATGAATTGTTTATTCTTTTTCGACAACATGAAAACGAAATATGTTTTTCGCAGAGCCTAAACAATAACAAAAATACTAACCCATGGATCGTTCCCTCATTTTACTTCATTTATCTGGCCATATTCATCTTACGCAGCACTGTCCCTATTGTGTTTCACATAACTGTATACAGGGTTTCCCAACAAGAGGTGTTATTTTGGTATTCAAAGAAAAATTACAGTTTTTGAATTAAATGATCGGATGTTTATTTCATAGTAAAGAAAGGAAGGTATGCCGTTAATAATGAAAAATAACATCAGCCAATTGTCACCACGACCACGCTTACAGGACCACATCCTTTTCATGAAATTTTCCATAACCAAATCGCAAAGTGCCTGCCCTATGTCCTCCATAGCCTCACGAATTCTATCTTTGAGGACTTGAATCGACGCTGGGCTTTTGGCGTAGACATTATATTTCACGTGGCCCCAAAGAAAGAAGTCGCAAGGTGTTAAATGACAAGATCTCACCTCTTCGAGAGATAACACGGTCCGGAAACTTTTAATGTACAAGAGCAATGGTTTCGTTGCTTGTGTGGCACGTAGCGCCGTCTTGTTGAAAGTCAACGTTGTCCAGATCAATATCATCCAACTCCGACCATAAGAAAATCAATAATCATCTTTCGATAGTGCAATTCATTCGCCATAACTGTTGATCCAAACTCATTTTCGAAAAATTAAGCTCCAATGACCCTGCCGGACCATAAATCGCACGAAACAGTCACACGTTGAGGATGGAGAGGCTTCTCAACAATAACTCTTGGGCTTTCCGAGCCCCAGATGTGACAATTTTGCTTCTTGACATATCCACCGAGGTGGAAATGGACATCATCAGTCAAGATGGTTTTTCGATGGAATTCCAGATCATTTTCATGCATTTCAAGGATCCAATCAGTAAACACACAACGTTGTTAATAATCGGCCGGCTTGAATTCATGTGTTAACTGAAACCCAAGTCTTTATACAAAATACGGTGTAATGACGTTTGTGGAATGTCCAATTCCAAAGAACGACGAGGAATGGACAAACCTGCTTGTCAAATGTCAAAGAATGAAAGCTTCAAAAGTGACATCTACCGAAATACCGGGTGATTCAAAATAACACCTCTTGTTGGAAAATCCTTTATTATCTGGTGCATTCTAATTTTTTGGACTTTGTTAAGAGCGATTGTTTTTTGCTAATTGGTTTCAAACATGTCACGTGTCAAAGTCAAACATTTTCATGTTTACGTGTTTTTTTATCATTGATCCAACGGATAGTTCCAACAATCAAAATGTATGCAGAAAATACTCACACTCAAGATAACCCCAAATCTCAACCTAATATACATACATAGCTTTAGGCACACATACATACGGTGTACGTTGTACGTACATACTCATGTATTTATATTAAGATGCATCCATCAAAGGCCTGCAACATTGCAAGTAACATCCACAACAAAGTCAAAAGTGTTACATTTAAACCATCTAAACAAAACCATGCCATTGTTGTATTCATAATTAAAAAAAAAATACATATGTGCATATACATACGTATGTATGTGCATATCCATACGTATGTATGTATATAAAGATCCGTTGTATATTCATGTACGTATATAATAAAATGAAGTACTCTTGGCGAAAATCGACAATACATGAATGACGGAGGGGAGTTTATTAGGAAGGCGAATGTGTCTACGTCACGCCAGACGACAACGTTCGGAAATAATGGCACAACAGATGTTTATTTTTAGAAGTGTTGCCACATCCCAACAAGACGATTTTCTAGAGATCTCTTTATCGTTCATTTAATATGAAACGATATTAAATTTAACCAGTCCGGGTAACATAAGTTGAATTTCGTAGATGTTTCCCAACAGTTCTTTAATGAGATGAGTTCATGCTTTATGAGTGTATGTGGTGGAGGCTTTCTTATACGTGAGAGTATGAGAGGGAGAGAGAGTATTTGTGCACGCCTCAATGAAAAATGTCCGAAATGCAAAATGACCAAAAAAAATAAAGGAAATATATACCAAACAAAATCCCAGAATTGGGGCATTTTTTAATATAAATCCGCGCCCAACCTCATCCGATTTTTCATTGGGAAATTTTTAAATTATTTGGTTTTTTTTTAAAAAATGTTTGTGCCCTTTTGCGGGTAGTCTCGTTAGAAAAATCTGGCATAGTTTTGGGGATATGTAAATAACACTGTGCGACAGCCACAATCGGTTTGGGATGAAACCACCGGGGAAAGTTATATTGGTAAAAAAAAAGTCATACGTGTTCCAGCGTTTCGCTGGGTCTCATCTAGGAATCGAGATATATCGATTTGAAGTTAGTAAGTATCGTATAGGGGAATTTGTCACGTTTTTGGCTCTTTTGTTTGACATAACTTGAGAACCACTCGTTCGATTTAGCTGAAATAAATTTTAAAAAACCAAGAATTACAATTCCCTTAATCTCGATTCCTAGATGAGACCCAGCGAAACGCTGGAACACGTATGACTTTTTTTTACCAATATAACTTTCCCCGGTGGTTTCATTCCAAACCGATCACTGACCCTTACCATTTGTCGCAGAGTGTAATGAGTCATAGGCAACTCCGGAATGACTTTATTTCGGTTAGCCAGCGTTGGAAATGTGCCTGAATATAGAATCTCATTGCCTGTTACGCAAAAATGTGTGTGACATCAACTACCTCCGTCGCCATGAAACTCTCGTCATCTAGGGATTAGTAGAGTTAAATTCGCAAATTAACTTTTTGCTTTATGATAACTTAAATTCGGAATTTACCTTTTTTATTAAACAACTACATATTGCTTTCTAGAGGAGAATAGGAATATGGAGATATTTTAAGATTTTAGTTGATACTATCAGCTAGAAACGCTACAAGAACACTTGTCTGAAAAGAGGCGAGATTGAAAAAAAAAATACCCCCCTAGATGTAAATGTAGTGAGTCTATGGAATTCCAATGGAAATACTTTTTACAATGTCACCGGCTTCAAATTATAGCTAATATATGATCAGCTTAAAAAGCTACAAGGGTATTGGTCAGAAATCATTTTCAGAATCCCTTCCGAAGTTTGTCAATTTCGAAACATTTGCAGCGCATCATGGACCACGAACTTCGAACTTTAACGTTCGCTTGCTTTTTGTGCGATCTATTAACTACCACCAGAACGACAAAGCGAGAGAAACATTTATCGCTGAGTTGAAAGCCCTTGGTCGGAGTTCTCCTAGTCTGGAGAACTGGCTTCCTCGGACACCACACACCACGCTACACATTTTTGATTGTCTAGTCAAACCAACTCAGCTCGTGCCAAGTTCACTCTGGCACACAGCCTGATTCCTGAACTTGGCCACGGGCAACCCAAATCTAGGAGATGAACATGAAAATTCGAATGCCAAACAAAGCGAACGAAAATGTCAAAATCACTGGTTGACTGGGTTTTCGTTCTCATAGATTATTTGTATGGGTTTTTATTGAAAATTTCATTAATTTTCACCTATTTCGTGCAATTTTGCAGTCTCATGAAGTAAAGAAACACCGAAATTTTGAATTTATTAATTTGAAATAAAAACATTTGAGGCTCTCTTTTAAAAAGATTAACCAAACCACGACGCCTCGTATATCCCACTCTTGGCTTTTTATTCATCACAGTTTATAGAACTTAAATTTATCACAATTCATAATTTTGTGTTGCTTTCTCTCAGTGTACACTCTTGTGTTATGAAGTTGATGTACGGGCACTTCTCTCACAAAGAATGCTTTAGATGGTACTATTTAGTGGTATCATTTGTTTTATTTAATACAAATGTTTGTTTTCATTCACTCCCTGGTTCTCGACTCCCTGATTCTTGAAATAATTCCACACACACAGGCATTAATACTATGCATGCATATGTGTACATTCCAAAGAATAAACACTTACAATCTCAAACATAACATTGCGTTTCTTTAGAGCTGCTGATAGCTTTACACGCATCGCTGCAGTAATAGATGCACTGCCACTACTAATCAGACTGCTCCAGCTCCAACTTCATCATCAGCGTCATAATGCCAGAAAAGGGGCTATTAGGTCTTTGACTTGCTGACATCATTTCATCCTCACTAAATAGCAATTGTGTGCGTGTTGTGAACGAGCGTGTACATACATATGTACATATGTATGTGAATGTGATATCTGTTTATCGCTGGTGCCCTCTCATAATTAGCCGCCCAAATTCGCCTGGATTTGAATTAGTTAGATTGCTGCCTGTATTGAGACTCACTTGTTGCTGCAGTTCTTAACAGAACTTTCACATCTCAAATCATACGAGTCCAATTGTACCCTACCTACAGACATACATACATACATACATAATTACTCTATATACATATGTATGAATTGCTATTTACAGATGTTTACTCCATTCGTGTACAGCACTCGTAGATGCCTGGAGTGGGAACAGGGGGAGGGGGGGTAGCTTTTAGTTGTTCATTTCAATTGCGAAATGTTGTACTTTCTATTCAAATCACTTTCTTTGAAATTGATGGATGCATGAAGGCAGCGCTTAACTGCAGATTTTTACAGAGAAAATGGAAAATGATTACGAGATGGATTCAGTGGAAATAGTTCAGCTGAAATGAGAATAACCATCGGAGTGAGTTAATTGAAATTTAAAAAAACAATTCAAATGTTAAAGGCAATTAGAGGACGGCAATAATTTAAAATTTTCGAATGTAATTGATTTAAAAAGAAATTATGATATTGACATTAAATGTGTATAATTAAAGAACGACCCTACTGAAAAAAGTGCTGTTTTGAAAGAAAAAAATTCAGAACTCATGGACTACCGAAATATAACCAACTGGATATAGTAAGACCCTTGTTGGTAACTTGCACCATTTCAGCATCCTTTTCATTCTCCGATCTTCGATCCACTTCTAAACCAGACAATATATATATACGAAAAGGCACGTTGGCCCGAGCTCAACAATTTTTATTAGCAATTTCACCGGAAATTATATTTTTTTTTTGACAATAATGTCGATGCTGCTGCTGAAGTGTCTCCCTTTCTTCTCATCTTCTATCCCAATTCTCTTGCAGATCTGAATGTAAAAAAAAATGTAAAAAAACTTCGGGCCCGGATGTCATTTCAGCACTTGTCCTATGTAAGTGCTCTTCGACGCTAGCTCGTCCATTGCGCAATCTTTTCAACATGTCGTATCGTGCTGGTATTTACCCTTCACGTTGGAAAGTTGCCAATGTTCAGCCGATCCCCAAGAAAGATGAGGCTACAAATCCAAATTACCGTCCAATTGCAATATGTTCTGCGCTCTCGACGGAGAGCCTTCTAAATGATTGACAGTACGGCTTCCGTAGAAATCGATCTACTGGAGACCTGATGGCGTTCCTTTCGGAACGATAGAGTCGCTCCATTCACCGTCTTGGTAAAAGCAAGGTCGTGGCTCTGGATATTTCCCAGGCGTTCGATAGGGTCTGGCACGGAGCACTCATATCAAAACTTATTGCATTTGATGTCGGAAACACTTTTTTTCGATTCATATCAAGTTTTCTAATAGATCGCTCTATACGAGTTGTCTCATCCAACGAGCATAGGTTGACCTCAGTAGTGCCGCAAGGTTCTGTCCTCTCTTCTTCTCTATTTCTTAGTTTCATTGACGACCTGTTGGGTCAGACTGTGAACCCGATCTACTCCTTTGCGGATGACAGTAACCTATGTCATACATACTCATTTGATCATCAGCCAAGTCTTATGGAGGTCGGCGACAAAAGGTGAACGATGAATCACTGTTAAGTGAGTCAACAGTGATTTGGCGACGATTTCTAAGTGGGACCAAATGAACAGAGTAGATTTTAATGCACGCAAGACCCAGTGTTGTGACACTAACGTTTAGCTGATCCTGCATCGTCGTCAATCTCTATGGTTCTCTTGATGTTCTGGGCATGAAGATACAGGGTGATGCTCGTCGGACTGAACACATTTGGATGATGGTGATGGACTGATTCAAAGTTTTGTAAGAGCCAATAAATATTTGTCAAAGACAGGCAAATATTTGACGTTGAGTGATCACACTATTTTCACACTCGACGATTTTTTGTTTGCCGGCAAATAAATTTATTGCTCGACAACCAGCTGAATTCTGTTTTGCCCCTAAACATATTTGATGTTCAGATTGTGACCAGCAAATAATAAATTTTTTTTCAAATATTCGTCAAATGAGGAGATCAATTTCTGAAGTCGTGTGAAACTTCAGAAACGCTTTTAAGAAATACCATCCCCGCTTGAGACTTTCAACTGACCATTATACATGTTTTGGATTGGAGATTTATTCAATCGATAAAAAATGTTTTTTTTATAATTTACAAAATATGCCCACTTTGAATCGCTTGCAATGTATGGACTCACCCTTTTGAAATATGTACGTGCGTGTACTTCGTACTGCTATGTACATATGTATGTAATGTATATGACAATAATGCTAGGATCTAATTTCCGAACGCTTCCATTATCACCATATTGTGTAATAACCACTGGCTTCCAATTACAACCACCTCCATCGCGCCTTCATATCTAGGTTTGTTGTTGGTCTTGTCGATGTTAACCTACAAAACTACTGACCACCTGCTTTTATGGCAGCTGTCGCCGTGTGCAACTAGTTGATCTGATTAAACCAGATTTCGCTTTAATGTCATTTTCATTTTATTAGCACGCTGAATGCTGACAAGAGTGTGTGCGTGTGCAAAACAGACAAAAAGTGAATTGAAATCATTTCATTTAGTTGTCAACTTGTGGTTTATTTTCGTGTTGCATATAACGGCGTAATACGATATTAGATGAGACGACGATTACATCGGGGAAGGCCAAACATATGGTACAGGAATGGCGATAATCCAGGGGCGTCTCCATAAAGTGCAACATTGAAAGAAACAAAATAACGGCAGACGTGTTGCGAAACAGTTATGCCTCATTAAACTTTGGATTACTATGCCGATTGATGTGTACACTTTGTAAAGAGGTTTTCAGTTTTGCCGAGGATTTGCTATGAACCAAGAGCCCCATGTTTTTATGGTCACAAACCATAACGGGCTAACTCGAGTTTACGACAAAATTTGGCATTTAGCACCATTGTGTCAGTGTATCTAACTATAAAAGCAAGTAAAATAACACATTTCCATAGAATCTGTAAGAAGAAAGTTAAAATCCAACTCCTGACTTTCCATGAGGAATTGAAATAATAATAACAACAGAAATCAGTTGATGTGTTTTGTATAATTTGAATATTTATATCGCGCTGACTAAAAACTTCTTGTCACTTATCGCTTCTTGCAGTTTTACTTAGGTCATCTATCATATTTTTCCCTATTCTACAATCGAATCGATTAATTTGTAATAAAGAAAATAACCAAAAATCGGTTAATCGTAGCCTCACTAACTGGAAGGAGAGTAATAAAAAAAGCTTCTCTAGAAGAGCATCAGCAGTTCGTAGTGGAGTTTTGACAAAACAACGTCTTCTGGAAAAACTTTTAATACTACACATATAGAATGTATATCTCACAGGTGTGAGACGAGTTACCCCAGTCTTCTTTCACCCTGGAATGGTACACTTTCATCGAAACGACCAACACCATTGTAAAGGGTGTTTTTTTAAACGTGTGGTTTTCAAAAAGAAATAAAACTCATATTATGGCCAAAAATTTATCTTTATTATAAAAATAAGAATTATGTTTTAAAAATGATTTCGGTCTGGCTCGAATAAATTTCGCAGCATTTAGGTCTGTATGTATCGTGTCGGGCTTATCTGCATAGGACACGCCACTGGTCCAGTAAAACAAAAGTGAGCATCATCGCTGAACAACATTTTCTTGTGAAAATCGGGACCGGTGACCACCTCGTTTTGGACCGAACGTGCAACTCGCTTGATGGTCGCGTGTCTTCAGTACCTGCACGAATTGAATTTTGTAAGCCTGCAAACCAAGATCCTTCCATAAAGTGGATGGACACAGCTCCAAATGCAACGTGCGATGGCCGATGGACTCATTCGATACTCTGCTGCACCGCAGTAATAACGCCTTCGGTGCGCACTGTACGATGTCTCTGAGGATGCGTATTATCAACTAGAGTAAACGTGGTGTGAAACTGAAACATGGTTGCTCGAATTAACGACTCTGCTGGGTAATTATGTCGACCGAATATTGGACGCAGCGCGCGTCCACGATTTGCACGATTTGCAAAAGTTGTTCCGGAGTAGGTCTGTTCATTATGAAATGGCAATGCAAATTGAGCACAAATCAAGTGCCAGCTGTCAAAAAGAAGAACTCCGAACAAAGTGTGGCCAGATTACAAAAAACACCCGTTATCTCTTTTTATTTCCCGAATAAATAGGCTTTCTGAAATAAAAACCGAAGAAGAAATTTAATAATATTTTGGAATATTTTAATAATATTTTAGAATATTTTAATAATATTTTAGAATATTGTAATAACATTTTAGAATATTTTAAAAATATTTAATAATATTTTACAATATTTTAAAAATAATTAATAATATTTTAAAAATATATTATTAAATATTTTAAAAATACTATTTTGGAATATTTTAATAATATTTTAGAATATTTTAATATTATTTTAGAATATTTTATAAATATTTAATAATATTTTAGAATATCTTAAAAATATTTAATAGTATTTTAAAAATGTTTAATAATATTTTAGAATATCTTAAAAATATTTAATAATATTTTAGAATACTTTAAAAATATTTAATAATATTTTAGAATATCTTAAAAATATGTAATAATATTTTAGAATATTTTAAAAAATATTTAATAATATTTTAAAAAACAAAATAAATTTATATTTATTAAAAAATAATGTATAAAGTTGGCCAGTGATATCGGTTAAATGTTGGTTTACCATTGAAGGGGTGAGTTTAAGAGTACCATTCTATTAAATTGGAAACAGAATAATTTGCTTGTCAAAAACTTATCTGTAATTTTAATTTGTATTTTCCAATTGCATTAATAAAATTCAACAACAGTTTAAATCATGTCGTGTTTTAGATAGATATTTATGTTTATAAAATACACCCAAGCTAATGTTAAGAAGTTGACTGTCAATATTAAAACAACAGTAGATAGCTATGTCAATATCATCAAATTATTTGTACATACTCATTCTCAAAATAATGGATCGATTTATAAAAACTCTCCAATTGTAACAAAGAATTTTTAAAAATTTTACGATTTTCAAATTTTTTATATTATCTCTCCTGTCTGTACACATGATAATATTTAATTTAAGCGTATTGCAGCAGTCACAGTTGTCCTATAAATGTGGTATATTTTATTTATAAACTCGTGTAACACAAGTAAAATGTTCACGGGGCCTGCTTTATTTTTATATTAATTGTGAGAAATCTCTACAGCTGCGCTCATTTCAATACATAATCGAAAAGTCGACCTCTCATTTGAGACTGAGACCTACTAAAGGTTGTACACATCCGCTGTGGATGACCACCGACCGAACACATGTCATTCATTCATTCATTTAATCCGTTAAGACATTCGCCGTCTGTCTCGCAGTCACTGTTACAATTAACCACAAATCAAGAGTGCGACGCGTATAATGAATGAATGCATTTCTAAACAACAATGCGGGCAAAGTCGTTAACATTTGCTTGTAGTCTCCCGCGCTCTCCTCACCCCCTCCCGTTTATTCTCAATTATAATTTGTATATCAACAAACAATCGTTGAATGTCATAAAGTAACACGTTAAAGGCATCACTCCACCCAACAGCAATGACTACTACTCATCTAGTCTATTTACGACAAAGTCGAACACTAAGGCAGACATACAGCACGATCGACTAACTAAATTTGACCACAAAACCTATGCTAGGCAAGTCATGTTACCTTAACACTGTACAGTTGTTGTATTTAAATCATTATGAACGAGTTGTTGTTGTTTGTATTGTTTACATATTGAGAATGCCTTGTTTTTAACCGTAATACTTAACCGTTGAGCGGAGGGGAAACGTGTAAAACAATCGTAATCGTATTCGGAAATAGTGATAAATAAACTGAAAAAAAAAACAAAAATTTGGAGAGAATTGAGAAGGCGTTAAATTTGGTATGTTTTCGTTTGTGTTGATTTCATCTTTTAACACAAAATTAATCACGTTTATTTGAAAAAAGGTGGGCAATTTGGTAATGAAAATGCCTGGATCGAATCTTATACACTTCGAAAATAAAATGTATCACACTTTGTGGACCGTTAGATTTTTTTTTCAAAATTATGGACAAAGCTGTGAGCTTTAGAAATTGCCAGCTACAGCCGTAACGAGAAGTTGTTCACATGATGTACGCTACTTGTAGCGGCGGAACAAATAGAGTGTTTTGTAGGTTTGGGCCCTCATTCTTCATGAATTGGATTTACAACAATTTTCCCAATTTTGTATTTTTTTTTTCTGAATTTGGCAATCAACCACTGTGTTCTTTTGTCAATAAGTGCAACCCTATGAAGAGATTTTAAGTTTGTCTTGAATCGACGCCGGGCTGTTGGCTTAGATCTTATATTTCACTTGGCCCCAAAGGAAGAAGTCGCAAGGTGTTAAACCACAAGATCTCGGTCTTGTCTGGTTCATTATATTTCGAGATATCACCAGCAAGAAAAATTAATTAACAATTACAATTCTCACATGGATCGCTTATACTGTAGTCATGGTCAACATTTACACGCAAAATTCTTTAATAAAAAGTAAACAATGGTTAGTAATTTCTAAAAATTTGTGTATAGTTAGTATCTAAAATTCCCATAATTTTATCAATTAATTACTAAATTTCAATAATAAATGTAATATTGACAACAATAATACACAATACATTGTATATTTCTGTCCAAATAATCGAATCGAATGAAAGGGATTAAAAGTAAAATTCATTATAAATACGAATGTAGAATAAACAGAATATCCAACCAAACTTTTCCAAGAAAATCATTCATTATTCCAAACCCAAAAAAAAAAAAAAAAAACTGAAGCAATTGCAAACAATACACCGTATTATTTAAGCAAACGATGCATATGGAACACATGTTATTTGGAAATTGTATGGAAACCAAAACAAAATACAAACCGGACAAATTACACTGTCTTACAGTGAGAAAATTAAATTCACTGAAAATTTATGTTAATTTAAGAATCGTTGATGTGATCGTGCAGTTGTACAATTTGTTACATTAATTAGGGGTTCAGGCAACTCAACTATGTACGATTGAAGTAAAATTTAGCACTAGAAAGAAGAAAATGAAGCTTTAAATGATGAAGTGTTGTTATCACCCTTCTAACAAAGTTCGAAAAAAGTTAATTGCAAAAAATTAACCAAAAAAGCTATTCCGGTCATAAGTTCCAACATTTTGAAAATGTTTTTTCTAATAAACCTACAAAGTTTGGACACTAAACTGAATTGTTAGCTGTAGCACAGTGTTATTTGTATTTTCCGTACAGTATACATTTTCAGCCGACCTCCGATGCCTCCCCTCAACCTTCCCGATTCACTTATATGTATCAACAGAATATCATTTGTAACATAAACTCTTTTTTTCAATTTTGTTAATTAGAAAATGATTTTGTAATTTTCAACATTTGTTATTTTTACTATTCATGCATTAGCTCGAACTTTGCACACACACACACACACAACTACAACATAATTTGTTTAAGTAGTTTTCCGAAATATGTTTTGGGACTTGGCATAAAAATAGAATCATGGAAGCTTTTATCAACGGAAATTGGTATATTGGTCAAATGGGAATTGCAGATTTTATGGGCATTAACTGAAGTTTGTTTGCTGAATGTCATAAGTAATTACGGAAAAAGTATGTGTGCAACAAAGTCTTTGAAATATGTACTATAAATAAATATTTATTTCAATACATATATTTTGGGAATTTTAAAAATTGTCCTAAAGTTTAAGCAGAAAAGGAAGAAAATATCATAAACCAACAACTATTTGCTATTCTGTGTTTGAAATAAAAGTATAATGGTATTTTTAAATACTAATTCTCAGGAATAATCACTATTATCGCGACTAAAATTTGAACATTCTCTCCCCTTGAAATTCTCTATTCCTCTGAACAACACTTTTGGCATCCTGAATTACACCCGAACGATTGTTCACTTCGAAACAGCTCGTTGAGACGAAAATTAACAGTTCGCGACCTTAGATCAACAAGGCTGCAAGGTAGTTTTGAGAAAACTTAACATCAATGTGTAACATGTTATAGTTCCTATATGTCATTAATGTTTGTTACAATTTCAACAGTTTAACAGTAATCGAAAGATATTACAAATTATAGTACGATTTGATATACAAGACAATTTACCAAAAATAGTTGTTTAACATAATTTAAATGAAGATCACAGCACATGTTCTGCTAGACAGAAATGTTGTTTGAATGGATTTTTTTTAGATTAGAATCTGGTAAGGTATTTTATGGCATTTATTTTTCAAAATATGATTTCCGTCATATGTCTGTCGTGTCCACGAGTTCCATGGTCTTTTTGATCAATGGTAATGGTGGCTTCAATATTGGCTTCCAATGCTTCAAGAGTTGATGGTTTGTCGGCATAAACCAATGACCAATGACATAACCTCATAAAAAGTAGGCAATAGCTGTTAAATAGCACGAACAAGGGGGCCAGCAAACATAAATGTGAGCAATGTTATCGGCTGACAAATCATAGTTATCAATGTCGATAGTTCTCATGCAGCTTAAACTTATTGAGATATAAGTTTTTGAACAATATCTCTCACGTCTTAAACTTAGGAGTTATGTGAAGTGACTTGTGTGTGTCTTAGGCATTATAACACGTGTTAATTTCAGACACCATCAAGATTTGTAATCAAGTGAGAGGAAGGGCAAAATTTTTCCGATTTTACGAACAGGTAAACACATTTTAGTCGGAAAAGTATTTAGTATATTTTAAGCTATGTTTTCAAATGACAAGATAACCGGCCAGATAATTATGTTTAATTTCATAAAAAAATATTATCCCTCTAACCGGCCAAACAGAGATACTGGACCTGTTATTTTTAGCAGTTATGCATAAATAAATGTTTTTTACGAAATTAAACACAATTAATGAAGATATTCTCAAAGTGGTATTGCCGGTTAGAGGGTCAATAACGAGATAATCACATTTATAATCTCAAATTTTATTTTTAAAAAAAATTAGATCATAATAAATTACCATACAATCTAAAAAGAAAACACTGGCAACGAGGCATTCGGCACACATAAACTACAGGGTTCTCCAAGAAGAGGTGTTATTTTGGTATTCAAAGAATCGGATCGGATGTTTACTTACTTACTTATTTCCATTAACATTCCATGAAGGAACAGACGGGGAACTTCTCTCGAATCAGTGAGCTGTGTGTACGATATAATTTGTATACTCACTGAATGGGACCTACAGTTTAAAGCCGGCTCCGAACGGCTAATGCTTTTCTAGAGAAGTTGTACATGGCTTAGAAATTGCTCTCTTACTCGTAAAGTCGCCAACATTTACGAGGTGGAAACAGCCGCTGAAAAATGTTTGATGTTCTTATCCGGTTTCGAACTCGGGTTCTTCTCTGTGATAGTCGCACACACTACCTACCTATTTCATAATAAAGAGGAAGGTATGCCGTTAATAATGAAAAAACATCAGCCAAATGGCCACCACGCTTACAGGACCATATCCTTTTCATGAAATTTTCCATAACCAATTCGTGGCTGCCCTATGTCCTCGATAGTCTCACGAATTGTATCTTTGAGGTCTTAAATCGACGCTGGGCTATTGGGGTAGACCTTATCTTTCACGTGGTCCCAAGATCTCGGTGGACAATTGTGATCACCTCTTCGAGAGATAACACGGTCCGGAAACTTTTTTTTAGTTTTGCGAACTCTGACTGCAAGATTTTCACCATTTATGTAGTGAATTTAATAATTTCAATGCGTTATTGAGGCGTGCATCTTTCCATTTTTAGTAATGGCGTAGTTTCTCTTGGCAAATGTAAAAGAATAAATGCTTCAAAAGTGACAGCTACCAAAATACCGGGTGATTCAAAAAAACACGTCTTGTTGGACAACCCTGTATTATAAAATACTACAATGTTTATACTACTCCGCCAAAAATAAGTTCGTTTGACTGTCCGTTTTTTAAAATTTTCAATTTCTGCTTTTATGTTTATTTAAAAATCTATGTTTTTGAGACAAAGTTTATTGTCTCCTTAAAGCTAAAACAAAAAAAATACAAAAACAGCATCTTAAATTACCTATTACAAAATGTTCAGGGGTACATACTGATTGTGGGCGGAGTAGTATTAACGATTCTTGTTGTATTTTGGTAAACTTCCCCTCACTAATGGGAGATAAACACATGTTTTCTTTGTAATTGTATTTTTTTTATTAGAGAAATCAAAGAACTGCCAAATAATTCATCACCCGCTGGAAAATTCCCATATCATGAAATATCAAAAACATAGAATATGTATGTTGTTCCACCTTGTAAATGCCGGCGACATTACAAGTAAGAGAGCAATCTCCACCTCATGTATAACGTTGAGAGAGGCGTTCCCTCTGTTTGTTCCTTTAAGGAATGTTAAGGTACATTCCTTTGGGATTTTCACTAAGTCATGATGAAACCAATATCTGTGCGTGTTTTATCTCAAAAACTGGTTTTATTTGTAAACAACTGTTTATATCTGGATTTCTTTAACATTTTTTTACGGATTTCGTCGTTTTTATTTTGCGTAAACATTTTTGTGAATATGATTCATACACCGGACAACATTGTTGTTGGATGCCATTGACGGAGGTGGTGCTGTTCTTTGTTCTTGTCTTCGTTTTGTTAGTTGGCTTGTGTGTGATTCTACAGCAGCGGCTCAGGCAATGCCAGTTACGAGTAACACAACATGCATCCATGTGAAAGAGAACCGATTGCCGGCATGCCAAGCGATTCTTTGTTTTGATTCAGGTACTGGCAATTGTACGTGAAATAAATACGCGTACAAGGAAGCGACCCGACATTTATGGGAATAAAACATATTAGCCTGTTATTTCAATTAAATGAATCACAAAGGAACACAGCGAGTAAGACAGAGAGATAGAGAGACGAATGAGAACAACAGTGGAGAGGAAGAATATTAATATGAGAAATGTGTTAACCCGCTACTGGACAAATGATGCACAACATTCTGGGTTGCAGACATTAGTTGTGTTTTTTTTTGGAAGCGTATACAGTTTGTTAGTCTAACTGTTGATAAAATTGACACGAACTCTTGGAAATGTTCAACAAACGACTTGGGACGTCAGCCCTCTTCTGCTTAATCTGACTTAATATGTGCTTTTAGCATAAGTAGGGACGTAATAATGAAGGAAGAAATGATTACATTACTTAGCATTCTCGAAACCATTACCAAATATTAAAAACAAATTCTAATTTCATTTTCACAGAATTTGCCAGGGAGAACGGGAAAATGTCAATAAAAACAATACAACGTGGCAGGTTAAAGTTAGACACAAAACTAACAATTCAAGGCCGTCCAATTTTCGATCGGAATACATTTTCATCTGATCAGATAATATACATAATAGTTTTAATAAGCATATGTGGGGCTTGTAACTCAAAACAAATTGGCCAGAGACGAAATGTATTGTCAATTCCACTCGGCAATTTGGGGCATATCTTTTCCACTATTGGAGATATTTGAATGATGTCTGGTACATACATATATTTTATTTATTTATTATTAATTACAATACAAAGTAAATTTATATTCTAATTTTGGGTCCAAGGGTAAACCGGGTGACAAAGACCATATGTTTAGATTTTTGCAGCGACAGACCAAAGCCTCTGGTGGGAATCGAACCCACAACCCCCACGCTGATAGGCAAGCACGCTACCAACTCGCCTACATATATATATATCTACATACAGAAAATAATTTCTAAAAATAAATATTATAGCGTCAAACAATTTTAACAATATAAATTAAACGGCTCTATGAAAAATGCCCCAAAAAATCATACAAATCTCATAATTAAGAAAAATTCCCCAAAAAAAAATCTGGAGTTTTTCATAATTTGTAGGTAATATTTAATTTTTTGTTTTTTTTTTGCCGAGTTGGACACCGAATTTAAAAAATTTAAAGCGATTCCAAGTCTTTACAACCTAATCTAGCTTCTCTATAGACAGCCCCTGTGTTAATAAAAATTGACAACAGCTTTGTTAAGAAAAATGTGTTAACAATTGTTTTTGTACATTCATACATTTTTCCTTACGTTTAAATTTGTATGAATACGGAGGAGTGTATTTATTTCAACCGATTTTCTGCAGCCTCGATGATATATAGTTATTAACGACTTTTTGTTTGTTGCTGTGAGAAACTCTTTGTTGTCCATGATGACAGAATTATTTACCGAGCAGCTTCTGTGTTTTTTTTTGTTGTTATTCACCTATTGCCGAATTTTAAATTTCATTATGTTGTGTTGTCCATCGCATAAAGAAACATAACCAGTTTCTTACACTTAGTTCATTTGCACAATAATTAATCATTTTAAATGCAGTTATTTAAACAATTTCTTATGATTTATTGTAGATTTAAAACATTTAAAAAATAAATTGTAATAACATAATCAATAAGAATCTGTTCCACACTGACAATCTCGCATACTCATGGGAAATTCTTTAGCAACAACCGTTTTGCTAGCTTATTGCACAATTACACTTAATTCTTCTTGTTTCGCTCTTTATATTCTAATGAATTTCCTCTTCAAAATCTAGGTCATTAGTTCAGTCAGGTTAACTAGAAATTGTTAATTTATTGACAGGTTACTCAACCGTTCTGGTGGTTCTTTTGTGTCTTCTATAGAAGTCTGTATTTCTCCTCCACTTTTGCTTTGTATTTTCCAAGTTTAATGGTGGCTTTCGCTATTTACTTTATTCATATAGATAACATGTTTATAACTTTGTCGTCTTCCATTAGTGTAGCCATTCAAGCATTCAAATTTTAGAGAGGGTGTCCACCCACCCTCCAGCCCATATTTTACCTCAAGCACATCAAGCGTGAATGGGATGGATGCTAGCAATTGAATTATTTTTATTGTCCTTTCCTTGTTGTCTTGTCCTGTCTTGTGTTGGGTTGTTGGCACTGGCTCAACACAGCCACCTGTTGTTGTGCTCCGTCGAAAATAGCGCCCTTCCATCACCGGCATTTACAGCAACTATTATCATCCGGGCATAAACTATGATTATAATTAAATTAAACACTGTAGTGTTGTTTTTTTTTTCATAAATATTTAACACCTTTATTATAGGTAGTATTTTTAAGCTTGGCATCGAGGCATACCAGTATGAATGGTGAAATGTAAATTTCAATTCACATTGATTGTCACACTCATGTTCAGGGCTGACTCGACACTGTAACCGCATTTAACAAGTTCGTGGTCAGTTTAGAAATAACTTGTTCTATTTTTCTAATTGCCACCATGACATGCGTTAAGTGTACGATATTAAAATCAATCCAGAGACATGTTGCCCCGATTAGATAAGGAACACACAATGCCGCCATATCAAGACCAGATGCTATGACAGGACACTGTCTGATCGGATGAAAGTTGCGTCTAGTGAAAACTTCACCCATGCTTTGCTTTAAGTTGTATCTATATTTGTGGTTCATGATGTTTCCAGTATCGTTCTTATGTTTTCATTTGGAATTGGTTTCGGTAATCGAAGAATTTGACCGCATAGGCTCTCACAGGTTGATTAACTATGTAATTAAATGAAAATTTATTTATTTTCAGCTTGTGTTAAGCTATTGCACCAAAAACACACAACCTTTACGAGGTAGTGTTTGTGTTCATCGTATAATAATCGGAGCGTACGGTATTCACATATACAAACACTAAAAATCAAATAGGTTATGTGTTATTTGAAGCTGCGATCTTGGTGGTCAGTTGATGTCGCCACGACGAGAAATTACGCTGCCAGGATATGTCGCATTTTTTTTTTTTTTTTTGACTAACACTCAAGTGTTGCCCCCTATAAATGCAATGCACTGTGTTAGCGATAGGAAATAAGGGTATTGGAGGGAGGAAAGAGGGAGTAGTGTTTGTTGACGTTGGCCTTAAATTTGGTAATGTCATAGCAGGCAGGAAAAACACTTGCAGGAAGATTATTCCACAAACGAACAGTCCGGCTGAAGAATGAATTTTCTCTATAGTGCGTCGTCCGGTCAACCGGCCATTTGACAATCAGCGGATGAGAGACCCTGGATAGCCGAGTATTCCGGCTAAATGTTCTAACGTCAGGGACCAGACGACGGATATCTTCAGAACAGATACCATTAAAATATCTATAGAATAGCGATACACAACCCACATTTCGGCGATGCTGTAGGGAGACAATAGAGCTGGATACCCTAACATCCCCTATCAACACCACCGCTCTCCTCTGTACACGGTCCAGAAGCTTCAAAGATGTTAATGGAGCCCCTGCCCATATATGCGAGTTGTATTCCATTTTAGGCCGGATGTATTCGCTCGAGTTGTGAGGCATGTGGCACCGTCTTGTTGAAACCACATATTCTCCAAGTCGTATTCTTCAATAGCCGGCAAAAAAATCGGTTTTCATACGACCACAACGCTCTGAATTGACGGTGACAGTCGTTCCCTCGTCGTTTTCGAAGAAGTCCGGTCCAATCACACCTTCGGACCAAAGAGCATACCAAACAGTGACTTTTTGTGGCTGTAATGGCCTCTCTTCAATTACTTGAGGATTCTCAGAACCCCAAATACGACAATTTTATTTATTAATATACCCACCGAGTGAGAAATGTGCTTCATAACCACAAATCGTAATCTCCTCTTAAAGCACGATATGTGGCTGTGCCAGAATCACCATTCTTGTAGTAGGTTTTAATCATTTTTACGCGTTGTGTTAAGCGATCTATTTTCGTCAATGTCTGACTTCCAACTGAAAAGAAAAAGAATTGGTTTAACAACTTAGTTTGACAGATGTCGAATTCCAGCCCTATACTTTTGAAACCACGAAATGTATAACCCTTTACTTTTTATTTATAATACTTTATTCTATGTACATTCAAGAAATAAAAGTGGTAATCTTTTATTTCAATGAAAAATAAGCAAATGTATAATTAACAATTCGGCATTCGCTGAATTTTGTTTGTTTCAAATAGTTTTTTGTGAATTTCAATAAAATTTCCATGTGTATGTTTTATTCCACGGAAAATGTCAATGTCTCAATGTTGCCTACTGGCGCACTTAAACAACAAACAATACGAACAGAATTTTTCACATTAAAAACGTGTATATAACGAAGTGAGGATCACTTCGTTATAAGACAAATGAATACAAAATAATTCTAAGGGAATTTCCCAATTTCATTGCTAAAAAAAATTATTCGATTACCAATCCAGCTAGTTCCAATTTGATAATATTTGAATATTTCGAAGTAAGCTTAGAAGATATTTGCCCAAATAATTCTAAACTAAAGTGTGGGTATTCTACAAGTAAAATTCAGGTGTTGACGAAATTTGTTCTACGAATTATGGTCCTTCCACATTTTAGCCCATCCAATATTAATAAAACCAAGTTTCGTAAATCTCTAGAGAATGAGTCCACTGAATGTATTCTTCATTCTAAAGACTATAAAATTAAAGAATTCATTTTTATTTTGATGTAGAACTAAACAATGATTTCCTAGAATTGTCCACTTAAAGCATAAATAATTACTTTTAATTGATTAAGTTATTTCTCTTAACATTCCATGAAGGAACAGACGCGGAACATATCTCGTATCAGCGAGCTGTACGCGATATAATTGTGTATACTCAGTGACCGGGACCGAACGGCTAATGCTTTTCTAGTGAAGTTTTACCTGGCTTAGACATTACTATCTTACTCGTAACGCATTTAATTGATTACTTTGATAAAAAAAAAGTAGTGGTGTTTTTCAGATCGATAAATAACTCTTCATATTGAAAACGGCATTGCTGAGTCCATGGGTATATGAAAAATCCAAACGTACATGACTGCGAAATAAAATGATAATAACAATGAGGTTTTAATGTCCTTTTAATACTTAGCATGGGTAGAAGAAAAACATGTTTTCTTTATGTGAATTAATTAGTTTCAAATTGAAATTTGACGAGTTTGGTGTTCAGACATCGCAATGTTGGAATTTTGAAGCGACCGACATAATCGGTGTCGTTGTTGATCACCATTCAAAGGATCTATCTTTTATATATTCCTTACATTGATCACTCCGATTGCAAATTTAGAAAGAGACCTTAAATAATTTAAAGACTTCTTTGAACGAAATTTTAATTAGTACCATTAAAAGCTGTTATTTTAACTATCTGTTGTTGATGTTTGTTGTTATACCCATTCTGGTATCAGCTTCTTATCACTTTCGTAAACTTTAATCTGTAGGTAATTTTATTGATGATGGTGCTTATTTTCATCCATTGGTCCATAGTTTCTACAATGTCCCTACATGGGCCGATAGGGGAGGGTGTGAATGGACCATAAGTGAACGTGTTAAACGTGTTTACATTTCCATACAGCTGTACCTCTCTGACTTATGTTTCAAATTTTACATTCGAACAATTTAACTCGCGAATTGTTTTCACTTTCCTTACTAAAAATGTGACGCTTCAGAATTACATGGGTACATTTTCTGGGTACTAATTAAGGGGAATAAAACCCCCCTTTAAATCACAATGAATTGTTTTTTTTACGTTGTAAACAATTTTTTTCTTGTATCTGTTTTCTTTCAGAAAACCTTCTCCAAAACAACTACTGTAATGGTAGCATTGGCGGAAGTACAACGGGTAGTGAAACCGGTGGATCAGGCCCCGGTTCCGGAAACCTGCCAGAACAAGATGATCCCGGCGATGGTCTAGGACCTTTACCGCCCAAATGGGAAACTGCCTACACCGAAAGGGGTGAGCTGTATTTTATAGAGTAAGTCGAAAATATCTGTATTATTCCCTTAAGATATTTGAAATAATTGAACTTTGTACCCTTTAGCCACAATACCGGAACATCGCATTGGCTCGATCCCCGTCTGTCGAAATTCCAAAAGAAATCTTTAGAAGAATGCACTGAAGATGAGCTGCCCTATGGTTGGGAGAAAATCGAAGATTCTCTTTATGGTACCTATTACATAGATCATGTGAACCGTAAGACCCAATATGAGAATCCCGTGCTGGAAGCCAAAAGACGTGCAGCTGAACAGAAACAAAAGCAACATCAGCAGCAGTTGCAACAACAGGGACAATCACAGCAGCGGCCTCAGACCCCATCATCTTCTAGTGTTTTAAATGGTACTGGTGCTACTAACATCGTCTTGAGTTCCGTGTCCTCAGCTTCCACACTATCGACCGTGGATATATCCCAGAGAGCTATGCAGCCACCACCGCCCATGGACGAGCATATGGAACAAAATGCTAATAAACCAATGTTACCGTACAAGTTTACGCGAAATCCTTCGGAAATGCAGGGAGAACGTATCACAGCCACACTGTTGAAGTCGGCCCGAGGTTTGGGTATAACCATAGTGGGTGGTGACGATGGCGTGGAAGAGTTTCTGCAAATTAAATCCATAGTACCGAATGGCCCTGCCTGGCTGGATGGCCAGCTGCAAATGGGTGATGTGTTGGTATATGTTAATGACACATGCGTTTTGGGTTTCACCCATCATGAAATGGTGAGTGTATTTGGGATCCACATTATCTTTTCCTGGCATTTTTCTAACCTTTGTTTGATTTTGTTTCCTTTTCAGGTAAATGTTTTCCAGTCCATTATGCCCGGTGACACGGTAATGCTTGAAGTTTGCCGTGGGTATTCCCTGCCCTTTGATCCGAATGATCCAAATACCGAGGTTGTAACTACCATAGCAGTTGATGGAATTTCCAACGAACCCGATAAACAGCGGCGTATGCTTATGGATCTCAATATGGATGGGAATTATAATTTCTTGGATATATCCGGCACCAATAGTAATGGCAACAAGCACAATCTCACCACGGGCAGTGTCATTGACAACAGTGGCTTCATACTCATGAAGAAGCCTGAAGTCCATACGTTTTCCATAATCAAGGGATCCATGGGTTTTGGTTTTACCATAGCCGATTCGTCGTATGGGCAGAAAGTGAAAAAAATTCTAGATCGTACCTGTTGCAATCAACTGCAAGAGGGCGATATACTCCTGGAAATCAATGACAATGTGGTAAGGAATAAGTCACACTTGGATGTGGTTCAGATATTGAAGGATTGTTCAAAGACTGAACCGACTCTGGTGAAGATACAAAGGCCGGTGAACAGTACTTCGAATGCGACTTCGCCGAATGCCTCTGCACAAACGGGTGTCAACAGTAATGTGGCAAAGTTGCGAAAGAATTTCTTGGGTGCCAACACGGGTATTGGTAATAATGCCCTATTTCGCAGTAAAACTCCCACTGCCGATTTATATAGTACCATGCAAAAGGAAATCTTGCCGATACGGCCGAAAACGCCTTTAGTAGATACTAGACGAGCCCGAGTTCAAACCCCCAATATGGAGCTAAATGAGGATAATGAAGTGGCGGCCGTTAATACGAGCGCTGAAGAATCACACGAACGATCCCTGGCTGATAGTAAAAATCAACTAAACGAAGGCAGCAAGTCTCAAAATTCTCTGTCGGAACTGGATGCTATAAATCATGATATTCCATTTATGGACCCTTATCCGAAAATGGTTTCGAGCTTAAGTGAACGTTTGGCTGGTGTGTCAATGCAAAATGATTCACTGACTAATGGTTTACAACATCCTTCACATTCCAGCGGCACAGGGTATTTACGGACAACTGCTTCGGGGGTGGCCAATTATGAAAACCATAGTGATTATGTGAGTGCCGGTAGCGGTAATTACAGCTCTATATACGGTTTGGCACAAATGCCGCCTACCATGAGTCCTCTTAGTGGCCTCTATGGCCCGCCCACAGGTTCTCCTGGTGGCGCAGCCACACTGGGATTGATGGCACCCGCCACCACTTCTTATCACCACCACCATGAATCGTGCTTTTGTTACGAGTGTCAAGATTATCGTAATAATCGTTTAAGGCCTCCGCCCCATCATCCGCACCACCAGCCGCAGCAACAGCATCATCAGCAACCATCGCCACATAATAGTTATTATCCCGTATATCATACCACACATCACAGTCATTCCCAATACTCACCCGCCTCCTCAGCAAGCTTACAAGCCGCCCACATTCAGAACGAACGTATGCAGAAACGGGTCAATGAACTCTTAAATGATAGGAGGCGAGTAGGCTTCTCTCCCCTGGATCATCATCATAATCCGGGCGTTATGCCTCCAAGCGGTGCAAGTTATTCCCCTTCTTCCCAGCAACAACAACATTTGCAGCATCATCAACATCCGTTGATGCAGCAACCGCAACAACATTCTCCAGTCGTTGGCCAACAGCCACAGGGAAATTGGTCCAATCAGGCGGGTTTTAATATTTTGCAACCGGCTGGAAGTTTAATGCGTAACGGTTTTGCCGAACCATCAGACATTTTAGACGGTTCCGGCGAGCAATTTGTGTTGTCCGAAGTCACACTGCAACGCCAGGCCTTGGGTTTCGGTTTTAGAATAGTTGGTGGTACCGAAGAGGGATCTCAAGTGACCGTCGGACATATTGTACCTGGTGGAGCGGCCGACAATGATCATCGCATAACAACGGGCGACGAAATATTGAGCATTGATGGTATTAATGTGGTAAGTATTGTTTACATTCTTCATAGACTGTCATTCTTTCGTAACCCCAAAAAAAAAAGATGCCCCGAATTTAAAGACTCAATATTTTGATTGTTATTTTATAAGGACAATTCTCCTTTCAGGTCAACTCATCGCACCACAAAGTTGTTTCCCTAATGGGAGAAGCAGCTTTACGTGGTCAAGTGACAATGATCCTAAGGCGACGTACAAGGCCTGGACTGCAGCAGTCATTACCGCCACAACCACCGCCTACACAACACAACACATTGACACCGGCACATCAGATGATGGTGTCGCCACAGTCAATTTTCCAACAACCACCCATGCAAACTTTAGGAACTGGAGTTGTTTCGAGTGGCGGAGACTTGCTGCAGCATCCATCAACTCTGCAGCCACTGCTACGCAACAATCCTCCAGTACGTTATCCCTACGATGTTATAGTAACACGATATGAAAATGAGGGCTTTGGTTTTGTTATCATTTCATCGTCAAATCAATATTATGGTTCCACTATAGGTGAGTCGTACCTGCTTGAAGGAGAGGAATATTTGTTTACACATTTCTTTGTTATTTTAGGAAAACTCATACCCAGCAGTCCTGCTGATCGTTGTGGGGAATTAAAGGTGGGCGATCGCATCATTGCCGTAAATCGTATTGATATCGCAGGCATGTCACATGGCGATGTAGTTAATTTGATTAAGGAATCTGGCTTGCATGTCCGCTTAACAATCGGCTGTCCCAAAGAGGGAGCAATTATAAATGCCGCACCCACAATGCCGGCTGGAAGTGCTGCCGGCGGTTTGTTAATTAACTCTGCGCAAGCGTCGCCCGGACAAGTCTCACAGACACCACCGACATCGAGCTTGCAAAGCAATGCCGATAACAGCGCACCGTACTTCGAAAGACCCCTACTGAGTGCGGGCTCCAATAACGGATCTGCTGCCTCCTCATTAACCCATTTGTCAGCTCAACAGTCACCAAACCCCTTGCCGACTCCGCCACAGTTATGACTCTGAGAATTACGTATCAAACTCTTAAAGAGTTTTCTCTAGCAAAGCGCCAACCAACTCAACCAACCCACCACCCACCCTCCAACCTTTTAAGTTACACATACACATGTACATTTATACCGACTTTAGTTTGTTTTTACATAAATCCCGGCTACCACAGCTTAGGTTTACATATATATTTATATTTTTTTATACATATGTTTTTTTACATTTATGCGTGTAAACCTATCCCTTATCCAAAGACTGATGACTTATAATGAATGTAAAAAGAGAAGAGAGAGAGAGAGAGAAAAAAGTAAGAAAATCCAAATGGATAACTTCGAAAATATGGCTCAATTCTGAAAAGAAGATAAATATTTATCAATTCTAACACCTCTAGGTATTCAAAATGCACAGTGTACTTAATATTCGTATTTTCTTTTGTCGGATTCCTCGAATAAGAAATACAGACATACATACACATATTTATACATATCAACAGAACAGAATAGTATGTAGCGTGAAGAGCATATCAATCATTATTATATTCGCCATTAGAATACACAGACATACTAAAGTATTTTAATTATCTTGTTAGATATTTAGTAGTTATTATTGTATTGAAAACTTTAGCTTGTTTTGTAAGTGTTATATTTTAAAGGACTTTTTATTATCTACTACTTATTATCTATACAAGTTTTTTCTTTGTATGCATCTTATCAAAGTGTTATACATACTTATTTAAAAACAAAAAATACAATTTTACATACAGATGTAGTATACATATTTACGAAATAAACAATATAGAATAATATAAACCAAAATCGTTGGATGGATGTTGATTTTGTCTTTAGAAATGTAGCGTTTTCGGAATCCTAGAATGAACGACAACAAAAAGACAAGACAGCTTGTACAAAAGTAACCCTGCTTGTCCAAATCGATGTGGCACACTGTTAAGCGTCCCTTACAAACAAAGCTAAACGTTTGTTGTCATCGACTTCAGCAACCATAAAACGTACACTGCTATAATTATTCATACTTCAAACCCATGTACAACTCCAGGTAAGATGCTCTAATGTGTGGATAGGCGGTTTTATCTTTTTTAGTGATCGGTCGAGGTGTAGTAAGTAGAGCGTGCGAAACCCAGGTTCGCATCTTGGTAAGACGATCAAAAGTTGTTTGCAGTGGCCGTTTCAAACGGCTCTATGAAAAATGTCCCAACAATAAAAACGAATGATATAAAAACATCCCCCATTTTTTTTTATTATGAAATCGGCTCCGAATTTTTCACAAAATATTTCGACCATTTTCCGAATTTTTGGGGTAATATTGATGTTGACATTTTTGAGACATTTTTACTGACTACGGGGAAGAGAGTAATTTCAAAGCCAAGTAAAACATCTCTAGAAAAAACGTTAGTCGTTTGGAGCGGTCTTTAAACAGAAGGTCCCGGTCAGTGAGTATAACAAAATTTTGGGAGAAGTTCGCCGTATGTTCCTTCATGGAATGTTAAAGGAAATTAGACAGTATTAAGTCGTCTCTAAAGCCACATAAACTCACCTACGTAAAAACAGCGAATGCGGTAAATGTGACATTCGTTATTAGCTTTATTTGAAAGACCGCACTGTACAGGTTGAAGCAAAAACATAATTTTGCTGCAATCCAAACGCACTATTTGGAGTACTGGTTCCGATTTGTTAAAATGGTAAGTCAGAACAGGTGTTGTTGTTGTAAAAGTTCTGCTCCTGTTGCCGAAAGTAGTTGTCTGGGGAAAAACTTTCGGTAGATACAGCTGTCGCTGGGTTGACAATCCTTGGCCGAATGAACTCGGGTGGTTCTAGATTATCAATTGATCCGATTGTCGTGGGAACGTAGTTTTTCCTCATTTCCTCCATCTAAAAAGGAAATGTTGAATCGCCCGAGATTGTTAATATAAAATAGAGATGGGTCTGCGGTAAATGAGTTATTCTTCAGTAGAGGTTATTTTGCAACAGATTGCTTGAAATCATTAGGCTTTTATCGACACCTGAAAGCATCAATGCCTTATGTATATAATTAGATTAATCGGCATCTTTTTATTCGAATTTATACCCGTCTTAGGGGATTATTAATATATTATAGGACATATTTGTTTAAGAATATTTAAGGAGACTGTTTTTGGCCTCTAGTGAAAATTTTCGAATTTTGCGTTGTTACCCGTACGTGTGCCATTCATCGTCAAAGGTAAAAATAAATATGAATTATTGTATTTTGTGATATTTTAGAATTTTTCCAATACAGAATATAAAAACAGGAGACTCGATCCAAATACTTCCAATCAATGTGTGTATATTTCAAAAATCTTTTGAGGTAGCTTCTCGAACTTTGTGTCTGAACAGTGTGATATTGAAGGAAATAAGGTCGTTGATGAGCTGGCTCGAATAGGCTCAGTTATGCATATTGAGGAAGCGGATAGTTGGAGGGTTAACTGCCACTCAGATAATTCTATGGTTAATATCTTTTTAGAACTTGAACCTTTTTTACATAACCATAATAAAAATGAAACGATCGAATCCTAGAAATGGGATATTAGAGTGTAATGAATCATTTGGCCTGGATTAGATATAGCAAGAACAAGTGTACTGGTGGGGCTGGATAGAACAAGTCTCTGACTTGTAATAGGAGTTATCACAGGTCACTGCTCAATCAGGGCCAGCAAATGGAATAAGAGATCTCCAGACTTCTGCAGGATGTGGGCGTATGATTTGGAGCCAGTAGAACATGTAGTTTGTAGTATGGAACGCACAGACAGACAAAAGTCTCTAGGATATAGATTATTCACACAACTAGGAGACATTACCAAGATCAGGGTTGAAGACATAAAATGCCTCATAAGATGGCTGGATCACAAACTAACTACCAAGTAGACAACACACTGTACTTTATTCCTATGTTTCACAACCTATCTCTCTCAGCTATTAACACCATGCCTTCTTCTTCAACACCTTTCTCCTTAATTTATTGTTTGTGAAGAAGGGATTCGAATGCATTATTGACCCAACCTACAAAAACCAAATAAGTGGTTGTCGCTGTTCATTCTCAATTTTAGTCTTTGTTCCTCATGTAGTTTTTTTTTAAGATTGACCCTTTTTGCATTTCAGGTGAAAACATATGTATGATTTTAACAAGACATTTGACCCTATTATTATTTAGGTTAAGCCAAATTTCTTTTAATCATAATTTTTGAATTCGCTTTCGTCCTATCTTGTTGGTAGGAAGAAAGTTGTATCATTTGAGAAACGTCTGTCAGGAAAATGAACCTTCTAGTGTTCAACAAGGTAGTCAGTCACCTTGGTCTTGTACTAATTCAATACTGACTTGTCCATCTGTATTAATAACTTTCGCTCGGTGATGATTTGAAAAAATTGTAATGATCATCAAGCATTGCAGATCGTCTAAAGCAGCAGTATGACCTAGACTGATTTAGCATCTGGTATGATTTTAATTGTATGGAAGTGAAATTCAAGGAGTGCAGTAAAGTAAAAATGATTTTATTTTACCGGCTCGCATTCAACGAAACACTTTGTGTCCTCGTCATGCCAATTTTGGAATATGACCCGGTGGTATAGAGTCACGATTAATACGTTTATCAACAGTGATTCCGTACCAAAGAGATTTTTCCTTTTTTTAGCTGGAACAATTTTCTCTGGGCTTCCGGTTATAATGTCGGCAAATTAAAACGTTACGAACAATGCAACTATCTTTTTTTTATATCAAGAATTTCTATTAATGTCCCATTTAAAGTTCTTATACTTGAATTTCCAAATATATAATTACGCATATTGTATCCAATTCATATTGATAAATTCATTATTTTGAACTAACCGGCTTATAAATTTTCATTCCGGATTAATTTTTCATTTTTTAAAATTTTCCATTAATTTAAAATGGACCAGTATTGGTTGCTTATTGTTTTTGGGAGAAAAAAAAAGGTGTAACATTTACATGCGACTACGAAACCAGCCCAGGCATCTATGAATGAATAAATATGAATCCATAAATAATGGATTGTTGAACCAATAATAAAGATAAATTTCTTCATAATTTAATAAAATTTACTTATTAACTCGTAATAGCTTATCACGTCTGAGATACTGCGAAACCAGCCACCTCATGTTCCATAAATAATGGAACGTTTGCTCTACCGACTTTTTGTTCATTTCAAATCATAAAGTTTCGTAAATGAGTTTGTGCCTGCAACAAAATGTAACGGTATCTGACAACTCGCAAAATCACAGTTGCGTTCGACTCGTAGCAAATTGGCATCACCCAAACGTTGCTCCCCCGAAAAACATCAGTGTCAATTGCATTTGATACGCATCAACTCCTACTGCGCCCACGATATGACGATATGGAATAAACAGAAACGGGAGACGCACATTGTTTTCATAATTTATTAAATTGCAAATACCATGAAGTGCCGTGTATAAACTGTAATTGTATGGATTTAAACTAAAGAAAATGAGGTGCAACATTTGCCGGTCAATAGCTGCTCTTCTCAATTATATAGGCTTGATCTTAAAGTGCAAACCGATGAGTGAAAAAACCAAGCATTTGAGATCCTGAACCAAGTAGTAGAAGCATCTCAAACCCTCAGGGTCTTTGGAACGATTCACATCGACTAGCGAGCCCGTCTTTGAGGTGGTAAATGATATGTGCTCGTCTCCAATGACAATTTCCAGTTCCTGAGAAGGACGAAAACATTACAATTAAAACTACAGGCTGCACCAACCCAACGAACCAACCTGTCTTCCCACACGATCCGGCGGTGGCCATGGCGAATCATCTTCAGCCATAATTTCCGAATCCAAGATGATACGTTTCAGCTCCTCCATGACGGCCTGGTGGACGAATGCCTCCTTACGGATCATGGTGTCGTTCTTGTAGTTGGAGTTGTTGGCGTAGCGCAGTTTGCCGTCCGGCCGGAATTCGAATTCCAAGAACTCGTGGCCGAACTTGCCCTTGTGCCCCACATAGTAACGTAAGTAGAAATCCTCGGTGGACATGTTGTCTGTGTGCAATCTAAAATGAATTTATTATTTTCTGTGGTTTGTATCTTTAATTTTTATTCTTGCCTGTGACTTGGTGTGATTTCTCGATTTCTGATTTCTCCAGCTCCGAAACAGGCCGATAAATGAGCCGAGCCGCGTCGGGGCTGACGCCGACACTCGGCTGGCTCGGTTTTCCATTTTCCTCCATTCCACACTTACTGCCCTCTCCGATTCCTCCATTCCACACTTACTGCCCTCTCCAAGATTCCTCCATTCCACACTTACTGCCCTCTCCGATTCCGTTTCACACGATGTTTCTCGGACAAAGCCCAGGGTTGCATTGTAGAAAGAGTGAAAATGATGCCAAGTTCATATGTTTGGGAATTAACAAAAGTGGCATAGATGGCGCTAGTGCATACAGTTCCGTACCACTCAATTCGAAATACTATTTATGATATTTCTGACCATTCATTACTAATTTTCGCATCATTTGATATGAATATGAATTATTCTGAACAATTTGTGGAGTATTATGATTACAGGAATATTGATTGGGATGGATTATTATGTTGTATGTCCTCCTTTGGATGTTAATGTTAAATGCTGTTTTTTCGTCGCTTATTGCTGACCTTTTTTCAGTTGTTCCTATTAAAGAAAAATACGTTCAAGTAATAATGATTGTATGAACTCTATTGACATCCGGTTTGCTAAGTCTATTTGGGACTTGGCATATAGGGCTTATACTATTATGATTATAGGAATATTGATTGGGATGGATTATTATGTTGTATGATCTCCTTTGGATGCTGTGGATGTTAATGTTAAATTGCTGATTTTTTTTCAGTTGTTCTATTGTTAAAAGAAAAATACGTTCAAGTTATAATAATTGGATGAACTCTGGTTTGCTAAGACTAGGGACTTGGCATATAGGGCTCATCAAGTATTAGGGACTTGGCATATAGGGCTCATCAACAGAGGAGAACTCGGGATAATTGGAAAGTCTTTTGCAGACATCGTAAGGGCGGTACATCCTAAGATGCACCCCCACTCGGAGACCCATAGGATCCATTGTGAATTCCTTCTGTGTAGGTGGGAAAATTATAGCTGGAAGCAGTAGATTAAAGATATATAGAGTAGAGAAATTTGTGACAGTCACTGGAGTACTGTTTTATGTTAGGTAGGCATTCTGTTCAGTCTATGGGGTACCCGCATCCCCCGTCGTTCAACCATCTAATACCCCTTATATAACTAATAATGCTTTCAACACCTGTCTTCGAAATGTCCCCTAGTTCAGCAAAAAATCAATACGCTAGACATTTTCGTCTATGACGTTACAAACTTGGACAATGACAAAGGATGTGTTCTATTGTCTCCAATTGTCAAGAAGTCTGGAGATCTGCTATCCCATTTGCTGATCCCAGCCCTAACTGAGCAGTGACCTGTGATGACTCCTATTGCAATTCTGAGACTTCTTCTATCCAGTCCCATCAGTGCATTTGTTCTGGCTATATCTAACCTAGGCCACAAGACCTTCGATATATTCCAACCCATTCTCGATTCTAAAATGGGTAGTACTCTGGTTAGGATATGATCCTTCTGTTTTTTGAAAAAGTAGCTGATTGGCGGTTTAACCGATCTGTCCGCTTCCTCAATATGTAAAGCTGAACCCATTCAAGCCAGCTCATCCGCGATTTCATTCCCTTCAATGTCACAGTGCCCTGACATAAGCCTACGTTGTAGTCCCTTAGAAGTAGGCTTAACGCCTGCCTGTATTCGTTAACTACCCTAGACGAAATCTGATGGCTTGTTATAGCTCTCAGTGCTGCCTGACCGTCAACGTAGAAAGTAATGTTGTCGGTGTTATGCTACCGGAAATTTCCCCCGCAGCCCGCAATACCGCTAGAATTTCTGCTTGAAAGACACTACATTAATGTGGTAGTCTGAATGATCACCAGCTCCCGTGCCTATTTCCATTTTAGACCCGTCAGTGAAGACTGCCCAACCCTCGTGCAAGTTGCGGACTCCTACCCATAAATCCCTTTCAGGGATTTCTAGCCCGGGCAGGGTCAGAAATTCTGTTTACTTAATTATGTAGTCCGACTTCGCCTTTGGAACCCTGGACTGTCCCTGAAGACAGAACTCTGACAGTAGTCTCGAATGACCTGTTCTTGTATGTCTGAGCAGCGAGTACTCATTGAGTCGAAAGATGCTTATGGCTGCCTCCCACTATTAAAAAATCCTTGAGGGGGAGAAGGTGTAGAATGATGTCTAATGCAGCCAGTGGTGTACTTCTGATGGCCCCCGTTATGCCTAAAGCCGTACCTTTTCTAGTTCTTTGTAGTAACTGTCTACCCTTGTTGCCTCCCACCACACTGTACAGCCATCTTTAAGAACCGGTCTAACTACCGCCGAGTAGATCCATTTCACTACCCTCTGCCGAAGTCCCCAGTTCTTACCTATGAAGTTTCTCCATGCGTAAAAAGGAAAGTTTACTGTCCAGAAATAACCCAAGGTATTTAGCTTCCATAGCTAGTTTCAGCTCCATTCCATCCAGCCAAAGCGGTTATTCGTAAAGAAATAATGAGATTTTGTTGTAAGCAGTTTAATAATTTACATTCTGATGGACTGTGGCGCGTTCTCAGGGGCTCTGGTTGTTTAGGGTCTGATAATTTATCTTGTGATTGTGATATTGATGATGGCAATGCATTTTTTTCAAGTGGTATATCATCTAGGGCAGACGTTGATAATACTAATTTTAATTGATTTCACGATGCCGACAATGATTTTTCTTATGGTTGTGTTAGTTTCGAGGATGTTGTTGGCCGAAGTCCAAGTCAGTTGGTGTTGACGGAATTTCTGTGGAGTTTTTAAATTTCAATTTATTAACATCAAGCTTTAACCAGGCTTATAAGGCCTAATACGGTTAACAATTCCAATAATTTATCCAATACAACAATTGGGATTTTTTTTAAATATATATATCAATCGACCAACTTTACTACTATGAGTCACTACTTCAATTAATGAATACAATTTATAATAAATTCACATTTTTTATACTATAAAAATCTAAAAAATCCTAATTCCATTTATAACTGTCTTTTACACCAAGCTATGCTGTGTTTATAATTTAGAGAGTACATTTAATGAATGAATACCCAAACAATTAAAAACCAAGTATACTACTACAACATAATGTATACTAATTAAACACATTTTCAATATCATGAAGACGAGCATATTCCCAGAGTTTCATCCTATATGTGGTAACAGTATAGCTAAAAGTTGTCAACGCCATCGGTAGTTTATTGTAACTATGGGCTACAAGGACAAGGAAAGAACGTTCCAAACAAGACGACAGCCTAGGAATGATTATTTGTGTATGCCTTGTTGATCTACTGAGTACAAAAAGATCTGCAACAAAACTTTATTAAAAGATCAAGCCAAGAAAAATCGAACACGTATGGGGAAATGTGTTGACGCCACCTTACAGAGTATATATACCTCATTACACTGTTAAAGGCTAGACGTAGCTTCCTCAAAAAACCATCTAAACTTCCCGAAAATACTTCTAAGCCATATAATAAAAGTGGCATAATGAGCGCATGTACTACTATATTTTCCCCATTAATTAGAAATCGAAATATCTTCCAAAAAACATAGCCTTCGTTTTATTTGCATTAATAGTAAGACCATTCCAGTCAGTCATCGTTGCAATTGCAAAATTGATTGTATTTTGAAGGACATCTACAAATTGATACTCTCCTTTGAATAGCACTTACAAATCATCTGCAAATGCACAAGTTAAACAATTGTTGGTGACAACAGACTTGAACAAATCATTCATAAAAATAATGAAAAGTAATGGACCTAACACGAACCTTGACCGGTAGTATGCTAGATAACACTAGGTCACAAATAACAAAATTTTCTCTGTTATTTGTTTCTAGCATACTTTTTCCCATTGATTTTGACCTACTAAACATGAAAATGAGTTTTAAAAATTTTTCTGTCGATTGGTTTTCGAGATAAAAATTTTTGAACTTTTTTTTTTAAATTTTTGGAGGTACACTTACAATTTTGAGCATATCTTTCGTCTTCTTTGACCTATTTGATCCTACTACTACTCAAAATTGAGCCGTCTACAACTCATTCTCAGAAAATTTTCAAATCGGGTAAGTAGTTTTGATGTTGGCGGCTTAAAAATGTGGCAGAAAAAACCATATAAAAATTCATATAAAATATAAAACACGATGTTAACAGCAGTTTTGGTTTTTTCATTTTTACAAAGAAAATAAGCCCTTACTTAACAAAATCTGACAACAAATGGCGGACTTATAATTTTTTTTGGTAAAAGAACGAAATTCCGCTATTTCACGATATTTTGATTTTCATTATTTTGCACAGCTTACACAGAGAAAACAAAATTCGTTACACGGCGCGTGTAGAAACGGCAATCCTAAGCGATTCGTATTTCGCCCTGCTAAATTCAAAACGATAAATGTATAAAACAGAAAGTTACACGGGACATGTAGAAAAACTGCACGCCACGTATAGAAAGGAAAAATTAAACGCTGCATGTAGAAAAGTTGGCATATTTTAGTAGTAGGATCAAATAGGAAAGATATGCTCAAAATTGTAAGTGTACCTCCAAAAATTTAAAAAAAAAGTTCAAAAATGTTTATCTCGAAAACCAATCGACAGAAAAATTTTTAAAACTCATTTTCGTGTTTAGTAGGTCAAAATCAATGAGAAAAATTATGCTAGAACCAAATAACAAAACGACTGTTGGCTAGTGTAAACAACGGTTGCAGCTAACATATTGTTTCCTGTCAACTAACTATGAAGACATCAATTTTCAGGCCGAGGCAGACATATTGTAAGGATAATGTAATTTTTCAACAAGAATGCTTTTTCCAAATCCAGCGAAAGGAGCACACAACATCCGCCATCACTTAATTTCTTTCTTAAATTATCTATAAGACCAATAAGTGACGATGTAGTATTACCAAAGACCATTTAGAGGGCCGACGTCGCAAGTCGTTTTCTGATGCATTAGTTCGGAAGCACATTCCTGATTTCACTAATTGAAATGGCAATATTTGAAAGGTTTTCAAAGCAAATAATGTTTTTTTTTAAACAAATACTGTTTAAATACCGTCTTGGAAATATTCATCTAGGACATTCATTAAATTCTTCCTCATCTATCTAAAATATGTGAGCACATTATGAAAGATCAAATTCTACTGCATATTAAAACAAAAATCTTTAAGGGACAATTTGCATTTCGAAAGGGACATCACTGCTTTTGCATCTCACATACTCTGTCAGGAGGGATGTAAATCAAAATATTGATTTCATTGGATTTGCCCATAGCTTTCAATTCCATTTGTTATAACTCCATAATGTTAAAGCTTCGGATATATAATAATTCTCTAGATCATATAATATAATATAATTTCTCTAGGTCAGCGTGTAAGTTGGTTATGTCTTATTTATCTGACAGAAATTAGTTTGTTCATTTAAATGCGTCTCTTCGTCAAATTTCTGGTGTACCGCAAGGGTCAGTTTCAGGACCTCTCCTTTTTATACCGTATATTAATGGTCTATCCCTGTATCTGCACAAAGATATATCGAGGGCTTATATTCAATAACCTCTATCTACAAAAACACAATTTTTCAGGAAAGCCAAAAAACTGTTTTATTCGCAAATTAGCAACAATTTTAATGAACTCATCTTCCACAATATTAACAAAATGTGTCTTACAAACACCCTAACTAAAAATTTGGTTGAAATTCGAGTTATTTTAGCTTCTTTGGTAGATAGAGGGTATTGACTCACAAATGAAATCATTACGTAGGAAAATAATATGTAGATAGAGGGTATTGCCTTATTTTAAAATTAAGTTTGTTTTACGGTTTTTGTATGGGGATCCAAAAAAAGGTGGGAGATAGGGGGTAGATATGTTCACAAGAAATGTTGGGGATGGAAAAATGGCAGGACCTGTTCTAACATTTGCACCCTACACAGAAAAAAAAACTTGTGTAATTATAATTTTGTAGTGAAAGCTATATTAAAGGATTATAATACATTTTCAGAATTTTTACTGCGCCTGGCTGAGATTATCATAGAAATAGTGATACTCCTCTGGAATTACCACCTTTAGATCCTGTAAATGTTTCCATTTGTTTTGCTGGATTGGGAGTCGACCGGTATGCAATAGCTTTGGTTCTATGTGACCTTCATATTGCTTGATTCTAATAGGTAGTTCAGTGTTATTATGATCAAAATTCACTTTAAACTGAATGCTACCACTTGGCGAATATAAGAGAGATCTTAGTTGACATATGTCAAAAATGACAGAAAGACAATAGGTCAGTTAGATTTTAATTCGAGGGGAAGTGGTAAATTTCAAATCAGTACTATTAATTTAACTAAAAAATAGCCTGAAATTAAATAAAACGAAACAATTATATGATGTAGATAGAGGGTTTTGCCTTTATAAAATTCATAAACAAGTATCTTTGTAGATAGACAAATGATAAAATACAGCATATATAGTACTAAAAAAAGGTTTTTTCAATTGAAATTTTTACAGTAGATGCAGATGGGGTCAGTGATGAGTTTGGCATAAAAAAAAAATTTCGTCAAAATGTAGATAGAGGTTATTGAATATAAGCCCTCGATATGCACTTTGTTTTTGTTTGCTCATGTTTTGGAAAATAACATCAATTTTTGCCTTAATCGTGTAGTAGAATGGCTATTAATCCTTTAAAAACAAAGGTCATTATATTTAGAGGGCATATCCCTGATAAGGGACAGAGTTGAGTTTGTTGATCATCACCGATGTCTGGGTGTTATTATTGATAAAAAAAAAACTTTGTTTTGAATCGCATATTCACTCTGTTCATAGTAGAATTTATAGTGTATTGTGGAGACTATACCGACGAATATTTATTTACCATCTTTGGAAAAATTAGATTGGCTCATGCTGTTTTAATGTCGCTTATTCTGTATGGAATCGTATATAAAGTTCGTAGACGGGAGCATACTTTTGAATATGTTGTCAAATTCTTGGGAACCTCATTTAGGAACTTCGTTGGCCACAGAAATTTACTTTTGTTTTATAAAGTGGTTAGATGTGGTGTGCCGGCCCTGCTATGTACTTTATTTAATTTTTCACTCTCTAGTAGAAATACACAGATTACCACATACCCAGCATATTTAATTCAACTTTTGAGAGATCGTTTGTAATTCGAGTTGCCCGCGTCTGGAATCAATTGCCTCATGAACTGCGTGTTTTTTTCTCATTCAAATAATGCTTTTCGTCTGAAACTATTCAACTGTTGAACTATTTCAGTCAACGCTGATATGAAAATATTTTTTTTTCTCTCACTCTGATTGTTGAATGAGCAAAATAATGTAAATAAATTGCTGAATTGTCATTAATTAGGACTAATATATTTTACATCTTGATTTTCTTAATGTAATATTTAGTGCTATTAAGTTTTTAGCTTAAGTTTCTATTTAGGAATATATTACAAGTAATACTTTTTGTTTGGCCTTGAAGGCTTTTGCATTGCAATATGAATAAATAAACATGAACATATCGTTAGTAATGAGGCCGTTTTTGGCGAATATCTTACAAAAAGTCCAAATTTGGTCAATTTCAATTGCAATCACTCTAACGCGATTCGAACGTTAAAATCGAGCGTAAAAATCGAGTCTTACCGATAAAAATAGCATTTTTCATTATATTTATTCTTAAGGAGACGTACCTGTAAAGATAACTCCACTATAAATGTACTTATTTCAATTGAGTATCTTACAGGGAACTTGTTATCTAATTATCCATGTTATTTGGGACTTATTTTCCTAATCGTAAAGTCGCCGGCATTTACAAGGACGACAGATGATAATAAGGGTATAACTATGATCGTCTCACCAGGATGTGAAATGGTAGTTGTTCTATTACAATACCAGATGGATGGACAAATGAATACTGCTTAAACGGCAATGTGTGGAGTATATTTAAATATATTGATCTAATAATTTCTCATTAAAGTCACTACTATGAAACAATTTGAATAGCCTCCAGCATCACCTTGATCAGTGTAAAATTCGAAAAGTATTTCGATCGTCACGATCGTCGCACAGTTGTCCAGAATACACTTTCATCGATCCAATGTCTGTAACTTTTGATCTGGTAAAGATTTTTGAGTTCTGTAAAAGTATTTCAAAAGTTGACGACTTTTTGTATTTTGTGATATTTTTGGGGGGAAATCATTTTTTTATATCTTTTGTTGTTAGGTTTTTTTTTTTAAAAAGATTTTGGAACTAAATAAGTAACGTTTTGCGGGTAAAAATTATTTCCCAAAAATGGGAAACCTTTCCAAATCAGTATTTTTAACATTTCTTAAATGTAACAAGTTGTGGTTGTCCATAGTCATTTTTTTAAATTTTTTGCTAATTCTGAAGAAAGTAAAACATTTCTAATATAAAACAGTATTTTTTTTAAATGCAATAAACATCTACCGTCATATGTGTAACAAAAACCCTAACAAAAAATATAAAAAATTGTTTCCCCCTAAAATGAAAAATAGTCAAATTTGAAAATATTTGTATTTCTATATCCAATTGTCCGATTTATAATGTTGATGCCTCCTTTGTAACATCAAAGGTTACCAATTTTTGTCTCTTCATGTATACCTGTTGAATGGCATTGCTATGGCATTTTATTTGTTTCGACGAACTCTGTTCGAATGACCCACATGTTGACGACTGTTTGATTGTCAAGGCAACGAATAGTAAAAAACTTTTTTAATTAAAAAAAAAACAAAATTGACATTTTTTGAAACCCAGTTGCGTCTTGTCTCACTTACAAGCTAGAACATGCAGAACGAGAAAAAAGATCAGGTAAATATTTGCGCATCACAACATTTCGTCGAATCATTTGTCTAATTTTCTTTTGATGTCATTGTAGAATAGACGCACCATAGCGTATGTGGAGGAAGTATATCGACGAATTCAAGAAAAACCCGATGTTACCGATATTATGATTTTGAATGTGAAAGGTAATCCCATAAAAACCACCATGGACAAATCCACGGCTGTGCAATATGCCGGTCTATATGAAACTCTACGCGATAAAGTGACCATGGGATTGCAAAAGATCGATCGTAAAGATGACATAACCATGCTGCGAGTACGCTCCACCACCAATGAGACGCTCATAGTGCCTGATGGTAAAATAACGGTGTTGGTTATCCAAAAGGCTCAAGATCTCTACCACAATACATAAGTTAACACTATACATTGTATTTCTTTTTTAAATATATTTGGCCAAATTGTTCTGAAAAGATAAAAAAATAAATGTTTCTTTTCACTGCACCACCACTATGGTAAACTCCTTTTCCGGTGCTATTAGGTACTCAAACTTCCGAGTGCCTACTCTCAAAAATGTCAAATCATTGGTGCAATCAATATCCCGTACGGCACTGCGGGCCGCGCCAACCAAAACGCCACACATCAATTTTATGATGCCCATGGAAATGGTATTGTCGTAGGACGAAATGGCTATGGTGCCATAGGCATTATGCGAGACCACATAACCTTGGGCATTTCTCACAATACGTTCGGTGTTTTCCGAATTTATTTGTATAACGGCGTCCAAACTGGGCTGTAAGTAAAGCGAATGGCAGATAGTTTCACAGCAAATTTATAGTTTTTCAAAATCGTACCATTGTTGTCTAAATATTTTTGTGTTGAAAATATTTGTCGATTTGACATTAAAATAAATTCCAATATTTGTATTTATGAATCCAAACATGTTGTCCAAATAAGACCTAGTTGTTGGGGGTCTTGCCGAAGCAGTTGTTGCAAAATTTGAATTTTGTATGGGTACCTTTAGATGTATCCATGTTTCAAATTCTCTGCAATGTTATTTTGCGTATACCCAAACTTGATTTTATTTTTTGATCGTTGAGAAGAGTAACAAAATTTGATAGTATTCATGCGTTGTTGTGCACTGTACGTTATCAAGTGTTAAGTTATAATCTCAAAAAGAAAAAAGAAATTATATTAGAAAATTTAAGTCATTGGTGTTTCACAGCAGTTGGTGGTCTCATAAACATCAGTATTAATAACATTTTGAATCGGCGTTGTAACCGTTAGTCTTTGTTCTCGCTCCTCATGGATATAGACTAGCTGCATATACAGTAGTGCAGACTTTTTACGAAATTAAATATAATTTTTTTATTGGAGAAAATAAACATATTTTATTACCGGCTACGTTGGCCGGAAATTACGATTTATCATTATTTTGGACAGGGATGCAAACCGAAATTTCTGTTGTTATAATGAAAGTAAAGTACATCAGAAAATATTTTTGTTCCTATGATTTATGAAGTAATTTTAGACCATAGAATCGAATCGGAACCACGTTTCAAGAGTACCTGAACCAGCGTTTCGTAACAAGAAGTAAACAAACAAAACTGATTTTGACGAGTTTTTTGGACCAAAATGTCTGCTCTGCAATTACGATTTTTGAGTTATGGCATTTCCACCTTCAAAATACGTTTACCGTCAGAATTTCGAGAACTTAAACACTTTTAAAAACGTCTTTGCGGATAGGAATACTGATTTATAGGCCTGTGAAATTAAACCTGCAGATTCTCATAGCTTATTTTCTGCATTTAAAATACCAATTCGTTAGCAAATGTTAAAAGAGGGCTAGAGAACCTATGGTGGGGATTCTCTATGAAAAAATTATTTACAATTGCAATTTAATTACGACATTTATTTAAAAAAAAATTACTTATCATTTTTGTTTCTATAAAGAAACGAATGTGTCTGAATCGCAATGATCTCAATTTAATGTTCCTTATATATTTTATAATATAAAATAGTGTTTTTTCCAACCATCAGTTTTTATAAAACAATTGACAGAGGGTTAAAGTCTCAAAAAAAAATACATATTTTGCATTTTTGTTGATGTCTAACTGGAGAAATGGCCTGGTGATAATATTATAACATTTTGTTGCTAACCTTGTTCCGACATAGATGGAGCCAAACTGTCACCTTATTTGTATGGCTGGGTGGAGTTGCTTTCAAACTATGTGCCAATGAAAGTCTGCCAAATGTTTCCCCAGTATGCCATTCCCTTAAAGGCGGTTACCAGTGCCTTTAATTTGCTTATTACTCTCCGCTTTGTTCTGCTTTTCATATATGTATCTAAAAATAAACGAACGATTTTTGGGGCAATCCTACATGACTTGGTCGGAATTATTGACTGTTCACTCGCCGTCAAGGAGTTCAAAGCATGGTACCCTTTTAAGATATAGGAGGGGCGTTCAATAACTTAACTCCCGACACGATAGTCACGGAACTATCAATCTTGGGAGTAGACACCAGTATCAAGAGGATTGTGCACGATCTTTCTCCAAAGAGACGTCTTAAATTAGGGTCGTCAGTCTTGAATAGATTTGTTGAACATCGCTCTGAACGGTATACTGTTCTCCCTAGAGGAGGTTGGTGTCAAGGTTGTGGCAATATCAGTTAGGGTGAAGTTTTTGAGCACATTTAGAGCCGAATAGCTTTTCGCACTAGGGCAAAGTGCGCGGTTCTTTTCACCAGGAGGTACAAAATCTCATGCGTGGAACCAATCTCCCCGTACACGACTATATGTCGACTTCTACACTGAAGGCTCAAAATTAAATAATCAAGTAGGTTTCGGGATCTACTCCAAAGACCTAGTGCTGAGTATAACGCCAAGACTGTCGGATCGCCGTAGTGTTCATAAAGCTGAAATTTTCGCCATCAAAGAAGTGTTATCACTGTGGGTATCAACATATTCTCTGATATCCAGTCTGCTATTAAATCTCTAAATTCTGTATTCCGGAACTCAACATCAGCCCAAAAGTCCTAAAGATATCTTAACGAGATGACTCAGCAGTTCAACATTCACCTTTCAGAATCATTCTTCACTCAACATCTCCTGGTGTTAAACACCAAAAGGCAAAATTTGTTGTTGCCAAAAATTGTTCAAAGATGAACACGACACTTTCGGTGTGCCAACAGTTCGGAGTGTGTGCAATCTAATGACACACTCGCCGATGGGAAATGCTCGAGCAAACAGATACACATCGATAAGGAGAAAAGGACATGCTCCAGAAGGCACCCATATTAAGAAAGGGGTCTGCGATAAGATAGGCACGCAAACTCACACCCTAGAAACATTAATACATAATATGTAATACTCAGTTGTTACAATTTCTTGTATTAATCAGGTGTTTTATTCACCAATTATTATCAAACTACCGCGAACAAGGTTTCGATATTTAAATAATTATCATCCAACGATAAACTTTCAACACTATTCAAACAAATTCTTATCTGGCAATGCCGTCCAGAAACCACGTCCACTTGAAACCTGTACAACACTTGAGATTTGTTTGTTAACTATACAACACTGTTTTTGGATGTATACGAAGCATGCTAGCGAAAGAGAATTGAATACGAGCTAACAAAGGGGCATTGGAAAAGAACAACAAGAACGAACATAGAAAGACACTATTATTTGTATCAGGAGAAATTAGAAATTTCCCACAATAAAAATCCAAAATCTTTTGGGACACCAATCCAAGTATCTTGCAATGTATACGGACACATATTGGCGGGGACATGTTGTAGAAGATCTTATCAATCCCAACAACAGATCGCACACTACAGCATGTTGACGGATAAATTGTAATTTTATTTGAACCTCAGCAGTGTACGGTCGGCCGACATCCATTGTGAATGGAGGTTACTAAATACATATATATTCGTTAGTTTCTTGACCATTCATTCGCCCATGTCGTGAGAATCGTGCAATTGTGAAATCACATGCGATTTGCGAATCGCCAATAAATTTTCTAGCTGTCATACACTTTACGCGTTGTACCCCTTTACCAAATGTTAGAGAAAAAATAACTTTTGCACCGAAGACATTAAACTTTTGTAAATACACGTTTTTAATAAAAATTGTTTAGAAAAATATATTTTGTATAAGGGCATCGTTTTGTGAAATTCAATAAATTCAAAGCAAAAAATATGAGTTCACCAGGTAGAAAGCATGTGATCGACAATCGCCAAATATGCGAAAAGTTTGAGTTTGAAGTGCTAGATTATGAAACGTTCTACTGTACAACACATGACGGCATTTTATTGGTACACTTTACAACCCTGTTTTTGGACGAAGCATGGCATGGAAAGGGAATTTAATGCGAGCGACCAAAAGGGAATTGGAAAGAAGAACCAATGCCAAAACAAACTGCAAACTGACATATCCGCGCGCGTATTACAACAAGAACACGAACGAACGTAGAAAGACACTCTATTTTTTGCATCACCAGAAATTAGAAATTCCTCCGCATTACATTGCAAAAAAATTCTAAAATAGTCCCTTGCAATGTAGAACTCTTAGATTGCCACAAAGACCCTGGAATCCTGTAGGACAGAAGAAACAAAGTGAGTACAATACAAAGTATATACAGTGTAAAATTTTTTTGCAAGATTGTAACTTTTTCTCCGCAACAAAGTAATTGTTCAGCGTTAAACCCATGAAAAAAAGTCGTGTACATACATATATATGCGAGTAACTTGTCAAGGAACATATCGACTTGAGCTACTCTGAAGGTATTCCCTTGCAACGGAATGTTGGCCAAGTTGTAAAGGGGAACTATTGACAATTGTCCGGGATTATGATTTAAAGAGGTTTTTGCGAATATCCTTAAAATGTGAAGTTTTTATTTCGTTTTTGCGTTTATATTTCGGGCACGGGGCATGACTCCCTTCCCCCCACACGTCACACGTACCAGTTCCATAGTTTCTTTGCAACCCATAAGAGTAATTTACAAAAGTCGAAGAGAGGTTCATGTCCGATTGCTTTTGTGGCGCTGTTTCAGGCCGAAGAGTAGGGATATCTCGGTCAAAGTAATTTTACAAATCCAACTGTTTGGCTGCTCCTGCTGCTTCTGCTTTATTATTGTCAACATTGTTGTAGCGAGCTGAGCAACCACCACCATGGAATGTTGCTTCACAGGCGCTGCCGGTACAACAAATATACGACGTCACATCCTCATCACGTAAATCCCATAAACGAACGAATGGGAGATATGTGACATGCGCAGATGGTGGCTCCTCGCATGTGCAACATAACCTCAAATGGGACAATAAAACACAATGTTGAGTCTGTGCGTGTGGAGAGAGTGAGAGGAAGCCGTAGAAAGAGAGAGTGTCGTCAGTGTAATGTTATTATCCGTTAGCAACAATGTTAGTTTGACATGTTTACAGAGTAGTTCTGCAAAAGTGCAAGTGAAAGTTGGTGGTGTAAAAATGAGAGCAAAAAACCAATAACTGCATAGAGTTGCCGCTGCAGGAGAAACTACTTTCAATCGACCGAAGTAGAAAGATTCCTCGATATGAAAAGGGTCTTCAGTCTTGAAGCCTTTTTTTTTTACAATTATGCCTACTTACACGTACAACTTGTTTAAGTTGCACAGCCAGTTGTAAGGGCGTGCTGGTCGACGGTTGGATGAATAGGAAAATATGTTAATTTCAGCTCAAGTTGTCCAACTTGGTTGGTACGTGTCATTCAACTTCTCTACTTTATTTGCATTTTGCCATTGATGTTGAGAACACAGTTTTATTGATTTCGAGGATGAGATGAATGATTTTACTGAGGAATATATAAAAAAACAGTGAAACTTCCATAAGTCGAATTTTCTTTAAGTCGAAGCACTTCTAATGGCAGTAGCGTTAAGTAGACAAATTCACTTAAATTACTCTTCAATAACTTTCCATAACTTGAATTTCTCTATAACTCGAAGAAAAATAATGGCACAAACTTCCATAAGTCGAATTTATCAGGTTTAAAATTGAACCCAAAAAAATACATTGCTCAAAAATATCTGAGGTTGATAATGAAGATATTGAAGACCAATGTTCCTCCGAAGCAATTACTTCGTTATTTGTAACACAACCTTCCAGACAACTTATGAACATTACAATGTCCTAAACAAATTGGAGTTAATTGTTATTCCCAATACACAGCTTTTCAGATAATTAGAACTGTATACATAAAAGAAAAATTAATAAATTCGTATAAAGCTTTAACCAAGCCTATAAGGCCTAATACGGTTAACAATTCCAACAATTTACCAATACAACAATTCTTTTTTTTTTAATATATAAATAATTAATAATAGTATAAAATTACAGTATATTATAACGATCAACTTTACAACAAGGAGTCACTACTCCAAATAATGGTGATTCGAGTTATGGAATTAAAAATATACAAAAATAAAATAATTCAAAATAATCGCTTCTCTCTTTTCTCCTGAAAGTAATTTTTATGAATGAAAGATAACAGATTACTCTCTCTATAAAAATAATTTTTACGAAACTGAAATTTTGTGCTGTCAGTGCAAAAGATAAAATGAAAGATAAAAATAAGAGAGATCGCGAGAAATATAAAAATATACTTGACACAGGTCAGTTTCATTTAATTCAAACAAATTAATTTCGTATCACGAAAATACGAAAATGTCTAAGCGTTTACTGTGTGAAAAGGAGCTTATGGGAAAAAATTGAATTAATATAAAACGACATTATGAAATTATTCATAATAAAATACTCATTCAAGATCTTTTAGAAATGTTAAAATCAGCCAAATGGTCTTAAACGAGATGCACTTTCAGGCAGACATTGACAGGCGGTAAAAATATTCTATGCCAAGTTTCATTAATTTTGGATTTTATATTGTCCTCTAGCGCGGAAAGGCCAAAAGTTCAAACCCACATATAAATGGATTTTTATAAAATGTTCATAGCGCCCGTTCTACGATTAGTAAATGAGAATAGAGATATGTAGCTTTATGCGCTGGCATTGACACAGCTAGTCATTCTTAGAAGATATATCAAATAGTGTTGGGTCTTACAAACATGAACAATCTATGAGATACAAATACGAATATTAGACTCGCCTATACAATTGATCACATCTGAACTAAAATCACCAATACCTAAGTTGGTTGTTGTACTCTTCTGTTTATGTTCAGAAAACAAGATTACATTGTTGGTTACCATGGCAACCCTTTTTACATATTGCTGACGTTATTCGAAACATTTGAAAAGAGAAATCTCCCAACCCTTTACAGTGTAGTTGGTCGCAACAAAGTTGCGCTCCAATGTTGTTTTCACTCTTGTTTCTCATGAACTCCGACCGGCCATCTACACTTTCTCCACACTCACACGCATACATTCGTATGACTTCCGTCGTTCTGCTTGCATCGTGGATGGAGATTCTAACATGTGGTTGGTGTAACAAAACAGTAAAATCGATGACATTGAGAGCAACAATGTTGCATGACTGCTGGCTCGCTTGTTGGCCACTAGTGGTAGTCGGTGTTACTCACTCCACTCCTTGCAGCGTTACACAGGTTTGTTTCGGTTTTCTCCTTTTTGTTTTCTTTTGCACACTCCTGTGTGTGTGTGTGTGTGTTATTGTAAATGTCGAGGTTAACGACCACAACTCCAGTGTTGTTGGTTCTTACTGCTGTGTTGTGTTTTTGTTATCCCGGACTTTGTTGATGGCGTTGCTGTCATTACAACTCCCTTTTTGGAAGTGTGTATTTAGGGAAAAAAAGGATATTTTACTTGGAGTATTTTGTTGTTTATATACATGTATGTCTGTTTTGTTGCTGGCTAACCTTTACTCTCCTTGGAGGGTTACTCCCTAAGAGTGTGTATGTGTGTGATTTTTCAACTTTGTCCTTTTGCCAACAATCTCAGCTTCGGCCCGGCCTGTCCGAGATTTGCTAAATGTCAACAAAACGATGGAGTTTCTGCTCTACAGTAATTTGTGTGATTTTAAATCAGCATATTTTTGCACATTTTTTTGGCAAGGGCTTGCCAGTAGCAGGTATTCCATTCCATTTCGTTTCGTGTTTGTTTTGTTATTTCTTTTGATTGTTATGGAGGACATGGCATGGTGTGGTGTTGCATTCGTTCGTCGTTATGACAGAGTCCTCAATTTTGTTGCCAGCGCGATTGCCGTTGACGTTTTACGAACGGGTACATTGTGCTCATCTGTGTACAGTAAAGCCCTTCGCAAACATTTGCTGCGCCATATCCTTTTTGTTTTCTGTTCGCAGTTCCTTTCCCTTGCACACTGCCACTGCCCGGCAATTTATGCAACCATTCATCCAAACAACAGCCAACCAACCAGCCATCCACTGGTTTTCCGTTCGTTCGTTGGTATTCCTTTTTTTTCTCGTTTTGCAATTTCATTATGCCCCGTTCTGCTGGCACGGCGGCACATACATACCATCATGTAACGTGTGGTATGTACAAACAACATTTACTGCTGCAGTCAGTCGTCATCGTCGTCGTCGTCGTTATCAACGCCGCCGCCGTCGTCGTCGTAGCTATCGACTATGTCTGCTTCACCATCCAGTAAGTTCTCAGTTTTAAATACAACATTTCAGTTGTAGTTTGTTTCCCTATTTACTTTGTTGCACATTGCAAAAGTGTGTTGTAGTAAAAAGAGTCGTTCGTCGTAGTCGTCGTCGTCATCATCACAATCGTCAGTTTAACTGTCCCGTCTCCAACTCTACAGATAGTTTAGTGCATATTTATTTTCCGGGGTAAGTCTTTTTAAATCTTTGCCGTTTGCAACAAAAAGAATTTATTATTATTTGGTTTTTCCTCTGCCTTTGTGGTGGCACGGGGTCATAATATTATTGTTGTGGGATGGCCTTCTTTACGCGTATGGCCAAAGTCTTGTGAAAACTCATTAAAAATGTATGTGTCGTCTATAAATGTGATGGATGTTGTTGTTCTTGTTGTGATTATGGGTGGGTATACAGTTTGAAAACTATGTGTCGGAAATGAGAATTAAATGAGGTTATATTGATTTCATGTCTAGGGCTTTATGTTACTGCTGCCATAACATTACTGCAGCAACATTTGCAATAGTTTATATATTACCTATATATATATGTATGTAATCTACCGCGCATACTATCTAACAGACAGATGTTTGCTTTAGAGGTGGAGCAGTTACAGACTCCAGATAGAAGACCGAAGAATATAAAAGTACTTATATGCACTCCCGAATATTTTTGATAGTACAACTCTTGTAACTCATAACCGCCGAAATACTACATACGTTGAAAAATGAAAGTCATATAGGAATAAAATAAGTGGTAATTATCACAAAAAAAAAACAAAATTCTTGTAACTTCTGTATTCAAGGACAAATATTGGAAGGATTCCAGATTTTTTGTTTGTTAGGCCATTCAGGCTATTGCATGCCAGAGTATGTGTGCTTTCGTCCGCCAGCATGGCTTTTGAAATGTACATAATTTCGTCTCTATGTTTGTCTTTTTATAATTCCCACTCAGTCAGGATGAAGTATTTAAGTAAAACTGTATTTTTTGCACGCAATTTTTTATATATAAAATTATGAATTGCTTAACGTCGACATGCTTATGGACACTGAAAGGCCTTAAGAAAATAAATGTAATTTTCTTTTACATATGTTAGACTCTGACACGGCGGGTCAGAGAACTAAATCCAAATATGGGTTTCTTTAAGAATTACCTGAGTTATATGAGTGTATAAGCGAAGAATTCATCCTATAGTACAAACTTGGTGGGAGCTTAATTAAAATTATTTAATTCGTGTGAGCAGACTTATATCTGGATTAGAAATATGAACTGCCGTACACGCTTAAATTATGTTGACGGATGCGTCAACGTTTAAAGTAATATAAAATCTATATAAAATATACGGGTGATTCCAGTCTTATACTGGGGTTTCTGCTGACAATCATGGTATCAATATACTTCAAATTACAAACAAATCGGTGTCGTGGGTATATAATGTTCTCAATGGATCGTATCTGTGCGCTGTAACTATCACAGCTCTTCTTCGTCGATCATAAAGTTTTCTCCGACAACCTTCAAGATTGTGCTGTCTTCCCCAACTAAGTATGCTGTAATTGTTTAAGACCATTATAAAACAATAATTAATTCCATGTAATTTAAAAAAAAGTGGTACTGCCCCATTGTCTGAATGTACGATGGTTTATCATTCACTGAGTATCTTGTCATGCATAGTTCAGTACTGAAATTTAGATCGTACAACCTGTCACCAAACATTCTCGATGGCGCTCCATAGCCTCTGTATCTATGCCTTCGGGTGCCACTGACATCCATTGCTCGCCCGCCTGCCTGTCTGTCATTTTTTCATGCATTCTAGTAATCTCCATTGATAATATTGTCGACTGGAATAATCTCTTTTGTAAAATGTATATTCACACGGAATGAAGGAAATCCATATCAATTAATTTGCATTATTCTTGTTGGTATTCAATCGGTATAATCCAATGTGTTTTTTATTGTGCATTTTCAGATCCTCTTTGGAATACACGAACCACGTCATACGTACGTCGTACATACACATTCCAATAAACCACCATGTACATATAAATCACGGCATTAATAATAATGAAGTGACTTTGCCATCGAATGGGAAGAAAAAACGGTGCATTTATAAAAAAAAAAAGTAGAAACCACCTAAAGAACGACAACCACGGAGCAAATGCATACGTATTCAAGCCATGGACGATGTAGAGAAAAAAAATGATTTACGTTAAGGACATAATCAAGTGAAACAATAACATGCAAATTATAACATAACCAAACCAACAAGCATTTGGAAAACCTGAAACACCACAGCTCGCAAATACCTTTTTAAAAAAGGATTTGGAAACGGAAATATAGAGAACTCATTTAAAAACCAACAACAAACCCTCAGGATACAGTAAAAGGCCGCAAAAATGTGGAGAAAACTCGAATAACAAAGAAATACCTGAATCTTAACAAGAAAACTGAAAGGAAAAAATAAAGGCAACCAACTCAATACTTTAAGTACTTGAATAAAAATAGTTTTGAAAACTCTAATCAAAGCCGAAATAGTTTCTAAAACTAAAACGGATCCTACCATATACCAACATACCAACTACCACCACTACCCAGTAGAAGCACAACACAAGTAGTAGACAGTAGCGAAAAGGTAGCGAAAAGGTTTCATCGACACCACAGAAACAATAAAACAAAATATAAAGTAGTCGTAGTCTCCTCGCCAAGAAACTACCAACTAAACGATCAACGAACCACCCGGAAGACTTTTATTTATTGCCTCCCCCACAACTTGAAGGTCACAGAACAAGGAAACTGTTATTATAAAATTCCACATAATTATAATAAAGAAATTATACGTGATTTGGCCCCTATCGAGATTTTGGGCGAGTTATCATCCATTGGCAAATAATAAAAGGGTGGGCGGACGGAGAAATTAGAGAAAATAGTGTCATAAGTTCAATATTCATACCGACCGGGAAAGAAAGAAGAAACAGAAGTAATAAGGCGATACAATAACACACGGCACAAGGGAGTAGCAACAGAAAAAACAAACACACACATACAGAAATATATAAAACATATAGAACAATATGACGGTTTTAGTTATACATACAAATGGTGTCAACAAAACCAACAACTGCAGCAACAGCAACAGCATCACCAACAGCAGCAGCAACGACAACAACAATGGCCACAGCTGTAGCAGCAGCAGTAATGTAACGTCCTTTACTGCAACATCTCGTGACATTAACACCGCCAGCACCAACACCACCGCCGCCTCTAACGGTGCCTATTCGTCATCAACCTCTTCTCGCTCTGCAGCCACATTGCAGAAGACGACCCCTTTCACTTCGTCAAATCTCTTTCAATTACTTTCCATAGTCTGTTTATGCCTGCTATGCTATTACAATTCAACACAATGCGGTCTGGTATTCGATGATATCAGCGCCATACGAGATAATAAAGATTTGCGACCCACCACACCGATGCGTCAAATATTTCTCAACGATTTCTGGGGTACACCGATGCGCAAGGAGCACTCTCACAAATCCTATCGCCCTTTGACCGTGCTCACCTTTCGGTTCAATTACTGGTTGCATGAGCTGCAACCTTATGGCTATCATGCTGTTAATGTAATCCTGCACATTGCCGTGTGTCTGCTCTGGAAGCGCGCCAGTCGGCTATTGGTGTTGCAGTGTACATCACAGCGCGAATCTCTGGCTCAGAAATGTTCATTTCTCAGTTCTTTACTTTTCGCTGTGCATCCCATACACACTGAAGCTGTTACCGGCGTAGTTGGCCGTGCTGAACTGTTGTCTTCGCTCTTTTTCCTTGGTGCGTTTCTCTCATACTCGGGTGCTGTTAGCGGCTGCAGTAGTAGTACTCCTCTGAAGCTGAAAACGAAAAGCAAAACTCACTGGATGGCGTTGTGCATTAACTTTACATTGTGCCTATTAGCATCGATGTTGTGCAAGGAACAAGGAATCACCATAGCGGGCATTTGTATGGCTTACGAGCTGTTCGTCGTTCAGCGCATACACCCTCTGCAATTGTGGCATTCGTTGCTGAATCTCTTTGAGGAAAGGTCCTCATCGTCATCGGCCCAAACACCATCGCCTACAAATAAAGCTGCGAAAAATGCATCACAAGCCAGTTCGTCTCCAGCTGCCGTTACAATAACATCGGCATCCGCGTCCGCATCATCACCATCGTCATTGGCCTCAACGTTAGTTTCAACACCCATAGTATGGTCGGGATGTCTTCTGAAACGGCTAACATTTTTGGTATGCATCACTGTATGTCTGCTGGTGGGTCGTGTTTATGTTATGGGCTCTCAACTACCTGTCTTCACACGTTTCGATAATCCTGCCTCTGCTGCAGATGCACCAATACGCCAGCTCACCTACAGCCATCTGATTTATTTGAATTCTTGGCTCCTGTTATTTCCGTGTGATTTATGCTGTGATTGGACTATGGGTGAGTGTAAATGAAATATACAAATTCTATATTTTATTTTTTGTTTACCGCTTTGTCGTCGTCGTCGCCGAAGCGGCAGTGGGAGTGTTGCCATTGAATGTTTTATCTTTTGATAAAATTTATTGTTATGAAAAGTGAAAGGATGTGTTGACCTGCCATACAAAGTAACCACAACCAAAGGAAATATTCGAGAGAAAGAACAAAGAAAAAACAAAAGTCTACAGAGAGAATATAAATAAGCCAATGGTGTTTATGAATAACAAAAGAGGAGGATGCTCTTTCCTGTTCGTTGCAGAATATCCTTTACAATATGCACTCAGTTTATACATCTTGCTTTGATGCATGACTTTCCATGGATACAAATTTATTTACTGTGGCGAAGGCTTTGCAGATTTATTTGTAATAGCAACGGATACGAGAATGATTTCGTTTACCTGTCGTCTAAAAATATGTACAAATGCTTAAACGAGTTGTAGATTTCGATACGTTTGTTGTAAAATGGCTGTCAACATTTTAAATAGATTTTTCTCGTCATGAGACATCACGAAAATGGTAATAATTTTTTAACATTCGTAAACTGATGTGCTTATACAAATATGTGCTGCACTTCACTTTATTGCCGACGCGATTGTCGTTCATCAAACAATCACTATATTATTTGTGATTGACAATCACTTTCAAACACCATGGTGATTCAGAATAGTAGTCGCTATTTCAAATAAACAATTTTTGAGCAATCCATCTATTCCTTCTGAATCGTTTTGCACTTAAAAACCCAAAAGATAATATTAATTAACATAGACTTAATGCATTTCAAAATGCATTTCTTGATATGAAAAAAAATAAAAAATGTGTACAAAAATAAGGCATTGACGTGAATTGCTTTGGTTAAGTCCAGCCCAACTAATTTTCAAGAAGGCGATTCGACAGTAACCAGTGGTTGACAATCACTAATGATGTCCAGCACATACCTAACAAAGTACATACTCCTTTAATACACTTTTGTTGTATATGATCCATGTTGTTTGTCAAATTTAGTTAAAGAAAGCCCGATTAAGCTGTGTGATGTGTAGTGAGTGCTTAACGTTTATTGTATTTAGTTAGTAAATTACAATTGCACTTGTATATAAACTTGTTTGTGGGGTTTTTAATACTTCTTGTGTAACTCGGATTTGAATCGCAATTGAACTGTACGTCGTAACAGAATAGATCGGCACTCTTATTTATCTGTTCGCTTTTGGTAAAAACTGACCCAACAAATTTATGTTTCTGCTCTGATTCCAGCATTTGTATATAGCTTTATCCAATTTCGTGTCTACCCCGACTTTAGCTGTTCATTTGGCAATAGCTAATGTCCTTTGTAGAAGATCTAAACTATCTAGAAATTGCATTTGGATATCACTATTTTGATATCACCCCAATGATGACACCGCTCTATAATCCGCACCAAACTGTCCAGTTACTCTATGAGGATGCATTTTCTTCTCGAAGAACGCAGCGGCAAATAATGCAAGGTCCTCGCGTAAAAGTCGCATAAGGCTGATGCGTGAAATGTCGAGTTGTTCAGATCGATGGCAAATCGATGCTAATGTACGACGACGGGGACTGGGAGTGTCGTCGACTAGCATGACATTCTCGTGAAATGTTTCCACAGATTTACGTACAGCACGTGCTGAGTGTGTCTCATTTCGGTCGAACCTTTTTCACTAAACGCCATGGTTGTGTAGAGTATGTTTGATGACCCATCATTATTTTCATTTGAGAACAACAGAATTCAGATCATATTATCTTACATTCGACTACCAAAATACTCTTATCACAAAGTAAATCATTTTACTCTCTTTGAATATACTTAATCTATTTTCTCATATTTTTTCTCCGTACATCTGTGATTTGATTTTGATTTTCTGTGTAACGTTCAGCGTCAACGCAGCTGTGCATTATCCAGGAGTATCAAAAGCAGCCATGATTAAGGGCAAAGGGGATGATCATATTTTGTGACTACCTGAGGAATCATTCAAACGGGTTTTATTTGACTGTTGTCTTGAGGGTTAAAATGTTGTACAGTACGACCATGAATCATTTGAACTGTCTCAATGCGTAAGAACGTTTTTCGATTGCTAGCCATGTTTAGTAGTTTATCAGCATTCGATGAAGTAACACTCGCGTGTTTAAGTTTTTATTTTAATTTAATTACAGTTCATTACTTTGATAAGGTACCACTACGAGCTAAAAAATTACTCTGTATGAAACCAAATTTAACTCAATATCATTTGCTATTTCTTCCAGGCACCGTGCCCTTGATTGATGGTTTCACTGATCTCCGCAATGTAGTCACTGTTGCAACATTTGGTTTCCTTGCCGCCTTGGTAGTCAATGCCTGTCGCAGCCAGAGTCTTCAACATTCACGTATGCTGATAATGTGTTTGGCCTGGATGATCTTGCCCTTTTTGCCAGCATCGAATCTATTCTTTCCCGTGGGGTTTGTGGTAGCTGAACGCATTCTCTACATGCCCTCCATGGGATTTTGTCTGCTCATAGCTTATGGCTATGAGAAAGTCAAAGAAAGCCTGGAAGACAGTAACGGAGTAAAATATAAATTTGTCCTAAAATTAGCCTTGATCACTCTTCTGGCTACACATTCGTTTAAAACATACCAAAGAAATAAGGATTGGATAAACGAGTACACATTATTTATGAGTGGTGTCCATGTAAATGATCGCAATGCTAAGCTATTCAACAATGTCGGACATGCTCTGGAAAATGAAGGACGTTTCACTGAGGCTTTGTCGTACTTCCAGCAGGCTGTCAACATACAGCCGGACGATATAGGAGCTCATATAAATGTGGGTCGTACGTATAACAATTTGAAATTGTATGATGAAGCCGAAAAGGCATACCTGAAAGCAAAGTCATTGTTTCCTCGCATAAAGCCGGGGGAAAGTTATCAAGCTCGCATAGCACCGAACCATTTGAATGTGTTTATTAATTTGGCCAATCTGATAGCCCGTAACCAGACACGTCTTGAGGAGGCGGACTTTCTTTATCGCCAGGCCATCAGCATGCGGGCCGACTATGTCCAGGCTTACATCAATCGTGGTGATATTTTAATGAAGTTAAACCGTACGGCACAAGCCCAAGAGGTCTATGAGAAGGCTCTGTTGTATGACAGTGAAAATGCCGATATATACTACAATCTCGGTGTGGTATTCCTTGAGCAGGGTAAAAGTGCTCAGGCGAATGTTTATTTCAACAAAGCCTTGGAGTTGTATCCGGAGCATGAACAGGCCCTATTAAATTCAGCCATCCTGTTGCAGGAGATGGGTGGTCCGGAGGCCCGGCAGATGTCACGCGTGCGTCTACACAAAGTACTCGACAAGAGTGGCGATAATGAAAAGGTTTTCTTCAATCTGGGCATGTTGGCTATGGACGAGTCCGATTTTGACGCAGCCGAGCAGTACTTTAAACGTGCCATTCACCTGAAGGCCGACTTCAGGAGTGCCCTTTTCAATTTGGCTCTGCTGTTGGCCGATGCTAATCGTCCACTGGATGCTGTACCTTTTCTTAATCAACTGATTAGGCATCATTCCGATCACATCAAGGGTCTCATACTGCTGGGAGACATTTACATAAATCACATGAAGGATCTAGATGCCGCGGAAGCCTGCTACCGTTCCATACTGAAATTGGAACCTCACAACATACAGGGACTGCACAATTTGTGTGTAGTATTCGTGGAACGTAAACATATGGCAAAAGCGCAACAGTGTCTGCTTTACGCCTACCATTTGGCACCCTCCGAAGAATATATATTGCGCCATTTACAAATTGTTGAGCAACGTTTACAGAAAATTAACAAGTTACCTGATCAATCACCTGAGAAACAACTTGCCTTGGCTGATTTCAACCCAAAAGAATTTCCCTTGCCTACAACTACGACAACAGCATCAACAGCGACTCAGAGTCAAACTCCCGAATATCTAGGCAAGCAACAACGTAGATCATCAAAATCATCACAACAACAATCATCATCATCCACCACAACATCGAAATCAACTACAATCCAGCAATCCGCTGTCTATCACACATAGCGCTCACATTAGAGATAAGGACACGTCAGCATATTGGTCCCATCTATAAAAAAAAAGTATTAACTTTTCTAAGAAACAGAAATTGTAAAAAAATAACATTTGTAAAAAGGCTGTGGGTAAGTGTTGACCATTCGTTTTCTTCAAATATGTATGTATTCTTGGTTAAGTTTTTAAAAGTTATGTATTGTACAAATTTTACATATGTAAAGGGTGTTTTTTATTGGGGTATAGAACTTTAAGTTGGCATCACTTTTTTAACTGGCGGCCAATTTGTCAGCTGTCAAGTGATTAATGTTTAGTTTGGTTTGCCATTTCATCATGAACAGGTTGACAAAAGAACAACGCTTGCAAATCGTGCAAATTTATTTCGAAAGTAATGGTTTAGTTCACGAAGTTCACCGCAAGCTCCGTCCATTTTATGGTCGACATAATCGTCCATCAGAGCAATTAATTCGGTTAACCATGGATCGTTTTCGCACTACGTTTACTCTATGTGATAATACGCATCCGCAGAGACGTCGAACAGTGCGCACCGAAGAAACAATTGCCGCTGTAGAGCAAAGTGTTGAAGAGAACCCGAATGAATCGATTCGCCACCGTGCACAGCAATTGGAGCTTTGTCCATCAACTTTATGGAAGATTTTGCGCAAAGATCTTGGCTTGCGACCTTACACGATCCAGCTTGTGCAAGAATTAATGCCGCGAGACCATGCAATGCGTCGTGATTTTGGTGTATGGGCCGAAAATGAGATTCATCTCGATGCTGATTTTCATCACAAAATTTTGTTCAGTGATGAGGCTCATTTTTGGTTGAATGGTCAACAAGCAAAATTGCCGCATTTGGAGTGAAGAGAATCCACATGAGACCCTTGAGACGCCATTACATCCACAAAAACTGACTGTTTGGTGTGCTCTATGGGCTGGTGGAGTCATTGGGCCATACTTCTTCCGAAATAATGCTGGAGAATCAGCGTGGGGGTTGTGGGTTCGATTCCCACCAGAGGCTTTGGTCTGTCGCTGCAAAAATTTAGCCAAATGGTCTGTGTCACCCGGTTTACCCTTGGACCCAAAATTAGAATATAAATTTACTTTGTATTGTAATTAATAAATAAATAATGCTGGAGAGTCAGTTACCGTTAATGGAGACCGGTATAGAGCCATGATAACCGACTATTTTGTTCCCGAATTGGATGGCATGAATGTGGATGAATTGTGGTTCCAACAAGTGGTTGAAAATTGGACCTGTAGAATTGGCTTTATTCGAGCCAGCCGCGGCGGCCACATGCCCGAAATCATATTTAAACATTAATGGCATAAAATTATCCTTTATTGGAACCACAACTCATCCACATTCATGCCATCTAATTCGTGAACAAAATAGTCGGTTATCATGGCTCTATACCGGTCTCCATTAACGGTAACTGACTCTCCAGCATTATTTCGGAAGAAGTATGGCCCAATGACTCCACCAGCCCATAGAGCACACCAAACAGTCAGTTTTTGTGGATGTAATGGCATAAAATGGACGGAGCTTGCGGTGAGCTTCGCGAACTGAACCATTACTTTCGAAATAAATTTGCACGATTTGCAAGCGTTGTTCTTTTGTCAACCTGATCATGATGAAATGGCAAACCCAACTAAATATTAATCACTTGACAGCTGACAAAATGGCAGCCAGTTAAAAAAGTGATGCCAACTTCAAGTTCTATACCCCAATAAAAAACACCCTTTACTAAATGAAGAAAATGCGATAATTTTTAAAACGTTTTGAGTTCAATTTTAAGTTGAATCACATAAAAATTTGAGAAAATTGATTGAGTAATGTCAACGAATTGAATAATCATGGTAATGACATTTTGTTTACAAATATTACGCGGAACTATTTTAATGGTATCCCGTTGGCAGTAGTGTGACAGTGGACTGTACCCTGTACTATCCTACGTTATATCTTCGATGTATTGCAGCCTCATAGGATAGCTGACTGTTACAAAAGATCGCGATTCCTTCCTCTTGGTAGAATATACCTTTGATCTGCCAATTGAATAGGTCTTTCAATGTCGACACATTCAATGTAAACATCAATGACACTTGTGGCCTTTTTAGGACCATTTAAGCAAACAGCATATTAATTGTGCAGACGTTTCACTTCTACCAAATAGTACATCATAATCGTATGTTATGATGTTCGGTTTGAACTGTAGCACTAACATTGAATACCTTTAGTTGAGTGTCTGTCAAACTTCGCCTAATGGGAAAACTTTGTTGTAATGTTTTTTTTTTGCGATTGAGGTTATACAAATATGGTTCATAGTTTAATTTTCAGTCATCGATAATTCGGAAGCGTAATAATATTTTGTGATTCATAACATATTTAGATTTAGTATAATCAGAAGTTGGGATAAAATATTTAGATTTTAATAAGTTTTAGGTAAATTCTTCGAAATCAATTTTCTTTGAATTAAATTTTAATTCTACTTAATTTTTAACAACAGTCATCAATAATTCAGAAGCGTAATAATATTTTGTGATTTATAACAAAACTAGATTTAAGGCAAGAAGTTGGGATATATTTTCATACATACGTACTGGCGTTACCCTCATTTTCACCGACTCAGTCACATCAGCAGTAAATTACGAACCGTAAAAACAGAGCGAAGTTACTTAAAATGTTATGGAACTAAAGGCGCGAGAGGTAGTATGTATTTGGATTTAGTTTAGTTTACACATAATCCGATATTAGAGGAGTCTTTAAGACGGCTCAACACAGTCGCATCTAGCCATCGCCGACAAATGTAGGGTAAACTAAAGAAAGACCATTTTACTTGTACGTATGTATGTACAGATTTAGTTATTAAGTAGTCATCAATAATTCAGAAGCGTAATAATATTTTGTGATTTATCTCAAAAACTATAATTAGAGTTAATTGTTAGTGTTAGTGTTATTTTTTTTTTTGTATGTCTATAAGAAAAATATTAATAGTCTGAAGAGGGGATATATTGTTGCTACAATTATTTGCAACAGTGTACCAAAAAAAAGGATGGGTTCAACACAGAAAAAGAGCAATCAAAAATGTTAATGCAGAAAAGAGATCTTATTCCTTCTGGCAACCTGAAGTTTTGGTTTAACCCATTATAGAAAGTATATATACTGGACACGAAACGTATCGAAAGCTATTTTCGAATTTTCAATAAATCTAATTTGTTTGTCTTTTCCAACGTATTGCATATCCGAGAAGTAATCATATGTAGTCTATACAAAAATCTTCGGTGCCAACCGGCGATCCGATTAAGTATGGAATACAACATCCGTCAAATGGCCCCCAAGGCTCTGATGACAAGCTATTTCCATGCATTTTTCTATTGCATCTGTAGCCATTTATGGCTTGGGAAACCTCCAATTGATGCGTATTTTTCAGGGCATTCGATATCGGTACAATCGGTTGACGTCCATTAGAATGACATCTTGGATGTCCTGACGATAGTGCCTGAAGTCCTTACGGATGTGGATCTGCCATCAGGATTTGATGATTAGGATGACTTGGTAGGAGACAGGAACTTTCTAGTCAGCAGCACATTATGTTGTCTGAGGGACAGCATTCTGGTCTCCTCGTGTAGACGATCTACATTCGTCATTTGGACACAACCAGTAGCGATTCGGAGAGCATTATTCCGCGTCGTTTGCAAGTTCTTCCATTGCATGTCACTAAGGAATGAGGTCCATATTGGAGTAGCATAGTTAAGGATGGAGCGAACGATGGATTTATATGTCGCCACCAGGAATACATTGTCTTTGCTCCAGGAGGTGCCGGCTTAGGCTTTCAGTACCTTATTCCTTGCTATCACTTTCTGGTTGATGTAGGAGGCGTGTCACCAGAAGTGGAGAAGGTGGTCGAAGACTATCCCAAGGATTTTCGGATTGTGTGCTGTGGGGATACGCCTGCCTTCGACAACGATGTCTAGTTCCATATTACCGTCTCGAGTCCATGAAGTGAAAAGCGACATTGTTGACTTTGCGGTGGACAACAGGAGATTACGTTCCCGAAAGAAGTCAGTGATTGTGGCTAAATAGTTGGAAATTAGTAGCGGATTTATTTGGTTTTTGAATGGGAATTATAGGGGCTACTTTCCAAATGTCGGGAATTGGCCAACTGATAGTTCCAGGATCTTGATCAGATAGGCCAAACCTATTGTTCCAATCTTTTTTAACATTCGCTTTGAGATACCATCTGGACCAAGGGCTTTAGACGCGTTAGTTTTGGAGATTATTCGCTCGATTTCACTATATGTGAAGGAGACTGATTGCAGATCCCGTTTGAGATTGCTGCATCTCCGGATTATGACTCGCTTGGTCGTGTTCTACGATGTTGGGAGCTTAATGAATTGGAGGCAGAATTTTGTTGCACACTTTTTGCTGTATGTCATTCAAAGCGACAGCAGGGAGATTTTTACGCTTATTGGAACCAGATACACTTTTATTGTTGACCAGAGTTGTTTGGAATTGATTGAGCATTGATTGAGCATTGGTCAAGGTGTTCTAACCATTTCCTGTAAACTAAAGAAGGCAAATTAAATTTCGATTTTGATTGTTAGTTATGGAATAATTGTAACTTAATTTAGAGTTCGTGTTAAACATTATCATTTAATGAAGTAGTTGTTATCACAATTTCAGCTGCGAAATATTTTTTTTTCGATCGATTTGATAAATATTTGACTAATTTTAGTGTATGCAAATACATAGTTATCAAATTTCAGTTGTGGAATAATTTTTCTTAGAAGTTTAATTTTAAGTTTTTGTTTTTAAATATCCTATATAATTTAAATATTATGCTTAACTGCATTCTAACTTATAAATTATTCTATTATGAGATTTTCAGCAGTAGACTAATTAATTTTAATAGTACATTCTGAAATCTTTAAGACTATAAACACGAATGAAAATTTGAATTCAAATTATCCTCTCTTCGTTTTCATGTACAGTTTAAAATGTAGTGGTAAAATTTAGGTGCTGTTCAAATATTGACATTCTTTTATCAAAATTTCGGGTGGATTTATTTTAGCGCTATGATTTAGGTTTAGTTAAAACTTGAATATTCTGTTATCAGAATCTCGGCAGTGGAATAATTCCTTTTAAAAGTATGTTTGAAGTCCAGTTTAATATTTTATTTTTAGATTTAGTTTTGTGTAAACTTTAGTTTTTCTGTTATCAGAATTTCGGCAGTGGAATAATTCATTTTAATAGTATGTCTAGATTTAGGACTTAGTTTTAATTTCAATTAGAGTATTCGGTTATCAGAATCTCGGCAGTGGAATAATTCATTTTAAAAGTATGTACAATATTATATTTGTAGATTTAGGTTTATTTAAAATTTAGTTTTCCTGTTATCAGAATTTCGGCAGTGGAATAATTCCTTTTAGGAGAACATACCAGTAGTATCTGCTTTATTTGTTAGGTAAATTATTGGATATATAGGTTAAGACATGCCTTTGTTTAACTACAAGCAGGCGTGGTAGCAATGTTCATGTCTTGAACTGTAACAACATAATATGGAAATTAGTTGAAAACGATACATATTTGGGCAAAGTAGCTGTTATCGGAATAAATGTGGCCGCTTTTTTAAGTAGTTTCTTTAAATATATATATTGTCATCAAATCGCAGTAGTGGAATAATTTATTTGAAACAGTTTTCATATTATATATTTGATTATTTTTTATTTATTTTTATATTAAACATTTTATTTTTATTGTATTTTATATTTTTTTATTTATTTTATTTCTTTATGTACTTTTTTTTTAATTTATATAGTCATTAACATTTCGGCAGCGAAATAATTCATTCGAAACCGCATGTATTTTTTTATTATTGAGTTTAATAATAATAACAAAATAATAATATTTAATTAATATTATTGATTTGTTATTATTTTTGTAAAGACCAAATCTTAACACAAAGAAATATACATACAAATGGTACATGGTTTTTTTTTGTCATTCCGAGCTTATGTTAAATGACAGAACTGGATAATTTTATTAGTTTTATTCTATTATTATTATTTAATTATCATTTTATTATTACTATTTTATCCTAATTATTTCTTTTTTTTTATTAATTTTTTACATTCAACTTCGTTCTTTTACTCTATTTCATATTCGAATATTTTTCAAAAAAAAAAAAAAATGTACCATAATCACGATATAAAGTAAAAATTACCGTTTGTTTTCTATTTTAGTTTTAGGGTTGATCTGATTTGTCAAATTTCAGCAGTGGAATAATAGCTATAAAATGTAGTTCATTTTATAATAAGTTATATTTTAAGATAGGTAATAATATTTTTTATATATGTGGCCATCAGAGTAAGATAGTCCGTAAACATTTTACCACATTGTCCAAACCGTTAAATGGGACCTTCTCTAGGCATCATATCTAAATGATATTTATTTTTAAGTGTTTTGTAATTGGTATAGTTCACAAAAAAGTATTTTTTTTTTTAAAAGATTGCATATTGTATTTTTTTGTCACAACAGTTTGGCCGTCTATAAATTAAACAAAATGAATTTAATATATTTTGATTAGGATTTAGCTTTATGCAATTGTTATACAAAACTGTTATCAAATTTCAGTAGTGGAAAAAAAGATTTTAATACGATCTTAGTTTATTTAATTTTGGTTAAGTTTACTTCAGAATTTGAATATAAATCTCAGCAGTGGAATAATCAATTTAAATAGTGAGTAGTTTTTAGGTTATTTATTCTAGTAGTTTTAGAACATTTGATAATGAATCTCAGAAGTGGAATAATCAATTTAAATAGTTGGTATGTTTTTTTTTAATTTTTCATTATTTAATTAAAGTACGCTGGTACGTTAGTTTTTCAATTAATTTTATTATTTGAAGTAGTTTTACGACCTTTCGATAATGAATCTCAGAAGTGGAATAATCAATTTAATAGTTCATATTAGTTTTTAGTTATAAGACATAGTTTTTTTCCATAACTTTATTTACAACAACAGTTTTCCCTAATGGCTACTTTCAACATAGTTTCTTGCAATGATTTTTCCATTAGGAAGAGCAATATCGAAAAGAACATTTGAATTTGAAAAATGAAATGACATTCATATCTTTCGAATGTTGAAGGGGTATAGAAACAAATTGTGAAATATGTAAAAAGTGAAATTGTGGTCATCATGTTAACTTCATAACTGAAAAATGTTGGCTTGTTTATTAGGCAGTGAATAATTGATAGACAAGACAATTTGTACTCATCATTTTCTCAAAACGTTTTCTGATCTTTATCGCATTGTGTTTTTCATAAATAATTTTATAGTAAATTTACATAAGATTTAAGTATTCAATTCTCTATTAAAGTGTTTAGAACATAATTGTTTTATATATATTTTATTTTAAAATGTTTTTCTTACTATATCGTTTATATGTTAAATGCCTCTATGAATGCCATGGGTTTTGTCTATTTTGTATTTTTTTTTTTTGAAATACAATAAAAGAGTCAGTTATAATATAATAATAGTTAACCTCAAATGAAATAAAATCACTATACAATATAAATATTATTATTGAACGAGAAATAGAGTTAATAAAATACATGCACATGCAGACCACATAATTGTAATTTGTAAACAAAACAAAAATTGATCAAATGAAAAAAATGGAAATATGTAACAAGTACGAAATTAAAGCAGCAAAGCAGACAGTGTTAATGTAAGTAGAACATTTCTGGCTGAGTAGTCCTCTTGAAGACCACAGCCACATACTTTCTTTATTCACTGATCTTTAATCGAAAAGTTTTGCTTTAAAAAGATTTCTGCATTCACATTTGTGGTATTTGCAAATACCCAACACAGTCTGCCTACATATCGCTCTTTAACTGAAACACGGCCGTAATTACCTGATTTCCATAATTCCCAATACTTTATGTGCGGAATTTTAGCATTGCAAGTCACGTATTGTATTATGGCCTGGTTTTTAGTAAATGGGCGGTCTCAAACAAACAACTGTGTCAACCAAGTATACAATTTTCTTTGTACTTTCAACTCGTTATTATTGTAAAATGTAAAATTAATTTTCATTTAAACTAACAAGAAATATTAATGTTTTAAAAAAACCCAATTCGTTTGTATCAATTTTGATAATAATTAAAGAAATATGAAAAAAATAAAAAAAAATACATATATACATATATATGAAATACTGAATTTTTTATACTTGCACCTTAATAATAAATATACACATGAATATTCTATATATTATTTAATATAAACATACGCAAAAATATTGTTGAGTGTATAAAAAACTAAAAATCCTCCACACCCTCGTCATCCACCCCCATTTCGTTCAATACAGCTTGAACTGAATATTTATGAAACATAACATACATATTTGAGAAAAAAATAAACAATCCTTGTATATTTACTTCTTTTCCATACCTATATTTATTTTACACTTTTTAAAAAGAATAAATAAAATAATGCATTCATTAACCAAATACACAAAAACAATGTTGCAAATTAAAATGCATGTAAACTCACACGTAGAGTTCTCACCACCCTCACATTCACACATTTGTATTAATATTTGTATGTTTAATAAGAATAATAACAACAAAAACATTAACAGAAAAAAATCTACATATACACATACATAGTGATATACAACAAACATTAATAAATGAATAATAAATAAGTATTATTAACAAATAAAGGACGTGGTGTTTTATTTCGAAAATCAATGTAATTTTGGGCTACTACAAAATGGGTGGTAATGATTTCGGACCAATAAGTTGTCCAACGCTCAGTTGCTCTTAAATAAAAGTCTCACTGATGGCCGGAGTCTGTGGATAATGGAGCTACAGTTGCCTTAACTCTTATTTCGTTTGCATTTAAACGTGTAGAATATTTTTTACAGTTTTTTGTCAAGATTTCGGCTAAAAGAAGAGAAACTAGCTTGGAAAACCATTGTCCTTAGAACGTCGCTGCAGTTGTTCAACGTATATTTTCTAATGAAAATGTTACTTTGTCTGAAAAAATTAGTAATTGTTTGTTTATACTGTTTCGTTGCGAGAAAGTGAGAGAGCTTAATTAGCCCAGAGTAGCCTCTAAATAATATTTTTGAATGCGAGATATGTGAGTCTGGTACTGCTTATCACCATTTTACTTGCAGACACGAATGCGATGAGAAGCATTTCTTTGCCAGCGGCATCAATATAGTAGCGGATGATATCTGTGCACAATGTCAAAACATACAGGACTCCATGATAAAAGACATCCAAGAATAATATATCACTTATCGAGATAATCGATTAATGAACCGCTGTTTTGAATAACGTATCACGTATCAAGGTCACACTGGAGCCTATGGCGACCCGAGTTCTGTTGATGCGTTGTCAGGAATATCGATAATCTTAAGAATGAGAATTATGGATCCGGATAAATAGGTTCAGATTACGGGCTGTAGCAAATTTTGAGCACAAAAGTATTTCGTCAGATTTATTTTTTAATTTCGCATCAAAGTAGTAACAATTCCGGGTTAGCTATAAATTCCACAGAAATACTTTCATATCCCATTACCGTCCATACCAAGTCCATCACTACAGCTTTGTATTGTGTTCTTCAATTGAGATGTGTTTGATTCCAAATATGAAATCGATTTTCAATTAACCCTGAAAAGATAACATTATTTTTTATACAGAAAAGATAAGTTCCAGTTTTGAAAGTCTAACCGTCTTAGTATGGCCTATAGTATTTATAAAACAACAAAAACCAAATTTTATAAATGTTAAGTGGGAGAAAACATTTAATTAAAAACGTCTCTCAGGCTAACGTACGCCTGAGAGACGTCTGTCTAGGATTAAAGAAAAATATAAACCCGGAAAATATTATTTCAACAAAATAAAAACAAATACTGGAATACTTAGAAAAAAATTCTAAATTCGATATAATTGAAAAAGGTCGATACAAAATATTGAACATTAACTGCCTGTTTCCATAAAACGATTTTGTTTGTTCGTTAAAAATTGTCAATATTGGAAGCGTTATAAAATGGGCTTCAGACATTATTCAATTCTGGTTTTCGGATATATGGTAGATATGGACATTTGGAACACAATCTCAAAGAATGAGCTCTCACTACTGACAAACATCCATTTTATTACGCCTTCAATTTTGACAATTTGTAACGAACGAACAAATTCGTTTCCTGGAAACAGGCAGTAACTTACTTAAAAAATATTTATTTTTTTTTTTGAAAATTTGTGGGAAAATGTTTTTTTATTTCTGATTCAAATCCTGCTTTGAATTTGTCCTCACACGTACCAACCAAGTTGGCCAACTTGAGTTGAAATCAAACCGACGACCTATGACCAACTAGCCCTCATGCATTATAACTGGTTGTAGAACTTGATCAAATATATATAATAATATTACAAAGATGACTTTGAGACAGGAGTCCTAAATCTTCAAATTGCCAGATGAAAATCAGGACATGATATTTTATTAAATCCTTAAAAAGGTTTGAGAGTTACTAAAGACGGAATCGGTTCAACATTCATTTCGAAAACAATAAATTTGTCAGAGAAAATTTAAATTTTTTTTTTGCCAAGGGATCGTACCAGCTTAGTGTTGCAAACAACTTTAACTTGGGACTGTCGCAGCCAGTCGTTTCCCCATATACGGCACGAAACTCTGTAAGCCTTAGATAGGACAATTTGCCTAACTCCGGGCTTAGCAGATTCCAAAACGGTTGAAGATTCGTCACAGAGGGCTGAGATCAAATTGCTTGAATATGCCGAGACCGGTGCTTTCTTGACGACCATTTTCTCGCAAATCCTGTGTGATAGACCATCTATGGCGCAAAGCACTAGTTAGTGTTGTCTTGGCGCAGGGAATATCCGTTCGAAACTCGGTAAGGTAACACAAAAACGGATTGTGAACGTTATAAGCCATCCGCATGCTCTGTAAAGTGATGCGCAGATCGTACGCAAATGCTACAATTCCATGGGGCGCACAAATAATAAACTCGCGTTGCAGAAAGTGCTGATGGAATAAATGTAGCTTTAAAAGTCTGATTTTGTTTACCGTTCCTTTCCATTCTAATAACAAAACTGAATTTATGCCAACTAATCCCAAGTGGCCTTTTCATCTCCAAGCTGGCTCAATGTTGCGATATGGTAAAGTGCATCCAAACGCTTCAGCCTGAAAAATCGAGTTTAATTTTCCGCAATAAAACGAACTATTTTTTTTTGTCTGTTAGTTTGTCACTTCCATTAGATGTTACTGTGTTTCTTTTTTTTTATTTTATTTATTTTCATTATCATTATGTCGAAATTACATTACATACAAAAAATATTGAGACAGTTTTTATTTTCAAAAAGATTTTACAAAGTTTTGTTATCTTCAGCATTCGTGTCATCCGAATTGATGCCTAATGAGACTGTGATAAATCGGTTTGTATTTTTTGTTTCCGTTTCGGCTTATTTTAATATTTTCATTATATTAATAGTGTAGATAACATAATTAATGTTAACAATTTCATTTTGATTATACGTCAACTGAGCTTTTTGTGATTTGAGCTGTTTCTCTGTATTATCGTAAATATAAAGTTTGGTTTTTTTTTTCGATCTTCTTTCTTTTAGACGAGTTCGAGAATATTTACAAATTTCCATTTCTAAAAAGGTTTTATGCATTGTGTTTATTTTGATTGCTGGAAAGGTATACGGATCCGTTTCGGATTTATTGGCTGCTTGCCTTTTTTCTTTGGGGATATGCGCTACTAATCAGACACATATTAACCAATAATTGGAGCAGAAACCATTGCAAATGCGGACCGATTAAGAAGTGTGATAGCTTCCGAAAGGTATCCGAAACAATTGCAATGCATAGACTTTCTACAAAACCGAAATTAATAAATGATTTCCAACTCGACTAATAGAAACAAAAAAATATCCTAAATATACTTTTTTTTTATAATTTAGTAATCGATTTCTTTAATTTCCGAGCGTACTTTTAATAGGTTTAAAGAAAAAACTTATAAAAAAATAAACAATGTCCCATAAATGGTACCTTAGTTTATATTAGGGCATTTCCTCTTATTTTGTTTTGACAAATATTTCTAATGAACATTTAGAAAAATATGTCTGTCTATATGTAAATATATCTATATGCATGTAAGTCGGTGAGTAGTTTTTGTTTTAATTTGATACGAATCATGTAATGACGTTGAACTTGGGGGATTTGAAATGGGATACAAGAAACTTTTCTTTCCTCTGGATTTTACGACAAATCACTATTTCTTAAAATGTTGCAATATTTTATGGATTCCCCATGTTTCATTATGGAGTTTGCCCAAGTTGCTGTAATACAGGGTGGGCCATTTACAATTTAAAGCGACTTTAAAAAAGTACTGATTATATTTTTAAATTTCTGGTTTTATTGGAAAGGTTGAACTTTGTCCTTTAATATTGGAACACAATGCCAGTCATATGACTACCACGACTGGCTCGGCAATGAATGTAGAAATGATGCACCCTGTATATAATGGTTTATTGAAAAAACTAGCCTTATTTTGTAAAATGCAACGCTAACGCTTTATACCAACCACAGATATTTTAAAGATTTAATGAAAATAAGTAAATTTAACACACGGAATTATTATTTAGAAAAATGAGAGCCGAATTAAAAACAATCGCCGCGTTGGTGTTTCGACAGATTTGATGTTAACGAAACACAGTAAGCGCTGAAAGCATTATTTTTGGAAATATTCTCAATTGAAAATTGAAGAAAAAACGTTGATGGTAAGTGTAAAATTTAATGGATATCAAAAACGGTATTGGGTTTCATGAAATAGTGTTTCAGAAAATATCACAAAAACAATCAACTCGGTCATGTTTTCGTTCAGTTGTTGTATAGGGCGTTTTTTTTTTTAAAGAAATTGCCAAAAATAACACAAGAAATTAAATTACAATAAACATTTTTTTAATTCCAATGATCAATACCGGGTTTTAACATTTGAAATGATTTTCGGATTTTGACGAAGGTCAGTTGTGGATTGGTCTCACTGCATATGCGGACATTTTTTTTATTAATAACCCCGTTGAGACAGAAATGAGCCTCATCGATGTGCGCGGTAAAAATCACAAAGTCGTCTATTTCGGCAGGACAATAACGATTAAATAAAGAGGCTTTCAGAATGTTGTCAGACATTGTTAAAGCTCAATTGCCCCTTTCCAATATATCCTGCGAGATTCAACTGTCTGCAACAGACAGAGGGGCCTTACCAAAGGTCAGTTGACCATTTGTTGTTTTTCATTATTAACGGCATAACTTCCTCTTTATTATGAAATATACATCCAATCATTTGTCTCAAAAAATGTAATTTTTCTTGGAATATCATAATAACACCGCTTGTTGGAAATCCCTGTATTTCATTTACATTTTATGTCAAAAATAAAACTGCAAATCTGCCATTTGGGTTTCCTTGACACCAAATACCGATAACAATACCGCTTCGAACATGAAACCGATAATATCGGTTTCTGGGACATCAAAGTGCATTTTTTGTCGGTTTCAATTCCGATTTCGACAACAATCGAATTCCACAACAATCCTGATTAACATGTTTTCCCTTAGCTCAGAAAGTCCTGATTTTATTAAAGGGTATTAACTATTTCGTTATAACTCGAAAACTAAAAAAGACTTAAGACAACAGAGAGTTGAACTTATTTAGAGTCTAGTAGATCTTCGAAAGATTCTGATGGTGACATTGCTGTTCCCCATTGTGAACTGCAGATGAAGATCAGCTGTTCTATCGTCAACAGGGCGTTAGTACTCTACTGTAAGTACTTAGTCATATGACGTGAATCTTACACACTAATGGTTAGTCATTCCATGTATAAGCCACAAGAGACCTTATTGGAAACAAGCTATCAGAAAGATATTTTCGGAGGTTGTTTGATTATTTAGCCTACAACTCGACAGGGCTACCAGTCATTTGCGCCCAGGAAGATACTTCTCTAAAGAAACCCTATTAGACAAAAATTGTTATAACATTTCGAATCTATTCAGTAGTTTAAGGGCGTTGACAATCAAAATGACTGAGAACAGTTAAACAGCGTTGCATTTTACAAAATAATATGTCATTTTTTCTAGTTTAATTTTCGAACATTTCGGGAATTCAGTTCAAATATTTATCCATATTTAAAATGACCACAGATGTTACAGAAAACTTGTAAATAGTATTTTTGTTTTTCGCATTAAATGACTAGAAAAAATATTTAAATACAATACTTATTATGTCTATCGAAATTACTTTATTACAAAAATAAAAATAGAAAGAAACTAATTACAATTAGAATATTTTTCTTAATAACTATAGCGAGCAAGCGATTGATTTCAATTGAGGATAGTAAAAATAGACCACATATTTTAGAGTTTAACTTCGAAGACATACATTTCGAATAGAGCAAACTAATCTTTGGCCACATTGATTTCTGTTTGTTATACCAACAAAGCCATTTAAAGATTAGGTACATTTTTATTTGAATAGATGTTGCATGAGTCTTGTTTGTATCCTGTGGTCGTCTTGTCGCCCAACTCTGTTTATCCCCTTTTTGTATTTAAATATAAAATAGCAACATTTATGATTTTAGGTTTTATTTTTTTTCTAGGTTTTTGTACATTCTATTTTTTGTTGTTTTATTCTATGCAAAATAGTTAAGGCAATTGGTCTAAAATTATTTTCAAATAATTTTTATTTAGTTAAATAAGTTAGTAACATTTATGTTTATTTGTTTTTCTTGTTGTTGTTGTTGTTGCAAAAGAGGCCATAGTTTTAATTTACAGTGTTTTATTTGTTGTAAGTTTGAAACCAATTTCCTGTACGTTTTCTAATCTGTCCAAACACTAGTGTATGTGGGTATTGTCGAGAGGCTTTGTCCACATTAACCACCTGAAACAATTCTATGCCAACATTCAGGACTAGAGCCCTATAAGTGAATGTGGGAGATAGATCGGAGGCAAAAAAAAATATTAAATACGGATTTTAAAAAAAATTCCAACAATTATTAATTCCACTCTAAGGTCTAGAGCTGTACAAGTGAATGGGAGAGGCAAACCGTAGGCAAAAAATTAATTTACATTTTTTTGAAAAGAATTCTAACAAATTTAATTTTTGTACTTTCAATCTTTCACTCGAAGCGACCAAAAGTACTGGCCATGCTGCCTGCATTTCCATATTATTTATCTGAAGAACGGAGCACATAAAAGTGAAGGGGGAAATGTAGCACGACAGCCGTGTTGAGAACACTTTGGTATATTTAGAAGGCTATACAGATGGCATTGCCATCACTGAAGAAATACATATCGGCGCCGTCGATACGATTTTATCCTTTACCTACTGCTACCGACTTATCTCATATATTTATGTGCAAAATTAAAAACAAATCCACAAAAACATGGAAAATATCGAGTCGATTTTTTTCGAAACTCGCTTTTTAATGAAATTCGATTGAAAAAAAAGCTCTTGATCGATAATGTTAAAAATTGAAAAATGTATATTTACAAAGATTTAGCAAATTCAATTGTATCGTCAGCGCCACAAAAGAACCGTCTCCTGTAAGATTTTCTTTTGGGCGCTTACGTCTTCTTCGCCGTTAGGGCTCGAAATACTAATGAAGCACATAGATCGGCTTCACCATAAATCAGAAGTTGTATTTGTTTGAGGTTATCTTTAGTCTCAACTCCAACAATGAGCAATTTGTTTTCAGATTGGTTCAGAGTTATCAACTGTACTTAGATTCTAATAACATACGGACAGGCTTATTTTCATTTGTTGACTGATATACATGTGGAGTATCTAATGGTGATTTCGTTTCTACACAAAAATATTAAATTTTTTTCTGCACATTGCACTCATACCGTATTTTTGTGTTTTTTTGTTAAAAATGTGCAACCCTATGATGAACTTTTAAGTTTGTTTTTCAAAGTGTTGCCCACAAGGAGTGTTACACCCTAAATCAGCTGATGTCTACTGTGTTACCCATCCAAAACTTCCAAACCAAATTAAACGCGTACATTCATAATGTGAGCGCAAGCAACGTTGCGATTGTTTAGGTTTGAAACTACAGCTTTTTTTTTGTCTGTCTCTGTAGGAGTTACACTTACATACTTTCGTTTGTTGTCACAAAATGTGCGATATCTTCAGGATGTTGGTGCAACATTTATAAAATGTGGTTAACATATCTTTGTACAAACGAAATTACCATTAAAAAAAATCGGAACTGGAAATTTTCGAAAACCGGGTGGAAAAACTGGGATTTTTGAAGAAATTGAAAGCGATCATATCAAATTAGCGTTTCTTTTTTGGAATACACTATTCATTGGTCCTGTGCCCTATAAAGGGTACTAACTAATATTCGTAATGCATGTTGATTCTCACGATAAGCGGAGATATGGCTTAACAAAAATAGATGTATGTATCAGAAATCACTGTAATAGCTTAAGTACCCTAAGTAATCTTTGGTCTTAATTTGAATGACAGTTTCGGAGTTATAAACAAACTAAAGGCAAACAAAATTTTTGTTAAACCCTACATCTTCGAAAATAACAGAAGTTGGATGTTTTAAATAGTTTATTTGAAAGCCACATATCGTACAAGTAAAATGAGAAATTTTACATTTCAAAAACTGTTGAGACAATGAAAACATTGAGAATGCATTAACATTCTTTACCTTCTCTGACTGCCAATAAATCAGTGCTAGTTAAGACGGAGTTGCACTTTCAGCTGAGTTAAAATTTGCAAAAGTAGAGTATATCCCCATATTCATAAAAAGTTAAAAAAACCTTAAAATGTGTGAAAATTGTTTTTGTATTTTCATAAATTTTTCTTAACAAAAGTTTTTTAAATTTTTATGAATACCGAGGTATACCTTTTGTTGTTCGGTGAATCTTTAATTCGCCACTACGTACTCTTGTGTGGAAATAACGTTGGAATTGCCCGCCAGATGGCTCTACTCACTGCCTGTAATGTTTAGACTAGAATTGCCATCATTACCGTGTGACAATTTGCTTCAATTATAAATTAATTTTGTTTTTACAGTTATTTCACTATAGTAGACGTATGTATGTATGTACATTAACAACAAAATTTTGTCAACGCTCAGACTTCTAACATCAACTAGTATATGTCGTCGGGCTTAGTAAGCCCTTATTATAATAAACTAATGTTACGGACAACACACTAATTGGCCAGACTTAAACTAACTTCTGCCAGTCCTTTGACGTTTCTTATACATTAAGCTCTGTCTTTCGTGTACCCGATTTTCCTCCCCCATTCACTCGCACGCTATTTTGCCATCGAAACTGCTCAGAGCGACGGCAAAAGCCTGCAGAGCACACAAAGGATAGCGGTAGTCCATGGTGAAGACGTCCTCGGACGTGCGGCCAAATTGCATGACAATGTATTCTGGATCGGAATCGTGCACCAATTGGAAATTCTTCACCGATGCCTGGGTAACGCGTCCATGGAAATTCAAGACATACGATTGTGTTTCGTCATTCCACACGGGTGTTTTATTATGAAGTTCCACAATGTTGTCCAAGTTCTGCAAACAGAAAAACAAATTACCCTCGTATTCCATGAAAGATTCCCGACCAGGGACATACTTTACTTTTCCATAAGTCCATAATGCCCTGTTGCTTGGGATCCGCCGAACTTATTTTAACTCTTTGGTCGTCTTCGGTCATGCCGGGCAGTATAACGGTCATGTTGCGTGGTCCTTTGAAGCCCAAAATGTTGGTATCCTTTTGAAACGAATAGACAATTTACTTAGTGTTGACAAAATCCCCTTTGGAGATTACACTACAAACTCACGTATATAATAACCGCCAGATCTAAACGCGGACTTTCCGTATTCTCTTTGCTGCCACTGTCGTACACCGTGAACGAGGTCCCGAACACATTCGATCTCAGTTTGCCACAATAACCTTCGGCATTGCGTGACAAATCGGTGGGATCGCAACTGATGATATAATTTGAGGTCTTGCTCTTCTTGCGCTTTCGGCCACCCAACAAGAAGATCTTCTTGCCGTAATCCCGTTCCAAGTGTAAATAGTAGATGGGAAAGAGGCCACGATCCATGCCTTTGCGATCACGGGTAATGCGACATTTGTACAGCACCCCCTGGGGAGCTGGTTGCATGACAAAATGTTCGATATTACCGATGACATCGCCTTCAGGTTCCGTTGACTCGGTGTTGTCGCCACCCTGGTCATTTGCTGACTTGCTGGCACTGGGGGAGTTGGCGGATGAGGCTACCTGTTTGGCGGGCATTACGGGCGCCGACACAGCTATGCTATTGCGATTGGCATAGTCCTCTTCGTCCAGGGTGTCGTCGAACGACTGTTGTCTCGATCTCTGTCGCGGCTGTGAGGAGGCCGAGTTTGTCGAACTACTGTGGTGGTGATGGGGCGTTTCAGTCGTTATAACCACCGGACTGCTTTCCTCGTCCTCGAGATCCTGTGTTGAGATTTCCTCTATAAGATCTGTCAAAGATGGAATTTCATGCATATTCTGAAAATTTGGCAAATCACTTGACTTACCTTCGTCTAGATTCACATTTGAGCGCTTCGGTGTTCTCGTGTGATTTGAATTGTTCGCATATTTTATACTATTGCTGACCACTGTGCTGGCGGCGTTGGCAACGCTGGTGGGGGAGGTGATGTCGACGGTTGTGTTACTGAGTATCTGATCTGGATTCTGGGTGGCGTTAATAAATTGCATTGGTCCATCGTAGGCGTGTAATTCACGGGTGTTGTTGGTTGTTGGCCGCAATCCTGATATCGGACGGTTTATTTGTAGATCGCTGGCCTGTACCATGCCGGGCGAAGCTCGTTTCTGTCGGATGTAGGCCTCCATCAATTGGCGCTGAAAGTAATAGAAAAGAAATACAAAATTAAACGATGTTTACTAGAAAATTTGCAGGTTAACAAATGTTTGTATTAAATCTCCCAGCAAATCTATTTTATGTTGAACCAGCAACCAAAAACTGAAATCAATCTAGAACTGCAGAATAATAGTACGTATTTTGCGAATATTGCAACCGCAATAGTTTGAAGGTTTGGCTTCACCTTTTTCAAATTGGTACCCAACAAATTATCGCTATCATAACTGCCCATGATGCACAACATAGCTAACACTTTATAATTCTCATTGGGACCGAATGCGAGGAAAGTTATGTAGTCGAATTTTAGCTTAGCAAGGCGATGCTTACATATTACATATCGTTAAAAGAAGACTTATCAGAAAAATACTGCCAGCTTAATGTTAAAGCGATTCCTAATTTTATTTGCCGATCTGCCAAGAATCTTTCTTTCAAAATCCCCGTGGAGGTCACTAGCTCCACCTGTGGGCCTTACAACACTATACGAAGCCTCGAATAAAGACGAAGGGCACAAACTGACAATTAGCTGCGTTACACCATGGCGGGTGGTACACAGTAAACCCCGCTTAGTTACCCCCTGAAAATCTCATGCTTTTTGAGTAATTATCCCGTTAAGGTAATTAAACGAATACAGTTAAATAGAACAAGGTTTATAGAATACATTTAGTTTAATTAAAATTAGTTGCCAAATCTGTAGACGGGAAAGTATGTGAGAGGAACTTCATTTCGGGGGAAAAAAATTGCGGTTAATTAAACGAAATTAGCCGTGGTTTTTTTTCATAAAAAACTGCAAAGTAGTAGGGGAATTCAGAAATTGAGGCTGATTAGCGGAAAAGGCTTATAGACATTGGCGAGGGGAATACAGCATAAGATTCGGACCGACCAAATTGTATTCCATTGTATTTCTTAGTCTTAGCCCACAGATGCTGAAGGAACACAATAGGGTTGGATACCCTACCATCCACAATCATCCAGAGCAACGACCTTGCTTTCACCAAGGCAGTGAATGGATCGATTCGATCGCTCCGTAAGGAATGCCGTATTTGACAAGACCGTGGTTAACCATGCTCTCCATAACCTTTGAGAGCGCAGAACATATTGCTATTGGGCGGTAATTCGCAGGATTTGTAGTCTCACCTTTCCTGGGGATCGGCTGAACATTGGCAACTTTCCAACGAGAAGGGTAAATACCAGCACGATACTACATGTTGAAAAGATTGCGCAATGGACGAGCTAGCGTCGAAGAGCACTTACATAGGACAAGTGCTGAAATGCCATTCAGGCACGGAGTTTTGTTTAAAAAGGGATCTGCAAGAACCCTTTTGACCCCACGTGTTCGAAAGAATATCTGAGGCAGAGTGGTTGACTGCTGTCTGGCAAAGATGAATTCTTTGCAAATATTTCAGCCAGAAGGTTAGCTTTGTCAACCGGGCCAGTCAATATCTGGTCATCGTTAACGAGAGTTGGAATAGAAGACGAAGAATTGCCTCTTACTCTGGGAGAAGAAAGAACATTAGCACGACAGCGCTGTTCGTGGAGAAGTTTTTCGCGCCTAAGCACTCTGGCACAATTGGATCTTGCCTGCTTACGTCAGACACAGCTCAGTAGTGACGTTTTTATTTAAACGCCAATTTCTGAACGCTTCCTCTTTGGATCTGACAGCTTCTTTGCATGTCTGATTGAACCAACAATTCTTTGAAGGTTTAATCGAAGTAGTCTTCGAGGGAATAAACGTGTTTATTCCAAGCGGAATTATTTTCTCGACCATTTCAGTAGCAGCATCGACATTATTGTCTAAGAAACACAATTTTCAAATTTTTGAGCTCGGCCCAACATGCCTTTTCGTATATGTACAACATCCGCTTCGTGACTAGTTTAGAAGTGGATCGAAGAACGAAAAGGATGCTGAAATGGTGCAATGATCCGAGTTACCAAGAGATGCAAGAATGTTAACCTCGTACTTTTCAGGGTGTGAGGTTAAGAAAAGGTCAAGAATATTATGATATTGCCCTTCAACACGCGGAATGTGTGTTGGTTCATTCACTAGTTGCGTCGAGTTATTATGCGCGGCGATAAGCTCAGCGTACTGTCCCTCCGGAGAAGTGTGGCTCGAATGGGAAAGCCAAGATAGATTATGGACATTGAAATCCCCAGCAACTACAATTTCACTGTCCGGACAATCTTCTAAAACTTTTGATATAGAGTCGGAAAGGGCGTCGAAGCCGTTTAGGGTAGCCTCCCTTTCCAAATTTGGGCTTCTGTAAAGAAAGCCGAAGTGTAATGGGTGTGAGCCAATCCTGAACTTAACCCAAAGAAAGTTAAATTCTGGATCTTGTGAGTCCAAATGTTGCTGGCTCTGGAAGGTTACCAGGCTAATATCCCAGAGTATTTAGATATCCAGGTGTCTATTCTGCAAAAAATATCCGGGACAAATGGTCGTACTCTTCATTGTCCTCTAAAAAATTAACAGCAATCGTCAAGTCCATATTTTTTATTTTCTTATAGCTAATAAATCACTCCACCGTTGTCCTTAGTTAGAATTAGTTGTTCTCATGGAATTTAGTTTCCGTTTACCTTAATGACCTCGTATTTTTTTTTACCAATACACACCTCATCTGAAGCAAAGTTGCAATTCCAATAGTATTTTGGCGCTTTAACTTTTGTGTATAAGCTTTTCTTCTTGTGAATTGTCAACATTGTAATTGGCTTACGTTGACATGAATACAAATGAAAACAGATGGCCAATAAGTCATGAATTATGATGATAATGGACGACATTTTAAAGAAACTTTTTTTTATAATTTTTTTTTTTATTAATTTCCAATACGTTTTAGCTCTCTGAAATGCATTTTCAAAGAGATTAATACTATAATTTGCATATATTATTGCCGATTAATATAAATCTAGCAATTTCTCCTTTTCAATATTCCATTGCTTATCTTCATATGGTTTAGAAATCGAATAGAGATGGCGCCGAATATCCAATAAAACAAACACCTACCATGTCGAGAGAAAAAATAAATAATAAAATTTGTCAGAAAAGAAAAAAATGAGAAACACTTTTGAGGCCTCCATTTAACGAATTGTTTTCTATAGGACTAACGTCCATTGTCTTTGATGACAAACTTTAAACTTTTAATTATCCTTCAGTGGACAATGAACATGTCTTTGCCACATCACACACAGATGGCGCTACACGTTCAAGCAATTCACTTTGAGCCATTAAACAAATGCATTTAATCTAATTGCTGACTATGTTTTTTGTTGTTGTTGTTTCGTTTTCTCTAATTGAATTGTACATAGTGTCATCTTCATGAAATCCTTTTGCTGAATTTCTCTACACAATAAAACGTCATTTACTGATTAAATTACACACCAAACAAAGCAAAATCAATATCAATTAAGGACTGAAACTCGTACACAAGCTCATGCAAGACATTTTTGTTTTCACAGTTGAATTTCAAAATGATGGCGACGAAGAAATCCTACCAAGACTTGCGGAAACATCACAGCAATTTGTCGTGTCATTCTGTCTTCCGCCATGCAAAACAACTCCCACTTTGTATGGAAGGGACGGCAACGTATGGCATGTGCTGGGGTGCAAATTATGCAAAATCATTTGTATGCATAAATAAAGATTTTCAAATAAATATTTATTAAGACCAATTAGACCCGACAGTCGAGATTGAGCGAACAATGCAAATGTGATTGCAAATTATGTGTAGTGTAAGGCAATAACAAGCTGCACTCAAGGCATGGATATATTTTGCATAAAGAAACCAGGATATTAATTAACATTCAATATGTGGACAATGAAAAGAACGGAGAGGGAGCAACGCAACATGAAAGCGATCAGAAATCTTTGCTTATTTCACTGAGGAAAAGGAAACCAAATAATTTTGGTTAAATAACCAACTGCTTTCTTCCGGCCATCACCGTCCTTTGCGGCCTCCTGCCTCTGTCCCACAAGAACATGGTAAGAAAACATTATTCAAAAGCTGTTCAAACTGTTTGACGGGTTTTATTGCATTTCAAATGCAGCACTTTATAACTGTTGTAGGAGAATACCACTCCATTGTCCTGCCCGTGTTCATAACTTTGTTAAATCGTTCTTCTTCTTCACACCCTCCGTTTGTGGGGGCGGTGTAATCTTAAAATGATGTTCCCTTCCATCATTCATCGAGTACAAGGAATCATATTTCGATTTTATGCTATTCCTCACGGCCTTCCACACCTGGTTCGTCCTCCCTCCCCCATAGGGAGCACATGAAAGTAAAATCCATTTGTGAAAATCCTCTTGTTCGATTCGATGAAGTGGTAAATCGTATACGCCCCGAACACAAGGGGGGAAATGTTCGTATTGCATTCAATGCACAAAACCAGAAAAACTAAATTTACCAAGAGCAACAATACATATTTTAAATTTTCTACACAAGAGGGTCGTATGATAGGTCAGGACAATCACTTTGGGGTTTTTCTACCGATAATGGATATTTTACACCTAAGTCCATGAGGGGCAATAGTTGAAGGGGATTCGTTGTGGAATCTATTCGGATTGGCTAAATTTGAAACATGGTCCGGTATAGAAACTGCCGCACGACCAGCATCATGGGAAATCATGCTGGTGTATTTTCATATTTACTGGCCATAAAATCACTGGAAAATGTGTACATCTTCAAGAGTTGCTGGAGTGTGGAAAAATCTGGCGAACCGCAATTAATCTGCCAAGATTTCATTTGAAAGACGACTTTGCTGTCACTTGGCTCACACGCTCGGAGACTGTATATTAGGGTGGAGTGAAATTCAAAAAAAAAAGTTAACCTCGGAAAGAGATGTAGTCTGGGGTCCTAATGAGGGGAAAAATAAAGAAAAATTTTTTAAAAAATTTTAAGGGTTCGCGCCACTCCCTCGAAATTTGGAAATTATCGCTATTTTGGCGTTGATTTTAGAAAAATCCTAAAAAGTTTTATGTCAATAAATGTTTGCAATAGCGTAAACAATGAAATAAGGGCATGAAAAAATTTAAAAAAATTTGTCTCATTGTTCAAAAATTTCAAAAAGTAAAATAAGTCAAATCGTCCCTTCTTCAGAAAATTGACTAAACAATGAAATCGCCACCAAAGCTACAAATATTAGTCGATTATCCTCATATTTGCCTCAAATACTTTTGTTTGGGCACTGAACAAGGTCAAACTTTTAAATTTCGAATAAGTTAAGTCGTTAATTTTTAGGATTTTTCTAAAATCAACGCCAAAATAGCGATAATTTCCAAATTTCGAATTTTTTAAAATTTTTTTCTTTATTTTTCCCCTCATTAGGACCCCAGACTACATCTCTTTCCGAGGTTAACTTTTTCAAATTAAAAAAAAAAGCATGTTTTCACTCCACCCTACTGTATATTCCATATAACGACTTCTATAGAAGTTGCAACGATGAAGCGGAGACAAACGAACACCTTTTCTGCCGTTGCTCGGCTTTTGTGGACTTAAGACGGAAGATGTTGCCTTCATTTCGACAACGGGTTGGCTGGAAAAAGGCGACCCGAAGAATATATTTTTGGACGGCGAAGCCAGCCATTCGTGCTCTTGCGTATGCTCAACCACACAAAGACCACAAACCACAAATGATAATTACAATTTTGTAGACATGTCAAATATAATGATATTATTATCGACATCGTCTGAGCGCAGACTAGGCCTAGGATTTAGCTGAAGTGATGTGAGTTTTTATTGCCATTACCAATTACCAACATCATGTTCTTTGTAGTCCCCATAAAGTCAAACTACAGTTCCGATGTGATGTTGGCTTGTCTTATTTTGGATTATCTCTAAATAAACTAGAGATGACAATTTGTTTATGCAAATTATCGATAAACAGTCGACAGGTGAGGACGAAAACATGTTGAACTGCATTTGTATGTCGAATGGGCCTTATGGAAATTGTTGAATATGAAGGGACTCCATCGTTAGAGTCACGCTGCACTTTTACCGACAATGGAGATTGTTATTTCCAAGAATCTCATTTCCAAGAATCTCAATTTTCCAAGAATCTCATTGCGACAGACGGCACATTCCGTTATGCCTCCTGGCCTTACCGAAACTGTAGTTTTTGTTCCTTCTGGGATTATGGCCATCAGGAAGTTTATGTTTAAACTAACAAATTTGTATTCGAACGATTTCCGCGAATTTCCTATCCTGCCACCATCGTTCATGGACTCTCATTGCCTTCCTCTGAATTACCCTGCCACTGCCAACACTTAACATAGACGATAACCGACTGACTGTCCGAAAAAGTCTTTTGTATTCAAGCACAATGAAGAGATTGGCATGAAACATTCCTTTTGATGATTGCAACTACAACACGGAGTCCTACCCGAAGGAATTGATTGGCCATGATGTAAGATGATTATGATGGCTGATGATGCCAGTGTGGCTGAGGGCCCGCATGGCTACCTAGATGATTGTAGTCTGTGTGTGGTAATTGGGTATGCCATAATAAAAAGGAATGTTGTTCTAAAGTGAATTTTGTTTTGATTAAATATGAGCTGCATTGGCAATTCTCTGCATGTGTTCCTTCTCGACTGGCCCACTGACCACACATTCATTGCGTCTGGGAATGTCCGTTCGAAGATATGCTCTCGGATGGGCAGCCCGGAAATATTTAAATTTTATTCTCCTCCATTCCAACGAACGTACGTTCTCTAATGTCCATCTCGAGTACGTGCCACTCGTAACTCGTGTATAGGAATTTCGTGATTATATTCCGGGTGTTTATAGCTTCAGGTTTTTGTTTAAAGTGTTTTTTTATTCGTGCGGAACAAGAGGCGAATGGGAAAGAGAGTGGTAGTTTCACTAATCACGGATCGTAAAGTCCAGTTAATAAACTCATTTAACTAAATATTGGGGCCAATGAAACAATAAAATCATAGTTGTTGCGAAACAGGTTAAAGCCATTTGCCGTTTATTGAGGAGATGTTGGATTAAGTTAAAGATTAGGGGCATGATATTCAAATTTACGTTAAAAATTTGTAATGTGTAGCAATTTGGTGATGTTGTTAGAGTCATACGGAACTTAGTTGTTGTCATGGAATTTAGTCTCCGTTGAGCTCAATGACCTCGTATTTTTTTTTTACCAATACACACCTATTTTTGCTACTGGCAGGCCGACTGCCAACGAAAAATTCCTTGGAAGTGACACATACAGACAGTAACGAATGTTACAGTTCCCCAACACATTTTTTTTTGTGTGTACATTTATGGGATAATTTTATTGTGTTTGACTGATTTGACGTATTAAAAAAAGTTCAGTGTCAATAATGAATTCGTCGGACCAGTTTGAAGTACAAAAAACAAAATGTTGACGTATTTATGACAACATATTTGCTCTTCAATACTTTTCCCCAAATGGTTTGAGAATTTGGGGTATACGGCAACTTGTTGTTTTTGTTTACTGTTGCGGACGGCAACAATTGTTGAGAGAAGTTACTCTTGCGTCGACATTTTTCAAATGAACATGCACGTGCACATGTCGACCCTCAGATTTTTCAGATGATTTTCGATATTTCACTTTTGTTTCGAAGACAATATGTGTACTCAACGGGCAACAAATTAATTGTACGTGTTATGGCAGGGTAACGATGGTTCGAAGTAGCCGTAGTCAATATTCAAGATTATGTCAGCTATCGTTTGAATATATTAGCGTATCGGCGGTGTTAAGTATAAGGATTATTTTGGGCTATTAACGAAAATGTTTTTTGTTATTTTTCGATTTCAAATAAAACGTAGAATTTTTCGTATTTGTTTTAGTTTACTGATTTGAGATAAGATCCCTGTTGCTTTTTTACTTGGAGACTCGTAAAAATTGCAACTGTGGTGCCAGGAGTTCTGAGAGAATATTCTGGAACAGAATCTAGCCAAGGGAAATAAATCCTCCGAAAATGAAATCCTTCTATGGAAATTAGCTGTTTTGGTTTCAAATTTAACTTTCAAATAGTTTTCATAAAAAGTCTGAAAAAGTCAAAAAAAAAAAAGTTTGTTGTTGCTGAAGCTGAAAATAGAGCGGCAGGACAAGGGTGACGCAAGCATACATGATTGGGAATTTTACTTTTAAAAGGTTTGAAAAATATTACAGTGAGACACAGTGCGGTTCTACGTTTCACTGCCGTATTTTGGTATCAAACGGCGTGTCTGTGGCTCCGTGTAATCTGAGCATAATGGATGGGGAAGAAAATCTACATTGAAGTCGTACACACAGAAAAAACATATTTTTAAATCAATTACGAAGTTTGTATGGAATTCGTCAATTCAATTACTTTTTTAATTGATTTTCTTCCAATTACAAAAGTTGTGAATTCAATTACTCAAATTTTAAATAAGTAATTGATTTTTTTTACTATTTTTTACATTGATTTCACCAAGAATTTCTAAGTTCAATTACAACATTAATTGATATCCAAGCTTAATTTCAATTACGACAGTAATTGAATATTTTTGGGCGTATTTTTTTCTGTGCATCAAGCTTTTCATTCCCAGTGTTATAGGAAGTGTTGACGGGACGAATGTGCGCATTATTTCTTGCTCTTTTTACCTGCATCGTTGTTTTGTGCAACTTGGATTTTCCCCCCTCGTAGATGTCCAAAGATGGACTAGTATAAATGTAGTTTAACTCAATTCATTTAAAATGTCGCAATGTAATTTGACGCGCCAATGGCGTCCTAAGAAATAAATTGATTTGCATTCCTGGTGCCGGAGAGCTGCACTACGTTTCAAAAAAGGCAGCTAAAACAACAAATTCATATTAAATGAAACACTGATGTTAATAATTTTGTTTAAAAACAACTTTAGTAATTTTTAGTAATGGCGTAGTTTCTACTTGTCAAATGTCAAAGAATAAAAGCTTCAAAGTGACAGCCTCCGAAATACCGAGTGATTCAAAAAACCACCTCTTGTTCAGATGAATTTTTTTTTTAGCATAACTTGAAGAGACTCCAAATTTTTAAACTACTTAAGCGTTACGAAAAAAAATGGTTTTTGAACTGAAACCTTAAAAAAAACGATAACCATTTAAAAAAAAAAAAAAATTTAGGAAAATCTGAGAATTGATAAAAATCTATTTTTTTAAAAATTTGACGTGATACAGACATTTCCACGAGTCTGCCTGCCAAAAATCAGCTCGATTGGATCACTGAAAAGGGGTTAAAAATCGGTCGAAAGGCTTTCACACAGGCCACTACGAGCTTCATACTTCTAACATAAAAAAACAAGTGGACAAATAGTAAGTTCGGCCGGGCCGAATCTTATATACCCTCCATCATGGTTCCTTAAAAAGTCAATAAATAAGAAAACTAACTGAGTTTTTGGGCCGCTCGTGACCCGATAGTCCCAGGAACCCGATCACAAATTTTATCCAAATCATGAAAATAAATGCATATTTGGGTTCGCGAGAAAATTTCGTTGCATTTCGATACCCATATGCGCATGTTTATCATGGGCCCTTTTTTGGTCCACGGAACCCATGAGAACGCCCATTTTTGGGATTTTTTTCCCCATCTATAAATTATATAAACTTAGAACAATTTTACCAAAAAAAATGAGATGTAGTGAAAAAAAATATTAGAAAAATTTGATTATGGCCGGGATATATTTAGTCCCGTAAAGGGGAACTTTTTCCCCTTTTGTCCGATATTGCCCGAACTTAACCTGCTTATGGGCAAAAAACATCTTCCTACAAAATTTCAGCTTCTTAGCGTTGGTCGTTCGCACTCTATCGTGATTTCAACAGACAACAGACGGACGGACAGACGGACATCGCTAGAATGTCTTTGAATGTTACACTGACCGATAATATATATACTTTATAGGGTCGCAGATCACTCTTTCGAGGTGTTGCAAACGGAATGACAAACTTAGTATATACTCCATCCTATGATGGAGTGTATAAAACAATATGACGTGTACATGAAAATCGCCGATACACATGTATTTTTATTTTTTATCCCCTTTCCGAAAAAGTAAATTTGGTTCATAGGACAGAATGTGTGTAACACGGTGAAATTTATTAAAAAACGTAACATAACTCATTTGAAATTTAGTGGCGGAATTATTCCCAAAAATCACATCACATTCTCCCTGGAAGAAGTTTTCCATTTCGGAATGGAAAAGAGATTTTATTTAGAATAGGGGACCAGAAATAGGGAACAAATTCTCAGGGAATTAATATTCAGAATCGGGGTGTATCTCTAAAAGTGAGTGGTAGTTTTCAAATACGCAATAGAAAAATGCTGCTTCTAGATTTCTTTTAAGAAATACACTTTCGCATTTTAAAATCGTATGCTCGGACCTCAAAGACGGACAGTCCGTCATAACAAAGTGCACAATTATTGGCAAAGTTTGCAATCGAAACATGCGAAATTATTTCACTTCGTAGACCAGAGGCAATCATACGTTGCAACGTTCAACATAAGATTCATATGATTATTGCGTGGTAATTGTTCTACGTCTTTCAATTTATTCTCAACAGAAAAGCGGAAGCTAATTTGCCTAATCACCTCGTTCAAGAACACAAACGTACAAATCGGTATACGTAATATTAGACATAAACAAATAAACAAAAACAATTTAAACACACAACAAACAATTAAATCACAAGACACGCATGGAATTAAAAGAGAAAAAAAACAAAATTTATTTTTATGAATTTTTTCATTGAAGAGGGAAAAAACAATAACAATTTCAAAGAATTAAATATATGTATTTAAATAAAAAATGTCATGAGTGAAAATGGAAATTTCACTCAACGAACAGAACAAAGATCACCACTGAGCAGTTCAACAACACGCTGTGATGCTTTGTTCAGAGTTCAGGCGCATGTATACAGACGTCATATATACGAATTGCCAGAAACAGCCGTGCAGACCTATTGGAACCGCCAAAATACGGCATCAATAGAAGAACGATGATCCGTACTGCTGCCGTGTCAGAAAACGTCGAGCAATTCGGAGCATTTGTTTGGAAATTGATTTGCCGCTGCGTTTTGGATGCCAACATTGTGACGATTCAAAGAACGGCCACTTATTTGAACTGTTGCTTTGATTTATTTTTACGGACGAAACCGATTGGAATAAAATGTTCAATGAAAGAGGATTTCAGAAAAATTGTCGTCTTCTGGTAATAAACATTTTTGTATTGTAATTGGGCAACATCGAAATGTGCATATGTACGTCTGAGTTTTGGACCTGTGACATCTATCAGAAGTATGGATTCAAGTGAAGGGAAATATAAAACGTCAAACTCAAGAAATTGCTGAAGAATGACGCTTGACTGGAATCCACGTAGTGGTAGACCAAAAAAATTCGTGGATTCGATGTGTCAGATCGAAATGCCAAGGAGCTCAAATAACATGGATTCAAATATTCTTGACCTTTTCTTAACCTCGCACCCTGAAAAGTACGAGTTTAACTTTCATGCACATCATTGCACACACCATTTCAGCATTATTTTCCTTCTCTGAGCTTCGAGCTACTTCTAAACAACGTGGAGTTAAAAGGATTCTTGCAGATCTCAACGTAAATAAACCTTCGGGACCGGATGGTACTTCAGCACTTGTTCTAGGTTAAGGAGACAGTCGCTCAACCGCGATCTGGCGACGATTTGTGAGTGGGATCGAATGAACAGAGTCGATTTTAATGCCCGCAGTACCCAGTGCTGTTTGTTGTCACACAAACCATCCGCTGATGCAGCACTGATCGTCAATCTCTATTGGTGGTGTGGATATTGACGAATCAGACACTCTTGACGTTCTGGGCATGCAGATACAGGGTGATGCTCGCTGAGCTAGCATTCAAGTGTTTAGGCTTTCTTAAGCGGTACAAGAAGTAGTTCACAGACTTTTTTGGATCACGGCTGCCGATCGTCATTTTTCTTCGCTTGTTATCATTTTATGCCGGGTAGCAAATGTTAAATGATGAAGAAGAAGAAAACAAACAAAAATCAATTGTGAAATTGCAGCGGAAAACACAAAAAGGATAATATTTTTAAACAAATATAATAACAATAATTTAAAGTACTCCTTATCTTTGGTTTCGGGGGTGAGGAGCAAAACAAGTGATTTGTGAAGTGGCTTCAGTCTTTAAAATAGTTTGTTCGTGAGAGCCTTTTGGCCAACCGAATTCCTTAAATATGGTGATTCGTGTTGCTAACCAATTGATAACCATCAGTCTTATCCAGCTAGGATTGGTATTAGGTTGTCTTCTCCAACACGGTCTTTGGGAGTCAGTAGGTTATTTGAGTGTTCCATTTACTGTTCACAGAGAGAAATAGCTACATCTCGAAAAAAAAGGCCCATAAAAGGCAGTGTACCTACATTCTACAAAATAGTGAATGCATTGTTCGCATTATTCGATAACAATTCACAGTGTCTAAAACCCATGGGTTTTGAATTATGCAAAGGAAATTCTCCCCTAACACGAATCGAACGATACTCTCCAAGAAGGTTTAAAAACAGTATTAAATTTCGTGTATGAGTCATTTTAGTAAACTTCAGATTATAAAACAATAAAAATATTAAAGAAAACAGTATTTTATTTATGATCATAAATTATTTCCGCTCTGGATTACAATAATCTGTCAAAGAATCGCCCATTGTTGCGTAGTTACCACAAACAACATCGTAAATGAAACAACATCACGTGCTCCTAATCATTGTGTTATCGATCGTTTAAGTGTTTGGATTAGAGCTTAGTACGTTCTGCCATCGAAATGTTGTAGTACCAGTGACTGATAACGCGTAATTCATGTATGAATGACAGATTATCCGATTACATTACATACCCACACACACACACACACACATACATGAACTAAATGATAATGTCAAATATCATCATGAGTTGTTTAGCTGTTTCAAGTTCAAATAATTCCAAATTGATAATGAAACCCAAAACGCAAATCTATTGACCCCATCCAACCGAACCAACAAACAACATGTGTCATGTGTGCCCCGTGTTCAATGGCAGCAACAACAGCAACAGCCGTGTACGCCTCGGTTGTACCTGCAAAGAAGATGGTTTTAAATGCGAAAATCAGCATCAATGTCGGGCTTTAAATTAAATGAAGGGGGAGGGAAGACACAACTGCTGGCTTTACAAAGGTTATACAAACATGCCTGTATGTTTGCACAAATACAAACATGTGCCATTACAACACAGGAGCGGAAAGAGGGCGGCTACATGCTGGCTGGCAGGCCCACAAGGGGCAGTCAGTGGACAGTGGTGTCTTAGAATGGAGAGCGATGAGCAAAAGTGTTTTTTTTTTTTTTTAGAAAACGACAATTTATCTAAATTTTATAGATGTTATGCTATATATCGAGAATATTGATCTGGAAGAAGTGGAAAAAAAGTCAAATGGACTAAAAAAGTCTTTGAAAAAGTACACATTTTTAATATTCCGAAAAGCCCCCGCCCCACCATTGTTTTCCCGGTTACATATGATATGACTCACTTGACAACAATGGCATAAAAGTAGTTGTATATGCAGGCCATAAGCAATGGACTAGCAGTAAACCCTAGTAAAATAGATCTGGTTCTGTTCGGTAGAAAATACAAAATCCCGTCTTTCAATGCACAGTATCTAGGCGGCAAGGAACTACACTTATTTAATCACGCAAAGTTCGTAGGGGTGATCCTCGATTCTAAACTATCATGGAGGCGCAACGTAGAGCAGCCGATACAGAAAACCACAGTGGGTTACTATCCCTGCCGCAGAATGTTTGGCCGTCGCTGGGGTCTTAATCCATCTTTCAGGCAGACGTTTTTACCATAAAGGAAGCCTGTTAGCTATTAATGAATCTCCACATTTCTGGACGCATATGTATCTGCGCTGACAGCCAAGCTGCCTTACTCTCTGTAAAATCCTGGGTGACCTGCTCGGCTTTGCAAGGAGGTACTGGCAAGACTTAGTCTTTTGTCAGCGGTAACCTTAGTGGAGATACCTGGCCACAGGAATTTCTATGGGATCGAACGGGGCGATGATAAAGCAAGAAGCGAATCTACCAACTCTAGACTCGACTCAGTACATGTATCCGTAGCAATAGGGTGCGTTTTTCAACACTTCATGTCACAGACTAACTCCAGATGGAGAGTTTTAGATTCATGTCGAATCTCAAGGAAAACATGGTCGGAATACAATCAGAAAAGATCTATATCTCTCATGCACGACGCCTGAATCTACAGTATAAGGACCACTACCGCAGCTGCGACGATGCAGACGAAGAAGAGACGGTTGAACACTTCCTCTGCGGGGCACTGATGAACCGACGACTCTCCGAGATATCGAACTGAGCAGCCTTATTAAATTCCTCAATCTGACGAACTGGATATGAGTTAATATGAGAACAGGCGTACATTTATAAATTTATGTTATTCTAATCCAGTTTTTCTCAGAAGTAATTAAACGATTTTTTTGTAGAACATTCAAATGCGATTTTCTCAGAAGTGAATATTATGACATTGGCCCTTTTTGCACCAAGCCACCGAAATGGATGCACAAATGGAGTCGGATCTTTACAACTAAATATGATTTTACAAACAGACTGAATTGTCACTTTTTTGTTAAGTTTTGTTTTAGACCGCCCCTTGACTACGTCCCTGCTTAACAAATGTTGCCCTTTAAAACGATATTCTCAGAAATATTGAGTACATATCTTTTACGGCCAAGGCAACTTGGAATTCCAAGAAATATTCCATACACATAAATTGCTTGAAATGTTAATGCGTTTTAATTGAAATGGTATTACAGGAATTCTTAAATAACATTTAATTCTTTCAGCAAAGTAGATGTATTTATTTTAATTTCTTGCTTAACCCATTCATAGCCATCGACGGCATATGGCGCAGAGAAAAGGATATCGTAAAGTTTAAAATATCAGGACTCCTTTTTGTAAAATATAAAACATTTTTTTAAGAAATGTCTTTGTCATGAATGGGTTAAAATATTTACGAAATATTGATGCTGGACCACAGAAGCATGGAACTTTTTGACAAGAAATGTTCAATATTTGCTCGTCAGATATCTGAACACCTACTATTTTATAGGGACAAACAGGAAATCAGCTGATCGTTGACAAGGAAAATTATTTGCCAGTAAACAAAAATCTTTGAACACAGAGGGAACACTCAACGTCAAATATTTGCCTCTCTTTTAAGCAAATATTCATTGGATCTTATAAATTTTTTGCAACAGCTAACAAGTGAATGTAACTCTGACATAAACCGTGGTGCCTAGACATTACAACTGTTGTTTTTTATAAATCAGCACAAAATAAGGACAATTATTTAAATACAATTTTTCATATCACCTTTAGTTTACGACAGTTGAAGACTGAATTTTCCAAAAAACTTTTCTTTAAGTTTTATTAGTTTGATTTGAGGGATTACCATCGATTACCTAAATTTCTAAACCAGCAGCTGCTTACTGGCGGGGTTTCAAGTACTTTATCCTGTCTATCACCACAATCTCGGAGGCTTCTTTACCTTTCGTGGTAGGTGTCATCCAACGTCTGCTTGGCTGAAGCATTTGTATTTGTTCTACCGAGATGACCCAGTCGGAATATACATAGCTCATGGTTTGTTCGATGTCAATATTCCTGGCGAACACAGATCGGGTCATAGATTTTGCGAAGAATCTTCTATTTTCATTGGAATGTCGAAACATTTTTTTTCGAGGAGGACTAGTTCGCTGGAGGACTCTAAAAAGCATATGTCTATTGAAGTTGAAGTGAAGGTGAAGAGAACTTCTCATGAAATGCCTGCTTGGATAAGATTCATTCAAATATACATATGTTGAATGCCACAGATGACAGATGTCTATCTGCAGGTCTATTTAGTGTAGGCCTCAACATTTCCGCTTCTGGGTAATACCCACACACACACACACACACACATATGTGTGGAGGTATGTTTGAGTGTCAGTGGGCATGTGGGTCCATATTTAGTTCATTTATAGTATTTTACTAATGGTTGCTGTTTGTGCTGCTGCTGCTACTGCTGTCACTGTTGTCTGTATGTTTACCGTATTTATGATGTGGTAACATTGACCAATTGCTGTAAATTAGCTTGAGTACCACCACCCATGGTGCATGTACTTACTCGAGCCGATGTATGTACATCTGTACGTACGTACGAATGTACTCTACTCCGTTCGTTTAAATCTCTTTTCTAGTGCATCACCACCACACTATTGTGGCCGAATGGTGTACTAAGTTCATGCGGTGATTTTGTAACCACTAATTGGAATGTCTAAATGTTGTCAGTCCGCATGTAGCATGTACGTACGTTAATAAATACAGACTCCATTGGCACAGGTTTGCGCATGCAAGGGGAGACTCATGATGATTTCCCAGCTCCATTGAGGCTGCGATGGCGGTCCAACATGTTAGAAATTGTTTTGTATTTAAAAACAACAACAACATGCATACAGGTGGGGCAGTATCGATTCTATGATACAAAAATCTTTTAAATATTTACTGCTGCATAATCAATAACTGATAATGTACACAGAAAAAAAGAGAGAAAATCGAGTGGCAACTCAAAAGATTAATTACAGTCAAACTTTAACACGGGGCCCCAACAAATCTGCCATTTGAAATGTGGCTAGTTCGATTTGATTGAAATTTCACACAGAGCTAGCTGAAGAGTGTTTGAGTTCAAGTCGGGAAATGTATGGAGATGTAGACAGAGATGAGCCACAAAGTTGGAATCATCGATTCTCAAACAAAAATATATACTTTTCCGCCAAAATTAGTATTTATGGTCTGATGAGCCAACACTGATAAAGAAATTAATTAATCCGTACTTGAATTAAGTGGACGGCCGTGGTGTGATAGGTAGTATGTGCGACTATCACACAGAAGAACCCGAGTTCGAAACCGGATAAGACCATCAAATGTTGGCGACTTTACGAGTAAGAGAGCAATCTCTAAGCCATGTAAAACTTCTCTAGAGAAGCATTAGCCGTTCGAAAGGCTGCTTCAAATAGAATGTCCGGGTCAGTGAGTATACACAATAATATCGTACACAACTCACTGATTCCAGAGAAGTTCCTCGCCAGTTCCTTCATGTAATGTTAAGGGAAATATGTAAGTAAGTACTTGAATTTTGTCGTAGCGGTATCAAAAGTATGGTAAGAACAGTTTTCCTTAAACCAACATAAAAAAACTTGATTTAAGTACGGATTTTTGTAGCTTGGAATTCTTAATTTTATTCATAGTTCAGACCGAATGGGCTTGAACTCATAATATTATAGAAATAAGTTCAAAATCATAGCAACCAGTCCCTTTTTTTACTATTTTGTAGTAAATTATATTTCCAATAAATAAAAAAAATAATAATAATAAGTTCATAATGGACTTACATGTATGTGTAGACCGCTTGGATTAATTTAACCCTTTCCGTGGCAAATATATTTTTTTGATGAGCTAAAAATCATATGAAGTGTCAAATATATTTGACAAATCCACGGAAAGGGTTAAGCCCGAATAAATACTTGAAATTATTGGAATTGATTTAAGGAAAATTTAGATAAAATTTATATCACCATATTCTTGTTCTAGGAAAATTAACTTCATAATTGAAATTTTTTACGAAATTTTTCTCTTACCTCATTTCAAATTGTACTTAAAATAAGTCAATGTCAAATAATATACACACATAATGTTTATAATTAATATTATTAATACTGTAATATCTTTCTTTTTTTGTTGAGTTCAATGGAACTTAATTATTCTGTTATTTTCTAAGTTTTATAACATTTGATTATTGTTTGTGTAGAAAATAGATTGCAAATAAAAATACTTAAAAAAAAAAAAAAATTACTTACTTTTCCTAATAAATATTTATATAACTACACTTAAATACATCCACACACATTTAATGATTTCTTCTCCAAACATTGGTTTAATATGTTCTACAGTCTTCCGTAATTAAACGAGAATTACTAGCGCATTGTTCGAAAAACTACATGAAATAAAGCAAACCAATAAATCAAGTATTTTATTCTTATTATAAGAATTTTCGTACTTGACTTTAAAACTATTCCATTTGAACTTGTTTCAAGAATTACTAAGGGTCGTACTTATTATTTTAAATACGACTTTAGTTCAAATTAAGAATATTCGGCTTGGATTTAAAATGCCATTTTTCTTTCCGTGTAATATGGACTATATGCCTAAATAAGATGTTTGATTTGAAAACAGAATTATTAAAAAAAATCAATCTAATATTTCAGAACAATATTTTCAATGAGAACAGATTCCTGGCTCCCATTAGTTAGTGCGGCAGTGTTATCTCCAGTTTAAAATTTTATTAAATATTCAAAACTCATGGCGAAATTTGAAATTTTGTAGCTCAATCCGCAATCGTAGAGAACCGTTTTCAACATTTCATTCCTAGGTTGTTTTGTTTATCTTAATATTTACTAGGCGCAAATACGTTTTTATTTATTTACTAAATTTAGGTTTGTGGAATTTTGATTTTGTTTTCAATTTGTGACAATATTGTATTATTGTAACCCAATAAGAATGCATATGTGTGTGTGTGTGTATGTGATACACTGAAAGAAACTATCAAATGTTTGTCTATTGTTGGAAAAAGTAGTGCCACTCGAAGTGGGAAGATTTTTTAAAGGTCTATGATTTCAACATATATCGTTGCTATTGTAAAGTATGAGATCTGTTTGATGGGATTTACTCAGTTAACAAGAGCCGCTGACTTGGTAAGCGAGGTATCTCAAAATTTGCTTATAATTGAATACGTTTTTACCAGAGCCTGCACACAAATCTTTTGTAGCACTGGTGTCATTTTTAAATTTAAAAAAAATTTAAAAAAAATAAAAATTCACCAATTTTTTTTAAGAGTCTAGAAAATTTAACTCAAAAAGTACTCGAGAAGTAGTCAAAATCAGCTCTGGAAATAATGGAAGCTTTATATCTGAAAACCATTTGGGATCTTCCATTTCTACCACCGACTTCTTGTTTTGTATATATTTTTATTCCATCTGGTCGGGGGAAGAAATTATGGGTGACGCTTTATGTTAAATACTTACTCCCGTATTCATAAACATTTAAAAAACCTGTGTTAAAAAAAATGTATGAAAATAAAAAACAATTTTCACAAATTTTTCTAAACAACGGTTTTTTAAATTTTTTCTGAAGACGCAGGTAAGTCAATACAGTAAAACTTCCACAACTCGAACCACCATTATTCCGTAAAAGTTCGACTTGCGGAGACTTTGACTTATGGAATTACATATATTGTTTAAGGAAAATTGTCTCCTAAACTACCACAAGTAGTTGTTCGACTTAAAGAAAATTCGACTTATGGAAGTTCCACCGTATTTTTAGACGTTGCAATGGGATCTTGATCGGCAAGCGGCCGGCAAAACGTAATGTTTGCATTTGCGATTTTCATATAAATTATGATTAGAAATGATAAACAAGAGTTTGTTAGCTAGGTGATTATTCTTTCAGCTATATTGTAAATGCACTTCAAAGTGAAGTATTTTTTTAATAAGTCGAACTTCCATAAGTCCACTTTTCTTTAAGTCGAAGAACTTCTTGTGGTAGTTAAGGAGGCAAATTTCCTTAAATAATTTTATAAGTAATTCCACAACCATTGTTGTTGAGAAGTGTGTATCTTTAAAACATCATTACTTTATTTTGGAAAGGAATTTTCTTCACAATTTTTGTTTATTTGGCTCATCGGTTGTTTCTTTACCTATTCGCTGCTTACAGCTAAAAATTTATTTGGTATACGAATTTTAAATAATATACTTTTTGAAGAATACCATTTTTTTTTTTACTACAAAACTTCAAGAAAAATCACTTGCTTTATGTAGACTTTAAGCAGTGATAAATTCAAGTGCTGATTTCTGTCAGTCAGATTTTTAATATTTTTTTCCAACTATTATTAACTTTTTTTCAAAATTAATTAATTTGTTCCAGCTAAATTAAGGAAATCCTTCACTGTGTAGAGTGGCGGGCAGTCCAACGACGGCGGAGCGACCATCCGACCAATTTTACGTTGAAGAATTTTCCATAAACTATTTAGGGGATTTTTCGTCTATTTGTGAGAATGCAAATCAATCCATACGTTCACAAGTGATGCGATTACCAACGAACATCATCTAATTTTTTTTTAAATAAAAGAAGATAAATAGAATATATACTTTTGTACAGGGTTCTCCAACAAGAGGTGTTATTTTGGTATTCAATGAAAAATTAAATTTTTTTTGAGACAAATGATCGGATGTTTATTTCATAATACAGAGGAAGGTATGTCGTTAATAATGAAAAACAACAAATGGCCAAATGGACACCACGACCACTCTTCCTTTTCATGAAATTTTCCATAACCAAATCGCACAGTGGCTGTCCTATGTCATCAGGAATTCTATGTTTGAGGTCTTGAACCGACGCTGGCCTTTTGGCGTAAACCTTATCATTCACGTGGCCCCAAAGAAAGAAGACGTGTTAAATCACAAGATCTCGGTGGCCAATTGTGAGCACCTCCTCGAGAGATAATACGGTCCGGAAACTTTTCCCGTAAAAGAGCAATGGTTTCGTTGCTTGTGTGGCACGTAGCGCCGTCTTGTTGAAAGTAAACGTTGTCCAGATCCATATCATCCAACTCCGACCATAGAAAAATCATTAATCATCTCTCGATAGCGCAATCTATTCACCGTAACTGTTGATCCAATCTCATTTTCGGTCATAAACCGCACCAAACACTCACACGTTGAGGATGGAGAAGCTTCTGGAGCGACGTGCACAGGTTTTATTCTTCGAATCTCTAACTTGTCCCAACAGCTCGAATTTTTCCACTCGAATTTTGTTCTCTCTTGCGGTCCGACAAGGTGCTTCACGACGACCCAAAAATGCTTTAGATTTGCGATCTGTGACTGCATGATTTTCACCATAATTTCAATGCGCTGTTGAAGCCTGAATCGTTCCATTTTTAGTAATAGCGTAGTTTCTACTTGTCAAATGTCATAGAATAAATGCTTCAAAAGTGACAGTTACCGAAATACCGGCTAATTCAAAATAACACCTCTTGTTGGAAACTATTTTCTGTTTGAGGTAAGTAAATTCGAAGAAAATGTGGGAGAAAGAGAAAGTGAGTCGATCTTACTCTTCACCCCTCTATGAGTCACCATGGAAGCGGTAAATAAAGAAATTGTATGGGGACTACCTTAAGGGTTGAAGATAGAGCGTAGACATATTCTCTTCTTCTCATCTCTTCATACTTAGGGCTAGTCTAAGGCCACTCTTGGTGCAGTTACGGGGTTAGCTGAAATTTTATAAAAATATAATTTTGGTATAGGAGCCCCCTTACGGAGGTGAAGATGGGCAATGGCTGCATTCGGGAACAATTTAGGGAGGGAAAAACTAGTGGGGCTCGGTCATACATTTCACCCCTCGAGATGGACTCCAACGCAGTTTTAGGGTTTTTGTTTAAAAAATAGGGCGTAACTACTCTTGTTTCCCCCACAAACCTCATCAGTTCACACTAAAGATGTGTGATGTGTTTCTAAATTTGTGGCAAGTTGGATTATAACAAATGTTCTCTCAGCTGTGTTGAAGAATAGATATTCAAAGATTCGTATCCCGCCTGAATTGCATAACGCTGTCGCATCTATGTAACACATAGAAGGAGTCACTTTTGACTCTCGGCTTCTTTCACCCAAAATTCGTTTCATGACTCATTTCCCCAGATATTATCAGCGTTTTCATATTATCATTTCAAAGCAAATTGGTTCTATTCAAGTGGCTAGCAATCGTGCCGAAAACATTTTCCATTTTCCCGTTCATACATATTTCTCACCTTGTCTGTCTGCCATGTCATAAATGCCTACAAATTCACCCATTTCTTTTCCCTCAGTGTACTGTTGAGTGTTTTGTTGTTGTTTTTTCTTTTTTCATGCCCGATTTATACAACAATAAAAAAATTGTCACAAATAAATGACAATGACTTTGATTTGTTTTTGGATCTCCGCTGTTCTCGCTATTATTTTCTGTCCGGACAAACGTACACACACACGCACACACACGCTCAGAAACAATCACACAAAGTAAAAAAAAAACAAATCTGAAAATTCTGCAAATCTGGGGGGCTTTTGAGTAAATTTAAAAACTTTTTGAAATTAGTATTAGATAAATAAAGCAACAAAACGGTTAAAAGACTAAAAACAAACAACAAACGAAACAGCCACAAAAAAAAACTATAACAAATTGAAAATTTGCGCGAGAGAAAACTAGAAATAAAAAAAAAAAATAAACTCCTGGCAACCAACTGCAAATCAGGACAACAAAATTGATTGAAGGCAAATAGACAAAAATACATCACATAGAATATAGAAAATCGATTGAACGCTTACAAAGTTTAAGAACAAACATTGAACTGAAACGAAAACTAAAAACAAAATTAATTGCTAACTTTGTTGTTGTCCATTTGAACAGCGTTCAAGTGGACATCATAAATCCCAATACGGGGGGATATCGAACGACTATTTCACATCTAAATGACATTGTGTACTTTTCCAAACTTTTCAAGTGTTTAATTTGCTGATTTCTCTATAAAAATCGATAAGATTAACAAAAACCAAAAAAAAAAAAATCCGCCTCAACATTCTTGAAAAATCAGTCGTTTCTTAACGGTCGCCTAACGCGTTTCGCTCCGTTTCGTGAATTCTATCGACAGCATGTTGAACTTAGTAACGGGCAAAATGTTTGCCCTGAAATTGCTGTTGGCCTCTTGGGGTGCTTTCAGCATTCTGGCCACGCTGCCCACCGCCACCCAATGTGATACCTCGTACTATGAGAAATACTATTCCGCGCGCCGTTTTCTGCCCCTGAAGCGCAACTCTTTGACGATGGTCAACCTGACCGTCAATCTGCAGGGCGAGCAGCTGGAGGAATTCGAAAGGGTGGCCCTTGTGGGCGATATCGCGTTTTTCGGTTCCTGGAAGGCGGATGGTGCAATTATGATGAATAGAACGTCGGAATTTGGCAATTGGCAGGCATCCGTCTATGTGCCCGCCAACAGTTCCTTCAGCTACAGATATTTTATAGCAGCCACGGATAAACTGACTTCGCGCATACAAATCAGACGTTGGGAGTCGGCCCTGAATGCCCGAACTCTCAGTGTAACCACCATTCCGGTCAGTCTCGACGATGTGTTCGGTCACATTTCCGGCTCCAAGAAGGAAGTCCAGCGTGGCTGGCTGAACTCCGGCCATGTTGTGCAATTTAAGCTTTTCCGCAAACCGCTCACATTGAACGAATCTGTCGTTGGTTCGGAACAGAATATCCGTCTGAAATTAACACCGGTCGACCCCTCGTGGCGTACGCCCATTGCTCCATCCGCCCGAGCCTACACCGAATATGTGCGCATGGAGTATGGCAACAGCTTCCTAAGGACCCAGCCGCAATATGGCGTCCAGTATGGGGAGAACGACATCATCATGTTTCACACCACCATCAGTGAGTTGAGCCATGTGGCGTATCTGTTCCAGGTGCTGGTGGAAGACGCCCAGAATGACTTGGTGCGTGTGGCTGGCTATCAGTATGTCCAACCGGAAATGATTGAGGGCACCGCCGGCGAATTTGAGATCACTTTGCTGTCACCCAATTGGATGAACACCATCGGTATGTTGAGGCTGGAATATGTGGTGCTGAATCCGTTGCCTCAGGCCTCCGTCAATTTCCGTACCTCCTTTGTAGATTATTGGCGTAATAATTGGACAAGTCTCGAGGCTGGTCACCGAGGTTTGGGCAAATCCCTTAAAGAGACCACCAATGCGGCTCCTATTGTCGAAAACACTGTGGCCACCATGATAGCCAGCGGGGATCTCGGAGCTGATATTGTCGAATTCGATGTACAGTTGACCAAGGATTTCGTGCCCATCATCTTCCACGACTATTCTGTGTACGTGTGCATGGAGTCGAAGACACCCACCAACAAAGATGATCTCACCGAGGTGAAAATCAAGGATGTCACCTATGAACAACTCAAAGATTTGACCACGTATCAGGTGGTGGGCAGCAAGATTATCGAATATGCCTCCCACAATTCCGTTAAGGATGAAAATCATCGCCTCTTCCCCACATTCGAGGACTTTCTGACGAAGGTCAACAAATCGGTTGGTTTCGACATCGAAATCAAATGGCCCCAGCTGAAGAGCACGGGCGCCTGGGAGAGTATTCAGACCATCGACAAGAACCTGTACATAGATCGTATCCTTGAGGTGATGATGAAACATGGCTGTGGTCGTCACTCGTTCTTCACCAGCTTCGATGCCGACATCTGCACCATGATCCGTTACAAGCAGAATATGTACCCGGTGATGTTCCTGTCCTCCAGCAAGGAAGCCAATTTCATGGATCCGCGCTCCAACACCATCTACGATTCGGTGAACAATGCACAGGCCTTTGATTTGGCTGGCATTGTGCCGAATGCTGTGTTTATCAAGAACAATCCGGCCCTAATACAAGTGCCGTTGCAACAAAACAAAAAGGTGTTCCTGTGGGGCGGCGACCTCAAGGATCGCGAAACCGTCGACTGGTTTTTAGCCCTCAATCCGACGGGTGTCATTTACGATCGCATGGATTTGCATTTGACCGCCAATCGGACGGGAGCCTTTGAAAGGGAAGACGACTTGCCGGAATTTTTTGAGTTGCAATGTGAGCCACAGGGTTGGAGAGTCGGCGAAAATGCCACTGCGACGAATATTTTAAGCAACGTCAACATGTTGTAGGGTGTGGCGAGGACGGCTAGGGACGGGGTTTCAAGTATTATGTTAAACTGAAACTGACAGTAAAAACGATTTAAATAAAGATTTTTAAGAAAATAAACGAAATGAAAGCAAACTTTGGCATTTAATTGCTGAAAACAAAAGCTGTTTGGAAATTGGTTTGTTCTTTGCCAGCATGTTTATCCCTGTCCACTCCGGTTTTGTCGGCGACGTTATTTAACCTCCTCTCCATTTCGGTAATTAAGCCACAAATACGTAGCATTTTAAAGTGAATCGTATCTCGTTTTCATTTAGTTTGCTTTACTGAATTGATATCCCTTTTAGTGGCTGCTGACAGAGATTTATTCTGTTGCCGCACAGTGATTCGAATCTATATAACAAGTGGACGATTCTGTAAACATCATCAGAAACAATTATGTTCTTTGGTGAGTCAATAGTAAAGAGAAGTTGTGTTCCATCGGTGGTCGGATGTTCAACCCAGTTTATATGTTAACGCCCATATTCATAAAAATTTAAAAAAAAACATTTGTCAAGAAAAATGGGTGAAAATTGTATTTGGATTTTCATATATTTTTCTTAACAAAGATTTTTTAACATTTTCATAAATACGGGTGTAGGAAAACATTTAGAGTGAAATTTTTCCTAGGTCGCTTCAAAAATTCAAAGCACTTGGACGTTTTTTTTTAACTAGAAGTCATGCATATTCAAAGAGTCTACCTTTCCATTCCATAGAGACATCTGCAAAATGCGAGTGAGACAAATCCTCTCTATTGAATCGGCACTACACTTAAGGAAGACTGGTATCGTGGTCGATTGAATAAGGGAAAATGCAGATGGGGTTTTGGAAATTCAAAATTGAAAAGTCACTGCTAATATGTGGATGCATATGAAAAGAGGTGTGGCATCTCAACCTACATATTGAATTTATCATACGCTGGTGCTATTTATGTCCATTCACTTGCAGTTTAATTGGAAGTTACTGGTGACATGCGGATGATTCGGCTCTATGAAAAATACCCCAAATGAAAAAATTAAGAATTCCCCAAAATAAATGAAAAATACCCCAAGAAGCCCAATAAGAAAGTTTCCCCAAAAAATTGTGAAAAATCCCCCAAACAATTTACGAAAAATTATACGCTGGTGCTATTTATGTCCATTCTCTTGCAGTTTAATAGAAAGTTACTGGTGGCATGCGGATGATTTGGCTCTATGAAAAATACCCCAAATAAAAAAAATTAAGAATTCCCCAAAATAAATGAAAAATACCCCAGAAGCCCAATAAGAAAATTTCCCCAAAAAATTCTGAAAAATCCCCCAAACAATTTACGAACGCAAAATTCCCCAAATTTTATAAAGAATACCCCAAAAATATTTTCGAAAAATATTTAATTTGGAACAATTTTTTTTTAACACAAAAAAAAATCCATTTTATGAAGAATCACCCCAAATTTGGGGTGATTTTTCATTATGCAATATCACCGCAAATGTGAAAAAATTCCAAATAAAAATTAAAATCAATCTCAAACAAAAGTGAGGGACATTTTCAAAACAAATGTGAATCATATATTTCACATCCCTTACGCCCACAAATGGACAATCTAAAATCCGGCCAAAATTCAAAAATGAACAATCAGCCCAAAATTTTTATAAACTTACGTGTGGTGTGGTGCTTTTAGTGCTTTTAGTGCTAGAAGGCTGAAGTATGGAAGACCTGGCCTAGTATGGAAGACCAGGAATATCAATTTATTCTGTTTTTTTTATTTTGGATTTTCGGTTTATGGACAGTTTTAAGACTTTTCTCATATACGGCTGCTGACGGAAAAAAAGATAAATTTAAAGCAGAGCTCGCAAAATATGGTCAACCAAATTTGTCTGTGCGGTCTCCTCACTGACCGAAGACCGAAAAAAATGAAACGGAATCGCTCATTTTCGTTTCGTTTGTGTTCGCGGTCTCGGGTTGAACACAAAACACCAATCGGCCTCTTAGTGACCAAACCGCTCATCTACTTAGGGTCACGACAGAGATCAATTATTACGAGTATTTCAGTTTTTCAATTGGTGGGTCGTGCTTCTTTCAAGGGCTAGTCAACTAGTAAACCTATGAGACCGAATACCCATTCTAATTAATCGTTTAGGTCCACATAATCTTTGTTGAGGCCTGCACAAACGCTTTTCGCTATTCATGACTTCCGTTCGGACTAAATATTTTCGTGTATCTCCGACCACTGTGCAGTGCATGCTGTTGCGTAAAACACTTTCGAAAACGTTCAATCATTTGCTTAAACTGTCAATTGGCTGACTCGTTTATCGTTTCTGGCGGGTTCAGGCTATGATTTCCGGTAAATCCTGCCGAAGGAAACGGAAACCAGTTGAGCAAAGAGGGTTCGCAAAAATGAAAAATTTAAATGCCATTTGAGTTGGCTTCTTCTTCTGGCCTCTTCAAATTGCATTAAAGCTAATGTGGCAAATGAGCACTTTCAAGGCAAACATTGTCTCTATTTTTGTGGGTATGGAGGGTGCGGTTAGGCAATGCACTTTCTGACTCTCTCTCTCCATCTCTTTGGGACTCTGCCTCTCTCGTGGTTCACTTGGCCCAGTTTATGCCATAGTTTCGCACCCACTTAAGTTGTGAGAAACCAATTCATGCCACAAAACTAATTTTCAATTTAAGCATTATTAAGAATTTCGATTTTCGTTGGTTCTTCTTCGTTTTTTCAATTTCCGTTCTGTTTACTTTTTCTGTCACCCCTTCTCACTCTCGCACACGTACGCAGAAAAACTACTTATGCGAGAAAATATTAAAGTAGCAACAACAACAGAACTGTTTATGTTACCGAAAAACCGGTAAAAGTTATTCTATCGCAAAAAAAAATGTAAGTTTTCTGCTAAAATGGTGATGATGTTGGGTGGGCACAGTGGTTTCAGTGGAAATTGAAACCAAATGTGGGGAGAGTTAAAGGTTTTAGAAAGTTTTTAAAGTTTTTTTCATGGCCAACGTTCAGGGGTTGTCCCCATAAATATGGGAGGAGTAAAACGGGAGCAGTTTTAGTTGACATTTGTTTTAAATTTGAAGATTTTGGAAGAATTGGCGTACAATCAAAGGGAGGGTCGTACCTAACCAACTCTCAATAAGGTCGCCTTCCTAATGACAAATAATTACGAGGTTTGGATATCATTGAGGATATCATTTTACACAAGGATTAGTTGGTTTCGTCCAAAGGAGGATTTTGTTGCAGAACAGTGTAATCTCCGTAGGACAGATTAACAATTGTTCTATTCTGCGATTCAGGTTCTATTTACTCTATGCCATTGTGGAATTTCGCCCGAAAGTTTTCACCTACGCTACCGAATTTATGTCTTTTTGTTCTCCTCAGAGCAGTGGTCTTCACAAAGAGAGCATTACATAAAATGAACAAAATTCAGCTCTCTTTAGAATATAAACACATCCGCAATGTCCCAATCCGTTGAAAGGTAACAAGTTACTGAATGCAATTTTTGCCGTTTGGCACGATGACAACAAAGCGTGTAGATGTTTTTATGAACGATGTTGTTTTATTACAAGTTCAAAAATAGATTTCCCAGAATTATTAAGAAAAGATCTGTAAATATACAGTGGTGTGAAAAATAATAGAGCCACCTGTTGTTCTATAAATGTAATGTTTTTTTAACAGTGTACAAAATATTTTTAGAAAACGTTTTTTTTATGCATTATTAGTAAGTCTCTTTCTTATTATAATCGCGTTATTTTGTCTGTATGTAAATCAAAGAAAAACAAGTGTGAAATAAAATAGAGGCAATTTTAAATATTAAAGTAAAAAGCAACTTCTTTTAATTTTTTTTTTTAAAAGTAAAATATGCAGTATTTTTTATTTCTAATATAGTTTAAACAAATTATTGAAAAATTACTTAGCAGAATGGGCAGAGGAAAACATTGTAGCGTGTAGACCCGAAAAATTATAAAAAAAGCTTCAGATGTCTTAGAGGAAAGAATCCTTTAAATAAAAATGAGCTGTGGACAATGGTTGAGACTGCATGGAAGAATATTCCAGTCACGGCTTGTCAAAAGTTAGTTGACTCTATGCCAAAGCGTTGCTTCGCAGTAATACAAAATAAAGGTCATTCTACAAAGTACTGAGGTAGTATAAGCAATTATGTTATTATTTATTATTTTTAATTTTTTTCTTTTTAATAATTTTAGGAGGTTTGTTTAGGTGGCTCTATTTTTCTTCACAGAGAAAATAAATGTATATTCTGAATTTATTTTATTTTAATTTTTAGGGCAATGAATTCAAATATTTAATTTATGTTTTTTTTATACTATAATAATATCTAATAAAAAACCACAAAAAAGATTAAAGAAAATAATTATCTGTCTAAATTTTTAAGTATTGAAATTGAGGATTGGGGGGGGGCTCTATTATTTTTCACACAACTGTAGAACGATATTTAAATTAATGGAAAATTTTGGGTTTAACACGTTTCAAGAAGTTTTGTGGCAGAATTTGTTTCCTTCAGCAAACCTGGTTTGTAATATTCACGAAGAGAATAAAGAAATACCAAAAGAAATTCGTTTAGGTGTGTAATATGAATGAAGACCACTGTCCCGGGCTTGTTTTTTTTTTTTTGACTAACACTCCGGGGATGCCCCCTATAAATGCAATGCACTGTGTTAGCGATGGGAAATAAGAGTATTGGAGGGAGGAAAGAGGGAGTAGTGTTTGTTGACGTTGGCCTTGAATTTGGTAATGTCACAGCAGGCAGGAAAAACACTTGCAGGAAGATTATTCCACAAACGAACAAGCCATTTCCTTAAATAGAAATGTCCACAAATAGAAATGTAAATGTTAATACTCGACTAATCGGGCATCGTAAAATCGATTCAGAAAGTGATAGTGATTTTAATTTAAAAACAAATTATGCGATTTACCAATATAAGGAGCATGATCTGGCGACTGGAGTGCTTAGAGAAGCGAAATGAGTATTTGCTGAACAGTATTTTTATGTACAAAAAAGGACTTATAGAAAAGTGTTTTTTTTCTTACAATGCTTTTTAAAATGTATTTAAAATCCGGAGAGAAGATCTTTTACAGCTAGGATTCCATGACGCAAAAAACCTTGGTAATTTTACAGCTAGGATATCGTGAAGTTATAAGCGGGGAACTTCTCACAAGCCAGCTATTAAATGATATATTTTAATATCTGAAAAGAATGCCTTCTGGATGGTGAAGTCTTAGTGACTCTGTCAATTCCACAAAACCTAAGCTACAGGAAATGACATACTTCATTGTCAGCATGGACTGTTTTCGTAATACCGTCTAATCTGACATCCAATAATGTCTATGAAATATGCTGAATTGTTTAATTGTACATTTTCCAAAAATGGGACATGTCAAACAATTCTAATACAGTTGTGTCTAAAAAGTTCTGCTCCCAATTCACCGAGCATAATTTCCATTAGAGTACTGATATTATTGCCATTGGAAAAGTGGAACCACTGTGCCTTGTGCCTGTTATGGCTTAAATTCACCGTACCTAGGGGGGAAATGTTCCTTGTGTGTGTGTGTGTGTATAATACCGAAATAAGGATTAACCTTAATACTGCACATAATTTGTAGGTGGATTTTTTCCATGCCACCATTGTCGTTGTACACTTACAATTAGGGCAGGCAGCCGCCGCAACCGATATGTGGCTCCGGCCCCCAATATAAGTCATATTTAATCCTGGCATTACTTAAACTTACTTGACATGTAACCGCAACTTGCATGTACAAGCATCCTGCATGTTGCATGTGTTAGTAAATGTTCATGTATGTATGTACGAGTTTGTATTATGTCAGTGTGTATGTGCAGGATTAAAAACTTGATTTGTTGACAAGAGGAAATTAAGGGCGAAACGTAAAGTAGGAGCATTTGCGAAATCTTGCCAAATTGAAAAATGGGGAAAAAAGTAGTGGGGACACTTAATATCCGGTTGTATGGCAACAAAAACGAAAGCGGCTCCGAAGGAGACAAATATAATAACAAGTTGCTCCTTAAGTTGTGGATCATGACATTTTCTCTCGAAACTCTTGATGATGACTTCGAAAATCTTTTACAGTTTTGTTGTTGTGAGATACAACGAATTACGGCCAGGCGGAAAGAAAACGACTAAAGTAAGTAAAAGTTAACATTGGACAGAGGCCGACAATATGACACTCTACATCACCTTAATGTAAGGTATTGCGAACTTTATAGTGAGACGATTTAAGTCATTTATTAAAAATTGGACTTCGATGTTACACGAATGTCATACGTTGGATGGTGCCAACCACTCCCACATTTGATATGCCGCACAAAGCCGTACCTAAAGTTTGGTAAATTCCGATCATCAATACCCAGGACATTATAATAAATTGGTTAAAGCGTAGGATTTCCATTACATACGACCAAACAGCGTATGGATTTTTGCAAACAGATTCTGTATTTAGGGAAAATGGCTTGATCAAAAAGTGAATGTTTGGCTGAAACAATCATTGGACGACAGAAGGCGAAATCGCCGATCAGAGCAGTGACAAACTCAAGGAAAAGATTCGTGTTCGAAAAAGTGAGAACCCCGCTGAAAGCGGATATATTTCGCTTGGCCAATCAAGGCGGTCACTGGATTTATGCTGTATTAATTCAGCATATTTACTGAGGCAACTAAAAGTTTTATTGAAATGCGGTTACATTTTTTGTGTGCATTTGCGGCAATTTTGCTTGTTCACGAAGTAATTCAACCAAAAATGTCTTTCACCTTCTTTCTTTTTAAACAAACGATGGATAATCGAACAGTTTTTTTTTTTTTGATTTTTCGAAGAACATTTACTTGTTGAACTTGTAGAGGAACTAGGGATGTGGAATCGGTGTCTTGGAGACAGAGTCTGACAAATTTGCCAGAAGTCGAGAAAATTGCTCGACACCGCCTCCGTGTTTTTTATTAGTTACATTTCCCATAAAATAATAATAAAAAAGCTTGTTAATCTGTTAATAGTTTTTAAACTATTAAATACTTTTTTTTGTGGAATATTTGAACTATATATCTGTTGAAGACAAATGCACCACAGTATGAGATACAGAATAGGACTCGGAGTCGAGCAATTTTGGTTCAACACAGAAACTGGGAAACCAACAATTACAAGCCGATGTCAGCTGTTTTCGTTACGATAACCGTTGATCAAACCTATAAGTACTAGGTTTAAAATTATTAAACTGTATTACACATACAGTATTTCGAGACCATAATCTCGTCGTCTCTACAAATGTAAGGAAAGAGAATCAGCCTCATATTCAATGTCGATGAGGGAAATCCTGTCTCTCCATAATGGAATGGTGCAATCCGTTCTCTTTTAACACAATGTACATCTTTTGTACAATTCATATTAAAGTTCACATTAAAATTAAACAATTTAGGAAACATATAATCTTCTGTATTAATAAAATAAAAAAAATATAGAAAATATAAAAAATATGAATAAATTAACCCTCGAACTGGTACATGGTTCTGGCCAGACATATTTCATTTTCATGCTTCAGTTTAGCATACTTCTATTTTAGGTACATGGCTGTAATTTCAGGTAATCTCCCAAAATATTGTTGGCTTTCGATGTATAAATTAATAATTGAAAAAAAGTCCTTGGAACAGGACAAAAAGCCAAATAAACGTTGAAAATCGCACCAATAATCCGCACATTGTGGCTCAACCAACAACTCGTATAGCATGTGAAGCGTACTTTGGGAGACCTCTCAATATAGTAAACCTTAATGTGGCTTCACGCAGTGGTCCAGACACATTAGCTGCCAAAAAAGATTGCAGAATTTGCCTGCAGCAAGGTGACAAAATACGCCGTAAGACACGCTTTTTTTTTGCAGCAAATGCAACAATCCTGTTTGTCAGCAACATTCAAAAGTAGATTATTTATGTTTTTGTTGCCTTCCGCAAAATTCTGAATAAAAAAACTCAATGTATTCTTTATAAATAATAATAATAAAGAGAAATATATATAGAACAAAAAAATTGTTGCCCTTTTCATTCCAAAGATTTTTTCAGGACTATTTTTTCTTCCTCAGGTAGCTAATAACAAAATATAACAAATATTTTCCTATCTTAGTAAAAAATTTAACGGCAAACAGCCCTTATTTCCATACAAATGTATGTAAATGTATAGGGGTCAGGCCAGACACCATGTGCCAGAACTAAGGGCTCAAAATATGTGTCTGACGAAGGGTTAACTGACCCATATATGTTATTTTATCACTTGGTAATGGGTGCACCGATTTGGTTATATTATTTTTTTTGTTGTATTCGTAATTTTCAAAATTTCAAATGATGATTTTCTATGATATTTTTGTATAAAGTTTTACATATTTTCATTTCTAAACGATGTGTCAGGAGAAAAACTCAGACAATTCAGAAAACAAATCAAGGTTAACAAATGCCAGTAAACTTCGTACATTTTATGCGGTTTTTTGAAAAAAAATATTTTGAATTTTTCAAGTGTGATCCATTCTGACTCCAGAACAATCAATTCAATGTCTAAACCTGGAAATTTCGGTAATATTGCGTTACGTTTCACCTCTACGAAATAATGTCTACCTTCGAGGATATTGTTTGGGAATTTGTTATTTAATTTGCAGATTAATGGATAAATTTAACATCGTGCAGGAGCATTTATTTCCATGGACATTCTAATGATAAAATCAATCAGCGTTGTGCCATTAATTGAGCAGCAGAAGCGGGAGATAATTGCGCAACCTAGTCTACTGCGTGATGGTGATAACCTTCAGAGTATCTCCGAAACCCATCGTTCGTATGATGCATTACAATACCAGAAGGGGAGTTGCCAGACTTCCAAGTTTTTGTCCGAAACTTTGTCTTACTATAGCATTACTAAGTACAGTATTTGGGCAAGATCGCGTTGGTCATATTGATAATACTACACGGTTTATAAGGGGCGGGATGGTACATTTGTATGGGAGGTACCCGAAGGGGAGTTGCCAGACTTCCAAGTTTATGTTCAAAACTTTGTTTTACTATAGCTTTAGTAAGTACAGAATTATTACAGAGTTTCTAAAGTGAGCGAAATAGACGATTTGTATGGGAGGTACCCGAAGGGGAGTTGCCAGACTTCCAAGTTTTTGTTCAAAACTTTGTCTAGCTATAGATTTACTAAATACAAAATTTGGGCAAGATCTCTTTGGTCATATTGATATTATTACACGATTTCTAAAGTGGTCGAAATATGGGAAGTACCTGAAGGGGTGTAGCCATATAGCCCATATGCCATCCCATAAGCAGTTTTGGGAAAATATTAATCCATGCCAAATTTTAAAACGATTGTTTAACTCTTTCGAAGATTATCGTGCGTACCAGTAGGACAGACAGACGTACAGACGGACATGGCTCAAACGATTTAGAAAGTCATGAATCGAATTTGGTTCAAAGACACCTGGGTTCTAATGTGAATATTTATATGTCGTATCAAATGATAGGAGGGTATAATGATTAATCCATTGACCAATACGGTCTTTCATATCGATTTCTAAGAAAACTTCAATATTTACGTAAAAGTTAAGAAACTAAAAAAAAGTTCATCTATATGAATTTGTATGCCTATCATCAATTCGCTCAATTCCGTCGATCGATTCTACTACATCCCCAAATGAAGTCGTCTACTATCCAACTTAAGTCCTTAACTCACAGGATTTTCCTAGGAATGCCAGCGCACAATTTGCTGTTCAATGTCGGATCGGTTATAGTCATGTTACGCAACCTGTTCCAACCAACAATTTGTGATGGAACAAGACTAGCTGTTAAAAATCTGATCTGGAGCACCTGCCTTCGAGGATACAGTTCGCCTTGAATTCGCAATGACGATTAATAAATCGCAAGGCCAATCATTGCAAGTCTGTGGAATCAACCACGATTTTCCCTGTTTTTCCCATGGACATGCTCGACTGGCGGTAAATCATGGGCGCTTTTCATTTTCGCTCCGGCTGTAAAGAAGATCTAGTCGGTTTATCAGCAAACTTTTAGATGATTGCATTTAAATCATAAGTAATTTTTTTTTTTTTTTTTTTCAAAAAAAAAGAAAAATAAATTCCAATGTCTTTCCAATACATTTTTTTCCATTCAGGCAAATAACTTGTTTTCTTATGTAAACATGTATAAGGATAAGCGCCCCGGTAGGCGAGTTGGTAGCGTGCTTGCCTATCAGCGTGGGGGTTGTGGGTTCGATTCCCACCAGAGGCTTTGGTCTTTAAACATATGGTCTGTGTCACCCGGTTTACCCTTGGACCCAAAAATTAGAATATAAATTTACTTTGTATTGTAATTAATAATAAATAAATGTATAAGGATGTGCCCACAGCTTCAGGTTTAAATGTACAGCTACGCGAGGATCAGCGACACGCGTGCCAGCCAAGTCAAAATTGTTCTAGGTAGGGCGAAGTGTACCGGATCAGCTAGTATTCTTTATAAAAATTTTAAAAAGTGTCTGCTGTGTTCATCAGTTTTATTGAATCCTCTTCGTTCAATGCATTCAAATACTAACATTCCTATCCAAATCTAAAATATGTGGCCACCATAAAATAGTTGACTTTAAAAAGGTTCAGTTCTGGCATTGGCATCAACAAATGTTTAAATTAGTTTATTTGAATATCATTTTGATTGGATTGACTGGGATTTCGGATAAGATGTTGATAGTTCCGGAGTTTATTTAAAACTCAGTTCACATTCAGAGTATGGATATCTCTGTGGCAGCGACAGTCGCATCATCTCATGTATTCCCATAATTACTTAAATACGAATTTGTAATACTTTCAAAATCGGTTTACTCCGCCAGCTAATAAAAATTCCCCTGAAGTACCTTTTTTTCCCCAGGTTACATTACCTAAATGCCAATCACTACTAATCGGTCGGTCGGTGTAAATCCTCTTACCAAATCTCAACGGATTCATTTGAAGTAGTTACGTTGAATATCCGTGCAGCAATTGCTGTTCCATACGTTGTCGAACATGGTGGATGCCCAATGCCGTGTAACCGCCAATCTTCCCCCCCCCCCCCACTTCTTAACACATCCACACATCAAAGTGAAAGTACAAAATGAAAGTACAAGAAGAAACCGAAAAGATGTGTAGCCCATATCAACATTTATAACCCATTTTCCGTTCGAAAAGAAAACCGTTTTCTGTTCACAACGACTCAACAAATTCCGGGTAATCAGCAATGATGCGTGTGTGTGTGTGTGTATGAGTTCGTGACAAATACGACTAGGAAATCAGGGTCCTTTATTGTTGGTTGCCTTGCTGTTGTAACATATCGGTGAGTTGCGGTGGGGTTCGGGCAGGTGTTAAGGCGAAATTAAATTGAATAATCAGCAGTCGCAGCAGGTGGTGCGCGGTGCGGGTTTAAGTTTATTTAAATATCAAATTATGCTGAGCAAACCATAAAACATATTCTAATATGTAGAAGGTGGTCTGTGTGTGCGTGTTTGTGTGTGGCGTACGCCAGCATACAGAAATACATACATATAACAGATACGAGACATTCCATGCTATGGGATGTTCTTTGAAATCGTCCGGGAAAAGACGAAGGAATTCTAATGAACAGACACCGTAAACATATCTATAGAATACGAGGATGTACATTAACAGTCAGTGTTAGAGAAATGAAACAGTTTTGAAATTAGTCTTCTAATGTCAGCGATATCAATGGTTTTACTGTGTTTCAACAAAACCAGATATGATAGCACTTTCATTATCAGGTTTCTGCAGAGGATCTTCAGTTACAGCAATTAAAGGGTGTTTTTTATTGAGGTATAGAACTTCGAATTGAAATAAAACACAAGAAAATCGTTTTAATGTCCATCAATTTGGCTTTATTGGAAGGATAATTTTATGCCATTAATGTTTAAATATGATTTCGGGCATGTGGCCGCCGCGGCTGGCTCGAATAAAGCCAATTCTACAGGTCCAATTTTCCAATTGTCCAATTTTGATGGACAAAGCTCCAATTGCTGTGCACGGTGGCGAATCGATTATTTCGGGTTCTCTTCAACACTTTGCTCTATAGCGGCAATTGTTTCTTTGGTGCGCACTGTTCGACGTCTCTGCGGATGCGTATTATCACATAGAGTAAACGTAGTGCGAAAACGATCCATTAATTGCTCTGATGGACGATTATGTCGACCATAAAATGGACGGAGCTTGCGGTGAACTTCGCCAACTGAACCATTACTTTCGAAATAAATTTGCACGATTTGCAAGCGTTGTTCTTTTGTCAACCTGTTCATGATGAAATGGCAAACCAAACTAAATATTAATCACTTGACAGCTGACAAAATGGCCGCCAGTTAAAAAAGTGATGCCAACTTAAAGTTCTATACCCCAATAAAAAACACCCTTTACAACAGTAACACAGCTTTTACTTCTTTCTGAATCCGTATTGTTTGTCCGATTCCAGCTATTTTATGTTGTCTAAGGAGTCAAGTGGTTTAGGTTGGAGGCAGGGTTTTTAAACCGTGAATTCCAGCGACGTATTTTCCGAGCTCTTAAGAGTTCTCAATGACCTCAAGTAGGGTATCGAATGGATAAATAAAATGAGCCTATCAAAGGCACACCGACTCTGTCTTTGATTGTTTCAAGCGTGGTAGATAGCGGATCCAACCCAGCATCATTTTGCGATTAGACTTGTCTTAAGACTAGCATAACAGACCGAATTGCTGGCCTAGGTGTATGTCAGCGACATGAGACGTTCATGGTACATGACCGATCCTCCATTCAACCTAACCTAGTCTGAGACCTCACATTCCGAATTCTACGAATTCCTTACTTGGATATTCAGTTTCATATGGAATGCCTCATATACGTTTGTGCGTGCGACTATTAGTTACTTATAATAAAAAATGTATTTGTATGCGGGTAACTACTTCTGGTTATCGTTTGGCGTATTGTGTTAAACGTGTGTTGCAAGGTGTAAAACAATGTTTTTATTGTTTTCTTCTTCTTCTTCATCTTCTTCTTCCTCTACTAAATCCCTACGTTATCCCTGTTTAAAGAACAGTAGCGTGATGTTGAAACATATGCCTTTAATTAAGATTTTTTCACAAAATCAACGATCTCGAAACACGGTGCTATACAATTCACGGCCTGCTTTACAAACAGGTACGAGTATATGCAAATGCGTGTATGTATGAATTTATTTTGAGCGTATGAGTGTTTCGTTTGTCTGTGTATGCATAGTAGGTGCTTATGGAGATCGTTTGGTTTTTCTTCTTCGTCATTCTGGGTGTCGTAAAACAAAACTTGGAATTTATTTTCTGTTTTTTCGCTTGAGGTGTTTAAATTTCACTTGTTTCTTGTGCCATGGAAGCGGAAGAAAAACCTCAACTCCACTCAACCAACTATCCAGAGGGCAATCATTTAAATCCGTAATGCGAGTTTTTGTTCGTCGTTTCGTCTTTTATGGGGGCTTAATACGCATTAAGGAGAACTGAAACGGGACGAATAAATAAAATGCAATTTAAGAAAGATTATGTGGCGTTACATGTGTTAAATTCCATCTTTGTAGAACAATTTCCGTTCTGCTGGAATTTAATGTGAGCCTTACTTACTTACTTATTTCCCTTAACATTCCATGAAGGAACTGGCGGGGAACTTATCCCGAATCAGTGAGCTGTGCGGTATAATTGTATCTACTCACTGATCGGGTCCTACTGTTTAAAAAAATATGCATTAAATCAATGAAAAGGATTCAACATTAGTTCTATATAAAATTGATGAATAAATTAATTGACTTGATGATTAAATTCTTCAATTTGAAGTACAAATTGAAGTACAGTAAAAGCCCTGGTGGGCGGACACCGACGGACACCGACGGTCGCAGTGGTTTTGTCCGTCCACGGCAGATGTCTGCGAGTAGAGCTTTTACTGTTCATCAAATGTACAATGTTCATCATACTGTTGTAATGTTCATCAAACTGATGAACAATGTTTATCAAATTGATATACAATGTTCATCAAATTGATGTACAATGTTCATCATATTGATGTACAATGTTCATCAAATTGATGTACAATGTTCATCAAATTGATGCACAATGATCATCAAACTGATGTACAATGTTCATCAAATTGATGTAAAATGTTCATCTAATTGATATACAATGTTCATCAAACTGATGTACAATGATCATCAAACTGATGTACAATGTTCTTCAAACTGATGAACAATGTTTATCAAATTGATGTACAATGTTCATAAAACTGATGTACAATGTTCATTAAATTGATGTACAATGTTCATCAAACTGATGTACAATGTTTATCAAATTGATGTACAATGTTCATCAAACTGATGTAAAATGTTCATCAAATTGATGTACATTGTTCATCAAATTGATGTACAATGTTCATCAAACTGATGTAGAATGTTCATCAAACTGATGTACAATGTTCATCAAATTGATGTACAATGTTCATCATATTGATGTACAATGTTCATCAAATTGATGTACAATGTTCATCAAATTGATGCACAATGATCATCAAACTGATGTACAATGTTCATCAAATTGATGTACAAACTGATGTACAATGTTCATCAAATTGATGTACAATGTTCATCAAACTGGTATACAATGTTCATCAAACTGATGTACAATGTTCATCAAACTGATGTACAATATTCATCAAATTGATGTACAATGTTCATCATATTGATGTACAATGTTCATCAAATTGATGTACAATGTTCATCAAATTGATGTACAATGTTCATCAAACTGATGTACAATGTTCATCAAACTGATGTACAATGTTTATCAAATTGATGTACAATGTTTATCAAATTGATGTACAATGTTCATCAAACTGATGTAAAATGTTCATCAAATTGATGTACAATGTTCATCAAACTGATGTATGGAATTGAAGAAAACTTAATGAAAAGTTCTACATCAAATTGAAGAAAAGTGTAGTAGGTTGGAAAATGATGATCAAATTGATGAACACTTTTTTTTCAGTGTCGATCCAATTGTGTTATTGCTGCCTCTAGTGTTTCGATCGTGTTTTATCTTTGACGTTTTCCTGTGTTTTTAATGGAATATTGATCGCATATCGGTACTCTTTATACTCTAGAGTTTTATAGTTTGTATTCTACACCACCTTAGAAAAGGCAACATTTTGATTAATTTTTCATCATTGACAATTTCTCCAAATATGTAGGCGAACATTCGCCAGATATCATTTATCATTCATAAATTGTAGACAGATGGGAAATTTCCATTCCAAATGTGTATTTTTGCTATTAAAATCAAAACATGATCTAGGAAAACCCTGTATTTTTCAAGCATTTCCATATCTTCAAATTGTATTTATGAATCTCGAAGGAAAATCCCTTTTGGAAATGTTTCCTAGGTAATTGAAACTGTGATCTTTAATTACGTATACGCCATTGCGACAGTGATGTTGTCGTTGAGTAACGACTTTCTGACCCCACTCCAATCTCGACACACACACACACACCGGTATATGTGAAAAGTATAAACATGTAAGGGACACAACACGCAATTTATTTCCACACTAAGTTAATCCTGAACACACAGCAGGGATTTTCATTAATGAATCAGACATCATTAATAATAGTATGATTAAGCAACAATAGCTGAGCAACAATGAACAGCAACTACACACACATCAGATTGGGAATGGCAAAATTGCTGGCAAAAAATATTAGTGTCATGTTAATATTGAACAAAAAGACTACAATTACGCTGGCTCTGCACGTACATATATTTTCCTCTGAGGAATTTCTCAAATAAATGAGTCTTTCTAGGTACAATATGTTTACTACCGATCGGGACCTACAGTTTTAAACCCGGATCTATTGGATATTGCTTTTGGTGGCGATGCTTCTCATTGTTTAATTGTCGGGACTCAAGTATTTAGTTCATGACCATTTATTGTCCAACACTCATGACACTCAAATTAATCTCATATTCATATAATAGGCCGCATTTAAAAGGCACAGATGTAAACCCGATCTGAACCCCCCTAGTAACAACCATAAACATCACAGTCAACCAGAAGCCTACGAACAACCACGTTCACGCCTCCCCGACAATGTCATTTTGAAAAGCCGACATTGATAGACACTTTTTCCGGCGTTTCTCCTGTCAAATTGTCAGCATGTTTTCCTCTGGTTTTGATATCCAATCTAATGTACAGTGTAGATTGTGTATGTGTCACACACACATACACACACATACTGATACATATCCGGCTAACAAGTGAGTCCAGAAAATTAAGATTTAAATGAGTCACATGGCTACACACACACACACACATAATCTCTCATGTGTATACAGATAAATGGTCGAAAACAAGTTTATAGAATTTCACTCACTCGCATGTACACATGCTTACTTACAGCCAACAAAGGATACACTATACACACAAACATACACCTATACACACGTTACTATTTATATGCTCTCCTCCCCAGCCATAAAAGTTATTTGTATTTAGTTAGTTAACCTAACCGAACCTCACCAAACTGAAAGATAAACTAAATCTTTAACACCATTATTTGTAAGTTGTTGTTGTCGGCTTGAGTCGCACCGCCAGAAGGACAGAAGGGTGTGTATGTCATGCCCCGGCAGCCAAGGTGCCCATGTAGATGATGGGTGCCGTTACGCATTAATAAACTTCACAAATTTCGGCAAAACTCAGACACTCTTAATGTCACACACACACACACACACATGAGTCCGCACACCCACAGACAGACTGCGTTGAGTGGATTTGTGTTTGTTCTCTCTGCAGATCCATTCATTATTTTGTGTATTTTGGGCTGTTACGAGAAGACGACTAACTGAGTTAGGGTCCATAAAGTCAAAGTGGTAAAAATGGTTTAAGATCCCATAAAAAGACAAATTGATTTGTAAGTTTATACGCGTTCTGATAACAAGAACGGAAAGAACATCGCAACAATGACTCTGGTAATGGGACAATGTGGTTTGCAAGGATTTTTTACATTTGTTTGGCAAATAAGAGCTTTGGCTGTGCTAAGGGATTTCCCTGAGCACGTGGGTTCAATGTCGCAAGGAAGACGACATTGCTTCAGTCAGTCATGATACGGGGGGAAAGAGTTTTTGTTTTTGTAGGCAGGTTTCGAGTATTTTTCATGCCATACAGCAAGGGAGAAGCGAACGAAAGAGTGAGAGAATAATAAACATTTTGATTTCCCAAATATTTGTCACCACTGCCTGCTGTGTTCTTTGAAACTATTTTCTGTTGTTGCCTGGCTACGCAAATCGTTAAATGGACCCCAAAACCTTTGGGCTGCAGCCAAAGAATTTTTCTGCAGGTATAGAAAAACAGACAATGCCTAGAAAGTATTTGCTGATCTGCAATGGCTGATTCAGCTAAAGCTAAAGAATAAATTGAAAACTAGGCGCCCCGGTAGGCAAGTTGGTAGCGTGCTTGCCTATCAGCGTGGGGGTTGTGGGTTCGATTCCCACCAGAGGCTTTGGTCTGTCGCTGCAAAAATCTAAACATATGGTCTTTGTCACCCGGTTTACCCTTGGACCCAAAATTAGAATATAAATTTACTTTGTATTGTAATTAATAATAAATAAATAAAAAAATAAAAAATTGTAAAATGTTGTCTGCTACCGCCAAAGCTAAAGCTAAACAATGAAAATGAAAGTAACCAAAGCCAATGACTGTATTTTTGTTGTTCATTTCAAAACATGAACACTTTCTTTGGCTTCATTTTTGAACAAATGAATATCAAGAGCAAAAGCTAAAGAGAGCAATTGATCAGAGAACATGACAATTTAAACACAAGTCTTAACTAGGGCTGGCAAATTTACCCGGAGTCCGAGTCTGGAGTCGCAAAAGTTGCTCCACTCTGAGAGTTTTATTTAGTTTATTTGCCATAAAATAAATAAAATGTAGTTTAACTTGTTTTCAATACATTTTATTTATCTTATGAGAAATAAACTAAATAAAACTCTAAGTTAATATTTTTTAAAAAAAAAATCTTTATGGTTCAGACGCATCTCAGTGTAATATCGAGTAAAGTAATACTGGAAGGAAATACAATTTTCGAAGTTTAAGTCGACTCCGGAGTAGGAGTCGAGGTATTGAAAACTGCTGGAGTTGGAGTCGAGTCGAATTTTGGATCAACTCCATAGCCCTGGTCTTAACCAACAACCAATTACAAATACAAATGTGGTAAAATTTTTAAATCTTTCCGAAAACTGAGAATTACAACTTTAGACCCATTGGTCTAGACATAAGCTCGACCACACATTAGTTAGGTCTGCGTTAATTAATAAAATCTTGCAAGTCAATTCCAAATAACAGATTTATTACCAAACATTTTTCCAATTCCCCCACTGTGCAGAGCACAGGTTTCAGATTAGCAGGGAGTTCATTCGAACAGGAGCCGTGTAGGTTAAAGACGACGGATGTGCAGATAAGCGGCATACACATAGGGGGAGAGGGTTATTATTTGGAGAACGCCATTGCAAGACCAACTCAGCCTGACTCGGTCTCAACCACAAAGTCTGCTGTGCTTGTTAGACTTACTGATCTGTTTCAGTGTACAACTAAATTAAATTAGTTAAGATCAACTAAACATCAGTTTCTCTTCGAGTTCATGTTTGTACATCTAATCAATGATTCAGCACAAAACTGAGTAGACATTTCAAATGATTCTCAGGTTCTATCTGCTGTCTCTAATCTCTGCTCAGATATATTGTTCCTGCGCCAGTTGAATTCCTGGCTTAGTCCTTGTTTCAGCTACAACTTGGTAGTTCCACCATCCGTACATAGTTCTGTGTTCGTAGCCAGTTAGTCAATGGCTTAATATCCCCACATGGCTTAATATCCCGAATTCAGGTTTTTTTGTAATCAATTTCTTTCTCTTATAGTTTATTAAAACCACTGTGCGACGACAAGAGTATCCTTGGCAAAAAATATCCCATTTACATCTATTTTTTTTTAAAATAGAAAATAGTTTCCTCAATTGGTGTGAGTAGGTGTGCGTGAACGTATTTTCTAAATACGTTTTTAACAGCGTATCTATTTCGACGCGCCATGAGTTTGTCATAAATAGAGTTCACAGGACTACATGTGTATCCTTGCCGTTCTATTCTATTGTGGCCTTTGCGGCGTATAACACAAACTAACTAAAGTGTACAAAAAGGACAAGTTTTCCAATAATAGTAAGGGGCGACTATAAAACTGAGTAGTCAGTTGTTAAATGTATTTAGACCGGGCCTTTACAAAAAAAAAAAAAATTGCTATAAATAAAATCCATAGCAATGCCGGAAAAACTCTTAGCCAGTGCCCAGAAGAGTGTGAAATGCTCACATTTAGCCGTGATTGGTAATGAAATACAGACATTTATTGTTAGATTAGATTGTTATTTCATGTTGGATAGACAATTTAATTAAGAAAACTCTCACATTGTGCGATAGGAGTTTACAAAACGATTGGAAATAGTTTCAGACAATTGTATTGGGGCTTACAAACATTTGTTTGGCTGCAATGATGTCGGATTCTTTAGAGTTTAGGGACTTTCGTAAAAGTTTCGATAATATTCAATTAAATCGTTTGTTAGTCTAAAATAAATAAAACAAAGCCAAAAACAAAGAAAAAAGTTACATAAATGTGCCACACCAAACAATTTATAAATCGAAAAAGTCCAAAAAAAAGTGCCAAAAATTCTCCCAAAGCATAATCATCGATGTCTATGTTCTTATCGGATCGTAGGACATGTCCCCGATAACGACAGCCTTTCATATTAACAAATTTTCCCACCGGTAACGAAGGATGGAAAACAAACACGACTCTGGCAAAAACAATCGTATGTGTTTTCTGAAAATATACGATGTAGTTTTTAATAAAGAAAACAACTACAGAATCGAAAAAATATTAAAATAATAATAAAATAATGGATAATGGTATTTTTAATTAACTTTTTAGCGGCTACGGTAACGGTGGCCAGCCTTGGTTTTTTTTCAACCCAAAAACAGTTTTTATTTCAAAATTGACCAATTTTTGAAAAATATATATGGCAACGTTGCACACAACTCCATGACATTATTTCATGCTTCGAATCAGTTCGAATTGGACTTGTTGTGTTGTCTCATCAATCCAGATACCAAATCCCCAGGCGTAAAGTTACATGTTCTGGGCGGCCATTCTACGTCGTTGCTCCCTGAAATAACGAGTTTATATCTAGAAAATAGCCAAATTTTTAAATTTCTCGGGTTATTCTCTGCGTAAATGCGGTTATTTGAATTCAGTATAAATTTCGAAGCGTTCGAAAGAACTCCAATGCCAACTGAAATTTCAGTGTAATAATTAGGGATGTAACGAAGATCGCTTCCGCTTTCGTATTCGCAAAAAACATATAGCATTAGCTTTTTAAATAGTAGGAAGATGGAACACTTGCTTTTGCATATGCTTTCGAAAAAAAAACAAATATTTAAGTATTCGCTCTCTCATTCTAAAAAAAAGAATATTGCTTATTTTACGCCTAAGACATTAAGGTTGATTCAAAAATCATCAATTTATTGTTCAATATTTTGTATCGACCCTTTTCAAGACAACTTCTGATGAACACGAAATACATTAGTCCTACTGAGTGTGTTTTATTAATTTCGTATTGTTTTTGTACTCGCTGATGGTGTTCCTCAAGGAAGAACAATAAATTAATTACAAATTCTTTATTAAAAAATCCTTGACCTCGAGTTTGAACTCATTCTAAACTCAATTCTAAACAATAAATTTTAGCAATCTTACAAGTTTGGAAATAGTAAAAACTATAAATTTTGGCTATCGCATAAGCTAATGCAAATTATTCGCATCATTTTCGAATATTCCCTTTCGCAAAAACTATATTTCAACATTTGCGAAACCCACATTCGTTACATCCCTAGTAATAAGCAGTCTGAATAATCATTTTGGATATGGTGCGAGCGTAATCTCTACAATGGTCTTCAATGCCAACTTCGAGTGTGTTATTCTAATGGGTGTTTTTGTTTTTTGCTTAGATAGAACTTATGAACGGGTTAACTGTCAAGATTTGGCTCACTTTTTGACATTTATAATCCGTGTACACTGGCAAATCATCGGCAATGGATTCATGTCAATTATACAAATTTAATTTGAAAATTTCTGATTTTAATGGCGCACATAACTTTGTTTAGCGATGGCACTAATTTTTCCCTTAAAGGGTTTCTAAAGAAACAAAATTTCTGCATATATGTATATGCATGTCCAAATCACAGATTCGATTGCAAGTAGAAAAAATGCAACGTTTGGTGCGGGTCACATGCTGGCGACATCATCGAAGCCTATTTCGCTTCGTCCTCAACAGATGCGGTGGCCATGTTCCCGATATCATTTTCAAATGTCAACAGCATTTGGAAAAAACACATGTTTTTGATTTAAATTGAATTGTCTGTGATATTTTTTACAATTTCAATTACTTTTGTATTCAATAATGAGATCCTATCTTAGGGATAAAATTTAATTAAAATTTAATGAATGAATGATCTGGAAAATCGCATTTGCATTGCGTATGATTTATATTAATTTCGTTCTTGTTCATCATACGCTCAGGTGTTAATTGGGCGGTTGTTTGTGCAGTTAATTTTCGAAAAATGTAATCCGAACTTATTAAAATATAAACACATTCCGTAAGCCAACTCTGTAGGAGGAGAAATCGAAATGGAAATGATGATTGACAAATTGAATTATGAACATAATTTTCGGGCGTATGATTCATATTAGTTTTATTATCTCTTATGCGTAAAACTCATACATGTTTCTGATAATTGCCAATGAAAGCACATCAAAAGTAGAGCAAGGACATGAAGCTTGATGGCAATAATGGGAGAGGAAATGAAAAAAGACCAACCAATCATCATGTATATTTTGACTGAAAACCAAATAGATGGAAAAGATTACAGTTTTCGATTCCTATAAAACTTGCTGGAATAATGACATTTCCTTTAAAGGTCACAGGGTAATGAAATAGGAATATTTAGGATATGGAAATTTTCTATAAAGATAAATATTAAGTGGAAATGTCATATGGAATTTTAAAGGGACATAAGTCTCCATTTCGCATGACGTATGATTTTTATTAATTTCGCCATCTTGTATTAATGTGACTCATACAACCAAATGGTGATGTGATTGTGGAAATTGTATTACGATTAAAGTATACGAATTGTGTTAAAGCAAACGAAATGATAATGGCTTGTGAACAAAGAGGAGAGTAGAGAGTGACAAGAAGAACGTAGAAGTCACATCAGTATGACAGGGAAAAAGTATCCTCGTCATAAAATATTTGTATGGATTCGGACTGTTTCATGCGAGGTTAGGTGGCAAAAACCTCAGGAAATGTAATGGATTGGTTGTACATGTAAATGTCGTTAGTACAAAGGGAAACTCCTGTTATGGGTGCGGAAATTTAAAGTTGGATGGTTACCACCATTGAGAAGACAAGCTGAGGATTTACGGGTAATGGCAGGGCTGTGCAGTCGAGCCTATATCGTTCGACATCATAATTTTTAAATAGCTCGACTCCGACTTCAGCTGTTCACAATAACAAAATTTCGAAAATTGTTTTTCCGTTCACTATTCCTATACTCTTTATCTCACTGAGGTGCGTTTGTATCTTAAAGACAACATATAATATAATAGTCATATAATAGAAAATATTTAAAATTTACTCATTTATTGTATTTATTTTATGAGAAATGTAAGTAAATAAACTCAAATCGGAGTCGAATACATTTTCGACCCCAGACTGCGACCATGGCAAATTTGTTAGACTCCGACTCCACAGCCCTGGGTAACGGCGTACATTTTGGGGTCAAAACGTGTCCCTCACAATCTGTGCGACCTTAATGTCAACTGCTGCCTTTCCGTGGTACATCCTGTTTCTGCAGGCGGAATAACCGTGCAAAACAGCAGCAGCCCTGCCACCAAACTAAGTAATCACAGTCTGATACCCCATTATCCCTAAAGTCTAATGTATTTCGATTCCAACAACAGGGGGGTCCTTTTAGATGACGACACACGCCTTACGAAAAAGGACTCGATTTGCCCAATGGAACGTTAAAACCTTAAAACAGACCAGGAAACTCTCATAGCTAAGATCAGGTGGAGGACATGTGGCGAGAATCACACTTCTGATGGTGACCTCATTCTGTTTTCTGGAATGCCAAACGAAAGCGACCCCCATGTTAATGGTGTAGGGATAGATGTCAGTAGAAGGATCAAAAGAGCTCCAGTCGGATGGAAATAGATTTCCTAAAGAATTACAACAGCGCGCTTAAATTGAAAAATTACCATCGCACAATGAGAACGCATTTTGGACAGTGCCCTTTAGCAAATAAATCACAATGATCCTGCAGTTCTAATGGGTGATTTTAGTGCCAGGATAGGTCAATTAATCGAAGCATACTAAGGGACGACATGAAAGGAAAGAGAAGAACAAACATGAAGACCTCCACTCTGTTTCGGAAGCTTGTCAAAGATCGAAGGGCTCATAAAGCCAGACTCCCATCTCTGCCCAATACTAGAAAGACTGCGGAGATACACATTTGCATTTAGCTGTTCGAAAATCAACCTCGAACAAAAATCCCGCGTTAATGCCTGTGTGAAGTCTGTACTTCTCTACGGCTTAGAGACATGGCTAGATACGAAATGGTAGCAAAACTTCAAAACATGCCTACGAAAACGAACGTTGATCCTTCCCAAGCTTCTCAGGCCCGGAACTCGCAAGGTGTAAGACTTCACACAACGTGGCGCCGATCTGTCCAGCAAAACATTTAAGGGATTAAAACAAATAACACGTAACAGAAGTATATGGAAATCTTTTAAAGAAAACTTAATCTGCTTAAAATATGAAGTATGGATTTAATAAATAAATTATTGGTCAGCATATCCGGCGTGTCAAGGATTCCCTAATTTAATCCATCATAAATGGAAATGTTTCAAACTTTCAAATTACCATGCCATCATACTCGTTATTTTAGTCATTAAAATGGCATAACACATGATACATGATCCAAAACTACATAATGGGTTATTCTACCAAGTAGCAGTTATATCTTTGACCACATCCACTCCGAATACTGAGTATTGGAAATAGTAATCTAGTAAATTTTCATCTGCTAAGTCAATCAAAATGTTTTTTTTTTTTATAATTGTCATGAGCTCGAAACTGAAAAACTTGAAAAGTGTAAGGGCAGGAGTTAAATAATATCAATCATACGCATAAATGGCTTAAATGCGGTATGATTTGTATTAATTCACATCTCTACTAAAACTATCAATCACATACAAACCATAATTTATTAAACGCTCGTCTAAAATGTCTATTAAATTCCCATAAGTGTGCTAATGGTCTGATTTATGATCCACATTTCCACCATAACACCTAGTATACGTTTTTGGAAAATCCATTAAGCTTTGCCTTCTTTTTTTTTCGAATGTTTTAAAAATGTCCTTTGGTGTTTTCCTTTAACGTTGGACAATCACTGAAAGTGTCATAATTCATGCAAAGCTCGTAGGAGAGAAAGTTATCGGAGCAGAAAAGCATTCTCATTTTTTGCGTAGAGCATTCATAATTTCAGTAAAAATCCATTAGACATTTTCTTGTGATTTACTGACTTGAAGCATTTCCATATCTTACGAGTGTCAAGCGAAAATTTCATAATTCAGGCAACGATTATAACAATCCAATGTGGCAACCAGCAAAAGGTGTCATAATTCAAGCAAAGATTATAGAAATCAAGATTTCCATTGGTTTTTTTTTTGTTCATGTCCTTTTGCCTTTGCCTTATCCTGCTGTGCTGAATATTTGTTTTATTTTTTTTTTTTGGGTTTTATAAGAATTACCCAAATCTCTTAATAATATAAGATGTCAAAAGGAATATTCCAATGCAAATGTCACAACAAATGTATAAGCTGATAGATGGTCTAGACCACATATTTGAGAAAACTTTCTATTTTAATAGAATTTGTGTAAGTGCAAGTGTTAATTCTGTTCATGACAGTAAAATGTCCTTTTGGGTAGGCTGAGTGACAGGATTCATTTTGTGCAAGATCTGTTGAACTATGTTTTTTGTTAGAAAAAATTACAGTAACTATGGTGTATGATTCTTGGGCGTATGAGTGTTAAAGAAAGTGCAATTATTATTAATTATACGCCCTGTGGAGGTGACTTATATTGGGCATTATCACATACGGTTTAACTTCGTAAAGCATTCACCACTTAAACCTTGCATGACGGCTATAATTTGCCACGAAATCAATTAAGCTTGGGTAACTTTTCCAGTTGTTATTTTAATGCTTCGCAGGACAGCCAAAGTGCATGCCAAAGGCGATGCAAATATTGTGGCGCGATAGGTGTAATTTTTAAAACAATTTCCGTTTTTGGGGTAATTTTTGGGGCCGAGTGTTTGTTACCAATCAGGGGGTGATATGAATTAAAGGCGATGCCATTATAGTTGGACTGTTCCGCATTTTTCATATGTACTAGGTGGCACAGTGTTGGCTTTTGGACGTATGAGTATTTGAAATACACGTTGCGTGATAATAATCTCAATTAATGCCCATAGAAAAGCCAGCAGGGTTTTTCACAAATTGGAAAACAAAACTTATAAATATCATACCAAATTAGCAGCTCAATTGAGCCTGTCGTGTGACTTATATAATTTAAAATCATTTTATGTTGATAACACTCAATCGCTCTGGGTCCATGTTATTCTAATATTCAGGCATGTCACAGAAACCTAAATCGTAAAATTTTGAAACCAAAACGTTTTTAGCTTCTCCAGAAAAAGGAAAACGATTTGAACCATGACAAAATCTGAAGTGAAGTTGATATTTTAAGTAACTTAAACTACAAATTGAAATGAAATTCTGTTCAAAATTAATTATGAATATTGCTTTTATTAAAAATATACTAAATACGTTGAGTATGATAATTTTAACATCTTTTTTAACGTATAAAGTATCAGGCATGTCAAAGACATATAAAATTGGCAGCCTTAACCAAAAATAAACCCTTAAGCCCCAAAAAAAATATCTGAAGGAAACTCCGCAAAGAAATGTAATTATTTGTTTTAATATTAAAATTAATAACTAATTTTTAGATATTTAAAGGGGCAAGCACAAGAACATCGCTCAGGCAAATTTTTTTATAAATTTTATGGAATGCCACCAAGATATTGCGAGAGGTTACGTGAAATGAGACAAGGTGGTCATACAAAGGATCCGATGCATCCCTTAGACGTCGGCGATCTAATTTAATTTGAGAATGTGCCTTTCTCTCTTCTTCCATCACAGCAACAATCGAAATACCAGGCATATTTTTTGATTTGTTTGTTTGTTAACTTTTTTTTAATTACAATCAGAGTCAAAGTGTGGAGACGTATCGAAATTTTTGACGGCGGTGGGTAAATCAGCTGTTTCTAATTTCAATGCTACCATATTTTTAATAGAAATATTCGATTTCCATTTTTTTCGATTTCACCCAGGAATTTTTGAAGAAGCAAAATTCAAATTCAAATCGTTTTCGTAAAATTTCTGTGACATGCCTGATTGTGTTGTTGTGACAGCTAATAATATTCCACTTATCCGATTTGGAATGTTAACAGCTTAAAAAATTCGGTCACTTTTTTAGAGAACTCAAAAGTTACAGGCTCTTGCCGATGGCAATGGATTATGGACCGCTGTGCAACGTAGCAAAGGCTCAGTGTAGTTTAAAATTTAAATCGGAAGAGAAACACGGATTTTTTTTATAAAATCCACAATTTCTCTATAAAAAAATTAATTTACGCCAACTCATCAATTTCAAATATTTTTCGTAAATAATAGAATCGAGTATTGTAAATTGAATTTCGTAAAAATCCTAACATACGTGCATTTTAAGATTTGTGAAAAATCAACATATTATTAAAATGAAATACCTTCACTAAAGTGTAATGTCTGTGTACTTATTGCAACTCACACCAATTCAATTGTCAAAACAAACAAAAATACATTAGAAAAAAAATTTCAATTTGGCAGACACTTTCTTGTTTAAAAAACTGCAACTGGTTTTCGTTGTTTGAACGAAACGACTGAGCAAATCTTGTTATAAAAAAAGGGGGCTCCCTTCATTTTCATGATCTATATTGCATTATATTTGTAAGACATATGGCTTTTAGTCTTTTCCGATTTTTTATGTTTTTGTTTTATAAAAATTTTAGTTTACATCTCTGAAATTTTCAGTGTTCTAAAGAAAATCTTGATCTCAATTTTTCGTAATTTATTTCAATCAATTTCGATATGGCGTTTTCGTGTTATGACAAAATAAGACTAAAAAAATTAATTTAAACAAGTGGACAAATAGTAAGTTCGGCCGGGCCGAATCTTATATACCCTCCATCATGGATCCTTAAAAAGTCAATAAATAAGAAAACTAACTGAGTTTTTGGGCCGCTCGTGACCCGATAGTCCCAGGAACCCGATCACAAATTTTATCCAAATCATGAAAATAAATGCATATTTGGGTTCGCGAGAAAATTTCGTTGCATTTCGATACCCATATGTCCATGTTTGTCAAGGGACGGTTTTTGGGCCGCTGGTGACCCGATAGTCCCAGAAACCGGATCAAAAAATTTAGGCAAATCATGAAAATAAAGGCATATTTGGGTTCGTGAGTAAATTTCGTTGCACTTCGATACCCATATGCGCATGTTTATCATGGGCCCTTTTTTGGGCCCCAAGGGTCCACGGAACCCATGAGCACGCCCATTTTTGGGATTTTTTCCCCATCTATAAATTATATAAACTTAGAACTTAGATGTAGTGAAAAAAAATATTTGAAAAATTTGATTATGGCCGGAATATATTTAGTCCCGTAAAGGGGAACTTTTTCCCCTTTGGTCCGATATGGCCCATTCTCGAACTTAACCTGCTTATGGGCAAAAAACATCTTCCTACAAAATTTCAGCTTTTTAGCGTTGGTCGTTCGCACTCTATCGTGATTTCAACAGACAACAGACGGACGGACGGACGGACGGACAGACGGACATCGCTAGAATGTCTTAGAATGTTACACTGACCAATAATATATATACTTTATAGGGTCGCAGATCACTCTTTCGAGGTGTTGCAAACGGAATGACAAACTTAGTATATACTCCATCCTATGATGGAGTGTATAAAAAAAAATTTAAATCCTCAAAATAGAAAAAAATTTTGATCAGTACTCAGCGGAACATGGCACATCAGAACTGTACAGTGGTTATTTATTATTTCCGTTGTCCAGTGTTCTTTGGCATTTATAATGATACGCTTTGTTTGATGTGAAATACAGGTTGGGTCATCTGTTGTTAGCGAAATTTTAAGTAAAGTATTTGTTCCACTCACATCATCCCTCTAAAATTCCGTTTTGTGGGACATTTTAGCACCAATTCAAAATTAGTTGAAATTAACCCATAAAAGGCACTTTGCGTTTTGACTTATTCCTGGCAATGAAGTTGAGTTTTGACCTTTGGTTTACTCAGAGACTTATGGTCGAATTTTATGACAAATATTTTTGCAGTACATTTTAACCTGTTATACCCCTATTTTAGGGTTGTTTATGTACCCCTTCCCTTATATGTATTTATGTGCTAGAGTGTTATGATGAGCTAGAGGGTTGAAATGTTCCATCAAATATTTGCCCTGTACTATTCTTTATAAAATTGCTAAAGACAGCCGAAACCTAAAGTCAAAAGATTACGCCGATTCATTATAAAAATGTACAAAAGAGGGAGAACTTCCACCGCTTTATACGTAAACTTTCAAAACGCCGAGACATGTATCATATTTTTACGTTTACAGAACCTTTGTTATTTTTGAAACCCAATTTTTAAATACATTTCCGATGATTGCGGTCCGAATCTCTTCAATGGCAACTTTGATTTCCTGTTTCTAGCTAACCCAGCTGTTTGTCTACAGCTCTTTAAAAAGTAGCCTATGTTAATAGTTTTCCTTACTCAACGTTTTATTTTTTAATTCCCTTTCGGAGATTATTATTCAAACAACCACAGAAAACATTTAAAAGTAATTCTCTTCGACTTATTTGAGTTGTGACTTTCCAGTAAAGCAAAGAATAAACTAGTAACACTTAACGTTCAGCAGATTTTCTTCTTGTACGAAACTAATTTTTTTTCCATTCTGTTTTGCAATTTTGCCGCCAGCCTTAGAATCATAAAACATAAAAACACAGACACACACATTATTTCTCTTTTAACACGCAGATGCGTTTTATGAGGAAATATCCTCAAGCAATATATTCGTGACATTAATTTACATTGTTCTGGGGGCTTTGGATGGCTGGCTGCTAATGCTTTGCTGTCAAAGACAATTAGAAACATCACTCACCAGGCGTATGAGGCGTATGAGTGTTGCTAATATACGGCTGCATAATTGAAATAAATCATACGCCACATCAGTGTGGTACCGCCAAACTGATAAATTACAGAGTAAATGTAATAATGTAGCAAATGTGTTACCCTGGAGAAAATATATTCAATTGGCAAATGACCTCGGCGGCCCGGTAGGTCTCTGGTCAAGTTTTAATAGGCTAATAATCGATTTTGGTTTTGATTTCTTTTTTCATTGTAGTTGTTGTTATTTTGTATTCTTCGGTTTTATAGCCACCACAAATTCATTAGCACTCAATTTACATAAAAAATTTACATTAAAGATAACATTCCCTGTGGTCTGGGGCGAAGGTGAACAACAAGAAATGTTTTTGTTCTCGTTCTCGGGTTTTTCTCTCTTTTTTGGTTTATTTTTCGTTTGTACTAAAAATTAATAATGCTCATGCATCATCGTGTTTGACTGCTACTAAAGATAAGTTATTTGCTTTTGCGGAAGCATCAACGGCGGGCAGCCACAAGTACCAACCATGGAACAACAAAGTGCAGATTCATTTATGAAATTCAGCACATCTTTTTTTCACGTCTGTGAAAACTGTACGTGTGCGTGTACAGAACCACCGAACAAACAAGTCTGAAAAACAAAACAAGAACAAGAACAAAACACATAAACCGTCAAATATATTGCCCGGAAAATGTTCTGTTATTGTTTTAAGGAAACAATGTTTTATTTCTCCCCCTACCATTGCCTCTGTATGCCAAGAACTGTTCAAGAACGGAGACATAACAGTATTTGGGAATCACTAGAGGACGGACAAATTAAACGACTGCGGGTAATTTTGGTCAGTGGTAAACTGTTGCACGATGTGTCTGGATCTTGGGGTAAGTGTGAGAAACCTATGGAAAAATGTAAATATCACGGAATCCTCAATTGCATATTAAGAAACAAGCGGAAAACTTGTCTTATATCTCATATCATTGGGACCTAATAGTCTAGAACCAGCTGCGGACGACTAATACTAATTATAGGGGGCCAGAATTTAACAGATAAACCTGTCTCGACTGTTGACCTGGTCTGAATGCGATAGTCACACACGATACTCTCACACTGCGGCCGACGTTAAACACTCACAACTTCGTTTAACCTGGAAAAATGATTTACTCAAACTTACGATTGAATTACTGTGTGGATAATATTAGTCAGCGACGAATGACATACAGAGGAATGGAATACTATTCATGTTTTAATGCTGTGACTACTTAACACTGAAAGTTGATTCATAAAGAAAATTGATTCAAATCAAACTATTAATTTCAAAAAGTGTTTAAATTACCGCAGAAAACCCTGTGGCGAGCGAGAACAGGGACTATTGTAGAATAGCTCAATGGTTTGGGGGAAACTATCGCCTTTGAGAAACATAAGAACTTTGTTACTGAGATTTTTTTTTAAATATGCTTTATTAGTTAGTATTGGATCTGCTCCTTTGAAGCCTAACAATAAGTATATGAATCTTAAAAATAAATTCAATAGTGAATCCATGTATGGATTTTTTTCTGGGGTTCTCTGGCATTGTGTTGGCAGGAATAACAGAATTGACGTATTCAAATTTTTTATTTTTTTATTTATTTATTTATTATTAATTAAAATACAAAGTAAATTTATATTCTAATTTTGGGTCCAAGGGTAAACCGGGTGACAAAGACCATATGTTTAGATTTTTGCAGCGACAGACCAAAGCCTCTTGTGGGAATCGAACCCACAACCCCCACGCTGATAGGCAAGCACGCTACCAACTCGCCTACCGGGGCGCCTAAAGTATTTAAATTATTTCTCGTGAAGTAGAGTAGTAGACAACTCTATCAAGACTACCGTTCACAAATTAGAGAATTTTAAACCAGATTTGGTTTAAACCTCGTGAAGTAGGTGATATTAATCGCGGAATTTTATGTTCGGTAATGGACTGTCGTTTACGTAGAGTAGAAGACTCTACTCTAGGTAGAAGCAGTAACCTCCATAGTCGTATTAAACGCGGTATTTGTTAGTATTTTTCTAGACTGTCGATTCGTAGAGGAGGCAACTCAGTGAGTTGTTGAGGCAGTGTCAATCCTAGCATGATATTATTCGCGGTATTTGTTAGTTTGTTTCTAGACTGTCGTTACGCAAAGTAGACAACTCCACACAGTCAGTTGTTATGATGATACCGGTGTTCAGCGCTATTCGATGGTAGTTGAGAACTATTTTTACTTTACCTCAACGATGTCCAACGGTGGAGGCAGAAGACTAAAATAATTATTTTCAGTTGAGAACATCTGTCGCTCAACTGTCTAAAGTCATGAGGTCTACTTAATAATTGTCTAGCCAATATATTGTAATGACGTTCTAGTTTGTGTTGGAGCTTTCTCTTGATGTGTAGGATTGCATTTTTGACTAGAGGTATATTCAAGTCTTTGTGAATGTTTTCTTTTCTCATATACCAGGGTGCACCGGTAATTAACTGCAAAGTTTTCGACTGGACTCGTTGCTCGAACTTGTTTTTCCCCATAGCTGTGCGAGGACATCTGCCGTGAATAGCAGGTTCGGGTAGGGCCGAGTATACTACCCTGGGGAAAACCGGCTAGTATTTGACGGTCATCCGTAATGTGTATTCCACATTTGACTCTATATCTGCTATATGATTCAAGGAGGTGGTGTGTATTTCCGGCATATTTACGAATTTTACAATTCAATCTGACGTGCCATATTTTATCAAATGCTTCGGAGACGTCTAGAAAAACGGCGCAGCAATATTTCCGACCTTCAAAAGCTTTTTCGATTTCTTGGGCCAGAAGGTTGACCTGTTGTCCTTCACGGAAACCAAACTGATGGTCTGGTATCTCTTTTCTCGACACGAGGAAAGGTCGTAATTTTAGCAGAAGAACCTTTTCGAATAGTTTTGGTAAGCAGGGAAGCAGGCTAATAGGTCTATATGGGGATAATTTAATCGCAGTATCGAGTAAATGTGCCAGCAATAATACAGCAATATATGACAGTTCAAGGATCATTTTTGGCGTAACGAGGTCAAATCCGGGAGCTTTACCCGTTCTTGCGGTTTCTCTTATAACATGCATGTAAACAATGGAATTTTGGCAGATTCTTTATCGACTGGTGGTTGAAAGTTATTTGTAGCGGGATTTGGACGAAATACGTGATCAATATGGTTTGCGTATATGTTGGCTTTATACTCTTCCGATGTTGCCCATCCGCCGTTTTCGTTACGTATAGGAAAGTTGGTCTCTGTTGGAATACTCGTATTTCGTATTGTTTTCCATAAGGAAAACTGAGAAAATGATTTTCTGATTAACTGCGAAAAAATTGTCTTTAAAAAGCTCGTGCAGAATGCATTTTTAATTTCAAAAATTAACTTGTACAACAAGCGAGGAGAATAAATTTAAATTGTCGTTTTGTAAACGCCCGAATACATACTGTACAATTAACTCCGAAAAGGTTCAAGTTCAATATCTAGAGAAATCGATGGCATTTACGAGATGGAAAAGAAGACTGAAAAATCTTGTTTATGGTCTTAAGCAGGCCTGAGAAGTCGAAGTCTGGCAAACGAGCCCTGAGTCGAATTTATTCGTAAAATAAATAAATGTTGAAAAATTGATCTGTAAATTATTTTAAATCTTTGCCTTTAGGATTTTTCAACTCGAATGACAATTTCAGAGTTATAAACATTTAAAGTCGAAAAACTTTTATTTTCGTAAATTTGCTTGTTTTTAAAAAATCATAAAAAAATGGCATAAACCCATAATAATTTAGTTATTTTTGTAAAAAATTATTTCAGGAAAATTGTACAACTTGTTTTTGAGTTATGACAAAAAAAAATTAAAAAGAACCTATCCAAAGCAAAAAAAAACTGTCGACCATTTTTGGACTCAGGCGACCACACATTACAACTTTTTGTTGCATAGTGTAAACGTGCTCCAAAACGTTCCACTAAATCCGAAATGGTTCCAAGTCCATTAGTGAAAATCCTCCATACACGTTGGAAAAAAGGTAATTTTTATTCAATTTCAGCAAACAAATTATTCACCGAACACTTATATCTGTGGCCTTTTGACAAAACAACCTCTTTCAAAACCTGCAATTTTACAGGAGAACGAAAAAACTGTTAAAATATCTAACAACTTTGATTTTGAAATATTTGGTGAAAATGTGAAAGTGTAGTATTAAATTTAAATACTAAATTGATGTGAAGATATCAATAATTCTATTCTAATGCCAACAGATTTTCAGAAAAAAAAAGATAGGTTGTTTTGTCGAAATTGTTTTCAACAAAAAAATTAACCTACATTACACAAGTTGTTTTGTGAAAATGGTTTTAAACAAAAACGTGATTCATATTTTGCGCTTATCTCAAGGCAAGTTTTTTTGTTAAAATGGAACTAATAAAAAAAGTCGAAATAGGTTATTTTAACAAATATTATTGTATTTAATATTACATAAATACTTGAATTCAATTAGACAATATTGGTAAAAAATTATATTTTTGTAGGGAAAACAAATTATAAGTTTAACAAAAAAGTATTCAAAAGGAAGGAAACAAAAACTGTAACTCTACACATTTTAAAAGCATAATTATATTATTGAATACCTTCATCATCGTCAATGTCTGGGTGAACTTCAATGGGGATATCACCTTCCGCCTTAATATTGTGATACAAGCTGTGGTAATTTGTACCAATTAATGGCAACATATCTAACAAATCTTTATTTTTATTTTGTGATACAGGCAAAGGGGAATTGTAGCTTTTGGCCAATTGGGGAGATGGTTCTTTACGGCGACGCGAGTTTATATCTAGCATCTGAAATGACTCTTCTGGGTGTAATGACAATTTGTACTGCAAAACTCCTGGCTTGCTTTTTTCGTATCTTAGCCATCGAACGTTTTTCCACTCAAACTTCTCACCTAAAAATCAGAAGATTAAAAAATAATATTGTGTTCCATGTATATTTGTCCTTTAGTAGTGCACGAAAATCGAAGAAATCCTCTTGTCTTAATTCATGGACAATATAATTTTTATTGGTCTCCGATATTAAGTTTGCCCAATCGTGTGAATGTTCAATAGATCCGAAGAAATTTTTTCTTTTCTTTTCTATTTGCGCATGTACAGAATCACACTCAAGATGCGTATGACCCACGACAAGAAATTTATGATCAATAAGTTGAATACTTGCGTGATCTTCCAAAACTTTCTCAAACATTGCGCAAAGATATGAGTTGCGGTTCTGACCAGGACATGAATCACTATATAAAACAATATGACGAACTGAATTTGGTAAATCCAACAGACATTTAAATAAGCAAGACCCAATATCATTTGCACCCCGCTTTGCAATGGTTTCGTTCCATATATAGCACAAGGCTTTTTTCGTTGCTCCATCATGTACGGTTAAGTTAAAAGTCCACAATGGTCTCTTGTATAAAAACAAAGCAGCACGTAAATAAGGAGTCGGAAGACATTGTTGTAAGTCAAATGTGAACATTTTTATATTTTCACTATTTATTGCGAGTTCCTTTTCTTTTTTCTTACTTTCATACGAAAAATTTGCATCGTCATGATGTTTTTTTTGTTGTAACTTCATCAATTTTTTTTCATCTTCGTCGACAGAGTTTCTTATTTTGGATTTAAAGAGTTCGCATGTATTACACAGATCAAGCTGAGGTTTCTTGAACTTAATATCCAGGGTAGTAAATATATCTCTATATTTTGATTCCGATACACAATCAGAGTATTTTTCAGTATATAACCGGTATAATGTTGCCAAGTTAAGACCACGTTCAAAATATAATTGATTGGTATGTCGACAACTGTAGTGATTTTCGTACTTCGGAATGCTGTTTATATGATCTATAACTTCATTATATTTATCAATCGACAGTTTATGGGGTGGATCATGTTTTCCACGTCTATCAGCTGGTATAACTCCTCCAGAAATTCGTTTTATTTTATGTAAATTCACTGTTTTAATAGCCTGGATTGTTTCTCCGTATATTTTTCGAAAGCATTTATGACATACCCGAATCTTTTGTCCATTTTTTTCACAATGGTATTTGTACACATATTGTCGGTTTCGTGGTCTCGAAGCTTTTATAAGAGTCGCAGTTTTCTTGTTCTCTATAGCAATCATTTGCGAAATAAATAGACGTCGTTTTCTATAGTCTCCAAGATTCCAATAGGTTTTAAATATATGTTTTTGTTCATCTATGATATACATGAGTCGTCTTGCAATTTATGATCCTACAAATAACTAATGGAGTCTTATTTTTTGTCGCTAGCAATGATTTACATGCCAATGGCTGCTTTTGTGTTTTTTAAACGTGGTGTTGGCTGCAAAATTTATACCACGCATGAACTCCAAAACAACTTCTTTTGATCAAAATATTTATTTTCAAGCCCACAAAAACACTTCTTTGCAAACAATATTTTACTTTTTATCAGTTTTTGTTTTCACATAAGAACTTCTTTTCACACAAGTCGTTTTGTCAAAATTAATGTTCTCTATAAACCATTTACAAATTTATCTTGTCTCAAACAAGTTACACATTTTCTAAATTTCAGTTTTGATAAAACAACTTCTTTGAAGAGAAGTTGTTTTGTTAAAACCAAATGTATATATGCAAACAAATATTAAATACAATTTAGATGATTTGTCAAAAGGATATAACAATTTTATTTCTTGCATTTTAGAAAATTTTTAAACTCTTTCAGACAAGATATTTTATCAAATTTTTTTTTCCAAATATAATGAAAGAAGTTGATTTGCCAATAACTGTATATTTTTAACCAAATTACGTAGGAATACATGGATTACACCAAAAGAACCGTCTTTAAAATTTATATTTAATATAAAAATCTTGCAAAAATGTCTTGTTTCGAGAGAAGTTGTTTTGTCAAAAGTCCACAGATATATTTGTCCGTAACACAAATATTAACTTGGTCTCTATATCCCTATATCTTATTTTCTCGGTTATTATTACTCTATCCAAGAGGCAAACAAATATGAAAACTTTTTGAATTTAATATGTTTATTGTGTGTTTTTTTTTCTCAAAAAAATTATATTTTATTTTAAGTTTTACTCCATACAAGCTCCAAACACACAATTTGCTTGTGTGCAAACATTTAAAAATATCGATTTCTTATGAAAATTATATCTTATAGTTTTGAGAGTGAGAAAAAAATCAGATGCATTGCTCACTTTTCATTAAATCCGCTTCGGAGAATGTGTGCTGATTTCAATTTCTTTTTTGAACTAATCTTATTTCTAAAATCTTAAATCTATTATAATTTTTCATTTAAACAGACAGTCTTGGTAGAACTTGAACTAGCAAACATTACAGCGTACTATTTTAAATATTTGGTGTCGTTAACTTTAATTTTATAAATTGTGGTCATGGGTACCAAACACCTTCATCAATATATTCATTTCTATTCATTCTACATTACGACACCCGCTTCAATCTAAAATCAAAACAACTGAATAATCGACCAACACATAAGTGAATACAGGACACTGTTTGATGTTTGAAACCAAGCCATGTACAGTAGGGTGGAGTGAAATTCAAAAAAAAAAAGTTAACCTCGGAAAGAGATGTAGTCTGGGGTCCTAATGAGGGGAAAAATAAAGAAAAAAAATTAAAAACAATTTTAGGGGTCGCGCCACTCCCTCGAAATTTGGAAATTATCGCTATTTTGGCGTTGATTTTAGAAAAATCCTAAAAAGTTTTATGTCAATAAATATTTGCAATAGCGTAAACAATGAAATAAGGGTATGAAAAAATTTAAAAAAAATTTTCTCATTGTTCAAAAATTTCAAAAAGTAAAATAAGTCAAATCGTCCCTTCTTCAGAAAATTGACTGAACAATGAAATCGCCACCAAAGCTACAAATATTAGTCGATTATCCTCATATTTGCCTCAAATACTTTTGTTTGGGCACTGAACAAGCTCAAACTTTTAAATTTCGAATAAGTTAAGTCGTTCATTTTTAGGATTTTTCTAAAATCAACGCCAAAATAGCGATAATTTCCAAATTTCGAGGGAGTGGCGCGACCCCTAAAATTTTTTTAAAATTTTTTTCTTTATTTTTCCCCTCATTAGGACCCCAGACTACATCTCTTTCCGAGGTTAACTTTTTCAAATCAAAAAAAAAAGCATGTTTTCACTCCACCCTAATGTACAGTGTTCACATATGAAAATGTCGTTTTTGTTGAGTACACGGGGTTCACTCGTTATTTCGGTAGCTGCCACTTTTCCAGCTTTTATTCTTTGACATTTGACAAGTAGAAACTAAAAATTTCCGCATCGTGTTATCTCTCGAAGAGGTGATCACAATTGGCCATCGAGATCTTGTGATTTAACACCTTGCGACTTCTTTCTCGTGAAAGAAAAGGTCTACGCCAACAGCCCAGCGTCGATTCAAGACCTCAACGATGGAATTCGTGAGGCTATCGAGGACATAGGGCAGCCACTTTGCGATTTGGTTATGGCAAATTTCATAAAACGGATATGGTCCTCTAAGCGTAGTCGTGGTGGCCATTTGGCTGATGCGCTTTTTTTTATTATTAACGGCATACCTTCCTTTTTATTGTGAAATAAACATCCGATCATTTATCTCAAAAAATTTAATTTTTCTATGAATACGAATGTATCGTTGCGTAGCGGTTGTATTCTTCCGACCGGCAGAATGTTCAAAGATTAACACGTTCTATGGTGCGGTTGAAGTGGCTGCATTTGAGAGTGTTATTCTCAAGCAGATGCACAGCGACCTAAGTGGCCATGAGGAGAACAGGGCATGTGATAAGATCAACGGCTTCCACACACACACACACTCGAACTATTGTTCTCTGCTTTAGAGTGTGGTAATAATGTTAGTCACTTGTAAATGTATTTATTGTGTAGAACAATGATATCAAAGTTTATTACAAACATCCAGAAAGCACATATCATTTATAGAAATAATCTGTGTCTTCTTTACATACACTGTTTATTCATTTCCAGCATTCGGTTTATTCGTTTTGGTTCGTATAAAAGAATAGAGTATATGATTAAGACAGTGAGTACTCAGTGTACTCGTTGTCGTTTCACCAAACATGTTGTAGGGAATGGTAAACTTGAACATGGATAGGAGCATAGACCTCATAAATCTTCATCGGTATGAAAATAGACAAACTAAAATTACATTTAACATTTTAACATTGGACCAATGTTAACCTTTGGATGTATTTCGATGTCTTACATTAGAAAGGGCGTAACTGGATTTTGTTCAAAATCGCATTTTTAACATATTTTGGTAGGCCATACATATCCCACAAAAATTTCAGGGCTTTGTGATCAAAAATACCGGATTTATTGCCCCTTTTGCAAAAGGGCGTAACCAAAATCCAAAACAAAAAAATAGTTTTATGTCTGAAGTTTTTTGTTTTTTCAAATGTTATAAAGTGTTACCTAAAGTTACGAAAATGCGGGTTACGCCCTTTCTAAATTAAGCCATCGATTTTCACTATTTTTACTATATCAGATCGAGGGTTTTTCTTCTCTTTAGATATCTGTGACCATGTTGGATCATTTTTGTGACAGTACGTTGGAGACTTGTAGTTGGATTATCTTTGGTATCATGATGACAGCTGTTCGCCGATTGCGTTATCAGCGTTCTCGGCCATCTCAATGTTCATTAACAGGACCGATGTTCATTAACAATTAAGGCCAGGTCACCAAGGGAATTAGGTGGACATGCGCTAAGGCGAGGCAAGCCGAGGCAGCCACATAAATAAAATCGTGGCTTGTTCCTTGGAATAAACCAATAACATGGCAAACTTTTTTTTTTTAATTAAAAACTCTTGTATTTTGCACTTATTCTTACAAATAGAAACCTCGAAATAAATTGAATTCACTGGGTATCCAATTTATTTTCGAGGTTTCTATTTTCTGACATAGCCTCTATTGATAGAAAAATAACAATTTAACAACCTATTCACCTGAGGACATGGACTTTGTGGCTATTTTCAATTCATCTTCATTGTGTTTGCTCGCACAACAATATTTTTTTTAAGTTTTGTGTAGAAAAAAAATAATTTTCTTCTTCTACGTATCTGCGGTTGTTTATCACACTTATGGTACAATTTGAACACATACACACACACACACACAAATCCTTATGTAATGCATGCATGTGTGTGTGTGACTATTGTTTCCAAATATGCGTGTGTGTCTGTTATGAGAAATGTTTTTGTTGTTGTCTGCTTTGCAACTGATAAGCCACAATTTTGTTTGTTGCTTTTGTTGCATACCCACATTGTTTTCCCGTTTTCCTTCTTTGATGCGTGTGAGTGTGTATGAGTGAGTATTGTGCTCGTTTGTTTGTTTTTTTCTGTCAATGGTTTCACATGTGTCGGTAGTTTGGTCACAGACTCAAGGAAAAATGCTTGTTGACAATAGCTTTTGAGATCTACACAAATTCTTCACAAGGGCACAATAGCTTATCCCGGCAAACCAATCCGAAAGTGTCCCAGTTTATTGGTGTGTTTTTGCAATACGAGTCCTTGCTTTTCGTTAGAGGTACATACGATTGATATGCGTCTAGTAATTCTGCATTTGGAACTTTTTTCAGTTCTCATTCTAGAGAAGTCAGCTTTTTATTATTTTTTTAAAATGAGTGGTTGTTTTTTTTTGGGTGTAAAACAACGTTTTGTTTTTGAGTGGAGTGCATTCCACTTCTGCATCCCATTGGTTTGGTTAAATTCAATTTCACAAACGTTTCCCCTCTCCCTTTGTCCATTGGATTTTTTTTTATTGTTTAAATTGAAATAAAAATTTACATTTTTTCGTGTCTTTAGGTTTTTTTTTCTCCAACTTTGTATGTATGCTTTTAAACAATTTTAACACATTCCTCAAATATTCCTTGCATATCCTTCGCACAGAAATTCTTTCTGGAAATTGTGTTTTCATTGAGGATTGAGAAGTGTTTTTATAAAACACTTTTTCAATTAAATCGTGTGTACTTTTTGTAAATTACCTCAAGTCAAAAGTTAACAGGATGTTGCATTCAAATAAAATGTTTACCTGCAAAGAGAGAAGAAAACCAACAGATGTCATATTTATTAAAAGACTTTTAATTAAAACTTGTGCAACGAAAAAACAACAACTGTATATGAATATGAAAGCACTTGACTTTGCGGTGTGATATGTTGTGAGTAGCAGAATGTGTAGTCCTTTTTTTTGTTACTGCCAACAAATGATATACAAATACTGATATTATAGTAAAAGCCAATGCTGAGTTATTGAAAAACATTTTGTTTTTTTCGAATTTTAAATTTGAGCTAAGAAGAGAGTATCATGGGTTGTGATGACTGTTCGCACATTTCGAACATAGGCTTCTCATGTACAAACAAAGTTTTTGTAAAGAACATTAGAACATTGTGTAAATTATTATTTTTGCGGAGATAGATTCACTCATACAATTGAGCCAGTGAACAAAATTGTACTACGATTGTCTTTCTGTTAAACGATGCCTTAGAGAAATGCTGTTGTGTAGTCGGATTCCATAAGCAAAAAAAAACTTTTCATAAAATTAAATAAATCTACGCTGAAGATCACTAATATAACTGGATGGGCGGACAACACATGAGGTCCGGCTGGAAACTCTCCTCAATGCAAGTAGTGGCCGGCATGACCTTTCCTATGCTATCCTAACCTTTTCGAAACTAAAGAGCTCTTAGTCTCATGCTACACATTTTCCATTCACCATTCAACAACCCTTCACTACAAAACATCATGAGTTATTTTCGTTTGAAATGCCGGGCATACTCGCAAGCATCACGATTCGTTAACGTGTGTGGGGAACTCACGAAATCGTCTTATCATAGGTTAGGACGAATGAGTGGTCATGGGTCAGGGATATACCTATTGTGATACCGTTGAAATAAAGGATGTAGAGGAGGAAATTGGAGAGCGAGCTAGGAGTGGTAGGTGATTTTAATAAATGTAGATGCATGGCGACTTTACGCGTAAGAGAGTAATCTCTAAGCCATGTAGAACTTCTCTAGAAAAGCATTAGCCGTTGGGAGCCGGCTTTAAACAGTCAGTCCCGGTCTGTGAGTATACAAATTTTATCGTACACAGCTCACGGATTCGAGTGCGGTTCCCCGCCAGTTCATTCAGGGAAGTTTAAGGGTAATACGTAAGTAAGGTGCATAAGAGAAACGTTAATTAACTGGTTGACATCATCAAGGAAGCTGTTGTTAATAAAAGTGCGACGAAGTTCTTGTATATCCTGTGTATCCTGCTTCCTGTTCTCTTCCTGTCATTATCACCGTAAAAACCTGAACCATGTTACGCTACGGCCTCTTTAGACTAACCGAGATCTGATCATCAAGCTCAACCAGCAGGAACGTTTTTTAGCATTATAGATGTATGTTAGGGTGGAGTGAAAAGAAAATAGTCACACTCAGAAAGATATGTTGTTTGCGACCCTTACAAGGGATGAATATGGATTTTTTTTAGATTACCATTTATAAGGGATTAATATGGATTTTTTTTTTAAAATTTTAAGGAGATTGTCTTCCCGTGAATTTGTGATATATTCATAATTTTGGTGCTGATTTCAAACTTTGGTTGTTCTTAGAGTATCAGGTCAATAAATGTTCACGATTTTAAATTTTCAAATTAGAAAAGAATGTATGTTTTCACTCCACTTTAATGTATATGGTATCATAACTTTTTGTTTGCGGTCACGGCACCCGTTTGCAATGCAACACCACACTCAAACAACCCCGTCTGCAACACAATACTCCCCGAAGGGTTGCACCTGCTGATCCAGCCGCAACAGATTTTGGTAGGTCTTGACCACCCATGGTCTCGTACTTCCATCAGTCCTCGAACTTCCATATACTCCCAGTTTCATTCCCATATGGCCGAGGAACCGCTTCCTCCATGCAGTATCTTCAGTTGTCCTCGCCATATAAAGTCCTACACTTAGTCAACTTGGTTGTAGAATGCTAAGTAAAGGGTGTTTTTTATTGGGGTATAGAACTTTAAGTTGGCATCACTTTTTTAACTGGCGGCCATTTTGTCAGCTGTCAAGTGATTAATATTTAGTTTGGTTTGCCATTTCATCATGAACGGGTTGACAAAAGAACAACGCTTGCAAATCGTGCAAATTTATTTCGAAAGTAATGGTTCAGTTCGCGAAGTTCACCGCAAGCTCCGTCCATTTTATGGTCGACATAATCGTCCAACAGAGCAATTAATCCGGTTAACCATGGATCGTTTTCGCACTACGTTTACTCTATGTGATAATACGCATCCGCAGAGACGTCGAACAGTGCGCACCGAAGAAACAATTGCCGCTGTAGAGCAAAGTGTTGAAGAGAACCCGAATGAATCGATTCGCCACAGTACACAGCAATTGGAGCTTTGTCCATCAACTTTATGGAAGATTTTGCGCAAAGATCTTGGCTTGCGACCTTACAAGATCCAGCTTGTGCAAGAATTAAAGCCGCGAGACCATGCAATACGTCGTGATTTTGGTGTATGGGCCGAAAATGAGATTCATCTCGATGCTCATTTTCATCACAAAATTTTGTTCAGTGAAATTGGACCTGTAGAATTGGCTTTATTCGAGCCAGCCACATGCCCGAAATCATATTGAAACATTATTGGCATAAAATTATCCTTGCAATAAAGCCAAATTGATGGACATTAAAACGATTTTCTTGTATTTTATTTTAATTCGAAGTTCTATACCTCAATAAAAAACACCCTTTATTCACTTAATCCTAGTTGGCAGTATTGCTGGACTTAGTGTATCGCATTATCTGGATATTTCACCACGTTTGACTCGTTAACACATTTACCTTTTTGCCAATCTGGTTTAGTGAAACAGTAAAAGTTGTTTATCTGGTTGACTCGCTAATGCAGAGCCCTTGCTCTCCTCGAAGTGTGGCGACCCAGAATATTGCAACCTTGAGTTGTTCGACTTGTTTGAGCAATTTAATACATTCTAAAGTACAACTAGAGTTGCTTGTACAGGAGTAAAGGTCTTGTGAGTGAGTGGCGAATGACTATCCACGTATATTTTTATCTTCATGTTCGTGGCGGAAATCAACTTGACTGCTCGTGTATTGCGATTATCTCAGCATGGAACATACTACAATTACTTGATAATCTTTATTAGGTTTTTATCTGTAGAGGTTCTGTGAAACCTACTGAGAACGTTTTCGTTACATGAAGACTGTTTTCTGATCCCCTTATCTGACTTCCCATGCATTGTTTGGCGATGTGGCGTTCTATGTTTTCTTGAATACAATTATCGGTCTGTTGTTGGGTTTCCTTCTCATCCATAGGTCTATTTTCATGGAGTAAGAGCAACTTCCGCTGTTCAATTGTTAAGATGGATGTCTACGGGTGGGATATGGAGTATTGTTTATACTCGTATCGATGCTTGTGACGCAGACTACGGTGCTTTTACCAGTCTCTCGAAAAAGAATGCAATGCATTTGATATTCATCTAATTGGGACTCTAAGGAACTTAGCATTAGAGACTCACCCCCTAAAAGACGCTTCAACGGCAGTAGAATTTTTACAGATTTATTCGCAACAGGTTGGCGAAAAATAAGAAGACAAAAACCAGATATCCTATGATATTGGGCGAAGAATACTTGCTACCACAACGGCTGCTCTTGATGGAGTCAAGTAATGTATACTTCCTATGGAACCTATGAAATATTTTCGAAGTACTTGCGGATTGTGTGTGTTTGACATGATGCGAAACTGTCGCGAAAAAATCCTCAGTCTTCTTTGGCTTGATCTTCGTGTAACCGTCAAGCGTTTCTTTTTCGGCTTGTGTGCTCCCTACACCGAGCCAAAAGTACAACGATTTTTTTAACCATGTGTCTGGTTAATTTTTTCATGGTAAATATTTGATTACAAAGTCAAAATAACGTTATATAAGGTCAAATTTACATGAAAAATAGTTGAGTTAACATTGTATAAGGTTGATTTTTTTTCGAGAGAGGCTAAAAAATGTGCGAAATAAACAACAGTTCAAAGATCATTCAGCTCTGTTGTGTCGAAGTTCTTGAACTGCTTTGTGTTAGACGAAGTTCAGTATTACTTATGTTACACGAAGGTGCAACAAATGCGATTATCTCTCCCACTCCTTTTCCACTCTTCTTTTTCTCTCAAATGTGAGCACTTAATCTCGCTTTTTCAAAAAAACCACCACCAAATGCAATCTTCACTGCTTGTTGAGCTGTTGCTTTGTAATGCACGTAACCTTCCTTCCGAAACCTTGCCTGCAATCAAAGCAAACACAATTCGTGAAGCTTTTTTGGAAAATTTATATTTCTGCAAAGAAATAATAATAAATCAACGATCTCGAACAACAGAAACAAACACTAGTATTTAATAATATTAACGATTTCGTGGTTAAACTGAGCATGCGTTGTTTCAATAAATTAACAATGAAACTTTTATATGAACAATTTTCATGGCTAAAAATTCAACAATGCATTGTTAAAACAACAATAATTATTTTTATATCAACCAGTTTCATGGTTAAAAAATTCAACCAGGGAGTAGTTAAATTAACTATTATTATTGTTAAATACCAGTCAACAAGAAGATGTTCAAATTAACCATATATAACGTAGACTCCAAATCATGTTTATTTATGGTTAACTTAACCTTATATAAGGTTAATTTTTCTCTCTGTGTAGAGCTTTGTCTAGTTTTTTACTTTTGCGAATTACAAGTCGATTTAAGTCGACTTTTTAATTGAAAATAGTATAATTTTAGTCAAACTTATAGAAATTAAAGTTTAAAACGTAACAAATGATAACATGATAAAAACAGATCAATTCATTTCCACTTTATGGTATATGTAGACAAAAAGTCTACATTAATTTGAACCACATATCCTGTGGTTCGATGAAAGAAAAGACCATCGGAATACATTTGCTAAGAGTTATTTTCAGTATGAAAGTCTTCAGAATGTCTGTTACTCAATTTCATCTCCTGTAAGCATATTTGGTGATTCAGATCGTGAAATTGTGTCATTACGCACTTGGAGAATAACCCTGGTTAACATTTCGCAACAGCAATTACACCGGGTCCTATAACGGTTATTTATCGCTGATTGTCTTTGAAGAGATTTGAGTTCTTTGGTAGGCATCTCCCTGCTCCTAAAGAAGCGAACCATACCTTCAGAAGGAATCGTCAGGTTGCTGTAGAAACTCATGTTCAGCTGCAGTTTCTGCTATATTTTACTTCTATTTGGAGAATTTTGTAAATGGTGGGCAAAAAATATCAAATGGCCGCCATAATATTAGCTCCACTGACCGACAAAACATATATTCAATTAAACTAAAAAAGTCGACAACAAAAAGTCGATTTCCTCGACTTTTTCATAATCAATAGTCGACTTCATTTTTCACCATTTTTGTAGCAAAAAGTCACTTCATCGACTTTTCGTGAGTCGATTCAAGATAGACAAAGTCCACCGTCACCGTCTCGACGATTCAAATGCCTGTCTAAACTAAGTGACTTCCTTTCTGGTGACTATTACTCGGACAACAAGAGCCGAACCCGACGTCAATCATATCCAACAACAAGAATGGCACAGCTTTATCCCATATATCGTTATATCGTCCTGTCATTCATTACATTGACTGGCATAGAGTAATTGCAACTATTGGCTTTCCTAATTTCCTATATCCAGGTTTCCATCTACTGCCTGTCCATATTTTGCAAGTATCATATTTATAAAAAGATCCTTACCATTGTATATATTTTTTTGAAGATCTTTTCCTAATTGAATTCCTTACAATGGATATGCTAATTGAAATGAATGCATGCATATAAAAACAGAGTAGCAGCAGCGAAAGAACAAAGGCAAACATTAAAACAAAACGTCCCCATGATTACCCTCACATTATTTGCCCCGAAGAATATCATTACCAACGGCGGCTACACAGAACGAAACCTTGGATTTGTTCACGTTTCCTGTTTTTCTTCTATTTAAATATGAATTTCCGGTTCGGGGTGTCTTTTTCTTTCTGTTTTCCCTACAGACGGACGGACGGAGTTAAATTGACAAAAAAAAACGAGTATTTTTTCTTGTACACAAATCACGTAATACATTTCGATTTTGTTTTTTTGGCAACATTTTGGTTGACATTTTTTCTATTTTTTTTTTTTAGTCATTCAGTGTGCCATATACTATTCTAGTTGGAGCTGTCGGTTAATGGGTGGGGGGGGGGAATGATCTATACAAAGTTTTGGGGGCAAATATAAATTATTTACATTTCAGCTAACAAGTGACAGACATGACTGGAAGCTAAATTTTTCAATAGTCGTTCTTAGTCATTGTCCTCATTTTATTCGTATTTAACTTAAACGAAGCTTATTTAAGACATCAAATATCTTCTATGGCTAAAGTGTAGTTTTGGGGCCGGGGGCGTTTTGGCAGTGTGGTTGATTTTTTGATTTATATAAGTTTAAATAATTTCAATATCATTAGAATAAGGGAAGAGAAAAAGAAACAAGTTGTGAATAAATCATTTGAAAAATAATGATTTCAATTCGTCAGATTGGGTTTTTTCCAATGAGTTGCTTGTTGACAATGCAAAAACCATGAAAGCACATGACAAACACTGGGAAATTAGTAGTTTAATTTAGTTTGAGTTTAGGAAAAGAACATTGCCCGTATTGGGATAAAGGAGTAAAATATAGTAGCAAATATAGCGATGGGTTTAACGGTTAAGTTGGGTTAGACAGGGTGGTTCATTCGAAGCACTGCGAGATCCATAGGGTCAATTGCGAGTCCCTTCTTTGTAGCAGAAAGTAAAAGAGAACGGTTTTAAAGAATAAGAAACATGTAGTGTAGAAATTGAGTGAAATGGGTGTGAAAATATAGAAATGGGAAACATTGGACAGTGTGTGCGGTGTGTTCGCTGGTTCATTAGTCTGTTGGTTCCCGCATCCCCCGTCGTTCAATTATTTCATACCCCTAACGACGCTTATTAAGTCTTCACTCCATGTTCTACTATATCCAACTCATGTTCATCCTGTCACCTCCTGAAGAAGTCTGGAGATCGGTTCGAGCCTCCTTCTAAATTACCTTTCGTACAACAAAATCTAGTACTCCAGTTCTCGAGTATTCTTCTACGTTCTAAAGAAGTATCTGATTGGCGGTTGAACGGATCTGTCCGCTTCCTCAACATGAATAGCCGAGCCTGTTCGATCCAACTCATCTGCGATTTCATCCCCTTCAATATTACCGTGCCCTAGCTCCCGGGGTAAGCCTACAAATTAAGCCATCAAAATTAGGACTGTGGAGTCGGAGTCTGACTAATTTGCCTGGGGTCGGATCGAAACATTTGCTCGACTCCGAGTTTTATAATAAAATTGAAACAATTTAATCTGTTAATCTTTTTTCAAATGTGAAATATGTCAATGTTTGGTGTCTTCATTTAATGATGTTTGGTGTGGTAGATAGTGTGTGCGACTATCAAACAGCAGAACCCAGGTTCGAAACCTGCTGAGACCATCAAACATTTTTCACATTAATCTCTAAGCCATGTAAAACATCTCTAGAAAAGCGTTTATGTGAGTATACAAATTATATCTTGCACAGCTCATTGATTCGAGAGGAGTCCCCCGTCAGTTCCTTCATGGAATGTTAAGGGAAATAAGTAAGTAAGTTGTTTGGAAATACTTAAAAAGTCACTGAGGGCTAAATCCGAGAATATGGCTGTTGGGGTGGCAATTGTTATGGAAAAAGTTATGGAGTGTTTTCAGAATGTGAGCGTACTAGCTGCTGTTTTTGCTTCAAATTAATAAGAGATTTACAGCTTTTTATACCCTCAACCTACGGGTAGGAGGGTATATATCATTTGATACGGCTCAAAAGTGTAACACATAGAACCCAGGTGTCTTTGAACCAAATTCGATTCATGACTTTCTGAATCGTTTGAGCCATGTCCGTCTGTTCGTCTGTCTGTCCTGCTGGTACGCACGATAACTTTCGAAAGAGTTAAACAATCGCTTTGAAATTTGGCATGGGTTAATATTTTCCCAAAACTGCTTATGGGATTGCAGATGGGATATACGGCCACACCCCTTCGGGTACCTCCCATACAAATCGTCTATTTCGCCCACTTTAGTAATCGTGTAATAATATCAATACGCCCACACCCATCTTGGCCAAATTACGTATTTGGTAAAAGTACTACTGGATAAAGTTTCGGACAAAAAATTGGAAGTCTGGCAACTCCCCTTCTGGTACCTCCCATACAAATGTACCATATCGCCTACATTAGAAATCGTGTATCAATATCAATATGCCCAACGCTATCTTGCCCAAATTTTGTATTTAGTAAAGCTATAGCTAGACAAAGTTTTGGACAAAAACTTGGAAGTCTGGCAACTCCACTTCTGGTACCTCCCATACAAATGTACCATATCGCCTACATTAGAAATCGTGTATCAATATCAATATGCCCAACGATATCTTGCCCAAATTTTGTATTTAGTAAAGCTATAGCTAGACAAAGTTTTGGACAAAAACTTGGAAGTCTGGCAACTCCCCTTCTGGTACCTCCCATACAAATGTACCATATCGCCTACATTAGAAATCGTGTATCAATATCAATATGCCCAACGCTATCTTGCCCAAATTTTGTATTTAGTAAAGCTATAGCTAGACAAAGTTTTGGACAAAAAATTGGAAGTCTGGCAACTCCCCTTCTGGTACCTCCCATACAAATGTACCATATCGCCTACATTAGAAATCGTGTATCAATATCAATATGCCCAACGCTATCTTGCCCAAATTTTGTATTTAGTAAAGCTATAGCTAGACAAAGTTTTGGACAAAAACTTGGAAGTCTGGCAACTCCCCTTGTGGTTTTCTATAACATGCGGTATTTTGCGGTTGCTATTATGGAATATGAGACTTGTATGTTTTTACTAAGGGTGAGTGTATATATAAGTCGGTTTACCCGACTGCAACTTTTTCACTGGTTCTTGAGCAAAAAAAAAAAAAAGTGAATTTTTGAATTGTGCAACTACTGAGAATGGAAAAATATATAAGCCTGATTAACTTTGCTCCTCTGAATACAGAAATTTTCGAAAGTTTTTTTTATATTATTTTTAAGAAATCCAATTTGTCGATTCGTTTATTGTCACACTCGAATTTCGATTTTACTGAAATCATTTTTTAAAAAATGTATCACTAAAATATTTCAATCGTTGCGTTGCCTTTTGCCTTTTAATCTGACTGGCTGCTTCAGAGTAATCACATGTTAACAATCACAAATCGTCGTTGCCGGTTATATTTAAGGGAACAATCTTCTTCTTAAAATGCATCGTAGAGTACAGCCATCGAAAAACACCCTCAGCTGTAGCAGTTACCTATATTGTGACATGAAAATATGTGAGCCCATCGACAACGCATCGACAGCGCTGGCCGGGGCAACTAAGTCGAAATAAAGGCAGAAGTCCAGCACTCAGTTCCATAGGAAAATGAAAATCGTAGATGAAGTGCTTGCACAATATTTCTTAAATATATCCACTAAAAAAATATGTGTTTGTTTCCATAGTTGCAACTCGTTCTATTGTAAGCGAATGAAAGTTTAATGACCAGTTTGAAATGCACCATCGTTTTGCCTTAATGCCTCCCATCATTCGGACAAACCTCAGGCTCATGCCTGCAGCATTTCTCACCGTAGTGCAAGCGTTATGTCAGGGCAATAAAAATGTGTGCACTATTGGGGGAATCCTTCGGTAGAACCAGGTAAAGACCGTGAGGGTTGAATGGCTGTTGGAGTGGAAAGTCTTTAAAAGTGTTTTATTAAAAACCCAAAATGAAATTTCTGCTCTTAGCGGGACTGTTATTAAAGTTTACAGGCGTGTAAGCACGTGTTAACAGAAAACGTAAGGATGTGTGTGTATGCAACGACGAATGAATGTATCTGTGTGTGTGTGTGTGTGTTTGTTTGGCAGTGTGGTATCTCGGAAATTGTCACATCGGCAAAAACATACTGTCACTTGCACACTCACACACTTGTACGTGGTTATTGCCATCGATACGAAACGTAACCACTGCATTACGGATTTATGCAGGGATACGATGTCGAGTGGAGTGCATTGTGGATTCCTTTAAAGCCGTTTTAAATGGTATACGATATATCCGTTTCCGCTCACTGTCGCAACTAAGGCGGGGGGACAATAATTGTGGGCATCTTTCTGTGTGTGTGTGTGAGTGAGTTTTCGATGGCATAAAAACATATTTCCCCACTTCTGTCTCTCTCCCTCTCTCACTCTCATATAATCTTTGCAATATTGGTGATATATATAGAAATTGTATTTGTCGTTTCCGGTTCCTTTTTGTGTCTTTTCTCCTCCCTCCATGTTCCTTGCTGCAGCCTGCAGTATGCGTGATGTATGAATATTTATTTTTTTCTTTTTGTTGGTGCTTTTTTTTTACGTTCCGCTCCCTGTCATTCGTTATATGTGATGCATTTGCTTATAGCATCGCACACACACACACAGATATACACAAATACATATGCACATATATTTGTTTGATAACGACAGCACCATTGTAGGAAGAAGGACATTTTGGCAATACATTTGAATAAAAAAAAAAGAAGAAGAATGAACAAATATACAAAACAAAAAAAAAAAAAACATCCAGAATGACATGAGTAGCAACAACATTGAGATTCGAGATTTTCGTATTGTTGAATTATAAAGGAGAACCAAGAAGAAGAAGAAGATGAAAAACAACAACAGCAGCAACACAATCGAATATTCCCATAAATCCGTTTTCTTCGGATATATTTTCCTTAATACACATCGTTGCTGTTATTTCCGCTTGCAATTGAGAATGCAGCGCCGTATTTTATTTTATATGCAAATATGAAATCGAATAAAATCTGCATTCCCCTTGTGGCAGGAGGGGCATGAAGATAATAAAGCGAGCTGAGAAATAAAATTATCCTCCACTTCAAGAATTTCCTTTAAAGTAACTTGACAAGATAGACATTACGACTGCATAACAATGGTTCTAAGGATAATTTTGAGATTAATGCATGAAAGGAAATACAATTAATAAGGATTTGTTTTAAGTACAGTTGAAAATGTAGGATGGCGGGGATTTTGGATAAAAACAACAGGATCAATTTTAATGTTGCTTATCTTTGATCTCAAGTTTTCAACTTATCTGCTTCAATAGAAAAACACATTCAATGTCGACTCGAATCAATGAAAATGTAGGAATTCATCGTCCATAACGATGTGATATGTGAAATGGCTACTTAAGCGAACAATGCTGCCCATCACGCCACAAAGAGATCAACATGTTAGTTGCACCCTCATCCCAAGGGTGGGAGGGCATTTTAGCCATCTGTCCGTCTGTTGGTACGCACGATAACTTTCACGATAACGTTGTTCAGATCAATATCATTTTTTAATTAAGACTTCTAAAAGTGAATGTTTTATTATGGAGCCGTCTACTTCAGGTATTTGAGCATATGTTAACTATTTGTTTTTTAGACAAATGTTTTAGAAATATTGAACAAAAATAAATGAAATTGATCAACAATGGGGTATTTTTGTTGTTTGAGTTTTAAAACTTTTTTGGGTGAAACTGGGCGAAACCGCTTATATAGTCTTAAAGTATGAAATGTAAGAAATCTAGACAAAAGCACAAATTACATACAAAGCTTGGTTTGAAAATCTGAGAAAACATGAGAAAATTCTATTTTACACATGTACACTGTTTTGAATAATAAATTTGATCACGCGACCTTCCCTATTTATTTCGGTTTTTCATTTGAACCCTATATGATAATGACAATGTTTCGCTAATTTGTTAAAAATTATCCATGGTATTCTATGCCACCTACTCTTCATAAATACTATATATTCACGGGCCAGAAATTATAGTGCTTGCACCATTGCCTATTGGTCATCGAACTGAAGAATCTCAGGAAGCCTATAGAGAAGACTTTTCGCGTAAATCCAGTCGGTAAAATAGAATAGAAGACGTCTTTAATAGATTTCTTTTAAGTTCAGATCCATTAATTTCAAGCAAGATGAAGAGTTGTAAAAAGAAAATAGAGAAAATATCGCAGTCTGCATTGGAGTTACTTATTCTTCCCCAAAATGAAATGAAGATGGCGATTATTTTAACTAATTTTAATTTATGAAGAAAATAAATAAACTAACAATTTTATTTTGTTTTTAAATATTTGTTTTCTGTTTTTTTTTTTTTACTATGGTTTAATAATATTTTTTAATGTAACTTTTTTTTTAAAATTGTGGAATTATGGAATTTGAAGAAAAAAAAATCGTGTTTAATTTAAAATATTGCTAATATAAATACATAATAAATATTTATCAATTTGTATTTTTTAAAAACACATTTGTTTTTCTAAAAGCACATTAAGTATTCTCTAATTTTCAATTGCATTTAATTATTTATCGTTTTTCTTTCCAAAGTTACAGCGAAAATTGTGAAATAAGACAATTTTTTTCCAAAAAGGTTAAAACAATTTTTTTTTTAATATTTTTTTTTTTAAATTATGTTTTTTATGTATTTATTAACATCCATCAAAAAAAAATAAAAATATTTTAAAATTACGGCTTCCCTAAATTAATCGCCACTTTATTCTTCACATCACTAACTTGCCACAACAGCTCGAATTTGACCACCAATTTCTGTATTGCGGTCCGACAATGTGCTTCACGACGACCCAAAACTGCGTTTGTTTTGCGAACTGTGACTGCAAGATTTTCACCATTTTTGTAGTGAATTTTAATAATTTCAATACGATGTTGAAGCCAAATTCGTTCAATTTTTAGTAATGGCATAGTTTCTACTTGTCAATGAATAAAAGCTTCAAAAGTGACAGCGGCCGAAATCAGTATTTTTCATTTCCACTTAACCGAATTCGACTATATATATCATTTGATCTCCGATTAATATGTTTATAATCCAAATGCTACACATTAGGGTGGAGTGAAATTCAAAAAAACCTCGGAAAGAGATGTAGTCTGGGGTCCTAATGAGGGGAAAAATAAAGAAAAAAATTTTAAAAAATTTTTAGGGGTCGCGCCACTCCCTCGAAATTTGGAAATTATCGCTATTTTGGCGTTGATTTTAGAAAAATCCTAAAAAGTTTTATGTCAATAAATGTTTGCAATAGCGTAAACAATGAAATAAGGGCATGAAAAAATTTAAAAACATTTTTCTCATTGTTCAAAAATTTCAAAAAGTAAAATAAGTCAAATCGTCCCTTCTTCAGAAAATTGACTGAACAATGAAATCGCCACCAAAGCTACAAATATTAGTCGATTATCCTCATATTTGCCTCAAATACTTTTGTTTGGGCACTGAACAAGCTCAAACTTTTAAATTTCGAATAAGTTAAGTCGTTAATTTTTAGGATTTTTCTAAAATCAACGCCAAAATAGCGATAATTTCCAAATTTCGAGGGAGTGGCGCGACCCCTAAAAATTTTTTAAAATTTTTTTCTTTATTTTTCCCCTCATTAGGACCCCAGACTACATCTCTTTCCGAGGTTAACTTTTTCAAATTAAAAAAAAAACATGTTTTCACTCCACCCTACTACACATGCATTGACACTCTTCAGCCTTCGGCGGAGATAATGAAAGAGAAACAATAATTCACTCAAATTTAGAGTAATTCTTGGTGGGGTAAATTATATCCCCTAATATCTTAAGCGCACACACACATCCAGAATATATTCGAACATGTGGGGATTATTGAGTGGTAAATTTCCCCCCTTTTCTGTTCGGAAAATTTAATGTATTTCCCATTACCGGTATTGAAAGGAAAAAAAAACAACAGAACACAAAAAGCATAGGGACACATTCCTACTGCGGCACCAGCAGAGTGTAATAAAAACATTCCCGTTGAACTCGTAATGACGTGTTGAGTGTATTTTTATGCATTAAAATGGAATTATTGCTTTATCACGATCGTCAAAGCACATCGACTCACGACTCACACACACACAGAACAATACTCGAAAATTGAATTAAATTTATTTGTGTGCATGTGACCGTGTGTGTGTGTGTATAGGTTGGTCGACGTAGCCTTATTGCCCCCTGCGAGTACATGCATATGAACAAAAAAAAAACAACGCACACACAATACGTGCTTTGGTTTTATCATCGCACCGCATCAAATGAGAATTCGGGCTACAAAGAGAGACAGAGTATGTGTATGTGTGTGTTAAGAATGTATGTGAAGTGTGTGCGTCTGTTCTCTGCGTGAATACGTGTGAGAATTTTCATATTGAATTGAAAGTATCACCAGCAAAAGTGAAGCCAAAAAATGCACGTTAAATTCTTGCGAACAACAGAAAAAGAAAAGAATAGGAATGGTGTTCAACACTGACCATTGCCCATTGATAGGGCGACCCTTATGCATGAATACATGCGTGAATAAATGCATTTCCAAAAACGTGAACTTAAATGAATTATTTGTTCTTAATGCATTTGAAATCTGCCAGTATGTGTTCGTGTGTATATGTGTGTGCGTGTTTGAGCGTGTTTGTTTGCTCACAGGCCATTCTGGCTGACTGGTCACATCTTGTCAAATGGCGGTGGTGGTGGTCGCGGTCATGATGGTGGTTACACTGGCCATGCCAGAGAATCACTGCCAAAGAGAGTTTACCCTGAATGCTTTTATCGCCAGCCTCAATGCCGGAGCTTTTGTTGAGCCAGATACGGCAAGAGAAACCGAAGGGGGGAAAACGCCATGTAACATTGATTGGTGTGTCAAAGGCAAACATTGACAGCTGCGCTCAGTTGAGCGTGGCAAATTAGTGACAGGCGCCCATATCCATAGGCCGGAAAAGACAGAATTCAATAATATGTCGCAATAATTGCAATGGCAAAATATTTGAATAACAATTTAAACTAAATGTATTGGGTGGGGAAATGTTGCAACGTGCCAGCTAGCAACATGGCCCCTATAGACCAGTGCACAGTGTGGTTCAGTATTCACGATTTTTGGCCAAAATTTTAATAATTAAAAAATTGAAATTGTGCAAAATCGACATTCAAAAATTCCAGGTAGCGACTGCAGTAGGAAGTATGTTGGTCTTCGAGAGAGTATTTGTGGTTGGTTATTTAATATTTTGCCGGAGGACCGGAGGACATTTGAAATATTTCTAAAACATCTTTCATTATCCGATTTTTAATGTCAATAGCTTAAAACAATCGCTTGCTTCTTGCCTAGAAATAGTTTTTTACAAAAATATTTATTAGATTAAAATTTACTTTTCGCTGTTGGTAATAAATTCTGGTCCACTGTGCACCGGTTTCATGCTTATCAAAGTCTTTGTTTGTTGCTGAGAAATCTGACCACAATACCTTTGTTACTTATCCGTGGAGAGATAAGTTTGTCAATCTAATAAACTATTACCGAGGACACTCCCATAGGGCTTGCAAACTCGAAATATGTATTAGAAAAAAATCTAAAGAATGTCCCATTTCCGTAAACTTTAAGAATCGTCCAAGAATCGGAAATGTAAACAAATAAATTTTAAAATTTATTTCAAAATAGAAACAATTATTGAATTTGAGTTTGTATTAAATAACGTTATTGACAAATTGTTGGTAATTCTAATGAAACAGTTTAGCTGGGGCGTTTTTTTGTTTTGTCAAACAAATGAGGACGTGTTAATACACAAATAAATTGTAAAAGCCAATATAAGCCACACGATTTCAAAAAGTGGTTTTATCAGTTCCTTCAATTACTTTACACCAACGCAAAGTGCTCTGAAAATATTTTAGCTATTTCCCATTTATGACAGACTAGCAAATGCCCGCTACTTCGTAAGCGTACATTTTCCTTCCCAGTAAAACACAAAATATTTTTAATTGCATTGGTTTACAAACAAATGTTTTATAGCGACTCAGAAACTTTATCGCCTTTTTCATGTTTATGTCGCTAGATATTAATTTGTTTTACCATTTGAGTCCCCTTCCTATCCGAATTTCGAAAAATCCGTTTGTAGCTAATTTCATGGTTCTAGCTTCAGCCATTGGCGAGGACCGGTTGAATCAGTCAGTCTCGCATGTATTTTATATATATAGATAGATTACATCTCATTTATATTATACCAGTTTTGGACCCGTTTCGGTCGATTTTAATTCCCTTTTTCATTAGTTTAAATTGTTGTCTTATTTCTGCCGACAACAACTTTTTCACACACATTTTTATTTTTTAACCATTTGTACCGATTTTATCCCGTTTTGGCCACTTTTTCGACCCTTCTCCAACTATTATCCACTTGGTTTTGGCAAAAATCTATTTCACTCGTTTTTAATTTTCCCCACTATTTGGTGCCGTTTTTTTTATCCCGCCTTGGTCCCTTTTTCGTCCCACCTCTAACTCATTTCCACCTGTTGTAGATTATTTCGCATTTATATTATACCAGTTTTGGGCCCATTTTCCATTATTTACACTTTTTTTGGTCCATTCAAGTCGAATAAAATTGTTTTCACACATTTTTCTTTTTTCGACTTTTGTACTTTTTTTTATCCCGTTTTGGTATGTTTTTACCACTTTTTCGTATCTTCTCCCTTTTTACAAAAATTTGTTTCATTATTTCCCCCCCCCTTTTTTCACCCCTTTTTACTCCGTTTTGGCCCATTTTTCGTCCCATCTGTAACTCATTTCCACCTATTGTTGTCAATGGTAGTCGTGGACCAATTTTCCAAAAAAAAAACACAATGTTTGAATTTTTTGTATTTTTGCGAATTTTGGAGGGTTTTGGGGAAACATTTTACCAGGAAAATTGTGTGTTGCAAATCGAAAACAAATCGCGTGATGCGAACACATGATGGTGCCCCTGTTGAAATTTGCAAAAGAGAGTTCACGATCTTCAGAATTCCAGAGGAAGAATTGAGAATATTAGGAATCATTCAAAAAGACTGTGCTCTTGTTTCTGAAACAGATGGTGGAGTTAAGCATGCAAGTAGACCTAATAGGCTGAGTCGTGAACCAAATGATTCTGTAAGAAATAATATAAATATGATACCAAAGCAGAGTCCACAAACGTCCACAAAACTTATTTGAACCACGACATGACCACTGTCCATTTCTATAGAGAATGATATGTTCCTTGTTGTAAATAAAATAGACTTTTTAAAAAAAGAAAACTCAAACATTTTGAACTACAAAAACACGATATGTCACTTTCATTTAACCAAAATAACAAAAGCTTTCATATTCAAAATAAAAAAAAAATTTAAATAAAATTTATGAAAAACTAGATAAATCACAATTTTCTAAAGTTTCGTAGTTTTTTTTTTGGGTATACAGCGACTGGTATGTGGCAGTAGTGTTCCTTAAACACTGACAACAAGTATCTAGTTTATGATTTGGTCCAATGCATATTTTCTGCATTTTTTTCAAACTTATCGTATTTTTACATGAAATTTAATTTAGACAATTATTTTATTTTTCATATAATTCGGTAGGACCTACTTTTAGAGTTGACATTAGTGTTTTCAACAGACTGGCTGGCCGGTCAATAATTTGATGACCTGGAAATTATGATTTTTGACTTTTCAAAGTTCCATTGGCGACATCTTGTGATAAGTGGATTTGTACAATAGACCCGATCCTTATGTTGTACGTCCTTCTGGCTGCCTATGGCTGGATGATATAAATTCAAGAGACGACATCCATAGAGATGGGATTTTGGAATTTATTTGGGTTTTTCTCTGAACCATTTGAAGTTATTGAGGTTCGCTTCAAGCTTTGACTGTTCACGAGAAAGTGAACACAAAAATTACAACATAATGATCATTAGTAAAGGAATACTTTTGGTATATGTTGAACCTAGATTTCAAACGGTTTACAATATATTAGCCTCATAAAATGATCACTTTTTCCAAAAATGACACCGAGGTCCCAATTCTTTGGGTCACGTAGTGGTGTCCGTACATGAATCTATTTGTTAGTGTTGCATTGTATTATTGATCCGTTTTTCATAAGAAATGTCCAGTCTACCAACATTTTCAGTGACGAAAGTTTAAAAATTAGGAAATTGTAAGCTTCTTGTTACCCGTGTGTGAACCTGGCTCACTTGTGTGATGACCCGCGCAGATTTGTGGAGTTTAAAGACAGAGGGACGTTGATTTATCGTCTAAAATTTGTATCAGTGATAGGATAAAGGTTTAGTAAATACTTCTGAAATTAAATAGTCCTAGTAACATGGAAGTATATGTATCGTACTAAAGTAATCCCAATTTTTTATGACACTGATTTTTGGGTCTTTTGCTCTATTTGCGGTAAATCCTTTTTTCAATTGTAAAATAATCCCTGGTCGCCCTATTTGGGTTATATTTTATTCGATTTGAATAACTCAGTGAGCCACTGATGCAAAACCGCTCCGAACGGATAGGGCTGACATAGGTTCACGTCCATTTTTTTATTCCTATCCACTGTGCGTTGGTTAAATTCAACAAATAAAGTGCTGACCTACATATGCAGGTTTATATTTATATATACAGACATACATCTGTATATGTATATATACATGCCACGAATTGTGCAGTACCAGTGGGATTAATTGGAATTTGAACAACGATTGTGTGTTGGTTTTAAACTTTTCATATGAAATTGTAAATCAAATTTTATTTCTCCGTATTGACGATCATCAATCTCAATTGTCGGTGTTCATTAAGCTTTCGAATAATATTATTTTAGGTCTTACTTAGTCCGTATTGGATTCAGTGTTAAATACGAGTTGACATTTTATGGTAGAAATGCATAGAAATACTATATGTCGTATACGTGTTATTAATAGGGACTTTGTTGTGGCGCAGCAGTTTGGGAAGTGATTACAATGGTAGGCAACTTATTTTGCACTGATTGAGGTTGAAGAGGCTGGAAAATAATGGCGACTGAATATAAAAAAAATTATAAAATTAATTCTAGTCAGAAAGTAGTGCAGAGCCTACAGAGAATATGAGGGAAAATCTTAATATATATTTACCCTCGACACTGATTCACTGATACACTGATTCCCTGATTCACTGACTCTGTCACGCAGTACGTAGGAATTTAAATAGGCATTCTATAATAATTCTATAAATAACTAGTAAGTTGTAATGCGCCTATGGCGCCCGTTAATTTGCTTGAGAAAGTATTTGTTACTTAATTTTAAAAATTTTGTAAAAAATATTTTGAGAAAACTATTGTGTAAAAAAAAATTTCAAAAAAAATAAAATTTGTAGAAAAAAAATTTTTGTTGGAAAAAAAAAATTTTGCTGAAAAAAAAATTTTTTGTGGAAAAAAAAAAATTTTGTTGAAAAAAAATGTTTGCTGAAAAAAAAAAATTTTGTTGAAAAAAAAAATTTTTTTGAAAAAAAAAATTTTTTGAAAAAAAAAATTTGGAAAAAAAAAATGTTCGTAAAAAACAAAAATTTGTAAAAAAAAAATTTTGGAAAAAAAAAATTTGGAAAAAAAAATTTGGGGAAAACACATTTTCTGTACAAAAAAAAAAAATTTTTTTTATTATTATTATTTATAGAATTTTTATAGAATGCCTATTTAAATTCCTACGTACTGCGTGACAGAGTCAGTGAATCAGGGAATCAGTGTATCAGTGAATCAGTGTCGAGGGTAAATATATATTAAGATAATAATAAAAAAAATAATATTTTTTTTTGTACAGAAATTGTGTTTTCCCCAAATTTTTTTTTCCAAAATTTTTTTTTCTTACAAATTTTTTTTTTACAAAAATTTTTTTTTTACAAATTTTTTTTCAATTTTTTTTTCCAAATTTTTTTTTTCAAGAAATTTTTTTTTTCAACAAAATTTTTTTTCCACAAATTTTATTTTTTTTCGGAATTTTTTTTTACAAAATAGTTTTCTCAAAATATTTTTTACAAAATTTTTAAAATTAAGTAACAAATACTTTCTCAAGCAAATTAACGGGCGCCATAGGCGCATTACAACTTACTAGTTTACAAATAATGCACAAAATACTCAGAGTGCATCTGCTGGTAATAGAACTGGTGCTTTTTGAGAGAAATGTCAATTGTCTCAGTGGTAATTCGTAGGTGATAATAATTAATGCCTAAAACATCAGTTCACAAAAAAAGGCAGTTGCTTTGATATACTAGGACAATAAACTGGAGCTGGTTCGTTTTAATGCAGCGACATCTTCCAGGTCATTTATGAACTAGTTGTTGTTGTAACAGTTCTGTATCCAGGGTATTGAATTGATTATGGGTCCAATTGGATGACGGAAGGCGAAGAAATTTTGCCACGCCAGTTGGACGTGGCCTCAAATCAATTGGTCGTAGGAAAATGGAATTGAATGGACAACTGAACAAGTGCGCGGGTAATGAGGGCTTTCTAGGCAGACAGGACACCTTTTTAGAGTTCCGGCAACAAGACGTTCTCTGTAGCAGTGTAGAGTATTGCTGTGCCAGGACTGAACGGGTCTGGCAGTGGCCGATCAGTATCCGAAATTGCTGATCAAGGACTCCGTTGCATCGGAGACCGCCAATTGACAGTCGGTTGTCGTTCGTTAGAATGACGTCTTGGATGTCCTCACGATAGTACTTGAAGTCGAGGATGTGGATCTGCCATCAGCATCAAATGGTTAAGATGAGTTGGCAGGTGACATGACAGCTGGTCCTGCCTAGTTAGCAGCACATTATGTTGTCAGACTGACAGCATCCTGGTCTCCGCGTGGAGATTATATCAATTCATCATTTGGACACAACCCGTAGCAATTCGGAGGGCATTGTTCTGAATCGTTTTAATGCAGAAAATCAAAACAAATTATTAATTTATTGAACAGTCAACCTTGCATCGTTCCGTTTATAAATTTGTTTCTAAAACAAAATCATGCCATCCAAAAAATAGAGAATGTTTGGTTTTAAAACTGAAAACTTCATTAAAATGTTGTTGTGCTAGTACAATTTGTTCCTTTTATAATAACCTTTTTCAAGGTACGGAAAATAGAACAGAACGGAGCCAAGGATGCGACAACATCCCTTGTGAAAAACAACACATATCCTTGCTGCTGCTGACAGGCTTGTCATTATTGTATTGCAAACTGTGTGAAATGTGTGCATACAATGTATTTTCTTATATTTGTTTACGGTTTCTCCACCATTCACTTCCCCGTCGATTGTTCTATTTTGCATTCCATGGGAAAATAAAACTTTCGTTTATTACATGAAAAGTGCATGCAGCACTTTTCGAAAGTGAAAAAATGCTTTAGGACAAGAGGCAGCAGCAAGAGGAAATGCTGAAAATATAACAAAAGTTTTATCAATATTTCCGCTTGATTTCTTTGCCATATGTTGGTAAAATGTCGACATGTCTGCACACATACGTGTACAAATCGGTAACTGTTCGTATATGTTTTTTGTTTGTGTGTGTGTGTTTAGTTTGTCTTGAAATTGTGGTTGGTACAACGTCACATAATTCGATGAAATTGCACCTCAGTACATTTTTTTTATGGTGCAGTGCAGGTTTTTTGCTGGTGTCTTTGAATCGAACACCCAAAGAAACGGGTGAGCCCATTTGTTGGGAGATTGCGAGTGTTCAATGACAGGACAGCCTTAGTGGAAATACGTGTAAATTACTTTAGTTGTGGGTGACGTATGAGTGTTATTAATACACAACTATTGAGTGTATGAGTGTCGTCGGAAGGTACATGGTAGCGCATGAGTGTTACTAATGTGGCAACCATGTTGGTTACAGGAATGTATTTCTTTATAATAACATCTTTGGGTTTTATTTAATTATTTTATTTATTTCTTTATTTATTATATACAATACAAAGTAAATTTATATTCTAATTTTGGGTCCAAGGGTAAACCGGGTGACAAAGACCATTTTGCTTGATTTCAGCGACAGACCAAAGCCTCTGGTGGGAATTGAACCCACAACCCCCACGCTGATAGGCAAGCACGCTACCAACTCGCCTACCGGGGCGCTTAAATTTATTTAAACTTTGTTTTAAAATATGTGCATGGATCGGCAACGTTTGCAGGTTGTATAGCAATTCATTTTTCTTATACATTAGAATGATTTTGGGTAATTTTACCTTTATATCACCAGATTCTATTGCTGCTGGTACTATCACGTCGGGCACCGTACTGCAAATCTCAGTACGTCCAAAACTTTGTGGATCCTAGCAGTTTATTTTCCAATCTCTTAAATGCAGGATTCCTGGCCAAAAATGCCAATGAAAGGATGTAAGAAGTAGAATGTAGGTAGGACATTGAGCCCGCCGCGAAAAACCACCTTTAGTTTCAAAACTCGCTTTTTAATTAAATTCGATGGAAGATTTTCCAATGTTCTTAATCCCAAAAATATTAAAAATATTAAAAATGCAATTTTGCGACTCTAAACATTGTGTTATTTTTATGCATTCACCTACAATTTGAAGTTTTTTTTCCGATTTTAAGGCCTTTTTTTGGATCCCTAGGGTTCTATGGGGCCTAGAAATGCAAATTTTATACAAATAGTACGCCAATAGCCAAAAAAAAAAAAAAATTCTTTAGAAAAAAATAAAAAAAAATTTGTCTGGGTACTCAAACTACATGAAATTGCATTAGGACTTAGGAATAAAATGCAAACTGTACTGCATTAAAAAAATCTTAAAAAAAAATTCTTTAAAAAAATCATTTCTTTTTTGTACAAATGCAATTTCTTTCATTTGTGCCTACATCTGAAATATCGATTTATTTTTTCTATACTGTGCAATTTGTATGCATTCCTCTATAGTTTGTGGTAATTTTTTTTTGATTTTGTGGCCTTTTTATGGATCCCTAAGGGCCTAAGAGCATTTCCCCCTTCTCATATCGATTTTCGTAGCTAGTGGTCACTTCTGAAGGTGGTAAAGGGTGTTTTTTATTGGGGTATAGAACTTTAAGTTGGCATCACTTTTTTAACTGGCGGCCATTTTGTCAGCTGTCAAGTGATTAATATTTAGTTTGGTTTGCCATTTCATCATGAACAGGTTGACAAAAGAACAACGCTTGCAAATCGTGCAAATTTATTTCGAAAGTAATGGTTCAGTTCGCGAAGTTCACCGCAAGCTCCGTCCATTTTATGGTCGACATCGTCCATCAGAGCAATTAATTCGGTTAACCATGGATCGTTTTCGCACTACGTTTACTCTATGTGATAATACGCATCCGCAGAGACGTCGAACAGTGCGCACCGAAGAAACAATTGCCGCTGTAGAGCAAAGTGTTGAAGAGAACCCGAATGAATCGATTCGCCACCCAGCACAGCAATTGGAGCTTTGTCCATCAATTGGAAAATTGGACCTGTAGAATTGGCTTTATTCGAGCCAGCCGCGGCGGCCACATGCCCGAAATCATATTTAAACATTAATGGCATAAAATTATCCTTCCAATAAAGCCAAATTGATGGACATTAAAATGATTTTCTTGTGTTTTATTTCAATTCGAAGTTCTATACCTCAATAAAAAACACCCTTTCTTATTTTCAGTTTTTATCTGGGGGGCTTAGGCCCGGTAAAGTGCATTTCAGCCCTTAATGCTTGACCACACAAAAAACCCTCTCCACTAAAATTTTCTCTCTGACACCTAAGTTTTTTCTCCATATGCTCTCAAAACGCCTGCAACGCCACCGACATTATTGTCACATTGCCAGCCTCGTTTCCAACTCTCTGTAGTGCCCGTTCAGTGACGAATTATCGGATTGAGACCACAAGCTCCCAAAGATTTGTGCTTTGCGTATAATATTTAATTTCGCTTTGAACTTAAAAACACACCGAGCTATTTCGCCTTATCCGAAAGTCTTAGTTGTGGACCGAATGGCTTCTTAGTAAATATGAGATGGACAGCATTTGAAATAAAAATATTTCAAAAAAACGTCAACATTTGTTAAAAAAAATGTGTTGAAATTGTTTTTGTATTTTCAGACATTTTTCTTTACATAGGTTTTTTAAATTTTTATAAATACGGCGGTAAGTATTTTGTTTGATAAGGGAAATTTCAGCGTATTTAATAAAACAATAGACATTTTTTCCAATAATAAAAAAACTGTTCAAATTAAACGTTTTTCAAAATAAGCCAAATATTCACTTTCCGTCCCATGAAATAGCTTCGATTATTGAATTTATTCTTTAATTAAAAACGGAAACTGATGCTGGAGTTCAAGTGATATTTGGGATATGATTGAAAATTTCGTTGTCACTTTTGTGAGTCATCCCCAACAGGTGGAGGATTTAACAACAGTGCCGGTATTCACCTATTACATGGTCCTTATATCTGTGGTCACAACCCATAACAGCCTAAGTCTGTTTTTCAATATTTTCAGTACAGGAGTTTAAAGTTTTGAATCTTCACTGAAAATCAGGAGAAGGTGTTTTTTGGAAAACTTTGCTACAGATTCCAAGGAAACGAAAAAATAGTTGTTTATTCTCGCAGTCAAAAGATATTATCGAAAAAGACACTTAGGCTCTTATGAATTGTTGAACGAAAGAAAGTCAAAAAGTTCAAGTTGAGTTAGGCTATTATTCCAGATTAAAAAAAAAAACTTTTTGTTTGGAGAAAGACCTTAACTCAATTTATGTTTATCAAAAAACGAAATTGTAATTCGGAATAAGAGCTTAACTCAAGTTAGGAAAATAAAATTGTTTCTTTCTTTTTTGGATTAACGACTTAAGTTGATTTAGGCAATAATGAAAAAATAATGTTTATATTTGTTGTAATCCTAAATTGACTTAGGCAGTTATGCCAAAACAGTAATTTAGAAAAATAACTTAAGCTATTAGGTTTTTTAGGATTAATTGCCTCCCAAGAAGAGATACAAACATGAAAAATTTAGAGCAAATAAATTTAGATACGCTGAATACGATGGTGCTAATAACTCAATTGTGTCCTAACTCTAGTTAGGCTGTTAAGGGTTGTGACCACAGATATGTGTGACAGGAGGCGGACCAAATGGATTAAGGATTCCAAAAGCAATTATGATTTCAAAACAGATCGTGAAACGGGAAAGACATCCGCAAATGATGTCCTACTGAAATCTTTAAGGATAACAGAGAGAGAGAAGCATTACGCTCGGTGTATGGCAAAGGCTATGGTCTATGAATAACTAGAATTGAATGATATATAAGCTGCCGCCAATTTATAGAAATATACAAATTTCGATTATATTGGTATAACTATTGTAATAAGCGTTTGTTTTCCGGTCATTCGAATATCTTTCCGTCAGCATTACAGATTGTTGAGCGTTTCATATGACTGCCACTGTAAATGCTTGGACCATGGTAAGTCATCACATATGGGTTAGCTACGACGCGGCTGCTATTGTTTGCCAAGAACACCAAGTAAACCCAGTAAACCAACCAATTCAAGCCGTACAACTGATGAGCTAATTCGACAAATCACTCTCTTGGGGAGGTAGAGCTGTACTGCTCTCTTAGGGTCGTAGCACCCGGTCTCTGAATAGTATGATCGTAGGCATTTTCGACCTGTATACGCCCGTAAACAAATGTCTGCTAATCTCACCTCTCATTTGAACCAGAGTTTGCTGTGTAATTGTCGCACATATAACAATGCGGACAAAAACACGCTCACAATATTCCAGCTGTGATTATATCTCAATTGAATTTCAAGAGTTACAAACAAGTACATCAACTCTGCTGTGTGTTGTCTCTAAACGTGTTTCACTTTTAATTTTGTTTTTCTTATTTTCTTTTGGGAATATTGGAAATGGAACATTATTGGATTCTTTTTGTTATGAAATATTCTGTTATGGTTTTACTTCGAGTGTAACAGTGTCATAAGCACATTTTGTTGCACTCTCATGAATACATTTTCAAAATACGTTGCAAACAAGGATACAGATAACAAAAAAAAAAAAAAAAAAAACAAAATAAAAGTTCTGCAATAACAAAGCTCTAAAAACTGAGAATTTTGACTACATTGAGACATTGTACTGCTAATAGCATTCGAGTAGATAACAAAAGTTACATTTAAAAGAAAGTGCTAAACAATCGGATTTCGATAACAATATCTTGCAGACACGGTGACGTCTGAGTGCCATTAATATGAAGTGCAGTGATGCGTATGAGTGTTGATGAATATTTCATTTCACGATGCTCATACGTACCCAGGTTGTCAAACAATGTTTGAATGTATTACTTAAAGGGGATTTGTGATAAGAATATTTTGAATTGTAGTGTAGGAATTTGAATTTGTAGTGCACGAACGTTCAACATTTCCGTTTCCACCTTGTAACTGCCATAGACTGCACGAGTAAAGGCGTAATCTCTATGATTTGTAAAACTTCTTTAGACGAAATAATAATCATTCAGATCCGGCCCACAATTTTATAACTCATCCAATTTGGAAAATTTGTAATGCAAATTTGGAAACAAACAGCTGTTTACTAAATGCAGAAACTGTCGTCTGTCAGGATAATATTTTTATTTGCATTAGTGAACTGTTGACGCTAAGTAACGGTGTCGTCTGCCTATACTATTACCTCTCTGTTCTTTCGTGGAGTGTTAATGAAAATATTCTCAAAGTTGTCGGTCTTTGAAAAAGTGGAAAATTTTCATAAAAAATTAACAATGACGAAAGTGCCCATTTTCAATAGCTCATCATGAAGCCACATATCTTACTACTATAATGAGGAATAGATCATTACAATCAATGGAGCACTTACGATTTTATTCACAACTACCTGACCCAGCACCTACGGTGAATGGATTGCGCTATCGAGAGATGATAAATGATTTTTTATGGTCGGAGTTGGATGATATTGATCTGGACAACGTTTACTTTCAACAAGACGGCGCTACGTGCCACACAAGCAAACAAACAATTGTTCTTTTACGGGAAAACTTTCCGGGCCGAGTTATCTATCAAAGAGGTGATCACAATTGGGCACCGAGATCTTGTGTTTAAACACCGTACGACTTCTTTCTTTGGGGCTACGTGAAAGATAAGGTCTACGCCAACAGCCCAGAGTCGATTCAAGACTTCAAAGATTGAATTCCTGAGGCTATCGAGGACATAGGGCAGCCACTTTGCGATTTGGTTATGGAAAATTCCATGAAAAGGATATGGTCCTGTAAGCGTGGTCATGGTGGCCATTTGGCTGATGTTGTTTTTCGTTATTAACGGCATACCTTCCTCTTTATTATGAAATAAACATCCGATCATTTATCTCAAGAAATGTCATTTTTCTTTGAATACCAAAATAACACCTCTTGTTGGAAAAACCTGTACAAACATTAAAAAAAAAACTAAATTTATATTTGTACAGTAGACTCTGGGTAGAGGGAACCCAGGATTAGGGGACTACTCCTTAGAGAGGACAATTAAAAAGCTTTCATTTAAGTACTCTGTAGAGGGAAGCTTCGATGTGATTAGTACTGGGATGAGGGTACTTAGCAGCAAATATAAAAATAAAAGTGAAAGCTCAAGTCAGGTGCATACTTTTTTTTTGTAAAACAATTGGTTTCGCTGCTATGGTAGAGAAGGAATATGGACTAAATCAGTGGAATGAGGGATTCATAAAGAGAGAAACCAAAGAGTATACCCACGATCTGTAACGTCAATTTACTCTTTCACTCTTTGAGTGTAGTGAAATTATTTCTGCATCAGTTTTGTAACGATTAAATAAAAGGTCCGCCATCTAACGTTTTTTTTTCAACTAGTGCTTATGTGGTTTTCGTTATCGGGCCATGTTGAACGAATTTTTGTTTACAAAAATTGAAGAGGAGGATAGTGGCAACATTTGGTTTCAACAGGAGGGCGCTACGTGCCACACAGTATAGCACTCGATGTTTTGCGCCCTGTTTTTGAAGATCGCATTATCAGCCGCAGAGCTGATGTCGTTAGGCTACTGCATGGCTAGCCTAGGCAGCCATTTGAATGTAATTATCCATAATTAACCGGAAGGATTGTACTTTCAAATAAAAAAAGAAATTATCGGGCCATTTTGAACGAATTTTTGTTTACAAAAATTGAAGAGGAGGATATTGGCAACATTTGGTTTCAACAGGACGGCGCTACGTGCCACACAGCCGAAGCTACACTCGATGTTGTGCGCCCTGTTTTTGAAGATCGCATTATCAGCCGCAGAGCTGATGTCGTTAGGCTACTGCCATGCCAGCCTAGGCAGCCATTTGAATGTAATTATTGTCCATAATTAACCGGAAGGATTGTACTTTCAAATAAAAAAAGAAATTTGAGGAAATATCCAGTAGTTTTTTTTTTAATAGAAAATTTAAAAAAAAAAAGAAAAAGTTATTTGTCGTACCCTGTACATCTGTCACGATTTTAGTCATTGTAGAAGAAATCCATGTAAACAGAAATTTACCAGGCAACAATGACACATTTGTGTTCGGCGGCTCAAGCTATTTTTCATGATAGAATTGAGATTTACAGGATACGGAAAAAGGACACTGCATGACCAGCCTAGACAGCCATTTGAATGAAATTATTTTCCATTATTAACCGGAAGTATTGCACTTTCAAATAAAAAAAAAGAAATTTGAGAAAATATCTAGTATATTGTTTTTATAGAACTTTCAAAAAAAAGTTGTTTGACGGACCCTGTATATGGCGTTTGCGCAGATGATGTTGACAACGATATCGATCTCGCTGATCAGAATGTTGTGGATTCTGATGAACACGAGCATGACGAAATCCATAAATACACAATTAATGCAGCTGAAGTCGTTAACAATTTTAATAAAGCAATTTATTGGACTGAAAACAACACTAAATCACTGGAATACATCATTTGTCACAATATCAGACATTGCTGTGCAAAAATCACTGGAAGCTAAAAAAGAAACAGTGCACTATATTGAACTTCTTCAAATAACGTTCCCGAAATGCATAAATATATACCCACTGTAATAAACACTTTTTAAAAAGTATTTTTTTAATCTCAATTGAGGGTAACTGTCTGGGTTGAGGGAAGAGCGCTTGTATTAATTAGTTCCCTCTACCCCGAGTCTACTGTATTCATATAGATAGAGTGAAGTGTCCTTTTGGGTTTTCCCATACAATAAAGATTTAAAGTAATTTAGTGATAATTTTTTTTTTTAAATTTATTTCGAAGAAATTGGACAATTCATTTTCAAGCTATGATAATTAGTCTCGGAAAAAAATTAAAAAAAAAGTCTCCTATTTTTTTTACTCAGGCTATTAATGTGCATCAGAATTATTTTGAGGTTATTTATAAGAAACACTTTTGTATATTTTTGTTGCACAGTGTAATCATATGTGAACTTATTAAATTGGCTCATCTAAACTCTCTTCATCAAACTATTTATATTTCATATCACTGCTGTCCTTCTCCTTAGGTATTTGGTGTTCAACCAACCGACCAATCTTTGGCAATTTGTAACTGCTGTTGGGATTAACATAAAACCTCATAAGTATCACAAACTATTATTAGCACATGTTACGGATTCTCGTTTTCTTATCCCAACCTATAATACATATTCATACCCCCCCCCCCCCCATCATGGAGGGGAGATACAACATTTGTGTTTTTTTTTGGGTCCCTCCCAGAAAAAAACAACACACATTTCTAAAGTTTTTCTTACGCATCCTTTCGACATCTCTTCGACAACCATCATTATGCAATATGACTTAATTGAACAAGGATGTTTTTGTATTCGACGCTGTATATTCTTGTGTATATATACATGTATAATGATTATATAAAATACATTTTTAGTGGAATGTATGTGTATATTAAAAGGATATCAGATGTGGTGAAATTATTGTGGTTGGCATTCTTTTGTTTTTACTGCAAAGGGGTGGTTCGGCACGGAACAGGAGTGGAATTGTAGTTGAGGATTGTGGGACAGTGGAACTGTGGCTGCGTTGTATTGCCATGTGGAACTTTCTGGACCGTGGACGGCCGTTAATGGAGCCTTGGACAGAGATGGGCAAAGGGTAAATAAAAAGATAATTGGTAAAACCTGGTTTGTTTTGTAGACATTTTGATAAAAAATCTTGTTGTTCGGCAACGGGTTGACGAATTTTTAGGAAATTTTGTGCATGTGAAAGAAAATGTAGTCAAATTTTTATTTTTTTCATATTTTAACGGGTTAGGGGATTTTGAACATAAGAAAAAGAACAATGTAGTCAAATTTAAACTAATTTTTTTTTTGTATTTGTTTTTAATATTTATTTTTTATAATTGTTTACGGTCGACTATTTTTTTTAAACTTGCGCATAAGTCTTACAAATTTAAAACAGATTTTTGTTGAAGTTATGGGAGCAACACTGACGTTAATTGGTATCCACAACAACAGTTGCACGTAAATTATCCATAACACAGAGCTACAAAAATTAAATTAACTTGCAATATCGGCAGTGTCACACCATTTATCTGGTAGGTCTTGCCAAGCACCACAAGAGTCTATTTGTGAAATTGTCCAAACACTTCCCAAATCTTAATATCCAAAATCTTCGATAAGTAATATCTGCATGTCTGTCCTTGTGGGACGTTGTCTCTCACAGTCCCTTTGTCTAACTTACGGTCATTCCGCCTATCCGATTAATATGAATCATTAAAGAACCATTACAAGAACGTTTTCCACGATCACATCTTACAAGTGATTTGGCAAGACATCGCTCTGGGGGTAAATGACACCTTTTAATTGTCCCCATTTTACTGCTTCTCTCAATACTTGAATTGCCATTTATATCTGTTAAAGCGACATATCGACCCCACAAAAAAAAAAGGAAGAGGAAACAGAAAGTAAAGTAAAGTAAGACAACGTTAAGTTAAGAGTTAAGTTTTAATCGAATGCTTCTTACCCCCGCAAAAATTCCCATCTTTTCTCACAGACTCTTTAACGTGAAGCAACACAAAAAAAAAAAAAAACAAGGCATAAGAAGAGAAAGAAATTGATAGCCGAAGCAAATTAAAGTGTATTTCAACAAAGTTGTTTCCTGTTCTTTCTCGCTCTACATGCCCATTTTTTTTCTTTTCGTTCTCCGTTCAGTGCCACATCAAAGTGTTATGTGCAATAAACAAAATAAAAAGAAGAAAACTTTCCAATTTTTAAATGAAAAGAAAGGAAAGGAAACGCTGTTTCAAAATTGGGAAAACTGGCAAAGTTTTCCTTTCGACCCAATTAAACCTTTGACTTGGTGGGAGTTTATTAAAAAGTTAGCAGCTCAAAGACAATTTAAAGTGTCGAAAACGCCGAAATGAAATATGACAACAATATCGCCATGGCCACAAATGGCTCAAGAAGAATAAGAAAAAAATAGACTTAATAAAGCTCACTAACTGTCCGTTTCACAATTGAATGCATTATTCGTTTTGGAACGACAAGTCCAAAAACAAAAATGATCGTTTTTGGTATGCTTATGTCAAAAACGACGAGTCGAACGAAAAGCACATTCGATCGACATCGTAAAACCAGGCACTAAGTTTATATATTAACAGAATAAGTCATCGTAAAACAGCTGAACAACAGCAGTATTTGCAGCCACTTATCAGCTGTTTGTTCGCTTAGAAAGCATGCGAACGTTGTCGTTCGACATCGAGCCTTAGGCTGAAGAGTTCACCATACTAATTGGGCACGGGTGGCGTACAAGCTATCGCAGCTATGCGATCTGTGGTGTTTCCCACAATTTATGTGTGGCACTGGCTCACAAAGTGTGCGAACCTATTTATACACAAAAAATGTCTCACGGTTTCAAAGAAAAAATAAGTTTTTTGTCCAGATTTCCACAGATTTATTTTCCATTTTATTCTATAGATGGGTAATTAAATATTTAACAGTCACTAATTCACAACAGATTGCCCTAGTTATGCCGATGCTCAATGTAGATGAAAATATTGTTCAATCAGCCGGTAAGATTTTATTAGCGTCCAAAAATGTATTTAAAATTTGGCGTAGTTCATATTTGGGAAATCAAACGAACGTGCCGCGACCACTTGGACAAATAGAGAATGTTGTAGAGAGTGTACTTATAATTTGGTGTCCTGTTTCTTTCTGCTTGGGAAATCACTAGTAAATTCCGATTTTCAACGAGTACATTTTCTAAGAAACCCACACTATTTCTTGCGACATTCGTGGTTTTTTTAACCAAAATTCATCAAATACAGTAGAATCTCACAAATTAGAACTCTCACAAATTCGAACTGTCCAGAAATTAGAACCTGTCATTTCAATGTAATGGACTCTCTGAAATTAGAACCTAAGGTTCTAATTTCTGGACGTTTGTTTGTTTGCTAATTTTGTGAATAATTTTGGCTCATTGATACATGTATATGATGCAATTGTATTGCTGAAACAAGCTTGGGACGAAGTGCCACAAACAGTATTATCAAATTCTTGGTCCAAGTTGTTAAATTGGGATTCGGACCAATATGACAGCGATGACGATTTGCCACTAGCCCAATTGCTTCAAAAAAATGAGGATTGCAATTCACTTCTCCAAATAAATGTAGATCTTTTAACAGAAATTATGCCAAACAATTCCGTAATTAGCATAAATGAAATCGAAAATTGGAATTCCGATATCTTTAATGAAGGATCTGATGTAGAAGAGAGTGATGATGGAACCTCAGATAGCAGTCAACCGGATGTAATCGATCTCATGCCCGTTATCCCTTATTCTAATGTTCTTGAAAGTGTCAATAATGTCATAAAATGGTGCAACAGCAGCGATATTTTTTCCAGTAAACACATGGGTAAAAACATATGAAATCAACCGAAAATTTAACATTTCTGACCACATCATCTGCGAATTTGATAATATTGTTTATACATGATCTATGGAACAAAACAATAATACTTGCCAACTTTCAGACATATAGCCCTCGTACTTTCAGATTTCTGACCATTTCAATTTGAAAAAAATCAACAAAAATGCACTGAGGTAATTTAACATATTTGTAAATATCTCGAAAAGTATTTAATGTTTGTAAATAATCAAAGGCTCATTTTACAGATAAAAATATGAGCCATTAAAAACATTTTTTTAAAAAAAAAAATCGATCAAGGATAATGTAAATAAAAAAGGACTAAAATTTCAAAAGGATATATCTCGAAAAGCGATATTTTTAAAAATTAAAAAAAAATTTATATTAATCCTTTTTCTGTTTTCTACACGTCTGCAAACTCTTGGTCGTGGATCGTCATCATGGAATGAGTTATAATTAAATTCCCAAGAAAAAGTTATGATATTTCATAAAATCTTTAATTTTGAATGTATTTTTTAATATATGCAATATAAAATATATTAAGAAAGTAGTCTATGAGAATATAAATTTAAAAAAATTAACTGCTGATGCTCCAAATTATAAGCTAGAATGTTACAAAGATTGTTTGAAACAAATGACATGCAATCCAGCTTCTTCAAAGTGTCACCTACTTAAATGTATCAAGTGTCCAGGAATGGAAAATTTAAAAGAGAGACTGCATCAATTACTAGAAGAAAATGATATTGATGAAATAACATATAAACAATGGATAAGTGTAGATAGAGATAATTTGGAGACTATGATTAGCCAAGCCGACGTTTTTGTGGATTCCCTGTGTGAAAAGCTTCAAATTCTATTACCTCATTCATTTATCGCAAAACAACAGGCAGCATATCTGAGCGAAAGAAAATCCAATTTGGAAGAAAATGAGTACATAGCAGTTTGTGATTTTTCAGAAAATGCTTCTTTTACAGTTCAGGATGCAGTCCAGGGATTTCACTGGAACAACTCTCAAGCCACGTTATACCCAATTGCTATTTATTTTAAATCGGACGGAAAAACACAACATACAAACTTTATAATAATATCTGATTGTCTTATACACGACTCTGTAGCTGTTCACCTGTTTCATCGCCACTTGAATGTATTTTTGAGGAACAAGTTTAAAACAATCCCGAAGAAAATTACGTATTTTTCAGACGGCAGTGCAGCCCAGTTTAAAAATAAAAAGAACTTTATCAATTTATGTTATCATATGGAAGATTTTGGATGTAATGCTGAATGGCATTTTTTTGAAACAAGTCATGGAAAAGGCCCCAGCGACGGTCTTGGAGGTACTGTAAAGAGAGAAGCACGACGAGCCAGTTTACAGCGTCCATTACAAGGTCAAATAACTACTCCCAGACATTTATATGACTGGTGCCTGGGTAATCTTTTGAACTGTAACTTCGAGTATTTAACAGTAAAAGATTACGATGAAGAAGTACGATTCCTCCAAATACGCTTTAAACAATTGCGTACTATTCCTGGGACGCAAAAACTGCATTCTTTTGTACCTGTGGGAAAAACTAACATTAAAGTAAAGCGTTACTCGGCAGATACCGATTTTGTAATTGAAAGTCTTTACAAATAAGTAAATATAATCTAGGTTTTTGATATTTTTTATTATTTACTAGTAGCTGAATGAATATAACTGTAATTCACTGGTATGATATGAAATATTATTTTAAAATACTAATTGAAATTGTTTAAAAAATACAAAAATTTATGAATACGTAAACCTTTGCGAACTATTTTCTTAATAACTCATTCCATTATAAAGATCCACGGCTAAAAGTTGAAAGACGTGTGCAAAACAGAATAGGGAATAACATATATTTTTTTGAAATTTTTAAAAATATCGCTTTTTGAGATATATCCTTCGGCAATTTTAGTCCTTTTTTATCCACGATATCCTTGTCCGAAAATTATCTATTTAATATTTCTATTTAACGGTGCATAATTTTAGCTTCAAAATAAGCCTTTGATCATTTATGTACGTATAATACTTTCAGAGATATTAAAAATTGTGTTAAAGCATCTCAGTACATTTCTAATCATTTTTTTCAAATTAAAGTCGTCATAAAATTGAAAGTAGAAAAGCTAGGAGACTGAAAGTTGACAGATGCTATTGTTATATTGAACACTCCCTTCGTACCAACTTTCAGCCAATTCGGAATTGGTGAGGGAAACTCATTGGTTGACTTCATATATTTTTACCCACATGTCTAATCTTTTGAGCATACGTAATGACATTGTTGTTTCCAATTTAAATAAACCAAAAAAAAACAAGCATTACAGATTATATGTTAAAAAAGGATTGAATAGTTTTTAAAAAGAAAAAAGATTTTTAAGTTTGAGTTCTTCTTTTGTTGTGCATGAATTATTTTTAATTTTTTATTTTTTGTTAAAAATTATTAAATATGTATTAATAAATAAACATTTTTTTGACTTAACATAAAGATTTGTTTTTAAGGTTTGGTTCTTTTCTTTTAAATTTCTGCAAAAAAAAACGTCCAGAAATTAGAACATTTCACAAATTAGAACCACCGGTGGAACAAAGTGGTTCTAATTTGTGAGATTCTACTGTAGTAGTAATAAACCAGACGTATTACTGCAGAAAATGCAAAAAATACATTTCGACACAGTTTTTCATTTTTTTTTTACATAAAATGTATTCGATATGACTGCAACAGAGGTCACTAGAGAGTCTGTCACCCAAGCTATCAGGGTGCACTCTAAGTAAATATATTTTGAAGCCAGTGTCACATCCAAGGCGCCGATCAAATTTTGTTGGGCAAAAGTGGAATTTGTGGAATTTTTTATAAACAAATAACCAAATGAAGATTTCCCTAAAATAAATGAAAAATCCTTCCAAAAGACTAATACGAAAATTTCCCTACAAAAATTCTGAAAAATCCCCCAAACAATTTATGAAAAATTACTCACTTACTTACTTATTTCCCTTAACATTCCATGAAGGAACAGACGGGGAGCTTCTCTCGAATCTGTGGGCTGTGTACGAATTAATTTTGTATACTCACTGACCTACAGTTTAAAGGCGGCTCCGAACGGCTAATGTGTTCCTGGAGAAGTTTTACATGGCTTAGAGATTACTATCTTACTCGCAAAGTCTCCAACATTCACGAGGTGGAAATCGCCGCTGAAAATTGTTTGATGGTCTTACCCGGTTTCGAACTCGGGTTCTTCTGTCGCACAATCTAACTTTCAAACCACGGCTGTCCACATGAAAAATGACCCAATGGAAATTCCCATAAATATTATGAAAAATATCCAAAAAAACAACAATACATTTTCGTAATTTGGAAAAAATGTAGTTTTAACAAAAAAAATAAAAAAAATAAAAAGTACGACAAAAATATTAATTTTACATTTATGCATTAATAGTAATTATATGTACTTTGTTTTCACACATAAAGTGTCGAAATATCTTCAATTTCTTTCCGGCAATATGGACATTTCATATTATCCATATTGGCTGCAATGGCTTCGTGAACAGTGGCCCCTCTGAAAAATAGCGCCAATTTAAAAATGAAGAATCGCCCCAAATTTGGTTATAGATTTATTCAATACAGAATTTGGGCAAGATCGCATAGGACGTAGCAATATTATTACACGATTTCTAAAGGGGGTGGTAAAAGGGAGCCACCCGAAGGGGTGTGGCCATGAAGCCCATATGAAATCCCATAGGCATGGAAAATTACCCGCTCTGCCCATTCTTTGCTTAAGTTCTGATCTGGTGCCACATAGAGCAGTTTTAACTTGTTTTTTTTTATTTTTCTTACTTTTGGAGTAGAAAACTCAACCCGAACTTTAACGTTATATAAATCAAGTTCCATGGAACTTGATCGCTTAAAAGCCTGTAAAATTGTAGAATAATGCGATTATTTTCATTCCCCCCCCCCCCCAGATATTACCACAATGGACTATAAGTAACAAGAAAATTGTGATTTATATGAAAATCACATATACGGGCAGACTTGCTGTCGTTATGTTTTCATTCACCGCCTAAAGGTCATAAAAAGTTTCCGTCGATTCCTTTGCATTTGAACCGCCAACGAGCGAACACTCAGCCGAGCGTAAAATTACCTTGTGCCACCACGTACTTGGCCTCACGTTCATGCAGGCTTCCGTTGGAAAATGGAAGGCAGTCTGTGACCTTTTGCCGACGAAAATTTTAACGTGATTATTGCAAAGATTTCAGTTTTTGTTTTCTCAGGTAATTTGTGTTGTTTACACGTTGATGAATATCAGTTGGGAGAAATTACAATGGATCGATGGTGGGGATGCGTTGATGGTAACTGGAACGGAGGTAGCCCCATGTGGACATGTAATTTGCCGTTGGGGAGACTTGCTGTTGTTGGCTGTCTTTCGTCAGGGCATCTTTCAACACTGTCATGTCTGCTGACCTTCAATGTCAAATTACTTTTCATTTTAAATGTTTGATTGCCATTACGGACCTCCTCGTCCCCCATAGCAAAAGTTCACAACACGTGTATTGTGTTAGGAAAACTTTCCTCACCTCCCTCAAAAGTCATTTGAAAATTATGCTTTTTAATATGAAATGTGTCCTGTAGATGATTTCAAGAGTTTGTGTTGCCAGAGGATACAACATAACTATTGGCCAACATTTACACCTCCCGCCCGTTGGCATGGCAAAGAGAGGAATAGGTGAAACGTTGACCAAATAAAAGTTTTACGTTTTCTATGAGATAAGCGGTATTGTTATATTTTTGTGTTCATGTGCTGTGCAATAAACAAAGAAACTGTGAAGAGAAGCCAACACAAACTGTAAGACAATACAATTTTCCCCCAGCAATAGTGGCTTTATGGATTTTAGTTAAAATACAACTGGAAGCCACAAAAGAAATCGTATGAAAAAGGCATTCCCAAGGAATCTTATAATCTTTCTACATGCCAAAGCAAAAAAAAAAATGTATATATATTTTCTATTAAAGCGGGAAACTATTGAAAATGCAGGATATTTTTAGTTCAGCAACGCTGGTAAACTTTCCAAATCTCTTTTGGTGTTTAAGTTGGTGTTCAAGCGATTAAATCTTTTAGAAGGAACACCAAGTCTATAAAACTTGGAATTCAAAAATATCTTCGGCGTGGCCCTAGACTTTTTTCTGTCCTATGAACCAAATGCACATATTCGGAAAAAGGGGAAAAAATAAAAATACACGTGTATCGGCGATTTTCATGTATACGTCAAATTTTTTAAAAATTTTTTTTATCAATTCTAATATTTTCCCCAATTTTTATTATTTTTGAAAAAAAAATATTTTTTCACTTTTCTTAGCATAACTTGAAGAGACTCCAAATTTTTTAAACTACTTAAGCGTTACGAAAAAAAAAATGTTTTTTGACTGAAACCTTAAAAAAAAATGATAACCATTTAAAAAAAAAAAAAAATTTAGGAAAATCTGAGAATTGATAAAAATCTATTTTTTAAAAAATTTGACGTGATACAGACATTTCCACGAGTCTGCCTGCAAAAAATCAGCTCGATTGGATCACTGAAAAAGGGTTAAAAATCGGTCCAAAGGCTTTCACACAGGCCACTACGAGCTTCATACTTCAAACTTTAAAAAAAAAAAAACAATTCTGACGTGTACATGAAAATCGCCGATACACGTGTATTTTTATTTTTTATCCCCTTTCCGAAAGAGTAAATTTGTTTCATAGGACAGAATGTGTGTAACACGGTGTAATGTTTCTTTTACCTTGTTTTTTTGTAAGAATCTTGATTTTTAAGAAAATTAAATAAAACCCTAAAAAGTGTTTTTGTGGTGTTATTTCGTTTTTAAAAATCGGAGCTGTGTTTCATAATGAAACAAGAATAAAATAAATCCAAGGAAAATGAAATAAACACACAACTATCGTTGTTGTTGTTTTCTATACAAATGTTTGGGGCCTTATTTCATTTTCCTTTTGGGGTCTTAATACATTGGAGTTTTTTTTCATAGAACCCGAAAATTCCTTCTTGGTCTTTCGAACGGAGTTTTAATCCATTTTCCCTTTTAAAATATACAAGGCAAACAATAACAAAAACTTTTAAATTTGTTGGGGCTAAAATTCATTCTATTTTGGGGCATTTTCATTACAAAGTTTACGATCTGCGAACATTATTTTGTGGCCATGTGTGGGGCTCTTTTTCATATTTTTTTTGGGGTGGGGGGGTAATTTCATTTTGCACATTTTGATTTGACCCGATTTCGTTCAACTTTAGTTTCATGGTCATATTAGCGAACTTAAGAAGAAAGTCAACCAATAGTGCATGATGTTTTACAAAAAGTTTAAAATTTATTTTTAATTTTTTTTAAAAAAAAAAACGCCTGATTTTTATTTAAAAAAATTGCCTGCTGCGATTTTTTCATTGAGTTAACAAATATTGCGTGATGTTTTACAAAAAATATATACAAAAATATTTCAATTTTTGTAATAAAAAATAGCGCGACTTTTTTGCTTTAAAATTTGCCGGCGCTCTTGTTTCATTCGTTGTTAATTATTTTCCGTGGCTCTTCCAGTTTGTGTTTGAGGGACTTTTTTTTAAAATTTTTTTGTCACATTTCCGACTTTTAACGGTTTGATGCTCAATTTCCTGGGGCTCATTTTCATTTTGGTCTGTAGTTTGATGGAGCTCATCTACTTATCTGCTTTCGATGCTGAATTGATTCTTTCTCGTAACGTAACCGAGTCAGATAATTTCCTCCCACTAACTCGACCTCAACCACAAAGTCTTGTCCGTGTTCACCATCAGAGTCATCTTTGCTGATGGCAATCGCACACGCGAGGAGAAGGAGATGACCTTTGGTATTAACTGTGTGTGTTTCCAATACTTTCCCTATCAGTGAAATGAAGAATGTGCATGATAAGCTGTTATTGCGTGATAGACCTCTCTTAGTTGTGAATGGGTCGGAGAGGTCGATTACCACGTTAGGATATCTAATTTATGGACCTGGTTGCAAACAGCTTTTCTCTTTTCGGAATATCGATGAAAAGATAGATTGTAATGTTTTTCTTCTGGTCTGTGTTCTTTTTTTTATTATTTGGCAGCTTGTGAAGATTGCGTCGATTGTTAGGGCGAAGTCTGCCACTGAATATTCCAGTATCCATTAATGACATTGGTATAGAGCAGCACAATTTGTTTATATGACAATAATTATTATTGTCCAATAATGACATTAAAAATTTGGCATGGCATCCCCCACTTTTATTCCCAGAAATATTTAATTCTCTCACAATGTTTAACAAATCATATCATGATACCTCAAATAAGCACAAGGGACTGGAAACGATACGACACACATTACGAAAATGACCTACACTCATAAGACGTCTGCTAGGCCGATGGTAGTGTCCATCTAACCAAGGAGTTTGTCCAAACAAGCACACAAGGGAAGATCAAAGACTAACCCTGTCAACAGGACCAGCGATCCGACCTCTTCTTCTAATGCAGGTACTTTGCCTGGAACCTCGGCAAACCAACAAGACCTTCGAAGATCAGTTACAAAGATTGGGGCCTCTCTCTCAGAATCCTCGAATGATTTAACAAGGCCGATCCAGAAACATAAAAATATAACAAATGATATCCAGAAGATCGTTGGATACGGTCCAAACAAATATAAATTAAATTGTATTTATATATATTAATATAAACATTATGGCTAGCTAATATTAAAAGGCCCTAACTCATGAAAAACACTTTTTACAGCAAAAGAAAAAACATAACAAAACCAGTTTCTTTTTTATTAAAATTAAACGGGGAATCCAAATAGTTCATTGACAATTCAATCAATTTTGCGATTGAATAGTGGGCTCTATGAAAAATATTCCAAAATAATTTCGCAAAAAATCAATTTTGCGATTGAATAGTGGGCTCTATGAAAAATATTCCAAAAGAATTTCACAAAAAAAATCTCATAAAACAGTTTCCCAATTTTTTTTTAATTTTGGGCAACTTTTCGTTCTTTTTTGGGGTGTTTTTTCAAAACAAAACTGAATCATAAATCGCTTAGGCGCTCGATATTATTATAATGGTCTGGGGTTACGGCCCTAATTATCACATTTGAAAAATGGCCCCAATTCAAAATGGAAAAATCTGTCAATTTTCAGGTTTTTCTTTTTAACTAAGAAGCTTACAATCTTCATCTTCTCGCTGCTTTAATATATTTTTATGAAAACTAAGAATAATTGGTATTTTTTAAATTTTGCAGGGGATTTTTTTAAAGAATTTTTTTCCGAAATTCTAAACATATTTTAAGCTGCTTAAATATTTTTAATTTTATTTAGTAATTTCAAAATCAACTTTTGTCAAATCCTTTTCATTTAGATTTTTTTTAAATATTATTAAACCTGTTGCCATCGGTCGTGTTTTTTGTTTATTAGTCTTAGCAGGTGTTGAATTGTCGTACATTTAAATCTTGGCCGTACATATTTAAATTTTAGGCTTAATGAGTTTCTTCACCAGGACGTAGATGGCACGTAATTATGAAAAATTTCATAATTTCCATGCATTTTCCGTTGTTTCGTTTTGTTTTTGTCTCCTTTGCTTTAATGACAGCTCAAAAAGATACAGTCGGCCATAAATCTTCATCACTATGAGTTGCGGTATATGTTTCCTTTATTAATAAACTCATTTACGCATCCGCCGCCTCCTCATCGACCCCCACCCCTTCAAAAAGGAAGAGGGGGGGGGCAACATTTTGCTTTGCCTGAATCGGTGTCAGAATGTCCGTTGGCTTTTTGCTAGTGGCGTGTGTTGGCTGGTGTGTGTGTGTGTGTCTTAATACAAGCGTATTTATTTTATTAAAAACAAAGCCGAAAAAGACGAGCACAAAATTATTCGCAACATAATCTTGGGGAGAACAACATAAAACACAATGTCATCATAAAGAAGATGACAGAGTTCTTGTTCCTGCTGTTATTCCGTTGTGATTCGGCTGTGATGTTGTGGACCGTTTACAAGATGCTAAAGCCTTCTCGAAAAGGCAACAAATCTGTATAAGCCAAACCAAGTGAATTTCCAGAAAACAAACAACAGCAGACTTGTAGGGAACACATACGTTCCTTTATCCGTACACACTCTCCCACCGGCGTTGGTAGGTCTAACGGAGTGAGGTAGGGAAACAAATACAGCACACAACCAAACATTGGAAGCTGTTTGACAAATGACAGCATTTTTTTCATCTCTCAAGCATATCAGTCTTTTATTGCGTTGGCATCTCTGGCATTCTTCTTCTGTGGCATAATGGAAAATAAAACAGTTTTTGAGTGGCTTTCAGGTTCGCTGTACCTGATGACGACGGTGCTGTCGGGTCGGTATGATAAATTGGTTATTGGCTAAGGGGTTTGAAATGCTTTCCCCGTCTCAACTTAGTCCGGCACAATTTGTGGTTTCAGACGAGGTTTCCTATGAAGTTCATAAGTGAATCGTACGATATATTCTTGAAGGTGTTACGTGTAATCTATGCCGATGGTGTTAAATTTGAGTAGGCATATTTTAATAATAAGTTAATAGAAAGGGCAGCTTTCGCAAAAAAAAACTGAGCCAGTGTTTCTACCACTGCAAAATCCACAGCAAACTGTCAATCAAGTAAAGGTTTCCCGAACCCCAGTTGCCGAAGTCATATATTGTACGATCAGCCGGTCTCGTGCCCCAGCATTTATACAATTATGATGAAACATTTATACATTTTCCTCTAAAACAGAATTCAAACTGTAATATAAGAGACTCTGGCGGTCGGAAAACAGATCCAACTTTCGTGAATCTTTGGTATTTCATTGAGGTTTTAGCGAACATTTTTTTCGAAAACTTCCTATAACATCCAATTAACATATTTTCCTTAATATTCCATCGAGGAACAGGCGGACAACTTCCTCGGAATCGGTAAGCTTTACACAATATAATTTGTAGACACGGACCTACGGCTTTAAAGCCGGCTCCGGCTGATGGCTAATGTTTGATGGCCGTACCTCAATATGCTGACTGATAGTCGCACACACTACCTGTTACACCACAGGCGTCCTATAACATCTACTGTAACATCTAGATGACATAGAAGATACGGCCCAGAAAGAACATTTTTAATCCAAACTCAGCCTGTAAAGCGACACTTCCGGTGCGGGATTTGAACTGATCGAAAGCTCAACGACTTTAGGGATTCGCATGGGAATTTAGATATCCCGTTATAATTCAACACAGTTCAATCTACTATGTCACGAAATCCCCACCAACTGCCTCAAAAACCTCATACGATGTGACATTCTGATAGCAGTCAATGATCTCTGATCGTCGGACCGTTAATAATATCCTGAAAAATATTGTTTGGTTTTAATTGAATATTTCATGTCGGTTGCCGAAGTACATACGTACATCGTAATTGTCAGACAACACTAGAAGCTCCTAAGTAGAAAATTATACGATGACATGTACAATGTTGGAAATATGGCAACACAGTTATATTTAATATGTTGGCAACACTATTCACAGCACAAGGAATACAAATCTGTAGGTGTTATATTCACAATGATTCTGCAGTCGGAAATCCCTGCCAATGAACGAAGTGGTTTTATACCCCCACCCTACGGGTAGGAGGATACATATCATTTGATACGACCCCAAAGTGTAACACCTCCGAATATTCACATTAGAACCCAAGTGTCTTTGAACCAAATTCGATTCATGACTTTCTAAATCGTTTGAGCCCTGTCGTCCTGTCCGTCTGTACGTCTGTCTGTCCTGCTGGTACGCACGATAACTTTCGAAAGAGTTAAACAATCGCTTTGAAATTTTGCATGGGTTAATATTTTCCCAAAACTGCTAATGGGATTGCATATGGGCAATATGGCCACACCCCTTCGGGTACCTCCCATACAAATCGTCTATTTCGCCCACTTTATAAATCGTGTAATAATATCAACACTCGCAAGTGCGATCTTGGCCAAATTCCGTAGTTAGTAAAGGTATAACTGGACAAAGTTTCAAACAACAATTTGGAAGTCTGGCAACTCCCCTTCGGGTACGTCCCATACAAATCGTCTATTTCGTCCACTTAGGAAATCGTGTAATAATATGAATATGACCAACGCGATCTTGCCCAAATTCTGCATTTAGTAAAACTAACTAGTCTGGCAACTCTCCTTCTGGTACCTCCCATACAAATGTACCATTCCACCCACTTTAGAAATCGTGTAATTATATAAACTCGCTCAACGAATGTTTCCGAAATTCCATATTTAGTAAAGCTTTAACTACATACAATTTTCTAGTAAAAACTCTGCCTTATATTCCGTCCTTTTTGTAAAAACATGTAATACAATATTTTTTATACCCTCACCCTACGGGTAGGAGGGTATATATCATTTGATACGACCCAAAATGTAACACCTAGAAATATTCACATTAGACACCAGGTGTCTTTGAACCAAATTCGATTCATGACTTTCTAAATCGTTTGAGCCATGTCCGTCTGTCCGTCCGTCCGTCTGTCCGTCTGTCCTGCTGGTACGCACGATAACTTTCGAAAGAGTTAAGCAATCACTCTGAAATTTGGCATGGCTTAATATTTTCCCAAAACTGCTAATGGGATTGCATATGGGCTATATGGCCACACCCCTTCGGGTACCTCCCATACAAATCTGCTATTTCGCCCACTTTATAAATCGTGTAATAATATCAACACGCTCAAGTGCGATCTTGGCCAAATTCCGTAGTTAGTAAAGGTATAACTGGACAAAGTTTCAAACAACAATTTGGAAGTCTGGCAACTCCCCTTCGGGTACGTCCCATACAAATCGTCTATTTCGTCCACTTAGGAAATCGTGTAATAATATGAATATGACCAACGCGATCTTGCCCAAATTCTGCATTTAGTAAAACTAACTAGTCTGGCAACTCTCCTTCAGGTGCCTTCCATACAAATGTACAATTCCACCCACTTTAGAAATCTAGTAATTATATAATTTCGCTCAACGAATCTTTCCGAAATTCTATATTTAGTAAAGCTTTAGCTATATACAATTTTCTAGTAAAAACTCTGCTTTATATTCCGCCCGTTTTGTAAAAACGTGTAATACAATATTTTTCTATAACATTCGGTATTTTGAGGTTGCTATTATGGTATATGAGACTTATATTTTTTTTACTGAGGGTGAGGGTATATATAAGTCGGTTTACCCGACTGCAACTTTTCCACTGGTTTTCTATAACATTCGGTATTTTGAGATTGCTATTATGACATTTCATCAGAGGTTACATCCAATGATGGTTATGTAATTTATAAAATTTCAAATTTTTTTTGTAGATATGCGAATTTTTTCATCAAAAATATTTTTGATAAACAACCTACAAATTATTTTGTTGAATGTGAATGATTTCATCAAAAATATTTTTAATGAACGACATAAAATTTTTTTGTATATGTGAAACTTTCTTCATCAAAGATATTTTTGATAAACAGTATACGAATATTTTCTTTAAGTTGACAAATTGTTTTATCACAGGATTTTCAATGAATTTTTGTTTGAATTCGTGAATATTTTCATTGAATCGAAAAATTATTTTTTTCTGTGTATTGTTATATTTCGGGATGACCATACAGGAACGTCGACTCACTCATCCTTGTATCAGGTTAGCTAGAATTGGTTGTCCGCTAGTGCGAAGTCAGTGTGATAGCATTGGTTGGTATATGAGGTGGAGAGGTGTAGGATTGGTGGAGGAGAAGGTTGAGTAGGATGCGTACAAGGGATTTGGCACCTCTGACTCATCAGAAGTAACAAATGACTTGTACACATCATACTCTATTTTCCCCCACCATCAATTATATACCCCTCCCCTCCAAAACCAACCAAGGCTATCACAATGGAGTAATTTATGACATCTCACTAGCACTGGGACAATCGAGTCAAGCTAACCTAACCTATGTCCCATAGAACAATGTGCGTTGACTACGAGTTCCGGATATCCGGATATAACACCGCTGTGAGATCCAAGACACAGTGATTGTCTTTGGATCACCATGGAAACCCTAATGCACTTCAGATAGAACAGAATTTTAAGATAAATATGTAGCTACTGAATCGATGTTTAAGCTTTTACATCGAGAGTTCTGTAAAGGGAACCATAAGCGGACAACCTGTAAGCACAGAATTAACTGGAAAAGTTATTCTGGCAACGGTCTAGGCTAACAAAAATGCCTTTATGCTTTTTTTTTTTATAAATACAACAATTTGCTATCACCTTCACGAGTCTCAATTCAAAGGAAATGCCTTCACTTTTTGGTCTCATTTGTTAAACAAAGCTGTTCTTTTTTTTTTGTTGCAAATTCTTTAGTTACTTTTCCATGGAAATGTAATTTGTAGTATTTTGTTTCGAATAAAGGTTACAACGAAATGTAAAAGCTCCAAGACAAATAGGGTTTAAAGATGTTCGCCGTGTGCGGATGAACAATGCTAAGCCGCCCAAGTGTGTCATAAGAGCATCATGCACCAACTGTTCCCAATGCCAGCCAGACAAAAACAAAGGAAAACATAATCTTCAACCGCAGCAAATAGATGAACATGAACATTCATGTTTCTGCCCCCAGACCCTCTGAATATACGCATTTAGTATGCAAAGAGCCAAATGGCTTGCCATCCGAAAGAAGTACGAACACAAATTTCTTGCCCGGCCAACCTTCAGCAATAAAAGGTATTCATCGCCTTAACGGTAAACAGCGCATAACAACGAATTCCTGAAATACCCATAAATGCCATACCTCCGGTTGCCGCCGACCAACTGTCGACATTACATGGATGACTTGACAATCAAAATTATTACCCCCTTAAAGTATGCTTTAGAATATTTCATATCCGAAAAGTATGCCCTAGTAACTTAAGTAAATGTTGTTTACATGTGTTGGTGTTTTACAGACTTATCCCTCTATTATATTTTATTATATCGGAGTGTTTTTAGGGTCTTCTGTTTTCTTTTCTTTTCTTTTAACTTTCTTGCTTCTCATTCAGCGTTTTTTTTTTCATTCCAAATATTGTTTCTCTTTAAAATAAAAAACAAAAAAAACGTTTAAACGGTGATGCTCCTGAATGTATTTTTCTGGACGAGCGAGGAAGTTGCTGTTAGGAATGGGTTCATCTGGGGCATCTAAAATGTTCACTTCGGTTATTGCATTTAATATTAGACCATTATTTTTGTTTTTTACGGTTTATGTTAAAAAAACAAGTCAACATTTTTTATCCGAAAATAGTAAAGTCAAAGTTACAGTTTCTTATTAACCCATTCTAGACCGCCATGTCAAAATTGGAACACCTAATAATTGGGGGTATATAAGAAAATTGTTGACAGTGTTGTCAATATTTTCTTTCATAATTAAGTAGTGGAAAGTCCACTGATTAAGTATAATATCGAACTGGTTAATTACTTTCACTTACATTATGGTATAAGAGTAAAATGAGATCCCAGTGTAAAGCACTGGGATGACATCATAGGCACTACTAGTCAAGTACTCGGATGACACCTTGTCAATCGTCATTCCCCTACGTAGAAGTAATTCAACCGGAAGGAGCATTCAAAAATAAAAAAAAACACAAATTCCAGAAAACAATTTACTCCAATTGAATAAAATGTATCTTAATGTGGCAATTACTTACTTGATTTAAGTACGTAGAATTTTCAACATTACTAAAATCTAATATAATTTACTACAGCAGAGTATAATTTACTATTAGTTCTGTGGCTTGGTGCTAAAAGAACCAATGTCAAAATATTTACTTTTAAGAAAAAATGCAATTGAAGGCTTTACAAAAAAAAAAAACGTTTTGGTTAAATTTGTAATTTTCTGTTTTAAAATTGTGAAAGAGAGCAAGCAAATAAATCCAATACTAATATGAACTCAAGACAAAAGAATTTTGTCATTGACCCTTTTAGCAGATTTATACCTGTTAGGTAGAGATGTTCTTGAATTTAATATATTTTCTGTTCTCTATTGAACTGTGTTTTGGAATTAAATTTAGTAGGAATTTATGCGAATTCCGGATTCCCGATCCTCAATAAATTGATCTATGTCTCATTATAATTGTGGCTTTATAATAATGTATGAAACACTACTTTTCGTTTTTTGGTTAATAACTCTGAAACTGCTATAGGTAAGGATTAAAGACAACAACAAGTCGTTTTCAAGTTAAGATAAAGTATGGGATATGAAGGTTCAAAATCTTAAGGTGCCTGGATGGTGACCTACACACACAACACTCAACTTTTTTCAAACTTGCAAACACAAACTCATTTGTATGTACAGGGGTTTCCAACAAGAGGTGTTATTTTGGTCATCATAGAAAAATTGAATTTTTTGGAGATAAATGATCGGATGTTTATCTTAATATATATTTACCCTCGACACTGATTCACTGATTCACTGATTCCCTGATTCACTGATTCCCTGATTCACTGATTCACTGACTCTGTCACGCAGTACGTAGGAATTTAAATATGCATTCAATAATAATTCTATAAATAATAATAATAAAAAAAATAATATTTTTTTTTGTACAGAAATTGTGTTTTCCCCAAATTTTTTTTTTACCAAAATTTTTTTTTTAAAATTTTTTTTTTTACAAAATTTTTTTTTTTCCACAAATGTTTTTTTTCCGCAAAAATTTTTTTTTCAACAAAAATTTTTTTTTCGGCAAACATTTTTTTTTTCAACAAAAATTTTTTTTTTCACAAACATTTTTTTTTTCAACAAAATTTTTTTTTTCCACAAAAATTTTTTTTTTCAACAACATTTTTTTTTTCAACAAAAATTTTTTTTTCGGCAAACATTTTTTTTTCAACAAAAATTTTTTTTTTCACAAACATTTTTTTTTCAACAAAAATTTTTTTTTCCAGAAAAATTTTTTTTTCAACAAAATTTTTTTTTTCCACAAAAATTTTTTTTTTTAACAAAATTTTTTTTTTTTCAACAAAAATTTTTTTTTCAACAAAAATTTTTTTTTTCAACAAAAATTTTTTTTTTCAACAAAAATTTTTTTTTTCAACAAAATTTTTTTTTTCAACAAAAATTTTTTTTTTAACAAAAATTTTTTTTTTCAAGAAAATTTTTTTTTTTCAACAACATTTTTTTTTTCCACAAAATTTTTTTTTTTCAACAAAATTTTTTTTCCGTGTTTCAACGGGCGCCATAGGCGCATTACAACTTACTAGTTTCATAATAAAGATGAAGGCATGCTGTTAATAATGAAAAACCAGACCAGCCAAATGGCCACCACAACAACGCGTACAGGACCATATCCTTTTCATGACAAAATAAATAACCAAATCGTATAGTGGCACGACGTTGTTGATGGTCGGTCAGCTTAAGTTCATGTGTTAACTGATCTTTATCAGTCTTAAGAACCAAGTCTTTATGCAAAATACGGTTTAATGACGTTTGTGGCAAGCCCAAGTCCAAAGAACGACGAGGAATGGACAAACCGGGGTTTTCTTCAACACTTTGGGCTACAGCAGCAATATTCTCAGTTGTTCTTAAACGATGAGCACGGGATCTATTCTTCACTACATTGTCCCAACAGCTCAAATTTTGCCACCAATTTCTGTAATGCGGTCCGACAAGGTGCTTCACGACGACCCAAAAATGCTTTAGTTTTGCGAACTGTGACTGCAAGATTTTCACCATTTTTGTAGTGAATTTTAATAATTTCAATGCATTGTTGAAGCATGTATCGTTCCATTTTTAGTAATTGCGTAGTTTCTACTTGTCAAATGTCAAAGATTAAAGGCTTCAAAAGTGACAGCTACCGAAATACCGAGTGATTCAATATAACACCTCTTGTTGGAAAACCCATTATATCGAGCCCTTAGCGCTATTTCATCGTAAGCGACAAAACACATTTTTTACATTAGAAGGTTTTTATTAATTATTTTGCCAAATTTGCGCAAAACTAAAAATGTTTAAATGCAAAAGGTTATAAAATCTTCATTTTGAATAAATGATTACGATGAAATGAAGATTTTTTTCCGTTTTAGCTAAGTTATGTCGCTTACGATAGAAATTTCTGGCGTTAGTCTACTTAATTTGTTAAAACTGTGTCGCTTACGATATTTTTTTTTTCTTTTTAAACTCTAAATTAAAAAAATTCACATAATATCTTATACATTTATTCAAAAATAACAAATTAAAGAAATTTTAAGGTAATTCAAAATTTAGTTAACGAAAATTCAACAGGAGTCCTCGTTGTCACTTTCTGCCAATGCATCGATAACGTTATCGTCACTTTTCATATTTAAATACTCATGGTGGTATATTTGAGGGATTATTCCTTTTTCACACAAGCTTGGCAACTCTTCTGAGTAAATCAGTTTGGGTCCATTGGCGATGATCAGTGAATTCTTTGTGGAACGAACTATTGAATTCATATCCAACTCATCGATTTTACTATCTTCAAAATAGCCATACTTAAATTGTGCACGAAAACAATTTTTTGTCGAAATGCACCAATCTCAATGTATTAAATTTAATTTTTATCTTTGAGGCAGAAATGCAGAAATGAGAAAATGCATTCCTTTTCTTCAAAATACATTTAATAACTAAAAATAGGGGTTATCGGAGCAATGAATCGACATTAATGGCTCGATAATATTCAACCCAGCTGCATTTAATGCCGGTCGTACTTGTCTTAAATAATATATATTGAATAGTTCTTAATGTAAGTGAATTTAAATTAGTTCGTATATTATTTTGCGAATTTTTAATTTAACTTGATTTTATTTCTGTGTGTAATACTGTCGCTTACGATAAAGTTCCTTTCCTGGAAAAGTCGTTGCTTACGTACGATAAAATGTTACCCCCCATTTTTTTTTGAAAAATATTGAAAATTTTTATTTTTGGAAAATTTCCGTCCATGTGTCCCAAAACAACATTTTAAATTTCGCAATAAAAAGCTTTTTGAGAAAATGTCGCTTACGATGAAATAGCGCTAAGGGCTCGATATGAGTATACATATATATGATGTTCGTTTATAGACGAGCCAACCATGCAACAATAATAAAGAGGATGGAAGACTCACCTGAAGGTCGTTGGACCTATAAACTGATGAAAATGCGGATTTAATTCAGACACGTTGTAATTTACTAGAGAGTATTTCGGTCAGGTTGAGTGGGGTTTGCGATCAACTTACATAAATTCTGACGCTTTACTTTGGAAGCTTAGTCCCGATGTCAGTAATATGCGTGGCACCATTTGACAGTTTTTCAAAGGAGATAAGAGAAAATACTGATTTTATGCTGACAATATACACATGCACCATCTTTTAAATATTTAGTAAAGGACTTAGGGCATCTGTAATGTAAATAGTTTGGTTTTGGGGTAGATAGCTTAGCTAGTTACCCACAATGATCCAATGAACAGGACATGTAAGACAGCGTGAGTTACAACATTCTGTTTGAGGACGATCAGGTTTGCCGAAGTCAACCTGCGGATAATGATAAGCCGATCATTTCAACATCAGTTCACATATGTTCTCACCGAATTTCCTGAATATGTGGAATTTATCGTCAACAAGTGTAACTCAGAACTCAACATAGCGAGTGGTAATCTACGGCAACTCAAAGTCGTGTAGTTTTTGTTTACTGTTTCTTAACAAATACTTTCGAATTGTGGGTCCTTATGTTAGGCTACCCTTAGATGACCAGAAAACCTCGTTGCAATATCTGACATTGGAGAAAAGTCACCTACTCGAACATTAATTTCAATGGGAAAAGGACCAAGATGTTAGTGGGACCCAGATGTCGGTTGGGGCATCAGTTGTAAGGAAATGGGTTAGTACAACAACAAGTTCTGCAGCTGCATAACATAACACCTCCATTCGTTTAAGACATAAGGCTACATTAGCTACAAGTGGTTATGGCAAACGGTTTCGTGCCTCTCTATGAATGGCGCAATAAACACCCGCCGATGACCCCAAAATGTCCCTTTTCCCGTTTATTGTTAACGGTTCTAAAACAATTTCATTCACCATTTCATGCTTTATAACTTGCGAATGGTTTGCATCAGCGCTTTTTCCTTTGCATTTTTCCACAGGCAGACGCTGTGTTTTTGGTGGCACTGCAAGCAACTAAAATTGAATGATTTCCAAGAAAAATTGCATCCATAAATATTTTAACGTCATTCATGTTATGGGCTTTTGTTAAACTTTTGCGCCACCCACCGCCCCTTCGATGAAATTTATGATATTTTTTTGGTCATTGTCCCCCCACGCACACGTTTGCTTTTTTTTTTTTATGTTCAAATTGTGATTAGTTTTTCTTGGGGATTTTGCGAGCTGTTAAACTTTCCCATAAACTTAAGTTTATCTTATTTTGTTCATACTCGAGCGGACAAGCCTGGCAAGCTGGAATAAGTAACGGGAAAATGGAGCTGCACTGAGGGAAGCAGAACAAAAACAAAAATAGTCCTGTGTCTTTCAAAGAGTCATAAATTTGTACATGACTTCAATAAATTTCCACTGCAATTTCGAAAATGTAAAAAGAGAACGAAACGCGGAGTAGCAGAAAAAAAAGGTAAGTGTTAAGATGTGGCGAAAGAGGAAGAAACTGAGAAAGAAAAAGAACGATGAAAGCCAACAACAAGGCTAATTCCCAACAATGTGAAAACCATTCACATACATTTCCGAACAACACTGTGGAGCGAATGACAAAGTCTAGCCAAGTGCGGTGGGGCTGGGTCTGCGGCTTTGACGATGTTATTGTCATGTATTACATGGATTTTCGCGCGTGTGTGTTTGTGTGTGGGTGTTTCGGTTTGGAAATCGATGTTTTGCTGTTTTTTGCCTAACACACACACACTCTCCTCACTCACTCGGGCACTCTTGCACATTCATAGTCAGTCTTAAAAGTTCGAGTTGCTCTAGAGGGAACAGGTGCATTGAAGTGTTCAGCGGTATGTGATGCTGAAATGTGATAGGAAAACACGATGAAAAGGAAATGAGGAAACGTACAATGCCAACTGTTAAGGGTTTCTTGTGGCGGATTTACTACGATTTGTTTATTGTGTATGTGGTGCTTTGGTGCGTATGAGTGATTCTTTGACACACTCCTCTGTGGCACACACACGCCCAGTAGACACCTGAAGTGAATCCCCTTCTCAGTGGTGCTGTACAAAGTGCGATCGGGCTGAAGCCGCCATGGAATGCACTCCAACTTTACGTTGGCGGTCTCACGCTTGATATGACACGGTCTCATCTCTAACCTGTCGCACAGTGGTATTTATAGCGAAACCCATTGACCATACACGACATTGTAAAAATTTTCCATTCGAAAAATATGTTTGAAGATCCTTAACTTTGTAAAAGATGACCTGGCTGCCGATAATACAGCCAACAAAGGTGAGATATTCTCCAACCCCTTATTAACTGACATGACATGCTCGCACTTAACCATCCCATGGAATGAATTTGAGGTGGATGTTATACATCCCGCTATAGAGAAAATTCGTTCTTCAGCCGGACAGTTCGTTTGTGGAATAATCTTCCTGCAAGTGTTTTTCCTGCCTGCTATGACATAACCAAATTCAAGGCCAACGTCAACAAACACTACTCCCTTTTCCACCCCTCCAATACCCTTTCTTCCTATCGCTAACACAGTGCATTGCATTTATAGGGGCATCCCCTGAGTTTTAGTCAAAAAAAAAAAGCTTAGGGTTTTTGTTTTTAAATTGAAGAAGGCTAAAAAAAAATGTTTACCGGTGAAAGAAATATTTATTTGGATATTGAGGGACCAGATGCTGTTTTTTCTAACCTGTTTGTTTTACATATTGTCTCTTCTAGTATTATCCTGAAAGGAGCAAAACGAAACTGCTAAGGGAAATAATATGCGAATCTAAAAACAAAGCGAACGACGTTTTTCCTGTTTCAATACGTATTTCAGAAACCGAAGTCAGAATGGAGTGCACATTTGATGAACTCGAAAATGTTGTACTGTGAAACCTTTTTCAACGATTTATTATGAAAATATTGTCCATGACCACCTGAAGTCCATTCTGAAAGTCCAAATTTGAAATGCGTTCTCCACCATTTCGGTCATTTTTCAAATTTTTCAAAAATAGTTTGGTGAGTTTAAATAGTACAAATGAGGCAGTGATAAAACGTGAGATTAATTGCTCACCCAATTGTTTCGTGCAGTGTAAAGCGGTCGTACGGACCATCGACTGCTAATATCGATTCGGATCACTACCATGTACCAGCCAAGGGACGCACCCGGTTAAGAGCAGCAAAACCAGTACGTTGCAACATCAAAAGAAAGGTAAACGTCAGTAAGCTTCAATGGCAACCGACAGTCAAAGCCTATCTCATCTTTTCCTGTTAAAGCCTCCTCCGCCCGACGATATCAGGGAAAAATGGTAACACATACATAACCTAATGGTGAAAGTCGCCAGAGAAAAAATTGGTTACTAAAGCCTTAAGAAAGGAACCAATGGTACGATGTGGAGTGTTAAGCTGCCTCTAATATTAAGAATGTGGTATACAGGGCGGCGCTCGCGCCTTATCGACACCAGCTGTATTGGTGAGATATCGTGAGTTGAGTAGGGAGGAGAATCGTCTAAGAAAGCAAACACAAATAGAAGGACGGCCATGTAAGGAGATGGACGACCACAGAAAATTCTATCAACGGCTAGAACATCAATCAAAATACATGTCTACCGGCATAACTTCCTGTAAAGAATGAAAATGGAAACCTGGTGACAGACATATTGAGTGTGGATGATTTGGAAGGCAAATTTCTCTAGTTTGTTAGAGGTCTAGGAATCCTGCAGAGCTAGTAACCGGGTGGAGTTGAATGCCCACCCCCTAACGCACGTTAGCTCAATTAACCAACAGCTCGGCTTAAGAACATCAAGGCCACGGGTGCTGATAGAATACCGGCAGAGCTGTATAAGACCGGAAGAGATGAGCTACGATGCTATGATTCAGTGTTATCAGTGTGGCTTGAGAAAGAATAAATCAATTATCGACAAAATCTTCACACTTCGCCAGATCCTGGAAAAGACCCACGAAAAGCAAAGCCATACATAATGTCTTTTCATCGTCTTCAATGCCACCATCGACACACCGGTGCAAAAAAATGTTTTGAAACGATGTCTGCATAAGAAATTCCAGCAAAACTTGTACGCTTTTGTTGTCAGCTGTTAATCTGTGATCCTCAGAAAAATAGCGACCTCTCTGAACCATTCACCACTGCAAGGGTCTCCAATAGGGTTACAGGTCAGCGTGTAACTTCTTCAACATTCCAATGGAGAATATATTGGAAAAAGCTTAAGTTAAATAAACAGTTTTTTTAGGAGAGCCGTTTAAAGATTTCAATTGCGTCTTACTGAGCAAATATAGTTAAAAAATCATAGGTTTCCCGAATAAACTAGACTCCTGATATAACAAAGAAAAAGTGCATTTTGAATTGTGACACTATTGAAGTAAATGAGCGCTATGCGGATTATGTTGACATTGTCAGAACGATAGAATGAGGTATAACTTTACCACAATCGAGAATGAATCGGAGAAAGAGGACAAGGCAAAACTTATGCTTGCAACTGCTAGCAAACTTCGCGACAAAGAAAAGACGACATAGTGAAGGCCGGCAGTTGCAATGCCGAGCTATTGGAAGAATTTAAATACTTTGGCTCCGTCATCAATTGAATTTGTTGGTTTTCACAGATTGGAAACAATACAAATTCTGTATTTGCCCTATTTTTTTAAATTGTATTTCTCTATTTAAAACACTTGAAACATATTTTATATCGTGTTAATGTTTTTTTTTTACTAACACTCAGAAGATGAATGTATTGGAGAGAGAAAAGAGGGAGTAGTTTTTTGTTGACGTTTGACTTGAATTTCGGAATGTTATAGTAGGACACGAAAAACACTTGCTGGAAGATTATTGCACATGCGACAGTACGGTTGACGAACGAAATTTCTTTATAGTGCGTCGTCCGGTTAGCCGGCCATTTGACAATGAACGGATGAGATATTCTGCATGGGTTTGCTAATAACACCGTGTTACATACATTCTGTCCTATGAACCAAATTTAGTTTTTCGAAAAGGGGATAAAAAAATAAAAATACACGTGTATCGGCGATTTTCATGTACACGTCAGAATTTTTGTGTGAAAGCCTTTGGACCGATTTTTAACCCTTTTTCAGTGATCCAATCGAGCTGGCAGACTCGTGGAAATGTCTGTATCACGTCAAATTTTTTAAAAAATAGATTTTTATCAATTCTCCGATTTTCCTAATTTTTTTTTTTTAAATGGTTATCGTTTTTTTTAAGGTTTCAGTTCAAAAAACATTTTTTTTTTGTAACGCTTAAGTAGTTTAAAAATTTGGATTCTCTTCAAGTTATGCTAAGAAAAGTATATAAATATTTTTTTTTCAAAAATAATAAAAATTGGGGAAAATCTGAGAATTGATAAAAATTGTGTGATTATAATCAGTCCAATTCTGAAAAACAATTCACCGGGAATTTGTTCCCTTTTCCCGGTTCCCCTATTCTAAATAAAATCTCCCCGGGAATTTGTTCCCTTTTCCTCTATTCTAAACAAAAAATTTCCCCGCGATTGTTTTTTCCTGTTCCCCTACTGCAAGCGAATTTCGAAAATAGGAATCTTTTCCCAGAGAAAAAAGGAAGGCATTGTAAACTGGAGAATGTGATGTGATTTTTTTTGGGAATTATTCAGCCAATAAATTGCCAGGGAAATTGGGTTTTTAAATTTTTTTTTTTTTTTTGGATTATAATTCAGATATATGTTTAGTCTGAAATTTATTACAAGTTGTCTCCAATAGTTTCTAATAGTCGTGACACGCACCGGAATGCGATGCGTCCACATACTGAATCCTCAGCTCATGACCACACCCCTGTAGATTTATTTTTATTTTTGGTTAAAAATCGATTGTTGATCATTCCGGTGGCTGACCAGTCCCTTGTTGTATGGAACAAAAACTGGGAGAAACTTCTTGCTTATTAGCATTTAGTTACGAGATCTGACCGGAGACTTTAATCTGGTACCACCTTTGGTCAAGAGACCCCGGAACTTGTTCCGGCTTGACCAGCAGGTGCGGCCCCTCGGGGAGTATCGTGGTGGCTGTGTTTATACCCAAATCGCGGGGAGAGTTTCGGCTCGGTTTGGTGTTACATTTCAACCGTGTGCTGTGACCCATAGATCAGCAGAGGTGTTAGATAGACCTCGAGCCCAAAACAAGAGGGAAGTCATAATAGATATATATTATGCTTCGAATTGGTACCAGCGGGCTGGGCTTGATGGTCTCCATCTCGTTTAGCCTAAAGGGACGTTGACTGTCGCATTATAGCAGTCCTTGTACGTATCGTTGTATCGTTTTCTGCTGAACATTTTTGAATTGTTCTTTATATATTTTTGTTTTGTTTATATTCGAAATTCTCTCTCCTTTATTACTATTCTTCCCCTTTTTTTTTGGATTGGATGATTTTAGTCTCGGGAAAAATAAATTCCCCGGGAATAATCTCCCGTAGAGTATTCATAATCGGGCTGAAGAATTATTTTTCCAAAATTATTTACTTTCTTAAATATTCATATTTCTTGATTAATTTTAAATTTCATATAGTTTGTATGTTTTGGTCTTTTATTGCTCAGTGCCTACTTACTATATTTTTATTTATTTATTTATTATTAATTACAATACAAAGTAAATTTATATTCTAATTATTGGGTCCAAGGTTAAACCGGGTGACACAGACCATATGTTTTTAGATTTTTGCAGCGACAGACCAAAGCCTCTGGTGGGAATCGAACCCACGCTGATAGGCAAGCACGCTACCAACTCGCCTACCGGGGCGCCTACTTACTATAATTTTGAATTGTTGCCTTCTTTGTCCTGTTAGTCTTTATTCCCTTTACCATCTTTAGACAAGTTCAGATTAAGAAATCTGAAATTCTCTTCAGTAAATGATTGGAATTTGTAGGCGTGCATCACTAGGATCTCTCTATTTAATCATTTTAAAAAAATCGATAGCACAGTGTCATTTCAGCCTGAGGGAACATATTTTCCTTCTGCCGCTGTGATCACTTTAGATAGTTGACTTTTTCTGTCTCCATTAGAATTTTAATATTTAAATGCAGTTCTTCGTTTGGCCGCACATAAAGAAATGCCAGTTATTTGAGTACGTTTAGTTGTCAGTGGTTATTGCCGTTCCTTGTTTCGAGTTTCTTGTTCCATGGAACAAAACAGATTTGTTCTCATTTCAATTAAATGTTCATCATACGCTCCGCTGCACCACAATCTACTAAATGCACTCTGTGTAATACGACTTTGTTGGGAGCCATTAACATGGAAAAAACGAGCAAAATGGCACCAAAGATTGAAAATATAAAAAAGCCAACCATGAGGAGGATTGCATAGCACTGTTCGGCCCAGCCTCTCCATTGTTGGAAGAACACATTTTGAACTCTATAGAAAGAAGAAACACACACACACACACAAAAAACGCCGAACAAACGAAACATTTAAAATAAAGTTGCTGGTGAATGAACCAACGACGATGCGAGTGAATGAATAATTACACAAAAAAATATATGTCTGAACTCGTATTTCAAACCAAATCTGCCGATTTATATTCAGCGTTTTTTTTTTCTACTTGTTTGGTTTGGCAGTCACTTTTAATAATTATAATAAAAAAAAACCGCTGCTAATTACGCGGTGGTTTTTTCTTTGTGTATATTTTTTGGTTGTGTTCATAAACAAAAAAAAAATAAACAAAAATTGGATACTGCTTCGTGTTGCAAGAATGGAGGAATGTTTTGGTTTAATTTTACTTTTTTTTCTCCCCATATAAAAGCCATGATAAATTACCAAATGTTGCCACGAACATTTATTTCATTTTTTTTATTTCGAATATATGTTTTATTCCCTTCAACCATAAGAAAAAAATACAGCCAAATGCGTTAACGAAGGCCAAGCATTTAGTTTGTCAGCCATTCATGCCGTTTATAAATGAATTCGGTGGTGAAAAATTACAACACTTTTATTTGACCGTACAAAAGTAAACGATAAAAGCAGACGAATTAATGAATGCAAAAATACAGGAAACTCTGGGGAGTCTTTTTTAATTATGCACTTTTGCAGAGCATAAAGCTAGAAATATGAAACGTTTTGTCTCAAAGGGAAACAAACAGAAATAAACACCGGTACAACTGATTCCCCCTTTGAAAGGATGGACAACATCACAGGACCCTCATTGAGACGCAACGTTTTGTGATGTTTGTGAAATTTACGATGACAGACGGATTTGTCTTTGACAGTCTCAAAAAAAAACATGAATTGAGGACTTATTAACACGGAGAAATAATCCGACAAAGGGCTGTTCAAGTGGTGAGGAGAAGAACTGGGCAGACAGATAGTGAAAGAGCTTTGCAGACAATAAGTGTAACAAATATCATAAGGACGATATCGCAGTGTAAGTCCCCGCTAGGAAAAATGGTGTTTCCTATCCCTGCGGTCAAATGATCTTTTCGTTCGTAACGACTGGCACAGTAAATACTGGAGTGTACATAATAGAATGCTTACAAAGGCGACTACTTCCATTTTTAGAGCTTTCAAATGATTAATGTAGTATTTGGTCTGCCAATCGAAAAATATTCGGTTCTGGTTAAACGGTATTTAAAGGACACCAAAAAATTGTTAAACCTATTTAAAAGTTTCCGGAGAATATTGACAATTGAGTCTTTAATATAAAACATTCCCGAAAAAACTAAAAACTTTACAAAAAATAAGTAAATGTATATAAACTATATATGGGCATTTCCATTATGTCGCACGGGACAGTCGAACACATTAAAAGAGAAGAAAAAGTAGAAATAAAAGGGATTTTTATTATTTTTTTTTTTTATAACTCTCAATTAGCCCTATAATTGGTGCAAATGTTGATTTTGGGTAGTTTTTCCTTTTCAAGATAATTGCAAATAACCAAGGCATTCGCGCGGGACAAAAACAAAAGTGGTTTTCGCGTTCAGCAAATCAAATGCCGATTTCAGCAAAATCTGAAGCAATATTTCATTGTGATTTCCATTGTGCAGTGATGTCCCTTTAAAGAAAATTTTAGTTTACCAAAAACTTTCTTATACTTTTTTTTTAAATTTAATATTAAGCACGGTCATTTCTGTTGCCCTAAACTAGCTTAATAAAAACGTTTTTAAATCAATGAAACTGTTCAACATAATAACAACCAACTAAACAAAAATACAAATTTAATTATTATTAATCGGAAGGATTGTACTTTCAAATAAAAAAAGAAATTTGAGAAAAGTTTTTTTAGAAAGTGTTAGAAAGTTTAATTCCAGTAGTTTTTTTTATAGAATTTTCAACAAAAAAAAAATTATTTGGCGGATCCTGTATAAGAAGTTCATTTTTTTTAAAAATTGTCATTTAGGGTCATATTTTAAAACTCAAACACATTTTGCTGCAACTAAAATTAAATGTGGGAAAATAGAAGGTCGGAATTTCTTAGTACAATTTGCAGGCTATAAAACCAGTATTTTCTCTTATCTCCTTTGGAAAACTGTCAAATGGTTCCATGCGTATTACTCACATCTAAAGTGTGCTTCCGAACTAATGCGTCAGAAAACGACTTGCGACCTCTGCACTCTGTATGGTCTTTGAGAAAACAACATTTCCATAAAAGCCATGCTATTATTAATTCTGTGGAAACCCGTTCGCAGTTTAAAAAATTGGAATCACTTTTGAGAAAAGTTTACTTAACATTATTAGATTCGTAAAGAATTTTTTTCAACATTGAAATAGAAATGTAATCGGTGCACCTCGTGTTTTTGTTGCAATGCAAAAAATGAAAATAAATTACCAGAAGTCTAGAAAAAAAATCTCCAAATGGGCAGGATCGAATGAGGAGTTCCACATCTTCGATGGAATCAAAACCGTTTCAGCCTAGACATATTTTTCTTAAGTGTCATCTCATGGAAGGACCATAACATTAAGCCCCATTAATTTAAGAATTTGTCGATTAAATCGGTTCAACTCGCACAATAACGAATATGTTTACAAATAAAATTATACCATATTGGCCCAGCGTTCGATAAATCTATCATAATACGCTAACAAAACCAATTAAAAACAAGTGGACAAATAGTAAGTTCGGCCGGGCCGAATCTTATATACCCTCCATCATGGATCCTTAAAAAATCAATAAATAAGAAAACTAACTGAGTTTTTGGGCCGCTTGTGACCCGATAGTCCCAGGAACCCGATCACAAATTTTATCCAAATCATGAAAATAAATGCATATTTGGGTTCGTGAGTAAATTTCGTTGCACTTCGATACCCATATGCGCATGTTTATCATGGGCCCTTTTTTGGGCCCCAAGGGTCCACGGAACCCATGAGCACGCCCATTTTTGGGATTTTTTCCCCATCTATAAATTATATAAACTTAGAACAATTTTACCAAAAAAAATCAGATGTAGTGAAAAAAAATATTTGAAAAATTTGATTATGGCCGGTATATATTTAGTCCCGTAAAGGGGAACTTTTTCCCCTTTGGTCCGATATTGCCCATTCTCGAACTTAACCTGCTTATGGGCAAAAAACATCTTCCAACAAAATTTCAGCTTCTTAGCGTTGGTCGTTCGCACTCTATCGTGATTTCAACAGACAACAGACGGACGGACGGACGGACAGACGGACAGACGGACATCGCTAGAATGTCTTAGAATGTTACACTGACCGATAATATATATACTTTAGAGGGTCGCAGATCACTCTTTCGAGGTGTTGCAAACGGAATGACAAACTTAGTATATACTCCATTCTATGATGGAGTGTATAAAAATATCGTTGGGCATTAATGAGTTAATTAACCGGTCCACTGTGGTCAATATTTTGTGATAGCGGCCAAAACTCCTTTTGGTTTTTGTTCTCCGATTTTAAAGTTATTAGACTCATATGAAAGTAGACAGTAGTAAATCTCGGGAGCCAAAAAATTAGAACTCTATTTTAACTATTTCACTGAGAACAGGGTGGTCCAAAATGGGCTTTTTCAGAATTTAGTAATTATGATATTTTTAGTTAATTTTTAAAGTTGAAATGATCATAACTTTTTTTCAAGATTTTTGGACGAAATAAATTTTGTGTTGTAACTTAACTTATTTTCTATCACTGGTAGAAAAAATTGAAGCTCTACTGTTTTCAGAACAATTTAAATATTTTTTTTTAAAAAAGATCTAATTTATCGGAAATTTCCTACTTCATAGAGCACATCTCCTGTGAGTCAAGCTGAGTCAAAACACAAATTTACTATTTTGTAGTAACCCTCCCTACATTCCTATATATACATGTCCATGCATCGGGACTGCACTTTTTGAGCTACAGCAATTTTTCTGACCCAAGGTAAGATATTCGGTACAAATGCACGTAATTTTTTTTGAGAAGTTATTTGTATGTGAAAGTGGCTATTGTGCATATATTTTGATGAAATTTTGTACAAGAGTTCTTATTGACCCAAAAAATTATTCTGTTGAAATTAGGAGAAATTGGCCCATATTTGGACCTAGTCCGCATAGAAGGGTGTATCAAAATTTTTACAAAAATGACAATAGAATCTGACAACATTCGCTTTGCTTACAAACCAAATAGAAATATTTGAATTTAATGACCAATGCATCGAAGTTAACTTTAAAATGTCACTTACAATGATCGATGGAAAAGTTGCACAAGCTTTAACCGAAACAAAGTCTTCGTCAAGCTGCACCATATGCCAAAAAACATCAAGTCAATTGAGCCAACCACCAACACAAGACGATAGTTTTAATGAAGCATATGAATTTGGAATGTCACCTCTTCATGCTAGAATTCGTTTTATGGAGCATATTCTTCAATTGGGATACGATTTGGAATTTGGCCCGTTAGGCGAAACAGTGAGAAACAACAAAGAAAATTTGGAAAAAAGAAAGCAAAAAAAAAAAGATATTCAAGAAAAATACCGTGAGATAGGCCTTATAATTGACCAGCCAAAGCAAGGAGAATGAAATTCTAATGATGGAAACACAGCAAGGAGATTTTGTTCCGATCCAGAAACTGCAGCTTCTATAACTGGGGTAGATTATGATTTAATACGACGATTCCAAATCATATTAGAAGTTATAGCATGTAGCAAAAAGATAGATGCAAAAAAATTTGGTCAGTATGCTAATGAGACAGCAACCCTTTATAACCAAAAATTAAGTTTAGGAATAATAAATAAGTATTGGTTGTAAAATACGATTGAAGAAAATAAGAAATTATAAAAAATATACCTATTTAAAATGTCAAAATATTCAACTTTTACATGGAAACTCAACAAAAAATTAAAATGCATTTTTAACTCCACATTACTTACGTTCCTATCAGTCGATTTTTACGTTTGAACACGCAAATTGAAGTTCCTATTGAACAAAACAAATTGCGTAAAAAAATACCAATCCGGCCAAAAGTTATACAGTTTTGACCGCTATCTCGCGAAATTGACCACTGTGCGGTCCCCAAGGAAAGTCTACACGCCACTTGCACTGACACCAAAGGTGACCCATAATACCGACTTTTTCCACGTATCAAATGATAAATACGGTCCTAACCAGTGGCTAATAGTTTTTTTTTCATAGGCAATGTAGCCATGAACTTTTGTTTATAAAAAATATATGCATTGGACTAGAACCGAACAGTAAAATGTCAATATTGCCATTTTTCACTGTTGTAGATGAATGTTCTTTCTTAGGAAACCTTAAAAAGAAAAACGAAAACGAAGATCGTTTCTCCAAAAGAAAAAACCTTTAATTACATAATGAAATATTCAGTAGTAGCTGTCCAAAAATCCATTAATATCCAATCGGAAACGTATCATTTTCCACATCCCCATCCGCCCCGTCTAAGAGAAATGTGAATACCGAGAATTCAGTTTCTTTGAGCCTTAATGGTGTCAATGATATGTGAAACTTTAACCACAAAAAAGTGGTGTTTTTGTGTGTTTGTCCATTTCTGTTTTTTTGCATTTATTTATTTTTGTTTCGTTAATTTTGTTTGTGTTTTCACTGAACCGCATTCATTCATTTCAAACATGCCATCACTTTCGTAGAATTTTTTTTTCTGTAGTTTTCATTTTTATTTTTCTTTTTCGCCTCCCCATCCCTTTGGAATTGGTATGGTGACCAAATACCAGTGTTGTTGAAGGTAGACCAACGCTATCGAAGTATAACGTTGCACAGTGGGCCTGGACAATAGCCTGAGAGGATGAAAATACTTATGAGGCGTAGTTGTTATTATAGAATACGAATAGTATTGCGAATTTAGAAAAAAAAAATAAAAGGTGATTAACTTGGGAATTATATAACCCACAGTATTAAGCGCCGACAATAAGAGTGACCACTTTGGAGTTTATTTATAGAAACCATTTTTTCAAGTTCCGATCAATTTTCTAGTACCAATATTGGTGTTATTTTGAATCACCCCGGTATTTCAGTAGCTGTCACTTTTGAAGCTTTTATTCTTTGACATTTGACAAGTAGAAACTACGCCATTACTAAAAATGGAACGATACCTGGTTCAAAAACGCATTGAAATAATTAAAATTCACTACAAATTTGGTGATGTGAGAAATAAAACCCATGCACGTCGCTCAATAACGCCTGAGAACAGTGCTGATGTAGCCCAAAGTGTTGAAGAAAACCCCGGTTTGTCCATTCCTCGTCGTTCTTTGGAATTGGGCTTGCCACAAACGTCATTACACCGTATTTTGCATAAAGACATGGATTTTAAGGCTTATAAAGTTCAGTTTCCTCTAGAACTCAAGCCGACCGATCATCAACAATGTCTTGTCTTTGCTGATTGGATCCGTGAAATCCATGAAAATGCTTCGGAATTCCATCGAAAAATCATTTTGACTGATGAGGACCATTTCCACCTTGGTGGCTACGTCAACAAGCAGAATTATCTCATCTGGGGCTCGGAAAACCCAAGAGTTATTGTTGAGAAGCCTCTCCATCCTCAACGTGTGTCTGCATCAGCCAAATGCAACCCTGACCAGTATGTTTGTTGTTAATAAAATGCAACACTGCAGAATTAGTTTGAAGAATTGAAAATGTCAAAACGAAGAAGATCATTTCCAACAGATCGAAAAACTTGGAATCAGGAGGAAACACTTAAATCCATTTACATCAACGTTGACCCTTTTCAGTATCTTAAGGCAGCTTGTCTTTAACAACTGCAACATTTTTATTTTTCAAAATCTCAGATGTTTTTATTCACTTCGTGGTCAAAGTGTTGTGAATCAAAACGACGTTAGTCAAATTTTGAGGTTTATTGTCTCGATTTGAAACATTGTGCAGTCTTGGTGCTATTGATGAATGTCATTTCGGTTGAGGTGAAGGTTTGCCAACTGTCACACACTCACACATAAGTGTACACATATCCATAGATTGGTGTATTCGGCTGTGTCTCCATTTGTTTTCGTTTCTTTGTCTGTATGAGTATTATGTGTCGCCCGCCCCAACCAACACCTTCTTGGCGCATTGTTTTCCTTTGGTTGAATAATGATGATTGGTTTGTTGTTCAGCTGGCGGGCCAGTCCAACTGACTGGTATGGGCATAAAGGTTTCCCTTTTTATATTTTCCTTAGCCGAAAGAATGAGGAATGGGGTGTCAGGACACAAATATGTTTGCGTTCTTGTGTTGATTAATGTATGTTAAGGTCACATATATTTACACAAGACTACATTTACATATATGTGTGTATGTGTTGGACATATACGGTGTAGGGGGGGAAAAGAAAAGAACCAACTAAAAGAATACATATGTAAATATTGAATGAGTTTGACGTATTTAATGGCAGTTTTATTGATTTGCCGTTCTTCGGCCATTTGAATGTCAGGCCTCCCACACAATTCAAGTTGGAAGTCATTTCGCATTAAGACGTCAATGGGCATGAGCAGTTTTGTCTTGGTAGACAGACAGACAGACAGCCAGAGTTTACCGTATTCCGTATTGTGGCTGCTTGAATGAAGTTTTTATCATTCATTGAACGTGATTAATGAAGTGTTTCATTAGATGGTTGTCAATGAATATAGGAGTTTTGTTGAGACAAATACCCGGCATTTTTCATTACAACTTTTGTTCAAAAGGAAAGTAAATATATCGAATATATGTGTGGGGTGCCCAGTTAAGGTTGCCAGTTGCCCTGAATTCGCCTGCATTTTTCAGTTTCTTTATACACTCCATCATAGGATGGAGTATATACTAAGTTTGTCATTCCGTTTGCAACACCTCGAAAGAGTGATCTGCGACCCTATAAAGTATATATATTATCGGTCAGTGTAACATTCTAAGACATTCTAGCGATGTCCGTCTGTCCGTCCGTCCGTCCGTCTGTTGTCTGTTGAAATCACGATAGAGTGCGAACGACCAACGCTAGGAAGAAGCAGGTTAAGTTCGAGAATGGGCAATATCGGACCAAAGGGGAAAAAGTTCCCCTTTACGGGACTAAATATATCCCGGCCATAATCACATTTTTCAAATATTTTTATACACTACATCTGATTTTTTTTGGTAAAATTGTTCTAAGTTTATATAATTTATAGATGGGGAAAAAATCCCAAAAATGGGCGTTCTCATGGGTTCCGTGGACCAAAAAAGGGCCCATGATAAACATGCGCATATGGGTATAGAAGTGCAACGAAATTTACTCACGAACCCAAATATGCCTTTATTTTCATGATTTGCCTAAATTTTTTGATCCGGTTTCTGGGACTATCGGGTCACCAGCGGCCCAAAAACCGTCCCTTGACAAACATGGACATATGGCTATCGAAATGCAACGAAATTTTCTCGCGAACCCAAATATGCATTTATTTTCATGATTTGGATAAAATTTGTGATCGGGTTCCTGGGACTATCGGGTCACGAGCGGCCCAAAAACTCAGTTAGTTTTCTTATTTATTGACTTTTTAAGGATCCATGATGGAGGGTATATAAGATTCGGCCCGGCAGAACTTACTATTTGTCCACTTGTTTTATCTTATCCAGGTTTCAGGAAAAATTTTATTTTTTCAGAGAATACATGTATGTTGACTAATCCAAAAAATATTGAACAACAAAAAGTACTTTAAACAAATCATTTATAAAAAAACTCCAATAAATGAAGACCAAAGGGGTATTTGCACCAAAGAAAAGACTGAATTTTAAAGATTTTATTTTGTTTTGTTGTTAGTGTTTAAAATGAATTTAATAAATTAGTCAACATAAATTAATTTTTTTCTAATTTTTTGTTTTAAATTCATGATATTTTTTTGGTAATTTTACTTTATCAGCTGGCAATCCTATCTACAGTGCGGATAACAATGGACATATGGCAAATTTCACCTGGCCATAAAATAATGGCAGGCCCATACGAAGCTGATTCAAAATATAATAAAGGTCAATCTCCAAAACTACTGAAACTTTGGCAATCACATCGATTAAAGGTTTGCTGATGAGGATGTAGGATTTTAGCAAAGAGCGTCCAAATTGGCCGCCTCTGTTGTGAGAAATCATAAGCTTGTAACTTTTACAAAGGTGAACAGTTCACAATGAATAAACGATATGCACTCCTCTATATATTTTTCAATTTTTCAATTTTCGAATTTTTCAATAACTATAAAGTCGAATTTCGGAAACAGTTTTAAATTGATCGGTATCGAATCTTTAAGATCCCACAATACAGATCGTAGTTAAACCACGATTATGTTAAATTCAGTTTCAAATTAAACTGAATTTAAACCTCAAATGCGTTTTTGAGTTGTCAGTCAACTCAAGCCACACCAGCGGCTGTTGAAGTGGCAACACTGAAAATTTTATCAGCAGAAATATTATTCCGGTGAATAATTAAAAAACATATTTAAACATTTGTAGTGGATGTCGGATGTTTTAACAAAATGCGGCATGTAATCGATTGGAAAAGATGTGAAAGAAAACCAGAGTCTAAAAAAGGTTTAGAGCGAGTTCAACTGTATCACATACACAGATTATTAGAAATAAAAAAGACTGCAAAATGAACGTTGGCACGGGCAAACGACAAATCTACTGGTGGGTGGGACTGGTGGTGGTCGGAAACCAATTACAGCATCAACAAAAACGTACATTCATTTAATTTATGTTGTTTGTGGAAGTTGGTGATTCTTCTTCTTATTTCAGTGATTGCTATCACAATCATATGGCTATCATACTGCAGTTTAAATGCCCAACATTGAAAGATTAAACTGCGTTGAAACTTTGACTCATAAAGTTAATTTGAAGTTTAACTTGAGTTTAAACGAAAAACGAAGATAATTTAATTTGTTTTGGGCTGATCACAGTTTATTGTGGTTATTGTTGATAAGTATAGGAGAGCATAGGTCTCGCAGTCTTCGAAATTAAGCCTACAGAAAAGACGTGCGGGCTCAAAATCGGAATGTAGATTGTCCTTTAAATTTTTGCTCCCGCGTTTAGACAGGAGATCCATGAAAATTTCATTCCAATGCAACAAATCTATTAGAAATTTAAACATAAAACAACCCACAAACTATTGAACCAAAAACGTTTAGACTTCGACAACTGTGGATCGTTAAGGTTTGGAAATGCGGTAAAAGGGAAATAATTGCAATCATTCACAATAGACCTCAAGATTTAAACTAAATGTTCGTTTATTTTTGTATGATTTGTGATTATTTTTTTTATTTATATTTTAAAATATTTTTCTGCGAATTACTCTTGGATTTGTTAAGGCACTACGAGTATTTATCACCAATTCAGTTCTACTCCAAGTTAAATACTTACTTACTTATTTCCCATGAAGGATCAGACGGGGAAGTTCTCTCGAATTCCGAGTTAAATATCGTTTATAAATTCCCCAAAATATCAGCGATAGCTGCCGCTACAACCCTGTTGTACGCTCAAGGAAAGTTTATAATTTCGTGGACATTTTATCAACTCTTATATTCGCCTGTTAATTATAAAAGGTGGCGCAAAAGTAATCCTCCTATCAGAAAATGCTATAAATTTTGCGATTGGCCCCTAATGCCAGTGGCAACTGTGGCGGCATGACGTCATATTCTCGACTTGATGTAAAAAAAATTCAAAGATCCAAAATTAAATAATCCACAAGAAGAATCAAAGTTTTTCATTTTTTTTTAATTAATGCCAAAAAACATCGGAAGTTTACTTTTGCGCCACCTTGTATATGGAACATCAAATTTGAACTAATTGTAAACAACAAATAAATGATTAGAATGCGAGGGCTGACTGAAAACCGTATTCGTTGAAATTACAATACATCCTAATATGACAGAAATATTTGTTGAAAAAAAGAATGAAAATTTGATTTGATTGAAATTTCACACAGATCTAACTAAATTCTGATTGAGCTTAAGTCCAAGAGTCAACAATGTAAACTTCCGCCCAATTTTATTTAGAGTCCAAAATGACGAATTACATTCCCTGTTCATAAAAATTTGAAACAGCTTTTCATACATTTTTCTTAACAACGGTTTGTAAAACTGTTTAAAATGTATATGAATACACGGGTTCCATGAATAAGGGTGTGGTTAAATGTGACCAGCTTGGAAAAAATGCAAGCTGAAACAAACAATGGCTTAAAAAAATTAATGGAGAATTTGAAAAAAAACAAAAATTTGCAAAAAAAAATGTTACTATTGTTTATAATTTGTTGTTGTTTACCTTTCCTGAAAGATAACTAGACTTAGATGAATTTAGAATCTTCATTGCCATATGTATCCTTTAATAGCATCACAATTGAAATGATGAATTCAATTTAAAGAATTTTAAGTTATTTCAGCTTCAAATCATTAAAATGTATTTATTTGTTTGTTTCCATCCTTTTTAAAATGCAAATCAAATATACGCCATAAATTATATGATTCCCCCCCCTACCCCCCCCAAAACACTTAAACAAACACAATGAAAGCTTAATAATGGCATAATAATTTTTTCTATATTGTCTATGTATATGCACATATACACACACGTCTCCATATACACAGGCATTGGTTGATGATACAAAACTGTTGCCCCGAACAACGATGATGAAATTTCACTGTGCAGCAGCCACATTTCGTTGCCAGTCTGTAGGGAAGTGTTTTGGGCAAAACTAAGGATGAAATGATGAGTTGATAAAAAAAATTCAAATTTTATTTATTATATGCAAATATTTTATACGTCTGTATGCGTGTGTTTGGGTCTTTCAATGTGTGTGCAGGCACACTCGTATGCAAATGAATATGAATAGAAATCCATCAAATTGCAACAGTGGGATTCGGTTATTGAAAGAGAAGGCTACGGGATGTCTAGGTCGACAATGGCACATTGATTGGCTACATTTTATTGGGACGTTATTTATTCGGTTGTCGGTGTACTGAGTTGTTACGACTAGAATGTCACCTAAATGGTAAAAGAATTCACACTGAGAATGGATGTTGGATTTCATTACAACTACTTACATTTGAAGTATTTGATTTAATAACATAATTTAAAAAAAAAATCCATGTTTAATTAAAAAAAACAGTATTCTAGGCAAAACAACGTTTGCCGGGTCAGCTAGTGTACAATAAATTTGAAATGTTGCGGGTATCAAACTTCGGCCATAATTTTACATTTAAATCGGGAATGCTAAATACATTAACCCCTTAACGCCCAACTAATTTTTTTTCTTTCATATTTTTTATCGTGAGTATTCGATTTATCGAACGCTGGATCAATATGGTGAATTAAATGAAATTTGTTAATATTATGGCAAAGCCTCTATTGGAGTCCCCAGAGTTTATTTCAGCATTCGGTAATTTCTCATCTGGAGAGTATTCAACTTGTGAAATGCAGATTTCTGTGTAGATTGCTTGCAGTCTGGTCAAGGAATTCTTAAGCTCTGGATTCCTTATGTCCAACCGATTAGGCCAAAAGCGCACTAATTGTCTGGTCAACCTTAAAAGTATTCTCCTTTCCGGTATGTCCAAGTGTGTTGTTGGTTTTTATATTACATTCTCTCATTTAAGGAATCCTATGTTGGCGATTATAGAGAAATAGTTATTTTACGAATCTAATATGCAGTAGGAGACGCTTTGTGCGCTTTTGTCCAGCTTATGTCGGCTTATGGCATCGTATTGATTTTTTTTCTTGTTCAAATATTTGGCTAACCGTATGTCCCCCCCATGGACCTGTGTGTCGGTGTCAATGAGAGTGTGTTCGTTATTGTATTTAAATGAAGCGTTGCTTGTCTGGATGCCTGGCTCCGTTTGGATGTCACTTGATTTGTGGGTAGTTGTGCATAAAATTTCATCAACTCTGAACTCGTTGAAATGTCCTTAAATGATAAACTCTAATAGAGGCCACACTCGCACACACACACACATAATGGCTTCACCCTCCTCTTGTCATAAAAATAATCCACACAATTATTGAGTGCATAAAAATTCAAAAATAGAAGAAGAAGAAAAAAACCGAAAACAATGGTAGTTTTCCAATGAAAACTGCACAATGAGGTTAACTCTTTTAGAGTGGATATGGTTGGGTATATGTGTGGCTGTGTGTGTGTGTGTTGGTAAGGTTGAACGGCTGTATGTGTGTATGGTAGTACTGTTATGGGATTTCCGCCATAAAATGAACTCCTATTCAACGATTACCATGCAAATGTCGAACACAAAGGCACAAACGAATCAGGCACAGGGTGGAGGTGGTGGAAACGAAACGAAACGAAGCGAAAAAGCGAAAAGTACACATTATGTGTGTAACGACTTTACGTCGCTTACAAGCTAATGTGAGCCAAATACCATTTTCGAAGTTTTCAGTTAAAATATCATCGCATGCTCTGGATGGTGACCTGATCGTGTACGATTAGATGTCATCTGCTTTCGAGTTTATATTCAAAAGGGCCAATGCCAACCACTTTTTGTTGAATTAATATTTTGTTTTAGATTTATTTATTTCATAATTCCAAAACAGCCAATGTCAAATTTAATACAGTCGAACTTCTCTATTACGAACTTCCGTACAACGAAGTTCTCTATATAACGAATTTATTTCCAGAACACTGCAATTTCGTTAAATTTTCAGTATGTTTTGATCTCCTTATAACGAGTTTCCTTATAGCGAATATTTCTTTACTACGAATTTTTTCTACGCCCGTAACTCGAATGCTCATGCGTTTTTGATCTCCGTATAACGAGTTTTACATAAACACATTTTTCACTCTCACCATACACACACATATTTTCATTTTTTATTTGTTTTTGTGTGTGAGATTCACATTTCTATTCTCTGTAAGTGAGAGACAAAACGCAGACAAAAATTACCAATTATTTTAAATAAAATTCAACATACATAAAAATAAAAATTTTTTAAAATAATTCTATATTACGAATTTTCTATATAACGAATTTTTGTTTGGTCCCCTTGAGATTCGCTATATGGAAGTTCGACTCTACAAAACAATTGTTCTCAGATTTTTCTCCACATGGTTGTGGTGTGGCAGGTAGTGTGTGCGACAACCACATAGCAGTATCCAGGTTCGAAACCTGGTAGGACCATAAATGCTGGCGACTTTACGAGTAAGTGAGTAATCCGTAAGCCATGTAAAAATTTTCTAGAAAAGCATTAGCCTTTCGATGCCGGTATTTAAAAGTAGGTCCCGGTCCGTGAATATACAATTTATATCAAGCACAACTCAGTGATTCGAGAGCAGCGAAATAAGTAAGTAATTAAAAATCAATTTTCAGATTAATACTCAAATATAAAAAAAAAACATTGTTTTGGCTTATATATTATTTCCAGTAGGAAAGGTATTTTAGTCTGGTTTACAAATACAACTGTGTTCAAACATGATCTGAAATTAATTATCATCCCATCAAAATATTGGTAAAATCAGACCACACCCTTCATGTGGATATGGAAAGCATAGACCGGAGCTTTTTCAAGAACTGAGAAGACGTCGGACAAAATGGATCTGTTGTTGAATGAGCATATTAAAGGTGGGCAGCTCTAAGATGATGGACGAATTTGTCATCTATGTGTATATTTGCAGCAGTTTTTGAAAAATGTTTGCCTCTACGCTCTTTAAGATAGTAATAATATCCGAGAGAATAAGATGAATCGATATAGAGGGATTCGCAAATTTAACAAAAAAACGAAAATCGTCAAAATGACGATGAATTGCCATTTCTGACATTACTGTTCAAATTAAATTCAATTTCTTCAATAACCCAAATAAACACTTATTTAGATTTTGTACATCTGATATTCGTACAGTAGGTTTTACCTTTGAATGCAATCCATGGTGGAAGGCTGCAAGATCCGATTCAGGTCTAAAATTCTTCAGTCTATTGGGAAAGTTATTGATATCGATAACTACACAAAGTGGCGTTTGTTGCAAAATAACATGTGAGCGTTGATAAATCCTTTATAAAATACGGAGTGCACATGCCTCCATACTACGCTTCTAGTTGCTTCTGTTTAAACATTGACGATAAAATGTTGTGTTGACATGCAACAACAACAGCGACAGCAACGGAACAACATCCACAGCAGCAACATCGTCATCGTCATCGCCATCAAAGGCGAAGGGAACCAGTGGCAGCAACAGCAACAGTGGCAACAACAAACAAAAGTAAATTAAACAAAAACATTGTAGCCGTAGAGCAAAAACTGACATGATATGACTATAAATGTACAACAATTACGACGTATTTGTGTTCGGTCTAAATGTATCAACGCATGCACGAGTATGTGTGCGACATATGCAACTTTGTGTCGCACACACACATCCACTAACCATGTCCGTTTTTTTTTTTTTTGTAGAATCCTCATCTGACGGCAACATGCCTGATGTTTCCTATAGAAGACGACGACGACATCACCACATTCCGCCGGAAAGAAGCCATATTCTTGTCGAACGAACTAAATAAAGACATTAAAGGACACATATAATAAATGTTGCGAGGTTTACTCTGAAAGTTAACTGGCATCTAGAATGTTCCATTCTCTGCAGCCTTCGGAGGTGGACGATTACGACGTCCAAGAGGATAGTGCAAAGTTTGCAGTACAAGACAGGAGTAGATGATAACGGAAATATGACTAGACAAACCAACTTGCTGATAGCGGTGATCCTTCCGATATTATTCGACTATATCGGTGGACGGCATTACATTAATCTATTTATATGGGCTTCCTAACAAAAGATCTACAAAAAAAAAAACATTTTTATGAATAGCCACTATACAATTGTGATAGTAATTCTTATAAATGAAGTTTCCTATTTTCATTTTGCATCCTGAGAGCGAAATTTAAAATGGAAGATAAAAGAAAGAGAGATCGTGAGAGAGAGAGATGTCTGTGAAAATTGAAATAGTACGCTATTTCTTTAAACGTCTCGATGCAGTTTATTAGAAATGGCTCGTCAGAAGTGCTTTGCATATGAAAAATATATTTCTTATGGCGAAAATACAAAAATGTTTACTGTGTGAAAAAGAGCTTTAGGGAATAAAATTCAAGCAAGACAAAACGACATTAATTCGAAGTGAAAATAATCAAAATTTGCTTATGCCACCGATTGTAATTCCACTTACAAAATGTTGAAGTCATTAAGACCCCGAATGATAGTGAAAATATTACGAAGACAAATGTAGCAGATGCTCCCTGGAATTTTCAATTTTTAAATGCATTTCAAACAGTAGCAGAATGTACAGATAAATTTTCAAATTTGAGTATACAGGTGATGATTTCCACTGAATGCATACAAATATAAATCTCATGTGAGAAAACAAAATTGTTAAAAATTACTTTCACGAAAAAAAACTTATCCGAGAAAAAAATAATCTTTATATTTATAGAGAAAAATTTTGTTCTCGTTTGGTCTGTTTATGCTGACAGAAGATTAAAAAAATTAGTTATCTCCGTACTATACTTTAAAGTTCCGTATGTTATGGAACTTTCGTGCAGAGTTGTCTGTCTTCTATAGAACACGTCCCCAGGTGACGGATAGAAAAAAGCCCTGCAGATATGCAAGCTAGGTGGGAAATCAAATACCAGCCGTAGACCAAAACAGACAGACTGAGTAAAAGCCAAGTGATGACTGTCTCAGAGTGAGCGAACACTGGTAGGCATCTGCTCCTTAACAAACTCGTAAGTTTGTTTGCAAAAAAAAAACTGGCAAACCCAGTTCCAGAATTAACAAAACTACAAAAAGACGGACGTAACCATTGACCACACAAGTGTCTAGAAGAAGTAGTCGTTATTAGTGGAATGCTTACCCTCGAGCACAACATAATGGGAGAACACCTGCAACAGGATAAGGAATAGAGCCGAAAAGAAAAAGTGAAGCTCAGACAACACCTGGAGAACACATTGAATAAGCAAAAATTATCAAATCCACATCTCAGATCAAAATATGATGACACGACTTAGACATTAAATAAATCAGTCCGATCGAATAAAAGGAGGTACGGCCAAAACTGGTCAAACGCAACAGAAGTGACGGTAGAAAGCCATAACATTTGGGAACTAACTGCACAACCTGAAAAACCGCATTTCAAATAAAAATTCTAATCGAACACGTAGGTGGAAAGAACATTAGCAATCACTAAGAAACATTGACAACAGATCGGTACTACAACAGCCTGAAGGTATTGATAAGTCGCCCAACCAACGACAAAACGCATCTGCCTATGGTGATGTATAGTGGATCTTCGCTGACACATCAGTTCTCACCATTTGACAACAATAAACCCTGAATTAGCTGGCATTTGTGTACCAACATACTATAAAAACAAAAAATAGACATTTTTGTCGACGCCGTCAATACTACAACTTGTGATTATTTTTGTAGTTCTGGTTTCATCGTGTTATAGATCGCGGCCTTGCTTTATAAAATTTTTCACCCTAAATTGTTTTAATAATCAATCCTATTCAACTAGAACCAAATATGGTTCCAACTTTTGTTATAACCATCGTACAAAGGTAACTTCGATTTGTGGTGCCACCGCCTAGATGCCCAATGCATATTGTTCAAGTTAAAGCCAATAACCGACTCCGTTACTATTGTTAATACACCCCTACCGATTTGATGTTCTGTCGCTCGAGAAAACACATATAACGTCCGACCTGGATATACTCAATACGAAGTTATGGACAGATAAGAAAATAGGATCATGGTTTAGTAGGCTCTATGAAAAATGCCCAAAAAAAAAAGAAAAATGTCCCAAATGAAGAATCCCCAAAATAAATAAAAAATCTCCCAAAAAGAATAATATGAAAACTTCCCCAAAAATTCTAAAAAAAACCCCAAATAATTTATGAAAAATTATCCAATGGGAAATACCCCAAAATATTAGCAAAAATACCCGCCAAATAATTGACTTCTGTTATAAAAATATCCCCAAAAATTCTAAAAAAAAACCCAAATAATTAATGCAAAACTAACCAGTGGGAAATACCACAAAATATTAGGAAAAATACCCCAAAAAAACATTGACTTCAGTTATAAACACATCCCAAAAAAAAAAACAAAAAATCGCCAAAAATAATAAATTATCCATTTCATATGAAAAACAGCATTGACTTCTGTTATGAAAATATCCCCAAATGATGAAAAATTAACCAATTCGAAATACCCCAAAATATTAGGAAAAATACCCGCCAAAAAATGGACTTCTCTTATGAAAATGTTCCCAAAAATTCTAAAAAAAAACCCCAAATAATTTATGAAAAATTAACCAATGCGAAATACCCCAAAAAATTAGGAAAAATACCCGCCAAATAATTGACTTCTGTTATGAAAATATCCCCAAAAATTCTAAAAAAAAACCCAAATAATTAATGCAAAACTAACCAGTGGGAAATACCACAAAATATTAGGAAAAATACCCCAAAAAAACATTGACTTCAGTTATAAACACATCCCAAAAAAAAAAAAAACAAAAAATCGCCAAAAATAATAAATTATCCATTTCATATGAAAAACAGCATTGACTTCTGTTATGAAAATATCCCCAAATGATGAAAAATTAACCAATTCGAAATACCCCAAAATATTAGGAAAAATACCCGCCAAAAAATGGACTTCTCTTATGAAAATGTTCCCAAAAAATTAAAAAAAAAAAATCCCAAATTATTTATGAAAAATACCCCAAAAAAACATTGACTTCTGTTATAAACATATCCCCAAAAAAAAAAACAAAAAAATCCCCAAAAATAATAAATTATCCATTTCATATGAAAAACAGCATTGACTTCTGTTATGAAAATATCCCCTAAAATTAAAAAAAAAAATAAAAACATCCCCAAATTATTTATGAAAAATACTCCAAACAAAAGAACATTGACTACTGTTATGAAAAAAATAGAAAAATTCCCAAAAAAAAAATTGGGAATTTTTTTTATCTATTTGCCCCAAAAACAAAAAATTAAGAAAAACTCGCCAATTTTGTATGATATTTTTTTTTGGGGAATTCTTCATTATTGTGGGACATTTTTCTTAGAGCCGTTTTGTATACCTATCACTACTGCATGTTATCTTACAAATATTTAGGAATACAGTCGGCCACCTCATGACCTTAGCCCTTCCTTACTCGTTCTATTCATATGCTACCCAAGTGTTCAATCACTTGACGTGAGGACCCTCGTATGTACACATGTAAGTGTTTTCCACTACGAGTATTTGCACAAGACGGCAACAACAACAATCAAAGTAAAATTTGTTATGCACGTCAATTACTGTGTCACTAAATATGTCAGATTTCAAAATGCCACCAACCATATCCTCTAAATGACATCAAACATACTCACAAATACATACATATATGTATGTACGTGCAATGTACACCGTCACGACAGACCGTCAAGTCGTCCGTATCACCGTGTACCGCCATTTCGTCCGTCCGTGCATATTGTCATCATCATTCCAATTTATGGCATTTTGATTATTTCATTAAAAGATGGGAAACCGAAGCGGAGTGAAGTTGGCACAGCCAGCCAAAGATGATGAACGTCAAGGATGTAAAGATGGAATCGTTGATGCGCTGACAACTGTGCGAGTGATACGCGGAATGTTGGCTATGCCGAACATGTGTTCATGAAACTGCACAAATAGTTGTTGTCTACTATTTTTAATGAAATGTACGGCAGAAAATGAACTTTAGCTACAAAGTGCATCTCCATCGAATTTCATTATTATTCCATTCAATAATGGCCTGAGTTACTCGTAGGCATGCCATATATTCGTAATCAACAGTTTTCGTGGAACATGGACACATCACGTTATTATGCACAGCGACACAGCGACTCCAACATCACCACTATCGTCACCCGTAATAAAGCCATGGCAATCTATCGTCATCACCCAACCGGTCGACCACATCTTCGTCTCAGTAGGAATATTGCGGTGTATGACTCCTGGTGCTGCGGTGGAATCGAGTGCCTCAGCAGGAATTAACTACACGTAACATTGATATGCAAACATCGATACACTTCACGAACCTGATGATGGCTCCGGCCAACCACATCAGTTTTCCATTTGCAATTCGGTTTATGTTGCACGTCAGACGACAGCCACACTTCGATTCAATATCGCTTGGAATTTATTAAAAGTTTCATTAGAGTTACGTTTCGGTTGCGGTTCCATTTGCCTGACATTTGAAAGTAAGCACAAGTTTATTTGGTCGGTGGGGGGGGGGGGGGGGGGGGGGCATATTTGGAAATATCAAAAGGCGAAGGCTACACTGTGACATGTGTAGTGCAACGAACAAACGGCATAAATTGAATGTAGGAGGGGTGTATATTAAGTATGGTTTTCATGTAATTGGGTGGATTGTTTCACCGCTGCGTGGTTCTTTGGGATACAAGATATACAAGAGTTTAAGACAACTTTTTTCTTTCAATACCTACAGCTGTTTATGGTATTCTAGGACTTGGACCATAGTTAGTTAGTTGGACCATAATTATCATTTCTCGGAAACGCTTGTTTAGTGAATTCGACAGTCACGCCACCAGAACTTCGTCGGCCATTTGAGTCATACGAATTTGCAATAATTTGCATAAACTTTTCACTCACACCTCTTACAACATGCAAATGTCTAACTAACCACCGGATAATTAAAATGTTTAGATATTCCAAGTTATTTTCATAATAGACAAAGTAAGTGATGTGCGTTCACTACTAAAAAATCTGATAAATATTCCAACAGTTTAGTTCGTCGATGTGGTAGGAAGAGTTATGTTCATTTATATCTCCAGCGCATATACGAACGAAATCCAAAATCGGCGTAGCTCGTTTTGAAATCTGTTACAATTTGAAAACCGACATCCAATAACAATGAAGTCATGTATTTGGTACATGCGAAAATCGGTTTGGTCGAGCTGGGTTATTTCCAAAGTATCTTATTTAGGTAGGTAGTGTGTGCGATTATCACACAAGTAAACCCAGGCTCAAACCCGGGTAAGACCATTAAACATCTGTAAGCTGCTGTTTTCTCTAGAAAAACATTAGCCGTTCGGAGGCCATTACATCCACAAAAAGTCACTGTTTGGTGTGCTCTTTAGTCTGAAGGTGTGATTGGACCTTAATTCTTCCTCCGTGTTGGTCGTATGATAACCGATTTTTTTGTGCCTGCTATTGAAGAATACGACTTGGAGAATATGTGGTTTCACCAAGACGGTGCCACAGAACTCGAGCGAATATGTCTTTATGATTTGACACCATTAGACTTTTTTTTTGTGGAGCTACCCGAAAGACCGTGTTTATGCAGATAAACCTTTAACTCTTGAGCACTTGGGAACCAACATTGATAAGCCTTTACCAGTTTTTATGAACATCTATGATTCCAACAGTCCTGTCCAGAGTCGAATTCCATCGGCCAAACGTCTGTAACTAGTGACCTAGTAAACATTTTGAGGGCTCTATGAAAAAATCCCTAAATCAAAAATACCCCAAAAAAAAACGAAAGATTGCCAAAATAATCTCATACAAAATTGGGGCATCTTTCATTTCCAAAAACTCCCCAAAGAAATTTGAGATTTCTTCATTATTTTTAGATAATATTTATTTTTATACCCTCACCCTACGGGTAGGAGGGTATATATTAGGGTGGAGTGAAATTCAAAAAAAAAAAGTTAACCTCGGAAAGAGATGTAGTCTGGGGTCCTAATGAGGGGAAAAATAAAGAAAAAAATTTTAAAAAATTTTTAGGGGTCGCGCCTCTCCCTCGAAATTTGGAAATTATCGCTATTTTGGCGTTGATTTTAAAAAAATCCTAAAAATTAACGACTTAACTTATTCGAAATTTAAAAGTTTGAGCTTGTTCAGTGGCCAAACAAAAGTATTTGAGGCAAATATGAGGATAATCGACTAATATTTGTTGCTTTGGTGGCGATTTCATTGCTCAGTCAATTTTCTGAAGAAAGGACGATTTGACTTATTTTACTTTTTGAAATTTTTGAACAATGAGAAAATTTTTTTTAAATTTGTTCATGCCCTTATTTCATTGTTTACGCTATTGCAAACATTTATTGACATAAAACTTTTTAGGATTTTTCTAAAATCAACGCCAAAATAGCGATAATTTCCAAATTTCGAGGGAGTGGCGCGACCCCTAAAAATTTTTTAACATTTTTTTCTTTATTTTTCCCCTCATTAGGACCCCAGACTACATCTCTTTCCGAGGTTAACTTTTTCAAATTAAAAAAAAAACATGTTTTCACTCCACTCTAGTATATATCATTTGATACGACCCAAAAGTGTAACACCTAGAAATATTCACATTAGAACCCAAGTCTCTTTGAACCAAATTCGATTCATGACTTTCTAAATCGTTTGAGCCATGTCCGTCTGTCCGTCTGTCCGTCCGTCTGTCCGTCTGTCCGTCTGTCTGTCCTGCTGGTACGCACGATAACTTTCGAAAGAGTTAAACAATCGCTCTGAAATTTGGAATGGGTTAATATTTTCCCAAAACTGCTTATGGGATTGCATATGGGCTATATGGCCACACCCCTTCGGGTACCTCCCATTCAAATCTACTATTTCGCCCACTTTAGTAATCGTGTAATAATATCAATACGCCCACACCCATCTTGGCCAAATTACGTATTTGGTAAAAGTACAACTGGATAAAGTTTCGGACAAAAACTTGGAAGTCTGGCAACTCCCCTTCTGGTACCTCCCATACAAATGTACCATATCGCCTACATTAGAAATCGTGTATCAATATCAATATGCCCAACGCGATCCCGCCCAAATTTTGTACTTAGTAAACCTATAGCTAGACAAAGTTTTGGAGAAAAACTTGGAAGTCTGGCAACTCCCCTTCTGGTACCTCCCATACAAATGTACCATCCCGCCCCTGATAAACCGTCTAAAACTATCAGTATGGCCAACGCTATCTTGCCCAAATTTTGTATTTAGTAAAGTTATAGCTAGACAAAGTTTTGGACAAAAACTTGGAAGTCTGGCAACTCCCCTTATGGTACCTCCCATACAAATGTACCATCCCGCCCCTGATAAACCGTCTAAAACTATCAGTATGGCCAACGCTATCTTGCCCAAATTTTGTATTTAGTAAAGTTATAGCTAGACAAAGTTTTGGACAAAAACTTGGAAGTCTGGCAACTCCCCTTATGGTACCTCCCATACAAATGTACCATCCCGCCCCTGATAAACCGTCTAAAACTATCAGTATGGCCAACGCTATCTTGCCCAAATTTTGTATTTAGTAAAGTTATAGCTAGACAAAGTTTTGGACAAAAACTTGGAAGTCTGGCAACTCCCCTTCTGGTACCTCCCATACAAATGTACCATCCCGCCCCTGATAAACCGTCTAAAACTATCAGTATGGCCAACGCTATCTTGCCCAAATTTTGTATTTAGTAAAGCTATAGCTAGACAAAGTTTTGGACAAAAACTTGGAAGTCTGGCAACTCCGCTTCTGGTACCTCCCATACAAATGTACCATCCCGCCCCTGATAAACCGTCTAAAACTATCAGTATGGCCAACGCTTTCTTGCAAGACAAAGTTTTGGACAAAAACTTGGAAGTCTGGCAACTCCCCTTCTGGTACCTCCCATACAAATGTACCACCCCGCCCCTGATAAACCGTCTAAAACTATTAGTATGGCCAACGCTATCTTGCCCAAATTTTGAATTTAGTAAAGCTATAGCTAGACAAAGTTTTGGACAAAAACTTGGAAGTCTGGCAACTCCCCTTCTGGTACCTCCCATACAAATGTACCATCCCGCCCCTAATAAACCGTCTAAAACTATCAGTATGGCCAACGCTATCTTGCCCAAATTTTGTATTTAGTAAAGTTATAGCTAGACAAAGTTTTGGACAAAAACTTGGAAGTCTGGCAACTCCCCTTCTGGTACCTCCCATACAAATGTACCATCCCGCCCCTGATAAACCGTCTAAAACTATCAGTATGGCCAACGCTATCTTGCCCAAATTTTGTATTTAGTAAAGCTATAGCTAGACAAAGTTTTGGACAAAAACTTGGAAGTCTGGCAACTCCCCTTCTGGTACCTCCCATACAAATGTACCATCCCGCCCCTGATAAACCGTCTAAAACTATCAGTATGGCCAACGCTTTCTTGCAAGACAAAGTTTTGGACAAAAACTTGGAAGTCTGGCAACTCCCCTTCTGGTACCTCCCATACAAATGTACCACCCCGCCCCTGATAAACCGTCTAAAACTATTAGTATGGCCAACGCTATCTTGCCCAAATTTTGAATTTAGTAAAGCTATAGCTAGACAAAGTTTTGGACAAAAACTTGGAAGTCTGGCAACTCCCCTTCTGGTACCTCCCATACAAATGTACCATCCCGCCCCTAATAAACCGTCTAAAACTATCAGTATGGCCAACGCTATCTTGCCCAAATTTTGTATTTAGTAAAGTTATAGCTAGACAAAGTTTTGGACAAAAACTTGGAAGTCTGGCAACACCCCTTCTGGTACCTCCTATACAAATGTACCATCCCGCCCCTGATAAACCGTCTAAAACTATCAGTATGGCCAACGCTATCTTGCCCAAATTTTGTATTTAGTAAAGTTATAGCTAGACAAAGTTTTGGACAAAAACTTGGAAGTCTGGCAGCTCCGCTTCTGGTACCTCCCATACAAATGTACCATCCCGCCTACCTTAGAAATCGTGTAATAATATCAATATGCCATACGCGATCTTGCCCACATTTTGTATTTAGTATAGCTATAGCAAGACAAAGTTTTGGACAAAAACTTGGAAGTCTGGCAACTCTCCTTCTGGTACCTCCCATACAAATGTACCATTCCACCCACTTTAGAAATCTAGTAATTATATAATTTCGCTCAACGAATCTTTCCGAAATTCTATATTTAGTAAAGCTTTAGCTATATACAATTTTCTAGTAAAAACTCTGCTTTATATTCCGCCCGTTTTTTAAAAACATGTAATACAATATTTTTCTATAACATTCGGTATTTTGAGGTTGCTATTATGGTATATGAGACTTATATTTTTTTACTGAGGGTGAGGGTATATATAAGTCGGTTTACCCGACTGCAACTTTTCCACTGGTTTTCTATAACATTCGGTATTTTGAGGTTACTATTATGGTATATGAGACTTATATTTTTTTACTGAGGGTGAGGGTATATATAAGTCGGTTTACCCGACTGCAACTTTTCCACTGGTTGTCATTTACATCGTGAACAATTTGCGAAAAATCGCTATTTATTTGAATAAATGATTCTTGACCTCGAGCTTGAACTCATTCTAAATTCAATATAATTTAAGATGGTCAATACAAAATATTGAACATTATTAAAAGAAAGATACAATTACTAAAACAATTAAAATAATTCATCTTTCTCGACTTTAAATCCTGCTAAGGCACATTACCGTTGTCGCCTGTCTACGCTGTCCAAAAGGTGCATTAAGTCAAATAGCATTTGGATATCGACCGCTACAACCCTACAACCGCTTATGGGTCTTGATTGATTTGCAAAAACTTCGGTTTAGTGCTTCATCGACTTAGTTCTCCCACCAGGGTCTCTGTCTTTCCAGTCTGAACTGCCATGGCAGTTGTCGTCTATCGACTCTGTCTTTCTCGGAACGACTGAGTCATTGAAGGTGGTCCCAAAACGTTTAGTTCTCCAGAAATCCTCCCTATTTCAAGTCACTGGCTTTGCCAATTGGGGTAAAATGAGAAATAGCTCTCCTTCAGTGAATAACTGCTGAGTACGAGGGATACGATATGTATCCCTCCTCTTTTACCACAGAGTCATACGGATGACTCTGAATGCAGCAGCAGCAATCCCAAAGTCATTGCCGTTAATACCAGAGAGATAATCCGATTGGATATAGAAAACATTCAATTGCACAATCACCTGCGTATTTGAGAACTCTCGATTGATAATTGGATTAAGTATTTTGTTTCTATATTTGTGTATTTGACCTGGCAAATGATTCAATTATCTGCTGTTATTATAACCAAGCACCGCAAATGGCTAAAACTATCGAACGAATTGATGTGTAATTGACTGTTTTTTTTTTGTTGAGCTTCCGGATTCATTATTCAATTTATTGCACTTTGTCACTGTCATGTTGAATTATGCATGCATGTGATTCAATTCTTTTTTTCTTTCGGTTTTTTTCGATCTGTGAAATTGAACATAATTTTTAATGGTTTTTTTATGTCTGCCATAATCACAAGCAATCAATTCGCAACAACGACAGCAAAAAACAGACAGAAAAATTGTGATTATTGTGACACGAGTCAAATTAAGCAGAAACCAATTAAATGCGGTGCACGCCCTCCCTTTTTATTTGAGGCCCACAAACCAATGTTCACTACTTAAACACAATAAATGTTGAATTTGGTCTAAACCAAATTAAATTTTCATAATAAAGTTTTGGTATTTAATAAAGTTTCAATCGTGATTTGGTTTCTTTGCATTTGTTTGTCTGCCTTCAGATTTCTTGTGGCCTTTGAGTCATTTCAAAGTTTTACATCCAGTCTATTGTCTGCCGACAGCAACAAGGAGATGACTTCATTTATAATAGATTTATCAAATGCGTGTCTATGGATTCATAAAATAATTGTGGTTTCTTTACGGGACTTATAACGCCCACCACACAAAAGCTCGACAATGCCTGAATCATGTGTCCTTTGTCTGGCCGTGCACAGTGGCTTGGATACTCAAGGAGGAGTTCAATATTTGTTTTGAAATGCGATTTTTAATGGAAATTTAATGGTTTCTTTCGCCTTTTATTACTAAATGAAATGTTGGTGACCATATGGGATGAAAGGTTCTTAGGCAACTTCGTCTTTCCGCCTTCGAATTTCGAATTGCAAGTAGGCGATATAGATACAGGGAAACAGGTGGCCCTTAATGCGACTGGACTAATCATCAAAACTTGGTAGTTTTTGAATATTTGTGGAGTATTTCTTATATGCCGACAATCTGTTTGGAGGTCAGGTTGGAGATACATTAAACGCCTCATATGTTTGCCCTCCTTTTCAGATCTGGACCCTTTTCAGAATCAGCACAACAGTCCCCACATACGGTCAATAACAACGGTCAATATCTGGCACCCAGAGGAACCAAAAATGGCCCAAACAATTTCCTACAATAACTATGAGTACCCAATTGAAGGTAAATTTCCTCGTGAATCCAAATATCGATTAACGTTCATAAAAAATGATTTCCTTTTTAAAAACAGAATGAAATGAAAGAATTTCGCTATTGCAATTATCGACTTTCCAAGTTTCTTAAAAATTATGTTTTCCCTAGGTGGGAGTCTCATTGAATAGTCTCATTGTATTTAGGATAACATTAAAATCCAGAGCCTAGAGTTATAGCTGAAATATTTCCAGTTTATTTTCTAATTTTGAGAAGTTTGGTCCGCATTTTTGTTGGCCAAATACTTGTGAGGCCCATACATGTAAAATGCACAATGGTGGTTCTAAAAATTTCTCTATGTGTGTGGCTCTCGTATAACAGAAAACATAACAATCGAAGCTCAAGCTCACATGAATGGGCGATATGTTGAGTTGACCGAAATTCTCATAGCAAAAAAATCAACGCCCAGCCAATTTTTTTTCCTGTATGTTGGTTAGGGTGGAGTGAAATTCAAAAAAAAAAGTTAACCTCGGAAGGAGATGTAGTCTGGGGTCCTAATGAGGGGAAAAATAAAGAAAAAAAATTTAAAAAATTTTTAGGGGTCGCGCCACTCCCTCGAAATTTGGAAATTATCGCTATTTTGGCGTTGATTTTAGAAAAATCCTAAAAAGTTTTATGTCAATAAATGTTTGCAATAGAGTAAACAATGAAATAAGGGCATAAAAAAATTTAAAAAAAATGTTCTCATTGATCAAAAATTTCAAAAAGTAAAATAAGTCAAATCGTCCCTTCTTCAGAAAATTGACTGAACAATAAAATCGCCACCGAAGCTACAAATATTAGTCGATTATCCTCATATTTGCCTCAAATACTTTTGTTTGGGCACTGAAACTTTTAAATTTCGAATAAGTTAAGTCGTTAATTTTTAGGATTTTTCTAAAATCAACGCCAAAGTAGCGATAATTTCCAAATTTCGAGGGAGTGGCGCGACCACTAAAATTTTTTTAAAATTTTTTTCTTTATTTTTCCCCTTATTAGGACCCCAGACTACATCTCTTTCCGAGGTTAACTTTTTCAAATAAAAAAAAAAGCATGTTTTTTACTCCACCCTAATGTTGGTGTATTGTGTTCGATTTATCGAACGTCATTCCTATATCTAAGCACAAATGATTCTTTATCGGATATCTCAGAATTTCCTTTAATTTTATTTAAATCGGCCACAGCATTACAAGGAATACATTCGTTGCGCACCGAATCTCTTTCCAATCCACTGTGCGCCTGTGTAAAGCCTTAAAATATGACTTTGTTATTTGTTCGCTCATTTGTCTTGTGTGTGTGTGTGTAAGCCCCGGGAGGTATGCAAACATCTTGTATCCACACACAACCACCAACCGAGTACCATCGGCTTCGCTGGTCCCGAGATCGTTCTCATATTCCGTTAAGGCTTTAAGGTAATTAAGATTTTGCTAAAGGGGTTTTGTATTTCATATTAATTATAAACCGCACAGCCAGCAAACAACAAAACTCTTTCGAATGGTATTGAAGCTGACCAGGCTCGTACCTATATGTGTGTGTGTGCCCCGACCGCCGAACCATGCGATGTAGCACTTCAGGCCATATTTTTCCTTGCCTACATTTAGGCTAATTAAAATTATATGCACTTTTGTGGATGGGCAAAAATAAAAATATTTCATGCATTTTCCCGGTGTGCGGAAATGTTGAATGAGTTATTTTCGGCAGAGATGTGGGCGGGTATATATATTAGAACAGGGAGGGAGGTGGTGGTGATGAAATACAAATATTTTTATGCATTTTCCCTGTTGAATGAGTTATTTTCGGCAGAGATGTGGGCGGGGTTGCTAGGCCACAACAAAAGTTTTCAAATTCCTCCTGCGGTTTTGTGCTAACTACGCCTCTGGCCTCATCCATATAATGTTATTTATTGGAAAATTCCCATCAAATAACAGGAAATGTATTTAAAAGTTAAATTTCATCCGTGTATGTTTGTATAGCGTGTGTATGTATGTATGTTCAACAGATATATGTATATATGTGTACATGCCGATAGGAATGTATGCAAATTATGTGTGTGCATTTGTTGTAACCTGATTTTCAACATTTCCATTAAATGGTGGCGAATAACAAAAGCAGAAAAAAAATTATGCAACCGCCACATAAATTAAATATTTAATTTAATGAACGAATATTTTCAGTTGTTGAATTATTTATGGGAAAAATATAAAGTGTTCATAAGTGTTGTCAGTTTTTAATTGAACTTTTGTGTATGCGAGATAAGTCAATGCCGACAAGGATGTTCGCTAGCTAAGGAAATTTGGCCAAAATCGACAGTGACATTAAAACGGAGTTACTATCGGATTAGTTGGTATACAATCGTTGATATCTATGATTCAATAAAGTTCGGAGGTACAAAAATATCAGCGTCTGATACTTGCTACCAGGACATGTGAATGAGGAAAAATAATGCGTTGGATTTTTTGAAAAAATTTATTAAAAGTAAACGAAATATTTATTTGATTCGATAAATCAATGTTTTTTTTTAAGATTATCACCATTATTTAGAAACATTTGAAAAAGGTTTAAAGTATGTTTTTATAAAAATAATTGAAACTTTAAACCTTTCGTAAATTTGTTCCATTATGGACCTGTTTCATTCAAGTGTTGCTGGCTTTGGTTGCGCTTCAAATATTCCGACTTTTTCCCACATTTCCCCGGTATCTCCATGGCATCTCCATGTAGTTGGCTTGTCCCAATATACGAGAGACTCTACTTGCCCTCAGAAATTACACACCAAACTCGCCTTTTATTTGGTTCGAGTATAGTGTGCGGTGTTCATCAAGTCCAATTTTTCTATTTGGGGGGGAAAAAAACTCAGTAGTGATGCCACCATTACCCGAAATGTTAGAAATAATCGGGTATTTCCTCCGAACCGATTTATTCGTATCGTTGATTTTTTATTTGCCAATTAATCGCGTATTTCCAAAATAATCCCACGATTATAGAAAGGGGAAGAAACAACAAAGAAGAAAGTAAAAAGGTACTCCATTCGATGAGTGACAAGAAGTTTAGCTCCGATTTTTCATAAATTATTTGAGGACTTTTTCACATTTTTTAAGAACATTTTCAAGTTGACCTTTTTGGGAGTTTTTCATCAATTTTTGGGAATTCTTCATTTTGGTGGATTTTGTCGTTTTTTGCATTTGGGATTTTTTTTTAGAAAGCTTCACTTGATGGAGAGTTGGTAGCGTGCCTGCCTATCAGCGTGGGGGTTTTGTTTTCGATACCCACCAGAGTCTTTGGTCTATGGCTGCCAAAATCAAGCCAAATGGTTTGTGTCACCCGGTTTACTCTTGGACCCAAAATTAGAATATACATTTTTCTTTGTATTGTAATTAAAAATAAATAAATAAAAACAATTTTTTTATATCGTCGTTCCATTGACCATAACATTGCGTCCTTCATTGACGTTGAAGAATTCAGGTCCAGTGATGCCACCGACCAACATCTCAACATGTGGCACCTCTTCGACCAGAATGCTGTAATTCATTAGGCCAAAAACGAGCCTTGTCGCTGAAGACAATTTTTGTACAAAAAAATGTGATCTTATTTCTAGTCACTTCTCAAATCTCCTAAATATAAGAAATACCAATGAAATTTCAAAATAGATTACTAATAGACGAGTATTTAAAAAAAAGATGGTTATAATTACATTTTCATTTGTACCAAAAAGTGCAAGTGAAATTCTTTACACAAGTGGAGCCAGAGAGTCTTATTTCAATTTATTAATATTGGATGAACTATTAATGCGTCGCCAAACCCACCATTAACCTTGCACCATCGAAATGCACCATAGGGTAATCACACACTCACACATATGTACGCTGAAATGTAATTGCCGGGAATTCCCCGGTCGACAGAGCAAGCAACAGGATGTGCATGTGAGCCGGATCAAGGATGCCAGTGTGCACATTACTTTCATATCTTATGTGTTCATTACAGCATTTAATTAACATTGGCTGGTACTTCTGCTGTTATTTTCGGGGCACGCTGGATGGGGAAAGAAATGGCTCACTTACCATAACAGATATTGTTTAACGAATTCTCGCCATGTTTTCGATATTAATTACCAGCTCGTAAATATGTTTGTATGTGTTCACGCAATAATTAAATATTTATGGGAATGAAAGACATTTAAAAAAATTACAGTTCTGTTCTTTTTTGTGTGTTATGGTTATCGTTTTCCTTTTTTTTTATTAAAGTGCAACTAATTGCAGTTATTGATTTTATTTGCTCCCCATCTTGTTGAAGAACCACACTCATTGTTCATCGGTGCGTATGAGAGTTATTAATTAGGGATGTAATGAAATATGGCAACAACGTTCAATTGGCGCTGGATATGCAAACATGGTATAGAGTTTTTAAACGGCATTAAGCCGATTTGCCCTGGGAGCAAATTAAGGTCTTCGACTGTAAAACAATGAATTTGATCGATCATCAAAAACGAACAATTAAAAGTTTTAATTACAAACATTTAAAAATGGGTTTAGTTTTGATTGCAGACCATTGTGTTTATTTAAAATCATACTTATAGGCATTGTTAAGCGGGTTTTTGTTTGGTTCGTCGGAGTAATTAAGGTTCATATTTGAATCAATGACCATTGAAATCGCAATTAGATCTGTGGCTGGTGTTTATGGCTGTATAAGTTCCGTTTTTAACAAAACCTTATATATGGGTTCCTCTCCAAATTGTTTCCGTTTTTATTGTCAGCTCAGAATAGTTTGGCATTCCTCTACTAATGCAGAGTATGCAAGGAAGCCGAACAGGAATACTCAGTGGAACATTTGTTGTGCCACCGATCAGGTCGACCGGTACGACGACTCACTCGCTTTGGAAGCAGGTCCCTCGACAACCTTGAGCAGCTGGCCGAAGTGCCTGTGATTTCTCTAGCAAAATTCAATGGAAGTTCCAAGTAGTTGTAGCTTGAACGCATCATATTGCACCTCAACCTGAACCCCGGGGGTGGTGGTCTGTGAAAAGTGGGTTTTTCGAAAAACCCTAAATCAATTAATCAATCGATTCCAGGCAAAACCTATAACCGTTGGTAATCTCCGAACCGGAGATTATGAAAATTGTCATAAAGCACAATTTTGGAAACTGTTTATTTCAATAAAAAAAATGTATTGCATTCAATTGGGTTGGCTATCTCAGGGATCACAGGAATGAATCATTAACAAAAGGTAAACATGATAATCTAACACAAACATTTAACACCACTTTAACCCGTTGATTCCTTGGAAAACTGTCCATTTCACTACAAATATTCGTTAAGGTTAGAGGTCTTATCCATTTCCCATTTGTCTAATAGTTTTCTTCCAAATGCAATGTGTGCATAAGTAAATTTTGAGATTAATATTTAATAATTGCTTGAATAAGATTTTATGCAGATAACATGTGAAGAATGCTTTCAGGCTTTATTTCCGTTTATAATTAATTGCATACTTTGGGGCATTGAACAAATTTGCTGTCATTTCTTGCGAATCATCATTCATCGACACTCTGCATTGTTTATGTACACGACGATAAGCTGCCGGCAAATTATTTACCTAAATCGACCAGTCGATATTTGGGCAGGGCGACGTGCTATGGTAGGAGGAGACGTCTCTCTGTGCTGATTTGTCAATTTACACCTCCTGTCACCCTGTTCTATCTGTTCGCCCTGTTCGGCTGTTGTGCAGTCTACATCTGTTATTAATGGCATCTCTGTGCCAAATGATCCTAATTAAAAATGTTTATAAAACTGTTGCTGTTTTCATTGTCACACGATTTCTGAAAAGTCTGTCCTCGAGATTGTGTGTTCTTTTGCACCAGTGTGTAATGAATGACAAAATTACGTGCAGTCGGCCTTTTCGGGGACAGTTGAATGCCGACAATTCTACAAGTGGCTGGGTGGGTAAAATGAACATGCTACGCTAGACGTTGCCAAGATAACATTTGAGAAATGTTGCAAAACCGCAATGAGGTTTCACGCTTGAAATAGTTCATTGTATTCAATAATTCGCCACATTAAACATTTAATGTGAAATATATTCGTCAAACGCATGGCCATTGTCTTAGGTCGTAAGGAGGACGGACAGTTCCATGGAGCATAGACCAATTTAGAGAGGAGTATGGGGCCAAAGGCTAGTGACAGATTAGCTTTAATTAGAGTTGGGAAAGTATTAAAACGATTGGAATGGCGGAATTATAGAAGCTTCTCCAACAGAGCTACGCACTCAAGGGTGCTGTTCACAGTTGGATGAAAGCACTTAAATATTTCCTCAGCCAAAGACGGTTTATTTTGGAAGCTTACCTCCGTCACATTACCAAAGAATTACATTGAGGCTTTGTCGGCCATCTTTTCTAACTCTAGAAGCCAAAGTGGCGCCTACATGCAGATACTACCTTTTGAATTATTTGAAGTAATCATGCTTTAGCACGCGTAAAATAAGAGCTCTTTGAGAGTGTGTTTCCTGAGTGCAAAGTAACATCCATTTGCAAGTTCGATCCTTCGTAAAATAAGAGCTCTTCGAAAGAGTTTCCTGATTGCAAAGTAACATCCATTTGCAATTTCTATCCTTCACTAACCACCAATGCTAAGATTAATCGTTCCACATCATTCGTAGATAAATTTGTTCCCTAGATCGCATTAGCAACTGCCAGTCTAGACTATGTCGCCTTTCTTTGATCGCAACATATTGCGAGTGTTTGCCAACTCATTCACCATCAGATCCTTACACGCAAATTCCTCGTTTAGCCTCGTTTAACATGTCATGCATACTATGCAACCCATTCCATAGAGGATGTTTCCTTAAACTAAGCCCGGTCATACTTAACGACGATTTTACGTCTTGTTTGGCTAAAGGACCCTCTTCCATAGGAGACGGAAATGAAGAAACCTACAAAAAAAAATTTGGCAACGTTAACACTATCATATCTTGCATTGTTGTTGTTGTTATTGTTAGTGCCACTGCTACTGGAGTCCCGACTTACCAGTAGGTAAACCATGATTTAATGTGACTAGTGTTGCTTGTTATGCGAGTCTTGTTTTATAAATAAGGACGAGTGCAAATACAATATGCAACATTATGCTGCCGTGTGATGTGTGTCGGTGTCGGTGTTGGTGTGAGTGTCGGGGTCTGTCTTACTTCCACTTCAACAATTTACCTGTGCAAATATTTATTTACGACAACACACACACTCCGAAAACTCGACATACACATGCATAAATATTGTCAGTCTGTGTTCTTGTGATCCCTCCATGGTTTGCCTGTGTAATATGCTCGACAAATTGTCAGTGTATTTGTACTACAACTATTCACTCGGAGACGTAAATGTACACACATGTGCAAACAGAGCAACACCCCATGGAGCAAAGACATACATACATACTTAGCAAGTGTTAGTGAGTGTGTTTATGTTTGTTGGTGTCAGTTGTTAACTTATGTTGACTTTTTTCTGTTGCTATAGGATCCACAACAGTAGTTTTCAAGGATAATTCCATTGTGGACAATTCGACTATGGCTAAAGAATATTTTCGAAACTTTCTCCCTTTTAAGTTAAGAAAAAGGCGTTTGGTTGAGTGTATTTGAGCAAAACAAACCGCAAGGTGGTTATAATTTAAATTATTATAGTTCTTCACAAAAAATTAATATGGGAACGTTTTATAAACTATTTTTTAAATCGCAAACAAACAATTATAGCTCTGAGGAGGATTCGTGAGGTTTTGAAAATATAATTACTCTCATAACTGAAAAGATGTGCCTTGTTTTCTATCTCTCTCAAACAAGCCACATAGGCTTCGCCGGGTTTAGTGATATTAAGATAAATTGTATTGAGATCATTTATTGCGCAATAAAATAAAAAAAATTGCATTAGCTTCCTACAGCGACAGACATTTTAGATAAAGTTGAAACTCACTTAAAGTAAGAAAGTCTTTATTAACAATTGACAAAGTTCTGACCTGCTGTGGAAAATTGGTTAGAATATCGACTAACGAATAGAAAGTCGGAAGCCCACATCATTGTTCATGTTTGAAACGGTCTGAAGTTAATAGTAGTCTTTAGTTGAGGACAGAAGTAAAGGATTTCAAAAGTATAGGGCTGTAATTGGACATCTGTCAAACTAAGTTGTTAAACCAATTTTTTTCTTTTTCCTTTCTGACATTGACGAACATGGATCGCTTAACTATCACACAACGCGTAAAAAATATTAAAGCCTACTACAAAAATGGTGATTCTGTCATACACACTGAAAAAAAATGGCCATTTTAACAAATTTCAGCAAACAAGTTCGCATCAAACATATATATATTTTTCAATACCACAAAAAAATACTTGTTTGTAGGTGATAAATATCGAATATATATGTATGCAGTTTTGAGTCATTTTTTTTTTATTTTTTTTTCAATTTGCGAATTTCTATATAACAATCCATCTCATTCTCTCGGAATTGCTTTATGACGTATTTTTCAGCGTGTAGCCACATATCGTGCTTTAAGAGGAGATTATGCTTTATGGTTATGAAGAACATTTCTCACTCGGTGGGTATATTAATAAACAAAATTGTCGTATTTGGGGTTCTGAGAATCCTGAAGTAATTGAAGAGAGGCCATAACATCCACAAAAAGTCACTGTTTGGTGCGCTCTTTGGTCCGAAGGTGTGATTGGACCTTACTTCTTCGAAAACGACGAGGGAACGACTGTCACCGTCAATTCGGAGCGTTATGGTCGTATGATAACCGACTTTTTTTTGCCTGCTATTGAATACGACTTGGAGAATATGTGGTTTCAACAAGACTGTTCCACATGCCACACATCTGGCTTTATTGCAAGAGACATTTACTGGCCGCCTAATTTCTCGTCGTGACGACATCATGCGATTTGACACCATTAGACTTCGGTTTTGTGGGGCTACGCGAAATACCGTGTTTATGCAGATAAACCTTTAACTCTTGAGCACTTAAGAACCAACATTCGTCAAGTTATGTCGGAGATACCGCCCAATATGTGCCACAAAGTGGTCCAGAATTACCACAAAAGAATCAATGCTTGCAACACTTCGCATGGTGGTCATTTAAATGATGTAGTGTTTCACAAATAATGTCAACGCTCAAAGTTTATAATAAAAAATAAATATCATGAAAACAATTTGTTTAGGTGTTTTATTTACGTTTACCTTTAAAAAGCAAAATGGATAACCCTTTACAAAGCGGCAGGGTGACGCCCATTTATTCGTGGGATATATTTCAGTCGACATCGGTAGGAAATGTGAATATTTAATATGGACATTTTGCGAAAATATTCAAAAGGATTTTTTTCTGTGTAGCAAAATTTTTTCCCAAGTCCCGATTTCTCCCACTTACAATTCCATACAGAATCATCATTACGCCGAATTTCAGGATTCCTCCCTAATCGTGATTTACACAGATAAAAACTGAAAAACATAAAATTCTTTTTTGCAATATCGAAAATTCTGAGCCTTGAACGAACCCCTCAGCCACATAGGTCCACAAATGCATCACTGTGCCCTAGTGAAAACATAAAATATGCTCGAAATTAGCAACGTTTATACATGTTTTTCCCATGCAATATCAGTCATAACAGATACAACTCTCTTTGGCGATTTTTTTCACACTCGAATCAAGTTTTGTACACTTTTTACAAAGTTTCTACAGTTTCAAATGTTTTATAACATGTTTCAAATTCAAAGTTTCACATCATCGTCATTAACTTAAGGAACGGTCGGAGGGCAGCCCTCCCACCCTGAACCCCACGACGACAAGAGAAAATAACTTTGCTGGCTGGCGAATGGTCAGAGGGAGCGAAGAGGGCGGGTTGCTTTGGACGTAGAAAACAACCGAGCATCCTGAGAAATTGTCACTGGATTAATTTATTAATTTGTTACCCCCGAAAAGTTATTATCTTCTGTAGAACACGAACATTAAGGTGGATCAATTTGTATGAATGAAAAAAAGGGGTGCCGAAGCGGTGATGGTGAATGAGAATAAGAGAAATCTGATGATTGCAACTTCCAAGCAAACATTGTTGACGACAGAAAGGCGACATTGTGACGATGGGAAATTGTATCATCGAGGTAATGGAAGAATTTAACTACCTCGACTCCGCCATTAATAGAACTAATTATGTCAGCATCGAAATAAAGCGAAGAATCGTCAGCACGAAAAAGATTATATTTGGGTTTAAGCAAACAACTCGAGAACAGAGCTCTCTCTCAGAGCAGACGAAGCTGTGCTGGGTCTTATTGATAGAAAAACCATTCACAGAATCTATGATCCGATCTCTCTCAACGAATAGTGCTCCAGCCAGACAGGCTTTGAACAAAAAACTACCACGAAAGGCACAGATTGGGAAGACCGAGACTCCGGTGGATGTACCAAGTTGAAGAAGACATGCTGATCCTTGACATCAAGAACTGAAAAAGGCACCCATAAGACCGAAATCATTTATTAAACAGACAGTAAGTCCGTTTTTAGATGTAAATTTTAACGTTTGATATGTCAGCTGTCGTGTGCTTGCGTAAGCTGCCTTTTTCCACATTTGGGGGATGCAAAAGAAAAAATACAACTTGTTTGTTTGCGACCCACCTTAATGCTCAGGATATTCTCCCAGGACACACATAGAGCCACAACAGAAACAACAACAATGTTGTTACGGAGGAAAGAATAATGACTACAACGCACTATCACCTTTATATCCTGGAACTCATAATGAACGGATGCTGTGTGGCTGAGGTGCTGTTTTAAGCTCTGCTTGAGACATGACACTAACATACATTGTTGTTGTTGTTGTTGGTGTCGTCTTTATAATCGAGTTTCTGCAATTGTTGTCGTTGGTGCCGCTCCCAAAGTCGACACTACTTATGCCATTAGTCCCGTTGTTGCCGCTGATGCTGCAGCTATTATTGTCGCCATCCTCTTGTTGTCGTCGAGGAAACATTTCAGACGTGCATGAAATTGTTATTTGTAGCAGCAACATTTTCTTTAATGAAATTTACCTGAAACGAAATAAAGAAGACGTCATTCGTTTAGAGATAAGATCACAACTATTTCCCTCTTTTGACGTTGTTTGGTAGAGTTTCTGCAAGTAGAAGATTGGGTGGTGACTGTGTGCAGAGCATATTTTTTTCGAGCTTAAACTCGTGTATTTCAACATGTAAACAATTTCAAATGTTAAATGTTTCACAAGTAGATGGGATAGAAAATATACATGGTGGGGTGGTCGTGTTCTTACTTTGCTATCGGACAGCAAATGTTGGCGAAACTTTGAAGTTTCTGCCTTTACTTTGGTAAATGTGGTTTACAAAACCACCAACAACAGGAATCTTTCATAAAATGTCCTTATCGTAGAATGGCCGTCTAGCGCAACCCGGCACAGTCGACGCAGAAAAACGTCCCAGTATAATTTACTTGGCTTTGGCGGCATCTTGTAGATACACTCACTTTAGGAATTATATTTAAGAAAGAAAAAAAAAAAACATACAAACGAACAGAGACAAAATGCAAATAGACTTTTTAATATAAAACGACTTAATGATATCGCCAAAGGAGCCAGGACCAATGACCTTTGGGAGAACGACCGATGCCAAGGGATGTCGACATTGTAGACAAATATTTAAAAAGCAAAGGGGTTTCTTTTCAGAATGTTGTGTGCTAAAGGATATTTCATTTTTACAATCTTGGATTATTTAAATTGCAATCATTTTCGTCCTTGATGCGTTGATATGATAATGTGGACATATTTGTAATATTGAAAGGATAAACGCACAGATTAATAGACAGACTACATGGCTATGAGGACAGCGGCAGACAAAAGAAAAGAATAACATAAACAATATGACTAAATAGATCGAACTTTTATTGTGTGGAATTTTGTAGCACAGTAACAGGACAGGAGTGTGTGTAAATGGAAACTGATTCACACCATATTCTGATCGCTAGTTTAGGTCTGTAAGGGTTAAGACTCTCAAGTATCAATTGATTAGTAGCAACTTTGCTTTTAAATAGTTTTGTTGACACCGAGAGAAACCGGGGTTAAACACACGGTTAAATTCGAATCTTATTAAGCCTCCACCATGGAATTATTTCACAGGCATTATCCACTTTTAAGTTGTCTGAGGGTGCCAGGTGTTTCTCTCCAGTTCTCTCAAAAATTCTGAATACCCTGCAATAATTTCCGGATCACTCTTAATATTCTATGGCAATCGATTAAATACTTTCACTAACAAAAGTAAACTTTCGATGTTTTTTTTGTAATTAAAAAAAATGAAAAACTTTGATTCTTCTTGTGGATTATTTTTATTTGGTCTTTTAATTTTTTTTACATCAAGTCGAGAATATGATGTCATGTAAATGGACGCCGCCACAGTTGATTGTCACATTGGGGGCCAATCGCAAAATTTATAGCATTTTCTGATAGGAGGATTACTTTTGCGCCACCTTGTATAAATCCTAGGGGGCATTTCTAACTGTACCAGTAGAAAATGTAAAAAGTTTCATTTTCACAGGATTACCTGCAATAGTTTAGAAAATGTCACTCAAAGTGGTCTACATTCATGATCTAACGTGTGGTTAATTTAAAAAAGAAAAAGCCGGTAATGAAATAATAAATTAAAAATTGGATGTTCATATCGAAAAGTTATGAGAATTTTTTTATATTTTACCCTGTAAGTCAGTTGCGATAAGTCGCATTGAAAAAAAAATTCGTTAGTGATTAAATATTTAATTTTTTTTAACAAGTTAGCAATCCATTCTTTGAAGCTATTTCAATGGTGCTAGCTTTTTTCTAGTGTTGCATTTTAAGTAAAATTTTTTTAATATAATTTTTAGACAATTCAGAAACAATATAAAAGTAGTTTTTATTTGCACAATTTTCCATCGGTTTAAAGATTTTGTTCAAGTTCCAGCTAATAGCGAAATCAATTTGTTACTACTGTACCACTTCGACTCTTGACGCTCCTGACGTCTGATTTAGTCCTTGTTCAGCAAAGTAGGGTTAGGTTTGTTAAGTGTCGCAGTCTGTAAAACAGGCTCACTTAGAGTAAGAAGTCCATTGTGAAAATCTAGCGCAAATCGTATGCCTAGTTCATGTCTGCAACATTCAGAGCACATCTTAAAGCTAGAGAGTCGGCTAATATCGATACCGGAAAGATAGTTTCGGTCCCTGAAGAAATAAGAGTCCAGTGTTGATCATCGCCATTGCAGGGCAATAATAGAGAAGGTGTTTCGACTCGTACTCCTCACAGCTTCTGCAAAAGTCAGTACTCGCAACCTTCAGTCAGATTCCATGTCTTCTAATCAGACAGTCTCCCGTCAAGCAAACACAAATAATCAGACACCAGATTTGGCTCGGTGAACAGTGGGACCATTTTTTATTAATCAGCCTACTATAAAGGGTTTTCCAACAAGAGGTGTTATTTTGAATCACCCTGTATTTCGGTAGCTGTCACGTTTGAAGCTTTTCTTCTTCGGAACGACACACGCTTCAACAACGCAAGACTTGGGTCTTAAGGCTTCTTCCGTTCAGTTAACACAAGAACTCAAGCCGGCCGATCATCAACAACGTCGTGTCTTTGCTGATTGGGTCCTTGAAATGCATGAAAATAATACGGAATTACATGGAAAAATCATCTTGACTGATGAGGCCCATTTCCACCACGGTGGCTACGTCTACAAGCAAAATTGTTGCATCTGGGGCTCGGAAAACCCAAGAGTTATTGTTGAGAAGCCGCTCCATCCTCAATGTGTGACTGTTTGGTGCGGTTTATGGTCCGGCCAGGTCATTGGACCTTATTTTTTCGAAAATGAGGTTGGATCAACAGTTACACGCTATCGGGAGATGATTAATGACTTTTTATGGTCGAAGTTGGATGATATTGATCTGGACAACGTTTATCCCTTGTCGAGGTGATCACAATTGGCCACCGAGATCTTGTGATTTAACACCTTGCGACTTCTTCCTTTGAGGCCACGTGAAAGATAAGGTCTACGCCAACAGCCCAGCGCCGATTCAAGACATCAAAGATAGAATTCGTGAGGCTATCGAGGACATAGGGCAGCCACTTTGTGATTTGGTTATGGAGAAGTTCATGAAAAGGATATGGTCCTATAAGCGTGGTCCTGGTGGCCATTTGCCTGATGTAGTTTTTCATTATTAACGGCATACCTTCCTCTTTATTATGAAACACACATCCGATCATTTATCTCAAAAAATATATATTTGATAATTATCACCTACAAACAAGTTAATGTTTGTGGTATCGAAAAATATGCGAATTTGTTTTCTGAAATTTGTTAAAAATACCATTATTTTTCAGCGTGTAGGCTTTAGTAGGCTACAAAGATAACAGATTGGGCTAATTTCTTCCTGTTCAACATTCTGTAGTCGAAATCTTGTGCCGTTAGATCTGTTGCTCCACACACTTTTTTTAGGTTTATCTTTAAGACAACTGGGGTTTGGCACGGACACACGAGCCTTGAATTATTGAAATTACTTGAATTACATCCTTGGTAACGTCACGAAATTCGATAACTGGCTGTTCCTTTTAAAAGGGTTGAGTAGTCAACGTGCATTCTTCAAGAGAAGTTTCACACTGGTGGATTTTCTGCTCGTTGATGGGGGAAGAGAGTCAAGTAGCAATTTTTTTTTTTTTTTTTGCAAAATTGTGGTTCAATTATGTCAACGCAGAAAATTGCAATAAGAACAAAATATAACTTCAAATTAAGGAATTTATTTGATGCAGAAAGAACTATTGAAGAATCTTTTTATTTATTTATTATTAATTACAATACAAAATAAATGTATATTCTAATTTTGGGTCCAAGGGTGACACAGATAGATTTGGCTAGATTTTTCCAGCGACCGGCCAATGCCTCTGGTGGGAAACCCCACGCTGATATGCAAGCACGTTACCAACTTGCCTACCGGGGTGCTTGTAGAATCCTTTTTATTGATTTCATGTCCAGGTTTTTTCTTCAGTAGAGCTTGTAAAAATGTTTTTTGACACAAGTTTTGAGGTAGTTACCCCTCACACAAAACTTGTCCTGCTTAAGTGTTTTCTTCTGTACTTGCCTTCACTGAGTTCTACTTGTCGTCAGCAAACAACAAATCTTCGCCTTCTCAAATTTTCTAGAGGTTTTTTCTTACTAAAGTACCAGTGTACATAAGTAATCGCATTATTATCCATATTAACATTTTGTTATGTTCCAAATATGGTTTTCCTTCGGGCTGATCACATTCTTACCCATCTCTTCCCTGCCCTCTGTGTCTCATCTCCTATTGAATTCGTGCTCCTCGGTACATTGGGCATTATTTAAATGACAATCATTTAAATACAAAACAATTCTACAGAAATTACACAGTTCGAAATTTGGTTGGGTGGAATGGCAACTGCCCCACTCACAATTATTTCATTCTCTTCCGGTTTGCTGGTTGGGTTTTAATGGTTGTTGGGGTGTTGGTTCTGTTGATTATGTAAATTTGTTGAAAGGCTTAAGGGATTTGCTGACATAAAAAAAAATGAAAATCCTCTATTTGTTGCTGCCTCTGACTTTTGTTTTTGATTTTACTTTGAGGATTTCTTCTCTGCTCTGCTCTGTTCTATTTCTGAGGAGAAAGAGGATATCGTACAGGATTTTTATTGGTTGGTAACAGTTGGGTGCAATTATTGACAGACATCGGTCGTGCTCCGTAACGGAAATGTGTGGCTGTACATGGGTAGGCATCTCATTGTTTTTTTTTAGTTTTTGGTAAAAGCTAAGAATGTTTTTATTTTTTTTTTTGCTGAGATTCAAATGAGGTTTATGTAAAATACTAAACAACAATGGGCAGTAACAGTTGGTGTCTTTTCTTTTTCTAAATCGAAGGAATTGCGCCTGGGCACACTCGAGATAAGGAGATGTTTAATGTTAAGCAGGATGACAGAATTTTCAGAACCATTGCATAGATATAGGACGGTACAGTTCTTAATGTGTGGTAATGATGAAGAGTATGAAACAGTTCTGAACAACGAACGGATTATCCATAAGTCAGTCAAGGATCTACAATTATTGCAGCTAGGAAATAGCAAACAATTGTGCCCCCTCTTAAACCGACACTGTTTAAGTCTAAATCAGGTCATGTGTTCTTCGATTCTGGACATTTATAAATATATGTAAAATAATTTCAATAAGTTATTGAGTTTTTGCAAAAGGTTCATCAGAGTATCGCCCCTGCTGCACGCAAGTTTGTACAGGTTTGGTTAGCTTGAGATTAGGAGGATGATTTATGTTTGCTGTGGTGACATTATTGGGGCATTTTATTTTGAATATGCTCCTAAAACGGCACTTTAGGTTAACGTTGGGTGCTAGAGAGGCATCAGATTGAAGACAATGACTTGGACGATCTTTGGTTTCAGCAGGATGGTGGTCCATGACATACAGCCCACGACACAGTTGCTATTTTGCCCACCTTCCCTCAGTGCATAATCTCCAAATAATTCACCCACAGATGCATCTTATTTAACTCTACATTTTCCTTGAGCGACGTAGTAGTCTTCAACTTTCAGAAGCAAAAGCAACAATCATTTTTTGATTGTTTAACAAAATTAAACAGCTGCACAATGAAAAAAAAACAAAACACACAAATCTGATTTTTTGCGCATCATCCAAATCCCAAATTTCATTATTTTTACCAATTTCATTTTGTATGGCTTCGGGGTTTTCCGGTTTCCGGTTGTTTCCGTTTTTGTTGTTATCTGTTGTTATTTGTTTGCTTGTTCATATTGTCTACATGCGAGTTTAGCCCTTGTGGTTAAAATGTAATTTAAATTAAATTTTGTACATTTCACCGGTTGTGAAATAAAATGAATTCGCAGACAAAAAACAGTCACTACCGCATGATCTGAAATTATTGCATACAATTTCCACATAATTTGAAAAAGTTTAGTTCATGGTTAGTTTTTTTTTGTTCGAATTCCTCGAATTTGTTGTTCAACAACTATTGCACACTACCTACCTGTCTTGTGCACTGCTGGCGGCGAAGTCCTAATTGACATTTCAACAACAAAAAACAATTTTTTTTTATTTATTTGAGTTTGAAGAAGGAAAAAACTGTTAACTACAATTTGTTTATTTTACATGCACTTCCTAATGAGAAGATTTTTTAATTGGGAATTCTGCGAAGATACGAACTGGAGTTTATCAGCACGTTAGCACAAAATGGTGGAGATGATTTTAATTTATGCCTTTAGTTTTTTTTTCATTTCCATCATAATCAATTTGAAAAATGCCAGAGAATGCCGCCAAGTCCTTATTGCGTATGTGCCTCAAACGCTTTCACACACATACGCCCACACCCAAATGGGGCGACATCAGTCCGTTCTGTTTCAACACATTTTGCAATTGCCTTTGTGCGTGTCGCATCGCGGAAACGGAAATAATGCAATATCGCTTATAGCGTTTGTAGTTAGTCCGTCTGTATGTCTGTCCGTCGGACTGTCTATCTGCAAATGGCGAAATGTGCCATAAGCAGTGATTACAATGGAATTGAAAGATAGACAGACAAACAGAAGTGCAGACACAAAGCGAGTGATTGCTCAGACACGCATATAAAGTAATAAAGACATAAATAAATAAACGTAGATAAGGACTGCCGGGAAGCTCGCTCGCTCGCTCACTACTGTAAATATTTATGAAATAATATGTGTATGTGTGCATGATAAAGGTGCAATGGGGTCAGAGTGCTCAAACCTGAGAGGGGACATCATGACCTAAGGGAAAATAATATCACTTAGCAACAACATCATGCAACGAACATATGCAAACATCAATCGCCAACACACCAGACCCACTTTGGTCGAGCGTGATTTTGTTTCGTGGTAGTTTCGTTGTCGAGGACTACGGCAAACCCGATTCCTTGTTAACCAAGTTCACAAAGTGGTAGATGTAACAATTTTACTCTTACAGAGTTATTATAAAAGAACCTATTCTTGACTGACGAAATGTTGTTTAATTTAAATTTAAACTATTAAATTTCGGGACAAAATAAAGGTGGACAGCTCAGCTGTTATCTAACTTAAAATGATAACAAACTAAGAAAAGTTTCAATCGAAGCATCTACAATATCGACAGATCGAGCCAGCAAAAATCAAGATCTACGTCGACAGTAGGCAGCTCTCAAGAACTATCCAATCATGTTGCACTAGGGACTGATTTATATCCTTAACACAAATTCAGGCGCACGAAATAACGCTCTGCTAGGTGCCAGGGCATAGCAAAGTAAAGGGTGTTTTTTATTGGGGTATAGAACTTTAAGTTGGCATCACTTTTTTAACTGGCGGCCATTTTGTCAGCTGTCAAGTGATTAATATTTAGTTTGGTTTGCCATTTCATCATGAGCAGGTTGACAAAAGAACAACGCTTGCAAATCGTGCAAATTTATTTCGAAAGTAATGGTTCAGTTCGCGAAGTTCACCGCAAGCTCCGTCTATTTTATGCCATTACATCCACAAAAACTGACTGTTTGGTGTGCTCTATGGGCTGGTGGAGTCATTGGGCCATACTTCTTCCGAAATAATGCTGGAGAGTCAGTTACCGTTAATGGAGACCGTTATAGAGCCATGATAACCGACTATTTTGTTCCCGAATTGGATGGCATGAATGTAGATGAGTTGTGGTTCCAACAAGTGGTTGAAAATTGGACCTGTAGAATTGGCTTTATTCGAGCCAGCCGCGGCGGCCACATGCCCGAAATCATATTTAAACATTAATGGCATAAAATTATCCTTCCAATAAAGCCAAATTGATGGACATTAAAACGATTTTCTTGTGTTATATTTCAATTCGAAGTTCTATACCTCAATAAAAAACACCCTTTACAAGGCAAAGTACTTTGGTTCAACAAATCCACAACAATCAACTAGCTAAAACAACCAGCAGCTTTGCCCATCATTTATATTACAACCTTCCTATAAACATTCTGTTTCAACCTAAGGGAAAAACAATGGACCGAGTCGTCAGCTGTATATCTCAACTGACGGATAGCCCTCTCCACCTAACCTAACCGCTTCGAGTAATTTCACTGTTGCAAATTATGCCGACGTTACCGCAATTCGTGCTTCAAGCGTTTCGCTTCTGTAGAAGCTTGCACACTTGTCCAGAAGCAGCTGGGATGATATGGGAGAATGGCTACAAAGATGGAACATCAAAGTAAATTCTGAAAAAATCAAAGCATATGATTTTCTCCTTAAAACGGAGGACTGTCCTCTTTTACGTTTTAATGGCAATGTAATTCATAAAAATGACGCCGTGAAATATCTGAGAATAGTTTTCGATCGACGACTGACCTGGAAAACGCATATAAAAAAAACCAAACATGCTTATTTTAAATTAAAAACCAAAAAAAGTTGGTGGCTATTGGGAATCAAATCCAAATTAAGTCTGGAAAATAAATTAACAATTTATAAAGTCATTTTGAAACCAGTCTGGGCATACTATATCCAACTATGGAATACAGCAAACAACTCCAGTATAGATATACTTGAAATATTGTAGTTCAAGACTTTGAGGGTAGTCACGAATCATAAAAATAGGGCGAGATCTAAAATTATTATTTGTAAAAGAGAAAATAAGGAAAGCAACCGGTCTATTCTTGCAGAGACTGAGTAGCCACGTCAATCCAAAAGCAAAGTCTTTGCTCGACTGTACGAACGAAATCAGAAGACGGAAACGATTGCATACAGCTGCCTTTTCGTAGACAGTGTTTTAAGTAATGGAAAAACGTGGCCAGTTAAATTTTACATAATTAGTTACTAATAACTAATTACACCGTGATACACACATTCTGTCCTATGAACCAAATTTACTTTTTCGGAAAGGGGATAAAAAAATAAAAATACACGTGTATCGGCGATTTTCATGTACACGTCAGGATTTTTTTTTTTAAGTTTGAAGTATGAAGCTCGTAGTGGCCTGTGCTGATTTTTTGCAGGCAGACTCGTGGAAAAATTCCCAGATTTTCCTATTTTTTTTTTTTTTTTTTTTTTTTTTGAAAAAAGGTTATCGTTTTTGTAAGGTTTCAGTCAAAACACATTTTTTCTTCGTAACGCTTAAGTAGTTTAAAAAATTTGGAGTCTCTTCATGTTATGCTAAGTGAAAAAAATATTTTTTTTCCAAAATAATAAAAATTGAGGAAAATCTGAGAATTGATAAAAATTTTGTTTAAAAAATTTGACGTGATACAGTCATTTCCACGAGTCTGTCATCAGCTAGATTGGATCACTGAAAAAGGGTTAAAAATCTGTTGAAAGGCTCTCAAACAGGCCACTACTGACGTGTACATGAAAATCGCCGATTCACGTGTATTTTTATTTTTTTCCCTCTTTCCGAATATGTGCATTTGGTTCATCGGACAGAAAAAAATCTATTTTTTGTAACACGGTGTTATATATAATTTTTAGAACATATATCTTTAAGTACATTTCGTCACAAGAAATCTAAAATGACTGACTTAACAAGCATTTTCATAACTTCACAGGAGATGTCAAACACAGCTGTATAATCTAAAGACTCTTCTCCAATCAAAAACACGATTGACGATTTTCGTCAATATTGAAAGCTTCATAAAATGACTTTCAGACCTCATTCAATTCTGGGTTTCAGACATATGTTAGATATCGACATATGAAACACAGGCCCAAAAAAATGGGCTCTGATTAATAAGAAATATGCGTCTACGGAACCCGGCGTTTTTGTCTTATCGACGTATTGTAAATAAAGAAATAATGAACAAATTCTGTAATGCATTCATTTTTGATAACAACATTTTATTACAAAGTAAACAAATAAAACGTAAGAAATACCTAAGCCTGGATATAAAAAAAACGCCTACACACAATTGGCGTAGCCGATTTAAGACTGGTCTAGTGCAAAATTCTTTTATGGAAAATTGATAGCCCAGCAAAGCTCCTTGTGGTACTTCCAAGGTTAAAAAACCAAACTAAAAACTCAAATTTTAAATTCTGCAACCCTAAGAAATACTTTTACATGAGGATGTCATTGGAGTTATGTGGTCTGGGAAAAAATTCACATTGAGGACAATGCCATTTCCTGATAATGCGATCTCCTAAGAGGAGATTTTGGTGGATTCCAATATTTTGGCAACGCCAATGTGGTTGCCACATTACGTGCGGTACCTGCCTTACTAAAGTGTGGAATGTCCCAGATAAGCTCAGCAAAATAGCCGCCTTTGGAAACAAGTGCTTGGCATTCAATGCTTTTCTAGAATAAGGGAGACATTTTCCATATGGAAAAAGCTTAATATGCAAAGGAAAAACTAAGACATTCATTTCATAGCAAATAAATTTTATTGGGCTATGCAATAATTCCCAGCATAAATCTACCATAAGAATCTCCTACAAAAAAAATTACAAAACTGTTTGAGTAACACGTGGAGTTTGGTTTAGTTTCTGACACATCATCCATCAGATTCGTGCATAATATTTGTGATCATCTCACCTCAGTACACCAATAACTATGTCCTTTATATCAATACGTGACATATTTCCATTTTGCTTTCAAAAAGTCACTTCGTTAATATCCTCTTAATGAGATTGTGAGACAAACACTGTAAAACTGAAAACGTATATTTCCAACAAACACTCTTCCCACGTATCCTTTTTGAAAATCCAACCGAAGGATGAGGAATTGTGACAAACATTTAGAAGATAAAAAGTGTAAAATAAGAAAATAATTGCGAAACAGCTTTGCTGTATTCCTATACAGAATTTAAAAAAAAACGCAACCTTTGTAAAATACTCCGGCAAAGGGGAGCACTCGCTGGTGCGTGGCGAATCAAACGACACTTTAATTAAGTCATCATTTTTGCTGGCGAACAGAAACACTTTGACAACGCCCACCACACTCTTCGTGGGAATCATTAAAAAAAAATGTCATAAATTTAAGTCGTTTGTGGGTCGACAAATAATTAGGGAGCCCAGTGACGGGTAACATCAAAGGACGACAAGTACATGTCCAAACATCTTAAATATCTTGTCCTTCAGCTGTACCGATGGGTATGGACAGGCATGGCCGTTACGCTGGTAAATCCACAATTTGTTGATAATAGATTCGACGAAAATGTCGTACGACGGCTGTTTGCTAGCAATGAAAATACGTGTATTTAATGTAATTCCCTATTTTAATTGGAAGACCAAATATACGGAATTTAAGACGTTTCGTATTTGCACACATTAATTAGACATTCCCTGACAAGCACAACGCAAATGTTGAGCAAAAGAGATATTTAATTTTCGAATATGATAATTGACAATTTAAATTTTTCTATTTTATTAAATGAAAACATTTCATTCTTCGATTTTTTTAGTCCTGCATGCCCAGCCGTATTTTGTGTACCACATGAAAAACTCGAGTAATGTTAGTCGAAACGACGATTGTCAGGAAACAAAGGTATTTTACCATATCAAGTCTTAATCGCGAAAAAGAAGTAAGGGCCAGAAGAACATTTTATAGGGGAGAGTTTATTTTTTTTTGTGGTATTTGAATTTTTGTAAATAGAAATTCTTAATTTTAAATATTTCACGATTAATTTTGTAACGAATTTATTAAAAAGCGCCTTTCCAAAAAAAGGCACTTACGTCTTTTTCGCGGTAAGTTGACGCTACTGTCATTAGCTGTAACAACAATTAAATAAATGTAAACCAACAATATTTAGGGGTTAAAATATTTGTTTGATTATTCCTTTTGGATCAAGTTCCCCAGCGGCGGTTACGGTACGTCTCAAGATGTCCACCATCGGCCATGGGTATTGCATTTGCCACATATGTTTTCGATGCCTAGCCTCAGAGACGAACGTCAAATAATGGATTATTGTTTAACCCAACTGGAATTCCAGGTTGGATTAACCGAAATCCGTGTCAAGTCACCGAGAGACGACCTCAACCAATGTATGTTTTTTGTCAAACGAAACAAAAAACACTTAGATGACAGAAAAAAAGTCAGGGGGCCTCGATTTCATGAGCAAATGCTTATGCTCGCTTTGTCATTCTGGTGACTGTTAGTGGGTCGCAAATCAGCTGTTTGTCGCATAGAAAGCAAGCGAACATTTTAACAATTTCGACACGTTGTTAAAAAGAGTAGGACCCCATGGAAAAATGGTGTCTGTGAACACAAACGTCAACCTGAAGGGGCATAGCTATTAAAAACTAATTTCTTTACAAGATTTTTCCTACGTGGTCTGACTGTGGCGATCATTGCTTTTGCGTGTACATATTTCAATTTTTGCCGCATTCTAAAAAACATTTAATACATTTGAAAGTTTCGCGTCTGCATTTCTTATCATCTCTTCAATCAAATCGATGAAACGGAGGGAAAAGTTAGTTTAAAAAAACGCCATTTCCAAATCATCGCGCAACTGTTAATTCGTTGGCTGTCAGGACGTTTGTTTCCTTTGGATCTTTCCAGCAAAATCTTACCCGGTTCTTTAGTCAACAGTTTGAAAAGTCTTTGAAATGTTTCGTTGCGAGATACTACATCTCCACATAATCAACATCGTTGCTGTTGCTTCAATGAAAGTAAATCCCTCAAGACTTTGTTCTGATGTTGAAAGAAGCCCTGTGGATATTAAATCTGTTCGTTTTCATACGCATACAGATTCGGATATTATGCACGCCGGATGCTGTGTGTGTGTATATGTGTGTGTGTGAAAAGTGTCACAAATACGTTCCCAGCAAACAATTTGACGGTTTTAGGTCAGCAGGATTATTTCGACAATCGTAAAGGCGATCCGATGAGAACTATTTGAAATCGCTTAACCATTCTTTAAGCGATTTATTACCGATAAATTGACTAATCATTGTCTGAGCGATGTCTTCCAGAGGAATACTAAGAATCGCTTACCCACTGCTTAAAAATCGGAGCAATAAATCGCTTGTAGAGAATAAAGGTAAACAGCGAAAATTCTCATTTGTGCTGTGATGGTCAGGTGATTCAACAACTGTAATTATTTTGAAAATTTAAATAATGAAAAGGGAGAATTCTGAAAAATAATGGGTAGCATTTTTCGTGCATCAGCGCTGAAGAATCCCGAGGAAAAGTTAATCATGAGATACTTTTGTTTTATAGCCCTGGTGAATTCAATTAAATTATTTGTCCTTTCTTTTCTCGGCTAATCGCTTTTCACACATCGTCACGCATCGCTTACGACTGTTTTACACAATTGACTTGCGACTCATCTCAAACAATAACTGGGGATAAATCTCTGTCATTATTCTTTTGCTAGGAAAGGTAACAATTGCAATCGAAATTGTTCACAGGGTTCTCTCCTTTAGACCCTCCACTTGATTGCGTGTGTATTTGAAGCTAAGTGTAAGTGACAGTTTGTTAAAGTGTATGCAAGTGGGTGAGAGAGAGAGCTTGTGTGAGAGTGAGTAAATGATTTGAATGTATGTGAGTATCCACGCGTTGTAGCGAGGTGTCGTGGGCATGTTTGTGGTGATTTGTTTCATTTTTTTTTTCGTCTCTGTGACTGACTGACAATGGCTTTCTCGACGTAACCATTAACCACCGGCTAAATTACCCTTAACCAACAATTTGCACAAAAGTCTTTCAGCAAAGTGTCAACAACAATGTTGAACAGCGGCCACACTGCTCTCGCACACGTCACTGTGCGTGAACTACAGCAGCGGCAAATGAAAGGTCTTTGCGAGACCAGCTGAAAGGCCGTGATAAGAGGGCATTACACGATCTTTTCAAATGGAAAGACTAAAGTCGGGGACGGACGTTTCAATGATCTCTATGGTGGGCCACAATCTGTAACCATGAACACTAGGGTGGAGTGAAATTCAAAAAAAAAAGTTAACCTCGGAAAGAGATGTAGTCTGGGGTCCTAATGAGGGGAAAAATAAAGAAAAAAATTTAAAAAATTTTTAGGGGTCGCGCCACTCCCTCGAAATTTGGATATTATCGCTATTTTGGCGTTGATTTTAGAAAAATCCTAAAAATTAACGACTTAACTTATTCGAAATTTAAAAGTTTGAGCTTGTTCAGTGCCCAAACAAAAGTATTTGAGGCAAATATGAGGATAATCGACTAATATTTGTAGCTTTGGTGGCGATTTCATTGTTCAGTCAATTTTCTGAAGAAGGGACGATTTGACTTATTTTACTTTTTGAAATTTTTGAACAATGAGAAATTTTTTTTTAAATTTTTTCATGCCCTTATTTCATTGTTTACGCTATTGCAACCATTTATTAAGTCGTTAATTTTTAGGATTTTTCTAAAATCAACGCCAAAATAGCGATAATTTCCAAATTTCGAGGGAGAGGCGCGACCCCTAAAATGTTTTTAAAATGTTTTTCTTTATTTTTCCCCTCATTAAGACCCCAGACTACATCTCTTTCCGAGGTTAACTTTTTCAAATTAAAAAAAAAGCATGTTTTCACTCCACCCTAATGAACACACATCGAATTCTCGAAGTTGTGCTACAGGTCTAGTAGGCGGGAGAACATACAATTGGGAGGATATTTGTTAACCGTCTACACCGCAAGAATGCCTGAATGTAATCCTTTAAAAGCTTATACTTGTATAGGTTTTAAACATTGGGGGGTCAGAGGGTTAAAGATCGATTTAAGGAACACAAACCCCAGGGAAACCGTCGCTGTATATTTCTATTTATATCCTCCAGTGGATGGCCGTTTTGTGGTAGGTAGTGTGTGTGACTATCACACAAGTAAACCCAGGTTCAAAACCGAGTAAGACTATCAAACATTTTTCAGCGACTATTTCCACCACGTAAATGGTGGCGACTTTATGAGTACGACAGTAATCTCTAAGCCATGTAGAACTTCTCTAGAAAAACATTAGCCGATCGGAGCCGGTTCAGTAAGTCCCGGTCAGTGAGTATACACAATTATATCGCGCACTGCTCACTGATTCGAGAAAAGTTGCCCGTCTGTTCCTTCATGGAATGTTGAGGGAAATAAGTGGCAGAACCTTAACTCGTGATGGACGTTTCATTCAGTTTCTCCAGCGATTCTTAAAGTAGCATCACCTGGCTTTTACAACGATTAGGGAAACCTTTTCACGGGATCCTTCACATTCAACATTAACGTATATGTTTTATGTAAAAAAAACGTCCACGAATTTGAAGAAATATCTAGATAAATACGTATTTTAAATATTCGAACCTGAAAATGTCTCTTAACATTCCATAAAGGATAACTGCGACCATATCTCAATTCATTAAACTGTAAGCTGAATATTCAGTGACCGCTAACTATTCTAACAATGCTTAGAGACAGTCTGCTTACTCAAGAAGTCTTTTATGAAAAATAGGCGGACCATGAAATGAAGTTGGCTATAAAATAGTCTTACACACAGAAAAAAATACGGGCCAAAAATATTCAATTACTGTCGTAATTGAAATTAAACTTGGATATCAATTAATGTTGTAATTGAACTTAGAAATTCTTGGTGAAATCAATGTAAAAACTAGTAAAAAAATCAATTACTTATTTAAAATTTGAGTAATTGAATTCACAACTTTTGTAATTGGAAGAAAATCAATTAAAAAAGTAATTGAATTGACGAATTCCATACAAACTTCGTAATTGATTTTAAAAATATGTTTTTTCTGTGCACAATACCTATAAAAAATTTGTATAATTTTTGCTCGGATTTTCACAAATTTTATCAAAAACAAGTAAGAATATCTCAGTCGGGTAAAACGACTCACTCTAAGTAAAAACGTACAAACTCATATTCCAAAGTATAAGAAATTCAAAAGTTGGCATCGCAATCACCCTTGGATGTATTACTTATCTGGCAAAATGTTGTCATAGCATCTTGAAATACAAAATTTTACCGAGAAATGTTTACATGTCGGGCGTTTTGTATGGGAGGTACCAGAAGAGGCGTGGATAGAGTTTATCTCGTAAACTTTAGTGTTGGCTGGAGTAGAAAACAGGATTTCGAAACTGGGCTTCAATCAGGGCTGTATGGTCTATACAAATTTAAGTGGTAGCTGATCTACCGCTGGCCTTATCGTGCACGGCCTCTATTAACCATTTCATTTCAGGTCTCCCTGAAATCAAACCAACCAAGCCGCCCCACAGCTTTATTGTACTGTTTAGATACATTTTTGCATCTGCCAGTATATTTTATATGCATGGTTGACTACATAAATGCACATTGTTAAAACAAATAGCTAGCAAAATCTTTTGTTACACTGCCATGGCTGTTGTTCAACAGAATATGACACAGTAATTTGTTGTTAGGCGACCACAAAGTTACCACTCAAATAGAAAAAAAAAGAAAGATACAGCACAGTTCTCAAAGCAAAGGATCATCAGCAACCAGACCATTGTTTATGGCCGCAGACAGACGACAAGTGTTCGCATGTACTTAAAAAGTGGCCCCGTCATAAGGACTACGAGTCTGATGCTCTTTTTCCCCAGTAAGATAGAAAAAAACACGCTAAACTTTGCCACAAATTTAAATGAGTCGAAAATAGAGTGCAGATTTTTTGTTTGTTTGCTGTACTTCATGCTCTTAATTGTGAGCATGAAAATAAAGTCGCATAAAATAAATATTAATCATAGAGAAGTGGTTCGGTTCGGCACTCTGTGTCTCGTACACACATGTAACGAAAGGTGCACAGTGGGACATTGGCAAACAAGTTGAACGAAAATCAAAACTATGGTTATAAATAAACAAATACTCCCCGTTCGTGACATTGTACCTGTGACGTTATCCCGCCATACTTCTGCTCACATATGCTCAAATAACAACCAAATGGACAAATAACATAATCACTATTTTTCAGTTAGCTCCATCTACCGTCAATTGTTAGGGGATCATGTGAAAACTATTCGCAAAGAATCTTCTGTTAAAATTAACACCATTTCTCGTGTCGAAAAATGTAGTGCCAGACCACAACTTTGGGTTCCGGGAAGGTCATAGCACGATAGAAAATGTTCTAATTAAATGGCATCAGACGGCCTCAGTATGAACTTTTCAGCTAAAACTTGCAAAATGTAGAGCGAGTAAAATAACACATTTTTTAAAAGGACCTTCTTTTTTTTGAAGACCAACTCTCAGGTGATGTTCCCTATAAATTCAATGCACTATCTTAGCGAAAGAAAATTATGGTGTCGGAAGGAGGACAGAGGGAGTAGTGTTTGTTGGCATTTGTTTTGAATTTCCGAATGTCACAACTGGCAGGAAACACATTTGCTGGAAGAATATTCCACATACGATCGGTTCGGCTGGAGAACGAATTTTCTCTATAGTGCGTTGTCCGATCGGGTTCACAGTCTCACCCAAGAAGGAGAGAGGACTGAACCTTGTGGCACTCCTGCGGTCAGCCTATGCTCGTTGGATGTGACACCATCTAGACACAACTCGTATAGAGCGATCTCTGTGGTCATGTCGACATAAGGCGGGAAATTTTAATAAAATATGGCACACAAATTAGGAGCGTGGAGTTTGTTTGTAAATTTATTTTCAGTTATTGTAACATTGAATTATAAAAACTGAACTTTTGAACGCTATTTCCGATAGAAATAATATTGGTACCATCTGAAAGGTTATGATCTCCTCTTTACGAATGAAAAATGTCATGTGAAAGCACCCAGGTACGAATGTTCTTAGCGTGCTTCTCTATCAGCCTGGGGGTTGTGGGTTAAATTTCCCCCATAGGCTTTGGTCTGTCGCTGCACAAATCCATCCAAATGGTCGGTGTCACCCGGTTTACCTTTGGACCCAAAATTGGGATATAAATTTACTTTGTATTGTAATTAATAATAAATAAATATCAGGTGATTGTGGTTTAAGGACTCCAAAAATTAAAATTGATTCTTTGATATCATGAAAAACTCGTCTTTATTTTTCCTAGTTTTGTCCAAGGTATTCCAAAATGGAATAAAAATATACAATTCGGAATTATATGTTCATCTGTCATTATCGGTTTTTATTATTGGTTACAGACATTTGTTTCTGGCCCACTGTGCCGCATTCGGTAAAATGTGAACATCTCGTTATATGAACTCTGTGTATGTGGGACTCTAACTGACCATGTGCTTGGTTTATTTTTCGTTTTTGTTTATTTTTTCAAATTTCTATCGTTCATGTTTTATTTTCGTTTTGGTTTTTTTTTTTGGGTCATACTAATTAAAGGCGTTTGTGTTATTCACTCGAAACCTTTTATTTCAAACATTCATTTTATTCATTTTTTATTAGCTGTGTTTTTTCCGTGTTTTTGTTTTGAACCAGACGATTGTATGGTTTCCTTTTAGCGTTTGAATGAAAAACTGGGTCGGGGAGGTTGCACATCCACAGCGAACATTTTAATACTTTCTGCGGATCAGCCAAATGGAATGTGGTTTAAACGATGTGTGCAGTCGTACGTAGATGACGATTTGGCGGGTAAACTGACAAATTAATTTAGAAAATCAATCTACAGAAACGAGGGACTAATAACCAATGTAGATGGCAGTGTGTGGTGGGCTAAAGAGTGGGAGAAAAAGAAAGAACACATAATCCTTAAATCTGTTTTCAAACATACCGTTTTTCATATGTGTAATTGACAAATTCGAAATTGACAATATAAACTTCAATGTAAGAGAGCTACAATTTAATACTCACTCAGAGGTATCTACAGTGTCATGTCGCAAATGAATGTCCGAATTGCATATTTTTTAGAGATGCTTGAATATGCCTCAACTCTAAAAAGTCGACAGAACAAATGAGGTAACTTCGATTGGAATTTATTTTCCGCGTGGAAGCATGTATTCAGGGTTCTCCAACAAAAGGTGTGGTTTTGAATCACCCGGTATTTCGGTAGCTGTCACTTTTGAAGCTTTTATTCTTTGACAGGTGACAAAGTTTCCGGACCGTGTTATCTCTTGTGGAAGGCCGTGGTGTGGTAGGTAGTGTGTGCGACTATCACACAGAAGAACCCGAGTTCAAAACCGGGTAAGACCAACAAACATTTTTCAGCGGCTGTTTTCCACCTCGTATATGTTGGCGACTTTACGAGTAAGAGAGCAATCACTAAGCCATGTAAAACTTTTCTAGAAAAGCATTAGCCGTTCGGAGCCTGCTTTAAACAGTAGGTCCCGGTCAGTGAGTATACAAATTATATGGTACACAGTTCACTGATTCGAGAGAAGTTCCCCGTCTGTTCCTTCATGGAATGTTAAGGGAAATGCGTAAGTAAGTAAGTTATCTCTCGAAGAGGTGATCACAATTGGCCACCGAGATCTTGTGATTTAACACCTTGTGACTTCTTCCTTTGGGGCCACGTGAAAGATAAGGTCTACGCCAACAGCCCAGCGCCGATTCAAGACCTCAAAGATAGAATTCGTGCGGTTATCGAGGACATGAAAAGAATATGGTCCTGTAAGCTTGGTCGTCGAGGTCATTTGGCTGATGTTGTTCTTCATTATTAATGGCATACCTTCCTCTTTGTTATGAAATAAATGTCCGATCATTTATTTAAAAAAATGACATTTTTGTTTGAATATCAAAATAACACCTCTTGTTGAAAAACCCTGTATTAACATATTACATATTTCAAAGCGATTGTTTAACAATTTCGAAAGTTATCGTGCGTACCAGCAGGACAGACGGACATGGCTTAAATGACTTAAAAAGTCGTGAATCGAATTTTTTCAAAGACACCTATGGTCTTAAGTTTTTTTTTTATGTGTTACAAATGAACTTTAATTACAAATCCGAGACAAATAATATTGAAAAAAAAAGACATAATGTACAATAAGGACAACTGAAATCAGATCAACTAGTTGTGGAATGTTTGAGGTACTAAAAAATCGTATACTTTCCCGGTTAAAACAGCAATCACAGTTGTAAAAATAGCGTAATATAGTTTCGTACATGGTTTCTTTTTTTGGAAATAGTTTATTTCCCAGATTTGGTAAGTAAAAAATCGGCAAATTTCGTGGAAAATAACTCCGGGCAATTCCCCGGTTAAAACCCCTAATGAAATGAACCAGTAAATTTTTATGAAATACATATCGTTCATTTACTTCAATAGTGTCTCAAATCAAAATAAGATTTTTCCGTTTGAAATTTTCAATTTCGTCTAACTTAGCAAATATAGGAAATAAACTCAAATACATTCAGAACATATGTTATCTTTCTTTCTTGAGCAGAAACATAAAAAAGTCAAGTTTGAATTGTGACACTATTGAAGTGAATGAGCGATATGTATATTTCTTTTGGAAAAATTAGCTGTTGGAGAAAAATTCTGTTTACTGTCTCGATTATATGTCTGTGTCAATATTACCTGTGACTTGGACCACTAACACCAACACGGGCACAATTTTTTTTTTCTGTCCCTTGTCACGTGGCCAACATGCATGTTTTGACATACAATCCTTGTCAAAACGAAACTACTGACCCAATTGGTCAGTTTGATTAAGGTTTCCATGGGCAACACGAAATTAACACATAAGAAAGTGAAAACTTGAGTTTTCAACGTCCATGCCTTTAACATGAACTAACAAAGAAAGTTCCAATTATGACCCTTTTTGAAAAAGAAATAAATCCAGTATACAAATGTCGAACACGTGTTTTCCTTAACAAATCCCCAAAACAGTTGTTCCAGTCTGTCAACAACAACAAAAACTTTCGAATTTTTCAATTCCATCCTTTACTGCAAAGACGAGTGTTAAATATTTCTGTGGTTGCAATAAAATAACATCAACAACCAAATAAACAAACCAAAATTGTAAACCCGATTCTGTTTTTCAATCTGCACTTCACCACAAACTCACACACACACACTCGTTCTTGGAGCACTGGCAAGATACTGCGGTTATCTCTGGCAGCCGACAAATGGAAAGATATCAAAGTACTCCAAACATTCTTAAGGATCATCTGAGTCAGCACTTCTATGAGGTTGCCAAAAAAAAAAAACAAAAAAAAGATACCCAACAAATCCCGCAAATATGTTGTTTAGTAGTACAAGTTACGATTCCCAATACACCAAAATGTGTTGTGTGTGTATAAAAAGATACAAATGACTGACAGCCACATATGTATGTGTCGTTCCATGGTGAAACATGTGCGAACATATGGTGCTCTCCAGTAGAGTTCTTCCTTTTTCTGCAGCCCAAGATCACACATTCGTTCAATTGAGACTTAAGAAGTGCAATCGGTCAAATAGTGTAAAAGTTTTATTCGAATGAAGGGATTAGGTGTATTCTAGGACATACACTGAGAAGTATCAGAAATAATAAGTGAAATGAACTAGAGAATTATTGCCATTAGAGCTACTGGTCTAAATCTGAATTTTATGAAAAGACGAGCATCCGTGTAAAACAAATACTTTAAACTCTGCAATGGTCATGGATTTGGTCGTTATTAAAATACTTAAATGTCTGTGAAATGGATACTGGATCGTTAGCTATGACATTGTCCTTAGTGTTTGCTGGACATTTGCTATGGAAACCCACACAAAATGTATTTATTTCGTCATATTTATGGAGTGGCCCAATTATGACGGTTTATGCTGCCACGGCAACAAACCAATGAATACACGTACAGACACACACAGACACACATAATAAAGGAAATCACCAACACATACATACAGAAATATATAATCAACCCTAGTGTTGCTCATGACTGTCGGTCTATTGTGGCAACGTGTATAACGACAAAAACAAAAACCCAGAAAATAATTTTGATTTTTTTTATGAGTCCTTCGACATCGATTGCATTGTATACGGCTTTCTTTCGTTACGTTTCGAGGGTTTCTCTCGTACACATGCCGTTATATCGGCTAACGAAAATAAACATTTGAAGTTCTGCTGCATTCTGAAGAGAGTCAACAATCATAAATAAATAAATAACAAGTCGTTCCCCTCGATAAGTATTTGTCAATAGTTTTTATTGTTGTTTGTTTCCTATTTGTGTTTTCTGGGTAGGAGGTCAGCGCAAGGACCTCCTAGCGCTGTTTCGTTGCCAAGTACATACTTAGCACTGGTAGATGCCAGCAAAACAATAACGGTGGCTACAATTGTGTCTACTTACGGACAGGAGGATGGCATGAGCGGACAGAAAAGTTTACGCCAAATAATCTTGTTGGAAAAGTTTCCCATAGAACATTAAGTTCATTACTCATTAGGCGATTGTTTCACGAACCAGAATTATTGCCTAGGATTCAAATATTCCGTATGACTTTAAACTAATGATAAATTCCTGTTGATGTCCTGTCTAAATGTTTCCCCATTTATTGCAACACCCTCGTCTGCAGGTGATAGTGAGGTTTTGTAGAATTTCAGGAAACAATCATTTCGAAAGTACAATTTTCCAATTGTTTTTTTTTTTGTGTCCACGACTGTTTTTGTTGTCAACAATAACAACAACAAAAAGTACTCGAACTGCTGTCACACTTGTGCTACTTAAGTACTCGTCTTCGTTAGATACACTTTATTCGAATACACTGAACCGAGCAAATAATTGGTTGTCAATACGTGTGTCAGGTGGTTGGTGTGTATGTATCGGTGTAAAGGTATATCTGTGTACAGTAGAGTGCACCGCTTGGAAAAGATAATATTTTGTACTTTTAATTTATACTATGAGAAGTAAGAAAATACAACCAAAGCCTTTGGTGGGAATCTAACACACAATCGCCAGGATGATGGCAGGCACAAGTCACCAAAATATTACTTTTTTGTAGAAAAACATTTTTTAATAATAACAAGTACAAAAGAAAATTCTACGACGTTCTAATAATGTCCGTCTGTCTGATGGTGGAAAGCGCTTTAGAACTCACAATAGTTTTTTTTCTTGATGTCACTCTGACCAAAAATATAATGTTTTGATTACTTCGGTATTTCAGATTTCGGGATTTTTTTGTTCTTCTTCTTCTTTTATTGTTTTTTTTACTTTGTATGCTTTTAATGAAAATAAAATATGTGTGATCATGAAGTTTCTATCAGATAGTTTCTATGTGAAACTATGACCAAACGTACATGAACTGATAACTTAAGGGCACGAATGTCTATTTTATTACACAGATGAGGCCAAATCATCAGCGATATTCCAAATGTGTCAACACGGTTGCCTTGAATTTCCTTATTTGATGACTTTTTCAACGTCTTTTTCCCTTCAGTGTAGAGTATTTTCATTTCCTTTACCGGAGGCGTCCGTTCTGCCTGAAATACAAATTGTCTTCCGGCCATTTCGAAAGGCTAACACAATGCAATTCACCTTTGTCAGTTTTATTTTAACTGTATCCGACTTTTTTTTAACATTGAAAAGTTTTATTACTAAATAGTTTCATAACGATTTTCAACAGAGCAAGTAATTGCCCAATGATGCATTTTCGCAACACCCATTTCCAAGAATTTGATATTCGTACTTTGGTTAAAATTCCAGCTTGTTATTAATATAATCTGTTATAATGGTCTTCCGACTAAATGTTTTGATATATTTCACACTTCGTTTCATATGATTTCTTATTATTATTTTATTTTTATTTTTATTTATTAATTACAATACAAAGTAAATTTATATTCTAATTTTGGGTCCAAGGATAAACCGAGTGACAAAGACTATTTGGCTTGATGTTTGCAGCGACAGACCAAAGCCTCTGGTGGGAATCGAACCCACAACCCCCACGCTGATAGGCAAGCACGCTACCAACTCGCCTACCGGGGCGCTTATATGATTTCTTATTTTGGCTGCGATGATAAAAAAAAAAAAATTTTCAACACTACTGCCAACTTTGAAAATTCTTTATCGTACAATTTTTTTTAAAGGCAACTCCCTAAATAATTCGTACATACACACTTGCAAAATAGAATATAACTGTATATTAACTGAATTGGATAAAGCGTAAAGTTGATGATGCGAAAACGCAACGGTGGTAAAAAATGGTTTAATTAAATACAATGAATTCTTTATCGTAAAATTTGTTTAAAGACAACTCCCTAAAGAATTCATACATACACACTTGCAAAATAGAATATAACTGTATATTTAATGAATTGGATAAAGTTGATGATGCGAAAACGCAACGGCGGTAACAAATGGTTTAATTAAATACAATGGTGCGTTTTTGAACATTTGTCAGCACAAGTACCCAATGCCAATTCCTGAACTGCCTTTGACTGGTTTTCGGAATGAGCCTCAAGTAAGACAGTTTAGGTACAAAAAGAAGGTACGAAACACATTTTTCCGTTATGTCAGTATACCGACCATGAATGCACGGAAAGGAATCCGTAACATTTGGGCCGAACCAACAGAACGCAGTTTCAAATTGTTAATTTTTTTTTTATAGAAACTTCGATCTGTAGGCGAAATGAAATGTGACAACTGAAAGACACAATCTACACCAGTTTCAAATTTGGAAATTTGAAAGAAATTTAATTGATTTTATGTATTTTTCGAACTGTATCTCATACATTTTAGGAGTTATTACACTCAGAGCTACTTTGGAAGTAGCACCGGCAAATGAACTCCGATGGGGATACAATTTGGCATAAGGACTAGGGAAACTTCCGAGATAATTCTATTTACAAAAGTAATAGCCTCCAATCTCTAGATGTCGCTACATCTCTCATAGCAAAAATCTATAATAAATCTATCTCGTTTGGGAAAATCAGCTGGCGCTGGAGATCGTCTGTCTTCTAGATTGTCTTTGTGCAATCATTTTATTTTTTTTCTCTTCATAATTTTTCAAAAAGAAATTGAAACCATAACAGCAAAAACTCAGCCAATAAATCAAGAACATGGTTAATTTTTTAAGTTATAATCTTGGAGCAGACTAGTGCACATATCGTTCATTCCAGGCTAAACCATCACAACTAAAAATGAAAAATTGTTTAACTGATTTTTAAAAATTACTCTCCAAAGCGATCTCCTGTGGAAGAAAATATTTATTGTTAGTCTATAGTTTTCCATTGAAAGCCATCCAAACCAAACAGTTCAGAGTCATTTTTATCAATGAAACTATTTTATGGAGTTGTGACTGTCTTGCACGAAATGCACGTTATGTACACACACACATTTATATTGTCCGTTTGTGTCCTTAGAGGAAAGAAGAAACAAAACCTATATATTTTTTTGATATTTAATTAAAGATATACAAACATGGTATGGTATGGATGGTCTGACCAGCTTGTTTATTTGTCCACTTGAACGCACGAAATGTGTGCATGTCCTGCTCTGTGTGTCTTCATTAAAGACAAATTTTAATTAAACGTCCTTTTTGGGTCAGTTCAAGAATTGTTAACGAACGGCTTTTTTACAAACCAAATAATAACTGTTAAATTTCAATTACCAATAAACCGCAGGACAATACCAAGGAAGTTCACTGGTTAAAGAAAATGATAGAAAATCTGTATCGCACTCAAGGGGAGCTGGTTTGGCACAAACCCCTTAGAGCTGGAGTCCATCCAGCGCTGGAGGGTAAGGGTGGTGATCGGGTGTCACATGGTCGAGTAATTTGTTTTCAATTTTCAATTGTAATTGGTTTTGTCTATAAAATCGATTAATATACTATTTGCTGCTGTTGTTGGGCGTTGTTGTTGTTGTTCTTATTGGCATTGCCATTTGGTTATTAGTGTCACTTTTGGTTGTTATTGTCCTTAGGCGTTTGTTGTTGCGGTTGATGTCAATGTTAAGGCGGTTTTCTATTATTGTAATTATTGCTGGTATTTTTCTCCCATACCAGCAAACACATACATACAAACAGACACTCATACTCGGGGTAAACAAGGGTAAAGAGGGTTTTGTAAGGCCTGTCAATGGAAATCTGTGAACATTGTCTTTACATTCTATTCTAACATTATATTAAGACATATTAAGCATGTGCTGTTAATCTGGCAAATATGTTTTAACCAGCCCCGAACTATTGGAATTCTAGAAGTCTGAAGAAAATAAATAAAAATTAACCCTTATGATAAAAATATATTTCGCTGCAAAAATTATTCCAAAAACTTATGGAAAAAAAAAATTATTTCAAAAACTTATTTCGATTCAACATCAAACGAAAATCCGAGGTGCTGCCAAATAGTTCTCGTTGGTCATAAAATCATTTAAAATCAGTGCTGTACTGACAGATCTGCATTATTCTTTATTGGCCATGGCGAAATATGATGAATGAACACAAATGAAATAAATCCTGAAACATTTTTTGGGGGCGCTAATTAGTTTTTATAAAATTGTGTTAAAAAGACAATTTAACTGTTGACTGTACAATAAAATTCTTTTGTACCAAGGAAATATTATTTAAACACCCACTGCGTGTTTATATCCCCCTTCCACAGTCTTAAAAGTTTTGTTGATGATCTGGCAACGATAAAAGACCCAGTCAAGGTACACATTTTGATAATGGAGATGTTGTCGAACGAGTCAAGTTTGGAAATTGTTTAAAATTAATACCAAACATGTTTTTGGTTGTGAATAAATTCAAGTCCACATATTTACAGTTCCGGTGACCAAGAAACAATGTATCCAGCAAATATTTACGATGAATGCAATCTAAAACTGTAGGGCGATGCTAAAAATTAAATATTTTCAAAAAAAAATCGTAGAATTGTCTATGAAGATTATTCTTGACATTTTTTATTTGAATTCTAATATACATATGCATATTCTTTTAATTTTTCATAATTTTGTTATTTTTCTTTTAGGGATTTTTATAATCTTGTTTAAAAAACTTACTGCCGGTTTCCGTAAACCAAATTGTCAAAATTGCGGATATCTGTCAGTAATCATAGCCCATTCATTCGGGCCTGTGTGCCATATTGCGATATCTAACATATATCTAAAAATGAGAATTGAATTAGGTCTGAAACCCATTTTATAACGCTTTCCATATTGACGATTTGTAACGAACGAACAAATTCGGTTTATGGAAACCGACAGTTAATGAAGAAAAATGGGGAGTTATTTAATTCTTGAATTCGATTTTTATCGTTAGGGAAAACTGCGAATTTATTTTATTTTAAGTTGGGGAGAGTTGATTTACTTCTTTAAAAATTTAATTAATTTTCAACAGTGTGGTTTTATTACAGAATGAACTAATTTCCTAATTATTGGGACTAAGTCACCTAATTCTTTTTTACTTTGCGGGTTTATTTCATTGGGGAATTTGATCGTTGTGGCTTTTTCTTGTCGCTCTGGTCGAGCGCAATAAGACTCTGTCTCTGATAATAAAGTTTTCATGAAAACAAGTTACGGTCATTTAACTGAAAAATGAACCGTTTTATTTTTTGTAAATTCAGTCCAACAATTTGTGTTTAACTCAGTCAATTTCTAAAGAATTTTAAAAAACAAGTATGCGTTTTGCTTCTTAGTAGGCCTGCTTTTTAAATATTTTTCCAGTTTGTAAGGGTTTCTCAGAAAATAATGAAAAAAAACATCGTCAAAGTAGAAAAATTTCATAAAATATTTTAAAAAAAAATATATGTTTGGAAAGTTTTAGTGTAAATGGTGCTATGTGTACCGATCAACTTCAGTGTATCGTCGATTTTTTGCCAATAATTGAGATCTCAAAAAGTTTTGGATTTATTGGAGTTATTTCGAATTCTGATTCAGACGAAATAATATTTTTTTTTATCTTGAATCACCCGGTATTTCGGTAGCTGTTACTTTTGAAGCTTTTTTTTTGACATTTGACACGTAGAAACTACGCCATTATTAAAAATGGAACAATAACGGGCTTCAACAACGCATTGAAATCATTAAAATTTCCTACAAAAATGGTGAAAATCTTGCAGTAACAGTTCGCAAAACTAAAAAGTTTCCGGACAGTGTTAACCCTTAAAAGTGGTGATCACAATTGGCCACCGAGATCTTGTGATTTACACCAGGAAGAAGTCCTTTGGGACCACGTGAAAGATAAGGTCTACGCCAGCCCAGCATCGATTCAAGATCTCAAAGATATAATTCGTAAGGCGATCGAGGACATAGGCCAGCCACTTTGCGATTTGGTTATGGAAAATTTCATGAAATGGATATGGTCCTGTAAGCGTGGTCATGGTGGCCATTTGGCTAATGTTGATTTGCATTATTAACGGCATAACTTCCTCTTTATTGTGAAATAAACATCCGATCATTTATCTCAAAAATGTAAATGTAAAGTGGTCCCTCTTTGGCGTTAGTGGGAGCACCATCATAAAAGAGACATTCAGTTCACTGATTTTCAAACTCTGTTATATTCCACGAAGAAGTTTTCTTAAGGTCCTTCAAATAGTGACGTCTTTCCATCCAAATTTTCTGTTGCCGAATAATTTCTTTCGGTTTGGAAACAAAACAAAAGGTAACTGGGGGCTAAATCCTGAGTACATTGCGGAAGAGGTACCAATTCCTAGCTTAATTTTTGGATTATTGACTTTGTTATTGTGGACCAATTCGGTTTCGGTTTTAACCTTTTAGTGAATGACACCGCATACATTCCCAAAAACAAAAAATTGCGCCTAACGTTAATCATGTATCTCTCATTTTCTTTCAATTGTTATTAAGCAAAATATTTATAGAATCCCGTGTCTGCAGGAGATCACAACAATGGCAACATTCAAAAGACCTGTGGCCAGTTTGTAATGTTAGATGTTGGAGGCCTCTTAGCAGCAGGACTGCCCTATTCCGCCACTGGGCCCCTGTCATACTAACCGCACACTAATGCAAATAAGTGGTGCTTTATGCGTCTAAAGCCACAAGGTGCTTTATTCCTAAATGTCCTTTACACACAAAATGTATGCCTGCATGCGTGTACTCGTTCGTATTCTTCTATGAATAACATGTACACGGGCCATTAATACCTAATGACTTTATTTGAAATTGTTGTATGTTATTCTAATACATGTCATTTAATGTCGGGGTGGGCAGTGGTGGATGACATTCTCGATAGTCCGAAGATATTTGCCAGGCACCAGCCATATCGGACATTAACTTTTCTGTATAGAAAATATATATGTACATGTGAAACACTCTCAATCCGTAGTCTATAAAGCTTGCAATCAAAGTACAATAGAAATATTGCGATGTTTGTCTAATCTGAATGAAATTTGAGGTTATTTGTGTGACACCTAAGCATTGAAATGCATATCTTTAAAATCCTATACCGGTCCTTGAAAAAAATTTCCTGCGGCTAGTTCCATCTTGTAAATGCTTGCATCTTTACGAGTAATTTTTTGAGAGTAGTTTCTTAGTCATGTAAAACCTCCTCCAGAAAAATCATTAGACGTTCGGAGCCGATTTTGAATAGTAGCTCACGATCAGTGGGTATACAATTACGATTTTTTTAAAATATAAATAAAAATGAAGAAAATTACTTAGCTTGTCATGTTCTCTTTAATATGTCACAAGTTTAATAAAAACCACTCAACCCATTCCAAAGCAGTGCATTTTTTCCTAAACGCCAAAAACGTATTTTTCTACTCATTTTATAATTTTTAAGCAAATACAAAAAACGGAATATTCGCCTGGATCATTCCTTCGACCAGTTATAAAAAATGTATAAACTTTTCGATCAAATAAAACATTTTCTTAGTTTGGTATTAAATATTTGTAACCATATGCAAAACCTAGAAATTACTTCTGTTTTAGACGGAAGACAGTGCTTCGGAATCGATTTCCATTATCCACTCAATTGTTGTGGACGGCCGTGGTGTGGTAGTAGTGTGTGCTACTAACACACAGAAGAACCCGAGTTCAAAACCGAGTAAGAACATCAAATATTTTTTCAGCGGCTGTTTCCATCTCGTAAATGTTGGCGAGCAATGTAAACTTCTCTAGCAGTAGCCGTTCAGAGCCGGCTTTAAACTGTAGGTCCCTGTCAGTGAGTATACGAATGATTTCTTCATGGAATTTTAAGAGAAATAAGTAAGCAAAACTCAATTTTAATTAAAGGTACATGGATTATTGTCAAATATTGTCAAACATAGCGAGTGGTAATCTACAGCAACCCATTTTATATTAGAAAATTATAAAAAATAAAAATTAATTTGTGAAATTAATTAATTCAACGTCAATTCACTCTAGGAAATGTAGAAAAAATCATGGGGGTCATATATATTATTATTTTTTTAAAAAATGGGATATACTTTAGCTTAATACAGGATTCTCCAACAAGAGGTGTTTTTTTGGTATTCACAGAAAAAAGGAATTTGAGATAAATGATCGGATATTTATTTCATAATAAAGAGGAAGGTATGCCGTCAATAATGAAAAACAACATCAGCCAAATAGCCTTCACGACCACGCTTAAAGGACCATATCCGTTTCATGAAATTTTAGATGAACAGTCATTAGAACTAAAACTCTGTGAATTGTATGATAACCTAGGCTAAGTAAAGGCAAATATTTTTTAATGTTCTGTAAGAAAGTTTCTTTATAGCAAGAATTTTGCGACAAACTTTTTTTTAAAAATTTAATTTTTAAAGTTCAAAAATACAACGCATATACAGCAAATTGAGACAAATAAATGAGATATTATTGACGGAATAACATTTCAATTGAAAATGGCAGTTTGAAGATATTTTATTGGGATGTTGGTTTAGCGAAAGCGAATAGTCAAATGTAATTTTTGGCGAAAGCGAAATGCGAATATTCCTAAATAATGCGAATAATTTACATTCCATGTTTATATCATTTCCAAATTTTGTTAAAATTTATTATTTTGTTTATAAAAGGAACCAACCTTAATGTCTTAGGCGCAACATAAGCTATCTAATTTTTTCCGAATGAGAAAGTGAATAGTTAAATATTTTTTTTGCGAATGCGAATGCAAATGCGAATATTTCAAAAACGTTTTATGCGAATGCGAAACCTAATGTTAAAAATGCGAAAAAAAATGCATATGCGAAAACCAATTTCAACAAGATCCTTTTTAATTATTTAATAATGGCTCCTACGTCACTTTTTATCCACTGAATAAAATGTTTCTAATAAGAATTAAAAAAAAACGTGTTTCATTTAAAGGAAATAAAAATTGTGATACGCACAATCTTTAGTATGAACAAAACATTTATCGAATCGATGGAATTTCACACTTAATTCATCAAGATCAATTACACTATGCAACAGACATTTTGTCAACTGAATGTTCTGGTGTATTTTGGCCTCGCAATTTTGCAAAAAAAAAAAATAGTATAACGAAAAAACCTACGGAATTGACACTTCTACAGAAAGGGCCATAGCTTCATCATTTATCAATTGCTTTTCTTCCCATATGACTTGTTTTCTTCAAAAGTCTATTCGGAAATAAATTTAAAAAAAAAATGTATAATTTTTTCCGTTTTTTTTTTGTGCCAACAAAAAACGATTTTTTTTAAAAAAAAAATTTTGTTTGTAATTTATTGCCCACTGCTCTTTGAACATTGCCACTATATTAAGAACAGGTTCACAATATTTTCAGCGCACACAATTTCCTTTAATTAAAATGAAACTGCCATAAGTCGAATTTTCTTTAAGTCGAAGCACTTCTAGTGGCAGTTATGGTGATAAATTCCCTTAAACAGTTTTATAAGTAATTTCACTACTCAAAGTCTCCGTAAGATCGAGTTCTGGAAGTTCGTCTGTATATTGTTTGATCGTCTTCTTCCAAAATCGCATTCAAAATAATAAAGATACGACGATTTTTTTTTTAAAATATTATCCACACAAACGTTTTTTTTTTCCTGATTTTAGTAAATTGATAATAACTTTTTAGTTTTGTTATATGTATGTAAAATAACGTAATAAAAACTTAGAATCAATTTATCTTCATTGAATTGATGTACAATTTTATGGATTCGATGAAAATGTTCTTTTTTCTCGGCGTGTTTGTTTTGTAACTCTTCATTATTAACACCATGTATTTGTTTATAAAACACGATTAACTGTCATCGACATTAGGCTTTCGCGTTGAGAAATTTCGGGTTTAAAATTGAATTGAATAAACTCTCGACATTGGAATTGCGATTGAGGCATACTATTATTTTCTCGTGTGTGTACAACTTTAGAAAACCAACAAAAAATTAACACATCAAAAGCCAAGAAAGTATTCACAAGACCAAACAGACGAAGGGAAAGATACGTGGAAAAACTTTTCCATAAATTAGACGTGACTGAAAACTATTTTCACACTTTGCAAACTTCGGCAGCCGTAACAATTTCAGTCTCGGTTGATAACAATGAACGAACTTGTGAAAATGTGAAATGAGATATTTTTTGTTTGCCTCCGCTAAGAAGTGCGGTGTGAGTGAATCCTGGGTGTTTTGTGTACAAACCTGTTGTTCCATTTTTTGGCTGCGATTGCTAATTGCCGACATGTTGATGATGATGATGATGAGGCTGATAGGGGTGGTGGCGGTGGTGTTGGTGAAGGTGGCAGCAGTTTAACAAAAGTTGGCGTTTAAGAGTTTAAGTACACAATTTTTTTTTTTGATTTAGTACACACGACTTTATATTTTGTGACAAAAACTAACACATGTTTTAGGAATACAGAATTCTAACAAAAACAAAAAAAAAACACTTGAGATTTTATGTTTGTTTTTCTTTAAATCACACTCAGCTGAATTTTGTGGGGCAAACGGCAGCTGTTACTTTTAGAAACGAACTGGCAAATGCAATTGTAACGCATATTTTAAATCTTCTCTGTCGGACATTGGTATCTCAGACAAGACGTAGAAGATCTTGTTGGCAAGTACTCGTCTTAAGCGAACTGACTGTGGAACGTACACCAGTATTCGGTGTTTTTTGTTGATGTTTTCTTTTCTTTTTTTAAATACTGAACACCATCTGGCAGCACTTTAGACGGAATTTGCCGATAGGTAAACAAAACGTGTACAAACGTCCAGTTGTAAACTCAAACAACACAAGAAAAAAAAACGCTTCTGTCGGTATCGGTGGTGAGTTATCAAAAGGCCATAAAATTGATTTTTCGTTATTGCAATTTTCTATACAATTCCATTTAATTTAATTTGTATTTTTATTTCGATTTGTTTTTTCTTTTATTTTGTATTCCTTTCGTTTGTTTTGCCGACATCAAATGAATCATTTTCCATAGCATGCAAAGCATGACGTCATGTTGTTGTCGTTGTTTGTTTGCTTATTATAAACATTATCCTGACGACAACAACAGTAACAACAAGAAGAACGGGTCGGTTGTCTACGAAACACGACGACACGCGTATTTTCTGCGATTACACGATTTCTTTACGGTGAAATAAATAAACAACTTCTATTTCATGTATTCCGTTTGGTGGCTAAACATGGACTAATTTAACATGCTAACGACTCACACATGGAATCCTTTGCGGCTGTGGAGGACTCTTCGGATATTTGTCAAACATGTCCATGTTAAACGAATGTCCTTTTACAGTAGAGAACTCTGTTCTCTGCTGAATTTAGCTGCAAACTATGTTATTTATGGAGAGTTGAAATGTTGCACACGCAGACACTCAATAGCTCTCAATCTGTAATTTGCATTCGCTCTCTCTCTTATGGTCTTACTCTCTACCCATCTGTATGTTAACTCACAGTTTATATGTTATGCTAACTAACATTTATACACAGCCTGCTAAGGACTTATTGCTCTCTCTCATTTCTCTCTCTCTCGCTCTCTCTGTATCTACTGGTCCCTCGGTATGTGCTCATCTTATTGGTGTGAGTGACTTCTGTTTATTTGTACGGCAGGACTCCACATGAAACTATAGCAACCTTAAATATGAAAAACATATTAAACTACCAAATGCGTTCGCTTTTGCAGCTGCCTCTGCAGAGATGCCAGATTAATTTGGGCTTCGTATTTGGGCTATAAACTAAAATCCCCAAAAACACCTAATGACTGATTACCACAATAAACAATGGACGGAAACTAAAATAGTTGTAACGACTACAATGAAACTTTATACATTTATAGAGCGAATGCGAAATATTTAATTTAAAACAAATTGTGGAAAACGATTTCATTCATCAATCACATAAACGTCCAGAAACGTAGGCCAGAAACGTACAATGAAACTTTATACATTTATAGAGCGAATGCGAAATATTTAATTTAAAAATCTAATTTTCGGACAATTTGCTGTAAATCCTTAATGCAAATGCACGTATGTTTAAATTGAAAACAAGTGAACACATTTTTCAGTAAAATCTTAACCAACCTGAAATGTGTTTCAAAACATTCTCAGTACTGTCAGACAGTGCGTTTTATTGTTAAGGATGCGCCATGGGTTCAATAGAAAATTATTAAACATTTGGCTTTTTTGTACAATTCTCAATTGAGACCAATCTGAGAAGTACAGGATTTTTCAACAGAGATAAATGATCGGATGTTTACTTCATAATAAAGAGGAATGTTTGCCATTAATTTTGCCATTATAAGAAACAACATCAGCCAAATGGACATCACGACCACGCTTACAGGGCCATATCCTTTTCTTGAAACTTTCCCTAACCAAATCGCAAAGTGGCTGCCCTATGTCCTCGATAGCCTTAGGAATTCTATCTTTGATGTCATGAATCTTTCACGTGGCCCCAAAGGAACAAGTCGCAAGGTGTTAAATCACAAGATCTCGGTGACCAATTGTAATCACCTCATCGAAAGATAACACGGCCCGGAAACTTTGCCCGTAAAAGAGCAATGCTTTCATTGCTTGTGGGTCAAGATGATTTTTCCATGGAATTCCAGATCATTTTCATGCATTTCAAGGACCCAATCAGCAAAGAGACAACGTTGTTGATGATCGGCCGGATTGAGTTCTTGTGTTAACTGAACTTTATCAGTCTTAAGACCCAAGTCTTTATGCAAAATACGTTGTAATGACGTTTGTGAAATGCCCAATTCCAAAGAACGGCGAGGAATGGACAATCGTGGGTTTTCTTCAACACTTTCGGCTACAGCAGCAATACTCTCAATTGTTATTGGGCGATGTGCACGGGTTTTATTCTTCACATCAGTAACTTGTCACAACAGCTCGAATTTTTGCACCAATTTCTGTATTGCGGTCCAACAAGGTGCTTCACGACGACCCAAAAATGCTTTAGTTTTGCGAACTGTGGTTGCAAGATTTTGTTTACCATTTTTGTAGTGAATTTTAATAATTCCATTTTTAGTAATGGCGTAGTTTCTACTTCTCAAATGTTAAAGAATGAAAGCTTCAAAAGTGACAGCTACCGAAATACCAGGTGATTCAAAATAACACCTCTTGTTGGAAAACTCTTTATAACAACTATGCCTTGACGGAAAGTCAACCAGGCCTTTTAAAAAAAATATACAATTCATCCAGTCGCAGTTGCAATCGAATTATCATTTGCTACAAATTGATTAAAAGAAAGAAAATAAATTATTTTTAAAACTTTCTTTTAAAAAATAGCATTATTAATGTTAGAAATGCAATCATACATATTTATAATAAAGGGTCCGCCATCTAACGTTTTTGTTTTCAACTAGTGCTTATGTCGTTTTCGTTATCGGGCCATGTTGAACGAATTTTTGTTTACAAAAATTGAAGAAGAGGATATTGGCAACAACAGGAGGGCGCTACGTGCCACACAGCCTAAGCTACACTCGATGTTTTGCGCCCTGTTTTTGTAGATCGCATTATCAGCCGCAGAGTTGATGTCGTTAGGCCACTCCAGCCGAGGCCGCCACTTGAATCAAATTACTTTCCATTATTAACCGGATGGATTGTGCTTTCAAATAAAAAAAGAAATTTGAGAAAATATCCAGTAGTTTTTTTTTATATGATTTTCAAAAAAAAAGTTATATAGCGTACTCTATACAATATAACTTTGCTTGTATAGAAATATTTATTATTTTATATTCTAATTTTTGGGTCCAAGGGTAAACCGGGTGACACAGACCATATGTTCAGATTTTTGCAGCGGCAGACCAAAGCCTCTGGTGGGAATTGAACCCACAACCCCCACGTGTATAGAAATATATTTTAAATAATTAAATTAGTATCGATCATAAGTAAGAATAACTCTATTAAAACAATTGAATTTAACACATTAACGACCAAATATTAAAATTAATTATTGTAAAAAATTTAGTAATTATTTAAATCGAATTAACTGTCTAAGTTTAAATTAAAAATGTTCTATTCACTTTCATTAACTCCACTCTCTTTGTTGCTAAGGTGACATTTTTATGGGTTCGCTGCGACATAATAGTTCAATTACTTCAGGTGGAAGTATGGATCTTTTCCGCTTTTTTTCCACATTTGAGCTAATTTTACGCAAAAAAATCTGAATGTTTCATATGTTTCTCCATTTCATCCGAAATTGCATTATCTTGAATTTTATCAAATACATGTTAACTAAGAAAAGTTAACTCCTAAAGCGCAAAAAATTATAATTTGAAATAAATTCATTTATTATTTAATTTATTTTCGCAATTCAAATGGAATAAACATTTTTTTATGCATTACATTCAATGTAATGGTACCGTTTTCATTACAAAGGATTTCGAATAATTGAACCTTCTTTCATTTAAACGAACTGAGTACTGAAATGAAGAGAGAAACCTATGACACAACTATTAAAATACATGTACTTAAAATTTCAATTGAAAACTTCTTTACTTTGGTTGTTTATTTTATTTTTGGTTGTTCTCCGATGTTTGTAAGAGCATTTTTATTTTTTGTAATTCTTGTGATGGTTGACGGACAACAGTTGAATTGATTGCAAATTTCAATTCTGGAAATGTCAGATTTCAGTTTTTGTAAAATCAATTTTGTGTGTTTGTTCCCCATCTCAGGAATAAACAATAGAAAATTATAAAATAATTCAAAGAATTGATATAAACTGTACCTTCTGTGTTGAAATTTGTACAATTTAATTCCATACCCTGACAAGCAAAGTAATTTCGAAATTAGGTTCTTTCGCTCTAACTTTTGTCAATATGTACATTAAAAAAAAAAATATTTTTTGGCTCAACCTGATTTTGATAGCTTATGGTGTAAAGAATTTTTGAGAATTTTTTTCAGATTTTTTGGAAAAGGTTTAGAGGTGCCACAAACCGATTTTTTAAGCACAACTTGGTCAAAACAAAAATGTTCTAGCTGGGTAATTCCAAAAAAAATGACCCCTTACAGCTCAAAAATAAAATTATTATTTGTTATGTATTTTTCCGCTAATATTACACAAAACAAATGTATCTGTCATTTCCCGAAGGATGAACTTAAATTTTCTTTATACTAACAAAAATATATGTTTTTTTTTGTTACCCACAATAAATGAATTCAAACACAAAAATCGTATATTTTTTTATATTGTAACGGCCGTTACTTTTTAAAAACATTTTTTTTGGGAACTAATTTTCTTTGATTTGAAAATAAACCTATTACTTAAAGAAAACATTACAAAGAATTTAATGAGATTTTTTACTTGACACATCCTGTGCAAAATTTTACAATACATGATATTTGTTTCCGAAATTTGAAAACAGCACATTTATAAAGTAACGACCGTTACTTTTTTAATGGTCAAAAATAGTATTGAAATTAGATTTTTTATGAATTCTTTTGGCTGCTACCGATGCTTGAACTTTCGAAGGTCCAAAATTAAGCAACCCTCCTGACATATATTCTTAGGTTGGAATTTTATTTCAAAAATCACCGAAAATCGGTAACGACCGTTACTTTGGAAACACCCAGCTTTAATTTTATGTATATAGAGGGTCCGCCAAATAACTCTTTTTTTTTTTGAAAATTCTATAAAAAAAAACTACTGGATACTTTCTCAAATTTTTTTTTTTGAAAGTATAATCTTTCCGGTTAATAATGGAAAATAGTTTCATTCAAATGTCTGCCTCGGCTGGCATGGCAGTAGCCTAAGGTCTTTATGCAAAATTCGTCTTAATGATGTCTCCGAAATTTTCAATTATTGACAACGATGGTGAATTGATGTTGATGGCGCTTCACGCACACTTTCTGCCACAGCAGCAACATTCTCGGGTGTACGCACTGTTTTTGGCTTTTCACGCTTTGGTTTATCGATGAGGATGCTAGTTTCGGCATGGAAAATATGTTTGGACTGGTGCCGGAATTGTCTTTGCATGGTTTTATGGCACTCGCAGTATATGCATACTCATCGTCAGAAGAAAATTGGTCCACACCATACGTTTTGATTGAATTGAATACAAATATTTTTTTTTTATTTTTTGACAGTTTCTATAACCGGGTAGTTTGAAACGACTTGCTATTTTCAATCTCTTACAAAATTGACATTGTCGAAAATATTACATGATGCCGACAAATATTAAAAACGACGACGACACACAGATGGGCTGAATATCTGTTTTTTTTTTTTTAATTAATGATGTACAGTATATCAACCAAGTATTTTGCTTTTTTTAAAAATCAAGAAAATTTCAATATAATTGAGCACAGAAAGCTAGTTAAATAACACCAATGAAATATTTTTGATGAAATATGTTCGTAGGTATTGTAGGAACAAATTTCTGCCAGAAACACTGCAAAAATCTTATTGGTGATCAAGATATTTAATAAAATCTATATCAGTCAAAAAATTTCGACCTCAAATTGTAAATCTCACGTGTTTTGAAAAAATACTTCACTTTTTTTTAGAAACCAAATTGGTTTTATCCAAAAAAAAATGATTTATCCATATGAAAATGCCAAAACAAAGTGAATTCAATTTTGCTCAGAAAAAAATTATATATTACCTTTATAATCAGGGCAAATCTGTGAAATATATTTGCGAAATGTTGGGTCGCTGTCGTCAAACCATTCAAAATATTATTAAACGAATTAAAGAACGTGGTCATATTGCAAATCAAGCAAGAACTGGGAGTCCCAAACTTCTAACATCAAGAGCTGAGCGACATATTATCAAAAAAAAACTCGAAAACCCACACTTATCTGCTCTAAAAATTAATGACTCTTTGAGAATAGCTGTAGGAGCTAGTGAGCGCGATGAAAGTGTTCGTGAAAAGTGAAAAAAAGTGGTACGTCTGGAAATGAATCCTCGTATTTTGAGGATGTTGCAAGCTTTTACACTGTATCTGTAAATGAATATTACATTAACCCTCCGATTATTGAGTCTCCCCGTTGGCCTTACAGATTGCACATTAAAAATGGTTAAAAGGTTCTTTAGATCTGGGACCACGATTTTTTAAATCGAGATATCAACTTTTGACTAAAAAATATTAACAAAAATAATTGGTTCAAGCTCTTATTCATACAATGATTAGTAGTGGTTTTAACTCCCATGGAATATTTTAAAAAATTAACACTTTAACTTGTGTTTAATTTATTTTTCTGTTTTATGAAAATTGAATTGAAGTCGGACCCTACCCCAGACTCCGGGCAAATTTGTTTGTAACGACATTTGGTCTTCAAAGTGACGATAGTATAACCAACATTTGTTTTTATTGTTTTCTCCGTATTCAATAGATATTTAATAAACAAAGACAATATTTTACATTTTTTTTATAATTTACCATCAACATTCGTCTCAGTATTCAATAGTTATTTGATTTCTTTTCTCTCTTATTAACAAAAAGAAAATATTTTGAATTATTTATAATTTACATTGGTTTCAGTTTAGCCGTCTAGATGTGCCTACATTTGTCCTGAAATCGAGTGGAATCATTTCTCGACTATCTTCATCCATTTCTCTCTTACCCCCTTTGTTCGATTTAGATACGTGAGTCTGTCATTACATTGTAATTGACCGATTATTGCACTTTAGACGAATGAGCACCCCAAGTCCACTTTAATATGTGCCTTACCGTTTTGGCCACTTACTAGACCAAAAGCCAAATATTACAATGACTGCACCCGACTTGTAGCCACTTTACAGCACCCGTTTATTTGTCAGTTCTACCCAATTGGGTGGGTCTATACGAATGTCCTTTCAGAAATAACACGTGATAAAGTGCATTGTTTGATTTAAGTATCCGCCCCAAAATCCACGTAAATGCCGGCTCTTTTCCATACTGAAGTTGTGAGAAGCCTCATTGCTCTGTGTTCGTTGTGTTCACTTTTTCGGGTGATTCGTGTCTTGTATGCCACGTTCGCCAAACGATATTTTTTTGTGCTTACATTGTCCTGTGATGCACTCAGCATTTTCGTTGTGAAGTGAATATGCAATCAGGTTTATGGATACACGTTCACGCCGAGGAGGCACTTTGCTTCAGGTAGAATTTTAAATGGTTTCAAAAAAAAGCCCACTTATTGGAGGCTTTAAATTATTTATGGCGATTCTAATATGGACCAACACACACTACTATTGGCGCAGAAGTCACGGGTAGAAGAATGTGCAACAATGTGTTGGTGTACAACTCCTGGAAAGTGTTGAGGAATTAAACATTTGTTCCCCCATTTCTACTGGTGTCTTGATAACAGCGATAGTTAAAAGGATTTTGAAACAAGATGCTTTCAATGTTCGACGAACTACACAGTGCTGAAGCTTCTACCTTTTCCCATCTGCTCTTTAAAATCACATCCGTAGTAAATAAAAATATATTTAAAGTTTATTTAGAAAAAAATTCAAATTTATTTACAATTTAATTTGTAATCGAATCTTAACTTAAAATTAAATAAAAGTACAACAAATGTGCGAATAACAAGCCCTGATCTAAATACGAGGGACGATGAACTACATTTTAAAAAGTAAACTAGAATCAGATAATTTATAAGTTTTTTTAAAGGTCTTTGTCGTATTACTAAAAAAAAAACAGAAACAAAAACAAAGTGGAGAGCTAATGAAAAAAATAGGCAAAAATATTCTTAAACTTAAATGTTAAAACAGTGAACAGCCAAAATATTTTTTCTCTTTTGACCTAAAGCTAATGAGTGATTGAGAGTAATGGTAAAAGAGTCATAAACTCCGGTTGAACTCACTGACGTGAGAGAGAGTTAAAAGAAACATGAGGTTAATTATGGGTTTTTCAATAGCATAAAGGGTATGATATTGATTTAGGTTTGAGCGCTTTCAGTTTACATCTAGGGAGTAATTTTCTAAAAAGTTTATTTGCTGTATTTATACCGTTGCAAACTAAAGCAAACTTTCGAATAGCATTTAATAGCAAATTAGAGCTACCCTCGTATTCCATAAAACACAATGTTAAAGCTCGTACTATTGCTACAGAACCATTCGCCGAGAAAATAATACGAGCTTTCGCATTGCATTTTACAAATACCAGCGTTAACACTTTTCTATGATAACTTAGTACAAATAATTAAAAAGCTTTATAGGCTAAAAGCTTTCTCATTGTTGTTGGTTATCCTCGTACACTGTAAAACGCAACGCTGTTGTTGGAGAGAAAAATATGTAAATGAAAAATGGCGAGAGAGCTTTTGCGTTACGTTTTACAGAATATGCGGTTTAATCTTATAATCGCAATAAGCATTTTGTCTCTCTTTCTCTTTGTGAGAGCAATGCTTATCAATTAACCTATGATTTTTTTTCTTTGTTGTTGGTGCGTTAATGAATTCAGTGATATGGCGGCATTCAAATAATCATAGTAAGCTAAAATCTATTTTCTCTGAGTATTTATGTATTTCTTAATTCTAGTGTTCATTTAAAGAAGCGTCTCTTCTTCTTCTTGTCCACAGCTGGCGATTCCATGGACACTTGTCGGCGTGGCATCAGTGGCGGTGGTCCCATTTCAATATCACTGAACTGTTCGTCTTGGCTTTCGGGAGAATTGGGGCGATTATTTCTTAAAATCGATGTCAAAGGCCTGACTGGCACTGGTGTACTCTCATTGTCCACTTCGGCAATTTTACCCAAACGTGAGCCATGCACCGAGGCTAAATCCGAGGGTGTCTTCATCTGCGAATCGTCTTCGCCGACCTCACTTGCCATGCCGAAACCCATGGTCGCTCCTATCTTGGCACTGGCATCTTTGAAGGTGTCACTCAATTTAATCTGCACCACATTAATGAACATAGACGTCAGGGCGAGACCAAATACCAGATAGATAATGCTGCACATCATGAATATGGGATGATTCGGCACCAGATCACCAAAGCCAATCGTGGACATGGAAATGAAGACAAAGTAGAAGGCCTCAAAGTACGTCCAGTCCTCCCACATGGTGTAGACAAAGGCGCCCACTAAAATGTACGTTATGAGCAAAATCGATGCCAATGAAATCGGCAAATTGAATTCGTCATCCACCACTATGGTCTCCGGATAGGGCGACGTGGGTGTTTCCGGATGGGAATTGGGTCCCGATCTGTTGGGCTCAGAGACTTGAGACTCCTCATCGGTTTCAGCCGATATACCAAAGAATTGACTTGGCCTGCGTATGGCAACATCGTACATCATTGAAACACCGGTAATGGCATCTTTGAATTGCTGTTGTTTACGAATCCTGCGACAAGTACCCGTATAGTAAAGACGCCTCACATAGCCCCAAAGGAATTTGATGCCTCTGGTGAAGAGTTTGCCGAAATCAGCCAACAGTATAAGGAACATCGGTATACCGATGATGGCATAGATGATTGTCAATGATTGGCCAAGTCTGGTTTTTGGTGTTATGTGGCCATAACCTGGAAAAAGAAAGGCGGGAAATAGATTAGTTTCAAATAGTTTCAGGGAATAGCTAGCATTAAAAATCCAGTCCATTGTTCATAGGCATATTTTGCCTAGTGCCACCATGGCATTGTAAAATGACTATCCTTCTTATGACAGAATAAACACAGAGTAGTAGAGTAGAGAGACGGCAAAACCGGCAGACCACGTTCTTAACAAAGTTAGTTCTTTCTAGCGTTATAAACGAATATATACTTTGTTGTATTCTGCAATTTTCCGTATTCTGTAAATCACAATTCTAGCATGAAAAATAGCCTGAGCCACCGAACACAAATGTGTCATTGTTGCCTGGTAAATTTTCTGTTTACATGGATTTCTTCTAGAAGGACTAAAATCGTGATAGATGTACAGGGTCCGACAAATAACTTTTTTTTTTTTTTTTTTGAAAATTCTATTTATGGAAATATCCTCAAATTTATTTTTTTGTAGCTTCGGCTGTGTGGCACGTTGCGCCCTCCAAATGTTGCCAATATCCTCCTCTTCAATTTTTGTAAACAAAAATTCGTTCAACATGGCCCGATAACGAAAACGACATAAGCACTAGTTGAAAAAAATAACGTTAGATGGCGGACCCTTTATTTAATCGTTACAAAACTGATGCAGAAATAATTGCACTACACTCAAAGAGTGAACGAGTAAATTGACCTTTCAGATCGTGGGTATACTCTTTGGTTTCTCTCTTTATGAATCCCTCATTCCACTGATTTAGTCCATGTTCATTCTCTACCATAGCAGCGAAACCAATTGTTTTACAAAAAAAAAGTGTCCTTTAAATACTTTGAAAAATAAAAAATTCTCTATAGTCACAGCTTTTAAGCTCATGAGAACCAATTTAACGTCGCCAGAGAGCAAGAAACATTCTCAGTTCTATTTTCTAACTGTTCAACTTTCTCTATTATAATACTAATATTATTCGCATCCCTTTTGAAGTGGAGGATGAGAACCCGATTAGATTTCGAACAAAAAGAGACCCAAGTTTTTCGAGGATGAAGAATATCAATAGATGGAATTTGGAATCGGATCTCTTAGCCAGTTATTATAACCGGAATTCGCAAGGGCACGATAAAATATTCCCTAAAGTGTTTGTACCATTAAATACAATTGGTGGGTTTTTAATAGCAGTGTATCTGGTTAGATTATCAAAAGATTCAATTGATCGATCTGTTCGAACCTAATTAAAACTTTAACTTTAATTTACACTACAACCATCAAAGATGAAATGCCAAAAAGAACACAGAAGAAATTGTCTTTGTAGTTCTTTCACCACTTTTTGGACATTCGAAATTCTGATTTGTTTAACATTGGGGCGAAGTTCATTAAAACTGATTTAGTTTAAACAAAAATAAACGGTAAACTGTAAATACTTCTTGAAAACTCTACAGAGTTTCTCTCTTTAAAAGTCACCCTACCACACAATTTAATTAATTAACCCTCCCGCACACCCTACACACTAAGAACAACCCCAATTCATTACCAATTGTTGTTATCACAGTCCAACAGTACAAAATACAATTGACAAAATTCCAGGATCTTTGGCCGGGGAAATAGCGAATGCCCATGGCACCCATGTTGTGCAATTCCTCTTCGAACTTGCGCAGCTTTTGGCGAGCCAGGGATTTCCAATCTTCTTCTCTGAAATTTAAAACAACAACAAATTATATTCTTATCGACGTCGTGTAAAACCACCATGGCTCCCTAATAGCCCACCTCATGTTATGACTGTGTGACCACAAATGATCCACAAAATCTCTCTTCACTTTGCGGACCTCACATTTGTAGATGTCTTCGGAGGTGCCCTCGGTGTAGCGGAACATGAGACCGCCAAATCCAATTAGCAGTATCAGCATGACCGTATGAGCGAAACATTTGTTTCGCATCTTCCGTAACTCCTTCAATTCCTGCGGATGATCCGATTTCATTTTACGCCATTGTTGTAGGGCATCCCTGAAGAATGCCTTGATAAAAGCTCTCGAAACAAGCTTATCGGGTATCTCCTCATCCACTACTGGTGGGGGAAGTAATTCTTCTTTTTGTTCGTGTGGAATTTCTGTTGGAGGTAGAGGGGGCTTTGATTTTTTGAATCTTCCAAAAAGTCGCTGCAAAAATGAGGGCTTCCCTGTGGATGGTGTTGGCGTATCGTTGTCTGGGATGCCCTTCTCTGGCGGTGGGATAATCACTGTGTCGGCGGCGTGTTCGTATTGTTTGGCTTGACTACTGTCCACTCTATCGTGTGATTCGAGGCTTTGCTTTCGTTTTAACTTTGCTTTGTCTTCGGAGCTCAGGCTATGTTTTCTACGCGCATCTTCTCTGCGCAAAGAATCGGTTCTCTTAGTCTTCCGATGTCTCAACTTTGTCTCTTTTTCACTATCCACTTCTGTGGGTGTGGTGTCTTGCCTCTTCTTCTCTTCTCCATCGGTGTGTTCTCTTAGGCTGAGCTTTCTCGCGATCTCGGCTCTTTGTTCGGGTGTCTTCGAGCGTCTTTCTGGTCGTATGGGCGACAAGGAACTATTTCGACTTACAGTCCTTGCCGGTGACAATGAATTGTTGCGAGCAACCGGCCTCACCGGCGATAGGGAGTTGTTGCGGCTCACAGATTTGCGAGCTGGTGGTTGGGGAGGCGGTCCTCTGACACTGACCGAGGCCAGAGCGCTATTGTTTCTTCTCACCGGTGACATTTGCTTATCCCTGATGCCTTCGTTGACCTCAGTGTCGTCCGTGGAGGAGAATTGCGTGGACGATTCATCGTAACCACCACTGAGGCGATTGCGTCTGTGAGCCGGTCTGACGCTCGGCAAATTCACCTCATTTCGCTCTAATCGCAAGCTGTGTATCATGCGTTTTCTCTCCTCGGCGTCTTGGGGCAGCTTAATGCGATCACTTAATTTACGATAGGATTGCACCAGGCGCTTTCTCTCCTCATTGTCCATCATTTGTTTGTATCTCATTTTGTGGTCTCTCTTCTCCCTTTCGAACAAACGCTTTTCCGAGTCGAAGCGTTTGCGCTCATCTTCAAATCGCCGCAGATTTTGCTCGAGCCGCGAAAGATTTTCATCGGCAGTCGACTGCATGGGTTGCGTTACCAATTTCGCTTCGGGTGATAAAGTTCTATTGCGCGTCATCATTTCCGCTTCACTTGATTCGGTCTCTTTGTTGCGCGGCATGGAGAGACTTCTCTTAACGGTTCTGATCAAGTCGGTGGCTTCAGGTTCGGAGAGTTTTTCTGCCTCCCTCGGTTGCGAAAGGGAACGAGAGGCAGCGGTGCCAAAAGACTTATCACGTCGTCGCAAAATTTTACTTTCATGGGCGGACATTGTTCGTTGTGGTGGTCGAATTTGCATGCTTACAAGTTGGACTCCAGTATCCTCAGAGGCGGTGGTCCCTTCAATTAGGCTGCTCTCGTCTTCGGACGAACGACGTCGCTGACTGGGATCGGGAGTTTTTTCGCGCATAGGTCGACCAATGCGACGACGTCGTCGAACATGCGATGCTGACGCGGAGACTTCGTCGCGAGATTCACGTTCCATGGCGGGCAAATTGGGTGTTGGTGGCCTTTGGGGGTTTCTCTTCTTAAATGAAAGATTTTGAATACTTTGATATAAGCTTTTCGTACTTTTTTGTTGATTTCAGTCCATTAAGCACTTTTTGGTACTGCTGTGGTTATGGCGACTACAATCGTTTCTTTTATATCTTTCACTGTTTGCTATTTCTCATTCAGACTTTTATTCCTTAAATGCAATTCGATGTCCTTTCCCCTGGACTTGTTATCTATCAAACGCAAAGTATCGTTTTCTAGATTCTGAGAGTAAGTCGTTAAATTGTCTGTGGGCCACTTCTCCTTCTACTCTCCGATTTCTTTGCAAAATTAGTCATTAATTTTTCGTTGAACTCCTTAAAGTTGCGTTTAAATTTTCTATTATCGTTGATCTCTTCCGGGATATTTCTGCATGAATTCTTTGTCGGTGTCAGCTCCTTTTACAGCTTCTCTCCAAAAGTTGATAAATCTTTTTAAACTTTGTATTGCTCCTCTTTCAGGGAGCTCCTTTAAAACATGAGTTGTCTGTCAATTGTCGATCTGCTGTGTACAGGCCTACAAGAGTACGAGTTGAGTGTTTGTACGACACTGATTTTCAGTTAACAATATTAACTTAATCACAATAAAGAAGACAGATCTATGACCCAGCAGTGATACACTAAAGTGTGATTACACATCACTGACGTCGAAGCACATGCTTGTATCGAGTGAGCCACTTGTTGTCTTTATTTAGAATGCATGTGTTTTGGGTTCTCTATTTATGGTACGGTTTTTATGACCCATCACAGAAATAGGCACAAGCTACAGTGGCATAAAATCTGTCTACTTCATCATTCCTAACCCCATGTGAAGTTTCACTAAAATCGCAGCACACAGTTTTTTTTTGTAAAGGGATACGCGTACAGTAGATAACGGATATAAGAAAGTCTTATAGCTGAATATTTCTTATAAGCAATAAATGTGTATACGAAAGTAAAGAGACGGTGTTTTGCAAAACATTCTTATATGCATTTTTTTTCTTACAAGGCATGTTCTTTTATCCGTTACCTACTGTATAATTCCTTTCTTTTTTTTTATATTGTAATTTTTCTCTTAAATATTATTTTATTTTCTTCAATTGCGATACGTTTTCTCCTTGAATATTTAGTAATTGATTTTTTTAAACATTGAAATTTTTCCCTTCCTCTTTATTGAGTAATTTTGGTTCTAGTAATAGTGTTACTTTTCAATAATTTTGCATTTTCGATTTATGCTGTAATTTGACGTAAATTTCATTTTTTTTTTTTTAAATTATTTATTTAACTTTTTAGTTATTTAGTCATCACTTCTGTCTGTAATTTTGAGCCTGTGTTGCCTGAGATTTGGTTCTCTGTTAATTCACTGTTTTTTTTTGTTATTATAAATATTTCATAAACTGGTAGAATTTATTATCCATTTTCGAGGTTTACGTTTTTTAAAAATTAGTTCATATTCAATCGGAAGAAACTGTCATTCTGTTGATCTATGAAAACTGATCTACGCGATGAGAAGGCACTAAATTAACCTCTGCATATTAATGGTTTCCCTCAATAATTTCTAAAGTATTTCCCAATAAAGCAAACCTTGAACCTTGTAATCAGCACTGAATACGATCTCTTGTATCTAATAGTCGAAACTCAAAATTGCCTACTTAGTACTTGGGTTGTATGGTGACACGAAGTAACGGTTCGTTGTTTTGTATACCCTCCTCGACAGAATGGAGTAGTGTATGCTGAAGAAGACATTCAGTGGGCGACACCTTGATCTGGGATCCATTGCCTGAGACAGTCCGTAATACGTACGTACTTCCCTTAACATTCCATTAATGAAGGAAGAACGGATAAACTAAATGAGGTATAACCCCGGAATTCTGAGACAGTGATACTCTGTATGGTATTTTAAGTAGATGTCAGAGCGGAAATTTGCAAGGTCAGCAAAATATGAGGAAATAATTTGTTTTCTCGATGATCCCCGGTTCTTGACGAAGTAAACACCCCTTTTTTGGTCTTAGTTACTCTTTGAATTTGATTTGGTTGACAAACTATTAATTAAAATTTCCTAGCAATGAAGCTCAAATACTAAAAACGGTTTCTTTTTATTTCGCTAGCTGATTAAATTGAAACAAATTCAATTAAATACCGTAATCAGATAAAACTCAGACTTGGTAACCCTAGCACAATGTAAGCTTATCAAATAAGCAGCGATAGAGTCACTTTGTTTGTTCACTATTTGACAAGAACACGTTGCTTATTTCATTACAATTATTTTTTTAATTATTTCCAATTAATATCGGCTCTTTGCTATATTGTTGTCTTAAACACGTTTCTCTCTTAACCATAATTTTCATTTCTCTTTCGATTTACTAATTCTCTGTCCTTATTTTTTTTCTTCCTTGCTTTGCTTAACACTTTTCAATTCATCCGTTCCGTTTCGCTCCGTTGCGTTTTCTTTCACTTTTCAAGCAAATATTTGTCTACACTTCCGAATGCTATTTTTAAATAGCCCAATTTTGTGCTAAGTCTGTCTGCCATCACCAGAACAGCTGACGACACATCACCACCATTCACTTTTTCTTTAATTATATCATACTTGAGGAAAATATGGTCATTTCTTTTTCAATATTTTCCAATTCGTTTTCAATACATGTCTATAGATCGATCTTGTTTTCAATTGGCAACTTTTTCCGTATTCTTCTTCTTTGTATGCTACTAAAAATATTTATAACCATTGGCTCTATACCGTATTCGTTTCGAAATTTTGTTTTCGGGTTTTTTCAATTTTTTTTTTTTTTTACTTTTCTATATATACAACAATTTTAGATAATTTTCTATATTCAAAAAATGTTCAATATTTTTCGCACACATTTTGTGTTGAGTTTCAAAATGTTGTTGCGATCGCTTCGTTGTCTAAAAATGAACTGTTTTGAGTTGTTCTCATATTTTTCAATGCTGGCTGGCTGGCTGTGTCTGGTGTGGTGATCACCGAACCATCGTCTCCGTATGATCACCAACTGGGCGAGGGAGAATATGGTTGTTGTCGTCGTTTTTGTTTTTGACACATTTTCTTAAAATTCTCTTTGTGCGCAATTCAACACAAGTGACGGCGGCGAACGTAAACAAAAGTTGTCTTTTGTTATTGCCCAACCGAACGCATTTACCTGCAGAACAGAGGAGGAAGGATTAGCCAAGTAGTTGAGTACCTGTTTGTACCGTCCGAAGATCATTAACCGCCCTTCAAAAGGACAAGGTCAGAAACATATTACACTGGCCTGCAAAACGTGTCCGTCAACCATCCAGGTCATGGTTGTCGTTTTCAATTATTTTTATAAATATTCCCACAAAAAAATGCAAATGCCCATTTGAATTTCATTGGCGATTTATTTAAAAAAAATCAACTACAACAAATCAAACTGTTCAATAACACGCTACCAATTATGGTTAAAATGTCATTGCAACAAATTAGAAAATCAATCCATAGCATCGGAAAATCAGCACTAGGTGACGCTTGCCGTCACTGTTGTGGTACATGTCTTTGCTAAGCAGAGACATTTGGCAGCACTGCGCATTAATAGTTCTAGCATTGCCAAAATTGCGGTAGGCATCACTTTTCTTTGTTAAGAGGGTTGCCGTTTCTTCAAAATAGAAGAAGATTTAAATCGAGCGGAGTGAATACTAAAGGGTGTTTTTTTATTGGGGTATAGAACTTTAAGTTGGCATCACTTTTTTAACTGGCGGCCATTTTGTCAGCTGTCAAGTGATTAATATTTAGTTTAGTTTGCCATTTCATCATGAACAGGTTGACAAAAGAACAACGCTTGCAAATCGTGAAAATTTATTTCGAAAGTAATGGTTCAGTTCGCGAAGCTCCGTCCATTTTATGCCATTACATCCACAAAAACTGACTGTTTGGTGTGCTCTATGGGCTGGTGGAGTCATTGGGCCATACTTCTTCCGAAATAATGCCGGAGAGTCAGTTACCGTTAATGGAGACCGGTATAGAGCCATGATAACCGACTATTTTGTTCCCGAATTGGATGGCATGAATGTGGATGAGTTGTGGTTCCAACAAGTGGTTTAAAATTGGACCTGTAGAATTGGCTTTATTCGATCCAGCCGCGGCGGCCACATGCCCGAAATCATATTTAAACATTAATGGCATAAAATTATCCTTCCAATAAAGCCAAATTGATGGACATTAAAACGATTTTCTTGTGTTTTATTTCAATTAGAAGTTCTATACCTCAATATAAAACACCCTTTACATGAATTGTTGTTCGCTAGTACCCAATGCCATTTCTATGAAGCGGCGTAACAACTGTTGTTTGAATAAACAGGCCAACTAGTAGTTGGATCCTCTGAATACCCAAAAGACACAGTTTTGAACTATTCCTATTCTAGCTAAGATAATTTCATAACATTATAATATCGAGAAGTTAATATTTTCTGAATGACAACGCCTACTCACTTGTCCGTGAATCATAAGCAATCATTTTGGAAAATCGTAACCAACACCAAGCGTCGTATTAAATTGCACTATGAGATGGACTCGGTCCAATTCTGTCGCACAATTCCTCTGCCTTTCATCCAAACTGTCCTCCCACGTATCATGGAATCATAACATAAACGACATTTTAATTTCGCTCTTCCCTTTCTGGTAACACCAGCACAAACGATCTATTCCGTGGTCAAATAAAACTTCTTTACGAATGTAAAAAATTTCCAAATATTCTGACGCCTGCTGTCGAAACATTAAAAACTGATGGCATTGCCAACGCCTTTTATAAATGACCCTATGGGATGACAAATTAAAAATTTTATTATTCTAGTCATGTAGGAATCATTAATTAAATTCGAGAGGCATATTTGATTGGTGAACCAAGTTTAATTCTGATATCCAGTCCTGGAAGGTATACAAATATACAGATGACTAACCGACGAGATAATGCGCTCCCCAAAAGTTCCCTTCAATAAATTGATTGTTTCGTTGGCTGTCCAGATCAAAATCATCCAATTCAGGCACGGAAAAAGTCATTAGTCATGGCTCTATAGCCTTCCCCCATTGACTGTAACATTATGGCCGGCATCATTTTGGAGGAATATGGACCAATAATTCCCTCTGCCCATAGAGCACACCAAACAGTGACTTTTTGAGGATGTCAGGGCGTCTCAACAATGGCTTGTGGATTTTCTATTCATTATGAGATGACAAACCAAACAGAGTATAAATCAAGTGACAGCTGTCAAAAAGGCGAACTACGAAAAATGTGTGGCCAGATTGAGAACCACACGTCTAGAAAAAACACCTGGTAGATATGAAATGTAAGTGGGTTAAAATGGAAATATACAACTGGATACAGACGGTAGTGAACGAAGCCGAAGTTATCTCACAAATGCGGTATGTCTTGCGGAAGAGAAATTCAACGGTCGACGCCACCGTCTAGTCGTGAATACTGGGAGAAACGGCTGTCGTAGAAAATACTGTGTGGTAAGTACTCTGGGTATAAAACAAGTTTTTAAAACGTCATTGTGGAAATTGGAAATACCAGAGTACTTGATACCTATTGTGAAGGACTACCTCCGATATAATAAAGGGTTATCCATTTCGTGGTTTCAAAAGTATAGGGCTGGAATTCGACATCTGTCCAACTAAGTTGTAAAACCATTTTTTTTTTCTTTGGAAGTCTGACATTGACGAAATTGTGATTCTGGCACAGCCACATATCGTGGTTTAAATAATCGTTCAACTACGCAAGCAATTGGCAAAATTTGAAGAGACTGGATCGGTTACAGATTTTGTAAGGCCTGTGCATCATCGTTCCGCTGAAAATATCGCTGCTGTAAGTGAAAGTGTTGCCGAAGACCCGAATGTGTCGATTCCTCGTCGTTCGCAGGAATTAGGACTGTCTTACCGACTTTTTTTTTGCCTGCTATTGAAGAATACGACTTGGAGAATATGTGGTTTCAACAAGACAGTGCCACATGCCACACAGCTCGAGCGAATATGACTTTATTGCAAGAGAAATTTTCTGGCCGCGTAATTTCTCGTCGTGGCGACATCAACTGGCCACCAAGATTATGCGATTTGTGACCATTAGACTTTTTTTTGTGGGGCTACGCGAATGTACATAAACCTTTAACTCTTGAGCACTTAAGAACCAACATTCGTCAAGTTGTGGCTGAGATACCGCCCAATATGTGCCAACAAGTGGTGGTGATTTCACACATAATGTTAACGTTCAAACTTATATAATAAAAAACAAATATCATGAACAAAAGTAACGGGGGCGCAAAAGTAATCATCCTATCAAAAAATGCTATAAATTTTGCGATTGGCCCCTAATGTCAGTGGCAACTCTGGCGGCGTCCATTTACATGACATAATATTCTAAACTTGATGTAAAAAAAAAATTAAAAAACCAAATAAAAATAATCCACAAGAAGAATCAAAGTTTTTAATTTTTTTTTAATTACAGCCAAAAAACATCGGAATTTTACTTTTGCGCCACCTGTTATTTTATATGTGTTTTTATTTACGTTTACTTTTGAAAACGCAAAATGGAAAACCATTTATTTAGTGGTATCAGACAGATATCGGCATGGGGTTCGAAACCATTAAAAATCGGTGATTGGACCTCTTCTGTGGAATATCATATATGGATGGGTTCAAGCTCAGTAAAAAGAGATAATAATGACATTGTCTGCCTACAGCATCGCGGGACTGTGGGTTTTATACCTCTGTAGATATTATAATTGTATCTGCTTCTCAGATATCCGTCGATTTAGCTAGAATACGCGCCTTTCCAGGGAGTCTCTTTATTTGGTTGTCAAGTGGCCGTTCGATCGGACGACGCACCATAGAGAAAATCCATTTTTTTGTGTGTGTATCAGATCCGTATAAAACATTTATCTTCATTTGTTTCAATTAGTGGCTACTTATCAGATACGTACCGTTTTTTAATAGCTTCGATTTCAATCAATTAACGTTTGCCTTCTTTGAAAATCATTAGCGAGAGGAAGGATGAACATCGCTGAAAAGTATGTATGTGTGTGTTCATTCTGTCTACTTTGATTTTTTTCCATCATTTAATTTTAAACAAACAAAGAAAAAACTGTTTCGAACGAATTGAAATATCATATGGAGCTTCTATGTTTCTACAGAAATCTCACCGTCCTCTTCAATGTTTCACTTTATCACAACATGCCAAAGTACTAGTACTTTTTTTTAATTATTAGTTGTAGTTTTATTTAAATAAATAAGAAAAATACATAAAATAAATGTATGTAGGTTTTTTCGACAATCGCGGGCGACTAAAAGATAGTCTAGAGAATACCGATAGAGAATATCGTTCTTCAGCCGAGCTGTTCCTATGTGAAATACTCTTCCAGCAAGAGTATATCCTGTCAGTTGTGACATTCTCGAATTCTAGACAAATGTCAATATACACAACTCCGTCTTTCCTCCTTCCGATACCCTGATTTCCTTTCGCTAACACAGTGCATTGCATTTATAGTGGGCATCACCAGATGTCTGCAGTTGTTTCATAATCCAGCGTATGCGAAATAATCCGAGAATCTGCTCTATTGTTTATTTGTACAACTGTATGTGGTTGTCTACATTATTCGCTTGAAGGGAAAGTGGTTTAAAATGGTTTATCGGGTTTCATAAACAATTTACTATGTTTCATGTATCCGGAAGTACACATTAGGGTGGAGTGAAAACATGGTTTTTTTTTAATTTGAAAAAGTTAACCTCGGAAAGAGATGTAGTCTGGGGTCCTAATGAGGGGAAAAATAAAGAAAAAAATTTTAAAAATTTTTTAGGGGTCGCGCCACTCCCTCGAAATTTGGAAATTATTGCTATTTTGGCGTTGATTTTAGAAAAATCCTAAAACTTAACGACTTAACTTATTCGAAATTTAAAAGTTTGAGCTTGTTCAGTGCCCAAACAAAAGTATTTGAGGCAAATATGAGGATAATCGACTAATATTTGTAGCTTTGGTAGCCATTTCATTGTTCAGTCAATTTTCTGAAGAAGGGACGATTTGACTTATTTTACTTTTTGAAATTTTTGAACAATGAGAAAATTGTTTTTAAATTTTTTCTTGCCCTTATTTCATTGTTTACGCTATTGCAAACATTTATTGACATAAAACTTTTTAGGATTTTTCTAAAATCAACGCCAAAATAGCGATAATTTCCAAATTTCGAGGGAGCGGCGCGACCCCTAAAAAATTTTTAAAAATTTTTTCTTTATTTTTCCCCTCATTAGGACCCCAGACTACATCTCTTTCCGAGGTTAACTTTTTTTTTTTGAATTTCACTCCACCCTAGTACACATATCTCAGAGGTTTACGTAGAAGTCCAGTCCAAGTGCTATCGCAAATACTAAATCTCCGTATTATTTTTGTCTATTTTTATTCTTGTAGCTCCCGTAAAGGTCAGCAAATGTAAAGCATCGCCAATGCGCCTCTTATCCTATCCAAATACAGTGCTTGGGAATACCTTTCAAAAAAAAGGGTGGTCCAAATCAGGGCTGTGTAGTCGGAGCCTGACAAATTTGCCCGGAGTCTGGAGTCGAAAAATCTGCTCATCTCCGACTCCAAGTTTTATTTACTCACATTTCCCATAAAATAAATGAAATGTGTTAATCTGTAAATATTTTTTAAAAATTTGAAATATTTTCCATTGTATGAACTTTTTTGTCTTTATGATACAAACGCACCTCTGTGTAATATTGAATATAGGAAAAGTGGACGGAAATACAATTTTCAAAAATCAGCTGAAGTCGGCTTCGACTCTGGAGTCGGGTTATTTAACATTACTGGAGTCGGAGTAGAGTAATTTTGGCTCGAGTTCACAGCCCTGGTGTAAATACATGTTTACTTTCAAAATACTCAAAAAAATTATACGAAAGAACACAATTTCATTCATGTAGTTGCCTCGGCTGGGTTCACAGTAACAATCGTGTCAAGCCAATTCCAAGACCTTGGTGACGGACCTTCTGACTTTATGTATGTCACGAATGACTTAGTTAATATTCGCCTTGAGGCCATTAATCGTTAATGCAAACTCATCGGTCCTTCATAGTTTTCAATAAAAACGACGAAGACGACTGACATCGACAAGACATGATTACCGACCTTGGTGTGGAACAGATAGATCGTCAAAGTCCATGACTTCAATAGCCAGTCACGAAAATTGGTTTATCATGCTCACTGTTAACCGAAATGACGTTTCCTGCCAAATTTTCATAGAAAAATGTCATCGATACAAAATCCAAACTGTCACTCTCTGAGGATGAATTGGCTTCTCGACGATCACGTGAGGGTTTTCCGATTCAGATGCGTCAGTTTCCACATCCGTAATATTTCCAATACAGCAATTCTTGTGCCTCCACATTTAAATGAAATATTTAAGCTAATTTCTTGGAATTCCTTAATTCAATTCCCTTTCAATACGCTTCAGACAACATATCTGAAAATCACTATTGCCTAAAGAATTGGTAGGTGAAAACTTAGAAACCAAATCGTGCTTTCCCATAAATTTTGTACTTCACCCTTCTATAATGTTGTTACGCTATGACCGGCATATAAACAATAAATTCAATCAACCGACTGAAATGTTTTGAAGACATTTCTTTTGTAACATGACCGATTTTTGCTTTCATTCCAATATTCTCTGAGCGTTTTGGCACAGTCTGGCATTTCCATACTCAAACTGGTCAATTTAAATCCCATTGAGCCAGCATTGTGTTTCAAACTGATCTTTCGAAAATTAGCCTCATTGGAATATTTTCAGTACGGAATATTTTTTGCACATGTTTTTAGAAACGTATATTAGTGGGCAACTTTGTACGGGGCTATGTCAAAATATTGACCTCCAAAATTCGTTATCTCAAACTGACAATAGAATGAACTAACACACTCTTATATGGCAAAGATCCCAAATGGTTGGGATACAATTATATGGGACAGTCTTCGTCAAATATTTTCTGGCCGTTACAAACGAAACGTTCCTAGAACCCCTGCCCGGTGTAGGGTACACATTCATCCCATTTAGCATTTCGCCGGCCACTTCATTAAAAAAAAACCGCACAAACACAAATGAACTGCACTAGAAATGCCAAACACGACGGGTGGTTTGGTGAGGAGCCTGGTCTCAAATGGGTGCTGGCCCACAGAATGCAAAATGTTAACATTGAAATCGACAAATCACTTTGATAATTGCCTTCCGGATGGACGTATAAATCAAAGAAAAAACAACAACCACATTTGCACACCTCTTCTTATTTTCGACGAGCGTAAGCATAAGACTGGGTGATATGGAAATGGCCAGTGTTGCCGGCTATTTGTTTATTTGTATGCGGGGGGAATGAGAATTGATTTGAAACTCAACGGATTCAATGTGAACGAATGTTCGGTCGTTAGTTCGTGTCCATTTGTTTGTTTCTGTGGATCGATTGCGAGCCGTGTGTTTGTTTTGCTTGCCTGTCCAAGTTTATTTGCTCAACTGGTTGTGTGTGCGTGCCAGCGTATGTTTTTGTGTTGTTGCATTCAGTCGAGCGACGGTTTCTTCTTCTATTTTGCAAAAAAAAAAAAAGAAGCAACAACAAAATTATTATGAAAAATTGTTTATTTTCCTGATGTTTCTCTTGTTGTTATTGTTCTCGTGGCAAAAGAAACAAATCGCCAAACAATTTTCTCGAATAAATCAATGACGTCATTGCTACCCAGATTCATTTGTTAGTTTGCCATCAAAAACGTCAGTGTTGGTGAATTTCTTTGCTGAAAAGTGTTAAGGGAGGTTCACTCGAGTTCGTGTGTACGGACGCACAGGCGTACGCACGCACTTAGTACATGTCGACAAAATATGAATAGACCGACTCACTTGGCCGATTTTCTATAAGTTTTCAAACAGATATTCGGTTTTGTTTTATTTTTGGCTGTGTTTCGCGTTCGTGTGAATTACTTTGTGTTTTAAGTTATGGCCTTTATTGTATTTTTGGACTTTTATGTAATTTGTGAAATTATTTTTAAAAAGTCACACACTCACACACCCACACGCACTCATTCGCTTGCTCACTCATTCACTCTTATTTTTCAATATCCGATTGGAGAGCGTATGATGAATATTATTTGTTTATAATATTGAAAATTTATCGATCGACGAAATGAACATTTTCAACAATGATACATCGGAAAGAAGCATATGGGGGGGATGAGATATTCAGAATTTTGCCCAATGTTATGAAATTGATTATGAGTCCCAATTGACCAAAAATAGTTTTGATTGGGTTGAAAATGAGATTTTTATTCAGAATTTTTTATTTGCAATTTTTCTTTAATTCCAAGATGATCTTGGGAAATAGTAGTGGAGATATTATAATTTTCTATCTTAAGATTTAATTTGGTTTGGATTTGGTTAATTTAAACCAGTTGATGTATCTAACTCATCATTCTAAAGCAAATCAAGTCTCAAAATGGTCTCATTGAAATATTTTGTGGAAAAAAAAAAAACACTCTGCGGAATCGAAAAACCAGCAGGAAATTGTCAAGAAGCCAGTGCATGCTTGGGCAGTCACAGTTTGAAGCGGTGGCTTTAGTGGTCAATTTTCTTTGAAAATGCGCAAAACATCGAGTGTAGCTTCGGCTGTGTGGCACGTAGCGCCGTGCTGTTGAAACCAAATGTTGCCAATATCCTCCTCTTCAGTTTTTGTAAACAAAAATTCGTCCAACATGGCCCGATAACGAAATAAGCACTAGTTGAAAGAAAAAAGTTAGATGGCGGACCCTTTATATTTATATCGAGCCGTTTACATCGTCAGAAAATGGAATTTTGTTAATTTAAAAGAAACTGAAAATTCATAAACCTTTGTTGTCAAATCCATATGAAACACATTTGAGTCCTGTTATTAGACACTATGGGCCCAATGTCTATCTTTTAAATCCCTCAATACCCACAATTCCGAAATAAAGTTTGGCTTCGTAGAAATAATGAAAATAAGGAAATATATTTATTCCCGTCGTTCCAATATCAAGTATAGGGCCATCATCAAATAAGAAAATATTAACAACTATTTATTTAGCTTGGCAGCTTCTCAAACCGACATAGTCTTGTACCTATTCCCTTAAATACATTTTACCTTCAATATTTCATGTTCTTGCAAACGGAATGACCAATTTATCCTCTTCTGGAGACTACATTACCCCCTTCGGGTAATATCATTTAAATTATATAAAATGTAATCACATTTAAACAATTTTCACTGTCATCTGAAAATAGCAACACTTCCGCATCTTCGCCTTTTCCCATGTAATCAACAGCTCATATACAAATTGTATTTAAATTGTTTTTTTTAGTTTCCTATTCGTTTTGTTACAAGAAAACATTCTTCTGGACCGCAAAATGTTTACAAATAAACAAAATTCGCAATGAATGGCCGCTGCCTCATATCACAAGTGTTAATTGGCAGTAAATTAAAAAGTGTTCATTAAAATCGGCATTAAACACGACACATATACCGCACACACACACACGTATACACAAATACATGGACATAAACACCCCCGCAGCCATACGCAGACTATAAACCACTGGAATTATTTGAAAATGCATTTCAAAATTAAATCAAAATATTTGCGTTTATTTAAATGCCAACGTATGGAATGAAAAATATAAATATTTTTAAATATTCATCTATATATTTCGTAGAGAAATGCTTAGATTCTTTATTTTATTTTTGTTATGAATGTACAATAGGGTGTAGTGGAAAACTTTGTTTTTTCTTAGGGTTATGAAAAAGGCTCGTTGAAGAGGTTTGAAAACTAGTCGACATGCTTTTAGTGCGCTAAACCACAAATCGCTGGGGTTTTGAGCAGGGCTGTGAAGTCGGAGTCTGACAAATTTACCCGGAGTCGGAGTCTGCATTCCATAAATAAATAAAATGTGTTGAAAACATGTTAATCTTTAATTTTTTTTTTAAATCTGAAATATTTCCGATCATAGGAATTTTTTTTATATTTAAGTTACATATGCATCTCAGTGTGATACATGGCACAATAATAGAAGGTAGTGGCAATTGTCCAACAACAAAAATTCGGATACAACTCTGGGTATTTTGATTGTCAAATTCTGATATATAAATGCGAAATCCTTCTCCTACAATAGACGGTATACAGTAGGGTACCATCTGAAGAAGCGCTGAAACGGCTGCGGTCTGAGGAGGATACTCTTTCGGGGACTGAATGTGGCACGTACAGTGAGGTGGCAAAAGACCATCTCGTCTGCGGGATCAGGTGCATTTCCCCAGAGAACTGGAAAATGGTCGTCATGGCTCTCAGTGGGGCTTTCATGAAATTCGTCCGGCAATACCCTGGACCACCGCCCCATAATAGAAGTAGAAGTCGATGAGAACGTTAACATCCCCGTCGTCCGAAAGGACACAGTGTAATGAAGGTTATTGAAATTAACATTCATCACTCAAAAAGAGCCTCGGTTGCCCTGCTACTACGGCTAGTTCTAAAGTCCGGATTAGTGTATTCTGTACACAGCTGGGCCAGGTAATAGCAGGGATTGTATTATGACAAGCAAAAACCACGTACTGACGACTGTTTATTCCTTAGTTGACAAGTTGGGACCAAAATTGTTTTAGTTAGTTTTTTTTTTGATTTTTTTGCATTGGATATGACTTTGAGATATTTATTTTGGAAAAATCAAATCTAGTTTTGTTATTTTTCCTGTTTTTTTCTTACAAATACCAAGTGAAATAGGTGGTCACGATGTCCCATAACGTATATTCATCCAATGATTGTCCCAAATCGTCAAAATTCTAATGCCCATCGTTCTTTTTTCTCTAAATATGTAAAATAGAATAAACTGGGAATAATACAATATTTTACCAGAATGGTGCAGCTCTGTATAATAATATAGTTATCGAGTCATTACTTAAGATTAAGATTGCCAACATTTTAATCGCGGTTTAAAAGTTTGGCACTGACCTAATCAGCTCGCCAATAAAAATCTATCCTAATTTAAAATTTAGGTTAGGTTAGGTTAGGTTGAGAAGAGGAGGCGGTTTTTCTCCGCCTCATGTCCTTAGACATACACCTAAGCCAGTATTCGGCTTGTTGTGCGCTCTAAACTGTGCATGGAAAGGTCTTGAGAAGTTATTTTAAGAACTCTGTACTATTGACATAATCTTTAATTTTTTTCCAGTCTGCGCCCCTGAGATGGGTCAAGTCTGTTAAAGTGTCATTTCCCAAGAAACGGGATCTATTGTTTGCGAACGCTGGGCAGTGACAGAGGAAATGCTCCAAAGTTTCGTCATCCTCCCCGCATGCCCTACATACGCTATTGTCTACAACTCCTATTTTGTGTAGATGCGATTGTAAGCCTATGTGCCCTGTTAGAATGCCCATGATCTTACTAGTTTCTGTTTTGCTCAGTTTCAGCAATGTTTTGGTTTTATCCTCGTTTGGTTCACCCCACAAGATTCTTGTCGTTTTCCCAATAGTTTCACTATTCCATAGTGTGATATGGGCGTCTGCCGCCCATCTTTTTAGCTCAGAACGCGTAGCTCCAAATGGTTTCGCGTTCTCTAAATTTATTGTTTGCAACTCCCTGGCTCGTTGAGCCAAGGTATTGGCTTTCTCGTTTCCTCTTACCCCGTGATGACCAGGCACCCATATGAGGCGTATTGTGCCATGTCTGGAGTAAGAGTTAATAGCCATTTTACAATCTAAAACTGTTCTTGATTTAACCGTTTTAGTCGTTATTGCCTTGATAGCCAATTGGCTATCTGTAAAGATATTTACGTTTGTTGGTCTTGTGTTAGCGCTAAACCAGATCACACACTCTGTAATTGCTCGGATTTCCGCCTGTAGGACCGTGTTATGGTCTGGTAGGCGGAATAAAAGTTCGGTTTCCGGTTCTTCGATATAAAGTCCCAGCCCCGTCCTATCCCCTAGTTTCGAACCATCTGTATAACCGCAGTTTCCAGTTGGTGTCTGCGCTAGGGTTCCATCAATCCAAGATTGTCTGTCTGGTATTAGGGTCTCACACTCAACAACTATTGACGTTTCGGGTATTCTATCGGGTACTGATGTTATGTCAGTTAAATTCCCTTCCACTACCTCAACTATTTTTTGATGATATGACCTGTGATCAGTTTCGATCCATTCGCCCATTGCTTTGAGTCTCATTGCTGTGAGGGCGGCTTCATATTTAATCTGTATTTCTATTGGTGGGACATTTAAGATAGTCTCTAAAGCCCTATTAGATGTGGTCCTCATTGCTCCGCTTATGCCGAGGCAACACATACGTTGGACCTTTTGTAATATTTTTTAAATTTAAAATTTAAAAACAAGCGTTTTTTCAGTACAGCCTATTCTACTTATTCAATGTTTGTTTTCTTTTTATTTGAATATTTCGTTCTCAATGTTTTGACATTTGTCCTAGTGTTAATGCGGTTTTATTTAAGCTCGTAAACGTTCAGACAACTTTTTTTTATTTTTTGGTTTTTAAAAAACACTAAAATGTCTTTGGTTGGATTTTTAGTGTGTTGTCGCCAAAGTCATAAAGTAATACAATTTTCAGAAGAAGAAAAACATATAAATGTCAATGTTGCTAAATAGAACAACAAAATTGTGATAATAAATTTGAAACTTCCAGAAAACTACAGCGCAAAAAAAAAACTATGGCCAATTCTAATACACATTTCAAGATGTTATAAACGTAATGACAAATGAATAGAACACAATCCACGTGTACAGTCAATTGTTTATTGACTTTTGCCATGTGTTTTGGTAGAGTATTTATTTGGAAGATAAATCAGACTCAATCCTCTTTAATCACTCCCCTTGAAATGATGTTTGTTTTTGTTATCGTTTAGGTTTTCGTACATGTTTCTGCTTAAGAAGATCCTTATTTATGCAAATACTTAATCCGGTGTCTTAAGAGAGGGAGAGGCGAGACTGTCTCGGGCCTCCATTGGCCTGTCGCCCGGTTGTGGTTTACGGCCATATGGTATGAAAAATGATTTCTTATTGTTCAGCGTATTATATACCAATTATCTGAACAATTAACAACACTTTTTTGACACATAAAAATGTGTTTTGAATTTTTTTGGAAAATTGTCAATTTTCGAATTTTGTTTGTTTCGAACGCACGGAACGGGACAAGAGGCCCCGCACGGGGTTGGTATTTGTGCGATTTAGTTAGTCAAAAATAGATTTTTCAAACTCACGTTTTTCTATAACTACCGATTGGTGGGTGCAGAGAATATAATGATCGACTAGAATCCGTTATTTTTTAGATTCCTATTTGCTCGCTGTCAAAGTTACGTTTTTCAAATTTTGAATTTTATTAACATAAATAATGGATCCGACAGCTTAAGCGTCATCGGCTTATAGCATACGAAATTCCGATACACTTTAAGCGATATCGTCTGACAGAATACCAAATGTACGAAATTTCGATCGTACGACCACAATTCCGAACACTATCGACTCTCAGCATCAGCCCCCTGTAAGAATTATCGTACATGACATTTACACTCGTATTTAGATTCGTCTTGAACCTGTTGGTACCCAAACTTTTTATTGAGGTCCATTTCTATGGTGATGGAAGGAACATGCACCCCAAAACAGATGAAAATGTGCCCCAAACAGTGAACCCATTTTCGCTTTGAAATAAGGATGTTACACCCACCAAACTGGTACTTATTTAAAATCTCTAATTTTGCTATTCTTTATTTTTACCTAAAAAGGAAATTATAATGCCGAGTGTATTTAATGCAGAAGCTGAAAAGTGCCGCAGTTGAACATTTTTTGTTTAAACTGTCATTTTGATTTTCTTTAATTATGCCAAAAAGAAAAAATGACAAAACAGAGGAAAGTGCCGCAGAGGAATAATGTGGAATTTCTCATTGTGATTTTCTCTATTCATGAGAAATGTGTTTATGGCAAGAGACGGAAAAATGCCGCAGGTGAACATTTTTGAAGAAAACTTTGCGAGATTTCTTTCTTAAGTTTCTCGTTTTGCTTTTCTTTATTTATCTCAAAAAGGAAATTAAAAAATGAGAAATGTGTTTACGGCAAAAGACGGAAAAGTGCGTGATTTGTTTCGTAAATTTTTCCTTTTGCCTTTTTTTTATTTACGCAAACATTTGGGGCAGAAATTCCGAAATTGGGGAGTATTTTTTATTAGTTTAAGCTAAAGTTGCATGAAATTGAATATATTATATAATTTCCTTTTTAGGAAGTTCCACCCTAAAAAATAAAGATTCAGCGAAATTACCCACTCACATGAGAAACAGAGCAAAAACTATTAGGTGCTTCTTTTCGTACCAATATTTTGGGGTTCGATTTCACAGTGATAATGGCAAATTGAACCAAAAAAAATGTTTGTTATTCGAGGAGTAATTTTTGGGGTCCATTTTCTTTTGTGATTTGGTGCATTTTTTTTGTGGCCGATATTGATTCTGCTATTAAATTATCATAAGAAAACTAAAGCTCTACTTAAGTTTAGCTATGCATTATGAATTCAATTAGGCATTTCGGTAAATATAATCATCTGGCCAGACAACCTAACTCACCAAAAGAAGATGTCGTCAGCAGAAAAACATGTCCCTCATAAGCGGACACCTAAGGGACTGATAATGCTGTCCGCCTACGAGACAAGTAAACCAGAGCACTGAAGCAGATTGGTACTGATAAAAGTGTCCGCTTAAGAGAGGTATCCGCAAGGAGAAAGTACCCCGTGGTTTGTTAAAAATTATAGAATTTCCTTACCAGAACATTATCCGAGGAAATTTAGTAAAGAATCCTGGACTCGTTTGTTCTGTCAGACAGAAGACTGTAACGTGTGAATTACCCTATAGAAATGAGTTGAAGTCCACCGATGGAGCACGTCCTTCATCGCTATCCATTTGATAGCAAAATAAAAAAAAATAATTATTTTCAATTTTGTTTATCAAAAACTTTCAAAATCCAATTAAAATTAAGGTCAACGAAATTTTTAAATTTTGACGCAAATCGCAAAAGGTCGTTGACCCACCCTCTAGCCGAGTGACCAACAAATTCCAATTAATTTTCATTATTTTCACAAGTGTCACATTAATGACAAATTTTTGGGGTGAACATGAATAGACATCGAAATTGAGTTTGAAATTTCAATTTTGAAAATTATTAATCATATTTTCTCTCGTCGGTGGGGGGGTTGTAAGGTCTAATCATTAACGAAGTGAATCGATGCGAATAAAAATAGATCAATGACTACTCTATTCATGGACCAAATCATTATTTTTTTGTCCAAAACGAATGGCCGGACACATGTCCCACAGTCATAACAACAACAATAACAACATTGCCGGCTACAATTTTAATGAAAACGCAAAAACAAACAAACTGACAGACAGACATTCACATGAATTGAGATAAAGTCACCATTAACATTTCACCTTCGCCTACTTAAAATACATAAATAACAACAAAAATAAAAGAAAAACAGAATTTTCTTCTTCTGAAAATCAAATAGTCGTAAAGAAAATTAAATTAAAAATAAAAATAAAGCAACAGCCACGGACACATTATTACATGTAATAATGACGAGTATGACAAATATGGCGCCCAACGACGATGATCAACAAAAAAAAAATGAAATACCTGTACACAGTTCTAAAATACAAACTAAGCATTATTTTTAATTGAGTGTAAAGAATCACAGACACTTTGCGGTAAGGCAAAAATAAAATATATCCGACCACTGTCACGTCCGCTTTCGTGCCATGTATTTTTGCCGCAAATCCGTTTAGATCCGATTCTTGATCGTTTGTGTCAATTATATGAATATTTAGGAATTTGTTTGGTCTCATAAAATGTGAATTTTATTGTGTTATCATCTTAGTTCCTACATATTAACATATCGCCCTCGTCGGTATTCTCGCCAACGAGGATGTCCTGATTAATTCGGCAAAATTTCGATATTTCAAATTAAAAAACAAGCCGCACTGAAGGGGTTGTAGAAAACCAATAGCTTTAAGATAAAATGACTGACTGAACGGGGAACATGTGTCGAATCAGTGAGCTCTGCGCGATATAATTGTGTATACTCTCTGACAGGGACCTGCTGTTTAAAGCTGGCTCCGAACGACTAATGTTTTTCTACAGAAGTTTTACATGGCTTAAATTACAATGGTAAAACTATATAATTTGTTAATTTCATTAAATTTAAAAATTATTTTAACACAATAAAGTGGCACAACACCAAGCTCATATTTTAATAAAAAAAAAATGTTTTTTGTTCGTCATAATTTTTCTTCCAAAACTAAGCTAAACTTCTCATGATTCCTAACATAAGATAGTGAGTATCCGGCAACGGCTGTACCGAACCAAAGGGAGATTACCGGGATCAGATCAGATGAGCTAGCGAAACTCGGCACTTCCTGGCAAATATCAGCCGAACTGGTATACAAGGGTATGCTCTAGTCACCTGCTAACTTCGACTACGACGGGGAAAAGAAACCACAGGTGGGCGACTTTCCGGGTTGACGAAATCCCTAAAGGTGGGTTTACACGACATGTATTTTGCATATGTAATGTCACTTTTTTAACCCGTCTGTTTTTCGTATGTCTGTCAAAATTATGAAAAAACACGGCTTTTAATTTTTTGTGTTTAAACGTGCACATGTAAACTACATGGCATAACCTCTGCTTGACATTAACAGCTGATGTTGTAATGTCACAGAACAGCATTTTATAATTTTTGTGAAATGGATTCAAGAAGAAAGACCATAATTGCAGCGTGCAGTGTTATTATAATAGTTTCAGCTATTAAAAAAAGGAGGAAGCGGTTTTTCCATTTTACCAAACGCTTTGTTGTTTATCAAAAACAGCTGATGCTATACGGTTTACATGCCAAAATAGAACACGCTCTATTTCAAAAACTTGCATATGTATTACATGATGCATTGTGCATATGGCGTTCTTGACAGGGTTCACACGACATGCATACATTTTTCATATGCAAAATACATGTCGTGTAAACCCACCTTAATCAATCTAGGTTGATGTAATCCCGCTTGTATAAGCAACTTTCTCACACAATGCAGCCTTTATCAAGACCCGATATCTCATGGTATCCGTCATGGCAAGACACTGTCTGACTGAAGGAGAGTCCGAGCCCTAGCGAACAGACGGACATTAATACTCCGTTCTTATTTCTTTAGGGGGCCAATTGACAAATTGCTAATTGAAGGGACACGCTACTCTGTTTGGTCCCTGGAGCAGCTCGAAATGGAAAACGATGAAGCTCATTTTCATCTTGTTGTCTACCCGAGCCAAAAGTACAACGATTTTTTTAACCATGTGTCTGGTTAATTTTTTCATGGTAAATATTTGATTACAAAGTCAAAATAACGTTATATAAGATCAAATTTACATGAAAAATAGTTGAGTTAACATTATATAAGGTTGATTTTTTCGAGAGAGAGGCTGAAAAATGTGCGAAATAAACAACAATTCAAAGATCATTCGGCTCTGTTGTGTCGAAGTTCTTGAACTGCTTTGTGTTAGACGAAGTTCAGTATTATGTTACACGAAGTAGCAACGAATGCGATTGTGTTTCCCCGCCTCCCACACTTTTACCCCTCTTACTTTTCTCTTAACATGTGAGAGCGTTATCTCGCTCTTTCAAAAACCCACCACCAAATGCTATCGTCACTGCTTGTTGAGCTGTTGGTTTTCAATGCTTTACTGCTTGCTTTTTCTGGGATATGCGCTACTAAACAGTAGTTCTCGTTCAATCGCTTAGAGCTAGAACACTTATTACACCAATATTTGCTGCAGAAATCATTGCAAATGGGTAACGATGAAGAACTGTAACAGCTTCCGAAACCTTGCCTGCAATCAAAGCAAACACAATTCGTGAAGCTTTTTTTGGAAAATTAATATTTCTGCAAAGAAATATAAAATTGTTAAATTGAGCATGCATTGTTTCAATAAATTAACAATGAAATTTTTATATTAACAATTTTCATGGTTAAAAAATTCAACAATGCATTGTTAAAACAACAATAATTATTTTTATATCAACAAGTTTCATAGGTAAAAATTTCAACCAGGGAGTAGTTAAAGTAACTATTATTATTGTTAAATACCAGTCAACAAGAAAATGTTGAAATTAACCATATATAACGTAGACTCCAAATCATGTTTATGTATGGTTAAGTTAACCTTATATAAGGTTAATTTTTGTCTCTGTGTACGTAAACAGGCAAACTCTCTCTCTCATTTTGAGATCGGAAAACCTGCACGTGAATGTCGAGAAGCCACTGCATATTCAGAGAATGAAAGTTTGGTTAGGATTTTGTAGTGAAGATGTTATTGGGACATTTTTGTTTGAAAATTAAGCTGGAAACGACATTTCGATTAACGGTAAGCGATGCATCACAAACTATGTTATGTGGACGGATATTGAAGACTTGAAATTGGAGGGTTTTTGGTTTCAGCAGAATGGCAAACGACGACACACAGCCTTCGCTGCATTCGATGCCTATCTGTTACCTCGGCGATGTGTTTGGAAGCCATTCGACTCTTTTTTGTGCCGTTCCCCTAAGAGACTGATGTTATAGGTTCTTATGAAGAATATCGAGCAAGCCATTCGTGAGATTGGGTCGAAAACCTTTACCAAGGTCTTGGAAATTGTGTTGACAGAATGCGCTCCGGTGAAGACAGCCCTGGCAAACAGAAGAATTTATTCCATAAATAATGGGAATGTTTGCTCTTACGAATAAATTGTAAAACAATAATATGGACTAACAGAAACGTGTATTGTGTCATGGATATGTAAAAATTACATATTTCTTTTCTTGTAACCCCCCCCCCCCCCCGTATTCAAAAATTTCCTGAAAAATATGACATCAATTTGGCTGTCCTTTTACAGGCACATTTTGCCAATAGGTAAAGGAAACTTTTTAAAATAATTCTCAACGCCAGGCACAATTTTTCACAAACAAAATGTCATTAGATTAAAAACAGTTGAAGGATATTGACTTTATTTTCCAATCACATTTCTACGTAAATGGACTTCAAATAGAGATAACTATAAAAAAAATGCCAATCATTCCCCACACCTGTTTGTAACTCTGCCTGTTCATACCACCCTCCTACCATTCCACGTTTAATTATTTCTATGAATTTTATTTTTGTCACCAGACACATCAGCGATCTTCGCATGAATGTATTTATATTTTTATTTCGGCATATTTACTTTTTTCGTAGTGTTTTCATCACAAATTTATGAAAATATTTCAAAAATGTGGGCGGATTATTTGTTTGGATCAACAACAACACCAACACTACCCTTGAATTTTGTTGATCACAACGTGAACCAATCACACCAATGGACTGGGCTGGACTCTGGGTCTCGTCTGATTTATGAGGCTGTCAATTTGTCTTATACAATTTATTTGGTTCGTCTTTCACACTTACCGATCGTCGTATAGATGGTGCCGCAGTAAAACATGGTATTCCAAAAGGACCAGGGATCATTGGCCTTTTCCATTTCCTCCAATGTTTTATTGCTGTTGAGCAGAGATTCAACGGCCGTCTGGTGGTCTCTCAGGGTATTGATCACTTGGCCATCAAACAAGGCGGTGCTGTACTATAAGAAATGTTTTCATATAAGTTTGAGATTTGGGCGGAGGCCGCTGTGTAAGTTGCAGGGAATATTACCTTTCTTAGTTCAGGATCATCGGCCAACGTTCGAAGAGCCTTGAAAAATTCCTTTTGTGCGGCATGTGTCTCTATGTGATCTTGTTGTGCTTGTCTGCCTGCAATTAAATGTAGGCGTAGACAGAAATTAATTTTCGATAAACAAATTAAATTAAACGCATTTAAAAAAATAATTTCTCAAACGTTACCAAAATGTCAACAAATGTTTGACAGCGACTACCAAGCTCTACCAAAGTCTTATATATTCAATATTAGAAGAAGTTAGCAAATTAATCATACTACTAGTGGTAGTAGTAACTTAAAAATCAAGGGAGTCATTCTGATTGTTAAATCGAAAGAGTTCGGACGTGCGTGTAGTTTGTGGGTGCTATATACCGTGTATGTCAAACATTTGGGACAAATCGGGTGAAATTCGTATTATCAAAACTCGTCACTCAAAATCGGATACATTTAAAGTCAACTTATATTTTGTATTCCTCTAAAATGTTTACAATAATCGCTGAAATTATAAAAAGGAAACATCTAAACACAAGAACTATAAACTAATATATTCAAAAATAAAAAAGACTTAATTACTGGCGCTACTTTCAATTTACATTTTTTCTTGTGCAAATTTCAACATCCGTCTAAGTATGATAAGATTTTGATAAGATTTGTTTTCTTTTTAGTTTAATTCGAACTTCGAGGAGAGCATCAACTATGACTTTTCTGAGTAACTTATTAAAAACAATCCATTAATGTGAATAATCTTCTAACCTAAAAATATTTCTTGGCATTCAAACCGATGCAAGACGACAACACTCAGCCAGAAATCCGAATGTATTCACACAGCTTCTTATGGAACCCATCAAAAATACGACAGTGACTATGCCGCATCGATATGAAAATACATAAATAAAACTTATTTTTGTTTGTGTTTTCGTATTAATTTTGAAACAAAATAACACAAATCAAATTTAAATTGTGAAAATTATCATGAATTGCCCATTTTCACATAATTACAGTGAAAAGCGACAACGACCAAAAAAAAAAAAAACGCTTTGATGTGAATAAACCAGTGGTTGTCGTGTGGAAGGCACTAGTGTGGCACCGTTTGCGTATTGGCGAGTAACGTAGCACAGTGGTCCAGAATAAAATACACACTACATTTCACGCACTAGCCTGAGTCAAATTTTGCACAAAGATCTCGAATTTTTCGCTTACAAGGAATAATTAACTCATCAATTACAGGCACCCGAACATCCGTTCCATTATCGCTGCTTCGTTTGGTCCTTCAAACAGCTCGAAATAGATGACAACTTTTTTTTTGGTCTAAAATTGTCTTTTCTGACGAAGGTTATTTTCATCTCGGCGGATAACAAGCAAAACGACCTATCGGAAACTGCAGATTAGATTAAGGAAGTTTGTTTCTTCCGCCCTGAATTTCCAGCCGAATATTCTCATCAGTTGGATATGGAGTGTGTACCTGATTAAGAACCTTGTATTTCATATTTATCTTATACCTAAAACATGGAACATCATACAATTTGTATGGATAGACGGTCAGTGCCAAAGTTTACATTGTTTTCCGTCTGGCGCCAATTGTAATTTGACCTTGATGGCGTTGTGCGTGAACGGTCGAATGATGGATGTATTACTGCACCACCACCAGCAGCATGCATTTGCCCACTTGTGCCAATGGCAAGGTCTAGTATTTGACCCTGACTTTTGTTTAATTCACAATGTTTGTTATGAAAACTCAACTAATTCCACATATCCAACCGATATGTCCTATATATGTAAGTGCACATCTAGTACTGAATCATATGACATCATTAGCTTTATGGAACTTTTGGCAAAATTTAAGATTTAATGGACTTAAATGAATTGTTGGCAAAATATTTAAACATATACGAATTTCATGGAAACAGTTAAATGAAAATCAAAACAACCATGGGGTACATGCATGTATATTAAGGTGGGGAGATATAAACAATTCATACTCGGAAATAGATGTAGTTTGCGATCCTTAATAAGAGGAAAATTAAGGAAAAACACTTTTAAACAATTTTAGAGAAAATTGGGAAAATTGGTTTTTAAAGTTTCCGATCACCATATTGATACCAAACAGAAATTTGGAAATTTTCGCAATTTTGTTGTTGATTAAATGACTAAATGTTTACAATTTGAACTCCAAAAGGACCATCTTATGGAAAATTTTAAAAAAAATATTTTTACGGTAGAAAAATTGCAAAAGTGGACAAATAGTAAGTTCGGCCGGGCCGAATCTTATATAACCTCCATCATGGATTCGTTGCATTTCGATACCCATATGTCCATGTTTGTCAACGGACGGTTTTTGGGCCGCTCGTGACCCGATAGTCCCAGGAACGTGAGTAAGTAAATGGGTTCGTGAGTAAATTTCGTTGCACTTCGATACCCATATGCGCATGTTTATCATGGGCCCTTTTTTGGGCCCCAAGGGTCCACGGAACCCATGAGCACGCCCATTTTTGGGATTTTTTTCCCCATCTATAAATTATATAAACTTATAATTTTACCAAAAAAAAATCAGATGTAGTGAAAAAAAATATTTGAAAAATTTGATTATGGCCGGGATATATTTAGTCCCGTAAAGGGGAACTTTTTCCCCTTTGGTCCGATATTGCCCATTCTCGAACTGCTTATGGGCAAAAAACATCTTCCTACAAAATTTCAGCTTCTTAGCGTTGGTCGTTCGCACTCTATCGTTGTTTCAACAGACGGACGGACAGACGGACATCGCTAGAATGTCTTAGAATGTTACACTGACCGATAATATATATACTTTATAGGGTCGCAGATCACTCTTTCGAGGTGTTGCAAACGGAATGACAAACTTAGTATATACTCCATCCTATGATGGCAATTACAGTACACTCAAGGAAAAAATGACTATAATGTCGATACGGTTCTTATTTACACGATTTAGGAGGATTTAGGAAACAACATCATGCCATAAACGATGGTTCTAATACCGATCTGTGTCTACATTACTAAATGACAATAGTCCTGGAAAACACTGAGTCGGTATACTGACATGCGAGAATATTCAGACAACCCGCCTAAAAAAACACTTGCCATTAACTTTATATTTTCAAAAAAAAAAAATGTAATCCAAAAATCGGATATATTGTTTGCATAGTCGTGTTCATTAACAAAAAATTTAAAAATTAGTTCATCTAACCCAGAAGTGCTGAAAATGATGTATTTTGGTTCTTCTGAAAAATTGGATTTTACTACTTACGGTTTGCTTGTGAAAACCACAGAATTGGCGATTTCAATTAATCATACGGTTTATTAATCAATAAGTAAATTATTTTTCCATCACTAGATACAACTACAACTGTCATTGTTGGCGCAACTGAGGTACTCAGTTTTGGCTCAATAAATATTATTGTCAAATATTCAAGAGCTGCATGCATGCACTCTGGGAATTTACTATTTGATGCAGTTTTTGAGCCGGGGGCGTCATTGGGCAGTACTTATTCAAAGACTATGAAGGCCGCAACGTAACGGTCAATGAAATTGAGTTTTTACGGATTTACCAAAAAAAAACTCCTGTAGTAGTACAAACCCCTTAAGTAAAACCATCTTCTTCGAATCACATGGCGATGTGGAAGAATACTAAAAATGTTTTGAAATAAATCTCTCATTTGCAATTGGCTTGTTCGATTTAAATGAAATTTACCTTAGATCCGGCTAAGTTAAAATCTGGAAGAGAGATGAACTACAGGGTAGTCCATGTAAAACTTTAAATAAGAATCGGCTCGCTCATTTTCAAAGAAAAATGGCCCAATTATGCAGCCGGCCCAAAATTCTCTAAACTCCAAATGCGGCAATTTTGCTTATTGACAAAGCCACCGAGATGAAAATGACCTTTATCGGAAAATACGATTTGTCGGTAAAATTCGCCATCTACTGCCGAGCCCATCATTGTAGTCACCTAAATGATACTGTTGACTACCATTATTAAATGGAAAATGAAAAACATATTCTTTAATGGTCCACCCTAGTAAAACCACTCCATTGATTGTTTTATTTAAAAGAGCTAGTGCTGAAGTAAAAAACGTAACAATACGGATGCATTTGTATTTAACGGCAATGCCCACTATTTTCAGTCTGGCGCCACTTTGTTTGTCTCTTTTAGAAGGATAGTGTGGCCTTGAGGGCGTTGTACGTTGAATAAACGAAGGAGGGATAACTACAATAGCAGCGTCAACTTGTCCACTTGTGTTGATGTTAACTTCTTAGTATTTAACCTTGACATCCTCATAATCCGATTAATCAAAATAATATCGCCTCCATAAGGTCACATTTAGTATTCCATCTTATGACATCATTGATTTGATGAAATTATGGATTGTATCGACATAAACGTCTGTTGGCCAAAAACTCTCGCATACACACACACATACACACCTAAAAGCAAAGAAATGCAAATCACCATAGGGTATATGTAATTGTAATACACTCAGAAAAAAACAATGGTCATTCATGGGAGTATAGAAAAGACAACGAATACAAACTTAAATTCAAATATCAGGTGCCACTTCTACTAATGCAAAATTCTTTGATTAGGATCATTTCCAATCAAAGTTGTTTGCAAAAACCACTTCTCCGAGTTATGGATTACATATAGGGTTTTTAAATTCCCTACTTGGAAATTCCCGAGACTTGATTTTCTTTATAAAATATAATGAAAAAAAAATACTGTTTTCACAAAAAAAAACATCACATTTTAAAATTTAAACGTTAAAAACTTGAAATGTTTAATAAAACTCTAATTAAAAATCATACGAAATTAATCTTGAAAAAATGTACAATTAAAATGTAATAAGATCAACTAATTCCGGAATTTTTCATCAAGTAAATGATGGTACAATTTCCCGATTAAAAGTTGTAAAATCATACATAGTTTCCTTTTTTGGTAGTATTTTATTTCCGGAAATCGGAAAGTAAAAATTGGCAAATTTCCCGGGTTAATAACCCTAATTACAATTTATGTGGCATGTCTGCTGAGTGAAACCTATTCAAACGCATGAATCCTGTAAATTTCTTATAAACGAATAGTGGGTTGTTGGTTCCGGAACGAGCTCAGTCGACTTTATTTACGGTGTGACAATTCATTTTATAGTTTACACAATTTTTTATAGAAGTTTTCCATTTATGTATTTTATGTTTAAAACTATTGGACTTGTTTACATCCTTGGGAGAATAACTCAAATTCAAGGAATTGAAAACAAGTTCTTTTAAAACGAATTTCAAGTCCTTTTTATACCCTCACCCCACGGGTAGGAGGGAAGTAATGGAAGTCATTTGATACGACCCAAAAGTGTAACACCTACAAATATTCACATTAGAACCCAAGTGTCTTTGAACCAAATTCGGATCATGACTTTCTAAATCGTTTGAGCCATGTCCGTCTGTCTGTCCTGGTACGCACTATAACTTTCGAAAGAGTTAAACAATCGCTTTGAAATTTGGCATGGGTTAATATTTTCACAAAACTGCTTATGGAATTGCATATGGGCTATATGGCCACACCCCTTCGGGTACCTCCCATACAAATCGTCTATTTCGCCAACTTTAGAAATCTTGTAATAATATCAATATGACCAACGCGATCCTGCCCAAATTTTGTATTTAGTAAAGTTATTGCTAGACAAAGTTTCGGACAAAAATGTGGAAGTGTGGCAACTCCCCTTCTGGTACCTCCCATACAAATGTACCATCCCGCACCATTGTAAATCGTGTACTAATACCAATATGCCCAACACGATCTTGCCCAAATTCTGTACTTAGTAAAGCTATAGCTAGACAATGTTTCAGACAAAAACTTGGAAGTCTGGCAACTCCCCTTCTGGTACCTCCCTTCAAATCGTCTATTTCGCCCACTTTAGAAATAGTGTAATAATATCAATATGCCCAACGCGAACTTGCCCAAATTCTGTATTTTGTAAAGGTATAGCTAGACAAAGTTTTGGAAAAAAACTTGGAAGTCTGGCAACTCCCCTTCTGGTACATCCAATGGTGGTAGCCACGCTCACCTTTGGTTTTCCGATACTTTTGCATGTTTTTACTGAGAGTAAGGGTATCCAACTGCAACTTTTTCACTAGTTTGTTCTAAATTTATCAGAAATGTCTTTGAAACTATACAGATTTCTTTGTAAATGTTTGTTGAATCTGCTCCTTGGGAGCCTAAAAAAAATATACGAATCTTATTAATCAGTCCGACAGTGGGCCACGACATAGAAGCTTTTCAGAAAGAATAACACTATTTATTTTCTTATTCCGAATACTACTTTCGGCCAAGTGAACGTAGATCCACAACTGACTCAATAAATTCCACAATGGACCAAGGCGATCCTTATAATTATGCCCCACTGTGCTACGGATCCCTCAAATGGAGATTAATTGGAAAAAGGCTTTAGTAAATGTACACATAATTCTTCAGCACTGATTAAAGAATTTTGTGACAAACAATTTGCTCACGTACTTCATAATTGTCACAATTCAAAATTCACTTTTTATTTTTCTGCTCAAGAAGAAGCTGTAAATCTCTAAATTTATGTTGACTTTTGTTCTGCCGTGTATTATACAAACATGTGTGCCCTCCAGTTTCGGGAATCATATCTGTAAAATAAATGGCCTCATTTTAAAAAACGTTTCCAAAAACGGCAGGTTTATCATTTTGTATTTTGTTTGAAAACAAAATTTTCATTTCATTTAAGCAACATTAACATTCTATAAAACAATAACAGTCGTTGTCCAATGCAAAAACTGTCATAATCAAAAATGTACGTTTACGTTTTACAAAATGAGGGCATAAATGTCTGAACTTAAATTATCAAGAAAAAAATCTTGCGTGTATTTGCATCAAATCGAGTTTTTATGGATTTTTAAAAAAAAAACATCTCATGTAGTACAAATTAATACCCGATTTACACGATGACTTTTTGTTTCATTTTAAAATCATCATTTTCAAGTTTTTTGGCGAAAGGTCTAGGGAAGATTAAGGGGTAGAAAAAACTCTTAAATCTCACGTTTGAGGGGTTTTTTGAACCTTTCGTTCAAAAAATCAAACGCAGTCGAAAGCAAAAAGTCAACGTGTAAATTCATGACTTTTGGAATTCATATGAAATCCAAAGGAGAATTGAAATAAATACATCGTATAAATTGGGACTAAGAATATTGACACCGGTTCTAGTTTTTTTCTTTTTGTTTCGTTAGGAAATATAGGGTGTTTTTTTCTGTTCATTGAGGTTTGATCAGCTACGCCAATAAGCAAAATTGCAGTATTTAGAGCGAAGGCAATTATCAAGCCGTTAACGAATTATCATTACATCAATTAATATTGACTGAAGCGGCTGCCGTTACGGTGAATGGCGAGCGCTGATTAATCTTTCCAAAAATTAATCATTACTGATATAAGCAGTTTAAAAGCAATATGGAATATTTGCCACCTAAATTAAATCAAACAAGGATTCTTTAACAGATTTCTACTAAACTCCAAGCCGATTATTAGCAGCAAGATCAAAAAAAATGACTACAAGCCCTATCGAAATCAAAATTAGAATATCTCACAAGCAACCACTTAAGTGCATGCTGTCGATTATTAGGTATTCACATCAAATTGCTACATTTTGAATGCTGATTCGATTTGTCTAATCTTTCATTGCAAATAATGTACCATTAGTGATTTTTTTAACAAAAATTAAGCCATTACTAAAAATGGAATTATTAAAATTCACTACAAAAATGGTGAAAAACTTGCAGTCACAGTTCGCAAAACTAAAGCATTTTTGGGTCGTCGTGAAGCACCTTGTCGGACCGCAATACAAAAATTGGTGGAAAAATTCGAGCTGTTGTGACAAGTTAGTGATGTGAAGAATGAAACCCATGCATGTCGCCCAAGAGCAATTGAGAATATTGCTGCTGTAGCCCAAAGTGTTAAAGAAAACTCAGGTTTGTCCATTCCTCGTCGTTCTTTGGAATTGGACATTCCACAAACTTCATTAGAACGTATTTTGCCTTAAGACTGAACAAGTTCAGTTAACACAAGAACTCAAGCCGGCCGATCCTCAACAGCGTCGTATCTTTGCTGTTTGGGTCCTTGAAATGCATGGAAATGATTCGGAATTCCATCGAAAAATCATCTTGACTGATGAGGCCCATTTCCACCTCGGTGGCTACGTCAACAAGGAAAATTGTCGCATCTGGGGCTCGCAAAAACCAAGAGTTATTGTTGAGAAGCCTCTCCATCCTCAACGTGTGACTGTTTGTTGCGGTTTATGGTCCGGCGGGGTCATTAGACCTTAATTTTTCGAAAATGAGGTTGGATCAACAGTTACGGTGAATGAATGGCGCTATCGAGAGATGATTAATGATTATTTATGGTGGGAGTTGGATGTTATTGATCTGGACAACATTTACTTTCAACAAGATGGCGCTATGTGCCACACAAGCAACGAAACCATTGCTCTGTTAAGGGAAAAGCTTTCGGACCGTGTTATCTCTCGAAGAGGTGATCACAATTGGCCACCGAGATCTTGTGATTCAACACCTTGCGATTTCTTCCTTTGGAGCCACGTGAAAGATAAGATCTACGCCAACAGCCGCAAATATGTGAGACTATCGAGGACATATGGCTGTCACTTTGCGATTTGGTTATGGACATTTTCATGAAAAGGATATGGTCCTGTAAGCGTTGTCGTGGTTGCCATTGTTTTTAATGTTGTTTTTCATTATTGACGGCATACCTTCCTCTGTATTATGAAATAAAAATCCGATCATTTATCTCAAAAATTCAATTTTTCTTTGAATACCAAAATAAAACCCTGTACAATGTCTTAAGTGGAGATACGTTATTATCTTGTTCACACTTTTTGCACATGCACACTTATGGTTTTTTTTTAAATATATTATTAACATTTTATTATGAAAAATTAATTAAAACAAGTGGACAAATAGTAAGTTCGGCCGGGCCGAATCTTATATACCCTCCATCATGGATCCTTAAAAAGTCAATAAATAAGAAAACTAACTGAGTTTTTGGGCCGCTCGTGACCCGATAGTCCCAGGAACCCGATCACAAATTGTATCCAAATCATGAAAATAAATGCATATTTGGGTTCGCGGGAAAATTTCGTTGCATTTCGATACCCATATGCGCATGTTTATCATGGGCCCTTTTTTGGGCCCCAAGGGTCCACGGAACCCATGAGAACGCCCATTTTTGGGATTTTTTTCCCATCTATAAATTATATAAACTTAGAACTTAGATGTAGTGAAAAAAAATATTTGAAAAATTTGATTATGGCCGGAAAATATTTAGTCCCGTAAAGGGGAACTTTTTCCCCTTTGGTCCGATATGGCCCATTCTCGAACTTAACCTGCTTATGGGCAAAAAACATCTTCCTACAAAATTTCAGCTTTTTAGCGTTGGTCGTTCGAACTCTATCGTGATTTCAACAGACAACAGACGGACGGACGGACGGACGGACGGACAGACGGACATCCTATGATGGAGTGTATAAAAAAAACAGACATATTGTTTTTAAAATTTGGGCTTTTTTCTACATTTCCATTAACAAAAAATTTTAATTTTTTTATTTTTGTGTTTTTTTTTTAATTTTTGGAACAAATTTAATTTTTTATGACGATTCTTCCTTTGGGTATTTTTTTTATTTCTGACTTATGGGCCCTATTTCTTTGGGAAGTAGTATAGATTTTAGGGGCATCAATTTTGTATTAACTAAAAAAAAAATTACCATTTTATATTTTTGTTGAGTTCTTTTTTTTAAGGTTTTTATGTCGTCGCAACGACCAACTTCTGCATGTTGTACAAAGTTGCCGAAACATGTGAGGGCAGAATAAAAAAGATTCAATAAATAAGAGCTCTTTTCTTTATTATCTAATAAGTTCCGAATAAGACAATAATTATTCAAACTAACCCACGTATTTCATCATCAAATTGTGCCATTTGATTGAGCCACTTGCCCAATATATTCTAGCTAATCACCTAATTTTTGCTTGAGTGTATTCAGTAGTGAAGACCGCATAACTCTGCTAAAAACAATTGGCTTCTCCATGATTCCAGACAATGCGTTGCCAATGAAGTGCAATAAATTTAATTTATTGTAAACAAACATCAACTGTATTAATTCCAATTTCTTATGGATTATTAAAATCAGAACAGTTTCAATAAAAAGAAGAAAATCTCCGAATATTTAGAATAAACCCAGGACGAGTCAATTTGAATTTTATGTGGTTACGTTGTGTTACCACGAAGAAACGATTATTCAGATAGATATACTATATGGTTATATATTGACTATGTACGAGTATGTATGTAGATTGATTTGTATATTTTGATTATTCCATTTGTTTGCTTTCATACGTAATTGTTTTCGTATTAGACTTCTCCATTATTTGATCATTTTTCTTCTGTATTTTTTTTTTTACAAACAATTAATTTTGAATCCATCGATCTGTTTGAAATACACGTGTATGTAACAATGTTCGATACGATTTGTAGATTTTATGTTATTTTCCTTTCAACAATATCTAAATTTTATTTTATTAATTTCGCAAAAGAGAAAATGGAATTGTTTATTTTTCAATCAATCCCAACCAATGGGTTTTGTTCGTATAAAGAAACACATCAATTGCGGGGATCGCATAAATTGAAACATTCTATTTTTGAATGGGACTTGTTCCATCGTAATTGTAACCCATAAATTCATCAGTCCTTGATGTATAGTTCGATATATGTGGAATACATCCATTACAGAGAAATGTTTGAATTTCTTTCTATAGAAGGAGTGTCCGAATGAGAGAGACAATTGTCGCATGACAGTTCGGCCCAGCCGAACTAAATACAATTCGTACCCGTTCCACTCACCTTCTATTGCTTTAAATAGCAGTGCCCCTCCCACCGTATACAGTGTGACCACTGTCAACAGGAACATGTGGGTGAACCATTTCTTGGACCATTTGCTGAATTTGTTGTACATGCTGTAGGTGAACTTCTCGCCAGAACTCATGCCCGATTTGGTAAAGTCCATGAAGCCGTCAAAGCCTTTGGCCATAAAGTTGCCGGCCGCAAAGGGATTTGAATATTGGGGCCAATACGGTTGGCCACCGACTGCCGAACTGGCGGGTCCCAGCGTATTATTGGTTTGGGCCGTATAGGGGCCCTGGGCTGTGGGAGGCATGGAGCCCATGGCCGAGCCATTGTTACTGTGCAGGTTTTTATGGATGACAATGCGTGGCGGACGGTTGGTGAATCGCGATGGGGGCGGTGGTGTCAACTGTGACATGATGATGCGAGAATTTTGGCGAGTTCACTTGTACGATTTTCGTTCAAAATGTATTCACTTCAATTATTTTCACAAAATAATATTTGATGTGTAAATGCTGCGGTTTTTTTTTTTTTTTGTTATTTCAAATTTAAAAAATCTATAATAAATTTGCACTTTTATGGATTTGCACTTGATATATTCAAATCGTCCGATATTTCATACATTTGAAGCTTTAGAAAAAATTTCATGGCAATTTCTCATGATTTATAGCACTTTCAGCACTTTTGTCGAATTCATTTAATTTCACAGCGTTCTTTTATTTTCTCTTTTTATGCATAAAAAAAACAGAAAACGTTTGTATATTTTAAAAAAAAAAAATTAAAAAAAAAAAAAGAATTAGATTATTTCACGCTTCATCCGCTAATGCTGTTCACATTAAGAGCTGTCAGATGGACTGTGATTTTTTCGTGTTGTGGATTTTGGCGGCGTTTTGGTTTATCGGCCTTATGTCGGCGTTTCGTCCGTTTCGTTCTTAAATGAAAATCAAACTGAAACAAAGTCCCCAACTCGCCAAATGCTGCTGGCTGGCTGACTGGTTGGTCGGCATTGTGCTGCTGCTGCTGCTGCTACACGTTCTTCATGATGATGCCGACGAAGACGACGACGATGGAGATGTTGTTGTTGTTCTTATTATGGTGATTATAGCCCAAACGAGTGACGTTATGCCTGAAAATCTCTTTTCGTTCTATACACACTTCATATTTTGCTCTCGTTTGGCAAATCATGATGATGATGATGATGTTAAAGGCTCCCGAATATTTTGCCAACAAAAATAAACTCTCGCACACACACGCAATAGCCATCCCCGTCATCATCAGCAGTTCTCCATAAAATTCTATTCAGAAGTGTGCTCTTAAGTCAAACGTCGCAACTGTTGCGATTTTGGATGATGTTTATTTTAAAACAATGACCACTGTCACACATTATTTTTGAAAAATTTCCGCCTCTTCCCACGAAGTTCGACTAAGTCATCAGCGGCAATGAAACACCTTAATTCCGAAGAATATGGAAAACAATTTAGAAAATAATTCGGCCTAAGTGTCTGCAAACAATAGAGATGATTGAGCGGTTAGAACTGATAAGAGCTGAATAAAAATATTGATCACATTTCCTCCCGAATAAAACTGATGAATTTGGACTTCAGAAGTTCTTCCTGGCTTTTGTTGTCTCTAGTTTTGGAACAGTCACACACCAAAGCTGTCCAATCCAGATTACCAATATTCTTATATATATTCTTCAATTCTCCAAAGAGTCCAGGTCCCTCCCAGAAAAATCGTTGTCCAGACAATACGAGAAAGATGGAAGAGACACTGCATATTAAATTACAGCCATATTGGTGGTCTCGATGAATTTGAAAGGAGTGTCATGGTGGTGGTAAAACCTGTTCCAATGGAAAGTGAGACTTGAAGTGTTACAAAGCTGATGCTGTAACTATTCTTTCATCTTGTCTAGATTCCCGATGAGATTTCAAAGTATTGGTAAGACCATCAACATTTTTCAGCGACTTCTTCCACCTCGTAAATGCTGGAGATTTTACGTTTAAGAGAGTCGCTTTTTAATGAAATTCGATAGATAAAATATTAAAAATTAAAAATTTATATTTACAAAGATATAGGAAAGTCAACTGTATCGTAAGCATCACACTCCTTTTTTCTTGACCACAAAAAAGCCCTCTCCTGTACAATTTCCTTTTGCGCGCTTACATGTTGCCTACACCGGCTATACGTTCCTTTCATTAGAAATGTGTGATGTTGATAATCGTCATGTATATCCAGTATACAATTTTTGATTGAAGGCCTCAGGTCCTTCCAAATGTCCTCCTGCATTTATAGAAAGTCCATTTAGGTTTCTTCATCTTTTATTCAGTATTATATGGCTCAGAGATTACTCTCTTACTCGTAAAGTCGACAGCATTTAGGAGGTCGAAGACACCACTAAAAAAAAGTTTGATGGTCTTACGAGGTTTTGAACCTGGGTTCTGCTGTGTAGAAGCTGGTTATAGCCCAGAAAGAAGCCGATTCATATTGACATCGGTCTATGCGAAGATATCGACCCAAAAGTACCTTCCGATTCGGGATTTAACCAACCTAAAAGCGAATGTTTGTTATCGAGTTTCAGGGAATTTTGTTTTATGGAATTTTCTGCACAGTATCAAGAACTCGATCAGAAATATCTCTATTTTTTATCGATCAACGCTTTGGATACATCCCCCCATACAAATGTAACTCCCGATTTGTGATCTATCCTAAATATCACCCCGAAATTTCATCAAATGCCAATGACATTTGATTGTGAAGATGTTCATTGGATGATTATCTTAAAACTAGATTCATATTAGGATATATCCCCTTCAAAAATATGTCCAAACCGATTTATGGATTATGAAGTGTACAGAGGACGAATATCGGTTTGTGAAATCGGATCTGTAAATGGTTTTACATAGTCTAGAACGCTAAGAAAAGTATTTCAAGCCTGAATTAAAACATTCATCATATGCCGATATTTTAATATCTGCCGTTTCAAAATCCAACATTTCAAATTTCTATTGAGAACAATAAAAAAACAAAAGGATAAATGGGAATTTGGAAAAAACACAAATGGAAAAGAAATGAAATAAATTGAATTTTATCATTTTCATTAACTTTCTCTAAAATAAAAAGTATGTATAAATAATTTTCTCGATTTTAAAAGAGTTAATATATTATAAAAGTTAATGTAGTAAAATTATTTTTAATAATAAATATATTAGAAATGAAATGTTATTCGTTTTTAAAGGTATCTAGTTCTTTAAGATATTTATAAATTTTATATTATTTAATTAAATATATTAATTAACTAAATGTGGCGACGTTGATGAACGAAATTGTGGAGACTGTTTCTTTGTCAAATCGAGGTAGTGACGGAATTTGTCTATGGTACAAGAAGTCGTCGATGTCGAGATTGCACATATGTATATTGAAAAAGCTTATACTACTCGATCTTCTTTAGGGCACAAATTGAGCCCTTATCGCGAAAAAGACGTAAGTAAAAAGGTGTGCGGTGCTTGCGATACAATTGAATTGGCTATATCTTTATTAATATAAATTTTTTATTTTTCATATTTTGGGATTCGATTATTATAAATTATGATTTCTATGAAATAAAAATCATTTCCACGAAAATTAGTAGTGGGGCAAAACGGACACTCAACATGGATTCAGGAGATCATTTTACATAAGGATCAATGGGTTTGGTCTAAACGAGGGCTCAAACGTTAATTTTTGCACCACAGTGTAATTTAGAACAACACAGCTACGGAGACGAACACATGACCCATAGTCAGACAAATACCTGGAACCAAAATCAATAAGAATCAATAAGCCTGGTGTTTACGTATATCAGAGCTATTGAGATAACAGGGGCACAGCTACTGAGCGATCAAAATAGCTATTGATTTATTACACTCCGAGCCCTCTGCCTATCGAGCCCTTACCGAGGAAACTAGCTTTTTAATGAAATTCGATAGCAAATTATTCAAGGCTAATGATTTTTCTTTCATAGAAATCATAATTTATAAAAATTTGAATATACATATGTAAATATGAAACATGAAAGAAGTCGAAATTAATTTTTTTTTTTTGAAAATTTTTGTTTTCGACTGCCAATTGTACCCCCATTCTGGAGTATCTTCACTCGTTTTTGCACAAATTCATAAATAACGTACTGGTTGCAAACATTTTCCAGTATTTCTATTTGGTCGGTTAAAGGGTTAATATTTTTAATAAAACATTTTTATGAAATTAAAGACAATTATTGATGACCGCCTTATGCCGGTCTTGTCGGTTTGAGGGTTACAAAGACATTAAGAAGGTATTCGACCAGTTTGCTAGTTTATTGTTCCCTATTTATGAAATTAAAGACAATTATTGATGACCGCCTTATGCCGGTCTTGTCGGTTTGAGGGTTAAAAATACATTAAGAAGGTATTCGACCAGTTTGCTGGTTTATTGTTCCCTATTTCAAATTTTATTTGTTTTGTGCTGCGAATTCCAAGAAAATGTTTGACAAAACATAAATAGAATGATTCAGGCCGATTGAAATATAAAATCTGAACTAGAAGTGCCTCCTTAAGGTTGCGTTCATGTTATTTTTTGCAATCGTATATCAGAGAGGTCATTAATTATTGTCAATCGAGTGAAAAAAAAAACGCGCCAAAACTGTCTACTATAACGTGTCGTGTGTGTTCTTGGAAACGTGGATGTTCCACTGATCGTGGTGCCGATGGGTTATTATCAGAATTTGAAGACAGTTGAGAGTGGAATGAAACAAATTGTGTGTGTGTGTGTTTTTTTTTGTAATAATAAAACATGCGTTTTTTGTTCTAATATAAAGTTTTGGCCGTGTTTATGTTTTATGATCGCAGAGAAAGTCGTTGACCCTTAAGTGTCTTTCAAGATGTTCGAAAACAAATTGAACTTGAAATGGACTGAATTCGTACAAAGGTTAGAGAAATTCGTAAATAGGTAAATGTACGAAATCGATTGCTGATCTTGTATTTTTGTTGTCATTTCCCACCAGAGTGGAATGGCAACACATCTCAATCACTCAGACTGTACATCTCAATTATCATCTAGACCAAATTTTCGCATTTAGTCATATACATACGTGTAAATTCGGACATTTGGTCAAAATTCACTATTTGTGTTATATTTCATATTTGCCAATGCGATCTTTAGTAGAACATATTTACTTGTACATACATACATATGTAGTTTTGTACATATGTATGTACATGTCATGTGTATATCAGAATGTTTTCATTATTTTGTGTGTTTTTTGAGAAAATATCACAATATTTTGACAGATTTCTTTCGAAGAAATAATAACGAACAGGAAAATTCAAATAACACGTTGACACTATTTTCAAAAACTTAAAATATACACACCTACATACGTCGATGATAATGCAATGTTTTTTGAAAATTAAACACACATATTTTCCATCGAAAGATTTGAAATTTGTGTACACACGTATTTTAAGCCAAATTTCGAAAAATATCAAACCCACTGAGAAAATAAACAGATTTTCTGCCTGAACATTTTGACAATAACCTCTAGACATTTGTAATGAACTATTTTAATTGCAAGCGATATCCGTGGGGACTTAATGAACAGATGAACTTGAATTTGGATAAATTCGGAAAAATGATTGCATTAAAAATTGTGTTGCTCTTCTGCTTCTTCTTGTAGACTATAATATTTGCGTAAATCAAAATAATATTTTCCTCTAGACGTGTATATTTAATTGAGCGAAAAATTCAAAAAAAAAAACATAATTGATTTACAGTCGAACCTCGACTATACGACCGGGACCAGATGTATTTCTGGTTAGTTTAACCGGAGGTGGCTGTCCTACATTGACTCATGTAATGTGCGAGGACCATTGAAACATGGGACGGACAATATTCACCAACTTGTATTAAAAGAGTTAAGAATGATCCTATTCCAAGAAGGAGAACGATCCTACAAATTTAAACCTACTCAAGCTGAGAGCTGGTCGTTCAGTAATGGGTTTGATTGGAAGGCCGTGATATGGTAGGGTGTGTATGACTACAACACAGCCGAACCCAGGTTCAAAAACTCGTAAGGCCAACAAACATTCTTAGCTTTTACGAGTAAGAGAGTAACTTCAAAGCCATGTAAAACTTCTCTAGAAAATCATTAGCGGTTTGGAGCTGGCTTCAAACAGTTGGTCCCGGTCAGAGAGTATACAAATTATATCGAGCTGATTCAAGAGAAGTTCCCCTTCAGATCCTTCATGAAATGTTAAAGGAAATAGGTTACATTAGCTATCGAAGCATTCCTCGCATGGGTCGTCTCTTAAAATAATCCTAGGTTTCACCTTTTTTTAACCAACCCGTCGACGAGATCAATGAGTGAATTCTACCCACATCCACTTTGGAGAGACATGTTAAGTCCACAAAACCCAGGCTATGGCAGAGAAGGTGTTCGGTTATCTTCTCTTTTTTTTCATCGTAGCAACCGATCTATGGGATCTACAGTGCATGTAAGCCCAGAGGCCAGTGATGACCACAATAAGGTTTCTCAGATGGAATTTTGGCAGATCATTCGCAGTCGGCATCCAAATGAGACCAGAATTTTCTGGTTTCCAGTTAGGTTGGTTCCTTTCTCCACGTATCTTCTGCAATCAGATTAACTTTCCGTGATATCACCGATTTACTCTCAGAGATGGGGATGCCACAACTACACCAACTTGAGTTCTGGGTAGCGCCAGCATTCGCAAGGGCATCAGCCGTACAGTTATCAACAATGTTGTTATGCTGATGAACCCATACAAGGGTAACCGAAGTACGTCTTATTATCTCATCCTGAAACATCCGGGCTTCCTGGTCCATGTTTGAAGTGATGAAGACATTCTCTAGGGACTTTATGGCTGCCTTACTTTCAGTAAATATGAAGATATCTCTGCATGATATCCCATGATTCTGAACTTGTCGTGGATCAGTATCCATTGCTATTATTTTGGCCTGGTAGTTTACAGAAAAGTTTCAAATTCAGTTGATCCGATTAGATTCCACAAACAACTCGTCTTGGCTATTGATCCTTCAGTTAATTAAGGATGGCATTCCAAGGCGGCAATAGTTTGAACAATCTGGTATCTTCGGCACAAAACTTGGATTAAATCTTAATCGTGCATGCCTGTTCATTGAACCAGTCTATCATAATTATCTGACATTGAGCTTGCAGTTACAATTCCTGTTCTGGTGGAATATAAGATTAGCCCAAGTCCAGCCTGCTCATCGGCTATATCGTTACATGGATATTCCTGTGCCCTAATTAAGATTGTTATCAAATTGCTAGGCCATCTTGGTAAGGGATGTGAGGCAGTTGTGAGTTCTCGACTGTCGGAATACAAAAATGAGCTTAACATCCAGATGTACTTATGGATGTATTAAATCCCTTACCCTAATCCAACAGAACAATGCAGCATTTATCTGTGGTCATAATGAGACGATGGTGGAATCCTATAGAAACGTAAAAGTCGCTCTTATGGACACATATAAACCATAAATCAGCCAGACTGTTACTGGGTTTTGCCCAACAGAGACTTAGCATTCTTACAGGAGTGGTTAATCGTATGGGTATAACTCAGGAAGACTACAGTGCAAGGATGCAGAAGGCGAACAGTCACTAGAATATTTGGCATGCCCCTGTCCAGGTCTACAGGAACAACGACTCGCTTATCTTGAGTGAAGATTCCTTCACGACCTTAAACACCTGGTCAGTGCTTCCTCTGACTTCCTTAACGAAAGTCAACGAAAGTGACAATTGGTTCGCACAGGGATGTGGAGTCGACCCAATTTCTCGTCTACGACTCCCGCATTTTGAAAAAGCTCGACTCCGACTCCGACTCCGACTTCCGCAGTTCAATAACAAAATTTCGAAAATTCTATTTCCAACCACTATTCCTATACTCTATATCACACTGAGATGCATTTGTATATGGATTCGAGGCCTTTAATCATCATACTCCCCCTTCTTCTACTTGCGCATTATAAAGAAAAGTCATTATAGAGAGAACTTCGTTATTGAAAAGTTCGACTGTATTATAATTACAAGCCACTGAACTAAACCTAATGTTGTCTTTTTTTTCTAAAACAGATATTCGTTTTATAAAAAAAAAAAAAAAAAAAAAAAAAATAACACCGAGATTTTTTTCAGAAATCCCTACGCTTATGAAAAAAAATCCTTTTTTCCCTACACCCACTTTTTTCCACCCTACATTTTTCCCTACGAAACTTTTTGAACTTTTCAAAACAATAAACTTTATTTTACTTGTATATTAACTTTATATTTAACTTGTAGATTTAAATTTTGGTACAAAAAATTCAGGTTTATTTAAAAAAAAAAAAAATCATAAAAATAAACTAAAAAAAACATAAAAAAATCAAAAATAACATAAAAATAAACTGAAAACAATATAAAAAAATAACAAATATTATGAAAAGTAATAGTTCATTGGTTTGAAATTACGAGATGTACATTTGAAATGTACACTGTTAATTACATTAACTTGTAAATGAGACCTAATAATGCAAAAGGAATTTAATATTTCATGGCTTAATTTGTTTCTTTTTTTGTACGTACATCAGTAACAATAGAAAATATCCTTTCCGCGTCTGCATTAGCATGTGGTAAACTTAATACAACTTTTGTAAGTTTTGCAAAAATTGGAAAAATTAAATTGTCATTGAAATTTTTTGATTTGCAGACTTTAGACCAAAATGGTTCAGTATCTAATTTGCACAATATTTGTTTATCATATTCAGAAAAGTTATATTAAAAAGTTATCCATTCTTGGGTTAGTAAATTTAAGTCAATTTTATACTTATCACATAACAATTTAAATTGGTAAACGCTTTTGTTATTTTTTCCAATGGCTACTTCAGGATTTAAAAATTCCATTTCTTTGAAAATAGACTTATCAAATGATAAGTGGCAATCTTTTCTGAGTTTCTTCAAGTGCAGTGATGTAGAATTGTAGACAATCAGATTTTATCTGATGAGAACTAGTTTTTGAAAACGTTTTCAACAATTCTTCACATTCACTGCCAACATAAACGTCATCTATTGCCAACGAAACCTTATGACACAATCGGTCTTTAGGCATTACTTTTTTTATAAAATGTTGACCAAGTTTAAAAAAAAAATTTTGGGATTCTGAGTGTAATGCATGGACCAATATTTTTTTAGATTGAAACAGTGCATTTAATGTGTTAAAATAATTCAACACCTAGTTCAAAAAGTAAGCCTTATTGCACTCATTTGTAAGTTCAGCTAGTATAACGTCTGCGGATTTTAATTTGTTCTGCTTGGTTCCATATTTAAAATATTCTGTTAGAACTGGCCAATTATCCAATATCCTTTCGATACATTTTCGATGGGAGAGCCACCTGGTCATTGATGTTCTTAATATTTTTCTTTTTTCCTCGTTCATCATTTCTTGGAACTCCTTCAACTGAGAACATCTCTTTGAACTGCAGAAATATATGCTCCAATTTGTCTTACCAAATCTTCGGGAGCTCTTGGTAACATTAGGCAAGATTTGTTTGCTATGATGGTGGCATATACATTTTATAGTTATTGCGTCGGGATTATCCCTTAAAAGTCTAGAGGCGAATGAATTGAATGAATTGACCAACCATAACCTTAGCACCATCGCAACAGAGTCCAATGATATTATCAAATGGAATGTTGTAAGACAAAATACATTTTTTAAAAAGGTCATAAAGTGCTTCGGCAGTACAATCAGCTCCCACGGGAATTAACTCCAACAACTGTACAAATGTTTTCTCTAGCTCCTCGTCATAATACCTTACAAGAAGACACATCGTTTTTTTGAAGAAATATCAGTGCTTTCATCCACTGGCACAGAAAATTTATATATTTGAAGCTTTCCGATGAGACTTTCCTTTTCTCCGTCCGGCGAACAATGCGACGACGAACAATTTTAGCGGTGAAAAAAATACAAATCAAAAAAAATCCCTACAAATCAATTATATTAAGAAATCTTTCCCTTTTTCCCTACAATTCTGACGTGTACATGAAAATCGCCGATACACGTGTATTTTTATTTTGTATCCCCTTTCCGAATATGTGCATTTGGTTCATAGGACCGAAAAAAATCTATTTTTTGTAACACGGTGTAATAATCAAGAAAAACAAATTTATTAACATCAATTTTGGATTTATGTAAAAACGATTGTCGCTTTCAAAATTCAAATGGAGAAATGTCAGTTTTCGATTGTTTTTCCATTCCGGGCAATTGATATTCCCCGTTAATGGAAATTCGAATTATCGAGGTTCGACTGTAAATACCATCTAAAGAATTTAACAAGAGAGTACACGATTTAATACTGAAATAATTGGACAATTAAACAAGCGATTTACCGTATACGTAAACATTGTGAAAAATGTATACCCTACACCACTAGGCGGCAGTTAGTTTCATGCCAGATGTATGTATGTGTACGATACTGAATATTGCAAGAATTTCACCATTTTCTTTGTATATATTTAATATTTGGCGGCTTCACTTCGTTATTATTCACAATAAATAAAAACGTCTTTATTGACGCAGCATCAAAAACAAATCTACTGTAAGGTTTCGAAACGTGCACGCTGAAAAATACGTCTTTTTTTTGTTTACACACAAGTAAAACGCGTGTTTGTTGTTTGTATCAAGTAAAGCTTATTTCCTTCTACACAAAGCTTATTTGGATGTAAATATAACTCGTTTGCTATTAGTATTACATATTTGTGTATAAGCAATAGCGTGTTTGGGAAAAACAGACAACGAACTTATTAAATTCAACAAAGTACAACATTTGGGTGCGAATAAGTGTGTATTTGCAACTGTTTTCATAATTTTTTTTCTGCATTTACGCTCTTTAAAATAAAAGCAATACCGAGAGAATGAGATGAATTGTTATCTAGAAATTCACAAATTGAAAAAAAAAAATAAAAAGTAAGTCAAAAATGCATACATATACATTTGATATTTATCACCTACAAACAAGTTTATATTTGTGGTATGGAAAAATATATATATGTTTGATGCGAACTTGTTTGCTGAAATTTGTTAAAATGGCCATTTTTTTTCAGCGTGTGCCAACTACTTATTTACCGACCTTCTTCAACTCCCGTGAATTCGTAAGTTTTAAGACGATAAAACCCACAATTACAATTGAAAAAAATTTTATAACATCCTATATGAATTAATTTGTTGGTAGTATTTTATACCCGGGAAACCCGACGGATTATCCCGGGAATCGAGAAGTAAACAATTGGAACGTATTCCCGCCTTAAAAACCCTAGTCCAAACTTAAACAATGGCAACGTCGCAACCTCATTTGCGCTCAAATTTCGAATGTACGCGTTTCGTTTGGTTTGGGTGTTTTGGAACTTGTACCACAGTTACCTGTTTAACTCTGTAGCATTCTGCAGAAAGAGCTTTGGATGGATCGATGTGGTAACTGAACCGATTTAAAATATATTGTGCAGATCTTCATTCTTATCGGTCAGTGCTTGTGGAAAGCGACTTTGTATTGTGGTAAATATGCCTTTTAGTTAAGGATAATTGTAACACCCTGTATCTCTTATGTATATGGTTTTCCAATAAGGACTTTTTTTTAAATAAAACGCCAACCATTTGGGTGTTTTTTATTGGGGTATAGAACTTTAAGTTGGCATCACTTTTTTAACTGGCGGCCATTTTGTCAGCTGTCAAGTGATTAATATTTAGTTTGGTTTGCCATTTCATCATGAACAGGTTGACAAAAGAACAACGCTTGCAAATCGTGCAAATTTATTTCGAAAGTAATGGTTCAGTTCGCGAAGTTCACCGCAAGCTCCGTCCATTTTATGCCATTACATCCACAAAAACTGACTGTTTGGTGTGGTCTATGGGCTGGTGGAGTCATTGGGCCATACTTCTTCCGAAATAATGCTGGAGAGTCAATTACCGTTAATGGAGACCGGTATAGAGCCATGATAACCGACTATTTTGTTCCCGAATTGGATGGCATGAATGTGGATGAGTTGTGGTTCCAACAAGTGGTTGAAAATTGGACCTGTAGAATTGGCTTTATTCGAGCCAGGCGCGGCGGCCACATGCCCCAAATCATATTTAAACATTAATGGCATAAAATTATCCTTCCAATAAAGCCAAATTGATGGGCATTAAAACGATTTTTTTGTGTTTTATTTCAATTCGAAGTTCTATACCTCAATAAAAAAACACCCTTTTCTTAAGCGTTACAAAAAAAAATGTTTTTTGAACTGAAACATTAAAAAAAAACGATAACCACTTAAAAACAAAAAAAAAAATGTAGGAAAATCTGAGAATTAATAAAAATCTATTTTTTAAAAAATTTGACGTGATACAGACATTTCCACGAGTCTGCCTGCAAAAAATCAGCTCGATTGGTTTAAAAAAACGTGTACATGAAAATCGCCGATACACGTGTATTTTTATTTTTTCCCCTCTTTCCGAGTATGTCCATTTGGTTCATAGGACAGAAAAAAATCTATTTTTTATAACATGGTGTTATGAATGGAACTCGACTTCGCATATATGGCTACCGCGGGAACGATTTTTGGGTCCCAGTTTTCGATGACTCGGTCTCACATTTCCGCCGTAACGGCCTCTATTTCGCGTCCAATGTTGATGACTTTGAGATGCAATTCATCATCTTGGCGCATCTTCTCCAGAGCCCAATCGGAGAACGTACGTCGTGCCAAATCCATCGACTGTCCATCGACTTCAATTATTGAGTCAGTTTGATCTTGTATGGGTGCAAACCAACATATTTGTCTTGGCGGCATCGACTGACTTGGATCGTTTGCTACAGACTTCGACCAACCCGTTGTCACACTGGCACTGCACCATCAAACAATTAATATGTGGACTCAAATTTGTCTACTAGGGCGAGAATAACGAAAGAAAATTGGAGTTAACCTTCTTAAAGTTGCCGACTCCGAATTTCGATAGTAAATTTTTACAATTTACATATGTTGTTCGTTCGTGTATTTTACCATGATGAAAGTGTTGAGTTTACTGACTGAAAGGAAAGTAACAGTTATATGATCAGTGAAATAGTGCGTTCACAAATTAAATTCAAAGTTGTCAAGTACGTATTGGAAAACCCTTTACATAGATACTTCTGTAAATAACTTAATAACTTGATTATAATACAACAATAGCAAACCCAGGGACGACATTGTCCAACTTTTCCCGAACGTTTACTGGTCCGGAGCGTTTTACTACGTCAGTCTTTAGTATCCAGATCATATCAAATGCGACTTTGAATGGGGAGCTATATAAAAAGAGGACCCAACTCTTCCAGTTTATTAAAAACTCAACTTCAACGGATGTTTACAAATTCCTTCTTCCGAACTGCTCGTTGCTTGCAACACTAAACGAAATAGGTCAATTAAAAAAAAAATAAATGTAAAAAAAATAAACATCTACCCCCGTATTTATAAAAAATTTAAAAATATTTGTTAAGAACAATTTATGAAAATACAAAAGAAAAATCACACATTTTTCTTAACAAAGTTGTTTTAAATTTGTATGAATACGAGGATTATTAATAGATATTTTAATGGTATCTGTTCACGCGGAATACGCGGCTATCCAGGGTCTCTCATCCGTTCATTGTAAAGTGTCCGGTTGACCGGATGACTCACTATAGAGAAAATTCGTTCTTCAGCCGTACTGTTCGCATGTGGAATAATCTTCCAACAAGTGTTTTCCTGCCTGCTATGACATTATCAAATTCAAGGCAAACATCAACAAACACTACTCCCTCTTTCCTCCCTCCAATATCCTTCTTTCCCATCGCTAACACAGTGCATTGCATTTAAAAAAAAAAAAGCCAGCTATAACAACTAATGATTTTTGTAGAGAAGTTTCAGCAGAGATAACTTTCTTAATCGTAAAGTCGCATTCTTACCAGGATGCGAACCAACGTTTGCTGAGTGGTTGACACTTTGCGGGTTAGTTTAGGTCGTGGCTGTCGTGCATCGGCATTTAATGAATTTTCTCCAAAAAATCTCTAAATATGCAGGAAAAACATTCTTCGGAAATTTTGTCTCGAAAAGAGAATGAGGACTTGATTTCCACAAGATTAAATAGCTGTCCCGAAGATCACAAAACACGCAATTAAATTCATTTTACTGTGATTGATGAAATCCTCGGTTCCAGTGCACGATCAGCGATCCCAATATCACTATACCTTGGAATCATCCGAGGTATGCTCGAGATTAAATGTAGAGAAAATCGTACAAAACCAAACACAGACGAAGTATTGGGAGTATTCCACTTACCTATCCCAATTGAATGACGGAATAATATTACGGCGCCGTGGAAAATTTCCCCCATCAATGTCGACAGCAGTCAAAGAAAATATGGGGCAACAAACAACGCTCCCACAAAACCCGTGGTACGACTACGTGTGCAAATTAGCAACCCATAGCGCAACGCTGCATGGTGTAGCAATGTGATCTGTAGCGCAAGATGATAAGTGAAGAAAAGCAACTATACCGGCAAAACTTAAGGGAAATGGAATTGCGTGAATGTGAGAAATGTGTGGTATTCGAGTAGAAATGATGACGACAATTCAATCAAAATATGAAACATCGGACTGAGGGCAATGACAGTAGAGTGCATGCAAATCACTGTCGTTCACTCTGTGGAAGACTTGACTCGGTCTCTCAAATTTACTTGAAAGCTGAGAGCTCGTTTTCGGTGGTTTCACATTTCATATATGAAAGAAGTTTCAGATAGCTCCTTTGGAGCATCCTGCACCTTGGCCATTTTGCTATTCCAGTTCATCTTCGTCCACTTTTATAGTTGTGAACCTGTTAGCTTGTTTTGTTGTCGCGTTGACTTCTTCGAACCCACAATCCCCACGCTGATAGACAAGCACTCTAGCAACTCGCCTACCGGGGTGCTTTAAATGTAGTACTTCTATTCAGAATGACGTTGACTGACACAAACACTTCTATTCATATAGGAAGGATCTATCCAAACCCATAACATTTTTCGGGTGACATTGACATCAAGAAGAGGGGTAATAGATCTGAAACTGCTCCTTTGGCCGTTATAAAAAGTGGAGTAGGAAGACAACTACACGAATTGCGTCCACGCCATAGAGTTGAGGCTGGCATTTGCATTTCAACAGTAGTGGCTGAATTCCGATAGCTCGGATCCATAATCAGCAAAACCAATGATCTTGATCACGCTCTACACTACGCAAATAAACCTGTCCTCAGTTTTGTTTCATTGTGCCGTCGACTGATTGCATTGCATTAATGAAAATAAGTTATGAGTGTTATTTTTGTATTTCTCCTTCTGCTTATCAGCTGAAGGGCAAGACATATAACCAATGATTCGATTTCAATACCAATCAGGTACATCTGTTTTTTTCAATGTCGCATTTACAACACCCCCAGCATGGTGGGGTGTGAAAGACTTTTTGTAGGAAATTGTGATTGCATTTTTTTCCTAATAACAAAAAACACTCATATCATTAACAGTGAAAACCAAATTGGATTAAATAATTTTCCATTTGTTCATTCTTTTCTTTTATTCTACGAAATCATGCGTAGTCAAAAGCAAAAATAAACATTTAAGCGATTGTTGTCTTGGCCATAACTAACCCGCAAAATCAAGACAAAAAAGAAACAAATTTTAATAAGAACTCAAATCATCTTAGAAAAATACACACTTTCGGGGTTACACTGAAAGAAATGCTGGCTGATTGACTGAACGAATTTCTAGAGTAATTTCGGCTTCCGACGATGGCATGTGATAAGTGGACAGTTTTTTGTAATATAACCTTTTACCAATGAACCTACGTGGCGCCGATTTTTTTTTATTTAAACTGTAAAAGTCCTCTGACCAACTTTTGTTACTGATTTTCCCTTGAACTTTTCACCGATTCCCGTACTTTTAAAACAGGCTTCCAAAATGAATATGTTTCTATTTCAGTACTTTTATGGTTTTGTAATTTTTTCTTATCCCTGCTGAAGATTACCAGCTCTGTCATCGATCATCTGTTGTTTGTTTTAATAATTTTTATATTTGAAATTTGATTTACGACCAATTTGTTGTTAATTTTGTTTGGATTTTTAGTTTGAGTTTGTGTGCAGTAAGTTCTACAATGTTTTCTATTGGTTGGTTGGTCTGAAGAGGGCATGGTAATTTGCACTTGCCTTTTGAGGCGGCGTAAGCCTGAATGAGTTGGGAAACCCTGCTTTAAAAGAACGGTGGCGCCAAGGCGGTTAATGTTGTCTTAAAAGACCAGCTCAGAAAAGTTCAAATAAATTTTTAATACATTTTTACATTTTAAAAAGAAATAGAAACACAAAATATAAAAAATATTTTCCTATCTTAGTAAAAAATTTAACGGCAAATAGCCCTTATTTCCATACAAATGCATGTAAACGTATAGGGGTCTGGCCAGACACCATGTGCCAGAACTAAGGGCTCAAAATATGTGCCTGACGAAGGGTTAAAAAAAAAATTACCAAAAATTTACTTAGGTTTATGCCCCAAAAATATTATAAAACACTATTTTATTCATGTGGCTGCCTCGGATACCCTCACAGTAGCTCACCGTTAACTGTACAGCAGCATTTTTTCATTAAAAAATCGGCCAATGATACCACCTCACAAAATCCGAATCAAACTGTCACTCTGTGAAGATGCAATGGCTTCCCGACATTAGGGTGCGGGTTTTCCGATCCCCAGATGTGATTAACGTAGCCGCCGCGATGAAAATGCGCATCATCAGTACAGCTGATATGTCAAGCAAAACCGTTGTCCCCTTCGAGCTGCTCTAAGACACAAACTGAGAAGAGATCACGAAGGGGATGGCCGAGTGTCTTCAATTGTTGAATTAGTGAGTCCGTTTCGGATTCATAGTCCTTGACCCAATTTGTGTGAAAGCATAGCTTTCTACTTCACGGCAGAAGTGATGTGAGAATCCAGTAAATACTCGGTGAGTATGTCTCATTAGCAGTTGCATTACCGGGTAATGACATGGCATTACCCTCAACATGAAGTCTCAGAAAAAATAATACCTTAAACAGTACATGGTTGTAACTTTTTTAAACTTCATAATTTTTCGCTCTCATGAAACTCACTTTCTCAGGGGATCGAGAATGACCAAATGCTGCTCTTAACAATATGAAAGAAAAGCGTTCAATATAACCAAAACGTGAAAATTGACAAACCTTTTGTTGGAGTGATGGAAAATGTTTTAAATATTTCTGCAAACTAGAAGAATTCAGGAATGTGTTCAATTTGGGGGACAAAAGAAAAATATGACCAACCGAAGTGATGCGAAAAGGTATCGAAGTAATGTTTTCGACCAAAACATACAGCCTGTGACAAGATCTCGAACAACAAACAGCTGATTCGTAACTTCGAAATCAGCTGTTTGCCGCTTAGAAAACATGCGAACATTGTCGTTCCGTTGTTATACGACATCTAGGCATAGGCTGCTACTTCAGAGCCGATATCTTATTATTTCGCTGCGAAGATTATAACTCAGATTGAATGAATCTCAATGTTGGTGTCGCCTGATCTACTTTGTAATCGTAATAGGCTTGGGGTACACAAAAGACTATTGTCTACTGCCATTTTTTTCCGAGTGTGTTGTGTTTTTTTTTAAATTTTTTTCAGGTGTATATTCGAAATGATAAACGTAAATTTAAAAGGAAATGTTCACGCTAATTCTTTTAACGAATTCGATGAATAAAAAGGGGTAATAACACTGAATATATATTAACTTGACATATATATACGACTATATGTGTGTAAATTATGTACATATAATTATATATATATATATATATATATATATTGTTTAAACGTATGCAAACACATACCAGCCTACATACTCAATTGAATGAGGAAAATGTTGAAAATCATCCGCAACACAAACATTTTCTCACTTTTCCAAACAAAACAAAAAACACAAAATACAACAAAGTTTTTCCGTATTTCGTATTGGGCGTTTATTTGTGCGCTGCTCCTCAAATAAACAACAAACAAATCATAGTACATACAATAACAAAAACATATGCATAATAATTTATTGTATTGTATTTATTTGTGTTTGTTACTTTTTGTTGTTTGATTTCATTAATTTTGCAGAATCCTATCAAAACTTTTCATATCTCTGGTTATTTAGATTTCGGCCAACAAGAAAAACATAAATATTTAGGGCTACGATAGCTAAAGTATAACAAATTATTAAATAATATTTTGTTAAAGTTTTATACAATTTATTTCCGCTCAAAAAAGTGAAGAAAATATTAAGAAACTGCTTCTTTTTTTTTGTTGGCAACAATTGCGGAATATTTTACTTACGCCGCCTTAGCTGGTGTCCCTGGATGCTGCTTAAGTAATTGCAGGCGGTTGACAGAAGATGTGGGTCAATTAAGACGTCATTTTTTACATTCATTTTATTTTGTGACATTTATTCCATTTAAAATAAAGAAATTGACCATGAACGAGGTTGTTAAAAATAGCCGACGAAAAGTTTAGTTGATTTGGTTCATGAGTCAACCAATAAGGCGTTGTTAAAGAAATTTCATGGGATCGTATCACACCGTAAATTCAAAAGGGTCCTAATTCAAAATGGTTTTTCATAAATTAATTAATCTCTAACTACTGCAACATTTCTTTCACATCACTATCTTCGTTAATTGGAAAAATACAGTTATGTCTATTTTGATGTTCGTTCTTTAGATATTGCAATCATTTTTACATAAACATTTTTTGTATATATCCTGAAAATTTTAGAATATTGAGTTGTGTCGCTTTTGTATTTAGGTTCCGATATGTAGACCTTCATATGAAAAATCTTTACCTTCTTCCATATAAAGCTGCCAACAGACGATATGTTTTTTTTTTTACATATTGCTCATTTACTTGAATAGTGGCATAATCCAAAATTCACTTTCTATATTTTTGCTTTACAAAAAACTGTAAATCTCTAATTTAAATTGACTTTTGGACTGCTGAGTATGACACATTCATGTCTCAGGTCTCTATATTATTGAGATAGCCTATAGTTCTATTTCAATTATTGGCAAGTAGGACGAAATTGTCAATTTTAAACGGCTCTCCTGGAAAAATCCTTATTTGAGTTATGTCACTATTCAAGTAAATGAGCGATATGTACTGTCACTTTTTGTATCCATATGTAATTCCGTATGTACATATGTCAAAATCGTCGTTTTACATACGATTCATAATATTTGCTATCACACTTGCATATGTATTTTCGTATGACATAACCGCTAAACGTAAACAAAAGCTGACTTTTTAATGTGTATTTTTCAAAAACAGCTGTTTTGTTATGTTTGTAAGATGAAAATAGAGCGCGCTCTAAACGAAAAAATTACATATGTATTTTGCATATGCACTGTTTCATATGTATAAGACGATGTGTACAACTTTTACAGATGGAAAATTGGACAGTACATATGTAAAAAACATATCGTCTGATGGCAGAAGGTTTAGTCTTTTGTGGCCGTCTATAATAATAACCTGTCTTATGTGAAAACGTCGAACAGAAAGTTGAATCCCTTTTGAAAACATTTTAACAAATCGTGTTTCCATTTTTCCAATTGGACTTAAATGGATAGAAGGTAAATATGATGTAATCCACAAAGAGCTTCATTGAATCATATGGTATTTTTGTTAATTTTAAATTAAAATAAAAATACTAACTAAAGTTGGAAATCGGTGGTGATGATTGGGAATAGTCGGGTATCCCACTCTATTGTCTTCCTTTAGCATTGCCGTAATGTTGGTTGTATGTCCTTGTCCTATAGATATTTTAAAGGTGTATAACGGATATCCGTCGTCTGGTCCCTGGTTTTAGGACCTTCAGCCATGAAACGCGGCTTTCCAGGAACTCTCATCCGTTCGTTGTTGAGCATCAATGACTCTACTATTTGACGGGCTTTTTCTAGCTCACGACATTATTTTCACACATACGTTGTCTTGGTTTATGGCACGTTATTAACAAGACAGCTATGGTTGTTTTTATGATTAAGAGGGAATGCGGCGATATAGTTTTCATTTCACTCAAAAAATACAATTCCAAACGGTATTTTATTTCAAAAATAAGCTGGATTGATGCGGAGGAAATTATTTTCTTATAAAAGAACTGAAGTATTGTCATATACACGGAAATACCCAGCACGAAAAAGTTGCCGACATTTCTTTAAGATTATCTGCACAAGCATCCGATTTCTGTCCGTCTTTTTTACAAAAAACGTGTGAAAGGGTTGACAGAGTTCTGCAAAGATTCGTCGGGGGAAATTCGGTAACTTGTGCAGATTAAATTCAGATGTGAAATCTGAGGGAAATTCTTAAAATGTTGCCGAACGGTCTAAAAGAAATCTGAACATTTTTTTTTCTTAAATTTGCATTGTTTTTAAGAAAAATCGTGCAAAAGTCTCATACTCTTTGCCGATATGTCGTATAGAATTCTGTAATCTTTTCGGGATCAAAAGCCGTTAAAAAATCTTGACGACATTTCTGCATAGCCTATTTCTAGAATTCCTAGACATTTCGTAGCGAATTCTGAACAAAATCTGTTAGATGTGTCGGAAGACATCAGATATTGTGCAGAATTTTCTGATATCAGACAAAGTCGGAATATCAAACAGAACGCTAACAGACATACTACATTTAAAAGCGTTGATTTGAACAAAATGTCTCTCGCTAAAACCATTCACATTTGCGAAATCGAATGGGTCCACTTAGCTAACAATCGAGTCATTACTTACCCGAAATCTACTGCTAACAATGTGCCAGCACAGAATTTAATAAACCCAGATTCAATGCTGATTTTTTTAAAATATTTTCGCTTCAGGATGAAGGGCTTGCTCGCATGTCCAAACAATTGGCAGGTGATCCAAATCAATTTATTAGTGAGTGTCCCTATATATGTTTAGCATAATAATATTGTTTAATATATTCATATTTGAGCTGGGTTTTCGAAATATGTTGCTGCGGTTTCTGTCACGCCCCCTCCTTAACGACCTGGTACCAGTTTTTTTTTCTTCAAAAGTAAACATATTACGTTTTTTTATATTTGTTTTTTATTTGCATTTGTTTTAATATTTATGTATTATTTTCTATGGGTGTACATAGAATAGAGTTTAGTAATATTTAGTTCTTTTTTAATTGTTTTACTAATATAATCTTTGAATTAGTTTACATTTATTTTCTTTTTGTTTTTAATATATTAGATTAATGATTTTGAATAATATAACCTTTCAATATTTATATGTATAGATGGTAAATTATATTATTTGCATACACTTTTAATGTTTATAAATCTTAAAACTAAAAACACTCACACAAAATATCATGATTTTCTTTCAGTTTTTCCATAGTCGAACTAAAACTAAAGACACGAAAATAAACTTAAAAATTATAAACACAAATATTCGTTAAATTTGAAACAAACCAAAAAATAACTGAGACACGGATAAAATGGTTTAATGTTTTCTTGTTTTATTATATTTTTCTTTCTTCTTTTAGTAAAAAGACATAATTTTTGTAATTCAATAAGAAACGATTTACAATCATTCGTGTGTTTTTTTTTTGTATGGGAGTACAGTTTATGGTTAAACGGATTTCTAAAAAGATGTGATTGATGTTGGATTTTCCAAATTATAACATAAAATATCTGCTTAAAGCTTTTTTGTTTTCTAAATTAAAACTGCACTTAGTTTAAGTAAATGTACATTAACAATTTGAATGAAAACGTTCTTGTTTTTGTAGTAAAATTAATTTAGGGTACATTTTCTTAAAAAGTTTTATTTTTCCTAAGACGTGTGGTAAAGAGAACATGATGTTGGTAAATTCTGGAAATTTAAATTTTTTTCTATTTGAGTTTTGTAAAAATTTCAAAAATGATTTGTGTATAAAATGGAAACAAAAAATAGATCTTGAGATCTTGGAGACTCGACACAGAAGAGATATTTGGAGAAGAATGAGTAAAAGATCTGGAGGAATACCAGACTTATACTACGCCATTGCAGAGATAATCTTTTAATCCTGACAATTTAGATACGCTTCTCATTCGATTAATATAAATTGATTGGTATCAAATATCATGTTTACACCAGAAGTTAAATCCGAATTATACGCTCTCAGACTGGCAATACCGGAGTAAATATCTATAAAATTCCATTGAGAAGGCAACTTTGTAAACTTTAAGGTGTTAGCTCAGAGTTTGGCAAATCGCGACGCAAACCCTCACTCCTAGTGACGTGGAACGTTTGATTATCCTTACAATTGAAATACAATATATTCAGACGACTGACAATTGCAAACATTATCGTTGCGGAAAGAAGTTGAAAAACATTCCACTGTGATTTAAACTGTAAGGTATACCAAAGGTCAGGCGTACAGAAAGTTCAAAGCTTTTTCCAAAGAAGTTTTCGATGTAACATTACTCTAAGCTTTAAAGTATTACATGCTTTGGTAATTATCGAAATAATTCTAGTTATACTCAATCAAAGTAATGAAAAGTCCACACTGAAGTCTTTCAAAGCCGCCACAAGGTTTCCCAATGGTTTATAATTCAAACAAATAGATTATGTAACCACACAAATTTGTATAGAATAAAAATCGAGCTGTCACCTTGTACAGCATCAACTGTGTAGGCTTTAGGCGTATTCATTCTGCTGACAGTGCTTCTGCCAACAGACGTTGCTCTTCTTTAACATTAGAAAAATCTCTTCAAATCCTGTAATCACCCTTCCTCATTTTTCTCAATTTACGATTCTAAAGCTTTTGTCTACTCTCTTGGAAAAAGAGGATATTTATTGTATAATACTCATCTAAATTACTCTTAGCTCTCGTTGAACTTAACTTCCCACGAAATTACTACATCATATGTCTACTCTTAGAATTACGCACAATATCTCACAATTTTAGTTTTCTTCTTTTTTTTTTTTTTGCTATTTACACAGGTTTTGGGAATTTTCTGTTAGCCATAATTTTCCTTTTTAAAAATTAACATTGAAGGCTTAAATTTTCATAGGCTGTAAAATACAGAAAAAAAGTCGAAAGTGTCACTTTCGTAAATATGTGAAGAGATTTGATGAATTGGCATGAGTTTAAAAAAAGAACTGAAAACATGTTGTTTTTAATGATGTACCTTAAGGTTAATAAATAAATGCTCTTTTTTTTCTAATAAGAAGAGAAGCTCTGGTATTTTCTTTTTGATTCGTTTTAAGGAAGTAATAAAGCTTGGTTTTTTCAAAAGCTTTTTCTACGAACTCAATATGTTACGTTCTCCTAATCAAATTAAGGTACAAAGCAGGATTGAAAGCTTTTAAACCAAAATTTATATTTTCTTAAAACGGTTAATAGCCCCATCTTCATCGGGTAGACCCATCTTCTCGTAGACATTTTACAAGAGAGAAAGAGAGAGAGCAGTCAGCTATTTCAGATTAGACTACATTAGAATATAAGCTGGTGCTCTACCTCCGCTCTCCTTAATCTCGTAATCCTTCTTGATGCTCTCTTCGTGAGTATTTTTAGTTTTGCTTTTTATTTCAATGCCTCCTTGGCTCTTTGTTCCCATTCGGCTCTCCGTTGATGGATGCCTTTAAATTCGCCCACTGTGGCCGAGCGTTCAATTGTTTTGCTAATGATGGTCGTTGAACTGTCGGTTTTCGTCGGTGAACCCAGATCCGCCAATTTCAGTGAGGGCCGTTCCAGCGTGGTGGACTTTGTGGGTGAGGTCAGGCAGCTATTATTATTGCTGTTGTTGTTATTGTTGATGCGTTCCATTGACACATGCCTAAAGCCGGCTATTTTAATGGGTGGCAAAAAGCTTTTGTTACCATTAACCGGAGAATTGTTGTTGTTATTGTTAGTACTAGTGTTGTTGTTGTTGTTATTATTATTGTTATTATTTAAGGACAAGCCCGGAGTGGATACTTTTGCTGGTACATGACGGAAATCGGCCAACGAGTTGCGCTGACTGTTCGCAGAGTTGCCATTGCTAGAGGAATGATTGCCATGTGTCTGGGACGCTGAAATCTTTGAAATGGTTATGCCCTGTTCAGTATCCATTTTGGGCAATTTGTCCAATTTCTCCTCGCTGGCGGATTGATTTTCTTTATCACTGTCCACGCTGGGTGTGGATGAAGTGCTTGTGAATTTTTTCATGGTCTGGGGAGCTGAAGCAGTTGTACTGCTGCTATTGATGTTGTTGTTGACTCCCGATGTGTTTAGCATTTTATCCAGATCCTCATCTTTCACTTTAAGAGAACGTCTGGCAAATACCTTCATTAGCTCCGGCGTTGGATCAGTACTGACATTGCCGTTACTGTTGATGCTGGTGCTGCTGTTGGTTATCATAGCATTGCCATTCATGGATAGGTGGGAGGTAGAGGAAGCAAATGATTTTTTCCTCAAGACCACACCATTCTCAGTGGGGGAATCTTTTTGTTCGATTGATTCGGATTTCATCACAGATTTCCTGCAAATCTCTTCGTTTATCGATCTCTTGCGTTCGTATTTGATTTCCTCAACTTTCTTCTCCACCTTCGTTTTATCTTCGCTCATGAACAGGCGCCTTCTCTCCTGCAGCGACAATGAATTGGAGTTGGTGTTGCTGTTGTCGACGGTGGTGGTGGCTTTCGTATCCGGTAGCTTGAAGTGCAATTCCGGCTCTTGTCTCGGATCCCTTTCATTTATGGTGGGTGTGGGTGGGGTCGTTGGAGTGGCAGGCAGTGCCGGAGACATGATGGCCATGGTTTTCCTTAAGGGACTTTTTGGTGGCAGTCCTATGCACAGTTTCGCCTGTTTATTTATGGCTTCATGGTAAACAGCCGTGAAACGTTTCTCAAACTCGGGCGATGACCGTTCGTTGATGTCAACACTCTCCGAACTCAAACGGCGGAAGTCGTCATCCTTTTCCGGCGACGATTCTCGTGATTTGTTTGGTATGGCGATGGATGGTGTTTCCTTCATGTTCTTCGCCAAAACCACATGACTCTTGGATAGACGCATGGGATCCACTCGGTTCAATTGAATCTTCATGAACTCTGGAACCGCGGGCTTTGGATCCTGAACAGTTTCGACCACACTGGAAGATCTGCGTGTGGAGTTGTTTCTGAAACCGTTTGTATTGGCTGTCGCGGGAGTGGGGGCAGACTTCCGTTCTGTATCCTTCGAAGGTTCCAAGCTACCACTACTGCTGGCATAGAGAATATTTTGTTTATGCAACGCTTTTTCTCTGAGTGTAACGTTGGCGGTTGAAGGAGAATTGAGGACATTGTCCTCGCTTAATGATTTCTCCTTCTTTAGCAGCAATACAGTGGGCCGAACTCTTTCGGCAGTTACGGTGGTTTCAACTCTGCTTGACTGCTGCTCCTCGCTGAAGTTTGAGGACTTTCGTATGACGCTAATGAACGGAGATGTCATGAGCATATCAATGTTGGATTCAATTTCCGAAATATTTCGATTGCATGCGGCCGAAGGTGAGAGCGGCGGGCCCAAGCTAATGGGCGGCGCTATCAATTTCTGTGATGTTGACTTTGAGGTCAGTTGAGGGCCAGTTGTTGTTGTCAATACTACATTCTTATCATAGTTACTAAACGATTTCCGGTGCTCTCTCTCGGGCTTGATGAGTTTGTTATCGTTGATCTCGAAGCCCAATGAGGTGTGTTTTTCATCCACTGGCTCTGGGGGAGATGGTGACAAATACTCTGTCTCATTCAAGGTGAATTCCTTGTAGTAGGGAACTCTTAAGTTTAAGCTCAAATCCGGTAAACTGGGCATGTTGTTGTGGACCGTGGGAATACTGGGCTTATCGTCTCCATATGCACGGAAACTCTTGGACTTTTCGACCGATTTACGCGATTTTTGTTCATAGATTTGGACGCGCACCGGTGGAAGCAATTCACCTTCGGCTTCCTCCAAAGACACCAATGAAGTGTTCGTACTGGAGTTACGCCCGAATGAGTCATTCGATTTGGAGATCTTCTGTTGGAAGGCGGAAAGACCCACAATCTTAGCCTTCTTCTCATAGTGATGTTCCGGTTTAGAGGGTGACGTGTTCTGCTGTTTGGTAATCTCTCGGATTATCGATGTGGATTGGAAAACTTCATTGCCTGAAGACTTGGAGAGTACAGATTCCTTAGAGGTGGACAGCAGAGCGTCGTTGCCGGAGCTAGGCAAACTTTCGTTGCTGATATTCTGTGGCAAATAACGCTGACGTGCAGCAGGACCCGATTTGGGTTTGGAGGGCGATAATTCCTCTGGTTTCTTGTCATCTTTGGCTGTCAGTACTGTGGTTGATGTCATCGACGGTGCTGTCAGGAAATTTCCAGCCATCGGACTAAAAGCACTCCGACTCTCACTCTTGAACTCGTTCTTATGTTCCCGATGTTTCTCTTCGGTCGAGCTTATGTAAGAAAACTCACTCTGGGTTACGTCCTGTATAAAGGAGGAGGATGAATACGTTTTTGCCTCTGTGGCCATAGAGGAAGTGTATAGTTTCTTTGGTTCGTTCTGTTTAGCATCCCCCACATCGGCATCGTCGTCGCCGGCATTGGCTTTGGCAATGGAACGTTTCGAATTGCGATGCATAAGACGTCGAAGGAAACCGGATTCCTGAGTCTCCAAAACCGTTTCATTCTTATCGGTTACAGGTTCGGGTTTCTTTAATACTTCTGTTTTCTTGTTGGTCAACTCTTCAGTTGCCGTTTCTTTGGATTCAAACATGGCGGAGGCTTTGGCGGTCAGAGAGCGAAAACCGAAAATGCTGTTCGATGAAGATGTCGTCGTAGTCGCGGCAGCAGGGGCGGCGCTAATCGAAGTCGTATTCGTTTGATTTGATGTTATTGGTGTTGACGATGCTGAATATTTCGTAGCTTTTGTTGTAGTCGACGTTGTCATGGTCAGATTGGACTCCTTGAAGGCAGTGGTCTTTACACTAACACCAGAGCCGTGTTCTTCCATAAGTTTGGCAGCATTGACGCCCGGTGGGAGAGAACGTGTTTTAGCTTTGGCATCCAATTCTGAAATAGACAAACAATTACATTAGTTGCATACTAGAGCAATGGTGAATAGAATCCGAATACCTTTAACATCCATTAATTTCTTATTGGCAAATTTATTCAAATCCTCGTTGGCCTCTGGTATGGAAGTCTGTAATCAACGAAGATAAGTCATTATTAGTACAGCGGGCCAGTAGGTCCATGTTCGGAACTTACCTCTAATGTCCTTCTATGTTGCCGACTGGGGCCACCCTTCTTCTTTGGCGGTCTTATGGCCATTTTATGCTTGGCCGCCGAATGTGATAATCTTTGCCAGTCGGATGAAAACAAATCCACCTCATCTTTGGCCTCTGACATGTCACGATGTCTTAAAATATCCGATGTCACCGATATGCTCGACATGGTCGATGATCTGGAATATCGGGAGCGTTCCTGTACCATTTCTGTAGCCATCGAATTGTTGGCAGTCGATGTGGTCATGATCTCTTCACCGTCGGCGCTGTTCATACTCAACAGGCTGAGGGAGGAGACTTCACTTTGCTTCTCCATCGTTTGCTTGGTGAGCAGTGACGATGAGCCGACAACGCCGCTCGATTTGGCCACAATGCGGCGTTGAGGCGATGCCGGACTGCGTGGCAGACCGAGATCTTCGTCGGAGGCATCGGGGCGATTGCGGCGTTTGCGTAAGACATCGGCAAGTTCGGCCTGGAAGAAAAAGACAGTGACAGATGGGACAAATTAAAAAAACTGTGTTTTTTAGTTTATATAAAAGTGGGGAACTCTTTTGGGGGAATTGTTATACCCAGGTTTTCCAACGAAACACAAATCGAGCTCGGAAACAACTACGGCCTCCTCCGGTGCGTGTGTCACCCGTCATGGGATTTATTTTCATTTTAAATGGATTTTGTTTGAAATCGAGGATTTTCATAACTGATAATTTATGTTCGTTCTATTGTGAAAATTATAAAGTTGAACTTCATGAAAGGGGGGGCGCAATTATTTCAAAAAGGAGTAAAAAGAAACAATAAAATACCTTCCAGAAAAGGGGATTTTTTAAACAATTAGACTCTAGACTCTATTCCTAGTCAACTTTTTAAAGTATATTCCAAATCTTACAAATGAACTCTGAAGAGTTTGGTCCATTGAAAGTCATCTCTAATTGTTTGTGTAGATATTCTAACGAAGAATTGTTTTGGAGATAATCTTCGTATTCCGAACTTATTGAAATTGTGTTCAGAAATGGTTTGGTTTATTTGCATATTATGAATAAATAACTTTTTGTATAGGAATCATTCTCCATTTGATTAGTGACATTAAAAAAGTAAACTGATTGGAAAAGACAACGAATCTCAGAATTTACCCACACATAAGAAGTAACAAAAGGAAGTGGAAATGGGTGGCCCATTCGCGAACGAAAACCAGCGAACGCATCAACAGAAAGGCAAGAAATCCGATGCCTTGGCCGACCAATATAAACACTTGGCGCTGAACATTTATATACATATTGAAACAAACAAAATCTAATATTCGATGAAATTAAAAACCTTTGTGAAAGTAGTTGGAATAATCTTTTAGAAGACCTTTGTTCTCTAGCGAAATAAATAAAGTAACACAAATCGATCAAAATCAGCAGCACAAAAACAATGCCCTATGCTGTGTCTTAGACTTGATCAGATTGTTGATCTGTGGATCTGCAGTAAGAGTGTTTATTATACAAGGGCTCTGATGGAGATGATGACGAATACTCCGTCTCATCCAAGGCAAATACCTTGCCGTAGCTAAAATCGTGTAAACTGGGCATGTTGTCATGTTTTTGTTTTGTTCACCGACTATATATTTGTTTATCAAATCGACTTAAAGGCTAAGCAAATCATACGATGTCAAGTATTTTGGCATAAATTCATTAATATTGTCCGTTTGCATCGCCCTACAAATAAGAAGTAAACTATTCGCCTTACTCAGTATGCATGCTGCTACTACTCATTTTGTTGTATCCACAAATGTATTGTAAATAAATGTCATGCCAAAATGCTGCCTGTACAATAAACAAACAAAAACAATGACTAGTGATGTTATATTCATTCGAGTGATTCATAGTTGGTTTGTTCTTAAATGTAAAGCATTTTAATCGGCACTGATTATCGTATTTGCTGGCGCCCCTTCATATCCCTAGGGGACAAACATATCATGTAAGCAACTATGTAAATACTTGGGGTCGTTTAAACACTTGATCGTATTAAATCGCAATTACAGTTGGCACGTTGAGGATCTTTAAATTGAATATACTATTAAATGATAGATCTTAGAAGACTTTTCAAATTCAATACATGGCTTTTTTTGTATGATGATGCTGAATAAATAAATAATATAAAATAAAATAATAAAAACGATACTGACTTTTCGCCAGAAACCAATACCGAAACTAGTTAAGTCCAATGTTTTACCCAATCAGTGTTAAACATTTCACCTCAATTTTAATTGAACTCTCTACAAATTTGATTTTCAATTATTTTATAATTGCGATTATTTTGATCATAGACAGAATGAGAAAACAAGCAGAAGCTGGCTTTCTGTCATGACAGGCGGACTAAGTCTGTTGGCAGGTGTGTTAGTGGGAAGTCTAACTCAAGAGCTCTCTACATTCAACCCTAATTTCATAGGAACTTAAATTAAGGCGGTTTTAAGTATTTTTTCGCTTTCTAAACGTGGCTTTTTCAATTGAAAAGTCAGCGGTATTTTCAAACGTGACGCATTACGAAATGAAATTTTAAATATGGATCCATATACGGAACAAGCAATGTAGCATTAACGTGGAATAAATTATCTATTTACAGGATATCAGGAGTTCTGTAAGCAACTAAAAAAACTAAAAATAAACATCGCCAAGTCTGATGACAAAGAAAGACGAAAAGAAATATATGTAGCCCCAGAAAACTCAGTGACCATTTGTTTTACTCATAATGAAAATTCTTCTACCCATTGATCACACTGTAGCTGAAAGTGGTATTGACATAGACAAATATTCGGCAATTCTGATTCTGATATATAAAATGTTGACCCTCAGTTTTAATTGTACATAATTAAAATCACGAGTTACGAATCTGACTGTCGTCAGATTCATGTGGTCATAAATATTAATTTATAATCATTTTCTTTATTGTACTGATAAATATTATATTCGTGTTTTTTTTTCTTCTATTAAATTAAGTCATTAACTAATGAAATATTAGCAGTGTTTATATTCAACATTTTGGTAAATTTTTATTAATATTTACCAAAAAATTAAGTTTACTTTACTTTTTTGTATACGATTTCTTTTGACTTTTAATACTTTTATACGAATTTAAGCGATTTCTTTTTTTAGGTTCAGGAACGAATCAGTTTATTTTATATGGAGCTGGTGATTTTTTCGGAACGAATTATTCGCATAAAACGACGTTTGAGTATATTTCTATTATAGCAAATCAGTTCTAAAAAACCAGAGGTTTTTCAACAACAAATTGGAATAGCGAATACTTTTTTTTAGTTTATTTGCGAAAACGACATGAGAGATGTCTTTCTAAATGTCACCAACATTTGTTTGAGAATCGAAAGTCGATTTCCGTCGCAGATTGAATACGCGTTCGGGTGGCCCTTAAGGATACCAGAGAGTGTAAAGGACACGTAACATGTAATTGTGTGTTAGATTGGTAAACGATTAGAATGATACTTCTTCATATGCTTTAAAATTAAATTTTGGAACAACTTCGAGACATGGACAACTACATGAAAATGCCAGTGCACGAATTTTTTTGCGTTTCTTCTTAGTTTTGATGGTTGATTTCAAGTTATTTCTGATTCAGTAGAGTTTTTCTTTCTTTTATATCGAATTCGTTCTTGACACAAATTTAAGCTACGTAATAAATTTGGACACAAGACATTACGGTGAATTAAAAATTGGAGAATATTTCTCCTGGCGAAATTTTCGAAATCTTTCAATTACTTCCTCATTTGTTCTTGAAGTAGATTTGATAGATTTTCTACACAATGTCGAATATGAATGGGAATAACTTCACAGTTAAGATTTAATAAGACTTTTTTACGATATTTTTTCGTCTTTCAAGGAGATTTTAAGGAATCAATATAATTTTACATAATTTCACTTTCTCTAATATTTTCTGTAATATTCAACAGTTATTTTTTTTTTATTTTACAATAATTTTACAATAATTTATTTACAATAATTTTGAAATTTATGTTATTTCTGTTATTTTTTCGCGGTGGTTTTCAGCCAGTGGCTTCCAATTAAAGTCGTTCTTAACACTTTCCACCAATTAAAATAAATTTTCTTCAACGCGTTTCACACATCAGAACACTTTATTTTCAAAGTTAATGTCAATTCACAAACAAATTCTTACCGTAAACGATAATTTCAAAGGATTGTTGGATAAGGGCATTGCAACCTTGCCGGCAACCATTATGAGTTTTTTTTTTTTTATAAATTTCTCTTAAAATATAAATGATATCACGACACGGAAATTCGACTGAATAGCTGTTGGTATTCCTTTAAAACTGTTTATTCTGTAATTGACTGTGCTCTGTCTGGGACAACGACACCATGTGTGTGTGCACATGTAGACCGACAACGTGCAACTAAAACTTAATAAGGCACCCTCTCTGGCAGCCTTAGAAGGGCAGGCAGGCCATCTACAAAAGCAGCAGCAACAACAACAACCACCCCACCAAACAGCCGACCAACCGACCGACCATATCTTGCTTTTGTGGCCTGCATCAGCGAAAGAGAAATGCAGCAGTGCTGCAGGCAAACAAAAACAAATCATTCCAAACATTTTATTGTCAATAGTATTTTTCCAGACCAGATCGTCAATGGGTGGGGATGAAAAGACAAACTATTTTGTTTCAAAGCGAAAAGAAGAACATGAAGACGATGAGGAAAACTGAAACTAATGGAAGTCGCCCAAGAAGGAAGAGGAAAGGAAAAACAAATATTATCTGTTTTATGTCAAACGAGTGTAAACAGACAAAACTGATTTCGTTTGGGAAACTGGGAAATCTATTAAAGGCTGGACCGAAAAAGAACAAATAAAAACGGAAACAACAACAGTTTGGCGGCAAGAGGCGACCATAAGAAACTGCTAAGGGTGTAGCGGCCGGCAGGTGGCAAAGGCGCTAAAAGAATATCCCGAAGGATAGAGGCGATTATTATTGGTATATTTTACCAGCACAGCATGATAATTTGTGGCAAATGCCAGTTTAAATCCTGTAAAAAAAAGGCGCTAAGTTCTAGAGTGCCAAATCTTGTTTCAGCCTGCTGCTGACATGTGTGGTGTTGTCAGCACGAGGATGCAAGGTTAATGTGTTTCATTTCAAGCATTTGAACCGGCACTGCCGATGGTAATACATTTGTTTACGACGATTTCGTTCCACTTGCAGTAGTAAAAAAATAATAAACATAAATTAAAAGGAAAAAGTTTAACCCCCCGTATTTATAAAAATTTAAAAACCTTTGTTAAGAAAAATGTGTTAAAATTGATTTTGTATTTTCATACATTCTTCTTAACAAAGGTTTCTTACATTTTTATGAATTCGGGATTAATAATTTAGGTATACACATTCAAACTAATAAATATAAAGAAAAGAGAAAGAATTCGAGAAAAATAATAAGAAATATAGTTTAATAATAACGGGTAACTTTGTTCTTTAGTAAATAACAACAAATATTTGGAAATTAATTTCCATGTTTTCATACAGCCCGATTCTGAATACACTCGGGGAGATAATTCCCGGGGAATTTACATTTTTCAGAGAAGAAAATCTTCCTTTTTTAAACAGACCAGGAAACAAACAAATCGTCTGACTCTGAATATTATTATTCACTCGGTTTGTTTAGAAAAGGAGGTTATTGTTCTAGAAAAAAATTAAATTCCCCGGAGATTATCTCCCCGGGAGTATTCATAATCGGGCTGATAGAGTTTTCTATTTGTTAAAACGTAAAAAGACGATAAAAAATCAAAATCAAGAGATGATCGCCATTGATTTCACGAAAATACTGAAGGGGAACTTCCATTTCACGAATACACTTCCCAAAACGAATTAATAAATAAATTACATGAACTTTGCGTAAGTCAGCTCCAAATCGAGAGGCATATTTGTATGGGAGTCATATGCAAATCTATACCGATTTACACGTACCAAATATTCTTAAGATTGGCCTAATATTACGAACTGTAATTAAATGGCCAGCAGATGAAAGGACATTTAGAAATATACATCCTGATTCTGAGTCGATCATGGAGAAGTAACTGTAAACTAGACACTGTGGTGATAGGATGTAACATGGTAGGTGGTATGTGCGACTATCACACAACAAAACCAGGTTGGCATCCTGGTAAGCATATGCAAAAACATTTTTCATTAACCGTTTCCAAATGTCTTTGGGTTCGAAGAAGTCATATGGAACTATTGTGGAATGCATGAGCCTGAGTCAATAAATAAGTCATTTCAATTTTACAATTTGTAATGAAAGAAAGCATTTTTTTATGGAAAGTGGTGTCAGGTGGTACGCAAAAAAAAATTATTTTGATTCTATGAAAAAATGACACAACAAAATTAATTGAAAAATCCTTAATAGGGATTTTCACATATGAGGCGCTTAAAGTAGAAATTGTCTAAGCCACAAAATTGAGATATCGTAATTATTGGCATTCTACTTTTGACAATTTTTCAAAAAAAAAAAATAATCTTTCCAGTTATGAGTTGTTATATTTTCACTTTAATTAAAAAATCCAAATTCTACATTTAAAAATGTACCAAATATAATTAAAAAATTGTAATATCATTGGAAAAAGAGTCCCATTTTACATATAATCACAAAATTTGACCACTCTATCTAAAAAAAATTTGATCAAATTTGATTTGGCCAAAATTTCAAACTCAATTGTCTCGAAGAGTCAACTTTCTAGTTGCTGGTAGTTAATCACAATTATTATTTGTGAATTTCATATATTAACGAAAATAATTGTACGCTGTTTATCAAATACACATGCATACGTTTATTTTGAAACAGTGACCAATTCATGTATTATCAAAAACAATTGTAGGCCGTTTCTCGAGAATATTTATGTTTTCAACTGATGTGTACATTTTATTTTTAGCCTAGGGCGAATTTCACACATTCAAAATTATTAGATTTTCAAAAAAAAAACGAATTTTTCATTTAAGCACATCATTTTGTACCAAAGTGGTTTTTACGACTACATTTCAAAGAAATACAAATAATTTTGTAACCTAGAGAGGAACGGTGTAAGAAAGAGAAACGATTCCGAACCAATCGACAATGATTTTAATGCATTTATATAGCTCGCCTACAGAAATCAGCACTCGGTTACACTATATCTAGTTGTGGAGTAGGACATACATATATTTTCGAATTTTCAATATTGACGATTGATTCTAAAATGGAAAATTGTTAATAACTGTGAAAATCCTCCATCAATTTTGAAGGATCTACATCTCATTTTAATACTAATACAAATGGTTATATGATAATCTATTAAGAAATGGTTACTTTTTTCATCTTCGATTTTTTATGATTTTTTAAGAAACGGGCGAAATAAAATTTCTTATAAGATTAAAAATACTTTAGTGAACAATTTTCTAAAATTTATGTCAACAGAATCGGACAAGATGTTTTCGTGTTGTACAATTTGTGTACTAAAAGAATTGGTTTTTTTAAATGTCTTTAAAAAACCTTATCGTAAAAAAAATTCTACAATTTTTGTACATCAGAAATAGATTTCTTGTTATTTATTGCAAGAAATGTTTTTATTGCAAAGTGTTTTTGATTTACAATTTGTGTTATTGAATTAACAATTTATGTAATTGGTAAAAAATCAATTAAAAAAAATTAATTCAATTTGCACATTTTGTAATTGATTCGAGTATTCATTTATCAATCTATCAAAGAAATCATCTGTATCAGACTAATAGCATCTATTTTAGACTGACTATACTGTAGATAGAATTACACTGTTCTACAAATATGGAGAAACAAAATTGATTGCAGAAGCGAAGCATGTTTTTTAACTAATCTGGGTGCGCTGAATTCGAATTAGGCATACAAATTTGGCTATCATGACAAACCCTGTAAAACAGTCGATGCTGACACTACAATTTCACAATTATTAACTTCACAGAAAACCTGACGTGATAGAGAAAACCAATTACAGATTCAAATTGAATTCAGCTCACAAAATTAGCATAGGAATCCCTACCAAGATATTTGGTAGCTCCAGCCCAAAACCTTGTTGGCTAGTGTAATTGAAAACTTCAAAAATGTACAAAAATCACTGGCTTTAAGAAAAAACCTTTTATATTTTAATCTAATGTATTAATAGAAATTCTAAAAAGCTTCAATTCAATTAAGGATCCTTTTGTTCTACATTTTCAATTTTTTGTAGAAAAAGTCAATTTTTTATATTTTGTAAATCAAAAAAAAAAAATTAGCCTTTTCTACATTTTCAATTTTTTGTAGAAAAAGTAAATTTTTTATATTTTATAAACCAAAAAAAAAATGAGCGTTAATTTAACGACCAAGATCGGTGATTATGTTTTTGAGAAATACTCCAAGAATTATAGGTTTTTACTTTAAATCGTAAAAAAAAAATAAAATAAGAACTAAGATTAAATTGTTTTATGATCACTTCGTGTTTAGAATATCAAACCACATTAGAGAAACAAGAAGTGAACATTTTTTTTTAATTTAGAATAAATCGCTGGAAATCTTTAAAAAGGTAAATTGTAAGCCAACTACACATGCAGAAATCCAGCGGCAACGAAACGAAGGAAACTTTTCAAGGGTACAGAGAAAATAAATCTAAAAACAAGACGACAGCAGCCTGTAAATATTGAATTTGGCAGTCTGTCAGGCAAATATTAGATGCACTCACAAATCTCACAAAATAACCAAACTAGAAAATAAAGGGTCCGCCATCTAACGTTTTTTTTTCAACTAGTGCTTATTTCGTTATCGGGCCATGTTGAACGAATTTTTGTTTACAAACATTGAAGAGGAGGATATTGGCAACATTTGGTATCAAGAGGACGGCGTCGCGTGCAACACTCGATGTTATGCGCCCTGTTTTTGTAGATCGCATTATCAGCCGCAGAGCTGATGTCGTTAGGACACTGCATGGCCAGCCGAGGCAGCCATTTGAATGAAATTATTGTCCATAATTAACCGGAAGGATTGTACTTTCAAATAAAAAAAATAAATTTGAGAAAATATCCAGTAGTTTTGTTTTATAGAATTTTCAAAAAAAAAAAAAAAAAACTTATTTGGCGGACCCTGTATAAGAGTTCATATGTTTAGAGGTACCTATATGTATCTCTGTATGCACTTCTCTACCAAATACTAAAACAACAATAATACAAATTCAAAAACAAACAACCTAGGGCAGACTATAGTGTAAATATTGCAACAACATTTCGTTAAGAGATACTGCAACAAATTGCCGGAGTACATGAACCTCACGAAACGGAGGGGGAAACAAATAGAAAGAAAGACACACCCGAGCGTTAGGAGAGACGGGGCAGATAGAACAAATAGACGAATAGATGGACAGACGAAGAAATAGACATTTTCATATTCAAAGCAACAACGTACGGGCAATACAATGCAACCGAAAATCATACAGCAACAACAGCATAACATTACGACCATATACATTAGTAAGTATGGATGTTAAGGTGGGTCGGATAGTACAAAATTATATTCTAATATCGTCCACATAGATCTTATTTCAAACGTAATTGTACACATCTACACTGAAGGACGTCCGCTGCATCAAATCAATTGATGTAAAATATCTTTGACTGACTTTAACATTCTCAATTTATGATTCGTTGATTTTGATATCACGTGTTATTTTTCAAACCGTTGCACCCGATATTCGCTCGACATGGCACTACATTAATTAACGCCTTTTTTATGTGATAGGTAATAAGGGTATGGGAAGGACGAGATTTGTCTAGAATATAATAGTGCCACAGATGACAGGAAAGACACTTGCTGGAAGACTACACCACATACGGCTAAATAGCGAATTTGTCGATAGCACGTCGTGCGATCAACCAGCTATTCGGCGATGGGAGACCCTGGTCAGCAGAGTATCCCGGCTGAATGTCTAGATATCAGGGACTAGACGACGAATATCAGAAGAGCAGATACCACTAATTTACTTACTTATTTCCCTTAACATTCCATGAAGGAACAGACGGGGAACTTCTCTCGAATCGAAAAAATGTCTAGACCAAAGAACGTCACCCTGTATCACAGCACCCATAGAGATGGACGACAATGTTGGACCAGTGGAACATTTGTGAGCCAACAAATAGTACTGGGTCTAGCGTGTATTAAAACCTACTCTGTTCAATAGACCCACTCATAATTGGTCAGCAAATCGTGGTTGAGTGTGTCAACGTCCGCCAGAGGATTTGGGCCATGCTGTCATCGGAAAACGTGTAGCTTGGACTCACAGTCCGACCCAGCAGGTTGTCAATGAAATAAAGCAATAGAGACGAAGAGGGGAAAAAACCTTGTGGCAACCTTGGCCTTATTCGATTATATCACATCTATTGCCCCTCTTAAACAGCGACATTGTTTGGTTTAGAGACTCATGTATTGATTTGGCATACCAAGGATATGCCTCTTATAAACCAGTCAGCTGAAATTCGCTTAAAATAGTGTTGTTTCGATGCCCCGCTTTTCTTCACACGCTGATCGACCGACCCATGCTACTGTACATAAATAAGTATTCATACTTAGTATACGACTTGTGTGTAGGATCACTGGGGGATTTAGGTAATCTCCCTACTCGTAAAGAAGAAAAAAACCAACAGATACAAATACAAACCAACGACTACGATAAATAAGCCAAAGAAAATATCATAAATTGCTAACGTATCCCTAAGATACCACCTAACACTCATACTCACTCACACACACACACACACAAGAACACCTATAGGCATAAGGCCTTATCTTCCTTTCAGTGACATCTAACACGAGTTTTCTTTTCATTGTCATAAAAATCGGATATCTCAGCCATCGCATCACAGCACATCACACACACATGCACAGCCGATATCGGCGATATCTTTCCAATCAAATTGAATGAATGAACAAATGAATGGGTGAGTGAGTGAGTGTGGACTGAATGTCTTGTGCCATATGGTTTCCGTGGCGCAAACTAATGCAGACATGCGGGGACATGAGCGCACACACTCTGTGCATTTCCTATGGCACGGACAACTGTTAAGACGACGTCCGCCCGCCGCCCGGTGTATTTTTAGCCACCACCCAAAATAAATGAAATGTACGTTCGGTGTGTCGGCCGATGTACGCCTGTACGCCTGTCCGTCTGTCAGTCTGAGTACATTTCCGTAAGGAAGCATTTTGTCTGTTTTATATTTACGAGCGAGTATTTCACAAGTATTTCAAGTATCTCATTAGAGATGTTGATGAAGATTTCTTTGCGTTGTTTTGTATTTTGTTCATTCTGTATTTGCCCGTTCCGAATCCCCCTTACCACTCGAATGCAATTAATAAGGTGCTGTTGGGGAGAGAAATGACTGGGGCACATTATCGTACATGACCGAGATACACAGTGAAAATCAAAGATTGAATGCAAATTCGTTGATGAAATGTTCATAAATTACACAGGACTACATGTTATCTGAATGCTTCTTTGGTTGGCTGGATGAAGACTAAGCCACGATGTCGAACGACAACGTTCGCATGCTTTTTTAGTGACAAACAGCTGTTTAGTGGCTTTGAAATCAGCTGTTTATCTCTAAAAAAAAAGCATGCGAACGTTGTCGTTCCATGGGCGTGGCTTAGGCTGTTAATGAAGTGTTTTTGAAACGATCGCCTTCATTTATAGTTCCCGTGTTTTTGAACCGAAATTATTGAAATTTTTTTAGAATTGATTCAATTGTTTCACATTTTAAATGTTCGACCCCGGCTCACTGGAAGTCTGCAGTTGGCGTAGTGAAGGATATTAGCAATGATCCTGTCGTTTTTTGCGGGCACTCGATTCAACATCGAGATTTTCAAATTTGGCAAAATGGGCTGTTAATAGCCAAATAATCGATTCTTTAGTGCTCCAATATCAATTCTAGTACCCTGAATAAGTGCAAACCCAACAAAACCTAGTGCAGATTTCTGAAAAAGAGAGAAATCTTCCAAATTGTCTGGGAATAGTAAAATCTTTTAACAGGGAAAACATTTAGAAGCGTTTTGGATTCACCAAAAATACAGAAGATCCGAGACAGTTTTGCATATTTTATTCTGAGGCCATTGCCCCAATTTTTAAAATGAAGCCTGGCCTTCAAAATTAGAATAAAAAATGTGGAATTTTTCATTGTTCAATTTCATAGAAGTTTTCATAAGAAAAACGTCCCGAAAACGAAAAATAAAATATTTCCTAAAAATTATGAAAATTTCCTTAATTTTTGGATTCACCAAAAATACAGAAGATCCGAGACAGTTTTGCATATGGGCATTTCCGCCGATCCGTACGTTCGCGACCACATGTTTATTGCTATTATTATGAAAACTAAAACTCGATGAAAGCCATCTTTTGTACTAAATATAGAGCTACCAAAATGTTATCGAATCACAAAAAAAAATCGAGAAAAAAGATGTGTTCTATATTTTTTGTACATCAAAAGCGTACGAACGTACGTTCGCGACCCACGGAAATGACCATATTTTATTCTGAGGCATATTTTTTCATTTGGGGCATTTTTCAGAGAGCCCGAAAAATATCCTGATTTTTTTCCACAATTTAACAAAAAAACAGTTTCCTACTTCCAGTGTTTTTCTCCCCGTGTATATCTTTACTTCCCCAATTGAGTGTGATATGGCATTCATACATGTAAACATTGCCCCACCAAGTTTCACAATTATGTCTTCACTCTGTTCCCTTCGAATTGTGTAGAAACGTTCATGGCTCCCTCCCTCCTCGATAGAAATTCAATTGTTGAAAAGTCTAATGTCGAATTTAATTATCCGAAAAATTCTTATTTTGATACTGAAATTAAACATGAATCCACACACAGATATCTAATCTGATCCCCGAGAAAAACACTAAAGTGCAGCGGCCCCCTTTTTTAAATGGCGGTTGATGGGTATTTGCTGGCAAGACACGACACTTTTATGACTCCAACGAAAGAAGGGAAGATAACAGTTGTTTATGATCTGTCTTCTGTCTTTGGAGTTCATTAAATAGTACGTGGAAGTGAAACTATGGAAATGAAAGAAAACTCTCTGCTAGTCTAATTGAAATTGTGGGCTTGCATAGATAATTTAAATATGTATTATGTAAACTGCTACGGCTGCTGATGAAGTCTTTTGCCGCCTACATCTGTCTTCACTCCAAAATGCAATCCATTCGTCCATCCCCCCGCCATTCGGATTGTCCCATAACCAAAATCATTTGGCCTAACCATCCGTGCGTCCGTCCACTCGTCTGGCAATGGTGTTGTTCAGCTTTTGTTTGGCCTGTCCGTCGGTCGGTCTATGATTTTATAATAATGGCCAACATAACCCACAACTATGCCGGCTATGTAAGTCCGTGTGTATGCCCAACTTGTTTTGGTGTCATTACAAGCAAATATTTTTACCCACCGTTGTTGTTGTAAAAAAGCAGCAAAAAAAACCCACAACAACAAACAAAATGTGCTGTTTTCAATTCAATAAAAATGACAAATGCAATAAAAACTTGTTTGTATTAAATACACGAAAGACATGATTCGCTTTATTTGTGTGAGGGGCTTTACTTTGGTCGGTCTACACACCACCACTGGCCTGTGTTAGATTTTTGCTGTACGAGAGATAAAGGCCATCACGCTATGCTGTTGGACCATGATGACATGATAATGCATGGACACCGATGATAATGCTAGACTCGTTGATGCGCTATACAAATATCAGTTATTCAACAATGGCGCATTCAATAATTCAAATTACGTATTTCCCTTAACGTTTCATAAAGGACGGACAGCTACTCTACAAAAAAAGTGAGATGTGCACGATCTAGTTTTTAAACTCATTGAGACATGAACTTACACAAAATGATAAATGACATTCAAAATTTAAGTCGAACATGCTTAATTTTTTACTAAAATTTTAAAGGGTTTTCAAAGAAGAGGTGTTATTTTCACCCGGTATTTCAGTAGCTGTCGCTTTTGAAGCTTTTATTCTTTGACATTTGACAAGTAGAAACTACGTCATTACTAAAAATGGAACGGAACACGCTTCAACAACGCATTGAAATTATTAGAATTCACTACAAAAATGGTGAAAAACTTGCAGTCACAGTTCGCAAAACTAAAGCATTTTTGAGTCGTCGTGAAGCACCTTGTCGGACCGCAATTCAAACATTTATCTAAAAAAAATTTAATTTTTCTTTGAATACCAAAATAACACCTCTTGCTGGAAAACCCTGTACAATGTGACTGAAATTAAGAAACTAATTCCTATAACTATCTTTGAGTGAGAGAAAACTGGGAGCGGAATAAATTTGATCTTTGTCTTTTCTATCCTATTTAGAAATTAATGCAATCCTGATTCTCTTAAGATTCTTTCTTAATTATGGATACGTACTTCAATCAAGTTTTCAATAAAATTAAAAAAAAAAAACCTAATTTTCCATATTAATGAAGTCTTTTATTTGTTATAATTAACTATTTAAGATAGCCAGAAAACAAATATGAAAAAATCGGTATTTTGAGAATCAATAATTAAAAAAACAATTGTAATTATATAGAATAATATCTTAATAGTTACAGCTGAATTCAACTCGATGCTCATATACATCAAGCACAGTTAAAATACTGGCAATCGCCTGCATTAAAGCAATATTGGCTTCGCGGGTTCAATAATATTAAGATAAATTGTAGATATCATTCATTACACAATAAAAATTAAATAAAAAAATATTTAACTATTTTACTATTTTACTATTTTACTATTTTACTATTTTACTATTTTACTATTTTACTATTTTACTATTTTACTATTTTACTATTTTACTATTTTACTATTTTACTATTTTACTATTTTACTATTTTACTATTTTACTATTTTACTATTTTACTATTTTACTATTTTACTATTTTACTATTTCACTATTTCACTATTTCACTATTTCACTATTTTACTATTTTACCATTTTACTATTTTACCCCTCTCTTTTAGTTAAGGATATCCTGTTTGAGGTGTTGCCAACCATCGTCCGTAGCAAACCACGATACTTGTGTAGGGTGTACCCTTACATAGTTGGGCTGTATCTAACTAGCATACAATTGTGGACAGTTTGCTGCTGTTGTCACATTGTGTTGTCATTTACAAACTAAAACGAGTTTTTAACAAGCAAACAAAAAAATCACGAATTGTTCAAAGTCCCATACAAAAAGTAACCGATATTAATAAATCAAAGAAATGTTGTAATAGAAACGAGTATGGAAAGAAGAAAACGAGAATCAAGATACCTGACACAATAAATGTGAATGAAGTACAAATACAAATTAAGCCAATTCTTCGACTACAGAAAAATTAAGCTGTTTCCATTCCGGATTTGGAGCCAATTTAACTATAGCAGTCTGTGATATCAGTTCAACGGGGGGTAGCCAAACCATAATAAAAAATGAAATTCGAAATATATTTTCTGCTACGTTTACACTGATTGTCCTCGCCTATAGTTTTGCGATTTCATTAGAACCTTCCAGACACATTTTGAGCAGCAATAAATCCACGAATTTTCCCACCTTAACTTGTGAGATTTTCTTCAGAAAACAAGGAACACATGAACACACCTTAGATATATTCAGGTAGTTGGCACCTGCTCGTGTGAAAAGCGAAAAACTAGAGCGCTTACAACCAAATTCAATCCCTTCCTTTTTCATTCGTCAGAATGTGCAGTGTAACAACTACCTGTTGTTACGACTGACATTCTTTCACGACATAACCAGTCTTTTACTCATGCACACATCCAAACACACACAAATTATATTTGCTGTAATAAACTGTTCAAATATTTAATCCGAAATGTTGATGTGAGGACTGGTATTGCTATAATCCCTTTTTAATGATATTTAATTATACAATTACCAGCAAAAGCAACACCGCTAATTTATGTCAAGATTTGTTATAGCCATACCCGGTTTAGCACTTTGGTTGCAGCAACCGAATTCACATATCGGTGAGATTTGGATACACTGAGGGAAAACAGAAATAAAATAGAAGCCTGCATAGATGACACGGTCAAACATTCTCTGCAGAGGCTCTCGATTTCTAAGATTAAAAAATATTATAGAGCACTAAATTGAAAATGTTTTTCAGAGTTCACATGATCTTGAGAAGCTTAAAATATAAATTTCATTTATGAAATCTAAAGGAAATCTATCTTCGTATAAAGTAAATTATTGTAAATACTCTACTTAAAACAAGTGATGAAAAAAAATAATAGTTAACGTTAACTAAATGTAAAGAAAATCGAACTTTCGAAAGAAATCATTTTTTTCGAAACAATAAAAAATGTATTTAAAGAAAATATGAAATGGTCACAACGTGGGGTTAAAATGGGTGTAATTTACCCAAGTATAAATATATTCCAAGTTTTTCTTAAAGCGGCAACAATTTGGGCGTTCGGACTTAGTAAAATACTTCGGTTAGTTCATTTATTATTTATAATAATATCAAAATGATCTTCAACTAATTTTGAACTAAAATCAAATATGATTTGTAATTTGTGTGGGACCTTTTTCAATTTGAACTAATCCATAATTATGTGGAATGATTATGGTTCCATGAATCAACTACCTGCAGACAACTACCTGTATACAAAAACAAACTACCAATATTTTTCTTAGTGTAGAAAAATCTCTTCCCTCCCAAAAACAAGAAAAAAAAAAGTAAAAGTAAAATTATATTTTATTATTTGAACATTTACGATATCTCATAAACCACCACCGCTCACTCTACCCGTACTTCCCATACCTGGTAAGTACCATCCATGGCTGTGGTGTTATGTAGGGATTTAAACCACACATTGTCCATCTGGCATTTCCCTACAAACATAAATTTACATATGACGGACGACCGACCAGCGGCATCCACATGTCAACATCTGGTCAGTCGGTCGTTGGGAATGTCACACATGTGTTTTTTTTTTGAGGGGTGATGCCAATTTTATGTTGTACATGTTTGGCGACTGTCACACTCACTTTTATGACCGTCCCATCATCTCATAAACGGATCGTAGTATTATTTTTTAATAAAGCGTCGTTTTCACTACCTGCAGTAAAACTTCTATTAAAGCAAACCCAGAAACAGCACCGTTTTGTAACTGTTGTCGTTAATATGATGAAAATTTGATTTCAGCTGATTTTGGTGGAAAACTGTGGTAACCCTGGCGTTTGTGCACAATTGGAACGAAATCTGCAAACGAATGTTCGAGGCTAATTGAAACTTAAAATCATGCACACAATATCTCAATACTCAGCTACGATAATTGAAAAATGGTTTCGCAAAGTGTAACTAATTTTGAATTGCAGACTTACTTTAAAATTGAAATCAGTCAATTCATAACAACTACACTTCAGCGTTTAGTAACGGACATTGCCTAGGGTAGCGACATATTTTGTTTGCTTCATTACATGTTGAAATATTAACAGGTGATCAACGGTTGTGGGTCCGAATCCCAGCCGGGCATTACTCTGTTGCTGTCAAATCTAGCCAAACACTGTTTGCCACCAAGCGTAACCTTGGATAAAAAAAAATATATAAAGTATATAGGAAGTCCGTCAGTGGGAAAATTTGGGAGACGGTGTCCATAAATCCAAAACTTTGGCCTATACTCAAATCAATTTAGTTCTACCACATTGCGTTAATTACCGCCAAATGGTAGCTGAATTGCTTGAATCTGAATCTGTTTGTTGGAAGTAAATTTTGATGACCTACAAGGTTCATTTAAACCCCTATGGCGACGTTAACAGCTACATTTGCGGAAATGATAATTAACCACATTTCCATAAAGTAAAATATAGTTTGACCAAAAATAGACTATTTGGGCCGGCATTTGCGGAAAAACCAACACTTGTACTTTTTTTTAGAGAAAATGAAACAGCAGATAGGAATTATGGAATCTAAATTGACTCCTCCTTGCGATGAAATTGGGGTCCACACATGTATATGGACACATACAGAAAGGTAATGCCCTCACGACTTAAAATATATAATTTCGGTCCTTGAGCGTGGAATAGATAACAACCCGCCGCCCACTTGTTTTACATATTTCAACTCGTTAGCACATTACCTTCCATTTGAGTACCATACTTACTTATTTCCCTTAATATTCCATAAAGGATGTTTCTAGCCGACTAATGTTTCTCTCTTACTCGTAAAGTCAGCAGCATTTACGAGGGGGGAATCAGCAACTGAAAATTTATGGTCTTATCAGGTTTCGAACCTAGGTTTAATGTGTTATAGACGCACACACTACCTGCCGCACCACGGCCGTTCATATTGTGCAAATGCCACGCCCATCCTCGATTTTTATTTTCGTCATTTGGGAAACATAAATTGAAATTTTGCCAATTTTTTGTTCGTCCCAATTATTAAAGTGTGGCTACATGGCAACCTATTACAGTTGTGAAGATCGCATCGTCTGGATCGTCACAGATTTCAATAAAATCTTGTTCCATGCCACACTCCTCTGTCACCCTTATCTTCAAAATTGAAGCCTTCGAATTTCTTTCTATCCAGATCATTTTAAAGCCAGTCCAACATTCATGACGTTTGAAAAAGGACAGCGCAGAAAAAGGACACATTTCGCAGTGCCAATAAAGGCGCCTACGTGATGTAAATCATTCTGTGTATATATAAAATTTATAAAAATTAAATATATAAAAATTATTTTATTTTATTATCATTCAAATGGTCAAATGATCAAAATAAAAAATACACCAAAAAATGAAGAACTCCCCAAAAAAAAGTCTCATACAAAATTGGTAAATTATCAAAACAAAAAACAAATTGTGAACTTTTTCATAATTTTTAGGTAACATTAAAAAATGTCCCAATTTTTTTATTTTTGGGAAATTTTTCGTTTTTTTGTGGGATATTTTCGTAACAGAAGTCAATCACTTTCGTTTTCAGTTACATTTTGAATGATGTGGCAACTCTGAACTTTTTTTTTAATTTTTTATTTTCCAAATCAACTTATGCATTTTATTAGGTTAATAAATTTATAATTTGTGTAATTTAGGAGTTTCGCACAAACTTATCCACAATTCATCCTTCCATCTGTTGAAAGCACGAAATGGGGGGACACAGGACTTGGGTGATTATTAGAAAAAGTAATTTGCCCAGAAGGAAATCGTCTCACTTTTAGGGGTAAAAAAAAATCTTAAAAGAAATATTTGTTATATTTCCATAATATGTATATCTTCGATTCGGGGAAAAGACCCTTGAGCTCTAATAGCCCACAATAAAATTATTTGCCAATGTTGTAAAAATCAGACCATAAGGAAAGTCGACTACATATGGCTAAACAAATAACGTCAAATTGGGTTATAAGACCAAACATGAGATTATTTTTTAAGCGCTGGATAAACATTTGGGCTTCAGGATAACAAAAAAACGGACCCACTAAATCCCAGGGGTCCAAGAAGTGGCCCTTTATAAACCTTTTTTTATGGTTCCTACCATTACTGTTTTTCAACTATAGTTTTACCATTATGATGGAAATTGACCGTACGTTCGCGACCACATGTTTATTGCTATTATTATGAAAACTAAAACTCGATGAAAGCCATCTTTTGTACTAAATATAGAGCTACCAAAATGTTATCGAATCACAAAAAAAAATCGAGAAAAAAGATGTGTTCTATATTTTTTGTACATCAAAAGCGTACGAACGTACGTTCGCGACCCACGGAAATGACCATATTTTATTCTGAGGCATATTTTTTCATTTGGGGCATTTTTCAGAGAGCCCGAAAAATATCCTGATTTTTTTCCACAATTTAACAAAAAAACAGTTTCCTACTTCCAGTGTTTTTCTCCCCGTGTATATCTTTACTTCCCCAATTGAGTGTGATATGGCATTCATACATGTAAACATTGCCCCACCAAGTTTCACAATTATGTCTTCACTCTGTTCCCTTCGAATTGTGTAGAAACGTTCATGGCTCCCTCCCTCCTCGATAGAAATTCAATTGTTGAAAAGTCTAATGTCGAATTTAATTATCCGAAAAATTCTTATTTTGATACTGAAATTAAACATGAATCCACACACAGATATCTAATCTGATCCCCGAGAAAAACACTAAAGTGCAGCGGCCCCCTTTTTTAAATGGCGGTTGATGGGTATTTGCTGGCAAGACACGACACTTTTATGACTCCAACGAAAGAAGGGAAGATAACAGTTGTTTATGATCTGTCTTCTGTCTTTGGAGTTCATTAAATAGTACGTGGAAGTGAAACTATGGAAATGAAAGAAAACTCTCTGCTAGTCTAATTGAAATTGTGGGCTTGCATAGATAATTTAAATATGTATTATGTAAACTGCTACGGCTGCTGATGAAGTCTTTTGCCGCCTACATCTGTCTTCACTCCAAAATGCAATCCATTCGTCCATCCCCCCGCCATTCGGATTGTCCCATAACCAAAATCATTTGGCCTAACCATCCGTGCGTCCGTCCACTCGTCTGGCAATGGTGTTGTTCAGCTTTTGTTTGGCCTGTCCGTCGGTCGGTCTATGATTTTATAATAATGGCCAACATAACCCACAACTATGCCGGCTATGTAAGTCCGTGTGTATGCCCAACTTGTTTTGGTGTCATTACAAGCAAATATTTTTACCCACCGTTGTTGTTGTAAAAAAGCAGCAAAAAAAACCCACAACAACAAACAAAATGTGCTGTTTTCAATTCAATAAAAATGACAAATGCAATAAAAACTTGTTTGTATTAAATACACGAAAGACATGATTCGCTTTATTTGTGTGAGGGGCTTTACTTTGGTCGGTCTACACACCACCACTGGCCTGTGTTAGATTTTTGCTGTACGAGAGATAAAGGCCATCACGCTATGCTGTTGGACCATGATGACATGATAATGCATGGACACCGATGATAATGCTAGACTCGTTGATGCGCTATACAAATATCAGTTATTCAACAATGGCGCATTCAATAATTCAAATTACGTATTTCCCTTAACGTTTCATAAAGGACGGACAGCTACTCTACAAAAAAAGTGAGATGTGCACGATCTAGTTTTTAAACTCATTGAGACATGAACTTACACAAAATGATAAATGACATTCAAAATTTAAGTCGAACATGCTTAATTTTTTACTAAAATTTTAAAGGGTTTTCAAAGAAGAGGTGTTATTTTCACCCGGTATTTCAGTAGCTGTCGCTTTTGAAGCTTTTATTCTTTGACATTTGACAAGTAGAAACTACGTCATTACTAAAAATGGAACGGAACACGCTTCAACAACGCATTGAAATTATTAGAATTCACTACAAAAATGGTGAAAAACTTGCAGTCACAGTTCGCAAAACTAAAGCATTTTTGAGTCGTCGTGAAGCACCTTGTCGGACCGCAATTCAAACATTTATCTAAAAAAAATTTAATTTTTCTTTGAATACCAAAATAACACCTCTTGCTGGAAAACCCTGTACAATGTGACTGAAATTAAGAAACTAATTCCTATAACTATCTTTGAGTGAGAGAAAACTGGGAGCGGAATAAATTTGATCTTTGTCTTTTCTATCCTATTTAGAAATTAATGCAATCCTGATTCTCTTAAGATTCTTTCTTAATTATGGATACGTACTTCAATCAAGTTTTCAATAAAATTAAAAAAAAAAAACCTAATTTTCCATATTAATGAAGTCTTTTATTTGTTATAATTAACTATTTAAGATAGCCAGAAAACAAATATGAAAAAATCGGTATTTTGAGAATCAATAATTAAAAAAACAATTGTAATTATATAGAATAATATCTTAATAGTTACAGCTGAATTCAACTCGATGCTCATATACATCAAGGACAGTTAAAATACTGGCAATCGCCTGCATTAAAGCAATATTGGCTTCGCGGGTTCAATAATATTAAGATAAATTGTAGATATCATTCATTACACAATAAAAATTAAATAAAAAAATATTTAACTATTTTACTATTTTACTATTTTACTATTTTACTATTTTACTATTTTACTATTTTACTATTTTACTATTTTACTATTTTACTATTTTACTATTTTACTATTTTACTATTTTACTATTTTACTATTTTACTATTTTACTATTTTACTATTTTACTATTTTACTATTTTACTATTTCACTATTTCACTATTTCACTATTTCACTATTTCACTATTTTACTATTTTACCATTTTACTATTTTACCCCTCTCTTTTAGTTAAGGATATCCTGTTTGAGGTGTTGCCAACCATCGTCCGTAGCAAACCACGATACTTGTGTAGGGTGTACCCTTACATAGTTGGGCTGTATCTAACTAGCATACAATTGTGGACAGTTTGCTGCTGTTGTCACATTGTGTTGTCATTTACAAACTAAAACGAGTTTTTAACAAGCAAACAAAAAAATCACGAATTGTTCAAAGTCCCATACAAAAAGTAACCGATATTAATAAATCAAAGAAATGTTGTAATAGAAACGAGTATGGAAAGAAGAAAACGAGAATCAAGATACCTGACACAATAAATGTGAATGAAGTACAAATACAAATTAAGCCAATTCTTCGACTACAGAAAAATTAAGCTGTTTCCATTCCGGATTTGGAGCCAATTTAACTATAGCAGTCTGTGATATCAGTTCAACGGGGGGTAGCCAAACCATAATAAAAAATGAAATTCGAAATATATTTTCTGCTACGTTTACACTGATTGTCCTCGCCTATAGTTTTGCGATTTCATTAGAACCTTCCAGACACATTTTGAGCAGCAATAAATCCACGAATTTTCCCACCTTAACTTGTGAGATTTTCTTCAGAAAACAAGGAACACATGAACACACCTTAGATATATTCAGGTAGTTGGCACCTGCTCGTGTGAAAAGCGAAAAACTAGAGCGCTTACAACCAAATTCAATCCCTTCCTTTTTCATTCGTCAGAATGTGCAGTGTAACAACTACCTGTTGTTACGACTGACATTCTTTCACGACATAACCAGTCTTTTACTCATGCACACATCCAAACACACACAAATTATATTTGCTGTAATAAACTGTTCAAATATTTAATCCGAAATGTTGATGTGAGGACTGGTATTGCTATAATCCCTTTTTAATGATATTTAATTATACAATTACCAGCAAAAGCAACACCGCTAATTTATGTCAAGATTTGTTATAGCCATACCCGGTTTAGCACTTTGGTTGCAGCAACCGAATTCACATATCGGTGAGATTTGGATACACTGAGGGAAAACAGAAATAAAATAGAAGCCTGCATAGATGACACGGTCAAACATTCTCTGCAGAGGCTCTCGATTTCTAAGATTAAAAAATATTATAGAGCACTAAATTGAAAATGTTTTTCAGAGTTCACATGATCTTGAGAAGCTTAAAATATAAATTTCATTTATGAAATCTAAAGGAAATCTATCTTCGTATAAAGTAAATTATTGTAAATACTCTACTTAAAACAAGTGATGAAAAAAAATAATAGTTAACGTTAACTAAATGTAAAGAAAATCGAACTTTCGAAAGAAATCATTTTTTTCGAAACAATAAAAAATGTATTTAAAGAAAATATGAAATGGTCACAACGTGGGGTTAAAATGGGTGTAATTTACCCAAGTATAAATATATTCCAAGTTTTTCTTAAAGCGGCAACAATTTGGGCGTTCGGACTTAGTAAAATACTTCGGTTAGTTCATTTATTATTTATAATAATATCAAAATGATCTTCAACTAATTTTGAACTAAAATCAAATATGATTTGTAATTTGTGTGGGACCTTTTTCAATTTGAACTAATCCATAATTATGTGGAATGATTATGGTTCCATGAATCAACTACCTGCAGACAACTACCTGTATACAAAAACAAACTACCAATATTTTTCTTAGTGTAGAAAAATCTCTTCCCTCCCAAAAACAAGAAAAAAAAAAGTAAAAGTAAAATTATATTTTATTATTTGAACATTTACGATATCTCATAAACCACCACCGCTCACTCTACCCGTACTTCCCATACCTGGTAAGTACCATCCATGGCTGTGGTGTTATGTAGGGATTTAAACCACACATTGTCCATCTGGCATTTCCCTACAAACATAAATTTACATATGACGGACGACCGACCAGCGGCATCCACATGTCAACATCTGGTCAGTCGGTCGTTGGGAATGTCACACATGTGTTTTTTTTTTGAGGGGTGATGCCAATTTTATGTTGTACATGTTTGGCGACTGTCACACTCACTTTTATGACCGTCCCATCATCTCATAAACGGATCGTAGTATTATTTTTTAATAAAGCGTCGTTTTCACTACCTGCAGTAAAACTTCTATTAAAGCAAACCCAGAAACAGCACCGTTTTGTAACTGTTGTCGTTAATATGATGAAAATTTGATTTCAGCTGATTTTGGTGGAAAACTGTGGTAACCCTGGCGTTTGTGCACAATTGGAACGAAATCTGCAAACGAATGTTCGAGGCTAATTGAAACTTAAAATCATGCACACAATATCTCAATACTCAGCTACGATAATTGAAAAATGGTTTCGCAAAGTGTAACTAATTTTGAATTGCAGACTTACTTTAAAATTGAAATCAGTCAATTCATAACAACTACACTTCAGCGTTTAGTAACGGACATTGCCTAGGGTAGCGACATATTTTGTTTGCTTCATTACATGTTGAAATATTAACAGGTGATCAACGGTTGTGGGTCCGAATCCCAGCCGGGCATTACTCTGTTGCTGTCAAATCTAGCCAAACACTGTTTGCCACCAAGCGTAACCTTGGATAAAAAAAAATATATAAAGTATATAGGAAGTCCGTCAGTGGGAAAATTTGGGAGACGGTGTCCATAAATCCAAAACTTTGGCCTATACTCAAATCAATTTAGTTCTACCACATTGCGTTAATTACCGCCAAATGGTAGCTGAATTGCTTGAATCTGAATCTGTTTGTTGGAAGTAAATTTTGATGACCTACAAGGTTCATTTAAACCCCTATGGCGACGTTAACAGCTACATTTGCGGAAATGATAATTAACCACATTTCCATAAAGTAAAATATAGTTTGACCAAAAATAGACTATTTGGGCCGGCATTTGCGGAAAAACCAACACTTGTACTTTTTTTTAGAGAAAATGAAACAGCAGATAGGAATTATGGAATCTAAATTGACTCCTCCTTGCGATGAAATTGGGGTCCACACATGTATATGGACACATACAGAAAGGTAATGCCCTCACGACTTAAAATATATAATTTCGGTCCTTGAGCGTGGAATAGATAACAACCCGCCGCCCACTTGTTTTACATATTTCAACTCGTTAGCACATTACCTTCCATTTGAGTACCATACTTACTTATTTCCCTTAATATTCCATAAAGGATGTTTCTAGCCGACTAATGTTTCTCTCTTACTCGTAAAGTCAGCAGCATTTACGAGGGGGGAATCAGCAACTGAAAATTTATGGTCTTATCAGGTTTCGAACCTAGGTTTAATGTGTTATAGACGCACACACTACCTGCCGCACCACGGCCGTTCATATTGTGCAAATGCCACGCCCATCCTCGATTTTTATTTTCGTCATTTGGGAAACATAAATTGAAATTTTGCCAATTTTTTGTTCGTCCCAATTATTAAAGTGTGGCTACATGGCAACCTATTACAGTTGTGAAGATCGCATCGTCTGGATCGTCACAGATTTCAATAAAATCTTGTTCCATGCCACACTCCTCTGTCACCCTTATCTTCAAAATTGAAGCCTTCGAATTTCTTTCTATCCAGATCATTTTAAAGCCAGTCCAACATTCATGACGTTTGAAAAAGGACAGCGCAGAAAAAGGACACATTTCGCAGTGCCAATAAAGGCGCCTACGTGATGTAAATCATTCTGTGTATATATAAAATTTATAAAAATTAAATATATAAAAATTATTTTATTTTATTATCATTCAAATGGTCAAATGATCAAAATAAAAAATACACCAAAAAATGAAGAACTCCCCAAAAAAAAGTCTCATACAAAATTGGTAAATTATCAAAACAAAAAACAAATTGTGAACTTTTTCATAATTTTTAGGTAACATTAAAAAATGTCCCAATTTTTTTATTTTTGGGAAATTTTTCGTTTTTTTGTGGGATATTTTCGTAACAGAAGTCAATCACTTTCGTTTTCAGTTACATTTTGAATGATGTGGCAACTCTGAACTTTTTTTTTAATTTTTTATTTTCCAAATCAACTTATGCATTTTATTAGGTTAATAAATTTATAATTTGTGTAATTTAGGAGTTTCGCACAAACTTATCCACAATTCATCCTTCCATCTGTTGAAAGCACGAAATGGGGGGACACAGGACTTGGGTGATTATTAGAAAAAGTAATTTGCCCAGAAGGAAATCGTCTCACTTTTAGGGGTAAAAAAAAATCTTAAAAGAAATATTTGTTATATTTCCATAATATGTATATCTTCGATTCGGGGAAAAGACCCTTGAGCTCTAATAGCCCACAATAAAATTATTTGCCAATGTTGTAAAAATCAGACCATAAGGAAAGTCGACTACATATGGCTAAACAAATAACGTCAAATTGGGTTATAAGACCAAACATGAGATTATTTTTTAAGCGCTGGATAAACATTTGGGCTTCAGGATAACAAAAAAACGGACCCACTAAATCCCAGGGGTCCAAGAAGTGGCCCTTTATAAACCTTTTTTTATGGTTCCTACCATTACTGTTTTTCAACTATAGTTTTACCATTATGATGGAAATTGAGCATGAATTTTTAAAAAAACTATATAAATTTCAAGAAACTTGTATTATCTTCAATTGTAGTGTAGGGTATTTTTTGTTTACTTGTTTCCAGTTAACAAAAATTTTAAACGGCCATCATACAGACAAACACATGTTTTTTGAATGAAGTTGCTACTACGAGGGCACACAAACGTTAAGCACCGCAGTTGTGCTTTATTTATCGTTAATGGTATTTATTAAAATATGTGCACCATTCAAATGGAACTGTCCCCATTTTCTTAGTTTTTATTATCCGTCTCTATGGCCTTTCAATGTATAGAAACTGGTGTGGTGGTTGAAGGTGGTGGCGATGATGCCACCACGCGTTGAACAAACGCTCCATGAAATAAATTTATGCAACAAATCATTATCACGAGATAAGTGACCTAAATTTGTGCGAAAATAAGAAATCTATCTTCCATATATAATGCAGCACGTTGCTGTTGTTGTTGCAGTTAGCGGGTCGTAGTCGTTGTCGCTGTCATGTTGGCAACATGTTGCGATTTTATTTACCACACGGCCAGGCCATAACATGAGAATGAATAATGATTACCAAAGACACATATCAAATGTTGTATTCCGAATAAATAATAACAAGAAAAGAAGAAGCAGAAGAAGCAGAAGAAGAAAAAACTACAAGAAGAAACAAACATGACAATTCGATAAAGTTCAAAGATGTCTAATTGCGAAATGTTGCAAGTGTGCACCCCCCTCGGGTAATGGTGCACAGTCGGTTCGAAATGAAACCTAAAATTTAATTGCAAAAAAAATAGAATGGTGGTCGTGCTGGTCACTTGGCTGATACTGTTATTATTAACGGCATACCTTCCGACCATTTATTTAAAAAAATTGAATTTTTCTTTGAATACCAAAATAACACCTCTTATTGGAGAACCCTGTATATAAATCCTCACCGACAGTCAAGCAGCGGTCTAGTATCTGTCTTCCACGAGTGTGATGTATCGAACGTTGCACTATGAATCTGCCATTTGGAATTGTCTTGTCCGATTTCACTGAATTACGAATTAGCCGATACATGAGCCAACGAATCAGCTGTTAGACATATTGGACTACAAGTTTGAATTTGTCTGAGAATCGAAGTTTCTTAGTTAATCTCTGCCTGGACCCACTCCGCATATCTTCCCGATTTAACCTCGAACACCCTTTAGCTAGGTCTGCGTGAAATTTTAATACACTCGGAAAATCCAATTCTAGATTTATTTCTAAAAAAAAAAAAATCGGAATTCCCCACGGTGCTTGATAGAGGATAAACTTCTATCTCAAGGCAGCCTGGAACTCATGTGGCTTCTAATATACTATAACATTGAGGAAACGAAAAGTCTGACGAGCTACCAGGGAAAAGCTCGAGATCTGCGACAATTTACCTTGACAGAAAATGTTGGACAAATCGAATGTGGTCAAAAAATTAACAGAAATTCGGTGCGGTAACCAAGAAATACATGACTGAAAACTTGAACTAACTTAACTCAAGGGTGTACTGATAGCACACACTCATCGAAGGATGACATCGAAACGACGGAATACTTTCGGCCCAGTTTTTCCATTCCTGACTTGGGGAACCTCAGAACTACGGACTGGAGGAAACTTAAACAAATCGTGTTCAACACAGTGCCCAAAAATCTGCCGACAAGGACATAGTTACTTTATTGCAATTGCGAATTGTCTAACAAAATTTCGATATTTGTAAAATGGACGTTAACATGATGTTATCGTTGACTTTGTAATCGAGTAGTCTACGTTTGTGGTTGTTGGTCGATAAATCACATCGAAGTCAGGTGAGCACATTTCTATGCTAAGGTTCCGTGTATCATTTTTACAAATCATCAAAACTGTTTCAAATATTTTGAAATTATGTGCTGCGAAAGTAAAGGGTGTTTTTTTATTGAGGTATAGAACTTCGAATTGAAATAAAACACAAGAAAATCGTTTTAATGTCCATCAATTTGGCTTTATTGGAAGGATAATTTTATGCCATTAATGTTTAAATATGATTTCGGGCATGTGGCCGCCGTGGCTGGCTCGAATAAAGCCAATTCTACAGGTCCAATTTTCAACCACTTGTTGGAACCACAACTCATCCACATTCATGCCATCCAATTCGGGAACAAAATAGTCGGTTATCATGGCTCTATACCGGTCTCCATTAACGGTAACTGACTCTCCAGCATTATTTCGGAAGAAGTATGGCCCAATGACTCCACCAGCCCATAGAGCACACCAGCCCATAGAGCACCTTTTGTCAACCTGTTCATGATGAAATGGCAAACCAAACTAAATATTAATCACTTGACAGCTGACAAAATGGCCGCCAGTTAAAAAAGTGATGCCAACTTAAAGTTCTATACCCCAATAAAAAACACCCTTAAGATTCATAACTAGAGTGACTTTTCTCAGCGGAAGATAAATATTTCTTAACCCCCCTTTCCATTCCAGCAATATCCACCTGGAACGTTAATATGGCAATATTAGGTAAAACCTTTGTGAATTTTGCCATAATGAAATGGAAACTCACCCCCAAAATGGCCAACCGTTTGGAATTCTTAAACCCCTAATCATGCCATAGAATGGCTTTGTAAATATGTGCCAGCTCCAAATATGGCCCACACCAGAGTTCATCAAACTGGGCACCGAAACAACAGGGTGAGTCAGGAATTAATGAATCTCAAAACTTTCACGTTCAATTAATAAAAAAAAAAAATATTGCCGACATTTGCATGAGTTCCAAGCTACCACAACTCGATCACGTCTGAGGTGACATTTATGGGCACCCCTATACTCCTATCTCCCCCTGTGTTGCTACAGGGTAACCACATGTAAATATTCATTATTTGTTAGATTCCATTTAGCTGTGAGCCACTGTACTTTAATTCCCCACCACAAAAGCAAGTCCCCATTTTTCCGTTAACAAAAAAAGCAAATCACAGCGTAAATTGAAACAAAGCCCAAACAATGTAATTCGGGATCCCCCGTCTTCTTCCCTGAATTCAGCAGTTGACCAAATGTATTGATTTTGGCCACATGTTGCAATGACGTAGTACACCACCTACCAGCAACCAGCAACAACAAGAAAACAGCACCAACAGTAAACCTGATTGCATTTTCTACTTTGCAAATTGCACCGACTACAGAGCTCCATTATCGCTGTTGGCCCAAAAGACTGACTGGCTGGCTGGCTGGCTGTTTATAATCTGCCCGTGCGTTCGTCCGTCTGTCGGTCTGTCTAGTTGCAAACGGTGGTCTATGCACCACCGTTACTATACAATGTGTGCCCAGTGTTGCATGTCCACGGCACACACTCGTGTGTACTCCATGGACTCGTTCATACCGGCCACATTATCTACCGGGTCTGTTTGTTACTTCGGTGGTTACTGTTTGACCAATCCATGTATTTGTATTTAATGATATTTTGGCTTGCTTTCAGACATCGAACAGGCGAATAGAGAAATGAAGGAAATAGTGTTAGCGTGTTAGTGGTGTTAGCTACGGGAGTTGTATTACATGGCCGGACGATTGGATATGTGAACTGGGAAAATGTAAACCATCCGGGATGTTGTTGACACACAATTAATTATGCGATCGTCTTGCGGAATATCGATGAGGAGAGAGTAGGGCGATATTTGTTTTAATGTCCAAGGTATTCGATTAACTAGCGAGAGGCACAAATTTAGAAAAGCAAACATAACATTTAATTTTAAGAAAACAAAATCGTCATCAAAATCGTTCGACTGGCTGTATGAGAAATGCTTCAGTGCAAAATGCAAAAAAAAAAAAAAATAAACAAGAAAGATGGCCCAAAAAACTAATATAGAAAATTGGGGATTTTGTAATTGTTTAAATAGTTCATATGAAAAGTGGCCCTTTCATATGCAAAATGAACAATGCAATTTTTTTTTAGAGGCCTACATTTCGGGGCATTTGTGAAATCTCCACAATCATCCATTTCAATTGTGAAAACATTTAAAAACCGCATGTCGGAAAGAGTTGTGGGCAGGTCGTCGTCGTAGCTTTGATTTTTAATTGGGTAATTTCTCAAAATTATTTAGAGGATTTTCCAGAATTTTCTGGGAAGTTTTCACGTTGGCCTTTTTGAGGAAATTCTCCTCTTTTTTTTGGGAATTCATTCAATTGGGGCATTCTTAATTTTTTGATCGGTAATTGGGAAATTTTTCATCGGACTAACACCTAATGTGGCCAAATTGTAGCGATCATTGCTTGTCGGCTTTGTATGACTGTAGCTGTGTCTGTTTTGGCTTTGATGTCCCCTGCCGGAGGAAAGACTCCTGAAGAAATGTGAGTTTAAAATCTCTTTTGGTAAAATGATAAAGCGTCCGGCTTTACTAATACAACTCGAGTTCGAGGCGAAGATCTTATCTTCGTGAACAGAGTTGCCAGCCGCTTTAAATATCTGCAGCGTCTTTATCTCTATAGCGAAATACACGTAAGAAATCGAATTTATTGCTAATGACAACTACTTGTCACCTACATTGTTAAATAATAAAAACTCATTACTCTTTGCATGAATTTGAAACCCAAAATAAGTCTTACAGCAAATGTCCCAAAAAAAAATGAAGAATTCTCAAAAAAAAAAAAAATCTCAAACAAAATTGGGGAGTTTTTCATAACTTGTAGGGCAGTTTTCGTTTTTGGGGCATTGAACAGTGAAAAATTCCCTAATTTCGTATTTTTGGGATTTTTTTTTTAAAACCAATATGAATCTATTTTCGAAAATCGATTGTTGTATTTTTTGGGGTATTTCTCATAATATTTGGGGGATTTTGCTGAATTTTTGGAGATATTTTCATCATAAGTCCCAGTGGGTGTACTGATTCGAGAGTAGTTTTCCCCCGTCTATTCCAAAATTCCCCAATTTCGTATTTTTGGTTTTTTTTTTTAAAACCAATATGAATCAATTTTCGAAAATCGATTGTTGTATTTTTTGGGGTATTTCTCATAATATTTGGGGGATTTTGCATAGGGTGATTTTTCATAAATTATTTGGGGGATTTTGCAGAATTTTTGGAGATATTTTCATCATAAGTCCCAGTGGGTGTACTGATTCGAGAGTAGTTTTCCCCCGTCTATTCCAAAATTCCCCAATTTCGTATTTTTGGTTTTTTTTTTTAAAACCAATATGAATCAATTTTCGAAAATCGATTGTTGTATTTTTTGGGGTATTTCTCATAATATTTGGGGGATTTTGCATAGGGTAATTTTTCATAAATTATTTGGGGGATTTTGAAGAATTTGAGGAGATATTTTCATAGCCTCAAAAGAGTTGTGCCAAATAGGAAAAAAGTAAATCTTTTTTTTCATTTTGCACTTTCATTGATTTTCTGGTTCTATATTTCATTCACAGTCATGACTGACTCCATTTCGTTATTGCTCTCCATACGAGCGCACACTTTCGTTGGAAGATTTGAAGTACATCGAGGAAACGCATTTCATCGAGTGCCGTCAATAAATTATCATATCTTCTTTCAATTAAATAATAGTGTATAATAATCACTATACACTATTGTTTTAAATAAAAAATAGTGTATAATCACTATACACTATTGTGTTAAATAAAAAATAGTGTATAATCACTATACACTAATGTGTTAAATAAAAAAATAGTGTATAATCACTATACACTATTTTTTTAAATAAAAAAATAGTGTATAATAGGCTATTGTTTTATTGAGCGAACGATATACTTCAGTTGCTACATACAGGGTGGGCCACAAGTCAGGAGAAGACATTTCATTCATTATTCTATTTAGTTTTTTTATATTTCCATAGATTTTTATTATTAAACTTGCATTTATCATTCAAAGATTAAATGACAAATCCTCCGATGGAAAACAGTTTTGCGGTTTGCGGAATATTTAACAAAAATATTTCTTTATCATCAGTTGCTGATTCAATTTCTAATTTTAAACAAACAACAATTTCTTCATCTTGCTCAACACAAGAAGCATTCAGAACGTTTATATTCATCTGAGTTCATGCACACTTGTATTTTGCCTTAAAGACAAGAACTTCTCATTGAAAATCACATTTTCTTCACTGCAGTGCAATGCGATTTCACCACTTATGACGGCATTCTATGGCAATTATTAATTAATAACAAAATTCTTTTGATTTTTATGGCGTTAATTAAAGAGAATAAAATGTAGTTGAGAATTTCCTTTAAAGGCCACAACACATCCACAGTAACAGCATTTGGTGGTGTGAAGAAATAAGTGACCAACATTTGCAGCTGCTGGAAAACTTTCAATGATATGCGAACTTTTTGTTGAAATTTATAATTTTCACAATATTTTCCGATTTTAAGATACACTTCCAAGGGAATTTTCAAACATTCATAAGTGATTATTTTCAATGTTCACACATGTGTATTTTTATTAATAAAAAAGAAAACTCTACAAGATTTTCTTGTCGTCGAATGAAAAGGCACACAAATTTCGTTTTAGATGTTCTTTAACATGAGACTCGTTGTAAACTGTTTGAGTTCGAAACTTGCTAAGAGTTCAATAGCATAAAAATGCAATTTGTTTGTTATTCTTTTTCTGTTGTCTTCTTTTTTTTCTCTCTCTTTTCTTACTTCTTGTACTATTCAGGTTGTGCAAATTAACCGACTGCCGGCGAGCAAACCAATACCCACCATACAGTCATCCAGCCACTCATTCCCGTCACCGCCAGAGCTCGACCATCGGTCGCCTCTTCTACTCGCCACCATCAGCGAAACAGACTTTTCCAAATAGAAAACCATAACAAATGTCTTAGACCAGCCAAGTGATGGTGAAACGTAACAGGAGAAGAAGTTGAAGTCGTACCACAAGTAAAAAATAAAACACAATCTCCAGTAAGAAGCTTCAATAAACACACACACAAGTATTATGATTTTTCCCTAAGCGTACAATACACACAAAAACAATCAGAGCTCCATCAGAGCTGATGGCACAGGAGAAAAGAAACACATTGCACTTGTATACAGACCAGTTGCTGGGTCGAACACTAAGAAGTACATACTCTAGTGGTCGGAATTATAGGAACCAATCTTATGGGTTTTACCTTCTAGGTTGTCAGGGTTACGCAGATCACACACACCAGAATCAAAGACAGGGCATTTTCCCAACAGAGGGCGGTGGTGGTTTCTTAGCTTTGATTTTCTAAGACAGAATTAGGCACTAATACTCCAGCCAACCGGTGACTTAGAGACATCCAGAATTTTTCTGAAACTACTTCTCGGCTGTGTCCTCTTGACTGCCTTTGACCGTTGACCATTTATCGACATTGGTGTTTGCCATTTCATTTGTTCTCAGTTTCACCTGCTCGTTTTATTCCACACATAATCGGGCCGCTGTATCCATTCAGATGGCCACTACTGTAGCGTGTGTTTCGGAACGCTTTAATGACACATATATCGATGATAATAGACTGGTTTATCGTTCTGTCTTTACCCGCACATAGAAATAGTTATAGCCTACTAACTTTTCTTCTTCTACGTCGTGCTTCATGTTGCACACAGTCACAGACACAGAAATCCCGAGGAGCACATGAACAATGGATACACCAAAAACAAGAACAATAAAAAAGCAAAACCATAACACTTGACTATGCCAACAATAACAGGCACAGTAACAACTTGTGTATCGGAAAACCAAAGAATCAGAAGAGACGAAACCGAAGCCGACGAAGAAGAATGAAAAGTAGAAATAAGTAGAAGTGTGTGTGTGTACGCAGTTAAATAGCGTCGGACCGAATTATAAACACCCTCCAATAAATTCAACCCGAAGTAAAAACAGTACTCAGATCCAACATCGAAACGAAGGCGCCACTAGACTAAGTGCAAGTTTACCCCGTGAGACAGTTACATATGGGAATGGGTATGGGGCTTTCAGTGGCGGTACAAAGATACGCCCCAAAAGTGAAACGACTTTTGGCTGAAAGTGAACCCTCAAAGTGAAAGTGTGTAATGAAAATGGGCTCCAAACGTTTTTTTTTTTGGCAGTTTTTAATGCAAAAGAAAAGTGCAGCCTAAAACAACTGGAAATGTGTTCCAAAATTGTGTGTTTGTTGTTGTCTGCATAAAATGTTGTTTTCACATGGAGGGGAGCAAATAATACAAAATTGGCCACAAAACTCATATTGTGACGGATATTTATTAAAGATTTTTCATTTTGTTTTTCTTTATTTTTGCCCAAAAAAAGGAGATTAGAATTAGAAACCAGAATTTTGAAGGCTTTTTGTTTAAAATTAAGAATAACGATTTTCATTATTTATACCCAAAAATGGAGATTTGAATGAGGCGGATTTTAAATCGAATTTTAAGGGATTTTTGTTTAAAATTAAGGTAAAGCCACACATTGCACGGTTTTTTTTTATACAATTTTTCATTTTGATTTTCTTTATTTTTACCCAAAAAAAAGATTAGATTAAGGAGAGTTTTAATGCGAATTTTGAAGCAGTTTTGTTTAAAACATTTTGAAAAATTCGGAAATTGAAGAGTATTTCCATTAAATAAAGCCATAGTTTAAATCCAATTTGGATGCCTGGTAATACCTTCAAACATTCTCGACTGAACCAGTAAGAACCGCGTTAAAACATTTCTAGAAAAAGCATTAGCAGTTCGAAAACAGTTTCGTTCAGAGGGTATACAAATTAAATCGTGCACAGCTCATTGATGCGAGAGAAGTTCACCGTCTGTTCCTTCATGGAATGTTAAGGGAAATAAGTAAGTAATTAAATCGTAAGCTGCATGAAATTGGACCCCAGGAACCCCCACATTACATGAAAATGGGCCAAAAAAACTAGTATGTCTCAGAAACCATGGGATATTCTTAATGTTTTAGGGGCCATTTACCCATTGAGGATTTTTTTTGGTGAAATTTTGCTGTTGTCATTTTTGGGAATTCTTAATTTCTTTTTTGGATCATTTTTCATTAGGGTTAATTTTTACAGAGCCGCCTTTGTCCTATCAGTATTTTTGGGTTCAATGTCATAATGAAATTTTGTGTTGTCGTTCAATGTGTAATTTCATTTTGGATTTGGAGTACTTTTTTTCTGGGCCCATATTCATCCCGCCGCTTACACTATTTATGTTCAGGATTCAACGTTTTATTGATTTTATGTTTTTAGTGTTGAGGATGTCATTCATAACCAGTGATATATCCGGTACGACTTCAAGCCCTTGCAGTTTTTCTCAGGGACTAGGTTGAGCCGCTAGTTTATGCCAACCAACTAACAATAATTGATCAACTAAGGTACAACATACATCAAGCCATTGTTGACATCCAGACCAATTTACAAACCGAATCATTCCATTTTCTAGCTTTCCCAACTTTTCCTGTCAATGACACGACACCGACCTATAACAGTTGGGATCCGATTCATATGCATCTGGATCCAAGTTCTGGAAATATTTACTTGCTTCGAGTTCACATTTTTCTTAATGTTTAATCGAGTTCAATGAACGAACACAATTTGGTGAAAAAGTGTTACAAAACTTTATGACAAACTAAAAATACCACCTGCTCCACTTGGAAGGGTAGAGAACTGATACTTTGGAAAATGCAAATGCAGAACAGAAACAATAATACAAGGAAATAGTTTGAAATACAATGCAACACCACTTCGACCATTCCTGCCTTTTCTTTACCCCAAATGAGTCCACTAGGGAAAATATTGATTGTTTTCTCCCCTTTATTTCGAAAGAAAATAGGCTTTTAAATGTTTAAGGGGAATGCATAATAGCAGTGAATACCCAGATTGTTGTCGACGATTTCCATTACGAAGAGGCAGAAGAGTGTGCGCCTATACAAATTGCTGAATTATCGCCCCTATGATTTGTGATGGCAGTGGTGGTGTCGGCATGATAAATGCGGTGGGATTTAAAAATGAAAAAATGCTGAATGAAAATGAAATTTCCCCTCGAATGAATCAAAAAGTAAATCAATTTTGCAACAAATATCCTCCACAATTGATTCACAGCAAAGAGAGGTAGGGTGAAATCGGTCAGAAAGCCAATATTATACAAAATATTCCCACTTATCATACCGCCGCCTTATGTGAAGTTAAATGGATGAGTGTGTTCATGTACTCCATTCAAATGTTAAAAGGTCATTGTTCTGTGTACATTAATTGAAATTTGCTGTGATTCTAGACAGCAACCAGCACACATCGACACAACCACAGGCGGCATCATGCATCCACAACAACGGCAACAGAATTGATATCAGCTGTAGTGAGGTGGCACCATTGGCCACTGATATTATCGTGTCACATCCGACGAGCTGCTCTGCATCGCTGGTGTGTGTGTGTGTTTTTTTTTGTGATGACAAATAACTTCATTCGCTGGCTTTTAGTCGGACGACAGTGAGATGATGCCGTTGATATGATTCGATTTCCGACCACTCGAGGGTTGTATGGTAAATTGGATAGAAACCGAAGAGACGAAAATCAAGGAAAAACGAAAATAACAGATAAAAGGTCGCGCGGATAGATGGGAGGCAAGGTGGATCGTAGATGGACGAACACAGATGACAGATGGGAATACGAAAAGACAGAGGGATCAACGAATGACCAGATGGACGTTGGACTGACACAGATGCATGAACGATGACAGAGAAGGATAAATGATGAGACAGTGCGATAAAAACAGACGGACAGATGAGAGCATGGTACAATAAACAAGGTAAGGCCAAGCAATCAGCTGATTTACAATTTTTTCTCGCAGCGCTCTAAATTGTCAAAGTTGACATTCGATGTTTTTGTTTACATTCAGGCAACTGTTGAAATTTCAAATATTTTGTATCAAATATTTACAACAATAACAAAAATTAACTGTCAGTAACTTTATTTTATATTCTTGACATATACAACTTTGACAATATAGAGCACCAGAGTTGTATCTGATTATTTGTTGTTGGGCTAATGACCTTACCTTGTTTATTGTACCATGGATGAGAGGCCGAATAGATTTAAGAACGGAACATGTCGAGAGACAAAAAGGCGGACGGGCAGATGCGAGCATGGACCGACCAGATATATGAGAATGGACAGATGGATGAGAGAATGAACGAACATATCGTTCATTTACTCTAAAAAGTGTCACAATTCAAAATTCACTTTTTATTTGTCTGCTCAAGAAAAAGCTGTAAACTTTCGTGCTGCAGTGTATTATAGTTTATTCGGGAAACCAATGAGTTCTTTTCCTATATTTGCTAAGTAAGACGCAAGCGGCTCTCCTGAAAGAATCGCATTTTTAGTTGTGATACAAGATTCTACAAGCAGAGATCAAGGCCATCACAGAATGCCTAGAATGGCTGCGGAACAGAATCACAGGAAAAACTATCTGTATTTTCACAGACAGTCAAAACGCAATTAGATCCCTCAGAGATGATAATGTCAAATCAAGGACACTCATGCACTGTAAGGAAACAATAAATGACGTATCGAGAAATAACGACATAGTTATAAACTGGATACCAGGCCACCAAGGGTTTCCAGGCAATGTCAAGGCTGACGAACTGGCTAAAATCGGAAGGGAATCCGACCAAAATACTCTGCAACTGTCTAAACCTTTTCTTGAGACAAAAAAGGAGTTGAGGGAATGGATGAAGACGACCCATGCCTCCAGGTGGCTAGAGGAACAGGTGGGAAGAACCACAAAAGAAACCTGGGGAAACCTCGATTACAATAAAACAAAGAGAATACTCGGGTTTAACAAAAATGAACTAAAGCTACATTTACACGATTGAAGGCATTTTGAAGTCTTATCAAAATATTGAAAATTAATTTTGATGTGCTATTTACACGTTTCAAAATTTTGATCCAAATATTTTTTCAATATGCTTCAAAATATTTTGATGGAAATTTGATCAACATTTTTTGAAGCTAATTTACACTATTGATAGTTGTTATATTGACAACATTGACTTTGATCAGCTGTTTTGCTTTTTTTATGAAATCATTTAATAGTTATCAGTATATAAACATCAACAGACGCTTATGAATATTTTATAAATAAATAAATAAATTTATTAGTAATAGTATGGACGACGACACAATTATCATAGCATCTGCATTTTTAATATTGGAAGAAGAAGTAGCTGATGAGAATGCAAAAAAAAGAAGAAAACAAAAGACACATTGGGTGCGACCTTATCTTTTGGAAGGCAATGGTGTGTATGTGTCTTTTAGGGAGCAATTGAAAAGGAATGATCCTGACCTCTACAAAAACTTTGTGCGAATGTCACCAGATGATTTTGATTTTTTGATAAATCTCGTCACCCCATTAATAGAAAAGGCCAATACAAATATTATTTAAGAATTTCGAAGAACTTCTAATTTTTACGAACACTGCCGCTTGCCGCCACAAACATATATAAACAAAAACATATGAAATATTTTGAATCAAAATAATGAACATGCTGTCAAATTATTTGTAGTTATCAATATTGCCAGATGCGATTTTGATGCATGTTTACACGGCGTCAATAAAATCTTCAAAAGTTTTGTTCAATAAATTTTGATCAATAAATTTTGAAGAAATGTTTCTGTTTACACGAGTTTGAAGCCTTTTGAAGAGCAATATTGAAGAAAATTTCAATCGTGTAAATGTAGCTTAAGTAAGCTAGTTGGGGTCATCACAGGACACACTAGTCTAAGGGCACACCTGTATAGAATAGGATGTTCCCAGAGCGACGAATGCAGGGCATGCGGAGAGGACGCCGAGACGGCGAAACACTTCCTGTGCCATTGCCCTGCTTTCTCGCAGGTCAGGAAAGTCCATTTAGGAAGGGAAGGGAATTCGTAGACGAAATCAGGAGCGCACAACAGGCCAAATTGCTGGCCTAGGTGTAGGTCAATGACATGAGACGGTCATGGTGCATGACCGATCCTCCATTCAACCTAACCTAGTTGTTTTTTTATTAAAAATATATTAATTTCCTTTAATCATTATTCACTAAATATCGACATAACCGCACTTACAATCGGATGCTTTAAGCGCTAAAAATATTTCAATAATTATAAACAAAATTGAGATTTTTTTAAAAATCTTATCATTAAAAATGTGTGCTACTTTTTCTGTTTTTTTCATATTTCTTTTTTTTTAAACAAAATTTGTGTTAGGTATTAGGTATCAAGCGATGAATGGTACAGACCCAGATGGATCAACGGGCAGATATATGAGCACGTGTATGGATAGACAAATATACTGCTAGTTCGGTCGACTGGCCACTAAAGGCTTCCGATGGTTAAACGAAGAATGGATTGGATAATGGACGGAAAGAGTAGCAGATTAATCCACAGGATGAACGAACCAACAAATAGATGGACGTACGAAGAGAGAAATGAAAGGACAGATCATCTATACGGGTCATCATGAACGGACAGACATCTCTATGGCTACCAATACCCTCGGTGAATAAGGCCAACCAGTCTGTCCCACAAAGAATTCCCTTAGAGTTAAATATACTGAACACGCATAGATCCAGATCTGTCTGACAAAGTGTCGATATTAAGTTGTTCTCAAATTGGGGTGCGGCCCTCGTCAATGCATATACATTGTAGACATGTCTCCATGCATCAGGTATGGGTGTACATATAAGCAAAACAATATTGAATATCAGCACGATTTTGATAGGCCCACTTACGGCCTCTAATTGACGCGCACACACCACCAACTCGCCAACGAGACTTGACAGTCTAGAGTTTGAGTCTGTAGGCTGTGCCATGATTGTGGTGCCACTGAAATGATTTATACTCATTCACTTACTCATTGCAAGTATGATGAGTGAGTATAACAAAAAAAAAATATGAAAAAAGTTAATTAATTTTAATATGGATTTTAATAAAACGTATTGTTACACACTGAAGGATGGACGGACGGACGGGCATCCAATAGTGCAATCATTCATTCATTCATTCACACATTTTGTTAACATCAATGACGTGATGTTGTTATTGTAATAATAATAAATATAAATTGATTTTAATTGAATTCAATTTGTTGAATGGTCGTGGTTTCTGATTACATGCCGCCGGGTGGATTTGTGGGTGGCTGACGGTTGATTGGCATATGTTGACTATTGGTTGGATTAATATTATGCAAGTGTTAAATGTGGATTACCATGCAATCGTACATGTAAATATGTGTGTTACTATGTCTGTCTGTCTGTCTGTCTATAGCCGCTGCATGTCAACCACTGACGCACAGTGCTGCAATTGGTGGTAATTGCCGCCAAAAGTGTGATCGCCGTTTGTTGCATCATTTGGCAAGTGCTCGATTTCATGTCGCGCACATTACGACATCTTCTCCCATTGCATTGGATGACAAGATTATTTTTAAATGATATTTTACTAGGTTGGTTGTATGTACACACTCACACTGCGAAATAGACATACACTGGCGGACAGACACAAGTGTTTTTTTCTCTCTCTCTATTTTAGCATTCGCATTAACTTTTGTCAACTGGGAAATCACAATAATAAGCGTGTGAAGGTTGCTATGGGGGCAGTATGTGTGTGTGTGTGTGTATGGGATGGGGGCAAACTATGTTGGCAGCAACTGCCGGGCACCTTGCAAAAGCCACGGACAGCCGTTGTAGTTGAAAATATGGCAAGTAACATTTTCGGACAGATCTGGCAACCACATTAGCTTAGACAGCTGACAATCAAAAATAAAGAAAAAGACCTAAGTTGATCGGCGCTTCGTTCTCAAAAACATTTTTGGAATATTTCGCTTTCTCATTCGAGAAACATAAGACTGCATTACGAATTTTTGCTTTCGCATATGATAATTATTTGTATCAGTTTGGAATATTGGCTTTCGCATTCACATTCGCAACAATTTTTATTTCAGTATTTGCTTTCACTAAACTCACATTCTCAACCAAATATGTTGGTCCTTCGAACCGGATCTATATATTTGAAGACGTACATACATCGTGGAGTTCTTGTACACTTATACACTACGCTTGTTGTATTCTAAACTCCAACGGCCTAATTGCTAGAACTGCAATAATATTTTTCGATTTCAATATAGAAAAGAAATATTCCATTTCAATTCGAATTTCCCAAATTCACATTTGTTTACTTTTTCTTTGTTTATCCTGTTGGCGAACAATTTTTTGAGAAATATTCCCAAGTTTTATTTGGAAATATTTTCACAGCTAGCAGCACAAAACGACTTCCTTCCGTTATAGGAATTTTTAAACCCTTGGCATTGTCATTGGTCCTTCGAACCGGCATCAATTCATGTCCAATATAAATTGGGTCGCCGACACCATCCTGATCTCAACTGAGTCAGTGTGTTTCGTCGCGGCAGACTTTCCTCATCCGATGTCAATGCCAATGCCAGTACGACATTCACAGGAAGAGTTTTTGATGGGGTTCAGACCTTCCTGATACCACCGCTGATCTAGATGTTCTCGAAGAGCTCTCTTTATATTTCCTGTTGAAACGACAGTTGCGGTGACTTTCACGGTAGCACCCAACTATGGTTTCTAATTTCCCGACTTTTTTTTACTTTTCGTATTATTTTTGGAGAAAATTGTATACGATAACCAATCATGAAATTAAAGGTTCTCCACACGTGGTCTTATCTCATCAGACCTGACAAGTCTCTATCCACATCCACTATGGATTCTACAACTATGCCAACTGATCTGCTGTTAACCATCTCCTTTTTGTCCACTCTTCTTCTTGTTCGCTGTGCATCACTTATTACAAGTGCCACCATTGCAATATGATTTGATGATAATGCAACCTAAGTTGATGTTTTCTCTTTTAATAACCTCTTGCCACATAAGAAGCTTACAAAACGGAAGGCAAGCCCACCGGTCGCATTCAATTTCTTCAGAACAAACAAAGTAAAACGTTCAAAGAACACAAAGAAGGAACAACTTTAAATTAGAACAATTTTCTCGTGTTGGTTATACTTCCCCCACGTTGGCATTTTGCCATGGAAATGACAAATGAAAAAATGAGCAATTGTAATAAATGGGAAAAGCTTAGAATCGCACATAAGAAATTGTTTCTAGGAATATGCCAATTTATGTTATTAATATTTGATGTGATTTACGAGTCCCCTGCTTAGCCTACCTACCCCTGGGCATCTCTTCTACGTCAGCTATTTTTATGTGGAAATGGAGGGAGGAAACTTACCTTTAAAACTATAGACAGACTGCTGGCTGTTGCTGATTCGGAGAAAACACTGTCATGTGATTGGGAGAGACCATCTCGGGAATAATCGCTGAAATGAGAAGGAAATAAAAAATTAGTAATTCAATGAATATTTCTTTAATTGAAGAGTACAAACATTTAAAAGTTTGTATCCCCCCGTATTCATAAAAATTCATAAAACAGCTGTAAGTCAAATGTGTGGGAGTTGTTTTACATTTTTATGAATATGGGGGTTAGTTATTGGATTAGCCCCATATTCATAATTTAAAAAACCTTTGTTAAGAAATATGTGTGAAAATTCTTTTTGTTTTGAATATGTTCGTCGACTAATTGCATTGCCACACTTACCTATCGATCAGTCGTCCTTCACTCAAACTCCTCTGGCTATCGGACATTTCACCACCGCTGGCACTACTGTTTTTGGCCGCCAGTGATATGTGACCACCGCCGGTGCCACTGTCATTGCCACTGCCACTGTCCAGATCCTGCGACGAATCGCCCACACTTCGCAACTTTTGGCGTTCCTTTAAGAAATTCCGTTGCATGGCCCCGGGGAAAACGGCCACGCCTATCGATTGACGTTGACTAAGTAGCGATGACTTGGTGCCACTTACCGACGATGTGGACGTCGTCGTCGCCGAGGCGTGATGCTGTACATGCTGGTGATAGTTGGTCGACGTTTGCGTTGTCGTCCCGAACATCGTGTCGTCTGCGGGCAGCTCTAAATCTTTGGACTGTTGTTGCAGTTTCTGCTGTTTATGTTTATGCTTCGATTTGGATTTGGACTCAGCGTTTACACTGTGATCATGACTTTTATTTTTGCCACCGCCACCCAACAGGGATATGTAGGAGGACTTGGATTTGGGCAATGATTGCGTTAAATAGGCGTCGTGCAGCTGTTGATGTGTGAGCGGTGACGAGGGCGATGAGGCCGATGCCACCGATGTGATCGAGGAGAGAGTGGCACTGCGCAGATTCTTCTCACTGGTACTGCTGGTGGGCGCTGCCACCGATAGCGACGAGGTGGGTGTGTCCGTGGATGCCGGTGTTGTTGCTGAGGTTATGGTGCGTCGACGAAAGATGCGTCTGAGATTGCGCAACGGATGAAATCTTCGGCGTTTCTGTTGTTCTACAAACGAGAGAAATGTGGAAAATGTTCGCATTAGCTGTTGTTTTGATATTGATTACGCGATAGATAATTATCGAGATGTAAGCATTTTTATTCTCTTAGCTTGAAAGGATTTCGAGTAAGACCGGACGATTGAGAATTTGTAGGACAGATAAGGAATTTTGTTATTGAATTTGTTAAAATGAAAGTTTTTTCTAAACAGAAATTGTAAAGGTGTCACAAGTTTGTAGTGTTGCAAAGTTTCCAAATATTTGATAGACGATTGCCAAGAAGACTTTCGACCATTGGTGCCGAAATGGGAATAGAAAGAAAGGGGGTAGCAAAATATTCTCCTAATTTACAGGATGACATTTTCCCCAGAGTTTTTCTTCTTTTTTTTTTTTTTTGATAACCATTCGTAATGCGACTGCCACCCCACTTGCTTCTCTACAATCGTCGAACGCTGTTCACTTACTTATTTCCCTTAACATTCCATGAAGGAACAGACGGGGAACTTCTCTCGAATCAGTGAGCTGTGTACGATATAATTTGTATACCCACTGACCGGGACCTACCGCTTAAAGCCGGCTCCGAACGGCTAATGCTGTTCTAGAGAAGTTTTACATGGCTTAGAGATTGCTCTCTTACTCGTAAAGTCGGCAACATTTACGAGGTGGAAACAGCCGCTGAAAAATGTTTGATGGTCTTACCCGGTTTCGAACTCGGGTTCTTCTGTGTGATAGTCGCACACACTCTACCTACCACACCACGGCCTTCCTTGGCTGTTCAACCTGAGTGAAAAGTCATCGTGTTAATCAGGTCTAAATCGAAACTTACAATTTAAAACAATACAATGACAAGAGACATATTGTCCGACTCTTATATTTAATTTTTTGTTTCCTTCTTTTGGATTTTAATATTTCGGAACCCAAAATAACTGATCTAGTGATGTTCAGACGGTCCAAATCGTCTGCAAACTCTAGATGTCAGTAATGAGCAAGGCAAGGTTTGAAAGTTTTTCAACGAGAATAGGTTTTTCTTTGTAGCCAATACTAGTTAATTTGTAGAAAAATACACATACGGTCTCTATTGGACAAGCACAGCATCGCGTTAAAATTGCTCAGGAGATGTTGAACTTTGAAGGGAACAAAATAGATACTCATGAATAAATAAATACTTTTTGAAAAAATACAAAATTCGCGATATTTTCTGAACATACCTCGTATGTGCCTTACAAATTATCTTTCTACTGTAGAATATTAAAGCCTTTCGTCTATTCCCCAGAAAATGTGCCTTAGTCTTCTATTAGCCTTCAAACTTACATAGAAAATAAAGGTTTGCATTTAGGATTTAAAACTCATATTCATAATTTACATAAACTGTAAATGATTCCATGTCATGTCATCTAACAAAAAGTGTCTTTGCTCACATTAGTTTATCACCATATTTTTCTTCTGTTGGTTCATTCTTCCAACTCTTTCTCCCCGTGTCGTACGATTTTCCTTTTCAGTTACAATTCACTTAACATGAATCTTTTCTAAATTCAAGCAATTAACAAGGCACTGCCTCGACGCATGACATAAAGAGGCCTCCACATTGAAGCTCATGCATTAACACCTACTAATTAGCAAAAAGTGAGCGATGAGACATCCTTCCTCACTGCGCAACCACCTCCACCTCCCACCCTCCCACATGACACAGCGTCAGATGGACTAACCACGGAAACCAGCGTGGATTACATGTGTACAATTTGTACATCACCGCACAATTCCCTACAAAACAGTTGGCAACCGAATAGACTAAAGAAATGGCGTCAAATACCGAAATGTCACACCGTACGTACACTCCCTAAATGTATCTACAAGGACCCACTATCGCTGGCATACACATGTATTCATTTCATTAGACACCACATTATGACAGACGACAAACAACACGGCAAACATATACGAGTATTCACATGGATACTGACAGACATTAACTGATACCCATGGCAAATAATGGGAATTATTAAGTTAATCTTATGTCATTCTGAAGTAGAATATAAATATTAGCATACTCCCACCAGACTGACATCCCTACACAGCGACGACGACGACGTCTGTACGAGTAAGCAAACATTCATGCATTCATTCATACATTCATTCTGTGGCAAATGCAAAATGAACAAAACTGGCAACGCTGCCATACACTCAGGGGAATTTTGTGTTGAAATGGAATACGAAGAGAATGTTTAAGTAATGAAAATGGAGATTAAAAACAATGCTTTTGCAAAAATGTACAACACCCCAAGCTTTAATAATTTCGCGTGGTAAACATTTAAAGTTGTTCGAGATCATTGACGATTTGAATATTAAAACTAGGAGCACATAAACCCGTGTTCTGTAAAACGCAGAACCGATTTCTATGTAAAATTAAAGTTAGCATTCGTTGAGAAAATATGAACGTCATTGCAATACAGCGGTTTCAATGTAAGTTAACGCGCAAAAGCTTTATAAAAACCAAAAAATCCTGATCTTATTAAATTGAATTCGAGCGCCATCATGTTCTTAAAAAAATTGTAATAACAAAAAACCAGTAACTTATAAAAGCTGTTTTGGTACATCACTTTTAAAGCTTGCGCCTGCATCTCAATTATCTAAACAAAAAACAATGTAAAAGTACGCGAATTCTCTGAAACAGTAGCTTTCCTAATAAGTTTAAAGAATAGATGTAATATTGTGAGGTGGTTCACGGTTCTATATAATTCAAAGCTTTAACAAATAAAAGCTTTTTTACGTCATAACTTTGAAAGCACTTTATATGAACAATACTGTGAGAATACAATACCAAAACTTGCCTTGTGTTCCATATGATATTTTCCCAAGAGCTTTGACAATTTCTAAGAACTCAGAGCAAAGACCATAAATAGGGCAGACGTCGCAAGTCGTTTTTATGATGTATTAGTTGCGAAGCACACTCCAGATGTCAGTAATACACATGGCACCAATTCACAGTTCTACAATTTCACAGGTTTTATGCTGACAATTATTTTATTATTATTATTTATTATTATTTTTTTTTATTATTTTATGCTGACAATAAACACATTCGCCCCCCCCCCCCCCTTTTTAAATATTTAGCAGACGACTTCAGGCGCCTGTGTATTAAGTGGTCTTTGCTCAGAATAGATAAGGGAAATCATAGGGAGAAGGTTCACTGAGAAGCTATAGTGCTAATAAAAGCTTTTAGAAAATGTAAACCCTTTAAGAAATTAATTGTTTATCGCGAGCTTTCGCTTTCCGTACCGACAGCGAATTTTAAAGTTGTTATTAACTTTATATTTTAACCCTCCGATTGGTGAGTCTCCAGGCTGGCCTTAAAGTTTGATGTGCCTAGGTCCCCCGGGACCGTCTTACAAACAGAAGGGATGGAAAGAGGAGCTTTTCTAAAACAAACCGCACTGCCAATAGAGAAAATATATTTTCCCAAAAGAATAGCTTTGAAAATTTCTAAAAACTTGGAGTAGACAAGTAAAAGTATACATAGAAAATACATTAAAAATCTATAATCTTCTAAAGCGCTAACAAAAGCTCTGTCTGCTAAAGTGATACCATATATGGGAGAAAAATAAAAGCTTTAGTTTAATGTAAACATTTTCACATATCTAAAAAAGTTCGCAAATCCTAAAAGTTTCTCAAACTATAAAGCTTTATTGCGTTATATCAAGAGTGTTAAACTCGAATGCAAGCTAATTATTCAGTGGTTTTTGTTGTTTATGTTTTAATTCGAAAGTTGCATAGAAAAAGCGAGCGAGATTTATAAAACGGAAAGTTTTACAAAGCTAAAAACTCAGGTAGTGTGAAACGTTGTGCAATCTTAAAGCTCTCACAATGCTATATGCTTTTAAAAAGCCTTGAGCTTTGTTAAGTAGTTATTTTTTAAAAAAAAATAACATGGATTTTTTGATCTACTTAGAAAGATATATCCGATAGTTAAAACGATATAGAAGCTTTTTGAAAGCACGAAAGTTCATGTAGTAATTTAAAACTAAATTAGTAAACATTACAACTGTATCACAATTACTAAGAAAATATTATTTTTGATAATTAGGAGCTTTTCAGTAAAAGCTCCACAAGCCATAATTTAAGCTATTCATAAGGAACTGAAAAAGTGCTTTATCATAGTTTTTTTGCAACTAACCAATGATGATATTATGTTTCTTTATAGCGAATTTTGTCAAAATTCACATATAAAAACCATAGCGTAATCACGGCCATAGTTCCTTATGAATTCCTAAATAGTTTAATGGCAAACAATGAGGCTAAAGCTCACTGAACTTATGCAAAGAACTGTTTTACTGAAGTCATTTCTTCATCTTCTTTCAGACACTCCAAAAGCTCTTATTGTCAAAAGCATTCCATTTAGAGAAATGTGTTCATTGTTGATAAACAGTTCCCCCTCTACAGGAAAAACCTTTCGTGTGCCTCAAAAATCTTCTCCCACCTACATACCTATATAGAAGACTTACTGTTATGTTTGTGGATTTCGGTTTTCTTGTATAATATTCCATATCATAAATATTGAACTTTAGCCACACTTTAAAAGTTCGTTCCTCGTTAACTGCTCGTCAACCCTCCTCCCCTGTTCTTGGTAACCGTACAATGTAAAGTAAATGTATTGCGAAAAAATAAATAATTATGCCAGTGGGTGGTTTTAGAAGTGGATTTAAATATTCAAATGTTTTCAACAGCACCAAAGTGGGAGCTGCTGGTGATGCGTGTTGTGTTCAGTCATTTTTCACATTTTTTTTTTTTTTGTTCAGTTTGGTTTTCTTTCTCCGCCCGTCATGCCCGTATTGGGTGTTGATGAGGATGATGATGAAGTTGTCTCTAGACTGGAAAATGATGTCAACACATTTAATTGATGCCTCATGTACGGGTACGTAACGTTGTTATTACGTACGTATACATGTACTTACATTTCCATTACAACAACAGCTTTCTGTATGTATGTATGTACTCATGTATGGCAAGTGTCAGTGTATATGCATACCCGTATATGGTGTACAGCGAAGAAGAAAAAAAGTGAAAGTGTAAAGAACAAATTAAATATTGAAGGATTTCACCCATTCGACTGAATTGAATTAAAAAGTCTTAAACTAAACTGCGCCAACGGGCGACAAACAAATAAACAAGTCTAATTTAATTATTTAATTATGCGTACGTTAATAAGATAAACAGCAACAAAGCAGGGGGACTTTTTGCAAAGGTCTTCTCATGAAATCGGTTTTCCAGAAGGTTTTCTTTTAAAGGCGAAAACATGCAAGGCCTTCTTAATTTCAGTAAATATCCGCCTTCTACGTAGAAGGCTCAAAGAAGGTGTAATGGTCATGGATTTCCATAGACTTTTGGACGTTAAACCACTTGGCGCCACCGTCTTTTTTCAAAGTAAGGAAAACGGTGAAAAATTCAAGGGGAAATGGATCAGCCAAACAATTTCAGTTTTAATCTAAAAACAAACTCTAGTACCTGGCTCCTGCAAGCTGACATGTGTAGACGGGTTGGCTGAAAAAAGGCGACCGTAAGCACGAAACCTAGAAAATATTGTAGGCAGCGAATTCACGGTATTTAGTGAGATATGCTTCGGGCAGCTGTTAAATTAACCTAACCCAACCATAGTTTGTCATAAATAAAAACGATTCTTCTTTATTTTTTCTTTTTTTAGTTTAACACAAAAAAATCATAATATTTTACTTTGAAATAAAAACTCAACCAAGGCAGACTTATTTCTAGTGTGCTCAAAGACCATTCAGAAGAAGGCAGACGTCGCAAGTCGTTTTCTGATGCATTAGAACGGAATCACACTCCAGATGTCAGAAATTGACATGACAGTATTTGAAAGGTTTTCAAAGCAAATAATTTTTATCTTATTTTTAAAACAAATACTGTTTAAATACCCTCTTGGAAATGTTCAGCAAACGACTTGGGACGTCTGCCCTTTGTATGGCCTTTGGTGTGCCGTCTTCTCATTGGAGTATGAAGCCGACAAAGTATTCTTAGCGCCTTCTTTTTGGGATTCAGTTGGCCTCATTTTTCGTTTGTCGAAAAAAAAATAATATTTGATTGCGTTTAATATTATCTGATCATGTACAGGGTTCTTCAACGAGAGGTGTTATTTTGGTATTCAAAGAAAAATGGTATTTTTGAGATAAATGATCTGATGGCCAAATGGCCACCACGACCACGCTTACAGGACCATATCCTTTTCATGGCTATGTACTCGAGGCTATGTACCCGATAACCCCACGAATTCTATCTTTGAGGTCTTGAATCGACGCTGGGCGGTTGGCGTAGACCTTATCTTTCACGTGGCCCCAAAGGAAGAAGTCTCAAGGTGTTAAATCACAAAATCTCGGTGGCCAATTGTGATCACCTCTTCGAGAGATCACACCGTCCGGAAACTTTTCCCGTAAAAGAGCAATGATTTCGTTGCTTGTGTGGCACGTAGCGCCGTCTTGTTGAAAGTAAACGTTGTCCAGATCAATATCATCCAACTACGAAATGCGTATACGTTGAGATTAAAATATAATTGAGAATAATTAAAAATCAACATGAAAGTTTCACATATCGACAGTCAGATGGACAGAAAAAGTCATTGCAGGACTACGAGACTTCTGGCTCCTGATATTTATCTACCCAGTTATGAGTTCAAAATGACATCCCCGTTACATGTTTGATATTTATTTCATAATTATGTTGTACTAGTAAGTTGTAATGCGCCTAGGGCGCCCGTTGAAATATGGAAAACAAATTTTGTTGAAAAAAAAACATTTTTGTGGAAAAAAAAAATTTTTGTTGAAAAAAAAATTTTTTGTTGAAAAAAAAAAATTTTGTTGAAAAAAAAAATTTTGTGGAAAAAAAAAAATTTTGTTAAAAACAAATTTTGTTGAAAAAAAAAAATTTTGTAAAAAAAAAAATTTTGTAAAAAAAAAAATTTTGCAAAAAAAACATTTTTGGTAAAAAAAAAATTTGGGGAAAACACAACTTCTGTAAAAAAAATATTATTTTTTTTATTATTATTCCTACGTACTGCGTGACAGAGTCAGTGAATCAGTGTATCAGTGAATCAGTGTCGAGGGTAAATATATATTAAGATTACGGGAAACTATGTTTTCTCATAGACGTAAATAAATTGACTACAATTACGTTGAACCATTTTCCCCGCCAAAACAATTTTCTGCAAAAACATTTCCCCGCTTTTCTTTCTTCGTCATTGCCAGCAGTTTGTCATATCTGTTGTGTTTAATGGCCACTTCTGCAACATGACCTTGTAAATTATAGGGTAATTTGCAAATTAATATTCACACTTTCTGCTAATGCTACGCTACTCTCTGTTTCGTCTCCTTCCACAATCTCTCTGTCCTTATCGCAATTTCGATTCCGATGTCAATGGCAACAATAACAATTGACGTTAAGTTAATTTGACATCAACCGTACCATTACCGTTGTTATTGTCGTTTGAAGGTATATGTGTTTTTGCCAGTGTGTGTGTGTGAGCCGATTTTTCGTTGCCCGTTTTTTTTTCTCGAGTTTAATGAGTTATGACCAAATAAGGCAATGTTTTCATTTCGCTTCAATTGTGCAGTGTATTCAGCCCGGTTGTATTGTTTTTTTTATTATTATTGAAATTTTGCGTGGGATTTTTTGTGTTTTTTTCTTCTTCTTTCTCTCAGGTCCCCACACCCTCCCGGCCCTTTAACACTCCCTCGTGCAGAGCTGTTGACTTGTTTCTTTCTGCCAATTGTTTCCCCGTCTTTGGCAAAACACAAAGCAAGTGTTGATGGATTGTTGCTGATTTTCCTTCAGTGACTGTTGGTTGTTGTTGCTTTTTGTTTTAACACATTTTGTGATTACTTTCTTATCTGCGGGTCTTCGTCAGTCTGAAATAAAGTGTGATTTTCTTATTGTAAATTTAAACAAATGACGTATTGTTTCCAATTCTCGTGCACTTGTTATGCCAGTAACTTCTACATATAGAAATCGAGTACAAACGTTCAAATTGGGGTCGTTAAAGAAACAACAACAACAACGGCAACAACAATAAATGGCTAATCGTAATGTGCACATATTTCAGAGATATGATTAATTATATTTCCGCTGTAAAAATAATTGAAAAGAAAACGGCGGAGAGTGAGAGAGAGAGAAACGAATTTCATTTCATATTCTATAGAAAATAAACTTGGAAGACACTCGTTGAGGCGAATGTTATGTTCTATATGGGTAGCCTTAAACACGTTGGTCTATTCACCTTGGACATTATACAAAATAAGCCGCTAGTTTCATGTTTCCCACTGATAAATTTATTTATTCATTTTCCGAAATCATTTTTTACGTCTCAACTCTCAGTTAACTGTCTCTATTGCTGACTCTAGATTAGAGATTCTACACGCTTATGCCTCGATTGCTACACGTGTTGGTTTCATGTCAACAAATTCAAAATATTGACAATCGATTATCAGCTTGTCAGCTGTGCTATCGAATAGGCCCTAAAGTGTCGACATTTTAGTTTATTCTACAATTGCTGCCTGTAACTTTGTTAAGATAAGACCTTGAGAATGTCGTCTCAAAGAATTGTGAGCATGCGGACATGAGTACCCCTACAATTACTGCGAGACCCTCCATGCAAAGCCATTGACATATTTTATACATGTGTCACACTTCAAAACTTTCTTTTCAAAATAATGTTCAGACCAAAATCGAAAGAAATCAAAAACACAAATTGTGCCCGTTATTTCCGTTAGCGAACAACAGCACTTGTTCTTTTTTTTTAGAATATTTCTATGCCAGAAAATGGAACTCATTTCCCTTTTAGGAGCAGACACAGACGAGTCAGCCGTGCCGGCCAACAGCCCACTAATGAATTAGTCATGTTGGTCACGTCGTTACATGACAACAGACACAAGAAATCAATAATTGGTGGCTAAGCCCAACAGCGAAGACAACTATTTAACCAAACAATAGAATAAATAATGCCAGAGAGTTTATTTGATACTGAAAGCGGCAAGTGAAGAAAACCAAAAATGTTACTAAACTGTGTTCAGTTTAGGAAATAAATAAGAAAATGAACAACAAACATAATAAACAAAATTCAATTAAAAGAAGACAACAAAAGGGTGTCCCAATAAAAGTGCACGATTTACATTTTGTGGACAGTTTTCCCTGCATGCCAAACAAAATACAATGAACAAGGTGTCCTAATAAAAGTGTTAAATTTTAAAAAAATAATGGGTTTCAGACATTGTTCATTTCTCGTTTTAAAATATATGTTAGATATCTAACATATGGAAGACAATCTCAACAGAATAAGTTCTCGCTACTGATAAACATCCATTTTATTGCGCCATAAAATTTGACAATTTGTAACGAACGAACCAATTCGTTTTATGAAAACAGTCAGTTAGTTTTGTGGCCATTTTTGACGTGAGTACAAAAAAATATTGTTTAAAGAAGACTCGTAAAGGACGTCCCAATAAAAGTTATGTCCGTGTAGTTAATTTTTAAAAAAAATTTAACTAGTCAAGACACAAACCACAATATTAACAGAGCGGGTGCAGGGAGTTAACAGAGCTATGTTAAATGGTGAACAGTGAAAATTTAGATATATTTTTATGATTTTTAACCAATAGGAGGACGAAAAAAAAATAGAAAAAACAAACAAAATAATTTAAAATGAGCATTTAAAGTTCCGAATAAATCGGGTTTGAAACTGACTGATTTTGTACAAGTGCGATATACAGATCGATTTGGAATCACAACAACAATCTATGGTACCAATGTGGACCCAGCATCGATTTCCGATCGGCTACTGTGGGTCTGCTTTTGTTACTCTATGTCCAGCTACAAAAGTTCTTAGTAAGTAATGCTCATTTTAAGGACAACGCCAAAACATGCTGTTAAACTTCCACAACTCGAACCACCATTATCCCGTAGAAAAGTTCGACGGAGATTTTGAGTTATGGAATTGCTTATAAAATAGTTTAAGGGAATTTGTGTCCTTAACTGCCACTGGAAGTGTTTCGACTTAAAGAACATTCGTCTTGTGGAAGTTCGAGTTAGCTTTTGTTTTATTTAAATTATTTTGTTTTTGTTATTTTACTTTCATCCAATCGGTCAAAAATCATAAATATATATCTACATTTTCACTGTTAACCCCTTAACATAGCTATGTTAACTCCCTATACCCGCTCTGTTAATATGGCGGATTGTGTCTTGACTAGTTAAATTTGAAAATTTAACATCACGGACAGATAAAAGTTAAAAATTTGAAATGGTTGGCATTTATTTGCTTGCTGTGGCAAATCCTCAACGGTTTGGTTTATTTAAAAATGAAACGTTTATTTAACCGTATTTATATTTAATTTTTTAATTAAATATCTTTAAACACCCTATGCAAATGACATTAAATATTAGACGGCCCAAATCCTATGTGTATCCTCTGCCAACTTTCTGGGCTTATAAACCCATCGACTGTACTCAAATCGAACTAAAACAAAAGGTTCTATCAACAAGAATTAAGAATTTATGGATTCCTGAAAAAAAATATGAATTATGGATTTACGAGTAATTCTCCATTGTAGTATTCACTTATCAAACGTCAATAATAAAATATTAAAAGCCAGGAGGTCGTAAATATAATCTTTGTACTCGTGAAACCTTTCCTGGTGTACCAAAACGTTCTCCTAAGACCTACCACTCCTACATGACTGAGGGCTTTCAAAAGACACGTCAAAGAAAGCCCTGACAGCCTCATTAGCCCCATACTCATGTTGACGGCATTTAAATGGTTTTTCTTTTGGCCACCACTACACGTATTTAAGGCATTTAATTGTTGCCACTTTCAGTTTGTTTTGGTTTATGTTTTCGGCTGTTCTCTCTAAGCCATGGGAACGAACGGTGACAGTTGCGGACGTCGTCGAGGCAATGGTGGGGGTAACGGACTAGTGGGGAAATTAAAATAAAATGTTGCACCATAAATAAATGTAGTCAAAAAGTACGTACGAGTATCTAAGTATAGCGCAATTTATTTTAAAACTATGAGCCATGGCTGTGACAAAAAGGGCAACTACTACAAAGGCAGGCAAATGCTGTTTATTAACCCAATTACATTTCTAAAAGAAAAATTAAATGGCCAACACGTTGCACGTTTAATGACACACACACACACAAGTAGTGGAGTATTCTTGTGGAGAATTGAAATTTGATGGGCGTTCCGAATAGCTAATTTTAGGAGATTTTGATTGCAGTGACATTCAAAGCAAACGAATGAGGGAAGGTCGTTTTACTATTTATGAACTCAAACCTGAACCAACTACAGTCTAGACGGCAGGCAACCTAAGTTTTAGTAGTACGTCTGCAAAGTCTAGACGTCCTAGGGCTCTCATAGCAAAGGTATATCTCGTTCGTAGAAAAAGCTGTCATCCGCATGTTAATTTATTTTTTCTGCCTTCTAGAGTGTCTTTGATGAAAAGTGCATTATCTGCCATACCCAGTACACACAACAGAACCAAAACAGGGCAGATATCCTAAGTCAGATGAGAGTTTTGAAAATAATTGAAAAATAGTTCCAAAAAAGAAAAGTGTTTTATTTCTTGTTCTGTACAAAAATAATGCCACAAACATTCGTCATGGAGAAAAATTGTCCCATACAAATTTTCCATATTAAAAAAAGTTCCCAAAACATTTTTCTCATTTTCTCAGAGAAAAATTGTCCCAAAACAGACTATTTTTCTTATAGAAACATTGTCACAAGACTATTTTTCTTATAGAAAAATTGTCACAAGACTATTTTTCTTATAGAAAAATTGTCACAAGACTATTTTTCTTATAGAAAAATTGTCACAAGACTATTTTTCTTATAGAAAAATTGTCACAAGACTATTTTTCTTATAGAAAAATTGTCACAAGACTATTTTTCTTATAGAAAAATTGTCACAAGACTATTTTTCTTATAGAAAAATTGTCACAAGACTATTTTTCTTATAGAAAAATTGTCACAAGACTATTTTTCTTATAGAAAAATTGTCACAAGACTATTTTTCTTATAGAAAAATTGTCACAAGACTATTTTTCTTATAGAAAAATTGTCACAAGACTATTTTTCTTATAGAAAAATTGTCACAAGACTATTTTTCTTATAGAAAAATTGTCACAAGACTATTTTTCTTATAGAAAAATTGTCACAAGACTATTTTTCTTATAGAAAAATTGTCACAAGACTATTTTTCTTATAGAAAAATTGTCACAAGACTATTTTTCTTATAGAAAAATTGTCACAAGACTATTTTTCTTATAGAAAAATTGTCACAAGACTATTTTTCTTATAGACAAATTGTCACAAGACTATTTTTCTTATAGACAAATTGTCACAAGACTATTTTTCTTATAGACAAATTGTCACAAGACTATTTTTCTTATAGAAAAATTGTCACAAGTCTATTTTTCTTATAGAAAAATTGTCACAAGTCTATTTTTCTTATAGAAAAATTGTCACAAGACTATTTTTCTTATAGAAAAATTGTCACAAGACTATTTTTCTTATAGAAAAATTGTCACAAGACTATTTTTCTTATGGAAAAATTGTCACAAGACTATTTTTCTTATAGAAAAATTGTCACAAGACTATTTTTCTTATAGAAAAATTGTCACAAGACTATTTTTCTTATAGAAAAATTGTCACAAGACTATTTTTCTTATAGAAAAATTGTCACAAGACTATTTTTCTTATAGAAAAATTGTCACAAAACAACTTTTCTTATAGAAAAATTGTCACAAAACATTTTTTTTTCTTTCTTATAGAAAAGTTGTACCAAAACCAAATGTCTTACACAGATGTGTTCCCAAAACATATGTTTTATATTTAAACAATTGTGGGTTGGGGTGCGTGCTGTAGCACTAAACATACTTATTAATAAGTTAAATTAAATTATATAAAAACACGTTGTATGTGCCTATCTTGATCGTTTTTATAATCTAATAAAAGTCAAAAATAATCATTTTTAATTTTATTACTTCACGTAGAGGCCACTGTTATCAATACATTTCTCTATGACGGGGGAAATCTGAAGGGGACCTACTAATTGAACGAAAAAAATGAAAATGATGAAATTGAAAACAAATAAAACAAGTGATACTCGTAAGCAAGAATTATCGACAGGTGACAGAGAAGTGATACAATTGTACATAAAACATTTAAGTACGAGTAATCAAATTGTACACAAATTTTGTTTGGAATTTCTTTGTCGTTCAATAAAATCCCAAAATTAATTGTGTCGAAACACAACACACCCAGACCCCCCACAAATTGCCCCGTTGCGCCAAACAAATGCATTCAATGACAACAATGAACAGCAAAATGTATTTGACAAAAAAAAAAAATAAACGAAATTGAAATAAAATTGGGTTGTCTCACTTTTGGATATTGTTATTGTCTGATAAATAACGGTTAAATTATACAATATTTCTTAACAAAGGCCAACATTTATTAAATGAAAGACTGATAGAGGGACAGATCGACAGAGTAATATAATAACATAGCCTATATTTTAAGTGTGTTATAGACATTCAAACTAGAAAAACGAGGCGTGTGCCATAAGTGTGGTAACACTTATAGTTGATTGTAAAATGCTACAGGTTAGGGTTTCTTGCAACTGCATGTCAAAGACAGCAACCAGAGTTTGAAGCCGATTCGGCTTGAAATGACGGCACGACGCTGCCCTTAGTGTTTGGAGTAGCGAAGCCGACGATCCTATTTGGTCGTCAAAATCTGCTTTGTTGAAATAACAGATTAAAAGATTGAAAATTTGTAAATATTTTAAAAAAATATTCATTTTTTTTATTTGCAAAAATTTTTCCGAGGTGTGTGGGCGATTTTCACGAGTTCACATCTAGAGAAGATCATTAAAAAAAACCTTTTGGCGGCGGCCACATAATTGCTTGTGATCTTTAGAGTTAGAGATCAATCTCTCTAGCCATGTAAATTTTCTCTAGAAAAAACCTTAACCCCTCAGAGCCGGCTTTCAACATAAGTTCCCGATCTGTGGGAATACATATTATATCGTACAACTCATTGATTTTAAAGACGATCTACGTTTCCCCGTTTGTTACCTAATTGAATGTTTTGGAAAATCAAAACAATGTGGATTTTTAACCAAAGCTGATTTTCTCTGGCACATCACGAACAAAACCATTGAGATCTTTTGATGGCAACAGCAACAAATAGATTTAATTTCTTTTAAATTGAAAGCAAACCATTTATAAATGTTAAATAGGGGACATAAACCGCAGGCTGAAGAAAACTTCCATTAAGAGTGAGAGTTTTCCCATTTTGTTATCCCAAACAATTGTTTTATTCCCCACGACATAATAGCCATATTCACAGATTGTCATAAATTAACACATTAACAGATCATTAATTTCCATTTCAAATTGAAATACAAACTTGTCATTGTTCGGATTTAAAGAACCAATGACGCAGAAAATATGTGAACCAAAGAATAACAACGACAAAGGCACAACATATTGAATTGATCAATAAAGTGGCAATAAATTCAATGAAATTAAACAATAAACAACATTTTATAGTTTCAAATCGTAAAAGAAACACATTTGCTTAACGTATACATATGAATACAATGCGGTTTTTGAAAAAGAACATTTGGTGGGAATGATAAGGGAGCTAAAGACGCATATATTGTATGTGGTGTATGCTACCAAGAAAACATGATTTTCTTTAGAAAAATTGCCAATTTTTTTAATTCCGAAAAATATTTGAAAAATTCCCCAAAGAAAAACAGGTAATGTCCTAAAGACATCATAAAACTGATGAAATAGCAAATGCCTAAAATTAATTATAAAATATCCAAAATCGAGTAAGAGAATTTTAAAAATGAACAGATAAATGGCCCGAAAACGCGATACAACAAACAAAATAATAAATGGAAATAATGTGGCATATTAGAAATATTAAAACTATTAATCCCTAAAATTATTTTGCAAATCCCCAAAATATCTTTTTACTCTTTACTTTAGAAAATTTAAAAATTTTCATTAAAAATAAAAAGTTTTCAATAAAAATTAAACGTTTTCGTTAACAACTATGTGTTTGGAGAAATCCCAAAAATATTTTGAAAATTCCCAAAATAAATATACGCGTTAAAACGAACAAAATAATAAATGGAAATAATTTACTTACTTATTTCCCTTAACATTCCATGAAGGAACAGACGGGGAAGTTCTCCCGAAGCAGTGAGCGATATAATTTGTATACTCACTGACCGGGACCTACTGTGTTAAAGCCGGCTCCGAACGGCCATGTTTTACATGGCTTAAAGATTGCTCTCTTACTCGTAAAATCGCCAACATTTACGAGGTGGAAACAGCCGCCGACAAATGTTTGATGGTCTTACCCGGTTTCGGACTCGGTTTCTTCTGGGTGATCGTCGCACACACTACCTACGACACCACGCCACCCACTATTTGGAAATAATTTGGCATCCAAAAAATAATGACATTGCTAATCCCTGAAATTATTTTTAAAATCCTCCCTATAACCCCTCTTACTATATTTACAATAATAAAAACTTAAAAAATGGAATTTATTGATTAAAAGTTAAACTTTTTGTTATTAAAACTTATGATTTTTTGGTGAATTCCGAAAACGTGAAAACACAGTGATAATTTTTCGAAGACTTCCAAACAAAATATTACGAAGCTTATCCAGAAGCTTAAAACAGCAAACAAGAGACATGGAACTATCGGGTATTTTTCGAAGAACTACGGGAAAAGAGTCTTATTCCGTTTTGAGCTTAATACGAAAAAAAAAAGTAAAATGCATATGCTTGGGGATATAATACCCAAAGTAGGCTGGGATTTCATGACCGTTGACCATGGGTAGAATTGTGAACCAATTTTGAAAATTACACACAAGTTAGCCCAAAATACCAAAATTCATATCCAAAATAAGCTAGGTAATCATGATTTAATCTACCATCAGTCAACATCTGGAGCGACTTTTTATATTCACATACAAAATATTTTGTTAACAGGCCTTTCCCGATCGTCTTTGCCGACAATAACTTTCCTATTTGACCAGCTGTTTCTATTCATCCAGAAATTTAGTCCCTGAATAATGAATAACGTTGTCTCTTTGCGCCACATTGTCTGTTGAAATGGATTTCACGATTACTCATACACTTTCCACACCAACCGTTGTACATATATTTACCGGCCAATAAACCACATTATTATTGATTTCGACCAAAGACAGTACGGGTCTTTTTTTCTAGCTTGAAAACAATCGTTTGACGTCTTTGTACTTAAAACAGCGCAACGAAACCATAGATGAGGGAACCACCTCCTCTTGCCGTCATCACATTGTCGTTTTTTTGTGTTTTTTTTTTGTTATCCCATTACTTTGACGAAAACTAAACAGTTTCAAGGTGAAACTAAACATAAAACTTAATAGATTTTTAACTGAAACAACGTTGGTAACTTCATGGTGAATTCAAAAGAGATAAAAACACAAATGTCATGTAAAAAAAAAAATTGGGGTGGTAAAGGGATGAAGTAATTACAAATTGTATATTCTATAACAAATAAAGTTCATTCATAGAAATAGACCATAATTCTGTTATAAAACTATTTTGAACTATTTTGAAGGGAGGACATGTCTGACTAGTTGTTAAAATATTTAAATCTTTAATAAGTTGTCGATAAACAATTGAAACTAGAAGTTTCCACACATGCGACAAATATCAGTTCTTTTTGGTCTGTAATATAATTTCAGTAAATAATAGACTTAGTTAAATAATTTCAAAGTTTTTTTTCCAAAATGCCGAAAAACCTTGTGAAAATCCCTAAGATCTCAAAACCGACCGGATTGACGGTTGAAAACAATATTTGCCTTAGATTCGGTTTACGAATTTTGAATTGAATTAAATTATTAAATAAGTATCCCCAATGCTTTAAAATAAATATCCACAAAAATATCACCAGCATTATGGGGAAGTTTAGATTTCATCAGCAACCACCACTGTACCCCACTCGGTCTAAGTAGATCCCACATTGTAGGATGGCTCACATAAGACTTGGTGTTTTCTTCTTTAAATAGTGGACCAACTTATGTACAAATGGTCCCAATTTGCTCAGATATACCCTAATCGAGAGTACATTTATATCTGCCCAATTTTAATGGGGTTCTTCTTATGGCTGAACTCAAACAATGTGAAGATTTTTTAGGATCGTCTCAGACTTGCGACCTTTATTTCGAAATCAAATGAGTCTTACAGAATAGAAGAAACTCTTTATAAGTAAACACACTAGATACCATGGAAACTAGCAAAAAAAACGTATCCCCACTTCCCGCCGTTGAAATTTCCTTAGCCCCCCTAAAAGGGGCCTGAAGCAATCACGGTGGGCGATGTAAATAAATTGATATTTCATAACCCCTGAAATCAGTTTCTACAAAATTGGGGATTTTCAAAATATTTTTGGGAATTGTTAAAACTCATTTTATAATAAATTCAGCAGGTGGGTATTTTGGGGATTTTCAAAATATTTTTGGGAATTGTTTAAATTACGTTATTTAGGGAATTTGTTTTTACAAAATGCCTAAATAGTTAAATTTCTGATTTTTAAAACTATTTTTTTGGAATATCTAGAAAAAAAAAGAATTGTTTTGCTTTTTATTCCTTTTCAGAGAAATTACCCTAAATGTGTTTAGAATCACAAAAAAATCAGAAATTTAAATATTTCCGCGTTTTTGTTAAAGCAAATTCCTTAAATAAACTAATTTAAACAATTCCCAAAAATATTTCGAAAATCCCCAAAATACCCACCTGCTAAATTTCTTGTAAAATTAGTTACTGCAATGACAATTAGCGACCAGCTAACAATTAACAACATATTTGCAATTAATGATATTTCTCACCTTACATTTTTTCGTGACGTTTATTAATTGCAAATAATTACCCTAAATTAAGCAAACAAAAAATACAACTTTAAGATAATGAATTATATCTACACATTCTCAACCGGATAATTTAAATAGCTGCCAACAGCCATTTTTTATTGTTGTTCTTGTTTTTTTGTGCAAAAAAAAAGCCCACTTACAATTGCAGACTAAGCACTAAACTCAATATATACAAAACAAAAAAAAGTGGCAAAATAGTGGGTATGGTCGGTCGACAGCAGAAAAACTTGAAAAAAAAATGTAAACAATCACTTTGTGGTGGATGACCTTCTAAAGTCAAAACCACTTACAAAACAAACACCCAAACATTACTGCCACCGCCAGTGAAACAGCCAGCCAACCAGTCACAAGTCAAACAATGTTGAAAAGACACAAAAGTTAAATTACTTTTTATTTTGTTGCTGTTCTCAAAAGAGCACAACATGAAACTAAACCAAACAAAAGTGAAACAACCAACAAGAACAACAACAGCAACAACCTCTTTTTCTATTCAAGAACTTTTTTTTTTTTTTAATAAACACAAAACAATCGCTCGCTCACCACGACAACAGAAAAAAAATACAAAATGCCGAGCACTGAATAAAATTAGAATAAAACAAAACAACAAAAAAAACTAATAAAGAACCCATCCGAGAAAAAGAGGTTATGAACACCAACACAATGGTGAATATTGGTATGCAGACAGAGGTGGCCACTGGGAGGTCCTCCGAAAAAATGTAATTTTGAAAATAATAAAAAGTGTTGTCAGCCACCAGTGCGTTCTTGCCAATGAGAAGTCCAAGAAGGGGGTTTCGAGTGGAGACCAGAAATTGTATAGATGACAGTCGGTCTAAGTCTATCTCCGGAATAATTAGTTTGTCTGCAAGCCATAGATATCACTAAGTCGTTCATAGAAAGTAATTGTCTCATTACTAAAAAAACCATCGCTGACCTCTGTAGAGGAAGAAAGTTAGGAAGTCATCTAATACTAGTAAGCCAAGTATCTTTAAATTGATATTTGGCTGAGACCTTGAGAAACCAGAAAAAGGCTGATATAGTCAAATTGACCTTTATGAAAAAAACATTGTTTCTTAACAAAGAACAGATGTCAGCACCACCACATGGAATTGACCCTCTTCATGTTGAATCCACTTAACTTCCGTCAGCTTGACATCATAGCACTTAGGTTCTTAGGCACCATTTCGGCCTTCAGTTAAGGCCCCTAAGGCTGCCCACCTCAATTTTCAAAGGCGTATTTTGAGAAGCAGACAAAACAAAATTGCCTGCATTTAATTTTAACAAGTGTTAGCAATGAGACGGCATTCTTATTATTTAAATTTCTTGTTATTTTTTATTAATGTTTATAGCCAATATTTTGCTGTTTAAAAACAAAACAACAACAGCAAAAAAAACAATAAACAACAATTGCACTCCTACAGATGGAAATCTTATGTAAATTTTATTTCAAGAAGTTATTGAAGTGTCAAAACTGCGACGAAGTCAGATTACCCAACGCGCATTACACACGCCCGTTTGGCTTTATTTTTTTTTTGTCTGAGATTTGTAATGCTCTTCATAAGATCTCGAAAATACAGTGAATGTCTAAATATGTATGTCTGTATTATATCTGTATGATGTAACGCAGAACATGTGCAATGCAATAAGCCAAACAAAAACCGAACCCGTAGGGGGGCGGGGGAAATGTTAAGAAAATTGAAAACAAAAGATTTCATGAAAACAAAGAAGAAGTCTCGAATAAATTTCAAGAATTTATTTAAAAATAGACTTTTCCGCCGTCAAATATTAGCAATTTCTACAATAACAACAAAACCCTCAAAATATCCAAAATACCAAAAGCTGTTAAACAGCTGCGGGAGTTATTGTCAAAACACTCAAGGATGGTTCAAAAGCAGATCCTCGATTATTTGCGACCTCCTATTCTAGAATATTCAAAAATACCCAAACTACGACAAATTCTTAAACTGCTGCGGTATTATTTATTAAAAAAAATATTTAAAAATACCAAAAATTTGTTAAACTGCTGCAGGATTATTTATTCAATTGAGATTTTCGATTATTTACGCCCTTATATTGTAGATATTGTCGATTTCCGGCAATAATGTCTAAATCCCAAAAAAAATACCAAAAATACGAAAACTTGTTAAAAATCTGCGGGATGATTTATTCTAAGGAGATCCTCGATTATTTACGGCCTTATATTGTAGATATTGTCGTTTTTCGTCCATAATGTCCAATTCCCAAAAAAAATTTACAAATACCCAAAATACTACAAATTTCTAAACTGCAGCGGTCTCATTTACTAAGAAAGATCCTCGATTATTTACGGCCTTATATTGTAGATATTGTCGTTTTCCGGCACTAATGTCTAAATCCCAAAAAAAATTTAAAAATACCCAAAATACTAAAACTTGTTAAAAATCTGCGGGATGATTTATTCTAAGGAGATCCTCGATTATTCACGGCCTTATATTGTAGATATTGTCGTTTTCCAGCAATAATGTCTAATTCCCACATAATATTTAAAAATACCCAAAATACCACAAATTGCTAAACTGCTGCGGTCTTATTTACTAAGAAAGATCCTCGATTATTTGCGGTCTTATAGTCAAGATATTGTCGTAATCTTAATATATATTTACCCTCGACACTGATTCACTGATTCACTGACTCTGTCACGCAGTACGTAGGAATTTAAATAGGCATTCTATAATTCTATAATAAATAATATTTTTTTTTGTACAGAAATTGTGTTTTCCCCAAATTTTTTTTTTACCAATATTTTTTTTTCCAAAATTTTTTTTTTACAAAAATTTTTTTTTTACAAAAATTTTTTTTTCCAAATTTTTTTTTTTTCAGCAAATTTTTTTTTTTTGAACAAAAATTTTTTTTTTCAACAAAAATTTTTTTTTTCAATAAAATTTTTTTTTCAACAAAATTTTTTTTCCATATTTCAACGGGCGCCATTGGCGCATTACAACTTACTAGTATTAAATATTGTCACCGGAATTATAATCCACCGTGGGGAAATCATTGTATTCTTCATTAAACCACATCAGAATGACAATAATTCAACTCTGACAACTTAAATTGAGAAAATAATTGGTTTCCTTTCAACGTGTTTTCATTAATGAAAACACATTTATTTGCTGCTGCAGCATTGCACTCTTGTGCCCGTCATCGTCTCTTCATTGCCCCCCACCAAGCTGTTTGGTGAACATTTAACATAAAAAAAACGCAGATAAATTGAAATATTTATATAAATTTAACACCATAAGATAAAGTATATTTTAAAATGGTTTAACTGCACTTGTATCGAAGTGTTTTCTTTCGACATTTCTGTACCCCCTTCTGGCAAAAAGTAAAATTTTCTTGTTTTTCCACCATTTCTTCTTGGCAAACTTATCGACATTTCATTGAGGTTTCATTGGCATCGCTGGCTGCAGTGGCTCTTTTTTTATTTCCTGTTTAATAAACAATCTCATATTATTGATTTTGTTTTGTGTGTGTGTGCTGCAGTGTCTGTTGCGTTTTTTGTAACTTTTCTTTAATTGAAAAGTAATAAGAAAAAAGCAGAAGAAAAAAGTACTCAACGGAAAGATGAATGGACGGTTGGACGGACAGATAGACCGGCAAAAGACCGATTCCCTGATAGGCCAGAAAGTGCAGAAACGTCTCACGGCACGTTGCAGTTGAAGTGTTTGAATTGTGTGCTGTGTTGTGTTGTGTCTCTTAAGATTGTCTGTCGCTCAGCCTCGGCCTCGGCCACAGTCTGGTGATGCAATAACAAACACGTACCACAGACTTCATGATTATGGGTGCACATACACTCGGTCACTTCTCAAGATTACTCCACACCACTTCAATCTATCGTTGGGAGATGAGTTATGGCCTGGTCTCAGGCCATAGGCAAAATGTCTATTCCAATCAAATTGGAACTGGCAATCAGGTGCAATTGTTTTCTTGGGAAAAGGAAAACGGGTTTCCATAAAAAGTGAGTTATTGTGGATAAACTCTTGGTAAATGAATAAATATTGTGTGAGTATTGAATAATATTTTTAGTTGAAATCATCATATAAATCACAATAACATTCTTATTGTCACCGATAGGTGCCTTCTTCAAACAATCAGTTCCGAACTGAGATTTCTCTCTAACTCGAACGAATTTACAAGGTAAAAACGGTGTCTGAAAAACGATTGCTAGGATACGAATGTGGATTTGCTGTGTGTGTACACAATGCCTATGCTCAATAACGAATACAGCAATGCCAGCCAGTTTATTTAATAGCAAGAAAATAGAGTACAAAATAGAGTAATTCCTAAAAAAATCAAAATTCCCCAATTATCCATTGACAACGAAGAAAAAATACTGTGGGCAGATCAAAACTAAAACAACAACAAAAATAAAAACTACCAACAAAATTTCAACAAAAAATTAAAAAACACCCAAAAACAATTAAAAATTCTCAAAAAAAATGATGAAGTTCACAAACGATTCTTAATGTTTAACTCGAATATAGAATATGGGACAGACGGAAAAGACATTCCACAGGGTTCTCCAACAAGAGGTGTAATTTTGAATCACCCGGTATTTCGGTAGTATACAATTTACACAGCTCACTGATTGGAGAGAAGTTCCCCGTCTGAAAGGAAACACATTTAATTTACGTCTAATATACGTATTTTTAGTAAAGAAATTTAAAAATTTAATTTACGTCTAATATACGTATTTTTAGTATAGAAATTTAAAAATACAACTTCCAAAAGATTTTAATTTATTCCCGAAAACCAACATAAAAATTCCCAAAATACCCATAATTTTGGAATTGAAGAAAAAATCGCTTTATTTACTTCCAAAAAGGGTGTAAATAAAATTGTAAAAATTCTCATGGAAAAAATTAAAAATACCCATAATTTTTAACTAATATAAATTTATACAGAAAATTTAAACATTTTGTTTACATCTGAATTGAGTAATTTCTAACAAAATTACAGGTTCCAAAAGATTTTTTTTTATTCCCAAAAAAAATTTAACAAATACCCAAAATATACTTTACAAGTTGCACAATAGAACGAGATGAATTCTTAAATATTGAAAACTAAAAGTTTATATTTAAAAAGATTTATCAAATTTATTTGTGGTTGAACACAAAAAAAAACCGTCTCTGTAAAATTTTCTTTTTGGCGTTATTTCTTGTCTATATTTTAGATTGTTGCCTACGAGGAATGACCTCAAAACTAGTGAAACCTTTCTTTTTTTTAATGGGACTTGCCCTCAATTTCCCCCATATCTGGTGTACCTAAAGTTACATGGCATTTTATGTGGACATTTTTTCAACAAGGTAATACAATTAATATCATACAAGAAAGGATTCTAAGATTCTCCCTTGTCTCTCCTGTTATCACCATTATGTCTTCATTTCTCCTGCAAAAACTTCCCCGGAACATTCTAACTCTGCCCAACAATTTCCAAATCTATAAAATAACAAACCATTGTCGAGTAATATGAAATGCACGGTGTTTACTGCCCATAGAAAACTATTTATTTTTGTAAATTTATGTCTGAACGTTGAATTGTCATCGCAGGGTGAAGGTCATCGTTAGAGGATTTCCTTAATTTTGAATTTGAATTTAGTAAACACAATTTTGGCTACTTTAAACAAAAACAATAGAACAAAAGACATGGCCAAGAATGTTTATGGAAAGAAACGATTTTGTGGCTATCGTAGTGAAGGAAGTTAAACGTAAAGAAGAAGAAAAACTTAGACAATAAAACAAAGTTTTTGCCAACGTTTTTTTTTTTGCGACTGTGTATATCCCCCGCACATCACTTTCAGTTTAAGATTTAAAATCCGTTTGTGTTCTTTGGTTTTTCTTTAGAAGATTATACGCCTACCTTTGTCCCATGCCTATGATTACGTTCAATGTAGATCACATCATTGATGTTCTGCAACTTCTTTTATTTGTTCCAAGGTTTTCTTCTTTGGTCACATTGGAATTCGGACACAACCTTCATGCAACGCATCGTTGGCATTCGTTGTGTTGTATCGTTCATGCTTGAAGTCGGCAAACAAATCTAATGTATGGGACTCTATCGTTTGCCAACCGCATGAACAAATCCATTATACAATTCATGTAAAATGGGGAAATTTCAACTTAAACGTTTTCCTTTTTTTTTGAATTTTTGTGGTGAATCGCAAAATATCCTAAAGGACATGAAACCACAAAAACATAAATGAATTTATGACAAACGTTTTAAGTTTCGATATAGTATTTAAATCACATTCTTCAAAGACTGTAGTATCTTAACAAAATTTTAAAATGATGATTGTCGATTGGATTTTTAAAATGTTCGTTTTTAAAAATTAAATTTCTTGGAAATATTTTCTCATAACTTAAAAACGAATCGTACGATTCTGTACGAAATAAATTTTAAAAAGTCGATCACTAAAAGACAAAAACATTTTGTAAATTTTTTTTTAGAAAAGAAAATTGGCATCGTGTTATTAATCGAGAAATTGTCCTAGACCACATTAGTCCATAAAAGATCGTGTCACCGTTCATATAACTCAGAACTTTGAATGATTGTAACTTTGCTGCTGGTAAAGAGAGAAATTCGTCATGGAAATAAATGTTGCAGCGGCCTAGTGTTCTGTAAATTCTATCAGCAGGGAATTATAAAGGTCATGATTAGACACTAGGCCAGTGTACTGGCACAAAAAAAACTCACAACTACGAACAACCTCAACGACTTCAGCTATTAGACGTAAGAAGACGATATTATGTCTAATTTCTGCTGACACAGGATTTGGAATAACTTGGATTTGCCAACTTCAAAACTGTTTCTGAGGCAGCTGCAGTTTCCCAAATCCCATCGCAAAATATATACCTCATTTTTTAAATTCTTAATAATTAAAGACGTCATATTTGCTTGCGAAACTGGATGTGTCATAGGTATAAAATAGGCAATGCCTAAAAGATCCGATAAATGAATTCCCATTTACCAGTGGGTGCGCCGAATGCAATTTATTTAAAATTCCACAATCTCTTATTCAAAATCTCAGCCTCCGTAAAGCGAATTTGTTCGTTTGCTACGAATCCTCAAAATTCAATAAAATGGGATTTTTAAGAACTGAGAGTACATTTTTTGGGCCTGGGTACCTCATACGGTTGCCAGATGAAGAGGGCGAAAAGTTTGGTAGAAGACGTCCGATCCAACAATACAATATGGTCAATTAAAGTCAAATAAAGAAAAAAATATTTTAAAAAATTAATCCGTTAAAAATTGGTTTGTTCCTGACTTAATTCCTTAATTAAACTGGATTAATCAATACTGACGATAACTTTTTGGTTTCCAGAATTTTTTTTTATTGTTTGTGCATTTGGCCTTTATAAATTTGGCCTTTATCAAATACCAAATATTTTTTTACAGTGAACACTGCTTGTATTTAGGAAAAATTTTAAAAAATTCAAATGGTTTATTTACCGCATTTTGTTATGTGACCATAATTTGTCAGTGGGTCAATTTTTTTTTTTAAATTTCCGCCAATTCCTCCCAGTTTAACAATGAGACTTTTCTTGATAATCGTAATCGGGTTGTTAAATAAACAATTGCTGTCATAAAAAAGCTGTTTACCTCAGTTTCACAAATTGATTTGTACTTTGCCGAAGGCCTTTTCTCTATAGATGTGACATTGGTGTGATACAATTTATCATTCATTGGAATTTTCAGGGTATTGAGCTATTTATTCATTCATTATATCACATGCGTACTTTAAAATTATATCCGTCAATTCCAAAAAAAAAACATATTTTGTGTAAAGTACACGTGTGCTTCTGACAGGCTCTATGAAAAATGATCCCAAAAAAAGGAAGGATGCCCAAAAAAATCCACATAGAAAATGGGTGTATTTTTTATTATGAAAAATACCCCAGAATAATAGTTGTTTTCATTAGTTTTCCTTGTTGCGCCAATTATTCAGGGAATATTTTAAGAATTTTTTGGAACAATTTTTTTCTTTTCTTATTTTATCATAATAAATGTATTTTACTTAACCTAGGTTATCACACAATTTACAGAGAAAGAAAATACAAATGGACAAACTTTTTTATTTTATTTTATTTTATTTTATTTTATTTTATTTTATTTTATTTTATTTTATTTTGTTTTATTTTAATTACAATACAAACTAAATTTATATTCTAACGAAAGCAGCGAAAGACCAAAGACTCTGGTGGAAATCGAACCCACAACCCCCACACTGATAGGCAAGCATGCTGCCCACTCCCAGACGCTTACAAATCAAATATTTTCTTCGTTCAATTCGAATGCGGATAATTTTCATAATCTCAGTTTAGGATCTTAACAATTGAACCCAAATTTGTAACTTTCATTAAGCAGCTAAACGGAGATTGTGAAAACTGTTGGAAATTTCTTAAACGAATATTTCCGACATTAAAGAGATGTTTTTTTCCCGCAAAAATCCCTCCAAAACTGTAATTGTTTTTACTTGCGTTGGCATTCGAACTGCCTTTCAAATAGAATTTAATAACTAAATTGCCATAATTACCTTTTAAAGAATTTTTGTTTACTTTTAATCCCAGCAATTAATAGGTTTGTTTTGTAATTCCATTCTTTGTTATCTCGTCTAACACCAGAATTATGGCAAATTCGGAGCAAAATCACTTAATTTCGAGTACACATTCACATTTGAAAACGGAAATTCATTTAAACCGCAAAAGTGTTTCAAAAATAAGACTACAACAAAAACACTCGTTTATTTCGGTCGCTTGTATTATTAAACTTTTTGGATAATTTCTTTAAATGATTGTTGGCTATTTTGCATCGCTTAGGACATTTTGTTGTTGTTGTTTGCTGTTGTTTGTTTACAATTACACTGCGCGATTGAAAAACCAGGGATCGACTGATTACGACGACGGTGGTGGGGTTTTGTAATATTTTGTCGCTGCGAATTTAATGCGTTACGGTTCACTTGAGGTTCGCGTATGCACTCCTCAGGCATTAGACTAAAATCGAATTTTTCAGTTACGCTGAAAATACCCAACCGCCGTTTGTTAAAGAAAAAATACAGAGCGAAATAACCGAAGTAAAGGCAGACGAAGAGGAAGAAATAAAACGTTAATACTCGAAATGTTTGTTTGTTGTGTGGCACAACAAACGCTTCACCTTTACAGGTGAAGTAATTTTCACAGAATGAAAACGCTACAATAATCGAAAAAAGCAAAACCGAAAAAGCTGAAAAAAAAGCATAACAAAACAATTTACACTCTCATCAGGCCAACGAGTCTGCCAACCAGCCAGCCAGCCAGCCAACACAGCAGAGCAGTTCAGAGCAGAGCAAGCAGACATTAATGCAGGGTACGCTATTATACACGTATTATGCCTCGAACCAGACCCAGCGACAAACAACCGCTACCACAACGCTTGCCAAAGATACACGCTACACAGACCGGCCTGCTTGGCGGTTAAAGCAGTTTATGAAAAAAAAAAACACACACACACACACTAATCGGCGTAGGGGCTTTTCTACACTCTCAGAAGGGGCCAAGAGGTGGTGCAGGGCGAATCAAAATCGTATTACAACAATACATCGGCCGACCGCCGCTGTTAATGTGAAGTAACGCCGGCAACCAGAGCAACGCCGAGCCGACGACGTCTGCTGGCAAAGAGCAGCCAAAGGTTTGTAACAAATAAACACGAGTGCGACGAGCACAAGAATTGTCGGAGTAGACGATGAGCGGAGCACAAGAAACGTGTACACAACAATATTGAATTGTCGTAAATTATAGCATGCATAGATTTGTGGCGTATCACCACCAGCACCAGCACCACCACCACTCACTCGCTTATTACCAAATTAACAAAAGGCAAACCCATGTATGGGAGGAGTGGTATAATCAGTTAGCAGTATGACAACGAATGAGGTAAACTAATTGATGAGGAAATATTCTCGACTCGATGGATTCGACACGCACAATTTTAGGAAATAATATGAAATGTTTATTTCGATTTTCCAGGGATTATCTCACAAAGATCGTAAGTAGCCAACACTCCACAACGGAGGATAATAATTACGAGATTTAACTGTTATCGCAGTACTCGCATACCACAGGATTACAGATCAAAATGCTATGCACTAACAATCGATACAATTGAATTTGTTAAAGCTTTGTAAATATAAATTTTTAATTTTTTATTTATTATTAATTACAAGACAAAGTCAATTTGTATTCTAATTTTTGGGCACCCTTGGGTAACACAGACCATTTGGCTTGATTTTTACAACGACAGACCAAAGCCTCCGGTAGGAATCGAAACCACAACCCCCACGCTGATATACAGGCACGCTACCAACTTGCCTTCCGGAGCGCTCAAGAACAGGACCAATTGAAAGGCCACTACTGATTTGGGGTCCCATTGTCTCATATTTGGTTAGGTTGAATAGGTTGCCCTTTTCGAGGCCATAAGTTGGCCCATTGTAATAATTTTGGTTTGGAGAATAGGAAAGGGAGTGCAAGAGCTAGGTTATTGAAGGATTGTGATGTTTACAAGCTAAAACCATTTGTTTATTTCTATGAATTTCGCTAGGTTAGTCAGAGATGCACTGGCCAGCTGTTCACGGATGTTAAGGAACCTGTTTCCCAGATGACTGAGTAGACATTCCTGTAAACTTAGACAATGGCATAACAAATGTTGTACTGATTCTTCCTCTTGAGCGTCATTGCAGGCTCTACAGTAGTCTTCCCGAATTTGCCCGAAGTCGGTGTCTAAAGTCGAAAACTGTTTCCTCGACTCCACAGCCCTGGAAATACCCATACGATGTGTCACTCTGCTTATCGTACAGTGCCCAAAATCCGCTATTGACTTAGTGATTTTGGGCTTTATTTGTGGTCATACAGTGCGGCTTATCATACAAGCTCGTATAGAATTCCATTATCATATTTGCGTCTTGGTCAATACAACTCAGTAGCTCAAGAGAGAGCATGTGTAGGTAAGAGATTACCGACCCTGACCATGCACTGATTCAGAACGCTTTCTAACACATAGGTCTGCCCTATCGATTCTCGTTATGACGCTATTACCAGAGATCCAGGTAAATGTTACCATGATCTGCTAATAATGTATATCTGGATTTTACCGCGTCTGCGTGTAAGACTTTTGGGGGCCGCAAGACTGCCCACAAAGATTTTTATGTTAGAAGGAGGAAAGATCCGCTCGAAAATCTTGTTGGCTGACATGTCCATTGCCATTATCTCTGCCTGAAACACACTACAAAAGATGGGTATTCTGTACGATATCTCTATTCCAGAAGTTACTGAGAAAACCCCCGAGACCGTTTCAGTCTCCATTTGTTTAACCACCTGTAAAGAGAGGCCATTTCAGTCTCCAGTTGTGAACTGTCTGTAAAGAATGAGATCTGATCCTCTTCGACGTCTGAGTTTCTGTCCCATTCCTCTCTAGATGGTATGGTGACTCTGAAGATTTTCTCGAAGTTCGTGATCGGTGACATGTATGTATTTTCGCACCCTACTTGTGTCATAGAGCTCTGTCCATAGGACTTTTGTTTCGCTACGTTGGTTTATCGCAGGCGAAGAGCAACTTTAGCTGCACAACTCCTGAGCTGGTCATCTATGAACGGGATATCGAGTAATGTATCCAATACTGCTTGAGGAGCTGATCTCAATGCCCCCCTAATGTCCACGCAGTTTAGTATTTGGACCATAGCTGTTAAGTAATGATTACTAATCGTAAGAATTTTTTAGAGGTGCAGTAATGATTTAAGTGCGATTGTATTCAGTTTTTCAGGACTTATAATTGATTACAATTACAAATAATGTAAAAAATCAGGATTACTTGCGATTATTATGAATAATCAAAAAGAATCAAAAGCAATCTGAAAAGAATCCATCTACTTTCAGAGATTACTTTTGATTATTTTTGATTACTTATAGTAATCGAAAGTAATTCTGATTGATGTCAGTAAAAAAATTGTAATGCAATTTTTTGTCCACATCAAATTGAAGTTATATTGCCGTGAAAAGAGCAAACAATTGCTAACGATCATGTCTTGTATCGTGCGAAAACGCGCGTGTGCAGTAATTCTTTTTGATTATTTTATAGTAATTTTAAGTAATCTTGATTACGTTCAGATTATTTGTTATTGTAATAAATTATCTATCACAAATTGTTTAATAGTATATATAATTCAATACAATTCGTTTGAAAACTAATCTAATTGATTAGTAATCGTACTCAAAATTTAACAGTTATGATTTGGACTTGGGTTAGATTGGAGAGATGTGATTTGGTGTTCACTATACCAGGGCGCCATGGATATGACGATCGCCATGTACACCAAGTGTATCATTTTCGGTTATAGATCTCATTTTCTCTTGAACGTTTTTCGAAGGGTTTTCCATCACCGATCACACTACCCCTCATAATCAATCGCAATTGTTACTCTCCTACATCGCATAGGCTTGCATACGTACGCGTGTACTATGTCAAAGTACTGTTCGCTCAGTGCTGTCGAACTTCAAAGAGAGAGAAGTGTGTGTGTGTGTGTGAGTAAAAAACGCCACTCTTGTCGGTCGCCACTCACAAAATAATAATTCCCGAATTGTTTATTTATTCAATTGTTGCTATTGTTGTTGTTATTGCATATTGTTATTATTATTATTTACTATAAGCAGCCTTTGCAGTGGAAGGGGTGAGAGGGCCCTCATTGGCCCATTCTGTTTGAAACTATAGCGAAGGCAAACTCAAATGCAAATCATCAATTCTCATGGTAGGCCTATGAAAGGTTTCCACCAAACGGCCTCTTCTTTGAAGGCCTTGTGAATTCCAGCGCTGAGCAACCAAATGGCAACATCTGCTGCATGTATTTGAAATATTCACACTACATATTATATTTAATTGGGCTACCCATCAGCAGCCAGCCTTCAGTCGAGATCTGTGTTGGTGTGCCCGAGTCGGTGACGCTGACGCTGACGAAGGTGCTGCGGAAGAATTTGCTGTTGGGTGCTTCCTCTCCGTCCTATTGCGCTCGCTCCCTCTGCTAATTAGTAAATTTCAATAAATTTCCAGTGTGTACCTATTCGCATGTGTTTCATGTCAGCGTCGTTTTTTTTACCGTTTTATTCATCTAAATTTCCAATGGAAAATACTCGACTAGGGACATTACGGGGGGCATGTACGGAATGCGACGTTGCTGTACACGGATGGGCATTAAGGGTTTATGGTAATTTAAGTGGAGTCCGAATTTGAAAACTTCCACAAATTCCATATTTTGCGAGATGATTATTTTTATACACCGACGATTTTTCCCAAACATCACATGGTTTCATTGGCGAGGAAGCCTTGGTTCTCCATATTTATGGAGAAGAACACCTGCGGTAGTAGTTCTGTCACGTGAATACACAATTTGAAAGGGAAGCCTGGAATATCTTATATAATACCCCTGATTCTTGGGTCTTGCCTAATATTGATCTTGAAATAAACTCATACTTATAATGGAATATATTCTTCTAACCTGCCGCCGATATAGCGGAGAAACTTTTCACATTCCAGAGAAGTTTATCAACCCTTTCACCCCTGACTTTTTATTAGCATTTTAGATTTATTTAAATTTTGACAGAAAATGTTATAAGGATAATATCTTAAATGTTAGGGATACATGATATAGGCACCTTCGCTGTTACCTATGATCCCAGTAGGGGCAAAAGGGTTAAACAAATTCTGTTAGCATGACTCGTTTGTGCCTGCTAATAGATCCTCTATACTCTAAGTCTAAAGCTGGCTTATTGGCTTTCGGAAAAGGCAAAACTTGACAATCTTACTTCATAAAGAAGGCTTGCTGGTCGTCCTTTCTTTTGGGATCTTTCAGAGAACTCTCGGGCAATCTGAAGATGATCACTATAGATGACCTTGTGAGTCCCATTCCTTTTAATTTAATACGCATTTAGAAAAATACGTAAAACATAGGAAAGTCCCTATTTGTAACTACAAAAAAGAGTCTGTACGAAGGTCATTCCGTTGGCTGCCGGCAATAAAAGAATATATCCACATAAAAACCAATTGCAGAATTTTTCACAAATAAGCACATTAAGTACATTTCTTCACAAGTAATCGATTTTCCGAATAATCGTTTTACCGAATAACCGCTGAAGTAATTTGTTGAGTTTTTTGAGTTCCAAATCTCATCTTTATACCCCAAATAGTTCAAAATGTTAAGCTGTATGGGCGGTGCCACGCCCCTTTGTAAATGAGATTTGTGTTGGAATTCACATCGAATTTACCCAACATTTTGTACAGCTCTTCCCAGTCGGCTTCCACCACATCGTATAAACTGCTATTGTTTATTTATTTTCGGTTTAAACACCGCACGCCGAAACATGTGTTGGTAGGTACATACGGCATGGCAAATATCATTTGTGCCTCGTGGATTTTTTTCATCGATGTTGATTTTAGGTGAATGTGTGGCAAAACGATTTTGCAAAGTACAATTGAACCCATAAAATGTTACAAATGTTGCCACCGCCTGCCTGCTGCCTGCCAGCCGGTCACACGAGCGTTGGAGGGAAATCAAATTCAATTAAACGAAATTGATTACTCAGGAAAAAAAAAAAACATCGAATAAAGAGGAAGAAATTAATAGCCTCGGGGAATAAAGCAGAGATTTAAACGAAAATTACGGTCGCACTTTGTATCAATACCGACAATGTAACTAAATTAGTAAAGTTACAAAAGCGAATAAAAACCACTGGGCGCCAGTTGGTGAAGAGATTAAGGATTGATGTTATGAATTGCGACACACAGGAGGCACCCTGTGTATATTAAAATTACAAACAAAATACCGCGCAGTTGGTGAGCATATTAAGGCACGATAACATGGATTGCAGCAATCATCATACACCCTGTGAGTCTTGAACTTACAAAGAGAAAATGGTCCCCAGGGGAAGGCGACTCAGAGCAGGCACCCTGTGTCTTTTGACCTCGCCTGAAAACTGGCAAATATCAAAACACGTTGAGCGCCATTTGTTGTACACCCCAATTCATCTCTCCCTCTATCTCTCTCTGTGTCTGCTAATGACTTAATCGTGAGACACTTTCAGTGATTAACAACACATTGCTCACTTCATGATTTGAACATTTATGTTTGGATTTTGCCATATTTATTTAACCTAATTTTCACAATTGCATGAAGAAATTATGCGAACCTTAAAAGGAACAATTTGTGCTGGCAATCCCTGAATGTTCGTCTTTGGCCATCCATCATTAAATGGGAGTAGAAATATTGCCAATGGTGTCGATGATGATGATGAGTGTGTTTGCTCATTTTAAGGTGCGGCGCGGTGTTTTTTAGGCAGCATCGTCAGTTGAGGTATATTTGTGACAAAGATTGACAAGAAGAAGAAGCACCAGCAGCAGAACCAGTCATGTCTCTGTTTATCCGTAAATGGCTCAAAGCTCAGAAAAGTTGTAAGTCTCACTGCGGTCTGCCATAGAGGACTTTTGAAATGATTAATGTTGAGGTGGGTTCGTGATAAAGTGCAGAATTACTTCATAGACAATAAAATCGTTAAATTATTTCCAGATGGCACAGCAACAATCTTTCATTTCTGACGATGACCAGAGACATTTCTGCCCGAAAATACCTGAGGAAATGAATGTAATGTACACTGAAAAAATGTTGGCAAAATCAAATATGTGTGAGACAATTGTTTTGTCAATTTACAAGAAAATAGAATTACCATAATTTTTTTTCAATAAAATAATAGACTTGATCGATTATTTTTTCTAATATATTATTTTTTTAAAAACAATATTTGTTTTTGCGACTTTGCATCGATTATTTTTGTCGTAATTTTTTAGGGTTTCATGAATTCTCACACTACGTTACTGTAACCGATGAAGAAACAATATTAATAAATGTTCAATTAATAATTTAATTGACTCTGGTAATGTAATAAAATTTAGAAAAAAATAAAAAATACCCATTTTCTTACTGCATTTTTGAAACTTTTAAAAGACGAAACAAAAGTGGGCAAATTTTTAATTAACAATTTAATTGATTTAAAATAGTTTTTATTGTACTACTCTGACCACACTTTGTTCGTACCCCTGAACATTTTTTAATATGTAATTAATTTTTTTTTTTTGCTATTAGTTCTAAGAAACTATTTAAACATAAAAGCAGAAATTGAAAATATTAGAAAACTAACAAATTAAAAAAATCTGTTTAATAGCTACTTTCTATTTGTTGGCCATGGATGATTTCGTTTGTTTAAGAAAAAGTTGCAAAAAATATTTTAAAAAAGTAAATTTTTTGTTTTATTTGATTACAATACAAAGTAAATTTATATTCTTATTTTGGGCACAAGGATAAACCGGCACAGACCCTACGGCTAGATTTTTGCAGCGACAGACTAAAGCCTCGAACCCACGATGATATGCACGCAAGCAACCGATACGGCCGCTTTGTTCTTTTGTAAAAAAAGGGTAACCCTATGAATACTTATTGACTTCGTTTTTCAATGTGTTGCCTGCAATGGCAACACTCCGAGAGACGGTTTAGAATATTACACCGTTAAACAGCTGATCTCTACTGTGTTACCCTTTTCAAAAGACCCAAATCAAATTAAAGGCGCCAATTGAAAGTACGAGGCCAGACGACGAAACTATTCTTTAAGTTGGGACTGACTAAGTTTGTCCGTTTGTTAGCAAAAAAAAAATTAGTGACATTTTCAGTGGACAATTTTTTGGTCTTTTCAGTGAGCAGAAGACGCCGAAAAATGTGTTTGATCATATTTTGCGAGCTCTGGTTTAAAGTTATGTGATTTTATATGGGAGATGTTAATACTGCCCGAACCGCACACCATGATGCAGGTCGTCACACATGGGGATGTTACGATTCGGCCAAAGACCATACACAGGGCATACGTCCGAGGCTCTACGAAAAATGCCCAAAACAAATGACCAATTCCCCAAAATAAATGTACAATCCCCCCTAAAAGCCCAATATGAAAATTTCCCCAAAATTCAAACAATTTATGAAAAATACCCCAAAAATACAACAATAGATTTTCGTAATTCGGCAAAAGTTTATTTTTTAAACAAAACAATCAAAAGTATGAAGAATCGCCACAAAAACCAAAAATGAATTATTACATGAAAATCATGAAATTCATTCGCCGTTTCCATAGAGCCCAACACAAATGAAGAAAAATCCCCCCTAAAAGCCTAATATGAAAATTTCCCCAAAAATTCTGAAAAATCCCCCAAACAGTTTATGAAAAACTAGCCAATGCAAAATCCCTCATACAACAATAGATTTTCGTAATTTGGATAACAAAAAAGTGTATTTTTTAACAAACAAAAATTAAAAGAATCGCCCCAAAAACGAAACATGAAATAATACATACAAATTATGAAAAATTCCACAATTTTGTGTGATTTTTTTGTGGAAAATTCTTAATATTTTTTTTGGCATTTTCCATAGAGCCGTTTTTTGACGCATTAGTTTGGCTACAGACTCCAGATGTCAGTAATATTTGTAGTATGGCAATATTTGAAAGGTTTTTAAAGGCTTTTTTCACACAAATGCCTACTTTTTCAATACAAAAACTGTGCCCTCTTTGCTAAGGTGACACTTCCAGTTCGACCCCGGCACAATCTGATGGGTGGCACAATATCATTTATCCATGTCACCTATGGTTCCACCTGCGGGCTATCAGGCAGCAGAGTTTGCCCCTAGCGGGTATATGATCCTAGCAGTTAGTTCACAGCTTATTGGGAAATTGCCCCCAATTGTTTCTTTTTCACATTGTAATTGAAGTTAGCCATTCAGATCTGCCCAGAAACACAAGCACAGGAAAACATGAAGACATTACATTATTCTAATTTTCGAAATTGTTATCGTCAACAATTTCACAATATTTGAATAATTTTAGAAAATGCAAACAATTTTGTAATTCTAACAATTTCATAAGCTAATTTAAAATGTGTGTGTACATTTTGTGGCAACATTAATTTCTGCTTCATTTGTTCACGATTATTTAAGTAAAACAATAACCGACATACGCAATCGTCGAAAATAAACAATTTACAAAATCTGATACCAAATGAAAAACAAGAAACACCAACAAACACAACCACAGCACTTTCTGAGGGTGAACACAAAGGAAACTCAAAAGAAAAACAATGCATTCAAAATCGTCGGAAAAACAATGGCCAAAGACAGACAGACAGACAAACAGACAGGCTGAAAGAAAGACATGCAGACGGACGGACAAAGAAATGTGCGGAAAGACTAGACTGTCGGTGGTATAGACCGACAGCGTCTTAGATCGTCAGACAATTGCAGCTTAGTATGGTAACGTAATTCACGACAGTTGTATGCCTAAAACAAGATCCACTTACATTGTCTTTGAGTTCCATTTATCGAAAAGTTTGCGGCGGTGCGGAACCTTTGGTCCGTTCAGAGATCAGCCCACTCAAGGGTTGCGAATTTATCACCATACTCGTTTTCTCCGAGCTCTAATGGATAGTGGGCTTATAGTCTAAGTTCACTGGTTAGCGGTATGGCCAACCTTCGCCAGTCGACAGGTCACGCCGGGTTACAAAGGCTATGAAATGTTAGAAAAACGGCGTTAACGTGTTTCTCTCTGTGGTGGCATGTGTGTTTTGGCAGTAAAAGTGTTGAAAACGAAATGTAAAATGGGTTTTAAAAACACAATACGTACGAGCACACTACCGGTAAATGGTAACAGACCATTGGAAAATAAAACACGAGACACATGTGTTTTGTGATAACAAACAGCCCGGCAAGGCAGCCATCCAGCCACATCCAGATATCAGCAACAATAGTTGAAGAGAAAAAAAAAAAGTGATGATGAAGTAGCGGAACAAATGATGCACAGTGGTTTTAGGGAGAAAGAAAAATGCTACAGTTTTTCCTCGCTATCAGAGTTGTAGGCTCAATGTATTTTTTATTCTTTTATTCTTTAACATTTGACAAGTACAACGATATTAAAATTCATGGAACGATATTAAAATTCACTACAAAAATGGTGAAAATCACGGTTCGCAAAACTAAAGCATTTTTGGATCGTCGTGAAGCCCCTTGTCGGACCGCAATACAGAAATTGATGGACAAATTCGAGATGTTGGGACAAGTTAGTGATGTGAAGAAAAAAAACCCGTAAATGACGCTCAAGAATTACTGAGAATATTTGCTGATGTAGCCCAAAGTGTTGAAGAAACCCCAGGTATTTCCATTCCTCGTCGTTCTTTGGAATTGGGCATTCCACAAACGTCATTGAACCGTATTTCGCATAAAGACTTGGGTCTTAAGACTGAAAAAGTTCAGTAAACACAAAGACTCAAGCCGACCGATCATCAACAACGTCGTGTCCTTGCTGATTGGGTCCTTGAAATGCATGAGAATGATCCGGAATTCCATCGAAAAATCATCTTGACTGATGAGACCTTTTTCCACCTCGGTGGCTAAGTCAACAAGCAAAATTGTCGCATCTGGGGAAACCCAAGAGTTATTGTTGAGAAGCCTTTCCATCCTCAACAAATGACTATTTGTTCCGGTTTATGGTCCGGCGGGGTCATTGGACCTTACTTTTTCGATAATGAGGTTGGGTCAACAGTAACGTTGAATGGAGATGATTAATGATTTTTTTATGATCGTAGTTGGATGATATTGATCTGGACAACGTTTACTTTCAACAAGACGGCGCTATGTGCCACACAAGCAACGAAACCATTGATATTTTAGGGTAAATTGTTTCCGGACCGTGTTATCCCACGAAGAGGTGATCACAATTGGCCACCGAGATCTTGTGATCTAACACCTTGCGACTTCTTCCTTTGGGGCCACGTCAAAGATAAGGTCTACGCCAAGAGCCCAGCGTCGCTTCAAGACCTCAAAGATAGAATTCGTGAGGCTATCGAGGACATAGGGAAGCCACTTTGCGATAAGGATATGGAAAAGTTCATTAAAAGGATATGGTCCTGTAACCGTGGTCGTGGTGGCCATTTGGCTGATGTTGTTTTTCATTATTAACGGCATACCTTCCTCTTTATTATGACGAACATCCAATCATTATCTCAAAAAAATTAAATTTTTCTTTGAATACCAAAATAACACCTCTCTTTGGATAACTCTGTATCTAGTTTATCTCCTTATTAGAAAATTGATTGTTAGCATTGTTCGAAAGTCTTAATATTTTGAAAATACCAGCTGTCCTTGGCCTTCATTAATTTTCCTATCACAAGGAATTCAAGAGTTTTTCAAGTTTATAGAAAACACCTAATATCTTTATCTCGAGTTTGAAAAGCTCGTTTATTTACAGAACTTAAATCATCAGCCGGGATATAGTACTGACTTTTAAAAATCCCGCGATTGGCGTATTTTAAACCACAAACAAATAATTCCATTTCTCAATCTCTCTTAGGATTAAGAAAATACTTAAAGACTGTCCGGCTTTGGGAAAGCAAAGTCGTGTCTTTGGATATTTACAAGGCGCTCGATAGGGTCTGACAAGGTCTGGTTCTCTCGATTCAAATCGAGTTTTCTCAGACATCTTTCTATACGTGTTGTTACAGACGAAGTCTCCTCCAACGAGCATAGGTTGACCGTAAAAGAACCCCAAGGTTCTGTTCTCTCCTTCCATAAAGCATCACCTATTTATCACCTATTTATCAACGACATTTCAACCACTGTGCAATTCTGGGATGAAGGAAGAAACGCTTTCAACAAACAAAACAAAAAATACGACTCGCAACTAAATTACAAAAAAAACACGAAAAAATCTAACCTTATGATGAACTTTACATAATTGGATTTGTTTATGGTCTTTTATGCCGCGTACTTGTTTGTACATGGATCAGCCTATGTGTCCGTCCTTGCTTCCGTCTATCTACTGTTACCATTGTAAGCAGTCACCTCTTTGTCTGCCACAACGTCCAATGGCAATTTTGTGTTTCGCCGTAATTGCTGGCTGTTGTTGGAAATAAGGTAGCCGTGCGTATGTATCACCGCCATCTATCCGCAGATGTATGCAAAAAAGTGATAAATCTGTATGTACGTACGAGTATCATTTGATAATTTATGGTAATCATAATTTATTTATCATTATAATTTATGGTTAAAATCTAAAATTGCATTGTTACCGAATGTGGTGTAGTTTCATTTATTTTTGTTTTTTCACTTTTTGCTTTTTTTATGAAATGCATCTTCCGATGCTATAAATACAGTTGAGGGCAAAAGTGAATTAACTTTTTTTTAGTGGCTTAGAGGTTTTATTGTAGAGTCGGACAACATCTTGAGACTATTTGCAGACTTAGTTATATGTCTGCGCCTCTCACAGTTCGCTGCTGCCCTCTGTTGGAAAAATTCGAATAGCTGAAGATATGACAGAACAATGCACAGAGTTGTATTTCAATAATAATCACTTTAACAAAACTGGTTAACTAAAGCAGAGCTGATTTTTAATAAATGTTTAGTTTTAAGTTTTGTTTTAATATCAACAGACAGTAGCTGTGAGCTATCGAGCAGCAGATCGGTTAGATAGGCCTCGACCCCTTACCGAAGGGGATTTTTTACAAAAGTATACAGTGGAACTTCTATAACTCGCACTTCCATAAGTCGAATTTTCTTTAAGTCGAAACACTTCTAGTGGTAGTTCAGGAGACAAATTCCGTTCAAAAAATTTACAAGTAATTCCATAACTCAAAGTCTCCGTAAGGCGAAAGATTATTCCGCATGCGAAGAGTATGGCTAAAGAACGAATTTCCTCTACAATGCGTCGTCCGGTCAACCGGCCATGAATAACCAGCGGATGAGAGAGATGAGAGCTGGATAGCCGCGTATTCCGGCAAAATGTTCTAACGTCAGGGACCAGATGATGGATGTCAGACGAACAGATGCCTTTGCCATATCTATAGATATTTACTGCCTGTTTCAATAAAACGAATTTGTTCATTCGTTGCAGATTGTCAACCTATTTCAATGTGGTGTTGCAGAAATCTGTTAGATAGCGACATACAGCATACAGGCCCAAAATAATAACCTCTCATTACTATTAAAAAAAAACATTTCATGCGCCTTCAAATTTGACAATTTGAAACGACCGAAGAAATTCCTTTTATGAAAACATTTCTATAGAATTCAATTTTTCACCCATGAGCTTTAATAATGTGATCCACAAAAAAAAGTTTAAAATTCCATTTCTTTTGATTATTTCAAATTGACCCATTTAAGTCTATTTGCCTTCCGTTGAACACCTGATGGCCCACTTTTATTTCATTGGGGTACTGACAAAAAAAATGTATCCTTCTTAATTCCTTTGTTGATGATAAAGTTCTCATTCTTTCCGTTTTGTTTGCCTACGGGTTGTTTTTGTATTTGGATTATTGCTCTACTTGCTTATTTTCTCTCTGATACGCTTTTACTTTTCATTGTTTGTGATAATTTTCTTTAATGGCGGGCACATCGTCTTATGAAATTTAGACCACTTGAATGGAAAAGTCAAAGAAACTAAAAGATTGTCAAAGACGGTAGAGAGCGTTGAAAGATGTGTCAAGGAGAGAAAACAGAGTTGGCATTTAAGCCATTTTGTGAATGCCGAAGGGACTAATAAGCTGGGGTTGATGGGAAATGGAATGACTAGCCGATTGTCTGGCCTCGAGATTGGGCGGGCAACAATCGAGAAGGCGGATGACCTGAGACAGTTGATGTGATTATTATTAGGGGTAGATTTGGCTAAATCTTTTATAGAAAATGAGAGTGTGGTTCTTAAAAAATGTTAGTATCTCTTTATTGGAAAAATCGTAGACTTTATTAATAGTACAGCGAGTTCTACAGCTTTTCTTGCACGTTTTGCTGTTATGGATCTGCGAGACAACAAGGTTGGTGCTCTCAATAAACATCCAATTACATGTTTATAGGTCAAGTAATAATGATGAGATATAACCCTGTTGTCAAAGACCATACAGTGGTCAAAAATGACAAGTCGTTTTCTAAACATTATTTTCTATGAAAAAAACAGTATTTCTTTGAAAGGCGTCTACAGTTTTTTGAAAGACATCTAGAATTTGAAACCGAACCTATGCGTCAGAAAACAGCCTATGCCCTTAGACTACAGAATGATATTTAATGGCAGGGATTTTAAAAGAATGAAATTGTACCCTTCCTTTGTTATTGAAGCAGAATACAAAATTGTCTCTTTTTCATATTTTAATAAATATCCTCATATGTTTCTGCCTTCCAGTCAGTCTATTCAACATGAGATGAGTAATCCTTCTAGTGTCAGTCTGTAATACTCACCGAATGGTAGAGTACCTTTCGGATTCATGTGCAATTCCCCCTTTTAACAATTTAATTCAATTTTTTTGACACTTTCATCTGTCGCTTTACTACGGCCAAGAGAGGACAGTAACAGCAAACTGCCAACAAATGTCGTCTCTTTGAGTTGTGAGTGATATTCAAACACAACTTCCACTTGACGTGTTAAATAAGACAGACATCTGAGAAATGCTCCGCCATGACACACACACACACACACGCACACACAACATCTTGCGGGGAACTTTCGTTAGCTGATGTCCTCTTTTACAAACGAGTGCATCGTTGACAACGATGTCGTTGCAGGAAGACGCACTTCAAGCTCGATACACTCCGACAGCTCCGTCTCCGTATGCGAAGAGTAGGAGTGTGAATGTTGATGGAAGGAAAACATGCAAACACTCATTGTTGTAGATGGAAATAGAGGCGAAAGGAAGGACCGGGAAAAGCGCAACTTATGATGCAGCGAAAATGGCAACACAAATACAGAGGTGTATTTTTACTGCGAAGTGGAAAAGGCGAGCGCCACATGCGCGATGAGAACATCTTGGGATGCTAGAGTACGCCTCTGCTAGGAAAGGCAAATAACTTTTGAAGGGTTTTACTTTTGTTCGCCTCTACTTAGCGATGTTGATGTTATTTTGATATGAGCTCGTTTGAAGAAAGAAACATTTTGAATAAAATAACAGTTTTGATGGAGTGATAGAACGCACTGTGGGTTCACAGAACAAACGCCATAAATTGATAATGACGGTGGGGAGCATATTAGGAAAATTACCCTGGTGATGAACCACATGAAATAAAGTGGTCCGGTCAATTTCAAGGTTTGAGTAGGGGCCTTTTCGTAAATGCATCACTGCGCTGCATACGACCCGCAGATTGTTCGACAATGCAACATATGGTAACACGGCCAAAATCATGTGTTCTAAAAGTCAACAACAAAGTAGATGATGCGCAAATATACGGCAAATACGCAGTATAAACATGGTTGATGCAACAAGAAAAATATTAAATATTCAAATGTATTTTCAGGATCATGGAATACCAATTTCATTAATAGGGAATTAATTATAAGGACTCCTTTCGACACGAAGAAGGAGTTTTGTGGCGAAAAAAAAATAAGAATTTTGTAAAAAAAAAAATTAAAGAAAGAAAGCCAAGAAGACGGTTCTGGACTATCACGCCAATCGCATACCAAATTGAACAAAAAACAAGTGGACAAATAGTAAGTTCGGCCGGGCCGAATCTTATATACCCTCCATCATGGATTCGTTGCATTTCGATACCCATATGTCCATGTTTGTCAAGGGACGGTTTTTGGGCCGCTGGTGACCCGATAGTCCCAGAAACCGGATCAAAAAATTTAGGCAAATCATGAAAATAAAGGCATATTTGGGTTCGTGAGTAAATTTCGTTGCACTTCGATAGCCATATGCGCATGTTTATCATGGGCCCTTTTTTGGGCCCCAAGGGTCCACGGAACCCATGAGCACGCCCATTTTTGGGATTTTTTTCCCCATCTATAAATTATATAAACTTAGAACAATTTTACCAAAAAAAAAACAGATGTAGTGAAAAAAAATATTTGAAAAATTTGATTATGGCCGGGATATATTTAGTCCCGTAAAGGGGAACTTTTTCCCCTTTGGTCCGATATTGCCCATTCTAGAACTTAACCTGCTTATGGGCAAAAAATTCCTACAAAATTTCAGCTTCTTAGCGTTGGTCGTTCGCACTCTATCGTGATTTCAACAGACAACGGACGGACGGACAGACGGACATCGCTAGAATGTCTTAGAATGTTACACTGACCGATAATATATATACTTTATAGGGTCGCAGATCACTCTTTCGAGGTGTTGCAAACGGAATGACAAACTTAGTATATACTCCATCCTATGATGGAGTGTATACAAATTAATTTATAAACTTTCGCTACCATCAGCTGATCAGCATGTCAACTAATCACAGTTGCGCATTACATGCAGTGATGATCTTGTTTTTATTTAAAAAAAAAACTGGTCAAGAACCCATATTTTTTTAAAAAGGTCAGGATGAAAAAAATGCTACATCACGTTTAGTATGAATTGGACGATTGTTGGCTCTCTCCAACTCACAACTCTAGCAACCAAACTTCATTGAAATCCGTTTGAATTGTTTACTCTCAGATCGGTAAGATGGTCAATGGTGATTATCTCTAAACATGGACCGATCAGTTATAGTTGTATGAGGTTCGCTTACTGGGCAAAAACAAATTTCTAAACTAACTGCCAGTTTCCATAAAACGATTGTGTTCGTTCGTTACAAATCGTCAATATTTGGAAGTGTTAGTAAATGGGTTTCGGACATTATTCAATTCTGGTTTTATGATATACTAGTAAGTTGTAATGCGCCTATGGCGCCCGTTGAAATATGGAAAAAAAATTTTGTTGAAAAAAAAAATTTTTGTGGAAAAAACAAAATTTTGTTGAAAAAAAAATTTTTGTGGAAAAAAAAATTTTTTTGAAAAAAAAAATCTTGTTGAAAAAAAATAAATTTTGTAAAAAAAAAAAATTTTGTTGAAAAAAAAATTTTGTAAAAAAAAAAATTTTTTGTAAAAAAAAAAATTTGGGAAAAAAAAAATTTGGGGAAAACACAATTTCTGTACAAAAAAAAATATTATTTTTTTTATTATTATTATTTATAGAAAATTATAGAATGCCTATTTAAATTCCTACGTACTGCGTGACAGAGTCAGTGAATCAGTTTCGAGGGTAAATATATATTAAGATGTTAGATACCGGCATATGGAACACAATCTCAAAAGAATAAGCTCCCCCTACTGATAACAATCCATTTTATTGCGCATTCAATTTTACGGAAACAGGCAGTACAATTTGGAAATTTCTCGATCTCAGTTCGAATGAACCCTAAATCGAGAGGAACATTTGTATAGAACGTTTCTTAGCTCGAACTAGAACAAGGTACTGATCAGAAAATTTCAAAGTTCAACATGGAAATCGTTTAATAAATTGTTTCAGGGTTTTTTCAACAAGCGGCGTTATTTTGGTATTCAATGAAAAATGGCATTTTTTGAGATAAATGATCGGATGTTCATCATAATAAAGAGGAAGGTATGACGTTAATAATGAAAAACAACATCAGCCAAATGGCCACCACGACCACGCTTACAGGACCATATCCTATTCATGAAATGTTCCATAACCAAATAGCAAAGTGGCTGCCCTATGTCCTCGATAGCCTCACGAATTCCATCGTTGAGGTCTTGAATCGATGCTGGGCTGTTGGTGTAGACCTTATCTTTCACGTGACCCAAAGTAAGAAGTCGCAAGGTGTTAAATCAGAAGATCTCGGTGGCCAATTGTGATCACCTCGTCCGGAACTTTTCCCGCAAGAAAGCAATGGTTTCGTTGCTTGTGTGGCACGTAGCGCCGTCTTGTTGAAAGTAAACGGTGTCCAGATCAATATCATCCAACTCCGAACATAAAAAATCATTAATCATCTCTCGATAGCGCAATCCTTTCACCGTAACTGTTGATCCAACCTCATTTTCGAAAAAGTAAGGTCTAATGATCCCGCCGTACCTTAAACCTCACCAAACAGTCACACGTTGAGGTTGGAGAAGCTTCTCAACAATAACTCTTGGGCTTTTCGAGATCCAGATGCGACAATTTTGCTTGTTGACTTAGCCACCGAGGTGGAAATGGGCTTCATAAGGCAAGATGATATTTCGATGGAATTCCGGATCATTTTCATGCATTTGAAGGACTCAATCAGCAAAGACACGACGTTGTTGATGATCGGCCGGCCTGAGTTATTGCATTAACTGAACTTTCTAAGCCTTAAGACCTTTTCCTACAAAGGAACTGACAGCTTCTCCGCAATCAGTGAGCTGTGTACAATATAATTTGTTAAACTCACTTGTTAAAACCGGCTCCGACGGCCTAATACTTTTTCATGACTCGAAGATTACTCTGTTACTGGTAAGATCGCCATGTACAACTCTGTATTTCTACCAGCAAATAAAGTCTCACCATTTCTTCATAAAACCTCTCTAAGTTGTTATTCAATTTGAATATTTGGAACCACTGAGCCTAACGCTCTTGAGCCTTTTCTGCCCAATGTGAATCGGCAAACAACAACAATTTAAGCCGGACATGAAAAACACTGTTTGTGAGGCAAAAGCAAAAGTGCAAAATATTTATTAAAGTGTCTTTTTATTATTATGCATATTATTTTTTATTTGACTTACCGGAAAGGGAAATCTCATCGAAATGATTTACACAAATATTCCTATATTTTTAAATTCGCATAGATTTGAAACCCTATTCCGTGCAGAGCTTTTCTATTTGAGTCATATCCCGCCATTTCATTTCAAATCATATTCAATCCATTTCATGTCATTCCCTTAGGTTTTAACAAAATTGAAATGCTACTCTGTATATCTGTGTTTTTTTGTTGTTCTTGTTATTCTAACTCAAAGACATTTTCATATTTCTTTCATTTCCCCCTTCTTCAATTGACTGGGAGGACGAAATGACATTAGCGTCTGTTTAAATTCCCCATTGGTTGCAAAGGACCAGAAACAAAAACCTAAAAAAGATTCCTGTTCTTTTAGTCCTTTGCTTTTGCGAACGAAACCGATGCGTTGTTAACCACACAACCAGCACAGATCCAAGCCAACTGTGCAGTCTGCTCCAAATGCGAGTTATCCTCCATGAAACACGTGCGAGTACGCTGATGACGACGAGGACGAGGATGACGATGATACCGCCCAACCCAACTATAAAAGTCATCAGGGGGGAAAGCTTACCTCATTTATTAGGGCATGTGGGGCGAAAAAGGATTACCAAGTATGAGCATAAAGCAGAAGAAAAGGATAATAGAGAGAAGAAGAACATTTCTTTTTATTATTATTAATGCAGCCGAGAGAACGGAAGACTTACTAGGATTATGAATTAGAAGTAAATACAATTTTAATAAAACAAAATGTGAAAGTATCTCTGCGCCAGCAAATGTAAGCCATTAAAGCTCCCATGTTAAACAGGAATATCTAAAAAAAATTTTATATATTTTAGTGGGATTTTTTTAAATCGGGAACAGAGAAAAATTCCGAAATTTCTAAAACGTTTACTGTAATGTAGTGCAATAAGTATTTTCGATTCCCCCGTATGCTCGGCCTTTATGATTTAAAAGCCTTTGAAGCAAAAAAAATCCAGACAAGTCCTGTGTGATTGTGACATTGTCTGTGATTTGTCAGCTTACAAAACTATGGGTAAAAAAAAAACTGCTGCCATCTGGAAGCTAGTGGTGGAACTACGTGGATAGGAAACGGAATAGAAGAACAGTAACACAATCATTCGCTAATCTATATATATATATAAATTGATGTACCGATTTTGATGAAATTTTCAAAGAATCTTCAAACCATCTTCAAATTACAAACCGGGTGACATAGGCTGAGTTTTATGGAAGTGGGCGGTGCCACGCCCCATTATAAAGAATCCGCTATAACAGCCAATAGACGGATCGTTATGAAATTTTCCCAGTTTTTATGTAACAAAGGGCGCTATTGAGTCCAATTCGCTTAAAATTATATGTGCATGATTCTCGACTATGTTGATAACAATTGGACAACAATTTTGAAATATCACAGGTGTAATTGGGTCAATTTGGCTGGAATTTACCTGGGAGTTCGTGCTGATATGTGGATGCATACAGGATATATTAGGTGATAAATGGACGAAGGGGTGTGACACCGCCCATACAGTAAATTACTGTCGCCCAAATTGTGATATCTTTATTTCTCTAAAATCATGTTTGAGGGCAGCGAAGCGCACCGGGCACAGCTCAATCCAGACAGATATGGCCCCGTTTAGATAGGAATCGTTCTCACATAATGCTGTCGTCATCAAGGAACGATGTGTTATTACTTGGGTCCATGATGACGGGACAATGTCTGATTGGAGGTTGTGACAGGTGACTTTTGCCGATGCTGTGGGGATGAAGAAGATGAGGACTCTACATAACACCGTCTGTGCACCTGCCCTGCTCTGGTGAAGAGGAGGCTGTCTACACTGGGTTCATATTTCTATTGGGACATAGGTGATCTGACCGATATTGATATTGGCCGACTCAGAAGTTCTCTTACGCCCGGTATGGTTTAACAGGAGTAAATAGGGATGCGATTTTCGCTAGCTTCCGTGATGTCACAATGAACTTTATCGTCTAAGTGAGACTGCACACTTACATCCCTTTTGCTCACCTAACCTACCCCTTCACACTACTGAGACGAAAACACAAATCATAATGACTAACAAAAATACAAAATTCATGGAAATTTGATTCTTTCTTGGAAATGTCAAAAAAAAAATAAACTAAAGATAAAGGCAAAGTTGAATGAAAAAAAAAAGAAGAAAAAGAAGTTCAACTAAATTGTGTTTTTTTTTGGGATAGAAAACGTAATAATGAACATATTTTTTAAAACTAAATTTCTTTTTTGTTTGACATAATTTCGGGCCTCAAAAATATTTAAAAAAAAAGATAATGTATATTTTTTGTATAACAAAAGTCCAAGATGTAAGCAAACAAGTGGACAAATAGTAAGTTCGGCCGGGCCGAATCTTATATACCCTCCATCATGGATCCTTAAAAAGTCAATAAATAAGAAAACTAACTGAGTTTTTGGGCCGCTCGTGACCCGATAGTCCCAGGAACCCGATCACAAATTTTATCCAAATCATGAAAATAAATGCATATTTGGGTTCGCGAGAAAATTTCGTTGCATTTCGTTGCATTTCGATACCCATATGTCCATGTTTGTCAAGGGACGGTTTTTGGGCCGCTGGTGACCCGATAGTCCCGGAAACCGGATCAAAAAATTTAGGCAAATCATGAAAATAAAGGCATATTTGGGTTCGTGAGTAAATTTCGTTGCACTTCGATACCCATATGCGCATGTTTATCATGGGCCCTTTTTTGGGCCCCAAGGGTCCACGGAACCCATGAGCACGCCCATTTTTGGGATAAATTATATAAACTTAGAACAATTTTACCAAAAAAATATTTGAAAAATTTGATTATGGCCGGGATATATTTAGTCCCGTAAAGGGGAACTTTTTCGCCTTTGGTCCGATATTGCCCATTCTCGAACTTAACCTGCTTATGGGCAAAAAACATCTTCCTACAGCTTCTTAGCGTTGGTCGTTCGCACTCTATCGTGATTTCAACAGACAACAGACGGACGGACAGACGGACATCGCTAGAATGTCTTAGAATGTTACACTGACCGATAATATATATACTTTATAGGGTCGCAGATCACTCTTTCGAGGTGTTGCAAACGAAATGACAAACTTAGTATATACTCCATCCTATGATGGAGTGTATAAAAAGTTAAGGCAGATGAGGCGGTTTCTCTAACGGCATTTAAAAAAGTTCAAGGAATATTGAGGCAGTAACAGCAACGGAAAAAGCTGCACCACAGGAAAAAAGCTCTATGAAAAATGCACCAGAAAAACTGAAGAATTCCTCAATAAAATCTCATACAAAATTGGGAAATTTTTCATTACAAAAAATTTCCCAAAAAAATTGGAGAGTTTTTGTATGATTTTTAGGCAATCTTTCATTTTTCGTTTTTCATATGAAAAATTAATTTTTGGGAATTTTTTCAATGTTTTTGGGGGATATTTTCCGAAAAAATGTGAATCATATATCGATTTCTTTTAATAATGTGTTGGGGTTACTTCCCTTATTATCACATTTGTAAAATGGCCCCAATTCAATCAGTCCCAAATTTTACATTGACCACCACAACATGTAAATATGGAGATATTTTTCACATTTTTAAATGTGATAATTAGGGTCGTAATCCCAACACATTATCATTGAATCAATTATATATGAATTGTTCGCATTTGTTTGGGGTTGTTTTTAATTTTTATTTGGATTTTTTTTGTGATGAAAAATCATCCCAAATTTGGGTTGATTATTCATACTTTTAATTTTTTTTTTTTTTGTAAAAAATACACTTTTTCCTAATTATGAAAATCTGTTGTTGTATTTTTGCAGGATTTTGCATTGGGTAATTTTTCATGAATTGTTTGAGGTTTTTTTTTCAAAAATTTTTCATTTTCATATTGGGATTTTGGGGGAGTTTTCATTTATTTTGGGGAATTCTTCATTTAGGACAATCTTTATTTTTTGGTTCATTTTTCATTTGGAGTATTTTTCATACAGACGAAAAAACTTCATAAAATGGAAAAAATCACGCTACTTGTAAAACTATTCCCAAAAGTTTAAGAAAATGATTTCCACCACCCTTTTCACAACACCCTCATATGGAAATGCCACCAGATTCTTGGAAACATTTTCAAATTTCTTTGAACTTTTGCGTTTACACGAAAGCAGACTCCCAATTTCCGTTTCCCATAGCCGAATCAATTAATGTAAGGCCATTGTTGTGCAAGAGATCCCTCAGAAGTTCTCGAATAAGTCACTGACACTTTTGTCACACACTCCCACCACAATTACAACATGAAGAACTTTTGTTAAATAACACTTGGAAAATTGAACGTTGACTCAGGCCAAGGCAAAAGAAAAATAATTGTCTCACGACGAAACAACAAAGAACACCAATAACCGTAAAATTAAAGGACAAACCGATGTGTGCTGCAAGGACGGAACGAACGAAACGGACGGGCAAGAAAGTAGACAAAAGCTCTAAGGCACTCGGCCCGGAAAATATATTGAAAAAGTTTCAAGTGCTAAAGTGTGCTTACCTGTATTGGGTGGGGTGGCTTGTGGTGTGGCGCCACCACCGCTGCCACTGCCTGCATCCAGATGGGCAGATGAATGTGCCGCCAGCGGCGTCGAAGACATGATATTATGATGCGATGATGAATGTACATTATCGTATAAATCCGATGTATTAATCCGGGGTTCCGGCAGTGATAAGGGGCCGGAAGCATTTATGTCCATGTCCAACGGAGGGGAATTCTCCCGGACGCAGGACATTAAACCGCCAGACATGCTGCAAATAAAAAAACAAATATATATGATAACAGAAAACCAGTAAAGATTTATTTGTCCTACAAGATAGAAAAAAAAATATTTAAATACAATTCATATCAATTGATATCTATGGCAATGGCATTCTAGTTTCCATGCCATTTCCATCTCCGAGGACTTTTCACTCCATTCGAAACACACAAATGCAATCAAACGGGTCTGGTTAAATCATCATAAGCACTTTAAATATGACCTAAATGCGGCAGCCTCCCACCGCCTCATCGCCAAGGACATGTAGTCGCCTGTCATGTCAGGCAATCTGGTCGTTGCAATTCATGCCATGCCATAGAATGCGCCAATAACACCGACCACCAATGTCGCTCACTCCCCAAAGAGAGCCTCCATTAAGAGGTTTTTCAAATCACATTAAAGGCAAATTTGCATAGACACGGACGACCGCCGACGACAGTCCACCCAACCGAGTCCCTCTACGGCACAGCAATGGAAATTCGTTGTCATGTCCTTGTCGGAGAAGAAGAGTTTACACACACACACACACGTAAAAAAAAAGAAAATAAAACTGACAGCAACTAAATAAACCGGAAATTTTCAGATTTTATCGCAAAAATTTGCTAAATGGATATCTGGTCAAATAATATTTGATATGCGTTTTTCTTTTTTTTTGTCTTTCTTTTATTACATGATTGCTTTGTGCAGGATATGATGAAGATTGGAAATGGAGGAGAGGTGGTGGTCTGATGAGTTTGGTATGCAAAGTACAGATTAAATTTATTATTACTGGGCTTGATATTTAGAAGAGAGATTCATAATACGATAGAGAACGATTGGAGTAATTTAAGCCCGAATAAATACTTGAAATTATCGGAAACTGGGATTGATTTAAGTAAAGGGTTTTCCATGAAGAGATATTATTTTCACCCGGTATTTCGGTGGCTGTCACTTTTGAAGCTTTTATTCTTTGACATTTGACAAGTAGAAACTACGCCATTACAAAAAATGGAACGATACACGCTTCAACAACACATTGAAATTATTAGAATTCACTACAAAACTACAACAGCTCAGCGTGTATTCAAGACCTCAAAGATAGAATTCGTGAGGCTATCGAGGATATAGGGCAGCCACTTTGCGATTTGGTTATGGGAAATTTCATGAAAAGGATAGGACTGATGTTGTTTTTCATTGTTATACCTTCATTATACTTTCCTCTATATTATAAACTAAACATCCGATCATTTATCTCAGAAAAATCCATGTTTCTTTAAATTCCAAAAAAAAACACATCTTTTTGGAAAACCCTGTATGTGTCCAAGTCCCACGCTATTAAACGACAACTACTGTTTAGTAGCGCATATTACCAAAAAAAAAAAAGTCAATCACATTTATGACAACTCAACCAAATGAAAATAAGTGACTATTTTCATCCAAGCTCATTACTATAGAATTTAAATTTGACGGACATGTGCTGTGCCAAAATTTTCTATTTGCGTGTCATAGAACTAGATCAAAAGTATTTACATACTCAGTTCGTTTAAATGATCCGAATTATCAAAAAATTCAGCTTAAGTGAAAAAAATGTCTAGATTTTTTAAAAATTTGGCAAAAGTTTACTTTTTTTTCTGAGAACCTAGGCTTCCATCTTGCAGCTCATCTGTGTGTATACGCACCGTGTCCATCATTGTCCTTACGCTACGTCGGTGTGCGTTCTCCATGAGACGCACCTTCTCGATTCTGAATAAAGCGCCAGTTACACCTCGCTCTTATGCGAGAATAAGGCGGCCTTTCGTGTTTACTTTTCCAGTTTTATTAATATTTGATTTTGTCAATATTTTCTCTTTATTAACTTCTGATTTTTCCAATATTTTCTATATCAGAACGTTTGAAGAAGTTGCACGATAAGCTGACGAACATCTCTTGTGGTGGGAAGTGGTTGGTAGAGGTCGCTTCCTATTTTTACTGAGGTTTGAGTATTACTCAGTGTCATTTCACGAAGACGGTGCAAGTTTTTAAGAAGTCCCATACGAAGATTTAAAAAAAATGTCTCTTATCGGCGTGTCATAACATCAATGAAAAGATGTTATGTATCCCTTTGGTTCTCATGGGTCTAATGCTATTCATAAGCGATGACTAGGAGACTTATTGAAAATGGTTTTGTCTCCCAGATTGTGGTTACAATCATCAGGCATGCTTTTACTGTCCCAGATGGTACAGACGGCTCTACAAAAGAATGACCCAAATGCAAATTAAAGCCAAATAGACGACAGATGGCCCCAACAAAATTCCGTACAAAATTGGACCATTTTTCCTATACAAAATAATCCACAATTGGAAAAATATGCCAATTTTTTTAAGACGCCTACAGTATTTAACTCAACAAAGTATTCGTGAAATTTGCAACATAAGCTGTGGAAATAGTGAAAGCTTTTAATAGGGAAATCTTTTGTCTTGACCGAATCCAGTCGTTGGGAGGCTACACAACGGCAGAGGAACGGACCGTCGTTGTTTCATTGGGGATTTTTCATAATTTATTTGGTTTTTTTTTTTTCAAAATTCTTGGGGAAATTTTCATGTTGGCCTTTATTGAAATGTTGTTGGCTATTGGATTTTATTGAATTTTTCATAGATCCGTTGCCTTGTCAGACCTTCTCTGTCGGCATTGCATCTGCACCTGCGGCCTTGTTGTTTTTAAGCCGGTCAATCGCTGCTTTGACCTAATCTGTGTTAGAGAGGGGACATTCAACACCATAATCTATGGTAGGTTGTGAGTTCACCGGATTCTTCCGTCTGGAGAAATGTTGCTTCCGAATCCGCAGCACAGTCGACATGTCTGTCGCCAGATTCTCGTTTTTATCTCTACACAAACAACTGACAGTAGGCGTATCTTTAGTTTGATGTTTTACTTGTTAGTTGAATTTTCTGACGTCATTTCGATTTTCAAAGACCTCAATCTCTTCAGAACAGACGATTTTCCTCCCTCCCCAGCTCGCCTCGCTATAGGTACGAGTGTTGGCCAGTATGTCAGATTCTTCGATTCACTGTCGGCATTACTCAATTGTATTTTAAATTATTTATTATTTAGTTGTTCCATTATGCGATATTTCATTTAGTTAATGCCCTTACGCAATTATTCGACTCTTTTAATATTCCATTGATGCTCTTACAACATCTTCAAATTATTCAATTATTGTCTGATTATGAATCAAATGTTCACAACTGATCGGTAATAAAATGTTCTCAAACTTATAACACCTGCCATGCCGTTGAACATTAACAATCCCCCTCTTAGCATGCATGCGATTTTGCAACACAAACTTTTCTAGATTGTTTTTTTTTTTTTAAATTTCATTTTTTCTTTTCATCTTTTCTGAGTACCCCCCCCCACCAACAACCACCACCAGCACCACCACCATTTAGACATGAATGTGTTGATTAATTTATAGCTGCATTTAATCAATCTCAAAGTTTTCCAATACGTACAAGTCAACCGAGCGATGGAGAGACTCCCCATATCACCGTGTCAGCTTTTGCATCGTTCCTGTCCTCTGTGCTGGAAATACAGGCAAAATGTCAGAGTATCTGGTGCTGGCTGCTGCTCTGTCTATTCAATCTGTCAGTATTGGCGTGAGTGTGCTTGTGGTGCGGTGGATATGTTTTGACAGTGTATTCCTTTGGTTAGAAAATTTGTATAATTTTTTCTTGTTTTTTTTTTTTTTGAATTTATTGTCGATGGCGAGTGTGTGTCTGCCGAGCCATAGATTTAATACCTCAACTTTTATAATTGACTTAACATGAAAGATTTATGGCTGCGCCAAAAGATTTATTGGTTAAAACAGCATTCTATATTCACAATATTGTTGTTGTTGTTTGACGGGGAAGAGGTGGGGACCAGCGACCAGCCATAATTGTGTTAGCACATTTCGAAAAGTGTTCTCGTCTTTCAAAGTCTTAGCAAACGTTTAAGTTTAACGGAAACTGCGCAAAGCAGCCGAGGTGACAGTTGGGGCATTTTCACTCAGAGTCAAATGGGAAGTGAAGTCTCCCTTAGACTGGCGTTTGACAAGAAGTTGAGGGGTACCATGAAACGAATGTAAATATTTGGTAAAACATGACTAGGACAGAAGAATGGTGGCGGGGTGGGTGGGTTTGCAAACGGAAGTACTACTGACAAAACTGACATCTGCCTAAAATAGATCATTGTCAATTTGTTGTGATTTATGTTTAAAGGCGCATAATTGAGGAAGTGAAAGGGCAGGTTGGTGGCCATTGAATCAAATCTCGATATTTAGAAAGAGAGTTGTAAAAAATCCATTTTACTTCTCCCATCGGATGTACGGATGAATGTTTCCGGGTACGACCACAAGCTTTGTAATTTTGTAATAAAATAAAAGTATTGATATATTGGTCCGAGAAGTTAAGCGATGAGGGGAAAAAAACCTGTAGACGCTGGACAGTGGGGGAATCGTCAAAATTGTTGGAAATAAATCTGCCCTTTGGAACTGGTTTATACGATTGTAAAGATTGAAATTTAAAACAGACCTAACCGAAGTGTGATCGAGCTTTAGTCCGGAAGATGAACCCAGTGGGTCTACCCAGAGATGAACCACAAGGGAACAAAGTTGGAAACCTCGGTTCTCAAAGAAAATGAAACTTCCGACAAAATTTTTATTTATGGTCCACTATGAGTGATATTTTACATGAAGACTATTTTAGACTATTGTTGAAAAAAATAGAAAACCTATTAAATGTACTCTTGGTGTTTCAATGTTATGGCCGTCATACAATTGTATGTTATCGAATTGCAGAAGCTGCATTATCGATACACAAAGTATCGAATTGCTCGATACAGCCAGCAAATCAGTAGTTCCAATGGTTAGTTATCTATACTTATATGAAATATCTTTATTAATTGACATATTACCTTGAAATTTTTTATATATATTGGACTTGGTATTATAAATCGAAAACATTTAACAAAATAAAATAGGATTTCCATCAAAACAGAATTTCTAAAACGTGGGTGAAAATCCCCAAAATTTGGAGTTTTTAGTAAATTTGTTGTAGTTTCCACACAAAAAAAATGAAGAATTCCCCAAAATAAATGAAACTCTTATGTTACCCATTAAAAAGCTTTAAGTCTCCTCTACAATTTTTAGAGCAAATAAAACGAGCTTTTATGTGGTGTTTAACAGAAGGCGGGTATTGGCATTTAGTTGTTTTCATAAACGGCTTTAAAGATCGTCCAGAAGTTGTATTGAAAATAACGCAAGCTCCCACATTCACTTTTATAGAAGAAAACCGTTATTTCCTTTTTTATCAAACACCTTTTAAGCTCCTGTACTATTTGTACGAAAATTAAGCAAGCTTTTATTGTATAGAAAATAATGCAAGCTCCCACATTCACTTTTATAGAAGAAAACATTTATTTCCTTTTTTATCAAACAGCTTTTAAGCTCCTGTACTATTTGTACGAAAATTAAGCGAGCTTTTATTGTATAGAAAATAACGCAAGCACCCACTTTCACTTTTATAGAAGAAAACATTTAGTTCGTTTTCATCAAACAGCTTTTAAGCTCCTGTACTATTTGTACGAAAATTAAGCGAGCTTTTATTGTATAGAAAATATAGAATATAGAATTTAGTCAGAGTATGGCTCCCACATTCACTTTTATAGAAGAAAACATTTATTTCGTTTTCATCAAACAGCTTTTAAGCTCCTGTACTATTTGTACGAAAATTAAGCGAGCTTTTATTGTATAGAAAATAACGCAAGCTCCCACATTCACTTTTATAGAAGAAAACAATTAGTTCGTTTTCATCAAACAGCTTTTAAGCTCCTGTACTATTTGTACGAAAATTTATAGAAGAAAACATTTATTTCGTTTTCATCAAACAGCTTTTAAGCTCCTGTACTATTTGTACGAAAATTAAGCGAGCTTTTATTGTATAGAAAATAACGCAAGCACCCACATTCACTTTTATAGAAGAAAACATTTAGTTCGTTTTCATCAAACAGCTTTTAAGCTCCTGTACTATTTGTACGAAAATTAAGCGAGCTTTTATGTTGCATTTTAATGAAGATGGCTGTAAAAATGCATTCCGTTTCCCGTAAAATTTTATAGAGAATTCAACGAGCTTTCGTGTTGCGTTTCACAGACGGGTATTGTCATTTTGTCGTTTTCATCAACAGCTTTAAAGATCATGTACAATTTGTATAGAAAATAACGCAACAAAATTTATTTCGTTTTCATCAAAGAGCTTTTAAACTCCTGTACGATTTGTACGAGAATTAAGCGAGCTTTTATGTTGCATTTTACGGAAGATGCATGTAAATTAAATTTTAAAAATAATTAAACGAGCTTTTATGTTGTTTTTTATGGAAAGTGTATTTCGTTTCCATCAGCAGCTTTAAGGCTCCTGAACAGAAGTGAGCATAGCGCTAGTAAAATGTGCACACTTCCATAGTATTTGCAAGTTAATGCGGTTTTTCTATTAGATTAGCTACGAAAGCTTATACACACACCTCATGCCCAACATAAGTTGTAATAGTAAACTTCGCAGGAGAACGAAAACAAATAACTTTTAAATTGCGGCTTCTGCAAAAAAGATCAAGTTAAGTTGTCACTAACAAAGTAAACGAAGTAACAATATATTTTTATAAAAAAAAATGTCTTCTTCAATGAACGTTTTTCCAAAATGTTGCAGTTTGACATCAATAACTCGAAATTCCCGAAAATGTACTTAAGCGATTATTCGTGAAAACCACAGAATTATTTTATACAATCATTATCATTCAACATTTACAGCGATTCAAAACATTTCAACCTATTCAAACATTTATTTCTCACATTTTATTTCTACCAATTCTAATATTTATTCACCCATTACGTAAGTATGAGTCATTATTACCTTGCCCAAAAATATTTTTCATTAATTTATTTTCCATCAAACACACATTTCCAATGTGACTGAACGAATGAAACATTAACATAAATTAGAGATGATTTAAACATTCTGATAAAGCCCATTCATGTGTCATTAACATTTCTCAGAGATGTGCAAAACGGCACACTTGCTACAGAAGTATACATACATTTGTATCCTGCGACACGCACGAACGCACATGGGCGCACAAATTATAATAAATATTTTCCAGAGGAAATTTTGGTAATTTATCATCTGTCGATGGCGACACAGAAAAGGAACACACAAAATGAATGTGTAAATAAAATCGTTGTCTTTTTAGAAATTAAAAAATAGTAAAAAGTGTCACTGCCACTAAGGGATCGTTGCCAATGGAAATCCGTAATTTCTCTGTACAAAGCTGATGTTTAGCGAAAATCCACATATAAAGTTTCTTCCCTAATGCCAGTTACCCGCGAGACGGAGTCGCAGACCATGTAATTGTTAATTTTATCTTTTCATAGACAATTTATGTAACTTTTCTGCATTGGCCAATAATGAAGTTGATTGTTTTGCCGTAGTTTTTTTTTTCGGCAAATGAACTTTGTACGCAGTGCAGGAATAACTTGCCCACATGTGTGAGTTGAATCAACAATAAAGCAGGAATTGATATATCGCAGATATACAATGTGGCATGCACAGTGCTCCAAAACCGTCTACAATTCGTTTAGAAAGCCATAAAAGAATAGACTTTTATAGGAAAAAAACCTCAAATCCCATCGAAAATCAGGAAAACTATTTAAAGCCGTCTTTGAAAAGCCTTTAGGAGGGCTTTAGGACATTTTTAGCTACAAATCACGGGCAGTAGGGATGACTGGCTGTTTCGTGTTTTCTGTGTTATTAACCGAATTTGAACGCTACCTCGCCCCAACGGCCTGGTCACTGAAAAATCTCCACACCAACAGGAATATGCGGTTACATTTAAGAATATATACCGAGGGTCCTTAAAAATGTCCTACCGAATTCTATGAAGGCGGCATTAGCGGTACACTATGTTGAACGACTCATTAGCACCTCAACACATCCTTCTCCTAGAACAACAAACAACAACTGGCATATGCAGATGGACAGGCGATTATAGGAAAATACCTCTTCCCTGAAGTATAGGCCAGAACTTTCTGCGCCGACACTCCACATCACCAATAGCTCGGTAAGAACCCCGAAAAAAAAAACTGAAACTCATACCCTTCACTAAATACCACAGCATTTTGACCATAGACTCTTGGTTTAAAGCGAGATCTTTCTTCTAGATCTAGTTCTGCTAGCCACCGGTCTGAGGAGACTATTCTTTCGGGAACTAAACGCCTGCACGGCCGTAGGTGAGCTCATGCAGGTAGGTGACAAAATATCATTCCCATCTGGTCGATCATTGACTGCAATAACATTTCCCCAGAGAATTGTATGATGGGCGTCATGGGTATCAGTGGAGCGTTCCTGAAATTCTTCCGGGAATGCCAAGACCACATCAAACTAATTGCGTACAAGAGTGCGGTAAAGTCCCGTGGATGGAATGCGATAGCTCTCTCCGATGTTCTGCAGAGGCACAGATCTATGGCTCTATGAAAAATACTCCAAAATTGCCACAAAAAAAATGAAGAATGTCCCAAGTGAAGAATTCCCCAAAATAAATAAAAAAAAAATCTCCCAAAAGCTCAATATAAAAATTTCCCAAAAATTCGTAAAAATTTCCCAAACTGTCTGTGAAGAACTGCCCAATGAAAAATCGACCAAATATTATTAAAAAAAAACAACAACAGATTGTCGTAACTAAAAAAAAACAAAAGTATGAAGAATCCCCCTAAATTTTGGGTGATTTTTCATTATGCACTATCATCCAAACCTAAAACGTAAAAAAAACCCAAATAAGAATGAAAAAATCCCAAACAAAAGTGGAAAATTCATATATCGATTTTATTTTCATACAGCCCGATTCTGAATACTCACGGGAAGATAATTCCCGGGAAATTTACTTGTTTTCCAGAATAAAATTCTATTGTTCTAAACAAACCGGGAATTAAACAATTCATTTGATTCCGAATAATCGAAATTGTATGACCCTTATTACTATTCTCCCCGTTTGATTAGAGTAGTGGGATTTATTCTCGGAAAAAAGTACATTCCCCGCGAATTATCTCCCAGGATGCATTCAGTATCGGGTTGATAATGTGTTGGGGTTACGACCCTAATTATCACATTTGAAAAAAACTCCAAATTTTCGTGTTGTTGTGATTTTTTAATTGGGGCCATTTTTTAAATGTGACCCCATTACTTTATAAAAGTAATCGATATATGATTCACATTGTTTTGAAAATATCAAAAAAAAAAAAAAAAAATTCTTCGAAATTAAAAAAAAATGAGGAATTGTTCAATTGATAATAATAATTTATAATTATATTATATGAAATATGCCCAAGAGATGAAAAATGAAATATTACCTAAAAGTTGGGGAGTTTTTCATAATTGTTAGATAATTTTTCATTGTTGTATGAGATTTTTTTTTGGGGAATTCTTCATATTTTTGTTGGGCATTTTTCATAGCACCGAGGAGATCCTGCAAGTACTACAGTCCACCAGAGGACCTCGTTCGAAAGGACACAGTGTAGTGAAGGTTATTCAAATTAAACGTCACCACCCAAAAGTAGCCTGCTTCTAGGTCTGGCAACCAGGCGGCTAGGAGCTCATTTGTTTTGCACAAAGACCGGGTTTGCGAACTTAAGATGGACGCCTTTACGCAGCTAAACCAAATAGAACTATAGCCTGCATTATTTCCTGGTCATAATGCTGGGTATAGTCTTATCTGGTTTAGCTGCGCCATCTTTAGTCATCTTTTTATTCTTAGCGATTTGCGCGGTGTTTTCTAGCTTCGATACCGCTTAATTTCTATGGAGACCTAAGTGATATCGGGCATATATAGAAATTATCGCTTAAGTTTGTGTCTTAAGTTGGCAGAGCATTGCCAGCATAAAAAAATAACAAAATGCCATAATTAAATGGTGCCAAGTGCAGAAAGATATCATTTATTGTGAAGTAACTAATTATTGTGAAGTAAACTAATTTAGAAAATTATGGATGAATGGTTAGAAAATGGTTTATTTATAATTGTATTTGTAATATTTTATCACAACACTTATGATGAATAGTTTTTCAGATTTTAATGAAAAAGTATTAACATTTTGTTCACAGCATTGTCAGAATGCTGCCTAGTTTGTGTCAACTGACAATATCGCTCGTTTGCCGGTAACTTTACAATTAAGCAAGCGATAATAGCTGGCTTGTAACACAAGCACGCCTACCGTCGCCATTGTAAGTAAGTGGCGATTAGTGTGTTTTGTCGGCTGAACTATATCAGACGATGTCTGGTCTACAAATTCTAGCAGACAAACGCTGGATCTACAACGTTGATGTGGTTACAATTCCGCCGTTCATTTTGGCAACGGGGAACGGAACCAGGATAGCTAGGTATCACAACAAGAGCTCTTGATGGACCCAAGTGAGATAGTTTTTTTTTTTTTTTTTTTTCGGGCTTCGGGCAGGCGCCAAAATAACCGGAAAACCAACCACTGTGCCTGCATTGGCGCTCGCCAACAATGAAAATGTCTACAGGCGTTGTGTGAGTATGTGATTACATGAGTTTAAGGTTTCTTTACAAAATCCCATATGGCAATTTGTAGATCTGACAGTTCGTGTATTTCTGTCTATCCGAGCATGTAGATGCATGCATTTGAAAATAGGCAGCATATGAAACATTTACCATTTACTCGGCCGTCTTTCTGTTTGTCGGTAATCAACATCATTATCATCAACACCAACACCATCGTCGGCGTCCTCCAGTGGCTCATCATCATCATTATGGACCCAACATAAACAGTACGGTTGTGTTTTCTCTCTCTCTCCCTCTCACTTCAAATTGAAAGACCTTTTTGGTTTATAGCTCACTTAGTTATTTTTCTCTCTTCACATTTCGTTAATTTTACTTCACTTTTTGCCACTGACAACAATTTTTCCATTTTCCAGCAACCTCACAAATAAATTTACATGCTAACATTTGGCATTAGAGATAAGTGCAACACATTTGCAGCAGCATTTGAAGTCTTAGTCGGTGCGGAAAAAACCTGGGAGTGGGAGGATCTCGACGCTGAATGTATGTAAAAAGAAACGTTGGCAAAAGCGTTCATACATTGAAGGCATTTGCTGAAATGCTGACACTTGCCGGCAAACAGAAAGTAAAAGTATAATTAAAACTACCACAATTTCGGTCCAAAGCACAAACTAAATTTTACTTTGACTCTGGGGATGGAGTGACTGGCGAGTGGAGTGGAGTGCATAATAATGTTGACGAAGATTATGTTAAGGAAATGTTTAGGCTAACTACGAAATATGCACTCGTTAATATTCAACAAAGGCAAATGGTTGAAAAAATGCGGAAACGGGGTAATGGACAAATGAAATAGATGAGAAGACGCACCGTGCAAGATGCCAACTGGAAAGTATTTAGTTTGTATTTGAATTTCAGTGCAGTGATTTAACAAATTAATTATTAAACAAACAACAAATTCATATAGGACTCATTCATTCTGATCAACATAAAAGAGAACTGTGGTCCTGTGAGCTAATCCAAGTTAGATCGAATCAGAAATTCAAATTAAATTTGAAGAATTTAATTAAAACGGTTTAATGAATTCAGTTTCGCCATTCAGCACTCTAAAGTTGTTGTACTAGCAAATAACGGCTGCATGGAAAGCGCTAGTAAAACACCAAATATTTGTTTGATTGCATTGGTTTACAAAAGAGTACGTTGTATCAACTCAGAACCTTTTCCAATTTCTGGCCCTAGATATTCAGCCCGATTATGGAAACTCCCAGGGAGATAATTCCGGGGGAATTTATTTATTTTTTCGAAAATAATATCCTCTTTTTCTAAACAGATCGGGAGAATAATGATAATGAGACAGACATATTCGATCATTCGAAGTCAGCTTTTTTCTTTGACTCCCGGTCTGTTTAGAATCGAAGGATTTTCATCTGAAAAAAGTAAATTCCCCGGGGAATTATCTCATGTGAGTGAAGTTAAATTCTTTTTTCGGCGAAAACCTCCGGTCCTCAAAGGGTTAATAAAGTTATATTCTTTTTCTGTTAAGTTATATTCTTTTTCAGTTTAAGTTATATTCTTTTTTTTGGTTCATAGGAAACAAGTTATGTTCGGAATATAACTTTCTGGTTTATGAGAAACAATTTATATTCGGAATATGACTTTTTGGCTCATGGAAAACAACGTAAATTCGGAATTTAAATTTTTTTCACTAATATACAATCTAAAGCAAAATGACCAAAATTACTCTAGAGTGGGACTTAGTGCGTCCGTGGAGAAAAAATGGAAATACTTTCCACTATGACACTACCCTTAAATTAAAGCTAATAGTGGCCGCTAAAAACGCTAGACGGACATTTGTCTGAAATAATTTTAGAAATGTCGAATTCTTCGCCTGGAAAAGTGTCCGTCTAGCGTTTTTAGCGGCCACTATTAGCTTTAATTTAAGGGTAGTGTCATAGTGGAAAGTATTTCCATTTTTTCTCCACGGACGCACTAAGTCCCACTCTAGAGTAATTTTGGCCTTTTTCACTTTTCCAGGGGAAGAATTCGACATTTCTAAAATTATTTCAGATAAATGTCTGTCTAGCGTTTTTAGCGGTCACTCTTAGCTTTAATTTAAGGGTAGTGTCATAGTGGAAAGTATTTTCATTTTTCCTCCATGGACGCACTAAGTCCAAATATTGACCAATTTTAACCATTTTCACTTTTCCAGGCGAAGAATTCGACATTTCTAAAATTATTTCAGATAAATGTCTGTCTAGCGTTTTTAGCGTCACTATTAGCTTTAATTTAAGGGTAGTGTCATAGTGGAAAGTATTTCTATTTTTTCTCCATGGACGCACTAAGTCCCACTCTAGAGTAATTTTGGTCATTTTGCTTTAGATTGTATATTAGTGAAAAAAATGTAAATTCCGAATTTACGTTGTTTTCCATGAGCCAAAAAGTCATATTCCGAATATAAGTTGTTTCTCATAAACCAGAAAGTTATATTCCGAACATAACTTGTTTCCTATGAACCAAAAAAAAGAATATAACTTAAACTGAAAAAGAATATAACTTAACAGAAAAAGAATATAACTTGACAGAAAAAGAATATAACTTAACAGAAAAAGAATATAACTTTATTAACCCTTTGAGGACCGGAGGTTTTCGCCGAAAACATAATATAAAAAAGAATTTAACTTCACTCACATATTATCTCTCAGGGCTGATTAATTTAAAATATGTGTTCACACTTTTTGAATTTTCCCCATTTTGGCCCCTTTTTGACTTTTTGCAATTGCTTCGGTCAGGCCCGGAACAATTTCCAAACATTTAATTCCTTTTCTTCTTTTCGCCGTTTATAATTACTTTTAAAAACTCTTCCCACATCCTCTATATTCTACACGTCTTCGAAACTTTTTGTGGTTTCCCCCAACTTTTTTCTCTCAACTTTTCTGCCGTTTTGGTACGCTTCAGGCCTTTTTGGCCGTTTCAATATCTATTATATATTATTCCTGTTGTGGCTCCTCCTTTTTCCCTTTATCCCCTGCTTCGAGTTTTCGGTCGCTCATGTTATTTTAAAATAGTTTTTCGCACACTTTTAAATTTCTATATTTTGGCCCCATTCTGTACTTTTTTAGCTGATTTCTAATCCCCTCTACAACCCAATTCTACCATGCCATTTTTTTCATTTATATACCAGTTTTGGCTTTTTTTTTGTTCTCTTTTCCCTTTCATTCACATTAATTAATTTTACACGTTTCTGTTTTTCCAACTTTTTGTACCTTTTTATCCCCTTTTTGGTGCGTTTTGTCCCATCTCTAACTCATTTCCACCTGCTGTAGCCCATCATTGGTTTCACACTTTTTTAATTTCCCCCCTTTTTCCCCTTTGTTATCCCGTGTTGATACTATTATCCACTTGTGGTTGTTTTACCTTTTTTTAATTTTTGCCCTTTTTGTATTTCTTTCTTGTACCTTTTGTCCGCATTTCCCTTTCTTTCAAAAAATTAATCATTCCTGTCGATTACATTTTTTTTACACGTTTCTGTTTTTCCAACTTTTTGTACCTTTTTTATCCCCTTTTTGGTAAATTTTGTCCCATCTCTAACTCATTTCCACCTGCTGTAGCCCATCATTTGTTTCACCCTTTTTTTATTGTCCCCATATTTGTCCCGTTTTGGTACGTTTTAAACTGATTTTCACCAGTTTTGGCCATTTTTGTTCCCTTTTCCATTTCTTCCAAAAATTTAATCATTCCCGTCGATTACATTTTCTTCAGACGTTTTTGTTAGGTACGTTGTAGCACCCTATTCGTCCCATTTCTAAGTAATTTCTACCTGTTGTTGCTATAAATATTTTTCACCCTTTATTATTTCCCCCCTTTTTTTTTGCCATTTTTCATCCCGCTTTGGTACGTTTTGTCCACATTTTCGACTCATCTCTAACTCATTTCCACCCGTTGCCCAAAATTAGTTTCAAAATTTTTTTTTTTAATTTTCCCACGTTTGTATTTTTTATCCCGTTTCAAAAAAAGTTTCAAAATGTACCAAATTTTGAAACTTTTTTTGGATCATTCTTGTCGATTTTAGTTTTTTCATTTTTTGTACCTTTTTTTATCCCGCCACTTTTTCGTCTCTTTTCTAACTTTTATCCACATATTGTTGCCACAAATTCACCCTTTTTTTATTTTTTACCCTTTTGTACATTTTTTTATCTCGTTTTGGTACGTTTTCGCCCTATTTTCGTCCAATCTCTAACTCATCTCTAACACCTGTTGTGGACCAATTTTCTAACAACAATAATGATATTTGATTATTTTGTATCTTTGCGTATTTCAAAGGGTTTTGGGTACGAGGTCCACATACTCTACAAATTTCATGATTCTAGCTTCAGCCATTTGGTCAGGACAGTGATGAATTAGTCACGCAAGAGTTTTATATAGATAGAGTTTTATATAGATTATATAGATAGAAGTTAAAATTTTAGCAGTGCGGAGGAGAGTCAAAACAGAAAATTTGAGTCAAGTCGTTTACCAGGGTAAAAGTTCAAGTTTTACATTTGTAGGCAAGAATTGTAATTATTTTTCAATGGATTCCTTGAAACTGCCGCTCTAATATCGTATATGGAAACCCTTAAACACTCTTTACAAATCGTCCCTTAATCCCCATTAAATTAATCCTTTGCAACCACCAAAACGAAAATAAAATTACAAATCCTTGAAAGCAAAACAAACCCCAAAAAAATGTTCTAAATACCCATGAATAGATGACGATGGGCCAGTCTGCCAACGATGATGATGACATTTTGCAATTATTATTCATAGAATATTTTCGCATCACCCACTAGAGGTGGAGGGAGGGAGGGTTGGTGGAACACAGAACACAACCAAGCTGACTTTTTCGCACATGTCAGCAGCAATACTCAAGCACCACTCAATAATAGCTACTATTTTTGTTTTTTTTGTGGCGGGGGTCGTCTAAAGCTTGATTGATAGAGGGGAGGGTTTTTTTAAAAAAAAAAACACACACACAATTTATGGTTTATTTTTGAAACGACAAATAAAGTGAATCCGCAAACAACCCAGTCAGGGTTGATGGACGGACAAATCGTACATTTTAAGCCGTTCACCGTCTCACCCCCTTCCCCAACAACTTAGTCATCAATATCAGATGTTGATGGAGAAGAAATCATTTCAATGAAAGTGACAATGACAGTGACAGTGACACTTGTTTCATGCGGTAGCTTTAGTAGGAAATAAATAAAAACTTATGATGATCATCATCATCGTCATCATCATCTTTTCGAAGGAAGCAGCGGGAGGGGGATGAGATTCTGTTCGTGGTTTTATTATGAAATATTGAAATATTCCAATCATGTGTGGGAGGAGGTTCTTGTCGCAATTGATGGATGTTTTGTTGGATAACAGGAAATTGTGGTGCAACTACTACTCAGTCACATTTGTGATATGTTAATAAACCTAACTGTATTGAATAGTATTGAAGCAGGATATTATTCGAAATAAGTTTCTTTTATTGTCAATATAAAATAATTGAACTATATTTTTACTGTCCTCTTGCTGATGCGAACGCCAACTGTTTCTTCCAGATACGTTTTACAGACCGATCTGAAAAAAAAGCCCAGAAAAGAAATAACATCCGAATGCAAAAAAGGAAATGAAGCTCAAGAGATAAAATTAAATATCGCCATGCAGTTATAAAATAAACCCAAAACAGAAATGAAATAATTGAAATAATAAAAATTAAAAACGAACCAATCTTATTTCATTTGGGATTATTTCACAACAAAATAACCCCCAAATATAGAAATTAAATAATTTACAAATGGGATTTCCATAATTTTTCTAAGCGCTATTTTCAATGCCTTAGAGATTAAGATTCTTACAAAGGTTCTTACACAAGTGGAGGTACTCAAACAGCAAATTTGCATGAAGACCAAAAATAGGGTTTTGTTGTTTTTTTTTTTTTTTTCAAAAAAAAAGTGTGTTAAAATAAATCGAAAAAAATATTCAAAATATCACCGTGTTGCAAAAAATAGATTTTCTGTCCTATGAACCAAATGCACATATTCGGAAAGAGGGGAAAAAATAAATGTATCACGTCAATTTTTTTAAAAACAATTTTTATCAATTCTCAGATTTTCCCCAATTTTTATTATTTTTGAAAAAAAAAATATTTTTTTCACTTTTCTTAGCATAACTTGAAGAGATTCCAAATTTTTAAACTACTTAAGCGTTTCGAAAAAAAAATGTTTTTTGAACTGAAACCTTAAAAAAAAACGATAACCATTTAAAAAAAAAAAATTTAGGAAAATCTGAGAATTGATAAAAATCTATTTTTTAAAAAATTTGACGTGATACAGACATTTCCACGAGTCTGCCTGCAAAAATCGAACTGACTAAAATGGAATGGAAATCCGACCCAAATACTCTGCAATTGTCTAAACCTTATCTGAAGACAAAAAATGAGTTAAGGGAATGGCAAGAGGAGCAGTTGGGAAGAACCACAAAGGAACTCTCGCTTACAAGAAAGCCAGGAGAATACTCGGGTTTAAGATACATTTACTGAGCAAGCTAGTTGGGGTCATCACAGGACACACTAGCCTAAGGGCACACCTATTTAGGATAGAATGTTCCGAGAACGAGGAATGTAGGGCATGCGGAGAGGACGCCGAGACGGCGGAACACTTCCTGTGCAATTGCCCCGCCTTTTCGCAGATCAGGAAAATCTAATTAGGAGAGGACAACTTAGATGACCTGTCGGTCGTCAAAGGAATGGACATTAGGAATTTAAGGAACTTTATAGAGGGGACCGAATTCCTAACGTAGAAAAAAGGGGAAGGGGAATTTGTAGAAGAAACCAGGAGCGCACAACAGGCCCAATTGCTGGCCTAGGTGTATGTCGGCGACATGAGGCGGTCATGGTAGATGAGCGATCCTCCATTTCAACCTAACCTAACCTAAAGTTTGGTATTAAAAATAAACAAAAATATTGAGCTTCTTGAAAAAATATTCAAGTTAAAATTCTTATAACAAAAATAGTGTGTTTTTTTCTGGTTTAGCTGAATTATGTAAAAAACAAACAGATGAACGAAATAAAAAAAATTTAAACGAAATTCCTTTCGTTTATGGTGCTTTGAAGATAGACACATCTCAATAACCATGGTGCGTTTAGGTCCTTGAAGATATAAGTACCTAATAGTGTAGTAATTCTTGTCTGTTCTTCAGGACTGCTTAAGTGAACACAAGTTGTTTCAAGGACTCCCCACCTTCTTCCCTCAACTTCCTACCTTCCCATCAGACAGTGTCCCGTCGTGACGGATACAATGAATGAGACATAATTTCTTGATAGCGACAGCATTGTGTGAGAACGTTTCTCATCTAAACTGGACCAGGTCTGTCTAACCTAAATACAGCCTCGATAAGACGGCCCCTATCGGTTGTTTCTCTACGAAACCTTCTAACGCTCTATAATTCGAATTCTTTCAAAAATATATCTCAGTGTTGAAAATTGTACAAAGTTGACATTATCGGTCCTGTACCGAGTCCCACCCAAAACTTGTGATGAAAGGTTTTAGGTTAAATTTATATTTTTCATTTCTATGTTTGATTTTCACAATTTCATTTAGAAGCAAACAGTAATTCACGGCGAAACTCTGCACACAGGGTCGTGTGAATTTAGTTTACGCCCCAAAGTATGTGCAGGCAGCCAAGAGCTGAGTTTCTGTCGTACAGTTCACTAAGCACAAAGATCATTACCCAGACCAAATGGTTTATACAAAAATAGTGAAGGAATATGTCCCTGTTTTTTGTTTATATATAAAGGCTCCCCAAAAATATTAAGAATTCCCCAAAATAAATGAAAAATTCCCCCCAAAAGCCCTTAAAAATTCTGAAAAATCCTCCAAACAATTTATGAAAAATTACCCAATGCAAAATCCTCCAAATATTATGAAAAAAATACCCCAAAAGTACGACAATATATTTTCGTAATATGGAAAAAGTCTTTTTTTAAGGAATACAAATAAAAAGTATCATATATTTAGCCCCTTGTGGACCAAGACTCGAAGGAGTTGAATTTTTGGCGACATTTGTCATAGGAAAATGTCATCTCTTCCAGCTATTGTTTTTGAGACGGCTGTGTACTCTTCCCTTAGAAAATCAAGCATCTCCTTTGGGACTAGATCACGCCGACATTGATGCAGATCCCACAAAATAGGTTCCACCTATGTCAGTGGGCCTTTTAAAAATAAAAACTCAAGTCTTTCTCCTTTGGGACTAGATCACACCGACATTGATGTAGATCCCACAAAATAGGTTCCACCTATGTCAGTGGGCCTTTTAGAAACAAAAACTCAAGTCTTTGGAAAACCAACAGTATATAGTGATTTTTTTAATTTTCAACCAACTTTTTATATGAACCTCGTTTGTGAACCCCTCCTACATCACCCCAAACATATGCGATTTCTGCAAATTCTATTAATTAACTTTTATTATTTCACGTAATGAAAACACAGAGTGTAGCAGAAGTCAATTGTTTGGCTGTTGCGAGATTAATTAAACGATGACGGAGCGACTGCATAATTGTGCAAAACGAAAGTTCAACGAAAGAAAAGTTCAAGGTTTTCCAATGACAACCAATTAATTTATAATACGTATGTACATTAGGAGATAATATTTCCCCCGATTACACATTTACCAAAGCAAAAACGAAAACGACTGTTTTACGGTAACAGCCTGAAAGTATGCCACAAAAAAGTGTGTTTCGACACCATCAAAACATCATTATGATCGTCTTGTTCATCAGCCACCACCAACACATGCAAAACACATATGAATGCTATGGTTGTTGTACGGGGTTTCTCGCCACCCCCCCTCCACCCCCTTGCTAACCATCTTGTTACTTTTCTTCGTCGGTAGCTTTGTGTGGTTGGGCTTTTAATATTTCCATCATTTATGCGCGATTTTCCCTTTTTCTTTCTGGTTAATAGCGCAGCCAGCGCGTTTTGTTGGTGTGTTGGCTGTCTTACGTTTCGATTCGTTTCTATGCCGCGTCGCCCGCCATAGACAACAGACAGAAGGCAAAACAAAAGCATAACAAATCTGCTCGGTTACAAGAAGAAAATCGCACGCTTTGGTGTTAATTTCAAATTGTAGTTCATTGTTGTTTTCGCCAGCATTTGCTTGGTGTTTTTGTTGTTATTGTTGTTGGTTAACACAACAATCTCGAATCTCATAAAACCAGAGACTGAAATCATAATTTTATTTAAGTACGAGCAGGCAACCGCCATTGCCATCACCATCGCCTTTAATATCTCTGCCATCATCACCGTCATCCACATTACCGCCAAATACTAATTCAACGCTGAGCTACTCGCAATATTTTATCTTTGGGTAAATTCCTACTGTTTTTTGTCCGCCTATCTAGTTGGACAGTGGGTTTGCACACAGAAACACAAATATGTCAGCATCATCAAGAAAATCATTGAAAACAATTTAAATATTTCCAATTTGCACTTTACTTTAGGAATTGGTGTGGTACTTTTAGGTATTGCTAATAAGAAACTTGAAAAATCTGATTCGAAAAGTAACAGATCTAAAGAATTTGTATGACCTGCAGAGGCTTCCAAGTTGATGACACCCAGAAATATTTGAGCAACAGGGTGGATTTAAAGATGACTGCACGACCGACCGACCGTCTGCAAATAAAACTACAGGCGTAAGTCTTATGTGACCCCAATTCCGATGTGATATCATGCAAGAATGATAGAAAGAATTCCCTTTAGCTGACGTAGTTAGTCCCTTGTAAGGGTTGCCAACTCTAATTGTATCGACAACGAGTAACAAGTTTCGGATTGGTAAGAACTATTATTGGCAACCCTGCAACCACTTTGACTATCAGCCAATAGGAACACACTTCGCGTGACGACACTGACCCAACATGCGCAAAACATTTATATTTTATGCGCAGGCTTTGTTTCTATCATTCTTGATATTATGTGTCGTCCTAGAGCGAACTGTGGTGAATTGAAGAATATCCAATCTCACAGAGATTATTTTTTGGACCAAGCACAAACTCGGGACGCATCCCAGATAAAACAAATTGTATTAGCTTTACACACGGTTCTGATCTCGATGGGAGAGTCGGCATTGGAATTCACTCAGATGAATTAGGGTTAAGCCTATCGATTAAGCTGTCATTGTAGAAGGTGCCGGGCAGAAATTGCTCGGTGACTAGAACGTAAAGTCATAACCGCTAGAGGCATCACTAGCTGCTATGACATCTAGGCTGCGATGTAATCTCTAAAATCTGTATTCCTGGTGTTTCATATCCACCTTATTTGGGTGCCGGGGCACAGCAACATTTGCAGGGAATGATATAGCAGATGAGCTGGTCAGCTTTCAGACTGGCGGACGACAGATGGTTTGGGTCCAGTACCTGCTGGCCTAAACCAATGGTTCCCAAAGTGAGTTCTGCGGAACCCTGGGGTTCGACGAACAAAATTCTGGCACAGCCACATATCGTGCTTTAAGAGGAGATTATGTTTTATGGTTATGAAGCACATTTCTTACTCGGTGGGTATGTTAATATACAAAATTGTCGTATTTGGGGTTCTGAGAATCCTCAAGTAATTGAAGAGAGGCCATTACATCCACAAAAAGTCACTGTTTGGTGAGCTCTTTGGTTCGAAGGTGTGATTGGACCTTACTTTTTCGAAAAGTAAGGGAGGTAACGACTGTCACCGTCAATTCGGAGCGTTATGGTCGTATGAAAACCGACCTGCTATTGAAGAATATGACTTGGAGAATATGTGGTTTCAACAAGACGGTGCCACATGCCAACAACTGGCTTTATTGGAAGCAACATTTACTGGACAACATTTTCTCGTCGTGGCGACATCAACTGGCCACCAAGATCATGCGATTTGACACCATTCGACTTTTTTTTGTGGGGCCACGCGAGAGACCGTATTTATGCAGATAAACCTTTAACCAACATTCGTCAAGTTATGGCTTTGATACCGCCCAATATGTGCCAACAAGTGGTCCAAAATTACCTCAAAAGAATCAATGCTTGCAACACTTTGCGCGGTGGTCATTTAAATGATGTAGTGTTTCACACATAATGTCAACGTTCAAACTTTATAATAAAAAAGAAATATCATGGAAAAAAAATATTTTATATGTGTTTTATTTACGTTTACTTTTAAAAAGTTAAGAAAGTGGGTAGCTCTATATTTTCAAAAAAATAATCTACAATTATCGCGAATTCCAAAATCAGAAACATCATTGAAATCGGTTCATTGTCATTGGCGACCTATCCAAGAAATTGGATGCGTTTTGTCATAGACTCTGGACTTTAGCTCCATAAAACATCAGCTCTATTTTTGTAAAATATTTTTCACATTTTTGACATCGTGTCCACTGTGGAGCATTTGACAAAAAAAAGAGAATCATATGTTCAAACCCAGTCAGTGATATTTCATTTTGCGACGTGTACTTGAAATATCCACCGAAAATAGAATAGCCCACCTAAATGCTGTGGTTTTCACAAGTAACCGCGTAAGTCGTAGAATCATATTTTTCAGGAGAGCCAAAAAACCTATTTGAATAAATTTAAATTTTTTTTTTTATTAATGTAGAACATGACAAACAACAGCTTATGTGCATATATGCTTTTATTTGCGAAAAGAATTGAACTGTGACATGAATTATGTCTACGAATGTCGTTAATGATGAAAACCATTTTTAGAAATAATCCACTAAAGATGTTTTTTGCTAAAAAAAAAAATATAATCAGTAACGGTACATTCTTTTCAATGAAAGATTAGACAAATCGAATCAGCATTAAAAATGTAGCAAATTTGGTGTCAATACCTCAAAATCGACTAAAAAAATTCACTTAAGCTGTTGTTTGTGAAAACCACCGAATTGTATTGAGGATTTCACGTGGTCATCTCTTGTTTAGAGACCTGCGGCAAATAGAACACTATCGAATTCAAATTGCGTTTGAAATTTGTTCAACATGTTCCATTCGGTATGGAAAAATTAAAATTTACTCGATTCTGACAGACATTGAAAGCTCGGGGTGATCGACCGACCATTACCGGGAAACCCCAACTTCAACTCCGGTTAAGAACATCAGACAGTTCACTCGTGAAACTTTTTTCAATTGCTCAAAACTTGTCAGCGGCTGCTTCCACCTCGTAAATGCGGGTGACTTTACGAGTAAGAGAGTAACCGCTAAAGCTTATCTAGAAAAGAATTTAAACAGTTGGTCAGTGAGAATACAAAATTAATTCGTACACAGCTCACGGATTCGAGAGAAGTTGCCCGTCTGTTCCTTCATGAAATGTTAAGGGAAATAAGTGAGTAAGAAAGGTTGAAACAAATTTTGGAGCTGAAGATATTCCAGCAGATATCGTTTTCGGAAATCCTTTAACTTTTAACTTTCTCAATTTTTCCCGATTAATTTGTGAATCAATTTAAAAAGGGAAATCTTTTAAGTAAACATTTCTCTGACTGCAAAATCCTCAACATGACCTTCAAATACAAATCGCAGTGGAGGGCATTTGTGCTTCGTTCATTGCCGTTTATGCTAAGCACGTCCTACCTTTTGCCTTTTTTTTTTATTCACAATTTAGAGCAGCCGCAATCAGAGAGTCGGCACAAATGTGTTGTAATAAAGAAAATTTTATGAAATCTATGAAAATAAAAAAAAATATAAAAAACAATTTCATACTTATGTGCTTTAACTAACAAACCGCAACCGTAAAAAAAAGGGTTAACTTTCTTTTATTATGGATGATTTTGCTGAAATAAGGTGCAATAACATTGTGAAGATTTGCGGTTAGGCTTTGGAAGAAAAATTTAGAGAAACGCCCCCGGGTAATATTCGATGGCGTAGTGGGGTTTACAGAGGGAAAAAGTTACATAAAAACGTCGTTAACTTCGTCCGGTCAATGGCACGGGTTTTCAAAGTCTTATCAATAGTATAGAGAAGGACAAAGCGAATACAGGAGTACCTTTCATCCGGCTAATGCTAAATCCCATTTAAATCTTAAGATCTTTGGGTTATCCCCCAAAGCAAATTACATCCGTGTTAAGAAATCATTTGCCAATATTTCTTTAGAGTGAAAGTTTTTTCGTTTTTCTTCTTCTCCAAATCGATGATTACCACTTCTTTGGTTTTTATTAAACTCAAGTTGGTTTGTCTCCCCTCTTGGTCAAATCACCAAATCAAAAGAAGAAGCAGAAGAAGATGGTATTAGGAAACCGGCAATTAATAAATGTTATAGAAATCACAACGATAAACAAGAAAAAAGAAATATTATTAATGATATCTGTCGAAAACTTGATAAACGCCAATTAGAGGCAGATGATTGTTAACGGCAAAAACAAAGCGAAGTAAAAGGCCGTTTTTTGGCAAAACAGTCGCCTGATGGCCCTTTTAACGAAACTCTATAAACGAAATCAACAGATACCCTTAAAATGCTCAACTGGGAACAGGGAAGAGGAAAGACGTTTAGAACTCAAGGCAACATTTCTTCATATCTAAGATGGACATTTAATAGAAAATCTTTTCGGGAGGCATTGAGATTTAGCAAATGTATTTAAAGTGTACATAATTTGCCTCTAAAGGTATGAATATGTTTTAAGGCGTTAATTTTGCAATGATTACACAATGGAACAAAAAGAAAACAACAAATAACAACTATACGATTCTAAAGTACGAACTATGGTCACCAGAGTATAAAAATGGCAGATTTTTTGTTAGTGCAATTTTTTGAGACAATAATCGTCATTACTGACAGTTAAGGCATTTTTTATTTTTAATAAAAACCTTCTAAACCTTCAAAATAAATCGTCATTTTTCGTCCGGTTTTATTGATACAATTTTTTAAAAAAATTCATCAGTAAATTCTCTTTAATCTTTGACTTTTTATACTAAATGACAGTTAAGGAGTTTTTTAAAAAAATTATGTATTTTTAATTTTTTTTATTTATTAATTTTTGTTATTAACTTTTTAATAACAATCTTTAAAAACATGAATCGTCATTATCCGTCCGATTTTGTGGAAATAAATTAAAAAAAAATCATTAGTAAATTTTTTTTAATCTGAATGTACATTTTTTAAAAAAGAAAAAAAAACTTTCAAATGTCAAAGCTTTCGTTAGCAAGAGTTTATCCTGCGTATATTACAATTAAAATGAGGTATAAAATGTGTGAAGTATTTTGCACGCTGAAAAATACGTCTTTTTTAAATGTTTACACACAAGTAAAACGCGTGTTTGGTGTTTGTTGTAGCTTATTTCCATCTACACAAAGCTTATTTGGATGTAAATATAACTCGCTTGCTATTAGTATTACATATTTGTGTATAAGCAACAACGTGTTTGGGAAAAACAGACAACGAACTTATTAAATTCAACAAAGTACAACATTTGAGTGCGAATAAGTTTTCCATCTCGAAAAGCCCAATAAAAGTTCATTAGAAAAGCATTAGCCGTTCGGAGCCGGTTTTAAACCGTAGGTCCCGGCCAGTGAGTATACAAAATATGTGGCGCTCAGCTCAATGATTCGAGAGAAGTCCCACGTCTGTTCCTTCATGGAATGTTTAGGGAAATAGGTAAAAACAAAAGTAATTAACCTTAAATTCATTAGTTTGTTTTTGAATTGAATTTGAGTAAGCAGGATGTTGTGGTGGATCTGCGGTACTAACATAAAACTGGACTCGTTAGCAGACATTTTCTTGATTCATAAATGTAAATTCATAATTATAAATCTACATTTATTTTTTTAAATTAAGTTGTTTTCAACTTTGTCTGTTAACATAACAGCACTGCTAACCATTTAGCATAGCTCTGCTAAGTTGTAAAGCACATGCTGATGCATTTTCTATTTTGAGAATCGAATATTTTGGAACGCCCTGAAGGCCACACACACATATCTTTGTCTAAGGAACGTAAAGTATTTTCGACTGGTGAATTGTCCACTTGTTCTTCTACTACTTTCTGTGTAGGATGTAGTCTCGAATATTCCATTGTATATACTGTTCTATTCTGTTATGCCGTCATTGTTGGCCATTGTAATTACCATTTCTTCTGTTGATTTCTTTTCTGTGTGATAAAATTCCAAATCGCCAACATTTTGTGGCGCCTTTGTAATATCCGACGTAGTTTGCTATCCAATAATTTGATTTTTCAATTTTTTTTTTCTTTTCAAAGATTCAGTTTTGATTTATTTTTAGCCGCACATATAAATCAATTGTTTGAGGGTTTATTTTCTTGTGGAAAATAACCCACCACACACACTGACACGTGGAAAGAAACGATGTTGTTGTTTTGAGCAGAATTTGTGGGTGCCATCACCTCCACCAAAGAATGCAGGTCCTTAACCAATACAAGTTATGGAGATATTGACACTGTCGTCATCATTATCGGCAAATGTCAACATCATCATCATCATCATGATCACCATCATCAGTGTCTGCCTTTGGTTGAATTTACAAAAGATGTGCTGATGATGACAATTAAGCTGAGTGCGATGCTGATGATGTCGTTGTAGATGATGATAACATTGATTGGAGGTGATAAGACCCTGATGATTGCTAACTGATGTGGCATATTTTGTTGGCTACCCAAACGCACCATTACGAGCCCATTAAATTCAATGACAATTTTTTACAATAATTTGGCCATACTCATTATTCTTTTTTTACATTTGTTTTTTTTTTTTACACGAACTAAACACTTTTTTTCACATTAAAGGCCTTCTTTGGAGACAAGCAACAAAACGTAACTCTTGCTTTTTTTCCAATTCAGTTATTGTCGTATACAACAACAACAAGAACAAAACACACACCACACATTTAACACTTTGGCAAAGCCATCATACACAGAGCAGCAACAACAAAAAAACCAGGACTATGAAAAACGAATTTGCCCGTTTATGAGATTTTCTTCTTTTTGTTGTTGTTGTTGTTCATGAACTTTGTAACATTATTATTAAATCATATTTTTGTTTTCCTTAACACCAGCGTTTTTCTGTATTTTTTTTTATTATTTTTTCGGCGTCGCAGTTTGCCACGTTTGGAATCCTGCATTGAACTAAATCTCTGAATGATTCACTTACTCGGGGTATGAGAATGAGCAAATGACATATTTGTCAAACATGTGGAAGAATTTGTTGTTGTTGGCATCATTGGCTGGTTGAATATTCATTACTGCCCTCCCTTTGAATGTTCCACCAAAACTGTTCTGTGTACCACGAACACAGACAACCAGAGGGACGGACGGACGGGCGGACAGATTGCCACCAAAAATGTATTTCTTGGCTGGGGGTTGAAGATAACGTCACCATCGCATCGTCATCATCACCGCCAGCACCAGTACCAGCGGTAGCACAGCAGCGCCTCATCATCAGTATTTTCATGCTCATTTGTGTATCATTATGTGTAGCAAATGTACCCACACACACACACACTTACATAAACACTCATACCCACACAACAAACAAACAATCACACACAGGGAAAAACATTGAAATTTAATAAGAACACAGTGGGTCGCAACTGTTCTTCTAAAAGGGCGGAGTATCACAGATAGACAAGTAGACAGACTGAAAGGGAAAACCAGGAAAGAATTCTGCTGGGCCGAATCTTAGATACCCTTCATCGGGCTGTGTAGTCACAAGTGTCAATGGCAGTTTATAAAGTAGAATTTAATAGAGAAGTGCGATATGCGAATTCAGTTGTATTCATAACTGAAATTGATTTCGGACAAGTGGGGTGTCCAAACAAAAAATTTTTTTGAGCTCAATCTGATTTTGGTAGCTTATGGTGTAAAGTATTTTTGAGAATTTTTTCAGATTTTTTGCAAAAGGTTTAGAATTTTTGTAAAAAAAATCGGGTTTCCTGAGGTTTTCGTATTTCAAGCACAAGTTGGTCAATAAAAAGCCTTTTCAAAGTCGTTGAGTCATTATTTCAAAAGAAAAATGTTCGAGCTTTAATTGATGTACATAAATCTTAAGTTTTGTGATTTTTTTTTTTGCTCGTTTAGCTCCACATATACAATTTTTCGGGAAATTTTACATAAACCACAAAAGAAACGTTACATAACTTTTAAAAAAATTTATGAATGTGTAAAAATCTATGCTTCCAAAAAAAGGATGAATTTCGACAAAAATTAACACCCATGTGTACACTGGATCCAAAGGTGTAACTGTGCTACGAATTTGAACGCAGTTAGCTACAGTGGAGATTTTTTCAAAACTAAGTGGGTGTGATATGTGCAGAGAAGTGTGAACTGTGCGCCCATGTCATACCCTAAGCCATAGTTCGAAGAACCTTTTGTAGCCGCTGAAAATGTTTGATGTTCTTATCAGGTTTGGAACCTGGGCTTAGGCCGTCCACGTTTGCGCCAACTGCCGCGGAATAAGTCTGAGGTGTTATTTTGGTTACATAAATGACATTTTTTGAAGATAAATGATCGAATGTTTATTTCATAGTAAATAGGTATTTATGCCGTTAATAATAAAAAATAACATCAGCCAAATGGCCACCACGATCACGCTTACAGGACCATATCCTTTTCATGAACTTCTCCATAACCAAATCGCAAAGTAGCTGCCCTATGTCCTCGATAGCCTCACGAATTCCTTCTTTGAGGTCTTGAATCGACGCTGGGCTCTTGGCGTAGACCTTATCTTTCACGTGGCCCCAAAGGAAGAACTCGCAAGGTGTTAAATCACAAGATCTCAGTGGCCAATTGTGATCACCTCCTCAAGAGATCACACGGTCCTGAAACTTTTCCTGTAAAAGAGCATTGGTTTCGTTATTTGTGTGACACGTAGCGCCATCTTGTTGAAAGTAAACGTTGTCCAGATCAATATCATCCAACTACGATCATAACAAATCATTAATCATCTCACGATAGCGAAATTCATTCACCGTAACCGTTGATCCAATCTCATTTTCCAAAAAAGTAAGGTCCAATGACCCCGCCGGACCATAAACCGCACCAAACAGTCACACGTTGAGAATGGAGAGGCTTCTCAACAATATCTCTTGGGTTTTTCGAGACCCAGATGCGACAATTTTTCTTGTTGACGTAGCCACCGAGGTTAAAATGGGCCTCATCAGTCAAGATGAAAAAGTTTTGTTTTTGTTCGTCAAGATTTCCTCCTAAAATCAAGCTAAATTTTTCCTGCTTCCAGATATAAGACAGTTTATCTCAGTTTGTGTGAATTCTTGGAAATCAAGTCCAAAAGGCCAACACCAGGTTGTAGAGCCAACCTTATGATGTAAGAACAATTCCTGCCGTTGTACTTTTTCTTCGCTCTACATATACTTATCTTCCAACAACAATACAGATAACAACAATACAGATTATTTGTCATCACGACTCTCACACATGCAACGGGTTGTCTAGGATTTCCAAAGTTATTAATAGAACAACGACCGTTGTGACAGTGCTGAGAGAAAGGGCTGGCTTTCCTTGTTTCTTTATGAACGCAGTTTGTATGCTGGAGTCTCCGAAATATCTATGAAATATCTTCGTAATATTCGTAATATCTATGAAATCCTTTTCATAAAATCAATTAAATCAAATAAATTGGTTCATATCACCTATGATATATAACACTCTGCGACAAATGGTAAGGGTCAGTGATCGGTTTGGAATGAAACCACCGGGGAAAGTTATATTGGTAAAAAAAAAGTCATACGTGTTCCAGCGTTTCGCTGGGTCTCATCTAGGAATCGAGATATATCGATTTGAAGTTAGTAAGTATCGTATAGGGGAATTTGTCACGTTTTTGGCTCTTTTGTTTGACATAACTCGAGAACCACTCGTCCGATTTAGCTGAAACAAATTTAGAAAAATTAAGTATTACAATTCCTCTAATCTGTTCTTAAACCGTTTTCCTACTTAAGCAACAGTTTCGCAATTATAAATAAATGTATGAAAAAAAAAAATTATTTTTGCCTAAAAATTAAAATTTTTTTTTTTTTAATTCATAAAAAATCCAAAACGGTAAAAAAATTCTTAATTTTTCTAAATTTGTTTCAGCTAAATCGGACGAGTGGTTCTCGAGTTATGTCAAACAAAAGAGCCAAAAACGTGACAAATTCCCCTATACGATACTTACTAACTTCAAATCGATATATCTCGATTCCTAGATGAGACCCAACGAAACGCTGGGACACGTATGACCTTTTTTTGACCGATATAACTTTCCCCGGTGGTTTCATCACAAACCGATTGTGGCTGTCGCACAGTGTAATTAGTCAGCCAAAGAAATATTTTAGTGGATCAATGAAACCAATTCGTAGATTCTACACCCTCTCTATATCGGTTATTCTCTCGGTTATTATTTCTCTATTCAAGAGAGTAAAGGCTGCAAATGTTGTACTTTTTGAATGAAATATGTTTATTGCGTATTTGTTCTCAAACACGCTATTGCTTCTGCCCAAAAACGTAATAATGACAGCAAATGAGTTCTATTTGCAGCCAAGTATAACATTGTTTAGAAGCAAATAAGCTTTACTTGATACAACCTCCAAACACGTGACTTACTTGTGTTCAAAAATTTACAAAAGACAGATTTTTCAGCGTGTATCAATAGAAAAAGTTCACATAATGACTGAAATTCGTCAGCTTCATTCTCAGGACCAATTGTTCTATACATTATTAAATATTTTATTTAAAATTTATAATTCCAAAAAATTATTTGACTATCCAAACTTCCCCTACATTCGGTGGGTTTGTAGTAGACGGACATCTGGAGGATGGAGTATACTTAGTAGAGAAATAAATACTGTTACAACATTGAACACACCCATTTCAATAGTAGAACTGAACATACCCCGTTAATGTCAGTTGGGTTTTGAAATCTAACCTCAATGGCGTTAACGGGATTTTAAAATTGTCTTAACTTTCATCATGGAGTGGTCAGATAATGAGAACCGTATCGCAGTAATAGCGCTTTTCAAGTGTGGAATGAAAAAAATATTTACATTTTCATAACGCTCCGGCCACTCGGCATTAGCCGCATCTTGCACTACTGATGCATAAAACTGGAGATGTAAGACCGCCACCGGTCGGGCCGCCCACGCTCAGTTCGAACACCGCATGTCATCAAAGCCGTTAAATCAAAAATTCACAGAAATCCGCTCTGAAAACAAAAAATCATGGCCCGTGAAATGAATATCACACAAATGTCCATGAGTCGAATCAAACGACGTACCAGACATTTATTGACTGCAGCTTTCAAAAAAAAAAAATAGGATTGAAAAATGCAAACGTCTTTTGGTGAAGCACGCTGATGACTTGCACAGAAAAATGAAATAATGTTTATCGTTCAGGAAAAATTTAACAAGCAAAATGATAAAGTGTATGGGGGGCGGCCATCTATGGAAGTATCTGAACAGATCCCAAGGGTGGAAACGGGTCATCGCCCAGCTTCAGTTATGGTTTGGTGGGGTGTCTTTTACGATGGGGTCACTGACCTGCATTTCTGTGAACGAGGAGTCAAAACATCGGACAAAGTATACAAAACCGTTTGGGAAGCTGTTTTTTTTTTTTGGACTAACACTCAGGGGATGCCCCCTATAAATGCAATGCACTGTGTTAGCGATGGGAAATAAGGGTATTGGAAGGAGGAAAAAGGGAGTAGTGTTTGTTGACGTTGGCCTTGAATTTGATAATGTTATAGCATACGAACGGTTCGGCTAAAGAACGAATTTTCTCTATAGTGCGTCGTCCGGTCAACCGGCCATTTGACAATGAACGGATGAGAGACAATTTGCCAGCGTTCATTTCCTCTGAAGACTGGCCCTCAGGCAGTCCAGATTTGAACCCATTGGATTACAAATTATGGACGGGTTTAGAGGACAAGGTATGTCACAAAAGATACCCCAGCATTGGATCTCGTAAGACTGCTTTGGTTCGAACTGTGGCCAATATTCCAATGGACGAGGTTCGTGACGATTGGCCAGTGCGACTTAAGGCGCGCGTAACGGCAAAAGGCGGACATTTCGAATAAGTAGATTCTTTTTGGATACAAGATACATCAACAAATATATTAAAAAATATTTGGTCCAAAAACATTCTGTACATTTTCTTTTACAGCATAAAACGTGTATAACAGTGTTTATGTCCCCGCTAGTTATAAACCACAGCTTTACCCCATATATTTTATTTAATCTATGACGAGACATTTTTATTATTATTTCGAAAAGAATATTTTTCGTATATGTTTTCATTCGTCCCACTGTAATGGAAGGAATCGCTTTCTGTTAAAACTCCTCCTTTGCCATTTAAACAGCTGCTGTTGGCTTTGTCGGAAAAAGAAGGAAAAAAAATGTCAAAAGGTGCAGAATTGTATTCTCCCCGCAAGTTACGCATTACACTTGTGCCTGTCATGTCCTCGCTGTTGTTGCTTTAATACCCCCAACGAAAAAGTTATTTTTGGAAAAATACACGAAAAAAAACAACAACAAAAAGCGTATAAAGTACACACTTCTGAAGAGGGGCGATAACAGAATCCAAAGTGTTGTGTTGAGGGCAGGAGTAGTCAGGATTACAAAGATGGGGGATTCAAGATTTTATCAGGGACTGGTGTTTAGGTGTGATGAATTGGAAAGTGAAATTAATATTTTTTATTGGCAGGACTTTAAATATTTGTTGGGCGTTGCTTTGTGACACATTGAAATTGGAGTGTGAGATGTTATTTGTCAGCGGGGCATTTCAAATACCTGAAACGAGTGTGAGATATTATTTGTCGTTGGGATTTTTCAATTACATCAAACGAAAATGTTTTCTTTGAAACGTAACAAAAGAGATGACCAATCGATCCGTTAGGGTGGCCATTATTAGCGGTGTTTGTTCAAGGAGGCAGGGGATGATTAGTGTCACAATTTAAGTTTAACACATTTAAAAAAGAAAACAAATTTCATGACTCCCGGATATTCATAAAGGCTGGTCTGTGATAATTCTAATGGGAACACTGGCTAGCAGGTCAATCAACCCATTAGCGAAAAGACTTATGACCTTAAAAAAAAAGCACAGAAAGAAGTCTAGAAGTCGTGTTGACCAGTGTAAATCGGCTACCCGGAAATCCGTCTTAAAGATGTGATGCCGAGGACAGAAAGTACAATAATAAAAAATTACCAAATTCAAGAAAAATTAGATACACAGGGCCCTTCTTTATAAAAATTAAAGGCGAAAGTTTTTCAAAAATAAAAATGTGTACTTGTTAGTTGAGGAAAATAGATGTGAAAAGATAGAAATGAAAAACAGGAAGCGTTGGAATAGAGTTTTTAAATTCGCAACCTTTTTGAACTACCGGGAATCGGGATATTTTACGACGTCTTCCCGGAAATTCCCTGTACTTAATTTTCTTAATAATATGTAATGAAAAAATTAAATTAAAAATGTTTGTGTTGTCCCTCATAGAACGCGTGAGAAGATCATTTAAAATGAAAACAAAATATTTGCCCAACCCGGTTCAGTTTATTGGCTGTAACTAAACTATTAGAAGTCCGATTTCAGTCAAGTAAAGATAATTAGTTGGTGAACAGAATTATTACGAAATCCTCTAATGACATCAGAACAATATCTTTAATGAGAAACAAAATTATAGTCATTTTGCTAAAAATGAAAACTTTTTTTATGAACATATGAAGTCTTTGGGATTTTCTGAAACGTATTTCAACCAAATTTAACCAAAAAAAAAGATAGTTTTTATATATAATATAGTTTTTCCACAGTTCACTCCCAAGTTGAGCATTTTTTGTAAGCAAATTCCCACTTGCGAACACATTTTCTCGAATCGCAAAGTAGAACTTTTCAAGGTATAGCCCGATTTTGTTGTCTATATGTCTGGTGAACAATATTCCCCTATCAGTTTAGCATCTATCCAGAATGGGGGGAAACTTGAGCAAAATTAGGGAATGTTTTGGGGATTTTTCCCATCAAATAGAGGAATTCTGGGATTCAGTAGATTGAATTCCTACAGCTTGTTTTATTTTGCCAAGCCAAGCCCAAGGATAATTTCTCATTAAACAATTATTCACGTTTTTTTGCATACCATTGCTTGTCAACCTTTTTTCTGAATCTGAATCCCCTATGGGAAGGGTGACCAATGTGTTTTAGGATACTCAAGGCTAACCGTCAGAATTAACCACTACCGTGTAATCATCATAAAAGTATTGACCAAATATTACGTGGTCTTCTATTGCTGGTCTTCTGAATAAAAATTATCATAAAAAAAAACATTTCTTTTTGCAACCACAAAATAATCGAATCCACCGCTTTAAAAGAATCCTTTCGAAAGCCGTTGATATTTTCTAAATGCCCCCCAGATGTCATTCACTTTCACCCCTCCATCATGCCTTGGACAAAATCCCGAAATTATCCATTATATCCGCCCAGTTTCCTTGTGTTTTCAAAGCCATCCTCATTATCTCTAATCGCCATTCAAGGATGCATTCTGTATTCGTTTTGTTATGAATATTTTAGCATTTACATTTCGATTCCAAGGTGAAACTTTATGTGAGTGCGTGTGTGTTCCCGTATGTGTGTGCCATAAATATGCCAAAGGACATTCAAACAATTTACACGCTTGAGAGGATTAATGTATGTATACATCTGCGTGTGTTTTTTTTTCATCCTTTCCAAATAGTTTTGGTTCATATTTTATTTGTAATGCCTCACACACACACACACACACACAGAAACATAAAACCTCAATTGCACATTTATTTGATGACCTTCTCGAAACGTTATTTTTTGCTTGTTTTTGATTTAGCGTTCGTTCCATTTTCCTCCTCCACCTAAACAGAGCATAACTAACCCACATGTTGATCCATGAAAGGTCGTAGGTAAAAAAAAAAACGACCAGAAAAAATGAGCACGCCAGCGCATTTTCCCCTCCATGAATGGAATTTATTTTGTTTTTTCCAAAATAATTTTCGTTGTATACCAAACTGAAAATTGCAAAAGCATTAACCAAAATTTGAGAAACACGATTTTTCGTTGTTGGCTTCTTCTACAGTCGGTTGGGCATTAATGTGAAGGTAATTGAAAAAGTTTGTTTAATTAAATAAACATCAAATGGCAGCAGAAACAAAACATAAACCCCAAAACAAGCAATGAAACTTTTTTTTTTTGGTTTATTACCGAATTTATTTTGTTGCGGTTGGAAATTCACCAGAAGTCACTCAAGTAAAAATAATTCCATCATTAGCACAAACTTGCAAAAATTCATTTTGCAATGGATGAATTTTCAAAAAGTAATCACAATACGGTTAAATGTGAAACCAACCGAAATATAAAGCACATATTCTCGAAAATCAATGACCAATACGAGAGAGACTGATCGAGGTAAAATAATAAGACTTCTAGACAAATCTATGGAATGATAGACCGTAAAAAATACGATAAAAGTTATCTTTGATTTTTCAAATTTTTAAACATTTCGTCTAAAATTTTCTACGAAACAGTTCACAGTGAAGATTTTTTTACGAAAATAAGGCTTTTTTAAAAGAGTTTACACTGAACTTATTTCTATAAAACCTTTTTTTAAAAACAAAGTTCACACTAAACTTTTTTCTATTAACATAGCTTAAACTGAACTTTTTTCTATCAAAATTATATAGTTCACAACAAACTTTTTTACACTGAACTGTTTCCATAAAACACGTTCTCACCGAACTTTATCCATAAAACAAGTTCACAACGAACTTATTTGTAAAAAACCTCACACTGAACTGTTTTCTATAAAAAAGATCACACTAAATTCACAACAAACTTTTTCCATAAAAAAGCTCACACCGAACTTTTTTATAAAAAAAGCTCACACCGAACTTTTTTATAAAAAAAGCTCACACCGAACTTTTTTATAAAAAAAAGCTCACACCGAACTTTTTTATTAAAAAATCTCACATCGAACTTTTTTATAAAAAAGCTCACACCGAACTTTTTTATAAAAAAAGCTCATACCGAACTTTTTTATAAAAAAGCTCACACCGAACTTTTTTATAAAAAAGCTCACACCGAACTTTTTTTATAAAAAAAACTGTTTCCATAAAACACGTTCTCACCGAACTTTTTCCATAAAAAAAGTTCTAACCGAACTGTTTCCATAAAACAAGTTCACAACGAACTTATTTGTAAAAAAGTTCACAACGAACATATTTGTAAAAAACCTCACACTGAACTTTTATCTATAAAAAAGATCACACTAAATTCACAACAAACTTTTACCATAAAAAAGCTCACTCCGAACTTATTTATAAAAAAGATCACACCCAACTTTTTCTATAAAAAATCTCACACTGAACTTTTTCTATAAAAAGCTCACACAAAGAGAAATTAATGTTTTTCATTAAAAAAACAAAAAACATCACAGTTCGCAATGAACTTTTTAATAAACAAATTTAAAAAAAAAAACAATTTTCCATAATTATTCTGTTAAGTGATTCACGGTCTACAGTATAAAACGAATCGGCCTAAAGCGTGTAAACTTCTAAAAAACTTTTCAATAATTTCATCATTTTGGGCAAAACAAATGTTGTTATCGTTGCTATGAAGACCTCGAAATTCGCATCTCATACTTGGTCGGAAACTGCCACATTTCATTTAATTTGCAATTTGCAGCATCCCCACCATAATTTTTCAAGGGTACTTTTTATGTCGGAGTTCAGACTTTTTTTTTCATTTATTAATTAACACTTTCTCCCGTTGGAGTTTGGAATTCCATCCATCGCACCTGCAGCGAAGTATGTACAACGTTGGTCTTCACCCAAAACCCATTGAGAGCATTGTTGTTGTGGTTGGACCACTTTCAAGGTCAAGGAAAAACGAGGCATTTGTATGGACCTGCGCACATCTGCGGAGATGGCGATTGCTGGAAAATGTTGCTGCAACATTCGAACGGATTCTGATGCGCATCAGTTGAATGTGTCTCTCTCATCAGGATGTTGTAAACTCTCACTGTGAGGGGATATTTTAGCTGCGTTCGGCTGTTTGTTATCCTTGGATACCACTGACCTAGTCAACTATATTGGGTTGTTGTAACTACCACCACCAGCACCACCACTCAATTCAAGAAAACACGCCAAAGGAAGACCAAATATGGTAAACAAAAACCAAAGTATAGTTGAGGCAGTTTTATGGCTGCGACGGGTAATAAAAAACTGTTATGAAAGCCGGCCAACAAGGACCCATATGTTTTCCTTCATTTCGAGTGTATTGAATTATAGAGGACCTTTGAGTGTATGTGTGTGTGTGTGCGTTTAGGGCCAGAATGTATTTAAACACATTCTATAATATTCGTATATACACATGAGGAAGTGGTGGGGTTTTGATTAACGATTCAATGGAACCCCTTTGTCTGGATTTGTTTAATTCATGGGAATTTATTGTATTCATTTTCCAAGATCATATCGGGCGTCAGATGAATTATAGCCAATAATAGTTTTACTTATCTATTGAAAAACAATATTCTCGAGAAATATAGTAATGTGAGAAATTTGAAACAGAAAACAAGAAAAATAATTTATGGAAAAAGTTCACAATTGTGAAAATTTTTCGTAGAAAAAGTTCAGTATGACAACAGTTTAGAAAAAACCTCTTTAATAGAAAAATGTTCAGAAAAAAGTTCGGGTTTTCATAGAAAAAAGTTGGGAGTACACTTTTTTCATAGAAAAAAAGTTCGGTGTAGACATTTTTCATAGAAAAAATGTTCGTTGTGAAATTTTTTTCGGGTTTTCATAGAAAAAAGTTCGTTGTAAACTTTTTTCATAGAAAACAATTCGGTGTACACTTTTTTTCATAGAAAACAATTCGATGTCAAATTTTTTTCATAGAAAAAAGTTCGATGTAAAATTTTTTTTATAGAAAAAACTTTTTTTTCATAGAAAAAAGTTCGGTGTAAACTTTTTTTTCATAGAAAAAAGTTCGGTGTAAACTTTTTTTTCATAGAAAAAAGTTCGGTGTAAACTTTTTTTTCATAGAAAAAAGTTCGGTGTAAACTTTTTTTTCATAGAAAAAAGTTCGGTGTAAACTTTTTTTTCATAGAAAAAAGTTCGGTGTAAACTTTTTTTTCATAGAAAAAAGTTCGGTGTAAACTTTTTTTTCATAGAAAAAAGTTCGGTGTAAACTTTTTTTCATAGAAAAAAGTTCGATGTCAAATTTTTTTCATAGAAAAAAGTTCGATTTCAAATTTTTTTTATAGAAAAAAGTTCGATGTCAAATTTTTTTTATAGAAAAAAGTTCGATGTCAAATTTTTTTTATAGAAAAAAGTTCGATGTCAAATTTTTTTTATAGAAAAAAGTTCGATGTCAAATTTTTTTTATAGAAAAAAGTTCGATGTCAAATTTTTTTTATAGAAAAAAGTTCGATGTCAAATTTTTTTTATAGAAAAAAGTTCGATGTCAAATTTTTTTATAGAAAAAAGTTCGATGTCAAATTTTTTTTATAGAAAAAAGTTCGATGTCAAATTTTTTTTATAGAAAAAAGTTCGATGTCAAATTTTTTTTATAGAAAAAAGTTCGATGTCAAATTTTTTTTATAGAAAAAAGTTCGATGTCAAATTTTTTTTATAGAAAAAAGTTCGATGTCAAATTTTTTTTATAGAAAAAAGTTCGATGTCAAATTTTTTTTATAGAAAAAAGTTTGATGTCAAATTTTTTTTATAGAAAAAAGTTCGATGTAAAATTTTTTTTATAGAAAAAAGTTCGATGTCAAATTTTTTTTATAGAAAAAAGTTCGATGTCAAATTTTTTTTATAGAAAAAAGTTCGATGTCAAATTTTTTTTATAGAAAAAAGTTCGATGTCAAATTTTTTTTTATAGAAAAAAGTTCGATGTCAAATTTTTTTTATAGAAAAAAGTTCGATGTCAAATTTTTTTTATAGAAAAAAGTTCGATGTCAAATTTTTTTTATAGAAAAAAGTTCGATGTCAAATTTTTTTTATAGAAAAAAGTTCGATGTCAAATTTTTTTTATAGAAAAAAGTTCGATGTCAAATTTTTTTTATAGAAAAAAGTTCGATGTCAAATTTTTTTTATAGAAAAAAGTTCGATGTCAAATTTTTTTTATAGAAAAAAGTTCGATGTCAAATTTTTTTTATAGAAAAAAGTTCGATGTCAAATTTTTTTTATAGAAAAAAGTTCGATGTCAAATTTTTTTTATAGAAAAAAGTTCGATGTCAAATTTTTTTTATAGAAAAAAGTTCGATGTCAAATTTTTTTTATAGAAAAAAGTTCGATGTCAAATTTTTTTTATAGAAAAAAGTTCGATGTCAAATTTTTTTTATAGAAAAAAGTTCGATGTCAAATTTTTTTTATAGAAAAAAGTTCGGTGTACACTTTTTTCAAAAAAATATAGTTCGGTGTACACTTTTTTCCATAGAAAAAAGTTCGGTGTAAACTTTTTTTTTGCATAGAAAAAAGTTCGGTGTAAACTTTTTTTTTATAGAAAAAAGTTCGGTGTAAACTTTTTTTCATAGAAAAAAGTTCGGTGTAAACTTTTTTTTCATAGAAAAAAGTTCGGTGTAAACTTTTTTTTCATAGAAAAAAGTTCGGTGTAAACTTTTTTTTCATAGAAAAAAGTTCGGTGTAAACTTTTTTTTCATAGAAAAAAGTTCGGTGTAAACTTTTTTTTCATAGAAAAAAGTTCGGTGTACATTTTTTTTTATAGAAAAAAGTTCTGTCTACACTTTTTTTTATAGAAAAAATACTTTAAATGTTTTTCTTATTATTTCATATTATTCATTTTTCCATAGGAAAAGTTCATCTCTCAATTTTATCCTTTTATTCCTTGTGAAAAGTTCCCAAAAAAATGCTTCTTTTTCTATGCACAATGAAATCTTTCTAATGAAAAAAGTTTACAACAAAATTTGCCTACACCTCCACTCTTTGTGTATGTACTTCTTCTTCTTCTCCTTTACCTTTTCGATAATTGCTCGTTGACCTTGTGTCGGCTTTATTACAATTTTTATTGTAACGCAAGCATGACCTTCATTTAATTATTGAGTGCTGTTGTTGTTTTGTTCATTGTTGTATTTATAAAAATTTGTTTACAATAAAATGAAACTACATAAATTTGAATAAAATTTACTTACACTCGCGCCTTCATAGCATCGCCGTCAGTCATGGGGGCTTCTGACATGACAGACAGACGGACAGACAGAGTGTGTTTGGAAATGTAAATGTTTCAAATTGTTGCTGTTACTTCATTACAGCAATCGCAATTATTTTGTAACTGAACTAATTTGAAATTCAAATTTACATTTCTGACTTTTGTGTTTAGACAAGTTTCAGCAAATATTTGTTCAAGCCCAACGAAATTCTGGCGGCTGTGGTGAAAAGTTCATTTCCATTAAATAATGATTAAGACACGAGGAAAGAAGATGACGGATGATGATGATGATGATGGCGCTGGGAATATTGTAACTAACCTCCCCTAAGACAACAACAACAACAGAATTATTGATTTCAAAACACTCTTATGAAATTATTACATTACAACGGAAAGAAAACAAAAACAGAAGCATCGATAAACATTTGTCAGCCACATGTTTCGTCATCTAAGTGGCTAAATGATGCTATTCTACGATGTCTTTTTTGGGCAGAATAAGAAGATAAAACGATTCACCCGAAGGAGGAATGAGACGAAATGGCAAGAAATATTTAAATATTTATTGTGTGGTACATTCATATTGAATTCTGTGTTGGCCTTTAATGGAAATGATGTCATTGCGCCAGTACAAATTGAAAAAAAAAACATTAAGTCATTGCGAAAATATGCGTAACCTTATCACTTCTCAACGTGCCGGTTCTTAACGGATGTCGTCTCCAATGTCTCTGCACAGTTTGGAAACTTAAAATGCGAGAAACAGGAGTAATGTAAAATGATTTCTTCTTTGAAGTAAAAACTTATTTATTTTCTTTGGGCCACAAATATAAATCGTATCGGCTAGCAGGTGTCCCTTCTGGGGACATTTCAGAGAAATACATTCCCCCAGCCAACACTCTATAGAAACTTACTTTCTGTTGCCAAAGAACATTCGATGCGAATTCCCAAAATTCGCGACTTTTATGTTCTTACGACAGGAAGTACTTTTGAAAGTTCTAACATTCTCCGGTAATTGTGTTTTTTTTTTTTTTGGTTTTGTAGAACTTCTTTGTTATGAAATAGAATTGCCCAGAAATTTCATAAAAACAAAAATAATTATAGTTCGTGAAATTTCATGTAATCAACTTTGTTTTACTTCTTTGCCTTCACCCAGCACCGGTCGTTTATTGCTCCCTCTTCCATGTTCATTTATCTTCTACTTTATGTTGAACATCTGTTTAACATTTTGAATTCTCTCTCTATTTTCAACATTATTTCTGTTTCGTTTCTGTGTGTTTTTTTTTTTTTTTGCAGTTCAATAAACTTTTTGCATATTTCTGTAATGTTTTCTTGCTTCCATATCGCTTCTCTTTTCTTCTTGCGCTGGTGTTTATTACGGACAGAGCTGACCCAAATTTTTCGATATTTTTGTAGTCATTTTTTTTTATAATGCAATATTGTTGTTATTTTTATAGTTTTAGATTTTTGTGCAATTTCTGAATTAATTTTTCTTCGTGGTTGTTTAAAATTTTGATTGGAATTGCTACAATTTATTGTTGGTCAAACTTACCTTAACGCTGTTTTTGTGGGTTTCCTCGGCAAGTTGTTGTTGGTTTTGCTGCTTTTTGCGGCTACTGCACCATAGGTTTGTTGTTGTTGTTGTTGTTAATATCAAATATTTTTTAATAAACAAAAAATTGATATTTGTTCACCCGAAATTGAACGAAGTGAACAGAATAAATGAACACACACAGTATAAGAACAAAACAACGAATTCTTTTTCATTAACTAATGCTTTCAAAACTATTTTGCACTGAACAAAATTTTAAATGGCTGGCATTTGAAAACTGTAAGGAAATGAAAAAAGATAGTAAAAACAAATTAGTGAGAAATTCAAAATGTCTGCAAAATATTATATAAAAAGTTTAAAATTCGAACAGCTTTTGTGAATTTTAAAAAAAAAAAAAGTGAACTTTTTATAAAAAGTTAATTTGTGAACATTTTATAACAACAAAAGTTCATTTGTGAACTTTTTATAGCAACAAAAGTTCATTTGTGAACTTTTTTGACAACAAAAGTTCATTTGTGAACTTTTTATAATAATAAAAGTTCATTTGTAAACTTTTTATAACAACAAAAGTTCATTTGTGAACTTTTTATAACAAAATAAGTTCATTTGTGAACTTTTTATAACAACAAAAGTTCATTTGTGAACTTTTTTAACAACAAAAGTTCATTTTTGAGCTTTTTTATGAAAAAAGTCCATTTGTGAATTTTTTTATGAAAAAAGTCTTTTGGTCACAAAATAAGTTCATTTGTGAACTTTTTATAATAAAAGTTTATTTGTAAACTTTTTATAACACCAAAAGTTCATTTGTGAACTTTTTATAACAACAAAAGTTCATTTATGAACTTTTTATAACAACAAAAGTTCATTTGTAAACTTTTTTAACAACAAAAGTTCATTTGTGAACTTTTTTAACAACAAAAGTTCATTTGTGAACTTTTTATAATAATAAAAGTTCATTTGAAAACTTTTTATAACAACAAAAGTTCATTTGTGATCTTTTTATAACAACAAAAGTTCATTTGTGAACTTTTTATAACAACAAAAGTTCATTTGTGAACTTTTTTAACAACAAAAGTTCATTTTTGAGCTTTTTTATGAAAAAAGTCCATTTGTGAATTTTTTTATGAAAAAAGTCCATTTGTGAACTTTTTTATGAAAAAGTCCATTTTGAACTTTTTTATTAAAAAGTTCATTGTGAACTTTTAGACAAAGTTCATTGTGAACTTTTAGACAAAGTTCATTGTGAACTTTTAGACAAAGTTCATTGTGAACTTTTAGACAAAGTTCATTGTGAACTTTTAGACAAAGTTCATTGTGAACTTTTGGACAAAGTTCATTGTGAACTTTTAGACAAAGTTCATTGTGAACTTTACGACAAAGTTCATTGTGAACTTTTAGACAAAGTTCATTGTGAATGTGAGGAATAGTATGCAATGTGAACATTTTTCATACAGAAATTTGTTGATTGCTAACTTTTTTTCATACGAAACTTTTTTGAAGATCATTGTGAACTTTTTGTAAAATTGTAAAGTTTATGAACTTTCTTCACATAGAAAAATTATAATTGGAAATCTTTTTCACATAAACGTTTTTCATTGAACTAAGTTTATTTTTCATAGAAAAAATGTAATTGTGAAAAGTTCATTTCACAGAAGTTAACTGCAATCTTTGTTGCATTTGAAAAAGAGAAAAAGTTCGTTGGTAACTTTGTTTATAGGAAACACGTCATTGTGGTTTAATGGTGAATGACTCTGTGTCAGTATCCACTTATACCTAGCTATGTATATGGGTTTATAGCTCTCTTGATTCTTACAGTGCTTGGATTTGTCAGAATTTATGATAATTAAAATATTGCCCGCTTGCAGAGATTTACCACATCATAATCATAGTTTTGCTCTAATTAATTCGATTTCAAGAAACTAAAAAGCCTCTAAACCACACACCTCAACTCAACGTAATTATTGTGGTTCAGTCCAAACAACCAGCCAGCATGGAAGTAAAGCGAACACAGTCTGGTCGGCCAACTTGGCCATCTTCACATGTGTGTGAGACTTCTTGTGCATGGAAGTGTGTACACTGTACAGACAGTGGTGGTTGGCTCTGTATCTGACCATCATTGCCGCCGTTCATCCATTTCTAGCGCCTCTTCGACTTCATCTTCAAGTTCGTGCACACTGATTTTATAACTGTTCAGCGAGCGAGCGAACGAGTGAACGTCGTGTGTGTGAAGGGGGCAGCTGTGTTTTCACGGTTTCTTCTGTTATTCGCTTTTAATTTGTTTTCTGTTTTAGTTTTTTGTGTAATTATCGTACATTTCTTTAGCGAGTTAATTATTATAATAATGGTTTAATAATAATTAAAATTAACAAAATACTCAAAGATAACGCATACCTTGCGAAGATTATCCGGCGAGGTAGCGAGGAGCTCATGAATGAAATGTTATCGAATTTACTGTAAATCGAATGGAAATGTTGTTATGCTGTCAAAATCAATGTCACTTTTTCACCTCAACAGCAAATTAGCAAATTGTGGCAGGTTGTGACACACATGAAAGTATTTCGTATGAAAACATGCGATAATATGTAACATTTCGTGAAGGGTTGCTATTTATATTCCGGGTCCCGTCACTACTAGGGTTGCCAGATGTCAACTGGAACTTCAGTTTCAAAGCTAACGAAACGTTGAGAAAATATGAAATAAATTAGATTTATTTAATTCATAAACAGGAACCTGACCAAATCAGACAAAGTTAAACAACTTCACTCAAAACGTTTTGTCATTTGAGCGCAATTACAGTGACATAAAGAGACGAAAGTGGAAGTGGACCGGGCATATTCTACACAGACAACCAAACGACATCGCCAACTATGCCATCGTCCTCCGATCAACCGTGGAAGAGGAAGACCTGAACATACTTGAAGTAGCCAAATCGACATCGAAACTGAAGAAGAAATCGAAACAAGTTGGGGTGAAAGAAAGGGCATTGTCCAAAATAAATCATTGTTCGGAATACACCCCAACTCTCTGAAAAAAAATAGGTTAATTATATTGGGTGTGGGAGATAAAACTTGGGAGTTAATTCCGTTATTTGTTTTTCAATTCCTTTGGGACTTATTTTGTTCTTATTGGCATTGATTTCATATTCTTCGTGGCACTTCCTTCATGTGGAATTTACTTTGTGCCGACTACTTTCGTACATACTTACTGAAATTAAGCAGCCAGAACCTTCTGTTACTCATGGCCAGCTTAATAAATAATTTTCTAGTTCGTGATACCGGGGGATTATCATGTCTTCTTACACATGGATAATAATATTTTTTTTTGTACAGAAATTGTGTTTTCCCCAAATTTTTTTTTTACCAAAATTTTTTTTTTCCAAAATTTTTTTTTTTACAAAATTTTTTTTTTACAAATTTTTTTTTTCAACAAAATTGTTTTTTTCCTTAAATTTTTTTTTTTCCACAAAAATTTTTTTTTTCAACAAAATTTTTTTTTTTCAACAAAAATTTTTTTTTTCAGCAACAATTTTTTTTTTCAACAAACATTTTTTTTTTTCAAAAAAATTTTTTTTTTCAACAAAATTTTTTTTTTCAACAAAAATTTTTTTTTTAGCAAAAACTTTTTTTCCAAAAATTTTTTTTTTCCAATTTTATTTTTTTTCGAAATTTTTTTTTACAAAATAGTTTTCTCAAAATATTTTTTACAAAATTTTTAAAATTAAGTAACAAATACTCTCTCAAGCAAATTAACGGGCGCCATAGGCGCATTACAACTTACTAGTTGGTATATAGAGTATATATATAGAGTATAACCGACTGGACTCACAGTTTTCGGAATCGAATGTCAATAAAAAAGGCAAATTTCCCCCTCATTTCCATTTCATGACTGTTTTCTTACCCCTCTTGCTTCTCTAGTCCACTGGGTAGAAAAACATCGTGTAAATCGGGTATTTGCCCCCATTTTTTGGGCTAGAATTTTGTTTAAATTCCCCTTTTGGGATTTGCTCCCAAAAGTCCTATAAATTTAAACATCGACTTTTTGCTTGCAACTCCGTTTGAAGTAAGAAAGAAATTAAAAAACAATACTCAAATTTGTGACAACGCTAAAACAGAATAAAAAAATAAAAAGGATGATGTCAACGACATTTTAGAAATTCCGACAAAGGAAAGTTTTGATGGGTTTGAGCAGCAAATCGTTTAGATATTTCGAAAATATAAAAAAAGGGTATACACTGTTTTTTTGAAAAAAACAAAAAAAATGGTGCTAGTTGAGTACATTTGAGGGGTGCTGGGGAAGAACGACCTAAGTCACGCCAAACGGAATTTAAGAAAAATAAAATTTAAAGTTTCCCAACTAAAAAATGTACTTCAGACTCCTGAAAAAAATATTCAAAAATCAGCATTTGATCAGAAATATATTTATTACAACTCGTACAAAGCAAAATGAGTTTCAGATGACATTTTCCACAATAATTTCAAAATATTCTCTAAAATATACGGACTGATGTCACTTTTCCCTGGCATTAGGCGTCAATCGGTGGGTCATCAACGTAGGCGTCCTCAGTTTCTTCTGGTTGATTGATGTACATACAGTCGAACTTCTCTATTACGAACTTCCGTACAACGAAGTTCTCTATATAACGAATTTATTTCCAGAACACTGCAATTTCGTTAAATTTTCAGTATGTTTTGATCTCCGTATAACGAGTTTTACATAAACACATTTTTCACTCTCACCATACACACACATATTTTCATTTTTTATTTGTTTTTGTGTGTGAGATTCACATTTCTACTCTCTGTAAGTGAGAGAAATGTAGGCTCGCATAGTAGACTACACGGAAAAATGGAAAAATCAAACGCAGACAAAAATTACCAATTATTTTAAATAAAATTCAACATACATAAAAATAAATTTTTTTTAAAATAATTCTATATTACGAATTTTCTATATAACGAATTTTTTTTTGGTCCCCTTGAGATTCGCTATATGGAAGTTCGACTGTATGTCAAACGTCTGTAGAAGTCCTTAGCTTCTGGTCGTACAAGGAATGATGTAAGAGCTTGTAATTCGTCCCACTTTGCCTTTTTGATTGGTATCTGGTCAGGGTACAATTTGGTCAACATCACAGCTGTGTTTGTGTTTATCTTTCTTGATGTGCTTTTCGCACACAACGGAGATTGTTGGTAAATGGAATAAAAGGACTGAAGACGTTCTTCCCACGGCGCGCTCGGACTCACGTCGTTTTCCCCCAGCAGGGTGGATGTCCATGTCCATATGCTCGTTTTGTTACAAAAGTGGACTTAGGTCGTTCTTCCCCAGCACCCCTCATTTATGGCAAATTTGTAATTTCAGCCGTTTTTGGGAAATCGACAATTTCAAAAAAAGTGTTTTTTTTTTTAAAACAATATCATCCAACTCCGACCATAAAAAATCATTAATCATCTCTCGATTGCGCAATCCATTCACCGTTGAGGATGGAGAGGCTTCTCAACAATAACTCTTGGTTTTTCGGAGACCCAAATGTGAAAATTTTGCTTGTTGAGAAAATCTCTAATTTGTATTTGGCAGTTTTTTTTTTCAATATAAAAAATCGAAAACATAACATTTTTCAAAAGTCGAAGATGTTGTACAATTTTAATGCAGCTTTTATGATAAACGAAAAAAAAACGAAATTTTAGTTTTTGACGATTTTGAAAATCGCTAGATTATGTCGAAAATTTTTAGATTATCTCACTCTAAAACCAATATTTCTTTAAATAAATAATTTGTTGGAAAAAACGTTAGATACTTTTCGGGGATTTTAAACAAAAAAAATGCTGTAACTTTGTGAAAATTTCCAAATCTGAAACGTCAAACTTAGAAAAACGAAAATTTTCACAATTTCAAAAATAAACGCGTTCTTGCCAGTTTGGGGTTTCTTCGCAATAACTATGGGAACAATTTTGAAATCTGTTAATTGTGCTGGCACATATGGAGAAAAAACTGAGCTTAGCAAAAATTTTTTAAAAATTTAAATTTCTTGCAAAACCCCTAAACAAACAATATTTTCTACTTATTTAATGAAGTATTTTACAGATTTTAAAATTTTTTTTGCAATGTGCTTGCGAAAAACCGCCACAATAATAAGAACAAACGCGATTGTTTCCGAAAAATGTTTTCCGTCAATTTTCGAAATTCCCAAACAATATTTACTTCAAAACCAGCGCAAACCTAGCACATTTTAGCACAACTCTCCTTTTTCGTATTTCGAATGTGGTGGTGTCATCATCTTGGACATGTAAGAATGAATGATTCATTTTCTTTTAGCGATTTCTTGTAATCTAAAGGTCTCTCATAAAAATCCATAAGTTTTTGGAAATATACAAATCCAAAATGTTTGATACCCAATTGACTTCTGTGATAATAAGACAACGTGGGGTGTTTTCCAATTCAATTTACATTTTATAGATTGAAATCTGTAAGGTTTAACAAGGTGTTTGTTGTTGCTCAGTGTAATTGAAAACAAAACACAGAAATGAAGACATTAAATACATTTTTAACATTCCGTAATAATTTAGCATTGGGATTATCGGCGTCTGATCCCAGCAAAACTATTTCGCTAATTAAACTACACACAAAAATGTCATGGTCGATTTGAATTCGTCCGTAATTAAATGAAATGCAACAAACTAAAAGTATCATATTATCATTGTTATTGTTATTGTTATTAATTAATGTGTTGCCTGTTGTTGTTACCTTTTTTTTGTATTGTTCATAAATTGTTTAATCAAATTAAATCGCAGTCGTTTAACTATATGATTAGACAAAACAGAAAACTTTCGTTTTAAAATCATGTCGCATCATCGCTCATTCTTGAAGCGACAGAAGATAACAATTAACATTTTCTCGTTCACACGCCTGACTTAACTTTCCTCGGAATTCAATTCGAGCGCTTTACGTGTAATTCATTATAGCAAATCGGATCGGATGGCAAAAACATCAACAACAACAAAAAGCACATAGACAATGGAACAGGGAATTGTTAATTCCAACAAATTGTTTAAAACGATACAGATCGATCGGGAATCTGAACGAGCTAATCAACCATTAGGTTCAGCTTTTTTGTTTCACATTTTAAATTCAAATTCAAATCCGCATTTGAATGAGCGCCAAACAAAAGAAAACATTCTCAAATACATTTGCGTCTGTCACAGTGAGGAGTGGCTGTCGTTGATAATGATGTCCAGTGTTAGTTGTGTGCCACTTTTCAATTGTTAACCCCTTGACGACCACATAGAAATATCAACTGAAAGGGTGGGGCAAAAATTGGCAACCCCTCATGGATTTTTTATAATTTTTCTTTTTTTTTTTTTGTTAACAATAAAAAATTTACCCTGTGTTTCGTTAGTCATTCCCGGTGGTTGTCTGCCATCGATCTGATAAATATTTGACACAACATGTTCTTTTTTTACAGAAAAAAATTCAATGAAATTATCTGTTCTTGTAGTTTCACAAAAACAAAACCACACACACACGCTCGCAAGTGGTTAAATGGTCATTGCTCCACAGGCATTGTTTATGTCTGATTAGCAGTGCAATGTGAATATGAAGGGAATTCTTATTTGAAATAAAATAAAATATTTTAATACTCTGTTTATCTTTGGGGAACTCGAAGGGAAGTTGTACTAGGTCATTGCTACTGCAGATTAAATACAGAGCAGACATTTAAAAGAATGTATTCATTGTTTTTTTTACCATGGTGGTTTTTGTATTGGAAAATTCATGGAAACTAGAGAATATAAAGAATGAACATCCGCATTAGCAAGTAATGTAAAGTGTAAGGCAATCTTTGAACTATGAATTGTGGAGTATAAAAAATGGCAAAAGAGGGAGAGAGTGGAAAGTGGTTCATGTATGCGGTAATTTTTAGGAAATAATTGTGATATTTCTGGATTTTCCAATTAGAATGAAATATAAGAGTGATCAAGCTGAGCTGAGTCTTCGAGCTAGTCTCGGGAAATCGGCCACCTATGTCCCAAAGGTAAGGAGTGATGATCGGCCAAATTGGGGAATTCCCAATCCACGAAAATTTTGAAAACCCTTCAAATAGTTATTAATATTACACTGAAAGAATAAAGGTATAATAACTATGACACATTTATTTATTATTAATTACAATACAGAGTAAATTTATTTTCTTATTTTGGGTCCAAGTCTAAACCGGGTGACACAGACCATTTGGCTAGATTTTTGCAGCGACAGACCAAAGCCTCTGTTGGGTATCGAACCCAAAACCCTCACGTTGATAGGCAAGCACGCTACCAACTTTCCTACCGGGACGCTTAACAATTTAAATTAACAAATTTAAATTTTGTTCCATACAAAATGTGTACGTAGTGTGACGTTTTATTATTCTAACTCTATGTCTATATTCCTGAAGATGTTATCCAGCGGATCACGAAATATTGAATAAATAAATAAAGAATTAAATTCAAAAAACAAATTTATTAATAACACAAATTTGTGATAAAAAAAAGTTCAACATAATATCAAAAAATATATAAAAAAAATATTTTGTAAAATATTCTTCATAGATTAAAAGAAAATATTTCATTATCCTTAGAATGTTTTTCATTGAGTTTTTTTTTATAAATGTTATTTGAAATATTTCATTGTTATTATGAAGTGTTTCATAGATTTTATGAAATTAAAATAAATGCGCGCTACCGGGATAAAAAAAAGTGTATTTCTGTTTTAAAAAAAACGTTTGTTTCATGAAATTTTCTTCATAATCTCAACATTTCTTTTTTCGTACACACGTTTTTCATTGAGTTTTTTTAGAAATATCTTCATAGATTTAATGAAAAAAATTGCATTTTTATGAGGAAGTGTTTCATAGATTTCATGTAACTATTTCATAAAAAATTTGTTAATGTTAAATATATTTGTTTCTTCACTGGTAGGGGGATTTTTGTACTATTTTGAAAACAAAACATGTACTGATTCTTTAGTCTATACCTCGTGAACTATACAAAACATTGCCTGTGCAAGTTTTTAGCTAACATTAAAAATACAACAACATCTTACTCAAAATAACAAAACTGCAAAGAAAATGTAAATCGTAAAATTTTGGTTGTCTCAAGTGGTTCACGATTTTGAAGTTGGAAAATGTGCTACTGTGTAATAAGATTTAAGTATTCAGAGTATTTTTAGGTTATAGACAGTAGTATGACCAAGTAGGTTTCGAGGGTTTACTTCAAAGATCTAGAGCGAAATACAGTACGAGGGCTACCTTTTCACTGATCTCTCAACGACATGGCTCAATATTCACCTTATATGGGATATACGAGAGAACTGCAGAGCTGGCGTGGTAGTTAAATTCGGGACTACCTTACAGATTCCAGGAAAACTGGACTACGTACGTCTAAATACTTCACGCCATTTGAAACCCCAACAACATGATAGAGTCCATGGTGGGCGTCTGCCCGGGGATACATTCAATCCAGACGGATCTAGTTTGCCTAGATAAGAAACGTTTTCACACAATCCTTCCGCTATCAAAACCCGCTGTCACATTTGTTATGAACCTCACAACTAGAGTTTTAGCACGGGAATTCCCAGGACTCATTTCATTTCTAGGAAGCACAGTAATTATGAGTTTTAATGCAGTTTAAAGAATATTTAGAAAAATAGAATTTTTCATAAATTTAAAAAGAATATATCGAGGGCTTATATCCAATAACCTCTATCTACATTTTGACCAAATTTTTTTTTTATGCCAAACTCATCACTGACCCCATCTGCATCTACTGTAAAAATTTCAATTGAAAAAACCTATTTTTAGTACTATATATGCTGTATGTTATCATTTGTCTATCTACAAAGATACTTGTTTATGAATTTTATAAAGGCAAAACCCTCTATCTACATCATATAATTGTTTCGTTTTATTTAATTTCAGGCTATTTTTTAGTTAAATTAATAGTACTGTTTTGAAATTTACCACTTTCCCTCGAATTAAAATCTAACTGACCTATTGTCTTTCTGTCATTTTTGACATATGTCAGATTTTATTCCAAAAGATTAAAAGCAATTGTTTTTTCGTAGTGAGAAATTGATTTTATACTTTCTTTTGAGATTGTTATTGGGTGATTCCAGAATTTGAGCGTGGGTAAGTAATGTACACACTTACATCGATTACATTGATTGTTATGGTTGAAGGTTTAAAAATATGGCTACTTGTAACTCCTTACAACGTATTGCATATGATTACGTATCTTCAAATGACGAAGATAGTGAGGGCGTATTTATTACAGGTTCGTAACTGCAAGTAATATGAAACTACATGAAAGTATGTGCCTAATAATTACTCAAATTTACTCCAAAATTTTAACCAGATTCCGAAAACGAAAACGTTATCGGAATCTGTGTAGGGTGCAAATGTTAGAACAGGTCCTGCCATTTTTCCATCCCCAACATTTCTTGTGAACATATCTACCCCCTATCTCCCACCTTTTTGTGGATCCCCATACAAAAACCGTACAAACTTAATTTTAAAATAAGGCAATACCCTCTATCTACATATTATTTTCCTACGCAATGATTTCATTTGTGAGTCAATACCCTCTATCTACCAAAGAAGCTAAAATAACTCGAATTTCAACAAAATTTTTAGTTAGGGTGTTTGTAAGACACATTTTGTTAATATTGTGGAAGATGAGTTCATTAAAATTGTTGCTAATTTGCGAATAAAACAGTTTTTTGGCTTTCCTGAAAAATTGTGTTTTTGTAGATAGAGGTTATTGAATATAAGCCCTCGATATGAAATCGATATAATTGTACATAGGCGACAGATATACAGCTTTAACCCGACCTGCACCTACTTTCCACTCATCCAACTGCAACTCAGAGATACTGGTACAGAGGACCAAAGTCAGCCTCGAACGTTTGCCAGAGCGTCAATTTCTATCTTCGTATACGGCCGCAGACTGATCATAAAACGTATAGCCGTGTTAGTTGTAGTGTAATGGCTACTCATTTAATTAATAAATAGTACAAAAAAATATATTTCTCTTTTTGCCTCTCTCGCGATTTTTCTCATTTTTTTCTTTCATTTAAACTTTCGCACAAAATTAAACTTGTATAAAACTCAGAGACTAAAAATATATTCAAAATAATTCTCGCGCAAGTAATTATTACGAACGAGAGTTATGTTTGATTATCATTCGTGAGAGAGAGGAATGCTGTTACTGTCGTACTTTCGTTCATACAAATTTCTCGCGAATGTAGTTATTATGAACGAATGTTATGTTTGATTATCATTCGTGAGAGAGAGGAATGCTGTTACTGTCGTACTTTCGTTCATACAAATTTTTTTCACGCGAATTATTTTAGACTCTGAGTGTGAGTGACTGAAAGAGAGATACAAATTCAAATACCTCGCGTGTCAAGCTGGTATTGTCCGACTCTTATCTTGAGCATAAAAACGAAAACACATCTCGTAAAAGCGAGAATATCCTTACTTTGCTCGGGAACTTTTTAACGCTCAGGATGGTATTGTCGGACCCTGAAGTTATTGCGCACTCGGGATGGGTCAGTCAGCGAAGAAAAATAAAAACGAAACCACCTGTCGTAAAGCGAGAATATCCTTACTTTGCTCGGGAACTTTTTTAACGCTCAGGACTCAGAAGTATCTTGAGCACACGGGATGGGTCAGCCAACGAAGAAAAATAAAAACGAAAACACCTCTCGTAAAGCGAGAATATCCTTACTTTGCTCGGGAACTTTTTTAACGCTCAGGATGGTATTGTCCGACTCTGAAGTTATTGAACGCTCGGGATGGTTCTGTGGGGCTTTGGCTTTGTATCTCACAAACCTGACGACTTTAGATGTTTCCATCGCAATCATTGGAAGTTTGCTATTTCTTTTGATCAACTGTTTCCATCCCCGATCTTTTCAGTATCCAGGTTATGTCATTTTTACTGGAAACCGTTTTTCCAATCCAAAGTCGTCCACCGACTACATCTCCTTACATTTTGGTAACGCTGTTTATTCTTGGCAATGTCCGCACGTTCTCCCATGACCAATGAAGTGTATCGCCCTACTCAACTGTTGGCAACAGCATTAATGAGGTCCTTTAATTTTTGTTTTCATACTTTTAAGGATATAAGACATGCCATCCAATCCTCCACATTACCTTTCCCAAGCGGAAATTGTGGAAATTCTTTGTCACACAAACAAATTCAAATAAAGACAAAGGTGAAGGAGAAGGAGAAGGCAGTCAGTCCTCAGGTCCCTCTTGTGAATCAATAAAGATTTTTATGTTAATTATACAGAACAACAACAACAACAATCCTCTATATAACCATATACAGCATAACACGCGTCAGCCAGGCAACACATGCATTATGTATGTGAATGTATGGCCGAAATGTGTACATACACATATACATATATACGTTCTTATGTATGTATGGCACTATGTAAACACCAGGTAAATAACGTGTTTTATTACAGCCAACAACGAACGATCTGAAGTCAAAAGTCTGAAGCAAACAACAACACAAAAGTGGTTTCGGCCAAAAACAGAAAAATGTACAGCTAACATATGACACCGACAAAAAAAAACATTTTTGCCGTTTGTCACGTTTTTCGTTTGGGGCCGCCGCACTTGGTAAGCGACGACGCGAAATATGTATGTGACCGTGTCTGGGCCGGAATGTCTTATGACTCAAAAGTCGGTTTGTATTCCAAAAGGAAAGCCCGTTACTGCCGCTGTTTGTTAGCGCGGCTTATTGCGTGTCGGAAAACGGTTAAGCGGAAGGACATTCCGACTGCACCAACGTATTTTTAGGAGCATTTTCATGTCAGTTCTGTTCGGTCTAGTGGGTATGCCGGCTCTTGGAGCTAATTTGCATAATATGCCTTATTTGCCGTTATTGGCCAAAAAGGATACAGCCTTCCTTTTTTTTATATTCCAAGCGGAAGTTAATACTTTCATATGAAAATTACCTTAATATTTTTGCATTTTATTTGTTGCTGGCTGGAAGGAAGTTTGCAAAACGTAAAAAAACTCAACGGAACTCAACCCTTTTTTCCCGTACCCCTGGGTGTGATTCATTTTGAGAAAATATTTTATGGGGTTTTTGGACTTTAGTTCTGTGGGTTTATAAATATTTCAGTACAGCCAAGCCAATGCCATTTTGTTCTTCTTGTGCAATCTATGTGTGCGTCGCTTCGAAGTATTGAACAAAGAAAAGCAATGAATAAATTGTTTATTGTTAATAAATACGATGACAGTCCGTGACCAGCTGGGTGACATCAAATAATTACTCATTGTCTCGATAAAATTACAATTGCGTCTTGGCTAGTCCAAAGCTTCGCCTCTCTTTGCATTCTACAAGTCTTCAGGGATATTATGACCCACCTTAAATAAAAAAAAATAATCTTGGGTTTGCTAATGTTGCAAATAACAATTTTAATGTTTTTTTTTTGACGGCCAACACTCAGGGGATGCCCCCTATAAATGCAATGCAATAAATGAAGGAGGAAAGAGGGAGTAGTGTTTGTCGGCTAAAGAACGAATTTTCTCTATAGTGCGTCGTCCGGTCAACCGGCCATTTGAGAATGAACGGATGAGAGACCCTGGATAGCCGTGTATTCCGACTAAATGTTCTAACATCAGGGACCACTCGACGGATATCTGACGAACAGATACCGTTAAAATATCTATAGAACAGCGATATACAACCCACATTCCGACGATGCTGAAGGGAGACAATAGAGTTGGATACCCAAAAGTGCCATCCGGGACCGGAGTTTTGTTTACATTGAAAATTTTTAAAAATTCCGAAAAAAGGGGAAACTCCTTTTTTTGGAGCCCCAACAAATGTTATATCACGGCGCTGTAGCGCTCACCGTTAAACGAACCAAAAAACGTGGGTCCATTATGCCCCCAACTCTAAACTGTCATACGGTTAGGATGCATTGGCATCCCGGGGGTGCAGGTTTTCCCATGCCCAGATGCGGCACTTTTGCCTGTTAACATAACCGCCGAGATAAAAATTAAGCTTCGCCAGATTTTTTTCCAGCAAAATTTATTGAAAATACTCGTGTGTTGACCGTCATTCAATCTGCCCAAAAAAATATTAAAATTAATTCTATGATAGGAAGAACTTTTCTGGGGAAAGATAGTCTGCAATTTCGGATTTTTTTTTAAAATAAGTGAATATACAAATTGTATCGTGCAGAGTTCACTGATTTGACAGAAGCTTCCCGCCCCCATTCTTCATGGAATGTAATTTTTAACACATGAACGTCATAAAGGGTGTTTTTTTAGGCGTGTGGTTTTCAAGATGAAATAAAATGGTATGGCCAAAAATTTATATTTATTGTAACGATAAGGGCTTGCCATTATGTTTTGAAAAATGATTTCGGTCAAGTGGCCGACGCGGCTGTCTCAAATAAATCCAAGCCGAGAGGCCTAATTTTCGACCACCTTCTGCAGTATTTGGGGCCGTATGTCAGCAAAAACGCGTCAGGCTTATCTGCGTAGACAAGCGACTTCGCATAATTCCACAAAAAATAGTCAAACGGTGTTACATCGCACGATCTTGCAGGCCGACGACGCGAGATAATGCGCTCTCCAAAAGTTTCCTTCAATAAATGGACTGTATGGCATACAGAGCCGTCTTGTTGGAACCAAAGGTCGTTCACCTCAACATTCTCCAATTCAGGCAGGAAAACATCATAATCATGGCTGCATAGCGTCCCCCATTGACTCTGACATTATGAACGGCTTTATTTTTGAAGAAGTATGGACCAATGCCCATAGAGCACACAACAGTGACTTTTTCAAGATGTAATGGCGTCTCAACAATGGCTTGTGAATTTTCATTTCTCCAAATGCGACAATTTTCTTTGTTAACATAACCATTCAACCAAAAGAGAGCATCTCCGCTGAACAACATTTGCTCTGTTGAAAATCGGGATCGGTGGCCATTATTTTGGTAATAAATTTACACGATTTGCAAACGTTGTTTCCGTTGTATTCATTATGAAATGGCAAACCCAACTAAGCATAAATCAAGTGACAACGGTCAAAAAGGCCAACTCCGAAAAAAGTGTGCCAGATTGAAAACCACACGCTGAAAAAATGGTAATTTTAACAAATTTCAGCAAACAATTTCGCATCAAACATATATATATTTTTCCATACCACAAATATAAACTTGTTTGTAGGTGAAAAATATCAAATGTAGATGTATGCATTTTTGACTTACTTTTTATTTTTTTCAATTTGTGAATTTCTATATAACAATCCATCTCATTCTCTTGGTATTGCTTTTATTTTAAAGAGCGTAAATGCAGAAAAAATTACGAAAACTCCTGCAAATACAGACTTATTCACACTCAAATGTTGTACTTTGTTGAATTTATTAAGTTCGTTGTCTGTTTTTCCCAAACACGCTATTGCTTATACACAAATATGTAATACTAATAGCAAACGAGTTATATTTACATCCAAATAAGCTTTGTGTAGAAGGAAATAAGCTTTACTTGCTTTTTAATTTTAAAATTTTTAATAAATTGAAAAAAAAACACACACATTGGCCTACTAATTAATATTTTCAAATGTTTTCAATCGGTCACTGTCACACATTCCGCGATCGACATTGAATTTTTCCACTTGAATTCCATTCCGGTTTATTACAGCAAGACAAGAAAATGAAACATCATTTATGTAACTTTTCAACAACAACAAGAAACACAATAAATATTTCATTATCAAATTGTTCGAATGACTACAAAAAAAAATAATAATCATAGTAAAGAGTGGACAGGTGGTGGAGGGGAGGGGTGTAAGTCTTAACTAAACACAAATTGACATTACAAACAAACTAAAAGTCATTTTGCTTATTTGTGACAAATAACACCTTTTTGATGACCATTCAAACACACAAAATAACAACTAAATGTCGCTAAAACCAAAGAAGGCAAATAAAAAAAACAAGACAATAAAGAAAACGAAATTGAAAGCCGGCTGCAAAGAAACAACGCACAGCAACCCGTTATAAGTAATCGGTGTGTCAAGTTTTTTTTTTTTTTTTTTTTTTTGTTACCCAAAGACAACAAAACGCTCGCAGAAGATAATGGGGTGGCCACAAAAAGCCACATCCAAAGACACCTACTTGCCCGTGTATCATAACGATTTTCTGTGATTACTACATGAAGCGTGTCCGTCCATCGGAGCGTCTCTGACTTTGTGCGGTAAATTGATCGGGGGGGGGGGGGGGGGGGGGGGGGGGAAACAAAAGCAAATGGCCACAAACAGTGTTTGAACTGTGGAGAGGAAAAACAGAAATTACAGACAACTGTTACCACAGACAGCCCCATAAGCACAAACGATGTATGGACGGCTGACGTTTGGCGTTGGATGATTCATCTGCAATAAAAACAGAAACTGCAGAAACTCCGCAAATGTATTTGTAAGCTACAAACAGAAATAAAGTCGCGCGTATTTTTGTTAATTGATGGATTTACGAGTCAAAGAGTTGCTAATATGAGTATGCACTCAAGGATGGCCAATTTTGATCCCTTACACAAATGACAAAGCTACATGTGTGTACGTGTGTCATATTTAGTATGGCTGATGATGTCTGACCATTTCCGTTGCGTGTCATGATGCATGACGTCTTCAATTCCGTAACATTGAAATGCATGCGGCGATGTTGTCCCCAATTGAGGGCTCTTCTTGTGGAACTGGTGGCCGTTGTCGTTCGGTAATCAGACTTTATGGTTATTTTATTACAATCAATTACAACAACGAATCATTGAAAACTTAAAGTCAATGGCAATTTACAAAGATTAAGATAAATGCAACGTGGCGAGATGCATGGGAATGACCCAAGCCAGGGTTGGTCAACCGTTTACCCCCTTTACAGTGGCATCACGGAAGCAAATCCGAAGAAACAAACTAAAGTAGACACCAGAAGGGGTTTTTCCCAGTCTTCCAGACAGTCCGGAACATTCCGAAGACAAAGAACGATTGAAGTTGCATTCTACACGTATCTAATGTTATGAACATTTCTTTACAGCTCAAGTCACGCGTGATTCATTGCCAGCTCACACGTACTTCGTAACATGTGTCAAAGTGAAAAATGTTCAGCTGATTCTATTCAATTTAATCAGGAATCGACTTACAACCGAACAAGGCTTGAATTCGTGCTCTGGGAAAACTGTGTGTCCTATGTTATAGCCTAGATGGACGAGCGTTAATGTGCATTAGCAGACTTTATTCTAATTAACTAGTGAATTATCCCTTTCCAAGTGCATTAACTCTAACGTAAATGCAGAAAATCGAACTGAATTTATACTGCATTTCAGGTATTTCAATGTGGCAACACAATCATAATCAACCGCTGTAGTCGCAATCAATCGCTGTTGTTAAATCAGCTGTTGACAAGTTCTTTGCCATTGAGTTATTTTAGTAATTTCAACTTTCCTTTTCAATAAATAGTGCTTTTTCACCAACAGCACAGCTGCTAATCGTACTTTCATCCTTATATTCATATCATATCGATGTAAATGCCAAAAAAAAAATATATTGGCAAACATTTGTGTAGAAACAGCTGTTTACCAAATGCAGTTTATTTAATTTAATTTAAATTTGCATTAGTGAAGTTTTAATTCAAATTAACACTGTCGCCTGCCTACGCTATTAGCTTTGAGTAAATGCCCGAAATCAGTTAGAGTGCATTTATACAGAATTTAGCTATTTCAATATGGCAACACAGTCACAATCAATCGCTGTTGTTAAATCAGCTGTTGTCAAATTGTTTGCCATTCTGTCGAATTCTGTTAAAATCTGTTTAAAGACAGCATTGTTTTTTTTTTATCAAAACTAAATATATATGTATATTACTATCGAAAATCGCATTTATTGTTGTTTTAAGGTTCCCAAGAGAAAGAAGCGTAGGGTGGATGGCGATGATTCTGCTAGAGCAGTTGGTCACAACCAGCGCTACCACTTTACTACAATTGTAGTAGATCTACTACTTTTTCTTCATCCTTAAATTTATGTACGTACATTTTGATTTTGCTACATTTTGTGTACATTCGTGAAATAACAAAAAAAAATCCCGTTATGAATTAGGGCTAGGTAAATTTTTGACAACAGGCTGGAAATATTTGACAACCACAAAACAAACACCAGCGCCGAAGAAGATTGCATAGCACAGACCGAATTGCTGCCGTTGTCGATATATTTTGTGCGGCGGGTTGCCGCCGGTATTTTTCAGTTTATGAATTTCATAAAAAAAGTCTCAATCGATTTAAATAAAATAAATAATTTTTTATTTAAAAAATCAACTAATTGAATCAAGGCACAGTTTTCCACAAGACACTATTTTCCAGTGTTTGAAAATCTGCTACATTTTAACAAAAAAATGTAGCAGATTTGCTACATTTTCTTCGCCACAAAGTGGTAGCACTGGTCACAACCAAACAGCTGTTTACTAAATGCAAAAACTCTCGTCGGTCAGGGTAAAAATTTTAAAACTGCATTAGTGAGCTTTTAATGTTTATTAACGCTTGCGTCTGTCTACGGTATTACGTTTGTCATATTTCCTGATCTCATTTTGGCTCAATGTATACGTCAGATTTTGCGAATTTGGTCCGAAATGCCCCCGGAGGCTGTTTATGAGGGGTGAACGGCCAGAACGCCCAGAGCACATAAGGCCTATGACCACTTTTCGTACGGTCACAAGGCTCGATTTCCATTTGGGCTTTCAAGAGCTGAAAAATTAATTTTTTGGTGCAATTTATGGGCCGATTTTCAGGGACAAAAATTCAAGAATTGGTCTTGGTTGGCATGTGATTTCAACAGGACGGTGCCGCACTGTAAGCAATAGTGAGAAGCGACCAATTAATCTCACGTTTTGACACTGTCAATTCACTTAGGCAAGATGTCGATAAGTACTTTCCTGTAGGCGTCGATAAGTACTTATATTGATTTGATGGTTAATAAATTTAAAAAAAAAAGTCATTGGCCTACTAATTAATGTTTCATACTGGTTCTATTCAGAACAATCTCCTCGAATTAAGGAGTGTAATGCTAGCGTTGCTGATACTTGACCTACCCAAACACAAAAATCTCTCTGGAATGTGAAAACACTTTTCGATTTTGAGTCCTGAATACAAATCGGTTTACGAATTTGTGCAACAATATAGAAAATTTAAAAAAACGCTTATTTTGGCATATGTTGAAGATTCATGCCGTCTATGAGGGTCTGTCGATCTCAACCAGTTCCGAAGGTAATGAATCAGTTATTCTTACTTAGGTTGACTTTGGCTTTGGCCTCTTTATTAAATGATTGGCTGCTTGGCTTCTCAATTCAATTTAAATTTAAATTTTTCAGTTCATCTTTATTTCATTTGTTATTTACACAATTCTATTTTGTTATGGGATCTTATCAGTATAGATATTACTACAAATAGGTTTTAGTTGGCTGCTCCAGTTCGTGATACCATGGATCTTCATGTCTTATTCGACTTGGTCCCTCCACCGGAGTCCCTGTCTGCGTCTTCCGTTGTTGTTGTCGTTCAACGCCTTTCTGGCTGCATATTTTCGTTAAATCATTAATCATCCAAACAAAAAATAAGCAAAATACCAAACTGCGACTGAAGGCACTTGTGTGCACAAATTTTATTAAACTTTCAGAATCCGTTTGGAAACTAACAGCCTGTTTTTATAAAACGAATGGGTCTTACCATACAATTGAATTTGCTATATCTTTGTGAGTATACATTTTTAATATATTGAAATCAAGGACGTTGCACAATTTTCTATCGATTTTATTTAAAAGCGAGTTTCGAAAAAATGGCCCGGCAAGGGTTCGATATATTGTGATAACTCGGAAATTAAACATTAAACTGAGAAAAACCGATTGCATTTTGAATCCCTAACGACGATGTAAGTCAGCATTAGCCTTACTGAAAGTCTCAAACTCCTAATGTTGTCTTCAATCTGCATCTTTCTCTGAAGTGATACATGTTGAAGAAAACAGATTTACATTCAGAGCTTTGAAATCTTATAAATTTTGATAAGATTTGATCTCATTTATCATGTCCTTGCTTAGTGTTATGGAAATGAATTAGTTTTTTTTCGAACAACAATAAAAGAATAACTACCGGTTTTCATAAAAAGAATTCGCCCATTTTTTGTGCATCTTCAAAATAGGAAGCGTATTAAAATTGTTTTTCAAAGTCATTCAATTCGGGTTTTTAGATATACAGGCCGATTTAAATACACTTTTTTTGAAATTAAAAAATAAAGAAAGAAATAACATTTTAATTGGCATTTTAGTGGTTTATTTGAAAGAGCAAACGTTCTCATTATTTATGAAACGCGATTTCGTTCGTGTAGGTCCCTGGGCTGACTTTGCTTTCCGGAACCATATTACGAATGTGGATTCATTTCATTCCACCGAGTCCTTTCCTGTTTGACCAGCTTTCGAGCAGGAAAAAGCGGACACCGTAAAAATATCATTTGCTTCAAAAAGAAACCTCTGTATGAAACACCCGGTGCAAGTCTTCAACTATTAAATTATTCGATTAATCAATCTTTTTCAATTACTCGTATTCGATTTGGTGTTGACCTTTTGTATGCCCAGTGACGACTCAACGCCAACATTCATAGTTGTTTGACCCAATTGTTTCAAATGATTCCTGGGAACACCTGTGCATGTTTCACAGGTCAGTTACTGTTGCTTCTATTTACCTTTCTCTATGCGTAGTTTTCTCTCACACTCCACACTCCACAGTTTGGAGTTTTCGTTTTTTTTTGGGGGGGGAAATACAGAATGCCATGACAACAATAACCACCTTGACCTCAATACGGAAACGGAACTGCGTTGTATTTATCGATAACGTCACATTCGTCATAGCCTCCCCACCCCTCCCATCCCCAGCCATCAGTCACAGTCCCACATTCCATTTGAAATATTGTTGTAAAATAAATATTCAAAAACTGTAACATTTGACGTTATATTTATGCATTTTTTGTGTGTGTGGCTTTTGTTGTTTCTGTGTCGTCGTCGTCTTGTACTAATTATAAAAACAAACACGCGACTTTTTAATTCAAAATAACAGCAACAAAACAGCGGCTGTCAACTGGGAGATTTAAATAAAACATCAGGGCTTGCGTTATTGTTTCGCGTTCGTATTTGGTTTGCATGTTAAACTGTTCATTCCAAAACCTGTTCTCGAAATTCATTAAATATGCCATACGATGGCTTGATCGGGAGGTTTGGATTTCATATTCAATTTTTTTTTATTCTGCTCATTTGCTTGGCTTGGTGTTGTGTCAATTTTTTCCTTCATAAATCTTTAAATTCCAAAAGAAACAAACATCAAATCGTTCTGAATGGTTTGTGAGCTTTTTTCATATTTGTTCTTCACTTTTTGTTTTATTTTCATTTCTTTTTCTATAGTTTAGTTTGAGTGGTAATTTTTTTTATTTTTATTAGAAAAAACAATAATCAGAAAGTTAATTGGGTCAAAACAGAACTTCAACTTTCTTCCAAGCGCGTTTTACGATTCTTCAGGTTTTCTTTTTGTACTCAAATTCAACATAAACTCAATTTCACTTTTTTTTCAATATTAATCACCGGGTAATTTGAATGGTTTTTTTTCTGTTTTTCGTAAACAATGATAAGAATTGTAATTGGGAAAATGCTAAAGAAATGAAAATAACAAAGAAATTCCGAAATTTGTTTTTGTGACGTTTTAGAGAAAAAGTGCTGATATCGTCAAACAAAACAATGATGTAAGAAAACAATCTAAGAAAACAATTAATTTCGTAACTCCCCAACTCCGCAACGTTCAGTTAACGTTGTCTTATATACAAATGATATCCAAATTGTATGCTGGTCTTTGGCTAAAATTATTTACAATACTCGCAATAACGATAAGTTTTAGGGGGGAAACTGCTGACATCGTCTGTCTGTGATGGGAATACCCGTAAACAAAGTGGTCTATTGAATCGAAGAACTGCAATCCCTTCCACAGTGGGGTAACTCGAAATAAATCTGCCATTTGGAATTGCTTGATGCGATTGGATTGCAATACCACACACTGGCTGAATGTTGTTCAAGCTATGTATGGCCAGAAGATGGGTCTAACCAGTCCAATGTTGAAAAACTGCGTTCTCAACAAAATTTTTTCAACAAATTTTTTTTTTCAAGGAAAAATTTTTTTTTCAACAAAATTTTTTTTTTCAACAAAACTTTTTTTTGAACAAAATTTTTTTTTTTCAGGAAAAAATTTTTTTTTCAACAAAATTTTTTTTTTCATCAAAATTTTTTTTTACCACAAAAATGTTTTTTTTCAACAAAATGTTTTTTCCATATTTCAACAGGCGCCATAGGCGCATTACAACTTACTAGTTAGACAATAATTGGACAACACAGACAACACAAAAGTACATAAGAAACAAATTTAAATTTTAGTTAACTGCCTGTTTCCATAAAACGAATATGTTCAATATTGAAAGCGTTATGAAATGGGTTTCAGACTTTATTCAATTCTGGTTTTCAGACATACGTTTGATATTGACATATGGAACACAATTTCAAAAGAATAAGCTCTCATTTTATTGCGCCTTCAATTTTGACAATTTGTAACGAATGAACAAATTCGTTTTATGGAAACAGGCAGTTAACTGAGACTTTCGTGTTACAAAAACCTATAGTTTAACGAAACGAAAGACCCAGTGAGATATGTGAATTTTAAATGTTTTCTTATCTTATTTCAGTTAATTGGTTATAACCAAACTATTTAAAGTGCCATTTCGATCAAGTAAATATAATTACTATGTAAACCGAATTGTTCAAAAATCTGCTAAATATATCAGAACGATAACTTCAATCAGAAAAATGTTATGGTCATTGGATCTTGAAAAAAATCGATTTTTTTCTATAAAAGAAAACTTTTGGTTAAAAAAACTGATTTTTTCTTAAATACAAAACATTTTTTTGGTTTTTCTAAAACATATCTAAACGTAGACAAGTTTAACAAAAAGAAAATCTAGGGTTACCCCTACAATTTATCCACCAGTCGTCATCGCCCCCCAAAGCTGGCAATTTTTGTTTCAGCAACTTCCCAGTTTAGACCACAATTTCTCAAATAGCAAAGCAAAACTTGTCAAAGTATAGCCTGATGTTGTTGTGTCGATGTCTCCTTAACAATTTTCATATATCAGCTCAGCGTATCTCTAGAATTGCGGAAATTACAGCAAATTTACTAAAAAATCCCAATTTTTGAGATTTTTCCCATCGCTTTTAGGAATTCTAGGATTCCTTTGATTGAAGTCCTACATTTTCTTAAGTTTTTCCGGTTTCTAATACCAAGCCCAATATGTCAGCGTATCTCTAGAATTGCGGAAATTACAGCAAATTTACTAAATATCCTAATTTTTGAGATTTTTCCCATCGCTTTTAGGAATTCCAAGATTCCTTTGATTGAAGTCCTAAATGTTCTTTAGTTTTTTCGATTTCTAATACCAAGCCCAATATGTCAATTGACAAAGATTTCATTGAACAATGACGTTTTACATTTTCACAAAAAAACACCGAAAAACGATAAAAAAAAAACTTTTATAAGTTTTAAAATTCCATGAAAGTGTAGGTCACTAATGGTGCAGTTTGTAAGAGGTAAAATTCTACTTACTTATTTCCTCTAATATTCCATGAAGGAACAGACGGGGACATCTCTCGAATCAGTGAGTTGTGCACGGTATAATTTGTATACTGCCCAGGACCTTCTGGTGTAAGACGGCTCCGAAAGGCTAATGCTATTTCTAGAGAAGTCTTACATGGTTTCTTACACGTAAAGTCGACAGTGATAGTCGCACACCCTACCTATCACACACCACAGCGGTCCAAAAATTATAAGTAATTTGGAAAAAAAAAATATTGATTTTACTCTTGCCATTTCAAAGTTATGGCCGTCAAAATATTGAAACAACTGAACCATTCGATAATTTGAGTAGCGATAAACCAACTAAAGAATCACTTGTTACAATGGTTTAAGGGTCCTTCTCTGGAATGTAATAAGCCCCCACTTTTTAACGGTTTCCATTCAGAAGTTCTGAAGAGTCTTTGTTTTTTAGGAAAATAAAATAAAGCCCCAAAAACAATATTTAGTGCTTTACTTTATTTTGAACATTGGAGAGTTATTGCATTTAAAATAACGTCCCTCTTAAAAAAATGCAAACAATTTTTGTTGTTTTTCCTTTACTAATATTTGGGGCCTAATTTCATTTTCACTTTGGGGCTTTAATTTCATCCCGCCCGATATACCATTTGTTTACTGGTATTTGGCTAAAATGACTTCCACTTACTTGGATGCATTTCTCACAGTAGTCGTAATGTTAATACTTTTTCTCATTCTGTCAGTGGCTGAGTCGGCCTGTCCGCCTGTTTTCGAATTTGTGTGTGTGTGTGTTTACGGTTATTTTCCAAACCGCGGGCCTCCCTCATACCACAAGACCTTCCAACCACGAAAATCTATATAAAACCTTAATGATGGTTTATATCTGATCCATCGCTCCGTGAGTTGTGTTTGCGGTTTTAAATCTATGTTTTTTTTTTGTTTGTTTGTTTTGCATTCTCTCTTTTACAAAACTGCGGTTTGCCAGCTCTCTTTAAATCTATAACAATAATATTTTTATTTGGATTTTCTTTCCATGCCAATTGCGGGTCTTAGGGGGGGCCTATGGGCACGGGTATGGGTGGCGACATTTGCCGACAACGTTGCGGTGAAGGGTTTATGACTGAGTTTGGGCTTTTGTATTGTGTTTGTTTTATAAAAATGACATTGAAGTTTTGAATTTCAAGAAACAATAAAAAAAAAAATACGAAAAAAATGTTGCAAAACAACATCTTGTTTTTATTTCACGTCTTATTGTAATAAAACTACTTGCAGAAGGATGTTATTGTCAAGATTAAAACGAAGAGTACAGAAAAAAAGGGGGTCGCAGCAAACGAGTGTAATGGAATTTTTTATTTTAGGCGGCACACACATTTCACATCGACCACAAAAAATTGTAATTGTTTCGTAAATGTTGGTATTTTACAAAATACAAAATAATATGATTACTGATTACTAATATAACGAAATACAACATCGATACAATGAAATGTTGCAATCGATTATTCCCAATGAAATATTTCATTAGATCCATGACAAACGGTCAATGATTTAATTCAATAAAATAAAAATAAATTCGATTAACAAAATTTGTATTATATCAATGAGAATTTCATTATTTCATTATATAAATGAAAATTTCATTATATCAATGAATGTTATACATTTCATCGATGAAACCTCCACATGAAAAACTATGAAATTATTCTTCCAATAACTACGAAAGGTATTAGGATTAGGAAAGGTTTGAAAGTAGTGATTGCTGTAAACACGGTCCATGATCAAATTATATCGAACACAGCTCACTGATTCTAGAGAAGTTCACCGTCTGTTCCTTCGCGGAATGTTAAGGGAAGGAAGTAAAGTAGGTTATATTCACAAAAGTTACTTTTCTTCTCAATGCCATCAAAAATAATTATTCTATTTGTTAAAAGTTCTCCTTGACAGTGGTACCCAAAATGGTAGTATGTATTTTTTTTTTTTTATAAAAAAAAAAAGTACTGACAAGTTTCCCTTAATAGTGGAACTTCTTTTAAATCTGTGAGCAGTGGACGATGGAATTTCAGTTGAATCAAATTTGTATTTGAATAACAATTGCCTCAACTACTCAGAATTTTTAGCATTTTTAAATGGGCATGCCGGGAGGAAACCCATCAAAGACTGAAGAAAACTTTTTTCTTTCCAGCCATGAAACAAAGAATTATATTTGATCGTTGCTCGCCGGCAGTTTCTTTTGTGTTTAACGTTTTGAAAGTTTGGCGTTAACATGCAACCCTGTTGATGTTTAACAATTTGAAAAAATTATAATAATAAGTTGGGTTATGTTTTTCTAATCATATTTTTTTATACACATATTCAGATCATTTTACATATTAGAATGACCACAATTAATGGTATTTGGAAAACTTTTCAAAGAAGCGATGACAAGTCTTTAGTTTCGTACTAGAAGCAGATTTCTATCACAGGGAATCAAAATACCGAAGAAGAAATTTTTTTTTCCAATTAAATAAAATCGAGCCTCTAAATTGGCCGACAATCGTCACTGCTGTGTTGTTTACTTGCGATCGTTACCGGTTGCCATAGTTTCCATTCGCTCAAGTGATCTGAAATTATGTTTTTTTTCCCCCCGTTTTGCTTTGGAAATACATTCACTCGCTTCTCTATCCCAGTTGCTTGAAACGAGTACCTTGCGCATTTAAATACATTGTAATTTTGGTTTTGAACTTACATTTTGTGTGTGTTTGTTGCATTTGAATGTTTATTCATCGCTTCACTGATATTTTACGCGCGGGTTTTATTTTTGTGCATTTGTTTTATGGCCTTTCTGTTCCACCCCCTGCCACCAATGCGATTGTTTTTAGAGAAGAAAGCAGAAAGAAAAATACGTAAAATAACAATATGCACTGTGAAAAATTAACCAATGAAATTAACTGAAAAAAAGAGGTAATTAAATCTTAACCAACATCACATTAAGGAGCAAAGGGGGGAACTTTTCCCAAATCACTGATCCGAACCTAAACAAGATACCGAATCAGAAAATAAAAACACAGTTTTATTCTGGACCGGCGGTTGTCCACACCGGCAACTAAACATAGTGCAAGTAGTCTTACTAACGATGATGTTAATGTTGTTACGAACTCCCCAGACACAAATTCGACCCGCAATGGAACAAATACAGCTGAACAACGTAATGTCGTAGGCAAAAATATCCAGTTTGGAATTCAGAATACAATCGCGAAGTTCATTCACATACAACAGGAACAGTTTTGGACCCAAAATTTAGGCCTGGGATAAACTGGGCAGCAACGAAGGACATAAAAAAACAATTTTTTGGCCTATTTTTGGTTTGTTCAAAAGAGCAGACATTGCCATTATGCGATTTCCTTTGTGTGAAAGCCTCGACTCTCTTCGCCGAAGCCCAAACTGTCAACCGAATTTTCCAAGACCTTGTTGACGATTTCCGGCCTTATACAGCAATGCCTGGCTCGACATTCTCCTTAAGGGTCTGAATAAAGTCTGGCGGCATCAAATTGAAGCTCTGAGGTGAGCAATTGACATCGCCGGGATGACTGATTGTGGCGAGGGTTATGTGAGGGTTAATGTCTTCAAGATCCAGCCACAAAACACGGTTTATCATACGTCTAGAAGCTCACATTTAACCAAAATGTTACTCTCTGAGAATGCAACGATCTCATGCGGGTTTTCCTCTCCACATCAAATCCGATTCCTGAAAATCGTGTGTCTTCGATTGGTGCCGTCCTGGGCAGTGGAGTCCAGCCAAAATTGTCCATTCCGGACAAAATTTCGAAAATTGTATTTTTCATCCAATATTTCTTTATGAGACATTCTAAAGAAGTTCAATAACAGCTCAATTTAGCTAATACTGCCAACAAAGTTGTGAGGTATGTATTTGTGTTTCGCCGGAACAGCGTCTGCTATTTTTATGATCTCTAGTGTATGAATGGTGCTGACTTCGAGGGTATTGTTAATTTCATTAAGCCCAATTATGAACACATACAAAGAGATCATTAATTGTTGTTTCAGTTTTAAAATGAACTCTTCGAATTCCACCCAATGCTCGGTTATGTGGCGGTGATGGTATTTAAATTCGAACTATGTGAGTTAACACACAAAGTGTGGAAATTGTTCAAAAAAAAACAAACAAAAAACTAATAAACGTGGAGTTGAGGTTAAGTAACAAATATATTATAAAATAGATAAAATCAAACTCACATAAAATCTATGTTTCTTGCAAAAGAACTCAGTATAACCATTAAGACATTTTAGAAAAATCATCTCCCTGTTTATAAGAAAGAAATATAAGAAAGTTTTGGCGAAGAACCCACATCATTCTCTGCCACAAACAAGAAATTCCATTCCATCGTGCGTTCAAGTAATTGAAAATTCTATGAAAACTTCATGTGGTTTTTTGGTCTAGTAAATGGCAATCGTATGTACACGAGTATGTTGATGACGATGATGACACCATCCTAGTGTACCCAACCATTAGAGAGAAGGGTCGGTGGGGGGACAAAAAAGTCTTCCATTCCATTATTCTAAAAATAAATTGTAAAAATACGTTTCGGTCCACATTTCGAAGAACATATCGTTATTTTGACATGAAAATATGCGGCAGTTTTATTTTTTATTTTTTGAAGATCTTAAAAAATCGTACTCAAGTGTGCGCATAATTTAATGGTTTATTTTCTTTCATTTCGTTTGGGCGTTTTCCATTCAAATGTATGCGACTCTAGCATGGGTCAAGTCAAATGTTTAGAAATCAAGTGAGAATTACCAAACACGTAATTATGGCATCAATCATACTCATCTTTGGTAAAGAACTTCTTGGGTAATTTGTCAAGATTGCAGAGAATAATGTGGAGATTTTGGTGGCTTGGAAAAATTTATTTTAATTAGAGCATCTTTCTCTTTTACTGAAGCAGAGAGACTTTTTCTGTAGTAACCAATTCTTTGGCGAAGATTTGTTTTGGCAACAAACATTCCGACATTTCCTTTAGATAAAAAAAATTCTTTGCTTTGGAGATACTTTTTTTTTAGAAAATATCTCAGAGAAACTTCATCTGAATCAGAGCAGAACCTCTTTATATATTATATATTTTCCTAATTACAAGTTTTTCTCCATTAATCACAGAGAATTTATCTGTAGAAAAAATCTCTCACTCAATGAGAATTTTTCTTTAGGGAACATTTATCTTTAGAATCAGAAAGACAACTTTTACGGGTAATTTGTCAAGATTGAAGAGAATAATCTTGAGATTTTTTTGTTGGAAAAATGTATTTTTTTCTTTAGAAAATAATTCTTTAATTTAAATTCTTAAATTTTTTTCATTAAAACAAAGTCTTTCAAACTAAGATTTTTCAGGAAAATTTTCTCTAAATCTTTCTGAATAAATATTTCATTACGAAAAATCTCTCAGAGAGATAATTTTTCGTTAGGAAAATTTTTTTAAATCAGAGAGATTTACTTAGCAAAAATCTCTGTGATTTTTAGGAAAAATCTCTATGATAACACTGTGCAACAAATCGAGGGACTTTTTCTGGGGGGTGGGAAAATCCAAGTCAGGGTGATGGTACTAGGTCAGTATAGTAAAACCCTCAAAGGGTTTGGCATTCGTATGTGTCAGTTTTTTTTTATGACCTTTTTAATTTTTTCCTTATCTTGATGTTTTTTCGCTTAGTTGTAACATTTTGGCAAAAACGTAGTTTAACATAAATCGAGAACCACTTGTCCGATTTTGATGAAACAAACTCAAAAAAACTTAGAATTACAATTTCTTTAATCCGTTCATATAACGCCTAAAAATTAAAAAAAAAAAATTTTAAATTCATAAAATATCCAATCAAGATAAGGAAAAAATTAAAAAGGTCATAAAAAAAACTGACACATACGAATGCCAAACCCTTTGAGGGTTTTACTATACTGACCTAGTACCATCACCCTGACTTGGAATTTCTCACCCCCCAGATTGGCTGTTGTACTGTGTAATCGGAGAGATTTTTTTTGGGAAAAATCTCTGTGAGTTTCTCTATAGGAAAAAATTCTGTTGAGTTTTTCTTCAGGAAAAATCTCTGTGATTTTTTCTTCGGGAAAAATCTCTGTGATTTATTTTTCAGGAAAAATCACTGTTGAGTTTTTCTTCGGGAAAAATCTCTCTGTGAATATTTCTTTAGGAAAAATCTCTGGAAATCAGAGAGAGATTTTCTTTAGGAAAAATCTGTCAATTATTCAGAGGTTTTTCTATAAGAAAAAATCTCGAAATTTTTCTATTAGAAAAAATCTCGGAATTATTCTATTAGAAAAAATCTCGGAATTTTTCTATTAGAAAAAATCTCGGAATTTTTCTATTAGAAAAAATCTCGGAATTTTTCTATTAGAAAAAATCTCGGAATTTTTATATTAGAAAAAATCTTGGAATTTTTCTATAAGAAAAAATCTCGGAATTTTTCTATTAGAAAAAATCTCGGAATTTTCTATTAGAAAAAATCTTGGAATTTTTCTATAAGAAAAATTTCCGAATTTTTCTATAAGAAAAATTTCCGAATTTTTCTATAAGAAAAATTTCCGAATTTTTCTATAAGAAAAATTTCCGAATTTTTCTATAAGAAAAATCTCCGAATTTTTCTATAAGAAAAATCTCCGAATTTTTCTATAAGAAAAATCTCCGAATTTTTTTATAAGAAAAATCTCCGAATTTTTCTATAAGAAAAATCTCCGAATTTTTCTAAAAGAAAAATCTCCGAATTTTTCTATAAGAAAAATCGCGGAATTTTTCAATAAGAAAAATCGCGGAATTTTTCTATAAGAAAAATCTCTGAATTCTTCTTTAGAAAAAATCTCTGAATTCTTCTTTAGAATTTTCTCTGTGAACATAGAGATTTTGAATTTTCCTTTAGGAAAATCTCTCAGGATCAGAAATTAAAAAAAATAGAGAGAATTTGAGAATTTATTGTCTGAATCAGAGAGACTTTTTTCAGAAAGACTTTCTCAGGAAGAGAAATCCATCTGAATTATAGAGAACGTTTTTTCTTCAGCACAAATCTCCCTGTCGTATGTCATTTCTTTAGACTCAGTATTAAGAAAATGTATCCCCGATTCGATGGCTTTGTCTAAAAGAAATTCTTCCATTATTTTGAAAACTATTTGTTTAGAAACATATCGCTCTCCGTTGCATTCTCATTTTAATACAAAATTCTTTTATTTTTCTCCCATTTCCTTTGATACGTCTTCTTTTTCTGCCACATCGTTATTGTTTATGGTGATAACAAAAACAAAACAAAAATTATAATTGTTTTTTTTTTAGATTTTTGTGCGTGTGTGTGTGTTGATTGCAGTTCGTCCATTCATTGTTCAAGAAACGAGAAACGTTGCAAACGAGCAGTGCGCTGCTTCCAAGTGTTGCGTTACATTTGCGATTTAGTGCACGACAACTTGAAATAAATACAGAGCACAGCAAAAACACACAACAACAACAAAATAAATAAAATATAAGAAAATCCAAAAAAAAAAAAAAAAAACATTGCCAACGAAAAATCTTAACAAATGTTAAACTTATCATTTTTTTCCGACGATGAAGAAAAACAAAAATACCGAAATACCCGAAAACAACACCAACATTGAAATAATTGTACAATAAAGTAGGAGGAGTATGTTGGGTATTTCTAATTAAGTTAAAATTAATTACAATTAACAAATAAATATATTTTTTATTGCCTTTTAAACTAAAATAATTTCAACACCCGTTTCTTCTTCTTCACCACCCTAACACTGCGGCCTAATGTTGCCGACAGTGATTTATTTGCTATGAGGTTTGAAAAGTATTTGGTTTTCTTAAATTTTGACGTTGATTTCCCGACTGTAACTGAAACCTGAGCTGAGCCACCAACAAAAGTATTTTGGTTTTCAGCGATATGTTTTCAAAAAAAAAAAAAAAAACTTCATTTAGTCACGCCAAATCCATTAAAATGTTTATTTCTCCCATTGCTTTTGGTTGGTTTCAACTCGTTTATGTTTTCATTATTACACGTTGTTAATGATTTTTGGGCACACAACACAAAATACTCCCAAACCGAATTATTATTTGGGGTATTTGCAAGCCATAGAAAGAGTAGTTGGAGAATTTTATTTAAATTTTGCAAAAAGGTTTACATCAAATACAAATATCCCAAAAGCCACGCAAGATTTGTTTTGTGCGTCACAGGCGCTACAAAGTTTATACGAAAATATGCGAAGACATTTTTTTTCTTTCTGCAAACTTTTCAAACTTTCGGCGCACCTTGTGTACTTTGGGCAGCTCAAGTGCTTCCAGACTGGCAGTACGAGGTTCATCACAGGGCGACGTACTCTCTCCACATCTATGGAATCCTAATATGAACACTCTGCTTCAAGCCAGAGAAAACACGAGTTGCAAGAAAATTACATACGCGGATGATGTGGTGGCTGCAGCTACGGGCAAGGACCCTCTCAGAAGTATTGAAATCTGCGCTGGTCACTGGCACTGGGTATTACATACAACGACTTCTGTAGAAGTCCAAGAGAAGAAGACTTAAGACGAAGATGTCGGGACTACAAAATTTTAAATGACAACTCCTGTCTCCTGTTAAATGCACACCTTCATTGTGGCAACAGGTTGGCTTACGAAAGGCAACCACTCATTTCCCTTAGGATTCCCTGATGTAACCGAAGGTTGATGGTGGAGGCTCCGACTTCGAAATACACAGCGTGAAATAGGAATCACCAATAGACTCTGATCTCCTGGTTACCTATCGCACAAGAAACACCACTTCAAAGTTGTTTACAGAATTTATAGGAATTTGACAGCAACGATTTATGTTCGTAAATTCCGTTAAAATTACAACCGTAAACTCTGGAAAACTAGACAAGTTATCGATAACCTGTTGACGACAACCACAATACGACCTCTTGGACTGTTTCCGAACAGGCCCCCTCTTTTCGAATATTATTTTGGTACACTTTTGCTAAGTTTCATTAGTGCGACGTTGTGTTTGCTCAGTTTTAAGTTTTATTTTTCAGTTTTCAGTTGAGAATACCCATTGTTGCCTAAGTGGTTTTAATGTTTGCCAAAGTACTTGTATTTCCTTTCCTTTGTGTGTTTTTGCGTTTTATCCTTCGCATCGATGTTGCTTCATATGTGTGTGTGCGCGTGTGTGTGTCTGGTTGTTTCCCTATTCCCGCATTTGTAGGGGTTCATTTTTTTCCAATATTTGCATTGTATTTGTTTCTGTAAATATCAAATTACATTTTAATACTCTACTCTTTGTTTGCTTTCCCTCGACTTCTCCTGTTCACTCTTTTTTTTTCTACTTAATATACCGCTTTGAGTAATGTCATCTATCCATTCGTAGGATTTGAATTGAAACAGATGAGGGTCGTCGTCTTCGTCGTGTTTGATATTTCCAAAGTGTTGCAGCTTATGTGGCTGTTGTTGTTTTAACGTTGGTCTTGTGTCGGTGTTTAAAGGTTCGCCTGTGTGTTGTGTGTACTCGCTTCCCCACTGTATTCCCTCTGAGGTTGCAAGTGTATCTCAACCTCTTTGTCGCTTGTCAGTTGTTTTTGTCTCCTCCTGAATATATACAATTACAGGAGAACATTTAATAAATTTAGTTTAGAGATGTGAGAGAGTGAGTGGAGCGAGCGTACGTGTATGTTTCCGTTTGAAATGTGAAATGTTATTGTTCGAATTACTTTTAATTGATTTCCTGTTGGGACAGGATAGAACATGACGCCAGCAAAAGGATAGCCGCATGGCCTGTCAGAGCTGTGTGTGGGTGTGTGTGTGTGTGTAGGACTCATTCAGTGGACGGACATCTTAATCTGTGAAACCCCTTTTTATGTTGTTTAATTTATTGCGAACTTATTTTCTATTATTTGTATCTGACCAAGTGTGACATTAGATCTGACTCCGCGGGGAGTAACTAACATTTGGCAACATTTGAAAATTTGTTGCTTTTTTCTTTTTACAAAAGAATTGTACCCAAAAGACAGAATGATGGCCAGCCATGTGTAAAATCGTGTGAAGTCGAATGTAGTCAAATGGTCAATAGAAAACTGTGGCAGTATCAGGAAGCGCCATCATGGGTTTACTATTTTTGATACTCCGTTTGTAACAAATCCAAATATTATTCGGACACTGTCGCATAAAGTCGATTTTTATGGAACTGAAAGACCTAAACAAAATACTATTCCACTTTTCACACTGGTTTTGCTTTTAAATGGAAAAACTTGTAGTCCATGTTCTAGGGTGGCATATGTCACATAATGTCTCATACACTGAGAAAATTATTTTCATAAATATAATGAATTCTTTCATTGATATAATGAAATGTTGTATTGGTTTCATTGAAATAAAAAAATGGTTGTAAACACGACCTATTCCCCCCCAAAAAAAAAGCAGGACGTAAACCTATGTCAGTAATTAAGCCAGTGCTGTGATATTTTTGTTAGTGGAAGCATTTAAACAAAGTTTTCCGTGTTATACGCGACTTTTTAAGGGTGTCCCCATCCAGTCATTGCTCTGCGACGACCTCAGTAATTTGTGAATAAAAGCGAAAATACTCCATTGAATTTAATGATCTATATCTACCACATTTTATTTCTATAATATGATAATCGGCTGAAAATGAAAACTATTTGTCATTTTCGATTTCTTATGCATTTTTTTTTTTTCAAAAAAAAAACATTTTCCTACTTGAATTCGTTAATATGTAATGTGTAAAGGGTTTTCCAACAAGAGGTGATATTTTGAATCACCCGGTATTTCGGTAGCTGGCACTTTTGAAGCATTTATTCGTTGACATTTGAAAAGTAGAAACTATGCCATTACTAAAAATCGAACGATAAACGCTTCAACAACGCATTGAAATTATTCAAATTCACTACAAAAATGGTGAAAATCTTGCAGTCACATCATTTTTGGGTCGTCGTGAAGCACCTTTTCGGACCTCAATACAGAAATTGATGGACAAATTCGAGCGGTTGGAACAAGTTAGTGATGTGAAGAACAAAACCCGTGCACGTCGCTCAATAACAACTGAGAATATTGCTGCTGTAGCCCAAAGTGTTGAAGAAAAACCAGGTTTGTCCATTACTCGTCTTTCTTTGGAATTTGGAATACACACGTCATTTAACCGTATTTTGCATAAAGGCTTATAAAGTTCAGTTAACACAAAAACTCAAGCCGACCGATCATCAGCAACGTCGTGTCTTTGCTGATTGGGTCCTTCAAATGCCTGAAAATGATCCGGAATTCCACCGAAAAAATCATCTTGACTGATGACACCCATTTCCACCTCGGTGGCTACGTCAACAAGCAAAATTTTCGCATCTGGGGCTCGCAAAAAACCAAGAGTTACTGTTGAGAAGCCCCTCCATCCTCAACATGTGACTGTTTGGTGCGGTTTATGGTCCGGCGGGGTCATTGGACCTTACGTTTTCGAAAATGAGGTTCGATCAATAGTTACGGTGAATGGATTGCGCTATTGAGAGATAATTAATGATTTTTTATGTTCGGAGTTGGATGATATTGATCGGGGCAACGTTTACTTTCAACAAGGCGGCGCTACGTGCCACACAAGCAATGAGAAAAGTTTCCGGACCGTGCTATCTCTCGAAGAGAATATCACAATTGGTGACCGAGATCTTGTGATCTAAGACCTTGCGAAATCTTCCTTTGGGGCCACGTGAAAGGTAAGGTTTACGCAAACAGCCCAGTGTCGATTCAATACCTCAAAGATATAATTCGTGAGGCTATCGAGGACATAGGGCAGCAACTTTGCGATTTAGTTATGGACAATTTCATAAAAACGATATTGTCCTGTAAGCGGGGTCGAGGTGGCCATTGGGCTGATGTTGGTTTTCATTATTAACGACATACCTTCCTCTTTATTATGAAATAAACATCCGATCATTTATCTCAAAAAATGTAATTTTTCTTTGAATACCAAAACAACACCGCTTGCTGGAAACCCCTGTATAAAACTATCATTCGTATTCAATTGTTCCCAAGGAGAAGATTTACAACAATTCAGTGATCTATTTTCGGGTTATGACAAAAATTACTTACTTATTTCCCTTAACATTCCATGTAGGATCAGACGGGGAACATCTCTCGAATCCGTGAGCTGTGTATAATTTGTATACTCGCTGGCCGGGACCTACTGTATTAAAGCCGGCTCCGAACGGCTAATGCTTTTCTAGAGAAGTTTTACATGGCTTAAAGATTGCTCTCTTACTCGTAAAGTCGCCAACATTTACGAGGTGGAAACAGCCGCTGAAAAATGTTTGATGGTCTTACCCGGTTTCGAACTCGGATTCTTCTGTGTGATAGTCGCACACACTACCTACCACAAAATTGCATTTAAAAAAAAATGGCGGAAAGAAATTAGGCCCCACAAAAATACCCCCCTAAATTGAAATTATAATGATCAAAAACTTAAATAAATTAAATTTTTTAACGAAATTTGAACCGAACATAAAAAATATTTTAAAACCCGAACCATTGGTTCAGTCCCGCTTCTGAACCACCGAACCGTACCACCGCAAATTCTGAAATGATTTGCATACCTGGTACCTTCTGAGAGGTATTGTAGTCCCATTCCTGAAAGCTGAACAGTTGCAGAGAAAAAATACGCTTTTTTAATGACAAAATTCTCAAATCAGTTTCCATTTCACCTGCATTTTGGACGTTGTTGTATGTGTTTCACCCAAAAAAAAATCGTTTAGAATTTTGTATTCGTACCTTATGTTTTTAAGTTAACTGCAATTAATGACTTTTTGCGGTTGACGTCTGCAATGAGAATGCCGGTCGGAACTGTGGATGACACAGGTCACCATTTAAAAATCCATTATGCAAAGCAACACAAAACCCGAAGAATGAACACACAAGTGCTTTTCTTTTGTGGCGTTTCAAACTTTAGTTTTTGTTTTTTTTTTCTATATAAATTTTGAGACCCGGACGCTTTTTCTTTTCTTTCTCACCGAAATTCATTTGACATGCAAAATATACGTTCTGTGTTTAATTCTTTCATTTGCAAGATGAATTTCTCCGTGCGGTTTTTTGTTTCTCGTTTTTCTAGAACGGTCAGAATATTAAACAGCTTTTGTTAGTTCGCCTGTTGAAAAGAGCTGAGTCGCCAAAAACGAACTCACCACAAAATCTTTGCCCATTTAAAAAAGGTAAACAAAACACATATGCTGAATATTTTGGCTAATTTGAAATTTATTTAATAATCTCATAAAGTTTCGTCCAAAACCCAAAAAATTCTTTCTACTTTCATGTTTGATTGTAGTTTTCTATGGCATTGTTTTTGAGTTTTGTTTTGAAATGTTTATTAACCCTAATGTGATGTGTTAACCTCGTAAATTTTTGGGAGTTGGGGGGGTCGCACTGTGTGATTTGTTCTTGATTAACCTTTCGATGGAACAAAAAGGCGAAAACGACGTCTGTATTTTCCCCCCAGAGGTTTCGTTTTAATGAATAGATAGATAGCGATGTTCGAGAACCGGTTATTTCCGACAATCGTAATAATGAACCATGGCAAATCCACACCTCAACTCCACTTAACTGGCCAACAATGAAGACAAAACAAGCAAAACGTTTTCTCTTGAAAATAGTTAGCTAGTGTAAGCTAAGCCATGACCAGTATTAATAATTATATTAAAGTATTTGTAAATGGGAAACCACGTTAACCCAAGTCATGGATAAATCAAATGGCCTCAAAATACTCTTCTCATTCCCCTCCAGAGTTTACAATTAGTCGATGTTTTGTTGCCCTTTTTACAGTGCCGATAGGGTAACTTCAAATAGTTTGACGTATAGGGAAACATTAACAAATGTTGTATAGAGAAATACAACAACACATTATTGATTATGATGAATGTGGTGAGCAATGAGTTTCGTTCATTTTGTCGATTTGTTTTTCCAAATTGACCATTACATTTCATTTGAACCAGTTGATTTAATTTGTCTTTGTAGCTCAGAAAACATCATAAATTTCAGTTTTTTATAAGTAACTTTTTTGTACCTGGCGGCGCAAAGTGTGGTCGGAGAAGGAAACAGGAAATGTGTGTGTTCCCCTGGATGCACTTTGAGCGTTCTCTTAGCATTTGTAATCTTAGTATGATTCATGGCCAATAAAAATGAAATTTGTAAACCGTATCGAAGAAACACACACGACTTGGTCAAACAGAATTTATTATTAAACGAAGAAGTCTCTTGTTCAGTGAAATGTTCTTTAAAAGCATTGCCGCTTAAAGAGAAGGCAAATCATTGCGGTCGTTTAACTTTAGAATCGTAGTCATTGAGTTTTCGTGCGAAAACTAAATGTTCTTTGGTTGTTTTGTATTTCCGTAGCATTTCATTATTTTTTTAGTACTAGAAAGCTGTCAGAGTCGAAGTCATATTTTTTATGGGCGCAGGGAGTTGTTCAAATTTATTTCACACTTCTCAAGCGGAAGAGCCTCATTCAAAACATATTTTGACTTACATCTACTTTAGCGAAGAAGAATAAAAAAAATATTCTCCAGGTCCAAATTTTCCGAGTTATGGACCCCGAGATATAACTAGCCCTAAATCCTTCATTTAACATCCGTTCGGGACAAAATGGGTATCGTGTGAAATTAATCCAGCCGTTAACATACATCCATACGTACCAAATAAAATTGGTATAAAAAATTTAAAACTGTGTCCTAATGAAATATCAAATATATATGTATACATTTTTGTGTCACTTTAAACTTTTTTCAATTTTTTAAATTCTCTATAACAATTCATCTCATTCTCTTGGTTATTGCCTTTAGTCGAAAGAGCGTAGAGCCAACAAAAAATACGAAAACTGCTGCAAATATTGACGTATTCGCACTCAAATGTTGTACTTTGTTGAATTTAATAAGTTCGTTGTCCCAAACACACAATTGCTTATACACAAATATGTAATACTAATAGCAAACGAGTTATATTTACATCTAAATAAGCTTTGTGTAGAAAGAAATAAGCTTTTCTTGCTACTATACATTATTATAATGAAGTGATTTTCTGATCACCTACAGATATAGTGCAATTTGACTGTATTTACCCCACGTTCCAACTTTTTGTAGGATATGATTTATTAAACCTTAACTTTTTCGGTTCCTTGTTATACCCTTTTATCGTCCCTGAACTAAAGCCCACGTCTTCGTAAAATGTACATGGAATTTTTCGCTTCATAAACAATTTAACCCTTTTTAGCACCGCTTAATTGTATTTTGTCCCGAGGCAATTATAAAATTTGTATGACACCCTTTTGAACTTGCCTCTTGTGTTCACACACGGCAGTTCGGTTTTGCCAATTTTTGTTATCATTATGGTCTTTTTAAATGCAAATGGCTTTCAACATGTCATCATATTCGGCAGCCAAATTCATACTACGAAAAACAAAGAAAGGAATTGCCAAAACGATCAAGTTTTTTCCTTGTCCATTGCCCTTACCCCTCTCTCCTACAATTTGAGACTTGTGGCAATAAAAATTGCCAAGTGTGAGTTGGGACTTATTTCTAAAAATTTTCATTTCGAATTGTTTGTCTGATTTTTTGTATTTTCTGGCTTTCGTGTCCGGTTTCTATTTACTGTTGTCAGGCGTATTTATGGTAATCTTCAAAGGGCCAGTTTCCACTGCTTTACGACTACTTAAGATCGTTTTTTACGCTTCTTTGCATTTAAATAGCGTCTGCCATCGAGTTAGTCCCTTTGCTCCATTTTTAGTCATTTATGTTGTTGTTGTTTTTTTTTTATACCCTCACCCTACGGGTAGGAGGGTATATATCATTTGATACGACCAAAAGTGTAACACCTAGAAATATTCACATTAGACCCCAGGTGTCTTTGAACCAAATTCGATTCATGACTTTCTGAATCGTTTGAGCCATGTCCGTCTGTCCGTCCGTCTGTCCGTCTGTCCGTCTGTCCGTCTGTCCTGCTGGTACGCACGATAACTTTCGAAAGAGTTAAGCAATCACTCTGAAATTTGGCATGGCTTAATATTTTCCCAAAACTGCTTATGGGATTGCATATGGGCTATATGGCCACACCCCTTCGGGTACCTCCCATACAAATCTGCTATTTCGCCCACTTTATAAATCGTGTAATAATATCAACACGCTCAAGTTCGATCTTCGCCAAATTCCGTAGTTAGTAAAGGTATAACTGAACAAAGTTTCGGACAAAAACTTGGAAGTCTGGCAACTCCCCTTCTGGTACCTCCCATACAAATGTACCATCCCGCCTACCATAGAAATCGTGTAGTAACACCAATATGACCAACGCGATCTTGTCCAAATTATGTACTTAGTAAACCTATAGCTAGACAAAGTTTTGGACAAAAACTTGGAAGTCTGGCAACTCCCCTTCTGGTACCTCCCATACAAATGTACCATCCCGCCTACCTTAGAAATCGTGTAGTAACACCAATATGACCAACGCGATCTTGTCCAAATTATGTACTTAGTAAACCTATAGCTAGACAAAGTTTTGGACAAAAACTTGGAAGTCTGGCAACTCCCCTTCTGGTACCTCCCATACAAATGTACCATCCCGCCTACCTTAGAAATCGTGTAGTAACACCAATATGACCAACGTGATCTTGCCCAAATCCTGTATTTAGTAAATCTATAGGTAGACTAAGTTTTGGACAAAAACTTGGAAGTCTGGCAACTCCACTTCCACAAATGTACCATCCCGCCTACCTTAGAAATCGTGTAGTAACACCAATATGACCAACGCGATCTTGCCCAAATTCTGTATTTAGTAAATCTATAGCTAGACAAAGTTTTGGACAAAAACTTGGAATTCTGGCAACTCCCCTTCTGGTACCTCCCATACAAATGTACCATCCCGCCTACCTTAGAAATCGTGTAGTAACACCAATATGACCAACGCGATCTTGCCCAAATTTTGTATTTAGTAAATTTAAAGCTAGACAAAGTTTTGGACAAAAACTTGGAAGTCTGGAAACTCCACTTCTGGTACCTGCCATACAAATGTACCATCCCGCCTACCTTAGAAATCGTGTAGTAACACCAATATGACCAACGCGATCTTGCCCAAATTCTGCATTTAGCAAATCTATAGCTAGACAAAGTTTTGGACAGAAACTTGGAAGTCTGGCAACTCCCCTTCTGGTACCTCCCATACAAATGTACCATCCCGCCCCTGATAAACTGTCTAATACTATCAGCATGACCAATGCTATCTTGCCCACATTTTGTATTTAGTACAGTTATAGCTAGACAAACTTTTGGACAAACACTTGGAAGTCTGGCAACTCCCCTTCTGGTACCTCCCATACAAATGTACCATCCCGCCCCTGATAAACCGTCTAATACTATCAGTATGACCAACGCTATCTTGCCCAAATTTTGTATTTAGTAAAGTTATAGCTAGACACAATTTTGGACAAAAACTTGGAAGTCTGGCAACTCCCCTTCTGGTACCTCCCATACAAATGTACCATCCAATATTTTTCTATAGCATTCGGAATTTTAGGTTGCTATTATGATTTTTCATCAGATGTTACATCAAATGATGGTACGGTCACTTTTGACTTTCCGATACTTATGAGTATGAGACTTGTATGTTTTTACTGAGGGTGAGGGTATATATAAGTCGGTTTACCCGACTGCAACTTTTTCACTGGTTTTTACTATTTTTTACTTAGTCCCCAATTCTTTTCCAGCTGCTTTTGGCCAGGATGGAAAATCTTCCATTTATCCCTGTTTTCGATATCGATTTTATTGTTCCATATTTATGTGACAACTAAACGAGCCCAACAAAAACTCAGTAAGTACCCCTCATTAGCATTCGTATTACCAGGTAATGATATCTCATTACCCTCAGCATGAATTATAAGCAAATAAATAATGACTTACTAATCACATGATAAATTATTTGTTGTTAGTAGTCACTTTTTGTGAAATGTGTTAATTTGTGAGTTCTCTCTATCATTTTGGAACTGACACTCCCACCCTCTCTCTTACTCCGAAGGTACAAATATTAAAATTAATAGTTTATGTTGTCTGTAAATTGGAATGTGTGAACGGTACATTCTCTTACGCCCAGTTAATGAGTCGTGGTTGATCTTCGTTTTTCGTTTAAACAGAAGTAAGACTTCAAACTCACAGTTTAAACCTAGTTTATTTGTTCAATATTGGGCGTTTAAACCGCAGTTTAATAGCCATATGATTGTGACATCACCCAACGAAAAAAGAAGGAGAATCAAAATTATTTTGGTTCAAATAAAATAAATTACATAATTAATGCAGCTGTGTAATTCTTTGATGCTGGAATGCCGACCACCACCCGTTCCATACAGATTTCCTTTGCACGTGCCAAATTCCATTTAGCCGTGTTTTTTAATTCTCACATTTTTTATAAAAATCTTGTTTGACCAAAATCGACCACCAAAGTTTAATATCATTTTAATTATTCACAGGAAACATATGTTTTCTGATAAAAGTGTTAGTGTTGCCACATCAACAGCCGAAAATGTGGATTATTTTGACTGGCCACTCAAAAGCCCATTTGAAGTTTAAACTTACTTTTATTGGAAACTGAGTTTTACATAATCGTGGTTTAGCTACGATCTCATTTATTGGCCTCTAGACTATATTTCACTCTCAAACAAATCACTTACCTCCTACGTCATCCCCGTGTAAAAGTAATTCGTAGGGTGTTTGAATTCTAAGTTCTTCCAATAATACAGTTTTGGGTGCGAGTGTTTTCAACAATACGATTAAAAGGTCATACATGGTGTATTAGAATAGTTTTCCACTTCGTTCAGAAAGGTTTTTCATGTTTCTTAATTCACTTGTACGAGTGTAAACACAGAATTTTAGATTCAGTCGATTATCACATAACCAGATTACCAGACCAGACTTTAAGGAGAGTGTATCTGAAACGGGCATTAGGGAATTCATATACACAATTCAAAACTCACCTCTATTTATTGTTGTCCGTCATGTCGTGATTGTCGATTACAGCATCATCATCGGCATCAATTTTTTATTTGGATTTTTAATCTTTTTCACAATTTTTACTTTTATTTTTTTGGTTAAACCACCTTTTTTGATTGCACTCTGTATGATGGATGATTCACATACATTTTTGTTATTTTCTGCACAATTAATTTTGTTTTTCAATTATTATCTTTTTTTCTTCTCGTTTTCGTTATTTCCAGGCGTAGGTACGAGCTTTGTTTTGTTGCAATAAAATATTTAATTTTTAATATTAATATTTAATGTTAAACTTGGGGCAACATATTTTTTAGTTATTTTTTTTTTTACTTGTGGGTTTGTTTGGAGCACTCCACACCACACTCTCTCCTCTGGGGAACACGGAAGAATTAAATAAACACAAAAACTGAGTGAGTGAAGAGAAGAGAAGAGAAGAGAAGAAACATCGAAATAAATCAGAGCAGAAATAATGAACAACACCAGCAACAACAATCACAGTAATACAATAACAACAAACGAATCAGGTTCTCTTACAGAACAACAATAAAACTAATAGAAATGAATGAGAAACTCGATTTGAATTAAATTAAAAACATACGAAACCAAAAAAAAAACACACACACACACACTCAAAACAAAAAAGAAACACGAAGAAATTGAGAGCTTAGACGAAAGGCAAAACAAAACCAAACCAACAACAACAACAAATACTAACGTATTAAGTGGATATCGGATATTACTCGTACCAGACAGGCCAGACGATGGTCTGAGGCGCTGTTGTGGTTCATTCCTGAGAAAACGTGTAAGGGAATGATATTTGGTGTGGTTGGTTGCTTGCTTGCTTGGCTGATCGTGGTTAAGATGGTGGATTTGAGAAAGATAAGATTGAATCTGTATTTACACCAAACTTGCGGTTTTCCAGTACACCAGAGACCTGCGATGACTTTCAAATGATTCCAAAGATCTTTGGAATAAGTTTTGTCTAGATTTATCTGTTTTTTTTTTGTTTTTTTGGAATACCTTGAAAAATGAGAATAAAAAAGGTTTCAACCGGGGCTCTGCACTCGTGCGAGTATTGAAAACCGCAGCCGGTTATGCGACAGTTTAGTTCATAACCTTCTGGCGGTTTTTAAAAATGAATATTTTATCTTTTAACCGTCTCTTAGGTTTTCAATGGTAGTCTCAACTAATTTGTATCTTATACAGAGTTAAAAAATTTTATGCACAGTACATAAATAAAATATGAGCTTAAACGTGATACCAAGGTGATCGCTTAAATTATCAGAAAAATTGCAACTGTCTGCATTGCACGTCGCAGAACATACAACTCACTTACAACTTAATTCCCTCAATATGTCCTGGGAAGGGGAACTTCTGTCAAAGCTGGGAGCAGTACACTACTGTATTTGTATTATTCTTATTGGCCGGGTACTGCTGTTTTCTACATATGGAGATTTATCTCTGACTGATCGACTGCATTTGTTTGCCGTTGAAAAATGTTTAGTTTTCTTATCAGCGTACAAATCTGGGTTTGTTGTATGATATTGGCACACACAGTACCTATCACATCAAGGCCGTCGACTCAATGGGAATAGTGATTGCACCTAATCAGAGTGGCTTCAGAAAGAACAATTCAACTACTCCACCAAATTCTGGAAATGAGATCCCTACAAAACTTGTGCCACTTTGTAGAATGACTTTGAGTGAAAGTGGAAAGATTGAGCGAGATTGTTCGAGTAGGAATTGGCGAAGGACTGATCGTAAAAGAGGACAAGACAGTCGTAGGTAGAGAGAGAACGCCATTATCGAGATAGAGTAAGTCCGAAATAATTGATGTCAACAGTTCGGTATTAGCGTTATTTCGACTAGCGTTATTTTTACGTTTGTTTTTCGAGCTGTAGATTTTATTTATTTGTATACGGTTCTCCAGTGAATCTGCAACAGGGTATGTCAATAGTGCACAATACCTACTGTTCGAGATTTATGAAAATCAGATCTGCTATAGCCTATGTTTTACAAAATAAAGTTACAAAAATACCCAGAGTTAAGGTAGAGAAATTATACAGCAGGAAAGTTTTATAGCACACATGAGGTTACGATTCGGCAAAAGTGGGCGTGACAACGCCTAAACACTATACAGTGGAACTTCCGTAATTCGCATTTTCTTAAAGTCCAAGCACTTCTAGTGGTAGTTAAGGAGACAAATTCCCTTAAACAATTTTATAAGTAACTCCATAACTCAAAGTATCCGTAAGTCGAAGTTTTCTACGAAGTTCGACTGTATTTCTTAACGACCTTTTCTGCTGGTGCCTTAGTCATTTGGTACTCATTTCACTGCGTCAGAAAGTAGTACATCCAAGGGGAAATCGTTGCGAAATGATCAGTTGTCTCAGACTATATTAAAATGGGCGGCGCCAAAATATGGGAAGAATTCCAATGACAGAAGGCATAGCATTGGTGATTAGTAGGTGTGCCATGGTGAAGGGCCCGGCACACAACGTTTTCCGTTGACTTTCTACTTATTTTGAGGTGTTCTAAAGAAAACAGTGACTCGTTCATAAAATACACACGATTTCCAATTGTATGGAATTTTCTGCACTTTGCAATTATTTTTATTAATTTTTTTTTCGTTTTTATTTGAAATTTGTTTGTATTTTTTGTTTGTTTGTTATATTTTCATACAACGCTTCTATTTTTCCTGTTTCGAGCCGTATAAAGCGCTCTTGTTGCTGGTTGCCTTTCTTGTCTTAGAAAGATAAAGGCAAGAAAACCCGTTTTCTGATTCGTTGAGAGGTGAGGGTTGGGGGGGATAATAAATATTATGAAACTCTTTTCGGGTTCACAAAAGACAACAACAAATGCCATGATGCTGCTTTGGATATGATGACGACACAGAAAAATCTTAAAGCGACAACAACAACAGACGAAAAATGTAGTGTGTATAAGAAATACATTGGAGAAGATACCAACAATAACATTGGACCATGGGATGCACTGCAACTGTTGCCTTCATAAAAACAATTCCAAAATACAAATAATATGTAATTTTTAAAAAATTGCCTCCAATTTTTTTTGTTTTTTTTTTCTTAACCCTTATTTATCAGTTGCGAGCAGACAAAGCAAAACTAAAAGTTCAACAAAACATAAATTAACTTTTTCCCAGCTTTATTTTCATCATTTATCTGGCGAGAATCATTTATATTCTTTAATTCTTGTTCACTCTTCACTTTGGTTTTAAACTTCCACTCACTTTTTCGCAATATTTTCACACACAATCTAAATTATTTGAATTCCATTATATTTTTTTATTATAATTTTTTTTATATATTTATTTTTTTATAAAGTATTAGTTGTTGTTTTTTTTTCGTTTAATCCTCTAAATAAACCGTGCACCGAGGCATAGCGTACCGACGACGAAATACACACAACAAAATCTTCCGTCGAACTTCACGAAAAATGAATCAACATCATCAACTTAACTCGATTTCTGCTTGTGCTGCTGCTGCTGCTGATACAAATCACACACACACACAAACAAAACAAAAATGAGTCTTCCAACCAACCGAGAACGAACGACCGAAAATGTTCGCCAGCAACTGTTGTGAAGAGAAGAAGCAGCTAAAGCAACACAAATAATATAATACAACAACTACGCCAAGAGAGCCAGTCAGTCGCGTCGCGAAACATATACGAAGTTTAACCAAAAAAATGTTTTTTTGTTTGCTTGCATGTGTTTTCCCTATACATACACACACACATACTCACCGACCGAACAAGCATACTCACAACACAACATGCAACCTCACAACACCAACGATAACAAAACAAACCCACAAACCATGCATCATCAACCAACAAAGATTCCATATAAACACAAAAGATGGCTCAGCCCGATATTCTGATATTCTTACCAACAAGTCTATGTTGTGTTGCGGCTTGATGTGGGAGATACGATTATGATATTTTTGTATATAAAAATAAAAGCAATGTTTTTGTTTCATATTGGCCAACTGACATAGGGGTTTTAGTCGTTAAAGTTCCCATTGTTTGTTTAGCAACCAAATGTTGCTGAGAGTAATATGGGAGAGGGTGCTGTTAGTAGTGAGAACGGAGCAACATTTAGTGATGGTGAAAATAAAGCAGGAAAAAAACCGTCCCAAATGGAAAAAGGTAATCGAGAAAATCGGTTAACGTACAACGCACACCCACGCTAATTGCAAAGAGAAGAATAACATCAGATTGATATTTGAGTGTGTGCAATAAATTAAAAAAATCAATTGCATAGTAAAATCTGTATACGCTCCAACCAAAATTCGAAATACCGCAACACACATCTCACATAGGAAAATTCTGCCTGGAGTAGACACTTTGAGGTATTGTGGTTAAATAATTTGAAATTCGTACAGTAAAAGCTCGATTAGTGCAACTCCCCGATTAGCACAAATCACATTTTTTTATATTACGGTCTTATAAGTGCAAATTTTTTCTGATGCACTGAAATTTGGTATTTTGTTTCCTGTTTTTTATTATTGTTTCAGGAGCGTTCAAATTGTAGGTCGTGGTTAAAAAATAAAAAAATAAAATATCTATAGAACGGCGATATACAACCCACATTCCGACAATGCAGAAGGGAGACAATAGAGTTGGATACCCTACTATCCTCAATCATCACCACCGCTCTCCTCTGTACACGGTCCAAACGCTGCAAAAAAGTCTTTGGAGCTCCTGCCCATATGTGGGAGTTATATTCCATTTTAGGACGGATGTAAGTGGTGTAAATATTTACGAGATCAGATGGAGTGAAGTATTTCTTGCACCGCTTCAAAAATCCTAAACCCTTGAATGCTTGTTTCGACACTTCGAATATATGGCTAGCCCAGCGAGCATCACCCTGTATGTTCATGCCCAGAACATCAAGAGTATCTGACACGTCTATATCCACACCACCCATAGATATTGACGACGGTGCTGGATCAGTGGAACGTTGGTGTGACAACAAACAGCACTGGATTTTTTGTGGATTAAAATCTACTCTATTCATTTGGCCCCACTCACAAATCGCGGTTAAGTGAGTCATTCATCGTTCGCCTTTTGTCCTCGACCTCCAGAGGACCTGGCCGATAATCAAATGATATTGAGGATGTACTCTTCTCATACTTTGAGTGTAATTTACATATAAAGGTCATCGTTTACTGTAGAATGTCAAATACCCAATCTATAACAATGATTTTTATTGTAGAATTCTTTGTTTGTTGTACATCACGCATACTGGCATATTGTCTGTTTGAATTATAAATTGAACGAGGATTGTAAAGATGATGCGAAAAAAAACTCGCAAACCCTTTTTTGTACACCTGAAATAGACAACAACAAAATTCAATTAAATAAAGCTGACCATATCCTATACGGCTGTGAAGTAAAGAATCTCGCTGTCATATACCTAGAGTTCCTTTTTCGGCACAAGTTAGAAAGTACAAACAAATTTGTGACTTTTTTGACATTTAGAGTTTTTTTCGCTAACCATTTTTCTGCACGCCTTAGAACTGGTTTATATTTTTGAACCCATTGCATTTGTGCTTGTAAACCGTTATGCAGTCTTGAAACAACACCAGTCATTTTCGTAGAATGTTTCAAATATTTTCACACTGAAAATTTTCAAAATTCAGTTTGCTTTGTGACGTTAATGTGCTAGTATCGGGAAGAGTTTATAAAATAATGTAAAAGCTTACCACAGTTGTGGCAGATAAAATTTGATTTGTACCACAACAAAACAATAGCCGATACAACATTCCGCTTTATTGTCATGCTTTCGCTCCAAAAATTTCTGCGTATGCCGTCAGCGCTTTACAACTTGATCAAATTGTACAACTAGTTATAACGTGTGAATAGAATCACCCTTTTAATCGTACCAAACCCATTGGCAACCACAATTCATTTCATTCCTTTGCATTTCTCAGGCAACTATGCAACGATATGGGATGCTTGCGGACCAGCGTTACCACTACAAAAAACTTTTTCTTACCAAAATTCCAAAAAACCGACCAATATTTTAAAATGTATTTTAGTAAATTAAGAATTAATATTAATAACAAAATAGATAGTAGATAGAGTATTGAGGTTAGAAGAATATTTAAAAGCAATTATTTTGAAATTCCAAACAATTTATTATTACGTCATAAATTTACCATAATTGAATTGGACCGACCGTCCGACCAAATCTTACAATTTATAATCTATCCGACCACATTTGGTAGAAATCGCCCAAAACGGCAACGCTGGACACAACTCTATTTCCAACACGTGTTTTTGTTGTTGATTGTCAGAAATAAATTCGGAATCATATCAGAAAAAAATGGAGGAAGAAGGTCCCGCTGAAGCCACCATTGATTTTGTGCCGGCAATTTGCTTCGTGCCTCGAGGAATTGCCAAAGATAAACCGGACAAAATTGTGCTCACACAAGAAGAGTTGGCGCGCATAATTAAAGAAACCAAAGATCGTCTGGACAGTGATGGGGATGATGAAGACGACAATGACGATGAAGATGGTGGCAATGAACAAAATGAAATGGATGTAGATGACAACAACGACGGCGGTGACGCAGCAACCAACCAAGTTCGTAATCCTAACGATGAATTTGATTTTGAGCAATACGATACTGAGGGAAATATAAGAGTTGCTGATATTGGCAATATAGTGGATCCCGATCACCAACTACCCGATGATGATGATGACTCCGAGGCTGAAGACGAAGTAATCAAGCCCACCGATAATTTGCTGCTGGTGGGTCATGTTCAGGACGATGCCGCCAGCATGGAAGTGTGGGTTTTCAACGAAGAAGAGGAGAGTTTGTACACACATCACGACTTCTTGTTGCCCAGTTTTCCCTTGTGCATTGAATGGATGAATCATGATCCGGGTAGTGAAAAACAGGGCAACATGTGCGCCATCGGCTGTATGGACCCTGTGATTACTGTTTGGGATTTGGATATACAGGACTCGATTGAGCCCACTTTCAAATTGGGCTCCAAGGGCAGTCGTAAGAGTAAGAAAGAAGCTTTTGGTCATAAAGATGCTGTTCTAGATTTGTCTTGGAACCGTCAGTATGAACACATCTTGGCCTCTGGCTCCGTCGACCAGACACTGATTTTGTGGGATTTGGATGAAGGTCAACCCCATACCACCATTACAGCGTTCGAGGAAAAAGTCCATTCAATTGAATTCCATCCTGATGAAGCACAAAGTATTTTAGCCGGCAGTGCCGACGGATTGGTGCATTTGTTTGACTGTCGAGATCCAGAGTTTGTTAATGCCTCATTCGTAAAATGGCAGACTCCAGGTGAAGTTGAAAAGGTGCTGTGGAACTGCTGTGATTCTAACTACTTTGTGGTGGGCTCTAACGATGGATCCTTGCACTATGCCGACAAGAGACAACCGAATAAACTATTGTGGAGCTACAAAGCTCATGAGGAGGAAATATCTGGCATTTGTTTCAATTCCGAAGTAAAGAACCTACTAACTACTACGTCCACCGAAGGATTCCTGAAAATTTGGAACTTCAATGCATCCGAAATTAAGCAGGTATACTCACATGACTTCCAAATGGGCCGTTTGCAGTGTATGAAACAGTGTCCCGAAGATCCTTTCACTTTGGCTTTCGGTGGCGAAAAGCCTCCCAGATGCAGAGTTTTCAACATCAAGAACTTTGAGGCCGTACGCCAAGTATTCGGCATAGCAGGTGAAAGTCACGACTAGAGTATAACGCTGGCGTTTTCCTTTCTCTTAACTAACTTTTTACAAAGCTTTTTAATTTGTATACTGTATTTAGATTTTTATTTTTTTTTAATAGAAAATAAATGTTACTCTTAACTAGATTTGGATGTGTTTTCTGTTTCTTTTGTGGGATGAACGAGAACAACATGTTCTCCTCTGAGAAAAAGTTGTGGAATGTGCCTTTTCGTCTCCACTGTTTTCCGATTGAGGTTCTTTATGGTTGGTCGCGGCAATTCAATGCCCAATTGATTGAGCAAATCGGTACAATCCTGAGATGGCGTAGGAAAAATTAAGTTGTCTTGGACATATTTGTACTTGCGGTGACAATAACATTCCACCACATCCGTTAGCAAAAGATTCCAATGTCGATCGAACATTCTCAAAATGCCCTCAACATAACCCTTGATGCCTTTCTCCCTTCTGACCACCACACGCACCCTCTTCCCTAGAGATATGTAAGAGTTCAACGTATGGAGTGGATCGGTGACTTGAGCCATTTGAGCTAAAATATTTCTTGTATGCTTGTTTTTCATTCTGGATTGTGTTTTGATAGCTAATTGATGCTCTTCAAAACGTCGCTGGACCGTCTCCTCTTCCACCAAAACGTTTTTCTTGCCCACATTTTGTTTGCTGGTTCCAGGCTGCTGGTTGCTGCTTCGTTTGGGCTTCTTACCCACATCCCAAAGACCGACATTTTTCAATGCTGTTTCAAAGGCAGCCATATTTTGGTAGACAACTTTTGGTTGTTTATCTGTTACGCGATACTCGGCGGCATATAAAGCTCGCAAGGGATTGAAACTCTCACTGGTGACATCCAATTCCAAGTCTTTTGCGGGTTCTGCATCGCCTTTAATTTCCATTTCTTGTAATTCACATTCCGGTGGCGGAGGAGCTGTCTGACTTTTTTCATCGTTTCTATAATTTTTCGATTCAATTTTGTTGTTTGTTGCTGTAAACAAACGAAAATAAATAAGAAAATAAACAAATATGACATATTCACTTACAGCTGACAGAGGTTGGTTTTTTTTTATTGAATATCCAGTTCAGTTATCGATTCAAGATAAAAAGTATCCTGCGTTATTTTGTTTCCATTCAACAGTACTGCTGTGTTCGCATATGCTAAAGAAGTCGTACTTTTGAGGATTTTGTTTGGAATCTATTACAATATGTGTGAAAATAACAGATTAAAAATTGAGGTATATTTTTCTCAAGGTTTGACGCAAAGTTAAAAACTGGTCAGTTCGTGGCCGAAAGTCACACTGAACCAATGACTCTGTCAGCATGTGGATTCAGTCGTTCACATACGCAATTCGAGTGAACTTGGTCTAAATGGGTTTCCAACAAGAGGTGTTGTTTTGAATCACCCGGTATTTCGGTAGCTGTCACTTTTGAAGCTTTTATTCTTTGACATTTGACAAGTAGAAACTACGCCATTACTAAAAATAGAACGATGATATTTTACTTTAAACTAGACGGCGCTACGTGCCACAAATTCTGTATTTGTCACTGATGCATTTGTCAAAAAAAAAAAACAAATATGTCAAAACAAACAGCTGTTTATACAAATTTCGGTGTTTTTCATGCAGAATTCGGCCATTAATGATATTTTGTGGATATGTATGGCCATAAACAACAAAAGCTATCACGCCAATGAAAACATACAATGACTGAAATAATGCGAATGAAATGTATATTTAAGTACGAATTGTAATTTTTTCAAGATAGGTTTAGATTTCAGATGTATCCATACTCCAGGCCTCTAGGATTAAAAAAAAGCGTCTCAAAAGTGTATAATATAACGTGTGTAGGTAATTGTAGTCGATTGCAAAATATGCAAAATTGAGGACGTGTCTCCAGCCGGCACCTGGGACTTCATTTATATTTAGCATACTCCCTTCACCAACATTATGCAAATGTGATATTTGAATTAAAGTATATTAATTTTGTCATTAAACATTCCAATTCATTTGGTTTCTTTATTCGTCGGCACCAAATTGACTCACCGTGACATCATCCTTCAAATGCTACAAAAACTAAATATTAAGATTCGGTTCAGAAAATTAACATTTATTAAATCACCTTGATCAGGAGAGTATTTGAAGGTGCCTTCTGCGATGAGTTTCTGCTGTCCGTCAGTCTAAAGCTTTTGTAAGTATATACAAATTAATAAGTCATTGTTCTTTTAATTTAGAGGCATTCCCACCGCATCTATTTCCTACCTGTGACCATAGTATGAACTCAAAACTAACTGGTATTCCTCCACACTTTCAGAATCTACCCAGTTCGTATCTGTCTAGGGCGTGATTCTACATCTGATTTACAATGGTACGAGTGTAGATTTTATTAGTAATATTCTGTGCTTAAGAGTTCAGCTTGATGATAAGTTGAACTTTGAACGGCACATAAATATGATAGTTTCACTGGTGAATTAATCTCTTAGGAATCGGCATGGCTCTGACTTGTTGTTGCCATTATTTGTTAAAGAGAGACTAGTACGTGCTTTGGTTTTACTATGGAGGTATATTGTGGCACCAGTTCGCTTTCATAGCTTGCCAGTCTCTCTATATATATATCTTACCCATTTAAGATCTGAATGCAGAAATTACTTACAAAGGTTCGTTAAAAATCTGAGTTACATGAGAAAATTCTGAAATGGTTGTTTACAAAATAATAATAATATTTTCTAATGTGACTTTTCTTAAATGTCTGCTATTATTGAATTTGGAGAAAAAATGTCTAATATAACTACTATTAAATATTTATTTCTTAAACACACACATTTTTTTAATTTCCAATTCTTTCCAAAGTTACAATGAACATTTTTAAATATCTCCATTTTTTTCAAAATACAAGAGCCAATAAAAGATTAGAAAATTTGTTTACCTTTCAGCCCAGTGTGTGTCTGGTAGAATTTAAGAGGCGTTCTGGGGGCCCAACACCAGCAATTTAATTTTCATGTTTTCCATCTTCATGTGATTTCCTGAAGTTTGAGTACCCATATGATTTTGTCGTATAGATTTTAAGGGGGTGACATTTTTTGTTGGGATTATACCTGATCTTTGTAGCCAGCTGAGTAGTTCATCAGTAAAAATTGCTGCATTTACTAATATAAATTCGTATTCCCCAACTAAAATTGGACAAATTTTGCTATTCCTCTATTAATCTTCCGTAGTAATAAGTCCATGAAAGCATAAACCGCAATGCAATGTCATCTGCGAATCTGGCAAAACAAGTACATGGACTCACATGGTGCGGTCCAGGTACATAAGAACTTTAATTAAAATTACTACGTCATTCTGAACTTTATTGACTTTAAATTACAAAAATGTACAATAATATATGAATATAATTATTCTCCTCGCTATATCTTCAATATGCCGGATTACGTCTATCTAAGACGTATCTACCGCCTAGCAATCGCTCATTGTACACCGACGTCTCTTCACCGTACGCTGTGGGCATGGTTGACCACCATTCTTCGGTTCATTAATCACATAACGATAACGTTCGGAATAGCCTAAACCGCAACGTACACTACATTCGGACCAATTCGACCACTCAGACATAATGCAACCCTCCGGAACGGTTTCATCAACAGTATTATAGGGGCGGTAGGAAGGAATCGTCAATAGAGGAACCGGTCGGGATGTAGTGATTTGTGTCGGTTGTCCAGAGTTCAAAAGTCCGCAAGTGCTCATACAATCATTTTCGGTCAGGAAATTATTGCGATTGCCACGACAACCACCATAAGTGAATGAGTCACAATGACCGGTCTCCTTATTGTAAGCATAACGCATATAGCTGCCGCGACAAGGACCACTGTCAAAACGGTCGGCACAGATTTCTAAGCAAAATATAAAAGATTACTTAAAGTTCTTCAGAACTACTTGAATTACTTACCTTTGGCCGTTTCGAAATTAATGCTACAATCTTGAGAAACTGCACACTCTTTTTGTTGATTCAACTCCATGCGCTGAGAACACTCCTGCTTCACTGATCCCTCTTCCAAAAGTACCACACGAGTACGTATGGTCACACCTTTACCGCAGGTGGCTGAGCAGGGACTCCAATCACTCCATTGGGTAGTTGGACACATGGGATCGGGTAACTCAACTTGTTCGAACGTACAATCGGGCCTCATGCATTTTTGTTTCTCTACAATTGTGATGTGAGGGCAGCGTTTACGACCTAAATGATTTAGGAAGGTACGGGTTCTCATGGTAATTCCGATGCCACAGGAAGCTGAACACTCAGACCACGGACTCCAAGGAGTAGTTTGGCAAATGCCGGCACCCTCACCATTTTCGTTAACCAATGATGCAGAATTAGCCAAATTTTCTCCCTCGTCTTCATCGTCTTGTTGGGCGCTAATATAATTGCATGATTGAAATTGTATTCGAAGTGAAACTTCTATACAGTACTTACCCACATTCCGGTATGGGTGCCACACACATCTCCTTTGATATCAATTGTCTCGAACACTTGGCCATCTCGGCCTTGTTGGGATTAACATATTGGCGAGAACGCATACGTATACCCTTACCGCAGGTAACTGAACAAGGAGCCCATTCTGAATAATCAGTTACACGACACTCAACTGGAAAATACGTATGTTTTTTAAAATTAACAACTGAACTCCATATAATTATTTGTAAGTTTAATTTCACCTCTAGTATCTTGATCGTCACTGTCATCCGACACTTCCAACTGTAGGGCCTGCAGAAAGTCGTCATCACAATTCCGGGAAATAACCTTCTCACGTCTTATATACAGCTTGGCTAGAGGTGGTATTTCCTTCGTCTGGGGATTGTAGAAAGGGGCCCGTGGATCTTCTGGATACATCGCGGTAATGCGATGCATACGCTCCCGAGGCTGGGTCTCCAAATTCGGGGACATGTAAGTAATGCCGCTGTCAGTACCAGCATCCCAGGGATATAAATCGAAATCCATAGATTCTTTCCACGAACAATCCACCATACACAAGTCTACGCCACTAATGCCCACAACCCAATCGGGCGAAGGACCAAACATTGAGACCAACGAGACCTTATGATGTCTGCGATCCACGCGGAAATTCGATGAAGTATTGGCGTTTACATTAGGATACCATAGACCAGCCGCTTTTATAAGAGTTCGTAGTTTAGGACCTTTGGCTCTCAGCTCGGTTTCCAAGGCACTGGGAGAACCAAATTCGGCCAAGGACTTGAAGCCATCTGTGGATATATGATTTTCGCCCCAGAAAGAGAAGTTAGTTTCATGAGAAGCCCCGATAATATCGGAGAAGTGAGTCAACCAGACTGCGAATGGAAAATCATTGGGATGAGTTTCATTTGACCAGAGACCTTCAAAAATAAACTGAAAAGGTATCAAATATGAAAATTTCGAATTTGTAATTAGAGGATTCTTCACATACGTTATATTTGGCTTCATCACAAGCACAGCATTCTTTTTGTACAGTCGTATGATCGGGTTTCTTCTCACATATGACTTGTGTTAGTTGGCCATCATCGGAGAACCACGATCGAGGACCTTCATATACCATAGCCGATAACGATACGCAGCCCGAGCCAGCTTCGGGAGCCACCCACATTACTTGAATTTCTGTTTTGGGCAAATCATCAGCTTCAGCTACAGTGTTGACACAACGATCGCTGAATTTCGTCAACGAATCACTGAATAGTTGGAAACGTCCAACTCGTTGGGGATTAGCGGGAATCGGGCGTCGACCGCCGATATGGGCTTCAGCAGAAATTGCGAAATGTGTAAAATGCTGTACTTTGGTGTGAGTACGTGAGCCGAGAAGTAAGACTGAAATTAAGACAAGGTGTTGTTAGTAATGAACCACTTTTTAAACTCTCTACAAAAAGGAACTCCTTCTGTCTGTGTATGGAGACTGTAGAAAAATTTCGCCCGTTGTGCAATTTCAATAAAATTGTAATAGATTATCTTACGAAATCCTGAATGACAGGATTTAAATGGCCTAATTCATGTTTCGGCCGATCAGAATTGAGAACTTATTTCAATACGAAATTCATTACAATTTGTATGAAACCAAAATCCCATCAAATTTAATTCATGCGGTGACTCTCTAACATATGAAATACAAACTTGGTATATTTTTGTAGTTTACTCAGGCCGATTTTTTGTTGGTTGCTATGTTTAATCGGCCCTTGTTTCTTCTCTAACCGTTCATCAAGAAAATATTGTATTACAAATTTTAAAAATAAAAATATACCCGGGAAGTTATAGAATGAAATTGTTGATTGAAATATGCAATTTCAATAGATTTCTCCAAAATTTCGAAACTTAAGCCTATGTGTTGATGTGAACAATCTATAAGCAGTTTTGTGTTTTCTACCAAAACATTCCACAGAAACAGAGTTGCTTATTTAAAAATTGCAGTCAAGAGATCTGGCAACTTTGTCTGGTGGTTTCATTTAAATAACAAAGTGACGCGCTAATTCCTCTACATCCAGCCGCGAGAACTGAAAAGCTGCCCAAATATTAATTTTATTTTCTAACAAATAAGGTGCAATTTAAATTAAAACAATAATGTCTCTTTTGTCTAACAATTGTAATCGTTCAACAACTAAAAATTCGGATTTCGAGAAATGTGGTGAAATTATTGTGGCGCCAAAAACCAACATTTTTATGATGTCTTGCATCTTTTGCCAAGATAAGACCTTCACTCGAATGCAGTCATTTATGAGGCATTTGTATCAATGCCACAGCGATAAAATCAAATTTCAGTCCAGTGCTGCCTCCGAGGTGTATGCCGTCGAAGAGCTAGTGAATCGTACACTCTGTGGCGACGAGAGCGAAGAGTCGGGAGTAGCGGAGGACGACGATTATGACTATTCGGAGGAGGAGACAGGATTGTACCACAGAGGTAGGCTTAATACTAAGGGTGGGAATGACGATGCAAAGGCAGCAACGTTGGCGAATATGTCAATAATGGATGCTCTAGAGGACTGTGATGTATCGTTGAATTTCGTGGAAAACATGGACACAACAATAGTGGCTGAAAATGAAGGGATAGATAGTATAACACACGATAAACGCCAGGAAGAAAACCATAAAGTAGTTAAGAAAATTAAGGATGATGTTGATGATGAGTGTGATGAGGGAATGGATCTGACCGATGGTGATGATTGCGATATGGACAGTACTTTGCTTAAACGTATACAGCTGGACTTGGAATTAGGCAACGATGAAGGTGAAGACATAAATAGAAAAGTTGCCGACAGAGAAAAACCGAGTGAAGATAATGTAGAACTAGATATTTTTGAAAATGCAGAGGAAGATGACGATCTAAATACAACACTAACAGAAGATAACATACATACATCTTTGAACATTTCCAACAAATCGAAAAAGGCTGGATTGAAGAGTCTTTTATGTGGTCTAGAGGATTTGGATGATGTGGATGACTTACTGGATAACATTGAAGATAGTTTAATATATGCTCCAAAGGACGAAGAGAAAAATTCTGAAAAATCATCCAAAAAAGTCGATGCGGAAGATATAGAAGACGATTTGTATACCAGGCTGGTACAAGAAAGTTTTTGCGACACAACAAATAAAGACATTTCTAACGCAGAGCAGGAGTGTCAAAAATCTGATGAACACAAGACTGTTTCACCAAATAGGATAACTGCACTTGAACTACAATTAATGGCCGACTTGGACATGGATGAAAATGATTTGGAACTTTGTCTCAATAAAGACCGTCCATTCGAAAACGACGTTATCGAAGCAGCAAACCCTGATAATGATGTTGAAGTGGAAAATATTTGTAAAAGGGAAAATAACATTAAGAAAGTTCTCAATACGCCAAGATCCATCAAGGGCACCCCAATTTCTGGAAAACCCAAAAATACTCCTACTACTAGAACACCTAAGGCAAGGAAAGATTTTTATGTGGAGAAGAGTACCACACGAAGGCATGAGTCAAAAAATATATCACATGAAATCCAATCCGATGTTATCATAGCAGCCAACCCTGATAATGATGTTGAAGTTGAAAATATTTGCAATAGGGCAAATAACATTAAGAAAGTTCTCAATACGCCAAAATCCATCAACCTCACCCCAATTTCTGGAAAACCCAAAAAGACTCCTACCACTAGAACACCTAAGGCAAGGAAAGATTTTGATGGGGATAAGAGTACCACACTAAGGCATGAGTCAGAAAATATATCACATGAAATCCAAATAACAACAGGTACGCCAAAATCTAGAAAAACGATCGACGGTCGAAGAAAATCGGTAGCTGTTACCGAAACTATAGTAATGGAAGCAAAGGAAGTAGTCGATACTAACAAATTTGAAGAAGGTCTAACTGAAGAGAATTCTTCCACACTCGTGTATCCAAGAACTAAAGAAACTGTTATAGAAAGTGAAAACCATAAAATAAATTCTTTGCAATCATTGCTAGACAAGGAATTGGACGGGGGCGATGATTTGGATTCGCTAATAAATCAATTAGAAACTTCTACTTCTTCCAGAGATTCAGAATCTGAATTAAACAAGACTATAATATGCGAACAAACGAATGTAGAGGTGGCCAAAGAAACTGTTGATAGCAACGTTAAAGGTGATATGACAGTTGGTCCGGCGGAGGAATATGATGATGAGGATGTCGAAATGGCTATATTTAATAGATTTATAGGTTTAACATCTGAAGATACCAACGAAAAAGACAATGATGTCTCTGAACAAAAGGAGGGGGCAGTAGATGAGGAAGCGGATAATTTTGAAAGTAGTTTAAATGATGACCTAACCAAAGCCTTGGAGCAGGCCTTATGCGAAGATGATGTTGGCTCAGAAACTATACAACAAGAAACATTACGGAAAACCGTTGAAGAGGACCTTCAAAATCCAATCGAAGATGATAATGAACCTGGTTTAAACGATACAAATTTGGAATTAATAAATATGGGAATAGAGTTACTCGAAGCAAAGGAAGTAAAACAGCAGACGCCAACAGAAGAAGAAGAACACATTAATATGAACACATCTCCAAATAAGATCAAGTCGAAGAAATCACCTGAAACTAAAAATCTCAACACCAAACGAGACAGACTTTCTGTTTCCGAAGATGAGCATCATGGAAAATACAGTAGGACAAACAAAAAAGCCAGAAATATTCAAGGAAAACCCATAATCCGAATAGAACCCAGTGAACCCAGTAATATTATGAAACCTATGGCACTAAAAGAGTCCAATTTTGTGCCTTTGTCCCCAAAAATGACTAACAAAAAAGTCGGTAACAATCCCTTGAAACAGCACAATTCAATTCCCCATATGATGAAAGGAAAGATTGATGCTTTTGCCCTACAAATGTCGCATGAAAAACAAAATGTAATGCTCAAGAACCTATCGCCTTTAAATTTAAAAGATAATCAAGAGAATTCTCCGATCAAAAAACGAAATAGACAAAAAACTCCCACCAGCCATCGAATAAAACAAACGGCTACTCAACTAAGGATGTCACAAATCAAAAGGGAAAGAGTGACACCCTCTAGGGGTTTCATTAACACAGATCGCGGAGAAAGGACTCCACTGAAAGTCGAAGATTTGTTTATGAAACAGAGTCCTCGGTCTCAGGAAAAATCCGTAGAAGCGAGGACTCCATTGAGAGGTGAAGTTTTTATTTCAAAACAAAGTCCTAAAACCAAAGAGAAAAGCAGTCAGAAGCATAGTACGTTGAATACACCAAAAACTCCCGAAGACAATCTGAACAGAAAGTCACCTTCCCAATGCAAAATTAATTTGAACCAGGCAAATCTACTAAAAACCCCTACAGCAACAAAACATACACCTGCGAATTTTGAACGCCTAAAAACTCCAACACCAACGAAGAACTCTCCTCCCAAAACGAATCTTTTGAAATCCAAAACACCAACTACAGGTGTTGAGAAACATTGTTTGACATCTCCACAAAAAACTCGCAATTTGACCATAAAAGTTCAACGCTGCACTCCATTCAAAAACATACAACACCAAGGGGAGAATGACTTTGAACTACAAAGAAGTCCTACTTTCACGAAAACGTCACCCTTAAGTGCCTCGGAAAAGAAACTTGTTGCCAATAAATTTAAACTACCCAAAGGTATAACGATTTCCAAAGTCAATACTAATCCCACTATGGTCGAAGTTACACCCAGTCGTTCTAATTATTGTAAACAAAACTTTACCGAACTGAGTTTGCAACAACAAAACATCGAAGGGAATGCAAAACAGTCCACCGAATCTCCCACTAAAAACGTTCCCTCTTTGGTGACAATAAGAGAGCAAGCGTGTCTCTCCTCACGTCTGAGAGCACGTCAAGCCTCCATAGATATTGTGTCCGGTAAACCACATCAAACGAGCACAAAAACACCCAAACCTGGCAATCTGAACTATAAGAGCTATGCTGTCAACCGATCGGCACGTAAGAAAGCAGTCTTACAAAAAATGCGTCACATAAAAAAACAGATTTTCAAATCCATCGGAACAGATAATGAACTGGTTCAAGCGACACCTTTGCTAGGAAAAAGAGCTAAACGCTCAAAGATTCAAATTGAAAATGTAGAGATTTTACCAAATATCAAAACAGATATCATGACGCCTCTCCTAAATACGCAGAAATTATCGCCACAGTTGCCTTCACCACAGTCACTTATGAAAACGTCTCCAACGCTTCTAAAGGAAACATCACCAAAAATGTTAAAACACACTGTGAAATCGATATCGCCTAACCGGATTCTGAGTACACTAACTAATTCATCTCCACCTAGGCAAGGAGAGTGCACCGTAGTTTCGAAGACACCTATTACTTCATCTCCCTCTAAGCAAAGAAAGAGCACCGTAGCTTCGAAGACACCCATTACTTCATCTCCCCCTAGGCAAAGAGAGAGCACCGTAGCTTCGAAAACAGCTTATAAATCATCGCCTCCTACCAATACAGATCGTCCAATAACTTTGAAGAAACGAGCAGCCACATCTCCGCTTCATGACGAAGAACGTACTATCAAGAAGGCTCACAAATCGTCAAGTCCCCAGAAAAAACAGATTCCAACAAAAACCACCGAATTGGAGGCAACCCAATTGGGACTATCGGACAGTGTTGTTGATTTTCTCCAGGTAAATTCCATATTTCATTTCCTTTATTATCCAAATACCCGAAGCAACCACAATTGATTGATGCTGTGATCAGCGTTTTTCATATTTGTGTTTTTCACTACCATTAACTACTCTTCCATATTCCATGAATATGGAGGATGTTGAAGATTCCACCTGAATCACAATATGCGAATCTTACTAAGATTCGTCTTAGATTGTATCGAACTGTGGCTATTAACTTAAGCCAGCTGAAAATATATTATGAAGTACGTTCCCAAAACACACCCCCATACTAAAATTTGTTCTATATTTCAGAGAGATTTGAAAGCCAATCGCATAAATGTCGATAGCCTACTCAGTGAGGAAATGCCAGTGGATGATGCCATGGCAGATGAAACTGACCATTCAAACACTGAAGATCAAGCGGATGCAATTGTGACTAATGGTGTAGAAAAGGTGAAAACTCATGACACTCTCTCAAAAGACGATAGCAAAGATGTAGAAAAAGTGGAAAATACGGAAACTGCCAAAGAATCCACCAACAAAGATGTTAACAAAGCTAACACGGATAAGAAAGATCTAGAAAAAGTGATACGTGAGGACATCACCAACCAATCTAATATGAAAAACGATAGGAAAAACACAAATTCGGAAGCATCTATCTTAAATGATTTATTAGAACAGGTGGTAAGATCAAAACAACACATACAACCTTTGCCCAGAAATAAAAACGTTTTCGATTTGTAGGGTGATGAAGAAGTATGTACAGAATCCACAGTAGACAGTGGAGTGTCGATAAAAAAAGAAAAAACGGTAATTATTTATGTACATATTTATTAATTTATTAAATTATTATTTTTTAATTTATTATCTATAAGTTATTTATTTTCCTAATTCATTTTTACTTTTATTTATTCAGTAATATTTTATCTCATCTCATTTCAGACTTCTACGAAATACACTGAAGATTATGATGACGCCAAAGATTTGCAATTGCTAAAGAAAGTTGGAGTAAGTGGTCACCTAATATGTCAAATGATGAATTGTAATCACGTAAATTTGTTAATGTTTTATTTTAGTTGGAAATAATCAAAATTAGTGACATCGAAGATTTCCAAACGATTGAAGAAGTCGAAGATAGTGAAAGAACAGCCCAAAGATTTGCCAATATTTGCAAAACAGTGCCTAAAGTATTTAGTTCGAAACTAGCCGAAACGGAGGTAACATTTAAACTCCTCCTAAGCAATATTAATCAAGCTATGCAAACAGACTTAACCCTAAGTGATGTCAAACGTTTGGTTAATCTCATGGTGTTGTGGTATGCCAACTGCTACAATAACAAATTGGTTGAGAAAAAAAGTATATCCGACACCACCAACAAGTATTTAATGATGTTCCACTATATACCGAAGACCATAAAACGACTTTACTACTGCGAGTTCTGTGAAGAGTCCTTTAATACCGAACATCGGTATTATACTCACCGTATAATCCACACAGGAGCTCAGCATCCGTATCAATGTAAAAACTGCCATGAGGGTTTCAACCGAATCAACAAACTAAAAATACACGAAGCGACATGCAACAAAGAACAGAAAGTGCTGGTAAAAAACGAGACAGTTTCAAAGCCGAAAAATTATGCACTACCAGTTGATAAATCAAATGTTGTCGGTAGACACAACAAACCGATGGTAAAAACCATCTACAATTGTGCGAAATGTGGAATGTCATTTAACTTAGAGGCTGATGTAAAAGTTCACATGTCCTTGTGTAGTCGTGGTCTTAAAAGGCAGCCAAAAATGTGCACTCCTAGACCAAAAACCAAACCTGAGCCCATTAAGAAGAACTGAAGAATAAAGGACAGGCTAAGGTCTGATATATATTACTAGAGCTTTTTAAAGGTGAAGGCTCGTGTTTGTGGCTGTTAAAGAATGAAATCTCTCTTTTACTTAAGGAGTAAAATAAACGATTTTTGTTGCAGGTTTTTGTTGTTTATCAACACCGTACAGTTTAAATGTATTTAAGATTGAAATAATTATACACTATTATAAATTCGACACTTTTAATATTTTTCTTAGTTAATAATGTCTTGTATTTTTATTTCAAATCCCACGATTAGTAAGTCTACTTCCTATTAGACTATTTCATTTTTTTGTATTGTTTCAAACACACATTTTTACGTATTATTTTCGGTATTTTTAAAAACATTGTTTTGCCATTATAGCACAATTGCACGTTTATTCTATAGACCTTGTTTTATGGTTATAAAACCTGTGTAATTTTTCGATGTATTATGTTACAAGCAACGATGATGATAGAATACAATAAACACTTGTTATACACATATAGGAAATATATGTGTTCATTGGCGTAAAATAGAATTTGTTTTTAGTGATATTAAATAAAATTAGTTATTAATGTTTTTGGGTACAAAATAGGGACCATTTCCTTAAACTCGGAGATGCGGGAACTTTTGGTCATAACTTACTTATTTCGCTTAACATTCCATGAAGGAACAGACGGGGAACTTCTCTCGAATCAGTGAGCTGTGCTCGCACCGGCTTTTCTAGAGAAGGTTTACATGGCTTAGACATTACTCTCTTACTCGTAAATTAGCCAGCATTTACGAGGTGGAAAACAGCCGCTGAAAAATGTATGATGGTCTTACCCCGTTTTGAACCTGGCTTTACTTCTGTAATAGTCGCACACACTACCTACCACATCACGGCCATTCACTTTGGCCGTAACAGGGGAAAATAAGCTCCGATTGCGATTAAATTTGGCATTAGGAGAAAAGAAATTTTCTCATATTTTCAGCTGAGTACCTTATTTTCAAATGTTAATTAGAAATAAAAATTAATTCACGTTTGGGACTAACAAGGTTCACTTTTTCCGAACATTGCTATTTCGGGCGGGATAAAGTAACCCACCGGAAATGGGGAACTCTTCCAACTTTCCAACATTGTATTACGTTCTTTAACATCTCTTAACTGTTTAGAGTACAGTATTTGGTATAAAATGTATAAAAAGAAGAAAAACTTGTTCCCTGCCTAAATCGAGAAATACGAAAAGTAGTCAAAACAGCCTCTACCTCACGAGGTTTAAACTGTCAGACCAAAGATGGATAGTCCGTGATATTAAGGCCTTCAGCCGGGATACGTGGCTATCGAGGGACTCTCATCCGTTCGTTGTTAAATGGCCGGTTGACGGACGACTCAATATTGAGAATATTGGTTATTCAGCCGAACTGTATGTGTGGGTGTGAAATACTCTTCCAGCAATTATTTTCCCTGCCATTCTCAAATTCATAACAAAAGTGAAGAAACATTAATCCCTCGTTTCTCCCTCTAATAACCTTATTTCCCATCGCTAACACAGTCCATTGTATTTATAGGGGACATCGCCTGAGTATTCGATGTGACCAAAAATGTATGTACAAATTGCCATTTCTATTTTTTCTAACAAAAAAGTACTTTATTATATTATTATATATAATGGATTATAATGGCGTTTTCAGCTATTCCTTTCCTCATTATATTGAAAATTCATGGTGCTTAATAAAAGTTTACACTTTTGTTTTGTCTTTGGTACCACCAGTGTCACTACAAATTGACCGTTAATGTTTATCAACTCTCCATAAAATTTAAAATGTGCTTTGTAATTATTGGAATACTCATTAATGTAGCCAATTTAACAAATCGATTAATTTTGTTAAGAACATTTCATAAAAATGTTAATATGACTACGCTGTAGGTAACATATGAAGATCAAGTTTAAACCACGTTTTCGATCTAGACGATAAGTGAGTATTTTGTTGAATATGCTCAAATAGTCAAAATAATGGCCTAATAAGGTGAAACTTTGTCGACGGCTAAGGTGCTTCTCGTGCGACCGCTTTTAAATTCACAATATTTTGTTGGTGCAAACGAATTATCAGAGTTGAATCTAACTTAGCTTGATTGGACTGAGTCCTTTTCGATGAATATATCAGTGACCAATATTGTCCATGATTCAAAATGGACAATTTATATCTGCCAAACAAATACGAAAACCGCGTGGTATCTTTAAACGTTAATAATAACAGCTATGTCACAGACGTAACAGGAGTTTTGAGGCACCCCTCCGGTCTCTCACTTAATGCTGACAATAAACTTGACCTACTGTGACCGGGATTTAAATGTTGTTTGATGTTGTATTTGATTTCCCATTGAGAGTGTATGTGAACACATACATACATATGTATGTATATTTGTTGCTGACGAATACTTACTGTTATAAGCTTTTCCGGGCACATAACCATTGGGGCCATCAGCCACAATTAATTTATATCCGTTATCGCCGCGTGTACGCCGGCCATGTGGCAAGTGTGTTGGTGCACGAGTGCATCCACTGGCAATGTTAAATGTCACACAGACGGCGATGAGCCACAAGTAGAGTGATGAGCGTTTGGCCAACATTTTAATTAAGATTTCAATTTGAATTTCTTTTTATTGCTGTTGTTGTTGTTGTTTTAAATTCTAGAAATTTTCATAAAGTCTACTGAATCTCTTTGTCTTTTTTTAAAATTATTTTTAAAAACAATTAAATTAGAAAAAAACTCAATTGTTTTTATGATAGTGAAACGGCACACTCACACACACTGATATGTGATGTACCCTAATACCACCAAGACACGAACTTATCAGTATCAAGAACTTATTATCACCAAGGAACTATTGATGCTATTACTTTTTCACAGTAATGAGCGCGTGGAGGAGTCTGATGTCTGAAAAGGCATCAACCTTTTAAGAGGGGTTCTTTCAATTGTGATAATCGTTTTTTCTCTCCGTTTGTGTTATTTTTTTTGTATTCTTTACTCGATTTAAATCCGAGCCACAGAAGTTGATTGAAGAACGCACACGAGATGACTGATTCGAAATTTTGTTTTGTTTCGCATCTCAAACTGTGAAATGTGAAAGACTATGTTCTGAGATGGAATACAAACATAGTATCTCTAGAAACGAAAACAGAGGCGTCATGGAGATAACATTTATAGGGGTTATCAACTAAATACGGATAAGCATTTAATCAGGATTTAAAAAGTATTCCTATACTTTGTAGTATTGTTTACGAATGGAATGCAATGTTCAGAGTGATATTCCATTGTTAACCACGAGTTTCTATTTGAAATTGGTGAAATGTCGTTCTAGATTCTGGTTTTTCTTTGGCTGGATAAAATTCCAATTAAATTGCAAATTACTTACTTATTTGCCTTAACATTCCATGAAGGAACAGTGAGCTGTGTACGATATAATTTGTATACTCACTGACCGGGACCTACTGTGTTAAAGACGGCTCCGGTCGGTTAATCCTTTTTTAGAGAAGTTTTACAAGAGATTACTCTAGTTCTCGTAAAGTAGCCCGGTTTTGAAGTCGGGTTCTTCTGTGTGATAGTCGCACACTCTACCTACAACACCACGGCCGTCCAAAAAATTATACTATGTAATAATAGATAATAATAAATTGTAATAAATAACCACTGCACTAAATCAGTTCTTTTTAAAACTATGTTGTCATAATGTGAAATCGACACGTCCGTTTTTGTTGAAATGAATTTATCACTGTCATTCAGATTTGAAGGCACCAAAGGTACATTTGCACAAAGCAAAATATATTTTCCAAAATGCCTGGTTAAATCTAAACGAGATTTCAAACTGATATGTAATATCTACTGGAGGTTTACCACAAATGGTAGGAATTCTTCCATAGAAAAAGCCATTCGATGAATATTTTTTGTAGGTGTCCCAAACGTCATTTCCACCAGAGTCTTTGATCTGTTCTTGTTCTGACCTTCACATATTGTATGGTATCACAAAACCGGTGAACAAAAATTTAAAAACCCACAAAAATTGGCAATTTAAAATATCTAGTTCACATCATATTGAACTTAAATGAATATATGCATATATATATTTTGTACTTATAAAATTCAATACGTTTTCTTTTAATTTGTTCAAAAAAATGTTTAACAATTTTCATTTTAGAATTTGCGATTTAATAGTATACAGCCGACTTAAGATCTCATTTGTATTTGTCTTATGGAGAAAACTGTGGTCCAGAATCCAATTCCATCAACCTAAAGTCTGTACCATTTGATTTAGTAACCATTTTTGAGTTTTGTAAAAAATGTTGGTAGGCAAGGAGTGACCTTTTTCAGATTTAAAAATATGAAAAAATTTAATTAGATTTTTCCACTTTATCGAACTGTATTCTTATTTATTATGACGTCAACATTTTATTTGTAGCAACCATTTGAAAAAAATCACTGTACTAGCACAACTTATTACAGAAATCAATACCGATTTGGGAAGGTGGAAGGGGTCCCCAATTTTGGCGGTTACATTTCAATAAGGTATGTGATAAGGTACATCTAGTCCAAAAGGTAAAAAATTTTAGTGCCCATACGCGATTTAATTATTTTATTTCTCATTCACTTTTGAAAATAAAATATGCAGCTGAAAACTTTTTCTCCTAATGCCAAATTTTACCCCAATAGAAGTTCATGGCCAAAATATTCCCGCATTGGTGAATTTAAGAAAAAAAATACATATTTTTTACATCTAAATAGATAGTAACTATTTTTTTACAAAAATGACTTTTTGACCTCTAACCGAGTTCAAACGGATAATGTTTCCTCTAAACCAGTTGTACATTGCATTGAGGTTACTGCTTACTCGAACAATCGTCGACAAATACCAAGTGGAAACGGCTGCTGTAAAATGTTTCTTGTTTTCCAACTTTTCTACGCTCCTGTATTACTTCGACTCTCCGGCATAGATCAAAGATTATTGACTTGGTAATCAAAAGAGCATCGTTTCATCTTTGTCTTTTTGTTTGTTTGCTTTTCCTCCATGATAGGAGATGTTGTGCAATTATGAAAAATATGTACAAATAAATATATTAATTTGTCAACGAAATAATAGAAAACACTTCTTACAACTTGAGTGATTTTAAAACGAAAACGCAAGTACATATCGTACCCAACTCAGAGTTGACTATCTTTGTTTTATGTCAATTTAATTGAATCTTCTTAAATTGTTTTGTTATTTATGTCAGTAATTGAGAAAATAATCAGAAAATTCAATGTGCCATCGATTTTTCGTTCGTTAGTGCTGTTGAGCATAACCTTAAAGATCAATTGAAATCGAGTGTTCAGCTGATAAACAATAAACAAACAGACTAAAGATCGAGTAAAATGTGATGGAATGATATGACAGGCTATATAGGCTAAGGCGGGTAAAAGAAGGCTATTGATTGTGGTATACATGAATTCTGAATACTCTAAAGGCTAAGTAAAAGTTATAGGAATGTTGAGGTACAATGTAATATTCTATATCTGTGTATTAAATTCAAAACACTTTTATGTTTTCTGTTTGCTATTAAAACATTCACATTTTATTTAAAATAATATAATCTTTGTTCTTTATTCGAATGTATATAATTTATTTTCAATAAATTTGTGTACGACTTCGGTTTGTCTTAGTTCGTATTTTCCCTATTAATAAAATGTATATACGAGTTGTATGTTAATGAATTTTCAACAATGTGTCTCTAGTGACTGCTAATAATCAATTATTATTTCTGTTTTTTTTTCGTTAGTTTGGTTTGCCTCCACAGATCAGGCGATTGAACGCTTTTTCATTAATTCTATGGTATTGAAATATTCTATCAAAAGTTTGTTATTTTTTTTTGTCAATTTCTGTTTTGGCTCTATTCGATACTGGTCGACTATTAAGTTTGATTTTTCTCTTTGCAGTATGATGATTATATGTATGTGTATATATGTATAGGTATGTATGTATATATGTATGCTAAGTAGTTTTTAGGGCTCATAGTACTGATTGAAAAATAATAATTGCGGTAGTGAATACATAAAGGCGAACAAAAAAATATAAGTAAATTATAAATATATATAAAAAAAACGTATTTGAAACAATATCACCTTTTGTTTGTAAAATAAAACTAGAAAATAAATAATCACAATATTAAAATGAATGTTAATTGATTGCATATAATTATGAACGCTAAAAGTTCTTCTCAAAACACTCATGGCAAAAGTTGTGGAATTTCCCAAAGTCTTAACTCAAAGTTTCTTTGAAATGAAAAATATCTTAAATAAAAGTAAAAGAAATATAAAATTATCTTCAAATATTAAGTACTGTTTAAAATCTTAATATTGTATATCAAAACAAAAAAAAAAAAAACGTTTTGCTAACGTTACATTAAAAACATTCAATAAAACTATGTTAAAATAATATTGAATATGTCTCAATTTACACGATGAATTTTTTCATCGAGGTTTTTTGAAAATGCCAAAAAACTTATGAACATTTACATAATTACTTTTTAAACACATGCGAGCGTGATGGTTTCTGTAGTTTATTTTTCTTTGGTAAATATTTTTTTTTACATTTTTCAATTGATGTTAAATTTTCTTTTTGTTACTGTTTTGCTAGGCCTCGAAAGTCGTGTCTGCTCACTCTGGGTGGAAAGTCATCGTGTAAATCGGGTCTATTGTCAAAATACTTGATTTAAAATCTCTTCTGTTCAGAAAGTTTTAATTTAAAAATCAAAATACATCGATCTGAAGTAATTTTCAAGTTTTATAGTCATCTCATTCAAAAATGTCACCAACAAATGTTATGTGTTTCCAAATACTATTCATAAAAATAAATTCTATTCGCTGAAAATTGCAACAAATCTGATTAGAATTGTAACTCAGGCATATAATGAAAGTGTATCGTTTAATTGGCAAAGGCACTGCTTTGTTCTTATACAAAGAGCCTCAGAATATTCAAAAATATTGAAATAAAAAGAGAGTCACATGAATTATCATTACATGCCTGAAGTAGTTAATGTGTATGGTGAATGATTTTTTAAAAATATCCTTGTAAAACGAGACTTTACGCATTTACTTAAAAAGTTTCTTTTTTGATCTTTAGTTCTACGGTAAGTTTTGAAACTATTACACATTTCTGAAAAACAAAACTTAAGAAACAAAAAATTATAAATTAATACTAAAAGGTTAATATTGGAGTTTCACGATGATCTAGCAAATCTGAAAATAGACAAGAAAAAGATTGTGTTCAGTTGTAGACGACAGCAGAGATAATGAGAAACAAAAGAAAGAGTGGCCGAGGCGATCTTGTGTTTTGAAGGTCTTTTTCATGTAGTATTTCAGCTTATCTCTTAAAACCTTTAAATGACACATATAAATTAAGACACAATAACAATATATGCAGATGGATAGGGCTCCAATAGCGCTACTTTCGCTTTTTTCACATTTACAGAACATTTTGACAAGATATGAGCCAGGCGGTTTCAAAGACGTGTCGGAAGATGTTTCACGACGATACAGCTGATGAAACATGCGCCTCCACTTCACGCCCGAGCCAAAGGTCAAAACAGATGACGGAAAGAAAAGATCCTTCCACAGGTAAATGTCCCTTATTTTGGGAAGCGATGGGATATTTTTTTATTGAGTCTTCACTCGTAGGATAGACAATTGGCGCTTGAGTGATGAAATTGAAATAAAACAAATGACGTATTCTAATGACTAATGATTTAAAGTAAAAAATACTTCTATAATAATGCCGTTACGCTGCATTAGATTATCTGCTTATTTCTATTTTCAGGCACTTGCAAATTATTAAAATACAGATAATATTGAAGCGTTTAAATATCACTGGATAAGGATTTGTAACAAATAACTACTATACTCGTACAATTCGGATGTACTGTGGTCTCCTGGGTACAAAATAGTCGACATGTTTCATCTAACGATTTAAGCGAAAATACACCATCTATTTTAATTATACCTGATTTTAATTATAAGATATGGGGTTTTGCTATTTTGAAGCTATTTTGGTTCTTTTTCGAATTTGTATGCATTTGTTTATAATGCTGAAACTGCCGTTCAGATTAGACGGCACAAAAGGAAAACAAAAAAATAATTTAAAGTCGGTCACATGGCACAATAACTTAAGGTAGACCCAACTGCCTAACAAATTCAGATTACAACCCTGAGTATTTTGATTGTCAAATTCATACATATAAATACCAGACAGCAGACAGTTACAAATCGCGGCACAATTTTTAGAGAACTATAACTTTATTTTTAATAGTTTTGAAAGCCGCAAAATTCGTTGTTTTGCTTTTTGTATTGTATTCTTTGATTTGAATATTTAATACGAAAATATTTATTTATTTATTTATTAATTACAATACAAAGTAAATTTATATTCTAATTTTGGGTCCAAGGGTAAACCGGGTGACAAAGACCATTTGGCTTGATTTTTTTTTGCAGCGACAGACCAAAGCCTCTGGTGGGAATCGAACCCACAACCCCCACGCTGATAGGCAAGCACGCTACCAACTCGCCTACCGGGGCGCCTAAATAATAATACGAAAATATATTCGACATTTGAAAAAAAACTAAACCAACAATTCTGTCAAAATGAAAAAATTGTAATCAGCTGTTTGCATGACTCTACCTTTAGTTATTGTGCCATGGTCGGTCAAAACATTTTCGAATAATGACAATTTAGGTTTTTTCAAAAACGCACTAAAAAAATTTTTTTTAAAAAAAAAACTTATTTCGACCCATATGAAAAATATGATGTTCAAACCACAAAGCTATATTAAAGCCTAGACCAAAGACCATAGAGAGGGCAGACGTCGCAAGTCGTTTTCCGATGCATTAGTTCGGAAGCACACTCCCGATGTCACTAATTGGCATGGCCATATTTGAAAGGTTTTCAAAGCAAATAATGTTTTTTTTAAGAAGTATATTTTTTTGAAACAAATACTGTTTAAATACCCTCTTGGAGATATTCAGAAAACGACTTGCGACGTCTGCCCTCTCTATGGTCTTTGGCCTAGACGATCTAATTTTGGCCTTTCGGTGCACGGTTTAACTTCCAACGTAGCTGTTTGTTTGCGTTGCAACTATTCACTAGTAAAGGATGGCTACATTTTTAGACGTTGGACATTATTTTTAATTTCTAAAAGAAGACCAGATAACTAATTCATGTCCAAATTTAAGGCAAACCTCTGCCATCACTCATTTAACTTGACTCCGACTAAGAACACCTTAATATAACTTTTTGAAATTCATGAGCATACCTTTAGCTATGCTCCACCAGGGCAGTGTAACATATGTCAGGAATGCATTTAATGGCGTCGATTGTTGCCGGCGATTTTCCTTCCAAAAATGAAAAGACTGTGCAAAACCCCGACTGGCCCACAGCGGATTATAGGCGCCATCGTCTAATTCTGAAAGAGACAAGAACAAAGGGAAACAAATTTAGTACGCTGCTTGCAAAGGTGCTAACACACAAAACTACTACACAAAACTTTGTACTATGGGGAAGAGGATATAACAACATATATGCACACATATAGATCATATAACAACCATTTTCACCTTTCAAAGCCTTCTTGGGCAGATCACACCAGTAATAAATATTGGTACCGTCTGGTGTCCGTCTTTTCGGGACCATATTCAAAGCGCGATTATAAAACGCTTGCATGGCAGCTGTACGTTTTGTGCGCGGCAATGTTGAGGACATATGACCAACGTCAGCCTCATTTCCACTGGTTAAGATGGGGGGCGATGTGGGTGAGGTACTACAGGATGCTGAATTCAAATTGCCATTGCAGTCGTTCAGTGTGGATGGACGTTTCGAAGGGCTGTCATTGTGTAGGGTGCTGGAGGAGTTTGATGAATTATTATCAAGAGTATCGATAGCATTGATATTGATTTCCTCCTCCACATCCGTTTCGGCTGTATTGCTAGGTTGTAATGGATGGCTGTCTACGGTTACAGGTACACGAACACATTTTTCAAATTGATACGTTTGTACTGGCTTAGCCTCGCCAAGACTTTGTGGAGAGGGCGATACGGGGGAGGGCTCTTCCACCACCGGCAACTCCTCTTTGCCCCTGACAGTGATCATAGAATCTGTTTCGGTCAGAATAATTATTTTGCCCACACCATCTGAAACCTGAGAGATATCGCCGCCGTTTAGCGATATGGCGTCATCGGCTATTTCATATTCCTGGCAAGATTCGGTTGAGTCTTTTTTGGAATTATTGGTTGTACTGGTGTTCGTTTTGTTTTCGCTATTATTGTTGACATTCTCCTTTTTCTTCTGTGTTGTGGCCAATTTTGGTTTATCATTCGTTGATGTTGTGGTGGTGCTTGACGACGAACGATTAGCCCTCAGTTTTTTGGGTGAGACCTTTGCAAGGAGGCTGCTGGTTTTAGATTGCTTATCCTTAGTACGTTCCTTACCCACATCTTTTTCCTTTTCTTTACTTTTGGGTTTATCTTTCTTATTGCTCACCACAACTTCGGGTTTTTTCACTTTCCGGTCTGCAGTCGTAAGCGAGGAGCTTCTGGCTATATTCGATATTGGCTTTCTGTCCGTAAATTTCAGACTTCCTCTCTTACTCACCACCAACTCGCTCTCCACACTCAATATCGTTTTCGGATTCACTTTGGACTTTCTGTCCGGCATTTTGTTCAGACATGCGGGAGTTTCATTGGCAAAGTCGTCACATGATGGGCAATAGATTTGCGACATTTGCGGGGTATTCTTATCGGAGTTCCCGCTGATCCAGCGTTTCTTACACTTTTTCCCCGTTTTGAAACAATTGCCACCACAGCCGGTGGTTTTACCATTGACCGAAGAGGGCGATGTAACGTCCACAGCTTCCACCGCATCTTGTACTGGAGTGCTTGTGTCGCAGGTGTCAACGGCTGGCAGAAAAATGGCCTTGGCGTCCCCATTGTCAACATTTGATTCATTATTGGTCTTTAACAATGGCGACGTTTCCGGATCATGTTCGGGTGTAGTTGGCAAATCAGTGTTGCCTGTGATCGCCGTTGGATCATTTGTTTGCGTCGGAAATGCTTCACAATTCGGATTTGTGTGGAGTTTTGCCTCAGATGCCGAGAAAGCAGGACGGAGATCTACAAAGATATTTTATATCGGATCATTTGTAGTTTTACTTTTGCACTTTCATCTTCAGTTTCAATTTTAATTTAAACTAAACATATATAAAAAAAAATAAACCATAATTAAATATTGCAACAAAAAGAAAGAAAACAAAATGATATGGCAGCAAAACCAGAAAAAAAACAAGAAATGTAATGCAGAGGATATGTTCGATTTCGTTGTGTTGTGGCGTGTGATAAATGGATGGAAGGATGTGTATACATGTTGGATATGTTGGATAATGGTGGAAATTTGTTATGTTAAATTAACGAGAAACAGAGAAACGGTACTGAATACTGAGAACCAGGTACTTTTTGAAGAAGAGTTGGGATTTGGCTAACACATTAAGTACGAAACTGTTGAAGGACGCAAGAAACATGCAGTGTCATGGATACGGCTCGAATTAAAATCAACTCGTCTTTTACTGCCTGTTTCACGAGGTCGACCGAATGTGCTTTTCTTTGACTTGCCGAACGAAAACATAATCGTTTCAATAAAAATTTTGGTTTTAGTATATCGAAAACGACAAGTCACATTCGATCGACATCGTGAAGCAACCAGTTATAGTACCGTCCAAAGAAGGATAGGGTTTTTCTCTTTGTATCAGAGCAAAACGTACCACAAAAAATATACCAACAATTTTGTGATAATACAGAAGAAACACACGTTCGAAACAGTGAGGATCGTCTGCAATTTTTCATGGGAGGTTTTTTCTCGTCGGTGATGGCGAGTTCTTTTTCGTTTGTTTGACTTTAATCAATATACCCCGTCAATTTGAAAGAATTTTTCCACTTGAGACACATAAGTCTTATTACTTTGACATAAATAAGTGTAAAATGTCTTGCACGTATCTGGTAGAGACCTATTCTGGTGTGTTAATAGATATACACCAAATATACCAAAATATCGTCAGTGAAACTAGAAAAGTGAATATTAGAAGTATGTTTAGTTTTTCTGTAATGCATTCAACAATGTCATCGGAATTGTTCTATGTTCGGTCCCGAGAACCGGTTTCTAGAATGTAAATCGATTCGTCAAATGCGAATGCGATGAATCCACTATGACGAACGACAACGTTCGAATGCTTTTTTTTTTTAGAGACAAACAGGTGTTCAGTGGCTTTGAAATCAGCTGTTTGTCGGTTAGAATGCATGCGAACGTTGTCGTTCGACATCGTGGCTTAGGCTGTAAGTTTCAACCTTCTTTGAGACTATGAATGCAGATAAGCGAAATAAAATATAAAAAGTCGTCAATGAAAAATAAATTCGAGTGGTTGAAATGATCGAATACATTGATGAGAGTCCACATAATGTCATCAAGGAGCCATCGTTTAACGTCTATCGAATGAAACCACAAATTAAGGCACTCAGTAAAAAAAGGACGGTGTTTTTAAATGGACTTGAAACTTAGTTAGGTAATGGTAGAACTCAACTCACTATGAATCAGACTCCAAAAGCGAATATCACACAAGAAATGCAGGATTTTCTCTAGCATTCTTCACCGGTACTTAGAAATGGGAGTTTTCTCCATTCTATCGTACACGGCTCACTGATTTGAGAAACTTCCCGGCTGATTCATTAATGGAATGTTGAGTGAAACAACATTGGGAACTTTCCGGCTCATATTTAAAATTATTTTGGATCGAAAATCAATTGTTATCTAGACTAGTGAGTTTTTGTTATTGTTTGGTTTTATGACACAAATTGGGTATCTATGTTCTTCTGGAAGTTTGTTGGAAAATGTTACTCGAGCAACACCACGTTATAACCCCGCTTATATACTGTTTTGGTATCTCATTTTAGACATGTTAAAAGATTCAGGCATAGTTTTAAATAACGAACGACTCACAAGTGTATGCAAAACAATAATGTTAAAAATAGGGTTTTCAAAATCGATCTCTTATCAACATTTCAAAAACAACAAAATTTAGGATCGCAGAAGGACGGAAACTCTCCATCATCGTGGTGACTGAACAGAGAAAAGATACAAAATGCATTCTCATATAAGCTACTCCACATCGATACTGTAAAAACATTAAGATTATGGAATTATTAGCATATTCTTAAGTAACATTTTCCTTCATAATATTGAGGGTGTCAGATAAGATTTTATTAAATTTGTGTTAATGGTCTTTAACTTAACTGGGGTACAATTAGCCACATCAGCTTGTTTTGTAGCAATTTAATTACTGATATTGTTTGTGAGTCCGAACAAACAAATTTCAGACAGAACAGCGGCGAAATAAGAAGCCCTTTGGAGGAAAATCAATTTACATAAAGATCATCAGACATGCCAGTCATACTTAGCTGAAGATATTTGTAGGGCTTTCAGATTTTGATCGGCAAATTACCGCAGCTGTCGAACGTGCTTGATTTTTGCAGATATTCAGGCTTTGTCTTCAAATGCAGTTGCATCTGGTGAAATAAAAATTAGTTAAGAGCTGCATGCAAACCTTTAGCGGCGGTTGCTCACTGTAAAGTTGAACAATTAACCTAACTGGCAACTCTCTTACCAAATATTGCTAAATGGCGCTTATTAAATTGTGATAAAAGATACAGTTGAATTTCATCTCTTCAGGAACAATATCCCGGACATCAAGGAGAATATTTAAAAAATGGCTAAGAGACATTGCTGACCTATTATATTTGGCCTAGGAACAACATATCATGTGGATTATCATGTAATCCAACCTCGTCACACAGTCGTGTAATAGTTAGAGTGTACAACTTCAAACACCGATAAGATAATCTGATATTTATCATCTCGAAGAGATTACGAGTAAAAAGCAGAATAAAAGACAATCGGCATTAGGAAATCATAAAGATTGTCGGATTAATGATGCGTACGATTTTAAGGGGACTTACATGTTGAGTACGGACTTTGGTAACATTGAATACAACTCCGAAGCGGACTGATCGGTTAAACCGTTAATCTGGATATTGCTAATGGGACTATACAGAAGGATTCCCAGACATGTAATAGAAGGTATCACTGGACAACAAAATTCCAGCAAGACGTGCGATGATTAGGATGAGTTGAGTATGTTCGATGCTATTGTCTGAGTACACAGCCCCACGTACATAGTCGACAAGATAATAGATTTTTAATACAACTAGGGAACGTTAAAAGAACGGAATTGAAAATCCAATAATCTGCAATAGGCGTGTGAGAGATTGTGGGTGAGGGTATAAAAGCTAAAACCAAAAAACGACACTAATTTTGTATGTTATCCATTTTCCTAATTCTAATTTTGTTCTTCAATAGTCTTTTAATCAGCTCTATTGCACATATTTGTAAATGTATCACTTCCCATCACTTGCCGTCTTTTCTAGCAAGAATAATCAACTTTAATTTATAAGACCAATGGAATCATATGGTTTTAAAACTTAAGCCTTAAGAACACGCCTGAATGGATTTTATATTAATTGTGTGTTTTTCAGGAAGGGGTGACCCCTATACATTTTAAGGATACCCTTATATATTCAGATTACCTCGAACTGAGTAATGTGTATTGACGATTCTTGATAAAGTATGGAACGGGGATATTATAGGTTTAACGTCCTTATGCTTGTATTTTAAATGTTTACTTTCAACCTCTTATCAAAAACATTTTAAGGTGAGGGAGTATTTATGCATGTCTAAATCACACCAACAATTTCGTACACATCAAAATATATCTTATATACTGATTTGATAGTAGCTGATCATAAACAGTATTTATTGAGATATGTGTATTTCGACAATATCTTCAACTCAAGTATTACTACTGTAATATACAAAATGATAAAGTTATCATAAGAAATAATTGTTAAAAGAAAAGACATACAAAAACAAAATCATTTGCACTTCAGCTAAAATAATATCGTAAGTAATAAATAAACCAAAAAACAATTCATAATGTCCAAAAAGGGATTTGGAAATCAAAACCAAAAATAGAGTTCATATGCAATACAAACAAAATCTCTAGATTTCAGGTAGAGATTTACAGATAAAGATGAATCCTGCTTTCTCGGCAAAATCTATAGTAGATCGATTTGTTTTGTTGCGATAAAAAATGTATTTATATAAAATTTCTTTTCGAAATCGAAAAAGTACAGGTGTCGAGGTGGATATACAATATATACGTTGTGTGTGAGTGTGTTTTTCTTTTCGCTGGTTTGGTTTCTTTTTTGTATCGTAGGATAGGAATAAATTTAAAATTGTTCTTTTTTTTTTTGAATAATTGGAAAAACAAAAGGAAAACTAAAATTAAACAAACCAACAAACTTTACAAAAGCAGCAACAAGTAATAAATAAAAGTTGTGAAATAGAAAACAGGCGTAATGTACGGAACAAAGTATTGGTGAAGAACTTAATTAAATGTGAAGAGATCGAACAACTACCACAACACGGAAGAAACTAAATAACCGATTTAAAACAAGTGTATACAACTATTTACAAATCGAAATATTGTCAACCAACCCATATACATTTGTTTCAAATCCTTTTCAAAAGAAACTGATTAATATAAATATCAACACAATCTATACAAAAGACATGCAAAGGTTATATAGTGAAAGTGAATACAGAGTGTTATGGGAAGAACCCAAGTGTTGGAATTTAGTTTTTTAATGTGTTTTTTGAATTATTCTCCTACTGATGACGATGGTGATGCGGATGAGATGTTAGACAGATTCAATAAAAAGCATTTCGTAAAATATTGGTAATAATATTAAAACCACAAGTGTTCCATTAAGCCTGGTTACTAAGTTCGTCCATGTGAAAAACGTTTATAAAAAATGTAATAAGATAATTGTATGTTTATTTCTATGGAGTTTAACAATATTTCACATGAATCGGCGATCTAGTACCAGACTTTAAAGACAACATGGCGCTCACATTTTCTTACTAAAAATATGCAAAATACAAAAACTAACCAAAATTAAAAAAGAAGCATATCGAGAGTGATAAAAAGTGAATAGGAAGTGGGCAATATTTACCGTCTCTCAAATCGCCAGCTTCAATTTCAGAAACTTCATTGGCCAACGAGTCCAGGCCCTCATTTTCGGAACGTGCTTTGGAACCAGCCGAACCGGCAGCTGACTCGGAGGACGTTTTTGTGCGCCAAGCATAGCGAGAGAAATTATTCAAATTAGCACTAGGATCACTGAGTCGTCGCTGATGACGATATGTGCAGTAGTCGTCGTTCTCCTCTTCCCAATCATCCCACATGTCGGTCGCACAGAAACTAAAGAGTTTATAAATGAAAATTTAATAAAATGTACCAGTTTTCCTAATAGGGCGTATCATAAATACCCTGGTTCACTGGTGGGTGTTTCGACTCCAGATCCCTTTGGCTTGGTGACAGCCATTTCGGCATGCCCTTTACCCTGTGGCCCTTTCATGCGCACAAATTCGCAGCGAGTTTGTACGCCGGCACCGCTGCTAAACAAGCCAAAGGACATGCGTTGAGCTACTTTGGAACTTAAACTAGATTGCTGAAAATTAAAAAAAAAACTGTTATTATGAAACGTATAATTTGTTATTAAACAATTTGTCAAACATACACGGGAATCATAGACTTTTTTCAGGGCATCATAGCGTATGGAACCCAAAAATATGACACCCTGTACAGCGCCATCTTTGTCATTGGCCACCAATTCCACACAGACCATTTCACCATCTCTAACCAAAATATCACTAAAAACCTGAAAAGAAGACAATAAATACAAATAAGACAAGGGTAGGAAAGTACAAATACTGTACTTATTAAAATTTTAAAGCACATTATCAGATTATATTCAGCCTGATTATTGTTGGCGCAGTCATGTTTTTACAAAATGGATTCGAGTTGATTTTTGGTCGTTTTCGCCAACTGTTATACCATTTTTTAAAACAGCCCAATTTACGACTCGACTGCACCAACCATAATAAGGCTGATTGCAATTTATTCTGCTTCTTTTTCATAAACCACTACTCTACAACTCGGCAAGTGGGAACTTATTTTCTTACCTCATCAAAATTATCGACCATAAAACATATGTGTGGATATGTTATCTCTTCACCCTCGCCTTTAGTGTCCATTTTTCTTCTACTCGGAGAGGCGTAAACTCGTTGGGAATGTCGCCTTAACACCTGAAGCTCTTTCGGCGATGTCCTCGTACAAATGGCCAAAGTAAGCGTGTAGTCGAATTGATGAATGATCATATTTAAGTATACAGTTTCCTCCCAATCAACATCGGGATCGCCAATGGGCAATTTACGCGAATCCTTGCGGAAAACATCGACCTCAGTCTAAAAACGTAGAATGGTTTTTGTACAATATAAAGGGTAAGTACTACGTCGAGAGGTTTCCTTTTTTACTTACCTCATATTTTGGCATATGTCGGGAAGAGCTTTTAACATGTTTCTTACGTACAAAAAATAGTAAATCATCGGAGTCGATACTATGTACCGGTTCAGACTGGAACAAGAAGTGCCGGACGAATAAATCGGTCCAATAGGTGGTGCCTTGTAGGACAACGAAACCGCTATCTGTAAAATAAATAAGATATGTATTGAAGAGTTTTAGTTTGAGGCAAATATATATAAGATGCATTCTCTTAGATTAACTATAGGTAAAATATCCATTCATAATTTTCTACAGAGACACATTGTCGATAATGTTTCAATTTACTAAAATACAGTGATGCAAACCGAACCCGAGCTGGTTTTGAAACGAACCATATCATTTTTTTTCTATGTGACCGATCTGTGGACCATACCACTCTTACAAACCGATTCAAAAACAGCACAAAAAAGTGGTTTGGTTCGCTAGAGAAAAATGTGTTTGAGTTTTGGGAAAAAACATAATAATGATTACTGAAAAGTGTTTTTTTTTCGGTTCCTTTTACACAGATTTCTGTAGAACAAGCATAACATAGTTTAAATTACATGTTTTGTTTTTAATAAAAATAAATTACATCAAAAAATATTGTTGTTCCTATGATTAAAGAACCAATTTTGAACCACCCAAGTCATCCCAAATTTGATGAACAAGCTATTCGCATATATGGGCCTATGATCACAATTGAACGATAAACCCGTCGTGAAGATGTTTCCCAGCAATAAAGCTTGACTTAGCTCCACTTCAAACGTCGAAAGGCCAGTGAAAACAGTAAAATGAAGGGGACAGTCATTATCAAATTATCATTATCATTATCACATGGCCTGAAAAAATCTGCGAAAGACTAAAGTTATGATGATGTCGTCTATCAATTCCAACTTCATCATACTGGAGCTTTAACTGCGCAGAATAAACAATGATAGACCGGGCATACTATGGACCAGGTAAGTAAAAGCAGAACTGTCAGCGAAAAGACTTTCATGACCCTAGAATTTTGTAAAGACTCAGTAAGAAGTACCTGAAAAATTAAATTCAAATTGTGCAAATGTAACAGTGTTTTAGGTTACTTGTTCTTAATAGATCCAGATTTAGGATCAAAGCGATCTAGAACGGTAAATTTAATCACATTTCAATGAACTTTGGTTTGTGAAGTTTCCTTTCGAATAATACTCTAGTCCATAATACTCTACGTTAGCAGTTACATACAACGACTACATTATTACAACAATAGGTACGTAGTGTGGTGTAGGGTATCAACTAGTCGGCTATGCGTTTTACACTACTGTTTGTTGATTATTTTCTATCATTCTAATTATTTATATAACATTATTTTCTATCAGAAAACATGAACATGGGAAGTCGGTAAATATTTTGATATCAGTGAAAAGTTAGAATCTGAGGCTGGCAGCTACTGAGGATCTTGACAGTTGTTAATATAGAGTGTATTGATGCTTGAAAAGCAAATCGAATGAAGACTATGTAAGGATGAAAAAAACGAATATTCCACGGGTGGTCATTACTAATTGGCACAAGTCCTAACAATTTACAGACACAGATAATGTTTATGGCCACACATAAAAAACAATTCTTAAAGTATTTAGTTGGTAGATTTGTGTTTGGATAAAAATTGCACAAACTTGTGTGATGGGATTATTAAATTGTTGAAACAATCTCTTTCCGTATAGACATTTCTTTAGGTTTCAGATTATAATCGATCTAAATCCTTACATGGCTGGAGCAAAGATGCCGTATATTCCTCAACATCACATAAGGAACAAACGGCGAAATGTCTTCATATTAGTGAGCTGTGCTCGGCAAGTTCTGTTTGTTTAGAGGATTTTAAATGTTTTCTTGCTGGTGAAATCGCTGGGGTTGAACCGGTGTCTCTTGTGTAATAGTAGCCCAAACAACATGCCACACAACGGCCGGAAACAGAAATTGTTTATTAGCATGAGAGACCAGTAATAATCCAACAAAAAAAACATGTTTGTTGAAAATGTCAACCTTTTAAAGTCAAAAGTTTACGAATCATATTATAACAACAAAACAGCTCTGATATTCAAAACAAACACGTTAATGGCAACGGCGTTCAGACCAAAACACCCTCGAATACGTTGCTAAAAAGGGGAGCAAAACACTCTTAACAAACCTTGAAAAGAGGGGAGAATGGAAAAACATAGAAACGAAAAAGTGGGTGGTTGTAATAAAAACCTATCATTGCGAAAAATCGATGAAGTGCAACTATATAGACATATTTTGACATAAAAGCAGGAAAAGATGGGAAAATATATGCCTTAGACTAATATACTCACCATCTTTGAGCAATTGCCTCATTTCTTTATTCCTTTGAAAATTGATATCCTCCAGTAATTGCTGCAAAGGAGTCTGTGGTTTGAGCAGAGCTCCAGCAGCATTGGCTAAAGCCATGTCGAAGATGAATGTCGTTCGTTTGACGGTGAACACGAACAGGAAACGGTTCTTTGCTACTGTTCCCTTGCACCAAATTCAATCGAGATTAGTTGTCTTTTTTTTTTTCAAACAAATAAGGTCACCACATTTTAATATTCATCTTTATGCAATATCTGAGAGTTTTATAAAGTTCCTTGTTCCTCTAACATTTTGATTTGGAAAATTGGAGATATTTTTCTATTGATTTTCAAGTTTGTTGTAAAAAACCGTCTGCAGTGTAACACTTTCCTTTGTTAAATGTTCGTCTGCGAAAAAGTTCTCTACATATTGTGGATTATGGGGGTAACTTTCCTGTCGAAGGGTGGTTTTTTCGGTTTCGATTGATTTTTGTTTTGTTCGCACTTCTCCTCGAAATGATGGCTGTAGACGTACAATTTAACCCTTGAAACGACATCGACACCATTTCACCATCTCTAACCAAAATATCACTAAAAACCTGAAAAGAAGACAATAAATACAAATAAGACAAGGGAAGCAAAGTAAAAAAATACTATACTTATTAAAATTTTAAAGCACATTATCAGATTATATTCAGCCTGATTATTGTTGGCGCAGTCATGTTTTTACAAAATGGATTCGAGTTGAGTTTTGGTCGTTTTCGCCAACTATTATACCGGAATACCTTCCTCTTTATTATGATATAAACATCCGATCATTTATTTAAAAAAACGACATTTTTCTTTGAATACCAAAATAACTATACTTTTATAAACCCAACTTACGCTATATATTTTTGACTTAAGTCACAAGTTCACTTGCGTTGCCCTTTAATTTAGTCGTCATACTAATTTCAACGATTATTGAAATTGACTCGAATAATATGAGATGGAATAAAATGCACCATGATAAAGAGGAACGAAATAAACATCTTCTCAAACATCGCAAACGACTCGATTTATCTTCCAACTTATCTTCCAACATAAATTTTATCGGAATTGAAACGAGAGTTATAAAGGAGAAGTCATTTCTTACTTACCAAGTTAGTTTGAATTTTGTAAAATAAGATAATGAATAAAATCCCGAAACGAACAACCCAAGAATTGATTGACATGTAAATATCGAAAATTAAGTGGAATAAAGTTGCAAGTTTTTTCAGTTGCGAAGGAGGGATCGAAGTGAAATGAATAACAGCTGTTACTATTACGAATGAAAATTCAAAAGGGGTCTCCGAGGACTCCTTTTGATTTTCGTTCGTAACAGTGGATGGGCGAAACTGACATATAAAGGAGGGCAGAGAATATTAGGGTGCGACTTATTTTACATCGATGTAAAATGAATAGAAGGAAGAAAGTAAGATTAGTGGTTGTGCAGTTGATGAAAAATCATTATTTACTGGAAAGAAAGCTGAAATATTAAATGTTATGTTCAAAATCGTTTAATAACATAAATAATCTGTTTTTTCACGCATTAAATGGAATGCCACCGAATGAGGGATTGCACGACATTTCATTTGTGCGTTGCCGCCTTCAGATGAATGTTTATCATCGTTTATCATGTTTATACCGTTTCATCTTCCCGAATTACATGTAGACCACATTGAAATTGAACAGTGTTAGCAACTCAAAGTTGTGAACCGGTAATACGAGTTACGAGACGAGGACGAGTTAAAGGACAAGTCGATGGCTTCATTCCAGAGTATGCTAAGTCTAAAAAGTCCATTTTGCAGGAGACGCATTCAAAGTTTATTTGGAATTTCTCAAAGACCGTATAAGATAGAAATCTAATTTTTGCGGTATTTATGTCACAATTATCGTAGAATTATTTAGTGTGCATGAGTTAAAAAATACTGGTGGAAGATCATGGATAAAAATGACTTAGACCACTATAGAATGCACAAAAATGTAAGCGTTGTTCATGTAAGTCTACTTAGCATTATTTTGCATAACGTTTTTTCAAGCCTTGGTCGTCTAAGTACACATAGCATACTTTAGTTTGGAGATTGAGTTTACGCCCGACTTAGCTTACGTTTAAATCTGACATTGAAACAATTAACATTACTTTTTATACATTTTATTTTAACTTTAACCAAAAATTCCGCTAATTTAACGCCTGATGTAGTTAATTTATTTGCAAATTATTTTAAGTCTAATTTTGAACACGACATTCCTCTTTATAACACTGATTTTCTGGATACGGTTGAGGAATGTGTTGATTTCGGTTTAATTCATATAGATGAAAATGACGTTTTAGGCGCTATTTCAGGTCTCAAAAAATCCCAGAAGCTTGATATCGATGGATTTTCCAGCCTGTTGTTGAAGAGTGTTTCTTCGTCAATATGTTTGCCTTTAAGTCAAATTTTCAATAAATCCCTGAATGAGGGATCATTTATTGAACGTTGGAAGATTTCTTCTGTTACCCCTATTTTTAAATCTGGTGATAAATCTAACATCTGTCACTATCGGCCTATATCTAAGATACCAAATATTCCCAAAATTTTTGAGCATATAATATATCACCACATTTTTTCTTCGGTTAAGCCTTTTTTGTCTAGTTGCCAACATGGTTTTATCCAAGGTCGTTCTACTACTACGAATCTTTTAATTTTTACAAATTTTTGTCTTGATAGTTTTGAGAAAGGCTATCAAGTTGATTCAATTTACTTAGATTTTTCGAAAGCTTTTGTATGCTGATGACATGAAACTTTTCAAATGCATCAATAATTTATTGGATGCTACGTTACTTCAGTCTGACCTTTCCTCTATCATTAAATGGTGCGACTCCAATAATTTGACATTAAACGAAAACAAAACTTTTTATTTGAGCTTTAGTCGTTTACATTATCCAATTTTCATGGAATACTATGCTAAAGGTAAACTTATTGAACAGGTTTATGAAATTCTTGATCTTGGCGTCCTGTTTGACTCTAAATTGAATTTCCATTCCCATGTTGATTACATTATTCCAAAGGCTTACTCGATTCTAGCGTTTATTAAACGTCATTGCTCCGAATTTATTGATCCATATGTTCGAAAGCTTTTATTTATGACCTTTGTCAGGTCTAAATTAGAATATGCTCAGATAATATGGAATCCTTATACCTCAACTATAATTTCAAGAATTGAGAGAGTACAGAGAAAATTCATTAAGTTTGCTTTGTCATCTCTGAATTTTGATAACCCGATCCCGTCATACGAGTCTCGATGTAAACTTATTCATTTGCCCTTGCTTGTTAACCGTAGATATTATCAGTCTATAATGTTCTTGTACAAAATCATTTGTGGGTTTATTGATTCACCCTATATTTTAAATTTGATTGGTTTTAATGTTCCTCCTAGAAGTTTAAGAAATGGTAAATATTTTAATATACCTTTTCATAGAACAAACTATGGTATGAATGAACCTATAATTAGGTCGCTTAGAGAATTCAATGAAATATGTAGTAAATTTGAAATTGATTTTTCCTACAACATAAATGAACTCAAAAAATTGTTAGAACTAATTTATTATTAAGCACTAGTCTGTAAGGAATTGTATTTCCATAGACGAAATAAATAAATAAAAATTATAAATTCAATTTAATTTAATTTTTTAAAAACAATTGTATTATGATTGACAATTTAATTATTCAGCATCAGATGTGATCACATATTCGCACCCTTCTGTTCCCCTTAGCTGCTTGTAGTAGTTTTTGTAATTTTTTGGAATCAAATTTTTGTCACATAGATCTATGAGATCTTTACGTTTTTCTACAGCTATTGGAAATGGTGAGGTGTATGCTTTTGGAATGATTTGTGGGAGCAAACTTTCCTTTCTTCGGCGCTTTGATTCGTCGTATATTAATATTTCTTTAAAATCATCGTCAAACTCATATTTGTAATAGAGTTTAAACTTTTTTTCTTTGTATACTCTTATTTCTCTAATTTTAATTAAATTAACCTTTTCATTATTTGTATTTTTTGTCCAATTTGTAATAGAAGAAAATTTTTTGAAATCTAAAAAGTCCTCAGTTTCCATTTCTATTACATCATACAATAATAAATTTACACTGTTTAACATTAGATATGAAAAAGAATACCTTTTAATTTATTTAAAATAAATTTAGTAAATTTTCTAGCTTTGCTTACTCATCTGATTTACAAAACTGCACAACAAATTACAGTTTATTCACTCACGTCTTTCTCCAAACTAAACTGTTCTATGTTTACTTACACGCTTAAACCGGTTTTGTTTATTCGGGGAATAACATGTTATGTACAGTTAGCGACACTCAAAAAAGTAAGATGTGAATGCTAAGTAGACTTAGAAAGCACGCAAATAATAAATGTCCCTTCTAAAGAATGTTTTGTATACTTAGATTTCAGAACAATTGCACAGTTCCCTTCCAAAATATGCTAAGTGTACTTATCCCACTTTGGAATGGAAGTTTTTTAAAACTTTAGTCGTATGCTAAGTACAATTGTGATCATAACTTTTGATAGGATTCTCTGATAAATTCGAGCTTTTGACAGGATTTAAGTTGAAATAATCTGAATTTAAAATACCAATCTCCTTGAAAACATGCTAAGTCGACTTAGCATACTCTGGAATGAAGCCATCGAAGTCATTTCTTACTTACTTGGGATTTAAATGCAAATAATGAGTTAATATGTCTCTGTAGAAATTAAATTATGCACTCTTTTTTTCTCACAAAAATTACTTAAAACGCAATTACGATTTTCCGAGTTGATACTGCGGAGAATTTATTAATGCATTTAATTGGGAGTTGCGTATTCTTGGAACACTATATTTTCATTTTCAATTTGTATGGAATGAAACGACGATTCCTTCATTACATGTATTCGTTCACGTCTTCCTCCATTATCCTAAACATTTCTTTTCCATTTCTCTTTTGCAATTGTTCCGAGTTTTTGCATTCCCTTTCAACAACGGAGTGACAAACAGCTGTTATATTCTTCTTCTTTATTGACACTGATATGCTCAATTCCACCTCATGGTGGAAAAACAAAACTGAGACCTGAGACAGAGGGTCTATGCTGCCACCTTTATGGGATTTTGGTATTTTCTCGGGTATGTTGTCTGTTCACATTGTCATTAGTAATGAAGAATTTGAAAATTGTATCCTCATTGACTTTTAGGTTTCCAGGATACAAAGGTGTGGGATAATCTTGCTGCGTAGCTTCTGAATAAGTGCATCGCGATGTTGTGAGTTTACGATAGGACATAATATAAAAAGATGTCTATGGATTATACCATGCCACAGTTGCAAAATCTGAGTTCAGCAAAATGTGTGAGAATCTCAGTCGTGGTTCTACGCTTCACAGTGTACAACTGGTGATAGTGAATGAAGATGACGCCCATGATCGCTAGAGTCCATTTCGATTGGACTGTAGTACTGATTTTCTGTCCGAAATTGTAAGATCTTCGCCGATTTCGTTTACTGCTACATAGTACAGGGATTCTAAAATGGCGAGTGACTCAGCGGTGGAAATTGAGCATTTTGGCTTAAATGAAAAATTAGATTCGATGTCCAAAATCCGTTCATTGTCAAGTGGCAAGAAACGTACTATAAATAACTGTCTGAACATCGGTGAAATTCCAGGTGAAATGATTCCATCTGTTTTATTTTTTTTATTGTACTTCCTTTTAATGTTAGTTACTTGGGTGGTGTGTTTTTAAAACGCAATTTCCGTTTTCAAACGAAATATAAAATGTTAAACCTGACGTTTTTGGAAACGTTCTATATGTTACGTTTTACAAAATGAGGGCATCAGTTTGACAAACAGCAATTGGAACTGCCAGAAGATAACTGGCAACTTTAATATACGTAGCAAAGTCAACAACCGTGTCAGACTCGTTACAAATTATTAAAAACCATGTGTGTCTCGTTTGCAAAGTTGTTTATATTATAGTTGCTGAGGTAATTGAAAGATGTTGGCTGGTGTGTGTTTTGAAACGCAATTTCCGTTTTCAAACGAAATATTTATTTATTTATTAATTACAATACAAAGTAAATTAATATTAAATTTTTGGGTCCAAGGGTAAACCGGGTGACAAAGACTATCCAACGAAATATAAAATGTTAAACCTATAGTTGCTGAGGTAATTAAAGACGTTGATTTCACTTAACAACTATTTAAATATTACTTTATTTAATGTAAAACTATTTAATACAAAAAAGGCTAGAATGCCACAACTGTGGTGTGGAATACTTCGCGTTGAACTAGCTTCTGTTTTCTTCTTTGGTTTCGATTGTCATCGTTACCAGATTTTGAATTGCTTGTCCCCTGCAGAGACGGTGTTGCCACAAACCTGACGTTTTTGGAAACGTTTTATACGTTACGTTTTACAAAATGAGGGCATCAGTTTGACAAACAGCAATTGGAACTGCCAGAAGATAACTGGCAACTTTAATATACGTAGCAAAGTCAACAACCGTGTCAGACTCGTTACAAATTATTAAAAACAAAGTAGCGGAACTCACTATCTTGTGGAAAAGAAAAAGGAAATGTAAAACTTGCACCCGATTGTGAGCGCACTTGATTGTTTTTTTTCCAACACTGTTGATAATCAGCTGATGTTTAAAAAAAGTCAAAGCAATTTAATAAACAATAAAGGAAGTATTTGAGACTTTTGCAAAGAAAATACGAAAAATTGCTTCAATATGCCAAAGAAAAACGAAAAACCTTCACTTTGTTTACGTTTCATTTTTTTGATGTGTTGACCAGAGTATAGAGCCGACATGAAGCGCCGCGCCTAAATTGTTTTTAAAATTTAGGTGGCCGCCGCGCAACCGGCTTTCGCGGCAATAAATAAATAAATAAAATCTCTTATTATCGAATAAATGTGGATGGATGAATAACTTTAAAATTAAGACATTTACCGACAACAATGTAAAAAACATTCAAGCACAATATTTAACCATTGTTGGTGATGTTTAATTCGAGCTAATAAAGGCGGCCACGGCGCCGACAGTATAATTTCGTCTCAAAACTCTGGTGGTGACAGCTGACTGATTTCCCCAAGCGCCGGTGGAAACTTTCCTCTGATTTTTGGTGATGTAAATTTCCCCATCTTGGGGAAAAGCAACCGTGTGTATTTTGTTTTTGTAATTGCAAAATTTCCTCCAATATTTTCCTTTTCCATAAAAAAATCGAGTTACGCCGTTTCTAAATTAAGCTACCATGCATGTTTTCTTGAAATTAATGTACATATTTTATTTTTTGTGCAAATTGCTGAACGCTGAAGACGTTGTTGGACTTCTGTTTTCATCTTCCACCCATTGCAAAGCTTTAATGAAAATGCTGATTTCTTAACTAGGCTCTATTCTGGCATGTGTCCTTAATAGAATACCTACTGTCCTCAGTCAATTCGTAAATGTTATCAAATGAAAAATTACTTGGTTTCCAACAAGAGGTGTTATTTTGGTATCAAAAAAAAAAATTTTTTTTTATTGAAGATAAATGATCGAGTATTTATTTCGTAATAAAATGGAAGGTTTGCCGTTAATAATGAAAAACAACATCAGTCAAATGGCCACCACGACCACGATTACAGGACCATATCCTTTTCATGAAATTTTCCATAACCAAATCGCTAAGTGGCTGCCCTTTGTCCTCGATAGCCTCACGAATTCAATCTTTGAGGCCCTGAATCGACGCTGGACTGTTGGCGTAGACTTTATCTTTCACGTGGCCCCAAAGGAAGAAGTCGCAAGGTGTTAAATCACAAGATATCGGTGGCCAATTGTGATCACCTCTTCGAGAGATAACACGGTCCGGAAAGATTTCCCGTAAAAGAGCAATGGTTTCGTTGGTTGTGTGGCACGTACCGCCGTCTTGTTGAAAGTAAACGTTGTGCAGATCAATAGCATCCAACTTCTACCATAAAAAGTCATTAATCAACTCTCGATAGCTTAATCCATTCACCTTAACTGTTAATCCAACCTCATTTTCGAAAAAGTAAGGTCCAATGATCCCGCCGGACCATAATCCGCCCCAAACAGTTACACGTTGAGGATGGAGGGGCTTCTCAACAATAACTCTTGGGTTTTGGGAGCCCCAGATCCGACAATTTTTCTTATTGACGTCGCCATTAACATCCATAAGATGATTAGAAATAAATGTTTGGCCATCGTAACGAAACGAATGCAACTGGAATATGCTTTTCACTTCTTTACATTTTTGGCCAACCAATAATGTAGAGCCGTCTTTTCATTTGAGCCCATGGCTAAAATACATTTTAATTCTATTTATGTGGTTTTTCGAACATTGATAAAACGATAGTGCATCGGGTAAAACACTGTAATTAGATTTGGCTGTTTGCCAAACTTTGTTTTTGTTTAAAAAACATACATTTTATTAACTTCGAAATAAATACTTCGCTTATAACCGCAAACGACTGCGAAGTCCCAGCCAACAAAAGATGCCCAGGTAAAAATTTTTACCTAGCTGAAATGAGCACTTTGTATTTCGTTTTGCTGTGTCAACTCTCGACCAAATCAGTTTGAAGAAGGAGCTCGGCTTTCAGTTATGATGATATTTTTGCTGAGCTCTTTTTTTTTTTTTACAAAAAAATGGGTTTAAATGATTGCAGCTTCCATACCAATGACAAACTCAGAAACAAAATTATTATAATATTTAATTATTTACAATTTTAGACTCACGATGTCGCACGCTACAAACGTTTAAGTAAAGAGAGCAAAGCGCTAACTATTTCCCACCAAACATCGAGTGTAGCTTCGGCTGTGTGGCACGTAGCGAAACCAAATGTTGCCAATATCCTTCTCTTAAATTTTATCACGAACTGGAGAAGCCAAGCAGAACACGGAAATGCTTGGAAATCATTTATTAAGCAGGCCAAGACTGACAACAAGTTGTAGAGCCAACTTAAGTAAGTAAGTCGCACGCTATAAACTTTTAATAAGTAAAGAGAGCAAAGCGCTAACTATTTTCCACCAAAACTTATTTGACGAGCATTGTACAAATACCTTCGACTCACTGATAACAAATGTTCTGTTCCAGTGTCGCATGTGACATTTGAATGTGAATAGGGGAAAGCAAATAAAAAATGTACCGTAATATGCAATCGCATCGTTCAGTTTACATTTTTCTTATTTTTTTTTAAATATAAACCGAGATATAAAAGAGCAAATGTCAATGCATAATGTCTCTCATTACGATCATTAATCAAAACAAAACTTGCAGTAAAATAGAATTTTTGCATTTGTTCGGCTTTGAATTCGAATATTTCAAAATGTGTTATGAATCATGAATTGTAAAATCCATTTACATTAGTTAAATTTGTTGGATTCCCTATACAAAGATGTTAAAACAAAATAGTTTTATAGACTTTGCATTTTTTTTGGCTGCCGTTGACATTTCTGTGGAAATGCCCATATGCTTCCAAAAAAACGGATGAGCCCCTATGGAATTCGAAAAAAGGCACATCGACTTTGATTTTTCTTTCGAGGCGGATTGCGAAATATAATAGTCGTAAGGTTTTATTTAAACAAACGACAACAAGTTGCAACTAATTAGCAATTCAAAGATGTCTTTACGGCGAAAAAGTTATACTCGTTGGAACTTTAACATTTAAAAGCAAAGATACTAGTATTACTTATAAATATTTTTCTATGCACATAAAAAATAATTTTAATTTTCTTAAAAATATCTAGCGTAATGTTATTCAGTTTTTGGTAAAAAAAAGTCGCACATAAAGACTTAGTCCGTCAGAAAAGTTGCAAATTTCTACTTTATATGTTTGGTAAACCACAATAACGTTTTGAGCCCGCGGAAGAAACAAGTAATTTGTATAGCCTCAATCTAAACATTTTCAACAAAAAACATGTTTTTGTTAACTACGGATAAACTTTTTTTTTAACAGAATAACCGATCTGTTAAATTTGGTAATGAAATAAAAATCCAGCTGTCAAAAAGTGTTCGGTTTGACAGGGAATGAACGCAAGTTGTTACTCGATACGAGTAAAATACACCCACAACAATCATTTAAACGAAATATCGAAATTTTCTAATAGCTTTTTAGGATTATCCCCCTGGTTGAAAATCAGAAAACTTTTGGTTGTGTTGGTTATCTTCTACGAAATCGTTTAAACGGCGTATTCCATTTTACTTAAAAAATATGCCCAATGCCCAACTTAATTTAAGATTAATTTTGAACTTTTCCTTTCGCACAAAAAGAATGATTTAGTTTTTGTCAATCATGTTTAAAATTACTTTTTTATTTCATGGACATTTTTTTCCAGCTTTTTGTTTTATGAGGAGAAAAATAAAAACGAAGTGAAAGAAAAAGTTTCAAACACCTGATTTACATATTTCCCAAAAGTTTTGCTGATTTGAGGGAATTTTGGATGTCGGACGACCGTTGAACGTTTTCAATAAAAGCATCAAAAAGTTTTGTGGTGCGAACCGAAACTCTCTAAACGCATTGGTAAAATATATCCGTATGTACGTATATCCGTATAAGATTGTGTGTTTGTATGGCGTACGAGGAGGCTATAGAATCATGTAGAAATCAAGGATAATCAATCTTAATATATATTTACCCTCGACACTGATTCACTGATTCCCTGATTCACTGATTCCCTGATTCACTGACTCTGTCACGCAGTACGTAGGAATTTAAATAGGCATTCTATAATTCTATAATAAATAATAAAAAAAATAATATTTTTTTTTTGTACAGAAATTCTGTTTTCCCCAAATTTTTTTTTACCAATATTTTTTTTTTCCACATTTTTTTTTTTACAAATTTTTTTTTTACAAAATTTTTTTTTCAATTTTTTTTTTTTTCTACAAAATTTTTTTTTTCCACAATATTTTTTTTTTCAACAAAATTTTTTTTTTTCCACAAAAATTTTTTTTTCAAGAAATTTTTTTTTTTCCAGAAAAAATTTTTTTTTCAACAAAATTTTTTTTTTCAACGAAAATTTTTTTTTTTAGGAAAAAATTTTTTTTTCAACAAATTTTTTTTTTCCACAAAAATTTTTTTTTCAACAAAAATTTTTTTTTTAAGAACAATTTTATTTTTCAACAAAATTTTTTTTCCATATTTCAACGGGCGCCATAGGCGCATTACAACTTACTAGTACAGTATATTACGACAAAACTCAGTGGAGTATTTTACAATGGTAATAAAAAGAGAAAAGTTCCCCGTCTGTTCCTTCATGGAATGTTAAGGGAAATAAGTAATAAAAAAGAGGAGAGGAATCACACTTTCAGAATATTGTCTTCAGGAATACCCTGTGTAAAATATTTATTTTTCTTTAAACAGTCATCTTCTATGTTAGCATAATTCACACTACAATAAAATTGTTTTACACGCTACAACTTTTCAACCAACTTCGTATACAATCTCATTTTCAAATATTTTCCGTAGTGTCAACATGAACGCATATGTTTTTGAATTTATATATTTTTTTAAATTATTTGGTTTTTATACTTTGAATTCATCAGTCTTGCCATATAAAGTTCCTGGATAAGCGTCACGTTAGGCGAGTTGGTAGCGTGCTTGCTTGAATATAGGCTCAGAGTTATTCGAAGATTTACGGGCAATCTGACGACCGATTGATAAGATGCAGAACAGATGCAGTAAAGGAATTGACACCAGCTCAAATATTTTAATTATATTTCTGCGAAGAAGTTTTTGAAATGATCGCTGATTAAAGTCAGTTGAACGCTAGTCAAAATAATCGACACAAGTTTAGCGTCACCATTGCAGAGCTAAATACTTGCTTTGGTATAAGCGCCAGTTGCTTGCCTATCAGCGTGGTGGTTTTCTTTGGTATATTTATTCTACCTACCAAGGGAATGCAGATATTGAAGTAGCAATTATGTCAAATGTTATGCCCCGGAATTGGTTTAAAGAAAGTAAGAGAAATGTACATCATGTCGAGAGTAATGACAAAATGTTCAAATTACGCAACCGTTCAGAGTTTCTTATCAAAAAGTTCAACTAATTTGGTATTTTCCACGAAAACATTTCATGCGATGAGTCTACTGCCGTCATTCAGCAAACCAGTTCGGTTTGGCTATAAAAATTGGGTCGCAGTAAGTTCTTCTTTATACTTTTTTGATATTTAGTGTGACCGATCAGAGCCATTGGGCACTAGATTGTTGAAAATAAATTATACACTTACCCTGCAAATCACAAAGTCTATTTTGATAACATTGGACAGTTGTGATTTGATAAAGAATTTATGCCATTTAGATGGACGTATTACCGAGACAGTGTGGAATAATCAACCTAATAATGGTCGCCTTACAAATGTAAAAGCTATGATGAAAACACCAAGAGAAGAGTTTTGATAAGCAGTTTCAAAATGACATCAATTATACAGAGTCGGCATTCATGGTTAAAAATGATTGTGGATTGTATTCACATACATGAAGAACTATGTCAATAGTAAAGAAAACAGAATGGATCAGTTACTATTTCGATGAACTATTCATCAAATAGTGAAGATATACAGCTAGACGGCGCCGATGACGTTTTCGAAAAGCTTTCAAATCGTATATGGTGCAGTTGCCGAAAATGCCACTGTGTCAGTGCAAATAAACCTTTTATGTCCTGAAAAAAATTATCCATTTTTATACACTCCATCATAGGATGGAGTATATACTAAGTTTGTCATTCCGTTTGCAACACCTCGAAAGAGTGATCTGCGACCCTATAAAGTATATATATTATCGGTCAGTGTAACATTCTAAGACATTCTAGCGATGTCCGTCTGTTGTCTGTTGAAATCACGATAGAGTGCGAACGACCAACGCTAAGAAGCGTGTTTTTTGTCCGTAAGCAGGTTAAGTTTGAGAATGGGCAATATCGGACCAAAGGGGAAAAAGTTCCCCTTTACGGGACTAAATATATCCCGGCCATAATCAAATTTTTCAAATATTTTTTTTCACTACATCTGATTTTTATAAGTTTATATAATTTATAGATGGGAAAAAAAATCCCAAAAATGGGCGTGCTCATGAGTTCCGTGGACCCTTGGGGCCCAAAAAAGGGCCCATGATAAACATGCGCATATGGGTATCGAAGTGCAACGAAATTTACTCACGAACCCAAATATGCCTTTATTTTCATGATTTGCCTAAATTTTTTGATCCGGTTTCTGGGACTATCGGGTCACCAGCGGCCCAAAAACCGTCCCTTGACAAACATGGACATATGGGTATCGAAATGCAACGAAATTTTCTCGCGAACCCAAATATGCATTTATTTTCATGATTTGGATAAAATTTGTGATCGGGTTCCTGGGACTATCGGGTCACGAGCGGCCCAAAAACTCAGTTAGTTTTCTTATTTATTGACTTTTTAAGGATCCATGATGGAGGGTATATAAGATTCGGCCCGGCCGAACTTACTATTTGTCCACTTGTTTTTTTTAATTTTGTATACTCCTAATTTTATATAAATTAAGAATTGTTCAACAATTTTCATATAGGTTTGATTAACGGATCAATGGTCCAACTACGTCCAAATCGCAGCACCGAGGTGGACAATTGGTATCTCCAAACCAGCTGATAACACGATTACCTAACATGAATAATTCGAATTCAAAACATTCCTTTAGGTGGACCGATGGTAAAAACAAAAGCTGAACAGTTTGCAGCACGTTTGGGACACAAACATTTTAAAGCTGGCAACGGTTGGCTTAATAATTTTAAAAAGCGCTATGATATCGGATTTCGAAAAGTTAGTGGAGAAAGTGCCGCTGTAGGTGAACATGGTTGTACTGATTGGAAAACGATGCTACCAAGTTTGTTGGCAGAATATCAGCCTCACAATATTTTCAATGCAGACGAAACTGAATTGTTTTTTAAATGCGCACCAGACCGCACAATGGCGTTTAAATCCGAGAAATGCCACGGTGGAAAACATAGTAAAGAAAGATTATCCATTTAATTTACTGTAAACAGTAGAGGCTCTGAAAAGAGAAAATTGCTCGTAATTGGAAAATCGACTATTCCAAGATGTTTTAAAAACATGAAAAGTTTACCAGTGGACAACACTGCGAACAAAAAAGCTTGTTTGACCACCTACAAGATAACGGAGATTGGCTTATTCTAAAAAACCATTTTAATTTAACCGAACAGTTGGATGATTTTGTGAATTTCGATAAAAACATTACTTTTACGGGACCGCTTACTGATGATGACATTATTAGTGTAACCAATCCACAAGACAGTGATGAGCAGGAGGAAGAAGAAACTGACGAAATCGAAAACGTTGAAACCGCTAGAGAAGAACTGGAAACATTTCTTCAGGCACAGCATTCTACACAGCAAAATACATTCAATAGCTTAGCATCTATCGAAAAAAATGTTGATGATTGCATTCGAAACTTGAGTAAACAAACAAAAATAACACAATATTTTATTAAAACCTAAAATGTACATAATATGTAAAATTAAAAAACCGAAAAGTGTTTAATTTTTTTATTATCCTATGGAATAGTGAGTTTTTTTTGTATTTTCATTAAAAATTTCAGATGCGTTATATCGAAGTTTCACTGTATTAAAATCCAATATCAAGTTTAATTCGAATGCAAATAATTGAACGGCAACTTTCATTCTGGAACCCTATGTTGATGTAATGAATTCTGATTTACTGTTGTCATCTGAGTACACAAATTTCCGACATTTTCTTTCTATGGATAGGTCTTGTTAATTTTTTTTAAAAAAAAATGTTTGATTTGGCAAATTTATGAAATTCCAAACAATTTACAATTACATTATAAATCTACCATAATCGAAATGGACCGACCGCCCGACCAAATGTTAAAATTGAATATCTATCCGACCAAATTTGGTACAAAAAGCCCGAAACGGCAACACTGGTCCCAAAGTCTGAAGCCATAATGACGCTGCATCAATTTAACCGGGTTAGCAAATAATGCGGCGTCTTTCTCCAAATTCGCATATGCTGGTACGTTACATTTGTTCACATACAAATCGTAACTCACAAAACATAAGCTACGTTGAGTCAGCTGATTACTTGCTACGTTTACTGGTTGACTACTTGTGGCTTGACTTTCTGACAAGATTTCATGCGGAAAAAGGCTGTCACTCTCAAAATAACATATGATTCAAAAGGAAACCACTAGATGCGTCACCCGGTATTGTAGATGCGGTAGTCACAGGAATGTGACAATATAGGGTTATATACGTCACAATCTGTTCAATAGATTGAGGAAAAACGAATATTCCATGTAGGAAATGACCATTTGCTAAGAGTTATTTTCAGTATAAAAGCTTTCAAAATGTCTGTTACTTAATTTTATCTCCTGTACGCATATTTCGTGCTTCAGATCGTCAACTTGTATCATTACGCATAGAAGAACCCATGTTAATCAGGTAACAGCAATTAAACCAGGTCCGGACTTCTTTAATTTATGCTATAACAGCTGTTTATCGCTGATTGTCTTTTAAGATCTTTGAGTTCACTGATCATAAAGAAGCGAACCATATTTTTTATCTTCAGAAGGAGCTACAGCAATGGTGTAGCATCAATAATCTATGCTTAGTCATTACAACAATTAATTACCTCAGAATCATCAGGTTGCTGTAGAAACTCATCTCCCGCTGCAGTTTCTCGTAAATTTCTATTGGATAATTTTGTAAATGGTGTGCTCGAAATTTGAAATTTAATTACACTGCCCCAGTTCTTCGTTTATTGCTGTCATAATATTAGCTCCACTGACCGACAAAACTTATTTTCAATTAAACTAAAAGTCGACACAAATCAAAAGTCGACATCATTTTTCAACATTTTTGTAGCAAAAAGTCGTTTAAACGACTTTTCGTGAGTCGACTTATATAACGCTATGACAATCAAACTGTCAATCAAGATAATAAGGACAATTAATATCACTCATTCGCCAGGTGAGGCATGCTTAATTATTATTACTCATACGTCCCCGGATCATCATTTACAGTGATGAAACTGATTAACAACTGACCACATATTTTCCACTTGTCTTTAGTTTGAGCATTTCTTTGTAACATCCAAACGGCCCTGTAATCGATGTGAATGATACCGCAATCATACCGAGTTTGGTGTAGGTTCATCCATAGGAGAAGTGAACTATTTATTTACTCCTTAACCAGGGGGTGTTGTCATAGATTCTTCACCTCGCTGTAATTTGTTTTCTTTTTTTTAACATTAGAATAAGTGTATGTTCATTATACTCCAAATCTGTAGATACATCCGAATTCCCTCAAGTAATTATAAGTTATACAACTGTTTCTATGCAAATGTGGTACGATAGACAGTCATGTTTTCCATGCTGCTATGATTTTGCGAATTCCGCATATAATACGTTTTGAATGAAGTTATCTTAAAATCGTATACAAAAATATGGTCTGGGGTAGCTTTTAGGTGCTGCTGTATTTATTCACAACCGTTGGGATCGTTTTACACATAAAATCAAACAACGAATGTTGTTAATTCAAGAGGAAAAATTTACAAAAATCTCCACGTTCTGAAATCATTCGTATCACGGACTACACATTTATAAAAAAAAATAATATTCACTTTAAATTAACTTTAATTCAGACCATCTATTCTTTTTTTGTTTCAAATTTAAAAACAATTAAGTAAACATTTCACTCAAGTTTTCACAATTATTGGGAAACATTGAAAAAAAAAAAGTTTTACACAAAAATAAACAACAGCAAAAAGCAAAATAACAATTGTCAAAGATTTTTTTCACAAATACCCAAATGAATACGTAATGGCAGCCTTAATAAAATATTACACATAAAAATAACGACAATTGTTGTTCCATCATTTATTCAAAGGAATCCGGATGCGGAATGCGGATGTCAATGATTTTATGTTTGTAATGTAAAAAACAAAACTAAGTTGAATTGAAATAAAACGCTCATGTTTTTCCTGTAAAAATATTTAACTAAATTCATTCGACTCTATTTGTGTTCACATAAAAATATAAAACGTATTTTACATACACCCGAAGAAATGGTTGGTGTAAACTGAATCACTTGAATTGAAAGTCAGAGTCGCCTGCTAACAGGCCCGCAAAGTGAGAGCAAATATTGTGAGGATTTTTAGGTCAGTTGTTATCCAGTGAAAAGGCGAAATTTTTTTTTACATAACTCGACAACGACTACAAGCCTCTAAAATGCACCACCTTTTCAATGGAAAAAAATAGTGCGTTGATTAAAAAAACTTAGGTCTTGGAAATTTTTGGAAGAGGGACTGGTAATTTTTGAGGCTTTTGGCGGCAATTTTTATAATTCCCTTTTGAGCTTGCCTCTTATGTTCACACACGGATATTCTTTTTCGGCAATTTTTGTTTGCCTTTTCAAAAGCAACTGACTTTCAAAATATCAAAATACGAAAAACACAAAATCAAATTGCCAGTAGAAGCAAGTGGTTTCTCCTTCCCCTTACCACTCTTTTCATCAAACTGAGAAATGCGGCAATTAAAATTGTCTAGTGTGAATCGGGACTTTGGAACAATTTCATGAGAAAAAATATCCATTTCGATGAAATTAGTTCATATTATGCTGTGTGCCAACTTTAAGTGGTGTAGTTCGTTTTGAATCGAATATCTAACCATTTGTGTTCAGGAACTCAAATCAGATATTAGATTTCCGTAGAGAACTTTCTAGGGGATCTGTGTATGGAAAGTGTAACTGTCGTATTTTTCTGAGAGTATATTACGGTGTGTTTATTACGTTTGTCATTCCGTTTGTAACAACTTGAACTACTGAACTGGGATTCTTATAAGTACTGGAAAATTTAAAAGTACTGGTCACCTTAGCAATATATTCGGTATCATTGAAATATTCAAAAACCAACTGACAACTGTATTCCACTGATGAGATAGTCATTTCGAATTTGCATTTGATAGATTGGTATTGACAATTTTTAATTGATTTTTATTATCTACTGGCGTTTTGGTTCGATTTACAACAGCCAATAAGGGCCAACAAATGAGATCGTAGTTAAAACACGATTATGGAAAACTCTGTTTCCAATAAAACTGAGTTCAAACTTAGAATAAGTTTTTAAGTGGTCAGTCAAAGTAATCCACATTTTGGGCTGTTGATACGGCAACACTAACACTTTTATCACAAAACATATGTTTCCCGGTGAATAATTAAAATAATTATAAACTTTTGTAGTGGATTTTGGTCACACAAGATTTTTAGAAAAAATATGAGAATTAAAAACTTTGCTAAATTAACATCGGCTAAATGTTCTAACTTCAGGAAACAGACAACGAATATCTGACGAGCAAATACCGTTAAAATATCTATAGAACAGCGATATAAAACCCACATTCCGGCGATGGAGACAATAGCGTTGGATACCCTACTATCCCCAATCATCACCACCGCTCTCCTCTGTACACGGTCGAAAAGTTGCAAAGATGTCTTTGGAGCTCCATATATGGGAGTTATATTCCATTTTTAAGCGGGATGTAGGTGGTGTAAATATTTACGAGATCAGATGGAGCGAAGTATTTCTTGCACCGCTTTAAAAAGCCTAAACACGTGAATGCTTCTTTCGACACTTGAATGCCCAACGAGCATCACCCTGTATCTTCATGCCCAGAACATCAAGAGTGTCTGATTCGTCGATATCCACACCACCCATAGAAATTGACGACGATTTTGGATCTGGTGAACGTTTGAAATATCCAATACTTTCACCCGCGTCGAAGAGCACTTACATAGGACAAGTGCTGAAATACCATCAGGGCCCGGAGTTTTATTTACGTTGAGATCTGCAGGAACCCTTCTAACTCCACGTGCTCGAAAAAATATCTGAGGCATCGAACTAGATACGTTCTCGATCACGGGGAGTGGTTGACTGCTGTCTGGCAAAGATGAATTCTTAGCAAATATTTCAGCCATAAGGTTAGCTTTGTCAACCTGGTCAGTGAATATCTGGTCACCTCCAACAAGGGTTTTATTCCTTACCCTTTTAACGAATGACCAAAAACTTAATAATAATAGCAAATGAGTTATATTTACAGCCAAATAAGCTATGTTTCGGAGCAAATGTGTGTAAACATTAAAAAAAAAACGTGTAGCTTTCAGTCTGTAAACAAAATTTGTACGTGTTGTTCTATTCCTTTGCGTATAATTTTTAAATAAACTCTTTCTATAAAATATTTATTTTATGTGAACTAATTCTCTATAAATAAGATTCTGGCCGAACTAATCCACTGCCGACCGATCTGATGCAGATCTCCACATATCACATTTTCATCGATTATATCGCTGCCTAAACACTCTAATAAGAGCAACCAATTTTAAAATCATGTCTTCCCATGTATGCCTTTGTAGAATGACCCGGATGACACTATAGGTGTGCTTTCCTTATCCTGTTAGGTTTGTTGAGCTAAGCGATATTTAGCTGCATTTGAAATTATCGCTTAAATTTATCTCCCAAGGTGGCACGGCATTGCCAGCATATAGTTGTATTTGTAATATTTTTTCACAACATTTACTTATCATGAATATTTCAGATTTTTATGGAAATGTATTAACATTTCTTCACAGCGTTCCCAGAATGCTGCCTAGTTTGTGTCAAATGTCATTGGCTTGTAAAATATGAGAAAAAAAAGAAGTGAATAAACAAGAACACAACATGGTACAGTCCGGTAGAAGCAGCATCGAGGTAGTGCAAAAACTTAGCTACCTCAGCTTCGACGTTAAGGGTCTATTGGGTACTAAAATTATCCCCATTGGCGATCGAACCCTTTTTCATACCACATATCGCAGTGGAGGGTATGTACAATTCGGCCCGGCCATACTTAATGACATTTTTACCGACGAATTGTTTAGTGGTTTATTTTTTAAGCCTTTTTTCATTATTTATTCATTGAATTTTTATTTTTATTCGTTTTTCAATCAAAATCAAAACAATTTCACAGGCAAACAAAAAACACATCTCCCGGGGCTTTTATCGCAGGTATTTAATATTCAGTTTTGCTATTACACACACAATCTAAAATTTAATTATTTGTGAATCAAACTAACACATTGTCACAATTGTATATCTGTTGTTTTTTTTTGACGTTGTTGCGCAACACTTTTTGCTAATGTGTTTTCATTTAATAGGCCGGGGATTATGTTCAGGCACTTCTCCCTAATGGCTTCCTGTACACCGGTCAGGGAATATGTAGCAAAAAAAAAAAAATTATGAGCACTCACTCATATGGTATTATTAAATGTTATTATATATAAAAAAAACATATTTTTTAAGTTTAAAGCGGAAGCCATGAATGAGTTGCGATGGCGCAATATATTTTTGTTTGTGGGTGTCCACGACTTCTGGTGTCAACTGAAACTGTCTGTAAAGGAAGACGTAGCCTCACAAGAGGATTATAAAGCTCCCTCATGGCGATAGTTAAGTTTGGATGCAGCTTATTTAGAAACTGTGAAATTAGAAATTCGTAGAAAAAACTAACTTTTGAAACATATTGGTCAAAATATCTAAAAATAGAAAAAATAACTGTTTGTCTGTTTGTTTTTTTTCATATAGGCCAAAACGGTTCGACCGACCTTTATCAAAAGCAGATTGCAACTCTATACCGGGGGGTAAAAATGGGCTATTTGATGTATCAAGTCGGATTTCGCCAACGCAAATAATATGGTTGCTGGCAGCATCAGATTTAAGCATCGCGAGACACATAAGGCAACATGGATGCCACCTGATCGCAAGACAAGAAACCAAATAGATCACATTGTGATAGATCGAAGGAATGCATCCAGAGTGTTGGACGAACGAACGTTCTGAACTGCGAGCATTAATTCCGACCTCTACGGTGTAGCAGCCAAGGTACGCACAGGGTTAAGTGCAGCAAAACTCATACGTTACAACACCAAAACAAAACTAGACATCGAAAAGCTGCAATCGGAAACGATAGCCCAAGCCTACTCCACGAAGCTATCTCATCTTCTCCTATTCCCGATGATATTACCGAAAAATGGCAAACACATACACAACTCTGTGACGAAAGCCGCCGATGAAGAAATTGGTTACCGAAAACGGCAAGAAAGGAACCAATGGTACGATGAGGAGTGTAAAGCTGCCACTGAAGTTAAGAACGTTGCATACAGGGCGACCGAGAGTTGAGGATGGGGAAGAATCGTCCATTCCGAAGGAAGAAAAGAGAAATGGAAAGACGATAATGCGATGAGATTGAGTGCTACGGCAAAAGGAAAAGAGCTCAGACAATTGTACCAACATCAAAAGACTTCGGATAGAGATGAAAATGGAAACTGGTGTGCTGAGGAATTGATCACAACCTTTCTCCAGCTTGTTCCTAGGCAAAGAATCCAGGAAGGAAACAATCTCGCAACCAAGCATAGATTAGGGACTTGAATGTCCACCCCTAACCCAGATGAGGTCAAACCAGCAATTGGCCGGCTTAAGAACAATCACGCCACAAGGTGCAGACGGAATTCCAGCAGAGCATGTATAAGACCAGAGCAGACGAGCTGATAAAGTGCATGCATCACCTAGTCTGTGCCATCTGGGAAAATTAAACTATGTCTGATGATTGGGACCTCACTGTACTACGTTCTGTTCATAAGATAGGAGACAAAAGCGTTTGCGCCAACTACTGCGCAATCAGTCTCCTATTCATCGCCTATAACATATTATCAAGCATATTGTGTGAACGATTAAAGCCCAAACTCGATGAACTGATTCAGCCGTATCTTTGGCAGATAAAATCTACTTCAAGTAAAGCCCCAAAGTTACAATGAACTAACTACCCAAACCTTTGAATGAAATAAAGCCGCGGCTTAAATTTACTTTACCGACATTGCTCCGATTTGTGTCAATAGGGCATTTAGTTATAATGAAATGAACCCCCATTTTTGGGGCCTTATTTTATTGTCACTTTGGGTCTGTATTTCAATAGGGCTTTATTTCACCCCGCCTTTAAAACGTTACTTGAACAATACCAGCTGGAATTCTTCTGGGACCTATGTCAAATTGATAGAGTCTGGGAATGACCGTGAAGGTCTGTGGGATTAGGAAGATAACTCTGATCATATCCCAATGATCAAGACCATAAAGACATCTTTCTATATATGTATGTATATAAAATTGAATGTTTGTATGTACAGGATGTCCGCCCAGAAGGTATACTACTTTGCCGACATTTTGGTAAACATTAGTCTTGACAGTTCATATGTGGCAGTCGTAAGGTAGAGACGTGGAAAATTTATTATTTATATTCGATAAACCGAAGTGTTTCAATCGTTAAAATATTTTATCAAAATTAATCATCGATTACTGTGACGATGAGAAAGTTACGTGAAATTTTTGGGAGAAACAACGTGCCAACTAAACGAACTATTAATCGTGTAGTAAATGATTTCGAAGAAAGAGGGTCTGTAGATGATAGGCCCAGTCACATTTGCATTGGAGGAAACATTGGACTTAACTTCTATGAAAATGAAAACAACGTAACGGTAACTGTCAAAGGGGAGCGATATCGTGATATGATTGAAAACTTTTTAACGGCAGAACTGCATGCTTTGGGCTTGATTAACATTTGGTATCAACAAGATGGTGTCACATCTCATACAGACAGGATTACAATGGAATTACTGCGAGACCTCTTTCCACAAGAAATCCTGATGTTGGTTGGCCTCCACGGTCGCCTGATTTGACTGCCCCGGACTTCTTCTGAAAAGCAAGGTTTATGCAAACAAACCAGAAACCCTTGAGCATTTCAAACAAAATATTCCTGATGAAATTATTGAAATAGCACGTGAAGAAAACCTTGAGCATTTCAAACAAAATATTCCAGATGAAATTAATGAAATACCACGTGAAATTTGTGAGAATGTAATGAAAAATGTGCTCAAAAGGCGGACATTTATCTGATTTTGTATTCCATACATAATTGCCGACATTAAATAAAACATTTATCAATATAAGATACATTATCTTTCATTTAATCAAAATTAGAACCAAACAAAGTAGTATGCCTTCCCGACGGACATCCTGGATTGCATAAATAGTCTAAAAATGTGTGTTTTTATTTATTTAGATTTTGATCATTGTTTCCAAAGTGGCCAGATCTTTTTTACCCTAAATATTACACCAACACTTACGAACATGTTAAAAAAAAGTGGTTAAGATGTTTTTAACATCCGATTCCCAATGACCATTAACTAGATTTATATTCAGGGTTCACCAACAAGAGGTGTTATTTTGAATCACCCATTATTTCAGTAGCAGTCCCTTTTGAAACTTGTATTCTTTGACATTGGATAAGTAGAAACTACGCCATTACTAAAAATGGAACGATACACACTTCAACAACGCATTGAAATTATTAGCATTCACTACAAAAATAGGGAAAATCTTGCAGTCACAGTTCGCAAAACTAAAGCATTTTTGGGTCGTCGTAAAGCACCTAGTCGGACCGCAATACAGAAATTAGTGGAAATATTCAAGCTGTTGGGACAAGTTAGTGATGTGAAAAATAAAACGTCGCTCAAGAACAACTGAGAATACGGCTGCTGTAGCCCAAAGTGTTGAAGAAAACCCAGGTTTGTCCATTACTCGTCTTTCTTTGGAATTGGGCATTCCACAAACGTCATTAAACCGTATTTTGCCTATAGACTTGGGTCTTAAGGCTTATAAAGTACAGTTAACATAAGAACTCAAGAACTCTTTGCTGATTGGTTTCTTGAAATACATGAAAATGATCCGGAATTCCATCGAAAAATCATCCTGACTGATGAGGACCATTTCCACCTCGGTGGCAACGTCAACAAGCAAAATTGTCGCATCTAGGGCTCGCAAAAACCAAGAGTTATTGTTGAGAAGCCTCTCCATCCTCAACGTGTGACTGTTTGGTGCGATTTATGGTCCGGCGGGGTCATTGGACCTTAATTTTTCGAAAATGTGGTTGGATCAACAGTTGGCGCTATCGAGAGATGATTAATAATTTTTTATGTTCGGAGTTGAATGACATTGATCTGGACAACGTTTACATTCAACAAGACGGCGCTACGTGCCACACAAGCAACGAAACCATTGCTCTTTTACGGGAAAAGTTTCCGGACCGTGTTATCACTCGAAGAGGTGATCACAATTGGCCACCGAGATCTTGTGATTTAACACCTTGCGACTTCTTCCTTTAAGGCGACGTGACAGATAAGGTCTACGTCAACAGCCCAGCGTCGATACAAGGCCTCAAAGATAGAAGTCGTGAGGCTATGGAGGACATAGGGCAGCCACTTTGCGATTTGGTTATGTAAAATTTCATGAAAAGGATGTGGTCGTGGTTTATTTTTTTTGATTTTATTTTTTTTATATATTTTACGACATACCGATCATTTATCTAAAAAAAATTCATTTTTCTTTGAATACCAAAATAACACCTCTTGTTGGAGAAGCCTGTAGATAGAAGATATACACGGTGGGTCATTTTCAATTTGAATCGTCTATAAAAAAGTTCTGATAATTTGTTTCTAATTTCTGTTTTTTTTTGGTACAATATCATTCATACGACTGTCTCATCCGATCAACCCAAGTTTTCAATAAATTATCGGTTGTTCTGAGGCGAATCTCTTCAATAGCAACTTCGATTTCATGTTTCAACACTTCAATTCTCTCTGGATGTTTTGCGTAACATTTATCCTTAGTGGCTTCCAACTGAAAATAATCCAAAGGCCTCAAATCACAGCCCGGAGGCGGCCAATTTCGCTGATAATTCGATTTGGAGTTGACTGTGTGACATGTGACCATGTCTTGTTGAAACTAAATGTCGTCCATGTCATTCTGTTGAATTCGTTGAACATGCCGACAGCCCAAAATCTACTCCAAACAGACAGTGACTCGTTGTGCATGCATTGGCTACTCAATAGTCACATGTGCCCATATGAGGCAATTTTGCTAATTGAAATAGCCACCGAGATGAGAATGAGCTTCATCGGAAAACACAATTTTTCGGTCAAATTCTTCCAATCTTTCCGAATTTTATTCGAGCGTATAGCGTCCCATTGTGCAAATGTCAAACATAAACCTGAAAATAAAAATTAATGTTGTTCTGCCCTTTAAAGTCAAAGTAATCGGTAGTGAAAATTGAAACTGTAAATGGCCCACCCTTTAGTCTACATTTTAGTTGGTAGGACGAATTCTGGCGGGCCAGCAAGTTTTCAATACATTAAAAAACACATGCCATTTTATAAAAATGTACCTCCATTGTAGATAAAACAATTTAATTACTTAATGAATCTAATGTTGTATAATTGTATACATAATTAAGCGTACTATAAAGAAGACTTTTTCGGGACAAGAAATCTTTTAAATATTAAACATTTTTTCAAATTCATAGTATTTCATCATACTTCATGGCAAAGTTTCCCACCACCTTCCTTCCACCCATCTTGGTCGATGCATCATCATCATATCCAAAGACCTCAAAGTGTGTGTGTGTGTAAAATGTATGCCAACCATTACGAGACCCCTAGACCATACGGTTATTGTTGAACTGATGATATTCCAACTAAACGGCAAAAGGTAAAACTTTTCAAATTGCAACAAACACTCATGATGAATATGCCGTCTTGTTAGAATCTTCTATTACATGTTCGTCTCGTTCGTCCTTAGTTGGTCCTTCGGCATTGCAATTTAATTTGTTTTTAAAACGCTGTGTTGTTGCTTCATTTTCTGTGGGTTTTTTTTTTATTTGAAATCTACGACTAAAGTTTCCTTCTTTTTATAGTCTACACCGAAAAAACGGATGCTTAGAAAAAGCAAAGCGAAGAAGGGAAAGCAACTTATCAAAACGATAGCCGGTTTTTGGTTTAGTTTTAGCAACAGAAACAAAAACACTGCAATTCTATTATGCATATCATCCATCCACTTATCTTGGACAGAATTCCTGCTCCCTTTATCCCGAAACTTATGGCCGTATCTTCCTTGAACAGCCACCATTCGCAAGGAGTTCTTCTTTTCTTTTCCATATGTTTTTTTTTTCGTTGCTGGACGCTAAACTTTATTTCTAACTGCATTAAAGTATGGAAAAGAAAGGAAACTTTTCTGCATGTCCTTATTTCTTTCTTCATCTCCTTGCTCCAATTTCCTTGCATCTTTGGGGGATATTTTTGATGTCTTTGTCTTAAATTTCGTTGTCGTTGTGTTGGTTTGCCTCAAATACGAGGGATAAGCGGAAAAGAAACAGTTTCAAATCTGCTCCACTAAAGGATACATTCACTAAGACGTTTCTATCCTCCGCCATTGGATGGAATGTGTTGTGATGGTTTCATTTCACCGTGTTACACACATTCTGTCCTATGAACCAAATTTACTTTTTCGGAAAGGGGATAAAAAATAAAAATACACGTGTATCGGCGATTTTCATGTACACGTCAGAATTTTTTTTTTAAGTTTGAAGTATGAAGCTCGTAGTGGCCTGTGTGAAAGCCTTTGGACCGATTTTTAACCCTTTTTCAGTGATCCAATCGAGCTGATTTTTTGAATCACGGACTGAATCACACCACATTAAATTAGCTTTATGTCGTCTATAATGTACCACAAATTGGCTCATAAGCCTCAAAAACCTAGATCTTAACCACAAATTACGAATTCAAATATGTTTTTTTTTTACATTTTGAACTCTTATAAATAAGTACCCAGATGTAGTCGGAAAATTTTGTCTCAGGCTCAATTATGCTTTTTAGTACAACAGTTTTTTTTAATTGGCATATAAGATGGTGGCCCTGACTTACAATGTCGATAGAATTTATTCAGGACAGGATATCGATAACATTTGTCCAGGAAATATCACAACAAAGTTACAAAAATGCGAAATGGGTGAATTAATCGACGCCATGACAAACCGGTAGAATAATCCATTCCAGTGAGTATAAATTTCATAAGACTTGAGCATCAGCTAATAAGTATTTTTCAGTCGATCCAGTCCAGGGCTAAGAAATATGAAATTTGAAAAAAATATTAGTTTTGGATAAAAAAAATGGGTGTAAATAAAATCACAGAAAAATTGTGGTTTAGTTCAGAATTCGAGTTGGTTCGGTTGAGTAGTACCGAGCAGGTCTGAATTACTGGATCGGTTTTCAAAATGGTTTTTTTCGGTGCTCTTGAATCGTGGTTCCGGTTTAGTGGTTCATCATACATCATCGGAACAAAAATATGTTCTAATATAATAAATTTCCTATCAAATGCAAACAATATGTTGTGCTTTTTTAAAAAATTCCCAACTTTTCTTGTTGGCTGGTTTGCCTTGTAAAAACAGTAAGTTACTATTAGGAAAAAGGTTTTTAAATCTCAGTAAGATTTAATAAGTTCATATATATTTATCGGATAATAATCGATTGTTAAATATTCTTTGATCATAAAACCAGACGATATTTTTGAATACTTTGATAAGATAAGAAAGGCATTTGTCGCTTTAATTTTCCAGTTGTTGGCATCTTCTATCGAATGAGCTTAAAAGTACCGAGTGGTTTTTACAGACGTGAGGTTTTCAATCTGGCCACACTTTTTTCAGAGTTGGTCTTTTTGACAGTTGTCAATTGATTTACCCCGGAACAACGTTTGCAAATTTATTATCAAAATACTGGTTCGGTTCGAGTGACGAATCGCGCGCAGCGTCGAATATTCGATCGACACAATCGCTCAGTAGAGTCGGTAATTGTAGCAACCATGGATCGGTTTCGCAAAACGTTTACTCTAGTGGATAATGCGCATCCTCAGAGACGCTGCACTGCTGTGGAGCAGAGTATCGAAGAAGACGCGAATGAGTCCATCCGCCAGCGCTCGCTTCTTCTGGAGCTGTGCCCATCCACTTTATGGAAGATTTTCAGAAAGGATCTTTGTTTGGGGGCTTACAAAATCCAACTCGTTCAAGCTGACCATAATGTTACCAGTCAATGGGGGAAATAAAGTCATAATTAATGACTTGGTTTCAACAAGACGGCGCTACATGCCCAAACAGCCAACGAAACAATCAATTTATTGAAGTAAACTTTTGATGTGGGTAATACCTCACATAGTGAGCCTGTGGCGTGGCTTCCAAAATCGTCCGATTTAACATCGCTGGACTATTTTTTGTGGGGTTATTTCAAGTAGTTTGTCTCCACAGATAAGCCGACCCGATTGACGTCTTGGAAGAGACGATTCGGCGCCAAATTCTGCAAAAAGTTGTCGAAAATTGGGCCGCTCGACTTGGATTCTTGCCAATAACATTAAATTATATGCGATTTATTTCTTCATGAAAACCACACGTCTAAAAGAACACACTTTATAATGGACAGTTTCTTTTATAAGATTTTCTGTTAAATCTTAGAAAACATAAAGAAACATTGAGATAGTTTGTGTGGTATGTATGGAATTACAGGGAACAAACTTATGATCAATGAGCTAGAAAGAAAAAAATACCATCTCAATATACAATTGTAACAGATTACAGTTCGATTTACACTATAAACAAATCAAAGAAGGACATAACTACATCGATTCAATGAAACATAAATAAATTGTGATGAATATAGGACTTGGCTACAATCTTCTGGCATCCATCGAGTGATAACAAACTGATTATTCCTTATGCAAAAGTTATTTCATTTTAGAATAGCCGGATTTTGTAATCCACTCCCCAATACATTGAAAGTATTTTCAATGAATATATCTTCAATAATATCTTCAATATATTTCATTAATTTCGACGACGTTAACCAAGTGTAATTAATTTTTTTTAATTTTGTAGATCTTATTTTGTAAAATATGTATCGAGTTTGTGTTCGATGTTGCTGTTTTCGATTTTATTCAAAGAGGTACACAGTAGGGGATTTTAAAAACTTTTGGGAAATAAATCCAGCATTTTGGCATTTCAAAGTTATGGCCGTTGGTAGTGAGTGTATCGGGTTATCGGTCAATTCGATACTTTATGTATCACTTTCAGTTCGATAACATGCCCAAAAAGCCCATCAATCGACATCATTAGCTTTTTACACTTTCATGAAATTTTATATTATATTCAGTGTTTCCCAGAAAATGTTAAAAACTCAATATTCAGTGAAATCTTTGTTAATTGGCATATTGCCATGAAATTTTGCGTTAGATATCGAAAAGGCTAAACTAAAAGTAGGATTTCAATGAAAACTATCCCCGAATTACCAAAATGGGGGAAAATCCGAAAAACTGGAATTTTTAGGCAGACTTTTTTTTTCCAAAAATTTTACGAATTTCTTCACTGTGCATGTTTTTCTTATTTTTGGTTTTCCATGAAAAATGAATTTTATATTATTTTTTAATTTCAATGAAAACTATCCCAGAATTACCAAAATGGGGGAATTTCCTCACTGTGCATGTTTTTCTTATTTTTTGTTTTCCACGAAAGATGAATTTTATATTATTTTTTAATTTCAATGAAAACTATCCCAGAATTACCAAAATGGGGGAAAATCCGAAAAACTGGAATTTTTAGGCAGACTTTTTTTTTCAAAAATTTTACGAATTTCCTCACTGTGCATGTTTTTCTTATTTTTGGTTTTCCATGAAAAATGAATTTTATATTATTTTTTTAATTTCAATGAAAACTATCAGAGAATTAACAAAATGGGGGAAAATCCGAAAAACTGGAATTTTTAGGCAGACTTTTTTTTCCAAAAATTTTACGAATTTCCTCACTGTGCATGTTTTTCTTATTTTAGGTTTTCCCTGAAAAATTAATTTTATATTATTTTTTAATTTTAATGAAAACTATCCCAGAATTACCAAAATGGGGGAAAATCCGAAAAACTGTAATTTTTAGGCAGACTTTTTTCCCCAAAAATTTTATGAATTTCCTCACTGTGCATGTTTTTCTTATTTTTGGTTTTCCATGAAAAATGAATTTTATATTATTTTTTAATTTTACCAAATTTTTTTTAATGTAGTTCATTATATTTTTAATTAAATTTCCTCACTGTGCATGTTTTTCTTATTTTTGGTTTTCCATGAAAAATAAATTTTATATTATTTTTTAATTTCAATGAAAACTATCCCAGAATTACCAAAATGGGGGAAAATCCGAAAAACTGGAATTTTTAGGCAGACTTTTTTCCCCCCAAAAATTTTATGAATTTCCTCACTGTGCATGTTTTTCTTATTTTTGGTTTTCCATGAAAAATTAATTTTATATTATTTTTTAATTTTACTTTTTTTTTTAAGTTTTCTTTTTAATGTAGTTCATTAAATTTTTAATTAAATTAGGCTTTAAATTATAATACCAGTGCAAATTAATGAATCAAGTGAAAAAGTGACACAAAAAAATAAAAGAGTTCAAACGAATCAAATATAAAAAGTCTAATTACCTTAAATTATTGAAATAGCAAAAAAAAAGGAACATAAACCATCACACAGTTTGTATTTTCATGCTTATTCTTTTGTGTTATGAACACATCCACCGCGTAAATGCTTTACTACTAAGAGAGTAATCTCTGAGCCATGTAAAACTTGTCAAGAAAAACATTAGCCATTCGGAGGCGGCTTTAAACAGAAAGTCCCCCGGTCAGTGAGTATACAAATTATATCGTACACAGCTCACTGATTCGAGAGAAGTTCCCGTCTGTTCCTTGGCGGAAATTTTACGTCCCGCGTTCATATTAAATCGTGTAACAGCTTTTTCGACTATTCAACTTAAACTTCCATTTAGGTCCTCGTATCCTCGGCCCACAGCTTTGGGCGTCCTTAAAGTCTCCCATAACAAAAACACCATAAACTTTTTTCTATTGGACGTTAATGTTATTGTTGTCATAGTTGCCGTATTCCTTACCTAGAAAAGTTTGTCCCAAAGTTAGAGCGAATATGGTGAACAAAAAAAAACCGGCAACATCTCTGACGAGCAAGACGACTGGTAAGGTATAGCTGGAGATATCCACTGTTGGCAAAGTTCTGTTTTTTTTCCCCGTTTAGGGGAAGAAACTAAAATTAAGACGAATCAAAGAACATTGTAAGTAACGTTTAAATAAAATTTACATATTCCTTTACATAAAATGTTGTGCAAGTACTTTGCAAGGTTTTGATGGTAGTTTCTCGTGTTTCAGTTTTCATTCGTTTTGGCAAAATTTTCCCAAAAGCAAATTTTGTTATTTTGTGTTTTGTTTCTTTGGCCTTCTTGCAGCAAAGCGGACAAAAATTGTATTGCAGATGTTTGAAAATATTTGTGAATATTTAAATTGTATTAAAATAACAGCATTCGTTTTATTGTGGCGGTACGTACATTTTTGATACAGAAATGGTTGATTGGAAATGTTTATAGAGCATAATATTGAAATAAAACATATGCATGAGTTTCATTTCCATTTTGGTGAATTTAATTTTTGAATAAAATACATTGTCTATTGTCTTCCCTTATTTCCCGCTAAATGTTTCACATTATCTAGTAATAAAAAAAAAACTGTCAGACCCGGAAAAAGTAAAACCTCACTCTTCAATTACATATTTTGATTTTATCAAATGTGAAACTTTTTTCTCCCGATTTGTGCCATAGGGTAAGGCAAAGAGGAAGAATCGAAGCAAATGGTGTAAGCCTCGGGCAACAGCCACAAACGTGTCATAAAACTTTGCAAATAAATTGAAACATAAATCAGTGAAATATTACAGCAACAACAACAGCTATGTCCATGACTACTATACCGATATATGGTGTATATATGTATGTATTTATATATACATATACATATGTATATGTACGTGTACCTGAGAATCATATATCGTTTCGCCAACATCCAAATCATATTAGAAACACAGGTGTTCTTTAATATTCCGTGGTTCATATAGATTCATTTTTTGATTGCCTTCACACTCACTGTGGTTCCAGACCATAACAAAAGTGTTGGCCTTAAGTGTTCTAATAGTAATAATACAACTTGTGGAAATAGAAAACACACTGGTAGTTTTCAAAAACTTTATTTTTTTAATATATTTCCTTTCTCCTGTTGGTAGTTGATGGCCAGTTCATTTTCCATGCCTAGTCATTGTTATTCAATAGTCAATCTCCATGCCTAGTTGAGTTTCCTGTTCAGTCACTGATCTCGGCCACTCGCCATTCATGCGCCAAGTTGCTGTTACTGTCCAACCATTTAGTCCGGCCAAGATTGTGTTCCTGTTCTACAACTGTTCATGCCTTGACACTGTTGTCCCTGCCAAGCGATTGCTTTCGTTCAACTTTTGTTCCTGTACAGCAAGTATTTCCTGCTTTAGTCGCAGTTTCTATTTAATTTGTGTTCTTCTTTAGTCAAATCACAATTAGTTTTGGTTGATTATTTTCCTCTTGTTCTGTTATTTATTTCTGTATATATTTTGAACTAAGTGACTAACCTATTTCAGGGTTTTCACCGGAGGTGTTATTCGAAATTTAACAGCTATGGTTATAAATAAACTACTTAGAGTCCATTTTCAGTTAAGAGAATATGTTTAGTTTGGAAATTAAATTGTTAAAAAAAACACTATGAAAACATCTGGACAATATCTTAAATGAGACCAAAATTGTAGTCGTTGGAACTTGAAAATTTAAAAAAAAAAATCATTTTCATGCTATTTTTCGAAATAAAAAATAATTTGCATTTTCTTACTGCCTTCTTCACGATGTCGATCCAACGTCGAAAAGTCGAAAGAATTCGTAACCGTTTCCATAAAGATTTTGGTTTCTGTGCATCGAAAACGAAAATTTGATCGTCAAGTCACAGTCGATCGACATCGTGCAGCAAACAGTCGAAACCAACTAAATGTAGATTAATTTATCAAAGTCTCCTCCGAAGTTGAAAAAGAAAATTCCCATGTTGGACCACAAATTTCTCGAATCGCAAAGTATGTGTTCTTAACAATGTTCACTTTTTAATTGTGAAAACAATAGCAAATTTTGTAAAATCCTGGGGGGGTTCCTACTAAATTTTAGGAATTCTTTTTTGTTGTTTTACTTTTCGATTTCTAATGTCAATTAACAAAGACTAGATTGAATATTGGGTTGTAACATTTCCACGGAAATACAGAATATCAAATAGCGTCGTAAAAACGTTTCATAACTTTTAAAAATTCCAAGAAAGTGTAAAAATAATTATTGATTTTCTTTGCGTTTTGAAGTTATGGCCATCAACTCATTGTAACAAGTAATTCGTTGGCTGATTTTGAGGCCATTTCAACGTATTGCAGAAACTTTGTTGTTTTTTTTACCGCTGGGATGCCATGCAGATCTATGTCCTCCAATGTTGGCAATAAATCCAGTTTTTATGGCCCAAGTTTTTAAAATGCTAATTTCACAATTAGCTGAACTTTAGCAACTCCTTGCCGTGTTTCATGTGCAACCACTGTGCAGGGTCTCTTCCATCTGCTTCTTAGGATTTCATTATAACATCAGGGAATGTGTTGTTGGTTTTGTAAGCCGTAACGACGCCGAGTAGTAATGTGGGCGATTGTGTGTGTGTGTGTGTGTGCATACAATATTCACCCAAGTACGTGAGATAATTTAAAGGTTAAGTGTATGCATGTATTCGTGATTCCGTGTGAGTGTGCGTGGGCATATATCATGCACGTATTGAGAGAGCATTCCATCTTTTGTACATATTTCATACGTTTCTGTTTCCATATATTTCCATGTATTGACATTTGTATAGATGGATGTCAGTCCGTGTGTGTGTGTGTGTGAGAGAGGGAGGGAGTGCCAGTGCAAAGGTGGGGATGTGTGGTGTCTATGCCAGTGTAATTGTATTTCTCCCTTAGACTAGTCCTGTCTGTATTTGTTACACAAGTTCAAAACAAGCCACCGAAACGTGCCTCAACAAAGTTTGGCTTTACCTTCGACCTGCGGTCCTATTTCCTTTTTAATTTCAATATATTCGTACACATGGCTGTGTGCATGTATTTGCGGGCATGTGTTAAATGTTTTACATGTGTAAAACGCACGCTGTTCTCTTTTGAAAATTAGAAATTAATGTCTTTACAATGCGATTTAATGGATTAACTTTCGATTTTTTGTATTTTAATGTGTGTACATATGTACACTAGACTGGGTCACGATTAAAGGGATAATTATAAAACACACATACATTTTTCTCAGTCAAGCGCCTAAAAATGTAATTCAAACTATGGAGTGAAATAAAAAACCTCGCTTTAGATAGAATGAAGATATTGTGACGGTCCTATGTTCCTATATATATAGGAATATATAAATATTAGGGTGGAGTGAAATTAAAAAAAAAAAGTTAACCTCGGAAAGAGATGTAGTCTGGGGTCCTAATGAGGGGAAAAATAAAGAAAAACAGTTTAAAAAATTTTTAGGGGTCGCGCCACTCCCTCGAAATTTGGAAATTATCGCTATTTTGGCGTTGATTTTAGAAAAATCCTAAAAAGTTTTATGTCAATAAATGTTTGCAATAGCGTAAACAATGAAATAAGGGCATGAAAAAATTTAAAAAAAAATTTCTCATTGTTCAAAAATTTCAAAAAGTAAAATAAGTCAAATCGTCCCTTCTTCAGAAAATTGACTGAACAATGAAATCGCCACCAAAGCTACAAATATTAGTCGATTATCCTCATATTTGCCTCAAATACTAAAATTTCAAAAATAAATTTCGAATAAGTTAAGACGTTAATTTTTAGGATTTTTCTAAAATCAACGCCAAAATAGCGATAAATTCCAAATTTCGAGGGAGTGGCGCGACACCTAAAAATTTTTTAAATTTTTTTTCTTTATTTTTCCCCTCATTAGGACCCCAGACTACATCTCTTTCCGAGGTTAACTTTTTCAAATTAAAAAAAGCATGTTTTCACTCCACCCTAATATATATACATATATAACTCAAATGAAGGGCTGGTCGTTTAACAGAAAATTTAGTCATAGGATTAGAAAAAAACAACATCATTGTTACGTTCTCCTTAAAACTCAAAAATTGTTTTTTTTTTAATTTTTAATGGTTTTTGTTTCTGTGTGAATTTTCTAACTGTGGCTTAGTTCACCTTTAAAGACAAAAAACGTGATATGGTTCGATTAAATAAAAAAAAATAATTTTAGTAATGTTTCAAAATAGAGTTTACTTTAAAAAATAAATAAATTTTGAGGTATTGTGACCCGCTCTAATCTACTGCGTACTGCATACACATGATATGAAACAAGTACGAAAAAGTTCGTTAAGTACAGTCAATGTCCCCTCCACCGTGAAGTCCACTCACAGAATGTTCTGCGACATTAGGAGCCCATTTCGTTATTGAGCATGTAAAGCTCTTCGATTTTCACACTTGACTTCTTATATGCTGAACCTATCACTCAAAATTTGTACCAGGTCCCATATTGCTCACTGCCCCTAGTCCTTGACAATGCACAATTCCTCGACAGTTCCGCAAGAGCCGTTTTAACTCCACGTACTCGTTAAAATGTTTGAGGCATGGACTAGATACGTTTTCGATCATCGGTTGACTTTGTGGTTAACTGTTTTCAGACAATTTGCTTGCAAATATTCTAGCCAGAAGTTTAGGTTTGTGAAGCCGGGCAGTGAATATCCGGATATTGCAAACAGGTGAATAATGTCCTTACCCGTTTTACGAATGAGCAAAGGCGTCTAATTCACTGGCATGTTTGGATGTTTGCGTAGCAGCGTGAATCTCACAGTGACATTGCATGTCTGATTAAATGAACGAGTTTCTTTTTTTTTCCAAATGATTTTTTTTTTTTTCCGAAAAATAATTCAGTGGCTTGGTGCTAAAAGGGCCAATGTCCATTTGCATTTCTTTTGAGTTGATATTTGTATTATATTTATTTTTATGTTATCTTTCATAATTAAAGGGTGTTTTTTATTGGGGTATAGAACTTTAAGTTGGCATCACTTTTTTAACTGGCGGCCATTTTGTCAGCTGTCAAGTGATTAATATTTAGTTTGGTTTGCCATTTCATCATGAACAGGTTGACAAAAGAACAACGCTTGCAAATCGTGCAAATTTATTTCGAAAGTAATGGTTCAGATCGCGAAGTTCACCGCAAGCTCCGTCCATTTTATGCCATTACATCCACAAAAACTGACTGTTTGGTGTGCTCTATGGGCTGGTGGAATCATTGGGCCATACTTCTTCCGAAATAATGCTGGAAAGTCAGTTACCGTTAATGGAGACCGGTATAGAGCCATGATAACCGACTATTTTGTTCCCGAATTGGATGGCATGAATGTGGATGAGTTATGGTTCCAACAAGTGGTTGAAAATTGGACCTATAGAATTGGCTTTTTTCGAGCCAGCCGCGGCGGCCACATGCCCGAAATCATATTTAAACATTAATGGCATAAAATTATCCTTCCAATAAAGCCAAATTGATAGACATTAAAACGATTTTCTTGTGTTTTATTTCAATTCGAAGTTCTATACCTCAATAAAAAACACCCTTTATAAAACAGCCAATGCCAATGGAAACTCAAAACAACTGTATATATGTAATTTCAATCTATTTTTTCTCAGATGTCATTATACGAATTTTTGTAAGCCTTCAAATGCAATTTTCTCAAAAGTGTATATTTTGACATTGGCCCTTTAAGCACTGATTGGAAGGGGACAAATGGGGGAAATGGGTAAAATGTGTCCCCAAAACCCGTCGAAATACGAAAAAAATACAAAATAATCGAATATTGTGAATTGTTTTGGAAATTGGCCCATGATTACGATTGGCAGGTGGTAATGAGTTAGAGGTGGGACGAAAAATGGACCAAGACGGGAAAAAAGGAACAAAAAAGGGAATTTTTCAAACAAATTTTTGGCAAAAACATGTGGATAATAGTTATAGAAGGGACGAAAAAGAGGCCAACACGGGATAAAAAAAAGTACAAAAGGGGAAAAACAAAAATGTGGGAAACAATTTTAATCGACAGGATTGGTCCCTAAACTGGATATAATGGAAAAATGTTCAAAACGGGCCCAAAACTGGTATAATGGAAATGGGAAATAATCTACAACAGTTTGAAATTTGTTACAGGTGGGACGAAAAAGGGGCCAAGATGGAATAAAAAAGGGACCAAATAGGAGAAAAAAATTAAAAGCGAGTGAAACAATTTTTTTTGCGAAAACAGGAAGGAAAATTTACCCTTACGAAGTAGCGGGTATTGGCTATTTCCCATTATAATTGGTTTTCTTACGCTAAGTTTATCAAAAAGGTCCATTAATTTGTAAGGTAATAAATTTATTCATGTTAATTTAATTAAGGGAATATTAGCTTGTTTTATTATAAATTTGATCCACTGTAACTATTTCTTATATTTTTTCAAAGTCGAGAAATGAGTTTTGGAAGGAATGCGCGGAGATATGGAAAATATATCCACCACACCTGCTGTACGCAAGTTCGTAAGCCTGGCATGCTAGGGTACAATACTCACGATCCACGCTGTCGTACGATGCGCATTGGCGAAAATATGGCTGTCGTCTCAGCATTTCACACATGAGGTTAAGGCGAATTTTGCAAAGAACTCGCCTTAATAACTTACAAAGGTCTAGTTGAGTCAGCATCACCTTCGTTATCGCTTCTTGGAGAAGCTAGAAACAGACAAAGTTTATTAAAAAAAACAAATTTTCTGACGAAGAGCATTTTTATCTCGGCTGTTAGTTAATAAGCAAAACTGCCGCATCTGTGAAAAAATTGACACGGCTGTCAAATCACACAACAAGCAAAACTGCCACATCTGTGAATATCAGGAGCTCAGGGAGTTACAGTTTGGTGTTAATTTGACAGCCTTGTCTATTTTTTCTGCTGGATGCATGATATATTATTTTGGTGTTGAAGGCAATTCCGTAAGGCAATTGGAGAAAATATAAGAAGATAATAAAATCATTTCAAGATGACCTGATGTAATTGTCCATACCATCGGAGACATTGAACGGTCAGTGGAACAGGTCATACAGTCTCTGAATGGCTCGAGGCAAGCCTCATGTCCCAAGGGAAAAACCACGGGTAGGATGATCGTTTTAGTTAGTAAATCTCACAAGAGCTTCACAGGACTTGGACAATTGCAAAAAAAAACATAAGTAGTTCATTGAGAAAGGCTAAGAATAAATCCGGGAGTGAATTCTGCAGTACAGTTGAAGACACTTCCTAGGGCGAAAAGTTAAGGAAAACACTGGACTACACACAGTTCAGGGTAGGTTATCTCAAGAAAACGCAGGATGATTGGACAACAACCTGTGTGGACTCATTGGAGTTGCTACTGTATACTCATTTTCTGGGTAGCTATTGAAATGAGACCACCGCGGACAGTACTGCGTTAGTCAACCTTCAACTGTTGCCAGATATATTGTAACCGAGTCTAAAATAACATTGGCAACTAAAAGGTTTAAACCTTTCAAGTCAACTGGAACTAAAAGCATTGGCAGCTAGGCTGATTCCATAGCTCAAGGAGGTCAATATCGGCTGTATCGAGGTGACATACTTCCCTACTATATGAAGGGAGACCAAGGTAGTCTTTATTCTCAAAGCGGAAAGACCTCCTTTACGGGATCTAAAGATTTTAAACCTTTCGTTGCTTCTTCTGAAAACACTAGAGAGACTCTTGTTTGATAACATGGTTGGTGCATATGCAGACGGTGTGGCAAAAACTGCTAGGGGGAAGTATCTCAGAGACACGCCCCAGTTCACTAGGGCGAAGAGGGTGAGCGAAAACGGTCTCGAAGTAAATCCCAACAAGAAAGTACTGGTTCTATTCACCAGGAGGTACAAGATCCCATCTGTGTAACTTATCTCCTATCACTGAAATTCCTTTTGCGGAGGAAATCCTGGTGCAAAACTGTCGGTCCACTTCGATGCTGCCAGTTCGGTGTCTAGTACAAAGCTTTAGCTAAATGTAGCACTCAGACTACCTGATCCCAGTAGTGTTTATTAAACTAGAATGTTGGCCATTAAAAAGTGTCAGAATGGCAGAGATATAATGTCCTCACCACAGTGGGGATTAACGTATTCTCTGCCATTAAAGATTTTGTATTCGTGAACTCAACATCAGCAGATCTCTTAACACAATTCAGCATCCACCTTATGTGGGTTCCGGGTCACAGGGACATACCAGCGAATTGCAGAGCATACCAACAATACTCGGGACTAACTTAAAGATTCCATCCAAATTGGAATCCGTGGGCATGCCTCTAGTGACATGCCTCTAGCCACTTGCAAGGTCCTACTGCGTGATATAGCATATTAGGTGGTCTCTATCCGTGGTTGCATTTAATACCAACGGATGTGGAATTGGACTTCATTTAATAAGTGAGTCTGCCACGCTAACCAAAGAGGGAATGAAGGGGCTTAAAGCCGGGCTCATTTTAATAATGCTGTCGCAATGGTCACAGTTTAATTCCTAACAGATACGGATACGGGGATATTCGGATGTTCTGGTACTAGACTGCATGTCGAATTCTGTATTTACGGCTTTAAATTGAATTTCCAAGTAGGTTTCGGGTTCAATTCAAAAGAACTCGACCTTGATAAAACGAAATAGTAATTTACTAACGTTTCTTCTTATCCCGAGGAAGAAGTCCTTTAATAATAACTAAATTTAACTTTTCTGAAGCCTTACACAATGAAGAAAGTAATTACCGATTTCCATCTAAAGAAATATATCGAAAAATTATGTATGATACATTTCATTTCATAAGAACTGTGAAGTTTTCCACATGAAAAACAGTTCCATAATAGATATTACAAGTGTAGCATGTATATGGATTTGCCTTCCATCCATTTCCACGCTTTTATTTTATTTTCTTTTATTCAATTTCATTTTACAATCAATCATATAAAATTATTTATTCTCATAGCTGTGCATAGTTTCTTGTGTTTTTAATTCCAATGCCGAAATTCCAATTAAAATTTGTCAACGTTTCTGTTTTTTTTTTTTCGTCCTTTATAAAATGCTTACTCCGGCGACCATTCCGTTTGATATTTTTCTGTATGTTTGATTTGCACATCGCATAACGTTTTTATTTTAGATTTTGTATTGCATACTTTGGGTGGAAAATTTGTGCAGCTACAGAGTACTGCATACCTTTGGGCGTTTATCAAAAATATGTAAGTGATTTACCTGCAACGTTTTTTTGTTTGTTTCGATGTTTGTCGTCGTTGTTGCATTACGATAAATATTATTTGTAATATTTTTCACTTACGAGTATGTATACGTTGTATATACAAGGGTGGCCCCTATTTTCACATTTGAGGCAATTTAGATGGTAATTTGTTAAATAGTGAATCAATCAGATCTCCCGAAGCTAAGTATCTGTAGAAGGACCCTGCAGTCCAAACTACTTTTGATGAAATGAAATTAATTCTTTTTGAAAATATTGGGTGATACCACAGAATCAATTTTTTCGTTGAGCTCATAAAAGAGTCTCCGGGTTTATGTAGATAAATCCTTTCTCCACACCATTGAACTCTGTGAACAAAATCAGAAAATCATGGTTTATAACATCAGAAACCAGGTAAGCTAAAGGAACACCCTAGTATGTATGTATGTAGAAAAAACATATGTATGCACGTTTTTCGTTAGGGAAATTGTGAAGGAAATGGTGTTAGCAATTTTCGCTACCATTTGCAAATGTCTTTTTGTTGGAACCGTTTTTATTTCGCGTGGCACGTGGCATTCGCTAGCACACACAATCGCAATGTTTTCTACTCGCGTGTATTTTCACATTCATGTGGGAGGGTGCAATCTATGTAAAAATGTGTGTGTGTGCCTGTGTGTGTGAATATCCAAAAATTGAAAACAAATTGATTTTGTTGTATTCGCTATAAGGAAATATGTTCGAACGACGTAATAAACGTAACAGTCATAATTCTTTGGTATATGATTTTTATTGCATACCTTTAGGGATGCTGCTGCTATGACGGTGTACCAGTGAACAATTTGTTGCGAATTGTGTCCAAAAACCGTAATACTTTCCCAATGCCTTCAGACATGAAAACTATTTGAAGAACATAATACCTGGAAAGTCCATTTAGGAGAGGACACCTTAGATGACCTATCGGCCGTCAAATCAATAGACATAAGGAATTTAAGGAACTTTATAGAGGGGACCGAATTCCTAACGTAGGAAAAAGGGGAAGGGGAATTTGTAGAAGAAACCAGGAGCGCACAACAGGCCGAATTGCTGGCCTAGGTGTATGTCAGTGACATGAGACGACCATGGTACATGACCGATCCTCCATTCAACCTAACCTAACTTAACCTAATACATACCTGAAAAATATCCGAAATTTTACACGCCCAAGGGATTTTTGTTTTTGATTCACACACAAATTTCGAACATATACGTTAAAATGAAGATATGCGTGCAAATAATGCTGTGGGTAACGATAAAAGTAAGTGTTTTGCCCATAACAATTATGGCGGTCCCAAGAAACTGATTAGATTTGTTAGACTTATGTGAAATTTTGGTAAAAATTACAAAAAACATTGACAATCATTTAAAAAAATTTAAGTTTTTAATAATAAATTTAGAATTTGACTACATAATGTAGACCGTAGTTATCTTACAAATCAGTCAATCCGTTCCCGAACAGCACGATTTTTAATAAAACATAAAAATATATAGCAAAAATGATAGCATTCATTTATACGATTATGAAGACCAGTTTCATAAACTTTTCGAATTATTATTAAGTATTCTTTCTTCTACATATGTGTAATATAGTAATTGTATTATTTTTTATAATTTTTTTTTATAAAATTCACAATGTGTTTTTGACACAAAAGTTTGTACCCACCATTCAGGTAAATACCTGGGTATTTATTCATTTTACTGTGTATTTACCAATTGAGTATTTACCCTTTTCCCATCTCAAATCTCACGCTCTCTTTTTCTTTAACATCTCCCTCGATCTCTAACTTAACCACAAGTTCGCTACACTGAAATGAAACATGAACACATGTTTTAGCTGCAACTTCATGCAGCTGACGATTTCTTTTGGCTGCGATGTTGTGCAGGCATAGATTTCCCTTAGCTGCAGTTTTGTACAGCAACAGATTTTTCTAGCTGCGCCCAACCAAACAGTCAACTTAAGCTGATTACTGCAGTTTGTTTTTCTTCAGTTTACTTTTGGGAGTTTGTTTTTCAAACCTATTACTTTTGGGATTTATTCTGTCCACTGGTTGACTGTTTACTGAAACAATGAATTAATAGCAACAGTAGTCTAAAATACTGAGAAGCAACGCAAAAAAAAAAAACACAGGGGCTCATTATGTATCACAAGATCTAGAATTTAACTCTCTTTGAGTTAAATTGATTATTGGATCACACACAATACACTTCGGGTTTCCCAAATATGGAAAGGGTGCAACTCTGAATGGCTACGCCTCCATTCCGACTCCATTTCAAAAATTCTAGAAAATTATTTAACAGTGAGATTGTAGTTGCTGGGGATCATTATTTACTTAACTAGTGAATGGTCCAACACATTTCCGCGTGTTAATGCGCCACAGGTCAATATTATTGACCTTTTCTTAATCTCATCCAGGTTAACATTATAGCTGTCAGATCCAAAGAGGAAGCATTCAGAAACTGACGTTTAAATAAAAACGCCAATACTGAGCTGCTGCGCAAACAGGAAAGATCATCAGAGAGTACTTAGACTCCAATAACTTCTTCATAGGTTCTGGATCACAAATATCAAAAGTTCAGTCGTATGTTGTCATTTAAAGCAGTCAGACGTCTTAATTAAAAACAGCTGTGGTTCGTGTACTAAGTGAATAAATTTTATAAAAGTTTTTGATTGTCTTAAATGAGTCAAAAGCGTAAACGTTTTTGGGGAAACAACCCAAGATTTAAGCAACCAAAAGTAGTCGGTGCTACTTCCAGCAACAGATTTCAGCCGTTTTCTGATTTGGACGATTCGGATGCCATCAGTCTTGATAGCGATGAGTATGCAGAACCCATCATAAAGGTACCTCCAATCGTAATAGATAACTGTCACAATTTCAACACCCTAATCCAGTTACTGGGACAGAAATGTAAGTACAAAAGGATGTCTATTGGCACAAAAGTCATGCCCAATACTATGTCGGACTTCGACGAAATTGTTAAGCTCCTGACATCCAACTGCTGCAAATTCTTTACTCACCCGGTAAAAGATAATCGAAAATTTAAGCTTATGCTGTTTGGGTTGCCACAACTAAGTGTAAGCAGAATAAAGGAAGAATTTCAGTTGAAGCACAATATAGAACTTGTTTCCATTAAGGAAATAAAGACAGCTAGAACCAATGAAAATGATGCCTTATTTATGCTTGAATTCAACACGAGCCAAATTTCAAAACGAGAGGTACGAAAAATCAGGTATTTTTGTGACATTGTCGTTCAGTGGAGAAATCCACTTCGAAGTAAAAAGGGACCTACACAATGTTCAAAATGCACTATGTACGGACATGGAGCAGCAAACTGTCATATGAAGGCTGCATGCTTGGCTTGTGGAGGAGGCCACGATTATGCCTTATGTACATTAGAAAAACTCCCAAAAAACGGCCCTGTGATATACAAATGCCATAATTGCATTAAAAATAACCGCAAAAACATAAACCACAAAGCTGATGACCTTCGTTGCCCCTATCGAAAGGAATATTTGGAAATTCGTCAAAAAGTTACTTCTAAACAGCGACCAATTCATACCCGAAGACAAAGCATGCCAGAATCCTATTTTTCTGAAGATGAACTTAATATTCATACTAATGGCAACAACCGTCACCAACAATTCTCGCAAACCTACAACAATTCTAAAAAAGTATCATATTCAGCTATGGCAAAATCTAGACCAGATACAGATGATAATGACATCTCCAATGAAAAAATTTTAGAAATATATTTCGAAGCTCTTGATGCATTACAGAAATGCAAAAATAAATATGACAAAATGAGAGTCCTGGGTATGATGTTAAAGCATGTCATATAATCAGACCACAAAATATGATCTTCAGATTATGCACTGGAACGCCCAAGGTATAACAAGTCCGTCCGCAATTACTGAATTGGAACACTTTATTATTGAAAAACAAATAGATATTTTCTTAATTAATGAAACTTTTTTGAACTCAAATCATAAATTCAGTCTCAGTAATTATAAAATTCATAGAGAAGATCGGTTGGCTCACGGAGGAGGTGTCCTAATTGGAATTCGGAGAAATATACCCCACCACCGACTAGAAAAATTCCCCACCTCAACCATTGAAAATGTCTCCATCGTAATTGTCTTTGAGAATCGAACCAAAATACCTTTGTACAACAAAGCAAACTGGAACTCTATAAAAAATTGGGTAGACAATAAAATCAAAAACAGCGATTTACAAACTGGAATCATAACACAAACCAACATTGAAGACGTCATCAATAGAGCCACAAGTATTGTTCAGGATGCTTCCAAACAAATTCCAGTCGGAGAGAAACAACCTTGGCAGAGAAAACTCACGAATCTTACGAAGTATTTAATCGGACAACGTAATAGATATCGCCGTAAATTTCAAAGATCTGATGATATTAGAGAGAGAATCACAATAACAGCTGTTCTTAAACAGCTGAGGATTCTGATTGAGTTCCACGTGTCTAATGACAGAAATAACAGCTGGTCACAATTTCTACAAATGTTGCCACCTGGTAAAAAAAAATTCTGGCTACTCTCTAAGGCAATGAAGGGTAAGAAGTCAACAATAGGACCACTGTCAATAGATGGCGTTGTCGTGCACAACGTTGAAGAAAAAGCGAATACAATTGCTAACATTTTTGAAGAGTACCACGGAATTACTCATGATATAGTATCATCTTCAGACCGAGTTGTTGCAAAACATATAAAGTGGCTTGATAATCAGATTATTGAAGATGGCATTGGGACCGAATTAACTTCCGAAGAAGAAATTATATATTTTACCAACAAATTAAAAAATACTAAAGCTCCTGGATTTGACGGAATAAAACCAATTTTACTAAAGAAAATGCCTGAGTCATTCATTACTCTAATTACCAAAATATTTAACTGGTGTCTTAAAAATGGATACTTTCCAAAAATGTTTAAACATGCCAAGGTGATACCCATTCTGAAACAGGGTAAAGATCCGAAATCGACAAACAGTTATCGTCCTATAAGCATGCTGAATTGTCTCGATAAGATTTTTGAAAAAATAATTTTGAGTAGAATGCTAGAAGTTACAGAATATAACTCTGTTCTAAAAGACGAACAATTTGGGTTTCGAAGAGAACACTCCACTATACACCAAATCAAACGAATCGTGAATCTAATCAATGGTAATAAACTTCAACGCAAAAGTACCGGTATTGTGTTCCTTGATATAGAGAAAGCATTCGACACGATATGGCACAATGCCCTCATTTTTAAACTCCATAAATTTGGATATCCAATTTATCTCCAAAAAATGATCACCAGTTTTCTATCAGATAGGACATTTGCTGTTAATATTGAAAACCACATGTCCAGTAAAAAGAAAATCATCGCTGGAGTGCCTCAAGGCTCAGTGCTTTCACCGTTATTGTACTCAATTTATACGTCTGATTTTAAACTTCTTAAGAAAAATACTGTTGCTCTCTATGCAGATGATACTGCTATCTTATCAAGTGGGAAGGTTTCTAACGCTATCATCAAAAACATGAAAACATCGCTTGTAAATGTGCAAAAGTATTTTTCCAAATGGAAAATAAAAATAAATGAGGAAAAAACTCAGGCAATATTGTTTCCCTTCAATAAATCCCCGAAAAGAATGCCAACTATTCCCTTGCAAATACAGGGCTCAATTATTCCAATACAAAATTCCATCAAATACCTTGGGATAATACTGGATAAGAAATTGACATTTAAAGAGCATATTTTATATGCATGTAATAAAGCTGTAAGATGTGGAAGGGCTCTATTCCCCTTACTAAATCGAAAATCAACATTGAACACGAAAAACAAGCTTTTACTGTATAAAACGTGCATTCGACCAATTATGACATATGGATGTCAAGTTTGGTCTCCCAGGTGTGCGAAAACACACGTTAAAAAACTACAAATCATTCAAAATAAGAACCTTAAGATAATCTTTAACTTAAGTAGACTTTATTCCACTGTAAATCTTCATAGTCAATATAAACAGGATATGTTTAAAACTGTAATTTGTAATCTTACAGCAAGATTCGAAGATCGAAACAGATCTTCAAGTTACGCTATACTAAGAAATTTGCAAAATTAATTCCTTCTACAATTTCATTTATGAAGTTGTTAGAAGTTCTTAATATTAGAGTTTCTTTAATAACATAAATGGGGTTTTTCCTATCTTTTCCTCTAATTTGTATCAAAATTCCAACTTTGTATGTTATCTATAGGAAAGGCCAATATTTGCTGCAATACTTTTTTTTAGTTATAACTCAAGATTTGTCATACATAAAAATTGTTACTATTTTTTAAGTGTTCTGATGATAGAAAATAATAATAAAAAAAAAAAAAAAAAAAAAAAAAAAATATCAAAAGTTATTGCTTTAAGTGTCGGTAATACCTTCTATCGATTCATATCGAGTATTCTCAGAGATCGCACGATACAAGTTGTTATAAAAGTGTGGGTCTCATCCAACGAACGTTTAGTTGACCGCAGGAGTGCCACAATGTTTGGCCATGTCTTCTTCTCTAGTTCTTATTTTAATTGACGACCGGTTGGGCAGAATGTAAACCCAGTCTACTCTTTAGCGGATGACAGCAATCTTCGTCACTCATACTAATTTGACCATCTGCCAAGTCCTCTGGAGGTCGAAGACAAAAGGCAAGCGATGAACGATACACTCAACCATGATTTGGCGACGATTTATGAGTAGTGTCAAGTGACCCAGAGCTGTTTTGAACGTTCCACCGATCCAGTATAGTCGACAATCTCTATGTGGGGCGTGTATATCGAAGAATCAGACACTATTGATATTTTGGGCATGAAGATGCATGGCGATCCTCGCTGGCCGAGTCATATTTTCAACTAGTGTGAATATATTTTCAATACAAACGTGCCACAATGGGAGATAGAGTATTGGTATCTATAGTAGACGGAAATAAAATTTTCGAATTTTTTTTTATAGAACAGCTGAAGTCGGAGTCGACATATGTATAAATACTGGAGTCAGCGTTAAGCAATTTTGGATCGATTCCACAGCCCTCATATATTTCGTAATAACGTGCGTTTTTCTCGACTTATTATTACAAAATTTTAATTTATATACTGGAATTCTCAAAAATATATTATTTAACTTTGAAAGCACAATAAGGTAAACGTCGGACTTTGGGCAGAATTGGATACGAATTGTTACGGAATATAAACATTTTTTCGAAAGTCAACTCCCGAGTTCTGGCAGAAATATTCATTCCAGATATTTGTTTCGGAGTTCGTGAACAACTTACTGTACGATGGCTGATAGAAAATAACATCAGAATCGATTTATTTCAGTTAATGTTCTGAAATTGTTCACTGGGAAGCATCGTGGGTGGGTGCGTGAGCAATTTAACGTGCATGTGTGTGTTTTGTATATATAATTTATTTGGCATCGTGATTTTACACAAATTTCTTCAATTTCCAGATTTATTATTGAAATAAATTTGGGCAATTTGTTATATTCGTCATTCTTGTGAGGAGGTGGTACATTTTGCAAATGTAAAATGTGCAATTGTAATGGAATTGTTCGTTTATTCTCGGATAATCGTCTTTTTTTTTGGCAATTCCTTAAACTAAAAAGATTTTTGGAGAACTGTCCTTATATCTGAGTACCCAAATAGCCAAGTCAATTGGTGATTTGGCTTTTGGCCACACGGGCACTTTGTGGGCTGTAAAAATGTCTACCCCGTTCCATGTTAAATGCTGCTTGCGAAATCCTACCAAATCCCCACTCCACTAAATGGATCTGAAATCATTGCAAATGGTGACTCTGAAGACAGCCAAAAGTTAAATGTGGCTTTCAATGATATAGCAAGATGTGTGTTTAATCAACAGCGACAATTTGTCCACCGAATATTTAATATTTCTTTCGATAATCTGCTAGAGTTAGTGAAAGAATTTATATACGTTGGCTTCTCCGTCGAAAGCCAATCGAAATTAAACGACAGATTGGCTGGGTGTTTTTTAGAAAACACCACCCACTAAAATGTATAGTCCGATCTGTTTAAACGAGAATTACGAGGAGTCGACGAACCATGAGCTGCATATCACGGCATTAACCTAGTTAAGCGCATCAAAATACAGAGGTTGGGCTGGCTTCATCAAGCAGGTATAGTCAATCTAAGCGCTCCATCGCAGATGGGAAAGACCGAGAGGGCTCTACAATAAATTAAAAAAAAGATGGCCAAATAATTCCATTACAAAAAATTTAGGGTTTTTTTTTTATAATGTTTAGATAATATTTGTTTTTTGTCTATTTTTGGGTCATTTTTCATATTTAAAAAAAAAAACCGGTCCACTCACTGCCGTTGTCTTAGTGCCTTTATTTATTGGACGTTATTTCAGAATTTTTGGGCAACTTTTCATGTTGCCTTATTGGGAAATTTTTCATCTATTTTTGGGAATTCTTAATTTGGGGCAGTTTGCATTTGATTTTTCATAGAGCTGGTCGAGACTTACGATAGAAGGAGCAAGTGCATACAGACATCAGGAGACCAAGATCAATGACAGGTTATAGAGCCAACTGAAGTTAGTAAGTAGCAGCATATAAATACTACAGGTACTTTCATCCTCCGATATAAAATATAAACTTACAAAGACAAAGACATTTCCGATCATCGGCCACTTTCCCACTTTCGTTGTTGCTTAAAGAAATTGTTTTTATTTTATTATTTATTACAATACATTACAGACCATTTGGCTAGATTTTTGCAGAGACAGATCGAAGCCTCCAAGCTTATAGACAAGCATGCTACCAACTCGCCTACCGGGGTGCTTTGAATGGATTTAAAAAAGTGAAGGTTGGCAACAGTGTTTAGACATTGACTACGTGTTAAGATTTTATAAATAGTTACCCCCATAAATATTTACCCCCATATTCACACATTGTTCTTGCATTTTCATACTCTTTTTTTAACAAAGGTTTTTAAAATTTGTATGAATACTGTCAGGTTCGGACTTACCCTAAAGGAGCCCCAAGCTAAACATTTTTGGAGCCCTTTTTATTTTTTTTTAAAACAAATTTTGATAAGAAAATTAATTAAAATAATAAAACTATTGGATTTTTTAAAATTGTAGATATAAAACAAGAGGGTACCATTAATTCAGTTATAAAAAATAAATCATTAAACTTGAAAACATTTTCTACGAGATTTTTTCACTGCGAAATCATCAACAATGGAATTAAAATCGATTTCACGCATAAGCTTAAATTCTATGATAAGGCATTAAGCCGGTCTTGTCTAAGATAATTTGTAACACGTGACAATGTTGAAAATGATATGAAAGTTGTCGTTTACATAGTTCAGCTGCCAAAGAATCAATAATTACCATACAGAGGCCTTAGCTCGCTTTCAGCCTATTTACATTGGGAATTATAATTTTCGAATGGAATTCCCCGTACTGGCAATTCGTTTTGTTAACAGAAGAAACAGAATTGCCTATGTGTAAACACAAATGGCAAGTTCAAAGGAGAATCATAAATAATTTCCAATGTAAACCCTGACTTATGTTAGGACTTCGATTGGTTTTCACGAGAATTTTGTGTGATTCTAAAAAAATATTTTAGATCAAAATAATTGAAATTTTTTTTATAAAAGAGCAAGAAAACAATTTAGGACAAGGGGGCTCCAGGTAAGTGAGGCCCTAGGCTTGAGCCTAGTCAGTCTAATGGAAAGTCCGGGCCTGAATACGTGGGTTAGTGTTGAGATAATTTCTAAACAATAATGTTGTCACTCTGCCTAATACAAATTGCATTATACCATTTAAAAAAAAATCATATTGTTGAAATTTTACATTTTGTTGTTATTGGCAAAACGTCAATTTGGTGACTGCCCAAAAAAAGGAAATTAAAATAAAGCAGATCACGCTACCTTCGCAACTCATGGCATCCTTTCAGTGGAACCTGTGATGACTTTACACTCCTCATCCTTTCTTGCCACTAATTTCTTACGAGATACGAGAGGGGGCTGACATGAATTCAGCTTCTCGCCGTCTAGCTGTCTATTGATGTTGCGGGTTTCGTGTTGTCTTGCTGCACTCTGGGGAATACGTTTTGGCGAAATGTGTTCCAGTTGGCACACTTTCTATCTAAAACACTCTTGCTTTTGTGAAGAAATTGAAGGTAATCCGTTGTACAAGTAGGCTTCAAATGATTCGAAAAAAAGTATACAAAAGAAGAGGATTGTAATACAGGAATAAATACTTTTTTTTTGTGTTCTGTGGAGTGCATGTGATTGTTACTAAAAGTAGGCTACAGTTTAATCAAGCAGATGTGGGGCCCATTTGGTATAGATTGACAGAAAACATATAAACCGACAATTATAATCCAAAAAGTCCATCCATATTGAAGAGCACACAATGGAATAATTAAATCGTCCATTTCCAGTTAGTACAACTGTGCATTGTTTTCGAAAGGCGAAACAACTGGAAAGAATAACAGCAAAAGGAAGAAGAAGAGCGCCGTATTTCCTTAAAAATGTCTCTGTTATCTATTAAGTAAACGTTTACATTTCATAACCATCTGTTGTTGCAACGATTCGTCATTTCTCTGTTTCGTCCTGTCTACCCCTGGCATCGTCTTTGTGTACTGTGTGCACATCCTGCAGCATTAGGAGCAGCTAGCTACCATCTTGTGCTCCATGTTCGCTGTCTCATGAAAGGAACAAATGTATTTTGTCATCTTTGTTTTTTTTTTTAACTACACTTTCTTAGTTAGTTGCCTTTTTCCGTTTCGTGTGTGTCTGTGTGTGCTTTTTCGCGTGGGTAGAAGGGCAAAGAATGATAAAAAGAAAGGCTTTCATTTCATCTTTTTCAACATTTGACATGATGTCTTCTATACGCAAGTGGCATGATGAGCAAGTGTCGGTGCGTCTGTGTGTCAGTATGTGTGTGTGTGTGTGACAGGATGTAAGGATGCTGGTTGTGAGTGTATGGTTGCTTTCGAACAACTTTCAATGCAAGTGTGGGACTGTGTAAGTGCCGGCATCTCCAACTATACGAATGTCTACGACCGTGTCTGTGTCTATGTGCTGATGATTATGATATTGCCGGGGTTGGTTGTGTGTGTGTGTACGAGTTCTCACAACCCACTCACACACACACACCCTGCCACCATCACAGAGTCGCCGGCTTTTTGATGATATCTTTGTTATGATGTGTTTGTGTTCTGTATGTGTGTGTTCGCTGGATATCCTTTTTCCATTGTCTTCTTTTGTTTTGTGCAGCATCCTTGTGGTACTCAACACCAGCAATGGATACATTTTCATATACACTCCATTTTTGCTGTTGCTCTTGTTGTTGCCAAAACTACGTGTATTGTGTATAAAGCGAAGTGTGGCGATAGCATCACAACAACCTCCCCCCTTCAGCCAAAAAAACCAAACCAAACTAACAACATATCTGGTTGTTGCTGCTGCTGGTGGTTGTTGCTTCATCAACATCATCAGGCAGGACCCTAGTCAGCGTTTCAACTAAACTGCCGCATACGCTTCCAAATCTGTTTGTCATAGTATTTTGTAGGGATTTGTGTCACGCCATAGCAACGGATGAGTAGTATGACGTTTTGCCCTCCATCCATTTTTCCCCAGCGTCTCTCATGACTTGGCTGGAGGTTTTTTTTTAGTTTGATGGATATCGCTAAATAACCATATTTTGCACATAATTTAAATTTATCAGAGGATAATGCAATTTATTGGGGATGGGGAATTTAATAGGCTTGTTTTCCTTACATCGCACTCGTACATTTACGTTTAGTTTGTATACGGAGAGCTTTCAAATGTCTCTTATAATCCATACGAAAAGAAGTGAGTGAACAGAGTGAAACAATGTGAGAAGAGTGAAGAAGGGACAAGACTTTGAGGTGCTGAGATGAAGCTACTACCACGGCAATAGCATTTTTTACTTCTGTTGATTCTCTGAAAGATTTTCAAAATTTATATTGTGCGATCAGTCGGTCCCAAGCCCGAGTAAAGCAGGAGGAATTGAGTGTAGGCCTTCGTAAAACCCAAACTACAATGAAAAGCACAATAAAAGATAAAAGAGGGACTTCCCCTAATGTTGATGACCACCGCAAACATATAAAGGACCACGATTTACGGATATGCGAGTGGAATGTAAGAAACACTCCTGTCTTGCCACAATACGCACTTAGGCCAACATTTGTAGCATATGGCAACGCGAGTTGAGGAGAGAGTATCGTCTATTCCGAAAAAAGGAAAGAGAGATGAGCAGAGGACAGTGTGAGAAGATTGAGGTGTATGACAGTAGAAACGGTGCCAGAAAATTCTATCAGCGAGTGAAAAATCAAACGAAATACTCGGGTATGGGCATTAATTCATTTAGAGATGAAATGGGAATCTGGTGCTGACAGTTTGGAAAGAACATTTCTCCATACTACTAGCGGCCAATCATAGACGATGGTGTAGAATGCCCCTGACACACCCACGATTAGGTATGAGCAGCAAAGACCCGACTTAACCCTATTCGTACCAGGCAGTGACTCCGGGTCACTATTGAAATTAATACATGTATATGTATTTTATTTTATTATCGTTATCGTTATCGTTCCATACGTGTAAGTTTCATCTTTTAAAGAGTTTATTTTAAAAAAATGCCAATTAGAATTTTTTTTTTAAAATTTTTGTTTTTATAAGCCATTTGCGTATTACTGGCGTTACTTTACGTTACAAATAGGGTATGAATAGGATTAAGAACAATAAAGCCGCAGATGCCGACAGAATATCGGCAGAGCTTTATAGGACCGGAGGAGACAAGCTAGATCGCACAGTTTAGGTACATGAAAGCATGCCTGATGATTGGAACCTCTGCGTACTATGTCCCATTCACAAAATGGAGGCAAGCCCATTTGTGTCAACTGTCGTCGGATAAGTATTTTATCCATCGCATATACTAAGATACTCTCAAGTATATTGTGTGAAAGATTGGAAGCCAAATCTCGTCGAACTGACCGAGGCCGACAAAATCTTCTCACTACGCCAAATCCTGGAAAAGACCCATGAAAAAGATCCATCTCTTCATCGATTATAAAGCCGCCTCGATACTCCGAAAAGAGAAAAACCATTTGAAACCATGTCTTCGTATAAAATCCCAGCAAAACTTTTACGCCTTTGTAGAAAGATTATGATAGATAGGGTGATCCTCAGAAAAAATAGGAAGCGACCTCTCCGAACCATTCACCAAGTCAGAGCGATAGCTTATCGTGCAACTTTTTCAAAGGTCACATCCTCGTTGAATATGCGGACGATAGTGACATCGTCGGAAAGATGCAGCGAGATGTAACTGGCGTTTTTTTTTCCAGAATCGAGATGGAATCGGCAAAGATGGGACTGGCGGGAAAAGACGAAATGGGGTCTATGAAAAATACCCCAAATGAAAAATGCTCAAAACAAATTAAGAATGTCCCAAAAAATAAATGAGAAATCCCCCTTAAAATCTCAAGATGAAAATTTCCCCAAAACATCTGAAAAATCCTCCCCACAATTTATTAAAAATTACCCAATGCTAAATCCCTAAAAAAGGATGAAAAATCCCCAAAAAATACAACAATAGATTTCCGTAATGTGGAAAAAGTGTATTTTTGAACCAAAAAAAAAATCAAAATTATGAAGAATCGCCCTAAATTTGGGGTGATTTTTCATTATGCAATATCAAACCAACCTAAAAAAACCGAAAGAACAATGAAAAACAACCCCAAACAAAAGTGAAAAATTCAAATCCCGTTATTCGGGTCGTATCTCCAACACACAGTATAAAAAAATCGATATTTGTTTTGAAAAGATCCCGAAAAAAATAGAAAAAATCCCAAATTAAAAAATTGGGGAATTTTTCATTGTTCGAAAAATGAAATATTACCTACATTTTTTAAAAACTCCCCAATTTTGTATGGGATTTTTTGGGGGATTTTTAATTTTTTTGGGGCATTTTTTATACAGCCGACAAAATGGATGTTTACAAAGGCTAGGCAAATGTTGCGACAACAGATAGGCGACAGTGATGGCCAGTAGTTGCCACATCGAGGTAGTGGACGAATTTATATACCTCGGCTCCGCCAACAGTAGAAAGAAAGCGAAGGCAAATGAATGCTATTCGGGAAAAGAAACAAATTCAAGCACAGAGCTCTCTTTCTCGTCGAACTGACGCAACACTGAATTGGAGAAGCCAAGCAGAAGACCGAAGAGCTTGGAAATCATTTACTAAACAGGTCAAGACCTACAACAAGTTGTAGAGCCATCCCAATGTAATAAAAAGAATTCTGAAAAATAATTTTTAGTTACTTTAATTTATTTTTGGAAAATAATTTTATTTGTTATCGTGTCCTTTATCGATGATGAATCTATAAACGTATACATTTTTTCTCTTTTATTATTTATGGCTTTTGCGTCATTTCGATGGCACATTAAATGTACTAGCATCTTTAGCTAAACTTTTGATCTGCGTCCAGCTAAGTTTTCTATCACCAGAATTTATCTCATTTAACAAGCATCTACGCCAAGTCGCTCTTGGTCGGTGTAGATGGTCGTGGCGCAAAAAGTCGTGCATTTTTCAGAAAAAATTCAGGAAAATTTGATATAAATTTAATATAATGCAATAACAAAAACACATGATCATAACAAAAAGCTAATAACTTCAAAATAAATAAATTTCATTCATATAAAGAGACCGTTCGTTCGACCTCTTTTGATTTATCCACTTTTCCATCAGCAGTCAACGTCTCTGTGCTCACTGACACCGTCTTCTAGTGTACGTGTAACATTTTTTGTCCATAACTGAAATAGCGACTAACGCCGTTTTAAAACTAAATTGCAAGTTTGCAGCACTGAAACAAAGAAAAAAAAATAGAACAACATCAATCTTGCAATTATTTATGATTTCATGTATTTGTTTCGAATGTATTTATTTGGCTATTTATATTTAATAGACGGTGACGTGAATGACGCTTTGGCAAGTATGCATGTGGGTGTGTAAATATTTTTTTTTCGTCGGCACAATAATACAAACATCAGCTGCCTTCTTCAAGTGGCTAGCTGCTTATTTGTGTTTGCATAGCACAAAAAAAAAACAAATAAAGTTCTGTTTACATTTCAAAATAAATAAATATCAATGGAACATTTATCAAATGTGGTTGTGTTTTAATAGATATGTTTTTGTTGGTTACCGTATGACCTTTGACATGGAACTTGTGGAAAATGTCCTTGAGAGGGAGGACGATTATGAACATAAAACACAATATCGCCTACACATTATTTTTTGGTTTTGTGAATTCCATTCATAGATATTATGAATTCAATCATTGGCAACGAATATTATTAATAAACTGAAGTAAAGGCAAGCATATGCTGGAACTCTCTGGCGTCTGATCTTTTGATTAAAGCGCAAAAAACTCAAAAGTGGAGGACAAAACTTTGCACATCGTTCAAGGGGTCTCTAACAAGAGGTGTTCTTTTTGTTATTTTTGAGATAAATGATCGCATGTTTATTTCATAATAAAGAGGAAGGTATGTCGTTAATAATGAAAAACAACATCAGCCAAATGTTAACTACGACCACGCATACAGAACCATATCCTTTTCATGAAATTTTCCATAACCAAATCGCAATGTGGCTGTGAATTCTATGTGGTCGCAAAGGAAGAAGTCGCCAGGTGTTAAATCACAAGATCTCGGTGGCCAATTGTGATCACCTCTTCGATCTGGAAACTTTTCCCATAAAATAGCAATGGTTTCGTTGCTTATGTGGCACGTAGCGCCGTCGTGTTGAAAGTAAACGTTGTCCAGATCAATATCATCCAACTCTGACCATAAACATTTTTTAATCACCTCTCGATAGCGCAATCCCGTCACTGTAACTAGTGATCCAACATCATTTTCGAAAAATTAAGGTCCAATGATCCCGCCGGACCATAAACCGCACCAGTCACACGTTGAGGATAAGGAGGCTTCTTGAATTTTCCGAACCCCAGATGCGACAATTTTGCTTGTTGACGTAGCCACCGAGGTGGAAATGGGCCTCATTAGTCAAGATGATATTTCGATGGAATTCCGGATCATTTTCATGCATTTCAAGGACACAATCAACAAAGACACGACGTTGTTGATGATCGGCCGGCTTGAGTATTTGTGTTAACACATTGACTGTCAAGCGGTTTTGACAAAAACCTTCCCAGGAGGCCAAAATTTTTTTTTTGTTAAGTAAAAGCAATCAGTGTCGTACGAAAACGTATGACGTGGCACTCAATGTGTTAACTGAACTTTATAAGCGAAGCCTTTATGGAAAATACGGTTTAATGACGTTTGTGGAATGCCCTATTCCACAAAACGACGAGGAATGGACAAATCTGGGTGCCACAAACCGGGTTTTAATGAAAAATTGGGATTTTCCAAGTTTTTTCTTATTTGAAGCACAAGTTGGCAATACAAAGCATTTTAAAAGTCGTAGAGACATCATTTAAAAGAAAAATTGTAGAGCTTTAATTTGATGTACATAAATCATATGTTTTGCTCATTTAGCTGTCACATACGATGCCTGTTTTACAACATGATCGATTGATTTCTTCGTTTTTCCGCTAGATAACAAGGCGGTCACCTTATGAATATCTCTATGGTTAAACCGGGTGCTGCAAATACCCAGGTTCCTTTTGGCGGAGAATTCGCTGAACTTACCGACGATCGAACAAAAGAGCTTCTCACTGACTATTGTGCCCATAAAATCCCCAAGAATTATTTTAATGTCATGGCCTTGTGTTAGGACTCTTCGCTGATAAAGAAGAGAATCCAAATTCTTCATTATTATCATTTTATTAACGCAGTGTTCGTCCATCGTATTTCCTGATCATGATCACAATATAGCCTATGACAATTTCCCGTTAAATCATTAAGGCGCCATTTATCGAACAAAACTATACAGCAACCATGTTCATGGTCTATAGAAGATGTGTATAAAGTTTTGTCAAAAATCGGGCTTTTAAAGAGCTCTTATATGTAAAGAAGTAGAGATGGTGTTGCAAACGTGATGACACTTGATCATTTAGTGGATGTTAAAGAAATGCTGCTAAACCTATTGAAGACTAGTAAGTTGTAATGCGCCTATGGCGCCCGTTGAAATATGGAAAAAAAATTTTGTTGAAAAAAAAAAATTTTGTGGAAAAAAAAAAATTTTGTTGAAAAAAAAAATTTTTGTTCAAAAAAAAATTTTGTTGAAAAAAAATGTTTTCTTGTACAAAAAAAAAAAATTTGGAAAAAAAAAATTTTGGTAAAAAAAAAATTGGGGAAAACACAGTTTCTGTACAAAAAAAATATTATTTTTTTTATTATTATCTTAATACTAGTAAGTTGTAATGCGCCCATAGCGCCCGTTGAAATATGGGAAAAAAATTTTGTTGAAAAAAAACAATTTTTTTGAAAAAAAAAAATTTTGTTAAAAAAAAATTTTTCTTGAAAAAAAAAAATTTCTTGAAAAAACAAATTTTTGTGGAAAAAAAAATTTTGTTGAAAAAAAAACTGTTGAAAAAAAAAATTTTTGTGGAAAAAAAAAAATTTGTTGAAAAAAAAAAATTTGTTGAAAAAAAATTTTTTCTTGAAAAAAAAATTTTGTAAAAAAAAAATTTTTTGTAAAAAAAAAAAATTTGGAAAACAAAAATTTTGGTAAAAAAAAAATTGGGGAAAACACAATTTCTGTACAAAAAAAAAATATTATTTTTTTATTATTATTATTTATAGAAAATTATAGAATGCCTATTTAAATTCCTACGTACTGCGTGACAGAGTCTGTGAATCAGTGTCGAGGGTAAATATATATTAAGAAGATACTCGTCGGAGTGAGCTGCTTCAAGCCAACGTAATTTTATTCCGTTGTAGGTGTAACCTAACGGTGTAACCAACGTAATTTCATTCCGTTGTAGGTGTAACCTAACGGTGTAACCTACAACGGAATGAGATTACGTTCGCTTGAAGCAGCTCACTCCGACGAGTATCTTCAGTAGGTTTAGGTTATGGTAAGAATTTGTATTCCTATGTGTTTCGTGATACGCATCGTATTTGGCAAATACTGCAATCATCTCAGAAATCGTTATTAATAAAGCAACCCGTGTCGACAGTATCTTGGAAAAACTATTCTGTTCGACAGCAGAAGGTACTTAGCATCTTCGGGAAATACAAAGGGGTCCCTCCCCGATCAAAAGCTTGAACACAGGAAAACTTTTCATTTTTTTATTGTTCCAATTTCCGTTTACCTTATTATTCCTTTTTAAACCTTTACACACATTCGCAACGAATAACGACAATTGCTCACAACCGCAATCGCAACAACAAGGACAATGGCACAAACACACAAGCACAGCCAGCACAGCAGCAACATCGTCAACGACAATACTTATTATCCTTCAGCCACTCAGCCCCTCACACTTTGGCATGAGCAGCAACGGCAACGCCTTACGTGCGGCATTGGCAGGAGTAACAACAATAACACCAACGACAATGACATTTTGGCTGCTAGCGATATTGTTGTCTAGCATTACGGGTGTCAATATTTTATTATTGGGGAAAATGGATTTCTCCCGAAGAACCATTTCCCCGCAGAGCATTAGGAAATTCCAAAGGAAAAAATGTTATTATATTTGTAACACCAGCAACAACGACCAGAGCGACAGCAATGACAACAGACATACTCGCCGTAAGAGCAAAGGCTGGCGGTGGATACTTCGTAATGGAGTTTGTACGTACGTATTTCTGCAGGTATGTGAACCACATCGATGTCGCACAAGAAGAAGAAGAAGATATCGCACAAGCAGGTCGTGATGTTCACGGGAGGAACGCACAGCAACATGGACGAGTCAATAAGGTATTGGTATTGGTATTTTGGCTGGTATTACGTTTGCGTCTGCGTTTCGTTTTCAAAATATTTATTTTCTGCTGGAGCTTTTTCAAATATTTTTTGTGGTTCTGTTGGCGGTTTGCTCGGAATGTCGGTGGTGTTATTGCTGTCGTCCCATTTATGTGTATTTATGTCTCGATGTTATTTGCTAAACGTACCTCACGGTATCTGCCGCCGACTGGGGTATTTATGGCACAATTGATGTAATGGCATTACATTATTATAGTTTATTTTGTAATTCGATTTTGCAAAGAGGATAACAAATTAACATTCAACCGCACACGTTCGTATGTACGTACGGAGAAGAAATTGTCGTCATACATTTATCGTATTTGCGGGGAAATTAAAGGTGATTAGGGAAATGCTTCAATTGAATGATTGGGTCCTTTGACATTTATAGTGTGATGGTTGGTTAATCATGATTTGAAGGGATAATTTATGAAACTTGAAATTTGATGATAATGTCAAAATTCTAAATTCACTCTTAGCTTTGCTGCTCAAGAAAAAGCTATACATCTCTGATTCAAGTTGACTTTTGTTCTGCTGTTTATTATAGGAACATATGTCAGGCCTCTAAACTAGAGGGCCTATATTTGCTAACAAAGATAAGCAACGCCGAACTTTAATCGACTCTCTTGAAAAAATCGTGTTTTGAGTTACGACATTATTAAAGTAAATGAGCGATATGTCTTTAAGCTTCATGCGTCAATTTGGCATAAAAACACATTACGAAACCGACTCGATAAATTCTATGGAGACGCTGAGCCGCAATATTTCATATTTTTTGAAAGAAATCAAAACTGTTGACTAGATCAAATGTTGACTAAAATGCAATCATATTAAATGGTTAGATTGCAACAACTTTTTTGTTGACGCAATAGGGCCATGTTATAATAGCTCATACAATTTGGCCCAGGAGTCTCTCAAATGTATGATGCCATAACACCTTAACAATTTTTAGACTAATGATGATTTCGTTTGTAGAAAAAAATGTTATGAAGAATTTGTAAGGTCGTTTGTCAAAGTGTTCCCTCCAAAGAGTGGGCAAATCATAGTGCATATCATCCACTATCGCCAGTCGAGGTTGGATATCTTTTTTAAATACCCAAAATAAATTAGCTAAATCGATGTTGCAATTGTTTAGATTAGTTGTAGCTCATTTTACCCATTCGCCAGTACACGACTTAGATTGTTATACCAAAAGATATAGGAAACTGCAGCTACAAGGTAGTGGATGATTTTGTTTACCTCGGTTTACCGCCGTAAATAGAAATAATGATGTCAGCCAAGAAGTAAGGAGAAGAATAATATTAGCAAACCGATGCTATATCAGGTTATACAGTCAGCTGAAGAACAAGGTCCTCGCTCTAAGAACGAATGTTACCCTTTCATATGGTTTGAATTGTTAATTTTTTATAACTTCGTTGTCTAGACAAAAAAAAATAGTTTTGTTAAAAAAAGACGCATATATTTTATTGTAAAGTATTTTTGAGAATTTTTTTAGATTTTTTCGAAGAGGTTTGGTGGTGCCACAAAGCGCCCTTTTAGCTTTCAAATATACATTTTTTGAGGAAATTTGCCAAAAGCCACAAAAGAATCGTTACATAACATTTGAAAATTGCCTGAAAGTGAAACAAACCTATGATGCAGTTTTAAAGCTGGAAAAATTCAAAGTAATTTGACAAAAAATTTTGGGAAATTTGCCAAAAACCACAAAAGAATCGTTACATAACTTTGGAAAATTGCCTGAAAGTGAAACAAACCTATGATGCAGTTTTAAAGCTGGAAAAATTCAAAGTAATTTGACAAAAAATTCTTGTTAATTTTAATCTTGCCGTTTCAAAGTTTTTTGGAAATCCTTGTGCTCTCTACAAATGTTCGATGGTGATTTAGTGGCATCACGCTAAAGCGGACACACAGACTTCGGCGGAAGGACCAAGTCGAAGAAAAGCTGTGTAAACTTAGTGAAACAAACTGGAGAACAAGTCCTTAAGATCGAAGCACTTGAACAAATCTTTAATCGCGGCTAAAGACCTACTAATTTTGTGAATATACCCATAAGTTTGTAAGTTCAGTGGAACAATTGAAAGGAATTTAAGAGATAACTCTAATATCTTAGAATTACCATATGTACTGTGAGTAGATGATCATGTTTAAAAACATTTTCAATAATCAATTGTTTATCTTAGCTTGAAGGCATTGTTTCACATCAAAAATCATAGTACGGAAAATCTCGCTTCGCGATAGGTATTTTCATTTTTATCTCTCGTTTTGTTACTCACACTCAGAGACAAAAAAAAATAATTCTCGTGAAAGTAATTTTTATCTACGAAAGTTATCTTTTTTATCTTTTATGAGTGATCAATACATGCTTTAAAAGTATTGCTCTCTCTAACGAATGAGAAGAAAAGATAACACTCACTCATAAAAATAACTTTCACGAGAGTTTTGTTTTACATTCTGAGTGCGAAAGTTAAATAAAGATAAATATTAAAGAGAGCACGCGTGAGACAAGAAATATAAAAATACTTGTGTTTGGAAATTGACGCAGGTCAGTTTCTTCTATTGTTTTGTTTGAAGCAGTTGAAAAAAATGGGTCGTAAGAAGTGCTTCGAATAGAATTGCAATAGAATTGCTTTATTGTTATTTTTGATTTAATTTTTTGGTTTGAAAACAATAAAAAAGAAAAAAAAATGTTATCCGCTGAAAGTTTAATTATTTGTTATACATATTTTCGTCCCATTTCGTCGTTGTAAAGGGATTTCCTAAAAATGCAGTTGATGACGAATATTTTTTCTAATGATTAAACACATGAATGAGAATTAATTTCTAATGAGTAGATATAACTCTCGCGCGAGTGCTCGGTAGATAAATCTCGTGAGTGAAAAAAATAATTGTTCTCTTCATATTTTAAATTACTTTCCCGAGAAAAAAATATTTATCTTGAGAAAAATTTATATTTATCTTTGAGGAGAACAATTTTTTTCTCATAAGGTATTTTTCTCTTGCGAAGAGAATAAAAATTGAGTACTTTCCGTACTATGTCAAAAATATGTTGTTGTTTATTTTGTGGCGAAATATCCCCATTATTCAGATTATGGCCAGTTTTAAGGTTTTTCGTGGCTAAAAGTTTTCAAAAGTCTCAAGGCAATGACATCAACCTCTGAATGCCTCAACTTACATTTTAGGTTTTGACTGAAGTTGTCTATCTAATCGAGCAAAAGCAATCCAAGTGTACAATTTGGATTGATTCTGAATAGCAGCGAGGAGGAAAAAACCCAAAATCGAATTGTTTTATTCCCAAAATAATGTGCCCTTGTGATGTAAATGGAATTCACGTAAATGGCTCAAAGATGCTCGCCATTTAAATAGGGAAGGCTACTTCATTCATTGTCTCAATTAAAATCTCAAATTGTTGTTTTGTGATGATTTTAACCTACAAAACCCAAGAAAAAATATATTATGTCGAAAATATGAACAAATTACAATATGACTTTATTTCTTTAAGAAATTACACGACAACCAAAATACTCTGTGTTGCAATTGAAGTTGAATGTCGTTGTTCGCCGGTTATCATCCGTAATTTATTTCTGAACCATAAACTAAACTAAAAATAAAATTTTAAGATAGATGAACTAATAATCAACACTAATGAAATAGGACCAGGGCTGTGGAGTCGAGCTGAAATTGCTCAACTCCGACTCTAACATTTTTAAATAGCTCGGACTAAGGAATGTGGCATCGCCCATATACCACAAATCTCGTGATCTATTAGAGATTTGGTACATATGCTAATGTTACAGAAATAAATACTTCCTGGAATCACATATATTCCAGGAAGTATTTAAAGTACGTAATGATGAAGGGGTAGACATCAGAAAATAGAAAATTATACTAAAAAAAAACACTAATCAAAAGGCAACAAATGTGTAGAAATGGAAATCTAATGGATCGGGGAAAAACGCTTGTCCAAGTTATCAACGGCCTAAGATCCAGCTGGAAAAACAAAATCTGCATGCACCAACTATTCTGAATGGGGTCAATGACCAATAACCCGCTTTAAAAGCAAAAAGGGCTGCCGGTGTTGTCGGAAGGTGTGTAAGACAGCAGGAGATGAGCTGATAAAGTGCGTGAATCATCTGAAAAATCATATCATGTCCGGTGATTGGATTCACACACGGAATTCATTCATAATATTTAAATTTGAATAATGAAATTCACATAAAAAGAAAACAAATTGATCTTATGACATCACGACTCTTCTCCAGTCAAATACAATCTATTTGAAGGCGGATTCCATACTTCAACACACTATTGTCACTCCATTCACTGGATTCTGGCAACAAAACATGCCCAAGCCATATTCTACGTCTTTCGTAGCTCCGTTCAAGTTGCAACGAAAACTATGCATGTTTGTGCAATGAATGGAGCAACACTTGTTTAAACTTTTTCCGCTGTTCTTTTTGCCGTAAAACTTGTGGAAAAAAGAAAAAACAAAAATACTTGAAAAAGTTATTTTTATTCTTGTTTCATGTTTTTCTCCGTTGTTGCTTATTTTGTCACAAGAATAACAAAAAAAAAAAGAAGAGGGTAAGAAAAAGCAGAACAAGTAGAATTTTAGAAGAAAAAAAAAACACATTTATACTCCTTCCGTTTCCGCCTTCCGGTAAGCATTATGGTTGTATATGTACATGTACGTATAGCATATATTTGTGTATTTGGTGGCCTATTCTTGGAAATTGTCGTTTGTGGTGAACAAAATGCATTAAACTATTTTTATTTTTAATGCTGTTTTGTTGTTGTTTAACTCTGGAAATGACTGATCTGTTCGGATTGTTTTAAGGCCCAATAAAGGAGTCGAGCTTGATCAACGTTTTTCGTTTAAACTGAAGTTATAAACTTCAATTTAATTTTTCAGTTAAAAAGTCGCAAGGTGTTAAATTACAAGATCTCGGTGGCCAATTGTGATCACCTCTTCGAGATATAACACGGTCCGGAAACTTTTCTCGTAAAAGAGCAAATGGTTTCGTTGCTTGTGTGGTTAGTAGCGCCGTCTTGTTGAAAGTAAACGTTGTCCAGATCAATATCATCCAACTCCGACCATAAAAACACATTAATCATCTCGCGATAGCGCAATTCATTCACCGTAACTGTTAATCCAAACTTCCAATGACGACGCCGGACCATAAACCGCATTAAACAGTCACACGTTGAGGATGGAGAGGCTTCTCAACAATAACTCTTGGGTTTTCCGAGCCCCAGATGTGACAATTTTGCTTGTTGACGTAGCCACCGAGGTGGAAATGGGCCTCATCAGTAGGAATGGCACGATTAACCGAAAAGTTAGTAATAATCGGTTATTTTCTTTGAATTAGCGATTTAATTGTATCGAAATTTCTATTGCGATTAATTGGAAAATTAATCGACTATTCCCAAATTAATCGTTACATCCCATCACTTAAAAAACGCAAAGGATGAATAACAAAGCTAAATACGGAAAAGCGAAAAGAAACGTAGTGCGCGCGGAATAAAAAAAATGATTATACTTCCATTTCCATTATTATATTTTCCAACTTAAGTGACACCTAAAAAGAAGTATATAAATGCCTCCAATTCGAAGCGAATTAAGTCAAGTAATTCCACTTCCTCATTGCGGTCGCCAACAAATTATGAAAATATGTTGTACATCTCCGGTGGCAAATAATTTAAAAGAATTCATTTTGAACCAGTTTTCCCGTCGCTTTGGTGAAATGGAACATTAATTTCTATTGGCAGCATCTACCTTGCTGGACCCAAGGTTTTAAAACATTAATTTTCAAGATCCCTTAGCATTATAAAAGACATCTAAATGAAATTATAGAAATTGCTAATATAGATGACAGTATTGGGAGTGGAAGTGAAACATCTACCACTGGTGATGTTGAATTTGATTTATGGGCTCACCATAAGTCTTTAGCCCACAAACGAAGAAGAAGGGACGGTGACTCAGCACATCCCCAAGATGAACTAAGCTTCTTCCTCAATGCTCCAGTACTCGAATTAAAACGCAATGTAGTTGACGCCTGGGAAGAAATGAAAGCTGTCTACCCTAAACTTTACTCTCTTGCGAAAAAATATTTTTTTTTAATTGGAACATCAGTACCCTCAGAGCGTCTTTTTACTAAAGCGGGTGCAACAATAACCGAAACTCGGAATCGTTTAACAACGAAACGCTTATCAAAACTTTTGTTTCTAAACTCTGTATTTAACAAATAATTATTTTGTACAAATTAAATAAATATGGAAAAAGTTGTGTTTAATTACTTAGAGCAAATTTTTCTTATTTATGATCATTTTAAATTTTAACTGTAAATACCGATTAATCGGTTAATTGTTTTGAATTAATTGCAATTAATAATCGGTAGTTTCAATTAATCGTATGATCTATTAACCGATTATTAATTTTTTTCTTCCATCCCTAATCATCAGTCAAGATGATTTTTCGATGGAATTTCGGATCATTTTCATGCATTTCAAAGACCCAATCAGCAAGGACACAACATTGTTGATTATCGGCCGGCTTGAGTTCTTGTGTTAACTGAACTTTGTAAGCCTTAAGACCCAAGTCTTTATGCAAAATACAATGTAGTGACGTTTGTGGAATGCTCAATTCTAAAAAACGACGAGTAATGGACAAACCTGGGTTTTCTTCAACAGTTTGGGCTACAGCAGCAGTATTCTCAGTTGTTCTTGAGCGAAGTGCAAGGGTTTTATTCTTCACATCACCAACTTCTCCCAACAGCTCGAATTTGTCCATCAATTTCTGTATTGCGGTCCGACAAGGTGCTTCACGACGACCCAAAAATGCTTTAGTTTTGCGAACTGGGACTGCAAGATTTTCATCATTTCTGTAGTGAATTTTAATAATTTCAATGCGTTGTTGAAGCGTGTATCGTTCCATTCTACATGTCAAATGTCATAAGTAAATTGAATTCATGTGATTTGTTTTTAAAATAGATCGAATCATGTAGATGTAGATAACTAGGCAGTTATCTATTAGAGGTTTTTGCAATTTTGAGAGTAAATAAAAATTCCAAACGGTTTGCCTGATATGAGCCTGAGAAAATGATTTGCAGAGTCCCCAAATCTTTGGGAGCCCATACAAAAAGTGCATGGCTTTGGCCAAAACTGGGAGATCTGAGTCTTAGTTTTGGTCATTTATCACGTATATGGTTATACTTCCATGACTTAAAAAATTACACACAGTGTAATTTGAATTTTTATAGTGCTCATATTTCAAATGTTAAAGTGGCCATAACACCGCTGTAATAGGAAAGAAGAACGAAAACTAATGACTTGTACAATTAAGCGAAAAATTGTTTTTTTCGCTGTCCTGAAAAATTCCCTTTTAGTTCATAGCCACTTTTGAATATAAGCCCTTGATATGTAACAGTATTAGTCGATCCAGATGGCTCATCTGTTTTCGAGTGTTAAAATTGAAACATTTTTGATGCCTGCTAATTATGAAGTTATTAACCGGACTGTGCATTTCTATATGTGGAGGTATCGCATTGTTCACTTGCTCTCAAAGATCCAGAATGCAATCACTAATGTGGATGTTCAATTACAGGACTCTTATAACAACGATGTTCATAATCACAGACAAACGCAATTGTAGGTGTGCCGGTGATTATGATTGTGGTCCAAGTCTCATTAATTTCAAGACATAATTATTCACAACGTTGTCGACATATTGCACTTGTGGGGGGGGGGGGGGGGTGTTGAATACAATCAGTTTGTAGTTGAAACTTAGACCACTATCGTCATCACTGGTCCATGTGCAAAATGTGTCTTTCGATTGGAGGTCCAGTGTTAGTCATGACCATGGGCTGCAACTCCAAGTGATATTGAATATGCATCAGATGTTAATGTCTACGTGTGTATGTGCATGCGAATCGAAACCATAGGGACACCTTAGATTGGAATAGTTAGTGCCGACAAATATCTACACACACTTAAATTTTCCATCAGTAACGTATACTTTCCATTAGAATTCACGAAGTTGGCTGTCTTTGCCATTGGAAATGGTTTATTTTTGTAATTGAACACCATCGGTAAAGTTGGATATCCTTTGATTTTCCGATAAGGACATGGTGCAGCGTGTTCACAGGCTAGATGGTGATAGCATGAACACACAAAATTCAAGCAGGAGCGGACAACCCGCAAACAAGGTTTTAATTTACGTCACCTTTATATTCCGTTATTTAGTTCGCAAAATCGTCTCAGTTCAATTTGGTCGATGAGACTGTAAAGCAGTCACAATTCCTCGATTAGGTGACTTGGTCCGAAATCAAATCTACACCCATTTAATTAGCGACATCTATCGCAAGACCCCGCATTACGGCGCCCATTGAGCAACCAAATACATCAGATACTTGACCGTAATTAAACAAACTCCACACAACGTTCATGCCAATGTCAAATGTCCTTGTATACGCACACACACACACATACACACCTGAAGTTTCCTGTACATCTTCCAGCCGTGCCTTATCAGTTTACATTCAATAACTAACATGTTGCTCGTTGCCGGAATAGAACCACTGCAGCTGTGACTCCATCTTTATGGCAACGTTTGAGCAGTCCACTGCTGAAGCAGAGAAAGAAAGAGAGATGTCCATAGATTATGGAACTGTACACCGAAGGATACATGAAATACAACAACGGAGATACCGTTTGCCAATGACATTACGGCGACAACAACAACACCTACAGCATTTGCATCTAAAGTAAGTGTATCCCTTAAGGTAAAGTGCACAATAATGCCCGTAACGCACACATACGGCCGTAAATGGACAAATCACTGGAAAATGAAGCACCCAACTCCAATAGCAGAGCGTCTCTAACGGATAAAGAATTATGTGTTTTTAACAGTGCAATTGGATAAACGAACGAGCAAGCAAACGAACGAACGAACGGTCGCCAGAGCCAGGCAGGACAAAGCTTTATGGACATATGCATGTGTGTGTGTCTGCAACACAGACAGAGTTTGAAATTGAAATTAATAATAAAAAAGGAATTTCAGGATATTTAGAACGATTTAAGGCTTAAATTCTACCATACAGGCAGTACCGGTGACACACAGTAGTTTATGCCAGACAAAAAGTGGTTGTAGTCAAAGGTCTCTGAGCCGATTGCAATAAAATGTATTGGGGACTTGTAAAGGAGGAAATAGTTGATGACATCACGATCATCCACTTAGTTGTGGCTTCTCAGTTTGGACCTTACTCCACCTCGAAAGGGACAACGATTTTACTGGAAAAATCATATGTTCTGAAAAAGCACATTTGCATGACGATTGCATTTTCTCCCATCTGCAGATGGGAAGGCTCATGTGTTCGCCGAGAAGTCAATTCATTGTCGGAGAGTGAAAATTTAGTGGCGATTTTGGGACGACGCTGGTGAAACGCCATTTCGTTTTATGCTTTGCGTAACAGAGGCATTATAAATTATTTTCCGTAGTAGACCTGATCTTGGACGATCTTTAGTTTCAGCTGGATGGCGAGCCATGCCACAATCAATCTCTCCTGGACTAAGTTCGGTAATCATGATATCAGCCTTCAATTGCCCACATCGTCGCTGCGATTTGATGCCGTACGTTTTTTTTGCGAGACATCGTGAATTTCCTCTTTTATGGGAACACTTCACCATAAACGACACCCTCAAGTTGACTATCGAGCAAATCATTCCTGAGATAGAGCCAGTAACCGTTACTAGGGATTTGGATAACTGTGTTGACCGGTTGCGCTACTGCGAAACCGGCCGCATTGAATATTATTTTATATTATACGGGAGTGTAAAGCGGCCCTCGCTCGTTACAACTGGTAGCACAATTTGATCAAGCTGTACAACCAGTTGTAACGTATGAGGGTTTTTTGGTTTTTAGGTTGGTCGTTGGTTGGATGAACCACAAAATATTTTGATTTGAGCTCCAGTTGAGGGCGTGTCATTTAACTTCTTTACTTCAATTGCATTTTGTCATCGATGAAGTAAACAACATTTTGGATCGAAAAAATAATAAAAAAAATGAAAGAATGTGGGGAAAAAGTGATTGATTTTATTGAGAAATATAAAAATATACCTTAGCTGTGCAGTTCAAAGTATAAAAACTAAATAATTGAAACAAAAATATATAAATTAAATAACATATGGATTCATGTTGAGGCTGCGGAAAATATTTGCTAACTAGTAAGTTGTAATGCGCCTATGGCGACCGTTGAAATATGGAAAAAAAATTTTGTTGAAAAAAAAAAATTTTTGTTGAAAAAAAAATATTTTGTTAAAAAAAAAATTTCGTTGAAAAAAAAAATTTTTGTTGAAAAAAAAAAATTTGGAAAAAACAATTTTGTAAAAAAAAAAAATTTTTGTAAAAAAAAATTTTTGTTGAAAAAAAAATTTTGTAAAAAAAAAAAATTTTGGAAAACACAATTTCTGTACCAAAAAAAAATATTATTTTTTTTATTATTATTATTTATAGAAAATTATAGAATGCCTATTTAAATTCCTACGTACTGCGTGACAGAGTCAGTGAATCAGTGTCGAGGGTAAATATATATTAAGATGAGATTGAATAAGAAGTTGGTTGAAAAGTTGTAGCGTTTGAAGAGAACGACCAACTTGTTTGTTAAACTCAATTGTACAACCAGTTCTAATGTGTGAGGGACGAATTTAATATTTATTGATTGAATGTTTACAGAATTTACTTAAATGGGAATGTTTCCCATCACAAAAGAACAAGCCCCGTATTTAATAAAAATTTGTTCACACATTTTCTTAACAAAGGTTTTTTAAATTTTTATGAGTAGAATGGAAGAGATTTAGTTACAAATGAAGGGCTTATTGTAAGAAACACGAAAAGCCATACGATTTCAAAAAGTGGTTTTATCAGTTCTTGCAATCACTTTGCAACATCGCAACGTCTCTCGATAATATTTTAGCTATTTCCCATTTAATTTTTGACCGCAAGTGTCACCTTTTACATTTCGATGTTATTCATAGTTTTTTTGTCAACAACTCGAGAGGCAATTAAAAGGACCGTTGTACAAAACGATGGATTCTGATAACGACAATTGTGAAAGTGACCGTTTTGTTGCAGATGCTAATGACAGCATGATGGACAAAAACTTTTTGCCTACAGATGATGAAGTAATTTCATGAACTAGCAAGCTATGATTTATTTTAAATGGCGAGGCTTATCATGTTATAGCAAAAACAGACGAGTATTTAAATTTGTGTGACCTATAACACCGTGTTACACGCATTCTGTCCTATGAACCAAATTTACTTTTTCGGAAAGGGGTTAAAAAATAAAAATACACGTGTATCGGCGATTTTCATGTACAAGTCAGAATTTTTTTTTTAAGTTTGAAGTATGAAGCTCGTGTGGCCTGTGTGAAAGCCTTTGGACCAATTTTTAACCCTTTTTCAGTGATCCAATCGAACTGATTTTTTGCAGGCAGACTCGTGGAAATGTCTGTATCACGTAAAATTTTTTAAAAAATAGATTTTTATCAATTCTCAGATTTTCCCCAATTTTTATTATTTTTGAAAAAAAAATATTTTTTTCACTTTTCTTAGCATAACTTGAAGAGACTCCAAATTTTTAAACTACTTAAGCGTTACGAAAAAAAAATGTTTTTTGACTGAAAACTTAAAAAAAACGATAATCATTTAAAAAAAAAATTTAGGAAAATCTGAGAATTGATAAAAATCTATTTTGACGTGATACAGACATTTCCACGAGTCTGCCTGCCAGCTCGATTGGATCACCGGAGAAGGTTTAAAAATTGGTCGAAAGGCTTTCACACCGGCCACTAAGAGCCTCATACTTCAAACTTAAAAAACAAAAATTCTGACGTGTACATGAAAATCGCCGATACACGTGTATTTTTATTTTTTCCCCTTTATCCGAATATATGCATTTGGTTCATAGGACAGAAAAAAAACTATTTTTTGTAACACGGTGTAATGTTTTGGTTATTCAGAAAAATTATGTGTTGCAAAGCGAAAACAAATCGCATGAGAATAATACCGCATTTCTCTGGAGAGCGCGAAACGAAGATAAGTATGATCGGAATATGAAGATAATAAAGCGCAACTCTGGTCATGAGTATTTTGGTCCAAAAACTATGAAAACCGTTGAACTAGGACCACCCTGTACATTGTCAACAGAAGCTTAATAACACCCGAGAACTCATATTTAACCAGTTTTGGAAACTGTGATCTAGTTCGTGCGGGAACAAATGAAAGGGGCGTATAAAAAAGAAATCAAAAAAGACAACAGTCTAGAAGGAAACTTATCAGCTCGTTATTGCGCTGAAATTGGTGGTGACCATGTTAAAATTTGCAGAAGAGAGATCAGGAGATCATGGTCTTCAGAATTCAAGATTAAGATTTTTTAAATGACAGTACTACCATGTGGCAAGAACTCATGATGCACCACGCCCCTGCAATCAAAGACAACTGTGAGCAAAACCTTTACGTTCGACCGAACTTGGCGCGCTTTTTTCGGTTTTGGTTCATGCGGCAGCTTCCATTGGGATGACTGAGCTTTAGTTTCCATCTCGTAACCCTAAACCCATAATTCGTCATCAGTTGTGACCCTGTGGAGCAAATTTGTGTTGTAACGGGCCAAGTTCAACATCTCCTGAGCCATTTTGCGATTGAGCGATTTTGGCACGAATTTAGCGACGACCCGACTCATACCCAAATCATTGGTTTAAATGGAATGGCACGAGCCAATCGATATGTTGAGAGCCTCAGCAAACTTCTCCAATGGTAATTCCTCGATTGGACAATATTATTTTATTCACTTTATCAATGTTTTCGTCTCTTGTTGACGTGCACGGGCGTCCGGCACGCTGTTTGTCCTTCGCATCTTCTCGGCCCTCTAAGAAGATTTTGTACCACCGAAAAACGTTGCTTTGGTCCAAGGTAGCTTCACCATATGCCACAGTCAACATTCTGAATCCGTCAGCGCAATTTATTTTGTTTTTCACACAAAATTTGATGCAGATCCTTTGATCCATTTTCCGAAATAGATAAAAATCGAAGACAAGTGAAAACACATCCAAGCACAACAGCTGTCGAAAATTAACTAAACATTCAAAATGACGGACATTGTCAGCATAAGTAAGGGGACATGAGTAACAATATAACGCTACACAAATATAAAAAATCAAATACACGTGATATTTTGAGAACATACCTCGTATGGTTGATTTCTTCGGTGTCGTGTATACAGCCGTGTTAAACCGGCAAGTGGGAAAGTGGAAGTGGACACATAAATACCGAATTCCTTCCAAAAGATCCATTGGTCCCGGTACGATTTTAGAGAATCTACAGGAGTCAATGGTTATATAATGTACACGATTTTAATGAACACGTTCAATTTGGCTTGAGTGAGTGCAGAAAGCGCGACATTTTCGCACAAATTGCAGGCAATACTTTGACCAACTCGAAATATGTTCGTAGGGTTATAGTTTGTAAGAAAAGAACAGAAAACTACGGTTTCAGTGTAACCGGCAGAAAAAGTAAGTAAAGTCGTACATTTCAATTTCTCATTTTCAATCTGAAGTCTCTGCTTACCCTCTGTGATGAAAAGATAACGACAATCGCATGGTCACTTAGAAATTGAGCAAGCAATCGTTGCCTTCTGAATATATATCGGTCCATTTTATCCATATTGCTTAGATGAAGTAGATATTGCCATGAAATCGTTTTGAACATTTCTCTGAAAATATTTACATTACACAGCATTCGACTCCACTGTACGTCATCCGGTCAATGGTATTTTAATTCCACATTATGAGGCTTTGACAATTGCAATTGGACACCAGCTGGCAGCCATTGCTGCCTATCAGGTGTGGATTGTGTGTAATCGGCATTATTTAGACGAACGATTTAAACATTTACAACTGCTGCCATAAACCATTTAAGCTTTTTGATAAAGGCACATGAAATGGCCATTTTATTGAATGCCACAACATTCTCAGTTAGATTTCCATGAAATTTAAGTAAACACTTTAAAAATTAAACATTGGCTGGAAAATTATTTGCAAGTGTTCGTGGAATGAAACATCATGAGGAGACATTGTGGACGATTGAAAAGAATTTCATAAGAATTGTTGATCAGTTTCGTGTATTACGAACATCGAGATCGATTCATAGAAGACTTTGGGGTAAACTTAACAAAGGGCTCGGAAAATATTTTCGACAATCATCATAAATGCCGGATAGATCTCTGGTCGGATAGATCAACGCGAGCGCCATTCCTAGCCGTACACTTAACGCTGCCAGCACACACCCGAAGGTTTCCCGTAACCTCCGTTAATTTCTGTATATATACATCATGCCAGTTAATGTTCTTGCCACATGGCTAGTGTGGCTTCCACATTGGCAATTCGAAGCAACTGGAAGCACTTGCAAGTGCGCTCTTCTCTGCATGTGTTGCCCAAGCAATGGCGTGAGTAAGAAGTATTTCTCTGCGGTTTCCAGGGAGGTGAAAATTATGTCAGCCACAGATGACGGGGTTCAACATTGCAACAGAAGCTTATAAATACATATGTATGTAGCACACATATACATATATCATATGAATGTACGTGCGTGTATTTGTAAATAAAACACACATGTTGGAGCTTTTAATAAATAATAAATATTTCAGAATGTTAACTTTTTCTCCTGTTCCGTCGTCCTTGGTTGGTTGGTAGCAGAAACAAGTTCTGCGAAAGGACTTGGGGCGTGGGGGCTGACTTGGTGCCAAACATACCACAACACATTTCAGCCGGAATATGATTTCACTTTCACATGCACATACACAAACAAGAACACGCGCCAGCCAAGTATGCAAATGATTTGCAGAGATTCTAAAATGCGGTTTTGAGGTTTCGTGGGAAAACAGACAGACATACAACATTTAGTTTTTTGTTGTTGTTTTATAACCTTTAAGCCATTTGCAACGGGAATCGGTGATCTGCGGGGGCATGGATGCGGTAAGAGAAACCCAATAATCTGGCGAACGATTATCGGCATCCGTAAAAGTGAATGTATTATCGACACGACATACAGAGTTGAGAAAAATGAAGAATTAAAACTTGTAAATTATGGTGCGGAGCAGTCGATGCAATATCATAACGATTACACTGTCCAACAGCATTTTTGGAACAGAATAGCGACCCTATAATTCTGAAAGGGTATGTTGAGTAGATCATTTTTGTAGAACAAACGTATGGTCCAACAAACAGCGGTGTAAAATTGCATGATCTTGGAGGCCACGCGACATGCCCACGACGTGAGATAATGCGGTCATAAAAAATATTTCCTTCAATAAATTGATTGATTCGTTGAGTGTATGACATGTAGCGCGGTCTAGTTGGAACCAAAGGTCGTCCTCCAATTTAGGCACGAAGAAATCATTAGTCACGGATGAAATATGAAATATGGATCACTGGTCCCCTCTGCCCCTAGAGCACACCAAACATTGCCTTTTTGCGGATGTAACGGCGTGTCAGCAATGACGTGTGGATTTTCATTACTCTAAATATGACAACTTTGTTTATTAAGGTTCCCATTCAACCAAAAGTGAGCTTCATCGCTGACAAAACTGTTTCCTGTGAAAATCGGGATAGATGGCCATCTTGTTTTGGGCCCATTCGCATGCGACGCTCTTGATGTTCGGTCGGCTTCAATTCTTGAACGAGATTTTATAGACACGCAAACCAAGATCCTTTCGAAACAACGTCCATAAAGTGGATGGGCACAGCTCCAATTGTTGCACGCGATGGCGGATGGACTCATTCAGGTCTTCATCGATACTCTGCTTCACAGCAGTACGGCATTATCTACTAGTGTAAACGTGGTGCGAAACCGATCCATGGTTGCTAGAATTACCGACTCTACTGATCGATTATGTCGACTGAATATTGGACGCAGCGCGCGATTCGTCGCTAGAACCGAACCATTATTTTGGTAATAAATTTGCACGATTTGCAAACGTGTGTGCGTGTGGCCACATTGGAAAAAATAAAGTGTGGCCAGATTGAAAAAACCCAGTACTAAATATGCGAACACGATGGGCAAGACCTATGAAGAATGTATTTTGAACCATGATACTTGAGATTACTTTTGGGTATAGATTACTTATGCTGTGAAGCTATGCGTTGCTTCTGAGGATCAATGAATTTAGTAATCACTGGTGAACCCCGGATCGTACACGTTTCTTAAATGTGATGACGGCCATATTTTCGACCTGACATTTGGGATCAAGTATCCACATTTTTTTCTGTTATGATGATCAGCTGAAATTCGGGTTTTCAAATAATTGTTTTAACTCAAATTTATTATTAATTAATTTTAACTAAATTAATTTTAAGTAAATTTAAATTTTCATTTTGGGTCCAAGGGCAAACTGGGGACACAGACCATATGGCTAGATTTTTGCAGCGACAGTCCAAACTCTCTGTTGGGAATCGAACACTCAAACCCTACGCTTAACTAACTCAAATGTAACTTACTAAAACCATTGATAAAACTATGACGGTAATCTGCACAATTAATGGAGCTAATGATCCGAATAAGCGTCGACCTTGACAAACAAACACAACGTTAACTTCCCAGCGAACCAAACTGTCAGAGTTCGGTATGAAAGCCGGCAAATGCTTCCGAATTTAAAAAAATTTAACATTTGGACGTTTTTATCGAATCCTCATTAAAAATTCTCACCGAATTCTGAAGTGGTGTCTACGTTAAATACTTCAGACACATAGTAGAGAATTCGTTCAGACATGTCTGAACAAAATATATCTCGGACATAGCGATTAGAAAATATTCAGATAAGACGTTTCTGAAAAAAAAAAATAAAAAAAAAGTCGAAATCGGTAAGAATTGTGGGAAGTGATCAGACATTTGGTTTGCTTGGTTACTTGCTTAGTGTGTACGTGTGCAATTGTGAGTGTTTGGCTTTTGTATTAATATCCGTTTTATTGAAATACAAGTTCTGTACAGTATTTCATTACATGTATCGTTATATTATAAATGTGTATGTGTATGTATATTTATCGGGGTTTGTTTTGTTTGCCTGTGACACGTGTTCATTCATTCGGATTTAGTATTCTTCAGAGTAATTTTTCTTCCCATAGGATTTTATTTTGGAAAATAATTTTTTACTTGCTTTGGTTTTTACACGTTCGTTTGTTGTTTGTCTCTACCTTTATGGTGGGTTATCCATAAGAAGATTTCCGGTATTTGTCTTGTAATATTTAGACATTTATTTGGCTGTTTTTTTGAGCTTTCATGCCGTAACAATTCGTTTGGATGTATGTATGTATATTAGGGTGGAGTGAAATTCAAAAAAAAAAAGTTAACCTCGGAAAGAGATGTAGTCTGGGGTCCTAATGAGGGGAAAAATAAAGAAAAAATGTTTAAAAAATTTTTAGGGGTCGCGCCACTCCCTCGAAATTTGGAAATTATCGCTATTTTGGCGTTGATTTTAGAAAAATCCTAAAAAGTTGTATGTCAATAAATGTTTGCAATAGCGTAAACAATGAAATAAGGGCATGAAAAAATTTAAAAAAAAATTTCTCATTGTTCAAAAATTTCAAAAAGTAAAATAAGTCAAATCGTCCCTTCTTCAGAAAATTGACTGAACAATGAAATCGCCACCAAAGCTACAAATATTAGTCGATTATCCTCATATTTGCCTCAAATACTTCTGTTTGGGCACTGAACAAGCTCAAACTTTTAAATTTCGAATAAGTTAAGTCGTTAATTTTTAAGATTTTTCTAAAATCAACGCCAAAATAGCGATAATTTCCAAATTTAGAGGGAGAGGCGCGACCCCTAAAAATTTTTTAAAAATTTTTTCTTTATTTTTTCCCTCATTAGGACCCCAGACTACATCTCTTTCCGAGGTTAACTTTTTCAAATTAAAAAAAAGCATGTTTTCACTCCACCCTAATGTATATGTGTTGGTAGTATGTGCACATTAGGGTGCCATTTATTTTTCAAAGTTGGAATTTGTTATACGCCAAGCCCCAGATTGGTTCGAATTGCTAAAAAGAAATAGTCTCTTGGTCGGAGCTCAATCGAAGCTCAAAATTTCCAAAATACCTGATTTTTGTCTTTTATTGTCAATAACTTCGTTAATATTTATTTAAAAAAAAATATTTTTAGTAAAAATTATTGATAAAACTCAGAGGAACAACTGTTGTTCAAACAGTTTTTAGAAGGAAGAAGTCGCGAGGTGTTAAATCACAAGATCTCGGTGGCCAATTGTGATCACCTCATCGATAGATAACACGGTCCGGAAACAATGGCGTGGTTGCTTGTGTGGCACGTAGCGCTGTCTTGTTGAAAGTAAACGTTGTCCAGATCAATATCATCAAACTCTGACCATCAAAAATCATTAATCGTCTCTCGATAGCGAAAAGTAAGGTCCACTGACTCTGCCGGAACATAAACCGCACCAAACAGTCACACGTTGAGGATGGAGAGGCTTCTGAACAATAGCTCTGGCTTTTGCTTGTTGACGTAGCCACCGAGGTGGAAATGGAAATGGTACTCATCAGTCAAGATGATTTTTCAATAGAATGCAGTTCATGCACCCAATCAGCAAAGATACGACGTTGTTGATGATCGGCCGATTTGAGTTCTTGTGCTAACTGAACTTTATAAGCCTTAAGATGCCCAATTCCAAACAATGAGGAGGAATGAACAATCCTGGGGTTTCTTCAACACTTTGGGCTGAAGCAGCAATATTTTCAGTTGTTCTTAAGCGATGTGCAAGGGTTTTATTCTTCACATCACTAACTTGTCCTAACAGCTGGAGTTTTTCCACCAATTTCTGTATTGAGGTCCGACAAGGTGCTTCACGACGATCCAAAAATGAGTTAGTTTTGCGAACTGTGACTTCAAGATTTTCACCATTTTTGTAGTGAAATTTAATAATTTGATGGAGGTGTTGAAGCGTGTATTCAGTTTCTACTTGTCAAAAGTGACAGCTACCGAAATACCGGGTGATTCAAAAGAACACCTCTTGTTTGGAAACCCCTTCGCATACATAGATAATTTTGTTATTATGATATAATTGTTGCTGGTATCTTATTAATGTTTAAACATGTGTTTCATTATACAAATCTGTGGGTTTGTGTGAAATGTCATAAGTATGTATATGAAAACAACCGCATACGTCCATGCAGGAGATGGACGGAAAGACAGATACATATGCACTGCATGTGAATGTTATGAATATTTCATAAAATGCATTTGAAGAGAAATAAAACCGACCGTATTGGTTTAAAATCCATGTCCATATAAATATTAGTACATAAGTACAAATGTAAGTACACACTAACTTACATACGTATAGAAATATACATTTGTGTTAATTTACAATATTTTTGACCACAAATTTCGCACATTTCACTTAAAATGTTATTCGTTGTTGCTGCTGTAACGCATACTAACAACCGCAGTCATGTGTGTTTGTTTGTGCGTGTGTGTATGCTAGGGCAATTCCAAAGAAAAACTACCCAAAAACTGTCGTTCGAAATTGTCATTCCCTCTGATTTTAATTAAATTCTGCACCAACGTTTTACAAGTTCTAGCCGGTCATAAAACGTTTGCCTTAGGTCGAAGTTGTGCTTGGCCCCAATTTTTCACAGGCTACAACTACGCGAAACATTGTCCGTTTTTGGGGTGTGTACCTTAAATACCTTAAATAAACATTAATGAAATAAGGTCCCACTGAGAATTTTTGGAGCCTATTATTAATTTACAATTTATAGCGCTTCATGGATGGAGACCTCGGGAGTTTTTGTAAAGAGATAGCTTCTTTCAAAATGGAAGAACTTCGGAACGCGATTTGAGATTGAAATTCATACTGTGTCGAACTTTTTTGGAATCACCCCTTAACGTGTATGTGCGTATGAACGAGTATTTGTGAGTATGTATGTGTTCCGCAAGTGCTATTTTGTTAAACCTCTAATGATGTGTTTATTGGCCAACGAGGTCATGTAAATTGTTAATGATTTTAAAAAATATGAAATATGTTATGCGTACTCAAGACCAGCAGTCACACGTAGACATTAGACTGGGTCACGCTTCATAGAACGTAAATCGAATTGGTTTGCTGTACAAAAAACTGCAAACTCGTACTGAAATGTCTGCACACACAAAATTGAAAATTCCCCCTGAATGTTAGAACAGAAATCGTTAAGATTTCTTGCCGACATTTCTGCACAAGCAAATAATTAAAATCCAAGACATTTCTTTGCGAATTATGAACAAAATCTATTGGATGTGTCGGAACACATCAGATTTTGTGCAGAATTGTCTGATATAAGAAAAAGTCGATCAAAATTGAATTCGGCAGGGACCTTAGTAAGGCAATTATATCAATTTAATTACTGACGTTGTTAATTTAAAATAATATTAATATAAGTTAAAAGTTAAAATCGTGCAATTTCTTCATAAAATCCTGATAGGCACATCACCAGGTTAACTTAATTGACATTAGTCTGTATTTGTCCACAGCTTGACAAATTAGTGGCTATGACTTGTCCTATCTACTTTCCGCCTCGCTATGTTATTTCCAACATTGAAATGAACTCGACTCGAGCTGCGCTGTCCATATGGGCGAGGCTCTACACAAATTGTTGGATTCCAAGAATGAAATATAATATTCCATTTTAATCTTTTCCGAATTACTCTAATTCACCTTTACGTTTTCTATTTATCCCGACGAAGATAAATAAAAAAAAAAATATGAGATATGTTCAAAAGTTTTTTGTTGTTGTAATATTTTGGGCTCACAGCTTGCAAAAAAAAGATTTTTTCCATGTAATTTGTAGAAAGTCTTACGACTTCGGCGTTATGATTTTAAATTCCAAAATATATTTTTTTTTTTTTTTTACTTCATTCTCTTTATTTGCGATCTATTTACAGCAGAAATAATAAGCAAATTTACTAAAATAATTACAAATAACAGAAAGTTAAGTTTCAATGAACTTAACAAATATACAGGTACAAAATAACAATATTTATATTGATGAGAAAATAACTGAATTTATTACTATCTTATGTTAATATCAAAAAGGGAGATCTAGAATGTGTAACCTTTTTAATCTTCTCGATTCATCGCTATCATCTAATAGACTAATGGCTAATAAATTATTATGATTACTTAATCTATCGAGATACTTAGCGCTACGCTTTTTTAATTCATCTTTTAAAGTAGGAATTTTGAGATCTTTATGTATATTATCATTTCTTATAAACCAAGGTGCATTAACTAATAATCTAAGCGTTTTATTTTGGTATCTCTGCAATATTTCTAGATTGGAATTGCTAGAAGTTCCCCACAACTCTATCCCGTAGGTCCATACCGGTTTCAGAATCGTCTTATAAAGTATTACTTTATTCTCAAGGCTTAGTTGTGACTTGGATCCTAATAGCCAATGCATCCTCTTCGTCTTCATATTAACTTGTTGTTGCTTCAATTTGATGTGCTCCTTCCATATCAGTTTTCTATCAATTTGCAGACCAAGGTATTTTACGCTTTCAGCTGTGGGTATATTAGACCCATTTAACATTAATGCTGGGCAATTTTCCTTCCTTAACGTGTATGTGACATGAGTAGATTTATCAGTATTAACTTTGATGTTCCATTTATTTAACCAGTTCTCAATTGAGTTAAGCTGCCTTTGCACTGTATTGGAAGCTTCCGCAGGATTAAGGTGTGTAGCTAAAATTGCCGTGTCATCTGCATATGTTGCAATAGTTACATCAGAATTTGTAGGCATGTCTGAAGTAAATAACGTATATAATACAGGACCCATTACGCTGCCCTGTGGAACACCAGATTTCATCAAACCTTTTTCCGAGTCCTCGTCGTTAATGTTGACGTAGAATTTTCTTTCGAGTAAATACGACTTCAGAAGAAGGTAAAAGGGGGTAGGTAAAACAGTTTTCAACTTGTATAATAAACCAATATGCCACACTCTGTCAAAAGCTTGTCTGATGTCCAGAAAAACTGCCGAACAATATTGTTTATTTTCCAGTGCACCTCTTATTGTCTTTATAACCCTGTGGCATTGCTCGGGTGTACCATGACGTTGTCGAAATCCAAACTGATGATCAGGTAATATTTTCAGAGCATCAAGAATAGGAAACAGCCGTTGCAGAAAAAGTCGTTCAAAAAGTTTTGAAAGTATTGGCAATAAACTTATTGGTCTATACGAATTAAGTAAGTTTTCGGGCTTGTTAGGTTTTAACACCATTATAATTTTGGCCAATTTCCATTTGGAAGGAAAATGTGACAATCTCATTATAGAATTAAATAAAACTGTCAGAAAAATCAGTCCTTTCTTTGGCAAAGATTTGATAATTCTGGAATTAATTTTGTCATAACCCGGTGACTTTTTGCAGTTTAGCTTACTAATTTCCCTTTCAACTTCACTAAGCCTAAAAGGTTTGATTGGCTTGCACATTTGACATGGCACATCTAGGAAATCATTTATTTTTTCAGCCTCAGCTATGCTACAAAAGTCAAATGGTGAAAATGTACCTTCCAAGTAGGTTTTAAATGCATCTGCCTTTCTCGTGTCAGATCGACACCACGCACCGTTAGAGTCTTTTATGGGGACGTTTCTTTTTTGTGGACGCTTAAGATATTTTGTCGCTTTCCATAAACTGTCTCCCTTTATTCCTGTTGGATTGAGACGACTTAGAAAGTTTCCCACCGAATCATTTTTGATAGCCTTCAGTCGCATTCTAAGATAGCTCGCAGTTCGGTTGAAATTGGTTTTGTCGTTTGGGAACCTTGTCCTTTGCCAAACTTTGCGAAGATGTCGTTTTCGTTTAACAAGTCTTTTGATTTCAGCACTGACAAATATATTAGAGACGTTTGTTACCTCTTGTGGCGTAGATCTTATTGCCGCTTCTTGAATAAGATTTGTAAAATCGTTAACCGCCTCTTCTATTTCATTTGCGTCTTTTATATATATGTTTAAATTAACATTGGTATCGATCCATGATTTGAAAGCTTGTATATTAGTTTTATTTGAAAAAAGGTGTGTATTTGTTAAGCGTTTGTTGGATGTCGTCCTTTTTTTTTACTAGTGAGATGAGTTTCTGACACTAAGAGTATATCTATATGGTGTAACTGGATAAAAATTTCTATTTCATTCAAATGATTAGAAATGCCATTAGCATTCCATTCAGCTATTATTAAATTTATTTGCATAGTTTGCTCATCAGCATTGACATCATATTAACTAAGGTATTAACCAACTCAATCTGTTTAGACATCATCGCTTCTATTTTCTGCAATAAGGAACTTTCAGATGAATCAGTACCACGTAACGCTTGTGAGTATGTCATTGGTTGGCCTATATTTTCGGGTGCATTAAAAGCTGTGTTGTAGTTTGTTTGTGGATTATGTGAAGTATGCATCTGTCTTGTTTTCCTGTTAAGCATGTTCTGATAAACGGAACATCCCCGATAACTGGCAGTGTGATTTCCCAAACAATGAGCACACTGAGGAGGAACTTCACGAACTTTATCACACTCTGTTGTTGGATGTCCTAAACCACATTTTACACACTTAAACGGCCTTCTACAATATGACTTTGTATGTCCAAATTGCTGGCATCTATGGCATTGCACAATGTCATCAAATTTTTTGGGAGCTTCAATTTCAATGACTGCATTTCCATAAGTCTTAATGTTGTATATGTCAGGATTATTAGGGCTAGGATCCAAGTCAACAAAAAACATAGGCAGAGGTGCTTTCGTAATACGGCTTATGACATTCCTGACGCTTCTTACTTGATGCCCTTTGGTTAACAGCGCTGCCTTAATGTCGGTTATAGGCGTAGAATGATGTAACCCTTTAATAACAATCCTAAATGCTCTTTCCTGTTTAAGTTGATAAGTATGGTAGTTTTTCTTAATAGCATCTAAATGATTAATAACTTTCCGGTAAGATTCAATTTTAGTTACGACCAACCTAACTTCATTATTTCTCAAACATTTATAATTAAAATCTGTATTGGGTATAATCTTACTTAGACTTTTAACCATTTTATTGATATCTTCGACGTCGGGGATAAATATTGGTGGCGGCTTGGGAATTATGACTTCAGTTGTGGTGTTTTCTTCACTTGCTTCTTCTATATCCATAGTTGCTAGACTCTGAAACCGATTCGATGTTGATGTACCATTGTCATGATGTGGACGTTTTTGTTGCAATTTGCTTGGTGATTCTGTGTGCTTTCGTTTTGCTGGTACCTGCTGCCAGTTGTTCTCGTCTTCATCACTTTCGTCGCTTAAATTCACTCCAGTACACAATGTAGTCATGATTGTTGTTGTTTTGTTTGTGTCCGTTTTTATTGCACCAAATGCGCGAACACTTGGCGCACAGACTTTAGTTGTTGTTTTGAGTGCTAACCACTAATCCGTTTATGACTTTGTTTGTTACAATTTTTGAATATGTAGAATTTGTTGCTTTAATTTTAAAGTTTTGAAACAGAACTATAGTTTTGCGTAAACACGTCTTTTACCAATCGCAGTCAAACGAAGACTGACCCCAAAATATATGTTTGACATATGTGAGAAATATCCGTCACGTTTTTATGTTCAGACCAATGTGTCTACTGCCTAGGTGTTATTCATAGCTTCTCCTTGAACAAAATTCTGTATAATACATATGAATTGAAATGGAATATCATGTGTATTTAGAGAAAGCGGTACATTTTGCACACACCAACATTTTTGCATCCCACTTTAACAAACTTTACATAGGAGCGCCAAAACACACGTATGCTTATTTAAATATGTATGTATGTGTGTGTATTCTTTCGTTAAATAATTTATGTGATATTTCGAATTTTTGTTTATTTGTTGTGTTTTGTGGGTGATGACAAAATTAACCGCAAATAAGTGTAAGTGCTTTAGAGGTATTGTAAATGTGTGGGTGTGTTAACGTTGCGTATTTCGGATTTGGTACAGAGGTAACATTAGGGAACAGCAAGTTCCATCTGATGTAATTTAATGATTCCTTGCTGTAATAATGAGAATCAGTGTGAACAGTGAACAGACAAATAAAAGTGAGAAATATTGTCAACCGTGTGGAAAAGAAAACCGAACAGAGACAACTGAAGACATTGCGCTGTTTTTTGAGGGACTCGTTAGCGATAACAAATTGTCCTTACTACACGCTGAAAAATGTTAATTTTAACAAATTTCAGCAAAAGAAATTAGCATCAAACATATATATATATTTCCATACCACAAACATAAACTTGTTTGTAGGTGATAAATATCAAATATATTTGTCTTACTTTTTATTTTTTTTGTCAATTTGTGAATTTCTGTATAACAACTCATCTTATTCTCTCGGCTATTGTATTTATTTTAAAGATCGCAGATGCAAAAAAAAAATGTACGAAAACAGCTGCAAATACACACTTATTCGCACTAAAATGCTGTACTTTGTTGAATTTAATAAGTTCGTTATCTGTTTTTCCCAAACACGTTATTGTTTATACACAAATATGTAATATTAATAGCAAAAGCGTTATATTTACATCCAAATAGACTTTGTGTAGACGGAAATAAGCTTTACTTGCTATAATGGCCAAATACGCGTTTTACTTTTGTATGGGGGGGCAACCAGTGCCCGGCCGTATGCGGCTGAAACTGTATATTTGAGGTACGCCGCCTGACCAGAGACTTGGTTTCAATCTTAGCTGTTAAGTAATGATTACTAATCGTAATAATAACTAATTAAATTTAAATTTTTTGTAGATTACGATTACTATAAATAATCAAAAAGTAAATCAAAAGTATTCAGAAAAGAATTCGACTATTTTGCGAGATTACTTTTGATTCTTTCCGATTATTTATAGTACTCGAAAGTAATCCCGATTACTGTCATTAAAGAATATGGTAATGCGAATTTTTGTCCACATCAAATTCAACCAGTATTTGGTTTGAGTTATATTTATACCCTCACCCTATGGGTAGGAGGGTATATATCATTCGATACGGCTCAAAAGTGTAACACCTAGAAATATCCACATTAGACCCCAGGTGTCTTTGAACCAAATTCGATTCATGACTTTCTGAATCGTTTGAGCCATGTCCGTCTGTCTGTCCTGCTGGTACGCACGATAACTTTCGAAAGAGTTTCCCAAACTGCTTATGGGATTGCATATGGGCTATATGGCCACAACCCTTCGGGTACCTCCCATACAAATCTGTTATTTCGCCCACTTTATAAATCGTGTAATAATATCAACATGCGCAAGTTCGATCTTGGTCAAATTCCGTATTTAGTAAAGGTATAACTGGACAAAGTTTCGGACAAAAACGTGGAAGTCTGGCAACTCCCCTTTTGGTACCTGCCATACAAATGTTCCATCCCGCCTACCTTAGAAATCCTGTAATAATATCAATGCGGTCAACTCTATCTTGGCCCAATTCTGTATTTAGTAAAGCTGTAGATAGACAAAGTTTCAGACAAAAACTTGGAGGTCTGGCAACTCCCCTTCTGGTACCTCCCATACATATGTACCATCCCGCCTACCTTAGAAATCGTGTAATAACACCAATATGCCCAACGCGATCTTACCCAAATTTAGTAAACGTATAGTTAGACAACGTTTTGGACAAAAACTTGGAAGTCTGGCAACTCCCCATTTGGTACCTCCCATACAAATGTATCATTCCGCCTCTTATAAGCCGTGTAATGTTATCTTGCCCAAATTTTGTATTTAGTAAATCTATAGATAGACAAAGTTATGGACGAAAACATGGAAGTCTGGCAACTCCCCTTCTGGTACTTACATACAATTTTCGAGAAATTGTCTTAGACAACGTTTTGGACAAAAACTTGGAAGTCTGGCAACTCCCCATTTGGTACCTCCCATACAAATGTATCATTCCGCCTCTTATAAGCCGTGTAATGTTATCTTGCCCAAATTTTGTATTTAGTAAATCTATAGATAGACAAAGTTATGGACGAAAACATGGAAGTCTGGCAACTCCCCTTCTGGTACTTACATACAATTTTCGAGAAATTGTATAATTGTCTTGTCTCGTGTGATCATGCATGATTTGTGCAAATCGCTTGGGCAATGATTATTTTTTTTTTTATTTATTTATTATTAATTACAATACAAAGTAAATTTATATTCTAATTTTTGGGTCCAAGGGTAAACCGGGTGACAAAGACCATATGTTTAGATTTTTGCAGCGACAGACCAAAGCCTCTGGTGGGAATCGAACCCACAACCCCCACTCTGATAGGCAAGCACGCTACCAACTCGCCTACCGGGGCGCTTTGGGCAATGATTATTTTTGGTTATTTAAGAGTATGAAATTTGAAATAATCTTGATTACTTTTATTATACAATTATACAATTCCTTTAAAATGTAATCTAATTGATTACTAGTCATAATCGAAATTTAACAGATATGGTTTCAATCATGTGCCATGGGAATTCAAGATCCCATGGAATCGTGTCTTCTCCGATTTGGACCATCCACCGGAGTCTCGGTCTTCCTCGTAGTTATCGTCCAATTACTTTTTGTTTGGAGCATTTGGATTTATTCGACCGACATGGCTCAGCCATCGCAATCGCGATATTTTGATGCTATTAACAATGTTGATGTCGGGATATAACTCAATCAGCTCACGGTTCGTTGGACGTGTATACTCATCGACAGGCCATAGATTTTGAGAAGGATTTCCCCCTCAAATACACCCATTGGTGCATGGTGATTTGGGGAACCACATCGGATTTGGTTTACGAGAAAGACGGGGGATTGGTTTACAAGAAGGGATACTCTTTAAGACATAAACATCTTCCCTTTTGTAAACAGCAGATCCCCATCAAGGTTCATTGAAATTATATAGAACTTTCCCCACAGCTTTTTCACGGATCAAAGAGAGCTCTACCAAATAGCTGCTGTCATCAATATTTAACTGAACCTATTTTGCAATTACCCATTCTACCATTTAGTTATAGTTTTGCCTTTGTCGCAATTCTGCAAGAACAACAATTCCAATGCATTGAGACATAATCCTTATACAGATAATGCTCTACTCAAACATGTAATATATCACTTATTTGTATAACAATTTTATATTTTATTCAAGGACCATTGCATAATACACAATGTTGTTGATAAAATAAATAACAACAAATTCTGCAATACACTGCTATGCGTTAAGTTACTGTAAGTAACTGCAAGCAGAGTGCTGAAAACGTGGGCCGTGTAAGCAGTTTCCAGGAGATGTGTGAAATGTCATCAGTGCTAAGGGTTCTTGTCATAGGCTCAAGTTTATAATTCGGTTGAAACTGAGCGGTTCTCGAGATTTCCTATGTGCAACTAGATCTTGGCCATTTTAGTGTTTCTTCCATCAACTCTGCAAACTCTTTTCACAGCCCTCCCTGCTATTCCAGTGAGTGATATATAGTTTCGATATTCACTTGCTTCTGTGTCCTTGTGTGCATTTGCGTATCTTGTCGATTACAGATTCTATTGAATACTTGCATTGATTATTGAAGATGTACGCAAGTTAATTGCATATACTTGTTAACGTTTAGTAATAGAGTGAATTATTTAAAAATGTGCATTACTTCAATGGCAAATGCTAAGCTAAGAGTACTATGTGTTATTTATGGACATGGCGAGCAGTTGTAATCAATACTTAATGAGATATATGGACATGTATTCTTAGGGAATTGCCTGTCGTTTGAATATATGGGCGTTGTAGATCTGATACCGGATAAATTGAATTTTACGAAAAGTTGGTATAAAATTTGCATTGATAGGCTCGTGTGTGCTTGGACCATAGGTACGGAATGAATTGAAAATATTTCACTTACTTACCTAGAAGACTTTTCACAACCTTAAAAGTCTTCTGTACCGTTTAAAGTATAATGACATTTGGCTCTAACAATTTAATGATTTTTTTGGGGCCTAATTTCATATTTTTACCGGAGTTTATTTTCATTATAAAATTATACAACAACTGTTTGGGTTTGTACATACGAATTGCGATATTTATCGGCTTTATATAGTTTTTTTTTTATTATAGGCAGATTTTCTCGGCCTTGGACATACACATAAGCCAGTATTCGGCATGTTGTGCAGTGTAACTGTTCTATGGATTGATCCCGAGCAGTTATTTTAGGAACTCTGTACTCTGTACTAGACGACTTTTCGACCTTTTGACTTTTTCAGAAAGTCGATTTTTAGACTTTTCGAGTTTTGTGAATTACAACTCGATTTAAGTCGACTTTTCGACTTTTTAATTGTAATAATAAAATTTTATTCAAACTTATACAAATTCAAGATATCAATTCAGTTCCACTTTATGGTATGTAAAACAAAAAGTCTACTTCGATTAAAACCTCATATCGTTACTGACTTATGTCTCTAAACGTTCCTTGAACTAACCGATATTTACCATTGAAATAAGAGTTACATTAATTTTCAGTATGAAAGTTATCAAAATGTCTGTTACTAAATTTCATCTCCTGTAAGCACTTGGAGAAGAAGCCTGGTTAACATTTCGTAACTGCAATTACACCTGGTCCGGACTTACTTTAATTTAGGCTATAACGGTTGTTTAGCGCTGATTGTCTTTGAAGATCTTTAAATTCTTTAGTAGACACCTCACTGCTCCTAACGAAGCGAACCATAGTACAGCAATGGTGTAGCCTCAATATTGTCTGCTTACTCATTACAACAATTCTCCTCGTCGGTGTCATCAGGTAGAAACTCATGTCCAGCAATAGTTTCTGGTATATTTTATTTCTATTTGGACAATTTTGTATATGGTGTGCCCGAAATATGAAACGACAGCCATAATATTGGCTTCACTGATCGACAAAACATATTTTCAATTAAACTAAAAAGCCGAAAAAAAGTCTACACTAAAAAGTCGGTTTTTTAATTTTTTACCGTTTTTGTTTTGTAGTCTGTATCACGTCAAATTTTTTAAAAAATAGATTTTTATCAATTCTCAGATTTTCCTAAATTTTTATACACTTCACCATAGGATGGAGTATATACATCTGCGGAAGATGTTTTTTGCCCATAAGCAGGTTAAGTTCGAGAATGGGCCATATCGGACCAAAGGGGAAAAAGTTCCCCTTTACGGGACTAAATATATCCCGGCCATAATCAAATTTTTCAAATATTTTTTTTCACTACATCTGATTTTTTTTGGTAAAATTGTTCTAAGTTTATATAATTTATAGATGGGGAAAAAAATCCCAAAAATGGGCGTGCTCATGGGTTCCGTGGACCCTTGGGGCCCAAAAAAGGGCCCATGATAAACATGCGCATATGGGTATCGAAGTGCAACGAAATTTACTCACGAACCCAAATATGCCTTTATTTTCATGATTTGCCTAAATTTTTTGATCCGGTTTCTGGGACTATCGGGTCACCAGCGGCCCAAAAACCGTCCCTTGACAAACATGGACATATGGGTATCGAAATGCAACGAAATTATCTCGCGAACCCAAATATGCATTTATTTTCATGATTTGGATACAATTTGTGTTCGGGTTCCTGGGACTATCGGGTCACGAGCGGCCCAAAAACCGGCCCCTGACAAACATGGACATATGGGTATCGAAATGCAACGAATCCATGATGGAGGGTATATAAGATTCGGCCCGGCCGAACTTACTATTTGTCCACTTGTTTTTTTTAAATGGTTGTCGTTTTTTTTAAGGTTTCAGTTCAAAAAAATTTTTTTAGTTTAAAAATTTTGAGTCCCTTCAAGTTATGCTAAGAAAAGTGAAAAACAATTTTTTTTTAAAAATAATAAAAATTGGGGAAAATCTGTGAATTGATATTTGATGTGATACAGACATTTCCACGAGTCTGCCTGCAAAAAATCAGCTCGATTGGATCACTGAAAAAGGGTTAAAAATCGGTCCAAAGGCCACTACAAGCATCATACATCAAAATTAAAAAAAAAAATTCTGACGTGTACATGAAAACGCCGATACACGTGTATTTTTATTTTTTATCCCCTTTCCAAAAAAGTAAATTTGTTTCATAGGAAAGAATGTGTGTAACACGGTGTAATTGCTTAAGTACATTTTTGGAGATTTTGAAAAATTGATGCAAAGTGCAACATTTACGAAGGGCTTTCCATCAATCAATATTTTTAATAAAAATGTACCGTTACTTTATTTTCATTGTTATTCATTCACCATAAGACGGATTTTTTAGCGGTTAGGGCACGAAATATCCGAGCATTGGTCAATATTATCGAAACTACGATTGGTTTAAGGTTCGCGCAATTTGAGCAGCGAAAAATATTCACGTCAGTGAATCTTGATTCAAAATAAAATTTCCGGGGGAATTGCATTCATGCATATTATCGATCGCACAGAAAACAAGGACGATGTCTTCAATTATCCAGTGGAATTTCTTAAATATTGGAATTTGCCTGACATGCGGCCACATCATTTGGGTCTTACAGTTGGATCTGTCATCATTATGCTACGTAATCTTCATTCAACGAAATCCGCCTAGAACCCGACTGATTGAGACGAAGCTAATGAACGATGTGATAGTGGCAAGGATTTTGAATTCCGCGAATACCCGTTCCAGTTTCAAACGCATTCAGTTTCCAGTGAAACTTGTATTTGTGATGACCAGAAATCTAAAAAAAGTGTTGCCCCATTGAGTTCATCGGTAGCTGTTGTGCGAATGGAATTAATCCAGAGGTTTTTTTTTTTTTTACAAAAAGACTGATTGCAAATGCCTATCAATATTACTTGTGTTTCGATATAACGGATCAGTGTGACACAGTTGATGTCCCACAATTAATTTCAATGGGAACAGGACAATAAAGAAAATCAATATTTTGAAAATTACTTTGGCTATTTCCCTATAACTCTGTGACACCATTTAATACAAAAATATTTGTATAAATGTTCGGCAAATGGTTGCAGATTTCAATAGAACATGTTGTACCGATGTACAAAGTGTTAAATTTTAAATCCATACTTTTGGAAGCGGACAAGGGAAAAGCTCTTTATTGTATTCATGTTATATGCATATTTTTCCATCCATCCACTGCTCAAAATTCGGAATAAAATATATGGATTTTTGTTTTTTTTTCAAAAGAATGCTTTAGTCAACCAAAACCTTGTAAAGCAAAATCTCCATAAACTGTTATCTAGTTGTATGCATGTATGAGTGAGTGTATCTGTGTGTGTGTTCGAATGTCGTCGTACGTAATTTTGCATATACATTTTGCATAAATGTATGCATACAGTATGTGACAGTGTACTGGTGTACATTGGGGTGTGGCACAAAACCACATTAGTCTACACTTGGCCATTGAGTGGAGTAATTGGTTGCTTCAATATGAGTGTATCTCTGAGTGCTTACCACGGCACAGGGAGCTATGTCGTAATGGACCTCAACCCCCCATACTCGTGGGATCTAAAATATAAACGAAACAGAAACAGAAGAATAGAAACTCACCTACACCGACGACAAGTACTCCCATCCCAGATAAGGCTACCGACGGCATCAACCTCAAAAAAGGGGTTTCCTGACTTAAAGTCGCAACCCATTGTCTCACTTCAAAGCCAAAGTCCGGCTGGAATCACCAGTCAGAATGTTCGCTACTAATGGAAACACCTGTCAGATTGCCTGTCCGCAAAAGGCAGGAACAAATATACCCCCCGATCGACGAAAGCTGAAGACATGGCGAAAGCAGAGGAACGATCGACAAGCAGCCACAGAAGTCCAAGATAGGTTGATGAAAGTCGAGCCAGCTCCGCTTACAGATAAACAGTAGGCATCTCTAAACGGTGTCCGAAATGTAACCGTCACTTTAGCGTACACACACATGGTTTCAAATAATTTGTCTCTTATCGTCGTGTCGAAGGCTGCTTTATAGTCAACGAATAGATGGAATATATCGTTTTGCTTTTAATGGGTCTTGTCCAGGATCTGGCGAAGTGTGAAGATTTGATCCACTACTGATAGCGTTGGATCAGTTTTGGCTTCAGTTTTGGCTTCAGTAGCTGATGCATGTACCTTATCAGCTGTTCACCTACGGTCTTATACAGCTCTGCTGGAATTCTGTCAGCACCTGTGGCCTTAATCAAAGCCGGGATATTGCTGCTTTGATCTCATCTGGGTAAGGGGGTGGACATTCAACACCATCATCTATGATTGGTTGCGGGATGTTTTCTTCGCCGGATTCTTCAGCCGCTAACAGGCTGGCGAAATGTTTCTTTTTTAATAGAAAATTATAAAAGCCAGTGGTATTCGAATACAAAATGAGTTACAAAAATATATAATATTAAAAGAAATGGAGAACTTCAGCTGTAAAGAATTTCCCGACGAGTATTTTAGATACAAACAAGAATTTTCGTTTCATCCCAGTGTTTACTGCATTTGCATACCTCAATTTTTTTTGCTTATGCATGTACATATGTATGCACAATTTTCGAATTTATTTTGAAAATGTTGCTGTGTTGAAATCCATTTTATTTTTCCAAACGTTAATTTGTCAACGAGTTTGCAGCTTCAGTTACGTGTCGTTGTCGCTGGCACGTGCTGCAAATATCTATCGGAAATTCAAAAATATATAAGTGCATGTCTAGTTTGGTGGTAAATCCATAAAACGGTGAAAAACGACGGTCACCTGTTTGGCAAAAACTGTTGGCAGCAAAATTGTTCGATGCAAGAGATTTCGAAGCGAAAAATGGAATTTACGTGAAAATACTGGAAATGCTAATATTAACGGATTTTTGATGGAATTTAAATGGACTACATAAATACGATTTTTGTCATTTAAATAATGGAAATGCTGAAAATAAACGAAAACAAACGAAATACCAGCGGGAGTTGAAGAATATTCGAGTAATGCCCGACTTTCTCTGTGAGTTTAATAAGATCTTTGCATCCTTTCGCTGGCGCAACTATAAATTCCAATTAAGATTGTTTTCATTTGTTCTGCAGCTCTTCCGTTTCCCTTCTCATTTCCCGTACAAGTGTGCGAGGCTGTCGTGTGCACTGTTGCGTATGTGTAATATTTAATTATTTGTTTGAATTAAATGTTACTTATACGCTCTGATGCCTTCAGATGTGTGATCCAACTACGAGTCATAGTGTCGTGTCGCATTGCTCTGGGTGTGTGTGTGTGTGGGAGCTACTCAACTGTAGCACCCGTAAAATGTTGCTCTGCTGCTGCTGTTGTTGTTATTTTTTTTTGTATGTCGCAACAAATCCTTTTAATTGAAATAATGAAAATAATGTGTTGGTAACATTTGGATCACACATCTGCACTTCGTCATTTGTGCGCTCTTCTCTCCCTTGTCGTATTTCCGCTCTCGTTTTTGTTTGGCATTTGAGACAAAAGTTGTTGCCAGAACTTTTGAAATAAGTCAATGGGAAATTTACTTAAATACACAGCAACATATGAGCTCTTCGTTCCTGTTCTTCTTACTTAAGTTTATCTTTGTATATATGTGTGAGAGTATTGCTAGGAAGGACGGCAAAGACAAGCAAAACGAAGACTGTCATTTTGTTTTAGTTGTGTGCTTTGTACGAAGACAATGAAATGGAAACAGCAATTGTACACACAACTGAATGAAATAGAACTCTTGCATGTCCCTTTTGAAAAAGTTATACCAAATGAGATAGAGTGAGTGAGAGAGAGAGCGAAAGCGAGAACGAGTGGGTGACTTGAAGTATTTCGGAAGGAAATTTGAAACAGAAAACTTTGGTATAGATGCAACGAAAAATTACTTCTACATAGAGCGAGTTGATGTCTGAGTTTAATGTGCATCAAGAGAGGTGCCACCGAAACACAAGCAATAATCCAAAATAAGAAATTAAATTAAAATGAGATATCATAATTATAATTTCAGCAAAGTCCCGAAGCAACAACGGCCACATCCTCCTTGCAGATGCGAATGAGATCGAGATAATTGAGAGATATAATGTCCATCTGGCTGGTACTTTTCCAGAATCGACGAAGATAAAACATCAATAGAAATATTAATGGCAGCATCGAAGTAAAGTAAAGGATCAGGCTGGCAAATAGATGTTACTTCAGGCTGAACAACCAATGCAGGAACATTGTCTTCAATCGTTGAAATAAAATAACACTGTACAACATGCTTATTGTGCTTCTTTATAATGTCAAATATGAAGCTGTGCTGGATGTTTTTGATAAAAAGTCCTTCGCAAAATCTGTGGCCCGTTCAGTGTTAACGAGGAGTATGGATGTCGAACGAACCGTGAGCTGAATAAAAAAAAACAGCGATTGCTCTGGCAATGTCGGCCGAATGAATACAAACGCTCCAGCCACAAAGACATTGGGTGACATCTACCTCGGAAAGTACACACAGGGAAGACCGAGACTCCGGTGGAAGGACCAAGTGCAAGAAGACATGCAAATCCTTGGTATGACGAACTGCAGAAGGCACGCATAAGACCGAAGTGCTTGGAAATCATTTGTTAAGCAGGCCAAGACCAGCAAGAGGTTGTACAGCCAACTTACATAAGAAAAGTCACCAAAATTACATTGAATATGAAATGGAAATGAATTTTCTTTTTTAAAAAAAGTGTGAGTCGGTATAGTTGGTACAATACAAAAGATAGACCCGCTAAATCTACTAAAACTCTCCTTTTTGAAATATAATTGTGAAACAGAAAAACTATTTTTTGTCAAATTACCTCGTGTTTCCCTAAACAGTTTATGATGGAACAGACGGAGAACTTCTCCCAGTGAACTCTGCATGGTACAGATTGAATACTCACTTATCAGAGAATACTGGCATAGGATGACTAATGCTTTACATGGCTTAGAAATTACAATTCTGTCGAAGGATTTTTCTAGGCGGAAAATGGTCATATTGTCTTTCGGATACGAACCTGGGTTTGATGTGTAATAGTCGCACACACAACATATGACACCTTTACTCGACTCTGGCTAATTACATTATTCATTTGAAAATTGATTAATTTCTTTTAATTTAAATTTATTAAATTTTAAATTTCTTTTAAAAATGTCCAATTGGAGTACACATAAGTGGGTTTGCTCGACTAAAAGTCCTTCACTTGTTCAAATTAATTTTATTTCTTCTCCGAAAATTAAGCAAGTAAACAAATCAAAAACAAACTTTACTAAGTTATATCCCCGGAGGACACCGCAGCAGCTAAAGCGGCAACAGGTTGAGGTCTTCCTTAATTTCATAGACTTCAGGTTGAGTTTTTTTTTGGTAAAAATAAAAGGTAATATGTGCTGAAAAGGCGAATGAAAGAAATTGAATGAAACCTTTGTCATTTGTGGTAGTGGTTGTCTGGCCTAAGGTAAAGGAAAATCGCAGCCAGACAGTTGTAGACACTCGGTGCCCATTTGTCTGCTGCAAAATTCACGTTACGTTTCGGTTAAAATAATGTCAGGGGCAAGGATTCAAAAAATATATTTTGGTGACATATTAATTAATTATTTGTGCTGCTGAATGTTCTTATGTTGTTTATATTTTCTTTACTCCAGACTTTTTTTTTCAGACTTTATCTCAGAACTTAATGATATTTAAGAATTTAATAGCTTTGGAGGAATTCTTTTATAAATATATATCACAATCGTATATTGCTGGCAATGGGAAGGTTAGGTTGAAGTGTGTTTCCTGGAAAATATTTTTATTTCCACCAAATGCGGTCGATTTTCTTTAAACCCAAGTCTAACATCTGTGTGTAATAAGACAAGGTGGGAGTAGTGGCGGCACCCATGCCGCAGATAACTTTATAATGTCCAAATATTCATGTAAAATTTGATGTACTCGCTCAATTGGGTATAAGTTTCTTTGGGGTAAAAGGCTGTATCAGTAGATGTTTCCATCAGGGAGTTTATTTAGGAATAACCCAAGTGTAAGCGCCCCGGTAGGCGAGTTGGTAGCGTGCTTGCCTATCAGCGTGGGGGTTGTGGGTTCGATTCCCACCAGAGGCTTTGGTCTGTCGCTGCAAAAATCTAGCCATATGGTCTGTGTTACCCGGTTTACCCTCGGACCCTAAATTAGAATATAAATTTACTTTGTATTGTAATTAAATAAAATAAAATAAAATAAATAAAACCCAAGTGTTTTCTGGACAAATTCCAAACCCAGTTTCTGTGCGATTTTTTGAGGTGTCCAATGTGAATTCTGGCAAGGCCAGAGTTATTGGAACAGAGATGTGCCTTCTACTTCCACCTAAGGCTTATTGATCTTCTATAGTAGAAAATTATCTCCATATTTAATGACTATTACAATTTGGAAAACAGGCATATTTCTTTGTATTTGTATATTTGTATTTTGCCCCAATGCAAAACCATGGGAAATGAGTTACAACGTTTCACCTGATTTATATAATTCTCAAAATAAAAGTTGCTTCGAAAAAAAAAATAAGAATTTCTAAGACTATATGAAAAGGTAATTCAAAAAGTCACTAGAAGAACTCAAACAAAACTGAGGGTTTTGAAGATTGTAAAGATTGATTTTTACTGCGCTCACAAATCATGGGTATATCTAGTGTGAGTTGTCGGTGTAAAAATGACCAGTTCTGCAAATGAAGTTATCACCAAATGATTTTGCAATAAAGTGATGGTAAACCACGCTGTGCCGTCTTGTTGGAACCAAATGTCGTTGATGTTTAGCTGAATAATTTGGTGAAAATGCAGTCAGCATGGCTCGATAGCGCCCGTCATTCACCGCAAAGGCAGCTCTTTCCTTATTTCGTGGTAAATAAGGACCGATGATGACTAAGTGTTAACCGCATCAACGAGTCGATTTGAATGGATGTAATGGTGATTCGTTAACGGCTTGAGGATTGTCTTCGCTGAAAATATTGAAATTTTTCTTATAGACGTAGCCTCCTAGCTTGTTATGGGGATTGTAAAATGGATGAAGTCCTCTATGAACTTTGCTAACAGATTTATTTTATTTTATTTTATTTTATTTTATTTTACTTTATTTTATTTTATTTTATTTTATTTTATTTTATTTTATTTTATTTTATTTTATTTTATCTTATTTTATTTTATTTTATTTTATTTTATTTTATTTTTATTTTATTTTATTTTATTTTTATTATTGGACTCTTGATCGGCCAATCCATGCCCATCCACCTAAGTAGATCAATACATTCATTTGTGCCGACCTTGAGCTCATTATTGTCACCATATATGCTTTGCTTTATTTTAAAAAGTCATACGATATTCGTTTATATTCGGTCAATAGTTTTCTTCGCAAACATTTTCAGTTTTTACCGATTTCAAACCATAATTTCCTTACAACTCTGTTATGTGTCGGAAATAGAATCATTCCCTTTCCTTCTCACCTTTCTTTCGGGTACATTTAAGTGTCTGGCTGTCCCACACTATAAACTGGGCGGGGGGAGGACATACTATGCATGTGTATACACATGAGTGTATGTATGAGTGGTGGTCCATATTTATGGTGTTTAAGTGAAAACTTATGTTCAAATTTCCGAAAAATAAATCCTCTTAAATGTGAAATGTTAATAGGTGTAGACAACGTGACAGATATTTCAACAAAAAAGAAATAGTTTATTGCAAAAGTAGGCGAGAGAGAGAAAGGAGACACATGGCTCATAACTTCCAGTATGGAAAATTCCTTATAGGTCGGTGTATTTGTGTATTTCAAAATTCACATGTTTTCTGATGTTAAAATGCTCATATTTCATATGCCATTATTAAGTGATAATTTATGTAATGCAGACAGACACCAACAAACATACACAAAATACAGAAATATCTTTCATTTCGTACAAGACCATTACAACTCAAAATTTATAATATCTATGAAGTGCTCAATAGAGCAAGATTTTTCAAACTTTAACGTGTGTGTGTAAAAATGAATCTTTTAAGGTTAACACTTCAAAGCCGTTTTACCAGAGAACCCATATTTCGAGATGTGACGGTTTTGTATGAAATGCACGAATGGAAAAAAGAACAAAATCATGCTTATGACGAATTATAACACTTATAAATACATGACTTATTGTCTATGTACGTTTATATTTAGGTGTTTGTCCACAGAGGCGAAATTGACAATGATTATAAAGCAAAGAATTCTCGAAGGCCTTAAGAGAGGTCTGAAGAAATTCCAGTTTCCTTTCTTTGAGATAACTGAAACATACTCGCATTCTGCAGTAATGTGAAAGGTGAAGCGTAAATAGCTGGAAACCCCGGTTTTTTTTGCGAAAAAATTAGGTTTTCGGGGTTCTTCGTATTTCAACCACATGTTGCTCAATAATAAGCATTTGCCAGTCTTTGAGTCATCATTTTGAAAGAAAAGTAAACGAATTTTATTTTCATGTATATGAACCATATATTTTGGATCTCTTAGCTTTTATATATTCAGTTTTCTTTTTTGGAAAACATTCTATTAAATGCCAAAAATAAGTTGCATAACCTTTAACGATTTCCTGAAAGTGTAAAAAATTAATGATGCAGTTTGAAAGATTGAAAGTTGTTAGTAATCTGAAAAATTATTAACTTTACTCTTGATGTTTCCAAGTTATGGCTGTCAGAGGATTTCTAGAAGCCTGTGTTTTTGTGGATATACGGTAGCTTTCCCGATCGCAGTGTTCATCTCCACCTTTGAGGCCTTTCCGTTAGGTTTTTTAAGTCCTTCATTCGGCCACTGCTTTCGAATCCTAATGTATACGTATACGTGTACGTGTACGTGCAAGGATTAATATTTGTGTGACGTGTTAATGACATTCATGTTGTTGATAAGACATCAAATGGGAATAATTTCCATAATTCTTGTCTATTTTCTAGAATTTTAATTGTAACAGCACAAGGAGTTCGTCGTACCTCCTTGTAATGGAAAATATGGATATGTGGACATGAACGCATGACTTTGCAATATCTGCTTTTTAGAAAAGCTCTCAATCATTTCTAGTGCTTTGGGGGACAACTAATGATAATTGTATGTATTTGAAGCGCCGTTGGTTGGCGAATTGGTAGCGTGCTTGCCCATCAGAGGAGGGGTTGTGGGTTAGACTCCCACCAGCGGCTTTGTGTCTGTCGCCGCAAAAATCTAGCCATGTGGTTTACCCGTGGATCCAAAATTAGACTATAAATTTACTTTGTATAGCAATTAATAATGAATAAATAAAAATATACGTATTTGCGTCATCTGGAGTTTCAATCAACCGAGCTCATACATTAATAGAACCTATATTATCGTAGAATAAAAGGACTGGTAACAATAGTGTTAATGTTTACCATTGAGAGGTTTCTAAAGTATAAGTGGTATATAATCCAGTCATGTAACGGTCCCCAGACATTTTCAAGTCAATGTTCTTATGGAATGATAGGTGCATTTATCTGGTGTTCTATTTTATTGAATGTTAATTGTCTGTGGCTTATTGTTGGGGATCATTTTACTTATTTTGGTGGCTCTGCCATTTGTATGCTAATTATTTTTTTGCGTTTTTTGTTTTTAGAAAATTTCTGAGTTTTCCACTAAGAATTTTATATTTTTCCATTCGATAAGCCATTCGGCAAACAAAACGAATTTTCGATTTTTTCTATTTTGCTACTTTTTTACGGCAAAATTTTGCATTATCACATGATTTGTCGATTTTGGACCAACGATTTGGTGAGAAAGTTGTTGTCAATGGAACGGAAGGCATTCAATTTCTTCAAAAATCCCAGTGGCAAGACATTTGTTATTTCGTTGAGTCGGGCAACAATTCGATCAAGATATCAAATTGCATTGGCTGTTGCATTCTCAGGCATTGCTGACACATAGCTGGAAGGCGGTCGAACTGTACATTCTTCTTATAAGCGGCCAATGAAACTTCTCTCAAGCCAACGTTTAGAATGACCAAGTATTCGGCGACAATGAAAATGACACGATGGCGCCGAAAAGAAATGAAGGATTTACGAGCTGATTCGAGACGATTTGGTGGCTCTATGATAGTGCTCTCTGGACATTTTCGTCGAACGCTTCGCGTTTTCTCGAAATCTACTGCAGCCGATGAACTTTAATCATGCTTGAAATCATCGTCTTTGTGGCGCCATGTCAAGATGTTCAATTTGAACACGAACATGAGAGTCGCAGAACGACCCATAGGCTGCTGAATTCTCGAGTCAACTGCTGGCGCTTGGCAATGGCCAAATTCCTGTTTATGTTTTGACTGTATTGATATTGTTCCCGGAAAATTAATGTAAATTCACATCGCCGAAGAAGGAACTCATTACCAAAGTCTTTCCTGCCATTGCACAAAATTATAAAAATCTCGATATGGTTAGTGAAAGGACAATAGTAGCAGCGAAGAATAACGAAGTTCATTATTCAAAGTCAAATCGCCGAATTTGTCTGTTCATCGCATGGCCAGCTATACGTTGCCTGTTTGCCTGTTAGCAAACCGTCTTCGTTCTGAACCGGAAAACAAATCGAAAAACATTGTTTACCTTATCCGTCTCTACTAATTTGAATTCCATTCAAATAAACAACACTGAAATTTAAACTAACAGTGTTTGGGGCAAGAAGAAGTGCGCCAGGTTGGCTAGTTGCCTAATAAATATTTAAATAAAGGGTGTTTTTTATTGAGGTATAAAACTTCGAATTGAAATAAAACACAAGAAAATCGTTTTAATGTCCATCAATTTGGCTTTATTGGAAGGATAATTTTATGCCATTAATGTTTAAATATGATTTCGGGCATGTGGCCGCCGCGGCTGGCTCGAATAAAGCCAATTCTACAGGTCCAATTTTCCAATTGTGATGAAAATCAGCATCGAGATAAATCTCATTTTCGGCCAATACACCAAAATCACGACGCATTGCATGGTCTCGCGGCTTTAATTCTTGCACAAGCTGGATCTTGTAAGGTCGCAAGCCAAGATCTTTGCGCAAAATCTTCCATAAAGTTGATGGACAAAGCTCCAATTGCTGTGCACGGTGGCGAATCGATTCATTCGGACGGAGCTTGCGGTGAACTTCGCGAACTGAACCATTACTTTCGAAATAAATTTGCACGATTTGCAAGCGTTGTTCTTTTGTCAACCTGTTCATGATGAAATGGCAAACCAAACTAAATATTAATCACTTGACAGCTGACAAAATGGCCGCCAGTTAAAACAGTGATGCCAACTTAAAGTTCTATACCCCAATAAAAAACACCCTTTACATCGGCACCCATTTTCAATGATATTTTCTTAATAATTATCTTACTTGATTTTAAAACTATTCCGTATATACTTGTTTTGAGAATAACTAAGTACGAATCGGACATATTTTTTAAGTACGATTTTAGTTAAGATTAACTGTCGGATTCCATAAAACGAAGGAAGTAAGAACACTCGGCTTGAATTTAGAATGACATTTTCTCTTTCTGTTTTGGTAAATTCTTAAGGAAAACAAAATTTTTGTGTGTTAATGGGATAATTCTCTTATTCTCTCTATATGTGTCAAATTCTCGTGTCTCCACTTTTTTACGGAAATGTTTGTTAAAACAGTTTTAATAAATAATTCCGTGTAAAATTCGGTTTATCTTATGGACTGCTCTTAAGTATTTCAGTGTGATGCGAGTTCCATTGTCAATTGGGTCTGACTTTAGCCATTTCTATCTTGCCCTGTTCAATAAATTTAATTCCTTTGTTCTCTTTTGATTTTATTGAATCTATTTTCTGATAAATATTGAAGGGCAATAATTCCATGCCATCAGAATATGCTTTGTTTCACCCGGAAAACATGTTGACCTTTGGGTTCGTATACTCCTGTGGGTGGCTGGGCAAAGTTTAAAAAACATACGAGTATTTCCTGTTTGTAGAAACAGAATTTATTATTTCGTTTTTTTTTTTCCTTTCATTTTCTCTTTTTCTATTCATAAAGTTCTTTAACTTTATTATCCAAATTGAAATGGGTGTGAAGTGAGTGCGGCAGCCCTTCGTATCTTCGGATCTAATATTTTGTCATGTAGAACTAATTTGTCAGCTTGAGTTTACATATGCACGTTTGCTTGTTTTTACTGCTGGCCCCAACTGAAGTCATGTGAAAGACAAGTAAAGGTATTTACGTACCTGCTCGCAAAGTGGAGTCATAACTCATTTTTGTGGGTGATGAGCAGAGATGACACAGAGAAGGGGTTTGTTATACGATTTTTGTTTTTAAATTCAAGGGAAAGTTAAAATATGGAAACAAATTCAGTACTGAAGGTGTAACGCCATTGAGGTACTACTTTATTTTTAACTTTAATATCTTTGAATAGTGTGTTCCGTGTGGAGTATGTAATTTCCGCGGAGTTTGTAATTATGTTGGTACTCATGTCCCTTACCTTTTTGAATGTTTAGTTAATTTTCGACAGCTGTTGTGCTTGGATGTGTTTTAACTTGTCTTCGATTTTCATATATTTCGGAAAATGTATCAAATTTTGTGTGAAAAACAAAATAAATTGCGCTGACGGATTTCGAATGTTGACTGTGGCATATGGTGAAGCTACCTTGGACCAAAGCAACGTTTTTCGGTGGTACAAAATCTTCTTAGAGGGCCGAGAAGATGCGAAGGGCGAACAGCGTGCCGGACGCCCGAGCACGTCAACAACAGACGAAAACATTGATAAAGTGAATAAAATAATATTGGCCAATCAACGCATTTCCATTGGAGAACATATCGATTGGCTCGTGCCATTCCATTTTAACCAATGATTTGGGTATGAGTCGGGTCGCCGCTAAACTCGTCCCAAAATCGCTCAATCGCAAAGTGGCTCAGGAGATGTTGAACTTGGCCCGTTACAACACAAATTTGCTCCCGAGGGTCACAACTGTTGACGAATCATGGGTTTAGGGTTACGACGTGGAAACTAAAGCTCAATCATCCCAATGGAAGCTGCCGCATGAACCAAGACCGAAAAAAGCGCGCCACGTTCGGTCGAACGTAAAGGTTTTGCTCACAGTTTTCTTTGATTGCAAGTCGTGGTGCATCATGAGTTCTTGCCACAGGGTAGTACGGTCAATAAAGAATATTACCTGCAAGTTATGCGCAAATTGCGCTAAACAATCTGACAAAAACGAGTGGATTTGTGGAAGAACAAAAACTGGCTTTTGCAGCATGATAACGCACCTGCACACACATGGTTGCTTGCGCGAATATTTGGCCAAAAACAACACATTAATGCTGCCACAGCCACAGGATTCCCCTGACCTAGCCCCCTGTAACTATTTTTTGTTGCCAAAACTGAAAAGACGACGCCACGCAACTAGTGACGAGATAAAAGCCGGCATCGAAGGAGAAGCTGAACAAGATCACAAAAAACTATTATTTGAAATATCAATTTATTTTTTTATCTTGTTTGAAATAAAATGTATTTAAATTTTTTTTTTAAATTTAAATTTTTTAAAAAAAGAAAGAAAATATCAAGTCTTACTCTTGAATTCTGAAGACCATGATCTCCTGATCTCTCTTCTGCAAATTTTAACATGGTCACCACCAATTTCAAAGCAATAACGAGCTGATAAGTTTCCTTCTAGACTGTTGTCTTTTTTGTTTTCTTTTTTATACGCCCCTTTCATTTCTTCCCACACGAACTAGATCACAGTTTCCAATAAATATGAGTTCTCGGGTGTTATTAAGCTTCTGTTTACAATGTTTTTCGCAACTACAGGGTGGTCCTAGTTCAACGGTAACTAAAATTAATTTATTTATTAATTACAATACAAAGTAAAGTTATATTCTTAAATTCACATGTTTACAAAAAGTTGGCGTCGCTGTGACACGAGTGTGCCTTGTATGCCACGTTCTTAGCTTCTGTTGGATGCATTCTTCCCGCTTTCGGTAACCAATGAATTTTTTTACTGAAGTTGATCGGATGGTGAAGGCAAACATTTGATATTACTTTAACTTTAACATGAAGAAGATTGCGCCACTCTCACGTCAGCAGTTGCTTGGAGGATAACAAATCACCGTTGCCCAGGAATTACTAGGCGGAGTTCTGAGATACGACTTGAGATGGTGTCGATAAGGATCACATGGGGTTCACCATGTTGAACGTAGCATATCGCCCATTTACCTTAATAGTGTCACTTTTTATTTTTTTGCTAGAGAAAAAGCTGCAGATCTAATTAAAGTTGATTTTTGTTCTGCACTGTATTATGATCTAATTAAAGTTGATTTTTGTTCTGCACTGTATTATACAAACATATGTCAGACCTCTACTTAATTCGAGAACCCTATTGTTTTTCCTATATTTTCTAACTAAGGCGCAATTGAGAACTGTGATAGACTTTTTTGCAAAAAATGTGTTTTGAGTTATGGCACTATTGAAGTAAATAAGCGATATGACAAGCTCCTGATATTACTATAACAAAAAAAAAATGTGCCACTGGTAGGAGATTTAGTAAAACCGTTTCTAAATTTTCTTATTTAACATAAATTGCTTAGAAAATCGATTTCCGTTTTATTTTGAAAAAATCGGAAAAATTTCACAGGTGGTTAAGTTCTGTCATGCCGAATCGTATTACTTCTTCTCCATTTTAAGTACATTTCACAGAGTTGTTGTATCCTTAAGCTTGAGGATTAAGTGTAACAACTTTCTTTTTGACGATTCTAGCAATTCATTTTCTGTCAACGATAATGTCGGCATCAGTTATATGGATAGTGTGCATCATTGAATCATTATCTGATTAGTCGTACGAAATTCCGAAGTTAGATAAGTCATACTTCAACAGAGTGTTATACAATTTGTATACTAGCGTATTTTATGAGTGTTAAATGCCCACAATTGGGTTATATCTCACACCCACTTCAAAAGTGACACAACTCAAAAAAATGTTTTAATACTATACACGTGTCTGCCAAAAAACAAAAGAACAACAAATGGTCATTACAAATTTAAAAAAAAAAAAATAAAACAGTTTTTCGCATTTTCTGAAAAATTAAAAATTTGGAGTTGTGCCACCTTTGAAGTGGGTGTGCGATATGTATGTCTTTAATTCATTATCAAGTGTGTGAGAAACAACAGTGAATATACCTTTAAAATCCCAACCTAAACCTAAAGGAATTTCTACTAAACGGACCTCCGACTCTACGAAAACATGCATGCACATTTAGATATCCTTACATTAGTGGCTCACATTAATTCAAGTATTTTTGTGAAAATAAAAACCCGACCAGACCCTTGTGATCGCTCAAGGTGAGAAAGTCTTTGAAATATTCAACTATTTTCGGTGACAAATGTTACGAGACTTTTAACATTTTCATTGGAAAATTTATGAAGCCATTTATTGTTTGCCTTTGACAAAGTTATAAAAAAATCATTATTTGTCTTTTCATACTCATACCGATTGAATCTACTTAAGCATTTATGTTCTTCGTAGTAATTGCACAGACATTCTCGATATGGAAAACGATTTATTTTTATTTATTGTCCAACTTTGTCTGTTGCGTATAAGAGACTCGTACAACTGCAATAAGAATTATTTACATTTAATGAGCTACATTTTATGGCAGCATCTGTTCAAATTTATTTCGCTCCACCTGCGAACTGAATAGAAATCGATGATCTGCTGTTTTTGGATATGTTAATATCGAAGAAGCGTGATGGCCTCACTTACGATTGTTACAAATACCGGTATTTTAAACATTTACAATTTATATCGTGCACAGCTCACTGATTAGAGAGAAGTTCCCCGTCTGTTGTTTCATGTTATGTTCACTGTTAAGCGAAATAAGTATTTGAATGTATTGTAAATGATTATTGTAAAGACAATTTGAGTTGGTGTCTGGTTTAGAATTAGGATAATGACGAAAGCAATAATTAATTTGGCTAGGACAAGTTTGGTAATGACGATGACAACTTTGTGACTGATAAAGACAATTTGTGCAGATTATCATTTTGATATTATTGATGCTGATGATTTCGAAAGTAGTATGTTGTGGGCTATGAATGTAATCCGCCTATCAGTGACACCACATTATATGTGTTATTTTTCATTTTGATAACCATTTAGTTCCAATATAGTATTTCCGACGAATGTCTGCCAATTTGAAAACAGTTTGCTTTTTCATTTATTCCAACAGACTTTTTTTTATTCGAAAGGGCTAACATGACCATTATTAAATGATGCGCCTCCTACTGATCCAATTTGGCGTTATTGGCTGTATCTATCGAATGGCTTGCTCGATATTCGCCTTAAGGGTCTGAATAGTTAATGGATTCGCATAAGAACGGCGTCGAATCGCTGCTCCGAATTGGAATCACCGACACAGGTGATCACATGATTAATGAACTTGGTGTGCCGAAGATCGATTGCGACCTGGGCCGAGTGACATGATAATCCGGTCCAGCTTTGTCACAAAAGATGCTTTTTCGAGTTCTTTGAGCAATATTCGAATCCAGCTGGTGCGTTTAATGTTAATTGGTGAGCTTTGATGGCGAGCCGTTGTTCCAGGACTGAGTCACACATTCTCGGCCTGAGAACCGAGCCGAGCCAAACGATTTCACTAATTTAGCTGGACAAAATTAATAACTTTCTAAAGACTTTACCAATACGAAAAAAAATAATACCTCCTCCACCCACACTTCAATTAACCATGAAATTACGAAAATCGATATGACAAAGGAGGGAAATGTCTCTCGGTGACGCTAGGGACTGCGAAAAAAGGGCACAAAACATAAAACATCCTGTAGGTAGTCAAACTTTAGAAAAATGTTTTAGGATGAAGAATATGACCCAGGACCTTTCCTCTTATAAAAGTGGAGGTACTCAAACTTCAGCAAATTGTATAAGAACGACAAATATGCAGTGTGTTAAAAAAAATCGTAAAAATTCGAAAATCCTTTCCAAAATAAAGTTATGATGTTTTGAAGACAGACACTTCTCAACAACAATTGTGCTTTTTTAAATACATGAAAAATTACTTTACTTTGAACTCCAGTTACAAAGTTGCTGAACAAATATTGGCCTAGCTAATAATTTTTTCGTAATCCACAAGCACTTTTAAATGAAAAAATCGCGTTTTGTGAACCCGATCTACTCCTTTGCGGATGACAGTAACCTATGTCATTCATACTCATTTGATCATCGTCCAGGTCCTCTGGAGGTCGAGGACAAACGGCGAATGATGAATGACTCACTTATCCGCGATTTGTGAGTGGGGCCAAATGAATAGAGTATATTTTAATGCGCAAAAGACCCAGTGCTGTTTGTTGTCACACAAACGTTCACCAGATCCAGCATCGTCGTCAATTTCTATGGGTGGTGTGGATATCGACGAATCAGACACTTGATGTTCTGGGTATGAAGATACAGGGTGATTCTTGCTGGGCTAACCACGTATTCCAAGTGTCGAAAGAATCATTCAAGTGTTTAGACTTTTTGAAGCGGTGCAAGAAATACTTCACCCCCTCTGATCACGTAAATATTTACACCACGTACATCCGGCCTAAAATGGAATATAACTCCCTTATATGGGCAGAAGCTCCAAAGACATTTTTGCAGCTTTTGGACCGTGTACAGAGGAGAGCGGTGGTGATGATTGGGCACAGTAGGGTATCCAACTCTATTGTCTCCCTTCAGCATCGTCGGAATGTGGGTTGTATATCGCTGTTCTATATTTCAACGGTATCTCTACGTCAGATATTCGGCGTCTGGTCCCTGACGTTAGAACATTTAGCCAGAATACGCGTCTATACAGGGTCTCTCATCCGTTCATTGTAAAGTGGCCGGTTGACCGGACGACGCACTATAGAGAAAATTCGTTCTTCAGCCGAACTGTTCGCATGTGGAATAATCTTCCTGCAAGTGTTCTTCCTGCCTGCTATGACATTATCAAATTCAAGGCAAACATCAACAAACACTACTCCCTCTTTCCTCCCTCCAATACCCTCATTTCCCGTCGCTAACACAGTGCATTGCATTTATAGGGGGCATTCCCGCAGTGTTAGCAAAAAAAAAAAAAAAAAAAAAAAAGGATATACATTTGAAAATACTTTTTTCTTTGCGGTTTAAAAAAAAATGGAAACAAATATTTTCTTTTCGTTCGTTTGATATCCATATTGAAATATTGGAAATGGAACACACAAATATATATTCGGCCTTATTACAACCATTGTTGCCATCTTGAAAGGGACATTTTTAGTTTTTAGGGCACGGACAGCCAAGTTAGAAAGGTTGGGGTTGACATCTGTAACAGTCGTGGAAGAGATCCTACAAGGATGCTAAACATTCACGCATGCGGATGTGGTTATTAAGACTGAAAGTTTCATAATCATCCATATTAGTCATTGTGTGTCTTCCACGTGATTACTACAGGAGCTCTTTTATGGGAAAACGAGTAAATTCACTCTGTTTAAAGCCGACTGTATCCCCGAAGTGGTTTTGATTTATTTACCAACTTTTCTTGTTTTATGTCCTTCCATCATGTTTGCATACTATCGTCCACAATGTATACAAATATGGAGGTTCCTTACCAATTACGGCGCATCCGGTTCCGGCTGGTTTTCCGCTCTGTCCACCTGCGCTCAGAATGGCTTTTATTCAATTATATGAAATTTCTGTTTCTATTCACTGCTACGGGATAGATACACATGTATTAAATCGATTACGATACATGGAACAGAATGAGAACAAGAACATGAAAACGAATGTGTGGTAAGAATTGAAGAAAATTTAAATTAAATTTTAAATTAAAAGAACACCTCTCATATTAGTGTTATAAAATTCAATTAGTAATCATCATGTGCTTCGATGCAGTTTGCACATGTTGGTAAAAAGCTCATAGCTTTTTTCTAACTCCATACAATTTCAAGATATTTAATATTAAATTATATTAATAATCAAGAAAATAGACATGAGATAAGAGTAATAAATAAATGGAAAAGGACGGTGAGGGCTCTATAAAAAGGCTCTTAATGAAAATTTTTCCAAAAAGAAAATGAAAAATGCTTGCTAAAATTAATTGAAATAATTCTTAAAAATTCTGAAATGTCCCCCAAATAATTTATGAAAAATTTCCCAATTTTCATTGGCTCTATAATTAAGATGGAGATGGTTTTTTGTGTGGTCATTTATAAAGGTGTGTGATGCTTATGATACAATTGAATTATCTGTATCTGTGTAAATATAAAATTGAAATTTTTAATATTTTGTGATTATGAGCGTTGGACATCCCCACGGGAAATGCAGAGTCAATTAAACTGACTGTACCGATCCGAGGACGGGTGAAAACATAACCTTTCACAGAACTGGTGAAGATCATGAGCCGAACGCAACACAAGATCAAGTTTTTCAAACGGTCAGACTAATTGTTCAATTGAATTGATGCGCGCCTCTGCTTTTGTTATAAAGTCGGTTTCAAGAAAAGCGACAAGGTAATTATCACAGATATTTCTCATAATTAACGCCACAAATAATATTTTTTATATTCATTGAGCCTATTTTTGACAGTTTTTCACTTAGAGTTTTGTATGTATGAAAATCCTCAATTTGTCAAATTTTTAAAAAATATTGTTGTTAATGCATTTTATTTATTTTATGGGAAGTAAAACCCATAATCGGAGTCGAGCAATTTTTTCGACTCCATACTCCGACTTTGGGCAACTTTGTCAGGCTCCGATTCCAGAACTCCGACTCCACAACTACTCATGTGCCCCTAAACTCCATGTTGCAGTTTTGCTAATCATAATTCGGCTTTTATCTTATCTATAAAAAGAATACATTGCACTTCAATGACCTTCTCCTTTTATTATTTTGTTATAGTTTTTTGTTTTTGTTTTAATCTCACTGCAATCGTTCCTAAAAGCTTTTGTCACTTTCGTTTCCTCCGCTTGACCCATAACGAATGCCACCACAATTGTTCTTTTCACAGCACCTCATTCGAGCGGAAACACTTTGTACACTTTGTGTAATTTCCTTTCTATAAAAGACTATTGTCTTCTGGCCAGGACTATTGTCCAAGGATACAAAAAAAAAATGGAGTAATAGTTTTGAAACAAACAACAACAAAAAAACACAAAACAAATGTACTTAGAAATTTAAAAACAAATCTGAGTTTAAACCACAAAAGCAAATTATTACGGTTTATATTGTGTGAGACCAATTTGGTTTTTGGGGAGTTTGCTCCAGTTTTCAAATGATTGATGAGCCAAAAGGGGGGCCGAAACCACACTCGTACAGAAATGCATGCCGGACAAATTTGGCACAATTTCTATGGTATTTTCTATTTTTATGCTATTACACATTGGGAAAACTCCTGGAATTTCAAACATGAGCAAACAATCAGTCAGAGGTCACTTATTACATTCATCAATTATCTGGGTTCGTAGGTAAATTCTTTGGAATGATGTCTAGTTGAGATGAAATCGATAAAAAACGAAAATTTGTTAATTCAGTTCATAGTAGGATTTTTACAGTTCTGCGGTAGACCCTTCGTATGGACGTAATCCAATAGGAAGATTTTAGCAAAACCACAAAATATATTGATATTACTTAAACTCAAAAAACCAAAATTCAAGTAAAATGTCCACAAATTAAGTATATTGTGTCTTCATATAGCACGCTGTATAAATATAAAGTACAGAATTTATTGCTTATTTTAAGGACAAAACATTTCCAAGCGGACGATTCGGTCCATTGTAGTGCTCTTAAGTACAAACGAAAGGGAAATAATAAGAGGCAGGTTTTAGTAGATAGGAAAGGAAAAGAAGAGTTAGTTTTATAGAATTTTGTTCGATGTGGACCCAATCAGCAAAGACACGGCATTGTTGATGATTGGCCGGCCTGAGTTCTTGTCTTAACTGAACTTTAAGGGCCTCAAGACCCAAGTATTTATGCAAAATATGATGCAAGGGAAAGCGCCCCGGTAGGCGAGTTGGTAGCGTGCTTGCCTATCAGCGTGGGGGTTGTGGGTTCGATTCCCACCAGAGGCTTTGGTCTGTCGCTGCAAAAATCAAGCCAAATGGTCTTTGTCACCCGGTTTACCCTTGGACCCAAAATTATAATATAAATTTACTTTGTATTGTAATTAATAAATAAATAAATAAAATAAATAATGATGCAAGGAAGTTTGTGGAATGCCAAATTCCAAAGAACGACGATGAATGGACAAACCCGGGTTTTCTTCAAACACTTTGTGCTACAGCTCAGTATTCTCAGTTGTTCTTGAGCGACGTGCATGGATTTTATTCTTCACATCACTAATTTGTCCCAACAGCTGGAGTTATTCCACCAATTTTTCCGACAAGGTGGTTAACGACGACCCAAAAATGCTTTAGTTTTGGGAACTGTGACTTCAAAATTTTCACCATTTTTGTAGTGAATTTTAATAATTTGATGGAGGTGTTGAAGTGTGTATTCAGTTTCTACTTGTCAAATGTCAAAGAATAAAAGCTTCAAAAGTGACAGCTACCGAAATACCGGGTGATTCTAAATAACTCCTATTGTTGGAGAACCCTGTAGTAGGAAGAATTGCAAAGGGTACGAGAGGCGAGTTAGCTTCCGAAATGGTTTCGTATACCTTGGGTTGTAATCCTGTAAGTACATTGGATGAAACAGAAATGTTTTTTTTTTTTTTTTTCAGAAAATTTTGCAAAAAAGAAATATTTTATTTTTTTTATAGAAATTGTAACTGATGTATAAGTTTCATCAAATTGACGTGCAATGTTTTTCAATTTGATGTACAATTTTCATCAAAATTTACATACAATTTTTTTCAAAGTGATGTATGATATTGAAGAAAATTTGATGAAATGTTCTACATCAAATTATAGAAAAGTGTAAGAGGTAGGAAATTGTAATCCAAATTCATCAAATTGATGTAAAAATTCATCTCGAATCAGTGAACTGTGCACAATATAATGTGTGTACCTACTGACCGGGATCTACATGTATACAGCTAGCTAGAAAAGTTTTGCTTGGCTTAAAGCCTTACCCGAAAAGTCCCCAGAAACCGGGTTTGCTGTGTGATAGTTTCACATACTACCCGGCCGTCTTACTTGTTGATTTGATTTAGAACCGACATTGCAGAAGTTCCTGTCCTAACTAAAGGGTGTTTTTTATTGGGGTATAGAACTTTAAGTTGGCATCACTTTTTTAACTGGCGGCCATTTTGTCAGCTGTCAAGTGATTAATATTTAGTTTGGTTTGCCATTTCATCATAAACAGGTTGACAAAAGAACAACGCTTGCAAATCGTGCAAATTTATTTCGAAAGTAATGGTTTAGTTCGCGAAGATCACCGCAAGCTCCGTCCATTTTATGGTCGACATAATCGTCCATCAGAGCAATTAATTCGGTTAACCATGGATCTTGGCTTGCGACCTTACAAGATCCAGCTTGTGCAAGAATTAAAGCCGCGAGACCATGCAATGCGTCGTGATTTTGGTGTATGGGCCGAAAATGCTCGATGCTGATTTTCATCACAAAATTTTGTTCAGTGATGAGGCTCATTTTTGGTTGAATGGCTACGTCAACAAGCAAACGGCGGCCACATGCCCGAAGTCATATTTAAACATTAATGGCATAAAATTATCCTTCCAATAAAGCCAAATTGATGGACATTAAAACGATTTTCTTGTGTTTTATTTCAATTCGAAGTTCTATACCTCAATAAAAAACACCCTTTATTAGGTAAGAGTGTAGGCTACACTTTGTCAAAATATTACTAAGCCAGGCGATGGTGCAGTCATTGTCTGGGATGTCAGAAAGTTCGATCATTATCGAAAATATAACATTACACATCGCGAATTTTTATTTTTGTTTAACATTATGACATAATTGTTCATATTGCGCATAAAAAATACTTTTTTTTTTTATTTTTTTTTCATATTTTTATTTTTTATTAAAAATATTAACATTTTTCATAATTTGAAATTTGAAAAAATTTATTTTGTCCCGATTTAAACGGTGGCTTTTGCCCCGCTGGATTTCATGATGTTTTGTTTCGAAACCCCATCGTAAAGTCATGACTGTATAAAAACAAACACGCGTGACAGTTTCAGAAGTATATTCGTCGTTTGTATAAACAATTAAAATTAAAAATTCAAATATCCCCCAATTTCCATTTCGTGACTGTTTTGCTAAACCTCTTTCTTCTCCATCCCCTTCGCCAACAATCGTCGAACGTCTTACCACAGTTAAAATCGGGACAACCCGCATGGCTGCGTTGATTCACAACCAAATCTCTGCCCAAAAGGCTTTTCTTTGAATCAAAAGATCGTGGAGCAATGTAAAACTTTATTTTCATATAAGAGTCAACAGTATCAGCGTGACACAGAGTCAGGACTGCCAACGTACATTAAGGTTATGGAAGGTTTGCTCTGAGGTATAGACCTCAACAGTTCATGGGGCTAAATTAATGGCATAGATATTGGGAAAGCATTGATTATATCGAAGAAGAGAACAATCCAATATACAGCTGCTAGTTTTCTGGGGTGTTCGGACGACAAAACCGTCCGATACCCCAAATGACCTTTCTAATCCAAGCCACGCTGATAATCTAAATAAACAATGCGCCTGGATAAAATTGAATTAATACATGGAAGATCGAAAAATTACACCATACTCCTGAAGCGGTCTTAAAGCCCAATGAAGTTTCGGATATACCGCCCAATTTTTTCATGGGCCATAAAGGGCTCGCGTGATTTTTTTTATAATGTCTTATTTCGTTTTAGTTTCGGATGTTCGGTGCTCGAACTATTTTTTTTTAATTAGACCCCAAAAATATTTCTTGTGACCCTAAAATTTATAAAGAAACTGGACTGTAAAATGCGAAAAGTTATTGTTATTTTAAAATTGTTGTTATTTTCCACATATTCCATCGGGGCGTAATTTCATTTTTGATTTTGGGGTGTATTTTCGTGGGACCTACAGGCATACGGCCCATTCAAACACTGTAAGAATAATATTGCACTGTCAACAAACGCGACTCCTTCGTGGTCTGCTGCCTTTGTCAAAATAAACCGTCTGATTATGCGTTTTAAAAATGTTCGATTTGGCTCAAAAGCTTAAGACATTTTTAAGCAAAACACTGCCGATTAATGCTATTTTCTTGAATGGCGTTTAACGCATTAAGTTCTCTGAACTCATTTGACTTTGAAATAATTTCGAATGCAAACACGAAACAGAATTCCCTGAAGTTGCCGAGACGTACTCTGTTGCTGTCACAAGTATTTCATACAGGCCACGACGTAAATACTGATTAATGTGGCAAGGCACCTTCCTTATCTGCCTCTCAGCAACTTGAACATTCATTTGAGCAATCATACATCCCGACAAACTGTTACAGACACATACGCATATATTTATAAATAATACATAACACACAACACACATACACACATAAGCTGTAATGTAATTTTTCGCTTTCATTTATTGCCAGTTTCGAACGATGGCGAGAGTGGAGAAAAAAAGAAAATAGCAACTCGACTTTGTCTTTGAACAAACAAAGCAAAACAGGAAACTCAGATTAACATCCGGTTTTGCTTCAACATTTCATGTTATTAAAGCCGTTGTTGTTCGTATTTACGTTATACTCATCATAAGTATGTTTTCTAACAACAACAGCAATGCGTTCATACATACATTAATTTCCCAGGCTTTTGTTTTCTTTTTCTTCTTGGGTGTGTGTGTGTGTGTTTTTTTTTTGTGAAATAACTTTAGATCCTTTTGCAAAAGTACTTTACTTAAGCCTTAAACCGGAAGCAAATAATATTACACACGCACGCATACACACACAGGCATAAGCGAACACACGACGTTGAGGATAAACTGTTCACCGCTTGCTGTTCATGTTGTTGTTGCTGCTGCATACTTACATCTACACTTACATTTATATATTAAATACATGTACTTTTTGTACATGACAAATGATTTGGCATCTGGTTTCCCAATGCACAGTAGGTCCAAACGTAGACTCAATACGGCTTTGCGTAGACCTTATCCTTCATGTGGCCCTAAAGGAAGAAGAAGCTTTTCCCGTAAAAGAACAATTGTTTTGTGAGGCACGTAGCACGGGTTTTATTCTTCACTCCACTAACTTGTCCCAACAGCTCGAATTTTTGCACCAATTTCTGTATTAAGTTCCGACAAGGTGCTTCACGACGACCCAAAACTGCTTTAGTTTTCCGACCCGTGACTGCAAGATTTTCACCATTTTTGTAGTGGCGTAGTTTCTACTTGTCAAACGTCAAAGAATTAAATCTAAATGACAGCTACCGAAATACCGGGTGATTCAAAATAACACCTCTTGTTGGAAAACCCTTTATATTAATGGATTGGATTTCCTCTTGATTATCTGTGGTCAGAGGCTGTGGTGAAGTCATGCGATATTTGGATGACATTCAAGAATTTGGAAGCTTAAGTAATAATGGATTCAAGCTTAGTTCACCAATTTCTTCGCTGAAGAAATACCTACGACCAAGCGAATCAATGTGATGGCCACCATATTTTTTTTTAATTACAAAGAACCATTCCAACCAATAGTAGTTATAAATAGTACAAATTCTTGATTAATATTATGACAAATAATTGTTTTTAGCGATGACATGCACACTGTGCAAAGCGAGTTAGGCATGGTGTTTTGTGTGTGTGTACATTAGGGTGGAGTGAAATTCAAAAAAAAAAGTTAACCTCGGAAAGAGATGTAGTCTGGGGTCCTAATGAGGGGAAAAATAAAGAAAAAACATTTTAAAAAATTTTAGGGGTCGCGCCACTCCCTCGAAATTTGAAAATTATCGCTATTTTGGCGTTGATTTTAGAAAAATCCTAAAAAGTTGTATGTCAATAAATGTTTGCAATAGCGTAAACAATGAAATAAGGGCATGAAAAAATTTAAAAAAAATTTTCTCATTGTTCAAAAATTTCAAAAAGTAAAATAAGTCAAATCGTCCCTTCTTTAGAAAATTGATTGAACAATGAAATCGCCACCAAAGCTACAAATATTAGTCGATTATCCTCATATTTGCCTCAAATACTTTTGTTTGGGCACTGAACAAGCTCAAACTTTTAAATTTCGAATAAGTTAAGTCGTTAATTTTTAGCATTTTTCTAAAATCAACGCCAAAATAGCGATAATTTCCAAATTTCGAGGGAGAGGCGCGACCCCTAAAATTTTTTTAAAATTTTTTTCTTTATTTTTCCCCTCATTAGGGCCCCAGACTACATCTCTTTCCGAGGTTAACTTTTTCAAATTAAAAAAAAAGAATGTTTTCACTCCACCCTAGTGTACATACCGTGCCTTACTCACACCCAACTACTGACTCATGCATGCATAAACATACATGTGTGTATGTTAATAACGTGTATTTTTGTTATTGTGAATTATGATGGCAGGGCCTTGCAAATATACTCCTCAAGGATAAAGGGTAAGGCAATACTGAGTCCCATTGGGGGTTCATTCCCGTGATTTAAATACGGATTACCTGAAATTGTGTATTCAGGTGTAGGGCACTGTTGCTGTTTCGCATTCATTGTAAATCGGAGCAAAGTTTATGTGTGAGGGGTTAAAGTACATTCTAAACCATTTTGAGAAAGAATTTTGTGAATAATTTGAGTCAGACACATATAGACCACTTTAAGTAACGCTCCATAACAAAAAACAAGGACTATTGTGAAACTGTTACACGCTCCCATATTTGTGTCAATAACATGAAATACACAATCAAATAGTTCATGCTGCTGTAGATAAATGAAATCGTATGAATACTATGGAAACGATATGAAATAATAGAAATATAAACAAATATGTATGGAACCGAGTGAGATTCAGAAAACACTCCAACTGTAGAAATAGAAGAATAATGTGGAAACAATCGAAAGCGAAGCGTGAACTGTGATGGAATGCACCAAAGTGTTTATCGATGCAGGAAGACACCTGTTGCAAAATACTATTGCACCAAACATCATCCGCATTCCTAAAAAAAATTTTCCTAGAGTTTGACGAAACTATTTTGCAATTCAGAGATATGATATTCGATTAACATCTAGACCCGTTAATACTAATGAATGCAGTTTTTCAAATCGAAATTTCGCATAGAATACAAAAATAAATCAACTACATGAACCTTCTTCAAAATTGTATGCCTTGTGACATAAGGCACTGCCTGAAATAGTTATGGAAATTAAATATTGTTTACAATTTCCCCGGTCCGCCATAAATCGCTTATGGTATTATCGTATATTTTCTGTGGAAAAAAAACTCCACATCATATCGAACTACTTTGTATTCGTAAATATTATTGCTGGCAATTTGTAAATTGTTATTTGTTGCTTGTTAAGCATTTTATTGAACGATGTAAACAATTTTCGATTAATTCAATTGTCGTACAAGTCGGATAAATTGGACCAGTTACGCTCTGGGTCCATTTCAGATGACCATTAGAAGTAAACATTACAGAACAGTCACACACACACACAGAAATACACATACAGTGCCCTAATACACAGCATTGTAAGGTATACTAACACATACACAAAGTAGAATATCCGTAACAAGGGTATCATTCATATTCCCTCGTATCCCGCCAAATGATTACCATCACATGGACAACCAACAGCCAATAAATACAAACATAGAATTCTAACAAATATGGTTGGTATGTGAGTTAGTATTCCGATGTGTGTGTGTGTGTGTGTGAGTGTCAGTTTCCCTTCAAATACAGTGCTTTCAAATATATCCTTCAGTGCTGGTCATGTTTGTCTCTTCCGGTTTCAATATGACACATCCCCCTCTTGGAGATGGTGTTTTTGCTGATGCCACCAACTACGTACGTTGTAAGTTATGTTGTTGTTGTTGGCATTCCCTCGATTCGTTATGACATATTTTGTAAGTGGAAGTTTGTGATTTCTTGACATGATTTATGGAAAATCATTTAGTTGGGCCAATGCTTGTGGGACAAATGTATGGATTCCATTTCCATTAAACGATGATCAAATGGGCAACAAAAATAAACACGCTCGACATGAACTAACTTAAAGACAATCACATAAACAACACAATTTTCACATATATAGCGGTATTAGAGTGGGTTACACAATACGAGTATTTTGCGAAAAAAAATGTAAGACAAAGATCTGTAAATAGCTTTTATTCGTTTGGGTACTTACGGGCATTTCTAGATCGTCCAGAATTTCATTCATATCCAAACTATACTCTTATTTTTCTAAGGATATTTGATTTAAATTTCTAGGGGTTGAATGACGGCTGCCTTCACCGAAATTACATATTTCACTGTAATGAAATCATTTAAAACAGTTTTGTTGGTTACAATATTTAAAGTAAATGGAACGAAATTAATTATTTTTTCCTAATTGTGATCTAAGATCAATTTCTTCAACTTTCTGCTGGAGTTAATAGACACAGTAAACATTAAGGACGATAATGATAATAGATAATAGGCGTGTTTTCGTTACAAGCTAGCTATTACCGCTTGCTTAATTGTCAAGATATTATTGTTTGACACAAACTAGGCAGCACTTTTAGAACGCAGTGAAACAATGTTAATAGATTTTCATTAAAATCTGAAAAAATATTCATGATACGTAAGTGTCATGAACAAATTTTACAAATACAATTATAAATAAACTACATTCTAACCATTCGTCCGTATGTTTCGGAACAATTTTGTATTTATTTTCCTCTTTCTCCATTAGTTCACAATGAATGATACTTTTGTAGACCATTTAATATTGACATTTTGTTATTTTTTATTGTCTGCCAACTTAACAGATAATTTCTATATTTGCTTACTATCGCTTAGCTCTCCATACAAACTAGGCGATTATCTAAGCTAGCGGCAGGAATAGAGAGGGTTTCAATAAAGATGGTCGAAAGATGCGTGAAACGTGTGAAACGTGTGATTGCAACTGCTGGGGAAACGTAGCAGCATCCACGTAATTATTTCACGAGTATGGTAGTTGACAAAATTATCTACCTCAGGTCTGCCATAAACTTAAACATGGATCATCGAACATCAAATTGTCAAACAGTTGCTACTTTGGGCTGAGCTCGAAGATTACGAGCGAAGCCTCTCTAGGCTAACGAAAAGCTCTTTAATTATGATTCTGAATCATGTGTTCCCGTAAAAGCCAAAAATGGAATATAACTCCCAGATATGGGCAGGGGCTATAAAGATGTCTTTGATGATAAGGGATATTGGGTGATGATGATAAGGGATATTGGGTATCCAACTCTATTGTCTCCCTTCAACATTGACCGGATGTGGGGTGTACGAGGTATGTTAGAAAATATCGCGAATTTTGTATTTTTTTTAAAAGTATTTATTTAATCATGAATATCTATTTTGTCCCCTTCAAAGTAATTCCTCTCGGATATAATACACTTCTGCCAACGTTTTTTTTTTCAATCCTCTCAGCACTTCAAATAATCATTTTTTGTGATCTTGTTCCGCTCCACCTTCGATGCCGTCTTTATCTCCTCAATCGTGGCGTAGCATCGTCCTTTCATGGGCCTTTTCAGTTTTGGCAACAAAAAAATAGGCTAGGTCAGGGTACTGTGATGTTTTTGCAGATTCATTAATCCATTTTCTGAAATAGATAAAAATCGAAGACAACTTAAAACAGGGTCCGCCAAATAACTTTTGTTTTTTGAAAATTCTGTAAAAAAAAACTGGATGTTTTCTCAAATTTCTTTTTTTATTTGAAAATACAATCCTTCCGGTTAATAATGGAAAATAATTTCATTCAAATGGCTGCCTCGGCTGGCCATGCAGTGGCCTAACGACATCAGCTCTGTGGCTGATAATGCGATCTTCAAAAACAGGGCGCAAAACATCGGCTGTGTGGCACCTAGCGCCGTCCTGTTGAAACCAAATGTTGCCAATATCTTCCTCTTAAATTTTTGTAAACAAAAATTCGTTCAACATGGCTCGATAAAGAAAACGAAATAAGCACTAGTTGAAAAAAAAAGTTATATGGCGGACCCTTTACAACAGCTGTCAAAAATTAACTAAACATTCAAAATGGCCGACCTTGTCAGCATAGTAAAGTAAGGGACATGAGTACCAACATAACGCTACAAAAATATCAAAAATCAAATACACGTTGACCGCGGAAATTAAGAATTCGAGATATTTTTTTAACCTACCTCGTATATCGCTTTTCTATCGGCAATTTAAAGGTATCTGTTCATGTGTGCTCCGTCGTCGAGTCATGGATGTTAGTCTAGGGAATATCATCCGTTCATTGTAGTATAGCCGGTTAATCAGGTGAAATACTACATATAGAGAAAATTCATCCTTCAGCCGAACTGTTTGTATGTAAAATATCCTTCCAGCAAATATTTTTGCTGCCAGTTGTGACAAGACAGACGTCACAACTACCTGGGCGGCTATTCTACTAATGCCCTCACTGTTTTAAGGTCAATCAAAACAGACTGTGATAAAAACCACTGTGTCCTTTATTTACGGTCCGAACAACTGGCAACTTTTTTTTGTCAACCCACCTTAACGTACATAAACACACACAATATTGATGATTAAATGCATACATATGATGTTTATGTCTTATGTAATAAAATTGTCCCCACTGTATGGAGTTGCAAAATTAATTTTCAGATTTAAATTTAATTTAAATGCAGTAGGTATGAGATTCAGATAAATAGATTCAGATTGGTGGAATAGAAGAGAAGTAAAAACAAGTGGACAAATAGTAAGTTCGGCCGGGCCGAATCTTATATACCCTCCATCATGGATCCTTAAAAAGTCAATAAATAAGAAAACTAACTGAGTTTTTGGGCCGCTCGTGACCCGATAGTCCCAGGAACCCGATCACAAATTTTATCCAAATCATGAAAATAAATGCATATTTGGGTTCGCGAGAAAATTTCGTTGCATTTCGATACCCATATGCGCATGTTTATCATGGGCCCTTTTTTGGGCCCCAAGGGTCCACGGAACCCATGAGCACGCCCATTTTTGGGATTTTTTTCCCCATCTATAAATTATATAAACTTAGAACAATTTTATCAAAAAAAATCGGATGTAGTGAAAAAAAATATTTGAAAAATTTGATTATGGCCGGAATATATTTAGTCCCGTAAAGGGGAACTTTTTCCCCTTTGGTCCGATATTGCCCATTCTCGAACTTAACCTGCTTATGGGCAAAAAACATCTTCCTACAATTTCAGCTTCTTAGCGTTGGTCGTTCGCACTCTATCGTGATTTCAACAGACAACAGACGGACAGACGGACGAACAGACGGACATCGCCAGAATGTCTTAGAATGTTACACTGACCGATAATATATATACTTTATAGGGTCGCAGATCACTCTTTTGAGGTGTTGCAAACGGAATGACAAACTTAGTATATACTCCATCCTATGATGGAGTGTATAATAATTAAAAGGAGAGTGAGCCAGAAAAAATGTAATGTAGTAAATTTTAAGCTGGAAATTAGCGGCTGAGATTAAATAATATAGAATAGAGGTTAAGTAAACGTTGGAACAAATAAAAAAAGGAACGGCTACGATACTAATATCTGAGTGTCTTTAAAAAGATTTATCTCCCGTTAGACCTACTACACATTAGGCTTATTTTGAAGTGTTGATTATTTTACAAAACTCATGAAGGGAATATTTTCCCTTAACCGTAAACATTTAGTCTTAGCACTCAGTGGCGGTGTTAGTTATGAAGTTTTTCCTCTTTCAGGTCTAATTACATTACAAGTTTGCCTGGAGTAGATTTCTACGGGATCCGTAGACATTTCCTTTCCTGTTCAGTAGAAACTATTAAACGAAAACTAGTCGAGGATTCGAATTACAAATCCATATCGCGACTTGCAATGTGTTGTAGGCTACAACAAGTCGCCCTCAACCATTCTTGGCATTTCCCCTCCCTATACCATGGAGGCACAAAACAAAGGCCCAGGGACACAAAAGTGATAAAGTCCTTTGTGTGTAAATTAGTTTTGCTTTGATTTACTTTTTGTTTGTGCGAATTGTTGGTTAGCCCGACGGTAGGACTGCGGGATGACATCTCAGCTATTCGTGTTTTTAGCTAAGACTGTCGCCATGGTCGCCCTAATATTGTTGACATAAGAAACATATATTTGGGTTGAAATTTTGCTAACAACAGTTAGTTTTTCGCCTTTGTTTGTTTGTGCTATCAACCGACAAAAGGGTCAACACCACTCTTGGCCAACGTAATGCCAAAAAATCACTCAACCATTCGCCTGTATCAAAGGGCGGGCGGTAGGTAGAAGCCACGGACCTTCTGTATTCATATTTGATGCCTGTGGAGATATTTGAATGTAAGAAATCGGGGTGGACGGATGGGGGTCTCGGTTGGCTGGTAATTTATAAAATAACAATTACCGTGGTTTTGGGTTTATTAAAAGAAAATGTGTCAAAGCTTAATAAAGCTGGGGAAATTAAAATTTTAAATATACTTGGCAAAATCTGATCCGTGTACAATTGACAGCTAATTTTTGTGGTATGAAGTTCGAGGAATATAGAAAAGTTATGTAAAAGCACAGAAAATATGAAAAGCTGGCGACAAGAAAATTCTATACGAAAAAGTTGCGCTTGGGAAAAAAGCCAGAAAGTCAAAAGTTATAAAGGGTGTTTTTTATTGAGGTATAGAACTTCGAATTGAAATAAAACACAAGAAAATCGTTTTAATGTCCATCAATTTGGCTTTATTGGAAGGATAATTTTATGCCATTAATGTTTAAATATGATTTCGGGCATGTGGCCGCCGCGGCTGGCTCGAATAAAGCCAATTCTACTGGTCCAATTTTCAACCACTTGTTGGAACCACAACTCATCCACATTCATGCCATCCAATTCGGGAAAAAAAATAGTCGGTTATCATGGCTCTATACCGGTCTCCATTAACGGTAACTGACTCTCCAGCATTATTTCGGAAGAAGTATGGCCCAATGACTCCACCAGCCCATAGAGCACACCAAACAGTCAGTTTTTGTGGATGTAATGGCATAAAATGGACGGAGCTTGCGGTGAACTTCGCGAACTGAACCATTACTTTCGAAATAAATTTGCACGATTTGCAAGCGTTGTTCTTTTGTCAACCTGTTCATGATGAAATGGCAAACCAAACTAAATATTAATCACTTCACAGCTGACAAAATGGCCGCCAGTTAAAAAAGTGATGCCAACTTAAAGTTCTATACCCCAATAAAAAACACCCTTTATTTATTAATTATCGTCAATATGTGGTACCAGTTTTTTGATATTTCCACGTTTCCCTACTTTCCAACTCATGGCGATTTTAAGAAAAAATGTCGTATTTGGAGCGAAGACAATCTTCAAGCCGTTACATCCATTTATTGGAAAAACAGGTAACACATTGGACATACATATGCCGGAAATCATATATATTCAAAATAAACGCTTTAAAACGATCTACCAGATTCAACGCTGTCACTGTCACCTCAATACAAATAGATTAACAATCGAACAAATCTTCACACTACGCATAATCTTGGAAAAAGACACATGCAAAACACAGATCGATACCTACAGTCTTTCATTGACTACAAATCCGAGTTGGATACTCTGATAAGATACAAATTATATGAACCATGTGTGTGTATAAAATCCTAGCAAAACTGATACGTCTTTGGAGAATGACACATAGGTCTTCAGTAAAAACAGGAACTGACCTCTCACAGACAATTATCCTGGAATTTCGACCTTAGTACAACAAGGTTGCAACTGCTACAATGTAGTTTGAGAAAACTTAACATAAATGTTTATTATGTTATCGTTCTTAAATCTCACTATTTCTTTGCCATCCATTATTAATTAGTTTGTTTCAATTTAAATAGTTTCAATGTCAACAGTAACATGATATGTACGTCAAGGCTTCCAATTCAACTCTCCGAAGGACAGGGCGAGTTGTAACTGCTTCGTTTTCAAGCAACGAGAAAAAAACTGCTAAGACGGAGAAGGGGAACAAAATATAAATATATGGACAAATATTGACACAGTTGAGTTCGGCAGTTGCAACGTCGAGGTATTAGATGAATTTGTCTACTGCGGTTCCATCATTAACATGCATGCTTCTGGTATCTTCCATACAAAACGCCCCACTGTGCAATTAAACACTTTCCCTGTAAAATTTGGTATTTCAAGGTTGCTATTATAACTTTTGGAAAATTTTCTATTTCCCCACTCTATGTCATCTATTCAGTTGATTTGGCTCCACTCACAAATCGGTGTGAGTAATTCATCATTTGCATTTTGTCTTTGACATCCTGGGAACTTGGCCGATGGTCAAACGAGTACGAATGACAGAGGAGAAGATCGGGATCACAGTCTGACGATATTACCGACATCATATGCAATATGTTTTCATATGAATGCTCGGTGCCACACCCCATCGGATGCCTTGGAAACATCTAGAGCCACGACATTGCTTTCACCAAGACGAACAAGTCTCCAGAAGATCGATTTCTATGAAATCCATACTGTTAAACATTCAGAAGGCCGTTAGGCTCAGATGTTGGTTAACCATGCTCTCCATAACCTTCTTGAGCGCAGAACATATTGCAGTAGGGCTGCAATTTGTAGCCTCACTTTTCTTGGGGATTGGCTGAACATAGGCAACTTTCCAACGTTAAGGGTTAATAGCAGCACGACACTACATGTTAAAGGGATTGCTCAATGGACGAGCCACCATCGAAGAACACTTACATAGGACAAGTACTCAAATACCAATCGATCCCGGAGTTTTATTTACGTTGAGATCTAAGCAAATTCCAAATTTGTGTCTCTTATCAGATCTGCATCCCACCAGAGTAGTGGAATCTATAACAAATTTAGTAAAAATTCCAAATGTTGGCAATCTTTCACCTAATTTTACGAAATCTAAGATTTTTGATTGATATGCATACAAAATTGCAATAAACAATTTTTTCATTAGAGAAAGAGTTTTTGACATTTTCACTTTAAAAAAATCAATGGAAGAGCAAACGAACTAACGATGCTGATTGAAAGATAAATATCTTGGAAATCCCAAAAAGATAAGTAATTTATGGAATCGTTGACTGTTGGTTGGCAATCTATACATTTGGTTATCTACATATTGATGCCGCATTCATCGGATTTTTTTTATTAAAAACATATATGGCTAATATTTTTCCTTTGTGTTAGCCTACTTTTAGGAACATTTACATTTTTAGTTTATGAACATTACACATTAGTCGCTGGAGGAGATAATTAAATTACAATTTTGTTGTAGCCAATAAGTCCATTTTAATCCACATCGGATCAGAAAAGTACTCGTACATTTTATACACTTACAGAGGAAATCTGCCTTGGGGCCGATCGGGGACTATTGGGCCCCAGAAACAACAACAAACTGAACTTAAACCAAAGAGAAGTTATAGAATGCGAAAAATTCCATTTTTCTTTGAATATCAAAATAACACCTCTCGCTGGACAAACACTGTAAAATATTTGCTGCTTTCTAGACTATGTCTAAGGGTTCACCTCATGAGGTAACTTATAATAATCTGTCCCTTCGCTGGTGTCTGGTATAAAAGATAGGATTAATTAATTGCTGCGGCATTTTGAATTTTGAAAATAGTTGAAAATTGTCCATAAACATTAAAATTGTTGAGTACAAACATAGAAACCAATTATGTTGGCACTCTAACTTATTGGTCAATTCAGTTGTCCGAACCATTAGGGCTTAATATTCGTCGGTTCTACATATAGATATCAGTTGGGTATTTGTACCCTCACCCCTCCGGTAGGGGGGTATATATCATTTTTAATCCAACACAATAATATGGATATTCATGAAATGCGGTAAACTCTTTTTTAGTAATAGTTTACGACACTTTTTCTTGAACGGCGAGACTCATAATTGGCTCAATGGGTAGGTCAGCCGATGGAAGCTGTTGAAGAGCTGACAGTGAAACCTGAGGATGATGGAAAATATTTATTTTCAATTAAGCGATTTCTCAATTCAACGCGTACGTTTATCCGATACGACTGTATCTCGTCTCGACACGGTCAAATTGTTACATTTAAAATTACTAGGCTATTTTTTGTGCGGGCACGTGAAGTCTCTCATCTATAGCGATAGGCCTACCACGATTGTTGCCTTGGAAGAAAACATTACAAGTGTTATTGGTTAGAAACGCGCCGAAATGTTGAAAATAGTGGTCGAAAATTTGATTTCACCTGAAGGGAATTGAATGCAATTTAAACAATAACCACTACATTCTGATGTCCCCAGAATACAAAAAGTTTTTTTAAAAAACCTTTTAATTTTCTTTTAAATGTCTATATTTGAGACATACAAAATTTTTTTTAAAAATTATAAATTATAAAAAAATATTTTAACTCTTCGCCTTTAGTGCATTAGTATCAGAGTTATTAAAAAACTTAAAACGAAAACCTTTTTTCTATTTTTTTTTGGTAAAAAAATTCATAAAAAATCCAAAATGACAAAAATCTCCATTTCACATATTTTACAAATAAAATTTCGCCCATTTTTGTACAAGTCATGAACATCCCATTACATGAATACCCCAATTTTTCCTATTTTAACTTAACTCTTTAAATTGTATTTGCATTTTTGTTGTTTTGGCTTACAAAAGAGAAGAAAAAAAAACGAAATGAAATGTATTTGTATTACTTATTAGTCTTTTGAGTTCAGACACCTGAACCAACCACTACATGTGAGTGGAAACACAAGTAGTGCCGACACATGCATGTACACTACAATTCTAATGTTTATGGAAAATTGTGAAATTTTTCTGATTTTCCGATACCATACAAAAACCCCCTCATGTCTGTGCGAATAAAGCTTATATTCAAAGAATAGGTCGAAACTATTACCCGATCATAACGAAAGAAAGAGGAAGCCCAATCAATCGATTTTGCAGGATTCCTTAATTTGGGAGTAATTAGTCCTTAACATCCACAAATCTACTTGGCTATACTCGCCATAATATTGATCATATTATTGTATTTAGAAGGCAGGCATGCTCCCGGTCTATTAGATGCGATGCCTTGGTGCTTTGTCAGACATGGAGATGAGCATCAAAATAACTGCTCAATTATTACACAAAAAAAATAGTCTTGAGTATTCCGGGTACTTGAGCTGGTCCATTTTATTGTTTTTATTTTGAATCAAATGTTATTTGGACATTGTCAACACCTTCTTGACACAAAGTTGATGTCATATCTCCGTAGTTGGAAATGAATCGCATTTCGCTTGACAAACGTTAACAACATGATGCAAATTTATTTCCAAGGTCAATTCAGTGAGCTAGTTGAAATGTCGTTTTGTTCGAAATGAGGTAAATACCGCGCCTGCTGTTGGTGTAAAAAGTTCGTGAGACTGGCATGCTAGTGAGGAGAATGTGGCTTCCGTAACCTAGAGAATGCGGTAATCTGAAGAATCGACCACAACTCAAAATTTCACGCATCAGGCTGATAGGAATTTTCGGAAAAAAACCTCTCATTATTTGGCTATTGAATCATCAGTTAAAGGCACACGACCCTTCGCTTCGTTAACGCTCCTCGTTTTGGAACAAAGTCCAGTTCGAAATGGACAACGGCTGAACTCATCTCTTTTGATGCATCTGGAATTCGAATACCCCCGCCTGATCATCGAAAAGACATTGCATCATCACAGAGTGGCAGTTTCTTTGAAAATGCTGCAGGTAACGACTTTTCGGTGAACGGTGATCGTTGCAAAGGCATGAGAAAACATTTTTATGGGCGGATATTTAAGACATGGACTTGGAAGATTTTAAGTTTCGGTAGGATGATCCACCATGTCACAGGCACCGCAAGCACCAAGTTATCAGTCGTCCAGGCGATGTCTTATATCTCCCTCAGAGCTACGCTTTGAAGACGTAAGAGTTTTTTTTTTACATTAACAATGTAACAACAAGTGGACGGCCGTGATGTGATAGGTAGTGTGTGCGACTATCACACAAGTAAATCCGGGTTCAAAACCTGGTAAGACCATCAAACATTATTCAGCGGCTGTTTTCCCCCCCTAAAAGCTGGAGTCTTTATCAGTAAGAGAATAATCTCTAAGCCATGAACAACTACACCAGACAAGCATTAGCCGTTCGAATTATATCGCGCAGAGCTCACTGATTCGAGAGAAGTTACCCTTAGGTTCCTTCATTTAATTTTAAGTATCGAGAAATCCATGGTCTGGGTGAATTGGTTTGACGGGGCAGCCACATGAATGACATCCTCAAAATAATAATTTCGGAGAAACCAAAGAAATAGATTTTTTACCATTTAAAAAAAAAAAAAAAATATTTGGGCCTCCTTTTACAGTGTATATGCCTACCTAGTTCGCACGTGTATTCTGTATTTCTTTATATTTCATGTTTCGTTTCGACGTCTCGGAATCGTCTCAAACTGCTGTAGACAAAACGACAGTGAAATTGGCCAACACTAATTCATGCTTTGGTTTAGCTTCTATAACTCCCATATATAGAAGGAACTCCAAAGACATCTTTGCTGCTTCCCGACCGAATTCACAGGAGAGTGGTGGAGATGATTGGGGATGGTGAGATACTCAACTCTTTTGTCCCTATTCAGCATCGCCGGAATGTTGGTTCTCTCTGACGATATTTTAACGGTATCCGTCGTCTAGTCCCTGCCGTTGGACCATTTATTATTTATTTATTTATTTATTAATATTCCAAAAGTAACCGAGCCTTTAGGCCTTTCATAGTTATATAGTCGGATATCTAGGGTCAGACGATGCACAGCACGTCTTCCAACAAGTGTTTTTTCCTGCCTGCTATGACATTACCAAAATTCAAGGCCTCCCTCCAATACCCATACTTCCTATCGCTAACACAATGCAAAAAAAAACTTAATAATAATAAAAGCTGTGAGTCAGTCATTACTAGACCTCTTGAATTTGATTCATATCGGCCCATGTTATTGTACTGTCCATATTCACAAAATTTGGATGGGGTTACATATGTTACGTGGCCATCTGAATTCCAGCCGCCCTGACCGAATATGGCATTGAGAGCTTTACGCTACACTCCCTGTACTGTCCAAAGGATTTTATTTATTTATTAATTACAATACAAAGTAAATTTATATTATAATTTTGGGTCCAAGGGTAAACCGGGTGACAAAGACCATTTGGCTTGATTTTTGCAGCGACAGACCAAAGCCTCTGGTGGGAATCGAACCCACAACCCCCACGCTGATAGGCAAGCACGCTACCAACTCGCCTACCGGGGCGCTTGAATGTCCAAAGGATATATATCACCCACCGATGACATTGTTGAACACTTTCCTCAATGGAGGGTAAATTCGATTCAGCCCGGCCGACCATACGTCGTTGATCTGCTTCATTACATTTGTTTAGATTGCAAATGAATGAATTTGTTTATTGGTTTTGTTTCCAATGGATTTAAATAAATACATATGTACATATGTATGCCTGTACATTGGACTAGAATAGCACAGGCAAAAGCAAATACGAAACATGAATGGAAAATCGTGCTTCTGTGTAATATTTCAAAATTTAATTCTCTTTAAGTATAAGTCAGCTTTTACATTAAATATTTAGTGTTTTTATGATAGAAATTACTGCAAGAATAAAATAGAAATAGATATATTTTTATTGTTATTGTGTTTCAGTGTGCGATGCGTTAAGTTTATGTGTTTTCTATGCCTGTCCTAGGTGTCGTAAAATAGAGTTGTGTGGGCGGTGTTTTTATTGTTCTTTGAAGGATTGTTTCTGCTGGGGTTAACTAATAAATTGTTCTTAAAATAGAAAAACAAATAAGAATTTAAGACAATTTCTACAGGTGGACGTTGAAATAAGAGTGTGTAGCGTTTTAATTATTTCCAGTACACTTTTGCTTTATTCTCCTATAAAGGAGGTTAAAGGTCATGATGATGATAATCGAGTCAAAAAACAATAATTTTTTACATATAATTTGTTTTTCTGCTTTTCAATAAAAAACGATATATTTACTTTAAATTATTTATTATTAATTACAATACAAAGTAAATTTATATTCTAATTTTGGGTCCAACGGTAAACCGGTTAACACCGACCATATGGCTAGATTTTTGCAGCGACAGACCAAAGCCTCTGGTTGTAATCGAACCCAGAACCCCCACTCTCACAGGCAAGTACGCTACCAACTCGTCTACCGGGTCGCCTACGATATATTTATATTTATTTAAGGTAATCACAAAATCAATTTATTTAATTTTAAAATTATTAATAATAATAAAAGAAAAAAGTAAATAAACAATTTTAAGGATAAAATCACAACAAAGTTCGGACATAATTTCTGCCTCTCTTGGTAACAAGAGAAACAACTCATCATTTTCCAAAACTGACTATTTCCTTAAATTAATTCAGAGTACACATCTCTATCTACTGTAACAATTTCTTTCATATTCGATTCTTCTTTAACTGCTCGAAGAACTAAAGAGAAATATTTTTAAAGTGTTTTCAAGAGGTGTTATTTTAGTATTCAAAAACAAATTTAATTTTGTGATATAAATGATCGGATGTTTATTTCATTATAAAGAGGAAGGTCTGCCGTTAATAATGAAAAACAACATGAGCCAAATGGGCACCACGCTTACAGGACCATATCCGTTTCATGAAATTGTCCATAAACAAATCACAAAGTGGATGCCCAATGTCCTCGACAGCCTCACGAATTCTATCTTCGATGCCTTGACTTTCTTTCATGTGGCCCCAAAGGAGGAAGTCGGAAGGTGTTAAATCAAGAGATAACATGGTCCGGAAACTTTTCCAGTAAAAGTGCAATGATTTCGTTGCTTTTGTGGCACGTAGAGCCGTCTTGACCATAAACAAATCATTAATCATATCTGGATAGAGCAATCCATTCACCGTAACTGCTGATCCAACTTCATTTTCGAAAAAATAAGGTCCAATGACCCCGCTGGACCATAAACCACACCAAACTGTCACACATTGAGGATGTAGAGGCTTCTTAACAATAAATCTTGGGTTTTGCGAGCCCCAGATGCGACAATTTTGCTTGTTCACGTAGCCACCGAGGTGGAAATGGGCCTCATCAGTCAGGATGATTTTTTCGATGGAATTCCGGATCATTTTCATGCATTTCAAGGACCCAAGGCTTGAGTTCTTGCGTAAACTGAACTTTATAAGCCTTAAGACCCAAGTCTTATGCAAAATACGGTTAAATGACGTGTGTGGAATGCTCAATTCGAAAGAAAGACGAGTAATGGACAAACCTGGGTTTTCTTCAACACTTTGGGCTACAGTAGCCGTATTTTCAGTTGTTCTTGATCGACGTTTTATTCTTCACATCACTAACTTGTCCCAACAGCTTGAATTTTTCCACTAATTTCTGTATTGCGGTCCGACAAGGTGCTTTACGACGACCCAAAAATGCTTTAGTTTTGCGAACTATGACTGCAAGATTTTCACCATTTTTGTAATGAATATTAATAATTTCAATGCGTTGTAGAATCGTGTATCGTTCCAGTTTTAGTAATGGCGTAGTTTCTACTTGTCAAATGTCAATGAATAAAACCTTCAAAAGTAACAGCTACCGAAATACCGGGTGATTCAAAATAACACATCTTGTTGGAAAACCCTTTATGTTGCGTTAACATTTTAAGTTGTGAGCTTTTTATATTTAGGGTGCGATTTGTTAAAAGTACCGAAATTACCGAAAATTTAACGTCTTCAATACCAAAAAATTTATTTAAGAAAAAAACATTTTTTTTTTATTATTTTTTTAGAACATACTGATCGAAGCAGTACTAAATATGAGAGGTATTCTGTACTCTTAAATTTGAATTGATAAAACAATATGATGTTTTCAGTTTATTTTGAAATATGAAAACTTGTTGACATTTCTAGTATCAAGGAAATTCACTACGGGGAGAACCCTTTGTATGAAAATGTATAAAAACTCCATTTTAGTTTTATTTTTGATAAACACTTTCTTATGGTCTGTATATTTAGTGCACCGTTCCGTTTGTAGGCAGCTGCGATGGGATAGTCAGTGTGTGCAACAATCACAGCACAAACCGATGTTTATGTCCTGATAAGAACGTTTTTAAAAATTTGAAAACTTCCCCTGAAATAGGATTAGTCATTTGGACCCGGTCTGCTCATAAATTTACGTCTTTTAGTGGGGAATTCAAAGTCGTTCAGAAAATAATATGCAACTTCTGTCAATCCCATATTATTTAAATTGTACACCGACCTATCTATTTTTGAAAGTTTGGATGTGAAAGATTTATAAACCTCCGAATGGCAGAAAATTGTCGGAATTTTTCTTTGGGTAATTTCCATTGAATTTGTATTGCCCTTGCAAGAAATATTTGAATACAATTTATTTTTAGGGAACTTTAGTGACTTCTGAAGCCTGCCTGCTGTCTAGTTAAAAACCCAAAATATAGGTCACATTTGACTCAAACTAATTAACAAGCCACAAGATGGATTTGTGTGGAACTAGAAATAGCTTAAGGATTCTTTATAATTCCAACAACTTTAGCGGACCTTGTAAGTCACTCTGCCATTTCCATAATGGATTGCCTTCTATTTCAATATAGTGGCGTGGGGTCGAGAGTCGGACATACATAACTTACCGCTCTAAGTTTGGGGATCTACATTCATTTCATTGTCGTCTGTCCTTAAGACAACAACTTTGTGAGGGGATAAAGGAGATAGTATGCAATTGACAGTAAATGTTGCCTTTTATTGTCATAACGACAGCCAATGCCTGGCGGGAGGGGAACAAAATGGCTCATAAAAAAACAGAAACAGAAAAGAAAATACAAAGGAAAACTTGTTGAAAAGTAAAATGATGCCTTTGTAAAAAAGACACACACATATACATGAATATGTTGGGTATGTTTTTGAAAGTTTTTTTTTTTTTTTTTTTGATTGCTTGTCTTTAACGCATTTGAAGCTCAAACCACTGCCAATGTCTTTCCTGTCAGCAGAATTTTCTATTTGATAAGAAAATCTTAAAGTTCAAAAGCAGCAACAATAAAACAAAAGCCAAAGAACAACAAAGAAATGCCCAAACTTTTATTTTGTTTAAAGGACGGCATGAGGAATGAAACATGAAAGCAAACATTAGCAAATAGTTAAGAGCGCGGAAATGCAAACAATCGGAATGGGGAGATCTCATAAAATGTTAATGACCAAACTAATGTTTTTCCAAGTGTTCAACAATAAAAAACAATAAAAGAAAGTCAACAAAAAAAAAGAGCTCACTCACCAAGTGAGTCGACCAAGTGAATTGCGATTCTGATAAGTGGCGGCCTAAGTTGTGTGAACTCAAAAATATGCTGCGAGTTTTATTGACACAGTAACAAGCGGCTATAGGGCACTCACAGAGTGAGACAGTTTCAGTTTGTTCTATTCGTACAATACCAATTTAAGAAATGATTCTTTAATTTCATTGTTGTTCTCCACTTTAGTTGAAATATTTTATGGTTTTGTCATAAAATTGGTATATTTTAAAATTGTTTCTATGAAATCTAATAAAGTGGAAGGCCTGGGTTAGTGTGTGGAACTATCACAGAGTGAACACAGTTTCGCAACGTGCCGATTTTCCCCTTCGTAAATGCTGGCGAGTAAGAGAGTAATCACTAAGCCATGTAAACACTTCTCTTCAGAAAGCATTAGCCGTTTGGAGCCGGCCTTAAGCAGCCGGTCCAGTTAAGTGAGTATTCACAATTATATCTCTGATTGGAGAGAAATTCCCCATTAGTGTAGCTCAAAGTAGCACATTAGTATGCTAATAGTCAGCCCTTCATTTTGATTCACATAACATCTTGTCAAATCAACGCCAATTCGATACTTTGTATCTGTCTGACGCAATTCACTGTTTATCGATAATTTGATTAAAAAACACATCTCTAATATTTGAGTTCGTTTATTTTGTTCGGTATTTGTGTGGGTTTTTTTTTTACGGCCCCAATGAAGTAAAACCCCAAAGTGACAATGAAATAATGTCCCAAACATCAGTACAGGGGAAAATATCAACGATGATTGGGGCGTTTTTTTTTACTTTTTGAGGCTTTATTTTATTTCATAACTAACTGCTAAAATAACTACCTAAACCTCTGAATGAAATAAAGCGCGACTTCAATTTATGTTACCGATTTTTGTACTAAATGAAAAATTATTTGCAGAAACTCACCAATACTAAAAAACAAAACACCAGAATAAAAAAAAATAATTATCATTTTGATTTGAAATGTTGTTTAATTTCTGTAAATCCTCATTTTATGCGGCCTTATTTCATTGTCATTGTCTGGGCCTTTATTTTAAATTTCGCTTAATAAAATCTAATATTGCAATGAAAACTACTGAGACAGGAGTCCGATATTTTCAAATTACCAGATGAAAAGTGAGTGACAAATTCAAACTCTATTATTTCCAGGAAGTGTTTATTTAAATTTTTTTTGTTAAAATGGTTTAAGAGTTACCTCCAGCATTTACGCATATGTTGGAAACAATAAGATCTAAATTGACCACAGGGATCGTATCATCTGGTTGTTGGAAAAGTGGTGAAAATCTTGCAGTCACAGTTCGCAAAACTAAAGAATTATTGAGTCGTCGTGAAGCACCTTGTCGGACCGCAATACAGAAATTCGTGGAAAAATTTGAAATGTTAGGACAAGATAGTGATGTGAAGAATAAAACCGGTGCACATCGCTCAAGAGCAACTGACAATATTGCTGCTGTAGTCTTAAGTCTTGGGTCTTAAGTCTTAAAAAGTTCAGTTAACACAAGAACTCAAGCCGGTCGATCATCAACAACGTCGTGGCTTTGCTGATTGGTTTCTTGAAATGCATGAAAATGATCCGAAATTCCATCGAAAAATCATCTTGACTGATGAGGCCCATTTCCACCTCGGTAGCTACGTCAACAAGCAAAATTGTCGCATCTGGGGCTCGCAAAACCCAAGAGTTATTGTTGAGAAGCCTCTCCATCCTCAATGTGTGACTGTTTGCTGCGGTTTATGGTCCGGAGGTGTCATTGGACCTTACTTTTTCGAAAAATTTGGTTGGATCAACAGTTACAGTGAATGGTGATCGAGAGATGATTAATGATTTTTTATGGTCGGAGTTGGATGATATTGATCTGGACAACGTTTACTTTTACGTGCCACACAAGCACCGAAATCATTGCTCTTTTACGGGATAAGCTTCTGGATCTTGTGATTTAACACCTTTCGACTTCTTCCTTGTGGGCCACGTGAAAGGTCTACGCCAACAGCCCAGCGTCAAGGCTTCAAAGATAGAATTCGTGAGGCTATCGATAGAATTCGTCATGCAGCCAGTTTAATTAAACGTGATCGTGGTGGCCATTTGGCTGATGTCGTTTTTCATTATTATGGGCATACCATCCCCATTATTATGCTGTTATCATCCGATCATTTATCTTAAAAAATTTCATTTTTCTTTGAATCGCAAAATAACACCTCTTGTGGGAAAACACTTTATTAATTTGAAACTCTTACATATATTTCTCAGTCCTTAGAGAGAAAGAGAGTCGTCTCAATGCAATGTCATCGTTACATTTTCTTACAGACTTCCCATGGTTATCGACAACTGACTACGCACAGTGATCTAGATCTATTGTATAAAAGTCTGTATGAGTTATGTTAAAAATTGGCTGTAGACAAAAAGTGATTGATTATTTTCGTTAGAAAATGTATTCATTTCTTCATGAAAGGTATTCTTTTCCATTATTAAATCAATAATAAAAGGGGAAGATCCACTCTTTAAAAGGAGAAAGGAGGAAAATAATTATTTCCATCAAATAATTTGAAATTCTTTTTCATGAATTTAATACAAATAAAAATACTGAAGAAGCTAGTGCTTTTACTAAACAATACTTTAATGAAGCTTCGGTAGATATTATTTGATTGTCTCTTAGTAGGGGAATAAAAGCTAGTAAATGTATGTCTAATCCTATTCATGTTCATAACTAGTCAAGAATTAGCTAAAATAGAAATTAGTCACTTACTTGTTTCCCTTAACATTCCATGAAGGAACAGACTGGAGATAGCGCGCAAGGATCTCCTCTAAGTACATTACATGTGCGTACTTTGCGACCAGAACTTGTGTGCTTCACTATAAACGTGTTCGACTGTATCGATTGGTATATATTTCCTTTTTTTGACAGGTCTATTGTGTATAACATTTCATTTGTTCAATACAACTTCGCCTAAAAGTCAACGTTCGCTACGGAATATTTTCTGTTTTTTTTCTTTCTTTCTTTAACTTTGCCTTAAACTCGCCCATATTTTCCCATTACTTTATGGGGTTATGTCAATTTCGCAGACGATCATTTATTTGCATTGCTTGCAAATTAAAATCAAACATTGACAGTTTTCATCTATTTTCTGTGTGCCACATGCATGTGGTGCTATAAATCAATCAAAGTCGCTAGGAAATTGTAACAGATTTTCATTCAGCTTTTTTTGCGTTCGTGTTGTTCTTTCAAGCCTAGCCTACATACAGACATACAAACATATAAAATATTAAAAATAGAAATATTGTTTAGTTTTCAAATGGGTACTAGGGTGCTTTTGATGCCGCCAGCAAAAAATGTCATGTCATCATTCATTCGTACATTTGGTCCGCATACATCTGCGACTCTGATGGTTATGTGTGGTTTCACAGAAGACGAAAACTGCGCACTGAATGTGTGCTCCAGCGTGTTTTTTTTTTTGCTGGTTTGGTAGCATTTTTGTTATCAATTTGTCAACGTAAATTAAAAAAGAAATCTATGACAATACTGTCACCAAATGGGGGAGTCGAGCAACAGAAAAAAAAACGAACACTGACGGCCACTTCCCCATGCGTTCGCTTTTGGTCGCATCACCAGAAATTTCACTTTGTATTGGAAAATCAAATATGACACCAAACCATGTGTCATATGATGATCGAATGACAAATATTTCATAGTCGTACTTTGTTTGTCGTTTCTAAAGAGCATGGCAGGCAGGGAGGAATGGCAAAAATTGTCCACTTTGCAGATGCATAAATATTGAGTTATGGAAATATACTTTAAGGCATATGTATGAGTGTTTCGAAAGCAGAATAAGTTTAAAGCTGAATACAGATTTTTTTCGATTTTAATAAAAGTAATTTGGCGCTCATTAATGTAATTCTCATATGTTTGCAATGAAGAATATTGCCCTCAAAATATACATCTCAGTTCTTCGGTTTTCTCTATTTCTTATTTTCATTGACGGCCTGTTGAGCTAGACTCTGAACCCGATCTACTTCTTTGCGATGACAGCAACCTCTGTCATTCATATAATTTTTACCATCGGCCTCGGGAGGTCGGGGACAAAATGTCTCAGTCAGTCTCGATTTGGCGAAGATTCATGAGTGGGGTCAAGAGTAGATTTTAACTCACGTAAGAACCAGTGATATTTGTTGTCACACAAACGTTCGTCGTCAATATCTATAGTAGGTGTGGATATCGATGAATCAGACACGCTTGATGTTCTGAGCATGAAGATACAGGTGCAAGAAATACTTCACTCCATCTGATCTCGTTAACATTTACACCCCTACATCCGGCCTAAAATGGAATATAACCCCCGTATATATACAGAGGCTCCAAATTCATCTGTTCAGTTTCTGGACCGTGTCCAGAGGAGAGTGGTGGTCATGATAGGGAATAGTAGGCTATCTGACTCAATTGTCTAGCTTCGGGTTCGCCATCTATTTACGACAATTACCCTGTGGAACAAAATCAAAATTGTTTTATTTTTTTACCCTTTTTATCATCGTGAAATATTTCTCCCTGTGGTCACATTTCGCCAAATGGCATTTTATGGATGCCGGCATAATTAGTCAATGTTTGCTGTCACCTCATACTGAATTGTAATGGGAAGAAGAAGCATTTGTCTATATTTTGAAAAAAATAAATAAAGGCTGAAACCGAAAAAAAAAGAATCTATTATCCTTTAATAATAGATTCTTAACAACCAAAGGAGCTCATCGATTTCTTAATTTTTAACCGAATTATACGATATTTTAAAAGTATGTCCTCCAGAGTAGGGAAATGACGACGACAAGTAAAACCAAATTATTTTATTTAAAATCGATCATCCTAAATTAGTTAATTTTTAAAAATTATAGCAGTAAAAATATGTATTACGTAACAGCCAGATGAACGACAAAATGTATGTACTTATTTTTAAAAAATTTAAGTTAATCGGAAGTTTCCTTTTTTTCCAGGGGAGAAAAAAATAGTAAACCATATAAATTGATAAAACAAATAACATTTTAGAGCCCAGGTAGACAAGTTGGTAGCGTGATTGCCTATCAGCGTGAGGGTTGTGGGTTCGATTCCCACCAGAGGCTGTGGTCTGTCGCTGCAAAAATCTAGCCATCTAGTCTAGTCTGTGTTACCCGGTTTACCCTTGGACCTAAAATTAGAATATAAATTCACTTTGTATTGTAATTAATAATAAGTAAAAATAAATTAAACATTATTAGGAAAAAAATAACCATTTAATATGATTTTTAAAAAAGTATATATTTTTTTTAAAAAATTTAGAAAAATGAACATTAATTATTTGTATCGGGTAGACTGTATACTTCTCGATAAATACTGTAATTGATAACAGCCTGAAAATAATATGCATGTACAATTCTGAAAAACTATTTTGTCTTCGACAAGGTGACAGCTAATAAAATTTCAATTCGTGTTTACATGATTCCAGCTATTTTTAAAAAAAGTACATTAATACAATTCAATTAACCACCTGTACGTATGAGTGTTAGGCTTTCAAATTCATATTACTCATACGCTTCAAGAAAGCAAATGTGAATTGATACACTTTTAAGAATCATTCCCAGGAAGTTCATATTTTCTAGAAAGTTGTTTACTGAGCTCTTAGGTACATTTTTGTAGTTGATTATTTCCATGAATTTTGAACGGTTTGCCAGCTATGGACCTGAACAGGGGAAAAAGGTTAAAGAAATCTTTTGCGATTTTTACTTTGAAGATGAATATTTTATATGCTTTTTATGACAAGAGCTACAACTTTGCCTCAGAGAGTAAATCAAATTTCCAAACGGTTTGCAAGATATGTCATTTTTCCAAAAATGACACCGACCCATTTGGGACCCATACAAAAGTGCATGACTTTGGGCAAAACTGAGAGACACAGGCCTTTTTTTTTGGTATTTTGTCCGTAGTGTTGTCCGTATATGGTTATATTTCAATGATCGCACTTCTGTTATTTAAATTTCACATCCATTCTTATGACCATCTTTGAAAATTCCACTTAGTGGAACCGCTGATGTTTCATTTTATAGATGTTTTTCATGGTATATCAGTGCTTTATGCGTAGAGTAGCCGGCATTTGCTAACGTGGAAAAAAGGGCAACTGAAGAATGTTTTGATGTTTCTACCAGGATACGAACCGCCAACTGTACAATCTAAACCGGAGTTAATTTGAAATGAGTTTGGAATGCAGCAAGCAAGTCTCGAAGATTCCAAGCATAACCTACTAGAAGGTGTTAGAGTACCGCACACTGGGAAAATCATTCTTTGCTGAAACACCTTTGATATTATTCCATTTATAGATCTTCTAAAAGAGTTTCCATATCCATACTTCAATCTGTTTCTAAAATTTCACCATCTCTTATTGTGCATTGAAATATTAATTTGATTTCATTTCCTTTGCAATGGAAATTTCAATTTAAAATAAATTCAAATGCATCTATTTGCATAAATTGTTTTCTTAAGAATGGGGTTTCCTTTTTATTTCTTATTTTTGTATTTTATTTGAAAACTAAATGTTCTTTTCATTGGCATACATACATACCATCCAGTCTATTGTATGAAGTATGCTGTCTATTATGTTTTCTTCCCCAAATACATCTACAAGTTCTTCTATTTGCCTGTTGTGTCTGTCCTTGGTTCAGCATCATCTTGTCGGTGGGTTCTGAAATGAAAACATCTTTAGTTAAATCACATGATGCTCCATGCGATGCGCTTCCTCGGCAGAGTGAGATTTTTTTTCTCTGCTTTCAGAAATGCTTTCGAGTGTAGAATTTGTTGGGAAATAATGGATTACATGGAAATTTATGTACATTTTCTATCTGTAGATGATGATGGCGTTGGAGTTACTTCACCATTGTACATGGGTTCGTTTTTAGAGCTCATCATTGTGGGTGAATATAAACGGAGAGGGAACAGCTGAAGGGTAAGTATGTAGTTATTCTTATGATGTCTGAGCCAGGAGTGGCAGTAGTTTAAGGCTAACAAGTGGTTTGCTGAGTCTAACGATATCAGATGTACAAATATAATAAAAATGAATTGAGTACAAAATACATATGTACATTAGGCTGGGTTGCATTTCTTCAAAATTATATACATATACAATATTTATGGAATCTATGTGTTGAATGGTGTTAGAGTTTAGGGTTACAAGATAAGAGGGAGATAAAAAAACTAAATTGGATTTTTCATGGACGAATTGAAATCCAATTGAGTTTTTTTAATTACATACTTACCGAGTGCATCACCGCAACAAGTGTTCATAAGTCTATGATTGTCGGTCTTGAACTTAATTTTACATAAATTTCAATATGAACTTGCTAGGAAATTTTTAAATCCTTGAGGAGATTTTCTTCCATTTGACTGTGCTTGCGGAGGTAATCCTAGATTATGTATAGTTACTAAAAAGAGCACACATTTCAAGAGTGGTATCCGTACTTACGGGACACTGGCTGATTATGACCTGATAATGACCACTGCCTTAGCTGCGGCGATACTGTCGAGGAGCCGACGGTGGAATACTTCCTCTGCGGATGCCCTGTCCTGGTAAATCGTCTATTTAATGCACTTCACTCATGTTTCTGGATGATATTATGTCATTGAAACTAAATGAAACAAATGAAAAATACCAAAAAAAAATAAATGAAAAATTACTAAAAACTCACTCAAAATTTTTTTTTGGGGAATTTTGAATTTTTTGTTGGTGCCATTTTTCATTTGGGGCATTTTTCATAGAGCCCACTGAAACATGGACACTTTTGCAAATAGGAAGATTTGAAGAAAAATTCAATTCGTTATTTACATTAACGAAATCCTCTCAGCAAACTTAGTAAGCTAATAGGCCAATAACTGCTGGGATTATCCATAGGTTTTCCTGGTTTTTGAATAGAAATAACTTTAGACTTTTACCATGTCTCTTGAATATTGATGCTAAATATTCTATACCTTTCCTTGGTAAATGTTTTTCTATTTGTGAATCTCCCGACATCAATTCATCTTATTCTCTTGGTTATTATAATTATCTTAAAGAGCGTAGAGGCAAACAAATACGAAAACCGGTGCAGATACACACTTATTCGCACTCAAATGTTGTACTTTGTTGATTTTAATAAGTTTAATGAGTGTTTTTTTTCCAAATACACTTTAGCCCAAACAAGTAATAATAATAGCAAATAAACTTTGTTTAGAACTAATAAGCTTTACTTGACACAAGGTTCCGACACGTGATTTACTAGTGTGTAAAGATTTAACATTTTTTCTGCGTCTACCAGTACAGTTAAATCTCTCTTGAGCGCACACCAAATGAATCAATGAAAAGAGGCTGTTCAAGAGGGGTGTAATCTCAATTGAGATTTCTCTGTATATTATCTGGAATTATTTAAATACTAATTGACTTTATTTTTAAAGTATAATATTCTCTTTTTTATGTCACCATTTTCTGGTCGAAATTTTCCATTCATTTATTCATTACACTGTGCGACAGCCACAATCGGTTTGGGATGAAACCACCGGGGAAAGTTATATTGGTAAAAAAAAAGTCATACGTGTTCCAGCGTTTCGCTGGGTCTCATCTAGGAATCGAGATATATCGATTTGAAGTTAGTAAGTATCGTATAGGGGAATTTGTCACGTTTTTGGCTCTTTTGTTTGACATAACTTAAGAACCACTCGTCCGATTTAGCTGAAATAAATTTTAAAAAACCAAGAATTACAATTCCCTTAATCTTTTTAATTTTTAATTTTTTATGAATTAAAAAAAAAAAAATTTTAATTTTTAGGCAAAAATAATTTTTTTTTTCATACATTTATATATAATTGCGAAACTGTTGCTTAAGTAGGAAAACGGTTTAAGAACAGATTAGAGGAATTGTAATTCTTAATTTTTCTAAATTTGTTTCAGCTAAATCGGACGAGTGGTTCTCGAGTTATGTCAAACAAAAGAGCCTAAAACGTGACAAATTCCCCTATACGATACTTACTAACTTCAAATCGATATATCTCGATTCCTAGATGAGACCCAGCGAAACGCTGGAACACGTATGACTTTTTTTTTACCAATATAACTTTCCCCGGTGGTTTCATTCCAAACCGATCACTGACCCTTACCATTTGTCGCAGAGTGTTATGAGATACGTCATCCATGGTTTTATGTTGGATTTCCATATCATTGGAAAATTGCCTTTATTTATGCTTTTTAAAAGCTTCTTACTTCTACAAAAGGTCTCGGAAAGGGCGACAACTTGTCATCTTTAACAACCTGACAGAGAAGATATTGGAAAATGCATAGTTAATAAAGCCGGCACTTTGATAAACAAGGTCCACATTGTCTTCGCAAAAGCTGGCGACATTGACATTGCCAGATCTGGCGCGGTCTCTAGATTCGAAAACGTCAAGGTAGAGGAAGAATTTATATACCTCGCATCCGCCATTAATAGAATGAATGATGTCAGCAGCGAAATAATGCAAAAGATCGTGCTGGCAAGTTATTTCGGGCTGAGCAAACAATTCAAGAACAGAGATCTATCACGTCCAACTAACACAACAATTTACAATACGCTTATTCTACCTGAGCTTCTTTATGACGTCGAATTAAGGGTACTTGGGAAGATGAAGCTCTACTGGGTATAAAGCGGACCAAGTGCAAGAAGACATAACGATCTTTGGTTTCAAGAACTGGAGAAGCCAAGCAGATGACCGAAGTATTTAGAACTCATTTATTAAGCAGGCCAGGGCAACAACTAGTAAAGCCAACCTTATAAATAAGTAACAGTTAAATCAGTAAATAAGCGTAACAGAGGCAGCTCGTCCAAATGTCGTTTGAAAATCTGAGTTAGTCGAGCCAACCAGCCGAAGAATTGAACTTATATTTCTTGTTTCAGTATGAAAAAATATGTTGTAATTCGAAACCCCTCTAAGTATAAATCGGATCTGGTCAACCTCGTAAATGCTCACGACTTTACGAGTAAGAAGCCATGTGAAACTTCTCCAGAAAAGCATTTGCCGTTCGGAGCCGGCTTAAAACAGTAAGTCCCGGTCAGTGAGTCTACAAAATTGTATATCGTACAGCTTATTGATTGGCCTGGTCCTTCAACGAATGTTAAGGTAATCAGTAAGTATCTGCATTTCGCACATACAGGGTCTGTTCTTCAGTTTATGGTCGAGAATTTAAAAACACAAGAAAGCAAATCTTGGTGTATTTTGGTGTTAATCGAATTTTAACAGGCGTCTTTTTTTTTTGGGTGTGGCGATGGTTTGAGCAGTTTCCATGAAGAAAGTGACAGGAAGCTTCACTCTAATCAGTGAGCTGTGCACGTTATAATTTGTATACTCACGGAGGGGGTTCTAGTGGTTTTTACCATTCTATAAAAAATAAAAACGGAAATTGCCCGAAATAACAATTTTACAAAACTAACAACCTTTATTGCATTACGGGATATGCAATTCAGCCACTGCCAGGAAAACATGTTGTTGGCTGATATAATTTATTATCGGATATTTAATTACCGAGATGTTTCCGACTACTGTTTTCTGCTGTTCTTTGTGGGGTTAAGGAACAGTTTCGAATGCCGTGTAAATGGAAAATACAAATAAAGACAAGTTTTTGCCATTTTTAAAGCTTTTGCAAAGCAAAGATTGCCCCATATTTCGTGAGGCAACCTAATATAGACATATGTATGCATGTAGATCCTCACATACGAGTACTACTTTCAACAGGCAGTGTATGCACATGTTAACTGGAGTGTGTGTGCCGGGATAATGGGTAAAAATAGAAAAATATAGCAGCAATTGATGCTAAAAGATAAAAAGGAAATATTTTCATAAAAAATTATGATTTTTATATGGTTTTTATTGTAGAAATTGCCAATAATCTATAAAACTGATAATATACCATATATACAGTGGGAAACTGAGAGAGAGAGAGAGGGAGAGATTGAGTGGGTATTTTTATAACAGAGAGAGAGGGACAGAAATGCATGTAAAGTATACTTTTAGGGTTTAGTATAATTGAATATTTAAAGTAGATACTTAGGATAGTTGAAATAAGCAAAAAAGAAGTATCTTCGGTTAGTAGTTCGTCATATCAAATGATATATAGGTAATATTTTTAGTGAATGTCATAATATTTATAACTTCAACCTGCGGGTAGGAGGGTATATAACATTTAATACGAGACTTGTATGTTTTTATTTTACTGAGGGTGAGGTTTCTCACTTGTTTTATACTTTCTCCGCTCATAAATGTCAGTGTCGATACAGGAGATAAAACTAGAGTTTGAGAAATTCAATATTCGATCTTAAGTAATTGCAAGTGTGTGTGTGTGTTTATTTTAATCTCAAAAGTGTGGCATATTTTCGTGGATATAATCCTTAAAATTTAAGTGCATACTTTTAAAGATAATAAAATATTATATAAATTTAATAAGGCTTTACAATTATTTGGGGATTATTATACAATGGACTAACTTAAAAATATATTTCCATTTCCGCGCCTTCTCCCTCAATTTTCTCCCCCAAACGTTATCAAACTTTTAAAGTTGTAGTTTCTTCTTCTTCTTCTTCTTCTGAGAGAACACTAGTTACATACATCTGTTTATCATTTATGATTTCCGCTTCCGTTTTCCTTTCCCCTTGAACGTCATTATGTCATCGGTAGCAGCAGCTCATGTTAAATGTCACTTGAAGACATGCCAGTGTAGAACGTCGAAAACTCAAAGGAATCGCATCCGCAAAAAGTTTTGTATTTTCACTCTCTCAGCTAAGAAAACGACAGCAAACTGGGACAGTGTAACGAAATGATTGATTGCTGTCATAAATATTCAAAAGTGATTATCATTAATAATTTCCGTGACTTACTTCACCCCAAACCAGCGTCTTTGGGATAGATGTGTGTAGAAAACATACGTATTCTGTTGGTGCTTTAAATATTAAATTCCGAGTTTAAGACGGGTTTCTGGAAATTTTTGTGGTTTTTAAATTAGTTGATAAGACTTTTCGGTGGTGATTTCTTTGCCGTTTTTCTTACATGCATTTTAAAAACGCTTGTTTCTCATATGTACACACTCAGATTTAAAGTTGAAAGTTTTTCACTAAACACGAGACTATTAAAAGTTTGCTAATGTTTCCCGCTAAAAAAAATTGAAAATTTACTGAAACAAACAAAAAATGTGACCTATTAACTTATATCATTCTTGAAGAAATTGTAGAAAACTAGGGACTCTTAGGATGGGATAATCAATAAGTCATTTTTAAAAAGAGAATCTGTGGATGATCAAGGGAGGGAGTGTTTTTACGGACATTTTCATTTCCTAGTTTATGGATTACCAAATCTATATCAGGCAAGCACAGTTGAATTGATGCGATTCTTAATCAATTTTAAAAATGTGCGTGCTCTCTTTAAGTCGTAATGCCACGGATATATATTAGGATGGGTAAATCTGAATGGGCGGAAAAAAATAACCAAAGCTTAAAATATAATTACGGGAAATTCTAAGAATATATCACCAAGAAACCATGGTTCTTAAAAAATCCCTAGCTAGAGAGTAACCATCTTGACGCGATGCGAGGGCTTATGAGTTTTTTGTGTTTTTTTTTAGGCACTTTTAAGGTCAAGATGGTTGGTAGCAATGTCGAGGACCTGCACGGTTAGTAAGAGCTATAATAAAACTCAGGCTTTAAATAAAAAAGCATATTTGAATTTATCTGTGATTATGTAGTAAATCTTCATATCATGGTGAACTCATAACACTATTTTAGAAAAGTTATCCATTTGTCTGTGACTAGTATTACACGCTTTTAAATGGTGTGTATCAGGTCACCATTTCGAATAGTCTTCTTAAAATCCCAATTTAGATTTTAGTTCCAATCATTTTAGAGGTCTCACATAATTCTTCTATGAGATCTAAGAGTACGCTAACAATGATAACTAAACGGTTGGACCTTATCGGTCCATAAGTTGAAAAAACCACAGAAAATTTTCCTAATGAACGCTTTGGCAAAAAAACCCAAACTTTAGAGAATTATCAAAGAGTTACGAACTTCATCTTTTGGCGTTTTGAGTGGAACAAATTGGATAATGGGCCAATAGCCAACCCTATTGAAATTGTTTAACATCTCGTACGAAACCGACTCCAAATTTAAGTAACTACTGCTTTAGAATTGCTATGTCACATGCGATCTTTATAATATCTGACAAGTGATTCTAATCCATCGATGAACCAGAGCAGACACTAGTTCTACAACTAAAACTGTTGATGTCGCTCTCCGCCGGCCAACGTTTTCTTGGGACTATCATGCAAATCTCTTTCCCAATTGATGTCTCTCTTATAAATCTATTGGTACCTTATTGACCAGGGTCATAAACATGCACCAGACCAATAAGAAGTTCACTTCCCATTATGGGAATTTGTTTGGATATCTCAATCCTTAAACAAAGATTTTTTTTAACTTATTCTCTAATTTATGAACTTGTTTTGTCCTTTTCGTTTTGCATGTTAGGGATTCTTCGAAATGTCCTTAGATTTTGTCTTGCCATATGCTTAGATTGTATCTGGTGTTGCTGCCTGTTTTCTTTTTGTTTTCATGTTTTGCGTGTATCTTATAAATATTCAAATTTATTATTTTAAGGACTTTAGTCCTTAACGCTTACACTTAGGTACCCCCACCCTCTACACATCATCAGTGTGGGATATGAAATCACTTTAGAATGGAAGTCAGTAAAGTCGTCTTCCCCGTGGCCTCTACAATCGAATGCGGCACTGCATTGGAGGACGACTGTAGCATTTGTGACGAACTTGGGATAAGGTGGTCCACGACCTGAAGCTGTGTGTGTGATGGTGGGTATATTAGACGTGGTTGCTCTTGTTGTGGGCGATGAACAAGTCAGACATAATGTTAAGATGATTATGGTGAGAAGTATGGAAGGTTATGTTTGGCAAGGATTTGTGGCTAACGCTGTATGTATGTGTGTATACTTGCATTGGTGTGTGATGTTATGAGTGTGTGTGCGGTTTGTTTTCTCCAAACAATTTTTGCCGTTTGCTTCGTTGGCTGATCTCAGTGAACCATTTATTTTTTTATAATGTAAATGTAATCCTTACTGTCACTCCATACAACTGTTCATTTTTATGCCCATGTTTGGTGGTTCTGTACTCTATTTTTCTACTGTTCCACTTAGTCCTCTAGTTCGTCTTCTTCTTTTGGCAATTCTTTGTTGTCGCTGTAAGTATGAGTAGAGTTTTAGCCTTTTGTGTGCGTGTGTGTGTGTTATAGTGAAAAATCTGGGTTAAGTATCGTTTAAATTGTGTACTGCCATAGAGATTCCAAATGAGAAACAGGACATGCTGATGAAAAGGGGAATAGTGACTGGAGTCGCACTGTGGCGACAGATTGAGGTCTAATAGTTATTTTGATATTTTCTGGACTGGTTAGTGAGAGTGAAGTGAGAGTTCAACAACATGAGAATACTCCGCTAAGGGAAGTGTGTGATTATTAGATTTGTAATAGTGGCTTAAAGATTGTCAGGTCGGAATCTTATACAGAAGCTCCATCATTAACATTGGTGCAATGGAATCTATGAAATGAATTATATTTTACGCAACAATGTTGGGGATTCAAATCCACACATTTCAATTATATCCGCCCGATTTGTATACCCTTCGCAAAGGCTGGATGTAACTACACTTCAAGACTCTGGAGAAATGAACGCCAGGTTTTCTGAATGGACTTAATCAGGCCTCTATTTCACGAGGTTAAACCAAATTTGGTTTTAGCAGTGTCTAAAATGTGAACATTGTCTATATAGTCTAAAACATTTAACGATTAATATCTGGCTGTAAAGCCCCCCGCCGCTGCTTCACGAGGTTTAAACCAGATTTGGTTTAAAATTCTCTAATGTGTGAACATAGTCTAGCAAGTCGTAAAACTATCATGCAATACCGCGATCATGAGATACAAGTAACAAAAACTGCGAATACGTCAATATACGACGGTGGAGGCCCACTGTCTCTACATATATCACGAAGCGAACAGAAATTGTTCCACAAAGTTTGCATTTGTGCAAACACGATGCAGAGAACCGCTGAATAAAAAATCTATATCCGAAGTGATTATTGAATTAAATTTTAGATTCATACACTTATTTTTAGGCACCTAAGTAGCAGATACAATAACAACGTGTTACACACATTCTGTCCTATGAACCAAATTTACTTTTTCGGAAAGGGGATTAAAATATAAAAATACACGTCAGAATTTTTTTTTTTTTAAGTTTGAAGTATTAAGCTCATAGTGTCCTGTGTGAAAGCCTTTGGACCGATTTTTAACCCTTTTTCAGTGATCCAATCGAGCTGATTTTTTGCAGGCAGACTTTTTTAAGGTTTCAGTCAAACGCTTAAGTAGTTTAAAAATTTGGAGTCTCTTCAAGTTATGCTAAGAAAAGTGAAAAAAATATTCTTTTTTCAAAACAATAAAAATTGGGGAAATTCTGAGAATTGATAAAAAAATCTGAGAAAAATTCTGACGTGTACATGAAAATCGCCGATACACGTGTATTTTTATTTTTTCCCTTCTTTCCGAATATGTGCATTTGGTTCATAGGAGAGAAAAAAAATCTATTTTTTGTAACACGGTGTAATAATCAATCAAGGATACATAACAAGAAAAAGAAGAGATTTCGGGGAGAATCATTCTTCCATACATCCATAGAATAAAATATAACCTTTCACCAAATATCTGCACGATACCACTGTATCTCTCGTGTGTGTGTGTGTGTGTGTGTGTGTGTGTCTGTGTGGTAACATCAACAAGAAGGACCTCATAGGCATGGAAATATGCATTACCGACATACATACGATATACGTATATGTGTACACATACACTTTCGCTCTTTGTATTCCAGCCAAGTCAAGTTGTGGCTGCTTGTGTGCCTTAGTTCCCATTCGTCTCCACTTCAGTTCTTAGTTTGAGTTCCTCTCTATGCCTTTATTGGGAAGGTCCTTTTGTTGCATAAGTGTGCGATAGACGTATATTCAAGTGTGGGAATGTGGCTTCAATTTTTTTTTTGCACTACATATGTGTCTTTGAGAATGAAAATCGTCTAAGTCCGCTCCATTTCAAAATGTTGGTGGTTAAGATTACAAAGGAATTTCTTCACCAAAAAATACATTTTCTCAAAAATTTAGCAAAAATCCTTTTAGTTTCTATCTAAAGGAGAGTGAGGTTTTTTCTTCTGTTGACTTAGATCGTTATCATTCTGAATGGTACATGATATGTAAATTTAAAATAATTTGCTTTTATTGTGGATTGAAAGCCAAATAGTGATTTCTTTGCCCATTGAAATGTTTCCTTTATCTATTTGTTTGTATTTGAAAAAGATTCGGACTTTATGTGGGCTCAAAATGAGATCTAATCTCAATTTAATGAACGGAACTAGTTGAAGGTCGGTGTGAGCTATTTCGTAATTGTTCGATACTCTGGAAAGTTTGTAAAGTTGTTTGTTACTCGACATTGATGTGTTTAAATAATTAAGGGAAATGTTATAGCTTACGTGGAAAAGTTTTAAGAGTGTTACTATACTTTCTATAGCTTTTCTATACTCCATCTCCCCCCTCTGCTATTAAATATTTGATCAAACATACACTCATATTCACGCATTCTCATAAATTATTCACACAGTTTCTCAATTGAAAGCCGCATTAAACTCACATACTTTTCGTTGTTAACTTTTGTGCGCTCCGATGCCTTCAAATAAATAAATTATACTTTTCCAATCCTTCAATTTAAAGAAGGCAGCCACAGCAAACGTATGAACGAACGTTCAAGTCTAGGCTCTGCCTACAGCAGCAGATACAAACTCACGCACACTTTCAAATGAATTAATAGTGCTACCCAAATCATGTTTCAAGGTAATTATGGAAAATATTGTTAGGTATATTTGAAATTTGTATTGCAACGGAAATTGTCAGTGCTGCCAAGTTTATAGTTTAAGATACAACCCTGTATGTAATATTGACCACACCAGCAATTTCTAGAACGTCTTGATGGATGTTCATAACTCTGAAAGGCTAAACAATTTTTAGCAAACTTTTACGAAATATTTGTAATCAATAATGAGGTGTGTATTTTGGCCAGGTATGTTTACTCAAAATTTGTAATTAGTTCTAATTATAAAGTTGGTCGCAAAATGACAGTCGTCCTTCTGCAATATCAACGACTTTCATAAATGTTCCTTTTGGGATGGTAATACTGTCATTCGCTTTCAGCTTTGTTTGCTATGAGAAAGCAAAAACTTGGAAAAATAATAAATTTGATATGCTCTAATGTTTATCCTTCGTAATACTTTCACAAGACATTCTCTCTCACACACACTCACATGAGCTTTGAATCTGAGTTCTGAAGTATTTGACACTTATTGTATGGATCGGCTTTCAAATGTCTCTGGGTATTTTGTGTCTAAGAATGTGTTGAGGTTGTGTATAATATACAACATCTACTATAGCAAATTGTTGGGTTAATATGTATGTGTGTGAGTTTGTTGTATGTGTATATGGAGAAAAAACAATTTTTTCCCAGTTCTTGAAACCGATTTTAAATAGTTGACGAATTCTTCTTGTATATCATGTTTTTACCATAGACCGTGGAGAAGATTGAATTTATATTCGGTTGTTTATTCTGTTAACAAAACCTCGATTCGAAGATGACAATTGGAATCTTAGCGGCTCGTTAAGAAATATGTTCTAGTAATCAAGAGAAATGAGATTTGTCATCGGAGAAATAATGAGAATTCTTATCGGAGAAATCTTGAGATTTGTCAGCGGAGAAATCATGTTATTGGACAAATCATGATATTTGTCATTGGAGAAAGAATGACATTTCTTATCGGAGAAATTTTGAAATTTGTCATCGGAGAAATCATAAGATCGGAGAAATCATGAGATTTCTTATTGGAGAAATCTTTAGATTTCTCATCGGAAAAATCATGAGATTTCTCATCAGCGAAATAATGAGATATCTCAACGGAGAAATCATGAGATATCATGAGATTTCTTATCGGAGAAATCTTCAGATTTGTCGGCGAAGAAATCAAGATATTGGAGAAATCATGAGATTTATCATCGGAGAAATTATGAGAGTTGTCATTGGAGAAATCGTAAGATCGGATAAATTATGAAATTTCTTATTGGAGAAATCTTTAGATTTCTCATCAGGGAAATCATGAGATTTCTCATCAGAGAAATCATGAGATTTCTCATCAGAGAATTCATGAAATTTCTCATCAGCGAAATAATGAGATATCTCAACGGAGAAATCATGAGATTTATCATCGGAGAAATTATGAGAGATGTCATTGGAGACACAGTAAAATTTCTCATCGAACAAAAAAATATTGAGAGGTTAGAATAGGAGCGTCATATCTAATTGCTACACATATCCTGAGAAAAACTAATTTTATTTATACACCCATGTGCCACGGTTTCATGAGTGAGGACCCAACAATCGTTCAGATTTCATTTTTGTCCCCTAAAAGATGAACTTATTTTTATCTCTGTTGGCGGGATTAGTGTATTGAAGATGTTAAAATCGAAATGACAATCTTTGAAATCTACAAATGTGCGAAACATAAATTTAAGATGGTTTCTGGAAGTACTCTTCAATTAAACTAAGTCGAATCAACAAATTCCAAAATTTAGCCAATGTAACTTGTAATTTTTATAAATGATGTTATTTTAAAGAAATTGTTTTATTTTTTAAATATTTTTAGTTGTTTGTCTTAGTTTTATACTCCAGTTTTACGACGACTTTTTGCTGGATTTTAAAATCACGATTTTCAAGTTTGTAGGGGAAAGTTGTAGAGAAGATTGCGGGTTACAATAAAATTCACAAATCAGAAATTGGAGGCTTTTTTTGACATTTCTTATTGACGTTATACATTTTCCTTATCGATCAACAAAATATAAACGTCAAAAAAAAAAAATCAAACAGAGTCGCAAGCCAAAAGTCAAAGTATTAATTTATATGACTTTTGGAATACGAATATAAGAACGTAATAAGAATTGACATAAAATGTCGAATGTGTTCGTCGTTTCGAAGAATGTATACCATTCTAGGATTAAAGGATAATTGTGTTGCCGGTTTTGGACATAAACCAAATAAAACAAGAAAAGTCGATGTTCGTCGACTGCTAAATATAAAGTTTTTTTTTAAATAAAATTGATTTATTTCTTTTCAGAATTTTGGGCAATATTTGGTGCTGTCATCCACAAAAGGGTCCTTTACCAGAATGTACACTTATAATTATTTTCCTGTTTATCCTTATAGCCTGCTTCACTGGCGACGCCGCTTTATAATGAATTCCATAGTGGATGGCAGATAAGGTCTAAACTTACATATTGTCTGACATATTTGGTTCCATATTCCCTAGTTGGGCAGAACGACGTTGCTAGATAATTTAAGCATGTTATTTTCTGTTGGATACATCACCCAATTAATTGCGCCTACTAATAGTCGTAGAAAATGGAATGCAAGTGGTCTTTAGAAATATGCTCAAAATTCGAATTTTGCTAAAACATAAACAATTTTGATTTGCCTCCATATGTTACCGTGTGTGTGCCATAGCTTAACGTTATTCTGCATTTATGATAATTCCCAAAAATGCTTTAAGCACATTTTGTACAAAACGAAAATTCCACAGACATAAATAATGTTTGGAGCATTTAAGCAGAGCAGACGTTTAACGAGGATCTCTTGTATTCACATGCATCGTTTGAATTTTGGGGGAATTCGTGTATATCAAGATGACACAAAGAATGAAATATATTCCGTCAGTCAGATTGTTTGTCTGTCTGTCTCCCTGACTATATGAACGTCATTCTTCGCATCTCTCTAAGCAGACTGGCAGACTATGTTGCTTTGCAAAATATGTTATTTTTCCGAATGATTTATGCAGTGGCATGTTATGCTGTATGTACGAATGGAATTTGATTAAATTTATTGGAAACAGTCGACATTTTGAAATGTGTCTATGAAAGCTGTAAATCAGGGTACTCTTAATGTTTTTAAAGAATATTTTATTTTCAATATGAACGATTTATGTATGTTGTGTTTTCGCTGGGGGGATATTTTGATATTTAACATTTTTATAAAATTTCAAAATATTAATACATTTTAAATTCTAGGGGAAATCAGGGATCTAAATCAGCTTTTGAAATCTGTGAATGCATTTTGTCAGTATGATTTCAACGTCTTGAAATAAAATAAGGCTGGCTCCTGAACTTTAAGGAAAGCAATATCTTATATTCATGCCTACTGTGGATTTTTACTGTTCAAAATCCGACGAGATCCAATTCAATTTTAGGACGATCTACCAGAATCATAAAATACCGACTGATAATATAACTGGCAGCGGTAACTTAAAACCTTTACCGACAGTCATGCTGCGTTCGTGATTCGACTTCGTCGCATTTGAAGTCGATTTTTCATATGAAAAATAAACCAAAATTTGAAAAATGAAAAATTCCCCATTTTTTTCTAAAAGAGGCCTACAGTATTTAGCTCAAAAGTTATTCGTTAACCAAAATCCGATGGGACTTGTGAAAAAGGCAGGAAAATATTCGGAAGCCTTATGGATTGACCAAAAATACAGCATACGAAACTGTCCTTTAACAAAATTAATGAAAAATTCCCCAAAAGCCGAATATATAAAAATTTCCCAAAAAATTCTGAAAAATTCCCCAAACCCTTTTTTAAAAAATTACCCAATGCTAAATTCCCCAAATATTATGAAAAACACCAAAAAAAAAAAAAACATTCATATGAAAAATGCCCAAAAAACAAAACTGAAATTTTACCTAAAAATTTAAAAAAAAACTTCGCCGTTGCTCTTTTACGGGAAAAATTTCCGGACCGTGTTATCTCTTGCGATTGGTCGGCTTGGACGGGACCGAATGATCTTGTATTGGGTAATTTCTCATATATTATTTGGGGTATTTTTTTAGAATTTTTAGATACATTTTCATATTTTCATTTTTTGGGGGAATTTGTTATTTATTTTTGGGAATTATTTTATTTTTGGGACATTTTTAGAGCCGGGTTTCTTGTGGTCATGCGAAAAGGTGTGTGGCGCATAAGATACACAAAAATGTGCTATATCTTTGTAAATATAATTTTTTAAATTTAATAATAATATTTTTAAATTTAATAATAATATATATTTCTGTCAAATTTCATTAAAACCAATTTTCGTATTACGTCTTTATCGCGGTAAGGGCTCGATGTAGTGGTCAGACGACCTAAGTCGGTGTGCATTAGTTCGCCTGCTAACTCTCGAATAAGCATGGCACTATTTGACAGGTTGTCACAGCAAATATTATTTCGAAGAAAGTCACACAAACGCCCAATCTTGAAAATGTTCAGCAAAACAACATGGATCGTCTGCCGTCTGTGTGGTCTTTCACCAATATTATTAAGATAAGCCCAACATTAAGAAAATGAACTATTCTCAGCATTTCTAGTATTGAACATCACGCCGTACGATAACACAGGGAAATTTGCAAACTGTGTCGTCATAAAAGCAACAACAGTTTTGTATCAACATTTCAAATCGTATAGTGCTCGGTTCCAAAAGTATTTTTGCGGTCGATAAATCTTTTTCACACGCATCTATATTTTTTGCTCATAAATGGTATACGGACAACTGCATCATTCGAACAGCAGATGGTTTGATTTCTCCTAACATGAGATCTGTGATGTTCCAAACAGTTTTCGGAAATCTGCCTATTTCACCATTTTGCTTCCTCGCAATCATGCGACAGTTTATTAAACAAATACACATCGAACTTGGTTTCAATGGCATTCTCTTGTCCTGTACAATCAGAAAGTTTGAGTTTTTTTGTGCGAATATCACTAATTTCTTCCTTCCAATCAATTGCCACTCAACCAACAAAGCAATCACAGAAACGTTTTGATTTTCTCTTCATCGCCTTCTTCTGATTTAGTTGCACCATCTTTAGCCAGTATTGCAGTTGAAAAACGAAATGCTGGAACATGTGCAAATCCAACAAAAGAACAGAAATTATGAAAAAAAAAACTAGACGACAATAGTAGATGGGCGAATAAAAGTTACCAAAAGGAAAACTTTTCTGCTTCTGTTCTGGAAAATTTTCATATTCAGCACAAAGTTGTGCAACTAAAGAGCACCAGGAACTACAGCAACATCGCCATCGCCACCAACCAGCAGAAATATGTTATCATTAAAATTTCTTAAATTCAAGACTTCTTCTTGCTCAGCCCTGTGCTGCACAAACAAACTTCAATTGATACTTTAAAGGACGGAGGACAAGGAACGGCGATACCTCGAACAGACAGTGAGACAGTCCGTGTGCGAATGGAAGTGGCACTGACAGTCATTTTGCAACATCATTAAAAAAGTTTTGTCGTGTACTCGAGTATATGGCATAAAAGTATATAACGAATCGAACGAAACGAGAATCAATGAAGTGGGCTAATTTGTATACTTTTTAGGGCAGAAAATGGAGGGAACTTTCTGTTATTCGCCATTGTCTGTCGTTGCTCTTGCCATTGTTGAACAAAACGGGCACATGATTCGAGGCAAATGAAAGTCGGCAGGAAGAAAAGAAAAACTCACAAAAATAAACCATGGCACAGTTGCAATCCACGTTGAATACTTCAATAGCTATGTGTTCTAATGCGAGTATATCTGAATATTGAATTTTCTAAATTCCAAACTGAATTTTCTGATTTCATATGGAATGTTGGGAAATCAAATTACTTAATTAAATTGTGTTTTTTTTTTACTTTCCACCATAGGGTGGATTGTATTCCAACTACCCAGACTATCCTGTAAAAATGCTTTCAAAAGTAGAACTGTGATATTATTTCAGATGCTGCAGAAGTGACGCATCGGTGTTATAGCTTTACAAACCTTTCTTAAGGTGTTATACATTATTATGAAAACGGGGGGAAGATTCTTACAAGAAACGAGTGTTTGAAAAATCAAATACATTTGTTTCTGCGATTTTCTGAAGTTGTTTTTTGAATAAAGTATCTCTATTCTATCAATTGCTCTTTCCGAATCAAATTTCGAAATCATGGTATTCAAAGAAAAATGACATTTTTTGAAATAACTTATCGGATGTGTAAATAATGAAAAACAACGTCAGCCAAATGGCCACCACGACCACGCTTACAGGACCATATCCTTTTCATGAAAGTGGCTGCCCTATGTTCTCGATAGCCTCACGAATTCTATCCTTGAGGTCTTGAATCAACGCTGGGCTGTTAGCGTAGACATTATCTTTCACGTGGCCCCAAAGGAAGAAGTCGCAAGGTTTTAAATAACAAGATCGCGGTGGTCAATTATGATCACCTCTTCGAGAGAAAACACGGTCCGGAAACTTTTCCCGTAAAAGAGCAATGGTTTCGTTGCTTGTGTGGCACGTAGCGCCGTCTGTTTGAAAGTAAACGTTGTCCAGATCACTGTCATCCAACGTCGACCATAAATAATCATTAATTCACTCTCGATAGTGCAATCCATTCTCCCTAACTGTTGATCCAACCTCATTTTCGAAAAAGTAAGGTCCAATGACCCCGCCGGACCATAAACCGCACAAAGCTGTCACACGTTGAGGATGGTGAGGCTTCAATAACTCTTGGGTTTTCCGAGCTCCAGATACGACAATTTTGCTTCTTGACGTAGCTACCGAGGTGGAAATGGGCCACATCAGTCAGTTTGGATTTCCGGATTATTTTCATGCATTTCAAGGACCCAATCAGCAAAGAACAGATGATCTTGTGTTAACTGAATTTTATAAGTCGAAATACGGTTTAATGACGTTTGTGGAATGCCACAGAACGACGAGGAATGGACAAACCTGGGTTTTCTTCACACACTTTGGGCTACAACAGCAATATTCTCAGTTATTCTTGAATGACCTGCACTGGTTTTATTCTTCACATCACTAACATCTCCAAACAGCTCAAATTGTTCTACCAATTTCTGTATTGCGGTCCGACAAGGTGCTTTAGGACGACACAAAAATACTTTAGTTTTGCGAACTGAGAGGTCAAGATTTTAAAAATTCGATTCTTCACTTTCTAAATCGTTTGAGCCATGTCCGTCTGTCGGTCCTGCTGGCACACACAATAACTTTCGAAAGAGTTAAACAATTGCTTTGAAATTTGGCATGGGTTAATATTTTTCCAAAACTTCTTCAGAAATTCTTCAATAAATTGTTGAGGATGCTTGGGTACTTGATTAATTGTATGCAACTCTTTAATTATCGGGATCGACCGGTGGTGGACAATTTCTTCACTACCCCCCATATGCATGTCTCATTCCACTTAAAACCGACGACATCATAATTTCTTAACACATAAACCTTCCTTTAAATATTCCTCCATGCAAAGTAAAAATTATACGTTCTACAGCGCTGTAATTAAAAAATAAAAAAAAGTGTTTCGTTTCACAGCACAAAGTGAAACATTTGTAGAAGGAGTTTAGTTCGGCAGGGACGAATCTGAAATATCCTTCACATTTGAGGTACAATTCGAATGATACATAGTTTAAATTTATTCACTCATTTTTCACTTGGTTTGATATTTAAGGGAATTATCTGACAAGCGGACAAGGTTATGAACGTGGTGTGGTGGGTATTATGTGCAACTATAACACAAGTAAGCCCAGGTTCAACGCCGGGTAAGACCATCAACAATTTTTCAGCGGCTGATTTTCCAACTCGTAAATGCTGTCGACTTTACGAGTAGAGTAATCTCTAAACCATGTAATACTTCTCTAGAAAAGCATTAAGCAGTAGGTCCCGGTCAGTGAGTATACAGAATTATATCGCACACAGCTCACTGATTCGAGAGAAGCTCCTCGGCTGTTCCTCCGGGGAATGTTAAGGGAAATAAGTAAGAAAGGTTATGCACGTACATCTTCAGAGTATATAAACTTTATTCATATGTTGCAAACGTCCAGGCAAATAGAATGTATTCGCAATTCTACGCTGAAGGCTATAAAAAGAAATTGTTATGGTTTATAAAAGCATTAAAAACAAAAGTTTCCTTTCATACGCGGGGTAACTGAAAGGAGGGAGGATATAAGAAAAACAAAAAACTTACAAACAACGGAAATTCATTATTATTCTATTATGCAAATCTTTTGAAAAGAACCGAGCAGCAAAAGTAAACGCAACCAACCAGCAACAACACTTACATCTTTGGCAAGTGTTGTTGTATTGCTACCTACCACCCCGAACGCAGACCGTAATAACAACTCACGCATACATTTACATATGTACACAGGCATACTCTCCCATACATACACATGTTTCCAATTGAAAATAATGCATGCATGATACACTTATGGTAGACAGACACAACACACGCTCAAACCAAGTTAAGTAAACTTCTTTGCAACATATTCAGGCGACCGACACTGGAACAGAGATAGGCTCGCAAACGCTACAACATTTTTCTAGTGCAGACTTTTTAAAATGTCAGTGTCTTCGACAGAAGCGAATCTTGTATACATATTCAAATGATCCAATCCTGGCTTTCTACTACAATATTCAACAGTGGCTTTTTGCGCATGGACTATTAGGGACTTTAGGGAGACCTTAACGTAGGGCTGCAACGACCATAAAGGAATTCGGTACAACACAATGACGCATCTTGCTTGCAATTTCACAGTAGTCTAGTTTTGAAAAGTAGTTTGGATTTTTGGAAAATTGTCCATAATTATTTCTGAGGTGGGTCAATTTAGCCCAAATATCAATCGATTTGGCGCAGTAAAATAGTGAAATTAGACCCGAAGGACCCAGACACACAGAACGCTTCACCGTGATTCTTGGCCTGAGAATCATGCTTCATTGATTGAAGACTTTCGTGGGTGTTTACTTATTCTAGATTCAAATTTGGATATATGGTCAAACTTCCATATTTCGAACCACCATTTTCTTAACAGACACTACAAGTGCTTCGACCTAAAGTAAATTGGTAAATTATCAAAGTTCGAGTTATGGAAGTTCCACTGTACTTAATTAATTTTGATATGTGTTGTGATTTGTGACTTTAAAATAAAATGATTTATTAAAAGTATTATCAAATATGTAAAGGGTGTTTTTTATTGAGGTATAGAACTTCGAATTGAAATAAAACACAAGAAAATCGTTTTAATGTCCATCAATTTGGCTTTATTGGAAGGATAATTTTATGCCATTAATGTTTAAATATGATTTCGGGCATGTGGCTTGTTGACGTAGCCATTCAACCAAAAATGAGCCTCATCACTGAACAAAATTTTGTGATGAAAATCAGCATCGAGATGAATTCATTTTCGGCCCATACACCAAAATCACGACGCATTGCATGGTCTCGCGGCTTTAATTCTTGCACAACCTGGATCTTGTAAGGTCGCAAGCCAAGATCCATGGTTAACCGAATTAATTGCTCTGATGGACGATTATGTCGACCATAAAATGGACGGAGCTTGCGGTGAACTTCGCGAACTGTACCATTACTTTCGAAATAAATTTGCACGATTTGCAAGCGTTGTTCTTTTGTCAACCTGTTCATGATGAAATGGCAAACCAAACTAAATATTAATCACTTGACAGCTGACAAAATGGCCGCCAGTTAAAAAAGTGATGCCAACTTAAAGTTCTATACCCCAATAAAAAACACCCTTTATAAACAATTTAGACATTCACTTAAAGTCCGATACAAGAAATTGGCATAAAAAAATCATCATTATATATTAGGTTTTTTCATTAATATGTCGGTAAAAACAATGTGATGCAGATTCAACTAAAATTCCCAATCACATGACTCTGCATGCTTGTTCGTTGTATGATGGCATGGCTATGTTGGAACTTATCCACATAATTTTAAAAATCGGCTGAGCTCAAGCCTCCTTTTTCGTAGCGAACATTTTACTCTGTTGGGGCCACTGTGTGTCTGAATTTCTGCGATAGTGAAATCTTAAAACATGTTAAGGTCTCTGATGTTGGCGATTCTGGTGAGATACTGAAGGTAGTCGCGCATGTGTGAGTGTTACTGTTAACTACGTCAACATTGTTAGCTTCAGGCCACATGCAATCTTAATAACGGTAAGTTTTCATTTTTTCACATCAGCAGAATTGAAACACATATCCAGATCGCCGACATACGTTCGAACGTATTTTGGTGTTTCGTCATTTGTTTGTTCTCGTTTCTGTTCATACATAGGCCACTGCAAACATGCACACATTCATATGCCGAAATACGCAAACAATAATATTACCATCCAATTTGACCACACCCTGCAAACAATTGGACGATGAGTGGACGAGGAATGTGACCCGCGAATAATCTGCGATTCTTCATGGCGATCATTGGAATTTCAATCGCGTGTACAGACGAATTCGCGATACGTCTGCGATGATTGAAAAATTAATCGCTTGAGTAGAAGAATATGCGATGCATTCACGATTCTTCTTAATGTGATTGCTTGGGCAGAAGAATACGCGCTGTACAAAGTGGAAACGCACTATGTTTTCAGTTTCGTTTTTTTAAAAGCAAAAATGAAAATGTTGTCCAAAAATACAATTACAATACGAAGACTCTCTCTTACTTCTGTTACGCATTGTATTTATGGACAACATTTTCTTTTTATACACTCCATCATAGGATGGAGTACATACTAAGTTTGTCATTCCGTTTGCAACACCTCGAAAGAGTGATCTGCGACCCTATAAAGTATATATATTATTGGTCAGTGTAACATTCTAAGACATTCTAGCGATGTCCGTCTGTCTGTCCGTCCGTCCGTCTGTTGTCTGTTGAAATCACGATAGAGCGCGAACGACTAACCCTAAAAAGCTGAAATTTTGTAGGAAGATGTTTTTTGCCCATAAGCAGGTTAAGTTCGAGAATGGGCCATATCGGACCAAAGGGGGAAAAGTTCTCCTTTACGGGACTAAATATATTCCGGCCATAATCAAATTTTTCAAATATTCTTTTTCACTACATCTAAGTTCTAAGTTTATATAATTTATAGATGGGGAAAAAATCCCAAAAATGGGCGTGCTCATGGGTTCCGTGGACCCTTGGGGCCCAAAAAAGGGCCCATGATAAACATGCGCATATGGGTATCGAAGTGCAACGAAATTTACTCACGAACCCAAATATGCCTTTATTTTCATGATTTGCCTAAATTTTTTGATCCGGTTTCTGGGACTACCGGGTCACCAGCGGCCCAAAAACCGTCCCTTGACAAACATGGACATATGGGTATCGAAATGCAACGAAATGTTCTCGCGAACCCAAATATGCATTTATTTTCATGATTTGGATAAAATTTGTGATCGGGTTCCTGGGACTATCGGGTCACGAGCGGCCCAAAAACTCAGTTAGTTATACCCTCACCCTACGGTGGGAGGGTATATATCATTTGATACGGCTCAAAAGTGTAACACATAGAAATATCCACATTAGACCCCAGGTGTCTTTGAACCAAATTCGTTTTATGACTTTCTGAATCGTTTGAGCCATGTCCGTCTGTCCTGCTGGTACGCACGATAACTTTCGAAAGAGTTAAGCAATCACTCTGAAATTTGGCATGGCTTAATATTTTCCTAAAACTGCTTATGGGATAGCAAATGGGCTATATGGCCACACCCCTTCGGGTACCTCCCATACAAATCTGCTATTTCGCCCACTTTAGAAATCGTGTAATAATATCAACACGCCTAGTTGGATCATCCCCAAATTTTGTATTTAGTAAAAGTAGAGTTAGACTAAGTTTTGGACACAAAGTTGGCAGTCTGGCAACTCTCCTTCGGGTACCTCCCATACAAATCTGCTATTTCGCCCACTTTATAAATCGTGTAATAATATCAACACTTGCAAGTTCGATCTTGTCCAAAATCCGTAGTTAGTAAAGGTATAACCGGACAAAGTTTCCGACAAAATCTTGGCTGTCTGGCAACTCCTCTTCTGGTACCTCCCATACGAATGTACCATCCCGCCTGCCTTAGAAATCGTGTAATAACACCAATATGCCCAACGACATTTTGCCCAAATTTTGTATTTAGTAAAAGTATAGCTAGACAAATTTTTAGACAAAAACTTGGAAGTCTGGCAACTCCCCTTCTGGTACCTGTCATACAAATTTACCATTCCACCCATTATAAACCGTGTAATACTTTCAATACGACCAACGCGATCTGCCCAAATTCCGTATTTAGTAATGGTATAACTGGACTAAGTTTTGGACAAAAACTTGGCAGTCTGGCAACTCCTTTTCTGGTACCTCCCATACAAATGTACCATTGCACCCACTTTAGAAATCGTGTAATTATATAAACTCGATCAACGATTCTTTCCGAAACTCTATATTTAGTAAAGCTTTAACTACATACAATTTTCTAGTAAAAACTCTGCTTTATATTCCGTCCTTTTTGTAAAATCATGTAATACAATATTTTTCTAAAACATTCGGTATTCTAGGTTGCTATTATGACTTTTCATCAGATGTTACATCAAATGATGGTAGCTACTCACACATTTAACTTTCCGATACTTTGAAATATGAGACTTGTATGTTTTTAATGAGGGTGAGGGTATATATAAGTCGGTTTACCCGACTGCAACTTTTTCACTGGTTTTCTTATTTATTGACTTTTTAAGGATCCATGATGGAGGGTATATAAGATTCGGCCCGGCCGAACTTACTATTTGTCCACTTGTTATAATTGCTTTTGCTATTTTTGAGTCGTGGAGTGTCATAATTTGAAATTGACTTTACCGACTTGGTTAAAATAAATTTTAAAAACTTGACTAAATTATATTTAATCTTCTCCTGTATTGCTTTTTGAATCTAAATGACAGTTTTAGAGTTGTAGACAAATTTAAGTAGAATTGTTTTTCCTAAATTTTGTTTTGCAAAAAATGCATCGGAAATTGCACAAATCAGACTAATAGCAAAGAAATCGGCCTTGATGCGGATTGTGGCCAGCCGTTGTTCAACTGGAGTGAATACGATGACTAGATGACTTATTCACTTGTTCACACCAAATCCGCAACAGAACTGATGCCTGCCATTACGGAGGCTGTGTAGATGTTGTAGTCGTATCGTTTTTTTTTTTAATACAGAGTTTTACAACAAGAGGTGTTACTTTGTAATCACCCGGCATTTCGGTCACTTTTGAAGCTTTTATTCTTTGACATTTGACTACGCCATTACTAAAAATGGAACGATACAATAAATGTATCAAATTATTAAAATTGTGAAAATCACAGTTCATGCAGTCACAGTTCGTCCTGAAGCACCTTGTCGGACCGCAATACAGAAATTGGTGGCAAAATTCGAGCTTTTGGGACAAGTTAGTGATGTGATGAATAAAACCGGTGCACATCGCTCAAGAACAACTGACAATATTGCTGCTGTAGCCCAAATGTTGAAGAAAACCCAAGTTTTGTCCATTCCTTGTCATTCTTTGGAATTGGACATTCCACAAAACGTCATTACATTGTATTTTGAATAAAGACTTGGGTCTTAAGGCTTATAAAGTTCAGTTAAGACACGAACTCAAGCCGGCCGATCATCAACCACGTCGTGTCTTTGCTAATTGGGTCCTTGAAATGCATGAAAATGATCCGGAATTCCATCGAAAAATCATCTTGACAGATGAGGCCCATTTCCATCTCGGTGGCTGCGTAGACAAGAAAAGTTGTCGCATCTGGGGCTCGGAAAACCCAAGAGTTAATGTTGAGAAGCCTTTCCATCCTCCTTTTTCATTATTAACGGCATTCCCTTCTCTTTATTATGAAATAAACATCCGATCATTTATCTCAAAAATTCAATTTTTGTCTGAATACCACAATAACACCTCTTGTTGGAATACCCTGTTCAATCAGGCGTGTAGGAGTTCTTTATTTACAAGAGCGTATTAAATAGGTCTAAATAATAATACTAAAATCGATGTGGGATGTTAATACTTTGCCGTTGATGAATAAGTGTTTATGTTATGGGTCAAAATTTGAACTATTGTGTTTGTTGGTACAAAAATTATCGACATAGTCAGAATTGTTCACGAACTCTCAGTAGTAATATTTTTAAAAAGCCTTTACGTATTGTATTTCTTTCCATTGATTTTATTTCGAAATGTTTCCAAAAAAAAAAACTATGAAAAGTATAGAATTATTACAAACCTGTTGAAAAACTTTGCATAGCATCATTTCAGCATATACTGCACTCTCCTGTAAGGAAAATCAATACGAAAACTCGGAAAAGCGTAACAAAATACGAATTAATGTTTTCCATCTCACATTTTCTTTTCTCTCCTCGTCCACGGCCGTTCTCTTAGCCATCGCTATTGTTTTATGATTTTTCCGTTCGTTTCTTCTTTTATTTTATGGCATGAATGCGTTTATTTGTGTGTGCGTTGGATTGTTTATTGTATGCAAGTGTATTGTTTTAAAAAGAAATTAACTTTTAGTTATAAACAAGAGTATGTGCAGAAAAAGTTACACACACTGCAACACATGCATGCATGCATGTATATAAATTTGTATGAGTATGCGAATCGAGTGCTTCATCGCAGCGTGGTTAACGTTAAACTTATCCTGAAATAATGAATACTAAGAAAATGTTGTGGAAACCATTTCTTAAAGGGGGTTCCTTGATTCCTTAAACTGGATTTTAAGATTATTTGGCCGAATAATATGACCAAATCGTATCAAAAAATTGTGTTAGCTAGAGCAAAAAGTTTTCGACATCCCCCGATTGCTAGAGAGCTTTGCTATCATTCGATATCATTTCCGAATGGATTCCGAAGCCTACCATACCTATTCTAGTTTCGAATCGCCTATGTAATAGCAAATACACAATCTTACAATGGATATGTTCCTTCTAGTCCTGCCTGGCCATGTGTGGCCAAGTTCTTTACAAAACCTGCAGTGTACACTACATAGTCTACTTCTCGTGTCGAGAACATGGTTTTACGAAACCTACTTCTGATCCTATCGAGAATTTTTGGTGTACAAGTAAGTTTCCCAACAAGAATAACCCCCAGATACTTTGTTCTGTCTTTGGGTCTTACTCTTTTCTGGACAAGTGTCAGTGGCTCTATTACGGAAATTCTGTGGTTCGTCATGAAGACCACGAGTTTTGTTTTATGGGTTCCCAGCCTGTTCTCTGATGCCCATGTTGAGAGTCTCCGGATCATGTTAAAGAGTACATCTCCGCTGGTCGAAGGGTATTTTCCCTTTACTGCAATCGTCAAGCGTTATGGGCGCTCGGACGTAAATTGAGCACTTTCAGTGCCGCTGTGCTTGTGATGAATGCAAGAACGCAAACGGTATTTGTTAATATATGTGTGTATGTGTCCCGATGAAACTTATTCTCATGATAAATTTCGATGGAAAATCATGCTTATCTTTTTCCGATTTGGTTTGATTCATTTTCAATTTAGATCCTTGGTCGAATATTAATTGTGGTGGCTCAAAGGAATATGGAGAGGAGGTATCCTTTTTGTTCCATCTACTGGACACATGTCACTCCAAATAAGATACCCACCACTTTATCCGCATCCCAAACATCAAGGGAAGGCACTGCTCCGCTCGTAGCCATAAATAAAATACCACGCGTCTGGCTGACCTCAACAAAACTTTATAATTTTTACTAGGACCGATTGGAACATTCTTACCATGTTGGAGGGTGTTGGCTAAGTCTAATTGAAAAACGTTATTAATTATAACTGGGCCAATCTTAGTTTAAAATTGAGGAGAATTGTTTTTTTACAAACGTCATCCAAATAATTTCCATAGTGACACATATTTGTTGTCGCTAAGTTAATGCAAGCATATTTTCTCCACTAACACCTTCTATATGAACACCATTTATGTTTAAGGTATTTTCCTACAAGTACCAAGATTATCTTAGTAACATATATACATTAAAATATCGTCGTTTGAAATTACCAACAGTACATTTTGCATCAATCTTTGTACAATAAATTACTGCAATTTTTTAATATTCTGCTTTATTGCCACAGAAATTGTGTTTTTTAAAAAAAATATTTTTATAATTTCCCCAATCGAAAACCATAACAAATGATGGCTTATTATACACATTTATTAAGTAAATAAATATCTTACTATATACGCACACACACACATTGGTGCATATTCGAAACTGTATCTGTATATGTGATTGTGTTTGTTGTTGGCACATCATATGAACATATAAATAACCTTTTGATTGGTTACACGGAATGCGACCGAACATCGGGGCATAAAACCATTAATGTCAATTAAACAACAACAACAGCAAAAAAGTTAAAATAAATTATTAATTGGCCTGTTATTATAAATAATGATAACGTTTTCCAACGATTGTGTGTGTGTGCGCGAGAAAAAATATAATATTTTCCGAAAAATTAAATTAACAGGAATTTGATAAATGAATCGTGTTTTAAATATACAGTTAATTTAATGTTCAATATTGAATGTCCTTATTGCTGACCAGTGACTAATCTCGAATTGTTGGTGGGAGATTTTTATCATAATTAACTTCTGGTAAACATTGCCAGCAAGTACCCATAACAAACGTACAATTCAAAGGCAACAGCCCGGGCAATCTTCTGTTTGTGCAGATAAATACGTATTATTGTAACAGGTGTCAGAGCAAACTTGACAATATGATGGCCTACAAATCCTTTGTATGCAGTCGTATTGGCCTATATGGCTTCATTCCATAGTATGCTAAGTCGACCTATCTTGTTTTTAGGGAGATTGCTTTTTTGAATTTGTATGACAGCCGCTGAATGAACTCGTACAATAGTTTTAAATTATAAATTAAAATTGATTCTCTATTTTTCCAGTCTTTCCACTGATGAAAAACAAAAACTTCCTCGTAGGAATTGTCTCTACACATTACATTTTGCAATTTCGTAAATATTCCATGACAATACTGGCGTATATTGAATGACACTTATTTCCAATTCTCCCAATAATATGTCAATTAATTTTCCCAACTTCTCTCAGTTATATTTATTTTTAATAACTATACTTCAGTGGAAATTTTGGTAGTTCTCAGAATAGTTTTCGTTGCAGTTTTTTTTTAATCACAGAATTCATATTATCAAACTCAAGCACATGCATGCACGATGTTCGAGTACATGCTAAAGTATACTCATGTTCACTTTTCGAACATGTTCATGTTTTTTCCTTTGGCTTTATTTTTTGTTGTTTCCTTTCTTTTTGCAATTCGGTGTACTGCCTTCGGATACGTTTATATGTTTCCTTTGCTTTTTAATTTTTTTTTTTACGAGAATAAGTGAAAAACTTTTAATAAGTATCTGAAAATCTGAGGAGAAGAGTTTTAATGGCATTGCAAATGCTGAGGGATATATAGAAACTTTTGATTTCGATGGGTTACTCAATATATGTATATAGAGGGGAAGCAAGAGATCATACGGAAATATACGGATATTTAGTAGGTATTACAGTGTACATGGTGGTTAAAGGCTGTCAAAGTAAATAAATTCTCTCCAAGCCATTGTATAAAATGATCAGGAACCAAATCAGGCAAATCTTGCTACACAATTGATACGCTCTGTATAAATGGGGCTCAATAAGTCTTCCTTAAGGTTAAATCTGTTGAGAACACACTTCATGAAGTGGTGGGTTGTATTGAAAGAAATGTAGCATATAATTCTCCAAAATTAAAAAATGGAGACATTTTCATATGAAAAATGCCCCAAGAACTCCTCAATTTTTTTGTGAAATTTTTCATTATGACTGTATGAGATTTTTTGGGGAAATAGAGCCATTTGTTAGTAGTTATTTTTTCCCGAACATAAAAAAATTGCACTTTCTAAAAGTGAAATCTAAGAAAATTCACTTTTTCAACCATGTCCCTTCCAAGCAAATTTCCACAATTTCACGAATCGCAAAGACTAGCATCCTACGAGTAGCATGACTATATTGTGTCTATTAATTACACTACTCAACAAAATGAAAAAAATTTCATGTACTCCGGATGCGATAATTTTTTCTGTGTAGATAACCTTGACATGAGCTCGAAAAACGCAATAAACAATTTTTTTTTCGTTTGGTTTTTGTTTTTGTTTTTTTTAAATTTTAAAAAAAATTTTTTGGTTAATTTGTTTCGTCCGGCATAACTCGGGAACCACTAGCCCGATTTAATTGAATTACATTTTAAAAAATTTAAAATTACAATTCCCTTTCGCTTTTATTCGCAATTGAGTAAAGGTATGAATTTCAAAAATCAAAAAAAGTCATATATTTTTGTCACCCAACAAATTTTAATTTTTTTTGTAATAAAAAAGAAAAAACCTTACCATAGACAGAGTTGTGCATATGTCGAGCAAATTTTTGAAATTCATACCTTTACTCAATTGCGAATAAAAGAGAAACGCGTGCATCGATTTTCATGATCTTTGTCTCATTTTGCTCATAGGTTATGTGACTTTACGTAAAAGTAATAAGATTTGAAATTTTTTTTCATTTTGGATTTTTTAAAAAAAAAAAATTTAAATCTTTAGGCAAAAAATAAGTTTTTTCCTTTATATATTCATTTTTAACTTGGAAACTGTTGCTTGTATAGGAAAACAATATATGAACAGATTAAGGGCATTGTAATTTTAAATTTTTTAAAATTTAATTCAATTAAATCGGGCTAGTGGTTCCCGAGTTATGCCGGACGAAACAAATTAACCAAAAATTTTTTTTTAAAATTTAAAAAAAAAAAAATAAAACAAAAACCAAACGAAAAAAAAAAATTTTATTGCGTTTTTCGAGCTCATGTCAAGGTTATCTACACAGAAAAAATTATCGCATCCCGAGTACATTTTGACTGTTGACTAGTGTTATTTATTTGAGGGGATTATCCAAATTTTAGGAAACTACATTAAAACACTTTTCAGCGGCCGTTTCTCACCTCGCAAAATGGGCGGCTTACTGGAAGTATAGCAATCTCACTGTCATGAAACACTTCTATAGAAAAAGCATTAGCCGACTTGAAATTGTAGATCTTGGTCAGTGATTATACAAATTACACAGCTCACTGTTATGAAAGAGATTTCTATAGAATATTAAGCGAAATGTATACTTACGACGTTTTCGCACGTATTTAAATTAACATTCATTTAAAGATTAGTCATATGTAGTCACATAATCTGATCCTAAGAACTTCGACCTGTTTTATAAAAGCAAACATTGTTGAATTTAGCGACATCTTTTTTCAAAAGTATTAAATATAGGGTTATCCCGTTCGTGGTTTTAAAAGCATAGAGCTGGAATTCGACATCTGTCAAACGAAGTTGTTAAATCAATTTTTTTTCTTTTCGGTTGGAAGTCTGACATTGACAAAAATGGATCGCTTAACTACACCGTGTTACACACATTCTGTCCTATGAACCAAATTTACTTTTTCGGAAAGGGGATAAAAAATAAAAATATACGTGTATCGGCGATTTTCATGTACACGTCAGAATTTTTTTTTTTTTAAGTTTGAAGTATGAAGCTCGTAGTGGCCTGTGTGAAAGCCTTTCGACCGATTTTTAACCCTTTTTCAGTGATCCAATCGAGCTGATTTTTTGCAAGCAGACTCGTGGAAATGCCTGTATCAAATTTTTTAAAAAATAGATTTTTATCAATTCTCAGATTTTCCTAATTTTTTTTTTTTTTAAATTGGTTATCGTTTTTTTCTTCTCTGACGTGTACATGAAAATCGCCTATACACGTGTATTTTTATTTTTTCCCATCTTTCCGAATATGTGCAGTTGGTTCATAGGACAGAAAAAAATCTATTTACAACAAACGGTGCTATCACACAACGCGTAAAAATTATTAAAACCTACTACAAAAATGGTGATTCTGGCACTGCCACATATCGTGCTTTAAGAGGGGATTATGGTTTATGATTATGAAGCAGGATGTGTTAATAAACAAAATGGTCGTATTTGGGGTTCTGTGAATCCTCAAGTAATTGAAGAGAGGACAAAAAGTCACTGTTTGGTGCGCTCTTTCGTCCGAAGGTGTGATTGGACCTTACTTCTTCGAAAACGACGAGGGAACGACTGTCACCGTCAATTCGGAGCGTTATGATCGTATGATAACCGATTTTGTTTGCCTGCTATTGAAGAATACGACTACGAGAATATGCACCGTCTTGCAAGAGACATTTCCCGGCCACGTAATTTCTCGTCGTGGCGACATCAACTGGCCACCAAGATCATGTGGGGCTAAGCGGAAGATCGTGTTTATGCAGATAAACCCTTAAGTTATGGCTGAGATACCGCCAAATATGTGCCCAAAAGTCGTCCAAAATTACCTAAAAAAAAATCAATGCTTGCAACACTTCTCGTGGTGGTCATTAAAATTATGTAGTGTTTCACACATAATGTCAACGTTCAAACTTTATAATAAAAAAGAAATGTCATGAAAAAAAAACATATTATGTGTTTTATTTACGTTTACTTTTAAAAAACAAAATGGATAACCCTTTATGAAGAACAAAAGTAAATTGTTCCACCTGTACAGCCTGTGACATACGTCAGATAAAAAATAAATTTTAAATTCCGTCCGGATGAAATTCGTTTTTGTTGATACACTGTCTACCCAATGCTAAACGCAAACCAAATGAAGATTTAGTAAAATTCTATACAAACGTACAATATTTATTGTACAAAAGATGCTGCACCCCCAAACACGGCTAAATCCGAACTGCAAATGTTCATAGAGGAACCGCTTTAAGTCGTGTGTTCTCAAGCGGAAACATTTATGGTTTCAGGTAAAAGCTCACTTATGTTAAATCCTTATAATTTCTTCAGATTTTCTGTCCGCTTCTGTTGCCATGTCATGTCACAAACAAAACACTGCACATCTTAACTCTGGTGGTTCAGTTAAGTTGGGACTTCAACAAAACAAAATCAACAATAACAACAACAACAGCAACTACCAGAATGTTAAGGACCTTCTCTTTTTGTGTTTGTTGTTCATATTGTTGCTGCGTACAGCATCCACAACTAAAAGTCTTAAAGTACTTCCTTTAGTACTCAACAACGACGATTATGCATAGGTACATATCCGCTTTGCGGTTTTCTTAAGTTGTTTTCTTCTATTTTCATTTCATTTTGTTATGCTGTTGTTTTTGGGTTACTGCTTCTGGGGTCGTTTTTGAGCTGGATTTTGTGTTCTTTGTCAAACGCAGAGTAACAAGTCAAATACTTGTACTTGCACGGACAAAGATGGGGTTCAAGAAATTTCAATAACAGTTAAAAAAAAAAACAGGATCAAGAACAAAAACCAACATGAACACGGAAAGGGAAATGTTGCTCTTTGAAAGAATATTTTTTTTCTGGACAAAAAAACATTTACAATTTAAGAAGTAAATTTTTTGGAATAATTCCATTTCGCATTTCGAAAACATAACTTAAAGTTATATGAAATGTTTTTTTTTTGTTTCATCCCAATAATGCAAAAACATTGTGCTGGCTAATCTCTCCGACAGAGCTAGATCAGCTGGGTCAGTAGGTGGTGTCAAAGCAAACTCATGCTTAAAATATTAAGAAATAGTATAGAACTGTGACAAAATCGAGGAATGCGTTTAAGGTCTCCATACAGACATGATAAAATTCGACCAGAAACGTGCTCATGGAAGAGGATCACATGTCCGACTTAGGATTTCTTCACAAACTCTGGGAATAGTACGGATAGAGTTGGGTATTTCCCGTAAAAATTCCAATCTCGAAATTCGGGATTACCCGAAATAACGAAAATTTCAATTCTCAAGATGCATGATTTCCCGAAATAACGCAAATTTCATTCTCGAGAATTCTCGATATATCTAAAAAAAATCTAAATCAGTGTAAAAGCAATGAATTTCATAAAATATTCTTTTTATTTATTTTTATTTAAGTATAAATAAAATAAAAAAAATATTTGAAAATATTACTATTTCAATAATATAAAAAAAAAATAGTTTAACAAAAATAATTCACAATTATACAGTCGAACTTCCCTATAATGAATCTTGACGGGACCGGAAAATTACTTCGTTATATAAAAACTTCATTATAAAGAAACGGATAAAAGTCTTCGTCATCCCAATCAGCCTTCATTCCATCTTTCGATTCCTGCCTTTCTGAAACAATTCGCAATTGTTTCTGGTTTTACAAAGGCATTCCACACTGTGCTTAAGTTTAATTGTGCCAATATGTTCATCAAAATTCGTTTTCCGTAAAGTTTTTTTTTATGTTGTAGATAATGTTTGAAGCAAGGACGTCATTTTGGGTGGAAAATACGCAAGCTCAATATTTTGCAGCTTATCTTTTACCTCCTTAGGATGTGCAGTGCAGTTATAAATAACAAGTAAAAACAAGCTCTAAAACCACTTCGTTAAAATGCCAGTTTTCATGCAGGCTTTTTTGTTGAACTGATAATCCACATCTAGAGATCTTACTCCTTTAAAATATCTAGGATTTTTCTATCAGAAGCAGTGTCAGTTTCTCCAAACCGGTCATATTTGCCTGCTACCGGTCATATTTCAAAATCTTCGTGACACAATGAATCAGCGAACTCTTTGGCTTTTTGCATCATTAATGGCCTTGATATAGGAAGAGCATTGGTTCATCAATATCCTCAAAAAGGCAGGCTCGAAGCCTTTTGCGTTTAGTGCTCAATTGCTCGGGTTCTACATTTTTAGAATCTCTAATTTGTTTTTTAAAATATTTGATAACGTGGTAGGAAGAATTCCAAACCGTTTAGCTACATCTTTTTTTACTCCTTCTTCAAATTTATTGATAATTATTAATTTTTGTTCAAGAGAAACGGTGCTGCGCTGCGTCATTATCGATTCACTGAACCGGCAACTGATGCCAAAGTTGTTATTGATGTGACTTAATTATTTTTTTGTTTTGATTTTCCTCATTTGGGAATCCCCTAATTATATGTGACTTCATTTTCGGTACACAGAGCTGTTAGCGTGCGTAACAGAAAATTGTTTGAACAATTCATTATAAGGAGACAAAAACGCATATGAGTCAATTTTACACCTGCAAAATTGTTTCATTCTATAGAAAACTTCACTGTATAGAAATTCATTATAAGCAGATCAAAGTACAAGAAAATGGAAAGCAAAAAGCTGTGTTTTTGAAATCAATTCATTATAGGGAGGCCTTCATTGTATAGAAGTTAACTAGAGAGAAGTTCGACTGTACTCATTAAAATAGGGGGGAACAAGTGATTGAACACATTATTATTCCAAAGTTGTGTTTTGAAAAACATAGACTGTTAATGGCTTCGTCTGACAATCGCGTATAAATGGGAAAGTTATAAATACTATTGTCGCATCTCGCATATTAATTGAAACACTGGTGTGAATTGGTTTGTGATTCTGCGTAACAGTATGGTCGTTTTAGCTTGTTGCTATGGTATGTAGTGTGCGACACCGTTACAGTTTGGTGTTTCCAGGGATTAATCCACACTAATTTGAGAGAAGTTCCCCGTCTGTTTCGTCAGGGGATATTAAGGGAAATAAATAAGAATCGCTCTGGTAAAAGCTGCAAGCGGATCAGAAAGTCTTAAGGGCCCGAATAGTAAATGGATCAGTTCTTCGATATACCCCACAAAACACAGTTTAACGGCGCACAGTGGTTGGAAAATGAAAAATGTTGGAAATAACTTTTTACTCCTGTTCGTTAAAAAAAAACCTAAATTTGTCCATTGATCTGAATGAGCACGGCTAATGAAAATTGGTTTATCATTCCTATCTAGCGATGTTTTAAAGAAAAATAATGTCACCGCTGCATTGGTTTCTCGACGAACATGTGCCGTAGTACACAGTTGGCTATAGCCATTATCGGGTCAGTGTACTCCAAATGACGACGAAGACCACTAGTCTCACGCTTATTTCTGCCACGACTTCTTTTTAATAAACGCACAGTTTGGGCTACCAATCGATTCATTACTTTCCACGGAGATATGATTCTTAATTTCTGTCAAGATTTCACTGACAAAAAACAGAGGATTCAAAAGACCCAACTAGATGGACCACCCGATATACCATTTTCTTTTAATTTTTTTACTTCTACGTCGTTTAAAAGAACTCTGTGTAATTTATAAATATATATGTTGTGTAAAAGCGTGCGGCAATACGAGCATGTGCTACATTCATATCTTCAGAGCCGTTTTAAAAAGTCATCCGTTGTCTTTGCATTTTATTTAACAAATTTCCACTTTATTTAATAATTCGCACAAACAATCGTATAAATTTCCCTTTTTTATGGTTTGGTTACCAACAAAGGACCACATGCTCCATGGCCCCATTTAAGACTTTCGCATGTACTTGTGAATGAGGAAGTAAATGTACAAACAATTACACAAACATCAGCCGATGTGAGATGTTCTCTTTGAGGGTAAAACGAGAGTGCAAGAGAGAGACAGAGTGCAAGTGGATGTGTTGTGTTGCATGCCAAAGAAAGAACGAATGAATAAATACAGGCATGCGGAAAGGAATGAATTCATGAAACGAAAATTTAATAATAAAAGTAAAAATTGTCTTATGATGACATTGTATGAGTATATACTTAAATACACACACACACACATCATATATCATCATTATTATCGTCATACACATATGAGACAGGCTGGAAGTTCACACTCTTTCGGGCATACATCCTCACATACACCCATGCTGAGGCAGCGACAAAAGGCTTCGTTGTGTGTCACTGTAAAGAATGAAACCAAATGTAGCAGAATGTACGACTGTGCCAGTGTCGTTCGGTATGGTATGTGACTGTGTATGTATTTCGTTCACATGTAAACATGAGAATATGGCAATTGTGTATATGTGTGTGTTGTGTATGAAAATTATTTATTTGCCAAAAGGCAGCCACAAGGAAAATTAAATAAAAATCAAAAGTGTTGCAAATGTTGTAGACAATAGCAACAGCAGAACAGCGACAGGCAACACTGACAACAGCATCGTCATTGTCGTCATCATCGTCATTGGCAGGCGGACCAACTGACAGACAGTAACAACAACAGCAACACCAAAGACTCACGAACAACACAAATTACACCGACATTACGAACAATAAGAATGGCAACAACATAAATGCAACAAAGGATCGCACAACAGAACCGCATTGGCACACTGTGACAGTGAACCGTACCAGTCTCGTGTAGAGACACCGAATCGTACCAGACCTGAAATACTGAGCATCACCAACACCAATCGACATTGCAGCCGCTGTGTAACACCTAGGAAGTAATAGAGAAATATTAAAAGCCAGCTAAATTGCATTTTATACACGTTCCACCACGCATTCATACATCACCTGGCCCTGTCCAATAATGACAATCCCCCGATCGATTATTTCGCACAGTTAAAATTCGATCTAATGGATCGTTCTAATAAAAGATAGTTGCATCGCCCATATTATTGCTGTCTGCTAGAACTATTACTAGGATTACATACTGAGTAATAAATGTATTAGCTGTACCTCAATGTAACATTTCTAGCGGGGGTTACCAAAAAACGGGGCCACCAGATCGAGACTGTTCGTACCTAGGGCCAAAACTGATTATTACAGTTATCTTCCATTTAGTATAAGAAATTATTCATAAATCGTATCAATTGATTGAAAACACTAGTCAACAGTCAAAATGTACTCGGGATGCGATAATTTTTTCTGTGTAGATAACCTTGACATGAGCTCGAAAAACGCAATAAAAAAATTTTTTTTCGTTTGGTTTTTGTTTTATTTTTTTTTTTTTAAATTTTAAAAAAAAATTTTTGATTAATTTGTTTCGTCCGGCATAACTCGGGAACCACTAGCCCGATTTAATTGAATTAAATTTTAAAAAATTTAAAATTACAATTCCCTTAATATATTGTTTTCCTATACAAGCAACAGTTTCCAAGTTAAAAATGAATATATAAAGGAAAAAACTTATTTTTTGCCTAAAGATTTAATTAATTTTTTTTAAAAAATCCATAAAAAATCCAAAATGAAAAAAAATGTCAAATCTTATTACTTTTACGTAAAGTCACCTATGAGCAAAATGAGACAAAGATCATGAAAATCGATGCACGCGTTTCGCTTTTATTCGCAATTGAGTAAAGGTATGAATTTCAATTTTTTTAAAATTTAATTCAATTAAATCGGGCTAGTGGTTCCCGAGTTATGCCGGACGAAACAAATTAACCAAAAATTTTTTTTTAAAACTTAAAAAAAAAAAAGTAAAACAAAAACCAAACGAAAAAAAAATTTTTTATTGCGTTTTTCGAGCTCATGTCAAGGTTATCTACACAGAAAAAATTATCGCATCCGGAGTACATGAAATTTTTTTCATTTTGTTGAGTAGTGAAATGTAAGGGAAAATGTGTTTTTGAAAGCGTATAGGGTAAAGTATTTTTGTATAATTTTTACAGATTTTTTTGAATGGTTTCCAGGTGGCCCGTATCGAAATTTCAAGCACAAGTTGGTTTAGGAAAAGTCTTCGAGTCTTCAATTAAACGAAAACTATTGGAGCTATATTTGATCTATTATTGATTTTACTCTTGGCTTGACCAATGTACGGGCTTACCTTTTACTTGCAAAGAGGATAAGACTACGGCCTGCCTTTGATAAATATTGACTGTGAAGCATACAAGAAGTAGACTGCAATACACTTGTTCAATTTCAATACATTCGACTTTCTGTAATATTCGTTTGTAACAGTGATGGAATTTATTGTACTTAAAATTGTACCAATCAGATAATGATTCTAATAACAAAATTCGAAGTAAAATTAACATGCTTCTCAATTTTTATTCGTCAAACATGCTGTAACACAAAGGTATGAGCACGTTGCACTGAGCAATATTTGCCTTCATCAAAATTCTTGGGTTTGGCCATCACATCATAATGAGCCTTTTTATACAAAAACTTAACACCGCAAAATCCATCACCATTTAATACTCTGAACCCAGAGTAAAATATACAAAAAGGGGACTGAATGTATGACGAAACCCTTAATTACACCACGTTTTCCGTCACTGATTCGTCCATTTTATTCTTTCTCGTAATACATTATCTCTCTCCCCAACCTCCAGTTGTATCGGTGTGCGTGTGTCTCGATGTTAATGTTATTGTGTTTAATTGCAAAAATCAAGTGAATTGTAAAATTATTAAAAATTGCAACTGTTGTTCATATAAATGTCATTAACTGTGTATAAACGGAAAAGCGCAGCGCAAAAAAGAAACGACAACAACCTGAACAAATAATTGGGTTTCATTTGCAATGAATCGCAAATTTCGCTCAAAAAAAAAAAAAAAAAAAAATGCCTGCATAAACAAACCATTAAAAAGCAAATCAACTTTTAAACACAAATGCAACTATCGTCCTGAATGACAAACATTGTTTAAACCACCCCCATTTTGAAAATTAATGATAATTGTTGCAAACATTGACGTACATCAAAGGAAAACGGCAATGCATTGCAAGGTGTGCAATTTCTCATTAAAAATGATAATAAATCGGACATGGGACAGCACATGTGTGAAACAAACATGGACTGTTTAATTAAATCCACGAAGGGGCCAAAACGTTTCAATTCCGTTGTAGTTAATCAGCGGGAAATTAGCAACGCCTTTTTTTGGAAACTACCTTTCAGATCCAAAACACATTGCATAGTGCAACACAAAATGTTTGCTGGTGATTGGTGAATCGATTTTCAATAAAGCGAATACCCTAATTTTTGTTTTTTTTTTGAAAAAGTAATATATTGAGACTTTTGTTAAGCCAATATATACAGATTTTAGAGTTCAGGGTCTCCATACGATATCCATTCCTATTTCAGTTGTATTCATTTATACAGCATTACAAACATCTGCACGAGGTCATAATGTCACTTTGGGTTACTCAATATCAATGTCACTTTCCATAACACATCTTTGTTTACCAACTCATAAATTGATGAAAATTTAAAAATTAATGTTTGCTATTTTTAGTATATATTCTGTGAACATTGTCAAAGCATCACTCTTGGTGATTTTCAGTAACAAGTTCTGAGAACAATAATTTGAATATAAAGTATGTTATTGATGTTTTCATTACTTTTGCAAAGACTGTTGTATATTAAAATGTAACTTTTACTTAAACTGCTAGAGAAAAAGTGGACTTCCTTACTTTAAAGAAGGCAATGGCAATGGAAGACAACTATGTCAGTAGCAGCAACCGTAACCGTAACCACAAACTTTAATGCCAAAAGTCATTTATTATTAATATGAGTCGTTTATTGGAATATGCAGCTCAAGGAGTGAAATAGAACCACATTCATATCCATACTTGTACACTGAACGCAAATGTCCAATAAGAATATTCTATTCTATATGGTATTCTAATAACATGTGGATATTTATTTAATTACAATACAAAGAAAATGTATATTCTAATTTTTGGGTCCAAGGGTAAACCGGGTAACACAGACCATATGGCTAGATTTTTGCAGCGACAGACCAAAGCCTCTGGTGGGAATCGAACCCACAACCACCACGCTGATAGGCAAGCACGCTACCAACTCGCCTACCGGGCGCCTCATGTGTAGGTTTTTTTCACAACAATATTATTTTTCTTAACGAAACTTTTTTTTTTGTAAAATTTTTTGCAGTGTACCAAACCAATGTATTTGAAGCTACTCACCAGTTCAGCAGAACAGCAACCCAGACTCGAGCACTCATCTGTGGGTACACCACCAATACGTGCACAATATTCACATAACCACGTACTCGTACATAAAGGAAAATGAATTGTTTCCACAAAAATATATTTTATACTCGTTTAACACATATTTTACACCTTTTGTGGGTATGCTCGTGTATGTAAACAAGTAAATGTAATTTGTCTTTAGTCGGGGGTCGGCGGTTGAGGGTCTGAAATTACAGTGTTATAGATTTTTCTAAAAACACTCCAAGTATGACTACAGACAGTGGCTGGAAACTGTGAATCTTCGGTAAAAAAAAGGAGAAGTCAAATAATCTCATATGATTCTATTATTGTCTTAACTTGATTATCGACGATCGATTAGATGTCATTGAACGCTTTTTTGGCTGTATTCATTCACCCGACATGGCCCAGCATGCGGTATATAGCTCAGACAGCTGACGGTCCGTTCGATGCCTATACTCCTAGTTAACACAGATCGGGCTATAGATTTTTATCTCAAATACACCCCGTACATCTTCATCTGCTCTCACAAGTATACATGTTTCGGCGCCATAAAGAAGCACAGGTAGAATAAAAGAGGGTTTCTTCATTTTATTTTGACGCTGACATTATTAGCTCCATTGATCTCGCAGCCGAGGTATATAAATTCGTCCACTTGTATACTGGTCACCTTTATTTCGTCGCAAGGTTTGCCTGGCAGTGGCAAGCATACATTTCGTCTTGTCCTCCCTTACCATAAGACCCATCTTTATTCTGGAAAAAGCGCCACTTACATCTCGCTATCTTTCACACACTGTCAATGTCGTCAGCATATGCGAGGAGGATGTGTTCACTGTGCCTATTTGATTAACTTCTGATATTTCCAAAATCTTCTCTATACACCAGGATATTAAAGAAGTTACCCAATAAGCTGTCGCCCTGTCTGAGATCTCTGGTGGAAAACAATGTCTCGTAGAGGTTGCTCACTATTTTTACTGACATACGCAGACATGGTTTCAAATAGTTGGTCTCTTATCGGAGTATCGCAGGCGGATTTATAGTCGATAAAAAGGGGTTATGTATCGCTTTGCTCTTCAGGGGTCTTTTCTAGGATTTGGGTAAACAATTTCTTCTTCGGCGGTCACAGAGTTGTGTACGTGTTGGCATTGTCCGCTGGTGGAGCAGATGAGATAACTTCGTAGAGTAGGCTAGAGCTGTCGGCTGAGATTGCAGCCTTTCTACGTGTAGCTTTCGTTTGGTGCTCAATTTTTTGACTCATTGGGCCTCATGCATAAAACGTGAGCTTGAGCTCGGACTCGATTTTTTGAGTAAAAGGTGCTTGTCGTATGCATAATAAAATTTGATGTATTTGCTTTTACTCACTACTCATGTTTGATCTCTTCTTGCTCAGTTTGAACTTAGAAGTTGAAGTTAGATGAGATTGTTCTCATTTTCATATGCATAAAAACAAGCTCTTGCTTACATTTGTGAGCTCTTGCTTAAATTTTGTGGAGCATGCCTTTTAGTTTAGTCGCGTACACTAAAAAGGAATCATGGCTGAATATTTTGTACCACAAATAAATAAAAAATTTTATCAACAGCGTAAGACAAATTTAGCAAGTGAGGATAAAAAATTATACAGGTTTGTAATCTTAATTATTATTATTTTTTATATAATTAATAATGAAATGATAAATACATAGATTTGATGGCAGTAGCATTTGCTGGTTAGCGAATTATTTTTTTGAGGATTCAGAAGAAATCAAATCAGATTCCCAGTTTTTTAAAATAATTTTATTATTGCCTGTTTTATTCAAGTCTATTTTATTTTTTATGCGACATTTTATGTTAGCTATTTTTTTTATTATATTTTTTCCCGTTATTTCTATTCCAAATGTTTGCTTAATTTCTTTGACACATGTTTCTATTGTTTCTTTTTTCTTATTTTTAATGCTTGGTAACTGACTTTTTTCAAGTAAATATTTATGTTCTTTCATTTTTTGTGCTAAAAATTTAGATATATGGTCAGTTTCTATTTTATTATTATTGTTTGCTTCTACTTCTACTTCACTTCCACTTGACGACATGTTTGCACTTCAATAACAATTAGACGTTTGATCTCAATTTGCTCAAGTAATTGCAATTGGTTTGAACTCATTTTTATGCATACGAAATTGAGCAAAAGCTGTTGCTGTTCGATCTAACTCAACTTACGAGCACTTGCTTACTTGACTCAACTCATCGCTTTTACTCGTTTTTATGCATGAGACCCAATGTTTTTGTCATACCTACATAATATAAAATATGCCTCTATAAATTAACCATACCATGTTGAATACATATGCCTGTCAGTTCATCCTACCCAAGTCTGTTAAAATATGAAATGCCAATTTTTAATTGAATACGGAAATACTCGTATCTACATAGATCTATGAATACTCACTTCAATAGGTAAGACCTAGAAACAAAACATATAAGACTTGAGAGCTTTAATGGTTCATTTTGTCCAAGTCCTTTTTAAGTTACCATAAGTATAACCAAACATTTTCCTCCATTTTGAATTTAAATACGTTTACATGTTAAGTTTCAGCTGACTGTGAATACTATGCAACAACTATCTTTAATTTTAGTGTAAAGTATATCTACAAAATGTGTACAGAACCTTACACAAGCGTTTCGTTTTACAGATGGCGGAAGCAACACCCATACACAGGTAGAACTAAACGGAAATATATGCATACTTTTAGGAGACAAATAACGAAATGCAATAATGGTTTTTGCTTTCCACAAAATCTCATTCACCATAGTTACGGTTTGTGAATCTGCGCAGGTGTACTCACAAATATAATTTATTTGACTGATGTTTATTTAGAACAAATCATAAAAATTCGTAGACCGTATTGCATGTATCCTTAGAGTATGAATTCAGATGCATTATCACATACAAGTGAATGAAATCTGAATATATCCGAAAAGCAAGTATACTATTGTACACTTGAAACTATCAGACACTGGAACACAAATTACGCAAAACATGTTGAAATCTATTTTTAAATTATTGAAATATAATTTTTTTTTAGTAAATTTTTAGGAAATTTTTAGTAAATTTAAATGATGTTTGTTAAATTTCAATAGGGGTTCTCCATGGTCAGTACAAAAAAAAATACGAAAATGATTTTGCATTGACTGCAGTTCTCTACACGAGGGCACAATATGTGACTATGGCTCTGGTGATTGGCCTGACTTTCGAATGTCTTCCACCAAACACACGGAGTACTCGATTTAAAATATACCTATTCAAATGACCATTTTTTTTTCTGTGTGCAATTTTTTTCAAATTACGAAATGTTTGGAAATAATCAAAATTCAATCCATTCTGTGTGAAATTATTTTCAAATTACGAAATATTTAGAAATAATCAAAATTCCATCCTTTTGTCTTGACGATTACCTTCGAACGGTTAAAAACAGAGTTCCATACTGCACGAATATGATCTGGCGAATTTTTGGCCTATTCCCGAACAATGGCTATGCATACTGACATATTTTTAATGCTCTGCATAATGACCAAGATGGAATAGTCCATCGGATTTGTATCGGGTAAATTCAAAAGCCATTGTGCCGACGAAATGAAATGTGGAACCTGGTTTTTAAGAATTCTTGATATACACGAGCCGAGTATTGTTGAAACGACCAACATGTTTGCATCCCCATGGCTATAAATCACCTTCAAAAACATTTTAAAAGTCAAAATTACTTTGACACTGTAACGTACAAATACCAGTGAATAAATAAATTATTTTGTTTGTGTTTTTCTATTCTATTATAACAATAGATTGTCCCTGTCGGTGGCATAGTTTAGGGCATTTCATCGAGGAGTAGGACTGAGGGAGCCATTGAAAGAGCTAGCAAGCAGTCGGAGGGGGGTTCGGGTCCTTTCCTCGATTTGGACTTTCGTTGGTACGGCATAAAAATATTATTTGTATAGACTCCCGGTTTATTTAATAGATGAGTGGTGGACTGGACTCTCTGAATACATCTGAAATAAAGCCCCATTCAAAGAGAAAGTTGTAATGCAATTTGGTATACTCCCAGTATATAGCCTTACAGATCCCGAGATGGTTTGGGAATCTGAAGCCTCTTTACCCTCCCTACCTGTGGTTCTAATGGCGACATAATAAGTTATAGAACCCCTGAACGTAACAATGACCGCAAGATTACTCTATCTCCTCTCCAACGCGGCGGTAGAAGGAAACACACATATAATTCTATTCACAATCCATACTAATAGAGGTGATTAAATTTATTAAAGATATCCCAAAAAAAATCCTTAGAATACAATTCAATACCTGGTTAAGAATCTTAATGAGAACAGGCTAAAAGTATACACTAGTTTCATAGTTATAAAATTCATTGCCATATTAGGTGGAAACTAATGTCTGGTAAAATTTAGCCCTAAACCTACAACACTATTATTAAAGTCTAAAAGTTCAATGATCAATAATTAGATACTATAACTATTTCCCTAGTTTGTCTATTTTCCGCCATGGCACGCAAAGTCAAGTATACTGCTGTTTTTAAAAGTAGCGTATCGATTGCAACGATCACTTTCCAAGTATGTATTTTTGGTTCTATTTTTAATATGTTTCGCTGTTAATTTGGTTAGCAGTATTTCTCTTGATTTCAATAACTTTGCTCTCCATGTCGCAAACAAGACAATCCACACAACACTTCATATATATTAACCTTGTTTTATTTTTCTTTTGTTTTGGTACTCACTCATTTATTCCATCGATGCTTGAAGAGGGCCCTTTTCTCACTCGATGACGTAGAACAAAGGTATTAGGTAGCTCCAATCAATTTTGGCCTGGATAATTAAATTATATGAAATCGTGTATGTGGTATTATGCTACTTAGATCTACCGAATGACGTCTATACCTCTTCAGACGTTTATATCATTGACACTTATTTCTTTGGTGAAATATTTAATTCACTACGTCTGAAAAGGCATATTGGCACTTATTGTCTTAACGAATAATACATTTTTTTTTTTTTTTTTTTTAATCTACACTACCGTTTGTGTAATTCCACTTTGATAGAGTGCTTACTCCAATAACTTTTAAATGCCGGCACGTGGGCAGGGGGAACATGAAATTTTTAGGGTATCAGCACCTCATCCGATATTTTCAATATCACTTCGGTTTGTTAAAATATAATCACTCCGTCGTAAGCCACTTTATCCGAGAGGAACTGGTGTTGATTCCTGGCTAATTTTACACGTTATTTATTCTTTCGATCGGTGGATTTCTTCATAAAATTATTAAAATTATTTAATTATCACCACTCGTGTTTTTCGTTCCGATCAAAGTACCGTCTTAATTGTTGTAGTTTGTCTTTTTTTTTTCTTTCTTTCTTCCTTCGTGAGTGCTGGTTTTTTCAACATCTATGCTCTGTGTAGATCATTACAAAAACAGATCAAACTAGGGAGAGAAACTACGGTAGCAAAACCAGGTTTTAGTCTTCCCTTTGTCTGATGGTGTGATTCCAATTAACTTCGGAAGAATAGGGTACACAATCAGGCCTTTACAATTCGGTTCGATAAAGAAATATTTACGAGTATACTCCTAGGATAAGATTATGATATTAGAGTGGTTTTTATCCCCGATTCATTTGTAACCATTTTTACCTGGGATCCAGTACAGACACTATAGTATCCCATTTAGGATACCGGATGGATCTCTAACAGGCTTTATTCATCGAGGTGATATTAGTCAATATAAATAATAAATTGATTTCGCTGGTACAGGTTATCTGTTTAATAAATTTTTGGACAAAGAAATGGTAATTATACCAATCTTAAAAAAAATTAAACCTCTGTGAGAATATGTACTTACTCTAGTTTCTGAAGATCGAAATATTTAAGAAAACTTTAGTAAGATTTGCGAAAACTTTGCAGATTTTTTTTATCGATTTGGTTTGATGTTCTTTGCTCGGTAGATGAAACAAAAAGGAAGTTGTCGATAAAAAAAAGCGAGCGGGTAAACTCTCTTTCATTCAAAGGTGAAAAAAAAAATTACATCATATGTTACCAACCATATGAAATAAGAATAGCAGAAGGTGTGTATCTGTTGCCACATCTCTTTGATAATAAGATGGAATGTACAGTACTTTTAGTTTTAAATTAAATGTACATGCTACTTAGATGGAAACTACTTTACAATCAGGTGGGCAACGTAAGGCTTTTGGGGGAAATTTTTAAAATGATGAAATACATTATAAGAAACAAACGGCCATTACAAACCGGATTATTCTTTATCAATGATAAAAAGAATTATCAGGAAACCGGACGTTTACTGACGAATGTCCTTGGCATGATAGGTTCCGTCTAATTTTCCTTGCATATCCTCTAGGATATAGTAGTTACTACCCAGTTTCTCACGAATTCTTGCCTTTATAAAAATTGGAGATAGTTTAGCATTGAATTTCTTTTCTGCCGAACTCTGAGCAAAGTTGCGCCGAAAAACCTCTTGACCTTCTTGAAAAATTTTGGGTCTGGTTCTAAGGTTGTACTGGTGTTGATTTTTGTCATATGCTTCCCTTATGCACTTCCGTATATCCCAACGATTTAATTGTAACCGATCATCTCTATGCATGGTGGTGGATGGTTCATCTGCTAGACCTAATTTGTTTAATAACGTGTAAGAAGAAGCATGTGTGATCATATTGAACCCAAATACAGCATGGTAGGGCGAAGTGTTGATGGTCTGATGATAGGAGTTACGTAAGGCACAACTAATTGCACTTATATTCTCATCCCAACTTCTGTGATCTTTCTTTAAATATGCCCTTATGCCTGCGATCAAAGATCGATTTACGCGTTCGGAAGCATTCGATTGCGGGGAGTATACTGCTGTGTAGGTATGCTGTATACCATAAGCAGTTAATAACGCATTAAAATCATTTGAGCGAAATTGGCTTCCATTATCACTTACAACAGTCTCGGGTACACCATAAATGTGGAAAATTTGATTTTCTAGAAACTTCAGTATATTTTTAGCAGTAAATGTGCGGAGTGGGCAAAGCCAATGGAACTTGGTGAAGTGGTCTAGAACGATCAGTAGACCTATATAACCAGATCGACTTCTGGGGTAAGGTCCGAGAATATCGACGTAAAGTCGCTGAAAAGGTCGAAGAGTTATAACTTGTTTTCCCATGGGGGGTTTCATGACACAATTTGGTGCTTTTGTGGTCTTGCATATCTCACATTCCCTTACGTAATTTCTGACGTCTCTCACTATACCTGGCCAGAAGAAATGTCTACGTAGCAGTTCCAAAGTCTTAGTCATACCACCATGAGCTCGAACGGGATCATCATGGGCCCTTGCAATAACATCCTTTCGTAGTCTATACGGTACCCAAAGCTTCCAAGAGCGATTTTCCTGATCTTCTTCTCCGGTATAATGTTCTACTCGGTAATAGATGTAATCGTCTACGATTTTTATATCCGGATATTTGGTTTGTTCTAACCGAATTTTTGACTTCAGCTGCTGATAATCGAAATCATGAAAAAACGGAGAAAGCAAGTCTATCTCTGGTTTGGAGACTTCTAAAGCAGCGATGTCATCCATTGGAATTCTAGACAGTGCGTCCGGAACTACGTTATCCTTCCCTTTTCTATGGGTAATAGTAAATTGGTAAGCCTGTAGCTTAAAGACCCACCTGGCCAATCTGCCACTAAGGTCAGGTTGTTTTAAAAGCCACACCAGGCTGGAGTGATCGGTGATCACTTCAAACTCCTGCATTTCAATATAGCACCGAAATTTCTTAATCGCCTCGATTGCAGCAAGACACTCTCTCTCTGTGACGCTGTAATTACGTTGAGCGGTATTTAATTTTCGGCTCATATAAGCGATGGGTCTTTCCTGGCCTTTGTCATCAAGTTGCACCAAAACCGCGCCAATACCGTAATCACTTGCGTCACAATGTAAAAAGAATTTCTTGCTGAAATCAGGGTTTGCCAAAACCGGTGCGGACGTCAGCAAGTCCTTTATCTTCTCAAAAGCCTCATGGGATTCCGCTGTCCAGCAGAATTTATTTTTAGTAGAAAGAATATTAGTAATAGGAGTGACTACAGTAGCGAAGTTATCAATGAATCGGCGGTACCATCCCGCTAATCCTAGGAATCCTCGAACCTGCTTTAGATTCTTGGGTACCGGCCAGTTCTTTATAGCGGAAACTTTTTCTGGATCCGTCGAAATTCCACCATTACCTATTACGTATCCTAAGTAATTTACCTTAACTACACAGGACTGAGGGAGCCATTGAAAGAGCTAGCAAGCAGTCGGAGGGGGGTTCGGGTCCTTTCCTCGATTTGGACTTTCGTTGGTACGGCATAAAAATATTATTTGTATAGACTCCCGGTTTATTTAATAGATGAGTGGTGGACTGGACTCTCTGAATACATCTGAAATAAAGCCCCATTCAAAGAGAAAGTTGTAATGCAATTTGGTATACTCCCAGTATATAGCCTTACAGATCCCGAGATGGTTTGGGAATCTGAAGCCTCTTTACCCTCCCTACCTGTGGTTCTAATGGCGACATAATAAGTTATAGAACCCCTGAACGTAACAATGACCGCAAGATTACTCTATCTCCTCTCCAACGCGGCGGTAGAAGGAAACACACATATAATTCTATTCACAATCCATACTAATAGAGGTGATTAAATTTATTAAAGATATCCCAAAAAAAATCCTTAGAATACAATTCAATACCTGGTTAAGAATCTTAATGAGAACAGGCTAAAAGTATACACTAGTTTCATAGTTATAAAATTCATTGCCATATTAGGTGGAAACTAATGTCTGGTAAAATTTAGCCCTAAACCTACAACACTATTATTAAAGTCTAAAAGTTCAATGATCAATAATTAGATACTATAACTATTTCCCTAGTTTGTCTATTTTCCGCCATGGCACGCAAAGTCAAGTATACTGCTGTTTTTAAAAGTAGCGTATCGATTGCAACGATCACTTTCCAAGTATGTATTTTTGGTTCTATTTTTAATATGTTTCGCTGTTAATTTGGTTAGCAGTATTTCTCTTGATTTCAATAACTTTGCTCTCCATGTCGCAAACAAGACAATCCACACAACACTTCATATATATTAACCTTGTTTTATTTTTCTTTTGTTTTGGTACTCACTCATTTATTCCATCGATGCTTGAAGAGGGCCCTTTTCTCACTCGATGACGTAGAACAAAGGTATTAGGTAGCTCCAATCAATTTTGGCCTGGATAATTAAATTATATGAAATCGTGTATGTGGTATTATGCTACTTAGATCTACCGAATGACGTCTATACCTCTTCAGACGTTTATATCATTGACACTTATTTCTTTGGTGAAATATTTAATTCACTACGTCTGAAAAGGCATATTGGCACTTATTGTCTTAACGAATAATACATTTTTTTTTTTTTTTTTTTTAATCTACACTACCGTTTGTGTAATTCCACTTTGATAGAGTGCTTACTCCAATAACTTTTAAATGCCGGCACGTGGGCAGGGGGAACATGAAATTTTTAGGGTATCAGCACCTCATCCGATATTTTCAATATCACTTCGGTTTGTTAAAATATAATCACTCCGTCGTAAGCCACTTTATCCGAGAGGAACTGGTGTTGATTCCTGGCTAATTTTACACGTTATTTATTCTTTCGATCGGTGGATTTCTTCATAAAATTATTAAAATTATTTAATTATCACCACTCGTGTTTTTCGTTCCGATCAAAGTACCGTCTTAATTGTTGTAGTTTGTCTTTTTTTTTTCTTTCTTTCTTCCTTCGTGAGTGCTGGTTTTTTCAACATCTATGCTCTGTGTAGATCATTACAAAAACAGATCAAACTAGGGAGAGAAACTACGGTAGCAAAACCAGGTTTTAGTCTTCCCTTTGTCTGATGGTGTGATTCCAATTAACTTCGGAAGAATAGGGTACACAATCAGGCCTTTACAATTCGGTTCGATAAAGAAATATTTACGAGTATACTCCTAGGATAAGATTATGATATTAGAGTGGTTTTTATCCCCGATTCATTTGTAACCATTTTTACCTGGGATCCAGTACAGACACTATAGTATCCCATTTAGGATACCGGATGGATCTCTAACAGGCTTTATTCATCGAGGTGATATTAGTCAATATAAATAATAAATTGATTTCGCTGGTACAGGTTATCTGTTTAATAAATTTTTGGACAAAGAAATGGTAATTATACCAATCTTAAAAAAAATTAAACCTCTGTGAGAATATGTACTTACTCTAGTTTCTGAAGATCGAAATATTTAAGAAAACTTTAGTAAGATTTGCGAAAACTTTGCAGATTTTTTTTATCGATTTGGTTTGATGTTCTTTGCTCGGTAGATGAAACAAAAAGGAAGTTGTCGATAAAAAAAAGCGAGCGGGTAAACTCTCTTTCATTCAAAGGTGAAAAAAAAAATTACATCATATGTTACCAACCATATGAAATAAGAATAGCAGAAGGTGTGTATCTGTTGCCACATCTCTTTGATAATAAGATGGAATGTACAGTACTTTTAGTTTTAAATTAAATGTACATGCTACTTAGATGGAAACTACTTTACAATCAGGTGGGCAACGTAAGGCTTTTGGGGGAAATTTTTAAAATGATGAAATACATTATAAGAAACAAACGGCCATTACAAACCGGATTATTCTTTATCAATGATAAAAAGAATTATCAGGAAACCGGACGTTTACTGACGAATGTCCTTGGCATGATAGGTTCCGTCTAATTTTCCTTGCATATCCTCTAGGATATAGTAGTTACTACCCAGTTTCTCACGAATTCTTGCCTTTATAAAAATTGGAGATAGTTTAGCATTGAATTTCTTTTCTGCCGAACTCTGAGCAAAGTTGCGCCGAAAAACCTCTTGACCTTCTTGAAAAATTTTGGGTCTGGTTCTAAGGTTGTACTGGTGTTGATTTTTGTCATATGCTTCCCTTATGCACTTCCGTATATCCCAACGATTTAATTGTAACCGATCATCTCTATGCATGGTGGTGGATGGTTCATCTGCTAGACCTAATTTGTTTAATAACGTGTAAGAAGAAGCATGTGTGATCATATTGAACCCAAATACAGCATGGTAGGGCGAAGTGTTGATGGTCTGATGATAGGAGTTACGTAAGGCACAACTAATTGCACTTATATTCTCATCCCAACTTCTGTGATCTTTCTTTAAATATGCCCTTATGCCTGCGATCAAAGATCGATTTACGCGTTCGGAAGCATTCGATTGCGGGGAGTATACTGCTGTGTAGGTATGCTGTATACCATAAGCAGTTAATAACGCATTAAAATCATTTGAGCGAAATTGGCTTCCATTATCACTTACAACAGTCTCGGGTACACCATAAATGTGGAAAATTTGATTTTCTAGAAACTTCAGTATATTTTTAGCAGTAAATGTGCGGAGTGGGCAAAGCCAATGGAACTTGGTGAAGTGGTCTAGAACGATCAGTAGACCTATATAACCAGATCGACTTCTGGGGTAAGGTCCGAGAATATCGACGTAAAGTCGCTGAAAAGGTCGAAGAGTTATAACTTGTTTTCCCATGGGGGGTTTCATGACACAATTTGGTGCTTTTGTGGTCTTGCATATCTCACATTCCCTTACGTAATTTCTGACGTCTCTCACTATACCTGGCCAGAAGAAATGTCTACGTAGCAGTTCCAAAGTCTTAGTCATACCACCATGAGCTCGAACGGGATCATCATGGGCCCTTGCAATAACATCCTTTCGTAGTCTATACGGTACCCAAAGCTTCCAAGAGCGATTTTCCTGATCTTCTTCTCCGGTATAATGTTCTACTCGGTAATAGATGTAATCGTCTACGATTTTTATATCCGGATATTTGGTTTGTTCTAACCGAATTTTTGACTTCAGCTGCTGATAATCGAAATCATGAAAAAACGGAGAAAGCAAGTCTATCTCTGGTTTGGAGACTTCTAAAGCAGCGATGTCATCCATTGGAATTCTAGACAGTGCGTCCGGAACTACGTTATCCTTCCCTTTTCTATGGGTAATAGTAAATTGGTAAGCCTGTAGCTTAAAGACCCACCTGGCCAATCTGCCACTAAGGTCAGGTTGTTTTAAAAGCCACACCAGGCTGGAGTGATCGGTGATCACTTCAAACTCCTGCATTTCAATATAGCACCGAAATTTCTTAATCGCCTCGATTGCAGCAAGACACTCTCTCTCTGTGACGCTGTAATTACGTTGAGCGGTATTTAATTTTCGGCTCATATAAGCGATGGGTCTTTCCTGGCCTTTGTCATCAAGTTGCACCAAAACCGCGCCAATACCGTAATCACTTGCGTCACAATGTAAAAAGAATTTCTTGCTGAAATCAGGGTTTGCCAAAACCGGTGCGGACGTCAGCAAGTCCTTTATCTTCTCAAAAGCCTCATGGGATTCCGCTGTCCAGCAGAATTTATTTTTAGTAGAAAGAATATTAGTAATAGGAGTGACTACAGTAGCGAAGTTATCAATGAATCGGCGGTACCATCCCGCTAATCCTAGGAATCCTCGAACCTGCTTTAGATTCTTGGGTACCGGCCAGTTCTTTATAGCGGAAACTTTTTCTGGATCCGTCGAAATTCCACCATTACCTATTACGTATCCTAAGTAATTTACCTTAACTACACAGAATCTACTCTTTGAAATATTTAAAGTTAAGTTAGCTCGTTTGAAGGCTGTTGCAATTCTCATCAATACCTCAATATGGGACGAAAAATTCTCAGATACCACTACCAAGTCGTCGAGGTAACCAAACACACAATGCCTTAGATCTGGAGGAATGAGTTGATCCATAAGTCTGCACATCGTTTGGGGAGCCGTACACAGACCAAATGGCATCACAACAAACTGGTATAGAGGTCTACCGGGTACTGTAAAAGCAGTACAGGCTTTGGATTCCTCGTCTAGTACAATTTGCCAATAGGCATCCTTTAGGTCAAGCTTGGATATAAGACTGGCTTTAGGCAACCTAGCAAAAATACCGTCAATGTTTGGTAAAGGATACGCATCCTTTTTAGTTACGGTGTTCAATTTACGTGCATCCAAACATAAGCGTACTTTGCCAGGTTTAACCACCAATCTCATAGGGGAACTCCATGGCGAATTTGATGGTTCAATAACGCCAAGTTTCAGCATACGGTCAATTTCCTGATACATCAACTTTTCGACAGCCGGCGAGACTGGATAAAACCTCTGTTTGATGGGGGTGGCATTGCACACGTCGATATGATGGGAAATAAGACTCGTTCGGCCTAGACCATTTGTTTCAAAATTTGGAAACATACCAATTACTACCTGCAACTGAGAGCGTTCCATTGTGGTTAAAGGGAAAAAGGCTTCGTTAACTTCTAAACTAGAATTTGTCTCGGATACGGTCGGGAAAACGGGTTTCTCCTGTGGAAAAGCTGATTCAACTGGACATTGATGATCTAGGTGTGAGTCAAACATATCTACAGCGCTTATAATATCTGGAACCAGGTCAAAAGCCTTCCAAAAATCAACTCCCAGAATTAGTCTGGATAATATTGCAGGTATAACGAATAGTTTGATTCCTCGTACTTGATCTTTAAAACGAATATCAACCTGAAGCCAACCTAATACTGATTGTGATTTACCGTCTGCAGTCTTTACAAAGGATCTGCATTTTACAAAGTTGTCATATTTGTTAAATTCCTTGGTAGCTAAGTCCGAACCAATACAACTGATATTGGCTCCGGTATCCAATAAGCCATATTCTGTGAAATCTAGAAATGAAACTTTCGCATAATAGCGCTTATCAGAGGGATTTGAAAGTATTGCAGATATAAGATATTTCTTCCCTAGCTTCCGTAATTTGAAATATTTTCTAAGACGTGTTGTTGAACGTTTCGGCTGCGTCGATGTACAGGCGGCTATAGAAGGTGTGTTAAATATTTCCTTTCTTTTTTGTAAGTAAATTTCCCACTTTTTGTGGTAGGGGAGTGTTGGAAATATGAGACGAGTTGCTATATCAGAAGAGATAGTACTACGCGGGGCAGGATTTCTGTTGACTGAAGTAAAGTCAGAGGGTTTTCGGAGAATGATTGGAGTATTATTTTTGTTCGAATTGAACTCGGGGTTAACAGAATTTCTTGAAGAAGGATCTTGAAAGGAGGAGTCATTTATATGTTTATCTTCGAGTTTTTCCGCTATGTTATCTCTTTGGGGAGACTCGCTTGTCGAAAATTTTTAGAAAACTGCAGTTTTCGACTGGCACAATTAGGGCAATTTGGCTTATATGTATTTTTGGCCCCACAGCCGTAGCAAAAAACTTTCTTATCCCCTAAGCAATCTTCCCAACGATGACCTTGTTCATCACAATTCCAACAAGTATACTTGTTGGGGGAATATTGGATCGCGTCAATAGCCTCCTTCTTATTTACGGAGTTTTCGTTAAAATCCTCCTCAATTTCTGAAATTTCTGCTATCTGTCTTCTTGTCGCAAACGTATTTCCTAGCCTACCTGCTAAATTTCTTCTCACATGTTCGTCGTTTAAAAAGTTTTCCCTCATTTGAACTAATTTGCGTAGATGAGGTATAGAATTTATTGGAATATATAAGAGTTCTTGTCGTATTTCAGGACGTAGATTACGCGTCAAGATTTCAATTAGTTCCATATCCGACATAGGAGAGGATAACCTATCGAGTATTGCCGAGACCGAATCATAAAATGAATCAAAAGACTCACCCTGCTTCTGTTTCCTATTTCGGATTTCTTCCCTGAGATCAAACGTAGTTTTGAAATCACGATATTGATATTTAATTGCCACACAGAATTCTTCCCACACAATTGGACTGGCTTGTCGATGATACCGCCAATACCATTCTCCTGCCTTTCCTACTAAAAGAATGTTCAAGTTGCGACAGATGAGGGAAAAATCTCCATTAAACGTATCCTCCGTCAGAGTTCTTATACGATATAAAAATTCTTCTACATTTAACCCATTCGGGGAACCGTCGAATTTTAGATGCCAATTCTGAATTATGGTCGTTATTTTATCGGGTTGTATATGCATATTCGATACTGAAGCACGGTTAGAGGCATTTGAGTTATGAAGGGATTGTTGTGTAAGAGTAGGTTGTCCACTGTTACTATTCATAGGCCTGTTCCTATTATCCGGAACTTGATTGTTTTGATTTGTAACATTAGCCGGAGATGGAGATAGGGGAACTAAATTCAAACTACTTAGAATTCGCGACAAACTGTCTTCTACCATTTTATGAATTTCCCTATAATCAATAGGATTACTAGCCTGGGACGGTTGAGTATTCAGTGCGAAGGAATCTGAATGTCGTAATGGACGATTTGGGGTTAAGCCCATAGCTCCTTGAGTTTCAACAGTAAAATCCAAGAGATTACTCTGAGTTTCATATACAGGTTTCTTCGAGTTGCGAGTATTGTACCCTTTACTTAATGCACCTCGACCTTTTCCTCTGTTAATATGTTTTATTACAGGGGCAGTTTTTGGATTAATTGTGGTCACCTGCAAATCGGAAAGTTGACACGCCAACTTACATGTTGGGCATTCTGCATTAGCAGATAAAAAAGTCTCTAAGCAATTTCTATGGCCTGCATGGGAGCACTCACTAAGAATAAGGCATTCATGATCTTCGGTCATAAGTTCATTACAACAAGCACAAGCCTGAGAGTCAAGAGTACATATCTGATCCGTAGTTGGTTGAACCGAAGGTCCACCTGATGTCGAGGGATGTGTCGGTGTTCTATTCATCTTTATACATGCAAGAATTTAAAAATAAAATATATTATAATCTAATTTTGTATATGAAACAAATTTATCTTGAAAAAAATCGTTAATACATTAATGTGTTTCCTTCACCACGGTACAGAGCAATTGGAGATAGAATAAAAAGCTATATCTATGAAGTATACGGGAACAAAATTTGGATTATGGTGCCTTTAGGGAAGCTATCACAATATTAGTTTCAGAACAAACCAATCGAAACCCATTTCTTAACTTCGGATTTCCCAGTCTTAACACAGATATGAATTCGCAAACAGCTAAATCATATGATCCGGCTTTAACACTAGTATTGATACCTTAGTATCTGGAACTAAGACTATGACAACTTTTACCTTGGCTGACATAACTGATTTGAATAGACGATATTAAATTACTCTATAGGAAACATACCCATTGAACACAACGGTTAGATCACTCGATCCTTACGACCTCAAGTGTCCAAAAAAAATCCTGGAAGGTAATGCAATATATATCCTAAAGACTTCCTCAAACAAAGTTTACCCAAATCCGTCATGTGCTAAAATATGAAAGGAACTCTACAGTTTAAAACTATTTAATATATTTACGAGGCATAAAGGACCTTTGAAGTCCTTATAGGCCCCACGTTGGGCGCCATATTATATTATGTAACGTACAAATACCAGTGAATAAATAAATTATTTTGTTTGTGTTTTTCTATTCTATTATAACAATAGATTGTCCCTGTCGGTGGCATAGTTTAGGGCATTTCATCGAGGAGTAGGACTGAGGGAGCCATTGAAAGAGCTAGCAAGCAGTCGGAGGGGGGTTCGGGTCCTTTCCTCGATTTGGACTTTCGTTGGTACGGCATAAAAATATTATTTGTATAGACTCCCGGTTTATTTAATAGATGAGTGGTGGACTGGACTCTCTGAATACATCTGAAATAAAGCCCCATTCAAAGAGAAAGTTGTAATGCAATTTGGTATACTCCCAGTATATAGCCTTACAGATCCCGAGATGGTTTGGGAATCTGAAGCCTCTTTACCCTCCCTACCTGTGGTTCTAATGGCGACATAATAAGTTATAGAACCCCTGAACGTAACAATGACCGCAAGATTACTCTATCTCCTCTCCAACGCGGCGGTAGAAGGAAACACACATATAATTCTATTCACAATCCATACTAATAGAGGTGATTAAATTTATTAAAGATATCCCAAAAAAAATCCTTAGAATACAATTCAATACCTGGTTAAGAATCTTAATGAGAACAGGCTAAAAGTATACACTAGTTTCATAGTTATAAAATTCATTGCCATATTAGGTGGAAACTAATGTCTGGTAAAATTTAGCCCTAAACCTACAACACTATTATTAAAGTCTAAAAGTTCAATGATCAATAATTAGATACTATAACTATTTCCCTAGTTTGTCTATTTTCCGCCATGGCACGCAAAGTCAAGTATACTGCTGTTTTTAAAAGTAGCGTATCGATTGCAACGATCACTTTCCAAGTATGTATTTTTGGTTCTATTTTTAATATGTTTCGCTGTTAATTTGGTTAGCAGTATTTCTCTTGATTTCAATAACTTTGCTCTCCATGTCGCAAACAAGACAATCCACACAACACTTCATATATATTAACCTTGTTTTATTTTTCTTTTGTTTTGGTACTCACTCATTTATTCCATCGATGCTTGAAGAGGGCCCTTTTCTCACTCGATGACGTAGAACAAAGGTATTAGGTAGCTCCAATCAATTTTGGCCTGGATAATTAAATTATATGAAATCGTGTATGTGGTATTATGCTACTTAGATCTACCGAATGACGTCTATACCTCTTCAGACGTTTATATCATTGACACTTATTTCTTTGGTGAAATATTTAATTCACTACGTCTGAAAAGGCATATTGGCACTTATTGTCTTAACGAATAATACATTTTTTTTTTTTTTTTTTTTAATCTACACTACCGTTTGTGTAATTCCACTTTGATAGAGTGCTTACTCCAATAACTTTTAAATGCCGGCACGTGGGCAGGGGGAACATGAAATTTTTAGGGTATCAGCACCTCATCCGATATTTTCAATATCACTTCGGTTTGTTAAAATATAATCACTCCGTCGTAAGCCACTTTATCCGAGAGGAACTGGTGTTGATTCCTGGCTAATTTTACACGTTATTTATTCTTTCGATCGGTGGATTTCTTCATAAAATTATTAAAATTATTTAATTATCACCACTCGTGTTTTTCGTTCCGATCAAAGTACCGTCTTAATTGTTGTAGTTTGTCTTTTTTTTTTCTTTCTTTCTTCCTTCGTGAGTGCTGGTTTTTTCAACATCTATGCTCTGTGTAGATCATTACAAAAACAGATCAAACTAGGGAGAGAAACTACGGTAGCAAAACCAGGTTTTAGTCTTCCCTTTGTCTGATGGTGTGATTCCAATTAACTTCGGAAGAATAGGGTACACAATCAGGCCTTTACAATTCGGTTCGATAAAGAAATATTTACGAGTATACTCCTAGGATAAGATTATGATATTAGAGTGGTTTTTATCCCCGATTCATTTGTAACCATTTTTACCTGGGATCCAGTACAGACACTATAGTATCCCATTTAGGATACCGGATGGATCTCTAACAGGCTTTATTCATCGAGGTGATATTAGTCAATATAAATAATAAATTGATTTCGCTGGTACAGGTTATCTGTTTAATAAATTTTTGGACAAAGAAATGGTAATTATACCAATCTTAAAAAAAATTAAACCTCTGTGAGAATATGTACTTACTCTAGTTTCTGAAGATCGAAATATTTAAGAAAACTTTAGTAAGATTTGCGAAAACTTTGCAGATTTTTTTTATCGATTTGGTTTGATGTTCTTTGCTCGGTAGATGAAACAAAAAGGAAGTTGTCGATAAAAAAAAGCGAGCGGGTAAACTCTCTTTCATTCAAAGGTGAAAAAAAAAATTACATCATATGTTACCAACCATATGAAATAAGAATAGCAGAAGGTGTGTATCTGTTGCCACATCTCTTTGATAATAAGATGGAATGTACAGTACTTTTAGTTTTAAATTAAATGTACATGCTACTTAGATGGAAACTACTTTACAATCAGGTGGGCAACGTAAGGCTTTTGGGGGAAATTTTTAAAATGATGAAATACATTATAAGAAACAAACGGCCATTACAACACCAGGATCTAGAAAAACGATTGTCCAGCGTTTATTGGTGGTAACATCCAGTACTTGAGATGGAAAATTGTTTCAAATTTTCGTAAGTGCGATCTATTAAGGGAACACGATAATTTTGTGATCTTATGAACTTCTCAATAGAAATATTTTTGTCATCAAAGAACACAATGTTTGAGATTTCGCCAAGTTCGTGCAAGCGTAACAACTCCTTTGCTCTTTCGAGACTATTTTTTTATTTTGCTTTGGTGTAAGATAGCGTTTTGAACGGCTGTGGTAGGTAGTGCGAGCAGCTACCACACAGAACCCTGCTGAGACCATCAAATATTTTTCAGCAGCGGCTCTCATCTCGTAATAGCTGGCGACTTTAAGAATAAGCAAGTACTCTCTAAGCAATATACAACTTCTCTAGAAAGCTTTATCCGTTTGGAGTCGGCTTTAGTAGGTCAGTAGGTTCCGGTCAGTTAATTATACAAATTATAAGAGAGAAAATAAGGGGAAAGGACGAGATTTGGACTTTATATCGGAGAACGGGAAACCGAACTTTTATTCCTCCTGCCAGACCATAACACGGTTCTACACGCGGAAATCCGAGCAATTACAGAGTGTGTGTGAACTGATTTAGCGAATGAACGTAAATATTTGTACAGATAGACAAATGGCTTTTAAGGCAATAACGTCTAGAACGGTAAAATCAAGGACAGTTTTACTCTGAATATGGCACAATACCCATCATGAGAAAGCAAATACCTTGGCCCTACGCGGAAGGGACTTGCAAACAATAAACCTAGAAAATGTGAAACCTTTCTCTTGAATTAAGACGTAGCGGTGTCAGTACTTTTTCCCTAAACGAAGTTAAAAAAACTGAATTTTTATAGCTCGGATTTCTTAATTTTATCCATGATTGATTTTTTGGGATCGATTTAAGCTCATAATAGGATAGAAATATGTTCCAAATGGACTTATGTGTAGATCGCTTGGTTTAATCTAAGCCCGAATAAATACTTGATATTATCGGAAACTGGGATTGATTTAAGGAAGCATTTAGATTAAACTGATATCACAATATTCTTGTTCCATGAATAATAAATTCATAATAGTATAAGTTCGAAATGGATTTAGAGAGTACAAATAAATCAAGTATTTCATTCTTCTTATATGTATGAATTTTAGTTCTTGAATTTAAAACTATACCAGTTATTGATAAAAATTAAATCAGTGGTTTTTAAGCAATTTAACAATATATGTGCCGCCTTAGACCGCGTTGTGTGCGTAGCCTCATATTGTTCTCTCGGTTCCCCCAATTCCATTGTCATTAAAATGTTGACTATTTCCCAAACAAAATGTCGCCTTTTCATAGTCAGGCCCCAAAAATGCTGTAATGTTTTTTGGAAAGTAACATGAAAACGACTTGTGTTTAAACCTAGCACAGTAATTTGCAAATATATCAAATATTCCTCCTTTAAAATCGCTCTTTATTATCAGTTCATTTTCAAATTTAAACTCATCTAGAGTCATTTGCTTTTGCCTTTTTTTGGGTGGATGGGAGCACATATTTTCTTCATAAATCTCACTCCTATTTCGAAAGGTTTTCACTTCCGTTTTTTGTCCTTTTACGAGTAGACACTTCTCACTTTGCCCGACATGAGTCCCAAAGTCAAGAGTCATTAATGGGGGGGAAACACATCATTTACACTTTCATTTCCAAGAAGATTGAACTCACCGGGATGTGAGTGTGTGTCTATGGGATGCCATATGTGTTTGTGTTAGTGTAGGACTAGACTTTAAGGGAATCTGATGGTTGGTTCGTTTCTTCATTGTTAAAGCCTATCATTTCAAATGTTAAATTAACAAACAGTTACGTTTGTCCTCGTATCTGTTCTCTCTGTTCCCCGAATTCCATTGTCATGCGGGATTCTTGTTGCCTTGGGAGTGCTAAGGGATGCATTTTTCACTTCAGTTTCCAACATATTCCTGAGTTTTGAAAAGGGTCGTGTTAGAATTCTGTAAATATAAAAAAAAATGAAATGTGTCTAGATATTATCAACCGTTGCCATGACAAGGATATTGTAATATAAGAATGTCTGTAAAGTGTAAGTGAAGGACAATTAAAGTCTCTTTGAACGAGGGATTGCTTATTGCATTTTAAGAATTTCAATTAATTTTCTCAGCAATGATGTGTTTTTTTTTATAAGCATTGTACTACATTGAGAGAAGACTTGAATATTTTCCTTCTTAATCAATTGAGTAATGACGTATAGAAGAATTTGTGCACTTAATGTTAAGTCCGCTCGATGAAGCTCCCACAATAGCTCAGCCACCAAGTCGATCCGATAATTTTATTCCAGTAATCCGATTTCGACTGTACCTTACATGCAACTGTCAGGTGTATACGTACATGCTGTAGACAATTTCAGTAAATGTATACGACCTGCAACGCATAACTAACTCATAAGACTAAGTATGTTTCAAAGTATGTGAGCAGCACCAGGGAAAAGACAAATCTCTACATATTCTGTGATAGACGTGAAAGCCTTTTTATGTTCCTCTTTCTCTAACCTTCAGCTGCTTATGGCTCAAAATGAAGATTAATGATGGCACAATAATAACAACTCCCTTCTCGCCTACCAAACCTGTAAAGGTAGAACAATGATGACAGTGGAGAAGCGTGGAAAATGCCTATGATAAAATGGAAATTACTTGAAATTTAACCTGCAAGAAAAAGCTGTGAATGTGTCTTCAATTTGAAATTCCCATTGGTGAGAGAAACGGAAAGACAAAATGATGAACAGGTGACAGTTGATTAACTTTTTACACCGGAAATGTTTACAATCTCTGAAGCATTAATGCCCAAAAAGAAAAACAAAAGACCATATGTAGGATCCATTAATGAAAGATAATCACGGAAAATGTAAACCAATTTCTTCTTAAATTTCCACCTGACTTCCCATTCACAGTACATCAAGAAATCGAATTGTTACCACATTTTACAAGGTAGACTCTTTTATCCAGGGATTTGATTACATAATTTTCTATTTTTTATGTTCAAATATCGTTTGTTTCATTTATTACATTCTGCAGCACACGCCTAGCATATTTAGTGACTATTTAATGTTTAGGAATTCTTGGTTGAATGCGAAAAACATAATGTAATCATCAGTCAAGATGATTTTTCAATGGAATTATGGATAATTATCATGCATTTCAAGGACCCAGTCAGCAAAGACACGACGTTGTTGTTGATCGGCCGGCTTAAGTTCTTGTGTTAACTGAACTTTAAGACTTGTGACCCAAGTCTCTATGCAAAATTGTGGAATGCCCTATTCCAAAGAACGACGAGGAATGGACAAGCCTTAGTTTTCTTCAACACTTTGGGCTACAGCAGCAATCTTCTCAGTTTTTCTTGAGCGGGTTTTATTCTTCCCATCACTAACTTGACCCAACAGCTCGAATTTTTCCATCAATTTATGTATTGCGGTCCGACAAGGTACTTTACGACAACCCAAAAATACTTTAGTTTTCCGACTGCATGATTTTTAACATTTTTTTTAGTGAACTTTAATAATTTCAATGCGTTGTTGGAGCGTGTATCGTTCCATTTTTAGTAATGGCCTAGTTTCAAAGTAACGCCTCTTGTTGGAAAACCCTGTGTTTTTAAGTCGAGAACTTTCTGGAAATCAAAATTTGTTGATTTCCTATAACAATATACACATTTTTGTGATAATATCGTTGTAGCGGTGTGCCAAGGGACAAATCGTAGTGAGCGGTCGACATCTTCGCAGCGCCGAGTATCTGCTGTGAAACATCAAACATTGGACAAGTGCTAAAACACCAGTGGTTGAGGAATTCTTTGCAAACATTTCAGCCAGAAGTTTAGCTTTATCAGCTGGTTAGTGCTGGTGTTTCGGACTGAGTTCACATTTAACATCGATGTACCATTCCAGGGCGATTAATAATAAGAAACCCGCTTGATTACACACTATAATTCGAACTATATACTCAGGAAACTGTACGCTAGAGTACTGGAATATTTAACAACTACATTTCCCACTTATATTTTCCAGCGAGTTGGAAGATTTCCAGAATAGTTCCTATACGCAAAAAACCGAACGATAACAATATTGAGAATTTGATATCTATTTCTCAATTGTCAAACATGGCAAAGCTGCTAGGTTCTTCGTGAGAAGATGGATTTAGATAATTCATTACATTATATTCCGAATTTATAATTTGGCTACAAGAAGGGCCATTCAACCGCCGAAGCTACGCTTAAATTTCAGAATGATATAATTCTGAATTTGAGAAAGAAGGATGTCGAGAAAGCATTTGAACAGGCTTTTTCTTTATTTCCCTCAACATTCCAGACGGGGAACTTCTCTCGAGCCGGTGAATTGGGCACAATATAATTTGTATATTCACTGATCGCAACCGGACCGGCTAATGATCTTCTAGTGAAGTTTTATATGGATTAGAGATTACACTCTTACTCGTAAAGTTGCAAGAAATTGCGATGTGGAAAACAGCCGCTGAAAGAAGTTTGATGGTCGGTTTTGAACAAGGGTTTACTTGTGTGATAGTCGCACACACTATCTACAGTGCCACGGCCGTTAGTTACCTACATAGGTAAAAGTCAAGCAACTTATCTGTGCATTTTGGTTGAAAGTTTGGAATCTCCGCGTCCTTTTAAAAAAAATGTAAAGGATCATTATTAGATACCATGATCTCCCGATTTGGGTCTGTTTCATTGACAACCATATATTCATGTTGCACCATGCAAATGGAAACGTACCACCACTTTGTGAAGTATAGAACTGGCTTTGGTAAAACGACTGAAGATATCTGCGACTAACTTTACTAGTGCCGCAAAGATAGTTTTTAAATGCAAAAGTGCTGAAATTGGTCGCCATATTTCGGTACCGGCTGAGAAATCCACATTCACCTGTTGTGCTCTCAACTTCTATGAACTTCATCTACTAATTCCATATGTTAACTCAATTTTAGAAAAAAGTCACTTGCACCCCTTGTGCTCTAAGCCGCTCATATGAAAAGAGGCCTTTTAAAAATAATTGTTGTAAAATCACAAAGGGAAATCTTCCAACTAAAAAAACTTTAATATGTTCCCTAAGTAGATGAATTAAGTTTCGTCACTTCGAGTATTCTCTAATTTACTTTCGTATTAGACTTAAGACTCCATTAACTAAATTGGTCTTAAATAAGTTTTCTTTTTCCCCCTGTTTTTCTGTCTTTGTTTTGTTCTCCCCTTCAGTAGGTCCTTAGTTCTGACATAAAATTAAAATTCATTTTACGTTTTGTGAACACAAGAGAAAAAAATGTGACTGCATTTCAAGTTACTTTTTTGTTGGGAAACTCTACCTCTTTGGTCGCCAAAATGGAAACTTCGTTCATTGGCAAATTGCCAATAAATGTTTTGTGCTTGGTAAGTGTAAAATGAGCCTTGCCCTTTTCATTGTTGGGGTGGTATTTCAGTGTCATGTAGAACAATAAGTGACAAACGGAAGTTAACAGTATTTTGGAATTTAAGAATTATTTCAGATACTCCAACATTCTCAGACTAAGGGTAAGTCATAGTTGATGGATTTATTGAAAGGTTTTTTTTAGCAGAGGTATTGAAAGTGACGATGAGTAATATAAATGGATCGATAGCGTGATAGGTTTTTGTTTTTGTACAGAATTTGGTAGGTAGAATCAGGTGGCATTTTGAAGTTCCTTTTTTCTTTTTGCTAATTTCTGTTGGTCGATTGCAATCGAAAAATTAAACAGAAATCAGCAAGATCTAATCTTTAAAATATCTTTTTTTGGACCCGATCATGGAAAATGGAGAATGCCACTACCTACAAAGACTTAAATTAAGTTTACGTCTCTTGACATTTTGATGTGTCAATTGCACAGACTTCTGGTGTTATTTGGTTATGGAGGCCACTCAACTTTGAATCCTCTCTCTTTCATACATTTAAGAAGGCTCGTCCAATTTAAATAATATTCCACACGTTTGATATATTTTCGAGTATAAACTGCAAGATGGAGCTGAGATGTGAGGGTAGCAGTTTGGAAAAGGAAGTTCTGAGAATTTTTCAGAAGTTACTGAATTCTTTTAAAACCATTTAATCTAATTTGTTTACATTAACCTTCATTACCCATCTTACAAGGGATCATTGCATTTAACCCATATTCTCATAGCGTCGTCATATGACGACAGAAACATTGGCATGTTCAATGCACCAGTGTACCGTTATCGCTGCACAGAAAAAAATAAAAAACAACAAGGGTATTCTTTGTTAATTGCTTTTCATTATGTATTTAGTTTGGCCTCGTCATTCAAATCGTTCACGTGTTCTAAGCTTTTCTTTGTGCTTGTTTTTTTAAAAAGTTGAAAATTATGAGTTCGGCTACAAAGTAAGTGAAAAATTATAAAAATAAGCAATACAAGTAACATAAAATTAAAATCTATACTTGCTTTCAAGATTTTAACTAAAAATATTTATAAAAGTTCTGGCAGAAATACATGTTTTTTCAGATTTTATTTTAGTGTCGTCATATGACGACGCTATGAGAATACGAGTACTAATATAAACTATGTAACTAGGTGGAAAGACAATGCAGTGGTTACTGTAGCTTCAACTGTTTTTTCTGCAGATCCCGAGGGAAAAGCTAAAAGATGGAGTAAGTCAGACTTAAAATATGTTGATATTTGTATTCCATACTCCATACAAAATTATAACAAAAATATGGGCGGAACTGACCGAATGGATCAAAACGTAAATGCTGACCGCATATCTATTCGAAGTAAAAAATGGTGGTGGTCACTATTTACTTGGATGCTGGATGTGTCAATTCAAAATGCTTGGCTTTTAGCCAGGCAGCATAATCCCCAACTCAAGCAAAAGTCTTTCCGTAGAGAAGTTGCAATGACATATCTTATGTCAAGTAATAATTTACCAAAACCTGGGGGGAGAAAACCGAATTCCCAGCCTGGAGCTGATTCCATAAGATATGATCAATACATGCACTTTGTACAAAGAACAAAAAATAATAAGCAGAGACGCTGTGCTGGAGATAAATGTAAGTCAACTGTAAGGACAGAGTGCCAAAAATGTGACATAGGTTTGTGCATTGATTGCTTCGCACCATATCATCAGATATAAAAATATTTATTTTTTTATTTTTAATGAATTTTTGTAAACAAATGTATTAAAACAAAAAATACCAATGAAGTAATAAATCTTAAACCTAAAATCAATATCAAAATTTTGTACACTTATTATCATAGCGTCGTCATATGACGACACCCATTTTCCGGAAACCAGAACCCGATATGACAATTTTTTTTTCATATATATACTAAAGGTAGCATATACATGCTGTGAATCAAACATTATTATAATCGGATGATTATTTTATAACTCGGGAGAATACGGGTTAAGCTGCCTGTTATTTTATGAGAGCCAGGATAATCTGAGCGTGGTGGTTTGTATCATCTTTGAATTCATAAGTTAAATACTCTAAATTTGGCAAAGTATAAGAATATGGAGAGGTGGCAAGATCTCATGGGAAATGACTAGTGTGATGTCAATGGCGGTGATGACCTGTGAGTTGTGGATGTTTATAATGTTAAAATGTATTTGCTGACAAACAAAGTAAAGTCTTTCTGTTTATGATGTAAGAGCTTGTGACTGGGTATGTGTGCGTTTGTTTATTGTATGTGTGTGTTAAAAGAAATTACAAATACAAATTCCCCTACATGCACGCACTTAAATTGAAAGTAAACAGCACACGAAGGATCTCGAGGATATGCAAAATGTATATCTGCATGTGTGTGCATTAAGTGCACATATTTGATATTCAGGATGCAGTAGCTGCAGTTAAAACTATTTATATTTCATTTTCTACAAGGTTTTCATTACATTTGCATTCTCATTCGCCTACCGTCGCTGTCATCCTCCTAACCACCTTTAATGTCATGTGAGTAAATTTACAGTTTGGATGTTGCAAGAATTGAAACATTATTGGTTCTTAAAGACTTTGTGTTTATGGAGGGGTATCCAAATAATTGTTGGGTCAACGTTTCGTAATTACATTAAGTGACAGCATATATTGTTCAATTAGAATAATGATATGTCTTTCCCTAAATATTTATCTACGAAACAGAATGGAATTCTTCAAACTCTGAAATTTGTACGAAATCTAGAGAAACCTTTGACCCTAAAACGACCAGGGACCAGGAATAGAATTGGCTCTCAAAAATGACACAATTTTTGAATAGTCTGATATAGATATAATTTATTAAAAACTGGTTTGGAATTGAATACAATTAAAAGTGAAGTTGTGTTAAGAGTGAATATTAACTTTGTCAATTTGTGAAGTTTTACAAGCACATAAATCGGTCTTTTTTCTATTTGTCGGAATTTCATATTCTCTGGCTATGTGTACACTAGACAGGGTCACGCGAATATCCAGTTTTGTAGCTTATCCTAAGACGATTTCTGAACACGAACACTTTTTTTTGATCCGAGCACCCTACAACCCTAAATTGTAAATTCTAAATTGTAGTCGTCTAATGTTTCGATCGGACATCATGACAACACAGCATAAACTATTTGTGAAGGGTGACCTATAGATTTTGTTTATAAATAAAAATAAATACTTCAAAACAAAAGTTTCCTATATTTTTGTGTTTCCGGGCAGATATCAACTTTACTTCGACCATTTTTTCACATCTCACTACCTTATGTGCACGCTAAATAATACGTCTTTTTTTTTTTGTTTACACACAAGTAAAACGCGTGTTTGGTGTTTGTAGCAAGTAAAGCTTATTTCCATCTACACAAAGCTTATTTGGATATAAATATAACTCGTTTGCTATTAATATTATGTATTTGTGTATAAGCAATAGCGTGTTTGGGAAAAACAGACAACGAACTTATTAAATTCAACGAAGCACAACATTTGGGTGCGAATAGGTGTGTTTTGCAACTGGTTTCGTAAATTTTTTTTTGCATTTACGCACATTAAAATAATATCAACGCCGAGAGAATGAGATGGATTGTTATATAGAAATTCACAAATTGAAAAAAAAATAAAAAGTGACTCAAAACTGCTTACATATATATTCGATATTTATCACCTACAAAGAAGTTAATGTTTGTGGTATGGAAAAATATATATATGTTTGATGCGAACTTGTTTGCTGAAATTTGTTAAAATTACCATTTTTTTCAGCGTGTGCTTATATGAAAATACAGGCATATGTGCCACAGGGACTGTGAGAAGTAATCGTTTGGAGAATCCTGCACCTAATCTGTAGACTGGAAAAGAATTTCCAAAAGGTAGTAAGGTACATGACACACGTTAATTATTATAATCGTTGCAAAATTCGATATGGCGAATAGGGTTGTTTGCTGTTGTTGGCAAGACAAACGAGAAGTGATCTTGCTATCAAATTTCATCGGAGACAGCGACGAAGAGGAAGTCTGCCTATTCAAGTCCCAGTTCATTAAGCCAACATAATTCGGAAATATAATTGTTTCGTGGGCGGAGCAGACCTTCACGACAATACCGTGTCAAATTACCGTATTTCTATTCGTTCAAAGAAGTGGTGGTGTATGTATTGTCGATCGGCTATTGTTCGACTAGTCGAACAGTCTCACCTGGCGACACTGTAACAGGTAGACAATTGGCTAAGATATTTATTTATTAATTACAATACGAAGTAAATTTATATTCAAATTTTGGGTCCGAGGTAAACTGGGTAATACAGACCATATGGCTAGATTTTTGCAGAGATTCTGGTGGGAATCGAACCCACAACCCCAACGCTGATAGGCAAGCATGCTACCAACTCGTCTACCTGGGAGCTTTGGGATAAGATATTTCATTTCAAAAATCGATAGTTTTATGAAACTAACCATAGGCTATACCGTGCACTAAATATAAAAGAGTCAGAACTCAATATTTTCCAAAACTGACTTTTTTCCATAAACTAATTCTCTCACTACTGGAAAAATGCCTTTCACACTACCATCTTTACTTGGAAAAATATTAAAAATATGTTAATTCTTTAAATATTATAACATTTAAATTTTATTTTGTTTACCATAAATGGTGGTGAATTGATCTCATTTTATCTTTTCTGTCAAGTGTTAATCTGAACATTTTATTGTATTTTGTCCATAAATTTATAGTATTTATTGTATTTTTATTTTCCAATAAAAAGTCGACTTAATTTTTTCTTTTTTTTTAATTAAAATAATTCAGTTTTATTGTGTATGATATTAATACAATTCATGTTATTGCTAATAGACTTGTAAATAGGAAAAAGTCTACAGCAACTTTTTTTCGTAAAGTACCCAAAGTACGTTCCATACAAATCTGAAAATTGTATTGTATTTTGTCCATAAATACATAGTATTTTTTTTTTATTTTCCAATAAAAAGTGGAATTAATTTTTTTTTTTTTTTTTTTAATTAAAATAATTCAGTTTTATTGTGTATGATATTAATACAATTCAATACAAATGTACCATACAAATGTACCACTCCAGACACTTTGTTAATCGTGGAATATTATTACGAGGTGTTTGAATATTTGTCGACCTCTCTAACTACTTTTATTATCATTTTTCGCGTGCCAATATCATTTTATCTTAATAATTATCGATATTTTGCCATCCATTTAATAGCATCATCTGTATATTTTAAACTACAAATAATATTATTGTTTTGTATGTCCATTAGTGATATTTTTATTTGTAATTTAAAATAATATCAAAATAAAACAAAAGTTTCCGAGTAATTTCAATTAAAAATTTCACATTTAATACATTCAACTTTTTCAGATTGGCCCACAATTTCAACTTGTCGATGGTGTCGGATAAGTAATTTTATTTCATTATTTCAAGTAAAGATACCTCATACGCCCAAATCTCCCTAAGTAACGAAGGACATTCCCGATTTCTCTATTATTTCTCATAATTATTCTTTTTCAAAGTGCTGTCCTTAATTCACAACAAAAAAAAATATATATTCATCTACGTGCATTTGCCTCCGTTGGTATGACAATTACGTTGTCACAGTGACACACAAAACGGGATAAACATACCCGCAACAACTTTTGTTATTCGCCAAAAACACATCTGAAACTGTAACAGCATGTAAAATGCGAGCATGAAAAATCAAAAATATGTACATATATTCTTGAAAACAAAAGGGTTAACTATAGCGGACAGATAGACGGAAAATGTGGCGCACAAAACTGGAACATGAGACAATGAGACACAAAACACCAAGCTATGACAGTCGCATTAAATTCTTAGTTGTTTTTTTTTTTAATTTTATGCTTTAAAATAAGGGAAAATCATCGGGAATTGTTTCAAAACTTGTATATTTAATGAATTTGTGTAATTGCGTGCTTTCCGTAAACTCAGTTCAATCCTTCTCGGTATAAAAAATAAAAGTTTCTGATATTCGTAGTAGAAAAGTTTCGAATGTTTCTCGATTTTCAACCTAAGCCAAAATTTTTCAATCACGTATTACATCTTACATCTTATTAATAAGAAATGTTCATTCTACAAAAATCGACCACCTTCTCTTATCTCTTGTGTGACAACATGGGTGAGGCCAAACCATGTTATTGTTCCCCCCCCATCATTATTAATTATTCAATTTTGAGTTTGTTTTTTGTTTCTCCACATACACATTTGGATTTCAGTTTGCGTTCATTACTGCATTCGCGTTCGTGTGCTTCTGTCAAGTTTTTAAACTAAAAGTAAAAAAGTTCGCTATGTAGTAGGTTCGTTTCGTTTTGTGGCTATAACATGTGATGTATAGTATTTGTCATAATGATTTCCCATTACAATACTTTTACAAGCCAACAGTACAAGCCACTAGATTACAACAACAACAACAACAGCGACTTTAACCAGGAAATTGGAATTGTGCCAAAACAGGAAGTGGAGTTTTCAACACAAAACCAGAGTACAACGTAACAGAAAATCAATTGGAATTCATGTCAGTTGATTTGTTCGCAAACAGACACGCAACTGAAAGTGAACTTTATTTCCCTGTTCTGTACACGTTATACACGTGTATTTAAAATGCATTGTAATGGATGTGTTGAATATTTACAATGGTAAAATATTCACAATGAATAAGTTTGTAAAAAAAAAACCGATTCAATTTAATAAAATGTCTGATGTCTGAACAAGTTTGGTTTGAAATTTCCATTTTAGTAATATTTATTTATTTAATAATTAATAATAATTCGAAGGAAATGTATATTGCATGAATCTGGTAACAATGACTATATGGATTTATGTTGCAGCTGCAGACCAATGCCTCTGGTGTTAATCGAACTCACTTCAGCACACTAATAATTAAGCGTGCTACAAGCCATATATGCGAGGGCTGATTTCTAGGAAATATGTGTTTAATAAATTACACTATCTGGTGTTAAATCACATACACGGCATACAAAATATCTTCGACAAGTAGAGACCGAATTATTCACCGAAGATTAAACCTTTAGATTTCAAACCAATCGGGGTATCATGATCTTAGTCAACCAGTTTATCATCTTCTGTATTGTGAAGTGTCTTTTGTACCGGAATTCAGCTGAGGCCGTCACAGAGAATTTTTATATTCTCTAATTGGGTATATGTACATAGTATATACGTACAGGGTGCTCCAACAAGGTGTCATTTTGGTATTCAAAGGAAAATGAAATTTTTTGAGATAAATGATCGGATGTTTATTTCATAATAAAATGGAAGGTTTGCCGTTAATAATGAAAAACAACATCAGCCAAATGGCCACCACGACCACGCTTGCAGGACCATATCCGTTTCATAAAATTTTCCATTACCAAATCGCAAAGTGACTGCCCTATGTCCTCGATAGCCTCACGAATTCTATCTTTGAGGTTTTGAATCGACGCTGGGATGTTGGCGTGATCCCAAAGAAAGAAGTCGCAAGGTGTTAAATCACAAGGTCCGGAAACTTTTTAGTTTTGCGAACTATGCCTTCACGATTTTCACCATTTTTGTCGTGAATTTTAATAATTTCAATGCTTTGTTGAAGCGTGTATCGTTCCATTTTTAGTAATGGCGTAGTTTCTACTTGTTAAATGTCATAGAATAAAAGCTGCAAAAGTCACAGCTACCGAAATACCGGGTGATTCCAAATAACACCTCTTGTTGGAGAACCCTGTATAATTCTTATATAAATTCATGGAAGGAAAATGGAAAATGGTATCTTCTCCCTAATTAGTGGGCTGTACACGATATAGACTGGAGGCTCTATGACAAATGCCCCAATAAAAATTGAAGATTATTAAAAAAGGTTCTATACAAAATGCCCCAAAAATGGAATCGAATGTTGGACCAAAAATTATATAGAAAATTGCGACATTTATCATTATAAAAAATGCCCAAAAAATGTAAATTTTTTAGTTTTTGGGACATTTATCATTACCAAAATTAAGAAAATTAAAAAATTCTACAATTTTTTTAAAGAGGCATACAGAACTTTACTTAGGAAGTTTTCGTAAAATCCCCCTAAATCAGGAGGGATTTAGACGGGAAAACATTGTGAATCAATCGTTTCTGACAACAACTTCTCGTTCTGGATATTTTGTTCAGAGGCACGTGAACATTCGGTTGCGGAAAGGAAAGATTTAATTGACGGTACATCTCTAATTGGGGTTTTTCAAATCACTTGTCGTGGTTTATGTTGAATACTTAGATTTAGAAGGTAAGTTCATATTTTTTAAACTCTGCAATGGATCGTGGGTGGTAGACGGCTGAGCGGGGGGCGCTTCGACGTTGACGGGCATTCTGCCCCCTACGATCCTCAGCCGCCGTCATAGACATAGCACTGATTTTTGATTGGGGAAAAATTCCACAGTGTTTTTCTAGACTGAACACTGCGATTTTTTTTCAGAATTGTATGGGAAATTTTCATTTTGTCGTTTTGAATAGAATAAGAACATCGCAAATGAAAAACTCAAACAAGTAGGTGAAAAATTGTCTAAAAAGTCCGACATAAAAGTTCCCCATAAAATTCGGAAAAAAATAGCAGTGTACAATCTAGAAAAACATTCGGGAATTTTTCAAAAATTAAATTTTTAATTTTTTTAGGTTGTCAAAAAATTACCCTAAAAACGAAAAAAGAAATATTACTTACATACAAATTTAAGTAATTTCCAATATTTTTGGTGCATTTTTTTTCATAGAGCCACCATTTTTACAATGTATTTTCGTATGTCTTGACAAACTCATTGTTGACAGTTATGCGTCAGGCAAAATATTGAAGCAATCGGTTGAAAATTGTTTTGCCATACACTGTGGAAAAGTTAACAATTTGCATTTTAATAGACTAGACAGATCCAGCTAGAAACGCATTAGATGTCAATTATCATGGAAAGTGTAAATGGATACTTGTGTATACCTGTGGAAACATTTCAAAAGGACAGATTTTTCAGCGTGTAGGTTCGAACAAATGATAGGAATGATCGGGATGAACCATTTAATATGGGTTATACAAATTGCAACTAGTTGGTTACAGGATTCCCCAAAATATACTCGTATGGTGTCCAAGTTTATCAAGGTCGAATCATGTGTGGCTTCAAATTGGGAGATATCTTTGTATGGAAGCTCATTAGAAGTAATTCCTGACCTGAACTAAGACACTTTCCACATTCAGAAAAATTTGCATAAACCTGTGCCTTGCGCTATAATTTAAAAAGTCGCACTTTATTGACTCACAAGTGCCTTTTCTGAACCGGCAACACAAATGATCATGTCCTGGGAAAACAAAATTCCATAAAAATTCCTTGCGTATGTCCTACATTCAATTAACTACGATATTTCGAAAAATATCTGCTTGCCTGCCTCTACCATTCTGCCAGATTCCTTACAAATAAGCCAGTCGGACTGACAATTGAAAACTCTAACTTTACTACATGTTCGCTTTTCGAATTTCTGTTTTTATATTCGCAAGATCGGTCTGTCACAAGTCCACGTAACAGAATATTCCAAAATGTATGTATGTGTTTTTGTATCAGAAATATTAGACAAGAATCACTACAGTCGAATTCGGTTAAGCGGAAATAGAAAAAAAAATCAAGAAATTTTGTTTCACTTATGCTGGATTTTCAATAAAAAGGACTTCGGATAATTGAACCTTCTTTCATTTAAACGAACTGATGATGTACTTTAGAAATTGTTTTATGAAACGAAGATGGCAACTTGTGGCACAACTATTAATTGAACTTATCATTGAAAACAGTTACTTATTTTCATTTCGTTGAGTTGTCTTAAATGTGGTTGACAAATAGTATCAGAATTATTCTGTGTCGCCGTTACATTCATCATATCTCTCTTATGTATTTAACATAAACGATTTTTCAATAAAGCGGATTTTCGTTTAAACGAATTACAGTGCACTGAAAATCATACAGAACAATCGTTACTAATATTATTTTCAATTAAATGGCGTGCTCTTTTCCGAATTCGTCTGTACCCACATATTATCAATTTCATAACTACAAACGTTCAATGTTCTTCGAAAATGTTGCCTTATTTTATTGTTTCGATGAATTTGAAAGATTTCCTTTCCTCTTCATTATTGTAACAAACTTGCACACTTATACCCGGAAAGTTATTTAAGATTTCAAGCCACAATGAAACACTGATCGATTACTTGCATTTTGTTGGAAAATCTTGGTTAAGAACTTCAGGCAGGCGGTTGAGCAGTTCCGAACAAGTTATGTAATACTTAAGGGAAACATAGTTTTCACAACAACACATTCAAGTATGAACGCTGGCAAATGTTATGCCAAGATATGCCATGAAAGGAAACTCATTCAAAGGCATACAAAGAAATCTTCAAGTTAGTCTCCTTCACCCTGCAGATGTTCAAATTTGGTTGCGGTTCAAGCATCGCAGAGATAGGGTTGCCAGGTGCCCAAAATATCCACAAGAGACCAACATATCTTTAAATATATTAGTCTATATATTTCATAAAGAAATATATAAGGTTGTACACAATAGGCTAGTTATCAGGTTGTGTGATTATCTGTTCATATCAACAACAACGAAATACATTTACAAAGACTAAACAACTTTACGCAACCGATACCCTTGTTTACGAATTATGTGGTGATACGCTTATCTGTAGTGTTTAATGGTATTATAAATTTAATTCACTGGCAGCACATAAAGAAACGAATTTTTAGCAAATGACATCTACAATTTTATATTTAATATTGGTGGCAGAGATATTCAGTTCGGATTTTCTGCAATACATCTATTTAGTCGGAATTGTCATGTGTTCTTCTACTTGGTCCCTCCACCGGAATCTTGGTCTTCCATGTATGCGCCTTGGAAGCCGTTGTCGTCTAACACCTTTCTGAAGGGATCGTATGGATTCAATGCACCAAAATGGCCCAGTCAAAGAAATCGTTGTATTTTGAAGCGCTTTACTACCTTTAAGTCGGTATTTATCTAATAAAGTCCATGGTTTGTTCTACTCCTATACTTCTGAATAACTTATGGACGAATTTTTTACTCGAAAACATCAAGCACCGCTTGATCTGATTTCGCAAGTGCACATATATTTCAGCGCCCTAAGTGGGATGAACAGCGTTATTTTAGTTCGTCGAGAGAAGGCTCTGTTTTCCAATTATTTGCTTAGACCGAAGTAGCGTCTATGTTGACTTCATACTTACTTTTGATGGTGTAGCCAATTTAGAAAAAATCGACGGTGCGTCTGCCGGCCTTTACAATGTCCCTATGTATCATATACATATGTATGTAGTCTTATCACCATTCACCTCAAGCCCATTTTCGCCAAAAGCGGTTCTGTTTCCGCATAAATGAAGAAGATGTGGCAATTGATAAAACATTTATTCCGCGGAAATTCCAGGAACGGGTTATACCTTGAGGTTCTAATCATTAGTTGCTAGTTTTCATCTCTTCCGGCCTTATACAGCTCCGATGTGGCGAACCCAACTCCATCTTTATCAACTGCATCAAACTGCTTAGTTCATAGTTCCTATGGTTTCGAACCATTTTTAGTTCTGACTTTTCAGTGAAAAGTTGAGTTATTTTCAGTTTGGCATAATCAATTATTTCTATATGTCCGATACATTTTTGTACAACTTTACGATACTCAAACTATTATTAAATTTTCAGAAGTTCTTTGTTTTGTTTATTTGGCAAGTGAGACAAAGTTTGTACTTTAAGTACGCATACAAACTGGGTTCCGCCCCGCCACAATCACTCATAAGCTGGCGTTTTCTTGGCACCCTCAGTTCAAATGTGCGGTAATTTATCATTTTTATTATCGCCAAATATAATGTTCAATTTTCGTTGTATTTTATCCAAATGTCTGACAAACATATAAGCGCTGATACGCACCCGCTTTTATTTGCAGCGAATCATCGTATCTTTTTATAATTTCACACATACCAAAACCATTTCAATGAACGACTGCCTACATGAATATGTATGGCCATGCGAGGGTTGCGTTTTAAGTTGTACGTTGTGGATATTGTGGTGAATTTTGTGTCATGTGTTGGCTTAAGTGCAAAGTTTCATCGAGATCATATTTCATCACATTCTGCTACCATTCAGAGGCTAGATCGGGAAGTGTAGTAATTTGAGGTCACCAGGGTCTGAAATCTGGAACCGCAGGTGATCTGGAGACCCTAGCAAATATTCCCGTTACATAAAATGTGTCAGCCCCGGCGGGCTCGCTTTAGCGCATCCTGTCAACCTAATTCTCCCAAAGATTGATAACGGTTTTTGTCTATATCTCACGAACTGCCTGCTCGATATTCGCCATAAGACGCTGACGATCCGTGGTGACACGATTACCGAACTAAGTGCGGAAAATATCAACTGTGACATCGCCCCATCCTGCTGAAACCAGAGATCTGTTCAAGACTTTGCCTTCAAATCTTCCCGTCTATCACGTACGAATTTTCCGATACTCACATCACGTCGGCTTGTTATGTGTGTGTGTGCCTTGGACCTCGTACGAAAATAATGAACATAATTCGCATCAGGCAGATGGGGGAAATGTTGAATAGCTGAGATCGATAGCATGTCGATGTTTCAGGACTGAGTCGTACACTGTCGGCAACATTCTTGTAACTGTGCACCGTCTCACGAACTAAATTCGGCAAAAAACTATTTTCAACATTTTTCAAGAGTAAAGCGATTCATTTCGTCCCTCGGAGATATGATACCGAGTTTCTGTCAAGATTTTTAGCGTGAAAGAGCTGTCACTGTCAAAATAGCATATGACCCAACAATAAACCTCTAGATAAACCACCCGGTATATATCACAACCTTTAACCAAGGATTCACCCATACAGATCTCTGAGTATTCCGCATCGTAGTTACCCCATGGTCCAGACCTTCATTAATACACACTTGCGACACTCCCTACCTCCAAACTGAATCAAATATTCATTGACAACATTATGTAAAACCTACAAAAATATTCGATGCATTCTTCTATGAAGGCACGCCAACCACAATTGACAACGTATTTTGAGAATCTGTTTATGAATACAATAAGTCTGTTTCTAATAAGAAAATTAATTTCTTTGGTTGTTTGTCGCAAACCAGAAGGACCAACCCACGTATTCAGGCATGTGCACGTCGGTATGTATACAATCTAATAAATTGCTGACAACCATTAGGTTTGGTATGTAGTCGGTACAAATATGTTATTAAATATATACCAACACACGTACGCACATACATATATATTAGGGTGGAGTGAAATTCAAAAAAAAAAGTTAACCTCGGAAAGAGATGTAGTCTGGGGTCCTAATGAGGGGAAAAATAAAGAAAAAAATGTTAAAACATTTTTAGGGGTCGCGCCACTCCCTCGAAATTTGGAAATTATCGCTATTTTGGCGTTGATTTTAGAAAAATCCTAAAAAGTTTTATGTCAATAAATGTTTGCAATAGAGTAAACAATGAAATAAGGGCATAAAAAAATTTAAAAAAAATTTTCTCATTGTTCAAAAATTTCAAAAAGTAAAATAAGTCAAATCGTCCCTTCTTCAGAAAATTGACTGAACAATGAAATCGCCACCAAAGCTACAAATATTAGTCGATTATCCTCATATTTGCCTCAAATACTTTTGTTTGGGCACTGAACAAGCTCAAACTTTTAAATTTCGAATAAGTTAAGTCGTTAATTTTTAGGATTTTTCTAAAATCAACGCCAAAATAGCGATAATTTCCAAATTTCGATGGAGTGGCGCGACCCCTAAAAATTTTTTAAATTTTTTTAGGACCCCAGACTACATCTCTTTCCGAGGTTAACTTTTTCAAATTAAAAAAAAAGCATGTTTTCACTCCACCCTAATATATATGTATTAGGAACATCCCAGCGGGAAAATGCCCAAAACATTCTCATAAAAGACCTGATTGCAGGCTCTGTATTCAGATCTGAAAAGGGCATTCCAGCAAGTCTTCTTTGAATATTGATGAATATTCTCATATCGCACGCTTAGCAAATTTCATTCTCATTGCCGAAATCCTACCATAACCACGCCAACATCCATTATTACAGAATGCCATCTATAATTACCTCTTGTTACTTATTAGAGTTATAAAATTATCATTTCTACTTGGATTGTTAAGTGAAGGCAGCACTGAGGGTGTTCTATTGATTGTACTATAAGATTTGAGCGGTCCGATGGAAAAAATCAAGAGTGAGCTGAACAATTTCAGCGTAGGGTTATATAGTTGCATCGACATTTTGACCTTTAGAGTTATTAAAAAATTTCGAAAGTCCATTTTTAAGACTTTTCGAGTACCACAAATAACTACCATCGGCAAAAGATTTCAATATATCTGTTACTTAATTTAATATCTTGTGAGATTGCCTTATTACGCACTTGAAGAAGAACAGTGGTTGTCGTTTCATGGCAGCAATACACTTGGTCTGGATTTCGCTAATTTAAGCCATCTGGATATGCTTGAGTTCGTTTGTTGGCATCTCACTGCTCATAAAGAAACGAACAATGCGTTTACCTTTCGAGGAGTCTAGCCACATTCCTGCGTGCTTACTTATTACAACAATTCTTTTCATCCGACTCAACATTATTTATATTTGGCCGATTTTGTAAATGGTGTGACCGAATCAAACCCACTGCCCAATCAAAAGTCAACTTCATATTTCACCATTTTTATAGCAAAAAGTCAATTAATATAGTTTTCGTAAGTCGACTTCTAAAACCCTATTTAAGCGATGACTTTCAGGAAGGCCTATCGACGGAAGCCCTCGTGCTCAACCTTAGACTGCGTTAATTTGAAGTTAGTGTAGAATTCGGCAACCATGTCTTAGTGCTCCTAAGAAGGCGCCTCGATTTTGATGCTGGGATGTCAACGCTCGGATGTATGTAAATGTTTTTGTGAAAACACCGAGCAGATGTGCATATACGAAGATGTACATAGACATGTGTACATGTAGGTTATGCCTGCATGCTACACTCATATCGTATACGAAAATTAAAATGACATATCGTGAATGTTTATATATATGTATACGAGTATATTCACACACACACATGCTTACGTGTATGTGAGTTTGCTTAGGGGATGTACGGCAGCGTTTATCTGAAGAATGTGTGTGATTTAACACATATTAAGTCATGTGTATAAACACGTTCACATATGCCACCCATTTATCATTCACACCGAAACCAATTTTCTTTTGTTTTTTTTTCGTGCACATTTTTGGATGCAAAACAAAAAAAAAGTAACAAAATTAGAGGTGGTTTGGATTAGAACGTATTAAAGAATGTAATAATATATACGAAAATGTGTGGTGTTTATACTAAATTTGACATTTGGTTTAGAATACGCTTAAATATGAATATGACACCTTATAAAGTATGTACTAAAATACAGGTGAAATATCGAAACATTGAAAACTATTGAAGTTGTAAATTTATTGTTACCTGAAAGAGCATAGATGCAAAAGAAATTACGAAATTAGGAAATCAACCATGTTGCATTATCTGAGATTATTGCAAGAAATCAACGGTAAAATAACATTTATAATACGTTCGTTCACTGTGGACAGAGTCGTATAAAGAATAATGTTGAAAAAGAAGCATTTGGTTTAACCACGACCCCCCATTTGAAGTACGTACGCCCCTGAAAACTACAAAAATAATAATAAACAGCAATCAACATACCAAATTTCAGCGCATCATTCTGTGGTCTAATAGAGACCGTTGGATGCATAATTTGTTTGATGAAATTGCTTAAAATTACCATTTTTTCAACCTGTAGATATTATTTTTAGGTGTATTAAAAATTGGATATGTGGTCAGTAAAATCACGGTTAAAGTTAAACTATACAAATCTTATATTCCCACCATAATGGAGGAAGTTCCAGTAGCGTATTGACAACAATGGGGGATGTGACTAACAGTTCGGTTCGTAATCACAAATTTCAATGATGTACACAGGTCGAGTCCCTATGTTGAGAAAACTTTTAGCTGTATTTCTTAGCTATAAAAAATAAAAAAATTAAATAAAATAATTTGTGTATGTATTTCTTAGTTATAGTTATATACAAAAATAATAGTAGCAAAAATAGGTCCCTGTGGTACAAGGTCCAAGGTACAACCGTAAACATCACTAATCGAAGGATTAAACAAAAAATCCATACTTCAATGTCTACTTTTATTCGTGCCCAGGACTAGACTGGTAGTTTCAACAATTCTAGGTGTTACAAACATATGCCAATAAGCTGACCTTGATATCGCTTTTAAACAATTTTGTCCAGAAATCAAAGCAACCACAAACAGTGAGTTTTTCCAGAGTGGTGAGATAGAGCTGAAGAAACGAAAACTATATAAAAGAAAACTTAAAACACTGATAAATACACAAGTATCCGTTTAGTCCTGCTCGGACACATTGAGATGATAAATCAAATGGAAATACTCCAATTTACATCTGCAGATGTTTTGAGGAATAACTGCACTCTGTCATGCACGAGAAAACTCAGGCGAGAGAGCAGCAAGGAAATGAGAAACAAGGAACTTTTGTAATCTTTTCTTTTTTTGACAACAAATAGTTTTTGTCATTGTCAGTGGTGTCAAGTAGAGATACCTGAAAACATACGAGGATTAGTTGATGAATCAGTCAGCCATTGATATAAAATCTCAAGAAGATTTTCATTATCTTTCTTATTCATACACAATGTTTTAAAACATTCGCCTCAGCGTATTTTCCATTTTACTTGTTGTGTTAGCTTAGTTTAAATAAATGACTTTCGAACTACCCTCGTACTATGCACAAAGTTTGTGTATGTGTGGTAGGATCTAATGGAAAAAGAAAAGGAAACAAAATGCGGGTAAAAAGAAATGTTTGGAAAAGGAAAACAAAATGTATGTGTTGTTGTAAAACACTTTAAGGTACACTTGAATACGGTTTAAAAGAGTAAAATGAAATGAAAGCAAAACCGATATCCATGTATGTCTGTGTGGAACTAACCTTGAAATTCGGGCAAACATAAACAACAACAAAAACATGTTTGCTCCATATAAAAGTTGATAGAAAAATAGTACACATTTTGATTTGTTTTGACTTTCATTTGACAGAGATTGAGAGTGCTGAGGAAAGTGTAACATACTTGTGAACCATTTCGAATAGACGAGAAATCTAGAGAAGGCTTTGGAAAAACAGTAACTGCCATTTTCAGATTGATGACGAAAGCCATGAGAAGCTTTCAGGACGACATTAAAAAGTAGCATTCCGTTACATCTTGTATTGCATGCAATAGCTAACTGAACTGCAGTTAGGTATCAAACGGAACCAAATTGGTTCTGAACCATTTTCAACTATGGATAGTCACAGCTCAGCTTGACTGAGATCATCTTCAAAATTTTAGCTCGGTCTGTTAAGATTTGGTGCCGAAATCATGTGTTGAAATATTCGCTGACAGCCAGCGCACAACTTGAATGTATAACTAAACGCTCCGATGCCCTCATATTTGCTTCACTAATATTGCACATGTCTCGTGTTATCCTTTTGACCAAATCATCATATCAAACTGGCAGCGATGGTGCGAAATACAACACAAAGGACAACAAGGAAAGAACGAACAAAACAAAAACCCACAATCACTTCAAAACTGATATGCTAACGACGCTAATACAACAGCAGCTACCATTATACAATAGAGGACGCGACAGCAACAGCAGACCCAATAGCAACAACAGCCTCGAATATTGCTGCAACAGCGGCGAATTGCCGCCGCCGCTACTGTGGCTTAAATCGACATGACAGGCTTGAGATGAAAAACGTTGACAGCCATTGTGATGGATGAACCTAAACTAGAGCAACACATTTTTTTTTTGGGGGGGGGGTTTACTTTGTTTTTTGTTCAACCCATTGTGCCTTTCAGTTTAAAGTGTTACGACGACGACGACGACCATATCTGGAGATGGCCACTTGCATGAGGATTGGATTTATGTACCTTTTTTGTTTCTGGCTAATGGGCGACTTGATTGTTTCGTTCGATGGTTTTATATAAAGTGGTACTGTATCATTGGGAAAGTATTGGTATGCTGGGAAGTTTGTTTTATTAGGGAGATTTGGTATTTGACTTTTTTGAACTCAAGCCGCATAAATAGAGATACTTGATACGAAATGTCCAATATGTTACCCCCCCCCCCAGCATGGAATGCATACTAAATATCCCATTTCGTATTAACATCTGCATGATGCAGAAAATGTCTAAATAAACGATCTTCCCATGTTTCGATCTTCCTATATCTTTATGTCTGTTGAAATCGGAATAACGATCAAAATTTAGTAGAGGTGCCTAAAATACATGCCCCAGATATGTGTCGTCGGGATTGCCGATTACCAAATTGGCCACAAATCGAAATTGATACAAGGGTTGCTATTTATAACGCGGGTCCTGACAAAACTAGTGTTGCCAGATGCAAACATTTTTTGGCATAACTTCATTCAGAACGGTTTGTCAAAATTAAAATAATTCAATTTAATTTTTGGGTCCAAGGGGTAAACCGGGTGACAAAGACCATTAGGCGTGATTTTTGCAGCGACAGACCAAAGCCTCTGGTGGGAATCGAACCCACAACCCCCACGCTGATAGGCAAGCACGCTACCAACTCGCCTACCGGGGCGCTTACGTTTTGTTCTAAATTTTTTATTTTCGTGTACAATTTTTTTAACCGGTCAAACTTTAAAATTTGTATTTGCTGGCAAATACTTTTATTTGTCAAATGTCAGCTGATTTCTTTTTAGTGCCTACAAAATATTTGTGACCAGCAAATACTTGAAATTTTTGGATAATTATTGACAAATCTGACAATCAGTGTAGTACAACAAAAACGTTTAATGCCTTTTTTCTTATTTGACTTCAAATCATTGAAATGGAGAAAATAAAATTACTTTTTGTGAAGTTTATAATTTTTCATGGAGGTGGACAATATGAAACTTAATATCAAATGATGAAAATGAAGTATAGCCCAAACTACTATTGAGATCTTAATTTTTCTTTTGGGCCTTATTTCACACTTTTTGAGATTGTTTTTTTTTTTTTTTATACAAAACCTTTGTAATTTATTCTATGTTATATTAAAATTTAAGTGTATCCATTTATTCATTTATTTCTATCAACCAAAGATATTGGAGTTTGGAAAATATTGTAAATACATATGAGAGATAAATTTAAAGGCATCATGTATCGAATGGAAACAGAAATAAATTTGTAGCTTACAGAAAAAATGTCAATATTGTTGTTAAATATGAAAATATTTCGCGTAATTTCGCACTTATTTTCGGCAGAACAATATTCGAGCCATTTCACTGGGTATGTCCAAGAGCAATATTTCTATTTCTATTAAAGAAATAATTGCATGAAATAAAATATCCGTTCAGTTAAAAACCTAATATCTGTACCGACAGGAAAGTAATTAAGTTTTAGATGATGCGGCTTATTGTTTAATTGAATTTTGTGAACCATAAACCCATTTTTTGACGGCACATCTTGTAATCTGCTGTTTATTCTATTATTCTGGCCTAACATAATCGTATACAATCAGCGACATTAAATTAGCTGACGGGTCTTGCCACATTTGGGAAAGTATGATATCACTGAATGGAATTTAACGAACTAACTGAAGAAACTCCAAACACATTTGCCAACGTATCCTACCCGTGCTATTAAAATCAAATGATTTTGTTGATTTTTATTTCGAAAAATCTTTATGTTAAATATTTATAAAATCATAAAATTTTATTTTATCTAACTTAGCTATCAAAGAAATAAGTCAATGCCATGGCAACATTAAACCCCTCACTGACGAATGGAACACACTGAACTTGGCCAAGTCAGAGGGACAGACAGCCAAACACAAAAGGAAACTGACGTGTTGCCATCAATATGTAGAGGCTGTTGCGAGCGTATTTTGTGAATGGCAATGAATGCGGAAAACAACTCGTACCAAGGATATCAACAACACTAACGTGGATGTTTGAAAATGTTCATGAGGATATAACGAAATCGTGTGACTATTCACAAGGCACGCTCTCAAGCACACGCCCACACGCACACTCATACACAAATGTCGATATCAACACATGTCCAAAGTCGAAATCTATAGTAAATATTTTATACGGATTTTTATTGATGCTCAGTTTAATACTCGTCCGTATGCGAGTGCATGTCTGTGTTGATCAAATTCATTCAAAATTAATACATTTTTACAATTTGTTTTTTCTTTACTTGGACGAACATCTGACAGGAAAATATTTTATAATGGCGATTAATAAAAGGCCTATCGTTTTAGCAAATAGCATCCATCGCACTCACATGTGCACAGGCAGGCCCACAAAGACGATATACTGGCCTTTCCACAATCCAACCTGGACTGCCACGTGTCCCTGTACTGAACGACAGAGGAATAAATCGATATAATTTCTTAGATGGTCGAAGCAATAGATATCAGATTTGTGAGTAGCACAAGCATCGAACTATATTGAATTTGACAATGTGCTCCTGGAAGTTGTATTCATGGGTTGAAAAGCAGACGACTTAAGGCGACTGCGTATTAAAGGGTTTTTGCTTGAGCACACTATATCCAAAAGTTTATAAAACAAAAACAGTACAATAAATTTAACATTTTCTTAAAATTTGAAAATTCTGCAAAAAAAAAAATTTGTTTAGTTGTCATTGAAAAATAAATAAAGTGTAATGGCGTAGACAGACGGCAGCGTTAATTTGCATTAAAAGCTCACTAATGCGCTAGCAGAGAGCTGATGGAAAGTACGATTAGCAGCTATGCTGTTGGTGAAAAATCACTAAATTTTTAAAAGTCAAGGACACTCATGGTCTGTAAGGAAGCGATAAATGACGTATCGAGAGATAACGACATATTTATAAACTGCATACCGGGCCACCAAGGGTTTCCAGACAATGTAAGAGCCGACGAACTGTCTAAAATTTGAAGGGAATCCGACCAAAATACTCTGCAATTGTCTAAACCTTTTCTAGAGACAAAAAATTAGTCGAGGGAATGGATGAGAACGACCCATGCTTTCAGATGGCAAGAGGAACAGGTGGGAAGAACCACAAAGGAAGACTGGGAAAATCTCGATTACAAGAAAACAAGGAGAATACTCGGGTCATCATAGGACACACCTATTTAGGATAGGATGTTCCGAGAACAACGAATGTTGGGCATGCGGAGAGGACGCCGAGACGGCGGAACACTTTCTCTGCCAGTGCCCTGCTTTCTCGCAGATCCGGAAATCCAATTAGGATACCTTAGATGACCTGTCGGTCGTCAAAGGAATGGACATTGGGAATTTAAGAAACTGTATAGAGAGGACCGAATTCCTAACGTAAAAAAGGGACAGGGAATCTGAAGAAGAAATCAGGAGCACACAACAGACCGAATTGCTGGCCCAGGTGTATGTCAGTGGCATGAGACGGTCATGGTACATGACCCATCCTCCATTCAACCTAACCTAAAACAATTAAAATAAATAATTTCTGCATATTTGAAATCCATTTTATTTCCACACAATAACAAACAATTTGCCAACAGCTGATTTGGCAACAACCGGTGATTGTGAGTCCAGCGTTTGATACTGACTGATTACGACTGTGGTGTCATATTGTTCACGCTATAAGGCTGTCTATGCTACTTACTGCTCAAAGACAGCTCATGTTATTTTCTACAGCTTTGTCATTACTCTTTTACTACTAAAATCGCAGAAGCAAAATTGCCGTCGAAAACTGTTTGATGTTCTTATGAGAATAGGGACCACACCAAGACCGCCAAAATCGTCATTGGTGATTTTAATGACAGCCGCCAAGATCTCTGGGAACTCATACATCGAGCGTGTTAGGAATGTGGGAACAACAATTCTCAAACTTATTTGTGGGCAAAGATCCATCGAAAGAAAGCAACCAAGTATAGATGTTGAATTTCCTCCTCCACACAGAAAAAAATACGGGCCAAAAATATTCAATTACTGTCGTAATTGAAATTAAGCTTGGAAATCAATTAATGTTGTAATTGAACTTAGAAATTCTTGGCGAAATCCATGTAAAAAATAGTAAAAAATTCAATTACTTATTTAAAATTTGAGTAATTGAATTCACAACTTTTGTAATTGGAAGAAAACCAATTAAAAAAGTAATTGAATTGACGAATTCCATACAAACTTCGTAATTGATTTCAAAAATATGTTTTTTCTGTGCATCTTAGTGCTGCATCGAAGCTGCAATAACTCGACATCAGAACAATAAAAACGCAGATGCCGACGAAATGAAGTCAGTGGTTTCTGTTTAAACATAGTTTTACATTGACAGCTTTTTCCACTTTGATATCTTGACAGAAAGCCCGATCAGTATGTACGCTTGAACAATGTTGGCATCCAGTGCAAACTCTTTTCCGAAGTCAATGCTGTACGCAAGATTGTAAAAATGTTTCGTCAGGCGGGCATGTTAGTTGACAACGCTCATTGTCGCCTTCGTTATACGGGTCTCATTGTGCGACTCACTACTGGAACATCGGTCTCAACAACTCAAAATTCCACTCACCACCCTGACGCGAATTTTGCATAAAGACCTCGCATTCTTACGCTTACAAGATCCTGTTGACTTAGCTGAGTCAGCTATTGAAGGCACACTCAAAACTACTGCATTTGCGGATCGGAAAAGCGGTACGTGATGGTCGAGAAGTTGTTGCCATATCAGAAAGTTACAGATTGCAGAGAAAATGCCGGATTTAGAAGACAACGACTTGGACGATCTTTGGTTGCAGCTGAAGGGGGCGCTATGCCAAGAGCCACGATCGATCTTTTTCGCATAGGTATCAGATGTCTCGGCGATATCAAATGGCAAGCTCGGAGCTGGAACTTGATGCGGTTAGGCTTTTTTTGTGGGGTACCGTGAAGGACCGAAGCTATGCAAACAATAGATTAAGGATTATGGTGCTTGAGATGAATTGGATTGACATTCATATTGGCCATATATACGTTCGCAGGTGTACCTCCACCATAAACTGTTTTACTGTCGTTAAACTTGTTTTTTAACCTTTGGAGTGGTCTCCTCTAAATGAAGACTTTTTAAAGAAAGTTGGCCTTATTATAGCCGTGTGATGTCATAAAAGATGCATGCATTTATAACGTTGCCGCCTGCGTTAGTGCGAGCAATAAATGTTTAGGTGCTCAGTATTGTGTTGTAATGTCTATATATGTACATATGTATGTGTGTGTGTGTGTGTGGATGTAGTCGTATGTCTGCCTCTATGTTTATGCCTCTTCATGCTCTACGGTTAACAAGCTAAACCTCACAGCTAACACCATTTATAACCGCATTAACAATGAGTTGGCATACCCGGATGACTCCAACAATGGCGGGGGGGGGGGAAATATATCTGAAAATATTCAAATGAACGGTGGGATAGAGGTTTATAAATAAATGACTCATAATCATAAATCGTCCATTAAGGAATGAAAACTATACAGACACAAATGTGTGTGGGCAGCTAAAATATTAGCTGCGACAAAATGTTTCCATTTCAACGAATTGGAAATCTTAGCCGAATGGATCTTTTCATATCCATATTATAAAGCATCTACGCCACTAAAGGTGCAGGTTTTTACATTAAAAAAATAATTTCGATTTCGTTTGTACAAAAATATATTAAATTCTTTCTACACATTGCACTCAATCCGTATTTTTGTGTTCTTTTGTTAAGAAAATGCAATCATCTTTTTACTTCGTTTGTCAAAGTGTTGCCTCTCGCTAGTCGAGTGTGGAGAATGTTATACCAAAGAACAGCTGATGTCAACTGTGCTATCATTTCCAAAAAATCCATCCGTACATTAAAAATGTGAGTGCAATCGACATCTTGAATGTTTAGGTTAGTTGTTGTGAATTTTCCACTTTTGTCAGTAGAGGGCAGAGAATGTTATGCCATAAAATAGCTCGTACCATTCCAAAACGCCCAAACCAAATTAAACGCATACATTTATAATGCAAGCGCAAGCAAAGCTACAGCTGTTTTTTCTCAGTATATTTAGGTGTTGCACTTAAATATGTTCGTTTGATATCACAACATGTGCGACATCTTCAGGGTGATGGTGCAACATTAATAAATTGTTACACTATGTGTGGGTAAAATTTCTTCAGAAGCGAACGCGATCGTTGAATGTAGAAAATCGATGGCTTCATTCCATAGCATGCTAAGTCGAAAAAGTAAATTTGTGAGTCTCCTCTAATTATTTATTTGGGATTTCTCAAGGGCCATATGTTATTATAGAATTTATGTACTGTGCAGTGATTAAAATTTGTGTGTCTGAACATGGATAACAGCATTATTTTATATTTACTCATGGAATAACATGTTAATTACACTTATCGACACTCACAAATTTATTACGAAGTGCATGTGTGCTAAATAGACTTAGACAGCACGACAAAAATAAATATCCCTTCTAAAGAATGCTAAGTACAATTTAAAGCCTAACTTTTGATAGAATTGTGGGATAAATTCAAGATTTTGACGGGATTTAAGTTGAAATTAGTCGAATTCAAAAAAACAATATTCCAAAAAAGTCATGGTCACTGACATACATGCTGCGACAAGGCTCTGCCTTTGACAAATGTGAAGATTCGAATGTTGCTTAAATGCAAAACAAACTCCAGCCTGCAACTCATATGTTGTCCCAAGCCACTGCAATTAAACACTTTTTTTTAAAAGTTTAGTTTGCGCAACAATTAGACTCCAATCAGCTGCTTCAATTTGTATCTCGAAAAACCTCCGTGGCAGTATTCGCGTTTTCATTCGAAACAAAATAAGACAGCATTCGTTACAACCTTTTGCATTCGGATATGCGAATTATTCGCATCATTGTGGTATATTCGCTTTCGCATAATTTTATATTTCAGTTTTCGCTTTTCCATTCGCTTTCGCAAGAAAAATATTTCAATATTCGCCATTCAGTTTGGCTAAACCCACATTCGCTACATCCCTAATTTCCACTAAACACAAAAACAAATACATCCCATAGTTGACAGTTAGATGGTCGTGATCCAGCAGCGTGAATGTGGACTAAGACTTATTTTTTGTCAATGTACCATTAATATAAAATGTTCAAGAAATGCTCTTAAATTTTACAGTCTCTTGCCATTGCAACCGCCAAAGATTTAAGAAATAGAGAAGAAAACCAGTGAAAAAGTTGCAGTCGGGTAAACCGACTTATATATACCCTCACCCTCAGTAAAAACATACAAGTCTCATACTCATAAGTATCGGAAAGTCAAAAGTGACCGTAGCTACCATCATTTGATGTAACATCTGATGAAGTCATAATAGCAACCTAAAATACCGAATGCTATAGAAAACCAGTGAAAAAGTTGCAGTCGGGTAAACCGACTTATATATACCCTCACCCTCAGTAAAAACATACAAGTCTCATACTCATAAGTATCGGAAAGTCAAAAGTGACCGTAGCTACCATCATTTGATGTAACATCTGATGAATAGTCATAATAGCAACCTAAAATACCGAATGCTATAGAAAACAAGTCTCATACTCATAAGTATCGGAAAGTCAAAAGTGACCGTAGCTACCATCATTTGATGTAACATCTGATGAATAGTCATAATAGCAACCTAAAATACCGAATGCTATAGAAAAATATTAGATGGTACATTTGTATGATAGGTACCAGAAGGGGAGTTGCCAGACTTCCAAGTTTTTGTCCAAAACTTTGTCTAGCTATAGATTTACTAAATACAGAATTTGGGCAAGATCGCGTTGGTCATATTGGTGTTACTACACGATTCCTAAGGTATGCGGGATGGTACATTTGTATGGGAGGTACCAGAAGGGGAGTTGCCAGACTTCCAAGTTTTTGTCCGAAACTTAGTCTAGCTATAGATTTACTAAATACAGAATTTGGGCAAGATCGGGTTGGTCATATTGGTGTTACTACACGATTCCTAAGGTAGGCGGGATGGTACATTTGTATGGGAGGTACCAGAAGGGGAGTTGCCAGACTTCCAAGTTTTTGTCAGAAACTTTGTTCAGTTATACCTTTACTAACTACGGAATTTGGCCAAGATCGAACTTGAGCGTGTTGATATTATTACACGATTTATAAAGTGGGCGAAATAGCAGATTTGTATGGGAGGTACCCGAAGGGGTGTGGCCATATAGCCCATATGCAATCCCATAAGCAGTTTTGGGAAAATATTAAGCCATGCCAAATTTCAGAGTGATTGTTATCGTGCGTACCAGCAGGACAGACGGACAGACGGACAGACGGACGGACAGACGGACATGGCTCAAACGATTCAGAAAGTCAAAGACACCTGGGGTCTAATGTGAATATTTCTAGGTGTTACACTTTTGGGTCGTATCAAATGATATATACCCTCCTACCCGTAGGTTGAGGGTATAAATATTAGATGGTACATTTGTATGATAGGTACCAGAAGGGGAGTTGCCAGACTTCCAAGTTTTTGTCCAAAATTTTGTCTAGCCATAGATTTACTAAATACAAAATTTGGGCAAGATCGCGTTGGTCATATTGGTGTTATTACACGATTCCTAAGGTAGGCGGGATGGTACATTTGTATGGGAGGTACCAGAAGGGGAGTTGCCAGACTTCCAAGTTTTTGTCAGAAACTTTGTTCAGTTATACTTTTACTAAATACGGATTTTTGCCAAGATCGGAGTGGGCATATTGATATTATTACACGTTTAGTAAAGTGGGCGAAATAGCAGATTTGTATGGGAGGTACCCGAAGGGGTGTGGCCATATAGCCCATATGCAATCCCATAAGCAGTTTTGGGAAAATATTAAGCCATGCCAAATTTCAGAGTGATTGCTTAACTCTTTCGAAAGTTATCGTGCGTACCAGCAGGACAGACGGACAGACGGACAGACGGACGGACAGACGGACATGGCTCAAACGATTCAGAAAGTCATGAATCGAATTTGGTTCAAAGACACCTGGGGTCTAATGTGAATATTTCTAGGTGTTACACTTTTGGGTCGTATCAAATGATATATACCCTCCTACCCGTAGGGTGAGGGTATAAAAAATTGGGCAAGATAGCGTTGGTTATACTGATAGTATTAGACGGTTTATCAAGGGCGGGATGGTACATTTGTATGGGAGGTACCAGAAGGGGTGTTGCCAGACTTCCAAGTTTTTGTCCAAAACTTTGTCTAGCCATAGATTTACTAAATACAGAATTTGGGCAAGATCGCGTTGGTCATATTGGTGTTACTACACGATTTCTAAGGTAGGCGGGATGGTACATTTGTATGGGAGGTACCAGAAGGGGAGTTGCCAGACTTCCAAGTTTTTGTCAAAAATTTTGTCTAGCTATAAATTTAGTAAATACAAAATTTGGGCAATATAGCTTTGGTCATACTGATAGTATTAGACGGTTTATCAGGGGCGGAATGGTACATTTGTATGGGAGGTACCAGAAGGGGAGTTGCCAGACTTCCAAGTTTTTGTCCAAAACTTTGTCTAGCTATAACTGTAATAATACAAAATGTGGGCAAGATAGCGTTGGTTATACTGATAGTATTATACGGTTTATCAAGGGCGGGATGGTACATTTGTATGGGAGGTACCAGAAGGGGAGTTGCCAGACTTCCAAGTTTTTGTACAAAACTTTGTCTAGCTATAACTGTACTAAATACAAAATGTGGGCAAGATAGCGTTGGTTATACTGATAGTATTATACGGTTTATCAAGGGCGGGATGGTACATTTGTATGGGAGGTACCAGAAGGGGAGTTGCCAGACTTCCAAGTTTTTGTACAAAACTTTGTCTAGCTATAACTGTACTAAATACAAAATGTGGGCAAGATAGCGTTGATCATACTGATAGTATTAGACGGTTTATCAGGGGCGGGATGGTAATTTGTATGGGAGGTACTAGAAGGGGAGTTGCCAGACTTCCAAGTTTTTGTCCAAAACTTTGTCTAGCTATAACTGTAATAATACAAAATGTGGGCAAGATAGCGTTGGTTATACTGATAGTATTATACGGTTTATCAAGGGCGGGATGGTACATTTGTATGGGAGGTACCAGAAGGGGAGTTGCCAGACTTCCAAGTTTTTGTACAAAACTTTGTCTAGCTATAACTGTACTAAATACAAAATGTGGGCAAGATAGCGTTGATCATACTGATAGTATTAGACGGTTTATCAGGGGCGGGATGGTACATTTGTATGGGAGGTACCAGAAGGGGAGTTGCCAGACTTCCAAGTTTTTGTCCAAAACTTTGTTCAGTTATACTTTTACTAAATACGGATTTTTGCCAAGATCGGAGTGGGCATATTGATATTATTACACGTTTACTAAATTGGGCGAAATAGCAGATTTGTATGGGAGGTACCCGAAGGGGTGTGGCCATATAGCCCATATGCAATCCCGTAAGCAGTTTTGGGAAAATATTAAGCCATGCCAAATTTCAGAGTGATCGTTTAACTCTTTCGAAAGTTATCGTGCGTACCAGCAGGACAGACAGACGGACGGACAGACGGACAGACGGACATGGCTCAAACGATTCAGAAAGTCATGAATCGAATTTGGTTCAAAGACACCTGGGGTCTAATGTGAATATTTCTAGGTGTTACACTTTTGGGTCGTATCAAATGATATATACCCTCCTACCCGTAGGGTGAGGGTATACAAATAGTGATTTCAATTCTTATGTGATTCAACCTTGAAATGTCGTTCATTCCATATTGCTCCACGGTGTTTCTTCTTCGGTGCACTTCGTAAAGTACACACACAGCCATAGGTACGAAGTAAACATTTACCTAAAATGCACAACACACACGCGTCCCCACACGCTTTCCTACTATAATAATAAGATAATAATAAGATAATAAGATAATAATAAGATAAATAAATCAGAAATATGTTTATTTTATTTGAAAAAAATGTGGAAAAGAAAAGTTAAGTGAAGATACTTGGACTAGTATTTGCACACAAGAGAAAATGTAGGAAACTGCAATTAGGAGATAGGTAAAGTTTTAAAAATAATGAGATTTAAGAAACGATTAACTAAAAAATGACTAATTTTTTACAAATGTTTTACAAACCAAATGTTATTATAATTATTATAGCCCCTTATAGTAAAAAATTAGTTTTTTTTTTGATGGATTCATGTTAGAAATAATTATTCTAACGGAAATTCATCATTTTGCGACTTTAATCGATAGTTAGGCAGCATTGAAGGCTATGAATAGCCATCAGGTTTCGTATCAAACGCCAATGGCCTAAGTACTGATGTGACTAGATAGGCGATCCACCGTTCAATCAGAACGAAGACAATTAAACGGAATAACATATGTCTAGACTTATGAAGAATGCGGAGCATGTTCTCTGTCATTGTCTTAGTTTATAACGCCACAGACAAAAGAGGTAAGTAACCCCACCGAAGTAGGGGACATTACAATGATCAGGGTTAAAGGCGTAATAGAATTCATTTTTTTTTAAGTCAGACTTTTACTATTTCCTTCATTTTTGCTCTTTTGTGGAATGAGACCGAAATGAACAAAGTAAATATATTTTCAGTTATTTGAAATCACCAAACTAAAAAAACAAATATAAACTATTCTGGTTCTACAATACTTTTCATCACCCTTTCCTCAATCGAGTTAAAATGCCTTGAAGTAACTAACCTGTGGTTAGATAAAGGAGAATGAGTAGAGTGGAAATATGGATACCGGCTAAAGTAACCGGGTATTGGGAAGTCCCGGTGGGAGAGCTTTGTTTGCCAAATCATCCGCCAAGACATTACTTCTTGAATTTGATGTTGTTACTTCATGATTTGTTGTTGTTACTGCCACAATGCCGGCCAGAAAGTACCACTCCCATTCGGCCGCGCTACATGCCCATGATTTTGCATGTTTCCTAAAAAGTGGCACATGGCATTTCATATGTAAAGACATTCTAAAAATTTTTGATGGAAATAATTATTAATAATAAAAAATATGTTATTATAGTCTTTGGTGAATTCTTAGGAATTCTGTACCTTATAATGTTTTCGGTGGCAAATTTAATATCACAAATTTATTTACCCCTGTTAAACTCAGCCATCAATACTCTCAACGACGTTCTAAATCGGAATGCATTATTGTTGTATCCGATCAAGTTCACCAAGGTTATTCTTTGCTTTATTGTCATTGTACTATTTAAAGACAAGTAATTTGCCAATGCCTCATGTCCGCGCATATCGTCTCTTATTGAGTGGTTTTCCATTTCTCATTTTCAGTCATCATTTTAAGTAGATTTTGCAGAATTCTGTTATTTCCCTTGTTATATTGAGTTTTCTCTGTGAAATACAATTTATATTTATTTAATTTTTCGCCGCCATCAACTTCATCGTTTGTGTTTGTCGTACATTCATTGTCAATTCTTACATTACTTATATTAACCTCTTTACTTCAGTATTATCAATGAGTAATATGGATAATAATAGAATGACAAAACTTTGGTTTATCGAAAATACTCGTTATCGAAAATCTTTGCAAAATTTAAAATATAAGCTAGAAAAATTTCAACATAACCTCAACATCGAGGAAATGAAAACAAATTGCAAAAGCCGAAAACATATTATTTTTATTGTCGTAAAATTTAATTATCAACGTAAAATACGACTCTTTCTTATAATATGCAGATCTTCTGTAGCTGTTCTACATAATTATATGTACAGGAATACCTCGCAGGAATGCCGTACTATTTGTAACCAGACTAATCGAGGCACTCGGACCCTATGCGCCTATTTAATTGCCCTAAACCCCTTTGAAGGAGGCGAAAAGACATGATGTTAATAATCGATTTAAAAAACAATAACACACCAACAAAATAATTAGTTTTAAATCGAAAACAACAAATTCATTTCATTTTAAAATTATTTTTTTTTTGAAAATTTCAAACCGAGCTATAGAACAACCGTACTGATCAAAGCAGTACTCTGCGAGGACATCCTGTTTAATTTTCTCCTCTGTCTCCTCTAACATTGATATGTGTTCTGTCGAATTTCCAACACTCCAAAAAAGTGTTCCCCTTTCAAAACACAGAAGACCGTTGCTACAATTTCTTTTTCGCAGATATTTCTGAACTAGTACATATTCAGGTCGCTGTTATATCCGTGGGGGAAAATAGCATTGTCTGCAAAATGAAAAATGTGACAAAAATCTGAAAATATAATACAACAACAAAAATCAGAGAATGCGCTGCAGTTCGCTGTCTCAAAAATAGCGTATAAAATTCTTGTTATACACAAATATGACAAGAAAAGTGATAACAGCAAGCATTTGTATAACTGAACTGTTGTTTGTAGGTAAATATAATTACGAAAAATTGGTTATTAGGAAATTGCAGGGCCACCACGAGCTCCAAAATGAAATGGGTTTATGAATAGGAAAATTGTGGGACGTCTTATAGTTAAAAGTAAAAAAATCGAATTGTCTATTAGGAAAAGTTACAATTGGGCAAAAATAAATTATTATAAAAAAAAAACATTTTAATATAAAACTAACCAAAAGTCTTTAACTTTGACCGGTCCTATATACCTACTTATTATAATCTTCAATTGTTTTCCAAATATTTAAAGTCAAGTCCAGTTACAAGCTATTGCATACATTTTCCAGCTAAATAGAAATGATCAAACTTCAGATAGTTGTCTGATCTGAGTAAGGTAAAGAGATGAGCCCAAATAAAGACAAGGTCAAATATAATTTAGAAAAGTCCACTAAATTCGAAATTTCAAAAAGTTATTACAGCTTCTGTCAATGAGCAAAACAACAGCCAACAATATTTTTTTTTCAAATTATTTTGTTCCTTCTTTTCATATTTCGTTATAGTAGATATTTTGTGCATTCAAATGGAAATTATTATCATCTGGAATCTATTGGATTACTTAGCCGATTCACAGATAAGCGGCATTCCGAATCCATAATTAATTATGCAAGAAAACCCAATGGAAGTTGGCTTGGCTTTATTGATACCTTGGCTGGTTTCCAAAATATTACACATTCGAAGACAAGGCTAAATTATGTAATGTATAAATTTCACTAAATCAATTTTATTTTTTTAGATAAATGAAGGTTTTTTATGACAAAATTCTTGAAATGAAATTTTACATTATTCCAGATTTAAGAGTGTTTGTTTCTGGCAACTCTAGATATAGCACTCCTCGTTAACACAGAGCAGACCACAGATTTTTAGAAGGATTGTTCTCTTGAAAACGCCCAGCACAGCCGCATCTGCTTTCGCAGGTACCCAAGCTTCGGCGCCATAAAGATGAACCAGTGTTAGTTTAGTTCGACGAAAGAGGGAAAAAATATTTTTTTTGGCAGATTCCATAGCGCCCGCAAAATAAGTATACACATATCCCTCGATTTGCACTCGATTTTACACGATTTCAATATTACACGTCTTTCGTGTATATTGAGGATTTATAAGGGATGTAAAAAAGAACGTTCGTCGGATTATTCGTTTCGTATAGACTAAATGGCTGGACCATAGAATGGAACTTTTCAATTTGAATTCGTACATCAATTTGAAGGATTTGTACATCATTTTCCAACCTACAACACTTGTATTCAATTTGCTGTAGAGCTTTTTATTAATATTCCTTCAATTCCGTACATCAATTTGTTGTACATCAACAGCCAGCCGGTTGACAATTTATAATGTTACAAGAATGATAGAAAATATCACCACAGTCATCATAACTAAGCAAACACATAGAAAATACAAATTGTTTAATACCAACACCAAATTATGATACAAAAGAGCACATAGCAATTCCGGTCCGTTTTGTAGTCTACGATTTAAATGAATGTGTTTTGAATTACAAGAACTCGTCCTCAGCTTTTGTACAAATCCCATTCCATATTATGGGAATTCTTTTTATACGATTTTATACGTATTCCATAAAGCGAGACCCGAGTGTATATTATATTATTTCCATCACCCATCAACGTACTCATCATACACTCAATTCTGCTGTTCGTGGAACTTTTAATTTATTCTATAGAAATAAATTCGCATTTATCATTAAGTTCTTCGATTTCCCATTCATTCGCTTATATGCAAATTTTACTTTTCATATCCACATTTACAACGACGCTACTCACACCTGAACAGAGTGACACAGATCTATTGAACGTATCTATTCGTGCGTGCGAATATGGATGCCAGATATTTTCAATTTTCACATCCTTTTATCACATATTGTAATTGTATGTGTTTGCATCAATCGCTTGTGTATCCGTAGTCTACAGCAGTCGTCGGCTCAAAGAGAGCATAGCAAATGTTGTATTAATGTGATCGAAGGACCTCACATTGGGTTTTTTTCTTTGCTATATCATTCATTAAAAATGATGAAAAATAAAATGAATGGTAATTATTTAGTGTCCGTTGAATTCTGATTGGACTTTTTCGTTATCATAAAAAGCTGATGGTGTTCCGATTCCGGATGGTGTAAACGGATACCACTGGTCTACAGGTTTGTAAGGTACGTACATATGTATTAAAAGTTTAATATTCAATGCAATGAATGAATGTCCAAACATCAGAGACCAGACGATGGATATTCGAAAAACAAATACCGCTAAAATATCCGGCGATGATGCAGGGAGACAATAAAGTTGTATACCTTACTATACCCTACCATCACCACCTCTCTCTCTCTTCTGTACAGGATCTATGAAATATATTATACTTTTCTTGTGGTATGTTCTTATCAATAGAACGCTTGCGAATATGCAAAAAGTTTGACATTACCTTAATCAACTCATCAATAGGCAATGTCTGAGCTCCCTTATGTGTATAAACGATTTATTTGAATATTACTTTTATAATTTCCTATCATTCGATATAATGTGATTTCCCTCTTACCATTACGCCATACTTATCCATAACGACCAATGTAGATTCATTCTTGGAGCGCCATATATGCTCCTGCACAAACGCACAGGAAGTGATGTTGTCTGAAGAGATATTAATGTACTTACAGTTATATATGTATTTGCATTTGCATGTCGGCTGGGGGAATACTTTTAGTGTGATAGAACATTCAGATTCACTATAATTATTCCAGATTGATTAATAATAATGGTACAAGTCATACATAGTGCAACATACCGTCATATTTAACAGTTACAGGGTTCTCTGAAAAATCACTCACCCTAAAATTACACCCTATCTATGCAATTCATAAATATCTCAGCAGCATCTGCAGTCACTTTAGTCTTCCAGCGTATTATATGTGAACTTTGCTTGTACTACAAGGGTCAGAACACACACACGTATGCATTCACGCATACAAATAAACTGGTCTGACGGTTCAGATCATATTTTAAATGGTTATTGATTGATTTTAATATAGCAGACTTAAAAATAAGGAAGGCAACAACTCCACAAATTAAAACAAATATTTGAGACCATGATTCATACATTTCACGAAATCTATGAATCTATGAAAATCGGTGGATAATCAACTAGTTAGAGATGTATAAGTTCCAAAAGATACGTTAAACCGTTTTTATTAAACGGGAAATTTAGAACCTTTATAAAGGGGGTATGAGACCAGTAGTTTCATTTGATTATCTTGCTGTTTCAATGTATTTCGAAATCATTAGGTTTGTTAGTTTTAAATTTCATGTTCTTGAATGCCCTATCCTATCCACGATTTCCGTCATGTCTCTGAATGACATGAGTTCTTTTCCTCTTAATTGGCAAATATGTTTTGTTCCAAAAAAATTGCCATTCATTTATTGCTAACTGGGCTAATACACAAGTTCGTACGAATGTTTTGAATGTACGTGTGTGTCTGTGTTAGCCCAGTTTATTAATAGTCTGGCATCCCATTGCTTCATGTCTGTTTGGTGTGTGAGTCACTTTTTTTTTTTTGATGTTCCTTCCGATCATTTATAACACAACGATGGTGTGTGTGTGTGTGTGAGTGACTAAGTATGTAGGTATGTGCTCCTAATTAACTTACAAATCCTGTGTCATATGCTGTTGAATATGAATGAGTGGATGTATGTGCGCCTGGATTTGTGCATGTGTGTTCATGTTCTTCAACATCGTATTCATTATCATAATCATTGTTATGCTAATCTCAATTTATCTTAAGGACTTATTTTTAAGCTTTGCTTTGAGGACAACGAACATCACGACATATTAAATGAATTTCATGTTCTTCATGTACGATTTCATACAGTTGAGGACAAATTTATTCGGGGGCAATTTAAGATGACTTTGATAAATTAACTCCATGTAAGCACGGTATAGAGTTGTAATAAGCCCAGGTTGGTACGAAGACACATGCTATTTGCTTACGGATAATTAATACAAGTGAAACTGGAAGAGCCGGTTTTTAATGTTTTAACAGTCGTTTTATCGTCATTGTGTTTGGCCGTTATAGGGTAATTCCAAAAAAAAATTGGATTTTCAACTTGTGGGAATTTATTGAAAATTGACACATAGTTCTAGTTGCTGACGGTCACATGACACACCTCTAGATAGTGCTTCGTTCAGATTTGACAGGATCAAAAAGTTGGCATAGTCGAGCATTTTTCGGAAAAGATAGACGTTTTAGAAGTCAGATATATTAGGATCGCCGGATCAGAAACAAAAAATAATAATAATAATAAGGTTTGTGTCAGCCATCGTCAATCTGCATAGACGTATTCTGTGAGAATTCCAAATCTCTTATATAAGTATATATACCCTCACCCTACGGGAAAGAGAGTATATACCCTCAAATTCGACCAAAAAGTGTAACACATAGAAAAATTCACTTTAGACCAAAACTGATCAAATAGATTTCAAATGCTTCTTGTGCCTGTTTTATAACACGGCTTTGCATTGTTTCAATTCTACAAATTAGTGTCTTTAAATAATTGACTTCTCGTATACATTTTAATTTTAATTATTCAATTAACTGAATTCCATTTTAGCAGATTGAATTTCTTGCAAAATATGTCGAAATTTCATTATAAAATTTTCCGCTTCATTTAAACGATTTTTCAGTTCAACGATTTACAATTATCCGGTTCCGTCTGTATACACATACACGGAAATTGCATACACCGACATGCAGCGACAAAACTACAGAAAGTTAATGCAAATAAGCTAGGTCGGTGAAAGTAATGGTCTGCCATCCATTTAACTTGTAATGTCTTGAATGTCTTCACGGATGAAGTATTTGTGTGTGTGTGTTTGTATTACATATTTAAGTAAAGCGTCGTTCATAAATTGATTATTTGAATTCATGACTGTATGTGTTTGACAAGTGATTTGTTAGTTAAGTAATTTTAAATTCCTAGTACATGCATGTAGAGTTTGTAGAGGAGGGATAAGGCTCAAAGAGTGTATATGGTGATGGCGGTAAAGCCTTTTCGTAAATTATCCTACAAGAGTATTTTTTGGGCCCAATTTCCAAAATACCTACACCAAATTAAAAGCTTAAATTGAAAGAGTGAGCGAAAACGACGCTGTGATTGGTTACGATTTCAGTGTTGTATCTTAACTTGTTGGTTTGTGACATCTTCAGAGGGCCGATGCCACATTGTGTTGTTCGCCGAGGTCAAAGATTTTACATAAGGATCTCGGTCTAATATACAGATGAGACGTCATTGTCATATGCATATTTAAAGAATCTGACCTTTTTATTTTATAAAAAGAACTGACGAATTTGATCCAAAGAGCAGCCCTCTGTCCGTTCAAAAGTTGGTAATGCACTCTGAAAAACGTATAGCTTGAAGCGTTTATAGGCCGGCAGCAACATTGGACCGTACTTCTTTAAAGACGATGATGACGTCGTAATAACTGACGTGTTGCACTTAATTGTACCATATGGACATGAACCACATGCGGTCCGAACTAGGTGGTCTGAACATGTGACACATCACACGTTGCATTGAAGTTGTTAGGGAAAAGTTACCAGAATGCGCTATTTCGAAAATTGTTGAACCAGTAACTAAGGATATTCAATTTGAAACAAATTGACTTATAGCCGAGGTGTATGATTAAAAGCGTATGCCAACGACTGACGTAGAAAACGTCAGGGCGAAATAAGGGCAATTAGCTGTTGATGCCCTCTCTTGACAAGCGAAAACTATACAACGCACTTATCCCACAAATCGTCAACAGAAAACCAAAATGACTTAACAAGCATTTTCATAACTTCACAGAAGAAGCCAAACACTGTTGTAAAATCTACATACACTTCTTAGTGTTACATTTTGTAGAGACATGTATTTTAGGTCATTTTACAAGAATTAATGGCTAAACTTCTGTTTATGGGGGACAACACAAAAACAAACAAAAAAAATAAACAGTTCTCTTCGAAATGTCCCCAAAATAACGAAAATGATAATGAAAATTGGGGCTGGGGACAGTGATTTTCGCGATTTCTGGGTGAATTTTTGCCAAAAATGCATATTTATCGAGTAAAACAAGTGGTCGCCATCCCCTCATGGTCCGCCAAAAACTACATTTTTGAACACGTGAGAACAATTCCTTTCATTTGAGTACAATATTGTCGAAATAAGTGGGCGGCGGCGTTTTTTCGTTGCCACGTCCCCAGCCCCAATTTTCAGTATCATATTCGTCATTTTGGGGTCATTTCGAACTTTTTTTTTTTATTTTTTTGGGATTGCCCTCCCATAAACTGAAGTTTTGCCGAATTAATCAAGAACAAGTTTGATGATTGGTCATTTTGAATGTCAGATAGCGAAATGATTCTTTGTAACGCTGAATCATGGATTCTTCGAAACCAGATGAATATGTGCTGGTTCGTAGGTTTACGTGGCCGCTCTAGTGACAATGTTTAGAGTTTTGTTACCACACCACTCTTAAACCGCCTGTTGTCACATTTACTCATATTCAGTTCGTCAGATTGAGGAATTTAATAAGGCTGTTCAGATCGACATTCGATACCTCGGGATATCATCTAGGAACTATGAGCGCAGTGTCTTAAGTCATCGGCTCATCAGTGGCGGGCATCCGCAGAGGAAATGTTCAACCGTCTCTTCTATGTCTACATCGCCACAGCTACGACAGTAGTCGTTCTACTGCAGATTCAGGCGTCATGTGTGGTTGCCGCCGAACCGGTGTCCTATGAGTGCGGATATCAGTCTTGATATATCTTTCCTATTGTAGGCGATGAAAGATTTGGATCTCCTCTGATTATAATCGGGTCAGTCTTTTCTTGAGATTCGACACGAATCTAAAGATCTACATCTGGAGTTGGATTGTGATATATAATGCTGGGGAAGGGTCCTCTAAATGGACTCCAGCGGTACGGATACGTGTACTATGTCAGGCCCGAGTGAGGCAGATCCCATCCTTGCTAGTTCATCAGCCCGTTCGTTCCCGTAGAAATTCCTGTGGCCAGGTATCCACACCAACGTTACAACCGAAATCTAAGTATTTACGAGGAGGTCACATAGGATTTTATAGAATGTAATCCAAGTATTTACGAGGAGGTCACATAGGATTTTATAGAATCTGCAAACGCAGATATTGATGCGTCGAGTAATGTGTTGATTAATTAATAGCAAGCAGGATTCCTTAATGGCTAAAACTTCTGCCTGGAAGACGCTGGAGCCATTCGGGAGACGATAGTAGTATTGCAGGATGGCTTCCCTAGATAATATTCCCGGTCCAACTCCGCAACTCATTTTGGAGCCACCCATATAGACTTTTACGTCGATATCAGGAAAAATATCAACTCGGTTTCATTCCGCTCTGGATGGATTCCGAAGCTGAGATGAGGGGCCCTGTAGTCTGTGGATATCTTGAATTCAGCTGGAATTGTCTGAATGCATATATGTTTCTTCAATGCAACTACCGGTTGATTGTAAACGAATAGTAAGGCAATTGGGAGCAGACATTCAGGACCTCCATAGGACATTTGAGAATTGCTCCCGATATAACAATACATATTAACCTTTGGGTTTTTCCCAGGACTTTGACATTGATTGACTTCGTCGTCGCCGTCCACCTTACCAGAGTCCCATATGTAAGAATCGGTCTTATAACTGATGGGTACAGCCAAGATGGTGCTAGATCTTGGTATTTAGACCCCTGCGACGGCCAAACATTTGGCGGCGGGTATAGTAAGCGACTGCGCCTTTCTGTACCCGATGCTCTGAGTTGCGCCTTCATGACAGTTTAGAATCGAATATCACCCCTATGAAACTCGCGTGATCCGATAAGTGTAGTTTCTAGCCGCTTAGACAGGGTTGTTTGAAAAACGGGATTATGTATCTTCTAGTGAACAGGACAAGGGTTTTCTCTCAGTCCATTGCCTATGCCCCATGAGTTGATTGAGCAGTGGCGGGAGCATCCCCGATATTACTATGATTAGATCATCGGCATATGCAACTACTTTTATGGCATTGAGTCAAGAATAGTGTTAATTACGAGGAGCCATAGCAGAGGGGAGATTAATGAGGGGTTTCTCTGTTGACGACCTTTGCTGGTTTTATACCAGAGCAAAACAGGTGAAAAAGGCTAAAGACGATCGGGGCTGACTATACGATGGACTACAACATTAGCCTTTGCATTTAAAGGCAACGCTTTAGTGTCGATGGTGCCCTCACAAAACAGGATGAAAGTACTGAGTGGTGGGTTCAAACGCTCTACGTTTCAGGTTAGTCAAATAGCAAACTGTACATCTGACTGAATATTGCAACCTGATTCGAGAAATTATACCGTATTAGTGACTCCAAATAGAACCTCTTGCAATATTTTCTTTTATTTATTTGTTGTTCAATATAAATCATAACTCACTTCAAGTTTGATGAGAGTCCTTTTTCATTTATGGCAACTGGTTATCAATATTTTTTATTGTGTACGAGAGTGGTGGAGGTGGTCGTATAACAAAGTCAGAAAAAGCAGACGATTTATTCGCATGCCAAGTCATTTTAATAAATGTTGTCATATTGCGTGTTGGAAACAATTCCGAAAATCAATTTGAGTTTCCGTGCGTTATTTTATTATTTATTTTATTTTCTTTTCATTCTCCTTATTGTTGTTCTTGGCTTCGTTGCCATTATCTAATAGCTAGCTAACTTGAACACTTGACACCTGATTGGCCGCGAAGGATAGTTGGACACATATCCTGTATGCGGGTGGCACCTGTCTACATAAATAGGAAATGTGCATGATACAAGTATGTATGAGTATCACGATTTTTGGAAGGCTCTTATACATATTATCGCCGTTTTACTCAATTGGGTATATAAACTACGCATAATATGAATCACATATTTAATTGTATAACGCAAGTATTTCCGTGGCATCACATAATATCCTGTAATATTTTAGTATCCATCATTGTGAGAGAGAAAGAGAAAAAGTAATTTCTATCACCTGAGTCAGGCAAATGATTTGCCAGTTCCATCGTCTTTCAGTATGTGAGTATGACCGGAATGACTCTTTTTCACCTTTCACTATGGAGTGATTTCCCAAAATGGCATTGTTGGCATGCAGTTGTTATTATAATAATTAACACTTATCCTGTATGTAAAAAAATACCGCATCGGGAATTTGTGGGTTAAATTTTCCTAAATCTTGCTGTGGAACTTTTTTATAAAGCCCAGCCAAACCGAGCTATGAACAACTAGTTCATCATTCAAGAAGTTCACTGTCGAAATAATGAACCTACCAAAAAAATATATTCAAATAAATTTTGTTTGAGCAATTCTGACCCACTAGTACAGGATAAGGTTTAAAAAAGAAACGTATTTGATTGGCCTCATCTAATGTTACCGGGTTTTCTTAGATAACTCGTATCAACTGATGTTTAAGCAACTGGGTTTAAGCAAACTCCCACAATTCATCGAAGTGTAGACCTCCCGGGGGATTTACAGTCTTCACCATTGTGTTTATCAGCACCAAACATTTAAGTGGACCAGAGATCTTCTCTTTATTGCACATCGCTCAAGAACAACTGACAATATTGCTGATTTTGCCCAAAGTGTTGAAGAAAACCCAGGTTTGTCCATTCCTCGACGTTCTTTGGAATTGGGCATTCCACAAACGTCATTACATCGTATTTTACATAAAGATTTCGGTTTTAAGGCTAATAAAGTACAGTTAATATAAGAACTCAAGAACTCGTTGCTGATTGGTTTCTTGAAATACATAAAAATGATCCGGAATTCCATCGAAAAGTCATCTTGACTGATGAGGCCCATTTCCATCTCGGTGGCTGCGTCAACAAGCAAAACTGTCGCATCTGGGGCTCGGAAAACCCAAGATTTAATGTTGAGAAGCCTTTCCATCCTCAACGTGTGACTGTTTCGTGTAGTTTATAGTCCGGCGGGTTTGGCTTCAGTTGGATCAACAGTTACGGTGAGTAGATGTTATATCGAGAGATGATTAAAGATTTTTATTGGTCGGAGTGCGATGATATTGATCTGGACAACGGTTACTTTCAACAAGACGGCGCTACGTGCTACACAAGCATCGAAACCATTTGCTCTTTTACGGGAAAAGTTTCCGGACCTGTTATCTTTCGAAGAGGTGATCAGAATTGGCCACCGAGATCTTGTGATTTAATACATTGCGACTTCTTCGTTTGAGGGCGACGTGAAAGATAAGGTCTACGCCAACAGTCCAGTGTCGATTCAATACCTCAAAGATAGAATTCGTGATGCTATCGAGGACATAGGGCAGCCACTTTGCAATTTGGTTATGGAGTAGTTCATGAATAGGATTTGGTCCTGTATTCGTGGTCGTAGTGGCCATTTGGCTGACGTTGTCATTTATTATTAACGGCATACCTTCCTTCCTTCTTCATTGTGAAATAAACATCCGATCATTTATCTCAACAAATTCCATTTTTCTTTGAATATCAAAATAACAGCTCTTGTTGGAAAACCCTGAATTTTTATTTCTTTGATATTCTGGGATTTTTAGCGACGATGAACCTTTCGATCCTTTGATGGAATCGTGTTTATTCATAAGTCTCGGTTTCTCCTTGAATGTGGACTCTCTAAAAATATTTCAACCTACGATTATCCACTTTGGCAGGTCTAAAGTCTGGTAGCATTAAATATTCGATTATAATTCAGTACAGTTAGAAGAAAAAAATGTAGACGGGACTATTGTAAAATAAGGACGCTTTGTAAATCATTGATTTTTATTTAAAAATTTCTACTTAATATAAATAAATAATACAGATCTATGCCCCAGTGGTGGTATATTTAATTTAGTCATTTTCCATGTTTTTTAAAATAAAAGATCCCGATTATACACTGATTTGAGAGAAATTCTAATTATATTTTCTTACTTTAAATTGTGCTCATTTGGTGAATTTTTTTCATTTCACAAAAAAAAAAATTATCACTAGATTTGATTCAGTTGATTAGCCTTCTAGAAGGGTTGTGTATAAATTGTTCATACTTTGGTACGTCTATCCGTTAAAGATCTGTCAAAACAATGTTTGTATTATGACATTTACATGGATTTGCCTTACATGAATATTTAAATTTTATATTTATATAATAGTTACTTCCATCATTGGTAACTTATATCACAAATTGAAGCTGTGTAAGTAGGACTGTTTAAGTTATCATGTTTGCTTACTGTCGTTTTAAGATAGATGTAATATTACAAAAAAAAATGTTTATTTGACGAAAATATGGATTTGTGACGTGTCATATCCTCAAACAACCACGCCCCAATACTTTAACTGAAATAAGTGGTATATTAAGACACAAATTTCCCATTTGTATGTTGAATACATTGGCCCATTTTTAATTGTCTTCTATCACAGATAAACATTGTTTATGCCACCAGAGTGGAAGTTTACATGGCAATAAAGTTGTGTTTGTTATCTGAAAAGTACCGATGGAAATCATACTTTCACATTGATTTCAATTATTTCCAGCAATAAAAAAAAAATCAATAATCATACCCTTGCAGCAAAAATAAAGAGGCATACAACAATTCATTTGTTCAACATTCGGTGTTTCACTTACAGCAGATACACTTAAATGTGCTCCGTTAAAAAATGTTATTGTTAACAATAATTTGTCAACGTTTATGCATTACCAGGAGTGGTTGCAACGAGAAATGGCATCGAGAGTCACATGTTCGGAAAATAAGGACATGTCCTTACGTGACACAAGGACACTTTCGGTTGCAAAACATAATCTTCGATAATTTTGTGTAAACCCGCAACCTACAGGGTAGAAGCGTGTATATCATTTGTCGAGGCCGAACAGCGTAACGCAGAGATATACTTACTTCATCGGACGTTTGCTACACGTCCATCTGTCTGGTTTATACGTTAGCTTTGGAAAGGAGAGAACCGTCGCCTTGAATTTATATCTGTATAATACGTTAACAAAACGGATTATTGGGTTGAAAATGTTTCATGTGCCCTGCTGATACATCCCATGCATAGGTAGTATTTCGTCCCTAGTTGTTGTATTTTTTAAATACGATTCCAGCACTGTGATTATAATTTTGTGTTGAAGAATAATGTTATTAGATAAACAGTTCGCAATAAACTTGTAAACCTAGTAACGCCCTTCGGTACAACCAACTAGTCACTCCCTCCATCCACTTTAATTCATTGTAATTTGTTCGGTCATAATTAGCCACTTCAAGGAGATGTTACATGTATGTGATAAATGTGACAAATAGAAGCATTTTCGGTTTATGAAAGAACGTATCGAGACTCGCAAAACCTCATGTGCATTTTGACTGGATTAGCTGCTATTCGGATTTTATCGAATCGTGAATATTTTGGCGGACACTTGATTTTCAGCATTTTTTCTAGGGTTTATGCATTTTGTAGATACACGCTGTTACTGGCAAAAGGGACACAGCACTGGAATCGACTGTAAAATTTGATGGTAAATTCGTCACATATATTTTCTTTCTTGGGAGGTAAGCTACCCTTGCAGGAGAAATCTCCACGAAAGAAGATTTTAATATTACACTCCAGCGCAATAGGAAGTATATAAAGAAATAATTCATATATTCCACAGCCTGTTGACTAACCAGGACTGAATTAAGCACTTTTAACATTGACATTCGGTACTTTTGACATTGCTCTTCGAAGTCGATCAACCTAAAGGGGATATTTTTGTTTCGGCGTCGGTAAAATAGACAGACCCTATTTCACAGGGTGGTGCATAGGCCCAACTGTAGTTTCTGTCCTATAAGTCTACAAATTACACCGTATTAAGAATTATTGTATTTCTAAAATGGCTCTAAAGGTGCACATGTGTGCATTTAAACTTTCAAACTACTCTCGCACAATTGTAGCACATTCCAATGCACGAGTATGCAGGTGTGATGACATTGGCAACATTGGATTATTTTACAACATGACAAAGTGCCATAGAAATTCTGCAATCTCCTGCTAACGGCATTGAACATAATTTATGACCAATTTTGTGAAAACGAAACAAATTCCAGAGCATCGGTTGGCATAAATGGGTGACGATGGTAAGGATGAAGGTCTCAAATCAGAAAATCTATATACCCACTTCCAGGTAGGTGTATTGTATGTCAACAGTGGCTGTAGCCATATAAAAGTTTTCCATTTCATACACATGTAATATAGAATGCACAAACATACTGGCTGTCTTCAAGTGCCGTCCTTGGGACAACATTGTATTTTAATGTAGAGAAATGTATGGGCACTTGTAAAATACAGACCGGCATAAAGAGAAAAGACCTGGCGGCAATGGTAGATTCGACTGGCGTGTGTCTCGGTAGGTCATTTGTTGTTCAGTTTGATATTTGATTACATGCGAAGCGGATCACTCACAGACACATACAGACTCCAAACATATAAATCCTTATTACTTACTCAACATGTTAACTACGTAAAGTAGACATAAACACTAGGGTGGGCCTTATTTTATAAGGAGTAAATAGAAAATTAAGCAAAACTCTCAGGATCTTTGGATCGATTGAGACACATCATTGAGACATAACCGCCCCGGAAATCTTCTCACAAAAATTAAAAGCTTACTATTGAAGGATTACACAAGGTGGCTGAAAAGTAATGTCGTAATGTGATTTACCTACCATTTTGTTTAGAAATTAAAAAAATGGGCTCTGTGCTGCCAAACATTTGAAACTTGGACGATTTGTGGATTATGCAGAATGGCTCGCTCTTCTTCAAATTCGTTAATCGCGGGATGGTAAGCCATTGCGGGTAAATTTACAGTGGCACCAGGCCTATGAATGCTGCCACATTTCAGGTGAATAAACACCAATTATGGTTCTTACAACACGTGTTATTTTATTTATATTGCTTTTCTGGTTAAGGTTTAGATGATCGAATGATATAACAGGCTTTAATGAACACAATGGCAACATCACTAAAGTGATATCATAAGGAACACCCCAATATTGGGACACAGACCTTGACTAGAACAACTACCTTAATTTTGATTCACACACATTACACTCATATTCCGAAGAACACATACATGCACACGTGCATATAAACAGTAAATACGCTTAGGCTGAAAAGGCAGACAGAATTCTCGGTAGGCAAATAAATACACACTGGAAGCGATTTGTTATGTTTTCCGTAATTTTAAGAGTATAAACTATGTTCCGTATTTAAGACCAAACAAACCAAAACACTTCAGGGCACTGAGAAGTAATTTCATATAAATTTATTAACACAAGAATCTTTCCAGAAACCAGAAAATACGACGACATATCCGATTGTTGTCTGAATTAGATTGATAACACTGTGGGGATGAAACCACCGGGGAAAGTTATATCGGTCAAAAAAAGGTCATACGTGTCCCAGCGTTTGAAGTTAGTAAGTATCGTATAGGGGAATTTGTCACGTTTTTGGCTCTTTTGTTTGACATAACTTGAGAACCACTCGTCCGATTTAGCTGAAATAAATTTTAAAAAACCATGAATTACAATTCCCTTAATCTGTTCATATATTATTTTCCTTTACAAGTAATAGTTTCCAAGTTAAAAATAAGCGCATGAAGAAAATTTTTTTTTTTTTTTTTTATTTTTTTTTTAAATACATTTTTTTTTTTACACTTTTTACCGTTTTGGATTTTTTATGAATTAAAAAAAAAAAAATTTAATTTTTATGCAAAAATAATTTTTTTTTTTCATACATTTATTTATAATTGCGTAACTGTTGCTTAAGTAGGAAAACGGTTTAAGAACAGATTAGAGGAATTGTAATTCTTAATTTTTCTAAATTTGTTTCAGCTAAATCGGACGAGTGGTTCTCGAGTTATGTCAAACAAAAGAGCCTAAAACGTGACAAATTCCCCTATACGATACTTACTAACTTCAAATCGATATATCTCGATTCCTAGATGAGACCCAGCGAAACGCTGGAACACGTATGACTACCAATATAACTTTCCCCGGTGGTTTCATTCCAAACCGATCACTGACCCTTACCATTTGTCGCAGAGTGTAATGAATTGCCAAATAATGTTTGGAATGGTAATTTAAAGTCACCCTATATGCTGCTTTCTTTTACGATTGAGGTACTTTTTCACTTGTATATATTTTTGTCTCGCTCTTACTATTTTGTGCATTTTTCTCTGTTGTTGTTATTGGCCACCTTTCCTTGAAAATTCAGCTGTAATTACGCCAAACAACGCATTGAGATATCGTGATATGTTAACAACTTTTTTTTAATGAATTTAAATGGATTAATTGTGAACGAAATTCCCAGGAAGAATAATTTCACGAAATCCTTATCAGAAACCAATTACAACGCTGCAAAATTATGCTGAAATATCACCAAAAAATTTTCCAAACTAATCTGATATTTAAACACTTCGGTTTGGTGTGTGCTTTCACCAGTTCATCATGTTTTCTTCCAATTGGTCCCTAAGTGGGAGTTTTGGTCTGCGCTGTCTCCGCCTTCCGCGTTAGTTGTCATCAAAAGCCTTTCTGGCTAGAGCGTTTAGGTTTTACGAAGCATTTTTTTCTAAAATACAGCCACCTTTAGTAAGTACCCATGCTTCAGCACCAAAATCAAGTGCAGGTAGCATAAGCGTATTGTACAGTGTTATTTTTGTTCGAAGGGAGAGGGCTTTGTTCTGGATTTGTTTGTTTACCCAGCATGTTGGACCACCAATAGACCATGAGATGTGATTAGGTGGCCAATAAATCCGTGAATCGGTCATATGCAAACCTACCAAAGTTATCATACACATGCAATTATTACGTATACGTACCAAAAAGTGCCGACATTTACTTTTTATACGTCTCTCCATTTGTTTAGCACATTATTTTAAATCTGAAAATCTGAGCAATCACAACAAATGAAATTATACAGATTTTCATACAATTTTCTAATTAAAGTCGCTGTCATTCAAAGTGTTGGAATACACTGCGATTTGTTGCATGTTCACATCCGGTCGGCGACTGAGCGAGTGTGAACGTTGCCATGTTGGTGGTGGTGTTGTAAAGGATACACATGTAAGTGAAACGCTAAAACAAACTACAAGAAGAAAATTCGACTTCAACGCGTTTTTGGATTTATACAATTCTTTTCTGTTTTTTTTTCTTACAAAGTGTTATTTCTCGTGCCTGTTTCCAAGTCAGCTGCTATCCTTCAGCGGCTGTATCCTGTTACCAGTTTAGTTGGAATGGCTTTTTAGAGAAATTCCTTCAGTTGCCACAGACAAAGGCCACGCACCATAGAATATGAAACGAAAAGGACGACGATACAACATTCTTCGTCGTCATGTAACAAAAAGCACAACATATGGGTGATGTATGTTGCATGTCTGTATATGATTATATACGACTCGTATACGTATGTGTCGCTGCAAGAGTATTAAATTCTAACATTGTGGACATCCAATGTGTTCAAACAGAAGTACACTGCGAGCTTCGAGATCGCAATCGCCTGCAATCAAAATAGTTTGTCACTGAGGAATTTCAAATTGCAAGTCCAAACTTCCCGCAACAGAGAGCCGTCATTGAATGCTTTTCTAGGACAGTTGTATATGTGTTAGAGATTACTGTCTGACTCGTTAAGTCGCCAGCATTCTAAATCGCTTCTAAATCATTGTGCCTCTGCTGTGGTATGTGCCATTCCACCAATTGCCGTGGTCTGGTTTAGTCTGTTGGTGTGAGTGCGAAATTCTGCTTGATTTTTATGATGATGATGCCTTTAAAGATGACGTTGACAGGATTTTCTCCGGCCGATTGTCGCTCACAGTTAGTTTCATTTTCTTCTACGGTAAAGAAGCTTGGATTGAGTAAGTTTGTTGTACAATGTTAGTTTAATTCGACGAGTGAGGGTTCTGTTCTTAAATAGCCTGTTTGATATGAAATAACATCAAATTGCCAGCACAATCCTTTGCTGTATTTCGATCTTGGCATTATTATTTCTATTGCTGGCGGAGACGAGTTACATAAATTCCTCCACTATCGCGCCGCTCTAACTGCCGGTCTTCACTATATATGCGCCGAGACGTTTGCCTAAACGTTGCTTGATTACTTCTCAATTCTGGAAAAAGGGCCGGTTAAATATCGCTCTGTCTTATCGACGATATCAATGACATCAGAATCTGCGAGGTGGATGTAAACTTCAGTGTTCACTGTGTCTGTTTTATTAACTTCTCCATTTATATTCTCCATTCAACACCGTCATCTCTGACACCGTCTTTACATGATTCAATTGCCTCTAACAAGCTGAAGAAATGTTGATTCCATATTCTTAACTTTTCACACCATTGGTTCCTTGCTTTTCGCTTTCAGTAATTTATTTCTCCTTCGGCGGCTGTCGTCGGCATGTGAGCACATATCATTCTGATAAAAAGAAGAATTTAGCCTTGTTGCGAATTGTGGCCTGCCGTTCATCCACTAGTGTGAAACGGTCGACCAGGTTACGTACTCTCTTGTTCACAGCAAATCCGCATCCGAACTGATTCTGGATGTCATGACAGTTTCTCAGTTTATTTACTTCGTGTCCTTTGCATATTATTTCCACTGTTTCCTTCGAGGGTTTCCACCAGTTGGACTGAGGCAGCTGGTCTGAAGAGTGTTCGATCATTCCAAGTTCATATCCGGAAATACTGGTCCTTTGAATGTTTGCTGTGGTCGTCAACATTTGGGGTTTTGTGAAGCGATTAACCCTGCAAAGATCTGTGAGACAACTTCAGATGCAGTCGATCAGTAAACCCATGAACTTCCACTTTCCATATATTATGTTGTTTTAAATGTCAGATTGTCCTTTGTTTTCATATCGTTACGATCGTTGTGCACGCACTGTATTTCAATGTATGTGCACGATATTGTCTCGTCTATGTTGTAGTGGCATTAGTTGCAGTTGTCATTGTTCAGTGCGACAACGTGTAGCTGTGTTAGTGCAGTTGGACATATTCATTTACAATTCTAATTTTCAGATTTTGTTGTTGCCTTTGCTGGGTTCCAACTTAGTCTGTTCGGTTGTACACGTACAACAAAATGTTACAAGAAACTCTTACATTATCAACTCGCATAGAAAAAAAAATAAATGTTTTGCGAATAGAACAGAAAGTTGGAAAGAAAATTGTAATGTGACAACGTGCAATTTATTCAGCCATAAAGGATACATGTAAGGAATGCAACGGAAGTTATTATGAGGGGGGCATAACGAAATCCCCACATTTTCACACTCCTGGAAATAACTACAGCGAAATGAAGCGAATGAATAGCAAACACTTGAATAGTTAAAGGTGATACTCGATGTAATCTGGCAATCTGTGCCCAGGGGGAAATAATTGAATTGTAATCCTTTCCATTCAACCAAAAAAGAATCAAAATACATAAGTATGATGTTCAAAAATCCTAACATTCCATTATTCGTTTATTTAACTATTCATCTATTAAATTTCTTAGTTGGAAAACGCCACATTTGTGTAGACATTTCCATGAAAAACAACAGTCCATGAGGAATATTGGCTTTACGATAGTGGTATTGACCAACTCCGGATCGTTTTAGGCCGTTCGTAAGGGTTAATTTGGAGTTCAAGTTATACTTTGTTTTCAGTTTCCGTAGTAAAACAATTCATACGCCAGCTGATGGTAGAATTGATATGGTCTTACATTATCTGCTCACGAGTTTTATAAATATATGTTAGTGTTTCCTAAAATGATGAAAAGGGAACGTAAGGAAACATGCCAAATATAATTTAATTTTCATCATATGGTATTCAATTTTGTAGGCCAAATTTGATTCTATATTTTAAATTTTTAGTCCACACCAAAAAATAATAAAAAATATCCACGAAAACAGGAACATTGCTCCAATACAAAGCGAAAATCCAATACATCTTTTTGCAATTTCAATAAGGCACAACAAAGCGTTTTTCAGCGTGTCCCCCATAAGATGGCGCAGGGTATAAAGTTTAAATAGTTTACATTTTTAGTCCAGACCAAAAAAACAAGAAAAAATGTCCACGAAAACAGGAACATTTCTTTGTATTGTTGTTTGCCGTAAACTGTTTTGTGTATCAATTGTAAAGTTATGTCAAATAGCATGAGCTGTTCTTCGCAAAACGAAAATCCAATACATCTCATTGCAATTTCAATAAGAGACAACAAAAGCATTTTTCGGCGTGTCCCCCATAAGATGGCGCAGGGTATAAAAAAAAGAACCGAAAACATCCCCATGAACATGTATTTAAAACGCACTTTCGTTGTTATCTTCAATTACTTGAAGGATTTTAATTATATTCTTATCCATCAACAATTTTCCACGAGACTAAGAACTTAATCAACATTTCTGCAGAGCCAATTTCCGCGCATTACAATTCATACGCATAACAATGAGCGATTACAAAGAATTTTACGCCTGACACAATTTCAAATTTAAATTAATTAAACTTGAAAATTATTTGCCAATAAAACTGTCTGAAAAGACGCACTCGTGCCGTTGGCCTTTAACTCCTTTCAAGACAGCATACAGATGATGATGACGATGACGATGACGATGATGATGATGATGCCTTATCATACGCTGGCTGTGTTGAAGATGCGGTGTGAGAGAGTAAGCGACTAAAAGCTCGTAACGATATATAGATTAGTGTATGAGGGTGGAGTCGTTGAAGGGTCTGACAAAACGTGAATTATTTTGGGAAACAAATTGTTTTTATCATCCCTTTGGTTCATTCCCCGAGGAACTTCTAAGCTAAATAGAAAAATCATTCTCTAAAAAAAGCATTATCCCTTCGGATGGGGCTTTAAAACTAGTCCGGTATTGTGTATACAAAGTGCGTTAGAGCCACGTTTACGACTTTTTACGATTTTTTTCATTGAATTTGGACCAAATTCCATTCCACCCCTATACACATACGTCTGAATGAAAAATGCATTCATGCATAAGATTAGCAGAAATGAAATTGAAAATAAAAGTTCGGATGCCAAAATGAATAAAATTAAATGATTGCGGAGACAATTAAGCTTTAATTCGTTTTATAATTATAATAATGAGCTTGTTTTTGTTTTTTTTTTTTTTGAAAAATCACACTTTTCGGAATGAATTCAAAATGTCAGTACAGTCTTGTAAGTTTGGACAATTTTAAATATCATATCAGGAAAAACAGATTCCATATTAGACAGATTGAGTAAATATTGGTAGGCAAATGAATGGTCAAATCCACAAATGGTCAGATGGCTTAAGAAACAGAAGGGAAGTCACCAATCTGATCATTGTACCATTTCAGCATCGTTTTTATTTATATAAGGCTTGCTCAGGCCTAACGATTTATAGGTTTGGAGTGACAAATAAACAGCCCCTCTGAGAAAGAGTAATTGTTATTGGCCAATATGATAATCGCACACCTCTGGTATATCTACGACTTTATAGCGTATACGCTATTCTCTGTGCCGTATAATCTGCACTGGTCTCCATAGATTATACAGTAGGGTAGCGAGACGTTATCCCAATGGTCCGTAATGGGCCAAGTTCGTCTAATATGAAAGCCACCACTTTCATATACAATACATATAAGTTTATTCCCTCAAAGAGTTCTTCGAGCAAACCTTCGAAAAAACGTTTGGTTTAATCAGACATGTATGACAGCTGTCAGATACATAGGGGAAGCGTTCCAGATGTTTAAAAAAAATATAAATACTGAGCTGCTACACGATCAGGCAAAATCAAGGCATGTTATTTCCGGTCACACAAACTTTCTACTGATTCATCATCTTCCCCAGATCTGTTGAAAAAAGCATTCGTGTTTACGTTTTTGGAAGCGATGCTAGAAATACCCACACCTCCTACATCCGATTCATATTCACCTCCTGCATCCATGTGCACTATAGAGAAAATTCGTTATTCCACGAAACTGTTCGTATGTGGAATACTTCTCCAACAAGTGTTTATCATGCCAGCTATGACGTTATCAAATTCAAGGCCAACGTCAACAAACACTTCCTTCTTTTGTCACTCCAATTTGCTATCGCTTACACAGTACATTGCATTTATAGGGTGCATCCCGGAAGTGTTCCAAAAAAAAAATACGTATCCGAATTTTGGATAATCTTTTCATACAGCTTTCGGATTTACCTCAGCGAAAGTGAGACTCGAGCTTCAGTAAATGACCACATTTCCCTATACACCCAAAAGAACAACACATAATGGAGTTTATATAAGATTTGACCAGTCCGATCCCAACTACTTTTAGGTCCATTGATCATACCAAAGCTATCATGGGTTGGACGGTCAAATTTAGTTGATGTGAATATAGTTCGGCTAATGCTGTGTACGTATTATATTGTAAAGACACATCTTATCTTTGTATTATGATTGAGTCAGAATTGTATAATTCATATAAAGAAACTTCCGATTTGACCCATATTTTCTCTTTAAGATTTTGAGATAGCCACCTAAGTTGGACAAAATCGTTAAATGACGAAATCAGTAGTGACTTTCCTTCTCCTTAGCTCTTAGTTGTTGGCTTGGTAATTTAGACAAATTTCTAGAAAGAGTGTCTTGCCTTCTGAAAGACACTGCATAAGGTATACTTTAGGATTGACTAAATTTGTCGTATATCTCCCTTCTTATCTAAACTTTTGCTTTGGGTCTCGTTTTTGCCTTCAAAATATTCTTATATATTTTTAATCTATCTATATATATAAAATTGGATGTATGTGACTATGTATGTTTGTATGTGGCTTATAGACTCCTAAACCGCTCATCCGATTTTAATGAAACTTTCAGGGAAAATTCAGCATACCACAGCGGGGGATCCAGTGAAGTTTCGTTGGAAAAATTGTTCTGTGGGCGGAGTGGGCGTGGCAAAAGTGTTTTCTAAAGCTAGAAGGCTATAAGTTGGTACATATATGCTACTGCTGATGTGGGAGACTAATTTAATGTTGGATTTTAAATTTTCGGTGTGTGGGCGGAGAGGGCGTGGCAAAGCTGTTTTTGAGCAAGAAGGCTCACAATTGGTTTTTATATACTACTGCTGTCGGAGAAGACTAATTTAATATCGAATTTTAGATTTTGGGTTTGTGGGCGGAGGGGACGTCGCAATACTGTCTCTTAGATCTAGAAGGCTGGCGGGGAAGGTGAATTTAAACAACAACGGGACAACGGGAAAGATCTATTTAAAACCAGATTTCAAATTGAAAATGAAAATTTATGTTCATTTTTTTAAAGTTATGTCTATGTTGTCAGTTTCAAAATTTGTTTAACATTCAGAAAACGATTGAATTTGTTCCTTTTTTCAATTTGACAATACGCCTGTGATTTTCTTTAAAGATCTTTAAATAATCTTTGTACCTAAATCCAACAATTAAAATAAGTATATTCATCTTAACAATGCCGCCAAAAAAGGCATCGATTGGAAAAAAGCCATCAAAGACTAAGAAAACTATCGAAGACAAGCACGGGCAACCGATCCAAATAAGGAGTATTCGGACCAAATTTTTAATACAGCTTTAGTTATGATTGAGGACTTATGCATATCAATCAACAACAAAGTCCTTCCTCAACTTGGTATGCCGCCATCTATACGAGATAGAAATGATATGCAAGACAGAGATCTGGTGCGAGAACACCAATTCGACGTAAACCAACAACAAAACTTTGTAGACACTCAATCAAGACTCTTAGTTCCTGATCAAAGAAATGCTTATGACAAAGTCATGCAACGTGTAGCCAATGGAAATGGTGGAATTTTTTTTCTAGATGCTCCAGGAGGCACTGGCAAAACATTTCTCATTAATTTAATATTGGCGTCAGTTCGAATGAAGAATGAGATGGCACTGGCAGTGGCATCATCAGGAATCGCATCAACGTTACTGGATGGTGGACGTACAGCACATTCAGCGCTTAAGCTTCCATTGAATGTGAACCACACGGAAACACCAACATGTAACATTAGCAAAAAATCCGGTATGGCCACAGTCCTTAAGATGTGTAAAATCATCATTTGGGACGAATGCACCATGGCCCATAAAAAATCGCTTGAAGCAATTGACCGGACTCTGCGCGATTTTCGAGGGAAACAACTACCGATGGGAGGTGCTCTAATACTTCTTGCTGGTGATTTTCGACAAACTTTGCCCGTTATACCTCGATCAACACCTGCCGATGAGCTAAACGCATGCTTGAAAGCATCATATTTATGGAAGCGAATTGAGAAAATTACACTATCAACAAACATGCGTGTCCATTTAATGCAAGATGTGTCTGCCCAAACCTTTTCAAAACAACTTTTAGAGATCGGAAATGACAAAATTCCAACTGATCCCACAACATTTGAGATTTCATTTTCGCCCAACTTTTGCCAAATGCTACCAAATATTCAAGCCCTTTTAGAAAATGTATTCCCAAATTTAATCAACAACTACAAAAATTCAGATTGGCTCTGCGAACGTGCAATTTTAGCACCTAAAAATGATGATGTCAAGAAGTTAAATGAACAAATTCAATTGAAATTGCCCGGAGAATCGAAAAAATATCATTCAATCGACACAATGATGGATCAGGAAGAAGCTGTAAATTACCCAACAGAATTTCTTAATTCACTAGAGCCACCAGGAATGCCACCACATATATTGACATTGAAAGTTGGGTCACCGGTGATGCTTATTCGAAACTTGAACGCCCCAAAGCTATGCAACGGAACCAGGATGATCATTAAAAATTTGACACCAAATTTGATCGAGGCAACAATAATCAGCGGCAAATTCAAAGCGGATGATGTGCTGATCCCACGCATACCGATGATTACGAATGATTTACCATTCGAGTTTAAGCGGATTCAGTTCCCTTTGATTCTTGGCTTCGCGATGACCATAAATAAAGCACAAGGGCAATCCCTCACTGTTGCTGGTTTGAATTTGGAACATTCATGTTTTTCCCACGGCCAATTGTATGTTGCTTGCTCATGAGTTGGTACACCCAACGGTACGACCAAAAATATTGTGTATCCATTAGCATTACAATAAATTTATTTTCACATTTGATATACATATGTGTTACTTTCTTTGGCGTAGAAGAACACGTTACATGCTGAACGTGTTTTAGCTCAACCACTGTCATGTTGCTGCTAAACTTAATTGTAATGTTGGTGGCAGACCAACCAGTCCTTGCTTATGACTGCAGTTGGGCTGTCTGTTTAGTGCCATGATCCGATATGTGTTTTCATCTTTTGTTATGAAAAACTTTTTCACTCTCAATTTTATTCACGTTTTCTCGCGGTAAGCAGTTTTTAAAATGGAGCAGTGGAAAAGGAATGAAGAAGAACGTTTATCGTCTGTTTTTATTTTTGTTTATTATAAAACAAAACTTTAAATTTAATTGGTTTTGCTTGAAGAAGTTATATGGTCTGGGTGTCGAAATCGAAATTTTTGGATTTTGAAAATAGTTGGTATTTATTCCTATAAAAGTCGAGACGTTTTGAATACAGGTATACTGACCTATTTGTTATATTTTTTTCATTTTTTTTTATATAATGGATAATGTCAAGCAGATATTTAATTTTTATTGGACTTAGACCTATATCGGTAACAAATTTATTCCCAGTTTAAAAATGCAATTTGACTGTTAAATAGGTTTAGTGGAAATTAAGGTATTTTGCATACTAACTACATAAGAACTCTCAAAGGTGTTTTTACTCAAACACAGTTTGGATAATAGTAACAGATACAACCCAAAAGTCCCTTTCTAGTTGATGTCTTTAAAGGCACTTTTTTCATATTAACCTCTACCAAATTTTGTCTATTCCAATTTGTGAGTAAAATGAGTCTAATTAATTATATAAATTACAACCAAATACCGCAAATAGTCGTTCAAACCAATTCTCATACACTCCGATAACGGCCAAACTAACATTCACAAGTTCCCTGTAGGAAATGCCCCGATGATACTGCACTGATTCTCTTTTGACTCTGACACCAGTACCCACAACTGACCAATTATGTATACTGTATTCCACTGACAGGGAACGTGTGCCATGTCACAAAGAATTCACTAGTACAGTTAAAACTATTGAATCGGTGTTGTATCCCTGGTGCCCATGTCTGCACCATGGGAACTGGTGATTTCAAAAGCAGCTGAATATATTTTTTTAAATTTTTATTCGATTTTCACAACATAAGAGTCATGATTATCATATCCATTTATTTTATTGAAATCATGTTTTACTTTCTTAGTTAGGTTGGTTCTACAATCCGTTGTTGGTCTGCTTAATTAATAATCAAGCACTTCAGTTTTCTACTTGACTTGTCCTGTTCGTCATGCCAATGATCTTCATGTCTTCTTCGACTTGGTCCATTCTCTCGAGTCTCAATCCTCCCCATTTGCTTGCCTGGTAGTTATCGTCCAACTCCTTTCAGGCTAGAGCGTGTGGTTTCATTCGCCTGACATGGCCAAGACAGAAAAATCGCTGTAACACAAATCAGGCTAGAGAGTTTGCAAACAATTTTTCTTAAATTCACCTAGCACAGATTTATCTACTTTCGCAAGTAATCATGTTTGGGCGCCATAAAGAAGCCCGATACTTTTCTTTATTTCGATGCTGACATAATTCATTCTATCAATGGCGGAGCCGAGAAATTATTCCATATATAGCTCTGCCGGTATTCCGTTGACAACTTTATTGTTCTTATTGCCGTTTTTACCTCATCGTGGGTAGGGTCTGGACATTCTTCACCATTGATTGCATTGTTTCCAGACTCTCAGCACAGTCGCCGAATCAGTTTCAGATTGTCATTTTCGTCTCTACACGAAGTTATGCCAGTACTCGAGTCTTTCGTTTAGTTTTTCACTAGCTGATAGAATTTTCTGTCATTGTTTCTTTTTCAATATACCTCAATCTCCTCATAATGTTGCCTATCCTTCTCTCAAGAGAAAAAAAAACACAAAACGTATAGCAAAAACGAAAACCGCGAGAAATTCTAACCCTATTTTACCTACACTGGGTCTGAAATAAATCCCATGGTCGCCTAAATCGATTCGGCAACGTCGAAAGAATTTATCTTTATTATAAAGATAAGTGTTTGCCATTATGTTTTAAAACTGATTTCGGGCAAGTCCACATCAATATCCTCCAATTCAGACACGACAAATTCATTAATCATGACTCTATAGCGCACATAGAGCACACAAAACAGGGACTCTTTGAGGATGTAACGGCGTCTTAACAATGGCTTGTGGATCTCAATTACTCCAAATGCGGCAAGTTTGTTTATTAACGCATCCATTCATCCAAAAGTGAGCTTCATCGCTGAACAAAATGTGCTTGTGAACATGGAAATTGGGGTCCATGTCGTTTTGGGCTCATTCACAGAACGAGGGACGCGCTTGGTGGTCGTTCGGATTTAATTCTTGCACGAGGTGGATTTTGTAAGCGCGCAAACCAAGATCCTTCCACAAAATCTTCTGGATGGGCACAGCTCAAATTGATGCAAGCGATGGCGGATGGACTCATTCCGGCCCTCTTCGAAATACTCTTCAAGTAGGTGTCTTTCCAGCTATCTGTGACTTTGTTAAACCAGGATAAATGTCTGTTTGGCTTGGAAGAGTTATTGTAGAGAAACTGTCCCCATCATTTCTGCAGTAGTCACTAGTCGTAAAAAAACAGTCATTCCGCCCTAAAATAAAAAAAACGAAAATTGTTCAAATATTCATAAAATATATCTAATGGGGCTGTTTCTAAACTTAATACCTTGAAATAATATTTTACCTCAAACCAATTTTTTACAGAACTTAAACATGTTTTCTAGATTAAAATCTACCAACTGCTAGCCTTATATTTACAATTTAGTGAATTTTGTTTACAGACACATTTTTCTGTAGGCGTTGCTGAGTACAAAAGGAATCTGTTTTTGAAATTTTCCAAAAACATCCAAAATCTTAACTTTACTTATTTGCCTTAACATTCCATGTAGGGACAGACGGGGAACTTCTTTCGAATTAGTGAGCTATGCACGATATAATTTGTATTCTCACTAATGTTTTATATGGCTTAGAGATTAATGTCTTACTCGTAAAGTCGCTAGCATTTACAAGCCGCTGAAAAATGTTTGAAGGTCTTACCAAGTCTCGAATCTGGGTTCTGTTGGTGCTAGCCTCACATAACCGCTAAGATACCAAGTATCGGTTGATATTCAACCAAAGGCAAAGTAAATTTCATCACCAAGTCACCCAAAATAGTCGACAAAAGTTTGGACTCGTAGACACTTGACCGCAGGCTCCCTACAGGGTATGTACTCAGAAACACTCACGTACACACACACACGTATATGTCACTCACACTGCCACAAGCTAATTGACCAAGTTTGTGTGTTTATTGATAATTCTTAATTTAAATGTTTGGCGAGCTAACAAAAAGTAATTAGTGGAAGTTAATATGTGAATGCATACATATGTATGTAGGAGTTGTCCATAAATGAATACAAACAATGGAAAATTCCACCAATAAACTGATTCAATATTATAACGTCTGGCTGTGTCAAAGAGAGAGAGAGAGAGATGTGCTTTATATTTATTAATGTCTATAGACATATAATAACAATCGTTTGAGCAGTATTTTCTGATCTTATGCCTAATAAAGTTGGAGGGTGTCGTTACTTCATCCTCGTATCTGTTGGAAAATCGTTTTCCAACTTAAACGAAAATAAAACCCGTCTATTTTATGGTATCTTTATAAAATTCGCCCATTGGCCAATAAACTGAAATTAGATATCTATCTATCTATTCAAACGAAGTTGTCATGTATTTTTAAACCTGCCTCTTAGTTAATAACATTGATCACTACTTCTTTCAACTAATATTATGAGTAATGTTGTGTCATTGAAGTCGTGCAAAAAAAAATAAAAAGTGAATTCAGCACAATTCCTGGAGTAAAAATATAAAAAGTGAATTCAGAATTCAGAAAACGAATTGTTTTGAAATAATTATAAACTATTTGGAACAGATTAAGAGCAAACACCGCGTCTTACAATGTCCACTATTGGACAGGGAGTGTGTGATCGTTAAGAAAAAGGAATGAAATAAGGCTGATCATAGAAAAGCTTTTTATCTTCCTCAATAGAATAGCTTAACGTTTATGTTCTATTCCTCTTCGTTGTATGTCTGCCCGGGTGGTCATCCCACGTGTATGAGATACAGTTCGACAAAGTCGAAAAATTTTATTATATTTTCTCAAATTTCACAATATAAAAAACTGAAAAGTTGAATTTTGAAAAAAAAAATTTTTTTTATATCAATATGAATAATTCCGTCAAAATGTGTCAAAAAAAAAAAAATTCCCTCCAAAAATCAAAAATAACACAAATAGATCGATTTTTACCGCCAATTTTTTATAGAATGCAAAAATATTTACTAGATCAAAAGTTATCGACTTTGGTCAATGGAGTCCGGACCACTGTGCGACAGACATTCGATTTTCACCTGAGCTGTGCATATTTGAAATACTCTTCAAGCAGGGTCTTCCTTGCTAGCTGTGACATTCTGAAATCCAGGACAAATGTCTGTTTGCCGGGGAAGAGTAATTGCAGAGAAGCTGTCTTATGTATATATATTTTTGTATTCCCAACATTTCTTTGAATCGAGGCCACAATGCAGCCCCACCTATCGTATGTTTCTCTATAGGCTCTATCACATAGTAGGAGTTTGTCAGTCGCTAGTGGCATACCTAGGAAGTAAATCAGTGTTGCGGGTGGGTTCGAACTCAAATTATAATTATTTTTTTTCAAGGAAAACTACTTTTTTATACATAACTACGATCTAAATCTATTATAGACATTTTTAAATTTCAACTATCCCTTAAGAACATTATTCTACACGAATAGAAAAAAAACGTACAAATTAAAAATAACAATTTTCTGAAAAGGACACAGCCCACACATTCTGTGCAATTGCTCGAACATATTACAGATATGTGAAGGCAGCATCTAGTCTGTATTTGAGGACAACAAGGGAACTATTCGTACACAAACAACAACATAAATACGAGTAATTACAAAATAATCCTTTCTATTGTTAAAACTTGTTTACTCAATGGTATAATGCCATGTTATTTTTACAGACTTTTTCTTTTTTTGCAGCTCTCATATCCTTCAGCATAGCATGGCAGCAACTGCATGGGTATGACAGAGTCACTTACACACTTACGTCCACACGCTGTTCATATAAGTACGAAGTGAAAGGATGCCTTTGTATGTGGTGGTAGCTGTCCATGTCCATGTCCATTGCTGCATAAGACAAAGTCAAGGCTGGAAGTTAAAAGGGAGCGAAGATTTTGGAAATGCGCAAGGAAATGGATGTAATGAAAACATTGATAAATAGTAAATTCTGTTAGAGGACAAGCGAAAGCAATTGCATTTAAGTAAATTTAATTATTTTTTTACAAATACACCAAAGCCTTATTTGTATATTTGTCAAATTGTTCCAAAACACAATCAGTCGGAGGGGACCAACCATATAATACCATACACAATATACATTTAAAGTATTTTTCTATACAATGTTCGAAGAAGATACGTTTGCTGGTAGCCTTATGGACCACGTTACAAACAAAAAATTAACTTTTAGTGTAATTCAACCGGTATTTTAGGTAGACCTGTCAAAACATCGACCGAAATGGTTTAATTTCACCAGGTTTGTTATTTGGTCCACTATAAAATACTGTGACCAAAGTCGGATGTGGCTTTAAGAGTGGTATCAAATAAGCGTGTGTATCAAAACATGGATCGATCTTTCCGTATTTAATAGGGCACGTCCACGTCTTAAAAACAGTTCAATTTCAATGTTTCAAAAGAAAACTCGTCTCAAAACCAGTGATTGATGTATGAAATATCATTATAATATAATTAATTGTTCTGGTGTGGTTAGACCCGAAATCACTAGATACTTGTGAATAGTGATGTCATCAAATAAACGGATTTAAACCATGTCAGTAGTCATAGCATAAACTCACATAGTGTGCACGCCATGATCGGTTTATGCATCTGTTACCGTAAATATACATATAGACGGATTCAGAAACTAACTCTACTCGATCCATGGATAATTAGTCCATTAGTTCACCGCTTGACTACAGTGTAACGTAGGGCATACATACAGAAAGGATACGTTGTATATTTACGAAAAGGAAATCTAACAATGACAACAAAAGAACAATGGATATTGTATGCCAGGATGTTATTAGTGTACAAGGAATAAGAATTTGTGAGGAGAGACAAAAGCACATTCTCTGCACAAAAAATAAAGACGAAACAAAAAGTCTTGGTTGGAAAGGGCCATGGCAGTTCATGGTGTCGGCACAAATACATTCGACATAATGTAGCTCACCAACATTATACGTTTTGAAGATCAATGCCGGCAAAATTTGGAAATATATCATATTTCTATTTCGAAGAACTCTGTTATAAATTACTGATTAGCGTTCTGTTAACCATACAATTCCAATCTTGAAATGAGCCACCATCATGATAATTCGAAAGAAAAACGATGAAAGGTTCATTCCCTCTGATTATGATGAAAATCAGCACCTACATTCTATTAGGTATTCCGGATAATAAAACATTTGCCTCACGTCGAAGTTTTTAGTGGTTCTCGTTTTTTTGAGCGCTACAAAGATTTTGTGAAGAGATAACTTGATTCATGGTGGAATAACTTTGGAACACAATTTCCAATTGAAATAGTGTTTGTGTCGTCTGAAAGCTCATACCCTCCTCTTTACGAATGTGCTTCATCCTTTGAGTTCTTCTTTATTTTTCCTAATTAATGTTGTAAATCTAGCAAGTATGCAGATATTTCTGCAAATAAAACGACACAGTAGTGATTTTACAAATATCCCATGTTTAGCCAGCTGTGGTAATCATTGAAATTTTAATTATCCTGGTGTTTCATTTACTTAATATAAGTTCGGTTTCCATCATTTTAGACCTCGGTTTGCGTTTGAGGCCACTTAGTGATAAATGACAACACCATATAAACTTTTTGTTTAACTCATATAAAGTAATCATTTTGGGAAAAATGCTACAATCTCTGAACCCGTTGTCACCTCATTCAAAATTGTATATATCTTGGACAGAATATATTGGTCGGTAAAACAAAAATAAAATTTAAAAAATAAATATGAGTTTTTAAGAGGACAAAGGATAAAGGATATTTAAAATTTTAGGAGTCCTTGAACATTGATATGATATTTTCGTACAGAGGGGGTCATGAAACCAATATTATTTCAATCTGATCCAGATTCACACCTTCACAAAAACGCCCGAGGACACCAAATTTGAACCATGAAAAACATCGATCTAAGGTAAACGACATTTTCCAAATTTCATTCAAATCGAAGATGGTAAAATTCATACTGGTTCGAATTTTTTGGAATTGCCCTTCAACAAAAACGATGACGCGCTGTATACTTCAGTATAGAAACTTGAAGCTAGTGAAAATATTCAAATACATTCCCTTTTGAAAATAAATATTGGTTTAAATTGCAAAAAGGTGTTACCGAGAAAACCTATCGGTTCATCTTTAGAGCATTTCGGATTTTGTAAAAACTCTCTACCTCATATCTTTCAGTCTGCTATGCATCTAACATTAATCTGTTCAGTAGCTAACAGAATACATCAGTATTTGCAAACTCACAATAGCCTAAAAATCCCCACTATGTTTTTTAAGCACTTAACAACAATATGTTCGGCATTCGGATGAACAAAATTTCTAAAACACAATACATGACCTATAAAAATACGCCTTACGTACCATTTAACGATATTGCAAATACTCGTCGTACATGGATTTTGATTTAATTTCTCATCGAATCTATTATTCAACACCCACTTTGTCATGGTCCCCCCAAAAGGACTAAATCAACTAATTGTGCTTCAAGCAGTTGGGGGAGGACGAGCCAATGGAGAGGCGTTACAAAATCGCTAGACCAACCCTTTTTAAAGTTTGATATATTTTCTTATTAGGCAAAATGTTGTTGTAGCCGCCTACCATAAGGAACCTTAAAGAGAGTCCTTGGATTTTCACTTCGCCCAAAAAGGATGGTACACAAATATGCCAAGCAACAAACGCAAACAACAAGTAAATATTTGGTTTAAATTTATGACCAATTCCTCGACATTGTTTTTGGGTTTAGCCAGAAAATTTATGTTTTACCTTTTCGGCCCTGAACGTGTATGTGAGCTAACACACATACACACACAAACGCCTGGCCCAGTAAGGACTCACTAGAAGGATGTTTGTGTTAATTTCTACAAGCACTACAGCACTTGTCCATATGACAAAGGGATATCTGTTATGGCTCCGTACGAGTGTACGTGTGTGTGTGAATAAGGACTTCCATAGATAATGATTAAAATGATACAGATAAATCTTTAAACAGTTCCTTATCACATATACACATCGTCCAGACCATGTTGGTATATGAGTAAGGGTTTAAAATTAAATTTAATAATTTATTATCACCCGAAATGTATAAAGCATTTTAAAGTTTTTTCTTTTTCGAAAAAGGCACGTCTGAATGTCGTACAACGTTTCTAATAAATTAGTTTCTTGCCTCTGATTTATCTAGCAATTCTCCCAGGAAAAGCGTATTTGAGAATTATGATGAATTGGAAGAATGTCACAAGTGGTGGAGACAATTTAGCTTGATATAACAGACATACGCGTGGGTTTTACTTAACTTATTTGACCTCATATGTTGAGACCAATACTCCGCTGTTCAACCAGCAGATTTCCAGCAAAATAGTAATAGTAAGTCTTGTCTACAAAAAGAAAATCAAAAACTATTTGATAGCTGACAGTTTAGGAAAAGAACAACGCATTATCTGTATCGTCAAAATAAATTCGGAGATCACACAAAACAAAAAATTCGAATTGTTTTTCGTCCAAAAAAATAACACACGTCACGTTGTCGAAGTAAAACATTCTTTCTATGCGACAAACACTTACTTATTTCCCTTAACATAACATTAAGGAACATACGGGGAACTCGTCTCGAATCTGTGAGCTGCGCGCGATATAATGGTGTATAGACAATGACCGGGACCAGGAGAAGTTTTTCATGGCTTATAGATTACTCTATTACTCGTAAAGTCGCCAGCAGTTACGAGGTGGAAAACAGGTCTAACCCGGTTTACTTGTTCGATTTGAAATTTTCACAAAGAAAAGTGCCATAAAAAATTTGCGATTTTCTCGGATTAATCTGTTTTGGTCCGCCCTGTCGAAATAAAACCCATGACAACGAGAGCCAGTCACTCATATTCACTTCGAATAGCGTACCAAAAAAATGATGGAAACATTTGGTAGAAAATTGTAACAAACAAAACAAAATGTGAGCAATGTTGTCTCTCATTAAAACAAGATTCTACTTAAAGAGATAATGTACTTATTTATTTCCCTTGGAGATTGCTCTCTTACTCGTAAAGTCGCCAACATATAAAAGGTGGAAACAGCCGCTGAAAAATGTTTGATGGTCTTGCCCGGTTACGAACTCGGGTTCTTCTATGTGATAGTAGCATACACAACCTATGAATATTTATTTATGCTTGACATTGCTTTTGGTTGAGTGTGGAATTAATGGGTCCCGGGAAGGGTGGCCAGCTCTGAAAGTAGGTTAGGTTGAGGAGAAGTGGCAGATTTTCCCCCGCCTCATGTCCTTGGACATACACATAAGCCAGTATTCGGCTTGTTGTGCGCTCTAACTGGTACATGGAAAGGTCGTGAGAAGTTATTTTAGGAAATCTGTACTGTTGACATAATCCTTAATTGTTTTCCAGTCTGCGCCCCTGAGATGGGTCAAGTCTGTTCAAGAGTCGTTTCCCAAGAAACGGGATCTATTGTTTGCGAAGGCTGGGCAATGACAGAGGAAATACTCTAATGTTTCGTCATCCTCTCCGCATGCCCTACATACGCTATTATCTACTACTCCTATTTTGTATAGATGCGATTGTAAGCCTATGTGCCCTGTAAGGATGTCCATGATCTTACTAGTTTCTGTTTTGCTCAGTTTCTGCAAGGTTTTGGTTTTTTTCTCGTTTGGTTCACCCCACATGATTCTTGTCGTTTTCCCAATGGTTTCACAATTCCATAGCGTGATATGGGCGTCTTTCGCCCATCTTTTTAGCTCAGAATGCGTAACTCCGACAGGTTTCACATTCCCTAAGTTTATTGTTTGCAAGTCCCTGGCGCGTTGAGCCAAGGTATTGGCTCGGTTTCCGGTTCGTCGATGTAAAGTCCCAGTTTCGAACCACCTGTATAACAGCAGTTTCCACCTGGTGTCTGCGCTAGGGTTCCATCAATCCAAGATTGTCTGTCTGGTATTAGGGTCTCACACTCATTCAAACTCACACTGGACATTACTGACACACTGGACGTTACATTACTGGACACTCACCAAAAAATCCTGAACAAATAAGGCGCTACTCAACAGTAGTTCTCGTCCAATCGGGTAGAAGAAATCATTGCAAATTTATACCAATAGCCGCTTCCAAAACGGATCTGTATACCTTGCCTGCAATCAAAACAAACTCAATGATTGAAGGATTTTTCAAATGTTTCTATTTTTGGAAAAAAATAGAAATAAATCAATGATCTCGAACTCGAACAACACAAATAAAAACTGTATAATTTAATTTATATGGTAATAATCAATGTTTTTTTTTAAAGAATTACAGTTAAAATTCAGTCTTTTCCTTAGAGAAAATAAATCTTAATCTTAATTGTTGGACATACCCTACGGGAAATGCAGAGTCAATTAAACTGAAGGTACGGATCCGAGGACGGGTGAAAACATAACCTATCACAGAACTGGTTCCGTATCAAATAACACATTAAACTTTTTGTTATTAGAGTTTTGAACACAAACGCTGGACATACGGGGTCCATTCCTTATCCATTCGTTTGGGAGCAAAGTGCGCCTAACCAAAAAACATCGCATTGACGATGGAAAATGTGGAAAATATGTCCCTTTCAGTCTGTAAGGGATGGACTCAAGCCATTAGGAAGCTGAAGATAGGCGTTTTGAGTAAAAATCTCGAGGAATGCACTGCCAGGCTGAAAAAGCGACTGGAATAATCAGACTCGATTCCGCCCTGCTGCTATGCCATTTTCAACTATGATATGCCACTTCTTATTTCAGCGAATGAGAGAGTTTCTCTCTTTCTTTCATTTCGTCTGCTTGTGACTGTTATTGGGACGCAAAGCAGTTGTTATTCGTGTAAAAGGCATGCGAACGTTATCGTTGGTGGGCCAGAGACAGGCTGTAAATAAATCTATGACCAATACTTACCTCTTGTGCTGGATGTTGAACCCTTGGCATCCTGTAGAGTACTATCATTAAATCCGAATAGCACGCTTAATTTTAAGAGTGAAACGAGACCATTTGGTAGCAGTAAACTCAATTATTATTTAAATGTAATATGAACAAAAACAAAACAACTGATTCTTCATAAAAATACTATTCGATCCGTTGTCTAAAATACCCAGAATTGTTCCACAAAAAGGTCTCTGAAAAAGAGTGATTTTTTAAATATCAGAGAAAATGTAATTAATTATTTAAATTCTTGTGATTACAAAACATTTTTTTGTTTTCGAATTTTTCGAAAGTAACTGGTAACACAAGTCAAACAATTCACTTTGTATTTTAGCATCTCGTTTACATGCTCACGTGGCAATTACACTTAAGTGCAGATTCATGTTGGTTTCGGTCTTTGGTTAGGTTCTCTCTACCGACAACCCCACCAAGTTTTGCATGTTTCCCTCCAACCAAAAACATATTTTAGAATTTATTGCCTACATGTGGCAGGCATCGTATGACCATATGAATCTCCGCATGGAAGGGGAGGCAAACTGATGATAACATTTTTGGGAGTATACGAGTGGCTGACTGGTTTTTCTTAAACTTCTTTGTTTTTTGTTTGGTTTGTCCATTTTGTGGATGGACGCCGAGGAAGGACGGTTGCATGGCTAAAGATATGTTCAAGTCAGTTGAAAAGTTGTTGGACATGCTAAAGATAGTACTAGTTGGCCAAAACATGCAGCAGTGGCAGCTTTAACAGTAGGAGTCAACAGATGTGGCAAAAGTGGTTTAGTAGCCATCGGCAGTCTTCACAGTCGGCCGTATCCAGGAATGTGTGCTTGCGTAAGTTAGTGCTGTACAACTTCAACCAAGCGACCGACCGCCCATCAAATGATATCGAAAAGTCAAAGTGATACGAGTGTTCATGTTAAATTGCGTTTAATTGGCATTTAAAGGAATAGAAACAAAAGTAAAACCCCAAATGCTTGTTAAAGTGGGGTGACCATATGATTGGATTAATAGTAAAAGAGACTGAAATATTTTTCAAATTTTATAGGTAAATTAAAGTATTTATTTAATGCAGTTTTGTTTCTGTTCGAGATCATTTATTATTTCTATTTCTGATTGACTGCAATTAAAGCAAACACAAGCTTGAAACCTTTTTTAAACATTTCTATTTTTGCAAAGAAATAGAAATACTAAATGATCTCAAACTCGACTAACAGAAACAAAACTGAATGAAGAATATAATTCAACAATACAGAAACAATATTAAATATTTATTTAATTCTTATTCAAAACGATTTTTGAGGAACAATGGCTGAATTGAAGATGGTTGTTGAGTTGTCAGGGCACTATATAGGCGCCAATATTTCATTGGACATTTTTCATAAACTGCACATTATTTATCAAGCATTTCCTTGGTTTCTTTTCGAAAAACTTATTGAGGCTACACTATGCGACAGCCATTTTATCCAAGGAATGTTGACAATATTTTCTGGTGAATATTGGAGTCCTGATCTAAAAAAAAAATATTTAAATATTGTTCATGAATACAGTTTTTAAAAAAAAAAACGTTCCTTGTCATATTCGTCGGATGCCGGTTATTTTAAATATAATTTTAAATGGAGATGTCGGATAAAACTGTACAAAACAATGGTTATGCACAACCCCAAGTACTCGCGTTTTGTCGTTAGTTAAGCGACTTATCAATACCATCGTGCTGTAGTACTAGCGACCTCCCATTGCACATTTCCTTCAGTCTATACATATGTATCTCATTAAGAAATTTTCGATGAGAATTCGCATAATTGGCGAAGATCAACGAACCGGCACACTAATCATCAATTAAATCTACAATATGACACACATACATAATTATTATGAATCTTTTTAGTTTATTTGCCTTTTCAAGGAATTTTTCTTATTAATTGTCACATTTTCACATTTCTCTGAATTGTAGATATTCGAAACATTTAGCTTTTAGCATGCTATGGGTCATGCCAGTGCACCGTAAGCACTTAAACTGGAATTGATTGTCAGACATATGTACATTAGGGTGGAGTGAAATTAAAAAAAAAAAGTTAACCTCGGAAAGAGATGTAGTCTGGGGTTCTAATGAGGGGAAAAATAAAGAAAAAAAATTTAAAAAATGTTTAGGGGTCGCGCCACTCCCTCGAAATTTGGAAATTATCGCTATTTTGGCGTTGATTTTAGAAAAATCCTAAAAAGTTTTATGTCAATAAATGTTTGCAATAGCGTAAACAATGAAATAAGGGCATGAAAAAATTTAAAAAAAATTTTCTCATTGTTCAAAAATTTCACAAAGTAAAATAAGTCAAATCGTCCCTTCTTCAGAAAATTGACTGAACAATGAAATCGCCACCAAAGCTACAAATATTAGTCGATTATCCTCATATTTGCCTCAAATACTTTTGTTTGGGCACTGAACAAGCTCAAACTTTTAAATTTCGAATAATTTAAGTCGTTAATTTTTAGGATTTTTCTAAAATCAACGCCAAAATAGCGATAATTTCCAAATTTCGAGGGAGTGGCGCGACCCCTAAAAATTTTTTAAAATTTTTTTCTTTATTTTTCCCCTCATTAGGACCCCAGACTACATCTCTTTCCGAGGTTAACTTTTTCAAATTAAAAAAAAAGCATGTTTTCACTCCACCCTAATGTACATACATACGTCGGCATACAGAATCTTAATAAAAAAATTAATTTGATCTTGTACTTTTTCCTGCATTATAAAAAAAAGTTTATTTATTGCTTTTAGTCCTTAGCGTGTTGCTGTATTACAGCATTGAAAATAACAACTCGGCCAAAGTAACAATGTTGGCAGCAAAAAAAGACAACTAATTTCTCGTTTTTAATTGGGAAAGTTTTATTAATGTCCAAGTGCATTTGCTTTAGATCAATTATCCGATTGCTGTGGGCTCCATTTGCATTTGTGTACATGTTTGTCAGTGGACTGAAATTTGATTTAGAGTAAAGTGAGAATGCAACCTGATAATAATTGACCTTCCAAATTGCTGGAGAACTGCTGATGTATAACAAAGAAAAACTAAATAAAACGTTAAGAGTGAATAAACTGGCACGATGGGTTGAATTAACCTGAAAAAGACGCGTAATTAATTTAACCCTATTTTTCTGCTATAGATTAAATAATAATTCATATATAGCTGATATACTCATACGATCAGTTCTGCCTATGGCACAGTGACCTGTAAAGATTCCTTTAAAGTCGTCCTTTGGCAAAAGCCCGCATTGACCTAGTACTTATTGGATACATTACTGGCCATTAGCTTAGAGTTATATCCTTATTTCGTAAGGAAATGCATATTTGTCTGATTTACATTTGTACTCTTTTCTCAAAGTATTTTAGTAATTCAGCGAAAGGCGCTCGTATACAAGAGAGGTGACCCATCAACCATAACTGACAGGGAGACACCGCTATGACTCCAGATAGTGTAAACCTGTATTGTTGTATTAGGGTGACAATACTTGTGCTTGCAGTTGCGATCTTGTTGGAGTGTAAAGTTTTGAATTAAGCCCGACTGTTTTTACCTTCGAAGAGTTAAGCTCCACTCGGAAATCAACATGAATATACTACAGTTATATTATAACCTCGGGCGAAAAGAGTTTCTGAGAAAACTCTTAAGCCTGTCCCGCCCGTGGAGACTGAGACCGTCTACGACTAAGTTTCTGCCCCAGTCTCTTGTCTTGGCGGTATGACCACCTTGCATGTTTTTATGAAGCATATGTGTAGTTTATGTTTTTAAGCTTTCCATCCCATCCTCCTCGTAAGATAAAGCTATCTCCACCGGAGATCAACTTAAGCTGCCTAATTCCTAAGATGAACGTATATGGCGGAATATCGAGTACTGTTTTAAGACCTGGTATGGATCCAGGGTAATATTTTGAGGTTTGAGGGTTTATGCTGTTCCAGAATCCTCAATATCCCTGTCCGTATATTCCTCTGGGAGTCTGGTGGAGATTCTGAGATTGACTTCGTGGAGACTAAAGCCCCCGTTTCTGGTGCATTGTACATCTTTCGAAACCCGCAGTCCTGTCAGACAGGCCTAGTTTCGCCTATGCATCTAAATCTTTTTCAATAAATCAAAAAAAAAATCTAAAATATTATACCCCATAAGCTTTCAAAAAATGGTTGAGTCACTATGGATTTCGAACTTTGGACACCCTAATATCCATCTGTTTAGAAGTCTATTTATGATTCCCCTTATCGAAGGGCCAGTTTCGCTGCGGTGCGCATCGCCTCTACGGCCCGCCTCTAAGGCCACTTGTGACGGCGTCAGTTATACCGACGCATATCAGTATCTGCACTTTTTCTAGATCTGAGAGATGTGATATGTTCTCTAGCGATTGCCACCATATCACTGATTCGTATGTGAGTATCAGTCTCATAATGTATACATCAATTGTGCGTCCAAACAGTTCCTTGCAGACATAGCTCTTTAATTTCCATTACTCCATATTCTTTTTCCTGGATGGTCTGGAGTTTCTTTGTGCAGTTGCATTCCTATGTTATGTAAAAACATCACAAGAAATATTGACCGTTCTCATTGTTGACAAATCATACACAGTTGACAAATTTAAAGGAATTACTCCATCTGTTAGAGAGAATATGTACGTAAATTATATTTGCAAATGTGTTGTACTTTTATAGAACAACTGAAACTGAGACAATTGTATGTGGCCAATTCTCTATAAATAAAATCTCATAATATGTTTCCACCCAATGTGCAACATTCAGGTTGAATTAGTGATGTTGAACTTTTCACTTTTGACGTTACAAGACAAATTGTCGATAATGATTTGGTGGGCGAGCAGACAGAAAATTGTAAAAAAAAAAAACAAAGGTCGTTGAAGTCAGACGAAATCTTTTCACGGCATCCCTTATCAAAGTGCTAAAGACCTTTTAGAATATTTTTGTTAGAGTTTTTCTTTGTTGTCTCTGGTCTAAGTAAGTCTTATTAATGGAAAATATGTGTATATCGGGGAAAATCGACCCAATTCGATTAACATTCCATCGTATGAGTTTAACATATATGTATGTTTGTATTACTCCCACTATTTCCGCTTAACGGGCAGAACACCAGCAGGTGGTAAAGCCTAAAGCTATTTCATTTCCGAAATGTTATGTTCATTCATTTCTTGTATGGAACACTAAAAGAAGGAAATCGAAAACCACAGGAAGGTTTTGAATGACTTCCTAATGTTTAACCTCTGCAGTGAACAACTAACAATAACTTTCTTGAGTGCACTTCGTGTCCACCAAAGTCTGTTTGTATTTTTGGCAATAGTCTCAGTTAGGAAAATAGCCAAATAACGCTAAACTAAAAAAAGAAAAAAAAATGTAAGTGCATTTTGTCCACATATATTTTTAACTCTCCATTCTAGGGGTTAGAGGAGACTAAAAACGAGTTTATACATAAATCGATATCGTGGCGTTTTAAGTTACTGCATCACCATCGAGGTGCCGTCCATAAGCCAAAGCGGAAACGAAAGACCTGTAGTGCATGTTGGGAGGGGGTATTGTTGAGTTTTGTGGCTCATTGACAAACTGTTTACAATATTTTACATAAACTGCTGTCCGGTTATCGTGCCTATAGCTTAACTGATTAACCATTTTTTTTGTATGCTTTAATTTTAAACCGAAAATAAGTAATAAAGTCATATTTTCCAACAAATATTTAATGTACATATGTCAGTGGTAAAAGACAACTTTTGTACTTATGAGTAAAATGTGTCATTTCCTATGTGGCCAACTCTAAATCTATCTACATTGCCAGGTCGTTGAAGTCAGACGAAATCTTTTCACGGCATCCCTTATCAAAGTGCTAAAGACCTTGTTAGGGGTTTTCATTGTTGTCTTTGGTCTACGTAAGTCTTATTAATGGAAAATATGTGTATATCGGGGAAAATCGACCCAATTCGATTAACATTCCATCGTATGAGTTTAACATATATGTATGTTTGTATTACTCCCACTACTTCCGCTTAACGGGCAGAACACCAGCAGGTGGTAAAGCCTAAAGCTATTTCATTTCCGAAATGTTATGTTCATTCATTTCTTGTATGGAACACTAAAAGAAGGAAATCGAAAACCACAGGAAGGTTTTGAATGACTTCCTAATGTTTAACCTCTGCAGTGAACAACTAACAATAACTTTCTTGTGTGCACTTCGTGTCCACCAAAGTCTGTTTGTATTTTTGGCAATAGTCTCAGTTAGGAAAATAGCCAAATAACGCTAAACTAAAAAAAAAAAAAAAAATGTAAGTGCATTTTGTCCACATATATTTTTAAATCTCCATTCTAGGGGTTAGAGGAGACTAAAAACGAGTTTATACATAAATCGATATCGTGGCGTTTTAAGTTACTGCATCACCATTGAAACAACTACCAACGCTGTGGTGACAATAAAGACTCGGTGGATTCATCGAGGTGCCGTCCATAAGCCAAAGCGGACCTGTAGTGCATGTTGGGAGGGGGTATTGTTGAGTTTTGTGGCTCATTGACAAACTGTTTACAATATTTTACATAAACTACTGTCCGGTTATCGTGCCTATAGCTTAACAGATTAACCATTTTTTTTTTGTATGCATTAATTTTAAACCGAAAATAAGTAATAAAGTCATATTTTCCAACAAATATTTAATGTATGTCAGTGGTAAAAGACAACTTTTGTACTTATGAGTAAAATGTGTCAGAACATTGTCCTCAATATTTTAAAAAATATCCCCATCGAGTATTAGCTGGAATCAGTCAAGTTCCGGTCATTAAGGAGGCCCTGGAATCGTTGAACGCATTTCGTACTAAATGGCTGGCATTGATAGAATAAGTTAAATCTTTAAAAAATAATGTATTAGCTATTTTTTGTAGCTAGACAAGAGGTCCTGCCACCATTAACAACCTTTGTTCCTTCATCCTTTTATCCATATCAGTTTCTGGTGTCACATCGAGTATTTTATTATGTGTCCATTGATATTTCTATTTGACAGTTCGGTTGGTTCTGTTTTGCCTATAACTCATAAAAAGTATTATCATTTCGGGCTTATCATTGGGTTATTTATTATAGACGTACAAATAAATAAAAAATAGCTAAATACGCATTTAGTTATGTATGTACGAAGGCAGTTAAGACATTGTCCCTTAAAAGAAAATATTTTATAAATACTTTGTCAGTATGATTTGTAAAGGGAGAAATTCACTTTAGCTGGTTGGTGTCTTTGGACCAAAATCGATTTACGACATTTTCAGACAATTGATTCATGTCCGCCTGTCCAGCTGGTCCGCACGAAATGTAATCTGCCTATGACACACGCAACTACAATTCTATGTTTTTCACAAGTAACCGCTTAAGTGAATTATTGTCGATTCTGAGGTATTTACACCAAATTGTTAAATGCTGATTACATTTGCCTAATCTTTTATTGAAAATAATGTACCGTTACTGATATTTTTTTAGCAAAAAAACACTTAAGTGGAATGTTTCAAAATATTGTTTTCATCACTAACAACATAAGTAGACATAATTCATAATAATGTCACAGTTTAATTGCTTTCACAATTCAATTCGAAACAAAAGTCGTGCCTTGATTTAGATTAATTAAAAAAAAAATTACAAAACAACGCAACCTCGAAAATCTAACGATGCCCAGTGAATATTAGAACTAATTCAGCGGCGATGCAACTTCGGAAAAACGCAAAGCGAGGTATTGGTGTACTCAGTTTTTTACACCCAGGTTGATTCTCACAATTAATATTTTTTTTTCTATTTAATAGCAAAATGTCCAATAAATCTTCAAGAGATCCAGCAGTACATGTACTTGAAAACTTTATATTGTTTGTAGTTTGCATAGGATGTACTGTTTATGTTTATAATTACATTTCAGCGATTTCTAAGGACTCTTTTTTAAGTACTGGAAGAAGTTGAGATAAATAAATGGAGTTTTTTCTTAAATACTTTTATATTTAGCAGACCGTTTGTAAGTGCTGAATAGACACAATACAAATCAACTTCCCAGACAGTTTTTGTATGGCTGTTAACAGGGATTCTGTTAAATTTTCTAAATGTAGGCAACATGTTTGCCGTTTAGTTGTAGCTCCCACGCAACTCCTTGGGGTTTACTTTAAAAGTTGTTGTAACGAATGAATATTTCTATGGGTTACCACCATTTTAAGTTTAAAATAAAGTTTTTTGTCTCTTTGTTCTCTTCGTTAGGAATCAGCAAACAAAAGAAAACACCAATTCTACCTAAACTAAATGTGTATAATAGATCAAGTATAAATAAATTGTAGAAAATGGTGGACAACGACATCATCGTTATTGATATTATTCTGAATGCTTCCAGAGTTATTGCTGTTTTCGTCATCATCATCACCATTAACAGGGTGGCGCAAAAGTCATGGTGGAGAAAATTTGTTTCGATATTATTTCATTTACAGTTTTTGTTTCATTTATTTTGTTATTTTGTTTTCATTTATTAATTTCGCAAGTCAGTAAGATGAGATGTTCGTTGCAATATTTGTTGTCATTGTCGTGATGACAACGAGTGGAAGTGTATTCGTCATTCCCAGAGTATATCGGCAATTCCACGGTGTCGAACGTGACCGTTGTACACATTCAAAGTGCAAAAAAGGTCAGAATAAAATATATTTTAGATTCATCTTATACATATTCGTACAGGTCCATAGTAGTACTATCACCGGTGGTTTAGTTTTTTTCAGGCGAAATAGTGATAACAAAATAAGGACAAAACAGGGAGCTGGTCGAACGCGACAAAAACAGAAGTAGTTTCCGTGAACATCTTTAAAAACATGAGAATCAACGAAATCAAACAGAATATGTTATCGATGAAAATTGTAAAATGTTAAAAAATGACAAAGCTTTCGTATCCTCTTTATTTCATAGAAATATCATGGATAGTTTTTTTACATTTAATTTTTAGGTTGGTTCGTACGTGACATGTCGAACGTGACATTTTTTCTATGTATTTTTCTATGAATTTGTAGTAGAGATAAACCAAAAAGTACCGTTATTCTTCATTCCTTTTGATTCGTCTCTTCAATTTAAGATTTCTTATGCTCTTAGAAAGATTATTTATAATAAGCCTCTTTTTACATAAGCCTCTCTTTACGAAGGAAATTTTAAAAAAAAGGTGCATTTAAAAATCTGAATATGATCCAAAACTACAATTTTCCACTTTGCAATTGTTTTTCGTAAATTATTGAGTAAATACACGTGAAATTCTTTAATTTCATTAAAATTTGAGTATTTATACCCTCACCCTACGGGTAGGAGGGTATATATCATTTGATACGGCTGAAAAGTGTAACACCTAGAAATATTCACATTAGAACCCAAGTCTCTTTGAACCAAATTCGATTCATGACTTTCTAAATCGTTTGAGCCATGTCCGTCTGTCCGTCCGTCCGTCTGTCCGTCTGTCTGTCTGTCCTGCTGGTACGCACGATAACTTTCGAAAGAGTTAAACAATCGCTCTGAAATTTGGCATGGGTTAATATTTTCCCAAAACTGCTTATGGGATTGCATATGGGCTATATGGCCACACCCCTTCGGGTACCTCCCATACAAATCTACTATTTCGCCCACTTTAGTAATCGTGTAATAATATCAATACGCCCACACCCATCTTGGCCAAATTACGTATTTGGTAAAAGTACAACTGGATAAAGTTTCGGACAAAAACTTGGAAGTCTGGCAACTCCCCTTCTGGTACCTCCCATACAAATGTACCATATCGCCTACATTAGAAAACGTGTATCAATATCAATATGCACTACGCGATCCTGCCCAAATTTTGTACTTAGTAAACCTATAGCTAGACAAAGTTTTGGACAAAAACTTGGAAGTCTGGCAACTCCCCTTCTCGTACCTCCCATACCAATGTACCGTCCCGTCCATTATAGACCGTGTAATAATATCAATATCAATATGCCCAACGCGATCCTGCCCAAATTTTGTACTTAGTAAACCTATAGCTAGACAAAGTTTTGGACAAAAACTTGGAAGTCTGGCAACTCCCCTTCTCGTACCTCCCATACAAATGTACCGTCCCGCCCCATTAGAAATCTAGTAATTATATAATTTCGCTCAACGAATCTTTCCGAAATTCTATATTTAGTAAAGCTTTAGCTATATACAATTTTCTAGTAAAAACTCTGCTTTATATTCCGCCCGTTTTGTAAAAACATGTAATACAATATTTTTCTATAACATTCGGTATTTTGAGGTTGCTATTATGGTATATGAGACTTATATTTTTTTACTGAGGGTGAGGGTATATATAAGTCGGTTTACCCGACTGCAACTTTTTTTTTTTTTTTTTTGAAAACTGGACGAGATAAAAAAATAAATGAAAACTTCAGTGCAACTGGCAACCCTAGACTCTGGTTTTGTATAGTAATATATTACATTAATGTGATTTTAATAACTTTTAATTTTTTCATCACGGTAGACCTTTTGGTGGAATTACCCATATGTATATATGTATCAACACTCGTACATGCATTGTGGAAACGGCCGCTAATTGTAATTGATGTTCTTACCACAATATGAATCTGGCTTTGTATATATATACATATATATATATTGATTCCTGGTTCGAGGTTGGAACAAAGAGAAATTTCCAACCCCAATGATCATTTCGATTACGGCGTGGCGACCCATCCTTCTGAAACCAATCTCCTGGCAAAACACTTAATCATACGGGTATCCAGCAACAGTTTCAAAGAAAAATAGGTCAACTAATCCACCGACACGATTTTTCTCCAAAATCCAAAACAAAGTGTCACTCACTAAGGATTCCCTGGCTTGTCGAAGATCATGTGTCAGTTATGCCTATTAGCCATGAAACAAAACCTTAAATATTTGCAGCTCACCATTTAAAGTCAGTAACATAGAAATTATATCGTAGACAGTTTAGTGATTTGACAAAAATACTGTTCTCTAATATTATGTTGCGGGAAATGCGCACCAATGTGTCAAATGTATGGCAACTCCAAAAATAAAAATCCCATTTTTCCAATTTTGTAAAAAATGTCTTTTGCAGTAAACATTTTGCCAAATATACGCTTTAAATATCACAATTTTTTTTTACAAAATTAAAAGTTGTCTATGATTTTTTTTGCCACCCTGTACCATTAAATCAACGAAATTGATTTTTCACAAATTTCCAACAAAACGAAGGATTTATACTTAAACGGACATATATCATCTTGAGAGACATACACCTGTACTCAAAGCACAACAAATTTAAAAGATTTTTGATAAGCCAATGTACTTGAGCGTGGGACAGGCGTGTTTTCGTTACAACGCTAGCTTAGATAAACGCTTATTTTGTATGGAGAGCTAGGCGATATTAAGGCTGATTGGTAATGATCGCCTTAGTCTAGAGTGTTAAGTTTGCACGGCATTGCCAGCGTAAAAAATAAGTCTTGGAGTCGGGGTCTGACAAATTTGTCCGAGTGGGAGCTTGGAGTCGAAAAATTTGCTCGACTCCGAGTTTTATTTGGAAATACAATATTGGAAATGTTGTTAATGAACAGCTAAAGTCGAAGTCGAACTATTTAAAAATGCTAGAATCGGAGACCAGAAATTTTGGCTCGACTCCAAAGCCCTGGGCCAAACTCTAAGAATGTTGTTCATTAAAAAATGTATTTGTAATACTTTTTCCCAACACTTATCATGGACATATTTTCAGATTTTCATGAAAATAAATTAAAATTTGTTCAAAGCATTCTCAGAATTTTGCCTCATTTGTCTGAAATATACTTTTATTCATTTTGTTTTATTTAAATTTTGGTCAATGTCACTGCGTTGACATTTACAATAAATGATAACACAGTATCGAAGCGTCCCAGCCTAAACAATTGCAACGTCGTTTGCACTCATATTTTCGACGACAGAGTAGATAGCAGCTGTTTTACTGCGTAACATTCTGTTCGTAGGCTGAAAAAAGAGGGTTCATAAATTTGATTTTCTTACATCAATTTGATGAATTTGGACATCATTTTCCAACCTACTACAATTTTCTTTAATTTGACGTAGAGCTGACGTTAATCAATTCCGTGCACCAATTTGATGAACATCAATTTATAATTTCTATAGAAAAAATAAAACATTATATTTTGCAAATAAAAGAGTTTTATGCTATGACTGCAAACCCAGTGAATTTCGCTTCTTCATCGGTACCCTTGCCAATGATTGCTACTACAATAAGCAATAGTTCTTAGCGTTAAAACGAGAATTACTCTTTTGTAGCACATATCCCCAAAAAGTTCAAGCAGTAAAGCCAAAACAAACACATGCAAAAACTTCTTCGTTGTGTGCAATGCTACCTACAAAAATGTTGTTGTTGTTAAAAAGTAACAACAGTTTGAGAATGAGCCACTCTTTTTTTCTTTTGCAAGGTTAATGTAAAATAATACTTCAATTTGATAAACGCAGAAAAATACCATTAAAACTAAACTTCAAATTAAAGAATTTAATAAACAAGTCAATGAATTTATTCATCAATTCGATGTTAGAACTATTGAAGAATTGTTTTTTTAAAAAAAAAGAACACAAAAATACATGTTCTGTGCAGCATGCAGAAAAAAAACGTAACATGAAGTGGCCATGTAATTTAAAAAAAGGAATTTATATTTCTAAAAAAAAATCTTGTGTTGTTTTCTTATCAAACAAAACGCGTAAGCCAAATGCAAAAACATTTGCGGACCTTTGACCCTTTCTTCTACCAGAAATTTTACAAGTTCATTAGTAAAGTGTAAATGCAATCAAGTTTGAGTTCAAATGGGGTGGAGGGGCAAAAAATATAGTTTTCGCTACCAATCGAAGTTCATTTCTTCACACAAACTAGATTTTGCCATGTTTGTTCAGAGCCAGACTGAGAGCAAACACTCGCCGAAACACCTGTCGAACAAACAAATGTTCACTTTGTCAGTGAAATGTACAGGAAAAAAAAACACAAAAACCTAGGGGCAGGAAGCAAACAATACCAAATGGTAAGAATTTTTAAAAACCCGCATGCATATCTGGCGCCTGCACAGCTTTCCGTTCTGATATTGGTGTCCGCACAAATCTCTGTGCTTCCATATTCCAATGGTCTAATCGAATGCTTTCCCTTCTCGTTAGAATTCATCTTGTCCAGTGCTATCCCGCGGCATTACATCACGACTTTTTTTCACTCTCCCACTCGAATGACTGCTCGTGTTGCGTGGTAGTGGCTGTACGCCGCCTTTGTCAGCTTCCGTTGTCCTTTTATACCCGTTGGGATGACGATATGAGTGCTTAGTGCGAAATTGCATAAAAAATCTGTATACAATGAGCAGCTACAGTTTGGACAACGGCAACACGAACAAATCGCGCAACAATGGACAAACACCCCAGTGAAGGTTGAAATATGTTTGTGGGTCCAGTTCTCCTTGTTTGTTTGGAAGTTTAGATGTGTAAACTTGGAGTGTTGCTGACACGGGGGGTGAATCAATAGGAGGGGAAACTCGTATGAATTGACCATTATCATAGATGGCAAGGTTCAAGAGAATGGTGTATGAATTGCACCCAGCAGTGACTCAAAAATCCTCAAAAATTCTGTGAAATCATGGACTATATCAAAACAAGAAACGATACCCAAAGTATGCAAAAGAATACGGCTCTTAGGCTTTGAGATGTCGATCGCCATATCTAGTTGATATCGAGTGTGTTCTCCTATTTATGTGGTGGACCTATGTGTGTGGAAGTTATAGACATTCGAGATTCGATATAGATGGAAATATCGAAGACTGTGATTTCAAATGATAGAAAAATACTTCTGTGTTTCTACAGATCCCTTTTACCGAGGAGTATAGGCGCCCGAAATTGAACACTTGGAGGGTACATTTTGTGCAAAAAGTCATATTGTTACCAAGCCTATCTTCAAACATTCCACGTTTCTGTAAAGATTCAGATCTAAACCTCTTCGCCGAATTTGTTTCTGGCTCATTCCTCTTTTGGTGGAAGACTTTGAAACTTTTCTAGAAGTTCGTTATCGGTGACATGTAGTGAGTCTTTTGTTTAAATTTGCCGTCCCACCCTGTTTATATTCCGTAGGATTTTGGTTTCTCTTACATGAAGACTCCAACTTTAGCTGCACACTATGGGCGGGATACCGGCTATTGTTTCCAGACCTACCAGAGGAACTGATCTCATTGCTCTCATAATATTCATACTGGCTAGCCTTTTGACTTTGGTTAGATGGAAGAATTATGATTTTTGTTTACTGCATTCCACCACACCAGGGCCTCATATGTGAGTATGGGTCTTACCATCGCCATGTTCCTCAATCTCAAATCAGTAGTGACGTTTATATGGGGGCTATATAAAAACCACGGCCACAATAGTTCAATTCAGTTAGTGTTGTTTCGTTAAGAGCCGTTAAACTTTTCGACCATCAATTTAATAACTCGATTCAGATTGTCCATATAATTTCTTTTAAGGTTAACAAACATTTTCCTTAGTTTAGAATTCCAAGCACTGTGGTGTAGCGTATAATAAGCCGCCACTACTTAACGACATTCCACTTGTTTGTTTTGCTGTTCTATGCATGTACTCGTATGTACATATGTATGTGGGTGTAATTAATGACGTCTTTTAATTAAAATGCAAGAAAATATTTAGTTTCAATTTTCTCCAAACTAATTACACGAGTACAATTACCCGGTGTGTATTAACATGATGTGCAAAATCGCAAACATCCAATGTTGATGAGGGTTGGTGTTCATGTGCAAATTTAGGGAAACTAGCTCGAACTCCTTATAAAATATTATGCCATGAACACTATGCTCCACAGAGTGCAGATATGTCAAAACACCCTCCCTATTTTATGGGTCTATAATCACTCATGTACACGTTCACTATTAAAATATCCACAGTCTGGAACAGAAGTTTAAACTTAGCCCGCCACAACAACTTAACACCCGACTTCTATGGTGAGTGGTGTGTTTATTTTTTTTCTTTCGCATTTCTAATTCAGAAAATTGCTCTTCATGTTTTTGTATGCCAACGAATCTAAGGAGAACACATATGCACTTGTGAAACTATGTTCATTAGACGTACATAGAGAGTAAAGTGTAAAGTGGAATTATTTGAATAGAAACGAATCCAATATATCCTACATCCTTGAAGTGATGGTAAAATACACAAAAGTTGGAAAACTATTCCAACTTAATGTGAATCGAAAAAAGCGTCATACTTTAACAAAATGAATATCATATTTGTTCATTAAAATAAAAGTAGTCGCTGCTGTAAGCATTGTTTTATGGACACTTGAGTATTTATTGTGACGGCCGTTACGAAAGAAAAGATTCTTTAACCTTAGAGGATGGTGAACAACAAATATATACCTGATTATATGTCGACGCTTTAGAAGGTCGTAGCTCGGGAAGTATGGGCTTCCCACAAAAAAACAGTGGTGTCAGAACGATCTCATTTATTGGGTCATAGTCCCAAAGCCACTCTTATATGGTAGAATCGGTTGGTCGCATATTGTCTTTAATCGTTTTGCACAATGCACCTGATATGATTTTATATACTTTTTATAAGTGACTTGGAAATTTGACTTTGTACATTGAAATTCTAGTACATTGAAATTGTCTATCTTATACAGTTTTTCGTCGTAATCAGTCTTAGGGTGTATTTTCAACAACATGATATACGATTGATTACGGGTAGTATCCCTTAGCTTTGTCTTCTGCTAACAACTACCGTTGTTTATAGACCTTCAGTGTACTCCGCGAAGATTCCCGAATTCTATATTGTTTTAATTTTCGAAAAGAACTCCACGGCAGAACTTGGCTGTTTTTTTCGAAAATATCTGTTGATAGAAATTTTTCGTAAACGGTACACTAATGTGGTTCAAAAGTTTTTTCTTCACCAAAAAATTACAGTTATCTCTACCATACTTTCGTATTTAAAGGGGCCTGTAGCAGGAGATTACTAACTGAAGAGGGGCCTGTAGCAAGAGACTACTAACTGAAGAGGGGCCTATAGCAGGAGACTAGTAACTGGAGAGGAGCCTATAACAGGAGACTACTAACTGAATAGGGGCCTGTAGCAGGAGATTGGACGGTCCTGTAGCAGGAGACTGAAGGGTCCTGTATCAGAAGGCTACCATCTGAAGAGGGGCCTGTAGCAAGAGACTGCAAACTGAAGAGGGGCCTGTATCTGGAGACTAGTAACCGATGAGGGGCCTATAGCGGGAGACTACAAACTTAAGGGTGCTGTAGAAGGAGACTAGTAACTGAAGAGGGGCCTGTATCTGGAGACTAGTAACCGATGAGGGGCCTATAGCAGGAGACTACAAACTTAAGGGTGCTGTAGATGGAGACTAGTAACTGAAGAGGGGCCTGTAGCAGGAGACTACAAATGGAAGAGGGGCCTGTAGCAGGAGACTACTAACTGAGGAGGGGCCAATAGCAGGATAATACAAACTGAAGAACGGCCTGTATCAGGAGACTACAAATTGAGGAGGGGACTCTAGCATGAGACTACTAACTGAGGAGGGGCCAATAGCAGGATAATACAAACTGAAGAACGGCCTGTATCAGGAGACTACTAACTGAAGAGGGCTCTGTGGTAGGAGACTACTAGCTGAGGAGGGGTTTGTGGATGGAGACTACTTAGGAGAAGGGATTTGTAGATGGAGATTAGAAACGACAGAGGGACCTGTAGCGGTGGACTACTAATGCCAGGTAGTGGTTTCCTGCAATAGGTGAATACTAATGACATACTTTCTTTGAGATTAGGCAGTAGGATACAACTTTGACAATGTGTGTTATGAGACTGACAACACACGGTTAGCCATGGTTGAACAGTGAACACGTTCGGGAAAAGTATAACAATTAATATTTAATATTTCGTATAAGATCGATTCAAATACTTTGTAGTCTGTTGTTCTTTATTTGTTTGATTGACTGATTTGTCTTTGTTTTAATATGGAATTTTGATAAGTAAAACCGGCCCCTGCCAGGAGAGAAAGTGCACACAGGGCTGTGCCACTTAGTTTGTCACATGCCACAAAACTGGCATGTTTTCCACTCTGAAGCTCTCGCTATAGGCAACCGTAATACATTTTCGTAATTTGGCAATCTACATATCCAACATAAAGTCTATTAAACGGAGTATAAAGTCGACGATTTTGCAATACCGATAAGTCCACTTTCGACTAAAGTCTAGTAGAAGATGCATAATATTCAGTATGGATGAACATATTGCCGACTTTGTTTCTTCCCCTTTGTTTATATGATAAGTATGTACTCAAATTATAAAGGCATAAACACATGTACAAATGAAGCCAGAAACCGCCATAGAGACATGTAAATGCCCAGCCATTTCGAAATGCACACATTTTAAACTTGCACATTTTGAGAACACCATTCGTAAAGAATCTGTACAGAAACTTTGTTCATATGCCCGTACGAAATCCGGGGATATTTGCATGTCTCAAGTGGTACTTTAATATCCTCTGTCTAAAGCGACAAAGTACAAATGAGATAACTGAGCCGCTGCTGCTGGTGGAATTGGTGTATACCCGTGTAGCGTAGAAGTATTTACAATGGAGTCACAAGCATTTATCATTTAAGTACGACTGAGACGATTACAGCTGAGGATAAACGAACATAGTCTCGACGAGAACAAACAGCTCAAAGCTGAGCAAAAGCAACGTTAAGGATATGCAAAACGTTAAGGATACGATGGAAATTATGAACTTTAAAAAGTAGACTCTAAATGGTTGATGCTTAATGATGTCTCAAAGTATGCTTTAGTTTTCATATACATATGTACTTAGCCTGTGAGGCGTTAATGGGAAATTTCATTGGAGTCAACCTTTGCTGTAGTGAAATCTGAAACCATGGACAGAACAAATTTATGTAATTTGTTACTTATATACTTTTATATGTCTTTTGAGAACCTTAACGGGAATTTAACTGCGCTTAATATTATTCATACGAAGAAAAAAAAAGAATTATTCGTTTTAAAAAGTTAAGCACAAATTATCTACCGAATTATTGTCCTACTTAAGGCAGAAGTCATTAATCTTCCAAGTCAAAAATACGAACTCCATTAGCAGAACGGACTGTGTGTATGCTTTCCTGGCTTTCCATTAGACACACTCTCTGAAAACTGCACAGCAGTGTTGCTGCCGCAATGAACTCCGAAAAGTAGACCAAATTACTTTGTGTGTTTGTGTGTTCTTCCCCTTATCTAATTGTTGATTTCAAATATTTCACACAATCACTACAAACGCAAAACAGGTAAACAACTTTTTAACTAATTAAGAGGTCGGTGAATGGAAGTCAAGGGATGGAAAACAAATTCTACATATTCTAATATTTCCACGTTTTTTAGTTGTTTTCATGAGAACTGACATGGACAATTTAAGGTATTATGACTTTACGAACCCTTATTACATTTCGGTGTGCTTTTAATTTGGTTTTAATTCAAATAAATAAACAATAAATATTTAATAAAACTCACAATCCGCAACTGAAAAACAAAATATTTGGTTTTTTATCACGGAAGTGTAATTATTAGTTTGAGTACAGATGCAAATGGGAATCTGATGACAGACACATAGAATAAGCTGTGGATTTGCCAGCAACATATCAGCTTGTTAACTGATAAAACATTAATAGCTCGGCTTAAGAAAAACAAGTTCACATTTGAAGATGGAATACCCGCAGAGCTATATAAAATCGGAGGAGATGAACTGATAAGATGCACGCACCTGGTGGGGGGACTAATTGGTACAATGAGCATACTATGGTACCAGTAGGGTCGTGCAACTTAGACCCTTTTACATAGCTTAGAGATTACTCTCTTACTCTTAAAGTCTCCTGAAATATATTTGATAGTCCCACCCGGTTTTGAACCTGGGTTACCTTGTGTGATAGTCGCACACACTACCTAACACACCAAGACCGTAACACACCAATATCAGACATTAATCGAACTGAACACTTTATCTTCAATGGAGTTATTTAAAAATCCTTGAAAATAGATGTGTAGGTGAACCATTTTATGGCGTAGGGTTTATACAGTTGGCCATGTTTGACTTTATCTTTTCATTCGATTCCGGTGTTTTCTGTAAATGTAGCGAGAGTATAAAGAGAAAGATGTAATTATACACATACTTAAATATTCTGACTTTTTGAAGAACATCGCTTAACATTATTAACGTTATTTCCAAGGAAACAACATTCACACATTACCATTCTTTCATAATTCACCTCCTTCAATTTGATAAATATTAGCGGGAAAGACATTTTCTTCTTTCCGGGAAATTGTACATTCATAAATAGCGTCATTCCTTATTTTCATTTAAAATTTGGTATCAAATATGACACTATAATGATATTTTATTTTTAATAGCGTACCAATTGGGTCCCAAGTAACTCATAACAATTGTATCTTAAGTCTATCGACCCATAATGATATCTACAATTCTAATAATCGTTACATGCATCACTATTTCATCACTACCTTTGATTAATACTTTATGTCGATATCATGAGTTTCCTGAGAACTTTACCAATGTCAGCATGTACCACAGAAATCCGCGCTTGACCAATTTATTTTCTCCTTTCAATTGGTCGGGGGCACATTACTGTGTGTTATTGGGATTAGTCTTTTATAAAATTGCCACTGACTGTATTACTTTATTATGTGCCATTCTACCATTTCGTTAAAAATAAATCAACATATAATTAAATAAAGCTGTTGTGCTTTCAATTCAATTTCAATTTCATCACAGCAGGTCATCAAATTAATTAGCTGCTCATCATATGTCATGAAAGTCAACTTGCTGTTGTTAATGAGTTCAATTTCAAAAGTCTTGTTAACAGTTCACAACAGCTTTCGCCCCCTGCTCGTGGTAAGGTCAGTGGTATTGACCTCACGTCGCCAAAGTGGGGCAGTGGAGGGAAATCTACTTCAAACGAATCTTAAAATGCATTATAATTCATTTAATGGTGATCTCAGCTACTTCAAGGTTATTACCCAAAACGAAATTGTCCTACTGTCTGCCATTTTATGGCGCACTTGTACTTGGCTTTGCTCGCTGATGACGTCTGCCATCCATGCTGGTTTGGCCAGGGCCGGGAAGGCAATTAACATTTTATGTTCAACATTCTGAGAACAACACACCAACGGTATAGCACGGAGCAGCAGACGGACTCTTGGTTAAAACTAATTAAAAAACAAAAAACAACAATTATTCACATAATTGTTAATGACACATTGATTAAAAATGTTTCCGCGGTTTTAAAAAATCTTTGGAGCTAATTACGGCGCAAATATTACCGCCATTTCAAATACAGAACATTTTTGAAAATATTATAAATTTTTTTCGGGTGGATAACAGTTATGTAGTTGCATGATATATGTATGTATATGAAATTAAGTATTTTGTTTGTGGACTTCTATGTTCATTTTACAGAACATGATATGCAATGTCTGTATATCTATACTTGTTGTCGAAATTAATTGGAGTCAATTTTACACTTGTTACATATCCATGTCATTGAAGTAAATAGATAATTTGTGTATTAAATTAGTGTCACCTGTAGACCCAAATAATTTCCCATTATAAACACTGTAAATCTGTAACGGGTCGACTATGTCATACCCTGGACCATACGCTCAAGAACAGTTTCATTGTCGCAGCAGAATTTGCTATTTCACATTGGTTCGAATATATATATGTAAATCAGTGATGCCCGCGTCCTGTGATCAGTGAACCCAATCAATTCCTTTGCGGATGACAGCAACCCTTGTCATTCCTATTATTTGGTCGAGGTCGAGGACAAAACGCAAACGATGAAGGACTTGGCGACGATTTTTGAGTGGTGTCAAATGAAAAGATTCGCGGTTTATTGTCACACAAACGTTCCACTGATCCAGCATCGTCGTCAATCTCTTTGGATGGTATGGATATCGATGATTCAGACACTCTTGATATTCTGAGAATGAAGATACAGAGCGACGTTCGGTGGGCAAGCCATATTTTTGATATGTGGAAAGAAGCATTCAAGTCTGTAGGTTTTTAAAACGGTGCAAGAAATACTTCACCCCATCTGATCTAGTAAATGTTTACAGCACCCGGCCTATAAAGGAATAAACATGGGGACAGGGGTTGTATATCGTTGATCTATGAATATCTGTTCCTCAGATAACCGTCGTCTGGTCCCTGATGGTAGGACTTAAAGCCGGGAAACGAGGCACTCTCATATGTTCATTGTCAAATGGCCGGTTGATCGGACGACACACTGCAGAGAAAATTCGTTTTTCAGCCGAACTGTTCGTATGTGGAATACTCTGACAATAAGTGTGATTCCTACCAGTTGTGACATTTTCCACTTCAAGTCAAATGTCAACCAGCACTACTCACCCTTTCCTCCTTTCATTAATACATTTCATCTATAGAGGACACAATCAGAGTATTAGTTTATTTATCGCATTTTCCTAATTTTTGGAGGTAGATAATAATTTGATATATTTATTCACACTTTTTTAATTTGCCCCATTTCCAGTCGATTTTTGTTTTTACCCCTTTTGTATATTTATACCCTCACCCTACGGGTAGGAGGGTATATATCATTTGATACGGCTGAAAAGTGTAACACCTAGAAATATTCACATTAGAACCCAAGTCTCTTTGAACCAAATTCGATTCATGACTTTCTAAATCGTTTGAGCCATGTCCGTCTGTCCGTCTGTCCGTCCGTCTGTCCGTCTGTCTGTCCTGCTGGTACGCACGATAACTTTCGAAAGAGTTAAACAATCGCTCTGAAATTTGGCATGGGTTAATATTTTCCCAAAACTGCTTATGGGATTGCATATGGGCTATATGGCCACACCCCTTCGGGTACCTCCCATACAAATCTACAATTTCGCCCACTTTAGTAATCGTGTAATAATATCAATACGCCCACACCCATCTTGGCCAAATTACGTATTTGGTAAAAGTACAACTGGATAAAGTTTTGGACAAAAACTTGGAAGTCTGGGAACTCCCCTTCTGGTACCTCCCATACAAATGTACCATATCGCCTACATTAGAAATCGTGTATCAATATCAATATGCCCAACGCGATCCTGCCCAAATTTTGTATTTAGTAAAGTTATAGCTAGACAAAGTTTTGGACAAAAACTTGGAAGTCTGGCAACTCCCCTTCTGGTACCTCCCATACAAATGTACCATATCGCCTACATTAGAAATCGTGTATCAATATCAATATGCCCAACGCGATCCTGCCCAAATTTTGTATTTAGTAAAGTTATAGCTAGACAAAGTTTTGGACAAAAACTTGGAAGTCTGGCAACTCCCCTTCTGGTACCTCCCATACAAATGTACCATCCCACCCCTTAAAAACCCTGTAATACTATCAATATCACCAACGCGATCTTGCCCAAATTCCGTATTTAGTAAAGGTATAAGTGGACAAAGTTTCGGACAAAAACTTGGAAGTCTGGCAACTCCCCTTCTGGTACCTCCCATACAAATGTACCATCTCGCCTAACTTAGAAATCGTGTAGTAACACCAATATGACCAACGCGATCTTGCCCAAATTCTGTATTTAGTAAATCTATAGCTAGACTAAGTTTTGGACAAAAACTTGGAAGTCTGGCAACTCCCCTTCTGGTACCTCCCATACAAATGTACCATCCCTCCCCTTAAAAACCCTGTAATACTATCAATATCACCAACGCGATCTTGCCCAAATTCCGTATTTAGTAAAGTTATAGCTAGACAAAGTTTCGGACAAAAACTTGGAAGTCTGGCAACTCCCCTTCTGGTACCTCCCATACAAATGTACCATCCCGCCTACCTTAGAAATCGTGTAGTAACACCAATATGACCAACGCGATCTTACCCAAATTCTGTATTTAGTAAATCTATAGCTAGACAAAGTTTTGGACAAAAACTTGGAAGTCTGGCAACTCCCCTTCTGGTACCTCCCATACAAATGTACCATCCCGCCCCTGATAAACCGTGTAATACTATCAGTATGACCAACGCTATCTTGCCCAAATTTTGTATTTAGTAAAGTTATAGCTAGACACAATTTTGGACAAAAACTTGGAAGTCTGGCAACTCCCCTTCTGGTACCTCCCATACAAATGTACCATCCCGCCCCTGATAAACCGTGTAATACTATCAGTATGACCAACGCTATCTTGCCCAAATTTTGTATTTAGTAAAGTTATAGCTAGACACAATTTTAGACAAAAACTTGGAAGTCTGGCAACTCCCCTTCTGGTATCTCCCATACAACTGTACCATTCCACCCACTTTAGAAATCGGTAATTATATAAATTCGCTCAACGAATCTTATTAATCGAGAAAAAACTCTTCTTTATATTCCTCCCGTTTTTTAAAAACATGTAATACAATATTTTTCTATAACATTCGGTATTTTGAGGTTGCTATTATGGAATATGAGACTTATATGTTTTTTCTGAGGGTGAGGGTATATATCAGTCGGTTTACCCGACTGCAACTTTTTCACTGGTTTTATTAATCCCTGTCGACCCCTTTCCGTTCCTTCACAAACTATTAACTACCTGTTGTTGCCAAACAATTGTTTCACCTTTTTGTGCGGTTATGATACATTCTGGTCACATCTCTAATTCATTTCCACATATTTTACCTCAAATTGTTTCTCCATTTTTTGAATGTTTCCTATTTTTGTTTCTTTTTTATCCTGTGTTGGTATTTGGTACTCAGTTCCTCCAGTTGTTGCCAAACGTATTTGCCGACTAATTTTCCAACAAAAAGCTAAATATTTGATTACCTTATATTTCGAAGGGTTTTGGGACACACGTTTTCCGTTTCTGTTCCCTTCCTATCTGAATTTCCAAAAATTCCTTCTTAGTGGATGACTACTCTGCTATTTTTAGTTTAGCCATTTAGTGAGGACAGTGATGTATCAGTCAGTCATTCAGTAAGGCAAACGTTTTATATATAAACTAGTAAGTTGTAATGCGCCTATGGCGCCCGTTGAAATATGGACAAAATTTGGTTGAAAAAAAAAAAATTTTGTGGAAAAAAAAAATTTGTTGAAAAAAAAAAATTTTGTTAAAAAAAAAATTGTTTCTTAAAAAAAAAATTTTTGTTGAAAAAAAAATTTTTGTGGAAAAAAAAAATTTGTTGAAAAAAAAAATTTTTCTTAAAAAAAAAAATTTTTGTTGAAAAAAAAAATTTTGTTGAAAAAAAAATTTTTTCTTGAAAAAACAAATTTTTGTGGAAAAAAAAAATATTGTGAGAAAAAAAAATTTTGTTGAAAAAAAAAAAATTGGAAAAAAAAAATTTTGTAAAAAAAAAAATTTGTAAAAAAAAAAATTTTGAAAAAAAAAATTTTGGAAAAAAAAATTTGGGGAAAACAGAATTTCTGTACAAAAAAAAAATATTATTTTTTTTATTATTTATTATCTTAATATATATTTACCCTCGACACTGATTCACTGATTCCCTGATTCACTGATTCCCTGATTCACTGACTCTGTCACGCAGTACGTAGGAATTTAAATAGGCATTCTATAATAATTCTATAAATAATAATAATAAAAAAAATAATATTTTTTTTTTGTACAGAAATTGTGTTTTCCCCAAATTTTTTTTTTACCAAAATTTTTTTTTTCCAAAATTTATTTTTTCCAAATTTTTTTTTTTTACAAAAATTTTTTTTTTCCAAATTTTTTTTTTTCAACAATTTTATTTTTCAACAAAATTTTTTTTTCAACAAAATTTTTTTTTTCAACAAAATTTTTTTTTTCAAGAAAATTTTTTTTTTCAACAAAAATTTTTTTTTTCAACAAAATTTTTTTTTTTTCAACAAAAATTTTTTTTTTCAACAAAATTTTTTTTTTTTCACAAAAAATTTTTTTTTTCAACAAAAATTTTTTTTTTTCACAAAAAATTTTTTTTTTCAACAAAATTTTTTTTTTCAAGAATATTTTTTTTTTCAACAAAAATTTTTTTTTCAACAAAATTTTTTTTTTCAACAAAATTTTTTTTTTTCAACAAAAATTTGTTTTCACAAATTTTTTTTTCCACAAATTTTTTTTTTCAATTTTATTTTTTTTCGAAATTTTTTTTACAAAATAGTTTTCTCATTAACAAATATTTCTCAAGCAAATTAACGGGCGCCATAGGCGCATTACAACTTACTAGTAGAATTATAGAATGCCTATTTAAATTCCTACGTACTGCGTGACAGAGTCAGTGAATCAGGGAATCAGTGAATCAGTGTCGAGGGTAAATATATATTAAGATACTAGTAAGTTGTAATGCGCCTATGGCGCCCGTTAATTTGCTTGAGAAAGTATTTGTTACTTAATTTTAAAAATTTTGTAAAAAATATTTTGAGAAAACTATTTTGTAAAAAAAAATTTGGAAAAAAAATAAAATTTGTGGAAAAAAAATTTTTGTGAAAAAAAAATTTTTCCTGAAAAAAAAAATTTTTGTTTAAAAAAACACTTTTTGCTGAAAAAAAAAATGTTGTTGAAAAAAAAAATATTGTGGAAAAAAAAAAATGTTGAAAAAAAAAATTTTTGTTGAAAAAAAATGTTTGATGCAAAAAAAAAATTCAAATGCTAAAATTTTGTTGAAAAAAAAATTTTTGTGGAAAAAAAAAATTTTGTGGAAAAAAAAATTTTTTGGAAAAAACAAATTTCTTGAAAAAAAAAATTTTTTTGAAAAAAAAAATTTCTTGAAAAAAAAAAATTTGGAAAAAAAAACTTGGAAAAAAAAAATTTTTGTAAAAAAAAAAATTTGTGAAAAAAAATTTTGGTAAAAAAAAAATTTGGGGAAAACACAATTTCTGTACAAAAAAAATATTATTTTTTTTATTATTATTATTTATAGAATTATTATAGAATGCCTATTTAAATTCCTACGTACTGCGTGACAGAGTCAGTGAATCAGGGAATCAGTGTATCAGTGAATCAGTGTCGAGGGTAAATATATATTAAGATTATATTATCATCCATCATATTGATGGCGGATCTGAGATAAACAAATTCTCGCAATAATCTGACGCTGCCATTACCGACCGTAAGTTGTTTGTCTGTGGTCGCGACGCTTCAAAATGCAAGCACGAATTTCAGCTGGCCTTCATCCAACAGTCCGTCTCTCTTTTTTAAAACGCACCTCTCTTTTTGACAATGAAAATGTCGTCTACATATGCTGAAGGATATGGTTTCCACGAAAACCTGTCATTGAATGATGTATTTAGACACTAACCTAAATTATTCACAAGTGAATGAATCCTTGTCATAGTAGTAGAGTTTCTTTTGTAAGGAGTTTTACTTGTCTGTCTTTGAAAAAAAAACCATATTTATTATGAATATATAATAAAGTTTTTAACGGCCAATATACGTGATTTGGATAAAGTTTGCAAACTATTACATTAACTGAATTGCAATACAAGAAATGTCATTGAATCGTTGTCACTAATTTCTGATTTGCATGGTGATATAAAACAAATATCTCCAAATTGCGAATGAAAATGCATTGTTGCCAATTTTCGAATTGCAACGTGTCACAAATATATATTTGGAACTTTTCAGAATCACTTGCTGAGACAATATTATATCCAATCATGACCCAATTGCCGTTCAATATCATGGACATTATTTTGTTGGAAATCTGTACAGCTTCGTTTGCACTGCCAATGCATTAAAAAGTTGTCAAAGCACATAAAGAATAAACAATGAATACTTCGCCTAAACTATTGTAAATGCCATTGCCAGACTACATCACAAACACTGCCAAAAAAGAACCATGAATTATGTGTTATCATCCCACTCACAAACACCCTCAAATAAATACCCATGTGAACATATGCATTCATACTTATGTCTGGGTTAATTCAATTCCTCCCAGAGAACAGTTTTAATCCGCTTTTAAATTTGGTAATTGGTATAATTCGGCAAAGCAGTAAAAACTACACTAACGTTGGCATTTTCCTTATTGCCTGTACGAATGTTGAAAAAGTACTCGAGAGATTGTTGAACCAGAAAATTAGTTTTTGGCATGAGACAGACTTAAAGCTCCTGTTTGATATGGAATTTCAAGAGCATCATCAGCATCTCGCAAAATCCTTTATTGGAAACATTGAATCTTCTGAGTTAATTTTTCATTCGTAATATTTTCCGTTCATGTGGTTGAAAACAGAAAATCGGCAAAATTAAATGTTTTAGATTTGGAGAAAAAAAAGAGAAGGAATACCAAAACATAAGTTGACGTAGTAGCTGTATAATTAGTATGTGAATGAAATGTAATTATATGAAAATCATTAAAAGAGGTTCTAAAGTCAATGTGCTCGATAAATCGGCTATTTAAGAGATGATAACAAATCAAACAGATACAATGACAGTTTTAGTCTAGTGATCAATATGGGGTCGTCCCTCAACATCGGCAGTAATTATGTAGATGTGTAGATCCTAAACGTGCTTAGTGTGTGCCTATAAGACAGAGCACTGTTCGAAATGATGCCAATACAGAAATATATAGCCTGAACTTTTATGGATTTTGGTAAACTATTTCTAAGCATGGCCAGATTTGAGCGGTTATACCTCATATTATGCTCTCATACCATCGTATTCATGACTAAAAATATCTAGTCTGAGATTAAATGATCGTAGTCCTAATTGGTGTTACCTAAAGGGCATAGCTTTAGGATTGGCAGCTTGTCAAAACTTCCAATTAGTCATGACCAATGAAACTATTGCGTGTAATGTTCTACCAACATATCGATTAGAGTAACTCGGAGTATGGTGTCAAAGCCGCCTGGCTTTGGCGACCGAAATCTTGAGATTTCACACCTTGCGTCTCCTTAAAGATAGAATTCGTGAGGCTATCGAGGCTGCCCACTATAGCCACTTTGCGATTTGGTTATGGAAAATTTCATGAAAAGGATATGGTCCTGCAAGCGTGGTCGTGGTGGCCATTTGGCTGATGTTGTTTTTCATTATTAACAGCATACCTTCCTCTTTAATATGAAAAAAACATCCGATCATATGTTTAAAAAAATAAAATTTTTCTTTGAATATCAAAATAACACCCTGTACAAAGCTTCCAGTTCAACACATAAACTCTTCGTGGCCGTACTTTTGACTCTTTATTATAAGTAAATTCCAAGTAATTTCCTGTTGGTTTCAAATATACTCCAAGTCGCATCAATAATACAATGGAAAAATAAATTTTCGAGCAAACAATTCCAACTCAATTTCCAACTCCTCCAAAATTAACCTCTTGACTTTTAATACAAACTATTAAAAGCCATTAATGCAAAATCGTACGTAATACTTTAAGTTCTACTAATTATCTCTTGAGAGGATTTCCATTTATAAAGATTGTTGAAAAGAAATATACATGAAGATAGCAAGAGAAAAGTAACATCTTATTTAAAACAGCAGAGACGTTAATTGTAGCATATATAATTAAATATAATTCACTTTAAGGATTTCGCACAGTGGTTGGAAATAATTCCGTAAATAAAATATTATTTTTGGCAGTCGCAGGGGTTTTATGGTTTCTTTCTAAGAAATTATAGCGCCTTAGCCATAATGTGACCATTTTTTTCAAAGTCATACGATTGTTTTATTTAAGATAGAAATAGCAAATAGACAAAAATACAATTATAATATGCCTAATTGACCTAATATTTAGAGCACAGTAAGGAAATAAAATTAAAATTCAACGGAGAATATTTTGAAAAACAATAAAATTATTTCCAATGATAAATGATATTTTTTTTGCCAGCTACGAAATATAAATGCCATCTCTCGTATTTGTATCCAATTGCAATAAATATTTAAAATTAAAAGTCATTTCACATCATGCCGTTCGTGAACAATTTTCCACTGCAGGTCCCGATATGTGAATTAAACAAATGGACGATTGGAATATTTTACATTGGTGCTTTACTTACTGAATGGAAATTTCGGAAATAATACAAAGAGCACACGAAAAATTGTCTCGTCTTTAAAAGACGCCTAAACTAAACCTGACTTCTAAACTAAAGTACGTATCCTAGATTTTATAATTTTATTGATATATAATGACGATGGCTGCAAGGTCCAATAAACTGCATCTTAAAGAACCTCTATTGTTTTCTGCAGCACTTAAAAATTTTACCCTTTTCCACTTCGTAAATATGTACTTGAAAAGTACAATAAAAATTCCTTAACAATTTACGACCCGACAATAAAAAAAAAACACAGACATTTCTTCATTAACATTCATTTCTTTGGTTGCGTAATAAAACAAAATAAAAAAGGCCATTTCCGTTTGGCGGACAACGACAGAATGTCTTAGGCGTGTTTTCCACGGCAAGTATTTACACATTTGTAAACAATTCAAATTCTGTGGAAACACAAGGGAATTTTCCGGCAACAGCAAGCACGAACGACTTTTGACTTTCAAACAAGATGTCCACCTAAAGAGTTGAGATTACAGAGGTGAGAGAGTGCAGACTTTTTTTTTTTAAAGAATGAGAGGATAAATCACGTTTTCTGAAATATTTGTAGGTATCAAAAAGGGTGATCCCTATAACCATTACGCTGTACACTTTATCCAAAATATCATTTAATTTCTTAGAATTTTCTCCGATTTCCTGATTTCTCATAAATTTATCATTTGACTTGAATTTCATTCAAATAAGCCATTTTCTCGTCTCGTTTCTGTTTTAGTTTATGTAAAGTTTCCCAAAAAATTTTAATTGTGACAGCTACACGAGCTGAACAAATTGCAAAACTTATGATTTGTGTACATCAAATTAAAGCTCGAACATTTTGCATTTGAAATGAAAACTCAACGACTTTGAAATTCAGAAAATCCGAATTGTTCGCATAAAACCGATTTGTGGCACCTCTAAACCTTTTCCCAAAAACCTGAAAAGATTCTCATAAATACTTTACACCATAAGCTCTCACAAAATATTTTTTAATGTACTGGTTTACAATATTGAGTTGATACAACTATTTTATTTCACAACCACTTTAACAGCTGATAATTTTGTCTAGTTTGGTCAGCCTTTTAATCATGTATACACTTACCACCAGAGAAATACATGGAACTTGCAAATTATTATTGATTTTTATTATCCATATGCTCAGAGGAGCTGATACCTTTAAAATACAACTTGTATAGAGCAATCTCTGAGAAAACTCGATATGAATCGGGAAAAGGTATTACCGATACCAAATGCAGTAAGTTTTCATATGAGTGCTCTGTCCCAGATCCTATCGAACACCTTGTAAACATCCACTTTAGAAATCGTGTAATAATATTAATACGCCCTACGCAATCTTGCCGAAATGCTGTATTGAGTAAAGGTTTAATGAGATACAGTTTTTGAGAAAGAATTGTGGAACTTTACTTTACACTCCGCCTTCTTTGTAAAACGTACAATATATTTTTCTTTAAAATTCGGCATTTTGAGGATGATATTATGACACTTCATCAGATTGTACACCCAATGGTGGTAGGCACGCACTCTTTTGACTTTACGATACTTTATAATATGAGACTAGAATGTTTTTACTGAGGGTGAGAGTATATATCAGTCGGTTTACCCGACTGAAACTTACTAACTGGTTTTGAAAATTTTTCATTTAACTTTCCAAAACACATTTCTCCGACTAGGAGTTATGCATTTCCTGACTTTGGTTTTTAACCAATAACAGCTTTATGCATACGTGCCTTTGAATAACAATCAAACATACGTTTATTCCTAAAACAGTTTTGGACGTTTTTATACAGGGTCCGCCAAATAATTTTTTTGAAAATTCTATAAAAAAAAACTACTGGATATTTTCTCAAATGACAAATAATTTCATTCAAATGGCTGCCTCGGCTGGCCATGCAGAAGCCTAACGACATCAGCTCAGCGGCTGATATTGCGATCTTCAAAAACAGAGCGCAAAACATCGAGTGTAGCTTCGGCTGTATGTTACGTAGCGCCGTCCGGTTGAATATCCTGTTGCCAATATCCTACTCTTAAATTTTTGTAAACAAAAATTAGTTCAACATGGCCCGATAACGAAAATAACGAAATAAGCACTAGTTAAAAAAACAAAGGTTCGATGGCAGACCCTTTACATGGGCTCTTATTATAAAATTAATCTTATTTTTCTGTTATTTTATTATTTTTGTTTTCTGTTCAATTCATTTAATTAACTTCAAATACAACTTTCAACATTAACAATGCATAATGTTTTCAACAATTATACACACGAGTCTATAATAAAAATATTTTCTATCATGAAGACAGCAGACAGTATGAAGGAGCCGGCAGATGGTTCAACAAAGAGACGAACGTCCGTCCAAACAGGCAGAGTATGACCTCCTGGCAATTTGTGGTGTATGTCGGTTCGTTTCTCTTCCTGGAACTGAGCGTATGTTTTCTCTAAAGGAAAAGGAAAACACAAAAGTCAACATATTATTAGGGAACAAACAAAGTTAAAATTGATGTTTATGGTATATGCAATAATTTCTCTTGTTTGTCTATTTGCTTACCAGTGTTTAAAGATAGATTCTCGTCGTAGATACCAATTCATATATACAAACCATAAATGAACTCAGTAAGCGTACATCATTACCGTCATTACATCTAATTACGTATAAATTATAAATGACAGACGATGTTATTGGTGTTTCTATTTGTGAAACTCGTACTTATATATATATTAGGGAATCAGAAACGAATTGTGATATGTGTAGAAAATCAAGCTATGCCGTCCATTTTTTGTGACCAATTTGTTCTCAGTATTATCTTGAGCTGTGCTTTTGACAATAACTTAATTGTTTTAGCGAAAACATACAATAGATATAAAGGGCTTATTGTAAAAACACGATATTCCATTCTTCCTATTTTTAAAAGTAAATTAATTTTGAGTGTTGTTTTTCGGAGGTTTGTTGAATTTCAGCACAATTTTGTCAATAAAAATCATTTTCTATGATTTAAAAGAAAGTCATCTTTTAAACGAAATGTTTCCGAGCTTTAATTTGATGTATGGCATTTATACGGCAACTATCCAAAAAAAAAATGTTATAAACATTTTATGAAAGTGTGAAAAAAGTAATGATGCAGTTTAAAAAGAATGCATTCAAACATTTGTAACAAATGATTTGTTAGTTGGTTTTTAGTGTAAGTTAATGCATTGAAGCTACTTCGCAAAGGAAACTAACGCAGCAGTTGTTGTAAATTTGTGAAACGCCAAGAGAAAAATCATCTTTCAAACTCAACCATTAGTTTTTTACACATTCCTGAAATTTTTAAAAATTACGATGCGTATTATTCCGAAAAAAACTATGCAAAATACCAAAACTTTTGTAGATCAATGTAGAGATTGAACGTGTGGGATATTATGACTCAAGGACATAGAAAATGTTTTTTTTTTGACAAACTTTAGCTGGTATTCAAAAAACATTCGGAAACCCCCATTTCTTCATAAAAAAAAACGTGAAAATCTTTATCTCAAAATCTGAAAAAAAAAATGTCACCAATACTTTTCACAACAAGCTCCCAAAAACAGCTCTCAGGAAAAAAATTTGTTTAAACCCAAACTATGTAATGCACTTCAGTAATCGCGTTTTATCCAAAAACAACATTGCACTATGGGTAATTTGACCCATTTTTGTGACAAAAATTAATAACAATTAAACTGAAAAGATTTTTGAAAATTTTTTTTTGTGTTTATGTAGAGATAAGCCTTGAGAAAAGTTTAAATTAAAAAGATTTTGAAATTTATAAAGTTGTAACCCGTTTTGGGAATTTTTTTTTTTTATTTTATTTTTATTTTTATATTTTTTTTTTATTTTAAATATACATATGTATTTTGTTTTCAGTTTTATTTTACATTTCGCTATCTAAATTAATCGAATTTAATTCAGTTTCAAAAATATCGTCTAATCCTGTCTCCAAACTATTTTCGCATTTGCCAATACTGTCATTCAACTCCACAGATACTTCTGAAACACACAGCATATCTAGAACCTCTTGTGGCAGTTGCGCGCGTCTTCTCTGCTGCATTCGACTATCTAAGCATATTGACGAAATAACTGGATCAGACATGTCCATAGCCCTGTTAAAAACATCACATAAATTGTTTTTGCGGCTGTTCTTGCGGGCATGATGTAGTCTATCTGACTTGTATAATTTGTTCCGCGACTCAGCAGCATCTTCGCCGAAACAACCTACTGGCAGTAAGGTATTTTCAATAATTTCTCTTGAATGAATCAATACCTTGTGAACGGTCGCCGTCATTGGGAGCCAAGGGTATTTGGTTTGTATCATTTGGGCGGTATTGTGGCAAAAAGCTTGAAATTTCTGTGTATTCAATGGGAATTGACAGCAAATAGTAATGAGTAAAATTTTAAGGGAATATATCAGCTCAACATCAATATCAACTATTTGCGAAAAGGTGGCATGGTCAGCAAAGGCTCTACGGGCTGTATTGCCATCATTGGTGTTTCCAAATCCACCCGTTTTTGGTTGGTCAACTTTAAGGCTCATTTTCGACCAAAAGAATTGTTGTACAAGCTTTTTTTTTTTTAGAAAGAGTTTTGCGATCGTCATCAGTTCGAATTGGCCATTTTTTAATACTGCTCTTGTATCCAGCATGCAAAACGAATTCAAAGAATCGTATCCAACAATGCAAAGGACTTATACCATACTTTAGAGTATCAGGTTTTGGAAGAAATTTTTGGCTTTTGAAGTCTGTAATGGTCATAAAATCCCTTGGAGTTGCCTTGCAAATAGGACACGATTGACTAGATTTTGTGTTTTTTCTTAAAACGTTTAACACTTTACCATCAATCAACGTAAGAAATAGTTTAAAGTTTATTTCAATGATTTTTCCAACATCGATAACTATCTTTAAACTATTTAAGCCGAAGGTCGCCTACGAAAAAACGACATAACTCAAAAAACGCAAAAAATCGCTACATGAAATTAATGAAATAAACTCAAAAAGGGTCCACTTAACATGTCTCTGATAGTCAAAACACGGCCAAATACGGCCAACATTTATAAAGCTCACCCAAACCGCATGTTTATTAAAAAAACATTTTATTTGAGGTTAAGTCACAATAATGAGTTTTTCGCACTAAATCAAAAAGTAAACTCAAATCTGTCGACTAACCTGTAATGTGCATACCATCACTTTTATTTTCCATATTTAAATTGTATTATTATATTTTGTTTAACGTTTTTAGAACAGATTAAAAATTCACATTAAATACCACTGCATAGACTGCCTGTAACGCGTTGCTCGTAAACAATAACTTTGACGACGTACAAATCACGTGTTACGCGATTGTTAGAAAAATATAGTACACAGTCATTTAGTTTAAGGTTATATTTTATCAAATTGTAACAAAAAATTCTTTTTGCTAAAAGTGCAACAAATGACTTTTCGTCACAAAAATGGATCAAATTACCTATAGTGCATTGATGAGCTCATTGACAGTTTCAAGTTGGACTTTATGTAAGCCTGTATAGTTGTCCGCCTATTATTATTTCAAACGCCACACAGGACTATATCCTTTTTATGAAATTTTCCATCACCAAATCGCAAAGTGGCTGACCTATGCCTTCGACAGGTCATGAATCGACGCTGGGCTTTTGGCGTAGATCTTATCTTTCACGTGGCCCATAGGCAGAAGTCGCAAGGTGTTTATCACAAGATCACGGTGGCCGATTGTGATCGCATCTTCGAGAGATAACACGGTCCCGAAACTCTTCCCGTAACAAAGATTTTATTGCTTGTGTGGCCCATAGCGCCGTCTTGTTGAAAGTAAACGTTGTCCAGATCAATATCATCCAACTGCAACCATAAAAAATCATTAAGCATCTCTCGATAGCGCAATAAGGTCCACTGACCCCGCCGGACCATCAACAGCACCAATCAGTCACACGTTGGGGATGAAGAGGCTTCTCAACAATAACTCTGGGGTTTTCCGAGCCCCAAATGCGTCAATTTTGCTTGTTGACGTAGCCAACGAGGTGGAAATGGTTTTTTTTATGGAATTCCGGATCATTTTCATTCATTTCAAGGACGCAATCAGCAAAGAGACGACGCTGTTGATGATCGGCCGCCTTGAGTTCCTGTGTTGACTGAACTTTATAAGCCTTAATATCCAAGTCTTTATGCAAAAACGTTTGTGGAATGCCCAATTCCCAAGCATGACGATTAACGGACAAACCTGGGTTTTCTTCAACACTTTGGGCTACAGCAGCAATATTCTCAGTTGTTCTTGAGCATGGTTTTTATTTGAAGGATACCTATGGATAAATGTAGAAGTAATGATTCTTTTTTTAAAATTACCACAATTTCACAAAAATCTCTTTTTTATTTGTTTTTACAAATTTCTCAGTCAATCGTTCCAAAATTATAGTCAAAATAATAATAGTATCTACATTAGGGCACATATTCTTTTTCATATGTAAACATGTATAAGGTTGTATCCACAGATACAGGCTTAAATGTATAGGTACGCGAGTATTAGCAATGCGCGCCAGGTCAGCTAGATGTCTTCGGATGGGTTAGTTCTCAACTTATTTTTTAAGTTTTCTTTAAGATTTGTAATCAATGAATTCTTTTCATATAGGTTTTGGGTGATTTTCATTAACAAAATCATTGACAATGAGAAGGAGGTAGAAGGCTAAAAAAAATCTGTCAATGTGTCTGAGAAAGACTGCATCATTAAAATATCTTATCCCCCACTATATTTGGAATGTTGCTATGGAATCATTCGAAATTCAAAATAATTCTTCTTCCTACAGCACTACAAAGGTGTAACACATGTTTCAATGAAGAACAAAAATGTAATTAATTACCGACTGGTGATGTTGTTACACCAGACCCTTCGTCGTAATTCGGCTATAACAAATAGTTTCCGTTGCTGTGGTTCGAGGTCTAATATGTCAAAATATTATGGCTAATGAGAAGTCAGCGTAAACACTTTGATTTCTTGCCAATAAAAAAAACCGCCTTCACACAGCAGCAATGTGGGAAGGCAATACAATGTACTCCCCTCATACGGAAAAATCATCAAATATATTCTTCACGCTGGGTGGGCGATGTGTTCCCGATGATGTGCGTGTGGTTGCGTTATTGTTTCACAGTTTGGAATAATATTAATTGTTAACTTTAGTAATACAATTAAAGTGAATGTTTTGTGTGTTAAATTCGCCTCTACTAATAATTGTTAACAACAATGTTTTCTTTTCTTTCCGATGAAAGGAGGATGATTAATTAGTTGCCTTAAAATGGAAATGCAATTTGCTTTTGGTTTACCCAGGTTGTCAGGGAAATATTTGAAGATTATTGCCCCGTCATTAGTAGTTACTGAAAGAAATCTTACAATTGTTGCGTTCCATTAATGTCATTGCAGCTAAGATAAAGCAATATTTTCCAGAGGTAATCGATCATTGTGTCATGGTAGTACTTCTCGACATTGCAATTCATATTACTAATAGGTACTGCAATAAGGAAACATTTCTTAAGAACGGAAATAGAACCAGTAATGACAAGCTCAGGTAAGGCGGTATCTTAAACCATATTCTGGCAAAGTTGTTTCAGAGCAATATTAAGATTTGTTGGACTGCACTAATAAAAGTATTGTATGCAATGGATCTTTGAAGGATATGGAATGTCGAGCTCGGACTCCGTAAAGTTCTCGCGATTAACCTACAGTTTGTCCTTATCAAAATATGGAATTTTAAATGAATAGCTGTTAGTTATTTCATTTACATTCCAATTTTAACTTCTGCTTATATCTATCTATCTATCTATATTTATAAAAGAGAATGCCGTCCGTGTGAACACGCATAACTTTATAACGGATCGTCCGATTTTCACGATTTTGGGCTTGATTCGTGTTGGCCCAAGGAAGGACATAGGATGTTGGACAATTTCCAGAAAAATATAAAATCCTGGAAGATTTTAACTAAAATTGTACTCTTTTTTTTGTTAGTTTAACAATTAGGGAATTCACAAGGTGTACTAATGTTGTAAGTTGTAACAAAGTACGAGACCTACAATAGTACGTATGTGAACAACCTGTCGTATGTGTATGTACTGACATCTAAGAAACGTACATTTTCAAACGTCAAATGTAAAAATAATAAATAATAAAAAATAAATAAATACCAAATAATTTCAATTGTACCAAAAATTATACAAATGTACCATTTCTTCCATCACTGTCCCTTAGTACGATTTCAAAACATATATCCAAACGTTGTACTGTCGTAAAATTTTTTTATATGGAAAATATCAACAAAAAATATACAACAGTTGTACAGCTTTAGTACGTACGACACTTACAACACTTAGGACACCCTTGTGAACACCCTAAATACCAAATAATATTTCGATTGTTTTAAATTTTTTTTCATGTCAATGTCATTTCTTTTGTGATTTCATATGTCGGTAATTATGAAACTCAATTAATTATTACTTATTTTGGGTTTTCATTTTAGTGATCATGCCGCCAATAAGAAGGTCAAACCTTTCACGTCGCAGTCGTAATGCACAACGTTTGAGAACTGTTCGTACGAACGAAACTCCAGAGGAACGCTCAATGCGAAATGCACACAATCGAGCGAACATGTCGGAACTTCGAGAAACATTATCACAAGAACAACGTGCGGTTGTCCAAACTAGAGACCGAAATAGACAACAACGTAATCGAAATCAGCAGAGCGTTCAAATAAATGCAAATCGCCAAAGAAGAAGAAACGCCGTGAATGTCGAATTGGAGCGAGTCGCCTTCCAATACGACTGCACGATTGACTATAGCGAACTTCCGTGTGTCTCGATTGGCGCTATGACTGTCGTATGTCCACATTGCTATGCACTGAAGTTTCCTTCCGAAACACCCGGATTGTGCTGCATGAGTGGTAAAGTAAAATTACCGCTTTTGCCTGATCCACCTGAGCCATTGCGCTCATTGATTTACGATAATACACCCCAATCACGACAATTTTTGACCAGAGCTCAACAATATAACAGTTGTTTTCAAATGACATCTTTCGGAGCACAAGTTATTCAGGACAATCGCCCATACAATCCGACATTCAAGGTAAATTCGCTTGATTAAAGTCCAAATTATATTCAGATTAGATTGTCATCTAATTCGACTTTGTCCTTATGATACAGATCCACGGACAAATTCATCATCGCTATGGTTCGATATTGCCGACAACGAATCAAGATCACAAATTTCTTCAAATGTATTTCATCGGAAATGTGGACAAGGAAATCGATATGCGCAGTGCAATTCATCAAAACATGGATAAAGATATCATTAGAATTTTGCAAAACGTATTGCATGAGCACAATGCTTACGTGCGTCAATTCAAAACTGCGTTGGATACGGATCTGCATTCGGACGATCATCAAATTGTCATTTCCGCTGATAGACGTCCATCTGGTGCTCATGCACGTCAATTTAATATACCAACAGTCGATGAAATTGCTATCATATATGTTGGTGATCCAGTTGGGAGTCGTGACATTGTACTGAAGCGACGAAATAACGGTGAATTGCAGCGCGTGTCCGAGATCCATCCGTCATACGATGCACTGCAGTACCCCATAATGTTTTGGCGAGGAGACGATGGATACCATATAAATATCAAAATGTTTAATACTTTAAATGGTTTTTATATTTGTTTTGACAGACTTACGGATTGCACCTGAATATTTCTTTTGTATTTTAGGTGAGGTCTCAAATAAAAAGGTCATCTCGATGAATTATTACGCATATCGGCTCATGATTCGTGCGGTTGACAATTATTTGTTGCGACTCCGACGTTTACTGCAACAATACATCGTTGATATGTACGTGAAAATCGAAACAGAGCGCCTTACCTTCATTCGATTTAACCAAACAAAACTTCGTTTTAAGCGGAACGAAGTTCGCCGGGTCAGCTAGTTTGTTTTATATAAATGGCGTTTGAGTCTCGATCTGGACAAATAGGGCCTTTTATGAGTGCTGGTGTATTTCGAAATATGGTAGGTATTTAGTTACAGAGGCTAAATTAACCCATTCATGACTGAGAATTTGTTTTAAAAAGTTTTATATTTTATAAGAAGGAGTTCTGAGTTCGAATTCATTGATATTTTTAACTTTACGAAATCCTTTTCTCTGTGCCATATGGCATCGCAGGCTATGAATGGGTTAAGAGAGATTATCGTAAAATGTCGGTCCGTAAACGAGATCCAAAATTTGTCAATTGGATGACGCACAGTGGTTCGGAAACCGTTTTCATTGGATAAAAATCATTATCTCAGGCGAAGCTCATTTCTATTTAAAACTCCAAGCGAATCTGTTGAGAAAACTTTACCTTCGTCTAGTCACTGGTACATTTTTCTCTGAAAATCCAAAGTAAACTAAAATGCCAATTAATATTTTTGTTGTGTTGTTTCATTTTCTGCGAAATGAATTTTACGGAAAATTACAACACTAAGAACCAGTACAATCACTGTATGCATTACGTCCATTAACGAAAGCAGTTGTAAACAATTCCTTGTAAATTTCAAAATGATTGCTGGAAATGTGTTCCTCACACAAATACCATCGAACGTCATAATGACGATTCAGCACAACAACGGAAGCGCGTGCAAGGTAACAACAGCAGCAACATCAGCATAGGCTGAGAAGCGTCGCTCCATTTAGGGTAGTTTCCCGCAAAAGACATCAGTTCTTAATAAAGACTAAAAATAAGAGGTGTACCGCAGTAACCAGAAATAAAAGTGTTTAACTTTACTAAATAACTTTTTTATATAACGAAAATACTTCTCAAATATCATTCGTTTCTGTTGATAAAAGTCCGTTAATGTGTGTTTTAAATTACGACACACTCTTATTAGACCCATTTAAAAGCGCACCCCAACGAAACGGCGGAAAAACAAAAAAGGTAATAGGTTAGGTGATGAAAAGAAAGAACCAGATTCATTTTATTGTACATATTGTGAATGTAGGTCGGTTGAAAATGTGGCTGATTGCCTAGCGACCTAATGTGGGTACGTTGAGGCTTTTGTATGTTTCGAATTGTTCTCTTGCAACATATGTGGAACAATTACTTTCTGTCTCTTTAGTTTGTCTACACATTCCATTAAGCACGATGATTTTCATTTTTTTGTTTTGGCTTAGGTCAGTTGGTCTCTGGAGCAATGAGCTTTTATTTAAAAGAGAACATGTTAAAAAACTAAATGTTTAGTTAACTTAAATCCATTTCCAGTTGAATCACTTGCATTGTATTAAGATATCAGTCGGCTATAGCAGCACTTTGATTACTTTCTGTAACACAATTTAACAATAACACAATCCAGTTTGTACCTTAAATTGGACGTATATTACCTCTGTACACCTAACCAAGTCCAATCTTTAAAGAGCTTAAAATCGTACAGTGTGAGACAATTATTTTTTAATTTTCCATTTTTTTTTTGTTTTAAGAGAAAAACAGAAGTAATTTCAAAGAAAAGTATGAAGTGCATTTAAAATCCCATTAAGGTATATAGTACGTAGTCAAGAAAAATTGCAGTCTAACGTTTATAGATTAATGTCGGCTAGTTTGTATCTCGACTGTGTAGTGAATGGGTTTGAAAAATGAATTCTCAAACCATTCATTGTTTTAGAAAAGGCAAACGAAATTGCCAGAAAATTCGAAATAACAGGTTTTGGTTGCATCTCCACCAGTAGAGAAGTTTCGGAGTTAGGGTTGTCAGACGACCGGAAATTGGGTGGATTTTTTCCAGATATTTTAAGTCAAAGCCAGTTCCAAGCGGTTGCTTAATTTTTACAACTAAATCAAAATTATCAAAATCCAAACTGTTACTTGAATTGACTTGCATGCTTTGTACGCACCTCTGATCAGACTAAGATGAAGATACCATGGATGGTTTCCGTAATAGATCCAAAAAGGGAAGAGGTAAAATTATAAAGGGTGTTTTTTATTGAGGTATAGAACTTCGAATTGAAATAAAACACAAGAAAATCGTTTTAATGTCCATCAATTTGGCTTTATTGGAAGGATAATTTTATGCCATTAATGTTTAAATAAGATTTCGGGCATGTGGCCGCCGCGGCTGGCTAGAATAAAGCCAATTCTACAGGTCCAATTTTCAACCACTTGTTGGAACCACAACTCATCCACATTCATGCCATCCAATTCGGGAACAAAATAGTCGGTTATCATGGCTCTATACCGGTCTCCATTAACGGTAACTGACTCTCCAGCATTATTTCGGAAGAAGTATGGCCCAATTACTCCAGCAGCCCATAGAGAACACCAAACAGTCAGTTTTTGTGGATGTAATGGCATAAAATGGACGGAGCTTGCGGTGAACTTCGCGAACTGAACCATTACTTTCGAAATAAATTTGCACGATTTGCAAGCGTTGTTCTTTTGTCAATATAATGATAATAGCACTTTGATTCTATAGGCAGTTGTTCAAGATTTTAATCCTAAACTCAAGATAAATGTTGCCCTAGGCGGAATAGTGACAACATTTTTATACACTCCATCATAGGATGGAGTATATACTAAGTTTGTCATTCCGTTTGCAACACCTCGAAAGAGTGATCTGCGACCCTATAAAGTATATATATTATCGGTCAGTGTAACATTCTAGCGATGTCCGTCTGTCCGTCCGTCCGTCTGTTGAAATCACGATAGAGTGCGAACGACCAACGCTAAGAAGCTGAAGAAGATGTTGTAGGAAGATGTTTTTTGCCCATAAGCAGGTTAAGTTCGAGAATGGGCAATATCGGACTAAAGGGTAAAAAGTTCCCCTTTACGGGACTAAATATATCCCGGCCATAATCAAATTTTTCAAATATTTTTTTTCACTACATCTACACTAAGTTTATATAATTTATAGATGGGGAAAAAAATCCCAAAAATGGGCGTGCTTATGGGTTCCGTGGACCCTTGGGGCCCAAAATAGGGCCCATGATAAACATGCACATATGGGTATCGAAGTGCAACGAAATTTTTTCGCGAACCCAAATATGCATTTATTTTCATGATTTGGATTAAATTTGTGATCGGGTTCCTGGGACTATCGGGTCACGAGCGGCCCAAAAACTCAGTTAGTTTTCTTATTTATTGACTTTTTAAGGATCCATGATGGAGGGTATATAAGATTCGGCCCGGCCGAACTTACTATTTGTCCACTTGTTTTTAAAAGGAATGTTAAATTTGTGGACAGCTGCTGGTCTGGTGTAAACCAGTTTAGGGAAATACTGAAACCAATCGTGATTCTAAACCTGAAAATGTCTGCAATAAAAAAGAGCACAGAGGCAAACTTTTTAATGAACAATTAAAAGTTCTGTTTTGTGTTAGCATGTTAGGTCAGAAAGAAATACCTTTAATAATTCGTCTGGCTGCATAACGTCCTATCAAAGATGGCCCAGTGTTTACGGCTAATAACACAGGTATAACTACACTAGTTATAAATAACTGGTGCTTTTTAATCGCTTGAGAATTTAATATGATAATTAAAGTCAGTATTATTGTTGGAATGAAATTTTTTGATTACAAACTGGTAGATGATTTGACCGTTGCATAAATTTGCTGAGATTTTTCCAAACGTGTGTGTTTTCTTTTTGTCCTTTTTTCTCAACAATTTTAGACCTTTGTCTGCATTTCTCTGCAAATTTCTGCATGAAGGCATCAACATTTGATATAAGGGGATTAAATAGTATTTCGTTCTGAATAAAATAAGACCTTGTCTAAGGAAATCGATTTCTGAAAAATTAGATAGATTGAAAACAAACAATCCGTATGGCAACAGCTCTGAAAAGTATGTCCATAATGATTCTTATTTATAATAAGTATTTACATTGGAAATGATCCAGTTGTTGTTGTATATGATGACATTACTACACTAATCTCACAGAGCATATTTTGTGGCTGTAACTTAACAAAACACACATACTTGATCGAAAGTAAGAAATTGTTCACCATAGACATAGACACCATAGACAATTTTTCCCAAAATTTTTACCAATTTATCATAAAAATTTCACCAAATTTCAAACAAATCCATTGAAAAGCAATTAAAATTCTTGCCTACAAATTCAAAATTTTCCCAGGCATGGCATTCCTTTGACCAGAATGCGGCACGTGTTACCGTTATCCGATTTTTATTAAAATTTTCTGTTTTGACGCTTCACACTAAGTATAAAAAAATTCCCTCCCGCACTCCTTAAAATTTTAACTTTTATTTTTTCCACCCAACTGGCTGCCGCTCTACTTTGGCATTCTTATATCTTGTCTGCTTGCGTAGCATCTCAGTGGTGGTACTTTTATTTAAACGCCAATTTCTGCACGCTCCCTCAGTTGATCTGACAGTTTCTTTGCATGTCTAACAATTCTTTGAAGATTTGAGCGAAGTAGTCTTCGAGGGATTAAACGTGTTTATTCCGAAATCCCACTCATGTAATTTATTGAATATTCCTAATGCAATTTTTACCACATGAATTTCAGTATCCTCTGGTGCTTTTATTCCATATTTTGTAAACTAATGTATAAAATATAATGATAATAATAAAATTCCAGCATATACATCTGCCAATGCAGTCGATGTCCTATTGCAAGTTACTCCTCGGTGTAGGTTATACTCGACCTGGCTGGCTTGTGTAGATGACGCAGTATCCACTTTCCCCATTTAAAAACCCACAATAAAACCCCTTGTTTTAAATCTACCAGATCTTAACATTTTGTATAATTAAAGTCTACGCCATTATTGTCCTCTGTGAACCCTTGAAATGGCAAATGCTTATCATGTTACCTCAAAACCTTTAATGTAGATTGGGGTATTCAAAGTCATAAGGTGAAAATATGTTCTTTCTGAATACATTACTCGAATGACTGTTTGTTTCCATGGAGTACCCTCTTAAAACAGACAACCAAAGGGCTTCCAAAGTCAGATCACATTTTTCTCAATTTTTAGACAAACACTTTGAAATATGTTCTCGGAAATATTTGCCATAGAAAAGGATGACACACATGGATGACAAAAGAAAAACATCTTAAGATAAATAACAATTTAGTAATACTTTCCGAGGAACTTTATACAGTTTTGAAATATATCATGTTGCCATCAACCTTTCATTGTAAAATCTTGACATATATTAATTACCATGCCATCTGAAACCAAGATGGTGGTTATGAGGATAAATGTTGCCCCTCAACAAAATGTATTTTCAAAATTGTACATCTCTGTATGTACATATGCATTTGTGGATTGTTCAAGGGAATAAATAGCTTATTAAAGATTCCCAGAAAAAAATCCTATAAATGTTTTATAAACAAGTTTAATAAACAACAATTGAAAAGAACTCCTAACCTAAAATTCATGTCTTCGAAGAGCATTTATAAGGCTCACTTAAGTTCCCAGAAATTTTTACTCACCGAAGAACAAAAAACTTCAAACGAAAATGGTTCATTGCTCCAAATGACACAGCAAAAAGGAAATAAGGATAAATGTGATGTCTCTTTTCATTTTAGACTGCTCCAACTAAAAAGTATGTCGAATTATTGCTATACTTAAAGCTCTATTAAATTGCCAACATTGACAAACACATTTTCATGGTTTCTCATTAATTTATATCATCAAATGGGAAACTGTGAGGGAGGTCCTCACAATAAATGGTCGCCATGACTCCAGCATTGCAGCAATCTACCTCTCACCTCCTCTCCAATGCTGGTCATGTAAACGGTTTTGGACAAATAAAAAGTCCATAACATTTTGGGCAAAAAGTCCAATACAATTACTATTAAATGACATCTATATTACACAAATGTGTGTATTGACAAAATCACATCAAAATAGAATCACTTTATTATAATAATAGTAATTATGTGAAATACATTGTGATGAAACCGAAAAAAATCATTGAAAGAAAAAGTGTCATACACTGAAAAATGTATTTGGAATAGAATTTTACATATCACGAAATTTTACATATTAGGAACACTTTTAAATCATCCAAAGAAAATTTGGTATTTCCTTAAATTCTATAACCGAATTTATTTACTTATATATTTCCCTCAATACTCCATGAAGGAGATAGGCAACTTTTTTTTCCGGTATACCCTCACATAACTTTGGTTTGTTGACATTTCAGTAAGGTTTGGCAAGTCATCATGAATCGTTTAATGCCAGAACAACGCTTCTAAATCAACTGGCTGAAGCGGTAAGAGAAACTGTAGCCCGCTACACCAATCTTTGGATCGTCACAGGGCTCAGCATGTTCGAGTCAGTGGAGTCACTTCGCAGTGCATTTTGAAGGATAATTTTCTATTTCCAATTGATTTGATAATTTGATTGCACGTAACAAAATTATTACAGTTTAAAAAACAATGGTGGGCTATACTTTGTTTTCCTAAGTTATTTGAAGTTTACTTTCCCTTCGTAAAACTCTACACCGTCCAATGGAAAACTTAACCATTTAAAATTCAAATATTCGTTTGTCAACAAATCCCCTTTTCATACACGCCCTGTGCCCAATACCCATAAACAACAATTATTCGAAGCCAAAAATATCTTGAGGCTATTGATACAATTTGATTGATGATAAATCAATAGAGTCCATTTGAAAACTAACATCGTATCAATGCCGCAACAAGGAAAGTTTAAAATGTAACCTTTTGTTTAGAACGGCATAAAGGCAAAAGACAAGCAAGCGAGAAGGAAACCAGAAAGAAAATCACCCAAACTATAACAAGAACATTACTTGTTACATTTGCAACTTATCATTGGAGCATCAAAGAAAATGGCAGCCGAAAAAGGTCAATCAGTGGCCTCACTGAGCACAAACAAGCCGATAGCTAAAGTCATCGTAAGCATACATCGCATACATACAATTAAATAAGCTATCTCTTTTAAAGTTCGGTCGAGATGAATCGTAAATACCCTCCAACATGGATTGTGATCTATAGTGTCGAGTGTCGGCACACCTTCTAATCGCCTGGTAAGATAAGTTTCGATTTAGATAGACGAAATTTTAAATAAAATATTTCATTAGTTTTGTGCGTATAAATTTACTATTTTAAAAGAAAAATAATAATAGTTGAATCGTTTCTCATACGTATTGGACAAATTTTGAGCTAGCGAGAGAGATTTCGATATAGAAAAACTTGATCTATGAAAATCTCATATAATAAAGCGAGAGAGATATCCACATAGAAAAGCATGAGCTAGCGAGAGAGGTTTTCATTTAGAAAAGCTTGAGCTAGCTAGATAGACTTTCATATAGAAAAGCTTTGAGCTATAAAGAGCAATTTTCGTATACAAAAGCTTGTGCTAGCGAAAGACATTTTCATATAAAAAGCGAGAGAGATTTCCACAAAGAAAAGCTTCAGCTAGCGAGAGAGGTTTTCATATAGAAAAGCTTTGAGCTATCAAGAGCAATTTTCATATAGAAAAACTTGAGCTAGCGAGAGAGATTTTCATATAATAAAGCGAGATAAAGAGAGATTTTCAAATAGAAAAGCCTGAGTTAGCGAGATAGATTTTCATATAGAAAAGCTTCAGCTAGCGAGATAGGTTTTCACATAGAAAAGCTTTGAGCTAGCAAGAGCAATTTTCATATAGAAAAGCTTGTGCTAGTGAGGGAGATATTTATATAGAAAATATTGCTATAGCTCTAGCGAGCGAGATTATCATATAGAAAAACTTGAGATAGCGAGAAAGACTTTCATATAGAAAAACTTAAGCTGGCAAGCTATAACTTACTCTTGCTGGAAGATTATTCCACATACGAACAGTTCGGATAAAGAACGAATTATGTCTATAGTGTGTCGTTCGGTCAACCGGCCATTTGACAATGAACGGATGAGACTCCCTGGATAGCCGAGTATTCCGGCTAAATGTTCTAACTTCAGGGACCAGACGACGAATATCTGACCATTGAAATATCTATAGAACAGCGACCCACATTCCGGCGATGATGTAGGCAGACAATAGAGTTGGATACCCTACCATCCCCTATCACCACCACCGCTCTCCTCTGTACACGGTCCAGAAGCTGCAAAGATGTTTTTGGAGCCCCTGCCCATATATGGGAGTTATATTCCATTTTAGGCCGGATGTAGGTGGTGTAAATATTCACGTGATCTGAGGGAGTGAAGTATTTTATGCACCGCTTTAAAAAGCCTAAACACTTGAATGCTTCTTTCGACACTTCGAATATATGGTTAGCCCAACGAGCATCGCCCTGTATCTTCATGCTCAGAACATCAAGAGTATTTGAAACGTCTATATCCACACCACCCATAGATATTGACGAGGATGCTGGATCTTTTTTCATATAGAAAAGGTTGATCTAGCTAAATAGATTATCGTATAGAAATGATTGAGCGAGAGTTACATAAGAGTGTTTCATTTCTGATTTCTTTAAATTCTTGTCTGCAGCATTGCTAATAACCTCCAGAACACACTCTGCAGTATCTATCAACTCCCGATCTCTCATCGGTTGTCTCCGTCATGATAGGAGCAGTCTGATTGTAAAGACATCTCTATTTAATTTAACATAGGATAGAATAACATAATGTGCAGCTGTTGCCTTTTGTCGACAGCCTACCGAATATGACAAAGCGAACTGATGAAAGCAAAGAGCATGTACATATCTGCACCGAATATTTCGAAATGAAATCAACAAGAAAACTACTTTAAAAGTCACTCGACCACAATTTCCTTTTTGCCTGCAAGGCTTTTATGTCAAGGATACGTTTTGGTTTGGTCAACTTTACCCAACCATTTAGGCAAAGAAAAAAAAACAAATAAACAATAAAGTCCAACAAAATATATGTATGGGCTAAACACAAGTCATGTGTAAACAAAGTGGTATAAGGTCGGAGTTTATAAAGGCAGAATCCAAAAAACAAAGGGCGTCCTTGCGAGGACTTCTTACAACAGCCACACCAGTGTCGGCACCAACAGCCCAACCATCACCACAATCATATCAATTATGCATTTTCCCACCAACCCATACACATACGTTTCAGATGTATGTAGGTTTTCACGAGTTTCGTTTTTTTTTTCAATACTTTTCCTCTCAAAATCCTTTTTTTAGAGCCGTGTCCTTACTATCCGTCGATTTACTTCCGCTTGGGGGAATGACGAGTAGTACATCATTTCCGATTTATGGCATTCGAATAAAAAAAATTCTACATGTGTTTCGTTCAATTGTTGTTGGCGTTATTGCGGCCAAATAAACTTTAAGTATTTAACTTGGCTAACGAATTTATTACTGTGCTTGTATTTGTGCTTCGTATTTGGCCAGTTCGTAGTTTTATTTGTTTTTGTCGGCTCTCTTTCATATTTTTCTATACAAAATATGTTTGGTTTTTTTGCTCCCGAAACCACAGCCTTGAATTGTGAATCTTTTTCGGCCAGTACTTGTTTACATTTTCCTTTTTTTTTTGGCTACGTGGGAACTCTCACATAAACAACACTCATAAACATGGGCCTGCCATAACCACATCGAATGAAGTGTCCGGTTTGGGAAAAGTTCTAACAAAAAGAGGTTCTTGTATGAGTTTTTTATTAACTATCCCAACATTTCACGTACACTTTTGTGTTGATTTTATGAACACTTATGTACTCACTCTTACATGCGCATATGCATACTCACAAATAATAATATTATAGATATTTCGGGGATTTTTGTTGTTGTTAAAGGACGCCCACTCGTCAGTGAAAGTGAAACTGATTCAATTTTGGGAAATATTTTCTTTTGACCATGAAAGTTTTATGAGTGGTAGTTTATTTAAAACAACGAGTAGACAATTTGTAAGTAAAATGTCGTTAATCCTGACGAACTATCTCATACGGCCGTATCAGGAATGCTCATTTATTGGTATTGGTATTGCGGGCCTCAACTTAGTTAACGTAGGGTTGAATAATATATACATACATTAGACTGGGTCAAGCTCCTAGGGAGAAAAATTAAGCTTGCAGTTAATTTCAGAAAATGGACTGTTGATATTTTCACTTTAATTTCCCTCTACAAACTGTTGTTGGTCTGGAACTGACACTTTTCAGATCATTGTAGCATGTGTTCTTCCAGTGATAGGATTGATGGGTTTTACAACGTTTATATCAGAATATATTTGATACAACATAGGTATTATTCGACGTCTGTCCTCTTGTTCGACACAAATGGATCCATCGATTTTGCGAAGGATCTTTCCCTCGATAACATCCGACACCTACTTCTCGGCTTTCGCAAGTACCCATAAATAAGTATGTAGAGTAAACGTGTTGTACAGTGTTTTTTTAGTTGGTCGATATTCATTATTCAACATCTACTTCACAGTATTCGCAAGCACTATCGTTGGTTTACTGCTATACATTCATTATTCTATTGATGGTAGAACTAATGTCGACAAAATCCACTGCACTGCAACTACAGGCTCCACCTGCGTCACATTTCGGTCGCCGCCACATTTCATAGCCGTTTCGTTTAGTCCTTGCTTTTACCCTCAGATTAATTCTCGGGTTTTTTCGCATTCATAAAAATGCGCCAATTACGCAACGCACTGACTTCGACGAAACTATGCCCAGTGTCTCAGTTCAGGCTAAAAATGAACTCTTTTGAATTGGTGTATAATAGTGATGCACAGGACCGAAGGCCCGGATCCGGATACCCGGGTCTTTACAAGAACCGACCGGACCGGTTCTTACAAGAACCGAAAAACGGGTCCAAATACCCGAACGGGTCCAAATACCCGAACGGGTCCAAATACCCGAACGAGTCCAAATACCCGAGAACGAGTCCAAATACCGAAAACGGGTCCAAATACCGAAAACGGGTCCAAATACCGAAAACGGGTCCAAATACCGAGAGCGGAAAAAAGACCGAGAGAACCGAAAACGGGTCAAAAGAAGTGTGTGTGTGAGAGTTTGAATGTGCGTATTTTCATTTGTTGATGTCTGTGGCTTGGTAAAGCGAACAACGAGGAAAAACATTTGTTTTTTAATTTTGGCTGCTGCTGTTGTTGTGACTTCAAATTCTGTGGTGTGTAGTCATTGTTCACATGAATTTATGCACTATCACTTCAAGTCACATATACTCTTTTTTTGATTTAATTAAATTAATTTTAAGAAATTATAAAAATCATTGACTTTTGTCCGGAACATTTTCTCTCAGTCCCGTGCCTGGTGTGGTTTTCTGCTTAAAAAAAGGTAACGTTCAATTTGTAGTGTTTCTCTCGCGCTGAAGTATTGTTCTCTTCGAAGGTTCTCGAAGAAACTCTACTTCTATTTTAGTTTGCGAATTATTTTCGTCGGAGTGGTCGGAGACTGTCCCCTTTTTCGCAAAGAAAAGGAGTCATTTCAGATTATTCACCCATATATTATGCATGTATATATTTAACTTTGTTATAGTTTAAGGCAATTAGTTTTATATTCATTAGTAGTAATTCTTGGGTTAACCCTTTATTGAGAACCGGTCCAAATACCCGGGTCTTGTTGGAACCGGACCCGAAAGACCCGGGTCTTAAAATACGAGGAACCGCACATCACTAGTGTATATATTGTTATGAACGATTTTGTAATTCCAGGGAAATTTATTCTTATTCTACCCTCAATAATATCAATATTTAGTAAACCTATTAATGGATACAGTTTTCAAGAACAAATTGTAAGTCTAGCTTAGATATATACATATGTACCGTTCTGAAATAATATTACTTTGCTCAACGCAATCTAAACCAAATTATGTAGTTAGTAAAGTTTCAACTATATGGAGTTCTTGAGAAAAAACAGGAATCTTATCCATGCATCTTCTGGTACCTCTCATGAAAAACTGTCACTTCTGAAAAAGTGTAACCAAATTATTTATATGTAAATTTTGTTATTTTGCGTTGCTTATGGATTTCGAGTACTTTGAAGTATGATACTTGCACGTTTTAAATGAGAGTGTTGGTTTTCCCGACTGAAACTTTCTCACTTGTTTTTTTATATTTAATTCAAATGAACCGATTTATTTTGTTTAGCGTAACTCTATGAGTTTATGACTGTTAATACGGCAAGGACCTTCATTTTATTATAACTATTACCTTATAGAATAACTGACACGAAATAAATAAGTTCTTTGTTTGAGTGAATATAATTACAGAAAACTGTTTGGTTTGTTTTCCAGATAATGGAATAAAGTTCTCAGTTGGTAAAAGGTGTTGAAAGTAATTTAGCGTCAGACTTGGCGAGAATGCTCCTAAATAGTTGGAAAATTGGCGATTTTGTGTGGGTGAGAAAGCAAATATACTAAAACCGCTACCATTATCCCAGTAGAATGTAAATTTGTTGTTTTATTTTCAGATAGGGAACAACAATCAAAAGTAAAACAACAGATATCTGTATGACCAACATTTTAATGAGAACATTTTCATTTCAAACAGTTGAAGTATATTTTCAATTGTTTTTAGTTTGGAAATGACAAGACGCACTTAGATGTGTTAGACAAGAGTTTAACATACAATGACGATATCGTGACATTGCTGGAGGAGGAAGCAGACGTGTCTGAATACATTTGGACTCCTTATGAACAAACTGTAATTATTTGCCAATTAAAATCATTGCTTTACGGGAAGCTCGAACAAAAATCCTAATTTAGTCTAATGTTTGTGTAGACAGAACCAAAACAAGTGATTATTTAGAATAAAATATGTTTTTTTGTTGTTTAAATTGAACGGACTGATTTGACATTTGACAAAACGCAAACTATAGCGTTTTTGACCTTGTCATATATATTGTAAGCTGTATATTGACCGCTAGAATATATTTATGTCTACGCATTAAAACATCTTATGTTAATTTATTGTTTTTATCCAGCCCAACAACAAACAAAACGTCTTTAAAATTGAGTGAAAAAACTAAGACGTAAAAATATTTTCAATATTGAGCAATATTAGCAATTGCTTTACGATAGTTTTTTACTTTCAGGCGAATATAAATAGTGAATGTTGTGAAGAAACCCTAAACCGGCTAAACGCGGACTGCCTTGTTGGAAAAAATCAATAGGAGAAAGTTCCCCATTCCAACGGAAGTTTCGCGGATGTTTGCAGCTCGATTTGGTAGGTAGTGTGTGCGACTATTAAACACAGGTTCGAAACCGGGTAAGACCATCACACATTTTTCAGAGGCTCTTAACCATGGAAAACTTCTCTAGAAAAGCATAAGCTGTTTGATGGTCCTAGTCAGTGAGTATACACAATCGTATCACGCACAGCTCAGTAATTCCAGAGAAGTTTCCAGTCAGTTCCTTCGTAGAATGTTAATAATTCTGGCATATTGAAAATCCACATGTAAACTAATATATTAAAAGTTTTAATATAGTTGGTATTGTAGAGCGAAAAACTATTGTAGAGAAGAATTCTTAAACGACGTAAAAAGTAGAGTGTATAGATTTTACAACAGTGTTTGGCTTCTCCTTGTGGATTTCTGGTAACGATATATGAGTTTGCATCTAATATGTTTATTCACGCAAACATTTGTGTGTTCGCATACAACCATATAGATTGTTACACACAAACATTCATGTGTTACAAATATATCTGTTTTTACATTCTATCATATACTTGTTTGTATATTTGCATTCAATCATACATATATTTTCATACACCAATAAATGTGAACGTTTACATATAAGAATATATGTATTACCGAACATTGCTGCTATCCCAAACTGTATATTTGTGCAGCAGCTCCAAACATGTATACGCTTCCTGCTAAATATGTTTTGAAACATACGTTGCAATTGCCGTTTTTTCTACATGTACAAAAAAAGTGGTTTTATATCAACAGCCGGTATAGGGCATAAACATTAGAGGCCAACATAAGAGCTTTTCGATGTCTTTCTTTAGCAATAGATAGTCATATTATATTGAGATAGTCATATTATATTGAGTCTTGACCGTGTAACATTAAATACATAAAACGAGAATGGTTTAAACATTTATCGACCTTAAACAGGATTATTCCTGACATATATTTACCTTTGACTAGAGAGTAACCATAATTATTTTCGATCATATATCTCAGACTTTTGTTTTCACTTATTCTTGGATTGTGGAGTATTATGGCAATGCTCCCTTAGAATCAACTCTCCTGGTGACTTCGGTTAACTTCCACTGAAATGTGATTTTGATGATGTGGACTATGATAAAATAAAGCAGTCTGCAGTACGATTTAGTTGTACAGCTACAGTTTCGACAATAGATAAAATGCCATTTAGTTTCATGTCGTAGCAAATTCGACAGTCTCTATCACCGAGTTAATATCTGTAAAGAAGAAAATGTAGCATTAAGGAAAGGACTTTCGACGTTGTTTTCTTGCTCAGGTCGACAAATGTTCATACTATCCTCGCTGTATATAAAAGATTTTTTTTGTTACAATATGTTCTAGGTAAGGCTACCATTTATCCATATTCGTGTGGTCAATGTTACTGTTGCTGATTTTTTTTACTGTAATTAGCAACAAATTTATGGACATTTTTTTAAAATATTAAGCAAATCAGTCAGATTTCTGCTGCAATAAATCCGTCGAAGTGTCATTAAATCAATGTTGAAATTCATCACTTTGATGAAAATTATACTTTCAGTGATTGGTCTGATGATTTACCAAACTTTATGTTCCAACAAGAAATGTTTGTTTTCCCAGTCCTACAATTTTAATTTTTCAAGCCGCAACACTGATATATTGTTGAAAGAAACCATTTAAAACACATTAGGATAATAGCCAGCAACGGGCCACACATTACTATGATTCATATTCATCAATCCATATTAAATATGTCCAAAAGAAAAAAATATTATAGTTATCAGAATATTTCTGATGTTATTTAACAATAAATTAACATTAAAATAAATACGAACATCAGTTCGAGTAACAAATGGTATACAAACATCAAACAACCTATAAATTCATTAGATTCGCTGAAATTAATATGATGGCATAATTAGTATTCAATCATTTGTCAACACCTTTTTTGTTTGTTGGAGCGTAGCAAATATTATGAAATTGTCGGAGTTGTGGACAAACTGAAATACAAGTACGTAAAAATTTATTAAATTCGTCAATTTTAAATGATTTGAATTTAAATGCAACACTAGCCCTGAATGGCGCAAGTACAAATTGTTTAAAAATATTAAAAAAATTTCAACTATCAAAGCGAGGAATTGAAATTTGAAACAAAACTGACTCATAGGGTTTGATTTCAAGTGGTCGTCAGCGGCTGAGTCAAATTCTTGAGTGGAAACAGCTAACCCTCAAATATACACAGAAAAAAATAATCTTTCGATTCAATGAAAATATTCACGAATTTAAACAGAAAATTCATTGAAAATCCTGTGATAAAACAATTTGTCAACTTAAAGAAAATATTCGTATACTGTTTATCAAAAATATTTTTGCTGAAGAAAGTTTCATATATACAAAAAAATTTGTATATCGTTCATTAAAAATATTTTTGATGAAAACATTCACATTCAACAAAATAATTTGTAGGTTGTTTATCAAAAATATTTTTGATGAAAAAATTCGCATATCTACAAAAAAAATTGTAGGTCGTTTATTGAATGGGATCAACAAAAAAATTCATTAAAAATATCCAAATATTTGATGAATTGTTTTGTTGATAGATACATTTCGTCAAACTTCGTTTCAATATTTGACAAATTTTTTAGCATATTAACGAAAAGTTTCATTGAGAAGTTATGAAATTCTTGTACAAATATTTTCATTGACATTTTTTGGTTGTCTTTTTTTCTGTGTAGAGGGCAGAACTATAATTTCGTAACTTTATTATGGGGACTCTGCACCATCGATTTCAATGGTAAAAAAAAGTGGTTACTTGCTCGCTTTGGTCGCACAAGTACAAACGACGCTGAACGTTCTGGACGGCCAATTGATGTCAATACACCCGAAAATTTTGAAAAAACCACGTGTACATTATGGTCAATTGCAGTCTCAATGCCAAAATTGCATGAATTGGGTTACAAATGGGTTCCTTGTCCGCCGTATTCTCCAGCTTTAGAAATGTCTCTGTGGAAAGTGATTCAGTTGCAACGATGAAATTATTGATCAAATAAATTCGATTCACACCATAGGATTTGTTCTGTCGCTGCAAAAATCTGGCCATATGCTCTGTGTCACCCGGTTTACCATTGGACCCAAAATTAGAATATAAATTTACTTTGTATTGTAATTAATAATAAATAAATTATTATTAATAATAAATAAATTATTATTAATAATAAAAATAATAATTTCACTAAGGCGGACATTTAGAATCCCATCAGCCAGAAGTCTGTAACTGTTATTACACAGACGAAGCATTCATATAAGAACTCAAATATGATGCATTCGGTTAAGTACAACCACAGACGGATATCGAGGTAACTGGGAACTGATATCGAGCCCTAACTGCGAAAAAGACGTTAGAGCCAAAAAGAAAAGAAAAAGAGCTTATGGGCTTATACATTTCTAATATTTTGGGATAATTTCTTATAGAATTTCATTCAAAGCGAGTTTCGAAAAAAACTTTCCCACAAATTTGGCTCTACCCTGATAAAACGAACACCCCGAACAGATAGGAAACCCACATTTCCTGTCTAGGTTTATTTACCATTTCTATTTTGACTCTTTCCTGTATTATTCCCAATGCCGCCTACCTAATCATCATTATAAACGACCATCGTTTTCAATGTTTGAAAAGTCATTAGGATTTGAGTGTACATGATTTTGGTTTCCGGGTGGGTTTCTGGTCGATGCCAATAGACAGCACAATGGTGTCCGAGCCACACATACTAAACAACATACAAATCAAATTACAATTCCAAAATCATAAAAATACCCCGAACAATGGAATTCACACTAACATATGTACGATGGATGGAAAAGTGTGAATTCGTAAGAATTCAGTGGGGAGTTTAACCCAAATGATTTTGTTGGGAATTGTATTAAATATTACAATTAGTTCAAATGAAAAACAGGGTTTTGTTTCATTTAATTATATACGCCACTTTTTTCGTTGTCAGAGAATGTAATTAAAATATCGAAATGCGAGTAGCACCCAAACAAATATATGGAATTAAAATTTAATTTAATTATAGAAATTGTAGCTTTTATAGTGATCATCAAAAAAAAAAAAAGTAATGAAACTGATGTAGGCAGTGAGCGACAATGTGATGACCTACATCACTTCTTGAATGTGGTTTTAGGATATGGACCCATCCGGATATGTTCTGAAGAGATAGGAATTCAAGTATGTAACCATAGGTCAGATGAAGTTAGTGGCATCTACACGCTGAAAAAAATGGCCATTTTAACAAATTTCAGCAAACAAGTTCGCATCAAACATATATATATTTTTCCATACCACAAATATAAACTTGTTTGTAGGTGATAAATATTAAATTTATTTTTTGACTTACTTTTTATTTTTTCCAATTTGTGAATTTCTATATAACAATCCATCTCATTCTCTCGGTATTGCTTTTATTTTAAAGAGCGTAAATGCAGAAAAAAAATTACGAAAACAGTTGCAAATACACACTTATTCGCACCCAAATGTTGTACTTTATTGAATTTAATAAGTTCGTTGTCTGTTTTTCCCAAACACGCTATTGCTTATACACAAATATGTAATACTAATAGCAAACGATTTATATTTACATCCAAATAAGCTTTGTGTAAACAAAAAGACGTATTTTTCAGCGTGTAGGTGTTCGGGACTCCTGGTGTGAAAGAACCTTTGCATGGGGTCGGTGTGAACGGAAAGCGTTTAGTGTTATCAGTATTAGCCATTAGCCTGTCACAACATACTGTGTCAAAGATGATCGAAATCGGAACTGATTTGAGGCTTTAGGTTAGACACTGGAATGGGAATTAACCCGATTACATGGAAACATGCATTACATTTATTTTTGTGAAATCATTTCGTGTGGAAAATAACCCTTTCACATCGAAATTGACAAGGATTTCAAGAGATGTGCCTTATCTAAATAGTCAGTTCCCAACCAAGAGGAACATTTCTATTAGAGCTATATCAAAATCTCAACATACTTGTTTTAATGTCATTAGTGCCTGTTTTCGTCCACAACAATAACATGTGTTGCATTCTATTGAAATCGGATGAGCATTGGGGCCGGTTTGATACAAAGTGGTCATGACTCTACTACTGAGTCAAATTCGGTTGCTGTAACAAAAAAGTAGGTCTAGTCACCATAGTTCCGGTTTTTACAAAGTTCTACTTTTTAGAAAGTGGTTTATCATGAAAAAGTTATTTTCTTGACTATATTCTTGACTATATTTTTAATTAACAAATATATAATCAGCTTCGATCTACTAATGTCAAAAATCAGGATTCTGCAACTGTCAACGTTCACAATTAAGTATGGCGGAACAATGTCAAGAATCCGATAATCAAATAATATATCATCCAAAGGACCAGAAATACGGCCAACCGGTCCACCAAAAAGCAGGAGATCTGAACTTGAAATTAATATCCATAAATGATCGAACAGTAGGTCGATAAACGGCTCTCAATCAAATAATCATTAAGGTTTAAGGGGCCTATTTCACGTAGCTGGAGGACTACCTATACCATGGTAGTATTTATCATGGTCAGATTTCGACCATTCAATCCTCACCACAGTGGGCATAAACATATTCTCCGAAATTCAAAATGCCATGAAACTTTTCGATTGTAACTTCATGCTCCCAACATCAGTTCTAAGCTGTTGCATAGCTCTCAATGAGATGACTCAGTAGTTCATAACTCATTCCATCTGGGTGCCGGGCCACAGGCACCTATAAGTGAACTCTAGAGCGGATGAACTAGCGGGACTGAGAACTATACATATTGAGGCCGAATTGGATTCAGTAAGTATTCCTTTAGCCACTTGTATACTCCTAATGTGTGCAATGAAATATCACCCAAAAGCAGTGCAAAATAGTGTGTACCTAGAAATGAAAAATGGTCCCAAAATTGGGGCTATTTCCCATTCTGCATTATAACCCCCATATAAATAATGAAATATAACCCCAAAATGTTTAAATGTTTTAAATTTTACCATATGGTGTTATTTCACTTTTCATTGAGAAAAAGAGTCATATGGCTGTATTTCCAGAGAATAGGCGAAATAAAGCCATTACGGCATTGTTGCACCTTTACAAATTCAGTTACCAAATGAAATGTTTAGAGATTTTAAATTTTTTCATGGGACTTCCATAATCGCGCTGTTATTTTTATAATATTTTGGAGTTTTACCATATTTATTTGGGTATTATGAGAACATTACCCGCTAATAAAAATGGCCGTAAACACCAGATTGCGGTTGTAACCCCAAAACATTATTTATGAACCATTTTATTAATGGTATTTGATACTGGTACGACGTTATTTCTAGTTGAACTCATTAATAAATATGATATTATTTCACCTCTTCTGTGTAAAAAAAAATTACCCCAAAATTTTGCATACAATTTTAGGGGCCATTTTTCATTTTACAAATATTTAGATTTTTTGCGATTTTATGAAATGCAAAATGACTCCAATTCCAAAAAAAATCAGTTGTTGGTCCATTTTTATTCTTGTTCTTTGAAGTCACTATGAATGAAAAATAATACCAAAAAGACAACAATATTACACCAATTTTTCGTGTTTAACATTTTTCTTCAGTACAATATTTTGGGGACATCCTTCAGTTCTACATTGGGGGAGGCATTTGTACAATCCCCCAACACTACACTCAACGAAAAAGTATGATGAAATGTGCATTACACGGATATACCCAAATCGTCAACAATGTTCCAAATTTGCCTGAATTTCCCTTATTTTAATATCGAGCGTTGACAGATAATATGAAAATAATTGTTAACAAGCGTTGATGGTTTTTCAACGCTTTTTGCCTTCAGTGAAGGTCGTTATTTCCAAAGGGACTTGAACGATCTGGCCGTTATTATCAATGACCGTCTTAAAACATTTTTGAGGCGTTCAGGAGGTGTTTTTTTTTGCTACTATGGGTACAAGCTTCAACAACGCATTGAAATTATTAAAATTCACTACAAAAATGGTGAAATTCGTGCAGTCATAGTACGCAAAACTAAAAAGTTTTCGGACCGTGTTATCTCTGGATTTAACACCTTGCGACTTCTTCCTTTGGGAGCACGTGAAAGATAAGCAACAGCCCAGTGTCGATTGGTAGGGCAGACACATTGTGATTTGGTTGTAAAAAATTTCATGAAAAGGATAGGGTCCTGTAAGCGTGGTCGTGGTGGCTATTTGGCTGAAGTGGTTGTTCATTATTAACGTTATACATTCCTCTTTATTATGAAATAAACATGCGATCATTTATCTGAAAAAAAAAAAATCAATTTTTCATTGAATATCAAAATAACACCTCTTGTTGGAGAACCCTGTATTATTTATATCCCCCCCTACCCTGTTATTATAGCGATTATGAGGCAACACCATGTGTTTCACATGACAGTTGTTAAATCATAACAACGATCTGCGATTATTTTTCTTTAACCCATTCATGACCAAGACATTTTCTAATCCTTTTCCCTGTGCCAAATCGCCGGCCATATTTCCATTTTTCTAGAATTTGTTGATTAATTAAAATAAATACTACTATAATAAGGTTGTATTAATTAGAATAGTATTTATTATTATTAATAGCGATGTTTGGATTGATGCTCACACGCAGCACGCAGGCACAACATTGGTTAATCAGAGTTATCCGACGAGTTTATGACTCGACATTTCTAAATTATACATCTAATAAAAATAATGAACTTGAACATATTAAAAATATTGAGATTATATAATTTATGTCAGGAGTTTTTTTTCACATTTTTGAAATTACCAGCGCCCCTCCACCTATCATATTCCAGCTTAAAGTATTGTCCATAATAATTATTTTCGGAAGTTAAAAACATTGATATGTTTTGCAAATCTTTATGACACTTGAAAATGCACATGTTTTCCATTTCCATTTTGGTGCATACAAATATGTATAAAGGGTCTCCTGTAATTTTCTTGAGCTTTGTAAATTATCCGTCTATTGGCCTGAAAAGTCTTCATTTGTTTTCTAAGGAAATTGCTTTAAAAGTAGTTTCTTTTGCATTTTTCTTTAATTTCATTGTAAAACCATAGTTTTTACTTTATTATTCCGTTTGTTGTCCACAGCCCGTTTTTATTGTTTTCTACGAAAAGCCACGTAATTTTTTCCTTTATACATAATATCTGCTTTGTTTTTTTTTTTTGTAGAAATTCTCGTAGAACATTTTGTTGTAGTATTAAAGGTATTATGTGGTAACGTTTCCCACATGGCGAGTACCAAATCGTTTGAATATCCCGGTAATACTGAATTCACTCAGCTTACAAAATTTATGAATTGCGTGCTTTGTCCAATTACGGTGAGCAAAGGTACGGCAACCCTCAGAGAGTCAAGAGTTTTAAAACAACATTCGAGTATTTCTCTCTCACATCGTTTAGTATTTGAAAGAGCCTCTCATGGACTTCACGAATTACTCGCAGTAATACTTTAGTTCTGAAGTTAGTAGTGTTCCACTTTCATACTGGCTATATCTAAATCGGGTGGCCAGTGTAACTGCGCAAGTTCCGTTTTGTGGAATTTGTTTTATTCAGCTCTCGTTTGAGCAATCATAGGAAGCCATGGTCGATATTATCCACTTTTTATGTACAAAACAAAAAGATTGATTATAATGTCGCAAAAAAAAAAGGATTACATTTATACTCATAATTGAAAATTAGATAATGCGTGTTTTTTTTTATTGAAAGCAACACTAGCCAATACACTGTTACATTACTGTTATCCCTCAGTCGCTGGAGCCCGTGCAGGAGGTGGGGGTGGTCTATATCACAAAGTCAGATAAGTATGTACATGACAGTAAGGAAACCAAAAGTGAAGGGAGGAACAAAAGAGGAACTTCTCTGAGATCGGTAGGATGAAAAACATTTCAACTCTCACTGATCTTGACCTATAGGCTAAAGTTCCTGTGCATCTTTAGGAGACTGAAATATTGGAAATCAACGAAGTGGGCCATTTAAAAGAAAGGAACTCTGAAATGGTACGATTGCGCGCAGTAGATGTCGGCGGAATGAACAGAACACTCTGAAGGTGAAAGCCAAAAAGCTTTCTCTCCCATGCAAGCCTGGGCTGTTGAGTCGGAGTCTGGGGTCGAACAATTTGCAGGACTCCAAAATTTATTTACTTACATTTCCCATAAAACAAATAAATTGAATTAAAAACAAGTTAATCTGTTAATATTTTTTTGAAATATAAGGAATAAGAATAGTGGACGGAAATAAAATTATTGAAGTTTTGCTATTGAACAGCTGAAGTCGAGTCGAGGTATTTAAAACTGCAATTTTGCGTCGACTTCACATCCCTGATTTAACCCTGTGCTGATTTATAATGTCCCTAGGAATATCTTGTAAATTAGTTTCTTTTACCATTGAAATTTTCCAAAAATTACTAACCACCAATAGAGGTTTCCTAAAATGGAAATAATTTCATCTAACTGGGATTGTTACATTCAAGTGAAAAAGAATTGATAACATTTTTCAGAACAACCGCGATTATTCCTGACCTTGCTCTTTTCAATTAAGTTATACGAATATTTAAATGAAGCTCAGAGTATTTCAACATGTTAAGCATTATGGGCATTTCTCTTAAATATTATTATTATTTTATTCTCTGTGTCTCTCATTTAAGTGAAGCCAAACTGAACGGCAACATTCTGCAGTGTACAACATACATAGAACAAAATGTTGCAGTGACAACTAACAAGAGAAGACAGAAAACACTGGAAAATAATAACAAATAAAGGAGTGAAGCGTAGAAGCTCTTGCAACATTTCGAAATGGGCGATAACGTTATTCATAAAACGAGGACATGTTGTTAGGAAAATATTATAGAAACTTATTCCGGTTGCCAATGCAACATTTATTACTAGTAAACGAACATGTTGGTGAAACATGTGTAGCTTCATTTAGGATTGCAAAAAACTGATTATTTTCGGAATTTCGTTTGTTTGCTAGACAATTTTGTAGATAAATAGCAGTTTTTTATTATTTTTTTAAAATTCACATAGACTTTCTTGTGTTTAGTAGTATTAATCAGTGATACAGCCTGAACGATTTTTCTCCGTGACACAAGGGATTGCTGCGGTTAGACCTCCATCGCCTCCCAAGCACAGTGGTGCCATACGTTAGCACTTTTCGTTCTCCATTATAAATGAAAATCTCTCATGCAAACAAGGAACACCGATTAAACCATTAATTAAAGAAATTTAAACATTGACATTTTTTGAAGACATTTTCAGGAACGTCTTATTTTAAACTAATTAAACAACATTTTCAGGGTAACAAAAAAAATAATTGGCCCGCCCAATTTTTTTACTATTTTGGTGTTTTACATTTGACACTATGAAGACCCAAAGATGGTCAAATGAGTATGAATGACAGAGATTGCTGGCATCCGAAAAAGAGTGGATTGAAGGACCCTGGCAAATTGTCCGAAATGGTGCATTTACACCCTGCAAATATCGCACTTAGAGTTTTTTTTCCCGCACTTTTTCGTTTCCCGGGAAAGCGGGAAACTTTTTTAAATTTCCCGGGATCCCGGGATCCCGCTCCATAGAAATAATAAAAATTAAATTGGCTTGGCATTAATAAAACAATTTATTAAAAAGCTTAAAAAACTTACTTTTAAGGTGTATTTTAGAAATACATAAATATATTAATTTATATTGAGTATAAAAACAGGAACTTTGATTTTTAACTTTTAGTTTTTAAAATGCATTAAGGTTTTTTTCTATCACGAAAAAGGAATACTCTTGGTATATGATACCAAAAAGATAAACATATGTATAAGTAAACATAAACAAAAACATTAACATAACAATTCAGTCAATTAAAACAAACATACAATAATATTAAAAAAATATGTAATACTAATATATTCGAGATATTAGATCGAAAACAAAAACATTAAGTTCTTAAAAAAAAAAAATATTTAAAAAACCAAATTATTTTTTTTGGTTTAAGAAATAATTTTTTAAAACACTTAAAGCGTTTATAGACTCGTCAGAAAGCCTATTTCTAATTTTATTTACAAATTGCCCTGTTACCGAAAACACCCGTTCACTTTCTACCGAAGTAGGACGAACAGTTAGAAGTGCATTAAACAAAAATTCAACATTTTGGGTCTTTTGACCACTTCCTTCCAAAAATTTTAGTTCTTTCTTTATGGAACATTTTGAAGTATTTTTAGAGTAAGATTCAGTACATAAATTTACGTTATTAATTGCTGCATTTAAAACTTCTTCAAATGTTTTCTTTTTAACAGCACCACATTCTTCATCATCATCATTACTTTCAATTCTTTAAATTTCTTCAATATCATTAGGTTTGGAAAAAAGACGATTAAAAAGATTTTCAGCATATGCAATTACTGAGTACTTAGAAGCATAGGAAAACAAACAATCTTCATGATTATTGTTGAAGAAATCAGGCTCTTTTAAATATTTAACCAAAGTGTACAATTTTTTGTCTCTTCTTTCATCAATACGACTATGTAGTGCAGTAAACATTTTTTCGCCTAGAACAGAAGGAATCGATTGAATTTCTAGACATAAAGTGTTAACTATGGCATCAGCAGTTAATATGTTTGAGTCACGGCTGCTCAACCTTTCAACAGCGATCTGTATGGGTTTCAAAACTTGAAGCATATTGTTTAATGTCACTATATTTCCCTCAATCCATAGATCACCCATTTCCAAATCAATAAGGCTCTTTTTGATTGAATTTTTTAAAAGCAGAAACTTGTCCAGCATTGGCACTATCGAATTCCAACGAGTTACAATATCTAATTCAAGAGCCAATTCTTTCTTATGCTCTTCAACTACGTATTTTTGAAGTATAGTGTTTTTTGTGGGGCTTTTTTTAAATATTTTTATAATGCGGCGTGTCTGATCTAATATCTCTTTGTAGTTGCTAGTTACTACTACATTTATTACACAATCTTGAAAATTATTTTCAAAATCATCATTGTTATCTGTCAATTCTGATTCACTGTCAGAACAAATTATTTCTCTTTTATAAAAAACGTCAACGACTGCCAAATGTATGGCATGATTGAGACAAAAAATGCCATCAGCTGGGTTATCTTTCACAAACTTTTTCATCACATTAGGTCCATCTGTAATGGTGGAGACTATATGGTTTTTAAATTGTATATTGTATTCTCTTAAACGAGTTTCCATTAAGGTTTTTATTTCGACTGCTCCGCACCTACCGGGTATATAGACCATACCTAAATTGAAAAATGTTTGTTTATCACCTAATAAACATATGTTAAGGTATCTCCTATTTTTCAGACTTGTCCATTCATCCATAGTCAACGAAAATCGACCACTCTCAGCTAATGTTAAGTTTATATTATTTATATACTCATCCTTTACTTCCAGGAATTTTTTTATTATCAACTGTTGCACTCCCCATTCTGCTTTTGGTAGATTCAACCCATCACGGTCCATGGATTTACGTATGTACTCACTTCTTGTAATCGATCTAATGGAAAACCCATCTACAGATGCTAATTTTGCTACAGTAGTACATAAATCTTTTTTTTCTTGAAATGAATATAATGTAGGCTGAGTTTTTCTTATTTTAAGAGGCAGTTCTTCCTGATGCTCACGTTCACGTACTTCTTTCTCCCAGGCTGTCTTGTGTAAAGATTTTAAATGACGCAATAATCCGCTGGTGCTTCGTCCTTTACGTGAGATTATCTTTGCACATAAAGAGCACACCGCATTTTCAGTAGATTTCTTTTTAAAGAACGTCCATACAATTGAGTTTTCCATCTAAAACAATTTCATTTATTTTTTATTAAAAACAAAAAAACGGGAATATTGATTTCAATAAATTACCTTAAAACTTCAATTTATTTGTCAAAATATTATTAAACGTTAAATTTATTAGAAAAATGACTGCACAAAATATATATATGGAAAAGCCAAATAAATGCCAAAATAAAAACAGCTGTTTTTAAACGTATAGTTGCCAATTTTTGTTTTTTTCATTTCCCGGGATCCCGCATAAAAAATCCCGGGAAAGCGGGAAATCTCAACAGCGAGAAATCCCGGGAAAAACCCCTAATCGCACTGTTTGCTCTTACAAATATTCACAATAAATCATGACTTCCTTATTGACACAGCATCAAAAAGAAAATCACCTGCGCTCACATTTTAAACGTACGCGTTTAATTTAGTTTGAGTGTTTTGGAAATGATAACACAGTAACATCAGCTGCTTAACGGTGAAACATTTTCCCACTCACTTTCACAAAAGAACTCAAAATCTACAAAACTACACTTTTATAACAAAAGATCTCAAAAATATGGACATGTAAAAAAAAATGTTCAAACGAAATCACCATAAGTATTTCATGGAATTTTTTTAGAAATGTTTTTTGACAAAAACAAAACAAACAAAAAAAATTATTATTTTTTACAATTTTAAATATTTTTGATTACATGAACGATGTGTCTTTTTATACAGCACTATAGTGTGAGTTAGACTACAGGAATAGCGGACGGAAATACAGTTTTTATACACTCCATCATAGGATGGAGTATATACTAAGTTTGTCATTCCATTTGCACCACCTCGAAAGAGTGATCTGCGACCCTATAAAGTATATATATTATCGGTCAGTGTAACATTCTAAGACATTCTAGCGATGTCCGTCCGTCCGTTGTCTGTTGAAATCACGATAGAGTGCGAACGACCAACGCTAAGAAGCTGAAATTTTGTAGGAAGATGTTTTTTGCAGGTTAAGTTCGAGAATGGGCAATATCGGACCAAAGGGGAAAAAGTTCCCCTTTACGGGACTAAATATATCCCGGCCATAATCAAATTTTTCAAATATTTTTTTTCACTACATCTGATTTTTTTTGGTAAAATTGTTCTAAGTTTATATAATTTATAGATGGGGAAAAAAATCCCAAAAATGGGCGTGCTCATGGGTTCCGTGGACCCTTGGGGCCCAAAAAAGGGCCCATGATAAACATGCGCATATGGGTATCGAAGTGCAACGAAATTTACTCACGAACCCAAATATGCCTTTATTTTCATGATTTGCCTAAATTTTTTGATCCGGTTTCTGGGACTATCGGGTCACCAGCGGCCCAAAAACCGTCCCTTGACAAACATGGACATATGGGTATCGAAATGCAACGAAATTTTCTCACGAATCCAAATATGCATTTATTTTCATGATTTGGATAAAATTTGTGATCGGGTTCCTGGGACTATCGGGTCACGAGCGGCCCAAAAACTCAGTTAGTTTTCTTATTTATTGACTTTTTAAGGATCCATGATGGAGGGTATATAAGATTCGGCCCGGCCGAACTTACTATTTGTCCACTTGTTTATATATTTTTTTATTGACCATCTAAAGTCGGTGTCGAGCTATTTTTAAATGCTAGAGCAATTTTGGCGAATTGCGGAATAGCCCTATTATTACACCAATAAGTTTTGATGTGATAGCTCCGTGCCAGATGCTCCAGGCGGTGAATGGCTCCATTCCACCGATCCGAAAAGAACCCCATTAAATTTCCAGCTGGTCGATTTATACGGAATCCATATTGTGATGCTTTACTAGATGGTTGTTAACCACGCTCTCCATATCCAAGCTCTTTTAATCTAGCAGCAATATGCTTTAACGTTTCGACTGAGTATTAGCTTTACTTCCGTAGCGCACATAATTTCCATTAAATTATTACAAGTGTTGATGCCGATTACAGTCTCATCCAAGTTTTCCTATTGCAATATTTTATCGAATAAAATCAAAATAAATTTGAAAACGAATAACAAGAAAAATAGCTCAACTGCCACTTTAAAATACTAGTCCAACTATCCCCACCATTAAAGTAATCACATTTCGGAACATGTTATCTCAAACTATTGATCTGGGAAAAGAAGAGAAATAAAATCCAAATGACAGTTTGATAATAATGCTGCATGGACAACTTGCAAACATTTTGAACAAAAATAATAAAAGCAAAAAACAGCGGTAGTGGCAGGTGAGGCACGGCGAGTGTACCACTGACAACGCATGCAGCCACATAAAGGTCACGTACCACAGGATGTTTTTTCTCTCCATGACACCAACTATGATGTTGATGCTGATCTTAACCATGTCCTTCTCGCGCGGTAACAAAGTCCGCAATATTTTCAACAAAAAAAACACACCTCCGAACTAAAAGTAAGAGTAATATGTGTGGAATAAGTAAACACAATTTGATGGTACTGTGCGTGGACGATTGGGAGGTACTTTTCACGATGATGATGATAACGATAGGATTATTTTCAGTTATCAAATAATGTGGAGAATTAGTTTTCCGGAAACCTTTGTAACATATTATTAGTTTCATGTCAACATCATCCAGCCTGGTCCAAATTTGCCACCAGCACTTTCATTACACGAATAGATGGTCTGACGGCCATCGCCTCTGAGTCAATCTGTGTACAGTTGATTGGGTTTATTATATTTTGTTATGGGTATTGTACCGCAGTGTGATGTAGGGTACACATACATAAAAATGCCTATCGATATTGCGTTCTCACAGAAATTATGGACCTAACTATAGGTTGATTAGATAGGCATTCCCTTGTAATATATTATGTGAATGATGCAACAGCTATTTGATAAATTTTTAAAATTGAGTATCTGAAATTTGTTTTGTGTCAAACAATTTTGGAAAGGCGTCCTAAGTTGAACTTAACTTCTGTGAAAAATTATAAATTTTTCATTAGGATCTGGCATTAAACAGTAGGATCAGTGGGTCTACAAATTATACTTCTCTGATTTGAGACAAGTTCCTCGACTCCACGAAATATTGAGAGAAATACATACCGCTTTTTTTATTTGTGCCTGGCTCTGCATGCGCTTTCGAACGGTGCAACCAAAAAAAATGTTATACACGCTCATAAATATTTCAACAATATCCGCAACCACTTCAGTGGCAGCATAAAGAAATTCGTACAATCTGCTGTTGTGCTGTAAGTAGTCCATGTGGCTGTCGCAAATGTTGAAATCGTAAATGCTGCCGCATAAAAATTTCATTATTTTTAAAGTCGGGTCGTGTTCATTTTATATCCATTACACCCTCTACATAGGCAACCACATTCACGACTTTTTCTGTGGGGTTACACAGTGGATGCCGGGACATGGACTGCGGTACTGCATGGTTGCAGTATGTTTTAACATTTATTGGAGTCGTTGCCATGGTCGATGTTGCAACATTTGCTGTCTGTTGCTCTGCAGCTTTAATGTGTCCGGGGTCGGTATGCGTATTTAACACTCGGTTCTGTGGAAACCCGAGTTCTTTTTTTTTTCAATTTGCACTATTTGTTATTTTGTGTGTTATTTTGTTTGGGGTTTTCTATTTTTTTTTTGTATGTTTGGATTTGCATACACAATTATGTCGCTTCAATGGATTTGCATAGATTTATTGTATAAAAGCTCTCTCTTTCTGGCTGTGTAGAGGCATTACAAATCATTTTAGAGCTTTACTGGTGGTTTGCTACATTTAAAGAACTTGTGAAATCAGTAAATCACATAAAAATTTAAGGATTTGGATATCAATTAATGTTTAGTGCGATTACCGGAAGTGTTGGATAAAACCCACTAAGTTTCAAACGCAATTCCCAATTATGATATTATTAGACTAGTTACGGAGATATGTTGTTACTTGAACATGACTAAATTCAGTCCGGGAATGGCATACAGAAGTCAAAAAAATTAAATGAATAACCCTCTGTACAATTCAGAATTACGGTGGTCCCTTGAGTAAAAATATTGTCGAAATATTTTTTTTAAAATAATAAATTGTCATAACTTGAAAACGACTAGTCCGATTTGATTGATATACATTTTAAAAAATTGTTTAATAAAATGTTTTCAATGTTCGCCTTTGCTGCCTTTAAATCTGCATGATAGCTTTACGGTTGTAAACAAATTTTACTGCCTGTTTCCATAAATCGAATTTGTTCGTTCGTTGCAAATTGTCAAAATTAAATGCCCAATAAAATGGATTTTTTTCAGTGATGAAATCTTCTTCGTTTGGGATTGTGTTGCATATGTCGATATCAAAAATATATCTGAAAATCACAATTCAATAATGTCTGACATCCACTTTATAACGCTTCCAAAATTGACGATTTGTAACGAACGAACAAATTCGTTTTATGGAAACAGGCAATAAGTTGAACAATTTTTAATTTCGTAGATTTCCTTAAAAAAGTATCCAGAGCCTAGCGGCCTTTTGAATGATTGACAGTATGATTTCCGTTAAAACCGTTCTACTGGTGACCTGATGGGGTTCATATGGTACGACGGAGTCGATGCATTCACCTCCTTTATGGAAACGTTGGATATTTCCAAGGCGTTCGATAGGGTCTGGCACGGCGCACTCACATCAAAGTTTATTGCAGTTGGTGTCAGAGTTTTCTCAGATATCGCTCTATACGAGTTGTTATAGATGGGGTCTCATACAACGAGGATAGGTTGACCGCAGGAGTGCCACAAGGTTATGTCCTCTCTCCTTCTCTATTTCAGACTGCGAACCCAATCTACTCTTTTGTGGATGACAGCAACCTCTTTCATTCGTACTCATGTAACCATCGGCCAAGTCCTCGTGAGGTCGGGGAATAAAGACGATCGATGAATGACTCACTCATTCAACATTTGGCGACCATTTGTGAGTGGTGTCAAATTCACAGAGTCGATTTTAATGCAGGAATGACTCAGTGCTGTTTTTGTCACACCAACGTTGGACTGGTCCCGACTCGTCTTGAACCTCTATGGGTGGTGTGAATATTGACGAATCAGACACTCTTGATGTTCTGGGCATGAAGATACAGGGTGATGCTCGTTGGGCATTCAAGTGTTTTGAAGTGTCGAAAGAAGCATTCACGTGGTTTAGGCTTTTTAAAGCGGTGCAAGAAACTCTTCGCTCCACATGATCTCGTAAATAGTTTCACCACCTACTTCCGGCCTAAAATGAAGTATTACTCCCATATAAGGGCACTAGACGCAAAAACGTCTTTTCAGTTTTCTTTTTTGCAAGCATGGCCGGAATGTGAGTGGTTTATCGCTATTCTATAGAAATGTTAAATATATCTGTTTATCAGATATCCGTAGTCTGGTCCCTGCCTGCTATGACATTATCACTATCAAGGCGAAACGTCAACAAACAGTACTCCGTTTTTCCTTCCTCCTATTACTATTATTCCTATCGCTACCACTGTGCATTGCATTCAGGACTAGTAAAAGTTTTCGAGAAAAATGTAAATCGTCGCCTATAATTTATGAAAAATGTTTTATCTGAGGATGGGGTATATGTTAGTCGGGTAAACCGACTGAAACTTTCTCACTTCATCAATGTACTGGTGTATACATTTTGCAAAAGAGTTCATTCCATTATTTCCAATTACTTATTACACGAATTTTCTACAAATTCTTTCAAAATTACCCACATGATGCACATACACTTTGGAAAACGATGATGAAGGTGCATGGGTGGACAAATATTTGCTATACCTTCACGAATAAAAACACACGTGCATTACCATGAACCTATATCGGTTTTATGTGGGACAGAAGACAAAAGGGATTAATGATGTCAAATGTCCAAGAATGGTGTGTTGCACCTACCCGTGTGGCGGCTTCCTAACACGGAGTACGATGCAGGTGGTTATAAAAGATTCTTCAGTACTTTTTGTCTGTGGTGGTGAACAGTTGTAGCAATAATTATGTATTACTATCGGCTGAAATCTCAGATTTATGCTCAACCATATTTGGTACCACATATGAAAAGTTCGGGTGATGATAGTCGAAAAGAGGAACGTAGGGTATGCAGGGTTAAGAATAATTATTAGTGGATACTAGGATACTGCAAGTGGCAGTAACAAACACTGTTGTATTCTCATAGCATTATTTCACCTATCATTTAGGTTAGTTAATTTGGCAGCTGGCTTAAGCATATCTCACTTGGTCCCGTTGTGATACCATAAATTCTTCGCCCAAAAAATATCCTAGGTTTCTTGGTTCTGGTCTCGTTTGTCAGTAAACAGTCGCCGAAACGAAGGAGTGTATTGTGCCCACGTCAAATTTGGAAAGACAGGTTTTGTCTACTAAAGTTTACAGACCGGACATCTTTAGTCTTCTGTCCACAAAAGCCCAGCATTGACAGAGAGGGGTTTCGGTAATCTCCTCCTAATCTTTATTGTTGCAACTTCCAATGAAGTCGTTGTGTAGGAATGCGCTGTCTCCGAACGTGTGAGCCAACAGGCCAGTGGTGACAGCTATAAGGTCTCTCAGTTGAAATCTGGACAGGTTAATCGCGGTCCATATCCACACGTCCATGACAATCCAGATTTTTCTGGTTTCCAGGCAGGTTGGTTCTGTTCTCCACCTATCTTCTACAATGAGATGTAGTTTCCGTGATATCAGCTTTTTACTCTCAGTGAGAGGGATGCCAATATCATAACTGCAATCAGTCAAATTCTTCGTATAGTTACCATCAATTTCCCTATGTCGAGAAACGCATACGTGTACAAACGACGAAGGTCTCGCTATTGCCTCCAGAGATTCCCGGCATTCTCGAGCATTACTTATTATTTAATAAACTCACAAAATGTTGTATGACACATGTTGGAAAATAGTTCGCAGTATTTTTAAGTTTTCTGATAATCATTTACTCTGTTTCTTAAGGTCTCAATAAAGCAAATCTTTAAACTGACCCAATTCCTTACCTCTCCCAAATTCAACCATTTGTTATTAATACCACCGAAGTATGACTTTTCATAGAATTTACCACATTTTACTTTAATCACCTTTAAAATTCCAAGTTGGAGCAATTCAAGTCATTTTGCGGCGTTGTCATTTAAGCGAACATTTTCGGTGCGATTCTTGTCCATCATCATGATTGCTGATATTGTCATCGAGCAGAAGTGAATAAGTTGGAAAATAATAATTAAAGTAAGAAAAGTTTTCAAAGAATGTCCATTACTGTTGTTTCGTGAGACCATGAAAAGAGTATTTATATGCTCGAATAGTATGGGTGACATTTATGGGTAATTCTAAAAGTGGACGGACGACCTATCATTTTTGATTTGTTTAAAATGTGAAGGACATGATAATTTGTATATAATTTCAAACACTTTAATTTAGGCTACCGCACTCTTACCCTTACAGTGATTGTTTATAAAGACGAAAGACTGTGTTGCAAAGCTACAAATAGACCCATGACATCCGAATCTATATTATTACGGATATAACATTCATATTTTACGATATGGCAACACCGGTACCTGTCTTTTGTAATCTGAATGATAATTAGGAGGAGGATATTTTTCTATATCCTCCACAATAAAATGTTTGTATGGTTATTTTAAAACTTTTCGGGTTCTTAGTGTTTAGTTTTTTCCAAATGCGTGGCATGTGTCAAAAGTATTTAGTTTAGCTTTCTAGTTTACCTTCTATTATTTATCAGCTTTGAGAAATTTAAAATCCATTGGCCGTAATTTGTCAGAAGCAAATTAGAAGAAAATACAGGATCCGCCAAAATAAGTTCATTCAAATGGCTGCCTCGGCTAGCCATGCAAAAACAGGGCGCAAAACATCGAGTGTAGCTTCGGCTGTATGGCACGAAATGTTGCCAATATCCCCCTCTTAAATTTTTGTAAACAAAAATTCGCTCAACATAAGCATTACAAAAAAGTGTTGGTAATATTTCAGTGTAAGGAAAACTCCTGCCGGGATGGTATTTCAGCACTTGTCCTAATAAGTGCCCTTCGGCGTTAGCTCGTCCATTGCGTAAAAAAGGTGGCTCTTCAAATCCTACAATTTACGGCCCAATTGCAATTATGTATGCGCTCTAGAAGGTTATGGAGAGCATGATTAAACACCATCTTTAAAAATATTTAGAGTCTAACGGCATTCTGAATGATCAACAGTATGGTTTCCATAGAAATCGATCTACTGTAGGCCTGATGGCGTTCCTTGTTACAGGGATGTAACTTCTCTCGATTTATATCGAATTTTCTCAGAGCACGTTCTATACGAGTTGTTACAGACGGGGTCTCATCCAACAAGCATAGGTTGACCGCAGGAGTGCCACATGAAATTAAATTATTTCTTATTTTCATTGACGACCTGCTGAGTCAGACTGTGAAGCCAATCTACTCCTTTGCTGATGACAGCAACCTCTGTCATTCGTACTCATTAGAACATCGGCCAAGACCCCCGGAGGTCGAGTACAAAAGGCTAACGATGAATGACTCACTCAACCGCGATTTGGTGACGATTTGTGAGTGGGGCCAAATTAACAGAGTCGATTTTAAAGCACAAATGACCCAGTGCTGTTTGTTGTCACAAAAACGTTCACCCGATCTTCGTCAATCTCTAGGAGTGGTCTGGATGTCGACGTATCAGCACCTACATCCGGCATAAAATGGAATATAACTACGATAAATATGCAGGAGCCCCAATGACATCTTTGCAGCTTCTGGACCATGTACAGAGAAGAGCGGAGGTGATGATGGGGGATGGACTGCGGAATGTGGGTTGTGTGTCGCTATTCTATAGATATTTTAACCTTATTATATAGCTAAGACAGTACATTGCATTTATAGTGGGGCATCACAAACTGGGTGTTGGTATGTGACCAGTCACTTGGAAATATCAGATTTACTTACTAACATCACATTAACTCAGGATTGCTTATCCACTTGACAATAATGTCACATGCTGTTGCCAATAAACGAAATAACCTACAATTGAAATCCATAGCTGGTAGTTAAATCTAACCTTATGATATTTAATTTATTGTTAACTCTCCCCGTAACTAATTAATCAAATAAATTCAATGTAAATCAGTATGAAGTACTTACAACAATCAGGTACTCTCATTACTTGGTTATCGCAAATCTGAACACAAATTAATATGGTTATACCACACGAACTTTAGAGATATGCTAGACAGGATTATGTACCTACTGACATATCGATTAATTGATATTGATTAATAAAATGAGACGCCTAAAACTAATTATATTAATGTAGCTATCACCCATACTATAATCAAATAGTTAAGGGGGGGAGGGGGGATGGCAATGATGGGTCGGCAGACTGCTCCCGCTACGAGGTTGGAGGCAAATTCAAGAAATTTCTCGAGACATTCTAACAAAACGATTTTGTAATTATGTGTTTATAAGTCCTAGACGAAGGCACCTAAGGCAGGGTGAATCAACCAAACCACCCTTCCCATAAGTCAATATTACCGTACAGAACATGGACAATTACAGTATTAATCAATTTGAGAATATGTACGTATGTGTTACCACATCACATGACGTTAAGGAAATCAGAAAACATTTCACAAATCAACGATCGTCACCTAATGTTTAAAACCAGCTCCAAACGGCAAATTATCTGCAAGCGGCAATGAAAATATTTCAGATATTCTCATACCAATTTGTTTCTGTGTGTCACACTATCTGGCACACCACGACCCTATGTAGTTGTTGCAAATTTAATTTATATTATTTATAAAGTTATTGCATTACAACACATATCATTAAAGTAATGTAAGCACTTTTATAAAATGTTTTTTTTTTATACAATGAAACTTTGATAATGAAGCCAAATAGCCTAAGTGAACCTGGTGTACATTTTCAGAGTTTCATTTGTTTTTGTTGTGATTTGCGATAGTTCATCTTTTCCCTTTAGTTGATTTTGTTGTAACTCTCGGTTTTACGGCTGGCACTTTACTATTACTGTTGCGCTTAATTGGAGATTGAGGATACTTTGGCTATATATAATCGATCACGTTGACGGCGGCGGTACGAAAAAAATATATTTCCAAAAAGAAGATCCGTCCGTCTGTCCGTTATCATGCTGTGTTCAAACAGACGGACGAAAGTGGCTAAATAATATTAGCCTATGGGCCGTCATGAAAATATCACAGTCTATTCATGTTATATCCTCTGATTGTTTGCTGTTCGACATCAAGTTTCATGACTGCCGTTACAACTTTTTTCCATGACGTCATTATTTATGACCAATTGCATAAGTATGAAATCTCACGTTCATACCTCTAATAGTTCATGAGATATGGCCGTTCAGAATGCTGAGGTGGGTGGTGAGACCAAGCCCACTGGATATATGTTTAATAAACATGGACATCAAATTCCTCCAATTCAGGCACGAAAAAGACGTTAATCGTAGCAGTATAGCGTTCCCCATTGACTGTAACATTATGGCCTGTTTTATTTTTGAACAAATATGGACTTATGAGGGAACTCTACCCATAGAACACACCAGTGACTTTTTGAGGATATAACGGCGTCCTAACAATGGCTTGTTAATTTTCATTTCTCCAAATGCTACAATTTTGTTTATTTACTTACCCACTAAAACAGGAGTGAGCTTCATAGCTGAACTACATTTTCTTATGAAAATCGGGATCGGGTTCAGATTTAAAGCCAACACGTTTAAAAAAAACACCCGCTATAGCAATTTCGCAGTTTCATTTTAATCGAGCTCAAAGTTTTTGTTTTCTCTGCGAGTTTTTCCCATATGCAGTACTTCATCATACCCGTTTTTTTTTGGACTTATTTGACCATGTCTAGTCGTGTCTGTTCATGTTTGTTATGAACTTGGCAGGCTGTTGTCTGTGGCCACCGGCCACCATGTTTGAAACCAATGTTGTCGGGGATATTGATGATGTTATTTATAATATTGGTTAATGTAGATTGTTGTGGCTGTCATTGCTTTTGATTCTCTTTTATGGTTGTTGCTGTTGGGCATTCCATTCATGTTTTTATGCGGATACTCTAATATTTTTGTTGTTGTTGTTGCTGTAGACACATGTACAAATTTATATCAAAAAGGCTGATGACAACACCATCAGCAGCAACAATATAAAAAAACAAAAACCTACGAAAGGCTAAAGATGGGAGCGGTAATACATGATACCCTACACACTAATTTTTTCCTTATTATGTCGGACATGTTGAATTGTTTAAAGTTGAAAACCTGCAGCAATAATTTGGTGAGCTAATCGAAAAAAAGCTTGGTAATGGAGGTTGCGGCTATGTATGTATGTATGTAAACTTGTATTAAGATCGAACATAATATGAGCTCTACCCGGCTACTGGATCTCCAGAAGCAGGCAGCCATAAATAAACACATTTGGTAGAGGATTACTATTTATTATTATTGGTTATCTTTCTATCAAGTCCTGTATATTCTAGCACCGTACAAAGTCCAAGTCGATCTTACTTTTTGAATTGTTACACGCGAGTGGTCTTATATATAATACTCTGCGGTGTGTAGTGTAACAAAAATAAACAATATATTGCCATCAGGCCGATAAATTGCTGCTGCCGAAACAAGTTATAAAAGTTATCATGACACAACTGTCAACGAGACACTATAGGCAAATGCTATTAGGTCGCACTTGTCCGTTGTCGTTGTTGTTGTTGCAGCAGCTGATGATGAGCGATGTGAATTTCATTGAAATTAAACAAAAAATCATGGGAATGTTTTTTTATTTAAAACAAATATATGAAGTGAAGAAAAAGGGTATTGTTAGGTGCAACTTCAGCTCCTATGAAAGAAGGAATCTGGAAATTAAAGGGTGGCCCAAATACGTATAATCCACATATTTTTATTAATTGGTTTGAAAAAGCAAACATTCCCATTATTTCTGCAAAAATATTTTATTCATGTGGCTGTCTCGGTTGACTTTCTGGATGCATTTTGTCAACCCAATTTTCCAAAACCTTCGTGGGATTGTTCGCATTACATTTAAAGGTACCACATAAGAAAAGGATGTCGGTGTCCAATTGTACAGCCTACTATCTGCGAAAACGTTGCTCAAGTGTAAACCGATTCCTTTCGTTCCATGGACGATTTTGTACATTATGAAATAGTCACATGAGATTACCTAAACTATGTATTTATATGCACACATTTTCCTAGACGTTGTTTACAAAATTACAATTTAATTAAAAGAATCAAATTATAATTTTTTTTGAAACTTGAAAAAGAAGTAGCCTCTCAACTACTTTTGGGGTTAAAAAGGTTCTTACAGATATCAATTGGTATTTCAGCAATTTTCCCATGTAAGTGCTCTTCGAGGCGGGGTGAAATAAATCCCCAATGAGATAAAGCCCGAAAGTCACAATGAAAAAAGGCCCCGAAAATGGGGATTTATTTCAATATGAATAAATGCCCTAAATTTAAAAAAAAAACCCCAACGAAATAAAACAACATCCCAAATGAAAATTAAGTAATATTGCGAATTTTTTATACTGGTGTTATGTTTTTTTTTGTATTTTCATATGAAATAACACCCCACTTACAAAATGAAAAAAGTCCCAAAAAAATAAAAAACGACCCAATCATCGTTGTTGTTTTTACCCTGTCCTGATGTTTGGGGCCTTATTTAATTGTAAATTTGGGGCTTTATTTCACCCAGCCGCTCTTCAACGCTAGTTCGCCCATTGTGAAATTTCTTCTACACGTCGTACCATGCCGCTATTTACCCTTCACGTTGGAAACCCATTCCCATGAAAGGTGAGGCTACAAATCCTGCAAATTACTGTACAAAATCAATATATTCTGCGTTCTGGAGTGTAAGGTTAACCACCACCTGGTCAAATATCTAGAGTCTTACGGTCTTCTGAATGATCGACAGTATGGCTTCTGCAGAAATCTACTGGAGACCTGATGGCGTTTCTTTTGGAACGATGGAATCATGCCATTCACAGCCTTGGTAAAAGCAAGATCGTGACTCCAGACATTTCGAAGACGTTCTATCTGTTATAACACGATGTACTCATATCAATATTTATTGCATTTGGTGTTGGTAATACCGAGTTGTTGTAAACGGGATCCCATCCAACGAGCATGGGTTGACTGCAGCAGTAGCACAATTTTCGGTTCTCTTTCCTTTCTTATTTTCATTGACGACCATGTTGGGTCAGTCTGTGAACCCAATTTACTCTTTTGCGGATGATAGCAACCTCTGTCATTCATATTCATTTGACCATCGGCCAAGTCCTCTGGAGGTAAAGGCTATTCGCGATGATTTGGCTATTTCGCTATGATTTGTGAGTGGGGAAAAATGAACAGAGTAGATTTTAATGCACAAAATACGTAGTGCTATATTGTTGTCACCCAAACGTTCCACTGATCCAGCATCGTCGTCAATCTCTATGGGTGGTGTGGATATCGACGAATCAGATGCTCTTTATGTTCTGATCATGAAGATACAGGGTGATACTCGCTGGGATATTCGAAGTGTCGAAAGAAGCATTTAAGTGTTTAGGCTATTTAAAAAGGGGAAATAAATTCTTTACCACGTCTGATCTCGTAAATATTTACACCACGTCCGGCCTAAAATTGAATTTAACTCCAATATATGGGCAGGGTCAAAGACATCTTTGCAGACAGTCAGACTGCAGGCGTACAGGCGCAATTGAACTTGTCCCAATTATACCTACCGATTAGTTTGACTTTATAATGTAGAAAAATATTCTTTTACATTTTCCGGTTTATGTTTGGCGTTTGCGTTCACCCAATGGACTGATTTGAACCCTTTGGATTATTTAACCCATTAATGATGAATATAACACAACGCATCTAAAGACAATTGAAGCGTAGAAATCTGAAATCGAAATTGTCAGTGAATAGATCAAAATGTACTAAAAATTTTAGGTTGATGGATGATATTGTATTTCATTAGTTAATGCCAAAGTTCCATCTTTTCCAGAAAAAATTACCATTCCTTTTTTATAACCGATTCAAATTTAGCATTTTTATTGGCCCTCATAGCCATAGAGTTAGGGTATACAAGTTGAGAAGCTTACAATATATTATATAAAGAATAATTGAATAAAAGAGTAAACATGTTTTAATCGATTGATATTCCACCTGGCCATGGGACGTTCGATTAGGCTGTAATGGCACACAATGTCATCAGTTACCATCACTGGTTACCGTTGCAGAATCTGTCATTTCATCTGTACGCACCGAATAAGGAACGTGATCCCCAAGTCATCTCATTGTGGTAGACACTGTGATTTCACAACACTTAAAACAAGCCGAACTAGCAACTGCTGCTGTTGGCTGACACATGTATCCATGTCAGACGTAATCGATTATTCTAACAACGACATTAAAGACAACAACCAGAATACCAACAGAAACATTAACAACCAACACCACCGCAGCAACAGGCAACATATCACCGGCAACAAACGACTGGATATGCAATCAATGCATTTAATCTGTTGAAAATTTGTGGTTTTTCCTACAAATCAAAGAATGTTTGGTAGTTGCTGAACCTCATGTAAGGTACCTGAGTGACTATGTCGTTCTGGGTATGTGAGTTAGTGAATTATTCATTCACACATATATTTAAGTAAGGAGAATGAAACCAAATTAATTTTACACTTCGGAATTGTCATATTGAATACATTAACAATGAACTGTATACTACGATTGTCAAGAAATAAAAATGTTTTAGTCGGTTGATCTGACCTGCATATACCAGCACCCATAGACGGACGGGTGCCACATGTTTCAGCAGGATTGTTTGAAGTGTGCGTATTTCAATATATATTCCACTAAGAAACAATAAGAAGTTGGTTTTATATCAGTAAGCTTTTTACAGTCCCAGAATCGCTAGATTCCTCCGCTATACAGACAATATTCAACATGAAGTTATCTTTCGCGTAGTCGGTGTTTGACATATGCCACACGCTGAATAAAATGGTAATTTTAACAAATTTCAGCAAACAAGTTCGCATCAAACATATATATATTTTTCCACACCACAAATATAAACCTGTTTGTAGGTGATAAATATCAAATGTATATGTATGAATATTTGACTTACTTTTTACTTTTTTTCAATTTTTGAATTTCTATATAACAATCCATCTCATTCTCTCGGTATTGCTTTTATTTTAAAGAGCGTAAATGCAGAAAAAAAAAATACGAAAACAGTTGCAAATACACACCTTTTCGCACTCAAATGTTGCACTTTGTTGAATTTAATAAGTTCGTTGTCTGTTCGCAAACACGCTATTGCTTATACACAAATATGTAATACTAATAGCAAACGAGTTATATTTACATCCAAATAAGCTTTGTGTAGAAGGAAATAAGCTTTACTTGCTACAAACACGCGTTTTACTTGTGTGTAAACAAAAAAAAAGACGTATTTTTCAGCGTGCAGAAGTCGAATTACTTCGCATAGCCTTTTTTATATCTCAGATGCAAAAAGTACTATGGCTGCTTTAGATAATGGCTCGATCTTATAATGGCTTGTAAATTTTTGAACTGTTGGTTTGACCTGATTTTCGAAAAAGATGAAGATTAAAACATTACTTGAATACCAAGAGGAAATCAACATGTTTCTATCTTAAAATCACCCGGATTTTACAGAGGTATCATATCGGATCAGAAACAGTGACCAAACACATAGCTAGGACACTTTTCAATCTAAATACATATATATTTGTTAAAAAAAAAAAAATATTTTGTGTTTTGGAAATATTTGAAAAGTGTAATTTTTTCTTAAGTTTGTAGTTGATCTTTGCCTGCTAAATAAATGATATCCAAGCTACTCGTGTCATCTCCACTTGGTTCTTCTACCGGAGTCTTAGTCGTTCCTGTCCTGTTTTTTTGTTTATCAAATAAATATTTAAAGTATCACCAGCCATTACTTATAAATATTTTCAATACTTTCTAACATAGAAGGAAAGCAACACAAAATCGAAAAGTATAGGAACAAATTCAACTTCCCAGCTGGAAAGCAAAAAACGATTTCTGTATGGTTGTTCTACTTGGCGGTATCTTGCCTTGTGATATACTTAATTATATTATGAATATTTTTTGCTGCTGGCTGTTAACATGAAAAGAGAACGTTGGCATACAACGTAGCCAACAAATGGGCACCAAATGAAGCACCATCATCACAGTAGCTTCTTGGAAATGTATCCCAAAAAAAGAGAACAAAAAAACGTGAATGGATTATGTAGTTTGACGATGATGAAACCTTCAACGGCAAAAAAAATGTAAACTTTAACAGAATATTCTCCGTCTATCTCTCAACGATGGTAAGCATGTGAATGTCATAAAGGGACAGGGTGACATGTCAAGGATGATATACTTTACACGTATTGTCACTTATTATATATATAATAAATATCTCTGATTGACTTTAAATTATATGTGGATGATTCCCGGCTATGTTGGTAATAATTCGACAAAGTCTAAGTGAATCGGTATAACAAACAGAGAATATTTCTCTTACATGTATGTGGTAGATTTAACTCCACAGTGTGATGTAGGATTAAAAATACGATCCTTTGTTTCGGGGATAGTTACTGCTCGAACTACTTTTACAGTAAAGCAACAAGTTCTATGAGTTTTTAAAAACGTCCCTTGCCGAGTCATCATGAAACTAAGATAAAATCTGTAGCACTTCCTACGGAACTAACATATGAAACATGAATCTGAAAACTCCCTGCGTTTATGGTCAATTTTCGGTGGACAAATGCTTTTTAAAAGGAACTAATTCTTTTGTGGAAGGCCGTGGTGTGGTAGGTAGAGTGTGCGACTATCACACAGAAGAACCCGAGTTCGAAACCGGGTAAGACCATCAAACATTTTTCAGCGGCTGTTTCCACCTCTTATATGTTGGCGACTTTACGAGTAAGAGAGCAATCTCTAAGTCATGTAAAACTTCTCTAGAAAAGCATTAGCCGTTCGGATCCTGCTTTAATCAGTAGGTCCCGGTCAGTGAGTATACAAATTATATTATAGAGCTCACTGAATACAGAGAAGTTCCCCGCATAGTACGGAAAATCTCGCTTCGCGAAAGGTATTTTCATTTTTATCTCTCGTTTTATTACTCACACTCAGAGACAAAAAAAATAATTCTCGTGAAAGTAATTTTTATCTACGAAAGTTATCTATTTTATCTTTCATGGGTGATCAATACATGCTTTAAAAGTATTGCTATCTCTAACGAAAGAGAAGAAAAGATAACACTCACTCATAAAAATAACTTTCACGAGAGTTTTGTTTTACATTCTGAGTGCGAAAGTTAAATAAAGATAAATATTAAAGAGAGCACGCGTGAGACAAGAAATATAAAAATACTTGTGTTTGGAAATTGACGCAGGTCAGTTTCTTCTATTGTTTTGTTTGAAGCAGTTGAAAAAAAATGGGTCGTAAGAAGTGCTTCGAATAGAATTGCAATAGAATTGTTTTATTGTTATTTTTGATTTAATTTTTTGGTTTGAAAACAATAACAAAGAAAAAAAAATGTTATCCGCTGAAAGTTTAATTATTTGTTATACATATTTTCGTCCCATTTCGCCGTTGTAAAGGGATTTCCTAAAAATGCAGTTGATGACGAATATTTTTTCTAATGATTAAACTCATGAATGAGAATTAATTTCTAATGAGTAGATATAACTCTCGCGCGAGTGCTCGGTAGATAAATCTCGTGAATGAAAAAAATAATTGTTCTCTTCATATTTTAAATTACTTTCACGAGAAAAAAATATTTATCTTGAGAAAAATGTATATTTATCTTTGAGGAGAACAATTTTTTTCTCATAAAGTATTTTTCTCTTGTGAAGAGAATAAAAATTGAGTACTCTCCGTACTAAGGTTCCCCGCCTGTCCTTCATGGAATGTTAAGGGAAATAAGTAAGAGGCGCCCCGGTAGGTGAGTTGGTAGCGTGCTTGCCTATCAGCGTGGGGGTTGTGGGTTCGATTCCCGACAGAGGCTTTGGTCTGTCGCTGCAAAAAATCTAAAACATATGGTCTTTGTCACCCGGTTTACCCTTGGACCCAAAATTAGAATATAAATTTACTTTGTATTGTAATTAATAATAAATAAATAAAACCAGTGGAAAAGTTGCAGTCGGGTAAACCGACTTATATATACCCTCACCCTCAGTAAAAACATACAAGTCTCATACTCATAAGTATCGGAAAGTCAAAAGTGACCGTAGCTACCATCATTTGATGTAACATCTGATGAAGTCATAATAGCAACCTAAAATACCGAATGCTATAGAAAAATATTGGATGGTACATTTGTATGGGAGGTACCAGAAGGGGAGTTGCCAGACTTCCAAGTTTTTGTCCAAAACTTTGTCTAGCAATAGATTTACTAAATACAGAATTTGGACAAGATCGCGTTGGTCATATTGGTGTTACTACACGATTTCTAAGGTAGGCGGGATGGTACATTTGTATGGGAGGTACCAGAAGGGGAGTTGCCAGACTTCCAAGTTTTTGTCAGAAACTTTGTTCAGTTATACTTTTACTAAATACGGATTTTTGCCAAGATCGGAGTGGGCATATTGATATTATTACACGTTTACTAAAGTGGGCGAAATAGCAGATTTGTATGGGAGGTACCCGAAGGGGTGTGGCCATATAGCCCATATGCAATCCCATAAGCAGTTTTGGGAAAATATTAAGCCATGCCAAATTTCAGTGTGATCGTTTAACTCTTTCGAAAGTTATCGTGCGTACCAGCAGGACAGACAGACGGACAGACGGACATGGCTCAAACGATTCAGAAAGTCATGAATCGAATTTGGTTCCTGGGGTCTAATGTGAATATTTCTAGGTGTTACACTTTTGGGTCGTATCAAATGATATATACCCTCCTACCCGTAGGGTGAGGGTATAAAAAATAAATAAATAAGTAAGTAAGTAATTCATTTTACAGTCACACACTCCAACCTTTAAGTAATAACGTTGTAACCAATCATAATTTCCGATTCAGCCTCAACTCTGTAGATTCGATTCAGCAAATCCAACGGATCATCTCGTTTCTGTTCCACAATGTTATAGTAAAACCAGTGGAAAAGTTGCAGTCGGGTAAACCGACTTATATATACCCTCACCCTCAGTAAAAAAATATAAGTCTCATATACCATAATAGCAACCTCAAAATACCGAATGTTATAGAAAAAAATATTATATTACACGTTTTTACAAAACGGGCGGAATATAAAGCAGAGTTTTTAATAGAAAATTGTATATAGCTAAAGCTTTACTAAATATAGAATTTCGGAAAGATTCGTTGAGCGAAATTATATAATTACTAGATTTCTAAAGTGGGTGGAATGGTACATTTGTATGGGAGGTACCAGAAGGAGAGTTGCCAGACTTCCAAGTTTTTGTCCAAAACTTTGTCTTGCTATAGCTTTACTAAATACAAAATGTGGGCAAGATCGCGTATGGCATATTGATATTATTACACGATTTCTAAGGTAGGCGGGATGGTACATTTCTATGGGAGGTACCAGAAGCGGAGTTGCCAGACTTCCAAGTTTTTGTCCAAAACTTTGTCTAGCTATAGCTTTACTAAATACAAAATTTGGGCAAGATAGCGTTGGCCATACTGATAGTTTTAGACGGTTTATCAGGGGCGGGATGGTACATTTATATGGGAGGTACCAGAAGGGGAGTTGCCAGACTTCCAAGTTTTTGTCCAAAACTTTGTCTAGCTATAACTTTACTAAATACAAAATTTGGGCAAGATAGCGTTGGTCATACTGATAGTTTTAGACGGTTTATCAGGGGCGGGATGGTACATTTGTATGGGAGGTACCAGAAGGGGAGTTGCCAGACTTCCAAGTTTTTGTCCAAAACTTTGTCTAGCTATAGTTTTACTAAATTCAAAATTTGGGCAAGATAGCGTTGGCCATACTGATAGTTTTAGATGGTTTATCAGGGGCGGGATGGTACATTTGTATGGGAGGTACCAGAAGGGGAGTTGCCAGACTTCCAAGTTTTTGTCCAAAACTTTGTCTAGCTATAGGTTTACTAAGTACAAAATTTGGGCAGGATCGCGTTGGGCATACTGATAGTTTTAGACGGTTTATCAGGGGCAGGATGGTACATTTGTATGGGAGGTACCAGAAGGGGAGTTGCCAGACTTCCAAGTTTTTGTCCAAAACTTTGTCTAGCTATAGTTTTACTAAATTCAAAATTTGGGCAAGATCGCGTTGGCCATACTGATAGTTTTAGACGGTTTATCAGGGGCGGGATGGTACATTTGTATGGGAGGTACCAGAAGGGGAGTTGCCAGACTTCCAAGTTTTTGTCCAAAACTTTGTCTAGCTATAGGTTTACTAAGTACAAAATTTGGGCAGGATCGCGTTGGGCATACTGATAGTTTTAGACGGTTTATCAGGGGCGGGATGGTACATTTGTATGGGAGGTACCAGAAGGGGAGTTGCCAGACTTCCAAGTTTTTCTCCAAAACTTTGTCTAGCTATAGGTTTACTAAGTACAAAATTTGGGCAGGATCGCGTTGGGCATATTGATATTGATACACGATTTCTAATGTAGGCGATATGGTACATTTGTATGGGAGGTACCAGAAGGGGAGTTGCCAGACTTCCAAGTTTTTGTCCGAAACTTTATCCAGTTTTACTTTTACCAAATACGTAATTTGGCCAAGATGGGTGTGGGCGCATTGATATTATTACACGATTACTAAAGTGGGCGAAATAGTAGATTTGAATGGGAGGTACCCGAAGGGGTGTGGCCATATAGCCCATATGCAATCCCATAAGCAGTTTTGGGAAAATATTAACCCATGCCAAATTTCAGAGCGATTGTTTAACTCTTTCGAAAGTTATCGTGCGTACCAGCAGGACAGACAGACGGACAGACGGGCGGACAGACGGACGGACGGACGGACAGACCGACAGACGGACATGGCTCAAACGATTTAGAAAGTCATGAATCGAATTTGGTTCAAAGAGACTTGGGTTCTAATGTGAATATTTCTAGGTGTTACACTTTTGGGTCGTATCAAATGATATATACCCTCCTACCCGTAGGGTGAGGGTATAAAAATATTATATTACACGTTTTTACAAAACGGGCGGAATATAAAGCAGAGTTTTTACTAGAAAATTGTATATAGCTAAAGCTTTACTAAATATAGAATTTCGGAAAGATTCGTTGAGCGAAATTATATAATTACTAGATTTCTAAAGTGGGTGGAATGGTACATTTGTATGGGAGGTACCAGAAGGAGAGTTGCCAGACTTCCAAGTTTTTGTCCAAAACTTTGTCTAGCTATAGTTTTACTAAATTCAAAATTTGGGCAAGATAGCGTTGGCCATACTGATAGTTTTAGACGGTTTATCAGGGGCGGGATGGTACATTTATATGGGAGGTACCAGAAGCGGAGTTGCCAGACTTCCAAGTTTTTGTCCAAAACTTTGTCTAGCTATAGCTTTACTAAATACAAAATTTGGGCAAGATAGCGTTGGCCATACTGATAGTTTTAGACGGTTTATCAGGGGCGGGATGGTACATTTATATGGGAGGTACCAGAAGGGGAGTTGCCAGACTTCCAAGTTTTTGTCCAAAACTTTGTCTAGCTATAACTTTACTAAATACAAAATTTGGGCAAGATAGCGTTGGTCATACTGATAGTTTTAGACGGTTTATCATGGGCGGGATGGTACATTTGTATGGGAGGTACCAGAAGGGGAGTTGCCAGACTTCCAAGTTTTTGTCCAAAACTTTGTCTAGCTATAGTTTTACTAAATTCAAAATTTGGGCAAGATAGCGTTGGCCATACTGATAGTTTTAGATGGTTTATCAGGGGCGGGATGGTACATTTGTATGGGAGGTACCAGAAGGGGAGTTGCCAGACTTCCAAGTTTTTGTCCAAAACTTTGTCTAGCTATAGGTTTACTAAGTACAAAATTTGGGCAGGATCGCGTTGGGCATACTGATAGTTTTAGACGGTTTATCAGGGGCGGGATGGTACATTTGTATGGGAGGTACCAGAAGGGGAGTTGCCAGACTTCCAAGTTTTTCTCCAAAACTTTGTCTAGCTATAGGTTTACTAAGTACAAAATTTGGGCAGGATCGCGTTGGGCATATTGATATTGATACACGATTTCTAATGTAGGCGATATGGTACATTTGTATGGGAGGTACCAGAAGGGGAGTTGCCAGACTTCCAAGTTTTTGTCCGAAACTTTATCCAGTTTTACTTTTACCAAATACGTAATTTGGCCAAGATGGGTGTGGGCGTATTGATATTATTACACGATTACTAAAGTGGGCGAAATAGTAGATTTGAATGGGAGGTACCCGAAGGGGTGTGGCCATATAGCCCATATGCAATCCCATAAGCAGTTTTGGGAAAATATTAACCCATGCCAAATTTCAGAGCGATTGTTTAACTCTTTCGAAATTTATCGTGCGTACCAGCAGGACAGACAGACGGACAGACGGACGGACGGACGGACGGACAGACCGACAGACGGACATGGCTCAAACGATTTAGAAAGTCATGAATCGAATTTGGTTCAAAGAGACTTGGGTTCTAATGTGAATATTTCTAGGTGTTACACTTTTGGGTCGTATCAAATGATATATACCCTCCTACCCGTAGGGTGAGGGTATAAAAAATATTATATTACACGTTTTTACAAAACGGGCGGAATATAAAGCAGAGTTTTTACTAGAAAATTGTATATAGCTAAAGCTTTACTAAATATAGAATTTCGGAAAGATTCGTTGAGCGAAATTATATAATTACTAGATTTCTAAAGTGGGTGGAATGGTACATTTGTATGGGAGGTACCAGAAGGAGAGTTGCCAGACTTCCAAGTTTTTGTCCAAAACTTTGTCTTGCTATAGGTTTACTAAATACAAAATGTGGGCAAGATCGCGTATGGCATATTGATATTATTACACGATTTCTAAGGTAGGCGGGATGGTACATTTGTATGGGAGGTACCAGAAGCGGAGTTGCCAGACTTCCAAGTTTTTGTCCAAAACTTTGTCTAGCTATAGCTTTACTAAATACAAAATTTGGGCAAGATAGCGTTGGCCATACTGATAGTTTTAGACGGTTTATCAGGGGCGGGATGGTACATTTATATGGGAGGTACCAGAAGGGGAGTTGCCAGACTTCCAAGTTTTTGTCCAAAACTTTGTCTAGCTATAACTTTACTAAATACAAAATTTGGGCAAGATAGCGTTGGTCATACTGATAGTTTTAGACGGTTTATCAGGGGCGGGATGGTACATTTGTATGGGAGGTACCAGAAGGGGAGTTGCCAGACTTCCAAGTTTTTGTCCAAAACTTTGTCTAGCTATAGTTTTACTAAATTCTAAATTTGGGCAAGATAGCGTTGGCCATACTGATAGTTTTAGATGGTTTATCAGGGGCGGGATGGTACATTTGTATGGGAGGTACCAGAAGGGGAGTTGCCAGACTTCCAAGTTTTTGTCCAAAACTTTGTCTAGCTATAGGTTTACTAAGTACAAAATTTGGGCAGGATCGCGTTGGGCATACTGATAGTTTTAGACGGTTTATCAGGGGCGGGATGGTACATTTGTATGGGAGGTACCAGAAGGGGAGTTGCCAGACTTCCAAGTTTTTGTCCAAAACTTTGTCTAGCTATAGTTTTACTAAATTCAAAATTTGGGCAAGATAGCGTTGGCCATACTGATAGTTTTAGACGGTTTATCAGGGGCGGGATGGTACATTTGTATGGGAGGTACCAGAAGGGGAGTTGCCAGACTTCCAAGTTTTTGTCCAAAACTTTGTCTAGCTATAGGTTTACGAAGTACAAAATTTGGGCAGGATCGCGTTGGGCATACTGATAGTTTTAGACGGTTTATCAGGGGCGGGATGGTACATTTGTATGGGAGGTACCAGAAGGGGAGTTGCCAGACTTCCAAGTTTTTCTCCAAAACTTTGTCTAGCTATAGGTTTACTAAGAACAAAATTTGGGCAGGATCGCGTTGGGCATATTGATATTGATACACGATTTCTAATGTAGGCGATATGGTACATTTGTATGGGAGGTACCAGAAGGGGAGTTGCCAGACTTCCAAGTTTTTGTCCGAAACTTTATCCAGTTTTACTTTTACCAAATACGTAATTTGGCCAAGATGGGTGTGGGCGTATTGATATTATTACACGATTACTAAAGTGGGCGAAATAGTAGATTTGAATGGGAGGTACCCGAAGGGGTGTGGCCATATAGCCCATATGCAATCCCATAAGCAGTTTTGGGAAAATATTAACCCATGCCAAATTTCAGAGCGATTGTTTAACTCTTTCGAAAGTTATCGTGCGTACCAGCAGGACAGACAGACGGACAGACGGACGGACAGACGGACGGACAGACGGACAGACGGACAGACGGACATGGCTCAAACGATTTAGAAAGTCATGAATCGAATTTGGTTCAAAGAGACCTGGGTTCTAATGTGAATATTTCTAGGTGTTACACTTTTGGGTCGTATCAAATGATATATACCCTCCTACCCGTAGGGTGAGGGTATAAATAGTCTTAAGAGCAATTTACTTATATTCTCTGGAATGACTGTAAACTAAAGTCTGTCTTTTTTTCCGGATACATTTGAACCGACTTCGGCCTTCCGCCTTCAACTACCGAAACCTTGCAAGAATATCATTATTCTCTCTATCGAAATAATATTCTCAAATGCGAACTATTTATCACTCTTTATTGCATCACCCATTTCGTTATAAACGCATCCAACATTTTGGAGAGTGTTAATGTGAATATCTATTTTATATACTATGGGAAAATGTTAAATCTTTCCCCGCATTTAAGGAAAATAGAAATCTGTCCAACACAAAACAAACTCTGCTAACTAATATTCCGTGCACAAATTAGAAAACTCGCGTGTGGCTCACATTGCGATATTCAACGACTAGTTCAAATAATTACAAATTGCCGTTTCGCAATCGCAGAATATTGATTGAATTTCTATATGACTAAGTTTGCGAAATCTAAACCGTTCTCATATAATCCTCATTTCGTTTGCTGCTTCTATTGACAAACTGTTTGCTCACGGATGCTTAAGTGAAATAATAGCAAACAAAAAAATGCTTAAAACTTTTCTTTGAATTGCTTTTAGTTCAAATCATACTTAAGACAAAGACAAAGCAGCAGTGGAACTTTTCCTGTGGCAATTGAAAGTGGAAGTAAGACAAATATAAATTGTTACTTTCTAAAACTAAATAAAGGGGCTTTGTTTAGTTTTAGAAAGTAACAATGGCAACAACAGCGATAACAACTCAACTCAGCTCAGTACAATCATGACACTTAGACATACATACATACTAAATTGCAATTTGGAGTAGTGGTGCCAATGCCGGACAATGACAAAAGCAATTTAAAGTTGCCTCATATCCAAGGACACATGTGTGGTCATGTGTGTCTGTGGGAAGTTGCACATTTGCTTAGAATGGAATTGTTTCGAAAACTATGAAATTGTTTCTTGTTAACTGACAGCATATATTATGGAGAATTGGAGAAAAAGATCCTTTTTTGATTAGACGAGAACATTTACATTTTTCTGCTTGTTTTTCCATTAAACAGCGTAATTAAATGTGAAGGAATATTCATCTATTTTTCTCCAACTGGCCACTGAAACCCCGGCGGTTTATTATTTTTCAAATTGATTACATTTTTTAGACATTAGGTCAGAAATTCGTCCTGTTATGCACTTCTCTTAGTAGCGAATGGATGCGGTTAAGTTAGCTAATTAAGTGATTTACTAAAATTAGTTAATTAAATAAGAAATGTTTTTTATTCACCAACATGTGATTTACGGAAAAAGTCAGAAAACCCGAATTTTCCGCAAAACATCGGTTTCCTCTAAACCTTTTCCAAAAAATCTAAAAAAAATCAAAAATATTTAACCTCATATGCTTCCAAAAAACGGATGAGCCCCTATGGAATTCGACAGAAAAATTTGGGCACCATAATGTACATGTGATACTCATTTCTTTCAACATCGTTTCAAATGGGAGAGTGAAAAACATAATATGAATATTTGGATATGGATATGGCTTTCTTGACTTCAAATTGGTTTCAAAGCCAAGCAATGCAATCTTGAATTTCAAATACCACTACCACTCATATTTAACCCCGGTGCCATCCAAAATAAATCAATAATTTAATCCCAATTGATGTATTGAATACAGTTAACATTCGTATTCAATACTCGTATTCGTTATCTTAGCATTGTATTGCCAGGGATTACGTACAATTATTTTATTGCCCTGTTTAAGACCAGCTTTGTTTTAATTTTAATGAAGTTAATTCACTTTAACGAACATTTTCGCTGACCGTAATCATTTTAATTGAGAACATGAACTTAAATACACTGCAATTACAGAATCACTTAATGGCACAGCAATTCACCGAATTTATCCACAAGCTGCGGGGTTGGCATGACATACTTCTTTATGCTCTTCCTCCATACGCACCGCCGTATGTTTTCTCCCCTCTCCTCCGCGAACTTCCTCTTACATCCGATTCCATTATTTTAAGCACTTTAGCAGCTGTCACAACATGTCTTAATCGTGTCATTCTGCTATAACGCTTCGAGAGCAGGGCAAAAAAAAAACAAACCAAACGATTCAATATGATCATACCAAGGAAACGACAGACAAGACAAAAAGAGTCAAGAAAATTGCCGCATAAATTGTCTTCATATACCGAATGGGTGCATCCAGTATCTTACATCGCCGCATCGTATCATATCACATCGGACATTCGCTGTGTGAAGCTCACTCGAGGGATTTGTGGTTTGGTATCTTACGATTGTGGGTTCCAACGTGAATGACAATCAATGTCACTTTAACAGCAAACAGCATGTAAAATTGTAGTCCACTTACCAATGTTCTGTGCATGTGCCGTGTTCATCCAGCTGTTGGCCCACCATTGAGATGCTACAGCATACAAACCATCAACTCGACGACATAGTCAATGCTTACTTTTCTTTAAATGCAAAATGCGCTGTACAATTGAGTTTTTCACATCAGACGCAATACGGTGAAGGTAAGAAGGAGAATATAACTTTTACCAGGATTTCTTTTATGTTCTACATTAATCAGGTATATGAGTGTGTGTGTGTGCATCTCTGGCAAATATGCGAGATGCATCCTTGGGAATGCACCAGGAAGGTAAAGGATCAATAATCATTCAATAATGCATCAATTGCATTTGGGTGCATGAGCTTGGGACTGCGTGTTTGTGTATCTTGTGATGGAATCCTTGGTTGTACGTAATTGGTATTGTGGCCATAATACGAAAAGTGGTGCATACACGTACATATATACCAAAGTTCAATAATAGGGTGCATACGATGGGCCAGAGACTATGTATGTGTTTATTTATTGGCGTCATTGTAATTTAAAAAAAAATGCAAGGCTAATTTTTTAATGATAAAATACAGGATGGGTCATTTAAAATTTTAAATTTGAATCGGCTATATAAAAAGTACTGATATTTTTTATTTCTGCTTTTTTTGTGGAAAGGTAGAACATTGTCATTTAATAAGGGACAAGACTGCCATCCATATAACAGCCACGGCTGGCTCGGCAGTAGATGAAAAATCATGTTTTCAAATAAAGCTCATTTTTTCTTTGAAAAAATTATTAGTATTTTTTTTTATAGCCGATTCAATTTTAAAATTTTTGCTTAACATTATTTTGTTAGAATTATGTTATACACCTACTGCAACAGTACATTCTATAAAACAATGCAAAAACTGTCATAATCAAAAAATAAACGTTTCGATATATAGAATTCAATGAAGCGTAAATTACGTTGCGTTTCGACCAGAAGCGTACAAAATGAGGGCAATAGAAAGCGCGACAAAAATCAATGCTAAGTGATACTTAGCCCGTTTTTGAATGGAAGTTTTTTTAAACTTCAGTCATGTGCTAAGTACAATTTTAAACATAAATTTTGTTAGCATTGTCGGATAATTTTATGTTGAAATTATTGTAACAACAATTTCATTAGATTTTATAAGATGAACTAGCATTTGCCTTCCCAGTGAAACACAAAATATTTGTTTAATTGCACTGGTTTACAAAAAAAAAAAGCTTTATACCGTTTCAGAACCATTATCGCCTTTTTCAAATATTTAGCGCTAGATATTAATTTGAAATACATTCATACTTTTTTATTTTTCCCCATTTTGGTCCCTTTTTCTACTTTTTTGTTCCTTGTCGATTACACTTTTTTTCACACATTTTTGTTTTTCCCCCTTTTTTTATCCCGTTTTGGCACTATTTCCTCCAACCATTATCCACTTCTTTATGCCACAAATCTGTTTCACTCGTTATTCATTTATTTGGCCCCTATTTTATTCCATCTTGGCGACTTTTTCGTCCCACCTCTTAATCATTTCCAACTGTTGTAGATTAGTTCTCGTTTATATTGTCCCGGTTTGGACCCTTATCCATTAAATCCAATGTTGGCCCATTTCTGTTTTTTTTGTTTACAAATTTTTGTTCTTTTTTATCCCGTACTTTTTTGCCACTTTTTCGACCCTTCTCCAACTATTATCCACTTGTTTTTGCCAAAAATCTATTTCACTCGTTTTTAATGCTTCCCCTTTTTTGGCCCGTTTTTATTCCATCTTGTCCCCTTTTTCGTCCCACCTCTAACTGATTTCCACATGTTGTAGATTAGTTCCCATTTATATTATATCAGTTTTGGGCCCTTTTCCCTTACATCTAATTTTTGGCCCATTTCTGCTGATTAAAATTTTTTTCCCACATTTTCGTTTTACTACTTTTGTACTTTTTTTATCCCGTTTTCGCCAACTAATATCCACTTGTTTTTGCCAAAAAGCTGTTTCTCGTTTTTTTTTAATATTTTCCTCCTTTTTGGTCCCTTTTTTATCCCGTCTTGGCCTCTTTTTCGTTCCATCTCTAACTCATTCCCACCTGTTGTAGATAATTTTTCATTTATATTACCAGTTGTTGGCCCGTTTTAGTCCCGTTTTTGGCCCATCCCTGTCGATTAAAATTATTTTCACACATTTTTATTTTTTCCCCTTCTGTATTTTTGCGAATTTTGAAGGGTTTTGGGGCTGTATACTCCCCAAATTTCATGATTCTAGCTGCAGCCGTTTGGAAAGGACAGTGATAAATCAGTCAGTCACGCAAGAGTTGTATATGTACAGAATATATTCCATAAAACACCTTAATCGGCATTTTGACAAACTGATTTTAGTTAAACGTTAAGGAATCTTATGAATTTTTTGTTGTTATGAAATGCGCTTCGGCGCCAGACCACATTTGTAGAGTCATTAACGGTGTGATCCTATAGAATACAAAATGTTTTCCTAAATAGATTTTGACCAATATACAATACAGTTTCAAAAGCCACATAAATATGTATTTATTTCAACTCATTTCACGTTTAAAAGAGATTCTTTAATAAAAATAGTAGTAAATTGGAACAAAGTGTTTTATAATGTTCATTAAATCGTTTGCATAAATGCAAATCTTGTGCATGCAAAAGAACATCCGTCACTTTTCTACGTTTCTACGTTCTTTATAAGATAATAATATTTTCCATCCGTTCGTTATGTGGTCCTTTGTCTCACTACATCTATATGTTCGTACGTACATACGTTTCAATTTAATTTGTTGCTAATTTCAAATTTCTTTTATATGCAAATTTCGCAACAAAAAGCCCGCTTGACAAATTGTTGAAATAACTTATGTGCAGTCTTATTTTTTCGCCGACACCACATTCTGCCCCTGCCAGACAGCCACCCTCCATTCCACTCTTGAATTTTGAATAGGTACAAATGAATGAATGCGGCGGTCGACCTCTGGAGTGGAAGTCAGTGAGGGAAAAAAACGGAAGTCCACAGAAGTATACTAAAGCAAAAGAAAAGCTTAACAGATACAAACTCATGCACAAAGCAGGGTTTCTGCTATGGGAATTATCTCTTAAACACTTAGGATTCGCTGGGAAATTTCAGTTAATTTTATTCGAATGGGTACAAATTAATGAGAAGTATGACAAAGTAGGGTTGTAAAGGGTGTTTTTTATTGGGGTATAGAACTTTAAGTTGGCATCACTTTTTTAACTGGCGGCCATTTTGTCAGCTGTCAAGTGATTAATATTTAGTTTGGTTTGCCATTTCATCATGAACAGGTTGACAAAAGAACAACGCTTGCAAATCGTGCACATTTATTTCGAAAGTAATGGTTCAGTTCGCGAAGTTCACCGCAAGCTCCGTCCATTTTATGCCATTACATCCACAAAAACTGACTGTTGTGCTCTATGGGCTGGTGGAGTCATTGGGCCATACTTCTTCCGAATAATGCTGGAGAGTCAGTTACCGTTAATGGAGACCGGTATAGAGCCATGATAACCAACTATTTTGTTCCCGAATTGGATGGCATGAATGTGGATGAGTTGTGGTTCCAACAAGTGGTTGAAAATTGGACCTGTAGAATTGGCTTTATTCGAGCCAGCCGCGGAGGCCACATGCCCGAAATCATATTTAAACATTAATGGCATAAAATTATCCAATAAAGCCAAATTGATGGACATTAAAACGATTTTCTTGTGTTTTATTTTAATTCGAAGTTCTATACCTCAATAAAAAAACACCCTATATAAGCCGACCCACGCAAAGTCGATGAATCGACTTTTTGCTACAAAAATTAAGTAAACTTTTGATTAAGAAAAAGTCGAGAAAATCGACGTTTTTGTGTCGTCTTTTTAGTTTAATAGAAGATATGTTTTGTCGGTCAGTAGAGCTAATGGCTATTGCCATTTGATATTTCGGGCACATCATTTACTAAATTGTCCAAATAGAAATAAAATATACCAGAAACTGCTGCTTGACATGCATAACAGACGTTTAGAAAACTTTTAGACTGAAAATAATGTGACTAGTATTCCAATGGTAAATTTCTGTTCCCTTATATAAAGTTCGTTTTTCATCGATCTATTGAACAGGGTATTTGGTTCAAAATCGAAGTAGACATTTAGTTTTATATACCATAAAGTGGAACTGAATTGATCTCTTTTTTTATCATTTGTTACGTTTTAAACATGAATTTGTATAAGTTTGAATACAATTGTTATTTTCAATTAAAAACTCGAAAAGTCGACTTAAATCGAGTTGTAATTCACAAAAACTCGAAAAGTCTAAAAATCGACTTTAAATTTCTGAAAAAGTCGAAAAGTCGTCTGTTGGTTGCAACTATGTAACCCTATGACAATGTGAGGTAATGTTAATTAAATTCTTAGCAAAATATCTCGATTTCAGGGAATATTTTTATGTTTATAAAAATGTAAAACTTCTCTCAGAAGCTTTACCCGTTCGGAGCCATCTGTAAACAGCAATTCCCGGTCAGTAAGTGTCATATCGAGCAAAGCCCACTTATTCGAGGGAAATTCCCCGTCCGTTGCTCTATCAAATGTTTATGGGAAATAAGTACAAATGTTGCAGGAATCATAAAACCATTTTATGCACCCCACGCTTTTATAAGTTTTCGATTATATGTTATGTACCGAGAAATGCCTTAATCGTTCCCCACTTTCACCGGCAACTACATGGTCACAGAGACCCTACGAGGCGTTGAGGTCTTCTGTTATTGCTGCGCCGCGCATGTTGCCACCAAAAAAAAAAAACGGCACATTCACTGGAACATGTGACATTCACAACTTGTGGCATATGCGGCGATGGCGTCGGCTACAATATTGTCCTTGTTGCGGCTGCTTGTGTACCTTTTTATGTTGCAGATTATTTATGAGAACATGTTGTTTTTGTAATTTAATGCAAAAAGAGCTGAAAATAATAATAATGAAAAACGCGTTAACATAATATTATTTTTTTCTTCGCACAGTTTTTCTACCTCTTTGTGGGGTGTTTTTCTGCATATGTAAATTTTGTTGTATTTTTTTTTTCGGTTCAGCCTTTATACATATTCGTACATACGTATGCACATATGTATATGAACAGTCCTTATGTGCATAGATAACATCGTTATTTTGGCGACACCTTAGGGCTTTTATTTTTTTATTTTCGCGTCGAAAACCTTTAGCGGAGTAAACAATGTTACTTTAATAAATGCAGTGTTGCCAGTAAATTTGTTAAAATTATTTGGATGTTTTTCCAACAAACTTAATTATGAATTCATATTTTAAGTGGAGGGCAGGATGGTAATGGTAAGAGTTTAGAAAAGCTTCGGTTTGTACAGTGCGCTCGTATGGCACGTATACGAGTTTGTTATTTTAAGAAAACTATCTCCGATAAAAGAATGTTAAGCATTTTGGAAACATAGCGCTTGTTTTTTGTAGGGGAGAAGGGCCAAACAAAGACTTGGTTTAAAGGGGAGGTTTGATTTACTTTTAATAGCGTCTCAAGTGCCTGACAAATCTGGTATGGTATTTCTAAAAACTACAACAAAAAAGTAACCATAAAAACACTACAATCAGACAATCGCTTTCATGGCGAACAATGGCAATGAGACATGCGATCTTGGTAGTGACATGTTTGAGTTCGTATGAGTTAGATTCTCATATAATCGGGGCCACATCTGCCTGGATTGAATATGACATTGGATTCAATCCCACCTACACTGAAAAAAAATATTCTTCAATTTGATGAATTTGAACATCATTTTTCAACCTACTACATTTTTCTTCAATTTGATGTAGAACTATTGAAGAAACGTTTTCATTGATTTGATGTACAGTTTCTTTTTTCAGTGTATCCCTGTTTGTTTGTCTGTATGTGGTCGATCAGGCGGTAATAACATCGTAATAACATGGCTTGCCAGTGGCTAGAAGCTAGGATCCAACAGTGTAACACATGGAAACATGCCTTTTAGACAATCACAGCTCTGAGCAGGCCAATTGACATTACAATTTGTGCTGATTATTCAATTTTCAAAACTGGTGCGTAAAATATCGATGGTTGCGTTCGCTGTGTGATATGTGGCCCCCTCTTAATGAAACCAAATGTCGTCCAAGTAATTATCTTGAATTTTTGGAAAAAAAAATCCTTGATCATGGTGCTGTAACATTCACCGTTGGCAGTAACGGCGGCTACTTGCTCATATTCGGAGAAAAATATCCTTAATGATGCACCCAGCCTAAAATCCACATTTTTCGGTAAAATTCTTTATCTCCTACAAAAGCCAGTCTATCTAACACACCGATAAACTACATAAGTCAGTACTTGCAGATTTTGAAACAAGTTCGTATTGTTTTTATTCCAGCGATGATGGTGGCGGTCAATCCTATAAAAAAAAATGGTGGTCAGTCAATTGCAATAAAAAATGGTTTACAACAAAAAATTTTTAACTCAATTTTTTGGCTCCCAAAAACAAGGCGGACTGTGTCGATGGCAAATTCGATTAAACACCTGAATCTGATTCAGTGTTACATTTTATTTATAAAATTTCTGTCAAATGTCGATTAAATAAATATACGTATATTTATACTAAAAGTAAAATGAATGATTTTATTTTAAAGCCATATACCAACATATTTTTTGTTTTTGAAAATACATACATTTTCCCACAGATACAGTATATGTTTAAGTCCTTTTAAATTACTTGAATGCACACGTTGGTTTGGGACTTTTTCCATTTGTGTCGGTGGCAACCAAGTTTAGCACATTTTGATACGCCAGAACCAATTAGTGTTCATTTATTTTAAAATGCCACCAGAAAAAAACGTTTCTACATATGCGATATTTCACATGAAATGTTTTCTATTGAAAGTAAATTTAATCTTTTTACAAAGAATTAAATGAACACAATTTCAGTGGTATCAGTACAAAAATAGAATAGTTAAAAAAAAAACTAGCGTATTGCTTTGGAAATAAATACCATCAACTGCTATACAAAAACGTTTAGAATTAGGTGGATAAAAAAAAAACTTTTCACAATTTGTGAAAAATTAATGTAAGTTAATACGTACACTTTGTCATTAAAACAATGTCTATGAAACGAGTACGAATATATAAGCTAAGGTCATATTGTGTCATATTACACGTGTATTGTAACGTCATGCCCATTACCACAAATACCATCAACAAGGTTTCAGTCGAGTGAACCGACTTATCTATAAGTGGCTTATTTATAAATACATTCCCTGGCGAAGTGGGGTTTTGGTATGGAAAGCACCACAATATGCCCCATTGTATAGACTTTTTTTTTGTCAAATAATGCGATTGGAAAAATCTTTCATCGGTGAAGAATTGAATGCGATTAATGGAAAATTTTTAATGAAGAGTGTTTTACGAAAGTTTTTTTTTCTTTTTTCAGTAGAGTCGATGTCAAGACATTTTACTTACTTACTTATTTCCCTTAACATTCCATGAAGGAACCGACGGGGAACTTCTCTCGAATCAGTGAGCTGTGTACGATAAAATTTGTATACTCACTGACCGGGACCTACTGTTTAAAGCCGGCTCCGAACGGCTAATGCTTTTTAGGGAAGTCTTATATGGCTTAGAGATTGCTCACTTACTCGTAAAGTCCCCAACATTTACAAGGTGGAAACAGCCGCCGAATAATGTTTTATTTTACTTTGATTGATTGATTCGTTTTTAAGAAAAAACATTAAAATAAGTGGATTTTTCATAATTTTTAGGTAGTATTTAATTTCTCGTTCTTTATATGCAAAATTAGCCAAATTGCCAAATTAAACAATGACCAATTTCGTGTGAGATTTTCATCATTATTTTTTTGGGCCATTTTTTTTATTTAGGACCTAATTATTACATTTGAAAACTGACCCCAATTACAAAATGAAAAACGGCCCAAATTGTTACATTGACCACAATAACACGTAAATTTGTGGTGATTTTTCATATTTTCTGAAATTGGGGTCATTTTTCAAATGTGGTTCGATTCTTCAGTTTTGAATTGAGGCCATTTTTCACAGAGGCCACTATTCAAGGAGCAATTTAGCCAATATGGATAAAATGATATATCCATATTGTCGAGAAGACTTTGAACATATTTTGAAATTTTATGTGTGAAAGCAAAGAAAGTATATTTACTACAGGGTTTTCCAAAACGAGGTGTTATTTTAGTATTCAAAGAAAAATGGAATTTTTTGAGATAAATTATCGTATGTTTTTTTCATAATAAAGAGGAAGGTCTGCATTCAATTGGCCACCACGACCAAGCTTACAGGACCATATCATTTACATGAAATTGTCCATAACCAAATCGTGGCTGCCCTATGTCGTCGATTGTCTCCCGAATTCTATCTTTGAGGTCTTGAATGGACGCTGGTCTACTGGCGTAGACCTTATCTTTCACGTGGCTCCAAAGGAAGAAGTCGCAAGGTGTTAAATAACAAGATCTCGGTGGCATATTGTGATCAATGGTTTCGTTGCTTGTGTGGCAAGTAGCGCAGTCTTGTTGAAAGTAACCATTGTCCAGGTCAATATCATCCAACTCCGACTATTATAAGTCATTAATCATCTTTCGATATTCACCGTAACTGTTGATCCAACCTCATTTAGTAAGGTCCAATGACCCTGCCGGACCATAAACCGCCCCAAACAGTCACACGTTGAGGATAGAGAGGCTTCTCACCAATATCTCTTGGGTTTTCCGAGCTCCAGATGCGACAATTTTGCTTGTTGACGTAGCCACCGATGTGGAAATGGGCCTCATCAGTCGAGATGATTTTTCGATGTAATTCCGGATCATTTTCATTCATTTCAAGGACCCAATCAGCAAAGACACTACGTTGTTGATGATCGGCCGGCTTGAGTTTTTGTGTTAACTGAACTTTATAAGCCTTAAGACCCAAGTCTTTATGCAAAATACTGTGTAATGACGTTTGTGGAATGTCCAATTCCAAAGAACGACGAGGAATGGACAAACCTGGGTTTTCTTCAACTCTTTGGGCTACAGCAGCAATATTCTCAGTTGTCCTAGTGCGTCGTGCACGGGTTTTATTCTTCACATCACTAGCTTGTCGCAGCAGCTCGAATTTTTCCACCAATTTCTGTATTGATATCCGACAAGGTCCTTCACCTCGACCCAAAAATGCTTTAGTTTTGATAAAAGCTTCAAAAGTGGCAGCTACCGAAATACCGTGTGATTCAAAATAACACCACTTGTTGGAAAACCCTTTATTATCGTAAAATGTGAAATTATTACTTTTCTCATACATCTGATTTTTCGTAAAAAAAAATTTTTTTTTTCCAAATTCCGAAAACCTATTGTTGTTTTTTTTTGGGTATTTTTCATAGTTGGGTGGATTTTGCATTGGTCTTATTTTTCACAAACTGTTTGGGGAATTCTTCATATTGGTGTTTAGGGGGAATTTTTCATTTATTTTGGGGCATTATTCATTTTTTTGGGGGACATTTTGGGGTATTTTCCATAGAGCCTTTAATATTGTAGGACCAAGTTTGCAGCTAATTATTCCTGTCTCTGCTCCTGGTATTGAAGTTATTGAATTCTCGCCGATTCTCTCTAATTAGTATGGGTCATATTTAGTGTTTAGGGATGTGGCATATATGCCAAGTAATCCACAGGATTTACTCCTTTTTCAAGGTAGACAAACAATTTTCTCTTCAGGGAAAGTAAGGGAAAAAGGAAAGGTATTCCAGGAATGGAAATAGCGATGATGGATTGATCCCAAAAATTACAGTTAGTTGTTGGGGCAAAATATTTAATTTGAGTAATCAGACACTTTCAACTGAGATCAAACATACACGCTGGAAAAAATGGTAATTTTAAAAAATTTTAGCAGACAAATTCGCATCATCTGATCTAATTCTCCCGGTTATTGCTTTTATTTTAAAGAGTGTATATGCAAAAAAAGAATTACGAAAACAGCTGAAAATACACACTTAATCGCACTCAAATGTTGTACTTTGTTAAATTTAATAAGTTCGTTGTCTATTTTTCCCAAACACGCTATTGCTTATACACAAATATGTAATATTAACAGCAAATGAGTTATATTTACATCCAAATAAGCTTTGTGTAGAAGGAAATAAGCTTTACTTGCTACAAACACCAAACACGTGTTTTACTTGTGTGTAAACCTTTAAAAAAGACGTATTTCTCAAAGTGTACGATATCCTTTACCACTCTTCTGTAGTTTATAATACATTTCACAGCTGTAGATTTCTCTGTTACCAATAGAAAGCTAAACAAACTAAACTGCCAAACCATGTTTTTATATCTTATCTGCAAAATTTCGTTTTTACCTTTGCTGGAGTTTTTTTCGATTCAGAAGATTCTAGAGTATTTCATGTAATTTGGAGAAATGCTCCATAAAATGAATTCTTCTTATTTCGATGTGATTTTCTCTACTTGAGGGCAATTACAAAATATGAACCGTTTCGAACTACTGTCAGCAGGGTCGTTCAAATGAGAAATTTACCTTGTGGGCAATATTAAAATTTGTGTGAATTGATCAAAAATAAAAATCGGAGTAAGTAAAGTCAATCTGTAAATATTGTTAGAATATTATTCGTGTATATAGAAACATGTTTATTTTGTATATATTTTTTTCTCATTTTCTATTCTTTTACAAATAGGGTTTTAAATTAACGGAATAAATTAATTCTCATTTTTATTTACACTCCACGCAGATTAATTAATATTTCTATCATTTGATAAAATGCAATTGGACATATCTACACTTAAATATTTGATACATCAATTTTGTTATTGGCTAGCTGGCATTTACATATATCGGGTTTAAATTGGCCAGTCGTGTGCAAAACCACCTCAAATCAAAGCATGAAGACCCAGTTCATCTCTTAAATTGCTTGTAAGAGTTTATTCCCCAAAGCCGGAATAGAAAGTGCACTGATTTGAGAGATATTCTCCCATCGGTTCCTTAAAGGGGCGTGGAGAGAAACATGAGCAATTGCAATTGTGTTAATCGACATCTAAAAAACTAAAATAGATGAAATAAAATAGATTTTTAAATACTGTGTTAGTTATGTCCATTTGCATGTCCTCGACATACCTATGTCACACATATTTTTTCCTACGAACAAATTTCAATTACCTACGATTTAATTTATGTTTTCGTTAATTAAAAACGATTTAAAAAATCAATTAATAATATTAGCTTAGTTCATCTTTGTTTACCAGCATTTAAAGAGCCTATTTAGCTGTTTGTTGTTTAGGTACAATGAAATCAAAAATACTAAATTCAACAATTTTAGTAAACTTGATCTTCATAAGCGACAATGACAAATAATTGCTGGTAAAATTAAACAAACCTGAGAGCAGATAAGAAAAGAATGTAGCGCAGATGACAAACATCCATGAAGAAAATATGTAAAGTGAATCAATTGAATAATGAGGGGAAAACCGCCACAAAAATAAAATAAATAAAAACGTAAGATGTCGATGTATTGCTGTACACCAAATATTGACAATGGTGTCTTTGGAAAAAAAAAGAAAATTAGAATCGAGTGCAGTAACTTTTATTAATTAATTTCAAATAAACCAAGTGAGAAAGTTTCAGTCGGCTAAACAGACTATCACCCTCATTAAAACCATACAAGTTTCATATTCCAAAGTATCCGAAAACCAAAGCGGGCTAAAAAAATTTAAACATTTTTAAAACTGAGAATTTTGTGTTCAACGTACCAGACCGCCGTGCGATTATTTTGGAAGGTGTTTTTCACATTCAAATAGGAATGATCGAATTAAATTCCAGGCCGTAGTTAAAGTGAATTCCACAACCACACACATATATAGTACTGATTAATGACTTACTACTTTGGATGTTTTAATTGCCTGGTATTGAAAGTACTCAGAACTTACAACTGTTCTGAGTAGAGCCACAATCCACATAGAAAATTAACTATTCAAACTAAAAATTATTTGAATATTCAGTTCAGCCATTCTGGCATTTCATATTCGACATATTTTATTCTATGTGTCCACTTCAGTCATTTGTTAAAGTAAACCTATCATTAAAACCGCAGCGGTGCGTACCCATATATGCGCCATTAACTATTTATCGCTTCAGAAACACTTTCAATTGGTTTTCAATTTGTGCCGGGTAAAAACAAAACGACATGAAAATTATCATTTCATGAACGAACCATGAATGGACGGACGGGTGGACAATTTCGCCTGTGTATACAAGTGGGAATTTTATGAGCAATTTTTAGCAAATTAGTTTCAAATAACACGCGACACAAAATGATCCGCAACTAATTGAGCTTAACGGACTGCAATGCAACCGAGGGGGTCACCCACTTCCAGTACCACATTTTATAGAGGACTTACTATGCCACAAAGTGCAACTAGGCGAAACAAACCTAGTGCAGAGACAAAAGAACGTGGGTGCAATCAAAATCGACACTATGAGTTTTATCCACGTATTGTTGCAGCTGAACTGCAGTCTGTTGTTAACTTAAATTTCCATTTGGCCATAAATGACATTAGTTCCAGCAAATGCTTTAAATATTGGTGACACTACACGCTGAAAAATACGTCTTTTTTTTTGGTTTACACACAAGTAAAACGCGTGTTTGGTATTTGTAGCAAGTAAAGCTTATTTCCTTCTACATAAAGCTTATTTGGATGTAAATATAACTCGTTTGCTATAAGTATTACATATTTGTGTATAAGCAATAGCGTGTTTGGGAAAAACAGACAACGAACTTATTAAATTCAAGAAAGTACAACATTTGGGTGCGATTAAGTGTGTATTTGCAATTGTTTTCGTAATTCTTTTTTCTGCATTTACGCTCTTTAAAATAAAAGCAATACCGATAGAATGTGATGGATTGTTATATAGAAATTTACAAATTGAAAAAAAAACAAAAAGTGAGTCAAAAATGCATACATGTAAATTTGATATTCATCACCTACAAACAAGTTTATATTTGTGGTATGGAAAAATATATATATGTTTGATGCGAATTTGTTTGCTGAAATTTGTTAAAATGGCCATTTTTTTCAGCGTGTAGTTATAAAGGACCTGAAGACCATGTGGTGCTTGCGCTTGGTAAAATCTAGGACTGTAGGAAACGTTTATTTGATAGTTTGTTTAAGTCCTAAAGATGGTGAACTGAAGTTGTTGTGCTTTCTGGCCATTGGAACCACGACTAAATCTAGTTCGCATTTGGCAAATATTTGACCCAAAGAAAATCATTTCTTACTTTTTAGGCGCAAACAACAAATCAGCTGATTGTTGACAAATAAAATTATTTGCCAGCGAACAAACATTCGAAAAGCGTCAAGTATTCACCAGCCATACTTGACTTTACCACTTTTTTGTAGATATAAGAGCAAAATAAGAACAAAAAATTAAATATTTTTTTATATCTTTTCTAGTTTTTGATATATCGGCATCAAAATGTCAATATCTCGAGAACAGGGCGATATATCAAAAAATTTTAATCAATATTTGTGTTTATTTGGAGGGTTTCTTCCTAAAAAAGAATTTTGGAATTATATATTTTTTAAAATATTATTTTTTTTTGGCATTTGCATGGCAAAATTTCCATATTTGTTTCATCCTCTTTTGTACTTTTTATATCTCGTTTGGTACGTTTTGGGCACTTTTCCGTCCCTTCTTCAACCAGTGTTCACATTTTTGCCCTTTATTTATCGCGTCTGGACCCCTTTTTCGTCCCATCACTAACTCATTTTCAACTCTTGTTGCCAATCGAATCCTGGATCAAGTGCATATTTTTAAGCATTTTTGGGGCACATTTTACCTGTTTCTCCCCATTTTTATCCCCTTCCAATCCGAATTTCCAAAAATGGTCCTAGTAAAGAGTCCTGCGAAATGTCTGTGTCTGCACCGTACGAAAGTGGGGGCGTCAACATAAAAGAGATGACATTGGTATTAGTAAACAAATAAAATAAAGGTTAAAGTTGATAAATCATAGAACTTTAAAAATTCTACAATCACAATTCTTGTTAGAATTTTGAAACTATTCCATAATTTTTTTTCATATCATATAATCGTCAGTGTGATATATTTTCCGTTGGTGTTGCTCAAGGAGCTAAGCAGCCATTTACGTATTTTGTTCGTCTTTCAGTTTAAATTGTTGAAAACTAGTGTGGGCTTAAAAAGGACAAAATTTGTTAAAGTGAGCCGAAAGTTCTCAAGCCCAGAATTCCCGCTACAATCACTTATCGGTGACATCAGTTTTTCTTACCATCTGTGCCCAAGATGGCTTAGAAATGCTTTATCTGTCAACAGACTGTGGGTGTTGAACAGTATTTATAACTAGATACTGTTTTCGTAAAAAAAAATGGAATTCCAGCCACGTCTACAGACGTACCATTCCCCCCACAATATAAATCGGGTTATAATATTACTAAGTCCGTATCAACCATTCCCAAATTCTGTATTAAACTAAATATAGTATTCGAGAAAAAATTTTACTCTTAGCCCATAAAAATGTACAGTATGACCATTTTTTAGATTGTGTAATAAAATTTTTTTTGTGAAGTTCGTATTATGACATCTTGCCAGATGTCAAATCCGAGTGAATGACCGCGGTCAGTTTTGAATTTAGGAGATTTTTTTTTACTGAGGGTGAGGGTACATAGAAGTCGGTCTATCCGACTGAAACTTTGGCACTAGTTTTAACGTAAGTGCATGCAAGTACAACAAGCAAATATTGTAAACAAAAATCCATTTAAAATATGAAAAACAATTATATACAAATTAAAGCACCAGTTATAAATATATACATTTGCATGCAAGTTTCTGCATAAATATATTTATGTGGATACATATGCATTAAAATTCTTAATAAAACATTATATTTGTTGTAATGTGTTATGCATGCATATTTCGGTTTATTTGCATGTTCGCATTGTTGCGACTTATTGCATAATCGACAAATCTACATTTTAATTACGAATGAATGTGTACAATAAATTATAAATCCTAAGTGGAAAATCGGCCATTCTTTAATTTAATAGCATTCCATTTGAGAATACACTCCACACTGCAGAGTGCACTAATTTTTCACTATTTGTGAAGTCTCATATTAAATATCTTTTATAAATTCGTCGTCGGAAAACCATCGGTCTCGTACTTAATACCCTATTAGAATTTCGTGGTCGAGAAACAGCTATAGCGTTAAAAATGCGATTTCCTGCTCAATTACAACAAAAATGTTATTGGAAATCTCAAATGCAATGGACTCGCTACTGGTATTACCATACCAGCATCCAACCATCATGTGCGCATCAATTAAAACATCAATACTTCCTCCTCAATATCAGAAATTACCTACTAATTATGTCTAAATACACATTAATCCTCACATAATTAACTCGATTAACTGTCAGGGACACACGCACACACACATACTTCTCCGGGAACACACTAGTGTCTGTTCCGTATGACAATATTTCAATCTCAATGCTCTTTATGAATTCGTGCGCCGGTACGAGTATGTGAGTACAATTACCGTGCCAACTCCATAAAAGTAATTAAAAGTAACTTTATGTCATCCAATAGAATAAATCTTTTAGAACACCACCCGGACAGACAAAAAGATACTGTAAGTGAAAAGTCAGGCAGGATAGACTGTATGATGCTCCATCCCAACTATGTATATCTCTCTGTCACATTTCAGTGTATCTAATGTGATGAGGTGATGAAGATGAGGAGGATGAAATTCATGAAAATTTCAGAATGAATATGATTTGTTTGATGAAGAATCGAAGAAGTGTTCACCTGGGACTACCTAAATCAGCGGCTTGGCAGCAGAAAGTTTTGGCTTCTTTCGACAACAACAGATTTAACCAAATGGTCCGGGTATCTCCAGCAGAATTTTCCTATGTCCTGAATTTAATTAAAGGTGATGATGTTTTTAAATCTCGTAACTCAACACCACAACTGCCAATTGAGTTGCAGTTAAAAATTGTGCTGTTCCGATTGGGGTCCTCAGGGGATGGGCTAACTGTAGTAAAGTTGCATCTCTTTTTGGTGTAGGTGATGGTGGGACCATAAATAAAGTGACTAGACGTGTGTTTAAGGCAATTTTAAGATTAAAACACCTCTTTCTATACTGGCCAAATGAAAATTAAAGAAGTAAACTAGTTTCAGAAACAAACCTCGAGATGCCTGGATGTGTTGGTTATATTGACGGATCTGAAATAAGATTAGCCGAAGCACCTTCCAAAAACCATGAAGTTTACTTTTCCCGTAAACGACAATATGCTATCAAAATGCAAGCTGTGTGTGACCATAAATTGCGAATAACGCAAGTCACAATTGGATACCCTGGCAGTGTCCATGATGCAAAAATGTTTTTAAATTGCCCACTTGCAAAACATCCAGAACGCTTTTTATCAAATTCAGAGTGGGTTGCCGGTGATAGCGCTTATCCATTAAAATCGTTTTTAATAACGCCATTCAGACAAAACAGTTCAGAGCACACAAGAGAAGAGAGGGAAGAATTCAACAAATACTTCTCAAAATATCGCGTACGGATCGAAAATTGTTTTGGATTACTTAAAGAAAAATTTGGTAGCTTAAAAGAGCTAAAGTTTAGATTGTTAAATGCAGAAAACCAGAAGGAGTGTAATGACTGGATTATGGTGTGTTGCATTCTCCATAACATTATTATAAACTTTAAGACTGAAGACTATGAAGCCAGCACTCAGATATTGGAAGCCAACTTGGATTTACCCCACTCTATCAAACAGAAGAAATGACTTACTAAGATTTATACAAAACCAAACAAATCTATAATTGTAAAAACTAAAATTGAAAATTAGTCCTTCAAAAGTTAATAAAACAAAATGTTCACAAAAATGTTAACACCATAAGTCGATATTTCAATCAACGCCGAATTTGGTGGAGATCCGACATAAAATGTGGCTTGTAGAGCGTTGGGGCTTCAAATCGGGTGGTACCTTTGTATGGGGACTATATCAAACCATGACCCGATATAGTCCAATTTTGCACTGTTTGATAGGTTACTTATTTAAATATGCCACACTAACTTTGGTGAATATCGAACTCTTTGTTCGGCTTCTAGAGCACGAAACGGACGGCATCGAGAGTACGTTATATGGGAGCTATTTCAATAGGGTCCGTCCTTGGGCCAAGCCAAAACAATGTGCGAAGTTTCGTCTTGATCGGGTCTTATTTGCGACCTGTACTTTGATTACAACAATAGATGGACAACTGACAGACGGGGAGGGGCTATATCAAACCATGGTCCGATGTCATTCTTTTTTTGCACAGATGTGATCAGATCAGATCTATAAAAGATTAAGTTGTGCCAAATTTCATGTAATTTGATGGTTAAATGTGACTTCTAGACCCTTAGTACGATTTCAAAACATATATCCAAACGTTGTACTGTCGTACAATTCTTTTATATGGAAAATATAAAAAAAAAATATACAACAGTTGTACAGCTTTAGTACGTACGACACTTACAACACTTAGGACACCCTTGTGAACACCCTAATTGTTATCCTAAAATAGCAGATTACAAACCGATTTTTAGTTTCTAACCGAATGAAACTTAGATAATAATTTTTTTAATAAAATAAATCATATATATTTGGCCACAAAACACACAATTTTTTAAATCTTTCGGCGTTTTTAAAATTATTTTATAAGTATTTAGTAGTGAATTGAATTTGGTTCAATGACACCGAGGATCTAAAGTGACTCCTTATATGTGTAACTCTTTTGGGTCGTATCGCATCGTCCGTATGGTGGGGGTATAAAATGAGTGCTGTGCCGAGCGATTGATTGTCAACAAACACCATTCACTCACTCTATTGTAGATTCAAAAAACGTACGCTGTAAGTACGAATACACCTTTTCAATCAATCGATATAGAAGTAGGTAGATGCAGCAGGAATCTGCAACATCAATGACGATGGCAATTTGCAAATGCAACTCAGGCCTGAAGGCACCGACGGTAAGAAGTACATAATGATTATGTGTTCATCGTTCTGTCATTATCCCATTAGTTTCTACGTAATAGTAATATTAAATTAAGGCAATCTTTTGCAAGTAAAGGACTTAAAGATATTAAAGCCAGGTATATTCACAAATTTGTGATGTCCAGGTCAGAAGTATCTTGAGTTTTACGTAATTCTAATTGGAAAATATTTCTATACGTATTTTTTTTACACGTACAAATTAAATTTTCACTTTCTTTTGATTTTGAAATTAAAACAAAAAAATAATTTAATTTTTCGTTTCTTTAAGTAGCCCTGCGATTACATCTGCTGCCGGCAAGTACTTCCCCACCTGAATAAATCGGCGTACTAATAGAACAGGAGTCCGAATATAAACACGTTTTTAAGATTTTCAAAATTTGGGCCATGACCCTTATTATTTTTTTGCTATCTGGTTTTTAAGTTGTTGCAGTTGATCTGTGATATTCTACAGACGAACTAAGCTTGCCAATCACATATAAGTTTGCGTATAAACGTATTATGTTTGCACACAATCATAATATATTTGGGCCACAATTCTAACATATTTTAAAACGATATTTTTGTGCCCTAACATATTTTTGTTAGAACATATTTCATTTTGAGTTTTACAGAGTATTACTCTCTCTAATACAGAGTATTACTTTAACGTAATTCTCATCGTTTTCTGAAAAGAATGGTAATGAAAAATCAGTCTTTTTTAAATGTTTACACACAAGTAATAGGCATGTTTAGTATCTGTAGCAAGTAAAGATTAATTCCTTCTACACAAACCTTATTTGGACATTTGCTATTAACATTACGTATTTGTGCATAAGCATTAACGTGTTTTGGAAAACATACAATAAACGTATTAAATTCAGTAAAGAAAACCTTTGCGTGCGATACTGATATTCGAGCTGGCAATGCTGATTGAAAAATCAAGTGTTTGGTGCAGTTTATGGGCCGGCGGCATCATTGGACAGACGAAGAAGCAACCGTTCTATGACCACTACTTTTTTTGGCCGGCAGAAATGCTGCAAATAGTGGATCAAAAATTAGTTTTTTGAAATTTATGCGCATTAAATCGCTAAGGAGAGATATTATTATTTAAAATGTTTGCGAAATCACTACAAACCTATATATCTTATCGTGAAGGGTTTAAAAGGATCTAACACTCTTTTACATAATTAAGTTTTACATTGTCATGATAACTAAACTCGTCATGTAGAAACATCTTATATTACATCTCCCATTATATAGTTACAGTTCTCTACACCTGTATGTCTGCATTTGATGTAGGCCATTTTGAATTTAGCCATGGAATGTAAATTTCAATTTCCAGCAGAGACCGACCAATGCCCACAACAGAGGCCAATGTCGTCTTTATTAGGAACGTTTTGGCTTTCTGGCGACAGTTACCGACGTGGATGGAGTTGTCACTGATGCGTTCTTGGATGGTTGATTTGAATTATTTCTTTATAAACAACAAACAAGACACAACGTTCAGCCTTGCCCTGCACACTGAAGTCTACGAGAGTTTATAGATATTTTAATTGGATGGTCATTACATGGTTGCAGTCATGTGGATGATAGTCTGGTCATGAACCACGTTTAAACAAGGCTGTTGTTGGTGGGAAGGTGCCAGCTGCGTCCAAATACTTATGATTAGTAGGATTGCATAATGAGTTATAAGGTACTAACACGATGTTAAAATAGGTTGCAATAGTACACTTGTAGCGTTACAATTTGTCTCGTAAACTCTACCTAATTATAGCATTATTAAATTCGGAATGGTAATGGAAATGTAATTATTTTTTCAGAAAAACATTTCATGGTGAAAGCATTACTAACTAAACTGTGTGGGGTTTAGTAATATTATTACTTGTTTTAAATAGCCGGCGGAATGATACATTTATATAAGAGATACTAGAAGGGGCGTGGCTAAATACAGACTTTTGCAATATTGTAGCTTGGAAATTGAGACCAAATGCAATACACTAAATAGCTATGGGAATATATTAATCATTTTACAATAATTTTAATCATCCTTTTTTTCGTGAATACACGGACTTGTGTTCGGTTAATACAAAATGTACAAAATATTTTCTGAATTTTTAAATATTATATGGTGATAAACAACAATTGTTTCATCTATCCGGATAGTGATTCTGAGTATAATACACCAAAGAATGTTGCCTACATTATTATCAACAGTTGGTTTTGGACTGTCACATAGTCTTCTGGGTATTTACGATAGCCATTAGCTAATGAAAGATTTTAGCCAGAGTGTAGTTGTTTTCATTCAAAGTCGTTTCGTCCAGTCTCTGTCATAGGCTCTATATAAGTTTTTATTTGTTTAATATTCAACTATTTACGAGTAGTACACTTTATCTCTAATGAAGCGCACAATTTTTGCTAATTTAACGATAATCTTATGTCTTATTACTGGAAATGTAATAAGAAAATGGATTACTAATTGGTGTGGTCATTCTCATCTTATTTATTTGTGTTATTCGGAAAGTTTAAGTATTTGGGTATTTTAATTTTCGTTGAGAAGTGACACTGCATATAAAGGGTGTCCCAAAATTCATAGACGTTATTATGTTTGTGAGGTATTGTTTCGACACCCGAGGACTGATGTCAATAATAATAAATTGCGACAAGATAGGAACAAGTGGTATGATGAAGAGTGTAAATCCCTCGCAAAGTGGGGGAAAAATGCCAGAAAATGGATATTATGTGTATATGTTTATATTTTTCCAAGAATTAAACCATAATAAGTAAAGTTAAACAAAATCTGAGTACATTGTAGTGGACAATATTCAAATTAGAAAATAAAATCATAAAAATATTACAAACTAAGCATATTTTAAGATACATCAAAGGAAACATTTTCTACGCTATCAAACATTTTCTACGCAAATCAGCTATTGACAGACAGACAATCATCTTATCCATTATACAGGTTTTTCCAACAATAGGTGTTATTTTGGTATTCAAAGAAAAATAATATTTTTTGCCATAAATGATCGAATGTTTATTTCATAATAAAGAGGAAGGTATGCAACATCAACAACAAGCAAACATCAGCCAAATGGCCACCACGACCACGCTTGCAGCACCATATCCTTTTCATGTAAATTTTCATAACCAAATCGCAAAGTGGCTGCCCTATGTCCTCGATAGCCTCACGAAATTCTATCTTTGAGGTCTTGAATTCACGCTGGGCTATCGGCGTAGGTCTTATCTTTCACGTGGCCCAAAGAAAAAAGTCACAAGGTGTTAAATCACAAGATCTCGGTGGCCAATTGTGATCACCTCTTCGAGAGATAACACGATCCGGAAACAATGGAGTCGTTGCCTGTGAGGCACGTAGCGCCGCCTTGTTGAAAGTAAACGTTGTCCAGATCAATATCATCGAACTCCGACCATAAAAATCATTAATCAGCCCTCGATAGCGCAATCCATTCACCGTAACTGTTGTTCCTACCTTATTTCGTTGTGGATGGAGATTGTTGATGATCGGCCGGCTTGACTTCTTGTGTTAACTGAACTTTGTAAGCCTTAAGACCCAAGTCTTTATGCAAAATACGGTGTAATGAGGTTTGTGGAATGTCCAATTCCAAAGAACGACGAGGAATGGACAAACCTGGGTCATCTTTAACACTTTGGGCTACCGCAGCAATATTCTCAGTTGTTCTTGAGCGACATGCACGTGTTTTAGTCTTCACATCACTAACTTGTCCCAACAGCTCGAACGTTATTCCTGTAAAATTTAAAGCATATTGGACTTTAAATTTGGTATAAATCAAAATTTGCTTCAAAACCGAGGTTTCCATATTTGGACCCGTGTAGCTCATCTTTGGATAGACCACTGGATCCATATTCCCCTCCAAATGGCAGATTTATTTTTAAAAATGGAAGATTTCGATATTTCGTTTCTGGAAGTAAAAATAGCGCCTGAATATTTTACGACGTCCTATTGTTAAGATGAAAATGGAAAACTTCGTGTGTTCTGTTTAATTCAAATCATGTGTACATTTCTGGGTACCCTTTACTATATGGTTTTGTACGAAATATGTTTTCAAGATTTAGTTTCCACATACTCTTAAGCACTACATATTCTTACGATAATCCAATATACTAAATTGGATTCTAACAATGATAATGACAACAACGCACTCTGTTTTTACTGCTAACGCTTTGGGTGAAACTATAAAAAGTGGAAATGTAAAAAAAGTCGTAAAATCTAAGATTTTCATGTATTAAAGTACTCATAAATTAAGAAAACTTTGCGGTGGTAATGAAAAAGTTTTTCCCGGTTTTTATGACGGATTCTGGCTTGCATGCCTACATAAAAATTGCGTAAATCCATTAATTCTAATTGCTAATGTGATTATATATATGTATGTTTGCGGTGGTATGGGTGGAAATGCGGAGGATATTAGTCTGAAGTTGAAACGAGCATAAACAAATTATGTTCGAAGCCAAGACGAAGATTTAATAGCGGCTTTTAATAAGAGTACAAAGTTAAAAGTAATAAAAAAAAAGAAATGAAACAAATAAACAGCTTTTAATGGGGTTTTTGAGGCCAACGCCAATTTATAAATGCATATAAGGACCAAATTCATATTTTTTATACACGAAACGGAATTCAGTTGTCTTGTGGACTTTTAGCGTCAGTAACTAAAATTTGTATGAAAAAAAATCGTTAAATTCGATAGTATAAAATAAATGTTTGACATTTACATATGTAGGTGTTTTGTTATTGTTATTTACATTACTTTATCTCAAACTTTATGTTTCTACTCAGGGTGGAATAGTTCAGCGTATTTGTACTTCTGAACTTTCCAGAGCATACTTACATATATATAAACATTCTATATCATTATTTAATAGAAAGTGGTAAATGAACCTCAAAATTTACATCAATTTTTATTTAAATTTGCAGAATTAATTTTTAATTAAAAAAATAAGAAAACACAAAAAAAAGTGAAGACATTTTTATTTCAGTGGATAATCGGAAAAAGTGTGACATTTGCCTTTTACTTGTTTGAGCAACACTTCTACTCACTTATTTCCCTTAACATTCAATGAAGGAACAGACGGGGAACTTCTCTCGAATCTGTGAGCTGTGCACGATATAATTTGTAATTTGTCAGTGTGTCCGCAACCAATAGTTTAGAGCCGGCTCCGAACGGCTTACGCTTTGCTAGATAAGTTTTACATGGCACAGATATTACTCTCTTAATCGTGAAGTGAGTACACCACCACCCTCTCCGATATGTTTTAAAAATTAACAGCCTTTGTGTGATGTATAAGTTAGTGGTCAAAATGAATTGAAAATATTTAAGTATTCGCTTTTACATTCGAAAAAAAAGTAAAAACCTAATAAATTTTAGCTGACTCACAACGTTTGGAAATAATATAAACTAGGAATGCAACGAATTATCTCTTCCGCATAAGCGAATGCGAATTATTGCCATCATTTTGTAATAGTCACTTTCACATTCGCTTTCGCTAAACCCACTTTCACTACATCCCTAGCGAAAACTCATGCAGAGCTGACGGAGAGATTTCAAAAGTATATTTCAGAAGCATTTGATTATCCTTGTAACAGACTTCGTTACGTATTTACTCATACAGACATAATCATTTTGTGCTTTATCATTCGTTCGAATTTCTTTATATCGACTCCTATAGATGTATGCATATATCATTTCGATTTTACTTTACTGAACACACCGAAAATAAAGTGTATGTGGAATTTGTTGACTGTGGTCCTGGACACATCATTGAATTCCAAAAAATAAATGGAGCTTAAAGAAGACTACACATACATAAGTCCCGAATGATGAACAGGTCATTATTAAAGTTGCCACCACGCCTCAATGCATCATAAGTAATGGCAAAAGAAAGACCGACATCGGAAGAGCGTCAGTCGTACACGCATTTAATGTGAACGAAACAAAAGTCTATAGAATGTTTTTTTAATATTTCATTAATGATTGTATTATGATATGACGCAAGGAGCTCCGGCAACGAAAGCGATTTCATCGCTGGAAAATTGAATTTTAAATGAGAACAATTAAAAGAAAATCGTACAAAATATAACATAAGGATAAAGGGCAATTAAACTTGATTACAATGATTCGGGAAAATAGCACAACAGATTTCACAAGAAATATTGGAATTATCACAATTATGTACTTCAGAAGGTGAAATTCTTAGAAATGGTATAAAGATCTTCTACAAAAGTTAAAAAAAATATCAAATTTATCAGATAACGATGACAGTATAATAACAAGAACTTAAGACTGAAATGTAATATTATTCTTTATACACTTGCTTCAGTTGTACGAGATCAATGATTTCTTTTTTTTTTTTTTACAAAAATAGAAATTGATTCCGACGAAGAAGTGTGGTAGCTTACGAAATGAATCTGTATACATCGCCTGCAGTCAAAGCATTTAAACATTTCTATTTGCAAAAAAAAAAAAAATAATAACTCAGTCAATTCCTAACGGATTTTAAAAACCAGGATGAGTTTGACTCGTTAGTTAACGTGATTTCTTTTTTATAAATTCACCCAGAGTGTAAAACATCGGTAAAATTTAGATAAACGGGATTTGCTGGGCAAATACGCAAACAATTCTCAGGTTTCCTTAAATAGTATTAATCGTTCGCAATGTCTTAGACTCTTCTTTTTAAATCAGATAACAAACTGAAAGTCAGTTGATAATCAACTATTGTCCAAACGCAAACGTAACTTACGTTTCATTGAATTCTGTAAGGTTTATTTTTTTAATTTTGACAGTTTTTGCATTACAAAACGTTTTTTATAGAATGTGCTGTGGCATGAATCAAATACAAATTTCGTTTCAAACGAAATACAAAATGTTAAACCTGATGATTTTGGAAACGATTAATACGTTACGTTTTACAAAATGAGACCGTAAGTTACAAGCTTGAAAGTGTCAAAAGATACTTAAAACATTTTTTTTGTAAAGGGTATATAAAGACGTTGCGGGTGTTTGGGAAATTTCACAAATAGATTCTTGTTGTACTCGACAAAACCCAGAAGAAAAAAGTATGACTTTCCAGAACTTTCAGCATCAGTTTTTTGTGGCACTGTGTTATGTTTCAAACAGCTTCCATCGTATCGATCTGATGAAGCAGCTTTAAGCGCCCTTGACACGATCAAAATGCATGAACAGTATTAGTGCAAATTTGGGTGTCTGCCTCAAACCCACACTGACTGTGAATTAAAAACACTACCTACAACACCACGACCGTCCACAACAACCCAACAACAGAAAATCAGGTGCAGTAACGAAGTGTGGAGTTTTTTGTATAGGCTACATGTATATGCTACTGGCTACTGGACAAGTTGCACTACACAGTGTTGAAAGGGATTCTGTTTCGGCACAGTACAGTAAAGAAAAACACTTTTAATATCTTATACTCTGCAACTAATCAGTAATTCTCTTTGGTTTGTTAACAATAACAATATGTATAGAGACCTTGAGATTAGTAGATATAGCGAAAACTACCTCAATAGGTTAAGCCAACTTTCTTATAATCTGGCCATAACCCTATTATATGATAGCCACTAGACGCAAAGACTGAAACAACGACATATCGTTGACGTGCCTGAACTTCAAATGAAATGTATTTCTTACTATTAGTCATATACGTTTTTTTTGTCATACTAGTTAAGTTCGCTGGAAATTAAGAAAACTACTATTTGTTAGTCTATATAAAATTTGCTTGTTATTTCTGTATAAATATTCTTTATTTGCAATCATAAAGATATCTATAAAACCAGTGGAAAAGTTGCAGTCGGGTAAACCGACTTATATATACCCTCACCCTCAGTAAAAACATACAAGTCTCATATTCCAAAGCTTCGGAAAGTCAAAAGTGACCGTGGCTACCATCATTTGATGTAACACCCGATGAAAAGTCATAATAGCAACCTCAAAATACCGAATGTTATAGAAAAATATTGTATTACACGTTTTTACAAAACGGGCGGAATATAAAGCAGAGTTTTTACTAGAAAATTGTGTATAGCTAAAGCTTTACTAAATATAGAATTTCGGAAAGATTCGTTGACCGAATTTATATAATTACACGATTTTTAAAGTGGGGGAATGGTATATTTGTATGGGGGGTACCAGAAGGAGATGTGCCAGACTTCCAAGTTTTTGTCCAATACTTTGTCTTGCTATAGCTTTACGAAATACAAAATGTGGGCAAGATCGCGTTGGTCATATTGATAGTATTACTGGGTTTTTAAGGGGTGGGATGGTACATTTGTATGACAGGTACCAGAAGTGGAGTTGCCAGACTTCAAAGTTTTTGTCCGAAACTTTGTCCAGTTATACCTTTACTAAATACAGAATTTGGGCAAGATCGCGTTGGTCATATTGGTGTTATTACACGATTTCTAAGGTAGGCGGGATGGTACATTTGTATGGGAGGTACCAGAAGGGGAGCTGCCAGACTTCCAAGTTTCTGTCCAAAACTTTGTCCAGTTATACCTTTACTAAATACAGAATTTGGGCAAGATTGCGTTGGTCATGTTGGTGTTATTACACTATATCTAAGGTAGGCGGGATGGTACATTTGTATGATAGGTACCAGAAGGGGAGTTGCCAGACTTCCAAGTTTTTGTCCAAAACATTGTCTAGCTATAGCTTTACTAAATACAAAATTTGGGCAGGATCGCGTTGGGCATATTGATATTGTTAGACGATTTCTAAAGTAGACGGGATGGTACATTTGTATGACAGGTACCAGAAGTGGAGTTGCCAGACTTCCAAGTTTTTGTCCGAAACTTTGTCCAGTTATACCTTTACTAAATGCAGAATTTGGGCAATATCGCGTTTGTCATATTAGTGTTATTACACGATTTCTAAGGTAGGCGGGATGGTACATTTGTATGGGAGGTACCAGAAGCGGAGTTGCCAGACTTCCAAGTTTTTGTCCGAAACTTTGTTCAGTTATACCTTTACTAAATACGGAATTTGGCCAAGATCGAACTTGAGCGTGTTGATATTATTACACGATTTATAAAGTGGGCGAAATAGCAAAAATTTAAAAAATTTCGACTTCAGATCAGAGAGATCTGATTACAAAACTCTTACTTAATACTTACTTAATAAAAATATTGAAAATATCTTAAAATCGAGAGGTTTTTCTTAAACAAATTTCGCCTGCATCACTTTCTTTACCAAATCCTTTCTGAGTACACAAATTCTCTCCTAATACCAAAATTGCAAAACGTTCTTAAAAATCGAGCCAATCAGAAATATAAAAAAATTTGCATTCCACAATCCAATATCCATTCTATTTAATACAAATAACGTAAAGAGTGCGAGAGGCTTTATTTATTTTTCTAAAATTCAGCGAGGTTTTTGTAAGTTACCCAACATCTCAAAGGAGAACATACGAGCATTTGGAAGAAATGCGGAATGTCGATGCATATGGTTATGCCTTAGAATTTTTTTAAGGCATGCATTCAGTAGCATGAGTTCTCATACAAATTTTGCGAACGATTTTTATACACTCCATCATAGGATGGAGTATATACTAAGTTTGTCATTCCGTTTGCAACACCTCGAAAGAGTGATCTGCGACCCTATAAAGTATATATATTATTGGTCAGTGTAACATTCTAAGACATTCTAGCGATGTCCGTCTGTCTGTCCGTCCGTCCGTCTGTTGTCTGTTGAAATCACGATAGAGTGCGAACGACCAACGCTAAAAAGCTGAAATTTTGCAGGAAGATGTTTTTTGCCCATAAGCAGTTCGAGAATGGGCCATATCGGACCAAAGGGGAAAAAGTTCCCCTTTACGGGACTAAATATATTCCGGCCATAATCAAATTTTTCAAATATTTTTTTTCACTACATCTAAGTTCTAAGTTTATATAATTTATAGATGGGAAAAAAATCCCAAAAATGGGCGTGCTCATGGGTTCCGTGGACCCTTGGGGCCCAAAAAAGGGCCCATGATAAACATGCGCATATGGGTATCGAAGTGCAACGAAATTTACTCACGAACCCAAATATGCATTTATTTTCATGATTTGCCTAAATTTTTTGATCCGGTTTCTGGGACTATCGGGTCACCAGCGGCCCAAAAACCGTCCCTTGACAAACATGGACATATGGGTATCGAAATGCAACGAAATTTTCTCGCGAACCCAAATATGCATTTATTTTCATGATTTGGATAAAATTTGTGATCGGGTTCCTGGGACTATCGGGTCACGAGCGGCCCAAAAACTCAGTTAGTTTTCTTATTTATTAACTTTTTAAGGATCCATGATGGAGGGTATATAAGATTCGGCCCGGCCGAACTTACTATTTGTCCACTTGTTCATGTTTCATTAATCTATATATATAAAAAATTGTTGCAAGTGCGTTGTGACTTTATAACTCAAGAACGGTCGAACCGAATTCGCTTAAATTTTAAGTGTTTGTTCGTATGGTCGTGCAGATGGTTTATATGTAAGTTTGCACGAAATCGGTCAACGCGTTCGCGAGTTATGACTTTTCATGTCAACATGTGATTTTGTCCATATACATGTCAACATGTGATTTTGACATCCTGATTTTGACTCGCGAACGCGTTGACATCTTTGTAGCTCCGAAAGATGTCAACGCACCTCCACCTGTCATCTGCAAAGGGTCTGGCGGAGGTTCTAATACAGGCAAAATCAGGATGATGATAAATCCATTATCTGCAAAGGGTCTGGTGGAGGTTCTAATACAGGCAACTTAACTTTCCCACCAGCACAACACATGCCAGGCGGAGCTACATGTCATCGGATGATGTATCATCCGATGGATTTATCATCCAGTTGAGATTCCAACGTGTAATATTTCAAGAAATTCTGGAATGGCCAAAGTTTTGCAGCAATTATTTTATGGGATGAATGTCCGATGGCCCATACAAAATCTTTGGAAGCATTGAATCGAACATTACAGGATCTACGTGGAAATCAACAGTTGTTCGGAGGTGCATTAATATTGCTATCTGGTGATTTTCGACAAACGTTGCCCGTCATTCCCAGATCGACTCCAGCTGATGAAATTAATGCATGTTTGAAAAGTTCGTTTCTTTGGGGAAATGTACAGAAGTTATCGCTTAACATAAATATGCGTGTGCATCTTCAAAATAATCCATCAGGACGTGAGTTTTCGAAACATCTGCTGCAGATTGGCGATGCCAAATTTCAAGTGATTTAAATGGCTTTATCACGTTACCAAACAACTTTTGCACAATTATGCCATCAAAAGAAGAACTAATTGATCGCGTTTTTCCAAACATTGTTCAAAACTATAAAAATCATGATTGGTTAAGAGAACGTGCAATTTTAGCACCAACAAATTCCAATGTTAATGAAATAAATTTTCAAATTCAACAAAAATTGCCAGGAGACTTGGTATCATACAAATCTATTGATACTGCTACGAATGAAGAGGACGCAGTAAATTATCCGGTTGAATTTTTGAATTCTTTGGAACCACCCGGTATGCCACCGCATCTTTTGAATTTGAAAATAGGTTCATCGATCATACTTCTTCGAAATCTCAATACACCAAAACTCTGCAATGGAACGAGACTTTCCGTGAAGAAATTAATGCCCAATTAGATTGAAGCAACAATTCTCACTGGCAAAGCAAAAGGAGAAGTTGTACTAATACCACGGATACCATTATTACCAAACGACATCCCATTTCAATTCAGACGTCTTCAATTTCCCGTGCGTTTATCATTTGCTATAACCATAAATAAAGCTCAAGGACAAACGCTTCAAGTGTGTGGTGTGAATTTGGTGGAACTGTGCTTTTCTCACGGACAATTATACGTCGCATGTTCCAGAGTGGGAGCACCAACTAATTTATTTATTCATGCACCACACAATCAAACAAAAAATAATGTATACACTATTGTATTAAATTGATTTAGTTTTTTTCATTACTTCCAAATAAAAAATAACTAAAAAACCCACAACGAATTTGATTCAAAGTTAATATTCATGCGTAGCGAAGCACGCCGGGGTCCGCTAGCTACATAAATAAAATTTGAAGGCAAAACAACGTTTGCCGGGTCAGCTAGTTTTGGATAAAATTTAATTTTTTATTTGGGACATTTTTCAGATTTTTTGTTGTAATTTTTTCCCAATTTGTTGTGGGTGATTTCGTCTTGGAGCATTTCTCATGCCGTCTTCTGATAAAACACGACTTTTGGGGATTATTGCAGATTGTCTGGCAGCAACAGACCAGTTTAATATAAACATCGAACCGAATTTGACGTACCAAAGATCTAGATGTACCCAACAAAATAGTTGACTGACCTAAACAACTATACTAAAATAACGAAAGGTGTCGGAGAGTACCACTCGCTGAATAGTTCACCCACCTCCAACTCGAAAAGTTGATTCTAGAGAGATTTTAAAGGAATAGGAGGATCCCGACACAATGCCAAAAGTAAAACAACAAGGTATTGACTGAGAATTTCTAGTAAATTGACCATAAATTTTAATTTGTTAAAATGTTTTAATTGAAACAAACTAATTAATAATGGCTGGCAACAAATAATGACACATAAGAAATATAACACATTAAATATTTATGTTAAGTTTTCTCAAAACTAGCTTCTTGCAATTGGAATCTGATTGTTCTAAGATCGCAATTTAACATTTCTAATGTTGTTTGCTTCCTTAAAGTAATGTATGTAATTTCCAATATATACCAACTAATGATCGCAGACACATAAAGTAATCAACAAAAAAAAAACTGGAATTGTCTGAATACTCGACAAATATAAAATAAGCTATTGTTAGTCTTTTTCTCGTTGTTGCAGCCAAGTAACATAATCATGTGGCATGTAATGTTACAGGATGCAATCAACCGTTTGTAATGTTAATAAACACATATAAGATTGCAACAACAACTCGATCAAGTTAATCCGTAGGAATGTTTGAATATATATTCATGACTACGGTGATGTATTTGAAGAGTATATACCATTGTGTGACGCTGCAAGGACAGCCGGACACACACACAGCATTGTGAAGATGAAGACCAACCAATGTAGTAGGTACTTAGGCCAACAAATGTAGCAACCGTTGTCACGTTCAACTCCCCAACACCAACCATTCACTACATTCCGCATTTCAGTTCTGCCAGTTTCCATTTTCGACATGTGAATCAATTTGGATCCTTGGACACGGCAATGGCATTTGTGTACCAACTATCAACAGTCAGACGAATGTCCATACATACGTCTGTTGGTGGTATAAGTACATAGAAATTATACGGGCTAAAATCAAAAGTGTTTACCGTCTGTGGCATCGATTTGGATTGTCAAATGATTTTATAAATTGTGGATTATAGTGAAAGGATACATGGGTTAGCATGGAAAATACCAATAAGGTGTTAAATCACAAAATCTCGGTGACCAATTGGGATCACCTCTTCGCGAGATAAGTTTTTACATGGCTTGTACTTGTAAAGTTGCCAGAACAACCCCCGAAAAATGTTTGATGGTCTGACTTGGTTTCGAAACTGAGTTGGCTGTGTGCTATTTGTACAAACTACCTACCACACAATGAATCTTCCAAAACAAAAATGTAACAAATGAAGCTATCAAAGGAAGCAAAATATCTGGCCATCATTTTGGACTTTCCTGTAAACGGTACCAAATAGTGGAAAATTTTATTTATTCGACCATTATACATACGTGTGCTCTGAATCCACAGAACTGGGATATAAAATGGTATAAAGGACTGCATTTTTTGGAATATTGAAATATCTTTGTTAAAATATATTTGGTTTTATCTCATATCGTTAAATTCTTCTTTTCATATGAGGTATATCCCCATTTCATCATTCTCACATGTGAATGAAAATATCTTAAAACGATTTTTGGCTTCAAAGTTCCGGTGTGTTCGTTTTTTTTTTTTTTTTTGGCGCAATCTAATTTTTGCAGTCATGTCCTCTTCAGCTTGTTCCAACGGTACAGCATTGGCTTCGTCATCGTCTGTGGCACGTGACATTCAGTGTGCGGCGAATACACGTTTGTTATGTTGCAGCAGCTTAAAAATGAAGCAATCATTGTGTCTACGAGTTGATGGTGTCACTGTATTTTAGTTTCTTTTTTGGCCATTCAACACAGCCAACATATGTTGGCATGGCTATGTATGTGTATGGGAAAATACAGACACTAATACATATTTATAGTGTGTGAGATTAGGTGTACGGGTATGTGTGTCTGCAAGTGCATTTTAGCCGGCATCCACGTCCACTAAAGTTCTTTTAGAGAAAAAAAAAAATATTTACTCTAAAAATGTCACGCTGCACTGTAGATAAAAAATGGCAAATGTATAGACAATATTTGCAAAAGGGTTTTTCCCAAAACCTTTTTATTACAAGTTCTGCCCAGAATTTGGGCATTATCAACTCCCGTAAAATGAGCCTTTCGCATTGGGCTCTTCAATTGAACAAAAAGAGTGCAAATAATTAAAAACAGTTAATAATAAATTCATTGATAAAATCTATTTTTCAAAAAAAAAATTCCAATGGGTCCAGTTGGACATGCTAGGATTATTCTAACTCTTCTAACTGACTTCACTTATTTTAATTAGGTCGAACTATATTACAGATTATAATGAGAAATTATGAAAATCAAGTATCCACAAAAGAAATTTAACATCATTATACAGTGTTCTCCAACAAGAGGTGTTATTTTGAATCAGCCGGTATTTCAGGTATTTTTCATTATTAACGGCATACCTTCCTCTTTATTATGAAATAAACATCCGATCATTTATCTCAAAAAATGCCATTTTTTCTTTTAATGCCACAATAATATCTTTTGTTGGATAACCCTGTATATGTCTGATTGTCTTACATGGAAACAAAAGGCGTCTTTTACATTCATTCAAGATTTTTAAAAATATATTATTTGGATAGCCGTTTTCGCTTAAATCCACTGTGCCCCGATAATGTCTTACAGCCAAGCAATTTCTATGAATTTTTAGGTTGTTCATCTCCCGTGTACATGCGAGTTCATTTTTATGTAAGGTCACAAGACGTCTACTCGTTATCGCTGGCAAATGTAGATATCAAATATTGCTTCGACATTATTGACCATGTGGCAAATACGTGACATTTTCTTAAGTAAGGACAATAAGACGAACATAGTTTATTTTATTTTTTTTTGTAACAAAACTATTTTTTTGTTGTTGTGATGGCAAACGAGATGGAATCCGTGTGTCTGAAGCAAAATGCAATTATCAGAGAGTAACGAAAACAAAAAAATACCCGAAATACTGCCATCAAAGATGTCATAAAGTATGTAACCACAGTAATGGTTTTACAACTACTTTGTGAAAAAGAAGAAGCCATTGCTAATGGAGAAAAAAAACCATAAACTCAATTCATTGTTTAAATTGGCTCTATTTTATATCATTTTATGAATGATATAAACTAAAGGGCTGTTTTCCTTAAAACGAATTCGATCGATCGTTATCATTCGATAAAATTGAATACGACTTACAACGGATATTTCTCAGTAAGGGAATCGGGTTGTTTTTGAATTCAATAAAGTCTAAAATCCATGTTATTACCATTGGCGTAACTAGGCCTGCCTGGGGGGCTAAGAACAATTTTAGACACCACCCGCCACCCAAAAAAAAAGCTCTGCCGGTTTCGAAAGAGGCAGAATGAACCAGCAACGGAGCATTGATAGTTTTAGTTTGATAGACATATACGTTAGACGTATTCAGACTATAAGCGAGTACTTTCGTAAAAATATTTAAAAGAGCACTATTAGAAATACAATTTGTAAGGCGTTTTAATTTATCTCGAAGGTTTTGGACATGCAATGCGTGGCATCAGACTAATAATGAAAATATGCTAATATCAAAGAAAAACACTCGGAACTCTATAACAACCAATCATTGCTTGATGTAGTCATTGTCAAAACAACATCGTAATCGTGTCGCATAATGCACAAAAAAGTGTCATATGGAACCGATCCCGGTTTGAATATTAAAACTTTTTCCTAAAAATAGCTTAGCTTGGAGACTGTGGGAACGTACATTGGTATTTACGCCCGCATTTGGTCTGCTACGGTGTGAAATTTACCAGCTATATTTGGAAATGACTACAATAGTCAGGAAGAAATGTCATGCGAATGTTCTAAATCTCAAAAAAATATCTTTGCACCCAAAAAAATTACCAATTTCAAGAAAAAAATTAAAATCTGCCACTCGGTATTGATTTGGCCAATTTATCCATTTCTTTCTTTTTTAAGCATACTAAAATTTAGTTTAATTAACTACAGCTGAGTACTATTTACTCCTCATAGTACAAATTTACTAGAATTAAATACATTTTCTGGTTTTAATTTTAACATGTTTTGTAATCAGATTTAGTACGAGGCTTATTTTGAGTCAAGGTTTTGAATAAAGAAGAATTAAATTACAGAATATTTATTTATAAAACATTTGTATACCCATATCGGAATGTTTATAAATGTCTGGAGTTTCGTTCCCTAATGGCTGGGCAGGAATGATGCACATAGAAAGGGACAGTACATAAATTGTTTGACTAAACGTATTGCCTTTGGATCCATTTCCATTTTCATTAATTCCATTTTATTTCTTTCACTGCAAATATATTTGTCACATTTTAACTTTTTACGCACACCACATTTTTCAAAGAGTTGCCCATAACATGTCGCATGCTCTTGACGCAGTATATCAGATTCATGATTATGTTGAAATATTCTTAGTTCTCTATTTCCTTTGGAAATTTCTGGATGCTTCATAACATTCCCACACCGAAGGTGTTTACCATGCACATTGTTACTCTCATACACTTACAGGAGCAAATGAAGATTGATAGCAGCCGACAAAACTACTTTGTATTCATGCCATACGATTTTGAAACCGTTCAAATGGTATCAACGCCTGAATTGATGATGGCGAAGGCCCATTGGCGGCGGAGGACACCAACGATAGCCTTAATGGTGGCACTAAGTGGTAGAGGTCCACGTTCGTTGAATAGAATTAATGAATGAATTATGGCTGAAAGTGTCATAGGTTGTGATCACACAATGGCCCTACGTTAATATCAAATAATCTATGACCATTGGAACGTCGTTCTGGAAGTAATGTTACAGAGAGCCACATTTTTTTTAAAGAACAATAAAATGGAAAATGATTGTTGGAAAACGTTGAACCCTGCTCAAAAAAAAAATGTTGCGCCAGAGTCGAACGCAACAATTGAGATAATTAAAAATTAGATAATTAAAAATTATCTTAGATAATTAAAAATTCACAAATGTTATACATATTTAGTGTTGCCATATATGCAGTTTTATCTGTTTTTTTTACAGTTTTTTGAAGCGCTAAATGGTACAAAAAAGATTTTCAACCAAATAACAGATTTTAATAGTATGTGCAGTTTTATAGTTTTCGTATTAAATTCAAATATTGGATTACTTTCAGGACACATATATGTGATCCTCGAAGTAAAAATGTTTTTTAAACATTAAAAATCACAATGCTATACATTACTTTTTAAGGATAAACACGAATTTCCATATTGTTAATTGTCCAAAAACAGATTTTTACAGATTTCTGATTTACATTTTATACATATCTAAGTGATCAGAAGCTATCGTTTATTATTTACTTATTTCCCTTAACATTCCATGAAGGAACAGACGGGGAACTTGAATCAGTGAGCTGTGTACGATATAATGTGTATACTCACTGACCGGGACCTACTGCTTAAAGCCAGCTCCGAACGGCTAATGCTTTTCTAGAGAAGTTTTACATGGCTTAGAGATTGTTCCAACATTTACGATGTTCATTACTTCATTATAAATAAAGGGTGTTTTTTATTGGGGTATAGAACTTTAAGTTGGCATCACTTTTTTAACTGGCGGCCATTTTGTCAGCTGTCAAGTGATTAATATTTAGTTTGGTTTGCCATTTCATCATGAACAGGTTGACAAAAGAACAACGCTTGCAAATCGAGCAAATTTATTTCGAAAGTAATGGTTCAGTTCGCGAAGTTCACCGCTAGCTCCGTCCGAATGAATCGATTCGCCACCGTGCACAGCAATTGGAGCTTTGTCCATCAACTTTATGGAAGATTTTGCGCAAAGATCTTGGCTTGCGACCTTACAAGATCCAGCTTGTGCAAGAATTAAAGCCGCGAGACCATGCAATGCGTCGTGATTTTGGTGTATGGGCCGAAAATGAGATTCATCTCGATGCTGATTTTCATCACAAAATTTTGTTCAGTGAAATTGGACCTGTAGAATTGGCTTTATTCGAGCCAGCCGCGGCGGCCACATGCCCGAAATCATATTTAAACATTAATGGCATAAAATTAGCCTTCCAATAAAGCCAAATTGATGGACATTAAAACGATTTTCTTGTGTTTTAGTTCAATTCGAAGTTCTATACCTCAATAAAAAACACCCTTTATTACATGTATGTATTTTTATGGTGTTTAATGTGTTGAAAAGTTACAAAGTCATTTTTGGAAAATTGTTTGAAACGGGCAACGCTTTAAATGCCTCATCGCACGAAGTTATGAGCTCACTTATGTCTTCATTAAGTCCGTCTTCACTTATGTCCATAATATCGAGTTGGAATTAAGTTTGAAGTAAGGATCGTGGCCCCGACTAACTGAGTTCATTAAAAAGCGGGTTTCGAACAAATGGCTCTTAAGTCCTTATAATATAATTCTGATATGAAACACAATTTTTGTTGGAAAAGTTTGGGTTGGCACGCCCCTTTTAATGAAACTGTTATAACAGCCATAATAATCTCCGGATCTTCTGAAATTTTCTTCGCATACTGTTACATGTTTAGTACATATAATCCTGATATGAAGCAAAGTTTTTGTTGGAAAAGTGGACGGTGTCAAGGTCCTTTTGGAGGGAACTGTTATAACAGACATGTCCTAAAATTTGCACAGTATATTACAGTTGGCCTAGAGATATGCACAAGTTTGGAAATTTCGATCCACCCTATATCAGATAGAGAAATAAACACAACCTGGAAAAATGGGCGGTACCACGCCTCTTAATATAACAATCACGATCGAAATGGGATTTTTTTTATTATTAATTACAATACAAAGTAAATTTATATTCATGTTCTGAGTCCAAGGGTATACCGGGTGATACAGACCATATGGTTAGATTTTTACAGCGACAGACACTGACAGGCAGCCACAATTCCTTTGGATCAGAAAATTAAGCTTTTTTTATTATTCTGTAAAACGGGGAGGGGCCCCTTCCACTTTTCCAAAAAATATACATCCTATCTATTGTATATGTACACGCTGAAAAATACGTATTTTTTAAATGTTTACATACAAGTAAAACGCGTGTTTGGTCTTTGTAGCAAGTAAAGCTTATTTCTTTCTACACAAAGCTTATTTGGATGTAAATATAACTCATTTGCTATTAATATTTCATATTTGTGTATAAACAATAGCTTGTTTGGGAAAAACATACAACGAACTTACTAAATTCGACAAAGCACAACATTTGAATGCGAATAAGTGTGTATTTGCAGCTGTTCGCGTAATTTTTTTTTTGCGTCAACGCTCTTTAAAATAAACGCAATAACCGTGAGAATAAGATGGTTGTTATATTGAAATTTAAAAAATAAAATAAAAATAACACGAAAATGTATACATATCTATTTGATATTTATCACCTACAAACAAGTTTATATTTGCGGTATTGAAAAATATTTATATGTATGATGAGAATTTGTTTGCTGAAATTTGTTAAAATGACCATTTTTTTCAGCGTGTACCGCTAATTGGGTATGAAATATGGGCCTTGGGCGGTGACACGCTCACTTGACATATAAAAACTTCTCCGAAAATTTCAAACGGATCTCAGCAGCCATTTTCAAGACTATTATATAGATACATATATAATATATATTTAATTCTAATTTTAAATTCCCCATAATTGGGATATCATCAAAGTATTCACCGATTACTGGTCTTTCAATTATACAGATAAACAAACATTCTCTTTGTATGCTAAGGCATTGACAACACAATACAGTTTTCAGTTATTTAAAAATGTCTTCAGTTATTCTTCTTCATGGGAATTATAAAGTGAATTCCATTCATTACACAGGAAAGCGATGAGAAAATTGTCATCTGATAAATACAATACCACATAAAGTCTTCTATTCATAAAATTGCTGGATTTTCACCAAAAATATCCTAGTTCACACGATAACTTTCGAAACAATTAACCAATTACTTTGAAACTTGGCATGGGTTAATATTTCCCATAATATTTATCATCGACTTAATCGGCAAATATGCGAAATCCACTTTTTACGCAAATTGAGTTTTAAATGTAGAATGCTAGTGTAACTCCAATCACATCATTTACAAAAAACAAAATACCGTTATGTTGTTTTATTTGTGTTGTTATAATAAAAAAAATAAAAATTAAATTAAATAAATAAGTCTCATGTCCCATAGGCAATTCCAGGGATAACCATCGCAATTCCAGGGATAACCATATTGAGGAAGGCTCAGAATAATTCGTGTTGTGAATTCTGCAGTAACGTTGAAGTACTCCCGAAGGCATAAGGCTAAGGAAAGTACTGGCTTCCACACAGTGCACGGTAGGTTATTTCAAGAAACCTCAGGGTGATTGGACAACATCCACTGAGGAATCATTGGAGTTTCTCCTGCATAGCCACTTTTCTGGTAACTACCAACATAATACTTACACGGACAGCTCTGCATTAAGTCCACCTTCGGCAATGTAACCTTATGCAAAATAGGGGAGCCAATTAAAAGCCTCAAACTTTTCAATCACCCGGACCGAACATTGCGAACAACAAACTGTGATTCCACTGTTAAATGAGCTCTTTATAGGTTGTATCGACCTAACATACATCCCTATTATGTGGACGCCAACCAAGGTAGACCGAAATGGTTTTGTTAACCGGGAGGCACAAGATCCCATTCATGGCACCTATCGCCTTGGTGGACATAGAAATTCCTTTTGCTGACCGGCATAATATTGAATAAGAATCAAATTTTCAAGCTTGACATCCTGGACAGGGCGAAAAAGGCCACCGCGGCCCTATACGCGTTCCAGAAAGCTATAGGGAAGCAATGGGGCTTAAAGCCAGATATTGTTCACGTGTTACACACGACAGTGTAAGACCTATAATGCTTTATGGAGTAATCGTCTGGTGGAAGGCTCTTGGAAAGTCCACATACTGCACGATACTTGATAATGTCAAATGAATGGCTAGTCCCCTTATTAATAGTCTCTGATAGTTCTAAACTCAACATCAGCCGAGGATTGTCTAAGATATCTTAACGAGATGGCTCAGCATACACCTTATGTGGGTGCCGGGCCATATCAGAGAATTGCAGAGCAGACGAGCTAGCAAGATATGGGACTATCTTATAGATTCAAGCCGGACTGGAATCCGTAGGCATGCCTCTAGTCACTTGGGGGCCCCAACTGCGTATACAGTGTTTGCATATAATGCTGTCGCTATCACGACCTGATGTCTCATTACTTGTGTCCATTACGACGGGACACAATCTGACTGAAGGGCAGGCAATGACACTGAATGTTGCGACGGGTAACTTCCGCAGAAGTTGTGAGGATAAAGAGGAGGGGAGCCCATACAACACACTGTCACAGGCAGGGATCAACACTGGGCTCTTATTTCTTAAGGGACCTCGACGAGGTGGACGATATTGATATTGGCCGACTCAGAAACTTTTTGATAAGCTCGGGTTGGTTCAACGGGAGGAACTAAGGATAAGCATTTCGCTAGCTTCCGTGGTATCACAATTAAATTCATCGACTAAGTGAGTCTATTTTTCAGACTGCCACGCTAGCCTAACCTAACCAAATTGAATTCAACAAAGAAATGTCTGATTTGCTTTGTCTGGACAAATTCTGAATCATTACCTCATGTTACTCCAAATGTCGTTACGCGAAAATTGTTTTCTTTGTTACAGGAGAAGCTATTTCACAAGGGCATTCGCAGCACTTAAAGTTACTGCAGTTACAGATATTCGCAGTCCTGTGTTACAATTTCCCTTACGATTCTTTCCAACACAACGACCAACACATTATGTGAAGAAGAATCTGTTGTTGATGTTGCCCTTGTGCGTGTTGGTCCGGAGTTTTCTCATGCTGCTGGCGATGATGTAGTCAATGAATGCTGTTCGGTATTTGGTATTTCTGGTGTGTTTGCAATAGGTTTAATTCCATTTTGATATGCTTCATCAAACGGTATGAAATGTTGCCACTCTTGAAGAAATGCCCGAGCCGGCAGAGATATTCAAACAAACGGACGTACTGGCAGATGAACGAACAAACAGAACAAATTATGAAATTATACAGGACGTATAGGAGGAGATGCGAGTAGTTCGATGCAGGGAACAAAATAGAAACAATATTTGTAGAGCATGTTGCATTCTTAGATACTTAGCTATTTATATAACTTGAGTAGTAGAAAATTAAAATTTAAGAAACGTTTTCGATTTTGCGGAAAATGTATTTTCATAACAAATCCACTGAACAACTGCACTTTATGATTATTTGTAGGAATTAGCTGTTTTTTTCATTAAAAAGAAACAACCTTCATGAACACTACGGAACGATGAAGTCGATCTATTCTTCGCCTTGGTGAAAGCAAGGTCATGGCACTGGGTATTTCCAAGGTGTCCGAAAGAGTAGGGCACGGTGCACTCATATCAAAACTTATTGCATTTATTGTCGGTAACACCTTTTCTCCATTCATATCGAGTTTTCTCAGACAGCGCTCTATACGAATTGTTATATATGGACGTAAAGGGTGTTTTTTATTGGGGTATATAACATTAAGTTGGCATCACTTTTTTAACTGGCGGCCATTTTGTCAGCTGTCAAGTGATTAATATTTAGTTTGGTTTGCCATTTCATCATGAACAGGTTGACAAAAGAACAACGCTTGCAAATCGTGCAAATTTATTTCGAAAGTAATGGTTCAGTTTGCGAAGTTCACCGCAAGCTCCGTCCATTTTATGGTCGACATCGTCCATCAGAGCAATTAATTCGGTTAACCATGGATCGTTTTCGCACTACGTTTACTCTATGTGATAATACGCATCCGCAGAGACGTCGAACAGTGCGCACCGAAGAAACAATTGCCGCTGTAGAGCAAAGTGTTGAAGAGAACCCGAATGAATCGATTCGCCACCGTGCACAGCAATTGGAGCTTTGTCCATGAATTGGAAAATTGGACCTGTAGAATTGGACTTGTAGAATTCGAGCCAGCCGAGGCGGCCACATACCCGAAATCATATTTATACATTAATGGCATAAAATTATCCTTCCAATAAAATTGAGAATCCAATCTACTTTTTTGTTGACAGCAACCCCGGTCATTCATATTCATTTGACCATCGGTCAAGCACTCTGGAGGTCGTTTACAAAAGGCAAGCAATGAATGGCTCACTTAACCGCGATTTTGCGACGATTTATGATTGGGATCAAATGAACAGATTAGATTTTAAGGCACGCAAGACCTAGTGCTGTCACACAAACTTTCTACTGATCCCGAATAGTCGCCAATCCACTTTTGATATATTTTCCATGTGTCAAAAGAGGCATTCAAGTGTTTAGGATTATTATAGCGGTGCAAGAAATACTTCACCCCGTCTGATCTCATAAATATTTACACCACTTACATGCGATTAAAAATGGAATATAACTCCCATATATCGGCAAGGGCTCCAAAGACGTCTTTGTAGCTCCTGGACCCTGTACAAAAAGGATCGGTGGGTATGGATTCCAACTCTATTGTCTACCTTCAGGATTGCAGGCATGTGAGGTGTTTCGCTATTATCGACGGTATTGTGAGCATCTCATCCGTTCATTGTCAAATGACCGGTTAACCGGACGATGTACAAAAAGAAATTCGATTTTGCGCCAAACTGTATGTGGAATACTCTTCCGGCAAGTGTTTTTCTACCAACTGTGATACTCACAAATTCAAGTCAAGCGTCAACAAATATTATTTCCTCTTTTCTCGCTCTAAAACCCTCATTTCCTATCGATAAGACAGTGCATTGCATTCGTAGGGGTATATCCTGAGTCGTAATTCAAAAAATGTCATTAACCCATCGATGGTTCGTGGTCCATTACCTATGGAAATTGAAATCTACCAGACTTTGATATATCCGCCATACACTCATTCCTTTTCAGCAGCAACATTTCATTAAGGAACTGACAGAAAACTGTTTCTGAATTGTATGAGCTGTGAACGATATATTTATGCGGCCCCCATTGAAATTGGATTCAAATCAGCGCTGAAAATGATTTAATTTATTTCACTGACAATATTATTAGTACAGTAAAATCTCTGCTCGCGGACAGCTCCCGTGAATAGACATCACCCGTGGACGGGCAAAACCACTGCGACTATCGGGATCCGCCCACCGGAGCTTTCACTGAATATCCAGTGACCGATGCCTCATAAAGCTAATGTTTTAAAAACAGGTGTTCTTTCGATGCAACTGCTCCTCACTGCGTGCAGTTCGTAAATTCAATAAAGTTGGTATATAAGTACACGCTGAAAAAAAATGGTCATTTTAACAAATTTCAGCAAACAAGTTCCATAAAAATATATATATTTTTCCATACCACAAATATAAACTTGTTTGTAGGTGATAAATATCAAATTTATATGTATGCATTTTTGACTTATTTTTTTTCAATTTGTGAATTTCTATATAACAATCCATCTCATTCTCTCCGTATTGCTTTTATTTTAAAGAGTGTAAATGCAGAAAAAAAAATTACGAAAACAGTTGCAAATACACACTTATTCGCACCCAAATGTTGTTTTTTATTGAATTTAATAAGTTCGTTGTCTGTTTTTCCCAAACATACTATTGCTTATACACAAATATGTAATACTAATAGCAAACGAGTTATATTTACATCCAAATAAGCTTTGTGTAGAAGGAAATAAGCTTTACTTGCTACAAACACGCGTTTTACTTGTGTGTAAACAAAAAAATGACGTATTTTTCAGCGTGTACCAGTTGTCAGCATGTGATTATAAAATGGTCTTTTGTCTGTAAAATCTACACAAGTTGGCCATGGACTAAAAAGACTAAAGGCAAACACAAATACTGTTTTCGTTTTCCCCCATTCTGTACATTGAACTTCAGGTAATACTAAACATTGCCTGTGAGGCCTTTGTGGCCATTTTAGTTTAATTTGCTTTGTGTTTCAAGTCTACTTTTGAATGCCAATACTTAGAAATGGATAATGAAATGAGATAATTATTTTTTTGTATGTTACTAAAGACATTCGTTCGTTTTATAAGAAAGAGAACGACAGATTGACGTCATGATTATGTGAGTTACATAACCGCAACTCATAAAAATAGTCATTTTATTCAGAAGGATGCAATTATTATTGTTTAGGAAAAAATAATTTCATTATTTAGATAACAGTGTTATTTAAATGAATATCGTGCAATATAGGCGTTTGGTCTTTGAAATCCTCACATAATCGAAGGAAATATGGACCACAAGTATTAATTGAATGTTTTACGGTCGAACCTATCAGGAACTAGGCGGGGATTACCATTTCTGCCAGGACAATGATCTTAAGCATAAAGCTTACAATGTTAGAAATTGGCTACTCTACAAGTGTCCTCGTGTTCTCGAAACTCCCACACAATCACCGGCTCTGAATCCTATAGAGCAAGTGTGGAGTTATTTGGAGGAAAAATTGAGGAAGCATCTAATTACACGCTGAAAAACACGTCTGTTTACACACAAGTAAAACGCGTGTTTGTAGCAAGTAAAGCGTATTTCCTTCTACCCAAAGCTTATTTGGATGTAAATAAAACTCGTTTGCTATTAGTATTACATATTTGTGTATAAGCAATAGCGTGTTTGGGAAAAACAGACAACGAACTTATTAAATTCAACAAAGTACAACATTTGAGTGCGAATAAGTGTGTATTTGCAACTGTTTTCGTTTTTTTTTTGTATTTACGCTTTTTAAAATAAAAGCAATACCGACAGAATGAGATGGATTGTTATATAGAAATTCACAAATTGAAAAAAATAAAAAGTGACACAAAACTGCATACATATATATTCGATATTTATCACCTACAAACAAAGTTAATGTTTGTGGTATGGAAATATATATATATATTTCATGCGAACTTGTTTGCTGAAATTTGTTAAAATTAATCAGCGTGTAAGAACAAGAGTGACCTCATTAAAGTCTTTAAAGTGAATGGGAAAAATATCACCTAATTACTGTCGAATGCTTGTGGAATGGATGAACTTTGACCTGAAATCTCGACGTTGTTTAAGTTTTTTACAATATTTTGTGTGTTGATAGCGATGACCTAATTTTTGTTTTGTTTTTGAATTAATATACCAGCAATAAAAATTGAATTTAAGTTTTTATCTGAAGTTTGTTATTTTCATGAAATATAATTAACAGTCTTTACTGTTGGTGGTGTCCCATTATAATATTGAGACACTGTAGTATTACAGTAATTGTAGCTATATACTCGTACTAGAGAACTAAACGTTGCTTAGGGATAAAGGCAGGGAAAACCTTTAGCACTGAAAGATATTTTTAGGCAGCAACATTATTTTCTGGAAATTTTCTGGAAAAAAAAAATTTTTCTTGAAAAAAAAAATTTTTTTGAAAAAAAAAATTTCTTGAAAAAAAAAATTTGGAAAAAAAAAATTTCTTAAAAAAAAAAAAATTGGAAAAAAAAATTTTTGTAAAAAAAAATTTTGGAAAAAAAAAATTTTGGTAAAAAAAAAATTTGGGGAAAACACAATTTCTGTACAAAAAAATATTATTTTTTTTTATTATTATTATTTATAGAATCTTAATATATATTTACCCTCGACACTGATTCACTGATACACTGATTCCCTGATTCACTGACTCTGTCACGCAGTACGTAGGAATTTAAATAGGCATTCTATAATAATTCTATAAACAATAATAATAAAAAAAATAATATTTTTTTTTTGTACAGAAATTGTGTTTCCCCAAATTTTTTTTTTCCAAAAATTTTTTTTTTACAAATTTTTTTTTTTACAAATTTTTTTTTCAACAAATTTTTTTTTTCAACAAAATTTTTTTTTTCCACAAAAATTTTTTTTTTCAACAAAAATTTTTTTTTTCAAGAAAAATATTTTTTTTTCAACAAAATTTTTTTTTCCACAAAAATTTTTTTTTTTCAACAAATTTTTTTTTCCGTATTTCAACGGGCGCCATAGGAGCATTACAACTTACTAGTTATTATAGAATGCCTATTTAAATTACTACGTACTGCGTGACAGAGTCAGTGAATCAGTGAATCAGTGTCGAGGGTAAATATATATTAAGATACTTACTTATTATTTTTTGAAGATCTAAATTTGTTCCTCAAATTTCATTAACAAGTGTATGTTAGTGGGATATCGCCTGGTTAAGTTTCAAGTGTTTGTTCTGTATTACTTAAAGTCTTTTAAGGTTGGTACTTGCCGCCATTGTTAGCCAAATTTGATAACCATACGTTTCGGTCGGGCTGATAAAACGTTTATTTTTTGTTGGTACATCAATTTTGATTTTCTATTAATCAGTGGTAATAATGCAGTCCCACCATTCACGGCATTTTTGCAAATATGAGAAATGTGAGTTTTAAATGAATGTTTTTTGTCAACTATTAATCTTAGGAATTTGACCGATCCTTGCACTGACTATATTGAACGTTGTGTTTCGTGCGCCGTGATCTGTCCTATTATGTCATGCAAATTGTCAATTATTGAAAACAGGCAACCACATCGACGAACAACGACAAGTAGACAATAAGACACAGCAGCATTTTCAGTTGTGGGACATTAAAAATGATGGCAAAAGTGTTGTGACAGCGCCGTAAGACCTAACGCTAAACAAAAGTGCGAAAATCACGTACATTTATCATCCATTCAACACTGCATCATGGCAACATGATGAGTGATGAGTGATGCACGCACTCGCAATTGTTGTACCACGAATGCCAGCACCGCATAGAGAAGGCATACAAATGATGGTGGGTTGATGCGTGTTTTCAAAATGCGTAAGGGGTAGCAAACGTACGATTACAACGTCTTCTTTGGAAACATGTATGTTGACGGCACCTTTTAGAAGGGCATCATGCGATACTTCGAAAGGCAAAACCTAGAGTAGACTTAGAGGTATTAGAAGAACAAAACTGATGTTAGTTTGTGGAAGCAACCTCCCGGTGCTGCAATCATATACTGCTATTTAATCGTATCCACATACAGTCATCTATTTGAACGACCTATTGTGGTCATTTCTCACAAGACTTAGCACTTGCAGTACCGCTACTCGCCCGCGATCACAATATGTAAATGTATGTTCGTACATTTGATGGCTAATTGCAGTTCATGCAAAATATATATATATATGTGTAGACATTTATTTACACGCAACAACTGCGAGGAAAAATAACGGCGTACATCGTTAATCAAATCAATGACAGTTCCTTATTAGCTATTGAAACACTCACAGTCACTTGTGGCCCAGCGAAACTTTTACCTACACAGTATGGCACCATATACTAGATCCAATGTTCAAAAAAGAGAAATATTATGTAAAGGGTTATCCATTTTGCTTTTTAAAAGTAAACGTAAATAAAACACATATAAAATATTTTTTTTCATGATATTTCTTTTTTATTATAAAGTTTGAACGTTGACATTATGTGTGAAACACTACATCATTTAAACGACCACCACGCAAAGTGTTGCAAGCATTGATTCTTTTGTGGTAATTTTGGACAACTTTTTGGCACATATTGGGCGGTATATCAGCCATAACTTGACGAATGTTGGTTCTTAAGTGCTCAAGAGTTAAAGGTTTATCTGCATAAAGACGGTGTCAAATCGCACGATCTTAGTGGCCAGTTGATGTCGCCACGACGAGGAATTACGCGGCCAGGAAATGTATCTTGCAATAAAGCCATATTCGCTCATGCCATGTGACACACATATTCTCCAAGTCGTATTCTTCAATAGCAGGCAAAAAAAGTCGATTATCATACGACCATAACGCTCCGAATTTTCCCTCGTCGTTTTCGAAGAAGTAAGGTCCAATCACACCTTCGGAACAAGAGCGCCCCAAACAGTGACTTTTTGTGGATGTTCCCTTCAGTTACTTGAGAATTCTCAGAAAAATTGGTTTAACAACTTAGTTTGACAGCTGTCGAATTCCAGCCCTATATATATACAAAAATATTGTTGGAATGAAATTTGTATTACAATCTGGTAAATAATTTCATAGCATTTCTTTTAAATATGATTTCCAATTCTCAGAATTGAGTCCCATGTATTAGTTATGGTTCATGTGTTGTATTAGTTATGAACGGCCTGGACCAAAGTGTTTTCCGTCGAAAACCATAGGTCGTAGAGATAGCCTCATTAAGAAATATTGAACCTAAACTGTTTTGATCTCTTATAATCGGGTATCATTAAAATTGTCTGATATCTATGTTGTTTTGACAAATTTTCAGTCAGGTTAGCTGACTTACGTACTTCCGTTTTTTTGTGGTACTTAAATGTAATGCAAAAGGGTGCTTTAAAATTGATTAAATCTAATCGCTCTATAAGCTACTGTATTTACTTATAGCAATCGAATAATTTTTCTATTTCCCACCAAATTGTCCTGTGATTATTGAATCTGACTGTTAAACGAAACCTAGAAACCTTTGTTGGGTATTTTCGATTGTGAAATTCATAAACTTATAAAGGCAAGGAAGGAAATGTAAAGAAGTTGAAAAAGTACAACAAGTTAATGGTTATAATGACATGAACAACAATAACATTGCAAGACAAACACATTGCCCATTCCTACGACTTTTTGTTGCAAGACGATACCCAATCTAATGGACTGTCTGATAAACGTTGCGTCCGGGGACATGGGCGCCATAACTGTTGTCTTTACAGGCACTCTCATATACATATATACGAAATAAATATTTACTATGGCCATGCCAATGAACATTATCACATAGACACACAATTTCACTATTAATAATGTTAGGATGAATAACATTCCGAGGTTGGAGTTTGTGAGGCCTCTTCCAGAGAGCCGTTGTGAACCTTACTTCTCTAAAACTTAGAGAAGGGATAGCACTGGTATTGTATATGTCTACAAATCGAACCGGCCTTACAAGCGTTTCTTTCCGCCGCTGTAATAAATAAATGAAGTGTAAGCATCAATTTATAACCATTCGATAATAAGTTATTATACAATTGTTTCATTTGTTCGGATGTCACTGCAATGGTGCTGGTGATGGTAGTATTTTTTTGTGGGAGTAGAAGTAGGTCTTCCTGTTAGATCTGCCATACAATGTGTGTTCTGTGGAGGCAGCAACCGGTCTCCCCATGTTCGTTTTCGCACAAGAAAGTCCATTAATTTTCCATTTCCATTATTTGCACAGAGCAAACAGAGTACGGAATGCAAAAGGAAATTATGTTTGTTGTATTATTGGTAATTAACGTCACATGAATGGTGGGAGGGGGAGGATAAATGGCTGAAAGAAATGGACTGGATATGGGGTTTAGTAGATTAGCCATGTTGTTGGATGTCTTTCGGGTGGGGAGAGCGAATTGTCTGAAAGTTTTAATGCCTATTACACAGTTTTTCCAACTGAGAAACTTTTCCGTTATTGTTTTTTTTTTTCATTTAAACAATTGTAAAGTCATTCCGTTTTCTAGGCTGAGGGTTCGTAAGGGTGGTGGTGCTGGTACTGCTGGTGTTTGTGTTGTGGCATTAACCGGTTAAGTCAAGTGGAAAAAAGCCATCAATATTTTCCTTTTTGCTGGATTACTAAGGACGCCGCTGCGTCGGTCTCAATGGCGCGTGGTAAATGTGTAAGTGTTAAGTAGGGGGGTTTTGTAGTGTCAAAAGATTTCATTACATGCTTACATAATTTATGGCTTTTTAATAAAGGAAAACTGTTGTCTTAACATTTTGCTCGGGTGGTATTTTACGCCGATACAAAACGTCAGAGATAAGGCAGCAGGATAACAAAGTTTTTCCGTACTTGAGTCAATGAACACGTAGACATGAAAACATTTATTCTAGGTATTGCGAAATTGCATCATTTGGATAAGTAACGAAATATTTGGCATTCAGGAAACTAAGGAAGCAACGGTGGAATAAGCAAGAAATACACAACAGACTGACGGTAAAAACTGTCATTTTCAAATGTTTCCACACTAAACCTTAATTATATATTTTTGTAAAACCCAAACGGGTGCCTTACAATAACCGGCTCATGGGTACACTCTGAAAAAAATGGCCATTTTAACAAATTTCAGCTAACAAGTTCGCATCAAACATATATATATTTTTCCATACCACAAATATAAACTTGTTTGTAGGTGATAAATATCAAATGTAGATGTATGCATTTTTGACTTACTTTTTATTTTTTTTCAATTTGTGAATTTCTATATAACAATCCATCTCATTCTTTCGGTATTGCTTTTATTTTAAAGAGCGTAAATGCAGAAACAAAAGTTACGAAAACAGTTGCAAATACACACTTATTCGCACTCAAATGTTGTACTTTGTTGAATTTAATAAGTTCGTTGTCTGTTTTTCCCAAACAAGCTATTATATAATACTAATAGCAAACGAGTTATATTTACATCCAAATAAGCTTTGTGTAGAAGGAAATAAGCTTTACTTGCTACAAACACCAAACACGCGTTTTACTTGTGTGTAAACAAAAAAAAAGACGTATTTTTCAGCGTGTACGCAAAATAAACATTTTCGATAATTGAATTTAAATAAATGAAAATTATCAGATTTTAAACCTTCAAAATACGGGTAGGAGGGTATATATCATTTCAAATTGTATATACAATTTATAAATCTTTAATTTTATGGCATTGCACCAGATTTTTGTTTGTTTATGTATTGTTGATGTATATTCTTCATACGTTTTGCAAAAATGGAAATGTTTAATGTTTTAAATCCCAATTTCAAAAGCGGGCGTGCCTAACTCAACATTTAGAATTGGGAGACTTTGGAATATGACTCAAGTCCTATGCCTCAATGGGTTGGGAAGCCCCCACCTAGTGACTGTTGAGGCTCTACAGGCCAAACAATTTGAATCGTTTGTGTATTGTCCGCTCAACTGGGATATTTTCATCAAAAACAAAACGGTATCATTGATCAAATAGACGAAAACTTTCGGAACTAACACTAAAAAAATGTCAACACTTGCAAAGCCTGTATTTCCTCATCATCGCATTAAAGAACAACTTCTAAAAATCGGTAAGATGTGCACAATATAAATTTATTATTCACTTATAAGTGAATAAGCGTGTGTTGTTTCTTTGCAGCTTTCGGTTTTCCTCTTTTAATTCATTAATCTTATCAATATATTTTAGAAGGTTATGCCATAGGCTGACGACTCGCATTTCAGATATTTGTTTATGTCCCGTTTGATTTTCATTCTTTTGTTTTCATTTCACTCAATGTAATTTTCAAAAAAAAATTTCATACATTTCTTTTCCTTAGACTCATACTAACACATGCAGTTTCTTTGTAATCCTTTAACTGAAATAGGGACAAAACAAGAAGAAGAGATTTGCGAGGAGGTTTTATGAGAAAGTACTACAAAAAGAACATTAAGAGATTACTTGGCATTTTAATTTCTGATTACGAGTTACCAGCACAAATGTTTTCCCATTCGTCATTTTCTGTGTCAAAATCAAATGTGCAAATTGAAATGACAATTGTACCAGACGGACTTAGAGCGGAGAAAAACTGGCGCTGGATGAAGGACATATTTAGTACGTTTTGGTGAGTGGTAATTCGAGATAAGTAATTGGAAATGCATGTAGCTGAAATGAAGTTGACAATGGTGACAATCACAGCGCGAGCAACTTCCATAAGAAAGGGAAACTATCGGTAGTAGGTGTAAGTCTCTAAAAGGAAGCGCTTTTCATGAAAACAAACAACGTGATGACCTTGAGTCACCGAATGTCATTTCATGTCACATATTGTCTAGTTGTCACACACTGCAAGAAATACATTACCTAAAATTAAAGTTTATTGATTTAATATAAACACTCATTGGACATTTTGAAAGGTTACTGCTGCAAAACAGTCTAAATTATTTCTTTTGAGTAGGCGGTTTTTAATTAATAACATTGTTTGTTATTCCCTTATTTAATAACATGGGCAAAAGAAATCCTTTTGACCAAGCCTAAGCGAGTACCTTCACCCAACGGATAGGAGGAGGAGTATAAGATTGGTTGTTGGAGGAGGGGTATAGGATTGTTGAAGCGGACGGTGGAGTATGATGCGTACAATCTAGGAAAATTTGGTAGATTCGATGAATTTCGCTAGGGAAGTCAGATATTCACTGGTCTACTGTTCAAGGTTGACATAAAACCAACGACCAATGTGAATCGAGTTTCTGTAGATTCTTCCTCTTCAGTTATCCCGAGATATACCCATACAATTAGCCAACTTGTCTATCATACAGTGCCCTGTGATCACTCTTGTGGTGCTGAGTCTTTATGCAAAAAAAAACCAGTAGCTACTTAGTCATTTTAGGATTTAAGTCAGGCGATAAATAACGACTTATATCGTTCTGGCCGGGGACACAGGTAACTATTACCTTGTGTTGTTGAATTAGTGTGAGGAACTTAAAAATATTCTAAGTTACTTTTTAATTGTACAGCGTTTGAAGCTTTGAGGGCCCCAAAGCTGTATACATTAATAGATTTTTACCTTCGAAATTCTGTTTGGATGCCATATGGATTGCAACTATCTATGCCGGGACCACACTACAAAAGTTGCTGAGAAAACTCCCGAGCCCGTTCCAGTCTCAATTTTTCTCAATCTGTTTCTCTTCACTGACTAATTTTCTGGCCGATTCCCCTCTAGATGGTATGACAACTTTGAAGGGTTCCTTGAAGTTTGTTATTGCTGACATATATCCAGTCTTCTGTTTTAATTGGCCATCCATTCCTGCTTCTACACTAGAGCTGTGTCACAGGACTTTTGTTTCAGCATGTTCGGAGAGCGACTTTAACCACACAACTCGTGGACATCTTTGGAAGAGGTATCGAGTATTGTTTTTAGACCTACATGGGGACAGAGTTCTGATTTGGGTCTCACCGTAATTGATACGTTGTCTATATTTTAGGTCAGTTTAAATTTTAAACCGTTTTTTATTATATCAATTTTGATGTTTCTTTTCGTCTCCATTTACTATTTTTGCGGTTTATATTGCAGTTTTTATTTTAAGTTTGTTGCCAAAAATATCCTCATTTTTTCCAAAACCCTTGGAGATACATAGTAACTTCGTTTGCTTGACATATTTCTTTCTTCGTTGTTTATTCGTTTCTTTTTTTGTGCGGTTTCTTTTGTGCTACATTTTGCCTGATATTGGCAACTGGATGTTGCATGCTCTGTCACTGCATCATGAAGTGAAATTCTTATAGGTTTTTTTTGCATTGCTGCGATGACAACTAAATTGACTTAATGTCTTCTTCACTTCTCTTTAGTTCATGACGATGATGAGTGCTGTTCTTCGCTAGTTTTTGTTTTTGTTGTTATTTTTAATTTGGAAATTTGTAGACATTCTAGTGGTCATTCTTAAAAAAACAAGAGGAAGGTAACAAAACTATTCCAGGTGCTGCTTAACGGTTTTGTTAATTGGCAATTTAATGACATTGACATGGAATATGGAAAATTACAGTCCATAGTCGCTAGCGCTCTATTAACTAGTTTATTATAATTTTTAATTGTAATAAATAAAGAAATAAATAAAAAATAAAATAGACAAGTCCAACAAAAAATTTTTTTTTCTATTTCTACTTTATTTTTCTGTTTAACGGGACGTTAGATATATTTTAGATATATAAATTAAAAAAAAAACTGCATTAATACATTTTATTAAACATTTTAATTATTTTTTAATAAAATGTCTTGTTACAATGGGCTATTGGTAAAAAAACAAAAAAATTTGTTGGCTACATTCATCTTACTTTTAGGTATTACATTTTGTATATTTCATTAAAAAAATTCGCTAAAATTATTATTCCGAAAAAGTGGCTTGTCTAGCGAGCATAGCTCTTTGTTTTTATGCCATAAAGAGTATATAATTTTTCGATATCCACACTACCAATAGAGATTGGCAGGGACAAGTTTGTATAGATCGTATGTGTATTAAAATCGACCCTCTTCATTTCAACCCACTCATAAATCGTCGCCAAATAGCGGTTAACTGAGTCATTCGCCTATTGTTGCCGACCTCCAGAAGACTTGACCGATGATCGAATTATTTTGAATGATAGATGTTGCTGTCATCCACAAAAGAGTAGATTGGGTTCACAGTCCGACCTAACAGGCCGTCATAAAAGTAAGAAATAGGAGGGACAGAGAACAGAACCTTGTGGCACTCCAGCGGTCAACCCATACGCATTAAATGAGACCCCATATACAATAAATCGTACAGATCTCCAAGAACGCCAAATACAATAAGATTCGTGCCAGACCATATGGATCACCTTTGAAATATCGTCAGATCATCAGTTGATCGATTTATACGGAAGTCATACTGTTGATCATTCAGAAGGCCATTAAACTCTAGATACTTTACCAGATGGTGGTTAACCATGACGCAGAACATACATATTGCAATTGGATGGTAATTCGCAGTATTTGTAGGCTCACCTTTTTTGGGAAATGGCTGAACATTAATAACTTTCCAATGTGAACGGTAAATATAAGCCCGGTACGACATGCTGAAAAGATTTCGCGTCGAAGAGCAATTACATGGGACAAATGCCGAAATACCATCCGGGCCCGTAGTTCTGTCTATGTTGAGATCCATGAGAATCGATAAAATATCTCAGGCTTCCAACTAGAACTAGGCAAACTCAAAAAGTTGGCAAATATTTCATCCAAACGAGTAAGTGAATATCTGGTCATCGTTAACGAGGGTTAGTATGAAAGATGAGGATTTATCCCCTACACTTTTTACAAAGAGCCATTTGTATAAAATCTTGGAGCCGATATATATAAAATCTTCCTCTACCCAGCCGACCTATTCAGCCTGAAGTTTGTCTAGCGGAAGCAAGTGTCTCCTCATCGTTCACCATCAGAAGCATCTTCACCGAATCTTTCTCGTTTCGAAAAAAAGCTCTTGTTACACTTCGCTTCCTATTTACTGATGATTTAGTGTCACTCAATGTCATTTTGCAAAGGTGTACATGTTTCGATGGGATCTCATACGCAGAAAAGGTTTCAAATATTTTGTTTCTTATTGGAGTGTTGAATGCTGCTTTAAAGAATGCGGATTATTCGCATCATTTAGATTATTCGGTTTCGCATTCACAAACAACTTTTTTGGAATAATCGCATTTGCTTGCGCAAAAAAAAAATAAGTTTGCATATGACATTAAGGTCGGTTCTTTCATAAACAAAATAGTAAATTTTTGCAATCTAATATCTTTTTGAAGTAATATAAACTAGGAATGCAAGGAATTTTCTGTTTCGCTTATACAAATGCGAATTATTTGCATTATTTTGGAATATTCGGTTTCCGTACTTTATAGTCTCTAAAAATATTGTATGTATCGTTTAGCTCCTTATGTTGATTTATTTATGGAAAACATTTCATTAACTATTGGAAACGACATAAATGTATATGTATGTATATGTATATGAAAGCATGTAGTACACCACTTCATTGGCAATCATTAATCGAAAATCTTGATAATTGCATTACTTCAGCCTTGATTTCCTTGATTAAGCATGTGGCGACCACGCGTTTGCATGTCATCGTGAATTCAACAAATGCTTGAGTGCCAATAAATTAAAGTAAGCCCTTATATATGCAGACCACTCGGCTTCAAACCTCAATCCATTTAAATTGTAAACCGTATTTACTTAAGATTTCATAGTTTATTGTCGCTATGAAACCCCAAAAACAAAGTACGAGTATTCATAATTCAAATGTTACCACCACGTTATTACCAATGTGTTGTTACCTTTAATGGACGATTATTTGGAGTTTTGTAAGACATAGCTAGGAAACATTACGTGTCTCGCCAGAGAACTGCAAATGCAAGGGTTCGTGGGCTGTGCCAACGAATGTTGCATTTTGTTGTGGGAATGCATTTTATTTATGTTTGGTACGTTTACTTAAATGAACGGCTTTCCTTTTTGGCTGATTGCGAACCACAAAGGAAATAATACTTGTTCAGTAAAAGAAATATGCATAAAATTTAAGGACACGATAGGGGAATACTAATTGCAATTAATAACAGCATGTGAAAAATATTGTAAGGGAGTTTTTGATACAGCTAATACAGTATTGACTAAAATATTTTTAAAGCAACTTCCAAGAATGCCGCAAAATAACTTTAGCATTTAAGAATTGCTCATGAAAATTTGTTTTAATTTTCCTATTTTCTCTATTTCGTACTTTCGGGACTTCACAATTTTTCAAACACAATCTTTTTCCAGTTTGTTCATTTTCCTTTTCCACGATGACTAGTAAATAACAATATCATTAACTATCCTCCTTTAACAACCAATAAAGTCTCATTAAACTCAAATTGCCACAATTTCTTTGCCATTTCGATAAACACAAATTTGAGGCAAAATTTAAATTGATAGATCTCTGGGGTTAAAGCGATTGAAAGCTGAGTGAAATACCAAAAAACTTCTTTGGAAATTATCTTAAGTTAGTAGATTTAAGTTAAATTACATCAACCCCGGGGGAAATGATTGAAAAACTTTGGCCAAAAAACAGAAACGAAAATTCAGGTCGCTTTTAAGTAAACGAATTCGGAAAAGAAACTTCGCTCATGCCTTTACCCCCAGCCATGAAAGAAATGAAGGAAATGGGAAGTAGCCTAACGCTTCTTGGTTATATTTTTTTAAGGAACACTTCTTGCTAAACATATGCATTTTAAATTGACTTTAAGAGGTGTTAAGCCATATGAACTGTATGAGCCGCCTTTAGAATGAACTGTCCAATTTCGTAGTTAGGAATAGGACTAAACCAAGTATTGTCTTACAGAAGACAACACAAGCGGTCTTAGTCTTAGTCTTAGTCTTAGTCTTAGTCTTAGTCTTAGTCTTAGTCTTAGTCTTAGTCTTAGTCTTAGTCTTAGTCTTAGTCTTAGTCTTAGTCTTAGTCTTAGTCTTAGTCTTAGTCTTAGTCTTAGTCTTAGTCTTAGTCTTAGTCTTAGTCTTAGTCTTAGTCTTAGTCTTAGTCTTAGTCTTAGTCTTAGTCTTAGTCTTAGTCTTAGTCTTAGTCTTAGTCTTAGTCTTAGTCTTAGTCTTAGTCTTAGTCTTAGTCTTAGTCTTAGTCTTAGTCTTAGTCTTAGTCTTAGTCTTAGTCTTAGTCTTAGTCTTAGTCTTAGTCTTAGTCTTAGTCTTAGTCTTAGTCTTAGTCTTAGTCTTAGTCTTAGTCTTAGTCTTAGTCTTAGTCTTAGTCTTAGTCTTAGTCTTAGTCTTAGTCTTAGTCTTAGTCTTAGTCTTAGTCTTAGTCTTAGTCTTAGTCTTAGTCTTAGTCTTAGTCTTAGTCTTAGTCTTAGTCTTAGTCTTAGTCTTAGTCTTAGTCTTAGTCTTAGTCTTAGTCTTAGTCTTAGTCTTAGTCTTAGTCTTAGTCTTAGTCTTAGTCTTAGTCTTAGTCTTAGTCTTAGTCTTAGTCTTAGTCTTAGTCTTAGTCTTAGTCTTAGTCTTAGTCTTAGTCTTAGTCTTAGTCTTAGTCTTAGTCTTAGTCTTAGTCTTAGTCTTAGTCTTAGTCTTAGTCTTAGTCTTAGTCTTAGTCTTAGTCTTAGTCTTAGTCTTAGTCTTAGTCTTAGTCTTAGTCTTAGTCTTAGTCTTAGTCTTAGTCTTAGTCTTAGTCTTAGTCTTAGTCTTAGTCTTAGTCTTAGTCTTAGTCTTAGTCTTAGTCTTAGTCTTAGTCTTAGTCTTAGTCTTAGTCTTAGTCTTAGTCTTAGTCTTAGTCTTAGTCTTAGTCTTAGTCTTAGTCTTAGTCTTAGTCTTAGTCTTAGTCTTAGTCTTAGTCTTAGTCTTAGTCTTAGTCTTAGTCTTAGTCTTAGTCTTAGTCTTAGTCTTAGTCTTAGTCTTAGTCTTAGTCTTAGTCTTAGTCTTAGTCTTAGTCTTAGTCTTAGTCTTAGTCTTAGTCTTAGTCTTAGTCTTAGTCTTAGTCTTAGTCTTAGTCTTAGTCTTAGTCTTAGTCTTAGTCTTAGTCTTAGTCTTAGTCTTAGTCTTAGTCTTAGTCTTAGTCTTAGTCTTAGTCTTAGTCTTAGTCTTAGTCTTAGTCTTAGTCTTAGTCTTAGTCTTAGTCTTAGTCTTAGTCTTAGTCTTAGTCTTAGTCTTAGTCTTAGTCTTAGTCTTAGTCTTAGTCTTAGTCTTAGTCTTAGTCTTAGTCTTAGTCTTAGTCTTAGTCTTAGTCTTGGTCTTAGTCTTGGTCTTGGTCTTGGTCTTGGTCTTGGTCTTGGTCTTAGTCTTAGTCTTAGTCTTAGTCTTAGTCTTAGTCTTAGTCTTAGTCTTAGTCTTAGTCTTAGTCTTAGTCTTAGTCTTAGTCTTAGTCTTAGTCTTAGTCTTAGTCTTAGTCTTAGTCTTAGTCTTAGTCTTAGTCTTAGTCTTAGTCTTAGTCTTAGTCTTAGTCTTAGTCGTAGTCTTAGTCTTAGTCTTAGTCTTAGTCTTAGTCGATATTGTGATTATTTATGAATGTATATCCCATTACCAGTATCGCACACTCATATCTTATTTCACATCAAAGTTATGGGATACCTTCCCTTCTTCACTACTCCTGAAAAGGGTAACACAACCGATAACAATTCCAAAGTATATCATCACTGTAATGATAATCTTGTGTTAGTAGATGTAGAAAAAATTCCGAGCATTTGGGGAGAACGCGTAACAAAGCAACAAATGTGAAAGCGAATCGAATGAAAGCAAGTGAAATTAACCAGAGCAATGGAAATAGTTGAAGCAAAGAAAATAGAGGATTTCTAAACATCCGGCTAAACCACACGAATGAGAAACAAAAAGGAGGAAATCCGTGTTCAAATAGTTAACAAAGAAATTCTTTAGCGGTGGCACAAAAGTTGGAGTACGAGTATGTGGTATATCTGAAAGAACGGAATGTATCGAAACAAACAAAGTGTAGCGAACTTCGAAAGTTTGTCATATCTTCAATATTGATGTATTGTTAGAAATAGCATTTCCATGTAAAGTGTTTGTTGAAAGAAAGAAAGTGGGTTTCATTTTGGTTGTATATTACTATATTTCACAAATAAGGTAATTTAAATAAATCACAAATAAGGTGTCGCAGTCGGTATAATATTCTCCACTCTCTATATGGATTTTCTGCTAAAGTTTAGCAATTGGACATTTCGTAGAACCAGTGTCGAATCGCAACTAACTGTTGCGAAGTCCAGGCTAACACAATGTTATACTCTATCGGTATGGAATTTGAATAGGACATAGGGCTGAACTGTACTTTTCGAGCACAATTTTAATGATAACCTGTACCTACCGTCAAGTTTCCGCACTGAGTAATACAACGCCGTGTATAAGGCTGATTTCGCCTGGGCTTCGTCGACGTCGCTGTCGCGCATTAAGCTAGAAATTTCCATATTTTACGTGCTCACCTTGATGCAATTCCTAATGCTGCTAAAATTATCCAATAACAATAAAAAAATTATTGCCCATTATTGCAGTTATTTTACAATACACAAAAAAATCCTCCATTTTTCTACAATGGCCAAAAAACAATTTTGTATAATCTTGAAATTTATGGGAAAATACAACATCTGCGTGCAGTTTCCAATTTCGGGCAAAGATTTGTCCAAAGAAAAACACATTAAAGTTAAACCCATAAAAAGCGGAAAATTACATTCTCTCGGAAATGTACTTTTAATCGAAATGTTTAAATTTGAAATTGCCAATTTATGTTGGCCAATATTATGGAATTTATTCGATTAAGGTGATATATTTATCTTTCGTTTGTTGTTCTAGATTTGATTAGTATTTGCTGTGTTGAAATGAAATTGTAATTTTGGTTTCCTTTTTGCTCTCTTAATTTATAGCCATTTAAAGTCCCTCAAGCGAAAAAGAACAAAACAAACAGAAAGGGAAAGGGCACAGAAATGAAAGCACCATTTCAAATCACAATCCTTAAGATACCTGCTGCACACGCACATTGATGTTAAGGGAGTAAAGTACTTAAAAATCTCGAGTACATTTACGTTTTATGGATAAGGATCGAAGTGTTATAAACAAAAGGAAAATATGGGAACAAACGCAGCATCCCTCGGCCTCCAACCAACATTTATTATTGAGCTGACCATTAAAATTGTTAACTTTAACGATTGTGGTGAGTGTGGACCATGTCCACCCGTTCGAACATTAAAATATCCGGCGAACATTTCGTTATAAACATCTCTGCTCGTCTCTGTGTTGCTTTGTGGTATTAAGGGTCATCTGTTATGTTGTGTTCCCAGAAAAGGGGATTTATTCGATTCTACTTCTACGTCTCCATGAGTTGTCCAGTGAGTTCCTCTGAAGGGGGGTTGTGGTTTGTACATAAAATGTTATGTTGGTGTGTAGTTTTATACTGGTACTGAAAAAACATGTGGTGGAAATTACTTATACATTTAATATCCTTTGAATACCGGATGCAGTGCCGTGCTGTGTGTTATACATTCATTTCAAGCTACTCCCACATGTAATGTGACACTGATTGCAATACATTTGCCACAAGTGTTATGGCATACAAATTCAACAAAAAAAAAAACGTAATTGAGCCCTTGAACCAGAAGAATTATATTTTTTAATGCTATAAAGGACACCGGCCAAGGTCCATAAAAAATGTGTTAACACATAATAAATGTAGGCAATGTCTGGTTAAATATTCGAACTGCTGTACAATATGGAACAGCTAAAATCATATTACGTCAACTATATGACAATTTATTTCAATGCGGAATAGTTCTAAACGTTAAAGAACCATAACATTATTAATAAACTATTTAAAAAACATAAAAGAATTCACTTACTAAATAATATCAACACAACTGTAAAATGCATTTGCACGAAATTCATTCTAAAATATCTTCAGAATATACCATCCTACAAACATCTTAAAAGTTGGCAGTAACAGCCACAACTAATTAACCACTCTTTCAAAGTAAAGTAAAAATTTTGCAATTTTTCTTAAAAAAGCAGCTGAATGTATAGATAATTGATGATTTATATGATATGCCAGTTCGCTCTATCAAATGATGAACTATTTTAGCCGGCGTCCGTAAGAGGCAATTTTAATGTTATAGTTTTTATGTTAGTGCGCCATCAATGTAGGATCTTTCACAGTTGAGAGGTTTGAAGAGCGCATACAGATGCATACGTATCTATTGATAGTGAGTTGGCGTAAATTGACTCGTATAATTATTAGTTACTAGTAAGTTGTAATGCGCCTATGGCGCCCGTTAATTTGCTTGAGAAAGTATTTGTTATTTAATTTTAAAAATTTTGTAAAAAATATTTTGAGAAAACTATTTTGTAAAAAAAAATAAAATTTGTGGAAAAAAAATTTTTGCTGAAAAAAAAAATTTTTGTTGAAAAAACAAAATTTTTTGAAAAAAAAAATTTTGTTGAAAAAAAAAATGTTTGTGGAAAAAAAAAAATTTTGTTGAAAAACAAATTTTGTAGAAAAAAAAAATTTTGTTGAAAAACAAATTTTGTGGAAAAAAAAAATTTTCTTGAAAAAAAAAATTTCTTGAAAAAAAAAATTTGGAAAAAAAAATTTCTTGAAAAAAAAAAATTTGGAAAAAAAAAATTATTGTAAAAAAAAAAATTGTAAGAAAAAAAAATTTTGGAAAAAAAAAAATTTTGGTAAAAAAAAATTTGGGGAAAACACAATTTCTGTACAAAAAAAATATTATTTTTTTTATTATTATTATTTATAGAATTATTATAGAATGCCTATTTAAATTCCTACGTACTGCGTGACAGAGTCAGTGAATCAGTGAATCAGGGAATCAGTGTATCAGTGTATCAGTGAATCAGTGTCGAGGGTAAATATATATTAAGATTGTTGAAAAACTCACATTCACCATTTTTTTCAGCACATCGGTCATTGGTTTCCAGTAAAGCGAAGTCATATTAATGAAACAGAACCCATTTTTTCATAAACAAATTTTCACTTATCCGTAAAGAGGAGTTCCGCTGAAGCGGAGTCATTTCAAAGAGCTGAACACAAAAACTAACTGAGAAATGAGGTCGCTTTCAGTTATCCGATTTTCTTCAGTAAAGCGTATTGCGCTAAAGGTACGCTGAGGTTCCAACCATCAGGCATGCTTTCGTTTTTATTAGCACCTCAAACAAACATACGCTGTCCACGTTGAGACGTACAGATTTTCATTGGACGCACTGACTGGAATCGTTGTGTAACTAGTGCAGTGATATTATTGGAACCCATGTCACACTGCATAGGTTTGAAAGGACCTCATTCTTATAAATGTATTTTTTATACACGCTGAAAAATATGTCTTTTTTTTGTTTACACACAAGTAAAACGTGTTTGGTGTTTGTAGTAATTAAAGCTTATTTCCTTCTACACAAAGCTTATTTGGATGTAAATATAACTCGATTGCTATTAGTATTACATAGTTGTGTATAAGCAATAGCGTGTTTGGGAAAAACAGGCAACGAACTTTTTAAATTCAACAAAGCAAAACATTTGGGTGCGAATAAGTGTGTATCTGCAACTGGTTTCATATTTTTTTTTTTTTTTTTTTGCATTTACGCTCATTAAAATAATATCAATACCGAGAGAATGAGATGGATTGTTATATAGAAATTCACAAATTGAAAAAAAATAAAAAATGACTCAAAACTGCATACATATATATTCGATATTTATCACCTACAAACATGTTAATATTTGTGGTATGGAAAAATATATATATGTTTGATGAGAACTTGTTTAAAATTTGTTAAAATGGACATTTTATTTCAGCGTGTAGCTAGAACAATTTGTCCCCTTCAGTGATTATACAAGTTACAATCAATCTATCAGAAATCTTCAGTACGAATAGCATTCGTGTGTTAATGTTTACCAATATTTTGTTGTAATCAATACTAAAATAAAGTCTTTGGTAAGATATCAGTCTGATATACTTAAACTGTATGAGAAATAAAATTAATAAAAAAAAAAACTCTATTTCCTTTAATGATTTTTTGTATTATTGTGGGTGGCTGTTTCAAGGCTATATCTGCATGAGTATCAGAACATCGCAGCAATAACCTAATCATCGTCATCATCATTGTCGGCCATAATTATTTTCTCTATAGCTACCATCTCTATTACCAACTTTAATGCCATCGCAACCACCATGTTTCTGTTGTTTGTGGTGGCTTTTTTTCCCCCCCCGGTACTGCTAGCATTGATGGTTTATGAAATTGGTGAGCTTGGAGGGTTTCCGTCCTTTGATGCTTTTGTTAGATGGCATTTGAAGCCTGAATGTTTTCTCGTTTTCGCCTCCCTCGCATCGAATTTCCAAGTGCTGGGTAAAGTGAATGACCCATTTAAAATTCTAAACTTTTATGGAGAAGAGTTAGGGTGAGTTATTTCATTACTATCAAGATAAAGGGTCGGCGTGGTTTGGGGTGATATTCAATAGACTTTCTAAGTCGTTTGAGGCATGTCCGTCTGTCCTGCTGGTACGCACGTTAAATTTCGAAAGAGTTAAACAATCACTTTGAAATTTGGCATGAGCTAATTCTGTACTTAGTAAAACTATAAATGGACAAAGATTCCGACAAAAACTTGGACGTCTGGCCACGCCCCTCCAATACAAATGCACCATCTCGCCCATGTAAAATTTCAAAGCGATTGTTTCACTCTTTCGAAATTTATCGTGCGACAGAAGGGCAGACGAACATTGCTCAAACGACTTAGAAACTCATAAGTCGAACTTAGTTCAGAGACACCAATGGTCTAAAGTGAATTTGTCTATGTGTTACACTTTTGGGTCGTATCAACGTACGGGGAGGAGGATCAAAAAAACACGAAAATTTTAATTAGTGACGAAAATTAGATATGTTGTTTCCAAAAATAATGAAATGCTCTGCCAAACTAATGAAGTTCAAATGTAAAATATTTCCAAAAGTTTTATATTTGCTTAATAACTAATAAAATAGACACTATCAATTTGCAACGGACATGGCTGGATTTTCTTATAATTGTTGAAAACACTGGAGCAGAAAGAATAAAACAAAGTATTTGTTACAAGATTGTTCAACGAAATGATGAGCAAAGAAAAATAAAACAAATTTGAATTATTTCTTCTTTTTTTTTATATTGAAATCGAACAATATCGGTGGAGTCCCACTAATATAAAAAGGGCAGTTAGGAATAACGAGTACTGATATAATAAAAATATTGGTTAGGGCAAATTGACTGCAACTGGTAGAAATATTTAGAACAAGAAAGTACCAAAACAAAGGAGCAGCACGTGTGGCGCGGCAAGTTCTGATTAAATGTCGGCAAAAGCCTGTTCTGCTGAGCAGGCAATATCTCTTTCAGAACTATAGGAGGCAAGTGAGCATGTATTTATTCTATATACCCTAGTATGAAAAATTATTTTTCTTACATTGCTAGTCCTTCAACCTGAATATATTTACCTATTACACAATCCTCCAGAACCGTAGCTCTAATAACCGATTAATCGGTATATTTGAAATTCCATCATACCTAATATCAACACTTTCAACTTGCCAATTGTTATTTACCATAGCAACGGGTTGAGCATTAGCACTTACCGAAATATTTGATTGATATCCCATACACGATTTCCGACATTTTGACCGCCATTCAGTAGATACAATAGCATTTTCGTAGTTCGCATCCCTTCTACTTTCTCATCTATCTCTATCTCTTCCTCAGTGTCTTTGTTGTTTTTCTACATAAAGACATATTACCTTTCTCTTTGTACTCCTTTGTATTCGCAATGATTAATTTTCGTTTCATTTGTCTTGTTTGATACATTTTTTCACACGAATTCCTTTTTGATGATTTTAGCACCTCCTTGACTGTATTACAGAGCAACATACATTTATTCCACAAGTATGTCCACTTATTATTCTCGCGAAAGTAAGTCAACTTTTGTTTTCATATTATTTCAACAAGACTGGAAAATTGGAGAAATGGTGTTTTCAAGTGTAAACGATTAACGGGAAAACTTAAAAAATGACTCAACTCTCTGAGGATTTCTTGACTTCTCAACGATCAATTCCGATCCCCAAGCGCGACACATGCCTCACCATCGTCAGGTTGGGACAAGTCCAGGTGCTCCTGACTCCCGTGGTCCAGAATTAATTGCTTGTTTCCATAAAACGAATTTGTTCGTTCGTTACAAATCGTCAATATTGGAAGCGTTATAAAATGAATTTCAGACATTATTGAATTGTGATTTTCAGATAGATTTAAGATATCGATATACGGAACACAATCCCAAACGGATATGTTCTCATCACTGATAAAAATCCATTTTATTGGGCATTCAATTTTGACAATTTGCAACTAACCAAAAAAATCATTTAATGGAAACAGGCAGTAAGTCTCCCGTCAGACTTCGTCGACGAAACTACTACCAGTTGAACTTCAAACAGTTCAGGAGTGGTGACCTTTGCAGAAATGAAATATGTCAAAAACGACAACAGTTAACAACACAAACAATGGACAATATCACTCAGGGGTTATTCAATGGTCATACTGCCTCGCCCAGCGTGACAAAAACGCACAATAACAAAGACAGAGTCCCCCTCACTGGTGACTAGAGTTGGGTATTTCCCGAAAAAATCCCAATGTCGAGATTCGGGATTTCCCGAAATAACGAAAATGTCAATTCTCGAGATGCGGGATTTCCCGACATAAATTTGTTTTAAAATTTGTTTTAAAGAAAATGGATTTCTCGAGAAATCTTGAGATATTCTCGAGATTCGTGATTTCCCGAAATGTTAAAAATTTCAATTCTCGAGATTCGGGAAGGAAAAATCTGGAAAATTTCTCGAGAATTCCCGTCGGGAAATTCCCGAAGCCCAACTCTACTGGTGACTGTGGAAAACACAACGACGCACACATTGAGCTTTGCAACATGCAGCATACGGGTATGGTGAACGCAAGCTGATCCAATCCAGCGATACCGGGACTAAGGACGATTACGCAGATAACTACCTCCACAATTGCGGTCCACCAACCTTCCATATGTCCGATTGTCCTACTAAAATAGTGCTTTCCGGGACTACCAGTTTGCTTTGCAGGCATTTTATTGTTCGTACAAAACAGATGCGCGGTATGCCATCTGTATTTAGAAAAACTATTATTAGATAATGTTTTTGAGAAAAAATGCAACTGCAGCCATGCCCCATTCGGGTATCTCCCACACAAATTTACCATTCGGCCCACTTTAAAAAACGTGTACTAATAATACTTCGCCAAACATTATCTTACCTTTTTAGAGCTGCTTCAGCATTTAATAATGCTGAACTAGATACAGTTTTCGAGAAGATGATTGGAATACTTGCCGCGCCCCTTTTCTTATCTCCCATACAAATGTATACTCCGATCATATAAATTTGTCCAGACGTCAAATCCGTAGAATTGAAAAGTGTAAGTTTTACTGAGGGTATATGTGAAACTTTCCCGAGTGAAACTTTCTCACTGATTCTATGGTGTTGCTAATAATTGTTGGGAGCATATTGAAAAACCGCATTCTTTAAACCGCCTTAATAATCCGACGATTTTTCAATAAATTAAACCTCTTCCATTACTACAAATTATACAGTTGTAGACACAAATAAAGAAAAAGTAAATTATCATTATAAATAAAAAGAAGACAACAGAAAAACATCACATATTGTTCACATATTCACACATTAATTGTTTATCAGCGCCATCGCAGGTAATCACTGTCAACGTTAATGTCCTTATGCAAATATCCTAATATGCAAACACAACGATTGACAGCTGCATAAACATGGACAAACATATAACAAATAATTACTTTTCCATACAATCACGGAAAAAGAGGGAAAAAAAACAAGTCCACAAAGAAAAAAATAAATACAAACGCCCACAAATTAATTGTGCTTCTCCACACAAAGGAGCGACCTAAAATCGTCCATAAAAGCATGAGTTGGAGACACAACTTACGTGTACTATTTTTATACCTTATGGTGCAAACAATCGAAATACAAGTAATACTATTGGAAAAGGGTTGCCGACTCATAAATTGATATCATGTTATTTTTCGAATATAAGAAAAATAAATAGAAACGGCTAAAGTCGATCATGGCCAACCATACACCACGACGCTGAGTACTACTAAGTGTTGAATTATTATTATAGAAATTATTATTATCTTTATAAAGGGTGTTTTTTTTGGGGTATAGAACTTTAAGTTGGCATCACTTTTTTAACTGGCGGCCATTTTGTCAGCTGTCAAGTGATTAATATTTAGTTTGGTTTGCCATTTCATCATGAACAGGTTGACAAAAGAACAACGCTTGCAAATCGTGCAAATTTATTTCGAAAGTAATGGTTCAGTTCGCGAATTTCACCGCAAGCCCCGTCCATTTTATGCCATTACATCCATAAAAACTGACTGTTTGGTGTGCTCTATGGGCTGGTGGAGTCATTGGGCCATACTTCTTCCGAAATAATGCTGGAGAGTCAGTTACCGTTAATGGAGACCGGTATAGAGCCATGATAACCGACTATTTTGTTCCCGAATTGGATGGCATGAATGTGGATGAGTTGTGGTTCCAACAAGTGGTTGAAAATTGGACCTGTAGAATTGGCTTTATTCGAGACGGCCGCGGCGGCCACATGCCCGAAATCATATTTAACATTAAGCCAAATTGATGGACATTAAAACGATTTTCTTGTGTTTTATTTCAATTCGAAGTTCTATACCTCAATAAAAAACACCATACCGGCTCAGAAACTAAGTGACCTTCAACCACTTTTTTACAAATTAAAGTTGGACTGGACTTTGGTCTTGGGCATACTTCGTAGTATGGATATACTAATAAAAAACATTAAAACATCACATGATTAGGGCGTCTTACGCCACATGTTCCAGCACGTGTAATGTCAATTTTCAAACCAAATTTAAGTAATTTTTCCATATGCCACAAGTAATATAATAAAGTAATATCATACTTTCATTAAATTTATGTCAGAAATTAAAGCAAATGACTAAAAAACAACGTAATTGCATTTTGTTGCTGCATTACAGAAAAAAAAAAACATTTAAATGTTAACGAGTATTAATAAGCATTATCACATCAATAAATGATATATTGCAACAAATACCAATTCGAGAGAAAAAAAAAACGCCGCAAAGGGTAATGCCAAAAACATGTCGTAATATGCCAATAGTTGAAGCCGGAGATAATTATCGAATAAGTACAAATATTAGGTGGTTTCGCCGTATAAATGCTTTGCTGCTGCTGGCGGCAGTGAAGCAATGATTAGTGTTAGAAATCCATGTACGACTTTTCATCGTTCTTCTCAATGTACACTTTTTTGTTGAAGTGTATGTAAATTGGGTTTGTAAAATACGCACAACAACAAAAAAAAACCTTTAATCTCGATTGTAATTAACATAAACATATGAAAGCATTTATCATAAATATTTAAATCTGTGACATTTAAACAAAAAAAACAGAAATCAATGAAAAAAATATAAAGTCGGTTGGGGCGGACTATATGCTGCACTACAACACTCTAGCATACAGGAATCTTAGAGAGATATGACCAGTTTAATACAAATATAACAAAGAATCATCGGTTGCAGTTTTTATATTAAAGCAAGGATGCGATATCGCCCAAGGGAGACACTACGAGTACAATCGAAAGACTGTCAAGCCCATGTATGCCAACTCCACACTTTGAGTTCGAAACAGTGTAAAACACTTATCCCTGGGAGGATATTCTTCGGTTATATAAAGGGTGTTTTTTATTGTGGTATAGAACTTCGAATTGAAATAAAACACAAGAAAATCGTTTTAATGTCCATCAATTTGGCTTTATTGGAGGGATAATTTTATGCCATTAATGTTTAAATATGATTTCGGGCATGTGGCCGCCGCGGCTGGCTCGAATAAAGCCAATTCTACAGGTCCAATTTTCAACCACTTGTTGGAACCACAACTCATCCACATTCATGCCATCCAATTCGGGAACAAAATAGTCGGTTATCATGGCTCTACAAGTAATATGCAAACAAAGTAAAGAGTAAAACAGAAAACGGCGTTTATTATGCCCAAAAAAACCTTTTTTTTTCATCGATTTAAATCTTGTGTTCTAAATTCTTTTTAATTTTTTGGAATTTTTTTTTTTTGAGGTTTTCGCAACTTTGTCGGTATTGAGCATTTTCTATGTATTTGAGTCATCATCTCAGAAGAAAAATGTTCGAGCTTTTATTTAATGTACATAAATAAATCACAAGTTTTTCCATTTCTTGCTTCCATATATTAAACTTTTTTCATAAAAGGTCTAAAAAAACGTTTTATTACTTTCAAAAATTCCATGAAAGTACAAAAATGAAGTAATGCAGTTTGAAAGACGTTAAAGAAACCAACGAATCATTTGGTGTGACAGCCATAACTTAGAATTTTTAGAAGTTGTGAATCATTATTTAAAGAATTTAAAATCTCCAAAATTTGTGACTTAAGAAAGAAGAAATAATAATCATATACGAGGTATGTTAAAAACTATAGCGAATTTTGTATTTTTCAAAAAGTATTTATTCATTCATGAATATCTATTTTGTCACTTCTGCCAACGTTTTTTCCAATCCTAGAAGAAATTCAAATAATCTTTTTTTGTGATCTTGTTCAGCTCCTCCATCGATGTCGTCTTTATCTCCTCAATCGTGGCGGAGCGTCGTCCTTTTCATTTTGGAAAGAAAAATTATTCACAGGGGGCTAGGCCAGGGAAATACGGTGGCTGCGGCAGCATTACTGTGTTGTATTCTTGGCAAATTTAGGTCATCACGGACCGAGTTCAACATCTCCTGAGCAATTTTAAAGCTATGCTGTTTTATAAAGATAAGGTTTTGCTATTATTTTTTGAAAATGATTTCAGTCAAGTGGCCGCCACGGCTGGCTCAAACAAATTCCAACCGAGAGGCCCAGTTTTCCACCACTGGGCATTTGGGGCCGTTTGTCAGCAATTACGTCCCGAATATTCTCCTTCAAGGCGTCAATCGTGTCGGGCTTATCTGCTTATCTGTTAAATCGCACGATCTTTGAGGCCACGCCACAAACCCACGACGTGAGATAATGCGCTCATCAAAAGTTTCCTTCAATAAATTGATTGATTCGTTGACTGTATGACGTGTAGCGCGGTCTTGTTGGTACCAAAGGTCGTCCTCCAATTCAGGCACGAAAAAATCATTAATCATGGCTCTATAGCGTTCCCCATTGATCACATTGGTCACATTATGACCAGCTTCATTTTTGAAGAAATATGGACCAATGATTCCCTCTGCCCATGGATGATGAACGGCGTCTGTGAGGATGCGCATTATCCACTAGAGTTAACAGTGTGGTGACATGTCTAGCAAATCCAGCGAGGAGAAATGAAATAATTCCCTGTGCTCACTTAGTAAGGCGCCCAGTTCACCTACGATGCGACTGTCATTAGACGAATTGATGCTATTGTAGCCGCAACTTTGGTCGTTTGATACACTTCGTCTTTGATTTTGATCATTGAATTGAGTTGTTGACTGCTGCAAATAGCAGTCTTGTGAACTATGAAATGGGCCCAATTCATTTTGGATCTTTTGACATCCCCAGGAACGGCCCATTGGAAATATTCTGTTTTTTTTTTTCATAAATAACAAAAAACTATTTATAATTCAAATAAAAAATTAGTACTGAAGTAATAAAATAAATTCATTGATCATTTATATCAATTGTTAAGGGTAATTCATAACAAACACGATCCCTGAAGCTACCTTTTCAGCTGTCCTGTTCAGCAGATAATATCTTAATAATATCTTAAAACATTTCGGCCTAGGCAAATAGAATAGAAATTCTACACCACACACCGACCGATGGTTGTGAGAAACATCCATTTATTTCATAGTGAATGATTATCAAACAATAGGGGGGGAAGTTTACAATTGATTTTTATGACATGAATGTTTATACAGTGGAACCTATTTAATCCGAAACCCTTCTTTAGAAACATACATTTAAATTACTTTCTCAACGTCGTACCTATGTGATTTGGTCAAGTAACATTTGACATTCAGGATGTTGCAAACGAAATAAGTCTTTTGATGTGCCAAACAGAGGGTAGTGCATTTCTTTTTAGTGAAAAAATGAAAATTTATGATTTTGTTGCTCTTGAACAAGAAAACGAGATAAGCGTATATGTATTTATTCTATTTGTTATATAAAACCCCACTTAGAATCATAAAGAAATGAGTAATGCCATTTATGGTGAGATAAGTTTAATGTGGGTAACAGCATCCGGTTATGATGTAACCCCACACAATGCCGAATTTCTCCTCGCGTCGTGGTTTTAAGCAACGTCTAGTCAGAACAAGTTCTTGGGGCTTATGAATATTCCTGGCACCAGATTCAAGTCTACGTTCAGTGGTAGTAACTAAATAGGAACTGGGGCTTGAAATCCGTTTTAACAGATTCTTATGTTCGATGTATAAGTTTCTTATCGGACATATGTGCTTGTAGTACGCAAAGTTTCCAGTCATCAGGAGTCCTTTATTTAGGTGAATAAATTTGTTGGTTGAGGTGGCAGATGCCACTGATGTATGCTGTATGTGGATTTTATGATTTACTCTGAATCGTTTGTTGCTTTATTTATAATTACACAAAATTGTTGTTTGTCGTTTTTCATTAGCGGATAGCTAGAATTTGTTGGTCAATATAGCGAAACTTTTACTTTGAGTTTTCAAATAATTTAAAAATTTATATACATGTACAAACAAACTCTTTCTGCTTACTGTGTTATGTGTCTGCTGCTGCGACTATGAGTTCATTAGTTTCAGTTAATGAACTGCACAAAACCAAAACATATACATATACAAGCAAGTCAAAAATATTTTTGTATTTGTTGTTCAAATCAACTTTTATTTGGCACACAGAATGTAGCATTTAAACGTCGCTTTATGTGGCACAAAAAGGGATGAAAACGATACATATTCATTTGCTTTTTTTGTCGTTAATTTCTAAATAATAATTTATAAGAATTACATATTTTTAAACTGTTTTTTTTTTTCTGTAGCCAAAGATAATCTGGATTACAGAGACCATATCGATATATGTCTTCGTCTCAGGTGGGAATCGAAAGCACGACTATGGTAGCTGAAGACAATACTATCCACATGTATTTATTGTGCACGTATTTGAATGAATACAACTTTTGTTTATTTATTCCTTTGTATACACTTATACCGAGAAATTCATATAAACGAATAAAAATTAATTGTATTTTAGTCTTTCTTCTTCTCCGTTCGTTGTATGTCCATGTCCGTAAGTGTAAAAAAGGAAATGTACTGATTTCATTCCAACAAACCCATCTTGTGTTTATTATTGCATAAAATCGATCAATAAATTGTTCTATTGGGAATCGCAATAAAATCGAATGTTGTTCATGTCGACAGAAAATTGCTCGCTATTTTTTTCAATTTAACCTTAAAAAAAAGAAATAAAATGTGCGTCTAAAAATTGGACACGAAAAACCGTTTTTGACTCTTAAATAAAGACGACGAATACCGATTGGAGTCATGATGAATAAATATTGAATGTTAATTTTTAATTTGAATTTGAAAAATTAAAAAATTAAAAAAAATATTTTTTTAAAAATAAAACTGTAAAATTTAAAATGTAATTTGTAAATTATAATTTGACTACAAAATACTGAGTTCTAAGTTCCGTTACAGAACAGCCTGATAATTAACAAATCCCAAAAATATTTTTTTGGCCATTTTAAATTTTTCAACCTTCCAAAAAACCAAAAAATAATCGAAGATTTTAAAGAAGAGTTTAATAAAGTAGGTAAATGGAAAACACTTTCAGATGCATAGCAAATAGGAAAAAAAGAAGATCTCCTTCATATGCTTTGTTTGTACTCATTGGCGACGTTGATTTTGAAGCATTAGCCGAATTAAAAAAAATTGGTACAAATATTATTTCGTGCACAGCTTACTTATTAGTTTTATGTCTGTACCTTAATGGGATGTTAAGATAACTGAATAGGTACGTAAATATTGGTCCTTTACAGTTCACCTCATGAATACTTTACGAATAAAATAATAATAATATTTACTAAATCATTCGTTCACTGAGTATACTATTTAATTAGAAAACTTACAAATTATTTATATATTTAGAGAGATATTAAAATCAGACTTTATTGACTACCATTTTATTCACAGAAGAAAAAAATGTTTCCAAAAAATATTAAAAAAGATACTGCACACGTTCTACTATAATGTGACAACTATAAAATTCTGCAATGTTCAGAAATCTCAAAAAAATATTTTGCAGCTCGTGGTTTCTAAAACAACATGAAGGGAAACATGACTGTTTTTCGACAGCAAGAATAAATTGGTCTATTTGGAGCTGTAACTACCAGCTTTAACATTTTCATTTTGCACGTTGTTTGTTTTTTCCACCAAGGCGCGCCATGCAAACCATCACCAAGGTCTTGTGTTTTTTTTTTTTTTTTGAATTTTTAAAATAAAAATTGTATTTATACCAAATAACCGATATACACATTGATTTACACATTTCGTTTTACTTACACAAAATGTAATTTACCATTTCCCACTTATTAATTGATCTGGACGTTAATCCTACAATCATACATAAATCAGGTAATTATTTATTACCATAACAACAGCCAGAGGCCAATGTTCTTCATGACAAAACATTTCCATCTAATGCTCCTTGTGCTCCCGTAAATATTTTTGTTATTTAAAAAAAATTGTATTCTTTTCACATTAACAATTCATTTTTTCGGACCTACCTTTCCTATTTTTAAAACCGCTCAATAATTTACAATACAAACAAAAAAAAACTCTTCCATTTCTTTTGTTAACATTCATTCTGGGAATGGTTAATGAATATTCAATTCTAACACATTTCAAATTAAATACATTTCTACAAATTCCTTTGTTCTCTGCGAATATTTAATTTCAGCTGTCTTCCAAAAAAGAAATGTATTTAAAAATGGCATGGCCTGTAATCGTTGAGATTTTACCATCCCACTGAGTTACCGTTCCCCTGGATACAAGACAGTTGTAGGTGTGGATTTATTTCAAGGTTAAAGCTGTGAACAATGACCCAAATTGTAGAAAAATGGAATAGGAATTTTGTTGCTTTAATTTGAATGTGTGGGTGTGCATATCATCATTCAGGAGGGAATAAACTCGAGGTTATAAATTAAGTTATAAATTTATTTGTGGATTGAAGAGTATATTACCAAAAATGATTGATTGATTTAATATCAGACGAAGCAAAATATATTTATTAACAGTGGTGGCCATAACAAAAACAGCTAATAAGAGTTATTTTAAAAAAGTCCTAAAAATAAGTTTTATAAGCGAAACAAATGATTCTTGTTCGTATATCCTTTTTCTTTTGTCATAAATATGAAAATTTTAGTCATAAATTTGTACACTGAAAGTTAAAGAAAAAATTATAACTTCGAAGGGCTGATTTTCTGTTGGCCAAATCGTTCCAAAACTGTTTCGATTGTACAAATTAATATTTCGTTGGAAGTCATCAATAAAATTAGAATGAACTGCAATCCAGGCGTTTTCCAATCTTCGTAACAAAGTATTAGAATTGGTACAATTTGCGTTATCAATTCTACACGCTGAAAAAATTACCATTTCAACAAATTTCAACAAACATATTCGCATCAAATATATGTAACATTTTTGTGTCACTTTTTATTTTTTTGAAATTTGTGAATCTCTACATATCAATTCATATTATCCTATCGGTTAATTATTATCCGTAGATAAAAAATTAGGAAAACGTCTGCAAATACACACTTATTCGCATTCAAATGTTGTACTTTGTTGAATTTAATAAATTTGTTGTCTGTTTTTTCCAAACACGCTATTGAAGGAAATTAACTTTACTTGCTACAAAGCCCTAACACGCGCTTTACTTGCGTGTACACATTTAAAAAAGACATATTTTTGAGCGTGTGTGATTGACGTGTTCCCAAAGATTCTCGATGGGATTTAGATCCGGTGATTGTGGTCGCCATTCCATTACAGAGACTCTTTTTTGTGTCAAATACGATTAAACAATTTTTGAAGACTTCTTCCCAGGGGATCTTATCCTCTGTATGTGTAAGCTTTACTCCCTCCAAAATGTCTCTATACATAAATCTATCCATGATACCCCGATTCTATTCAATGGACCAACTTCAGCAGCAGAAAAACAGCTGCAAACCATTACGCTGCATCTTCCTTGCATCAAAGTCTTGGAGTCGCTTATTAAGTGCCGTCTCATGTAGCACATGTCATCGCTGCCAATGATATAAATTTGGACTTGTCGCTAAATAGGACAGTCTTCCATTTATTTTCCTACCAATTTAAATGTTCATTAGCAAACTTCTATCGCGAAGGGATGCTTCGACAAGGCGTCTACGAATAGTTCGAGAAGAAATTGATACTTGGATGCTGGAGGTTATATTTTCACCTGCTGAATTACCAAATTGTCCGTCCGGTAAGTTGTTTTGGCGGTACGAACTAAGTCCCCAATGAACTAAGTCCCCAAAACGAAAATGAACTATCCCCCCAAAATCGGCGCCAATTTTTTTTCTAACTTCACCTCTTGCCTTCTGTACGTGGAACCCCACCTTTTTTGTGCAAATGAAATAGATACAATAGAACACAATCGGTTACTTCTGTTACATGTTTGTTTCTCTTGTTTGTGAAGATTTTTTTCTAATCCTGTTCGATCCTCTTTACTTGTACATTGAACCACTTTAAGTTTTCCATTATGATTTTTCAGATCACACCTTCCGGATTTTCGGTACACCTGCAGAAAGTGCGAACTACTAGCTCTTTGGAAGGATTCAACTCCAAGCTCTCTAGCAAACTAGAGAAGCATGGTCGTTTTATTGAATTTTTGGAAATTATCCGCAATGAAGACTTCGCGGAATTTTTAATAATTTTGGTATTTAGTGAAAATGAACTAGCTCCCCAAAAATAGTTTTGGGGATTTATTTCGTTCCTTGGAATTGGGGAGTTGGTTCATTATGAACTAACTCCCTAAATTTGAAACTGAAATAAATCCCCAAATAATGAACTAAGTCCCCAAAAATCGTTGTTGTTGTTCCCTCCTGTATAAAATTTTGGGGGGTTAGTTCATTTTCGTTTTGGGGACTTAGTTCATTAGGGACTTAGTTCGTACCGCCAAAACAACTTACCGGACGGACAATTTGGTAATTCAGCAGGTGAAAATATAACCTCCAGCATCCAAGTATCAATTTCTTCTCGAACTATTCGTAGACGCCTTGTCGAAGCATCCCTTCGCGATAGAAGTTTGCTAATGAACATGAACGTACCGCCAGTTGTTTTACGTGGTCGACCTGGACGGTGGGTTACAGAAATTTGTCCATCTTTAGCAATAATACGTGGGACTGAGGTTTTATGCATATTACACATATTCGATATGAATCTTTGTACCATTCCATCATTATAATCACTAACAATTCGAATTCTAAGTTCCGAAAACCGAACTAAGCACTTGCCATTATGGGAATCGAACCAACAACCCCCAAGCTGATAGGCAAGCACGCTACCGACTCGCATACAGGGGCGCTTAAATACTGAAATATAATTGTTCGATATATAAATGGGCGTCTAGAACATTTGTATGGGAAAATTTCATCTATAAAGAAAAATACGTAACTTGCTTAAGATTGAGGACGGCCGTGGTGTGGTAGGTAGTTCGACTATAACGCAAGTATACCCAGGTTCAAAACCGTGTACGACCAAACATTACTCTTCGTAAATGCTGGCGACTTTACGAGTAAGAGATCAATCTTTAAGCCATGTAAAACTTCATCAGAAAAGCATTAGCCATTCGGAGCAGCTTTAAACAGTATGGCGGTTCAGTTATTATACAGAAGTATATCGCGCACAGCTCACTGATTCGAAAGAAGCTCCCGACAGTTCCTTCATGGAATGTTAAGGCAAATAAATAATTGTTGGGCGTTGTAATATTATTACACGATTTAACGATCGTTATGGAATTTCAGAATTTTTTCTAATGGGGCGTGTCACTGTCCTTTTTTCAGTATGTATTTATTTCTATACCAATAGGATATGTATGAAATTTCATCTTTATACTTGTCATAGTTTATGAAACAAAAAATGTTCGTGGCAATTGCACTTCCAATTTTTTATTGAAATAGATTATTCCGATTTTTTTGACAACTTACTTTATTATAAAATATAATATGATTTGGTTTCAAACAATTTTCTCTAATCGGCGTGTCGAAGGCGGCTATAATGTCGATGATAAGATGGTGTTTAACACTTAACTTCAAAATATCCGCATTTCTGGTTCAACAACTATAATTGCAGGATATTTTGGCTTGGGCATTAAATGTGCCAAATAATGTTTTCCGAATATTACACGAGGCACGACCAGAATATTGTTCACATTATTTCTGTAAAAACGTATCTTTATTAAAAGCTTACATTTGTCTCAAAGCTTTACAATTCAACTCTTCAATTTATGCATATTTGAAGGTGTGTGTATATGTGGACCTGCATTTAATGTGTCTTTAATTTACATAAAATTCCATCCTGGAATGTAAAAGGAAAATTGTAAAATTATTGTTCAAAGACTACTCGGAAGATATTAAGGCTCCATGATTTAATTGTAAAGAAACCAAAAATAAAATACAGTGTACTATCTCATAAGCGGACACCTAAAGGACTGAGAATTTTGTCCTCTTAAGAGGTGTCCTCTTATGAGAGAAGTACACAGGAGGATTGAAGTGGATTGATACTGAAAAAAGTGTCCGTTTATTAGAGGTGTCCGCTTAAGAGAGGTGTCCGCAAGGAGACAGTACACTGTAGTAGCTTTCATAAGGATATGGTAGAGTCAGATTTTGAAATATCACGTATGTTTTGGTACAACCAATTTGAGAACATGTTAATATATCATCCTTTAAAGCTGTTGTAGTCCTAAGGGGTTCACAACGGATGGCGTATATCATCTCTGCTCATCTCTAGAAATTTGTTTTAATTTGTTAATTTAATACGTAATTATAAAATATTATTTTTGATACTCTACAGATTTGCCATTTTTAAAAAAATATACAAGTTACTTTTATGTCATAAACATGGAAAATCCTTTCAGTTAACACTCTTTTGTTGAGGAAAAAATTCTGAAAATTGTAAAAGGACATTTTGAGTTTTTATTGTCCTTGAACCACAATGGGATTATTATTCAATACATGATCGCAACGAGGAGGTCCTGGATTTTCAGTCGACACCAACAATATTTCAATATGAAATCGCTTTCCAAAATTATTCCATCTTGAAGGAAGCTATCTCTGCACAAAAATGTCTCCGATTTTGGAGAGCTATAAAACGCAAACCAGCAGATGCGCATGGCCTAAATTTCATCCAAATCGAAGAGGTTGAAAATTAATACGAGTTCAACATTTTTTTGAAATTTCAATCCCATTTCACACTTTCGATATTCCCCTGGCACGCAAACAATTTGCATTATGTTTGTGCGTTTTCTCTTATTGAATATATGCAATTAAGTGTTGAAATTCATTAATTATTTTTTTTAACACATTTGCGTGTGCATGAGTTCATACAAACATTATTGAGATTTTCCGCACGCAATCTTTAATTATTCAATTAGAGATACATTCTATGAAACCTTTGCAAAACGTCCGCACTCAAGTGTGAAAATCCTAAATGCCAATTAATAAATGGCAGCACAATGATATTGAATTCGCTTTAGAGATTTGAATTGATTTGGAATTATCATTGTAGTAATTGCATTTAGTTATCAACAAAGTGTTCAAGTGAATCGGAAAGTTGGCCGAATGAATAATGTTATAATTAATGGAATGTTGGTTGACTTTTTTCAGCATTCAATACAAGTTAGCACCTGATACATTTCATATAAAATAACAACAAGTAGACCCAACAGGTGTTTAATGCTGACGCTATGTCTACGGCTAAATGGGTGTATTGCATCCGTTCCCATCAAATGGGCTGAATCGACAACAACGGATTTCTGGAAAAACATCTGGTTATAATTTCGTGTACATAGTCTGTAAGTTAATTATTAGTTGGTTTAAAAGACCGAGTTAGCTTCAAACAAAAAAAGTAAGTTCTTTATTTCAACCAACAGGGAAAATTACAAAGTTATAACAGTTATATTAGACAAAGACCCATCATAGCTAACAATTATACCGCATTAAAACCAAGTCTGAGGTTTTGGTATGTTAAAAAGCTGCGTAAAAAAACGTCCTAACTTATAATTTACAGACATCAGATATCTCGTAAAATTTTCTATTCGAAAGACATAGAAAATGTTTTCGGTTGAAATTCCAAAAAAATCCGCAACACACTATTTATTATTGAAGAATATCCGATTCATGCCACCTGTGCCACAAATATACTTTACCCCATATGTTTTAAAAGAATGCCTGATCAATGGTGGAATACGAAAAAAAAATGTACATCTGTCAAAGGAGTCATTAAAAGAAACTCGAACTGGAAAACCCTGTATTATTGAATTATTTAACATCAGTCGATGTTTCGACACATTTTATATAAAGATTTTTGTAATTTATTTGTTAGAATTAGTTTTCCTTGTGATGATTTTCGAAGAACGGCGAAATGTTAGCAAAAAGAAAAAAAAAATGAATATATTGAGCCAAAACAGACAGTGATTTACAAAAGCCCAAGAAATATCTTACAGAATTAATTTTAAAGCTGTTACTATTATGAATCTTAAAATCCTTTTTTAGAACAGCCTCAATATCAAAAAAGTTAACCTTGTAAGATTATACATAATTCCTCATATGTACATATACATTTATTATTTATTATTATTTTTTTTTTATTCTCAACCACATTCTGGCCCAAATATTGTTGGGTTCAGTTTACTCTTTCATATGCAAAGAGTTTCTTTATTTACTTTAAGTAAAGACTCGCTGTATCGTATAATCTTATTTACTTTACTTACAACTTTGATTTCTGTTTTTTTGTTTCTGGTTCTGGTTAAGGTCTTCGTGGCGTTTAACTTTACAGATTCAGTATAATTTAGTATGTAGTGTGAAAGTTAGTTCGTGTATGTGTACATAATATGCATACATTCTCGTAGTCCTATGGACATGTATGTACCCAGCGGTAAAAAGAAAGACTACGCAAGGCCTTCTGTGAGGCCTCCTGCTAAAAACATTGAAATATATGTACGTATTGACATTCAAGACACACAGATAAGAGGAATGACTTGCATCAAGCAAGCAAAGCGGAGAAAAACAACACATATTTATATTAATTACACGAAACTCGAAGACAAATCTCACTGATGCCATAGACCTTCAGGCATGAAGTTCGCTTTCTATCTGTGCTACGTAAACGAAGAAAGCTTTGAGGCCAAAAAATAATAAGACATTTTCTATCTGTTTGGAACTTACAAACCAAACTCACCTTGAGAGTTAGGCGGTAAGTTGGTCAGCAGTTGGTCAGACTAGGACCAAAGTCCTGTATGTCATGAGGAGACACCATTCACCCTGCTGGGAATGACAACTAGCAATCACCAACATAGCCATGTTTTAACATGATTCGAATATGTATACCAACATAAGAACTCTAGCCAAGCCATGATATTAAAATTGATAGGTTGATAATATCAAAACATTTAGGGGAAGCATCTTTGGATCTCCTATCGTTAAATTCAGAGTCAAAGAAGTGGACCAAACGAGGTTGATAGATTACACCGCATCTTGTAATAAGCTGCCGAAGCAGAAATTGATAAGTGAAAGCGACAAGAAAGGATACGACGAGGAGTGTGAAGATTCCACAGAAGTTGAGAACGTTGCATACAGGGCGACACTCGCGCCTCTTTCGGGGCGAACTGTATTGGAACGATACCAAAAGTTGAGGAGAGATGAAATTTGTTCCCTCCGAAGAAAGAAAACAGAGATGGAAATGTTTTATTCAGTTCTATGGAAAAAGAAATGAGTAAAAGAATTAATCTAAAAACTCGTCTACTGGCTAACTTCGTATAGCTATGAAAATGGGAACCTGGAATACGTCAGATGCATCGACTGAACTGAGCATTTGGAAGCAACATTTCTCCAGCTTGTTAGCGGCTGACGAATACTGAGATGAAAACATTCCACAACCAATTATAGATGATGGTGTTGAATGTCCATCTCCTTACCCAGAGTAGGTCAAAGCACTCCACCATTCCCCCATTCTTCTGGTACGCATCTATCCCCTATTCTTGTCGTGCAGTTTGCAGCCACGTGTGTTTCTGGGAGGCGATCAATCTGACACCTTCTAGGTTTTCCAATATTCTCTGATGCTGTGTTTGAGATTCATCCTCAATCCACTCATTCAAGAGAGAGCGCTCGTCGGCGCCATCCTCATTGCGGCGCCATCCTACGCATCAAATTCTTTGAATCGCTTGTAGTTTCGTCACGTTACAGCTTAAGTAGATAAGCAAGTAATATTGTTGTAAACAGTTCCAAATTTCGGTACCTAAACATCCACAAGGCTACTTAAAGGAATGATCATGGAATTATTATGATCATAAAATTAAGTATAAGGAAGTCACTGTACCAACATACATTCATATTATTACTTTTTATACGCAACAGATTAAGTATAACGAAAGAGACACATAATAATATAGTATCGTGTGAATTTTAAAGGCTGATGAGAATTCGACAAGCCGACGCCACCTTTTACTTAGCCCATATGATGAAACCGACTTCCTGTTCTAAACAGGTATTTTATAAGAAGGAAAACAAGACTGTGTAAATAAAGGGTGTTTTTTATTGGGGTATAGAACTTTAAGTTGGCATCACTTTTTTAACTGGCGGCCATTTTGTCAGCTGTCAAGTGATTAATATTTAGTTTGGTTTGCCATTTCATCATGAACAGGTTGACAAAAGAACAACGCTTGCAAATCGTGCAAATTTATTTCGAAAGTAATGGTTCAGTTCGCGAAGTTCACCGCAAGTTCCGTCCATTTTATGCCATTACATCCACAAAAACTGACTGTTTGGTGTGCTCTATGGGCTGGTGGAGTCATTGGGCCATACTTCTTCCGAAATAATGCTGGAGAGTCAGTTACCGTTAATGGAGACCGGTATAGAGCCATGATAACCGACTATTTTGTTCCCGAATTGGATGGCATGAATGTGGATGAGTTGTGGTTCCAACAAGTGGTTGAAAATTGGACCTGTAGAATTGGCTTTATTCGAGCCAGCCGCGGCGGCCACATGCCCGAAATCATATTTAAACATTAATGGCATAAAATTATCCTTCCAATAAAGCCAAATTGATGGACATTAAAACGATTTTCTTGTGTTTTATTTCAATTCGAAGTTCTATACCTCAATAAAAAACACCCTTTATTAATTAGAAGTTCTTCCAATAGGCCTTCTGTAAATAATAAGGCTTTCATTGTGAAGGCACTTCAGAATTTCTGCAGCTTCCCTTCAAATATATAGAATACCTTTTCTTGGATTTCCTTAAAGTATGTATTTTAGATCTAAAAAGAAGGCCTTGCAAATGTTACCGCTGTTTATGGAAGCCCTTTTACTACAAAACACTACAAAGTTATTCAGTCTGCCGTTCGTTTGCAATCGTATGCACAAAACGCTGCTTAAACCACAGGAAAACTTAAGTTTTTCAAAATTGTTGTATTCCACCGAAAACGGATTGAAAACAACGACAAAAACAATGCAAACTGGTGTGTGTTTATTTTTAGTTTTTTTTTCTCTTCGTTGGCATGAAATGGCAAAATTCAACACGAAGTGGAAAAAAGCATATCCTGTGGCAAGGAGTCTTACAAGTGTACGACTGCACACAGTAACACAGGACTTCTGAGTATTCCGTGTAGAGTGGAGAAATAGACTCTAACATGTACATTCATTTCTACAAGCATTGCAGAAAAATATATTTACATGCACGCATACATATATATTTTAAACTGTTTGCTTCAGCATTGTTTCAACATGTGCGGCTTTCTGCGAAATCATGCACACAAATGAAAAACATTACAATCGAACCGACGTGTAGATACCCTAAAATAAACGACAAGGAATTCCCCCAAATGTTGCCGATCCATTCAGGCCTTATAAGGACCCTCGTAAGCACCCAGGAGTACATATATATTCCGATGATGGAAAATCTGTATTTAATTCTGGCCAAACAATGTAACAGAGAAGCTCGATTTTAAATACATTAATTTCATTAAAACATGCTTTTTTTTAATTTGAAAAAGTTAACCTCGGAAAGAGATGTAGTCTGGGGTCCTAATGAGGGGAAAAATAAAGAAAAAAATTTTAAAAAATATTTAGGGGTCGCGCCACTCCCTCGAAATTTGGAAATTATCGCTATTTTGGCGTTGATTTTAGAAAAATCCTAAAAATTAACGACTTAACTTATTCGAAATTTAATTTCATTGTTCAGTCAATTTTCTGAAGAAGGGACGATTTGACTTATTTTACTTTTTGAACAATGAGAAATTTTTTTTTAAATTTGTTCATGCCCTTATTTCGTTGTTTACGCTATTGCAAACATTTATTGACATAAAACTTTTTAGGATTTTTCTAAAATCAACGCCAAAAGAGCGATAATTTCCAAATTTCGAGGGAGCGGCGCGACCCTTAAAATTTTTTTAAAATTTTTTTCTTTATTTTTCCCCTCATTAGGACCCCAGACTACATCTCTTTCCGAGGTTAACTTTTTTTTTTGAATTTCACTCCACCCTATTGTGTAAAGTCGATTTAGGCTCTTGGCTGGAATTTATTCGAACCAGCCGCAGCCACTTGCCCAAAATCATTTTTAAAACATTATGGGAAACCCTTATCTTTTTAAAAAATAATTATGAAACCACACATCTAAAAAAACCCTTTACGATGCAGAATACATATGTGTTCCACAACAACTCCACATGGTTGATTCTTGCTATGTTAGCATCGAGTCTGGTGCACCATTGCACAGGTGTCCCTAGCATGATCCTGCCAGCATTGCCGTTTTAAAAACAGGCCTACTTAAATTCAACCGGTACAAATTCCAAGTATACTTGTTGGGCAAGGCTATCTAATTGATTCATGAAAAATTCACACACATAACGAATAATTCCATAACTGAAGAATGGATGAATTCCCAAAAGTGCCAACAAGAAATTTCCTCCCTAAATTCTGAAAAATCCCTCAAATAATTTATAAAAAAATTACACAATGAAAAAAGTTCAAGCTACGACGACGGCAAAGGCCAGACCGGTTGCGGCAAAACTCTTGAAACAAGAGGCAGAGAACCACAACATTTTTCCCAAATTTGTCGATATTAAATTTCTCACACAAACAAATTTAGACCCAATAAATAATTCATAAAGTTTAAAAAAAAATAGATTAAAGTACATTCTGATAGAAATTAAAAAAAATATTTGAAATTCTGCGGTACTCAAGCCTTTTTGTAATACAAACGAGAGTAGTGGTGCATTCGCAATGTACTGTTCTGCATAAACACTTTAGATTTCAAAGGTTTGCAATATTACTTCAATCTAGTTGCTCCAGTCAATATTTCTGTAAATTTCAATTTATGTACTCGTTTTTCCGTTGTCATTCAAACCGCCCTATTTTAGTGTTTGTTCTACTATTTTTGAATTCATTATGAATTCATTTTATAAAACCAAGGCTTTAGGATTTCATATTTCTGGATGAAATCCTACATATATTTGTATTTTCATATCTTATTAATGTATATATATCGAAAATATATCTAATTTTACGGCATATTTGAATCCTTCCGGTCGATAGTAATTAACAGCTCGACGATATTTCATATCGGAGATACATACCATTCTTTAAATATCTGTATTGCACGTAAATTATCTTTGGTATTAAAAAATAATTTTAGATAAATGATCGGATGTTTATTTCATTATAAGTTAAAAGGTATGCCGTTAATATTGAAAGTAAACGTTGTCCAGATCAATATCATCCAACGCCGATCATCTCTCGATAGCGCAATCCGTTCACCGTAACTGTTGATCCAACCTCATTTTCGAAAATGTAACGTCCAATAACCCCGCCGGACAATAAACCGCACCAAACAGTCACACTTTGAGGATGGAAAGGGCTTCTCAACAATAACTCTTGGGGTTTCTCCGAGGAGAAAATGGGCCTCATCAGTCAAGATGATTTTTCGATGGAATTCCGGATAATTTTCAAGCATTTCAAGGACCCAATCAGTAAAGACACGACGTTGTTGATGATCGGGATGCTTGAGTTCTTGTCTTAATTGAACTTTATAAGCCTTAAGACCCAAGTCTTTATGCAAAATACGGTGTAATGACGTTTGTGGAATGCACAATTCCAAAGAACGACGAGGAATGGACAAGCCTGGGTTTTCTTCAACACTTTGGGCTACAGCAGCCGTATTCTCAGTTGTTCTTGAGCGACGTGCACGGGTTTTATTCTTCACATCACTAACTTGTCCCAACAGCTCGAATTTTCGACCAATTTCTGTATTGCGGTCCGACAAGGTGCTTGGCGACGACCCAAAAATGCTTTAGTTTTACGAACTCTGACTGCAAGATTTTCACCATTTTTGTAGTGAATTTTAATAATTTCAATGTGTTGTTGAAGCGTGTATCGTTCCATTTTTAGTAATGGCGTTGTTTCTACTTGTCAAATGTCAAAGAATAAAAGCTTCAAAAGTGACAGCTATCGAAATAGCAGGTGATTCAGAATAACACCACTTGTTGAAAACCCTTTGTATTAGAAGGCTATATGGAATAGTTCCGGACAGTTCATGTAAATTTCTGTTTTCGACTTCGATAACCTATTAACTTTTCCAGGAGACCGTTTCTACAAACCACAATGTTAGCATTCTACACTGATTTCAAATTAGCACAGCCTTAGATTGGCGTATACATATTAATAGAAGCCTTACTTTTTCCCCGTTGGGTTATTTTTTTTTTATATTAAATTTTTATTATATCGTCATATTCATTGACACATCCGGAATACCGACGCTCAGTGTCGAAGGCTACGCAATTAACATAAACAAACCAATTTTTTTTTTTGTAAAACAACAGCAACCGGCAATAACATTATCCAACTTCAAGCAAATGGCACAGCTTTATTTTGCAACAACGAAAACGACCACAAATGGAAATTGCGTTAAATTTCAAGCAATTGCGTAAATTATTTAAAATAATATTCATACTATCGTAGCTACAGATGAGCGTAGTCGTAAAACTGAAATGCAGTTTGACAAACTAATTACAAACACTTTTTTCCCCCAAATCCTTTAATTTGTATTCTCTTATAATTGCATTTTTCTATTTTCATTGAAAAGTAATCAATGCCATTTCCAATTTTGCACGTTGTCCATGATTTCTCATTTCAAAACTTTTACTTTCCACAGCAAATCATCACAAATTGTTTGATTTCCGTTTTAGTTTGAAATTTCCTCTATCCGTTTGATTTTTGTTCATGGAATTTGTGTAGGTGTGTGTGTGTGGGTATACGTTTATTCTGCCACCATTCACAAACACACTCCTTAGAATACTTTGTCACGTTTCCTTTTATGTCCGTTCAACAATTGGTCATCATTGTTAAGGTCTCGATGAAAGTTGAATATGAAATTTTCTGGTTTTGATTTTCAATAGTTTTGCAAAATTAAGTTCAAAAATAATTGTTGCTAAAGTGAATGAAATTCAAATTAGCGGAAATGGACAGGGAAAGTTTTTCACAAGAAATTCCAAACAATTGTGATTTACATCTACCGGTTGATGGATTGCCAATGCAATACACAATTAATGCAGAAGTTTTATGCACAAAGGAAAATATTTTCTTAGGATGGGGAAAGTAATAAATTAATAAAGTATGTTTCAGTCGATTATGTGATACCTCAAACGGTTCGCAGTTGTAAAAAAGATCATCAACATGGGTAAAAATTTATCAAATAATTTATTAAATGTCGTTTTTTTTTTACTTTTTTGACTCTCTCTGAATTGCATAAAATCGGGAGTAAATCTTGAGGTACATTCATGTGTGTTTCGATTTGGATTTTTGGCTCGTGTTGTTTTCGAATTACAACCACTCGAAATTTAAAAAAAAGTGATTAAAATGTACACTTATTAAAGAAGTGTAGTAGGTCAGTAATAAAAATGGGTCAGTCCTTATTATCTCAATTATAATGCAATACGAGAGTGGTAAGCATAATTTGGTCGTATTCGCATTCTCGATTTTTGAAAAAGCACCAGTTCCGTCTCGCTTTATCCTTCCGCATAGGCGAGGAGTATGTGAACTTTGGAATTCACTATGACTGTTAGATATTTACATTTGTTATTTTCACCACTGGGTGGGGCAGAGGATACACTTACCTGATGAGAGAACACTTGCAAACCGCAATCACTGGTGAAGGACTATGGGGAACTTCAGTAATCCGCATGCTGAACAAAATTGTTCGCCGTAGAGAAAGATAAAGCCTGAGCCTTTAACTGGGAGAGAACGGCCATCGAAAGGACAGACTGTAATTATCCGACAAAATAAATACTCACCTATTTCCCTTAACATTCCATACAGGACCTGCGGGGAACTTCTCTGGAGTACGTAAACCGTACACGATATACTTTGTATTCCCTCTGACTAAGTCTTCCTGCTGAAAGTCGTCTCCGAACGACTAACGTCGTAAAATTGCCATCATTTATACAAGTTTTTGATACCGAGTTCACAAAAACCAAATTTGTCTGTCACTGAGAAGACCGAAAAAAATTAGATGGAATCGCTTAGAATCGTTCGTCGCTCTACTACTGAGCGAGATAAAAGCAAGCAAAGAGTCCGCAAAAAAGGCCTATGTTTTTGTTGTTGCGTTTGCCTTATGTATTTCGTTACAGGCAAGATATTAAAGAGGATAGGGTGATAATTTGTGTGCATATGCATATTTAATATTTACCTATCCACACTATGTCGCATTTTCGACTTTTCCATAAAGTTCAACAGGCGGTTTTTAGACTTTTCAACTTCTTGGGATTTACAAGTCAAATTTGCGGCTATTTATTTGAAAATAAAAACAAAATAATTTATGGACAAAATACAATACAATTTTTAGTTTAATACTTATAAAAAAATGAGATCAATTAAATACCCTTGCAAAACAAAATGAGATCTCAAATCGGTCGAAGGAACCAGCTTATTTTCTACATCTAGTTTCATAAAAGTATAGATTTTTGTATCCGTAAAATGATGTAATGAAATATCTGAAATTATTTAGACAACAAAAAATCGCTAATCGGCCTTTAATCGGGATTCGGCGATATGACCCAAAGTCAAAGCCAATGTTGGCGGCGTAGTATTTGCAAAATATCCGATTTGTTTTAGAGCTGGGCATTGTGATGAAATTGGCGATGACCCACATTTTAACAAGCAAGACGATTGTCGAAGAATCGGCAATATTCAGGACTGAGTACAATTAGTGTGTATTAACATATTTATGTTAATGTGTATTTATTATAAATTTTGCCATATTTTTCGCTAGTTGGCCATTTAAAATATTAAATTTTAATTGGCTATAACAAAAACACGACTATCTCGGCAGTACCTCATCCGATGAACCCAATTTTTCTGTATATAACGCTCACCGTTGACGGTGTCTCCTTGCTCATTTTCGTAGAAAAATGGGCCAATGATGCCGCCAGCCCAAAATCCTGCCAAACAGTGACTCGTTGTGGATGAATTGGCTTCTCAATAGTCACGTGAAGTCCATATGAGGCAATTTTTGCTTATTGACATAACCATCGGGGTGGAAATGAGTTTCATCAAAAAACACGATATTTCGGTAAATTTTTGTATCTCCTTCCTATGCCAGTCGTGGTCGTCATATGAATGATAATAATGTTCCATTATAAAATTACAAAGTTCAACCTTTCCAATAAAACCAAAAAATTCAAATTTTAAATGGCCCACATTGTACATTTATTCCAAAAATGAGTTTTTCACGGATTGGAGATTAGGAACCATCTAATACTCAGACGATACTTCACTCAGCGTTTTTTGTCGCCCATTTATTTATTGATTGGTTTACGTTTGAATTAATTTAACTGTTAGTATCCCATTCTTTAGCTGCGGTTTTAGAAAAGATAATACTGCACAACAAAAAAATTTCATTGTACAACCCCTGTACAATTTTGATGTCTATGTCCCCTGAATACGAAAAATGGGTGTTTAGGCTTTTTTTTCTAAATTGTATTTCTAAATTTTTTGTCAGTTCATGCGTGACATCTGCCCATTTTAAGTTTGTCTTGCCATTTCATCATGACAAGACTTGAAAAAGAGAACGCTTGCAAAACATTTAGTTTTATTATAGCAATGGACTCTGACCCGCTCTGTCTGGTGTGGTGTATGGACCGGCGGCATCGTCGTACAGTACTTCTTTAAAGACGATGTACTCAATGTAGTAAGATCTGCCCACTGGATAGTCTTTGATAACTATTCTCCTGTTTTTGATTCGCCAGTTGCGATTTGGGGAAAAAATTACTTTTTCAGCCGATGGACACAGATTATATTACCGCCAAGACGGGTTCCGTGTATGTCGACCTCGTTAACTAAACGATTTAAACAATTGAACCGAATGCAGGGGATGTTTGTTTATATTAAAGCTTTGAATAGAAAACTTTGGAAGTAAGCAGGAAACCTGTGGCAAGAAAATATGATAGAAAATAATTTGTTGGTCTGTTGATTTCAATAAAAGTCACATATCATAGCAGTTCATTGTGTCGGCTATGATTTTATTAAAATCTTCTCATTTCACTTTCACTCCTAATCAATCACAACACCAACTGTTCATCAGTCACTCAGCTGCTGACAGAGAATTATCATCATCAACAACAATACCAATCAGACAGGCATACATTCGTTTTTGCCTCAACTGTGATTCATCATTTGTGGGCGGTGGAAATGGATGTTGTAGTGGGGACAGACGTTGTAGGCTCATATATTGCTTGGCAACAGTATCATTGATATCACTGCCGTCATCGCCATTCCGCTCGTTTCTTATCATCGTGTAATTTTTCTTGAGGCCTCATTCAATGAAACGGAAGTGAGTTTTGTGTTGTTCTCTGTCTAATTTTACATATAATCAGATGTCTGTGTAACATGTTGATGGTAAATATCTCAAATGCTTAAGGATTAAAAATACCACAATTTGTTTATACCCATACCGAATTTTAATGAGAAAAGCAAAGAATTTATATGTGTACAACAATATTTAAACTCTTCCTACTAACGATTTTCATATTAAATGTCGACATGAGGTCAAATTAAAAACATGTTTGCCAGTAATATCTTTATGAAATACAAAATTTGGGTAAGATCGCATAGAGCGTAGTATTTATATCGTTGTTCTATGGATATTTCAAAGGCCGTCTTATTCCTGAGGCTATAACTTTCAGCAAGGATACGCGGATACCCAGAGACTCGTCCATTCATTATCAAATGGCCGGTTGATTGGACGATAGTTCGTTCTTGAGCCGAGCTGTTCGTATACTGGAATATTGCCAGCTGCGAGACTCCCAAAGTTAAGATAAATGTAAACAAAAACTACTTCCTCTTTCCTTTATCCAATATCCCTATAGGTAACACAGAGCATTGCACTTATAGGTGGAATCCCCGGCATTCACTCTCAGAACGTAGAAATCTGCATAGAAAGCAATTTAAAGAATTTATGAAAATTTTAATAAATCACTGACTCGCCCCTTAAATTAAAATGTTGCATTTTTTACTTGGGTGATAAACATACAAATTTGGAAATAAACAGTTTTTTTTTTGTTCAGTTTGTGTTGGGGACTAACTTATGCAAATGTTTGTTGTCCATTTGTAAAATTCGGAAAGCGCCAGCCATAACCACGCTCTGCCCCCAACTTGACAAATGGAATTTATTTGACTGCGGGGCTGCATGTGCATTGTGCAACCATAAGTTCCATTTGGTTTCTATTTTTTTTTTTTGTTTGCTGGTCCATAAAACAAATGCTCTAAAGTGCTGCGGGCTTCGTTATGTGTATCCCCTGGTCGGTAGGAGAGTGCAATTTTCGCTGAAAGCCATGCACTTGTAACTATTTTTGTAGGGGGACAGTGTCGCAGTACAGCGGAAACAAAAAGCGATAAATTCCAAACAATCATCAGTGGAACAGTCTCATAGTATCGCTATGAAAATTATCACCTTCATTACAACTGCACTCGCTATTTCTTTTTACTGTGTTAGTTTTTAGTGGGTCAAGTAGTGGCAGTTTTTGAAATGCTTGAGGGGACCAGCGAATATCTAAAAGTGTTTTGTGGTTTAAGAACAAAATACGTTGCATTTTATACGTGGAGTATTCCTTTATAAAAATATAAGTGCAAATTACTTGCATTTACATTTCTATTTCTATAGGTTATAAAGGCTTTGATTGTGTTTTTAAAGTCTATACCATTGTGTGGAACAGGCTTTTATAAATTAGGATTTAGATCGCTGGTCATGGCCCGGAATCATGAGCTGAGCTGATTTATTGATGTTTGTCCGTCCATGTAACGTTTATAATCAATTGTTATCTCATCTTAACAAGATATATGGTCGTTTATGAATATCGGTTCAGATTCCAATATACAGTAGATAACGGATATAACAAAGTAAACAAATGCCACAAATTTCATTCTTATATACATACGTACTAAGAATATAAAAATGTGCTCCGTAATATCATTAGGAATATGTTTTACAATGAAGCCAACATCGACAATTGACTTTTCAGCCTTCAAAAAGGAAATACACCGTGTTTTCTTTGAAAATCTAAAAGAAATGGCACCGATTGTATGGCGGCGCCATCTAGCTTGAGCTTAAGTTAGAAATAAATATCAAAAATTAATTCCTCAACCCAAGAACAGGACGATCCCAGGGTAATATAAAGCATAATTTTTATCAATTTTTTAATGATCTTTTCTTGTTAGGCTGCTTTCCAAAATCACCAACTTCAAATGTGTGTTTGTTTAATAGAAAGCGAAGTCACTGAGTTTTTGCAGAACTTTCTTATATGCAATGTTTTTCTTATATCCGTTACCTACTGTAACTAGATTATGCAATTGCACATTATGATTAGGATCTTCCTGAGCTAGCAGCTGCATAGTTCACAAAATATTTGAATTTCCACACGATACACATCCCCAACAGAAATTCGAAGTCTGCTGACAATAGCTATCCAATATCAATGTAAAATCGGCCGATGTATACTGAAAACAGGTTTCCAGTTACCAAATAAATATAGGAATGGTTAACTGCGATTTTTACATTTTACTGGTGCCTAACGTTTTTCAGAATTTATATTTTTTGCCGTTTTTCTATTGCGATTGGTAATAAAAGTGAAATTGTGACTATTAACCGAAAAGATACAATTAATCGGTTATTTTTTTTTTATAGCACATTGTCTTTCGTTGAAAATCCAGCATTAGAAAATCACAGAAAGAAGGACAAAATTAATGCAAAATAGAGATAATTTAAATTTTGGTCGCGGGAAGAAATATGTGCAGAACTCAGTTTACTTGGTATTTTTTTTTCGTTAAAATAACGAACAGAAATTCTGTTTCGTCTGTTTGGGTTAATAACACAAAAGTCTCAGTTAAATTCTAATTGAGAATTTGTTCTTATGTATTTTTGTGTGTATTGTCTAATTGGATTCGTTGGAGTCATAGAAACACAATTCAGTTTCGTTTCGGCTACAGACATTTCTGTTCGTCTCAGACGTATACGTTTTATAAAAACAGGCTGTTAGGATCTATAAAGTTCAGTTAACACAAGAACTCAAGTCGGCCGATAATCAACAACGTCGTTTCTTTGCTGATTGGGTCCTCGAAATTCATGAAAATGATCCGGAATTTCATCGAAAAATCATCTTGACTGATAAGGCCCATTTCCTACTCGGAGAAACCCCAAGAGTTATTGTTGAGAAGCCTCTCAATCCTCAACGTGTGACTGTTTGGTGTGGTTTATGGTCCGGCGAGGTCATTTGAGCTTAATTTTTCGAAAATGAGGTTGGATCAACAGTTACGGTGAATGGATTGCGCTATCGAGAGATGATTAATGATTTTTTATGGTCGGTGTTGGATGATATTGATCTGGACAAAGTATACTTTCAACAAGACGGCCCTACGTGCCACACAAGGGACAAGTTTCACGACCGTGTTACCACTCGAAGAGGTGATCACAATTGGCCACCGAGATCTTGTGATTTAAAACCTTGCTACTTCTTCCTTTGGGGTCATGTGAAAGATATGTTCTATGCCAACAGCCCAACGTCCTCAAAGACCTCAAAAATGGAGTTCATGGGGCTATCGAGGACATAGGACAGCCACTTTGCGATTTAGTTATGGAAAATTTCATGAAAAGCATATGGTCCGGTAATCGTGGTCGTCATTTGGCTAATGTTGCTTTTCATTATTGCCTTCCTGTTTATTATGAAATAAACATCCGATCAGGCATTTTTTCAAATGTACAAAGTCATGCATCTTGTGATTCTAAACATCAAATATTTACACATCCTGCAGATGAACTAATAATGGTCCTCAATGCTCCAGTCGTAGAGTTTAAATGCAATGCTATTGCCACCTGGGAAGAAATGAAATCTGTCTACCCTGGGATTTACTGGGTATTACCGGGTATTACAAGGTCATCCCCGACGACTATAATGCTTTGCTATTTGTTATTTCATTATCGATATTTCTCATTGCTGGGCCATTTTTCAATACAGCCAATAATAGATAATATTTACTTTAAACACTTTGCATGTTTGGAATTTTGAATAGCTTTAATACAGATACCAATGGCTAAATAGACATTGCGAACAGGCAGTTGTATAGATAATATTTCATTTATCATAAATACGCCACAACGGCAAACATGTCTTATCAATGGCAACATTAAAAAATTACCAAACATTATTTACCCGGGCGACCCTTTTCATGTCCTTGCAAACTCAAAGCCACCTTCTCCCGCAACAGATACTTGACAATCCTCATGACAATCTCCACTGACATGGCAAGTGCGTGGAAAGTACTTCAAACCAACACGAGACCATAAATTGTACACAACCATGGGGTGTAAGGTATGGGCTGGCGTTAAAGGAAGCTCTTAATCTGTTGGGGAACATTCGTTTAACTGTTCTTATCAATGATTAAGTGAATGTACGAATGTATTTTGGAATGAATTTAGTTTGGCCAATATATATGGGAATTTTTATGAGAATATTTAGTAAGTCATTCCGTTTGTAACTCCATGAAGAAATAACTTTAGAGGGACAATTTATATATCCACATTAAATTCCTTTGTCTATGGAAAGATATCGGAAATTCTCTTATTTCCATCAACAGACCTTTAGGGAACAACAGTGGAAGATCTCTCAAATTATTGAACAGTTTAAGTTATAATTTGTATACATAATTTGTGGAAATGATTTCACACCAGAAATCCACCATGACTTACACTGTTGTAAAATCTGGGGGAGTTGAAAATGTCAAGTCTCACCTCGCCCAATGTGCATAGTATCTGTGTATGTGAGCCGGTTCTCCAGATTGAAACTTTTTTACTATGTTCCATAATCCAACTGACATTGCTTGTTGACATTTAGCAACAATTGTGACACAATGGCTCGAATGAAGCAAAAATGACTTAAATCAGGCTATTATCAGTTGGAAAAGCGCTGGAGGTTATACACGTTATTCGATTCTTCGAACATTAAAGCCGATAACAAGAAAAACGTGACTACAAGAATCACATTGCATGGAAAATTAAGAAATCTCGAAAAAACACAACCAACACGAAAAACAAAATGTGTAATTTCATTGAATAATGATTGTTATAAATAACAGTATTGTGCTGAAAATGAAAAATTTGTGAAAAAAAAACTAATGTTATCTTTAGATGGATATCTAAGTATGTCGATTGTATTGTGTGAGTTGAAAATTTTGTGGCGAGTTTGTTGGATGGCTGGACAATCTGGCAGTAGGTGGGCTATTGATACATTACAGTTGTTGCAAAAATCTCATATGAGATGAGGCTCCTTGGTCAAATGGTGTTCATGAGTGAGTCGGAGTGTGTAAGGCGTAATCGCTCAAAACATTTATTTTGATGACATGTAGTTGTTAGGGGTAGTTCCAATGGAATTTTATTGGGATTAATATTTTTGTATGGATGGTTGTAAGACCTCCATTTATTTTCTACTTCCAGGTTAGCGTGTGTTAGTGCCAATTTAATAGTATTATGCTTAGAGGATATAATGAAGAGGAATGTTGGATAGCGATATAAAACTTTTTTGGTTACCATGTGAGCTATCTCATTCCCCGGGATCCCCACATGACTTCGAACCCACATGAGTTTGGTTTTGTTTTTCATGTTGATTAACATTTGCTGAATTAAAGTTATGGTTTCGTTTTTATTTCCACTGTTCGAACATGCTACAAAAACGGAATAGCTGGCGGAGCAAATGAGGTGTTTAGTGCGGCTATTATTACATACTTCCAACGACTTCAGTATTGCTTGGGCTTCGGCTTCAAATATAGATGCAGTCTCCACAAGAAGGACTGTGGATTGAATTGTGTCGTTTTCGGATGCAACAGGTTTTTAATAGCATTTGTAATAATTGTAGGGTCTGTTTATTATTATTTTTTACTAAAACTATAATACTGCCCATCTAACTATAATTGTAATGGCTGTAGTGTTGCAATTTTGGCACTGATATCACTTAACTTCTTTCTTAATGGCATCATGAGTTTCTTTTTTTTTCAAATATCCATTGTTTGCGTTGTACTAGCCAAAATCTTTTTCAATCGCAATGCTACAAATGATACCGTGAACATATCTGAGTCCGAAATATTTCCACATACACCTTGTTTGTAATGTTTTTGTACCGAAGAATCATCACATCCCCATTTATAAAAAATAATTAACTTTGTGTTTCCACATTTCATTAACTCATTTCCTGTTATTGATTGTAGCAAGCGTTCGGCTGTGTGATCAAGTAGAGATTATAGTTGTACCTCTGCCGAAATTGATGTGATTGTAATAGTGTGATTTTAACGTAACTAAGAAGATCTTTCTGGTTTCTGTTTCTAGAATATTTTCGACCAGTTCTTTATAACTGAAGCTCTCCATATTGTTCTGAATATTTTTTATTGCGACTGTTATATTTTATCACTTGCGAATATACGTCCGTACACTTAAAGGATTAACTTATTGTGAACATTTAATGACTTATTTTTTTGCTTATCAAAACAAAGTCAGAAAACCCTTTCCCAGGTATTATATTTAATTATTTCATTATAGGCTATAAAATACCTAAAGCATATCTTTAATACACCATTGTACACGAGTACACATAGGGCTCTTTAAATTATCGTAATTTGAATTTGTTGAGAGTTATTTCATTTAAATGAAAAAAGTGTTCTACCCGCGGGTCGTCGCGGGTACAGAAGTATATATAGGTTTTAAGAAGACACTTTCACCTTTCTCTGGGTGGTACACGTTTCTTGTTCCCTTTTGTTCCCTAGAAGTTCTATAACACTTAATTTTAAATTTCAGAAAAATATAGTAGTTTCATAAATATTTCATAACGTCCCTAATATTAAACGCTACAGCTGTGAACACTTACAACAACTAAAGACTATAATCCTACCAACAATAGAAAAAAGACCGCAGGCCATTATCGATGATAGCTTGCGAGTAGTAACCATTTATTTTTGATAAAAAGCAAAAAAACACCTTTTTTGGAATTAAAAAAACAGTTAAGTTTGACAGCATGCCACGCCCACAATTAACAATAGTTTAACCTAATTTCTTGGCTACCTTAATCTGGATATATTAGCTACAAAAAGGGGTAACATTTTTAAAAATCGGTTGCAAAAAAATTACACTTTTGGCCAACGAAATCAAAATTTCAGCCACTGTGCGACGGGTTGACACTATATAAGTTTGCACCAATACCCATGATACTCGAAGTAACCTGACACGTTGTAAGCTTGCACCAATGCCAATGATTCTGAGGATCGTTGTTGTTGTTAGCTGATTGTATAGACCGAGATTGCATCCGTTTACAAATATTATTCTTCGCCTTACTCCTTGGCTGACATCATTATTTCTGTTTACGGCGGAAAGCTTAGTATTGAAAGTTTCGGAGTGGTCCATTCCAATTTTGTCTGCAGATTTCATACCAGTCAATGTCGTCGTGCACAGACGCACTAGTTTTGCTGGGATACCAATGTCAGCTTTCCACGAATTGGGTGGTTATTTTCCGAATTTTTCTCATGGTTTGACACAAAGTCTAAAACAAGGTCAGTTGCTGGCCTAAAGTCACACTGAACCAATGACTCTGTCAGCATGTGGATTCAGTCATTCACATATGCTGGAGAGAAACATTTACGCAATTTCGAGTGAACTTAGTCTAAAGGGGCTTCCAACAAGAGGTGTTATTTTGAATCACCCGGTATTTGGGTAGCTTTTATTCTTTGACGTTTGACAAGTAGAAACTACGCCACTACTAAAACTGATACACTCTTCAACGCATTGAAATTATTAACCGTGTTATCTCTTGGAGAGGTGATCACAATTGGCGACTTCTTCTCATGGGACAACGTGAAAGATAAGGTCTACGATTCAAGACCTCAAAGATAGAATTCGTGAGGCTATCGAGGACGAAGTGGCTGCCCACTTTGCGATTTAGATTTATGGAAAATTTCATGAAAAGGATATGGTCCGGTAAGCGTGGTGGCCATTTGGCTGATATTGTTTTTTTTTTTAATAAACATCATCTATCTCAAAAAATTCTATTTTTCTTTGAATACCAAAATAACACCTCTTGTTGGAAAACTCTTAGATCCTGGAAAAGACCCATGAAATGCAAAGCGATACATACCATCTATTCATCGACTATAAAGCCGCCTTCGACACGCCGATAAGAGAAAAATTGTTTGAAACCATGTCTGCGTATGAGATCCCATCGAAACTTGTACGCCTCTGTAGAATGACTCTGAGTGACACTAGATCCTCAGTAAAAATAGGAAGCGACCTCTCCGAACCATTCACTACAACAAGAGGTCTTCGACAAGGTGACAGCTTATCGTGCAACTTCTTCAATATATTAATGGAGAAAATATTGGAAAAAGCCGAAGTTAACAAAACAGGCACAGTGAACACCAAAGGCCACATACTACTCGCATATGCAGACGACATTGACATCGTCGGTAAGATAGAGCGAGATGTAACTGGTGCTTTTTCCAGAATTGAGAAGGAATCAGCGAAGATGGGTCTAATTGTGAACGAGGACAAAACAAAATTTATGCTTGCCACTGCTAGGCAAACGTCGCGGCGAAAGAAAGGCGACATAGTGAAGGCCGGCAATTGCAACGTCGAGGTAGTGGAAGAATTTGTATACCTCGGCTCCGCCATTAATAGAAATAATAATGTCAGCATCGAAATAAAGCGAAGGATCGTGCTGGCAAATAGATGTTATTTCGGGCTCAACAAACAATTCAGGAACAGAGCCCTCTCTCGTCGAACTAAAATAACACTGTACAACACTCTTATTCTGCCTGTGCTTCTTTATGGCGCTGAAGCATGGGTACTGGCGAAAGCAGATGAAGCTGTGCTGGGTGTTTTTGAGAGAAAAATCCTTCGAAAAATCTATGGCCCGATCTGTGTTAACGAGGAGTATAGACGTCGAACGAACCGTGAACTGTATGAGCTATATCCCGACATGAACGTAGTCAAGCGCATCAAAATACAGCGATTGCGTTGGATGGGTCATGTCGGTCGAATGAATACAAACGCTCCAGCCAGAAAGGCGTTGGACGACAACTACCACGGAAAGCGCAGACAGGGAAGACCGAGACTCCGGTGGAGGGACCAAGTGGAAGAAGACATGAAAATCCTTGGTATCACGAACTGGAGAAGACAAGCAGAAGACCGAAATGCTTGGAAATCATTTATTAAGCAGGCCAAGACTAACAACAGGTTGTAGAGCCAACTTAAGTAAGTAAGTAAGTAAGTTGGAAAACTCTGTACATTACTATTTGTTAATGATGTTTGAAATTGTATGTTTAAATCATAATAATGTTTTAACCTATTCTTCCTTCACACAATATAAGTAGAGTGAAGTATATAGAGTGAGTATAAGAAAAATCCACAGAAACATTTACAAATAAAGATCTTATTTGTACTGATATTTAAGTATAAAATCTGAAACCATGTAAAAATTAAAAATTTAAAACAAAAATTAAATCATTATTTCTGTTTACGGCGGAACCGAGGTAGACAAAATCGCCCACTATCTCGATTTAAGTCTTTAAATTTTTGTGAACGTATAGCTTTTCCTACTTTTTTGTTTGTGGCGACAGCATATTCACTATCTATGTAAGGGCGTTATAAAACACAATAAAAAAACATGTAAAGTTTTTTTCTGTGCAAAAAAGTCGTGGTAGTAATCTCCCAAAGCTAAACTAATTTAATTTGCTGAAAAGTCTACTGAGCCAATCCACTTCTTTCAACAGATAAATCTATTGTCTTCTAAATTTGTTATGAATTCATAATTTTCATATTTCTTTTAATATAAACAACAACAGCGATAACAACAAGTTAATAATATGATAACAATCTGAGATCGCACAAAAGAAGCCAGATGAGCCAAATAAAATGTAATGCAATGAAAATAAAAATATAAGTACGCTGTGATTATTACAAATGTAAATCTCCAAATAACTATTAAGCGACCGCTGCCAAGAGAACAGGCGAGTCTGGCCACACAACCCAACACATCTCCTCATCCAACGAAATGACGAATAATAGAACATCTGGCAGAGCCGCATGTTTACAAAGTAAATAAATTATAAATCCACAAAACAAAATGAATTCTTCATACCCAAATCTACTTGTTTCGTCGACTGTGCGCACCAGTCCATTTCATGCCGTGCCGCCATTGCTGTTTGTCGATTCAGGTACACTTGGACGCACCTCTGTAGCAAAGTGAGCATTTGTTAGATGTGAAAGATTTCATTCATTTGTTGATTCCTCCCCAGATGTTTATCTGGCGCCTCGCTTAGGCATTTGCAAGAAATGTCATTTATTCGAATTGTTGCTGTTTTTGGCAATCTAAAAGAAATTCGCATACAAATGATGACCATTATGAGTTTTGGGTCTTCAATGTCAACATGTTACTGTCGTGGTTTCTGTTCAGATGGGAAATTAACGAATTTTCGTTTGGCTCTAATTGCTAGGTACATAATAAGCAGAATTTTATTGTCTGCCACCTGTTCATTTAGACATTGTATTATTTTGTTTTATATAGGCAACGGTAACACAAGGTGGCAGAACAAAAACTGTACCGTTTGGAACTTTTCACCAAAAACACAACTCTGTAGAGGATATGTTGTATTTCCTTATTCACTATGTGAAAAGCGTATATATTGTATCGGGATTGTACGTGCTTCACACATCTGCAATAAAAATGTTCTCCGTAGCAAAATAATGTATTTTAAAAAATTTTGCGCACTATGCATGAATTGTTGTTTCCAATTATTAGTAGAGGCGAATTTAACACAGAAACAATCATTTTACAAGCACTTTTAAAATTGACAATTAATTTAATTCCATACTGTGAAACAACAAAGCAACCCATAAGCACATTATTGCGAACACATCGCTAACCCAGCGTGAAGCATATTTTTGATGACTTTTCCGTATGGGGGTTTACAGTGTATTGCCTTCCCACATCGCTACTGTGGGTGAACGTTTTTTTTTTTTTTGGCCAGAAAGAGATAAGGAGATAAGATATTTTAATGATGCAGTCTTTCGCAGACATAGTGACAGACTTTTTTAGTCTTTCTGCCCGAAAGAACCCTTCCCAGTTCTTCTACCTCCTTCTCAATGTTTTTGTTAATCGAAATCACCCAAAACCTGTATGGAAAGAAGTCATGGAAGTTAACAATAATGCCGCCTAACCCGGTCTTTAAGAAACCTAAAAGTGGGATCTAGCCCACTCTATTTTCTATTTATCCTGGACATAACGGATAATGAAATTCCCACCTGTGGGTAAGAAACGTCTTTGCAGTAGAAAGATGCATACCCACACATTTAATCGAATTACTAAACTGTATTGAGCAAAAGTTAATATGGCCTTTTACATTTTATTTTGAAGGTCTATGAGGCCGAATGTTAACTTCAGCACGACAGAATTCAGAAATTTGCAGCTCGACTTTCACAGAATATGATTGCAACTTTATTTATTTCTGAAAAAGATTGCACTGGCCGAATTCTTGCTAAAAAACGGCTCATGTCATTTAATTTCAAACGATGATATTTCTATAAGCCGCCCTTACATTTTTCAGGTTGCTGCTACAAGACCCCTTCGTCTAAAGTGGCCAAATTCGAACGTTCTCTTAATCGGAAAGGACCTACCGCATTCCTTATCCCTTCCGGACCTGGTCTAGGTGTCTTTTGAAATGACTTCTGCTCGAGTAAACCATACGTTGGAATATGTACAAGAAAAGAGGAAAACAAAATATTTTCTATTTTCATATACATTTAGTGACAAGGCAAACATTGAATCCCAACCGATCCAAACACGTACCATAATCAAATCAAATGCCAGATTGTGAAGGAGATACCAGGAAACAGAACAAACGTCAATAATAGAAACATCAAATGACGGAGGAAAACAGAAAACAGACCCTTGCGGAAACAACGCACATATACATAAATAGTTAAGACACAACAAAAAAAAAAAATGAAACCATAAAGGACAATCATAAAAGCGTTTTGTAGCGTTTAAAGCGAAACACTGGAAAAAGGGAGGGAAATGCAAATCAACACACTACCTCCTCCCAGCTCACCGCTTCTGGGATCGATACGAAAATAAGCATAGTAAATGTGATGAAGCCAATGATTTCAACGATGATACCCCATGATATTCAAAACGTTCCAATGAAGCTCCATGCCTGTTAGAATGAACGAAGGAACGGATGAATGGCTGGATGACTGTCTGGGTGTATTGATGTTTATTGGTAGTACTTAGTATGATGATAATTGTCTATGATTAATACACGATGCCCTTCATATTGCTATTTGTTATTTCTTATCGGTGTTGTTTGACTTGCATCAGTGTTTACTTTCGTCTTTGTGTCTTTTATTGGAAAATCGTTATTTCTGGTAGCGATTGTTATTGTCAGTTTCTGTGGAAATGTACGTGAACATGAAATAAAGAGGGGAAATTATTAAATGAAATTACTTTTCCTGTTAATTGAAATAAAATTTCTATGGAATATGAAAAGAAAAATGAATCTGTACAAGGAAATTAACAACACAAATATAAAACATGCAATTTAAAGAAAACTTTTTACTTTTTTTTCCAGAGATTGTGAAATGGAAATGGATGGCAGATTTGAATATCGCCATTGTATGGTATGGTAGAGTGCTGACAAAGATAAAAATAGTGTGTTCTTTCATATACAGTTTCACTTTTAATAACCTCATCACAACTGTATTTTCTTTGGTTCATAAAGCTGTTTATGTGATTCGAGTTTTATGAAATTCGGAGTAGACAATTGTATTGAAGTTGATCGAGTGCCACGAATACTTACTTTGTTGTTCCCATCTAAATCATTAATTATAACTGAAATTGTATTTCACTTCCAACTATTTCCGTATTGAATTTTAATGTTAGTGCAATTTTAAATTGACCACGTTTTGAAATTTAAATGTACACTCCATCCTATAGGGAGGAGGCGTTTTGGCGAGGATCAGTTGAGCTTCGTAGAGTAGAAATAGACTGGCTGTATGCAGGTTCGCGATGTCTTGCTTTCCCGCGCTGTTGTTGATCTGAGTCGATGTGTCTCGATCGGAAAGTTCCTACGTCCAAAACATTGGATTCATATCTTCAGTCCATCACAGTATGGTCGATTTATGCGATACGCGATGCTTAAATCTGGTAGAGCTAATACCCATGTACCGTGCGACGGCGATATCGATCAGCGTAATTCCGTTGTCGGAGGAATCTACGTAAATGATTAATTTTAGTCATGGCAAGGAGAGATGTTTTAAGTCTGTTCTATCCAACTTTATCCTCCGACGCGTCGGGACATGAACACATATTAGACTAATATAAGAAAATATAGATCTTATGAGGTGGCCACTGTGCTATATTCGCCTGTTCACGACAAATTCACACCCGAATTTGTGCTTACTTTCATGGCATCTGTAAAATATATCGCAATTTTTAATTTTCGTTACGTCATGTCCTGAATGGCGATGATGTGAGCCTTGTATTTTCCATGAACATCCGCCAGTTGGAGTGTTCCTACATTGCAAGTCTCCAATTCATCTAATTCTAATTCGGCATAAATTAAAAAGTGCCATCGGACCAATTCCTCGATGTTTTGGTGGAGAATCGTCTATTACGCCCAAAGTAACGTGAGTGTTAATTAAAGCTCATTCGTGCAGAAGATATCGAAATGGGCGTGGCTATGGTTTAAGTATCAATTGTTTTTCGTATTTTTATATACAGGGGTTTCCAAAAGAAATGTTATTTTGGTATTCAAAGAAAAATGGAATTTTTGAGAGAAATGATCGGATGTTTATTTCATAATAAAGAGGAAGGTTAATAATGAAAAACAACATCAAATGTCCACCGTGACCACGCTTATAGGACCATATCCTGTTAATGAATTTTTCCATAACCAAATCGCAAAGTGGCTGCCCTATATCCTCGATAGCCCCACGAATGCTATCTGTGAAGTCTTGAATCGACTCTGGGCTGTTGGCCTTATCTTTCACGAGGATCCAAAGGAAGAAGTCCCAAGGTGTTAAATAACAAGATCTCGGTGGCCAATAGTGATCACATCTTCGAGAGATAACACGGTCCGGAAACTTTTCCCATAAAAGAGCAATGGTTTCGTTGATTGTGTGGCACGTAGCGCCGTCTTGTTGAAAGTAAGCATTGCCTAGATCAATATCATCCAACTCCGACCATAAAAATCATAGCGCCGCAACTGTTGATCCCACCTCATTTTCGAAAAATTAAGGTCCAATGACCCCGCATTACCATAAACCGCACCAAACAGTCACACGTTGAGGATTGAGAGGCTTTTCAACAATAACTCTTGGGATTTCCAAACCCCAGATGCGAAAATTTTGCTTGTTGACGTAGGCACCGAGGTGGAAATGGGTCTCATCGGTCAAGATGATTTTTCGATGGATTTTCGATCATTTTCATGCATTTCAAGGACTCAATCAGCAATGACACGAAGCTATTGATGATCGGCCTGCTGGAGTTCTTGTGTTAACTGAACTTTATAAGCCTTAAGATCCATGTCTTTATGCAAAATTCGATGTAATGACGTTTGTGGAATGACCAATTCCAAGGAACTACGAGGAATGGACAACACTTTGGGCTACAGCAGCAATATTCTTAGTTGTTCTTGAGCGACGTGCACGGAGTTTATTCTCCACATCAGTAACTTGTCCCAACAGCTTGCACTTTGCCAACAATTTCTGTATAGCGGTCCGACAAGGTGCTTCATGACGACCCAAAAATGCTTTAGTTTTGCGAACTGTGACTGCAAGATTTTCATCATTTTTGTAGAGAATTTTAATAATTTCAAAGCGTTGTTGAAGAGTGTGTCATTCCATTTTTAGTAATGACGTAGTTTCTACTTTTAAAATGTTAAAGAAACAAAGCTTCGAAAGTGATAGCTATCGAAATACAAGGTGATTCAAAATAATACCTCTTGTTAGAAAAGACTTTATAAAATATATTTTTTTGTCCATGAAGGAGAAATCATGTTTCAATGATGAGAGCCATCAGTCGTATGGGGGTATTACGTACTCTTTGCCGGCCATGCACAAGTTTAGTCTTATTATTTGATTTTAGTCAACTTATGCCTTTTCCCGAAATGTATCTCCTTATATCTGATTTATAAATAATCTGATTCTCATTTTTATCTCAACACCCGTAGCATAGTCTTTTCCTTGCAAAATACTTCTCGGCCTATTCTTGAAGATGTTTCATACATGTTTTGTGGTACTTACACGTAGTGCGTAGCTTTTCCAATACAAGGTAGTGGTCCATGCCAGTATTTGCATTTCGGAGCAATCATATTTTAAACCTTTCGTATTTCATAACGTGATCGATTTGATTTCGTGTTTTAACATATTGTTGCATATTTAATATTGATGTCACTAATAGTTATCGCAAGGAGGCTGAACTTACCGATGGTCGGACACAACATTAGTATAAAACACACACCTCTTACCCAGTTACGAAACTATCATGTCACGACCATCCACAAAACCCTACTACTCATAACTAACATGTGTGTAATATAGCTTGATTTTCCCCAACTTATCTGAGCTACCCATGCCATAGTAGTCAAACACATTCTGGCAATAAAACGTTATGGTGGGTGGTTTGACAAATTCAACCCTAACGAAGTCATCTACCTTTTCTACCGAACAAATGTCCAGTAGTTGTGAACAACCTACACACCACAACGTCGCATCGTTTCATCGCGATGGCAACATCAACAACTACTCCGACATTTGTTAGACTATGGCATTCCCACCTGGTAACGACAATTGCTGGACTGACAAGTTATTGACACGTCTAGTTCCCAGATCTACCGCCCTCCCAATTCTGCAGTCCATCAACATATTCAAGCAAAGCAATGGAGGTAGCAATTTAATTGGCCAGCCATTATTATGCCTCATTGACCTGATGCTTGGTCAACGTGTCTGTTGCGTCGGCCACCTCATCAGCGACTGGTGATGTGTTGACTAACCGACGAGTGTACGTGGAGTGCCGTTAATGTGGTATGAAAAAGCATTTAAATGTCTTATTTTACCTGAATTGGGAAACTAATTAAACGAAATTTTATGGAAATTTCCTGTAATCATTGTTGATTGTCAATTTTTTTGCTTTTAAAGGATGTGCAAATTACACAAAGCAGTCGCGAAAGCGTTAAATGAGGCTACTAAAAAGGACCTAATTGTAGAGATACTCTGTGGGAATTTTAATGTTCGTTAGCGTTATTTTCGATGCAAAAATTAATTAGATGTTGTCTAGTTTATTTTCAGACTATTCCAATAGACACGACATAACACTTCAAAATGGTCATCTGCAAATTCATCTGACAGTAATGTTATCTGCTTTGTCCGCTGTTTAAATACATAAATATTTCTGAATATTTCAATATAAATCTATGAACAAACACTTGAATTTCCCAATACCGAACGAAAACAAAAAAATCATATTTTCTGACAAGAATAAAATCACGTTTCCAATTAAAATATGATAAATGTAACCAAAAATGTTCATACGCAAAAAAAAAACATTTATCCATTCATGTGAAAGTAACAAATGTACAGAGTTAAAAAAAATTAAAACTTTGTTTGGTTATTTGGAGCTCCCTCCGTACTCTGACATTATTTGCTGTTCTTTTATGATGTGGGCTGGGCCTTTGGTAGTATACGTATGTGGATGTGTGTGTCATAATTAAAACGTGTCAAATAACCCATATTTCACTTGTCTAAATTGTATTGAATTTATAGCCCCCAAACATAGGACTTTTATTTAAATAAAATCCATAACGTCGAGTGGACGTCGACTACAAAAGACACTAACTTTGCTAAATTTGGTCGAGATCGAAATAATTCAGTAGATTCGGGTGGTATGGAAAGTGTATGGACACATGGGCCGATGAGGACCCATTTCCGAAGTTGATTTTTGCTTCTAGAGCGTCATATCGTCAATCATAATGTACTGCTCCAAATTTAATCAGAGTCGAAGCTTCTATCAATATGTAACGGCAGTTCTTGGCCATTCGTAATACATTTACTTGAGATGAAAAGTAATATGACTTCTATTCGTTCCAATTAGTAAAATGTTATAGGAAAAAATCGATATAAAAAAAATTGTATATATTTTTTTTAAAAATTTTTTTTGTGTTTTCCCTTTTATAAAAAAAATGTATGGGAACAAATTGGTATAAATTTTTATTTTTTTTAAATGTGATTTTTTTAGAATAATTTTTTTGTATTTTCCCTTTTATAATGAAAATTTTAAATTTTCGGCATTTTTCCTTTGTTCTGATTCATATGTAACAAATTATGGTTTTTAGATAGGATTATCATCGTAATGACCTTTAAACTCCTTCATAGGGCTATAGGGCCTGTAAAAAGGCGCATATGATCTTTTAGATTTTGGCTAAGATTACGAATCTTGAATTAGAGTTAATGCAATTAAAACAAATGTGTCACAAAATCATGTCAGCAGTATAACGGACCTAGAGATTGGACAATGCTAGGTATGCTGAACGACTTCCCTAGCTGATAGTAGGTAGTCACCATTACTTTGTTGTTCATAGCTTTAACAAAGTTTGTTATTTTACAAAATATTTATGTGTGTACGGATGTGAAAGCGGCTTTCGTTTTCCCCCTTTTTTTGCACAAACAAACTGGACCAGTTCGGTGTTTTTCATTCATTTACGTATGCTGTGGTGTATTTTTTTTATTTTATTCACATCAAAGATTTATCACATAAATATTTTTACGATTTCATGTTCGAAAAAGCCGCTGCAGCTTATGCGAAAATAATATGCCCTTGCTTCTTATTTGAATGCCAGCTAGTGGTATATTTTGTGATAATTTTTTTGTTCGGAATTTTTATAATATGAAGCAAATTTGTTTTTTAAAGAGTTACCCTTACTATTTTTATAACAGTGGTTGAAAAAAAATGGTTTTACTTTTAAATCAAAGTTAATTTAAATGTATACCTGAAAACTGTAATAAATCTGTTCGTTGGGCACACTTCTGCAAACAAAAAATTGTTCACAATAACTTTTTAACAGGCGTGTTTTCGATACAAGCTAGCTGTTATCGCTTGCTTTATTGTAAAGCGATACTAGAGATATTTTCATTTGACACAAACTAGGCAGCTGCATGGTACAATAAACAAGGTAAGGCCAAGCAATCAGCTGATTTACAATTTTTTCTCGCAGCACTCTAAATTGTCAAAGTTGACATTCGATGTTTTTGTTTACATTCAGGCAACTGTTGAAATTTCAAAAAACGTTTATTCAAATTATTGAAATTATTATTGTACCATGATATTTTGTATCAAATATTTACAACAATAACAAAAATTTACTGTCAGTAACTTTATTTTATATTTTTGACATATACAACTTTGACAATATAGAGTACCAGAGTTGTATCTGATTATTTGTTGTTGGGCTAATGACCTTACCTTGTTTATTGTACCATGGGCAGCTGTCTTCATACATTTTCATTAAAATCTGAAAAAAAAAAAACATTCACAATGAGTAACTGTTACATAGAAAGGGTTATCCATTTTGCTTTTTAAAAGTAAACGTAAATAAAACACATATAAAATATTTTTTTCGTGATATTTCTTTTTTATTATAAAGTTTGAACGTTGACATTATGTGTGAAACACTACATCATTTAAACGACCACCACGCGAAGTGTTGCAAGCATTGATTCTTTTCAGGTAATTTTGGACAACTTTTTGGCACATATTGGGCGGTATCTCAGCCATAACTTGAAGAATGTTGGTTCTTAAGTGCTCAAGAGTTAAATCGCATGATCTTGGTGGCCAGTTGATGTCGCCACGACGAGAAATAACGCGGCCAGGAAATGTCTCTTGGAATAAAGCCATACTCGCTAGAGTTGTGTGGCACGTGGTTCCATCTTGTTGAAACCACATATTCTCCAAGTCGTATTCTTCAATAGCAGGCAAAAAAGTCGGTTATCATACGACCATAACGTTTCGAATTGACGGTGACAGTCGTTCTCTCGTCGATTTCAAAGAAGTAAGGTCCAATCACACCTTCGGACCAAAGAGCGCACCAAACAGTGACTTTTTGTGGATGTAATGGCCGACATAATCGTAATGGCCTCTCTTCAATTACTTGAGGATTCTCAGAAAAATTGGATAAAACACCAATGATCATAGACACTCACGCAATATAGAGGATTACACAACATGACAGAGCATCAGATAGTCAGTTGCTGTGTAGAAGTCGAAAGTGAAAGTTGTGTGCTGCGATCGTTACAATTAAATTAACCTCTTTGTACATATTGTATTTCACCCTAATTATATTCTCAGTAATAAATACTTTAATATATTGTATATATTTTTGATGTCTTATTGCGACCCGGATCTGACATGTATGTGCATTACAAACCATTAAAATATTTTTTTTTCATGTATGTATTAATAGCGGTTAATTTCAGGGGTAAAACGTTTACTTTCAAATTTTAGAATTCGAGTCGATTGTAATTCAAAATCTGTGAAATTAGAAATGAATGATTCGTTTACAGCTCCGGTATATACGATCACCAAGATCAGGGTATTGCCAATTATGTTTGACCGCCAATCAGTACGATTTCAAAAGTTGGCAGATTGGTCCATTTGTATGGAAGTTCTCCAAACGGTGTAACCATGTAGCCCATATGCATCTCTTATGTAGTTTTAGGAAAATATTAACCCTTGCCAAATATTAAAGCGATTGATTAACTCTTTCGAAAGTTATCGCGAGTACCAGCAGGACAGACGGACATGGCTCAAACGACTCAAAAAGTCATGAATCGAATTTGTTTCAAAGACACCTAGGGTCTAATGTGAATATTTCTATGTGTTACACTTTTCGGTTGTATCAAATGATATACAGTGTCTCTCCTAACCGCACACTCTTTTCAGTACCATTCCGCTTCAGTCCTCTTGTGTACTTCTCTCATAAGCGGACACCACTCGTATGCGGACACAATTCTCAGTCCCTAAGGTGTCCGCTTTTGACAGTACACTGTACACCCCCCTACCCATAGGGCGAGGGTATAAAAATACTTAGTAAATGAATACTTTTTTATTAGGCCCTCCAATCCGGTTTATATTTGTAGGGGGTCCACTTCATGCGTTAAAATTGTTTCTCGTATTGTAATTACCATCGAACGCAGTAAAGCCTCCAACAATGTTGACAATAAAACACCGATGCAGCAAGTTGGTCTCAAACGCACTCAGATATAAACCCTTTTATAGTTTTTTTAGTCTTTCAGCCCATGCAGATCCGATGACGATGTTGATGACAATCGCTGCGGTTGTGGCGACAGCAAACAAAAACCGTTATCAGTCAGTGTGGTTGGCATTTTCTCAACCATTAGCCACATTTATTCAGCCATAGAACAAATCAGATTATAACACTTCTTAGTTTAAAGTGATTTTGCATGGAATCCGAATTGTTGTACACCAACATCAGTCACGCAAACAAGCCCGACATCACAAACAGACACAATGGAATGCATGGCATTTTCTTTAGGCCAACTTTCGTGTTGCACGGATTGTCGCAACAGATTGTGCTCGTTGTGGTAGCGGAAAAATATGTTGCTCCAATGTAAAAATGCGTTTGTTGCCAATGCCGGAATAGGGTGGGATGGACAGGGAGCTGTTTAGTACGCTGAGCCTAAATGCTATGGCTAACCATATTATTTCGTTTTGGCCGCAATCATTTGTCACTGTCTGCCTTTGAAAGGCAACAGAAATGGCTTTAATTTGTTGTTAATTAATTTCAATGAGAACGGAAATTAATGGGAAAACAAATAATTGCGGACATTTTTAATTTGACAGTCGAAAACAAGTGATACACAGAACATGGAATACAAACAAAAAAAAAATAGATGGTTAGGTAATTATTTAAAATCAGCGATGTTGTCGGAATGCTGGAATAGATTGGTGGGGTGAAATGAGATATTTTAGCATAACGTTTTGTTAGGGTAGAAAGCCATGATTGGCTCATTTTGTCATTTGAGATCTTTTGACCAGTGAGTATTGAAATTATATTTTCCATAGCTTGTGGACAGCCGTGGTGCGGCAGGTTGCGTCTGCGACTATTACACAGCAGAACACAGGTTCAAAACCTGGTAGGACCATGCACTAGCGGCTGCTTTCACCGAGTAAAGCAGTAATCTCTAAGCTATGTAAATCTTCTGTCGAAAATCATTAGCCGTTCGGCGTCGGCTAGTCAGTCAGTATATAAATTATATTGTGCACTGATCACAGCTTCGACTGGAGTTACCAGTCAGTTCCTTCATGAAATGTTAAGGAAAACACAGGAAGTCCCCTGAGGTCAAATCGTGGAACGGAAAAGAGAGTTCAAACTGACACGATGGATATTCTGACTCGTATTATATTTAAAGACGAAATATGGATATTATTTACATTGATATGATCAAACGACCTGAGGAAGACTGCAGTCCCTCCAGCCTGACGTCCGCTAAGAACATAAATATCATTCCTAATTTTTTTGTTTGATTTTAGGGCTCGGAAGCCCTGATTTTAGGGCTCGGAAGTCGTTTTCGGCAGAGATATAATCACTTCTTGTGAGACCGTACTTATCATTTTGACCATGATATCTTTAAATAAATCCTGAGAGACATATTAATTTCTATCAAACGACGTACATAGGCATTATCTGTTAAACATATTGTGGATAATGAATTACTGCGGTGATACCTGAATTCTTAAATAATTGTATGTGTAAGTATGTGTATGTTATGCAAACTCGAACATTCGTACGCAACCATACACAGACTCACAAAATACATGATGATAATCCAGGAATGTACACTCTTATCCATTTTATTTAAGTTGGGTTAAATGGGTTTTGTCATTTATGGACATTCATTCAGTCATAAACATTTCAAAACTGTCTGAGCATGAAATGAAATCTTGTGGTTAATTTATTATTCGAATATTAATATAATTAGCAGATTGTGGCTTCAATAACTTTTAATATTGGCCAAACGAAATGGCAATACAAATATTTCATTATGTTCGTCTGTCAACTGGAATGATTTGGATTATTATTTTTGTTTTACGACTTTCATAATTAAGAAATACATTTAACATGGGACATGAAGAAGGTGAATTGCGGACAACAGTTATTTCTAACATTGTCAATAAGAAAAACGTAATTAAGTTATGGCACATGAGTCATAAGTTAATACTTCGGAGGGCAAGTTATTATTCTTCAGCGATTTAGGAGACAGAGGCAACGATATTGTCAAGGACTTAAAAAAAGAAAGAAAAAAACCTGGTTTCACCGTCCAAACGTTTTCGATGCAAGCTGCTGTCAGATGAGCGTTATAAAAAAATCTGTATATTGATGGGTTAGGTTAGGAAGGTGGTAGATCCGAAGACCCATAGGGTCCATTAAAAAAACATTAGTTTAAGAAGAGAAACTTGAGTATAGACTTATTGTTGATTCTGTCAATGTTCCATCTGATTTCTGAATATATCCAGGTACCTTAGTGCCTTTGGATATAATTCGCGTAAATCTGTATGCTTCATTGACAGAATCAATGTCCTTAACAAGAGAAGCCCTTGAGGCCCGTTTTGTTCTTTTTAGTGAACTCTTGTAGTTATTGAAATTCCATTTGTAGTTATCCCAATCATCTGAATCTCTAGTCTGATTTGCCCCGTTCTATAGCCTCCTAGTGGTTCACCTCAGATCTCTAAAATCAGTATTTCTCCAATTCAGCCGATTTCCTTTACCTCCATCCTAAGTGCACACTAAATTCAACCCAGTTTGTGCGTCTCTTTGTACTAGCGCAGTTATGATTGAAGATTATTCTTCTAAAAAACAGACCAGGGACACCCTCCACTAGATAGCTTTTGCTGTTTGTCAGTGTCAAATCTATAACCGTCTCCGTCTCTGTGTCCCTTGTCTGAAACGTCGGCGTATTGTCCCTGTTACAGATGGTGAGGTAGTTTGTTTGTTATCAAAGAAAAAACATACGTATCTCTCTTATTGATGTCTCTGCTTTCCCCATTGACAGTGATGTGAATCCAAATGAATTCCTTTGGCGTACACCATGACTCTTTTAACATCCAGGCTAGGTGGATCGGCAGCCTCGCACAGTAAGTAAACCGAGGCCAACAGCAACTTAGATTTTCTAAATAAATGTTTATTTTTTACTCAATGTTCAAATAAAAATACTCTATTGACTTTCTGAAAACACTTCTGCTTTTAATGGTTTTTTATTTCATCCAAAACCTTAAAATTTATGCTTTTTAAAATTTTTTAATATTCTTTCGACTTTTCCAAAACTGTCAGCACTGGTCTTGGTATTCATTTTGTTTATCTATTTCATGTTTGTTTATCTATGAATGATCTCTTTACTATTCATTTGTTTTGCAAGCATATTGTGAATACCTTAAAGTATTCACTTTTCAATTGAATCGGTTCGAGACATTCATTGCAGAGGTTTGGTATCCACGCCGATAACCACAAAGCAATGATGGACAATTAATTTATTTATTAACTAGACCACCGTGTACAGACCACCCACATTATTAATTAAGCCATCCTTAATTTAGAATAATTAAGAATATGGGTTGTCTATACGGAATACATGGAAGCGAATGGATATATTATCGTGTAGAGTATGTCTGAAAGTTTCTGGAGCTTTGTGTAAATGAGTCTACTTCGAAATATGTGTTGGTTGTGTTTATTGATTTCAGGACCGAGTTTGATTATATTGGAGGGCCGTTTTTCTTAATCGGTCTACGAAGGTCAACTCTGACAATATTTAATTCTGTTGGAGTTATTTTTCTGTGAAATGGGCGTGCTCTTAGGTGCTTGCGAATGTTTGTATCGATATTATCCGTCAGTGGTTAATTCATTTACATTGGTATGTGTCAATTTGATGATGGGGCTTCTGACGATGGCTTGCCAATACTTTGGCATTACTTTGGCCTATTGGCATTACTTTTTACATTACGAGAAGTTTGGTGATTGGTAAATCGAAAAAGTGAATAGCTTGATTGGACAGGACCGGAAGGCTCTTGCTCATATTTCTCTGACATAGATGACATTTCTGAGGGCTCTTCGGGAGTGTTTCTGATTTGCCTTTTTCATAAGCTGGGTTTCTTGCTCTTCTGGCCTCAGACATGAAGTTGATGCGCGGCAGGCGTGCACTGGTTGTATGTCTTGTGCCATTGTTCACATGACGAGAACGTCACCGCCTTTGAATTTCTTCACGAATCTAAATATGTCATTGTTTTGAGCTGACTGAAACCGGATCATTTATAAACTTTGAACCCTCAGCTAATTTCCTCCGTAGCCAATTTGAAAAACTATATAATGGAACATTCTTCTTTTCGGGATTTTCCAGCTTAAATGTAACATTTGGCAATCATACACTGTAATTATGGCATTTTCTGTAAACCAATGCACATATTTGTATGCAATTTGGATAATGAAGCCTTCTGGTACGGATTATCACACCGACGAAAACATTTCATTCGTCGTATTCATGATAACACGTCACGTAAAATGTAAAACAACATAACAACATGCCCTATATTTTTAGGGTTCTAAACTAAACTAATTCCACAGAAAATTTGAATATCTAATTTTTGTTGTTGCGTTACTTTACTTTAGCTAACGATTTGATGTGGTGGAACTGCAGCATGATATTGTTTCCTAGGAAAACCTCATTCATAACAAAGCAGTAGCTACTGTGTTTTTTGGGGAGACCTAAAAGTTTCCTGAATGGGTTTGCAACTACACAGACGGCTCATAGGCACACGTTGGAAATGCAAATAAAAACTGCCTACGGACTACGGTTTGTCCATTGGTGATGTTGTCGTGTGGTCTGATTTTCAAAATTCAAACCAAAAAGTTGCAAAGTGCTTGTCTGGCGGCCTGACAGTCTGCCTGATGGATGATTTGCCTGACATGGCAACATTGGATTCGTTGGGTGAAATAAGATAGTAGTACGAGATGTGTGTTTGTGCTTTTGCCGGTGTTGTACATTTGGCTCTCTGGAGAAGGGGATCACAATGTTTCCATTAGAGTTGCCAACCGGCAATCTTCATTCAGCTTCATTCTCAAGTATGCGATTGGCTTGTTATGGAGCTACAAATTGAATAGCGGTTTATATTCAACAATGCAAATGTATTAACTCTGATACAAACGTGCGGTCTGTATTGAAGAAACTTTTTTGGTGTTCTTTCCCAAAATCGAAATGATAACGTCGTCGAAGGCTTGGCCGAAGTACTGCAGCAATCCTGCAAACAAAACAAAAATTCTTACCTCACACATCAAACATAAAATTGCACTACAGCTACTCTGCACACATTTGGCAGCAGTACTGCAATAAATACGAAATATGTTTGGCCGAAATCCATTAACCATTTTTGAATCCGACTTCGCTTTTATTTTTGTTTACAAACAAATAATCATGGAGATTTTAAACAGCAATATGTCACCCTACACACCGCTAAATAGTTTGTGCTGTGTTGTCATGATCGTAATTAGTAAAATACTTAAAATTATATCTTCCCTGTATACTTTTGATATATACCATAGTTATTAATAACTATTTTCAGCCTTCATTTTGTGTTAAGATCAGAAATTGTATGTGTGTTTTGGAGCGGCAAGACATTATGTCCGAAACTATGTTTATATGCTGGAGCGATGTTGACCAATGTCAATTGTGTATGTCATTAGCCTATGCAAGGTTTCGTCAACGTGTATTACATGAATCGATAGACATAAGGACGGAAAAGGATAGTAAGACCGACTCATAAAGTGTCTCGCACTATAAATCCCTTTCTGCTGGCACAGTGCCACAGTTGGTTGAATAAAAAATATTTACATACATTTAACTATTTGATAGGATAAATAGGGTACATCACTTGGACGCCGGTTAAACTCAAATGGACGAACGGCTGGCCAACATCCACATAGAGGCTAAGTATTTTTTTATCAGCCTGATTTGAGCTCACGCGCCTAAAAAGGAGAAGAGAAAAAAATAAATTTCGACCGCCTGAAACAGACATACGACCGGTGTCCCAGCCATGTCATTCACATTGTTCTCGGGGATTTTAATGGCATCCCGAAGAAGAAATTTCGTAGGTATACGTCTCCAGGATTGTTGAGTCGATGAGTTCAAAGCCCGCCTTAGGAACAACAAGGCCGAATACCGGCAGAGCTTTATAAGACTAGAGGAGAAGATCTGACAAGTGCCAAGCGTCAGCTTGTCTTTAGCAAGTGGATGTATGAAAGCATGTTGTATAAGTCGACTTACGAAAAGTCGATTGATCGACTTTTTGCTACAGAAATGGTGAACAATGAAGCCGACTTTTGATTACGACAAAGTCGAGAATATCGACTGACCGAGGCTACCAATGAGAATTGCTGTAATGAGTAAGCAGTCAATATTGAGTTTACACCATTGCTGTAACTCCTTCTGAAGGGAAAACATAGGGTTCGCTTCTTTGGAAGCAGTAAGGTGCCTACTAAAGATCTTCAAAGACGAAATGTTTACCCCAGTTCTTCTCCAAGTGCGCAATGATACATGTTCACGATCTGAAGCACCGAATATGCTTACAGAAGATGTAATTGCATAACAGACATTTCCAAAACTTTTATACTGAAAATATTGTAACTCTTAGCAAATGTATTCCGATGATAAATGTCAAATCAGCTCATGAACTGTTTTATTGCTCCATACAAAATATGACTTGACCTACCGGTATACTTTTGATAGTCCTTAGTTGTAACATGGTTGATTGCGTTTGGACACCCTCCACCGTAGAATGGAATGATCAGCATCCATTAGTATATCTGAATTAAAAATGTATTGTAGCACAGTGGACACTTGCATCGACGACGTAACTTCCCCGAATACTCTCATATGCATTTGAACAACAAAAGTTTGGAATCAACGTAGGTCCTTGTTCGAGAGCAAATATGTACAAATATACAATGTGTGTCCGTTTGCCAGTGTACGTCTGTGACACATTGCATTGTTGTTGTGTGGACACAAATATTTGTTCTCATGCAGTTCTGGCTGCTGTTGCTGTTGTTTGCTTTCATGTTTGTATTGTTTGACGTGTGGGACACACTGACAACTGATAGTGTTTCGCAAATGTTGTTCTGTTGCGGCTGATGCTGCAGCCTTCACACACACACACATACACACAGACACATACGTTCAACACACATTTAAATGGATGTAGAATTCTGGGAACTGCACTAAAAGCTTTTGCAACGAGTCTGTCTGTATGTATTGGTTGATTAGTTAGAGATGTGGTCGGGTTCGGCGTAGGAATGTTGAAATTGCAATTGTGGTGGCAGTCGTCGCAGTCATAGTTGTTGTGTGCCGGCCCAAGCCCGGCCCCATTGTTTATTATTTAGAACAAATTCGTTTTGGATTTTAACTAGAACCTGTAGTTTTAACATCAATTTGAAATTAAGTGTGGCCACACAAGTATAAACTTTGGTCTGTCACTTTAAAACAGCAACGTAAATTCAATTTAAAGTTAATATTTTAGCAAGGTTCAGGGTTATTTTGCAAGTTTATTAATTCCAAGAATTTAATTATACTCATTACATTTTCTAATAAGAAAGTGGATAACAGAATTCTTCATGAAGCTTGTGCACATACATAAAGCCCAAAGTATAAGACATTTTCCTGATGTGCCATATCACCGCACGGGGTTGTGCAAATAGGGGTATCTTACTGAATTCATTGTTCAAAGCACACCCTAAAACTGGCGAAAAATTTTGAATTGAAAAAATGAAATTTTGTTTAGAAAAAATAACAAAAACTTCAAAACAAAGGACATAACTAGCAAGGCATCATTTAGTACTGGTATTTGTCAGAAAAAGCTGCTGATAATCTAGAATTATTTTTTAAAAAAAATAAAAAGCAATGTGTACGGTTTCTAGAAAAGTTACATTTATTTTGATTTCGACGAATTGACTAATATTAGGATTTATTAAAATAAGTTACATGCAAATCAATGTATCAGCAGTCTTAAGTCAATTCGACCCTGTTTTAACTTTGACTCCGGATAACTAGAATCGAAAATTGTGATAACAGTATGCGTAACAAAATAATGTTCCATAAATATATGAAATGCGATTGATGTTTGCGATCCACGACTTGTTACGACTAATGTACCCTCCGCCATGGAATGAGTTTGAAAATTGTGACAATATATCTTCTGACCGTATATAGGCTGTATGATTTTTGGACCACTATCGTGAATCGAACACAGAATTTAATTTGTAAGGACGGAATTTTAATAACCCCAAATCTGAGGAATAAGTACAAATTATAAGGCAATTTACTCATTGGTGGCATGGAATCCTTAATTTACGGCGATATAACAAATTTGTTCAAAAGCTTGTGACCATTTATTCCTAGGATGTATATTTATAGGGTATATTCTGGTTTTCATTTTCAACGTACTGAACTTTTCAGTGCTGTTTGTGCTGCTCACCATATTTTCTGGGTGTATCTTCTTCACTTTAAATTATACGGTGAAACCAATGAGCATGCTCGTTCTTTTTTAGAATGCACATTGAAATTGCAAATAAGTACCACAAATGCAAAATTGAACATATTTGTTATTCATTAATATTATTCTCTGATGTCAAAGGAAACCCGTAGTGCGTATGATTAATAACACAATTAAAGTATAATAATTACACGCACTCATGGACGGCTGTCTGGTATCAAAAGAGTACGAAGAGAACCAATTTGGAGATTGGAAGATTCTTGTTTCTAAATTTCTTTTCCTTTTTCGAAAACTCGTTCGACGGGAGACGACGAGCCAGCCAACCATTGAACAAATTCAATTATTTATGCAAATTCAGCAAAGGCAACATTAGTATTTTCCATATGCGAAAAAATCTCGGCCCATCGTTTGTCAGTGGGCAGTTTGCTGGAACGCCATTCTGACAGTTTGGCAACCGAGCAGTAATTCTTGATATAACCAAATTGTTCGAATACTGCTGAGGATTTAACGACCACGTCGAACAATCATATCCGCTTAACCAAAGTTTAATGGGTTTCTAACCTATGCCTTAACTTTTAGTATAAATAAAATAAAACCATATTTTTATACCAGACAGGAGGGTATATATCATTTGATACGGCACAAAAGTGTAACACATAGAAATATCGACATTACACCCCAGGTGTCTTTGAAGCAAATTCGATTCATGACCTTATAAATCGTTTGAGCCATGTCCGTCTGTCTGTCCTGCTGGTACGCACGATAACTTTCGAAAGAGTTAAACAATCGCTTTGAAATTTGGCATGGCTTAATATTTTCCCAAAACTGCTTATGGGATTACATATGGGATATATGGCCACACCCCTTCGGGTACCTCCAATACAAATCTGCTATTTCGCCCATTTTAGTAATCGTGTAATAATATCAATACGCCCACTTCGATCTTGGCCAAATTCCGTATTTAGTAAAGCTATAGATCGACAAAGATTTGGACAAAACTTGGAAGTCTGGCAACACCCCTTCTGGTACCTCCCACACAAATATACCATCCCGCCCCTTATAAAACTATGGCTGAAAAAGTTTCGGACAATAACTTGGAAGTCTGGCAACTCCACTTCTGGTACCTCCCATAGAAATGTACCATTGCAACACTTGTCGTTATCAGACTCATCGGGTAGCTGTAGAAACTCAGGCGCAGCTGCAGTTTCTGGAATATTTTGTAAATCATGAGCCCGAAATGTGTCCAAATTCTTCGCTTATGACAGCCTTAAAATTAGCCCCCCCCCCTATCGAAAAAACTATCAAAATTATAGCGTCCGTAGTAATTTGAATGTATATTAATATTTTCAAGTTTATGGGAATCTATCATAAATATCGCAATATTTTTAATTTAACTAAAAAAAAACGATTTTCTTGATTTTTTCGTAATCAAAAATCGACTTAATTTTCAAAATTTTTGTAGCACAAAATCGATTAAAAGACTTTTCGTGAGACGACTTATAAAACTCCCACAAAACTACCGACCAAATCACAGTATTGACAATATTACTATGCCAAAATCAATCGAAAATTCTGGATTTAGTAAGTTTTTAATAAGATACAAATATTTCAAGTGTACAGGTACCTTCTGGTAACAACCACACAAATCCGGCCCCTTTGAAAATCGTGTAATAACATTATTTTTCCAAAAATCGGAATTTGAATACTTTAGAATTCGAATTCCAATAGAAAATTATAAGTTTATGTATGTAAGTCCCTTAGGTTTTATTTTAAATTACTTTAGAATCATATCTCCGTGGAGCGAAACAACTTACTTTAGGCTTAAACAACGTTGAGAAATAATCCATAATTATTTCCAATGGCAATGCTGTTAGCCCAAACAATGAGTCTAATGAAAAGATGTTTAGTCCAAAATAAAACACCGACCTTGCGACTGCAGTGCTAGAGGACGAGAAGGTGACTGCCGTAGACGAGAGTGTGCGGCTTTGTCCAGGACCATCCATTTCAACAGCTAAACATGCACTTCTGCGATACCAGGCAGTCTCATGAATTAAATCGCGTGCAATGTGAAACAAATCGTATTTGTAACAATTCCATTATGTACAAAGTAATTAATCTGCCATAACAAAGAAGACATAATATTATGAGTGCCACGTCCATTCGTCCAAACTACACCTTAGAAACCGTATCTTTTTTAAGATTTTGGTTTTTGAAAAGTGAAGCAAATACAGAAATTTGTTATAAGCGCTTCAAATGTCTATTTGGATTGATAAAAAAATTCTTTCAAAAAAAGTTCGAAAACCATTCGTATCTAAAAAAAAATAATTATTGGGCAAATTAGTACTGGGTGCCATATGAACATCAGATTCAGTACGTTTCCCTTGAATTTTGATTTTTTTTTTCAGTAAATTAGTAACATTTTGAAGATTATTTCGTCAAATATCCAGTTAAATATTTAATGAAGAGCATAATAGAAAATAGGGATGCGCTCTTAAGTAAGGACAATAATAACAAATGTCATTATGGATAAGAACTTCTATTAATATGTAGGAGCTGAATGTGTGCCTATTCTACAGAATTATCGATTACTGCCAGCATGCGAGTACAACCTAGTTTTCTTCATTTTTCCACTCCAAGTGTAGTCACTTTATTCTATGAAATTACTTCATTTAATGAAATTAACAGGACATAAACATCCTCGTTTTTGATGTCCAAATCAGCTGCATGTTCCACTCCATTTGTAATTGTAGTGTATTGTCGATTTTGAGCTAATCACAGCAGTCACAATGACAAACCATCCACACAGACTGAGGCAAACTGGCAGAAAGACTGATACCAGTTACAATGTCAATGCAACAGGCACACTTGTCGTCGTCGACCTCAGATTAGATTTGTAAAATAGATGTTCGTCCTGTTTCCCCTGCTAAAGTAGTTGGAGTGCATAGATCCAGGACAATGTATCGGATCTCAGTAGTCAGGCGTATGTCCACACACACACGCACACACACAGTAAGAAAGACAAATTTTATGGAACAATGGATGAATGCATTTACTCATCAGTGGACACACACACTCGCAGCATTTCTTGATGTTTCAGGGTGTGAAAGTAACTGACCGATTTACATGCATTGAACATCAGAGGGCTTTGCGGCAAACTCACCAATAGCCAATACACATACAGACATATTGCTGTCAATGACAAGCATATTTGCAAAATATTACATTCATTATCAGTTTAATTTGTCTTATCCACGAAGTGTGTGTTCCTTACGACTCCTTGGCCTTATCTTTACAAGGCTGACCAGAAATGCCTGGCAATCCACTGGTTACATTGGGTTAATAGTGTAACTGAGAAAATTATTACAATCACAAAGAATTTAGTTTTTAAATTAAACCCAAAACGTAAGTTTAGTTCAATATTTGGTCTGTCGCTGCAAAAATCCAGCCAAATGGTCTGTGTCACCCGATTTACCCTTGGACCCAAAATAAATAAATAGTTCATCTTGGAGATGAATTGAGCTTTATATTAATGCTACTACGATCAAACGATTCTAATCGATTTAATTATTAATTAATCAAAGGATAATGGTTATTATTAAACACTTTGATCTTATAATCTCTCCTATATTCATTTCGAAGCCCGTGTTGCGTGTGACATTAGGATATGCCCCATAATATGTAAAAGTGAATGAAGAATACTTAATGTCTGAAATATTGTGACCTTAAAATCCAGTAATGGGTAAGTCGTAGGAACTTGAGCTTAAATCCACACCTTTAAAAATAGTGGAAAAAATATGCAAAACTCAGAGAATAGGGAATTCCTTTCAGACCCAACACCCATTCTTTGTCGCCTTGGACATGAAATATTTCAATTTTTTTATAGCCTGCCTATTGTATATTAGGAAAATCAGGAGTAACTTCCTGCTGTTTATCTAGTGGAACGCCTATTAGAAGGCCTTCAATTACAAATATATATATATATATATATCTGTATAACTCATGCGTGACTGACTGATGGTTGACTGACTGATTCATCACTGTCCTGGACAATCGGCTGATGCCAGAATAATGAAATTTGGGGAGTATATAGCCCTTGCATCATAAACATCCGCTAAGAACGGTTTTTTGGAAATTCGGATTGGACGGTGATAAAAATGGAGGAAATGGGTAAAATGTGTCCCCAAAACCCCTTAAAATTCGATGCAGGAAATTCAAATATTGTAAAATGTGCCCAGACGGGATAAAAAAGATACAAAAGGGGAAAAAATAAAAAAGTGTGTGAAAAAGTTGTTGTCGGAGGAAATGAGCGAAACATTTTAAGTAATTAAAAACGAAAATTAAAATCGTCTGAAATGGATCCAAAACTGGTATAATATAAATGAGAAATAATCTACATACGAGTATCTATGTATATAAAATATTTGCGTGAATCACTGACTCATTCATCCTGTATCCAAAATCAAAAGGAGTTATTGATTCAAAACTTTGGATTTGACATCTGCCAAAATTATATTACAAATCATATATCTTTTCCAAAAAGGTCTGATTATACATTCGTATGAGAAGTACCTGAAAGGGCGCGGCCGAAGGTCCAATTTTTTAGCTAAAACATTATACAGTTACAGCATTACGAAATACAAAATTTGAGCTAGATTGTTTTGGGCGTATTAATTTTATTACACGATTTCTAAAGTGTGCGGAATGGTAGATTTTCATGGGAAGTACCAGAAGGGGTGTGGCAAGATAGCCCATATTCAATCCCATAAGTACTTTTGGGAAAATATTAACCCATGCAAAGTTTCAATGGAATTCGTGAAGTCTTTCGAAAGTTATAGTGCTTACCAGACCGACAGATAGACGGACGAGGCTCAGACGACATAAAAAGTCATTAAACTAATTAGCGTCCAAGACAACTAACGCTTCCTTCAATGTGTTACACTCTCTTACCCGAGCACCACTTCCACTGAAGCCATGGTACGATGGGTAGACTAGAAGCGTACGTACGTAAAGCAATTCATTATGGACACCACCGTACGTACGCTTCTAGTCTTACGATCGTTCATAAATAAATATAATGAAAAGAGCCGTAGAAACTTTTCCAGCCTCCAAAGTATCCAATTGGAGAAGACAGAAGACATACGTAAAAAATAATAGTCCTGCACACATACAGCTATTCAAATACACGCCTCAACTGCTTCAAATTGTGTATTATGGTTCCATTTTATCCGAAAACATTCCGGTGTAAAATTTAAAAAGCAAAATACATTTTGTAATATCCGATACTTTCAGTACTGTCCTTAATTATTTAAGGTATAACATTATCTTAGAAATTTGACTTCAGTGCATGTGGTCGCAAGGATTTTAAATTTATAACGTCAACTATAAGTGTAACCCAGCAAAATCCATACAGTCGTTACCTTAAGGATACCGCGGTAACATTTCAGAAGCTGCTTGAATAGCTCAAATCGGGAGTACAACAATGTTGTCTTATCTTGCTTGCTGTTGTCATATGAGCCGCGTAGCAATTGCGCCAAACTAAGATTGATAGCAAGAAGCCATAGCGAAGCGTGTCTGTTCATTTAACATCAACCTTTAACGGCTGAAATGGATTTAACGTGTAAATTGATGATACCGCCAGTTCAAAAGAGATATAAAGATATATATCCTGCTTCACCATAAACAACCTCCCCACCTAAAGGATGTCTCCATCACTACACGCGGTTTTAATCTATGAAAAACACGGCCATATCTCTTGCTGAGTATGTGTGCGTTTATTTTTGTTTATGTTGGTTTAAGAAGAATGTGTGCGTGGGAGCGTTTAGATCCCTTAGACGTTTGCGGGAGTGTGTGTGAGCGTAGGCATCGGCATCTGTGAAAACATACAGGTACACGAATGAATGAAGTTTGTCTCCACCTTAACGGGAGAACAGATTATTTATGTTATTAGCGAAATGAAGTTTTACGGTTGGTTTTCTTTAAGCGTGTGTTTCGTTGCATAACATTGTAAGGGAGCCATCATGTTGTCATTAAGCAGAATAGAAGCACCGACTAATACAGTTTAAAGTTTGACGGTAGACTTTCTTGGTTGCTAATTCTCTAAAGGGGATTTTCCTGCCAAAAAAAAAGAATGCTATATGATTTGTATGGATCTAAAATATTACGTGATATTTGTCAACCAAAAAAAAAAAGGATTGAGGACTACACTTTAAATAGTTTCTACATGAATTTGAACCGAATTGCACAAACTTATTAATTGATTTTTAAAATTGTTGGTTTTATTGGAATGCTTGAATTTGGTCATTTAATAATGGAACGCAATATCAATAATATGACAACCACGACTGGCTTGTTACTATCTCATATGATACACCCAATTTTTCAGTACATATTTGGCTGTTTCGGGTCGAATCTCTTCCTTCGCAACTTCGATTTAATGTTTCACGCTTCAATTGTCTCTGGATGATATGCGTAACATATGGCACCCCACAGAAAATAATCCAAAGGTCTCAAATCATAGCTCCTAGTCGGCCAATTAACATCAAAATATTTTGGGGATTTTGTATTGAGTAATTTTTCATAAATTGTTTGGGGGATTTTTCAGAATTTTTGGGAGAGATTTTCATATTTTTGGGAAATATTTTCATATTGGGGAATTTTTCATTTCTTTTGGGGAATTCTTAATTTTTTTGGGGTATTTTTCATTTGGGGCGTTTTAAAACCTATTCATCTTATCACTAAGATTCCAGATTTGGTATTTAATGTTGGATAGAGCCAAGAAACATGAACAAATACCCAAAAATTCTCATAATGAAAAATTCCCCAGAAAAATCGGGGTGGTTTTCATAATTTTTGGGTAATATTCAATATGCCCATAAAACAAATGAAGAATTCCCCAAAATAAATGAAAAATCACCAATATTAAAATTACCCAAAAATTCTGAAAAAAACATCCTCTAAATAATTTAGAAAAAATTAGCCAATGCAAAATCCCCCAAATATTATGAAATATCCGTCATTGGTCAACGAATTTTGGTTTGTCTTTACACAAAATGTGATACGTTGTATTGAATTTATTAACATTAGTTCATATCAGACATAAAAAAGTACTGTCTTGTTTTGAAATTTCAGGATTCGAAACCTATTCGTCAGCGTATTCGATGTTGCTTTGCCTACAGCATTAGAAGCTCGTCCGCCCAGAATAACTACATTTTCCCGATTTTTGTTGTTAATAATTTTGGTATTGTACCCATTTTTCAAATTTAATCTAAAACAAGTGGACAAATAGTAAGTTCGGCCGGGCCGAATCTTATATACCCTCCATCATGGATCCTTAAAAAGTCAATAAATAAGAAAACTAACTGAGTTTTTGGGCCGCTCGTGACCCGATAGTCCCAGGAACCCGATCACAAATTTTATCCAAATCATGAAAATAAATTCATATTTGGGTTCGCGAGAAAATTTCGTTGCATTTCGATACCCATATGTCCATGTTTGTCAAGGGACGGTTTTTGGGCCGCTGGTGACCCGATAGTCCCAGAAACCGGATCAAAAAATTTAGGCAAATCATGAAAATAATGGCATATTTGGGTTCGTGAGTAAATTTCGTTGCACTTCGATACCCATATGCGCATGTTTATCATGGGCCCTTTTTTGGGCCCCAAGGGTCCACGGAACCCATGAGCACGCCCATTTTTGGGATTTTTTTCCCATCTATAAATTATATAAACTTAGAACTTAGATGTAGTGAAAAAAAATATTTGAAAAATTTGATTATGGCCGGAATATATTTAGTCCCGTAAAGGGGAACTTTTTCCCCTTTGGTCCGATATGGCCCATTCTCGAACTTAACCTGCTTATGGGCAAAAAACATCTTCCTACAAAATTTCAGCTTTTTAGCGTTGGTCGTTCGCACTCTATAGTGATTTCAACAGACAACAGACGGACGGACGGACAGACGGACAGACGGACATCGCTAGAATGTCTTAGAATGTTACACTGACCAATAATATATATACTTTATAGGGTCGCAGATCACTCTTTCGAGGTGTTGCAAACGGAATGACAAACTTAGTATATACTCCATCCTATGATGGAGTGTATAACAAATGTTTTATTTTTGTTGTTACGTTGGTCTGATTTATACAAAGTAAATGGCAAATTCAAGGTAACACGCTTTGAGTCAGCCGTTCCCTTTACTTTTGTGCTTTTACAAAAGTTTTGTTTTATAGATTTCTCCTCCTCTTCGACGCCACAAATGACATAATGTTTTGTAGGGTATCACACAGATGATAGACACATGTTGGTTTCTTTACTTATCCATCGGATTTGTTGTTGATCAGTTTTACAAATGAATGCATTTAACCATACAATGTATTTACTGGCAATATTTCCTTGATATATCAAAACTTCTTCAATTGTAAATGCCACCTTAGCAAAATCGCTCATTTACCGCAGAACTTTCTGCTTGCCACGAAGACCACTTTATAGCATAACCACAACATCAAACGCTTATCTGTCTACAAATTGGATGGAAATATTTGAATATATTTGTTTTTCATATTCAGATATACGAACATGAGTTCTACAAATGCACTTGATTGATGGACGGTTGGACAGATGGTTGGATGCAGTAAATGCAAGAGTATTGTTCATTCCCGCAAAACCGCCAAAAACATAACATTCTTCTGTTTTGACCAGAATACTCTTTTATATTCTTATATTCTCCTATGCCAGGTCTCAAATGATGGCATATATGCATGCTACACAATGTATTTCACTTCATATACATATAATGTAAAACAAGTAGTTTATAAAAAAAATACTCATATTTTAAATTCTGACGTTAATGAATTTTAGGATCTTATTAATGTTACACCCTATTTTAATTTAAAAACATGTTCTTTTTATACACTCCATCATAGGATGGAGTATATACTAAGTTTGTCATTCCGTTTGCAACACCTCGAAAGAGTGATCTGCGGCCCTATAAAGTATATATATTAGCGGTCAGTGTAACATTCTAAGACATTCTAGCGATGTCCGTCTGTCCGTCCGTCTTTTGTCTGTTGAAATCACGATAGAGTGCGAACGACCAACGCTAAAAAGCGTGAAATTTTGTAGGAAGATGTTTTTTGCCCATAAGCAGGTTAAGTTCGAGAATGGGCCATATCGGACCAAAGGGGAAAAAGTTCCCCTTTACGGGACTAAATATATTCCGGCCATAATCAAATTTTTCAAATATTTTTTTTCACTACATCTAAGTTCTAAGTTTATATAATTTATAGATGGGAAAAAAATCCCAAAAATGGGCGTGCTCATGGGTTCCGTGGACCCTTGGGGCCCATGATAAACATGCGCATATGGGTATCGAAGTGCAACGAAATTTACTCACGAACCCAAATATGCCATTATTTTCATGATTTGCCTAAATTTTTTGATCCGGTTTCTGGGACTATCGGGTCACCAGCGGCCCAAAAACTCAGTTAGTTTTCTTATTTATTGACTTTTTAAGGATCCATGATGGAGGGTATATAAGATTCGGCCCGGCCGAACTTACTATTTGTCCACATGTTTTAATAAAAATAAATTGCTAAACTCCAAATATTTATTTATTTTTCTGTTGCCGAGCAATTTAATTTGCTAACATTATTATTGAAGGTCGCACGAACTTCTGCTTTAATATGTTTTTGAAATAATGAAATTCGATGGACTGGAATGTATGCCTCGTCTTATATTGTATGACATTGTCCTGGAGGGTGTCCGACAGTCGACTGAGTACCACACTTCTTTTCCGTTTGAAATATCAAATAAATGTTGTGCTGTTGCCATTTTAGATATAAGAAGTTTTCAGTTATATCAAATTTCCACATGATTCCCATAAAGTTGTTGAGCATGAATGGATGCCGAGAAAGACCCGAAAGAAAGAAAGTTTGTTCGCAAATGACGGACGTACAACTAAATATAAATTTTATTATTTGCAAAATGCATAAAATATAACTTCAACATAAACAACAATAGTCGAAAGTAAAACCCACAATGAATGAATTGAAAAAGTTATCATACAAAATGAATACTTCCTTGGAAAGCAGAAATCATCATTCATTCAAGATGGATTGGTTTGGAAACTCTTTAAAAGTATTCATTCATTAATGGAAAAACACTTTTTTTTTTTTGGTAAAACATTATATCCCCTTCATTTTCTTGTTGATGTGTTGAGTTTCGGATTCTCGACCATCGATATTATTTCTCTGACAATAATGTCGATGAGACTGCTGAAATTGTTGGGACAATAATTCTTCTTTTTACCTTTTTGGAAAAGTTGTTTTGCGTTTCAAACTTGTTTTAAGTGCTCAATGATGGAAACAGATTTCCAGCCGAAAAAATAGATTCTAAAAATGTGTATAGTTTTTCTTCGCTTATCACAAAATCCTACCTTACTATAATTTAAGTTAATGCAATGGATTACTTTTAGTATTCTTATTGGACGGGAGAAGTTCTCAGTCTGTTCCTTCATGGAATGTTAAGGGGAATAAACAAGTAATATAGATAACTGAATGAACATAAACGCCCCGGTAGACATGCTGGTAGTCTCCTTGCATATCAGCATTGGGATTATGGGTTCGATTCTCACCAGACACTTCGATCTGTCGCTGCAAAAGTCTGGTTAATCCTTTGACCCAAAACTTCGAATATAAATTTACTTTGTTGAGGCTTTGAAAAATAGTGTTTTTTTTTTTTACCAAAAACTCCATTGTTTTAGAAAGTGGAATTAACTACTTTATACATTATTTTTTTCAAATCAATACATTCTTTTAGATATCGATAACAGCCGAGTCAGTACAATTCACATACCCTCAAATGTAAATTTGTAGTGAGGTTTTTATTTTCTGTTCGAAAACTATTTGTAAGCATAGAGTATTTGATATTTCCATATCCCCAAATATTCTATTAAGAGTTTATATTTCAAAAGAAGTGTTTACTAAATGCACAAAAGTACATACCAAATTCATTCAAATACAAGAAGTACAGATGTAAAGTCATCAACATAGAACAAAGGATACGTAATGAAAAATTAAAGGGTGATCGAATCTGGGACTATTTAAATTATTAGGTAGACATGGTGAGAGAAAAGTACAAAATTGCCATGACTCTACCATAAATAAAAAAAAAACATAAATTGTCAGTGAGTATACACAATTGTACCAGAAGTCCAAAATGACTTAACAAGCATTTTCATAACTTCACAGGAGATGCCAACACTGCTTAAAATCTAAACACTTTTCTTGTCGTTTAGGAATTGGCATATATAATTCTAAATTTTGGATAATGAAGTGTACAATTTTGCAGAGACATGACCCTTTTACAATATTCAATCAAAAACACGATTTTGGTTTTTTTTTGATGATTGATCATTTTGGATTACCAGTGACGATATCCAAAACGAAGAAAAAGTACAATGGCTGGTCAGTTCTACTACAGCACGATTCGCGTAATCAACGACCCAGCTTTCGCTGACCCATCATTACTCTCCATTTGACAACTAACACACTGATTACTTAGCTTGCATACGAGTATCACAAACTAACTTATTTCCCTTAACATTCCATGAAGGAACAAACGGCGATGTAATTGTGTATACTCACTCACCGGGAACCACAATTTAAAGCCGGCTCCAAATGGTCAATGTTTTACTCTCTTACTCGTAAAGTCGGCAGCATTTACGAAGTGCAAACTAGCCTCTGAAAAATATTTGATGATTTTACCCGGTTTTGAACCTGGGTTTATTTGTGTGATAGTCGCACACACTACGGCTGAAAATGTCTTCAAAAGGAAATATTTTTCTGTCATAGTTGGTAAAGAAACAGTAGATTCGAACGTGATTTTGTCGCAAAACAAATATTTTTTTTTCTATTAAGGTGATGTTTTTGATGTTTCCTAAAATTGTTCATTTTCTATCATTTAAATCAGTTGTACCCTTTGGTAACCGAAAACTTCAAAACTGAAAATGTGTACTGTACTTCAACAACTACAAAAGTTATTTCCATAAGTAAATTGTATGTGTCCTTTGTGTTCATTAGTTTGCATTTTTGAAATACTAAACTGACATACGTCATTCTGACTTTTAGCGAAAGGACTTTGCATGATATATTAAAAATTGGAATTGCATTTTCCTGGTATGAAATAAAATACGAACCTATTCTTGTGTGCATGTGTATATCCTCCTTAAATACAAACAAAGAATAGGGAAATGTTCTTCCATATTTAATTGAAATAACTTTTGCTATTGTCTTTAAAGTCTTAAGACTTAGTGCTAAGTCTAAACTTAGTTACATAGAATTAATTTCGAAACCCATTTACTTTACAGCCATCTGGGCGTCCCTTCCTCTCCTCTGTTTGTCAAGTATATGCCCTATTGGCATTGAACATACTAAGTTCGTAATTTCAATCAATTTGTTTGTGATCGTTTCGTGAGTTTGAGAAATTCTATTATTATCATTCTAATTTATTATTTTTATTCTTATGCTTCCTAATTAGAATTAATGAGAATTTACTAATATATTTCAATAGAGTTGGTACGAAGAAACCAAAGGAATATAACAGCATAAAGGAAACAAGTCACAAAGTTTTAGTTGAAAAAACCGACAAACATATACCCAACACTCAGTAAAAGCATACAATATTCCATTGAAATTTGAGTCCAAAGTATCCGAATTCTAAAAGTGGCCGAGGTCACCAACGAAATACCGAATTTTACAGAAATTCCAAAAGTAGTCGGATTTGTTTCGGAATTGAATTGAATGTCTTCCACGGTAGCATTTAAGTGTAGAGGAAGAGCATATCCAATTATGATCTGAGAAAGATCTTTTACTCGACACGTGTCAATTCTCCAAAGTAAGCAAGTTTCTATCGTAGAATAGAGTCAAGCCGATGACATCTTCCCGCACCCAAAGTTATCCGAACTGGGTAAAACAAAGGTGAGTTTGGTACCCCTGTTGTGTACGGTCAGATTGTTGCTATTAATACTATATCTACACTACTATATATAATTCTATATATATTTTAATGGTATATGTTCACAAGATACCCGGAATACACGGCTATCCAGGGAGTCTCATCCGTTCATTGTCAAATGGCCGGTTGACCGGACGACGCAAATTCGTTCGACGAAAATTCGTTGTTCAGCCGGACTGTTCGTATGTGGAATAATCTTCCTGCAAGTGTTTTTCCTGCCTGTTATGACATTACCAAAATCAAGGCCAACGTCAACAAACACTACTCCCTCTTTTTCCCCTCCAATAACCTTCCGTCCTATAGCTAACATAGGGCATTGTATTTATAGAGGGCATTCCCTGAGTGTTAGTCAATTAAAAAAAAGAGTACATTCCAGATCAGACTCATCCTGTCATTTATCCCTCAGCATGGCCAATGGTATGTCTGGCATTTGCATGACAAACTAGAACGATGGCGTTGTCGGGGTGTATTGATCCTAAGGCTGACCATACCTTTCTAGGTGTGACATTTTCGGTGTGTGCCATGTATCTGAAGCGATGAAGAAAGAACTGCCGCCATGCATCCCTGTCCTGGTTTGAGTTCAATGCCTCTTAACTCATCGTCACCAACGAAGGATTCCTGGATGATGCCAAAGTACATTTCGTCCTCAGCAGATTATCTGAAGTTATGCGTAAGGGCCTCAGATTTACCTGCACCACTTTCAACATCAGGTTATTGTCCGTTTTCACCAGAGTGGACGCACCTTCGTCGTATATGGCCAGTAGCAGAGTCAGAGTCTAAGCGACCGTTCTAACGATATGACCGTCCAGTAGAGTTCTGTTCCCTCAGCCGCTCAATGATCCGTTCACTATCCGCCTCCATCCTGGGTAACGACTTTTGGGCACGTGGTCTGAGCTTAATATGCTTGGCAGGCAACCAGATATTTGAATTATCTATATTTCATGGTTTTCATTATAACATTCATTTTGTTTTACAATTAAATAAAAAATAAATAAAATATGATTTACTATTTGCTATATTGCTTGTTTGACTGAACAGCATAGCTTGTTTTACTGGACGGTTGGTATGTATGTGTACCACCAAACATCCCGACTGGTACAATGGTTTACCACCACCCCCAAACCACCCTATTACTGTTTTTTAAGATTTTCCTTCACCGATCATTTATATATTACTTAAATAATCTAATTCTATCAGAAAATTTAATTCAGCATTGCTATTCGAAAGGGTTAATCCAAAATGTACTGCGTCGTTGACACTAGGCTGTTGTCCGTGGGGGCGTATGGTTGTTATCGGTAAAATGTGTTATTAATCACATTATTAATTGGTTTTCTTTGACGTCGCGGAATATTACATAGACGGACCGACAGACATGGCTGCAATGATTAAAATGAAGTAATAAATCAAATTTGGTTCAAAGAGTAGGATGAAAAGTGACTCCTTTTATGTGTTACTCCCGTGGGTCGTATCAAATGACATATACCCTCTTACGGTATGAACATATTCACATGCTCAATTATGTACCCAATACAAAGCATCATAATTGTAATTCGGTTATTCGAAATTGTTCCGTTGTCCACTCAATAAAACAATTGAAGTATTGACAAACAAGTGTACGCCGTTGACCACAAAAAAAAATCGTATTTCACTCAATAAAGAATGGATTTCGACAATTGCGACCAAGACTTATCCATGCCAATCAGGGTTGGCCGGGCAGACATCGTTCGCACTGGAAAAACGTGTGACATTTTTGTATCGCTTTGATTTTTATTTGCATAAAACATGCAGCTGAACTTTGCACTATTCTGATGGAAATTGTTAGTGATTGTTTATCATCAATTCAGTTGCATTTTAAACATGCTGCTATTAAAAAGTAATTATTACTATTTTAGTAGTCATGTTCTATTACAGCCGTCACCATTTCACCCTCCTCGATGCACGATACTCGATATTTTTGTTATTCAATTCCCATGTTATCGGTTGGCAATAGCTGTCCATATGTATGTATGTATGCATGTATGAGATTTATTGTGTCAACAATTGATTTATTGAAAAATTCTAAATATTTATGATTGCAAATGTGTAGTAGCTCTACATATTTTATAAATTTTTCATGTGTTTTTATTTAATCGGCAAAATAAATATGTAATAGTTAAAACAATGCCAAACAAAAGCAACAACAGATATGAATATTAAACGAAGTGCGATTTTCTGTTATATATATGGATGTTACAATAGGGTATACGGAAAATGATTTGTTGGACGATAATTTTCGATTAGAAAGGTAGAGTCGAATACACTTAACTGAAAATAGAAAAATATAATGCATTTGTTTCATTTATCCGAAGTTATCAAGATAATTGAAATATGTCTGATTTAACCGAAGTTCGGACAATTAAATTATTTTCACAATTAAAAGAAGTTCGAATAAAAGAAACAGTATCATCTAAGCCATGCATGTCAATCTCAAAGCCTAACGAGGGCCAAATAAAAAATGTAAAATATTATTTGGTCCACAAAAAAATAAAATACTTTAAATTTTATAGTAAATTATATATACATAGATTTATTTTAAAAAGTAGAAACAAATTTAAAATTAATATTTTTTCCCAGATATTTGGCACCTTTTCTCTGCAACCATCTTTTCTATTTCGGGGGCAATCTTGTTCGCAGTGATTAATTTTAAAACCGACCCGAGATGACTATCAGTAATTCTGGATCTGAGTGGAGACTTGTTTCCTTTCATAAGAGAAAATAACTGTTCGCACCGATAAGTACTTCCAAACATGGACATAATTTCACATGCGAAATTTCGAATGGTTTCAAATCTGGCTGGCAAATATTTGTAAAATTCAGGCACTCCAAATTCAATGTATTTCGCCTTTAAATTAGAATCACACTGTATCTCAATAACCTCCATTTGCATATGGTTAGGTACTGATTCTATATCTATTGATAAAACTGAAGAAAACAAAGAAAACTTCTCTTCCAACGATTTGAAATCAGCAAATCTTGTTTCAAATTCAGTTCTTATACTTAAAATTTTGTCGGTATTTTTCATAGGATGCAGTAACACCTAAGCTGGATTTAAAGGGTGTTTTTTATTGAGGTATAGAACTTCGAATTGAAATAAAACACAAGAAAATCTTTTTAATGTCCATCAATTTGGCTTTATTGGAAGGATAATTTTATGCCATTAATGTTTAAATATGATTTCGGGCATGTGGCCGCCGCGGCTGGCTCGAATAAAGTCAATTCTACAGGTCCAATTTTCAACCACTTGTTGGAACCACAACTCATCCACATTCATGCCATCCAATTCGGGAACAAAATAGTCGGTTATCATGGCTCTATACCGGTCTCCATTAACGGTAACTGACTCTGCAGCATTATTTCGGAAGAAGTATGGCCCAATGACTCCACCAGCCCATAGAGCACACCAAACAGTCAGTTTTTGTGGATGTAATGGCATAAAATGGACGGAGCTTGCGGTGAACTTCGCGAACTGAACCATTACTTTCGAAATAAATTTGCACGATTTGCAAGCGTTGTTCTTTTGTCAACCTGTTCATGATGAAATGGCAAACCAAACTAAATATTAATCACTTGACAGCTGACAAAATGGCCGTCAGTTAAAAAAGTGATGCCAACTTAAAGTTCTATACCCCAATAAAAAAACACCCTTTATAAGTCTGTTTCTTTACTGTCTGTTTTTTGGATAAAGTTTAAGTAAATGAGAGTAAGATCTAAACTCTCTCTCTCACACGCTGAAAATGACTCTCATTTACCCAAAAGCAAAGAAACGCAAAAAGAAAACGCAAAACACAGACTTAATATTAAAATAGGCAATGCAAAAATTCTATGGTTACTATGCAATTTAAATTTTCGTTTATTTTTTGTTCTATTATACCGAGTGGGCCGCAAAGTCATACAATGCGGGCCGCATGCGGCCCGCGGGCCGCGAGTTTGACACCCTTGATCTAAGCGATCTGAATTTACAAAAATACACAAATCTTCGTAGAACGAATCGAATCTATTGGAAATTCATATTAATTGTATTACCATTTTTTTTAATTTGACTATCAATGACTATATTATTGGATGTAAAAAAGAGGGAGTACTGTTTTGTTGACATTTGCCTTGAATTTGAGATTGTCATAGCTGGTAGAAGAGACACCTACTGGAATAGTATTCCACATACGAATAAATGGATTGATGAACGAATTTTCTCGATGGTGTTTCATTCGATCAACTGGTCATTTGACAATCAGCTGTGTATCCGCATTTACCCGACCGAATGTCCTAACATCAGGGACTAGATGACGCATATCCGACGAACAGATACAGTTAAAATATTTTTTTATATGTTGATTTTCTGTATGGAGAACCTTTCAAGAATATCGTGTGAATTGCAGATTACTCTGAGCAAAACCATTAAAAATACAGCAGTTTAAGTAACCACATCTTATACATGACTCAGTTAGGCCCAATAAATTAGTCGAGCTTAATCTTCGACTTCTGTTTAAACTGATTGAATTAAATTGTCAAGTCAAAGTTAAACTGTCGTTAAATTGTCCAATATTGAGCGCTTGAACTACAGTATGCTAGTCATATGATTGTGACAGCAATCTACAAAAGAAGAAGAAGAATTAAAATTAGTTTGGTTTATCAACTTCCACAAAAAAAAGTAGGTTAGGTTAGGTTGAGAAGAGGAGGCGAATTTTCTCCGCCACTTGTCCTAGGACATACACATAAGGCAGCATTCGGCTTGTTGTGCGCTCTAACTGGAACATGGAAAGGTCTTGCGATGTTATTTTCGAAACTCTGTACTGTTGACATCAAGGCTGTTCAAGAGTCATTTCCCAAGAAACGGGATCTATTGTTTGCGAACGCTGGGCAATGACAGAGGAAATGCTCCAAAGTTTCGTCATCCTCCCCGCATGCCCTATATACGCTATTGTCTAGTACTTCTATTTTGTATAGATGCGATTGTAAGCCTATGTACCCTGTAAGAATGTCCATGATCTTACTAGTTTCTGTTTTGCTCAGTTTCAGCAAGGTTTTGGTTTTATCCTCGTTTGGTTCACCCTACAAGATTCTTGTCAATGGTAACACTTGATATTGCGTGATACGGGCGTCTATCGCCCATCTTATAGCTCAGAACGCGTAGCTCCGACCGGTTTTGCATTCTCTAAGTTTATTGTTTGCAAGTTTCTGGCGCGTTGAGCTTTCTCGTTACCTCTTACCCCGTGATGACCAGGCACCCATATGATGCGTATTGTGCCATATCTAAAGTAAGAGTTAATAGCCATCTTACAATCTAAAACTGTCCTTGATTTAACTGTTCTAGTCGTTATTGCCTTAACAGCCAATTGGCAGCTCGCACACTCTGTAATTGCTCGGATATCCGCCTGTAGGACCGTGTAATGGTCTGGTAGGCGGAATAAAAGTTCGGTTTCCGGTTCTTCGATGTAAAGTCCCAGCCCCGTCCTTTCCCCTAGTTTCGAACCATCTGTATAACTGCAGTTTCCAGCTGGTGTCTGCGCTAGGGTTCCATCAATCCAAGATTGCCTGTCTGGTATTAGGGTCTCACACTCAACAGCTATTCATGTTTCTGGTACTGATGCTATTCCAGTTTAAGTTCCTGCCACTACGTCAACTATTTTTTGATGATATGACCTGTGATCGGTTTCGATCCATTCGCCCATTGCTTTGAGTCTCATTGCTGTGAGGTCGGCTTCATATTTACTCTGTATTTCTATTGTTGCGATATTTAAGCCCTATTAGATGTGGTTCTCATTGCTCCGCTTATGCCGAGGCAACACACTCGTTGGACCTTTTGTAATATTTTTATGTTGCACTTCTTTTCCATCGATGTCCACCATACTACTGATGCATAAGTTAGAACAGGTCTAATTACGCTTTGATTGAGGCCCCATTTTGAGCCTATGGCTCTTCTACATAAAGACCAGCATCTGTGAGCTTTGTTTGCTCGTTCTTCTATGTAAGAACGAAGTGCTCTGTTGTTACTCATTCGTTTATTGGAAATATTTGTATTGTGTTGCGCAAGCCCAGTAATGCCATCTTTATCTATAATAATTCGAGATTGTATCGCTGGACTGTAGTTAACCTGATCTCCAAGAGTTCCAATTTATTTTGAATAGTAAGGCAATAGTAGCTAACTCAATTCGGGTATTCATGCTCGAGCACATATCGACACTTTTACTTATCGACGAAACACCCTAATGTGTATACATATTATTCTTAACCAAATATTGCCAATATTTCAAAGAATTTTATAAATTGTATTGTGCAATATTCAAATACAAAAATTCCATATTGTTGAAATTGTGTGCCTTGTTGGCTGTTGTCGCATTTGTTGTATGAAATTATTGTATATTTGCTTTAACAAAATAAACTTGCATTCGGAATAAATGAAGTTTGAAAATTTTAAAATGTGTTTGATGTTATTCAAACAAACAATATAATGCATTTCAATTTGTTATTTGTTGCCAGTATCTTTATGACCTGTGCATTTACCACGAATGAATCGCAAGCTGTAATGAAACTGTGGCGCTTCTGATTGAAATGTTGTGCTTTGTCTTCACATGGTCATGCATATTTATGAGCCGCACCTATTCTTTTGAAATACATTCTTTTAAAATATGTTTTTTTTTTGTATATTTTTACACATTTTTTATTTCCATTTTCAATAATTCGCAACGATTTAAACGATATGAAAATGTGAATTTTCGTTTTTCTCTCAGAATTTTTTATATTTTTGCCACAACTCGTCTCCATGAACTTTATCCGACGGCAAGAAAATTAAATACATTCGAAAAAAAGAAATCTTCTTCTACTTAATTTACATCGTCTTTTGGTATTGCAATTAATTTCTCTTTAAGAGACTAGTTGTTGTATTTGTGGCTGTATTTTACAAAAACTCAGAAGAAGTTGAAATAGGAGCTGGGTGAAATTTAAAAGGATAATCCTCTTTTTTAACAGAAACGGACACTGCAATTTTATTATGCTTATCCATCCATCCACTTATCTTGGACAGGATGTTTTTCTGATACCTGTGTGTTTTTCTTCGGACAGTTGCCATCATTTGTGTAGCTCTCTCTCATGGCTTTTTTCATTTTGTGTGTCTTTTACTGCTTAAAGATAAACTTTATTCTGAAATTCATTCGAGAGAAGGTATAAAGGAAAGAATGACTGTTGTAGTATGACCTCCTGCACTATTTCTGCTTTTTCTTAAGTTTTCCTTTTTAGTTGGCAGATATCTTCGATGTCGTTACAACGGCAAAAAGTAGATGTGTCCAAATAATACACCTCTTTAAGTACTTAATATATGTATATTCATGATAACTAGTTGCACGATTTTCATACACAAAATCTGACACAACATTTACTTAAGTGAACTGGATTTTAAAAAAAGGTTCGTCTTCCGATTTTTGCAGCGTCTCAGTAATTGTTGTTGTCTGGTCTGTGTTACTTATTCAGTCCCTGAATAATAGTTTGCTAGAGACAACAATCGAGTCATATAGTCAATTATAGCCTACATACATATCAATTTTCAGATGTTTTGTCTTTTCTTCTCCAACTACAATTTGTTCTTTGAGAAGCAGATGCAGGGCGAGATCTTCATGGCCAGATATATATAGATATAGATATTTCTGGTGACATACAGTCCATTGTAAGCCGACAGTTGCCAGTATAAATCAACATCTTAGCTCTGACTTGCAGGTACAATTAAGGTGAGGATCGGTCGTGCTGTATTTAAACGGATACCTTTACTCATAGGTCCCATCTTACAGTAATTTTTTTACTGGTGCTAATTTCTTTGATGGTATTTTTACCAGCAACATTTCGTTTGTTGAAGTGAGTAGACTTTTTCGAATTCGAGTGCATACCCCAGTCTTCCATTACTGCACCTTATGAAGTTGTTGCAGTGACCCATCCTCCTCTATGAATGGTCACTTGTATGATTTGTGATTACACTAGGCAACAAAAAATATACATAACCTTTATACAATGTTGATGTACTGTGATCGCCAGAGTTAAAACAGTACCAAGTTTTTTCTATGGGCCGGTTTTTTTAGTACAACTGAATCCGAAGTAGAATTTTCGAATTATGTATTAACAAAGTTAAGCCGAACAATTTCTTTTTTTCATTTTTTTCTATTTGAAAACGTCATAAAAAATCGAAAATTATAAATAAAAGTCAATTTTCAGAGGTAAAACATAAAGTCACATATCCTAGAATTACAAATCTGTCATTCCACATAAATTGTAAGGGAGACACCAGAAGGTATCTTCACTAGATTTTGAAAAAAATCCATTTAAATTGAGATTTCTGATTTCCAGGATATCCGAATAAATACATTTGTTGGCCGAGAATGGATGTCCATACATTTGGCAAAAGTTCTACTTCGGAAATTGATTTGGCCAGGGTGAGTTCTTACCAATACTTGGATTCCAATTTTTAGTTTCCAAACGTCCGCTGTAAGTTGTAATGTCGGGTCTGTTCCTGTGACGATTTATCTAAATATCGGCAAGCGATTTTAAATGTATATTTAAGTTCAAAGGTTCTTTTAATGGGATTAGGATGTGTAGTTGCTGTTTCAGCAATAAACAGTGATTATTCTCGACAGGCTTTAATCCGATTCGAAAAGCTGTCAAGTAGTTCATCCGTGTTTATATAGTCTCACAAAATTAACACATACTGTGGAATCCAAAGAAGTTTTTCTGCGTTACAGAACCTGAGACAGAAAATGGATGCCAACATACGCAGTAACCGTCTAACGGCGGACTTCTACTGGGAACGTGTAGAGTGTCTGTCCAACAACATGAAATGTCTTATTTGTTTGTTCGTGTTTATCAACTGTGTTTTTATTTCTATCTACCTTGTTGTATTTTTAGCCCAGATGATTCTAAGATTGAATTGTTTTCTCTATCAGTTGGCCAAAATAAGATTTTCAAACCATCACGAGAAAAGGTTTTTCTTTTTTGCCGCAACCTGAGTAACCAACCATGGAAACAGGGGCCCTTTTAATAAAATTTCCTAGCAACGCCAGTGGAGTCGATAACCATACGGCTTATATTCTTTTGGTATTGAAATTGTCTCGCAACACCAATGGTCAGTAGTGCATTACGATGATACATGTGAAATACATTTCAATTTGTATTAAATTTTTGAATTTCTACGAATACACACCTACGCATTCATGCTCCGAAAACGAATATATAAATACAACCACCTCTGTATACGGAAATAAATGTTTTTCAATATATCCACAAATAGCAGACACAGAAAATGTACACAATAAATGTTGTACGCTTGGAACGTGCAAAAAAAAAACGATTTCAGAAGTAAATTTGCAAATAGCTGCGAACATTTCCTTTGCAATTTCCAAAAGAGAATCTGCATAAATATATATATATATATATTTATGTATGTTTACCATGTGTATATTGTATGTAAGTACAATCAATTTATTGCCTACACTGTTTATCGCAGTGCCGCAGCAACGACAACATTCGTAAGGATCAAGAAAAAAGTTTGAATCGGGTGTACCGACTAATGCCCTCAAACCTAAGCAGTTTATTTAAAAGGCTTGTCCCGGACATACCTCGAGAAGTCGGTCATTATGATGCTGGGTGGTACGAGAAGGGACCTTTCACTAATGAAAATATTGCACAGTGTTAATATGAAGAAAAATTCGTTGCATAGTGTAATAGGTGTGGGTGTTATGGACATTATTTAGGGATGTTAGGAGTTCAGGTGGGGTTTTCCTCCAATGTAATTTTCAGTTACTTTGTTTGTAACATTTTTTCAAATTGATCAAGACATTTTTCCAGACACAAAAAAAAAGAGCGAAAAAGCTTCAATCGGGTAAACCGCACCCTCAATAAATTATCCAAGTTTCATATACTAAAGTATTTCATATTCCAAAGTTTAGAGTTTGGGGTGAAATTTACAAATAAATATCGCAATTCGTATGTAAAAATACAAAATAACGCCCAAAAATTAAATGGGGCCATTTGAGTAAAAATATGAAATTAAGCCGCAAAAAAATCACAATATTTCGTGGAACGTATAAATTGTAAGGGCCAAATTTCATTTTCAATTTGGGTTGTATTTTCATGGCGGCCCAATTTAATTTCGCTGTTAGCAAAAATACGGAAAGCAAAATCAAGAAAATTCCAAATAAAATTTCCACAAATACGCTTTTCACCTTGTTCAGATTTCTGTAAATCCTCACATGGTATTTTATCCTTTTTTGGTTGAAGGTATAAAACTGTACTGGATTCGGTAATTGAATGTATTCAAATAATGTATAAAACTGTACTAGATTCGGTAATTTGTATACATTCAATACATGTATGTGTTTTGTAGCTGGGGTTGGAATTCTCCACAAGATGTTACGCGTGTGTGGTTTGACAAAACAGCCCCACGCATGCGTCTATCGCGTTCTCGTTCCTTCTTTACACAGAAAAAAATATGGGCCAAAAATATTCAATTACTGTCGTAATTGAAATTAAGCTTGGAAATCAATTAATGTTGTAATTGAACTTAGAAATTCTTGGCGAAATCCATGTAAAAAATAGTAAAAAATTCAATTACTTATTTAAAATTTGAGTAATTGAATTCACAACTTTTGCAATTGGGAGAAAATCAATTAAAAAAGTAATTGAATTGACGAATTCAATACAAACTTCGTAATTGATTTCAAAAATATGTTTTTTCTGTGTAGGATTAGTTTACTTTAAGAAAATGTATAGTAGTTTTAGGAAATATTGGAAAATAAAAAAATCAATGTCTTACAAGCATTTTATTTCTGTCTCGTACACACCTATTTTGCAGAATTTCTATGCCATTCTCAAAACACACAGCGCTTTGTGTGACTTCTCAGCATTTTAAATAAATATCAGTCACACATTTTTCGGGCTCAGTTTCGTGGGGTGTAATTTCCTTCTATGAAAATTGCACCGCCGAGTTCAATACGAAAATTTGCCCCAATTCCAGAAAACAACAAGACGACATTTGGCCTCACATTTTCATCTGTATGGGGTACATTTTTATTTTGTTTTACATATCGCCATGCAACTGGGGCCCAATAAGCACGTTTGAGATCATTTTCATTACACACATCGAAAATTGAGTGCATTTTCTTTAAGCAATAGAACCCAACACTAACCCAAATAGGGCTTTTATTTAAATTCGTTTCTCTTCAGGAAGTAATAGTGCCCAAAAAATCTATGATCAAGTTAACATAAGACTGACTCTTGCGATCTTGATTCAAAATGCCTACTCAGTGTTTGTGCTTTCCCCAACAGAAAGAAACAGTTCGGTCAACGGCCGTCGAATGAGCTGACACCAAATCGTAGATTGGTACATCAAATTACACACAAATCTTGCAAAGGTCTAGCAAAAGACACATAGGAATAACTGCAACATGAGACCTGCTTAGCATCCACAGGTAATTGCATTTTCTAGATACTTTACGAATTCGTCTAATCCTTTATACAAAGAGGATGAAAGTGTATTTTTTATATTTTTAATTTCTGTTCAGCTGATTGTTCCTTTTAAAATGTTGCACAAGTTACAACAGCTATACAAATAAACGACATAGATACATTTCTAAAAATTGCTACAGCATCATCATCGGCGACATCCAGAACGATAGCGACAATACCAATCCCCATGGCAGTAATAGCAGCTACAGGCGAGTCCACGTAACTCTCTCTCTTATGTGAAGCTGCGTTAACAATACGAGTAGCAATGATGGCTACAGCAACAGCAGCAGCAGCAAAAAACGACAATGACATTTTGGCTGTAAGCGATATTCTTGTGCAACATTATGAGTGTCAATATTTTATTATTGGAAAATGGATTTCGTAACGTTTCCCAGGCAGAGCATTAGGAAATTCTAAGGAAAAACTTTATTATGTGTTTAAGTCGGCAACGACAGGAGCTTCAATGACATTTACGCCAAAGATGCTGTAAAAACACTATGAAACAGCAAAAAAACAAAATGTCACTGTACATTTTTGATGTAAAAAAAAATCGGGCCATAGGCAGACACCTAAGGGACTGAGAATTTTGCCACTTATGAGAGGTGTCCGCTTATGAGAGAAGTGCACATGAGGACTGAAGCGGATTGGTACTGAAAAGTTGTCCGTTTATGAGGGTGTCCGCAAGGAGGAGTACGCTGTATATATTTTTTTCAATTTTGTTGCTCAGTGTATATCGTATGTAAGTGGAAAAGTCGACAACGATGATGATGATGATGTTGCACAAGCAGCGATAATATCTCGTGTTGTTCACCAGAGAGAATCACAACCACAAGAACGAGTCAATGGGAAAGTATTGATGGGTCAACATGATTGGAAGCTGCTCATATTGTGTACGGAAGCGCTATGCATGTGGTATTTGTTCACAGGAGCGACCGCAACTCCAAGGACGAGTCCATAGAAGAGGATAGGGTTGGAGCTGGTATTGTTGTTTGTTAGGTTTTCAAAAATACCTATTGTATGCGGAAGCTTTTCATATATTTTTTTTTCTTCTACAACGTAAAGGTGTTTGTGCTACTGTTGTTTGGGTCTATTCATGTGGGTGTACGAGTACTTCGAATTCTTCGTTATTTGCTGTACGTTTCTGTGTTACCGGGTATTTGTGTACACGTGTATTGGTGTGTTATATTGGTATGTGGTATTACATTTAAATATGATTGGTAATTTTGAAATTCGATTTCACAAATAGGATAACAATTCGATGCTTAAAGGGGTTACGTTTTTTTTTTTTTGGCATCAAAAAATATCTTTACAAATGTATGGCTTGATTTTCACCTGTTCGTGTTGATATTTAAAATATAAGTTTTAGTTTACTGAAAGAATGAGAATATGGTTCATTAATTAATGATTCCATGGCGCAGACTCCTAGTTTCGCACATATGGAAAATTTTGCATTTCCTAACCGATTTCTCTTTATAAAATATCATACAAAAAGTCAAAAATTTCAAAAATCTTTATACGATTTTCAAACCACATTTCGACGATGCTGAAGGGAGACAATAGAGTTGTATACCCTACTATCCCCAATCATCACCACCGCTCTCCTCTGTACACGGTCCAAAAGCTGCAAAGATGTCTTTCCATTTTAGGCCGGATGTAGCTGGTGTAAATATTTACGAGATCAGATGGAGTGAAGCATTTCTTGCACCGCTTTAAAAAGTCTAAACACTGGAATGCTTCTTTCGAACTTCGAATATATGGCTAGCCCAGCGAGCATCACCCTGTATCTTCATGCCCAGAACATCAAGAGTGTCTGATTCGTGAACGTTTGTGTGACAACAAAAATTTCAAAAATCTTTATACGATTTCGAAATTTGTGCATATCAAAATTGTCCGTATATTTAACCTCGGAACAGTGAGACGACAGAACGCTTTCTTGGAGAAGATGACCCACTACCGAAATGCATGTTTTGCGTAGAATGTCAACTATCTTACCATTTCACAGGGGAGACTGCAATTGTGCACAGCAAAATCACAAAAAGGAGACAACCTGGATTTTGACTTTGAAGTCTGCTAAATACTTTTTAAGGTTCTGCATAGTAATATAATTAAGTCACTAAGCTATGGTGACCTCAGTGTAATCCTATTCTTAAAAATAACATGGAAAATGTTTTCGCTGCAATTACCAACAATCTATTGTCACTCTAATTTACAGATACTTGCAACAGAACAAAAACCCCTAAGACTCATGAATTCCTACGTGGTGGCATTTAAACTGCTGCTAAAACTATGTGCACCGAACAATGTAACACTTGTTTAACCTTTTTGTTGTTCGGTTTTTTTTCTGTTGCATTCTGTAGTTGTTGTAATGCCTACAACGCCGCAGAAAAGAAAGAACGACTTGAAAAAGTTTTTTTTATTCCTGATTTCTTGCTGTTGTTGCATTGTTTGTTCACAGAATAAGAATGAGTAAGACGAAGCTTGGGGGCAAGGAGCAAGCAAACTGCAGAAAAATACATTTATACGCCTTCCGTTTCCGTTTTCCTGCCGGCATTATGGTATTCTCTTTCTTCCCCACTGTTATTGTATATACACACATAAAGATGCACACACACACACACATTTGCTGTGGTTTTCTCCTGAACATTATTTTTTTCAGGAGAAAAAAAAAGAGAGCAAGCAAACAGGATATGTAAAAAAATGTATTTTTTACTCCAAACTTTCTTGGCTGATTTCTTGGTAAACTAGGCGAAAAAGTGTGATCGGTATTAAATGATAGAATTTTGCAGGATTTTTATAAATAGCTGGATTTCGTCTTACCCGAGGTTTATTCGAAACTGATCCCGTCGGAAATTACGTTTAGTTTAAGCTAACAAATGGTTCGTTTAAGTTGGGTTACTGGTGACTCAAAAGCTTACTCATTTTTCATGTTAAATCCTATTCAGTTTTCACATGCGTTGTCATTAGAGTGAGTCAGTACTCACTCACTCTGCATGGGTTTTAGTTAACCAGAAGTTAGCTCACTATGAGTTAGTTTTTTCCCCTAAGGCATAATGTTTACTTACATTTGCATCAGCATTGAGTGAGCCAACAGCTGAAAAAGCTTACTTATTAAGATGAAGTTCGAGTGATAAACAAGAAAAAGTCTAAAGTCTGCACAATTATTGAGTTAGCTTGAAGTCAGCTGGAAATGAGTTAGCAAAAAGATAACTTGATTTTAAGCGATCCCATTTGCGAAGACACCTTTTCACTAACTCATACATATACACATTTCTTATTGTCTTTGTCGCTGTCTCTGATTGTTTGAAAACAGTAAATTCGGCAGTTTGTTTTTATATAATCGGCCAACTCGATTCGTTGTAATATGTCGAAAAAGGAAACAAAACAATCGGAAAATATCTTAATATCTCATTCAAAATCACACCGCTTGTTGGAGAATCATGTATAAATTTGATTTTATTGAAATTATATGTATGACAGCTGTGAGTCGAATGTAAACAAAACTAAATCAGAGCACGAAACGATACCGACGGCGGCTGCCTAAAAATGTATTGTCTTCATAATTAAACAGTGATCGAAAATCGAACTTTCCGAATGCGAATGGGATGAGACCTATTGCAAATGAAAAATCTCCAAAATCCGTTGCTAGTTCTTCTAAAGGGTTTCAAGAAGAAATGAAACGCATATAAATTAATGCTATGTCCAAGAATTTATCTTTATTATAAAGATAAAGGTTTTCCAATATGTTTTAAAAATGATTTCAGGCAAGTGGCTGCGACGGATTGATCGAATAAATTCCAGCAGATAGGCCTTAATATTCTCTTCCATAATCGACTTCATACCACCACAGACAAAATAGTTGAGCGGTGTTAAATCGCACGGTCTTGGTGGTCACGCCAAAGGCCCACGACGCGAGATGCGAAATGCGCTCACCAAAAGTTTCCTTCAATAATTTGATGTTTAGGTGGCTGTGTAACATGCAGCGCCGTCTTGTTGGGACCAAAGGTCATCCACTTCAACATCCATCAATTCAGGCGTTAAAAAGTCATTAATCATGACTCTATAGCGTTCCCCATTGATTGTACCATTATTGCCGGCTTCATTTTTGAAGAAATATGGACCAATGATTCACTGTGCCCACAGAGCACACAAAACAGTGACTTTTTGAGGATGTAACGGCATCTTAACAACGGCTTGCGGATTATCATTACTCCAAATGCAACAATTTGGTTTGTTAGTGTACCCATTCAACCAGAAGTGAACTTCATCGCTGAACAACATTTCCTGGAAAAAGTCGTGATCGGTGGCCATTACGTTGGAAAGCAATTTGCACGATTTACAAACGTTGTTCCGGAGTAAGTCTATTCATAATGGCAAAACAACCAGACAATAAATCAAGTGACAGCCATCAAAGAGCCCAACTCCGAAAAAGTGTGGCCAGATTGAAACACGTCTAAGAAAAACTCTCGATATAACCCGTCAGGTACTTATGCCTTTGTAATTAGATAGTCAAATTAAGAAAATTACCACCATATATTGCCCCAGTTTTAATTGCGCTTTAACAGAAACAGGACAATTTCAACATTAAGGATTCAAAAACTACTTTTTCTTCGGACACCCTCACTTTATTATCCGTTACTCTTTATACAGTTCTGATTGTCATTCGCCTCAAATTATCATATACAATATCCATCACGACAAAGCGGATACCCTTACACCGCTAAGAAAAAATATTCCGCACGCATTGCATTGGCAGCGAAGTTTTACTGATTATCTTTAAAAATGTTCCTTTCAATGCAATTTTCACAAACAAGAAACATGTTTTTTCTTTGGTGTTGCAACGAAATGAAAACAAACAACTTTTTCTTGCACATCATGAAAAATGTATGAATAAAAAACAACTTAACGAAAGAGAACATTTTTTTACTTACATATTATATTAAATAAAGCATACGATTTTAATAATATTTAATATGATTGATTGATATGAAAAAATACAAAGGAAATGCTGTGATATCTACTTATAGGAATATTGTAACGACCCGCCAATCACCAACTATATTCCAAAGCTATCTATGATTCTGGCAGTGATACGGATGCAGTTCGTGGCCAGTGATAATGGATTTTTACCAACCATGCTGTGCCTACAATTTTACTATCATCACGCACACAGCATAAATACATGAATTCGAAAAGTGGGACAATTACAAAGCGATTGGTCACTGATTTCGAAAATTGTCGTTGACAGTCTACATGATTTTCGATGTGGCATCTTTAACAGTGGTCCATCAGTGCAAATAAGAACATTACCTAGCGATGGCCAGCGATCTTTGGAACAGCCCTAAGGAAATTTCCGCCGGTGCCAATTGTATGCATGGGCTGACTTAGTCATGGGATTCAGTCATGGGCTGCATTATTCACCTTGAAGTATTATTACCGACTGTAACTTTATGTTTCCTACTCTAACATATCATCCCACCCGACAGATGATATGGCCTTTTATAAATTCCATTCGTTGTACGCCAGAATAACCGTAATTGGTCACCGACCGGTAAATCTCCCCTAGATTTAATTTATTGACTTTTTTTTTATTATTAAAAACAGTCAAACTGTTATTGTTATCAATAAAGAATTTTTCACAAATCCATTGAATAATAATAATGTTAATAAATTACAGTAAAATCAACATGGGTAAACACAAACACATATACATTAGGGTTAGTCTTTTAACTGCTGTTCGGATGATTTCAAATCATAATTTCCGAAAGTCTTAACAATAAATGCACATTATAACCCAAACATTCCTGCAAATTGTTACATCTGTTTGCCTACTTATGTGAACCTGACTTCCATTTAGTTAGGAAGTTGCAGATTTGTTACAAACACCACTACTAAATTATTGCGTAGTTGAAAAACTTTTGAAGAAATGACTTACCCTCATATAACATTGAAATATAAAAAGTATGCTGTGCTACACATGCCCACCTACGTACATTTGTATACGTCCAATTAATAACATTTGCATTGGTCTGGTTGGATGCTGGAAACCATAGCTCTGACTGTGTGCAGCATCAGATATCATTAATAATTAATTGGGAATCGTGAATACAATCCGAATCTATGCATACATATGTGTGTACATACAAGCAAAATGTACTCTCCACATGCATACATTAATAATTGCATGTAAGAACATCCTTGCAAAGTGGGAGACTTTGCTGAACTGTCTGGGGCGAAAAAAAGAGAAGTTAACAATTTCTGTGTGTGCTTTTCACTCCTAAACCGAATCTTAAAAACCCTCTATCATGGTGTGTCGTACTAGTTGCAGAAGAGGAGGTGTCGTACTAGTAGAGAAGGTCAGGCTAAGTGTGGGATATAGAATTAATGTTCCACCTTCAAGAATGTGTGACAGAAAATTTCCTTAAGAATGAGAATAAATTCACAAAAATTAATGAGAATAAATTCTTAGAACGAACAATCGTTCTCAATAATTCTTTCATCTGACTACCTCGATTGGTTTCACACATTACATACAGACAAACCAATTTTGGTGATGGTTCCTGGCGAATGGCTGGCGAATTCTCACGAATGTCTTTTTCCATATTCGCTTTTAAGGGATTCTTAGCATAAAATTTGATCTTTACGATACTGCACAGAAAAGTCTATCAGCGTCAAACAGCAACTTTAAGGTGTCTAATTAATATCAATGGGATGGCTGATGATCTTTTTATGTACAATTTGTTTTCTAATATTTGGTTGAATTTTTAAAAATATCTACCAAATAAAGGTTTTTTCTTTTCTTTTGCCTTTTTAATTAATTCATAGTATTAAATAAAAATTTACATATTTATCAACTATTCCTCGCTACAATTGTTGATATATCTATAAGAAAAAATTTAAAAATGTATATAGCTCTTATTTAAATGATCATGTATATTTGGATAAATAAAATTTGAATTGAATTGATTAACGGATGTGGTGCACAAAAGATAGATTCTGGGGCGGGCTGTATGGCAGGGCGCTATAGCCAAAGATTGGCCAAGATCATATCATCAATTCCTGGCCATAAAAATGGTTTATTATTCCTCTGTAGAGCCAATTATGCCACCTCTCCAAAATGCATTTCTATAATTTCTTTACAAAAATTATAAACTGTGAATTAGGTTTACGCAGTCTGACTAATATCATTTTATTTTGTTCTGCCAATTCAGAAACATTACCTTTCACTTCAGAAACATTACCTTTCAGTCCAATCAAATAGTTCAATAATAATTTTGCAAAGGCTTTTTTTAATCTGGACAGGTCAGAAATTCATTTCTAGGAAGGTATTTTTCGTTTCACATCGGACGATAGAATGTGCAGTAAATTATAAAACAATAATTCTTCACAACTGATGCTATTTTGCCAATGGTCATATCCCACAGACTGATTCACACATAAATCATAAATACCCCATAAACAATTTCTTTGGAGTTTAGTAACAGAAAGTCTGTCGGACATCTTGCGGCAAGCAGTATGGGTGTTAAGAAATATGTTGACAAATTTGTCTAGGTAAATTCAGAAGTTTGTGTAGATTTTTCCAAAATATTTCTCCCCCTAGCTTTTTTGTGTTACAAGCATCATCATTAAATAATAATGTCATGTGCCATTGTGCAATGTAGGGTAAAATAAGTAAGAAAATGGCTTAGTAAAAATTATTTCTGATAATGTCTCAATAAAGACATGTTGGCTGATTATCTGATGCACTTTCGGAGACTTTACAGTCGTTCAGACAAAATTGTTTGCTGGGTAAAACATACATGAATGCTGTGGTATCCATGCACACACACACACACAGACACATATACACATATCCGTGTTACTCTGAGTTTATACTTAAACTTACAGATGCGTTGTTTTCACTTACATCCACAATTATCGTGCATTCATTCGTTCATTTGTTCGTCCAGCCAATCATTCATTCTTTCGTTTATTTCCTGTCCTTTGTAAATAAATGCACATAACACATACACACACACATGTATTATTTATTTGTCGAATACAGGATTTTCAACTCGTATTTGAAAAATGTCATGAAAATCACATCATGAAACCATATTCAAAATATTAATCATTCACGAAGTTTTTAAACCCAATTAAACTTGTTTGGCCAGTAAAGAAATTAAGATTATTAATTATAATTGACGACAGTGAAATATTTAAGTATTTATTAAATGATTTAAGAAAATAAAGCAAAATATCCCGCTTACTATTTGACTATACCAAAAGATCGAAGACTTTCCAGTCATATCTCATGAGCAATAAGCAGACTGTCTTTAGCCTGAGAAGAGTAGCCTTAGAGGTCTTTACAAAGTGAAATATATATATTAAACATACAAGAAATATAAGATAACTTGTTTAAAAATTGCGCCATTAATATAAAAATAAATGACTGTAAGGATAATAGTCAGTCCACCGCACGACAGACTAAGTCTGTCATTAGGCTTGTTTTTTGTGTCGCTGTTTTACTGTAAAGCAAATGTCAAACTAGCGATATTGTAAACGGTGTTTTTTATTGGGGTATAGAACTTTAAGTTGGCATCACTTTTTTAACTGGCGGCCATTTTGTCAGCTGTCAAGTGATTAATATTTAGTTTGGTTTGCCATTTCATCATGAACAGGTTGACAAAAGAACAATTCTTGCAAATCGTGCAAATTTATTTCGAAAGTAATGGTTCAGTTCGCGAAGTTCACCGCAAGCTCCGTCCATTTTATGTCATTACATCCACAAAAACTGACTGTTTGGTGTGCTCTATGGGCTGGTGGAGTCATTGGGCCATACTTCTTCCGAAATAATGCTGGAGAGTCAGTTACCGTTAATGGAGACCGGCATAGAGCCATGATAACCGACTATTTTGTTCCCGAATTGGATGGCATGAATGTGGATGAGTTGTGGGTTGAAAATTGGACCTGTAGAATTGGCCTTATTCGAGCCAGCCGCGGCGGCCACATGCCCGAAATCATATTTAAACATTAATGGCATAAAATTATCCTTCCAATAAAGCCAAATTGATGGACATTAAAACGATTTTCTTGTGTTTTATTTCAATTCGAAGTTCTATACCTCAATAAAAAACACCCGTTACAAACTAGGCAAGATTCTGAGAACGCTGCAAAATAATGTTAATACATTTTCATGAAAATTTGCAAAAATATTCATGATAATTAAGTTTTGTGAACAAATATTACAAATTAACTATATTCTAGCCATTCGTCCATAATTTTCGAATCAATTTTGTACTTATTTTCTTCTTCATCTTTTGTATAAGTTCACAATATCTTTGTTCACTTGTGATTTTATTATTTTTTATGCTGGCAATGCTCTGCCAACATAAGACACAAGATTTAGCGATAATTTCTATCCACGCTTAACATCGCTTAGCTCTCTATACATAGTAAGCCATTATCTAAGCTAGCGGTGTAACGAAAACACGCATAATATTAATATATATCAATAAAAAATAGAAAATAAAAAATATGTTTTATTTTTCTTATGCGAAATCGTACAACAAATCATGTGCAAGCATAGCAACATGTGAATATGAAAGGGAAACAGGCTTTCGTGAAAAAGCACCATTTGTTGTATAGAGTTCTCCAACAAGTGGTGTTATTTTGAATCAACTGGTATTTCGGAAGCTGTCAATTTTGAAGACTTTATTCTTTGACATTTGACAAGTAGAAACTTCGCCAATTGTAGTCACCTCTTCGAGAGATAACACGGTCCGAAAACTTTCCCCATAAATGAGCAATGGTTTTGTTGCTTGTGTGACACGTAGCGCCGACTTGTTGAAATTAAACGTTGTCCAAATCAATATCATCCAACTCCCACCATAAAAAATCATTAATCATCTCTCGATAGCGCAATCCATTCAACGTATCTGTTGATCCAACCTATTTCTCGAAAAGGTAAGGTGCAATGACCCCGCACGACCATAAACCGCACCAAACAGTCACACGTTGAGCATTGATAGGCTTTTCAACAATAACTCTTGGGTTTTCCAAACCCCAGATGCGACAATTTTGCTTGTTGACGTAGCCACCGAGGTGGGAATGGGTCTCATCAATCAAGATGACTTTTCGATGGATTTCCGGATCATTTTCATGCATTTCAAGGACTCAGTCAGCAATGACACGAAGCTGTTGATGATCGGCCTGCTGGAGTTCTTGTGTTAACTGAACTTTATAAGCCTTAAGATCCATGTCTTTATGCAAAATACGCTGTAATGACGTTTTTGGAATGCCCATTTCCAAAAAGCGATGAGGAATGGACAAACCTGGGTTTTCTTCAACACTTTGGACTACAGCAGCAATATTCTCAGTTGTTCTTGAGCGACGTGCACGGGTTTTATTCTTCACATCACTAACGTGTACCAACAGCTCGAATTTTTCCACCAATTTCGTTATTGCTGTCCGACTGTATTTCTTCACGACGACCCAAAAATGCTTTAGTTTTGCGAACTGTGACTGCAAGATTTTCACCATTTTTATACCCTCACCCTACGGGTAGGAGGGTATATATCATTTGATACGGCTGAAAAGTGTAACACCTAGAAATATTCACATTAGAACCCAAGTCTCTTTGAACCAAATTCGATTCATGACTTTCTAAATCGTTTGAGCCATGTCCGGCTGTCTGTCCTGCTGGTACGCACGATAACTTTCGAAAGAGTTAAACAATCGCTCTGAAATTTCGCCTGGGTTAATATTTTCCCAAAACTGCTTATGGGATTGCATATGGGCTATATGGCCACAGCCCTTCGGGTACCTCCCATACAAATCTACTATTTCGCCCACTTTAGTAATCGTGTAATAATATCAATACGCCCACACCCATCTTGGCCAAATTACGTATTTGGTAAAAGTACAACTGGATAAAGTTTCGGACAAAAACTTGGAAGTCTGGCAACTCCCCTTCTGGTACCTCCCATACAAATGTACCATATCGCCTACATTAGAAATCGTGTATCAATATCAATATTCCCAACGCGATCCTGCCCAAATTTTGTACTTAGTAAACCTATAGCTAGACAAAGTTTTGGACAAAAACTTGGAAGTCTGGCAACTCCCCTCCTGGTACCTCCCATACAAATGTACCATCCCGCCCCTGATAAACCGTCTAAAACTATCAGTATGGCCAACGCTATCTTGCCCAAATTTTTAATTTAGTAAAGCTATGGCTAGACAAAGTTTTGTACAAAAACTTGGAAGTCTGGCAACTCCCCTTATGGTACCTCCCATACAAATGTACAATCCCGCCCCAGATAAACCGTCTAATACTATCAGTATGCCCAACGCGATCCTGCCCAAATTTTGTACCTAGTAAACCTATAGCTAGACAAAGTTTTGGACAGAAACTTGGAAGTCTGGCAACTCCCCTTATGGTACCTCCCATACAAATGTACCATCCCGCCCCTGATAAACCGTCTAATACTATCAGTATGACCAACGCTATCTTGCCCAAATGTTGTATTTAGTAAAGCTATAGCTAGACAAAGTTTTGGACAAAAACTTGGAGGTCTGGCAACTCCCCTTCTGGTACCTCCCATACAAATGTACCATCCCGCCCCTTATAAACCGTCTAACACTATCAGTATGACCAACTCTATATTGCCCAAATTTTGTATTTAGTAAAGCTATAGCTAGACAAAGTTTTGGACAAAAACTTGGAAGTCTGGCAACTCCCCTTCTGGTACCTCCCATACAAATGTACCATCCCGCCCATTATAAACCGTGTAGTATTATAAATATGACCACTTAGATCTTGCCCAAATTCTGTATTTAGTAAAGCTATAGCAAGACAAAGTTTTGGACAAAAACTTGGAAGTCTGGCAACTCTCCTTCTGGTACCTCCCATACAAATGTACCATTCCACCCACTTTAGAAATCTAGTAATTATATAATTTCGCTCAACGAATCTTTCCGAAATTCTATATTTAGTAAAGCTTTAGCTATATACAATTTTCTAGTAAAATCCCTGCTTTATATTCCGCCCGTTTTGTAAAAACGTGTAATACAATATTTTTCTATAACATTCGGTATTTTGAGGTTGCTATTATGGTATATGAGACTTATATTTTTTTACTGAGGGTGAGGGTATATATAAGTCGGTTTACCCGACGGCAACTTTTCCACTGGTTGTACCGCATTTTAATGATTTCAGTGCATCGTTGAAGCTTGTATCGTTCCATTTTTAATAATGGCGTAGTTTCTTCTCGTCAAATGTCAAAGAATAATAGCTTCGAAAGATACAGCTACATGGTGATTCAAAATAAACCTCTTGTTGGAAAACCCTTTAGTATTATAATATTCTACTGCTGCTGAAACGATGAAGTACCTATAGAAATTATAACTTTTCCAACTGAATGGCCACCAAGACTTGCATGTCGGAACAAGTGTTTTTAATTAGCAGCCGCATTCAGAAACTTGCCATTCCACAAGCCAACAATAATCGTAAAGTTGTTCATCGTATAAACAAAAACTTCCAATTATTCAAACAGATTCAAATTTCATTTTGATTGTCTCTCCTAGTTAGGACCATAAACTTGCAACCTAACTAACATTCCTTCGCAATACAAACCGCACTTTATTATTATTGTTGTATGCATGTGTGTTTCTGCGGTATATGGCAAACTAAGCGAGATTTTTATTGTATTGGTTTACAAAAAAAAATCACAGAGAAACTTGTAGATAGTCTAGGTTCTGGCAACCACTTTTTACGATTGGCCAATGTACACACGTTCGCACTTGCTCATGTGGCCAGCAGAAATATTGCAATCATCCCTCAGCCACCATTCCGTGCTCGCAGGAGTCACTGGAACAACGCCATATCTGACGCCTTACAAATCCAACCAATTTTCACATGGGTTAGTGATGTTCATCGTCATCACCGTAACCATAATTTGTTATTGGTTCGAGAAAAAATGTTTGTGATCTGGCGTTTGTCAAAGGCTTTTGGCATTTGACGTTTTCTATGTCTGTTGTTTACCATTTGGTTGACTGTTAGTATTCTGTCGGTCTCGTTTTTAACGCCAATATGGGGTGCATTGGCAGCCGTTGCTTTCACCGGAAGTTATGGATGCACTACCTAACCCATTTGTCTGAACTTTTACAAATACACAAAGTGTGTTCAACACATGTCACTGCTGAACACTGTGGATGCACAATTCATTTATTGTGTGTTTGTGGTTAAAATTTTGAAGTTTAAATGCTCGATTTGTTGCCGAAATATGAATGTATTGAAAAAAGGGAACAAAGTAAACAAACTAGAGACTTACTTACTTATCTCTCTTAACATTCCACGAAGGAAACTTTCTCAACTCGGTGAGCTGTGCGCGATATAATTGTGTATACTCACTGACCGGGGCCTACTGTTGAAAGTCGGCTCCGAACATCTAATACAAGGATTAAACTGTAATTGGATAAAAAAAAGTTTTAAAAAATCCGCCAAACGGTGTTCATATCAAAAAAGAATTGTTTTCGAATATACAAAAAACAACAAAAAAAAGATTAGTAAAGTTAAGTATTATTAATACAAGAAAATATTTTTTTTAAATAAATCAGCCATTAATAGAAAGAATGATGTCAGCATCGAAATGAAGCGAAGGATCGTGCTGGCAAATATATGTTATTTCGGGCTTAACAAACTATTTAGAAACAGACCCAAAATAACACTGTACCACATACTTATTCTACCCGTGCTTTTTTATGGCGGATGAAGCTGTGCTGGGTGTATTTGAGAGAAAAATCCTTCGCAAAATCTATGGCCCTATCTGTGTTAACGAGGAGTATAGGCGTGCGGTGAGCTGTATGCCCTGTATTCCGACATGAACGTAGTGAAGCGCATCAGAATACAGCGATTGCGCTGGCTGGGCCATGTCAGCCAAATGAAATCAAACGCTCCAGCCATAAAGGCGTTAGCCATAACTACCACGGAAGGCGCAGACAGGGAAGACCGAGACTCCGGTGGATGGACCAAGTGGAAGAAGACATGAAGATACTTTGTATCACGAACTGGAGACGCCAAGCTGAAGACCGAAGTGCTTGGAAATCACTTATTAATCAGGCCAAGACCAACAACAGATTGACGAGGCAACCTAAGTAAGTAAGGAAATTTGATTGCTGAGATATTCTATGTACGGACATTGTCGAAGTCGACTGAATCCATATTATGAATCCTGTTGCCACAATTTGTCATCTCCGAAACACGTAATGAATAGTAAATCAATATTTCTCCCGAACAACGTACTATCAAATGTGTTGAATGTGGATCTTTCCTAGTACCTGTTAATAAGAATTTCAACATGCCTCTCGAAGGTATTTATCTGTTTTTTATTTTCTCTATCATTTACGGAATACAAATACTTAAATATGAGATAATATCGAATTTCCGAATTTAAAGAATCAACCTGTATGTCACCTCATATGTGGGATAAGTATTTAAAAAGGTTCACTCTCACTGAAACCTCGAGTTGCACATGAAATGCCACCAACAGGAAAAAAAATGGAAAAAATATTTGTTAACCCAGAAAATTCAACAAATAAATCATGTCATATAATGTTCCTGCCACATGGTAAATGTGGCTTCCACATTCAGAACCCGTACATCCTGGAAATGCTCTCATATATGCATGTGTTGCACTAACACTGGCAGGGGTAAGAAGCGTATTTCTGTGGCTTGCAGAAAGGAAATTATGCCACCGGCAGCTGGCGGTTTTCAAATCGTAACAACAACACAAAAAGAGATGATGGTTTACATACTCGTACATACATATGTATAAGCGTGTGTGCACATGTTTGCGCTTTTAATAAATAATAAATATTTCATAAAATGTTAACTTTTCTTCTGCTATTGCTGCTGCCTGTATATAAGTTTGTTGCATGTTCAGCGAGTGAGTACATGGTGCAAACATGCCATAACAAATTTCCACTGATGTGTCGGGTGGTTTTTCTTTTATACCCAGCGAATGAGTATGCAAATGATTTGCACATTTTTCAAAATGTGGTTTTGAGGTTTTGCCAAAGAACCCGGCACAAAACTCCCCTTGTTGGCAGCGACCTTGTAAAGTTAATGTGGCGACTGAAAAGGCGATTTTTAGAAAATGAAACCAGAGTAAAGGTGTCAGCCAAATGTATCTGATGTGTGCCTTCGAGCATCCCTGGCATATGTTAACTCCATCTACATATAAGAAGGTATGCAAAGGCAGGGGACGATGAAATCATCAATTATATCGTATACACATTAAATGATTTTTCACTCCATTCATTACGCAAATCATGCACATACAAAGCTGCTCCTTTAATCACATGACAAGGAACATGAACTAACGACTCCGACATACAACACCCGCTGTCAGTTGTTCCACAATGGTTAATTTTTCATTTGACAACATGTTTTCCATGATTTAGTATGCTTTGTAGTGTATTCTTTTGCTTTAAATGGAGCTTATTTCGTAAATGCATTCCTTTTGTAGTGTGTTATTTATGTATAAGAAGATTTCCAATATTTACTTTGTAGCAAATTTGGGATTAACAGATTTTAATGTTTTTTTTTTGACATTACAAGTAATCTACATTAATGTTGTTTGTGAAAGTGTACATAGGTATTTTGAACTGAACTGTCGCGGACAAATGGAGGTAACCTGCTCTACCATGTAGTTTCGAACCGTCCGATTTTAATCGAATATAATTTCTTATACCTGTGAGACGTTTCTTTTAGTCCTACCGGTCGGGGTATGTGTGGCAAAGTTCTTCAGAAAATTTCAGTGGATTCTATAGAGACCATTTCTCTTAAAATCGTGCCATGACAAATGGAAATGTTGGACTAGTGTGAGGATTTTCTGATGCCGAATACATTTGCCTGCTGCCGTCATTAGCCTGCCCAGTATATCGAGTGGTATCAGGTGGAGAATTGTAGGGATAGTGGCTGCAGACCCCGTAATATATGTCATTGCTAATCTCTGGACTTTTGTTAAAAGTTTCAGATGTTTCAAATACCAACGATGGCGTAAAGAAGTATCGGATGGACAACCTTAGTGTTAATTCACTATACTGTTTTCAGGAATAAGCCTCGTGTACTTTCCCATGACCTCTTACAGATACAGTGGGTGGCTTTGTTGATCCTTAATGTTAGAAAATCCTACGGCTATTTCTAATGGTATTTTTACAGACACAGTGGGAGGCTTGTTATTCATGTTACAACCACGTTTCATATGAAGAATAACCCCAAGATACTTTGCGTTGTATTTTGAGAGTATTCTCTGGCTGCTGAGGGTCAGTGGTTCAATTTGCGGTATTCGATTGTTCCTAATGAAGGCAGAGTTCGTTTTTTTCTGGATTCATTCTCAGCCCGTTATCTGATTCCTCCAGATCAAGTTCTGGAGTACACCTCTTCAGCTCGAGTACAGCAATTGTCAGGTAGTCTGCATAAGCCTGTACTTTCTAGATGCGGAGATTCTAAAGAAGTAGTGAGAGGACTACCCCTGATGGTCGCATTATCTAAGGTGCGGGTTATACGCATTTGCGTAAGTACTTCAGTGAGTCTCTGATCAACATTGAGTACCGATAATGCCGCTTTTATTGATCCCGGTGAAACATTACATCACCCCTATGTCAACAAAGGCAACAGAATGTATTTCTTCTGTTGTAGAGATTTCTGTATATTACTTAATAAAGCAGGAAGAGCCGTTTAAGTAAATTTGTCTTTACCCGGATACAACGGTCATGCGCAAGTACACTTCCTTCGGACCTTTTTCAAAAACCACAACTAATTCCCTTTAGTCTGGATGAGTCAGATATATTTGCTATACTATCGCAGAAGTTTTTCTAAGATACTCGCTGTAGAGACCGTAGTTTTTTCTTGTAAAATTGAAGTGTTATTTGTTCTTTTCGAGTGCTGATCCACCCTTGCAGGTTTGTCCCTATTAAAAGGAATTTTTCAGGACTTTCTATGGAGATCTTTTGCCATGGAGATTTATTTTTACCTTCCTTTAAACAATTGTCGAATGCGAAATTTAGAGCTGTGTTAAATGTTGAGGTGAATCGTAGGTCCCAGGTTCTGAGAATTTAACGTTATTTATGATAGTCGTTAAGTTTTGTTTGTATCTAGTTGAATTTATATTTCTGCAGTTCTTTGAGATTGACAAAGTGAGAGAAAGGGAATTCTACATAGTGATGGTCACAGAAAAGGTGTCCTGTCAGTCAAATTCTACATCTGGGACTTTCCGGAGTGAAGTTCTTAAACAATTTAACCGCCAAAATCACCATACTCAATGCCTTTGGTGGACTATTTTCTGCAGAAACAATTTATGCCTAGAAAGCCAACATTCGATGTGAAATTGCCGTGAGAGAACGCCAAATATCATCGATAAATTCACCCAAAAGTATCGAAACTTATAAGCGAGAAAGCTCGGTACTTTTGTCAAATATCTTTTGTCATTAATAAGTTGTAAACCCTCTACTATATATTTTAATAAACTGATGTTAAATTGCCCGTTAAAGCACGTGTTAAATTTGTAGTTGAAAAGGGATCACGAAGAAGAATCCTGTATTTACCATAGAAAATTCCTGAGTTTCGACGATTTCAGTGTAAAGATGGGAAACGAGTTCTACATGTGATTGTGAAATATTTTGTCACATAAAAAACTCTCTGTAAGAATACGTACCCTTAACATTCCGGGGAACTTCTCTCGAATCAGTGAGCTGTGTGTCGCACATAGGGTTGTCAGATTTGGCGATTTCTCGCTAGAAGTGGCGAGTTTTCAACGGATTTGGCGACTATGGCGATTTTTATGATTTATTACTATTATGGCGAATTTTATATAAATGGCCAGTACATACTTTTCTCGGACTTGGTCAGGAAAAAACTGACAACTCAGGTTGCACATACCACGGCCGCCCACCCGGTAAGAGTTCCGAACTTTTGCAGTTATAATTCTTATTACTATATAAGTAATTTATACAATTTTACTTGAATAAATGTTTCCAGTTTTCGATCCTGACAGTTCAGCAATGCATACCAAATATTTTTTGAAGGTGATATGAAGAGCATTGTGTAATGAAACATTTCCATAATTTATTAACCATAAACAAATATTATTAATTGTGCTTTCAAGCATAACCACAATTTCTTCTAATCGAACTTATCGGATTAAATGTATTTGTGTTTGCTTTTAATCGCCGGCAATATTTATTTACATTCTAATGAAGATATTTGTTGTCGCCTGTAATATCTGGCAGATTGTAATTTATTTAAAATAAGCCAAGCCATATGCGTCCATTAAAGTCTTAAGTAATTAATTGTTATATTAACGGTTTAACAGGCCGACAACAGAGAAGAGAAACATAATCGTTTCTATTCTGTTATTCGATTTTGATCAAAGTAAACCTTTGGTGTTCCATATTCTGAATTCTCAAAAATTTTTGTGGAATTCGTTTCGACTATATTTGACCTAGTGGAAGTATTTAGAAAGCTAATTTGTATACATAAATTAAACATTAAGTAGAAATGTATTTTGTGATCATTTGCTTAAAACAAAAAGTAAATTATAGCGAAAGTATCACATTAATTCCTAATTAAAAAGGGACTTTTATTTATTTATGTTGGGTTAACACAATATATTTTTGTACGATATATTTAAATAAGAGTGGGAAATATCGATTGGATTTGAAGGATCTCGCAAATGTCGGCTTCTGATATTATCTTATCTCCTGTGCCATTCCACAATTGAAACAGCGGCAAATAAAAAGTTCGGCGACATTTTTACGTTTCTTTGTTCAAAAATGTTCACACATAAATAACAAATCAAAACCAGCTGTCATGTGTTTATGGTCGTAACACCTGTTTTGTCAGTTTGCACATTAAACACAGCACAAGAAGTTCGAAAAAGCAAATCACCTCAAATCAGACAGTATCAAATTTATAGAAATGGGAATTCTAAAAGTTGAGGATGTCGCACAGTGGTGAATATGTTTTTGTTATCATGCAAAGAGGCGTGTAACTCAGCGGTAATAAATTAAATAAAATAAAAAAGTAGGTAAGTTCTAAATTAAGTGCAGCAATACTGGGTACCACATTAAGATCAATTTTCTTCAATTTGAGTAAATTTGGAATTTGGTAAATTTTATTAGTGCACAGTACTTCCGAAGTCTTTGTACGTCATCCATTATCAAAAATATTCGCGGTGCCACTCGGGGATTCCCCCTGAAAATGCAATGCACTGTGTTAGCGATAGGAAGGATGGCTATTGCAGGGGGGAAAGAGGGAGTAGTGTTTGTTGACGTTGGCCTTGAATTTATTAATGTCATAGCAGGCAGGAAAAAAACCTGCAGGAAGATTATTCCACATGCGAACAGTCCGGCTGAAAAACGAATTTTCTCTCTAGTGCGTATCCGGTCATCCCGCCATTTGACAATAAACGGATGAGACTCCCTGGATAGCCGCGTATTCCGGCTAAATGTTCTAACTTCAGGGACCTGACGACGGATATCTGACAAATTCTGTTAAAATATCCATAGAACAGCGATATACATCCCACATTCCGGCGATGTTGTAGGGAGACAATAGAGTTGGATACCCTACTATCCCCTATCCAGAAGCTGCAAAGATGTCATTGGAGCCCCTGCCCATATATGGGAGTTGTATTCCATTTTAGGCCGGATGTAGGTGGTGTAAATATTTACGTGATCTGAGGGGGTGAAGTATTTCATGCACCGCTTTAAAAGGCCTAAACACTTGAATGCTTCTTTCGACACTTATATATTGTTTGCCTTGCCAGTATATGATTCGTCGATATCCACACCACCCATAGAGATTGACGAAGATGCAGGACCAGTGGAACGTTTGTGTGACAACAAACAGCACTGGGTCTTTTGTGCATTAAAATCTACTCAGTTAATCGTCCCCAAATCGCGGTTGAGTGAGTCATTCATCGTTCGCCTTTTGTGCACGACCTCCAGGGGACTTGGCCGATGATCAAATGAGTATGAATGATCATCGGTTGCTGTCATTAGCAAAGGAGTAGATTGAGTTCATAGTCTGACCTAACAGGTCGTCAATGAAAATAATAAATAGAGTGGGAGAGGGAGAGAGGACAGAGCCTTGTGTCACTCCAGAGGTCAACCTATGCTCGCTGGATGAGATCCCATCTGAGAAAACTCAATATGAATCGAGAGAATATATTACTGAAACAAAAATGCAATAAGTTTTGATATGAGTGCTCCGTGACAGACGCTATCGAACGCCTTGAAAATATCCAGAGCCACGACCTTGCTTTCACCAAGGCGTTGAATGGATCGACTTCATCGCTCCGAAAGGACCGCCATCAGGTCCCCAGTAGATCGATTTCTACGATAGCCATACTGTCGATCATTCAGAAGGCTATTAAACTCTAAATACTTGACCAGATGGTGGTTAACCATGCTCTCCATAACCTTCGACAGCGCAGAACATATTGCAATTGGACGGTAATTCGCAGAATTAGTAGCCTCACCTTTCTTGGGGATCGGCTGAACATTGGCAACTTTCCAACGTGAAGGGTAAATACCAGCACGGTACGACATGTTAAAAAGATTGCAATACAATTTTGCAAATGAAAAGAGGAACAATTTTTCCAATACTTACGAACTTAAAACCGTATATAACACAATGCAACTATACAATTCTAATGTACTGTGGTTTAAAAAAATTTATTCATAAATTATTTTTATATTTTTGCCTTTAATGCCTTTTAATCTGAATGACAGTTTCAGAGTTATAAACAAATTAAAGGCAAGACATTTTTTTCGTACTATTTTTTTAACATTATAAAAATTCGAAAATAGCTGAAAAAATATGGCCATTTTTAATGGGTTATCATAAAGTCACGTATAAAACATTAGCTTTTGATTAGCTTTTGCAAAAACCATTTTTGGTATATTCGCTTTCGCAAAATTTTTGTTTTGCACTCGCTAAACCCACATTCGCTGCATCCCTACTTCTAATTATCATTCTTTAATTAATGGTTTCTCTCTTATTAATTTCATATTTTTCGCCTGGGAGATTCGTTAGAAGCATTTGGAATAGCTTTGAGTGTAGTCTGTACCTACAACAGCTTAACACATACAAAAAAAAAATCATGCAGAAACCAATGGATGAGTTCAAACTGAGTTTTCCGAATAACTCAGATGTGCTGACACATGAGTGGATTTCCAATATTTGTAGCCACAAATGACGCCTAGCTTTTGCTAACAGTAACACATGCTAATAACCGCAGCGGCATGTGCAAGTGTATGTATTATTCATGTGCGTGTATTTGTTTGTTTGGAGAATATTCATGTTTGAGTATGGGGATGTGTAACTGTGTACATGTATTTGCCGCAAGTGATATTCTGTCAAACCTCTAATGATGTGTTTATTGGTCGACGAGGTCATGTAAATGTTTAATGACTTATAATATCGCGCGTGTCGTGAGGGTTTAATTATCTGTAATCCATAGAGTCGGACTCTCACATCAGGTTATTTTGGTTCAAATTCTACTCCCTGCGCTCGGCAAAAAATGCATTTGCAGTTGGTAATCTATTGTTTGTCAAATGGACTAATAGCAATTACCTGAGTTTCGAATTTTTCATTTAAGTGAAATTTGCTTTTGACATCATAAATTCGTTTATTATAACCAGGGACTGTAAATAATGATTATTGTTCTTTTTTTAAATCAAAAAATCAATCACTTAGAAAATAACAGAAGCAAACCTGTATGAAGAAAATAGATCAACAATACATAAACAAAATTAAGAAAAATAATTTCTTCGTAATGAATGTTTTTGGACAATCTTTGCATTTCCGTCATTATTTTAGATTTTTACAGTTTTCTTCAACGGTAATGATTAATTTTGAGTAAAATTACAAAAATCAGCCCATAATCATTATTTCTTGAGCGAAAATATAAAAATCATAAATAATTATTAGTTTCACGTTTACTAATATGGGTAACCAGATTTACCGTCAGTATGCTGTACCCCTGTAGTATGTAAAGGCGCTTGCGTGCTGATCTGCGAATGTTCAAATCTTATTCGATTTAGATTTTAAATTATTCGGACTCGTAGAAAATTCAACATTTGCTGATTGTCAGGGTGTTGACGTTTTTCCATTCATTTGCTTACAAACATTATTGTATTATATTATTATAAATTTACATCATTGCATCTCCCACAATAAATTTATTAGAAATTAATTGTAGTAGGTCCTCCATTGTCCCCAGTTCGATTGACATTCTGGAAAGTTTTTACGAATTTAAAGATAATTCTTCCCATGGTTCCAACTCCTATTAAGGGTGATTTTATTCTCCCCATTTAACTCTATATATAATACTCTTTCACATAGATTTGGCACTTTACGCCTACACGCTGAAAAAAAATGGTCATTTTAACAAATTTCAGCAAACAAGTTCGCATCAAACATATATATATTTTTCCATACCAAAAACATTAACTTGTTTGAAGGTGATAAATATCAAATATATGTATGCAGTTTTGTGTCTCTTTTTAGATTTTTTCAATTTCTGAATCTTAATATATATTTACCCTCGACACTGATTCACTGATACACTGATTCCCTGATTCACTGACTCTGTCACGCAGTATGTAGGAATTTAAATAGGCATTCTATAATTTTCTAAAAATAATAATAATAAAAAAAATAATATTTTTTTTTGTACAGAAATTGTGTTTTCCCCAAATTTTTTTTTTACCAAAATTTTTTTTTTTACAAATTTTTTTTTTAGAAAAATTTTTTTTTTACGAAATTTTTTTTTCAACAAAAATTTTTTTTTTACAAAATTTTTTTTTTCAACAATTTTTTTTTCCACAAAATTTTTTTTTTCAACAAATTTTTTTTTTTCCCACTAAATTTTTTTTTTCAAAAAAATTTTTTTTTTCAAGAAAAAATTTTTTTTTCAGCAAAATTTTTTTTTTCAACAAAAATTATTTTTTTTCAAGAAAAAAATTTTTTTTCAACAAAAATTTTTTTTCCAGAAAAAATTTTTTTTTTCAACAATATTTTTGTTCCATATTTCAACGGGCGCCATAGGCGCATTACAACTTACTAGTTTCTATATAATAAACCATCTCATTCTCTCAGTATTGCTTTTATTTTAAAGAGCGAAAATGCAAAAAAAAATCCAAAAAAGTATCAGATATAGTGCCTTATTCTTTTTAAGGATCTTGTTTTGCATGTTATTGTTCCATATCCTCTTAATATTCTAACACAGTTATTATTCAAGTCTAAATTTATTCCCATTTTGACTTTTGAGAATTTAATAATCACCTCCGGATGAATATTAGTTGAGTATTATTTATTTAACAAATAGTGATTTCTTAAATTCAGTATACACAACGCTGAGACTCTTAATGTGATCAAATAATTAAATAGAATAACGGCATTTTTAAACATTTGACCAATATTGGCTGAAATCTCCATAAAAGGAATATTACAAATCACCTAACAATTCGGGAGTAGTTTTGATGGCACCAAAATATCTCCAAATTCCATATAAAATGCAATGATTTTCATGCGTTGTATATCTCACGATATGCGTACGTGTAGTATTACTTTGAATATATACATATATGTATATTCCATACTTAACTTTGGCATATGTAAATGTTCGAATTTTTGTTTCATAAAATATTGCAGTTGCTGTGACAGTGTTAGCTGTTGTTGCAATCCATTTAATAACGTTAATTTGTCAAGAATGAAACAGTTTTGATGACGTGTAGTGATTGAACGTGCTTGAAATACGTATCGGAAATTCTAAAAATACTTTGCAGTACATGGAGTAAAGTGAGAAATCCATAAACTGTGTGTTAATCCATATTTTGCCAACAGAATCAAAACAAAAAAACACAAAAACGATGAACGGTTGAAAGATTGAACATAGAATTTGTGAATATTTCAGAGCAAACTAATAGAGATTATGGATGGAAATGCAGACAAATGATCGCTAAAATTCATGAGATTTTTAAACGAAAAACAAGTTATGTGGGAAAAGAGAAATATCAAATGTATTGCAGTAAACAAAATGAACATCTAAATTAAAACTATTTTAAAAAATATAGTTTTTCAGTTAAGTAACCTCGAATGGTGTGATCTTTATAATGAACCAGTTACAAATAATTGCTCAACGATGGACAAATTTAGTTAGTATTTACTTCGATTTTCGAATCTATATTTATAAAAGAGAATGCCGTCCGTGTGAACACGCACTTTATAACGGATCGTCCGATTTTCACGATTTTGGGCTTGATGAATTCGTGTTGGCCCAAGGAAGGATATAGGATTTCGGGATTCAGGCTAATGATAATCATGATGAGGTGCTTCGCTATCAATTGGGCAGGTATGTGAACTGCAACGAGTCAGTGTGGCGGATTTTTTCGTTTCCGATTCATGAGCGCACCCCAACTGTCGTCCATTTGGCAGTTCACTTGGAAAATGGTCAACGTGTATATCTCACGGCAGCCAATGCAGCCCAGCGAGCCGAACTACCACCTGCAACAACATTAACAAATTTTTTCGATACTTGCCGAAGTGACGAGTTCGCACGAACACTTCTTTATTCTGAAATGCCACGATATTTCACATGGAATGCGTCGTCGAAGAAATTCCAGAGGCGGAAACAAGGTGAAACAGTTGTCGGATTCCCTGGTGTTTATGCAAGTGATGCACTTGGTAGAATATACACAGTTCACCCCAAAAACGACGAATGCTTCTATCTGAGAATGGTTTTGCTGAATGTTCGAGGCCCCACTTCGTTCGAATCGCTGCGGACTGTTGACGGTATTTTGTGTGCGACATATCGAGAAGCCTGCCAACGCATGCAATTGCTTGAAAACGACAATCATTGGGATTTGACACTGGCCGATGCTACTATGACCGCGCCAGCGAATCAACTCCGAACACTCTTTGCAATCATAATTTCGACATGTTTTCCATCGAATCCTAAAGATTTGTGGAATAAATACAAGAATGATATGACCGACGATATTTTGCATCGAATTCGCACTGTGACATCGGATAATCAACTGGAGATGTCAGATGAAATGCGCAACGAAAGTTTGATTTTGATCGAGGATATGTGTCTGCTCATGAGTGGCAATTTGTTGTGCAAATTGGGAATGCCATCGCCGAATCGTTCAATGCATGACGCATTTAATCGAGAATTGGAGCGAGAAATGGATTTCGATCGAAATGCATTGAGTCAAGCAGTTCAAATAAATGTGCCACTGTTGAATCCAGAACAAAATCAAGTGTATGATGAAATTATGCAAGCAGTCGATAACGGAAATGGCGAATTTTTCTTCCTTGATGCGCCGGGTGGAACTGGAAAAACATTCCTGATTTCACTGATTTTGGCTACAATTCGATCAAGATCTGAGATTGCTTTGGCACTCGCCTCTTCTGGGATAGCGGCTACGTTGTTAGAAGGCGGTCGAACAGCTCATTCTGCATTGAAATTACCATTGAATATGCAAGTGGATGAAGAACCGATATGCAACATTTCATAGAACTCTGCGATGGCAAAAGTATTGCAACAATGCAAGATTATTGTGTGGGACGAGTGTACAATGGCTCACAAACGCGCATTGGAAGCTTTAAATCGCACATTGAAAGATTTACGGAATGACACACGACATTTCGGTGGCGCATTGATTTTGTTGTCAGGCGATTTTCGTCAAACGCTGCCTGTCATTCCAAGATCAACTCCAGCAGATGAATTGAACGCTTGCCTGAAGGCGTCGGCTTTATGGCAATACGTGAAGAAATTGCAGTTGAAAACGAACATGCGAGTTGCTTTACGAAGTGACCAGTCGCTATGGCAATTAATAAGGCGCAAGGACATTTAATATAAAAAACAAAAATTAAAGTATGATTTCCGGAAACCAAAGTCTTTATAAATGGGATTCTGCATTCATGTACTCAGACGTTGTTTATACCCTCACCCTACGGGTAGGAGGGTATATATCATTTGATACGGCTGAAAAGTGTAACACCTAGAAATATTCACATTAGAACCCAAGTCTCTTTGAACCAAATTCGATTCATGACTTTCTGAATCGTTTGAGCCATGTCCGTCTGTCCGTCTGTCCTGCTGGTACGCACGATAACTTTCGAAAGAGTTAAACAATCGCTCTGAAATTTGGCATGGGTTAATATTTTCCCAAAACTGCTTATGGGATTGCATATGGGCTATATGGCCACACCCCTTCGGGTACCTCCCACACAAATCTGCTATTTCGCCCACTTTAGAAATCGTGTAATAATATCAATACGCCCACTCCGATCTTGGCCAAATTCCGTATATGGTAAAAGTACAACTGGATAAAGTTTCGGACAAAAACTTTGAAGTCTGGCAACTCCCCTTCTGGTACCTCCCATACAAATGTACCATATCGCCTACATCAGAAATCGTGTATTAATATCAATATGCCAAACGCGATCCTGCCCAAATTTTGTACTTAGTAAATCAATAGCTAGACAAAGTTTTGGACAAAAAGTTGGAAGTCTGGCAACTCCGCTTCTGGTACCTCCCATACAAATGTACCATCCCGCCCTTATAAACCCTCTAATACTATCAGTATGAACAACTCTATCTTGCCCAAATTTTGTATTTAGTAAAGCTATAGATAGACAAAGTTTTGGACAAAAACTTGGAAGTCTGGCAACTCCCCTTCTGGTACCTCCCATACAAATGTACCATCCAATATTTTTTTCTATAGCATTCGGTATTTTAGGTTGCTATTATGAATTTTCAGATGTTACATCAAATGATGGTAGCTACGGTCACTTTTGACTTTCCGATACTTATGAGTATGAGACTTGTTATCTATAACATTCGGTATTTTGAGGTTGCTATTATGGTATATGAGACTTATATTTTTTTACTGAGGGTGAGGGTATATATAAGTCGGTTTACCCGACTGCAACTTTTCCACTGGTTTTAGTATTGCGTTGTGATTGTACCAGCACAAATGTCCAGGTCAGCTATAATTCCTCCTTAAAATCCACCATAGATATATTTACCACGGAAAGGAGTGGACTTCATATTTTTATTATGACGTCAAAAATATTTTGTAGCCTAAAAAAAATGGTGGTGGAAAGGTTCCCCATTTCAGTTGTGTAATTCTAGCCCGCCCGAAATAGACTCCTTGGAAAATAGGCTTTGAAAGGAATTCCCAAAACGTGAATTAATTACATTTTTCTCATTTACATTTGAAAATAAGAACAGATTTAATTAAAAACTGTTATTGGTCCACTTTTTAATAATATTCTTACTGGATTATCTCCGCAAAGGCCCGACCTTCCATATATCATGTCATATTATTGGCCCTCAGACCTCAAAATTCAGGACTTAATTGACTTTACTAATAATACAAAATGTCAAGCATGATCATGTTTGTATAAGCTCCTATTTTTATTTCTCGTCTAATCATTTGAGGATTATTCACTGAAATCATCAGTAGAAATCGATTCTATTGCCAACAGTTTACTGAGATTATTCCCTATGTGACAGAAATCGCCACGTCAAAGAACATTGGTGGAATTCGCAAATCCTTGAACACATACAGGGAAGTTGAAGCTCTCGAAGAGAATGGCACACGCTATTTGTTTCCAGCTTTGAAGCTAAAACTTAATCATTGTAGGCATATATTAACTGCTATCTTTAAGACAAAAGATAAATCAGACCTTAGACATTACATGCAAAATCTGGATCTGACCAAGAGAACAGATGACTACAAAAGACATGAGATGCCCTATCTCACACGAATGGCCAAAACGCCTACCAAATGATAGCTGGGCAATAAGTACTGAAGATAAACTCAATGCGTTTTCCAATCACTTGGAAACAGCGATCACTTCAAATAGTGAGACATCAAATAGCCCGACATACATACATGAAATTTAAGACTATCCAGGAATAGGTTAAAGACGAACAAATACCCCGGTAAGGATATATAATAAGAGAATTACAGAGCATTAAATCCATATTACTCATTTTTTTTTAAATTCAGCGTATTGGTAATTTACCCAACATTTTGGAAGATATCGGAAATCCGGCAAAGATTTGTCTGAAGTTAACTCATACGATCCGATAAGTCTTCTATCGATTTTGTTTCTTTTTGTCTATCTAGCTTTGTAAGAAAAAATTGCAGATAATACTGAAACTGTATCGTCTGAACAACGGCAGTTGCTGTAAAACTCTGGTTGTTGGAAAACTGGTTAGACAAATGTAGGATAATGGCAAATGCACCCAAGTCCCTTTCACCACGAGAAGTAATACTTGTCCACCAATTAATAGTACTGATATTCCTGTAAATATATAAATATTCATTTGGATCGGCGTCATAATGAAACCAAAATAACTCAGATAAAGCTAAAGTCTGTCCAAAACCTAGACCTAGAATACTTGTATACATGACAGTGATTAAACCCAAAACATCCAACTTGGAGGTACAGCCTATACATCGACTGTGAGGAAGCTACAAAAAAGACAATCCAATTCTTACCGGTGCTCTTTGGTACATTCGAAACGAAAACATACATAGAAAGAAATAAACTTTACTTGCTACAAAGACCAAACACGCCTTTTACTTGTGTGTAAACATTTAAAAAATACTTATTTTTCAGCGTGTATATACGAACTATTGCATGTATCTGCATTGATGCAGAATAAAAAACGGATTTTGTGTGCCTTTATCTACTTCTCAATAATACGAAGAAGAATGGCATAAGGTGGTGCTCCAATTTAAAGAACATCTTTATGTCTCTTTCTTGAAAAACTTAAAATAAACAACTTTATTAAGTGATAATGAATACAGAACAGAACAGTAAGATGAATATAAACGACATCGTACGAGTAAGATAAAAAATAATTAATCAATTAAGAGAATTGGATGCCACAGTGGTGTAGTTGAACAGGTGTCTGTCGAAACTACATAACCCCCAACAATGGTGTTTACACAAGTGCAACATGTCTCTAAATCACTTTGGACCATAGATGTCTTTCAACCGAAATCGATTAATAACTTTTTAAGTCGTTTGAGCAATGTTCGTCTGTCTGGCTATTTCGTAGGATATCTTTTGCAAGAGTTAAACAATTGCTTTGAAATTTGGCAATAATATAAATATAAAGTTCTCAAGAAAAAATTGGACCCCTAGCTGGTCCCCTTCTAGTACCCCCTACAAATGTATTTATTTATTACGGTTGTTTTGTAACTATATTGTAGCCATGTCTTTTCATTTTGTATTTTCAAGTACCATAAGGAATTTCAGCTGCTCTGGTAGATTTCGGTCCATGTTTCCTTTGGGCCGTAGCCATCTTTCTCCTGGCATTCCGGTAGTTCAACAAACTGGACAGAATTGTCTGGTTTATTACAGAATAATTGATCAATTCATCCACTATGCACTGCCTTGTCATAAATAGCAACGTCAACGTTGCCTAACAAACACAATGCAAGACGATATGGATGAAGAAACTTCATCGGATCGTACATGCACGGGCATTGAGACGAATGTGTAATTAGTTCTTTCAGATAATTAAATACTAAACTTTCGCATTTGTATGTAAATGCAAGCAAATCGGAAGTTAATTGAAATTACTTTGCATATTGCATTGAAATTTCAAAGCAAGGATCTTATATGTGTAGTACTGTGAGTAATTTTAAAAAAATATAATACCGTACAATAACAACGAAAATCACTATCACCCGTATTCCTAAAAAAAGTACATCAGCTTAACAAATGTTGGTTAATACAAAAGCAATGTTCACACATTTTTCGTAACAAAGGTTTGTAACGCTGTTTATGAATATGAATACACACAATCAACATAGCCACAAATTATAAAGTATTTAAAATTTTTGAAACTAAATCATTTTTAGTTCGTTTATTTGGTTTATTTTCACATTACTCTAGAAATATATGTTCAAGAAGTTCATAGTATGATTTTGGAAGGTCTTCTAAGAGAATCGACATGAGAAAAAGTACCTTCTGGAACACATATTATTAGAAAGGCTATGATTTGGTAATAAATTAAAGCAATCTAAATTATTTTTAATGATAAGATAATGCAAATCTTACCTCTGTGAGGACATGGTTGAAACGGTCTTACTTGTTGTAATGAGTGTTATTGCAAATAAGTATAACAATGTACAATCATGTGACCTTCAAGTCTCTAAAGTATTATATTTAAAAGCCGGGTATCTATAGATAGTCAGAAGCTCCACCCTTCACACACAATCCAAATTTCAAATAAGCATATGGTGTCCTGTTGTCAGGTATTTTGGCAGGACTGCGAAATTAAATCCACTACATGTCACCAACTCTGATAACCAGTTTACTTCATCTAGTTTTTCTAAAAAGAATCTGAAGTGTGTATGTCTAGCGGATCCTTTACAGTTCGTAGGGAGAGACTGCTGGCGTGACTCCCTGTATATGTCGACAGAATGCCTTCTCAAAGTAGTGTCTGGAATCTTGAGGATGAGAAACATGGAATTCCAATACGCTGAAAACATATGATATACATTTCATTGGTAGTGTTCAGCCTTGATAGTCTAACTGAGTATTGGGTTTTGCTCAATAACTTGTATGTTTTTTTGTTTTTAGGCTTCGAGGTCTTACTGAAGACCTAAATCTGGTAGCACGGTACTCCCCAGAATTAGACCTAGTGTCGCCGGTAGAACTTCGATGCAACCTGGGGTTACATCCACAGTAGCGGAAAGTATGAGAGTAGTCTCGAATCCATGTAAAAACTTCTCTAGATGGAGCATCTGCCGTTTGGAACTGACAATTTTATATTGTGCACAGCAAACTGATTTCTTTTGGGGTATAAATGCGGTTCTATGTACTTTAAACGGATTCTTGTTTTAAAATTAATAATAATAAGTTAAAAAATATATAATCATTTCTCATCTTTTCTATACGCAATCTTTTGAAAACCTTTTACACGGCTGCTATTGCTGGAATTCCAACCGAGTTAATTAGAAATGAGGATTACCTTTGAATGTGGCCTTTCTGACCTGCAGTGGCACGTTAAAAAGCATGTACACCCCATCTGGGTTTACAGTCAGTATTTCTGTGCCTGTGAAGAGGTTGATGTTCTCCATGTTTAATTGAAAACTTATGTTAATATTTTCGCAAAGTAAATCCTCTTAAATTCGATATCACAATAGGTAAACATAATGAGACATAAATATTTAAATCAAACAAAAGTTAAAGATAAGCAGATGAAACGAACATGCATACAGAGACATTGACATTCCATTTAATAAACACAATCACATACACAAATATGCTCCATCTTCTGTTGGATGTGTATAATTGGATGGGTGTGGAATTCTCGTGTAAATATTAATGTATGTATTTCATAAAACCACAAGATTTGCAATGTTAAAAATCTCATATTTCATAGGCCATTATTAAGTGATAATTTATGTAATCCAAACACACACACGACACACATACTTACGTATAAAAAAAGAACAAATCATTGCGATGACTAATTATCATTCCAACACATACTCGTACACATTTATGTCTGTCTGTACATATTTGTCTGGTTGTATATTTCTGTGCGAAGTGTTAATGACAATTGTCGGTGTTGATAAGACATCAAATGGGACTAATTTCCATAATTTATGTAATCTTATCCTGATGCAAAATCTAGTGCTAATTGTGATATGTAGAGCAGAATGTACACGCTGAAAATTTGTCTTCTAAATAAAGTTTATTTGGCTGCAAATATAACTCATTTGCTATTATTGGGCAGAGCTACGCAATAAAATTATTAAATTGATGAAAGTATAACATTTGAGTGCGAATAAGTCTGTTTTTGCACCTATTTTCATTTATGAGAGTAATAACAATCGAGAGAATAATATATATTAATATTGAGAGATTCACAAATAAAAAAATGTTATTAAAAGTAACGGAACATTTTACATAGAAAATTCATAAATATAACCTTTAAACAAGTTATACTACCCCACCAACAATATGTTCGTACACCTGTCAGTTTTCTAATGTTTTAATTTCTGCTTTTATGTTCATTTAAAAATCTATGTTTTTGAGACAAAGTTTATTGTCTCCGTAAAGCTACAATTTTTACTTCTTAGAACTAATAGCAGAACAAACAAACAAAAAATCAAAAACAGCAACTTTAATTACATATTAGAAAATGTTCAGGGGTACGAACTAAGTGTGGGCAGAGTAGTATATGTTTGATGCATAATTTGTTTAAATTACCATTTTTTCAGCGTATAGACGATATTTACAGTCAGTCGATGTAGTGCAGTCATTGTACGGACAGAACTGCGTTGAAAACATAATCAACTCAGTAAGATAGTATAAGAAATTTGATCGAATTTGAATTTATTAAATTCAATTTCTATTGGATCAATGACCATTTTCATCAGATGGAAGATTATGAATTTAAATTTATTTCGAATCTATCAAGTTAATGATTTCGGAGTACATCATTTGTGTGGGTATTTTGAATTTGTTTTTTCTTTTTTAATAAAACTCAGGGGTGCACTCTATGAATGCAATGCACTGTGTTAGCGATAGGGAAGAGGGGTATTGGAAGGAGGAAATAGGGAGAAGTGTTTGATAATGTCATAGCAGGCAGGAAAACCACTTGCTGGAAAATTATTTCACGTGCGAACAGTACGGTTCAAGAATGAAGTGGTTGGCTGCTTTCAGACAACGATGAATTCTTTGCAAATACTTCAGGCAGAAGGTTAGCTTTGTCAACCGATTCAGTGAATATCTGAATATCAGTGAATTGTCCCTTACCTTTTTTACGAATGACCAAAAGATCTTACTTAAGTTTTCTTTTGAAATAATGACTCAAAGACTTAGAATATGCTTTTTATTGACCATCTTGTGCTGTAAATACATAAAACCTCCGAAAAACAAGATTTTTGGAAAAACCTGATTTGTGCCACCCATAAATACAAATACGAACTCTCACAGCGATTGGGTGGTAAATCATATAATCAGGTTGGGACAAAAATCCTGGTGACACTTGAACTCCAACTCTACCACATTACAGACTTACTTGAGACCACATTGAATACTTACTTACAGTTCGAAAACTGTACCCTCATATGGTTTGCACAATGTACCATTGCCGATAATTGTCCTGTTAAGTGTGGATACAGGAAACTGAGCTTCGAGGTAGTGGACGATTTTGTCTACCTCAGCCAAGAAGTAAGGCAATGAATAGTATTAGCAATCCAAATATCAAACAACGTATGACTCTTTGCAACACTTTCATACTATCCATGCTCAAAATCCGAATAGAGACCGTCCTTGTGATAAGTTGCGTTTTTGTGTTGATCCTGCTTTAATAATTAAAAATAAAATAAAAGACGTCTGTGCGGACATAAATCCAATATAATCACTAACTAATTTACAAACAGAAGAACAAGAGCCTTATATTTTCTATCAGAGCTTCGATGATTTCTCCGAATAAATCTTTTTCGGAGAGTATTAGTAAAACTCCCAGACTCTCTAAATATGAATCTCCTCAACGCATTGTAATGTTAATAGACAAACTATCGTAGACAAAATTTATCATATCGAAAATGAAATTAATCAATTGAAATCCCAAAAAGGCCATATCTTCGATAAAAGAACACTTGAAGTTGAAAAGCTAAAAAAACATTTAAAGAAGCAAGACAATTTAAACGTAGCCTGTGACCTACGAATAAATGGTGTGCCCTATTATGAGGGTGATAACTTAATTTTTATCTTTAACAATATCTGGTGTTGTTTAAATATCCAAACAAATACAGTGAAATCAATTTATTGAATTAATAATAATTAAAACCAGAGCATCAATAAAAATACGTGCATAATGGTGAATTTAATATCGACGTATGAAAAAAACTTTCTTCTAAAATCCATCGCTATTTTCAAACGGTCTAATAAAACAAATCTTTTATTAAACCATATTCGATTCGATTCAAATAAATCATTTTATGTTAATAAAATTCTTACCAAAGAAAATTACATACTATTACAAAATGCATTAAAACTAAAAAGACAGAAATGTCTGGAAACCACTTACTCGTTTCGCGGACTTATATATGTTAAACGTATTAAGTCGGAGCCGCCAATACTCGTCGAAAACATCAATCAATTATCTGCGTTTTATCAAAAATCCCTTGAACCATCTGAGAAACCTGCAAATCATCACATCAACTACAGCACTGAATAATTTCCAAATTCTCTCTCTAATATCACTTCGAATTACTTTTGATGATCATTTCGTGCGTTTTACTCGCAATGCAATTATCATTTATTACAGAAGCACGTTTCCCAGTAAAATACATTATTTTTTTTTTTTATATAATTATTATATATTATAATATAAATGTATTTACCCTCGACACTGATTCACTGATTCCCTGATTCACTGATACACTGATTCACTGACTCTGTCACGCAGTACGTAGGAATTTAAATAGGCATTCTATAATTTTCTATAAATAATAATAATTAAAAAAATAATATTTTTTTTTGTACAGATATTGTGTTTTCCCCAAAATTTTTTTTTCCCAAATTTTTTTTTTACAAATTTTTTTTTTTTGCAAAATTTTATTTTCAACATAAATTTTTTTTACAATATTTTTTTTCCAATTTTTTTTTTTTCAACAAAATTTTTTTTTTCAACTACAATTTTTTTTCCACAATATTTTTTTTTTCAACACAATTTATTTTTTTCCACACAATTTTTTTTTTTTCAACAAATTTTTTTTTTTTAACCAATTTTTTTTTTTTTACCAAGTTTTTTTTTTTTAACAAAAATTTTTTTTTCAAGAAAATTTTTTTTTTTTCAACAAAATTTTTTTTTTCAACAAATTTGTTTTTCCATATTTCAACTGGCGCCATAGGCGCATTACAACTTACTAGTTTATAGATAATATGCGTTTGAACTTGTTTAGTTTTCATAAATCAATTCAATGAATTCAATTGGGATTCGTAATTACACAACTTGAAAAGATCCATCGAAATTTCTTCATCGATATGTCTTATACCACTTTAATATATACACGTAAGTTCATTTAAATATTTATGTGAATGCTTTCGTTAAAAAATTAGGCAGTGTATCTGTTAACGTGTGGAAGGCCGTGGTGTGGTAGGTAGTGTGTGCGACTATCACACAGAAGAACCCGAGTTCGAAACCGGGTAAGACCATCAAACATTTTTCAGCGGCTGTTTCCACCTCGTAAATGTTGGCTAAATGTCGCCTTCTCGTTCCATTTTTAAGATTAGTTTAGTTTAAGAAAATGTATGTTAGTTTAGGAAAATATTTTTAAATAAAATTTCGTGTCTTACAAACATTCAACCGTGCGGTTTAACTCATTAGTTCTCCGTACAGTCATACATTTATTTATGTGCACACAAATTTAGTTTTGCTTTCCGCTGTCCACCCACAAAGCGATATTATTAAACTGACCTAGAGTTCCGATCACTTTACTTCAGTTCAGGTCTTTATTATTGTGCCTCTTTTAGCATATGAGACCTGATCCACAATAGACTATCTTGCAAACTGTAAATATTTTTCTTCAAAGTTTATATTGCCACGCGAACTCAAATCCTTTTTTTAGGTATTTATTCTTCGCAACAGTGAATGTCGCAACTAACTGATCCTATTTGGTACTTGTTTTCACATTTTATTACTCCATTTTTCCCTCAAAAAAAAAAAAAATCAGTCATCTGTGCAAGGTCTCGTACTCCAATACACTCGATTTTGGTTTTTCGTTTCGAAGAACCTGCAACAAACGTTGCATTTTTGCCAGTAACCTTCATATATATTTTGTATCCTACCAATTTGGCTTTACCCACTCGGGGTGCAGAATTACCGATCTGGTAACCTCTTTCAATTTCGATAAGTCTACAACAAAGATCGATCCGATAGAGAAATATCAAAATCGACAGTTCTATTTTATAATGATAATAATCGATTTCAACCTTAAAGAATGTGATATGACGCAACCAGAAAAAAAAACATACGAGCGAGAAATTATAATGGTAAGTAAAGTGATGATAATAGAATTTAAGTATTCTAAATACAAAATGTGCGGGACGTCCCCATAGAATACAAGGCTGACATCACTGTCATCCAGGAAATATGTACGATGGAAAGGGCACGGAGTGACCAAACTGAAAAATGGGGATATATAGCTAAGACTTACGGGGGAATATATAGCACAGACATCATTCTGGGCGATGAAAACAGAAGGGAGGATGTCTTTGGTCGTACCATCAGAAAATTCAGCCTCCCCAATCGATTTCGGCACTGCAAAGAACATGGTTGTAGTCAGTACCAGAGTTAAGCATCGTGGACCCATAAAGATCCGGCACTGTCACTAGATGGAACAACTAAAAATATGTATGTTAGAAAGTTTCATTAGTGCAGACCGACTTTTATCAAGAGATTTTAGAAGAAGTGTGTCTAGAGGTCAAATTTTTATCGAAAACTTTATTAAGGTAGTACATGGTTAAATACATAACTTTGTTATTGTGTTTGCGTAGCAATGTTTTTACCCTATATCCAAAGTGGGCTGATTGGTACATTTGTATGGAAGGTACCGGAAGAAGCGTGGCTAGAGTTCGTTTTTTTTCTTCGAAAACTGCATCTTCTGAATATGGGTATGGATATATCGAATTACAAAGTCATGAGTCGATATTGCTTCAAATACAACTAGGTTCTCGATTGAATGGCATTTGCTCCAAAAAAATTCGAATTCACCATGAGACTTGTATGTATATGAGACTTGTATGTATAAGTCGGTTTACCCGACTGCAACTTTTTCACTGGTTTTGTTACCAAAATCGTTTTAATGCTCCTCATAACTTATGTTGCCAATAGATGTGCGCATTGAGTGTAAAGAAGAAAACGCCTTCGGATTCATACGGGAGTTCAAGGTACATACATAATTAGATTTACATATACTACATGAATTTTGTAAACTAATTTACTTTTCAGCACATTACGACGTTGAAGGAAGAAACAGGAACTGATGACAAGATGCCATGTATTGAAACAAAAACTAATTACTTATTTGGTGTTTATTTTTTTTAATAACTAGATTTACACATATAAATAAAATGAATGTATTATTACTATCAAATGTGCAATAATAAATAACATTTATATATTTGCAAGGAAATATACATGTGCTTCTACGGGAGCGTATGCATGATTGGGGGGAAATAGGTATATACTTCCGAGTAAGTAAGTATATGCTCACTCCGTAGAAAACAATCAAATATTTACAACATATAAACAAGTTAATATTTGTGGTTAAAATTAGCGTGTAGATAAAGTTGTTGGGAAAAACTGTAACCCTAGCCACGCCGCACATACACAACATATGTACATATGTATATTGGAAACGAGTGTGATTAATGCACATACACATGTATTAAACCAATAAAAAATTCCGAATATTTGCAAAATAAAAATATCCATCACATGAAATCGAAATGTGTATGCATGTCCACAAAAGGTACTATAAATACATTTTTTTTATTGCGCGATAAATAAATGTCAAAAATGTGTTACAGCGTCGAAAATATTTACAAATTTAATCACATGAACCCCCACCGATGCCGACCCCTTCCTTTTAAACGGAAGTGTTCTTAAGAACTGTTATGTTTGCAGGTCAAAAAAAAAAAAACCAAACGAAAATTTAATTTACATTCGTCTGTTTTCTGTTTCCTTCATCAATTTGTTTATGATCTCTGGGAAAGGTCACCTCTGCCACCATTCCATTCACGCCAACAAAATGGAACATGTTGATGGGAGAACATGTTTCATTCCAGTCGAAATCATATTTGCCTTACCTTGTGTGGGATATACTTGTGACGTATGTAAAGTGTATGGAGGACTGTGTGGGTGGGTGAGATGATATGTGGGTTTGTTGCGGAACGGGATCTCTGATTGGTGTTTCAAAAACAGAACAGGAACATGTACTGTTTGTACAAACAGAATTTATTATTATATTTATTTATATTTTTTTTTGCTATTACTCGTGTGGACGTTTCCTTTTTTGTATTTTTTTCTCATAAAGTTCTTTAATTTTACTGCGTATCAAAGTGAAATGGGTGTAAATGAAGCCGTTGTATGTTTTTGCTGGTTAACATTTTGTCATGTAGAAGTAATTTGTCAAGTTAAGTGTATGCAAATGTGTTAGTTGTTGTCAAAAGCTGGGTAATTCCAAAATGTTTCGACCAGTTTAAGAAAACGACTCCTTTAAAAGTGGATCAGTGTTTGTTTAAATGAGAAGGACCATTATTGCGGCTATACGATAAAATTGATAGATAGGGTAAAAGTTAGATGAGGGCTACCCAAATCTTTCAGCCTCACGCCGCCCTTCAGACCAACCAAGCAAAATAATAATAATTCGGTTTGATCTTACTGGACTCATTTTTTGTATGGGTACATGCGACCAGCCAGACGATATGGGTAAGCCAAACCCCACTGTTGCATTGCTAGGTTTCTACGGGTGGGCCCCTGGCTAGTACTAGAGGCTGAAAAATGCCAATTCTAACAAATTTCAGCAGTCAAATTCGAATCAAACATATATAAATTTTTCCATACCTCAAACATTAACTTGGTTGTAGGTTATAAATATATATGTATGTTATACATTATTGTGTTACTTATTACTTTTTTTTATATTCTGTGAATCTCTATATGTATGTATATCAATTCATTTTATTCTCTCGGTTATTGTTATTATCTGAAAGAGCGTAGAGGAAACAAAATTGCGATTTCTGATGCAAATATACACTTACTCGCACTCAAATGTTGTACTTTGTTGAATTTAATAAGTTTGTTTCGTAATATTAATAGCAAATACGTTATATTTCCATCCAAATAAGCTTTGTGTAGAAGGAAATAAGCCTTACTTGCTACAAAGACCAAACACGGTTTTCTTGGGTGTAAACATTAAAAAAGACGTATTTTTTAGAGTTTATAAATTAACTGGTTCAGCAGACTGAAACTTTCGTACTAGTTTAGTATTCTATTGTTCCGAAATACATATTGAGCTGGATTTATTTGAGTTTATAGTTCATATTTTATGGAATTACTCTGATATGTTATGTGAAAAAATTAAACTGCAAAGGGAGTGAAGTCATAATTCTCTAAGAAATTACAAAAAAAAAGAAGAGTGGTAAGCTCTCATCCTTCACTAGGTGGAGATAATTGAGAAAATGGGTATTAAACTTTCGACTTTAGTATGAATTTCCGCTTGAATTGATCAAAAGTAAAATATATTTTCGTTTAAATACCACAATCTTGGCAGAATTGCCAGTAAATTAATATCAGTTGAATTATTCAAATTTCGAATGTTAAGCATCAACTGTGTGGTGAAGTAATATTGATTTTGTTTGTGCCGAAGTGATTGCGAAGAAGTTTTTGCGTAATCAATTTGTTCAGAAGTAGACAACTAAAATGTGGATCTGTTTTACATCTGTTTCATTAAATTACAATAATGTATTTATTTTGTATTTACTTTGTATTGTAATTAATAATAAATTTGTATTTTAATTTTAGGTCTAAGGGTAAACCGGGTGACATAGAGGCTAGATTTTTGCAATGATAGATTAAAGTCTCTGGTGGGAGTCCAACCCATAACTTCCACGCTGATAGGCAAGCACGCTACCAACTCGCCTACAGGGGCGCTTACAATAACATCTTTATTAACAAAATCTTCAAATCGGTTTTTACTTCTGCTGTATCTACCGAGCAGTTGTCCAAACCACATTTGAGAGTGAAATTACATCGGCATTGCGAATTGATTTTGTAAATTTTATGATCTTTGTGGAAAGTTGATGAGTTCGGACCAGTGTTGGATTTCGCTGCTCTAAATGCCATTTATTACATCTCATCTGGATCAAGTATGAAATAGGTTGGTGGAATAATAACCAAATCTATGTAAAGAGTTATTTACATAAAAACAAAAAAATAATAAATTCACAGCATAACACTTTTGACACTGTGTCGCATTTAATTGATGTTGCACCAAAAAAAAGCAACTTCATTTTGTCAATATTTTGGTAGAAAAGAACATTCATATGTGTACCACACTCGAGTAAATTAAAACCACTTTACAATAAATATCAGAGTGTATTTATTCGAATGCTTATGGGTTTGTATGTGTAGATAATCAAAATGTGTCATGTATTGTTTTTTCGTTGTCAGATTTGTTTCTGTGGTTATAGTTTTTGACATTCTGTATCATCAATCTTTGGTAAAACGAGGGCAAGCAACCGAAAACCGAAATGTTGGCACAACCACATATGAAAAGTTATAATTTGTGGTTTCTGGTGGGTAGAAGGGTGAATTTGAAGTTAAATGTTCTAAAAGGACACATTTGTTATTTATTTCATTTATTTTATAAAGTCCTTTGTCCATTATTATATCCTTTTGGACTTAGCACGTCCTCATTTGTGGCCAGACAATACATTATTCTTTGATAAAAAGGATGTTAAATTCAAACTGTTTCACTTCTGCTTGACTGAGATGCAACAAAGAGAACAATTGTGACATTAGTGCGGGCCCGGCAGGCAAAGGAAATGACAATGGCTAAAACTGTTGGAAGTTCGTAGCACTTTTCCATGTGTAAACTATAACAAGTAAATTCCATTATAACTAGAAACAGAAACGGCTAAACATTCAGGAACGAGTTTGGGCTTAAAGGAAACTTTGGCGGAAATAAAAAGGAATACACCGGGAGATCCATCTAGTGGTTTCTCATTGAAGTATATGTTATTTTGACAGCGACAGTTATTACCCCCTTGAAATCTTGGCAGAGAGTCAGTGTCATAGCATTGCGCTTAAAGAAAGTTGGAAAATAATGCAAAATTATTTCCCCAAACAATTTTTGAAAAATAACCCGTATGATATATGATTGAATTCACTTATAAAAAAAATTGTTTTATTTCTATTTATAGAACAATTAATTTGTTGCTATGTGAGAAGGCGATCTATTCCTAAATTTGTTTTTAAGGTAGTTTGGTTTTTGTTACGATCATATTTCAAGGTCGATAGTTGTGAATTGGCCGGCTCACAGTCGTCCAGAATTCATATTTATCGAACAAAAGTGTGTAACGTTTCAACTAGCTAAAATTTTTAAGTTCTCAAAAAATTGATTTTTGGCAATGAGTGGGCGAATATGTTACAGGTATTATCATTAAAAATCCGGCAATTGAACATGTTTTGGAAATATATACAAACTTGACCACTGTTCTTATTTTTGGAATTTAGGTAGAAAAGCATTTCTATATGTTTTGTTTTTACACATTTTGACGTAATTGTTTATATTGCACATAAAAAAATTTACATTTTTCATTGCACTGTTTGTATACAATATAATAGATAAGCGGGTCTCCAAAATCCTCCGTAGTCATATAGGTAAGACTTTTTCAGCTTGCGTAAAGTAAACTTCTTATTTTTGCAGAATTTCCGAACAATTATAAGACAGAAAAAATGCTTTGAATTTTTTGTTAAGATGGAAAACTATCCAATTTGAGTTCTTGCACTGAATGTACCCTATCTTTAACCTTTCCAAATCAGTATTGGCTTCTTTAACATCTTTGGCATTTGCTTATTGGAAAGGTTAAAGATAGGGTACATTCGTTGAGCGAAATTATATAATTACTAGATTTATAAAGTGGGTGGAATGGTACATTTGTATGGGAGGTACCAGAAGGGGAGTTGCCAGACTTCCAAGTTTTTGTCCGAAACTTTGTCCAGTTATACCTTTACTAAATACGGAATTTGGCCAAGATCGAACTTGAGCGTGTTGATATTATTACACGATTTATAAAGTGGGCGAAATAGCAGATTTGTATGGGAGGTACCCGAAGGGGTGTGGCCATATAGCCCATATGCAATCCCATATGCAGTTTTGGGAAAATATTATGCCATGCCAAATTTCAGAGTGATTGCTTAACTCTTTCGAAAGTTATCGTGCGTACCAGCAGGACAGACGGACGGACAGACGGACGGACAGACGGACAGACGGACATGGCTCAAACGATTCAGAAAGTCAAGAAACGGATTTGGTTCAAAGACACCTGGGGTCTAATGTTAATATTTCTAGGTGTTACACTGATATATGATATATACCCTCCTACCCGTAGGGTGAGGGTATAAAAATTAAATAAACCAGTGAAAAAGTTGCAGTCGGGTAAACCGACTTATATATACCCTCACCCTCAGTAAAAATATACAAGTCTCATACTCATAAGTATCGGAAAGTCAAAAGTGACCGTAGCTACCATCATTTGATGTAACATCTGATGAAAAGTCATAATAGCAACCTAAAATACCGAATGCTATAGAAAAATATTGGATGGTACATTTGTATGGGAGGTACCAGAAGGGGAGTTGCCAGACTTCCAAGTTTTTGTCAAAAACTTTGTCTAGCTATAACTGTACTAAATACAAAATATGGGCAAGATAGCGTTGGTTATACTGATAGTATTAGACGGTTTATCAGGGGCGGGATGGTACATTTGTATGGGAGGTACCAGAAGGGGAGATGCCAGACTTCCAAGTTTTTGTCCAAAACTTTGAATAGCTATAGGTTTACTAAGTACAAAATGTGGGCAAGATATCGTTGGTTATACTGATAGTATTAGACGGTTTATCAAGGGCGGGATGGTACATTTGTATGGGAGGTACCAGAAGGGGAGTTGCCAGACTTCCAAGTTTTTGGCCAAAACTTTGTATAGCTGTAGGTTTACTAAGTACAAAATTTGGGCAAGATAGCGTTGGTCATACTGATAGTATTAGACGGTTTATCAAGGGCGGGATGGTACATTTGTATGGGAGGTACCAGAAGGGGAGTTGCCAGACTTCCAAGTTTTTGTCCAAAACTTTGTATAGCTATAGGTTTACTAAGTACAAAATTTGGGCAAGATAGCGTTGGTCATACTGATAGTATTAGACGGTTTATCAGGGGCGGGATGGTACATTTGTATGGGAGGTACCAGGAGGGGAGTTGCCAGACTTCCAAGTTTTTGTCAGAAACTTTGTTCAGTTATACTTTTACTGAATACGGATTTTTGCCAAGATCGGAGTGGGCATATTGATATTATTACACGATTACTAAAGTGGGCGAAATAGCAGATTTGTATGGGAGGTACCCGAAGGGGTGTGGCCATATAGCCCATATGCAATCCCATAAGCAGTTTTGGGAACATATTAAGCCATGCCAAATTTCAGAGTGATCGTTTAACTCTTTCGAAAGTTCATATTGGTGTTACTACACGATTTCTAAGGTAGGCGGGATGGTACATTTGTATGGGAGGTACCAGAAGGGGAGTTGCCAGACTTCCAAGTTTTTGTCAGAAACTTTGTTCAGTTATACTTTTACTGAATACGGATTTTTGCCAAGATCGGAGTGGGCATATTGATATTATTACACGATTACTAAAGTGGGCGAAATAGCAGATTTGTATGGGAGGTACCCGAAGGGGTGTGGCCATATAGCCCATATGCAATCCCATAAGCAGTTTTGGGAAAATATTAAGCCATGCCAAATTTCAGAGTGATCGTTTAACTCTTTCGAAAGTTATCGTGCGTACCAGCAGGACAGACAGACGGACAGACGGACAGACGGACAGACGGACAGACGGACGGACAGACGGACATGACTCAAACGATTCAGAAAGTCATGAATCGAATTTGGTTCAAAGACACCTTGGGTCTAATGTGAATATTTCTAGGTGTTACACTTTTGGGTCGTATCAAATGATATATACCCTCCTACCCGTAGGGTGAGGGTATAAAAATATCATTAATTTGTACCCAACAAATAAATCAAAACAAACTAAATTTTAATCATAAGGTGATAACAGGAAAAATGTCCTCCAAAGACAAACTTGTTTGTATTTCATTTATACTCCGGATATAACAAATTATGGGCAACACCGAAGTGACAGTGTAGTGGTAGCCAGTTCATTCGTGTTTTTCTTTTTTGACCAACTATCAGAGGGTGCTCACTTTAAGTGCGACCATTTGAGAATGTCGTAGTTGACAAGAAACTCACTTGCAGACTCCTAAGCCTAAGCACTCTGAGACTTTGGTATTGCCTACTTGCGTAGGAACTAGTTATTGACATTTTTTAAAACTATATTTTTTGAACGCATGTCTCATTAAATCACCAATTGTTTGAAGAAGAAGAATTATATTCTCGAAATTTTTAGTAGCAGCAAGGATACATAATTTCCGGTTAAAATACTTATAAATATTGTTGAGCTCAGCCTAAAGTATTTTTTCATTGTTAAAAAGTGGCCCGAGAGAAAGTGGAAGAACAAAGATTTAGAAAAGATCAATAGTTTTATGGTGCTGCTCTTCAACATGCGGAATATATGTTGGTTCATTTACTCATTCTGTCAAATTATATTTATAGCTCATATGAGGAAGTCATGAGTAGTTATGGATATTGAAATCACCTAAAATTTTACTGTCTGGATAATTTTTAGAAGTATTGCCGAAATAATTTGTCAAAAATGTAAATTTCAACTCAGAATCACTACTCCCTAGACGGTCTAAAAAGGATCCACCAAAGAGTATGTACGTGTGAATAGCCATGTGATATTCATTCCAATGCGTTTGACCCCTTATTAAGCCGCACACAACCATTCTCTATATGTAGATAAATTAGATTTTGAATCGCATTCCTTGCTGCAGTTGTACATACACATATACGATTCGGAATGGCCAAAGTTAACGACGATTTCACTGATATATATTTTTATCATGTTCTCTTAAATTCTGGTGAATGTTAATTGAACTAAATTACTGTTGCGCGACTTGATCATCAGCTCATACACAGTTTATGGAGCGTATGATTAATATTAATTTTATTCAATACCACTCATACGTACCCCATTGAATCATACATCTATGTAGATGTACATACAATTAATATTAATAACATTTCTCTTGCTCTATTTCATACTCGAATTGCTACATCCTTTTATTTTATACAAGTTTATATCTTTTATTTGCCCCGAGTTGCTGCGCTCTATTCGCACGAAACGATACAAATTTGATATATCATCAGTTTGTAATTGAATACAACCACAAGGGAACTGTAAATAACACATACAGGAGAAAAGGAAAAGGATACAACATAAGTGGCAGGGTAAAAAAAAACTATGAATTTGAATACTTTATGGTTATATGCGCACATATGCATGCGACTAAGAGGGACAGCCATAAATAATGTAAGAAAACTTTGTAGATAAATTAAAACTACACCTGCCGCACTAGAGCAGGGCAATGGTACTTGTTTACATCGCATTCATTGTAGTCATCATCAGAGTCCTTGAACCCTCCATGTTATCACTGGTCTGTACACAATCATCGTCTTCCTAACTTTTGGCATCAGCGCTGACTTTAGGTACGAGGCGACTAATAAATAAGTGAGACCCAGCATGCCAAGCTATGTGGCAGTGAATCCGCCCAACTCTTCGTTTGGTTACTATTGGTGCTGGTTATGCTATCCCCAACCAGACGAGGGAATGATGATGATCTAAGGACATGCCAAATTCTTTTACTGAACACGCATAAACTTTTGTTTTTATGGAATTGTCATACTAAGCATACGAAATTTAGAGATCCTACCAATTGCAATAATCATGTGAGACCATCAATCAAATGAGACCATACTCCACTATGGAGATATTCGCAGTAATAGCGCATATTCAGCCATCATAAGATGTGTGTTCCGAATGGTAGATAATCCTTTAAGGCCCAAATCATATTTATATGATGCTATATTTATATGGTGCACTCGATGTCATTGTAATTTAAACAAATGTTGTGAAGAAGACGTGATGTGCTCCGCAAACCTGGTGTAAAAGCTATTCCTTGTTGTTGATACATATTTTTATTACTGTGTATTTTGTATTGCTATTTATCTGCCTAAATAAGTACAAAAGAAATGCTGTGATTTTATAATCGCATCACTGGAAAAGGGCTGTGCCGATTTGCCCAATTTGTTGTCAATATCTTAATATATATTTACCCTCGACACTGATTCACTGATTCACTGACTCTGTCACGCAGTACGTAGGAATTTAAATAGGCATTCTATAATTTTCTATAAATAATAATAATAAAAGAAATAATATTTTTTTTTTGTACAGAAATTGTGTTTTCCCCAAATTTTTTTTTAACAAAATTTTTTTTTTACACAATTTTTTTTCCAAATTTTTTTTTTTCAAAAATTTTTTTTTTCAACAAAATTTTTTTTTCTACAATTTTTTTTTTTCAACAAAATTTTTTTTTTCAACGAAATTTTTTTTCTAACAAAATTTTTTTTCCATATTTCAACGGGCGCCATAGGCGCATTACAACTTACTAGTTCGTAATAGTCCATGTGAGTTTGGTTGGGGCCACAGTCACGTCTACGTGCACTCTTTCACAAAAAGTCCTACAACTCCCCACTAGAGAGGTGAAATGTATGACTTCATTGGTTGTTTCCAAAGGGGACTCCTGCACAAAAATACAATTTTTGAAAACTTCAAAGATGATGTGCAAGTGGCAACTCTGATATTTGGCAGCCGTCACATGTTTTTATTCCAATTATTAAAAATGGGGCACTTGGCCTGTAAATATATAAAATCACAACTATCTCAAAAATACGTAATTGTGAAAAAGTGTATGCTTAGTGAGAAATTTTCCCCTATGTATGAGGATTTGCCAGCCGGTCTCAGCATTATTTTTAAAAATTTTGCTAATACGTTTTCACAATTATAATGAGTAGTTCTTTCGTAAAGCGTACTATTTTTGATAATCGGAATAAAATCATATGACAGCTGCTAAATTTCAGAGGGAACACTTGTACAAAAAAGTGGCACTTGCTGAGACACCCTTATATTATGTTATGAAATCTATGACGCTCCCACATTGCCAGGGGTAAAAAGTAGGATGGACCTACACTTATTTCTCTTTGTTGGTTACCGAAAATGCAGTCGACTGTATGTGGCATGACGCTCTGATCTACAAATTGACCATTTATATCCGTATTAAGAATGAAAATCTTAAAGATCTTTTTAAGAAAGTATTGAAGTATGCAAATGAACTTCCACCGTATGTGCCACAAGGCTCAGTTTTATCCCACACAATGTTCTTTGTTTTTACTAGTGATTTCTGTATTCTAGTATTCTAATGAAAACGCAGCTTTCCGATTCCGATGACACGTCACTATTAGGTGATGCAAAACTTTCAAATGGTATAGTCAAAAGAATATACACATCTGAATTCGAAAAAACACTTCGACATGTGGAAGAAAACGTTTAATGAAGAAATAAATTAAAGCATGATTTTTTCCATTCAAACAAATCACCTTAAAGAGATCCACTGCAAAAAAATGGTGGTATCAATTTAGAGAATTCGGTTAAAGACCTACATGCTGAAAAATATAACTTTTTTAATGTTTACACACAAGTAAAGCGTATTTCCTTCGACACAAAGCTTATTTGGATATAAATATAGCTTATTTGCTATTAATATTATGAACTTGTGTGTAAGCAATAGATTGTTTGTGAAAAACAGACAATAAACTTATTAAATTCAACAAAGTACAATATTTGAGTGCAAATAAGTGTGTTTTTCCAGCTGATTTCGTAATTTTTCATACAATAACGAAGAGAATAATATGAATTGATATACAGTTATTCACTAATTGAAAACATTAAAAAGCAACACAAAAATTTTGATATTTATAACACACAAACAAGTTAATGTTTGTGATATGGGTAAAATGACTATTTTTGTTTCATTGGATATATCTGTTGTTTTCACATTTTTTTATATGTGTCTGGTACAAAATGGGTTAAGTTACAATTTTTACAGAAGCGGAAATTTAAAATACAAATTGTTTTCGCTTATCTTTTATCTTTTACTTGTTCCAGTATGACCACATGGCAAACATGTTTTCCCCAACTTCTGCTTGAAGCGTTTTGACAGATGTTTCAACAAAGAAAAACGACCAAATAGTTGGCCGTAGTGTGTCCACAAAGACAACCATGTGTTATTTTGGCAAATTTTTGTGCAAATACGAACAAATATATTTTCTATAAATATTTGCCCAGTTACACAACATACCTTAATACAAAACGCCCAAAGTAGCTAGGTCCCTTTTGAAAATTTCGCCTACTTAAACTACTACTTGACAATGTGTGTGTGTGTGTTTTTTTCAAAAATACCTTTCGAATTATTTTATTTTATTTATTTATTATTAATTACAATACAAAGTAAATTTATATTCTAATTTTGGGTCCAAGGGTAAACCGGGTGACAAAGACCATATGTTTAGATTTTTGCAGCGACAGACCAAAGCGTCTGGTGGGAATCGAACCCACAACCCCCACGCTGATAGGCAAGCACGCTACCAACTCGCCTACCGGGGCGCCTACCTTTCGAATTAGTTTTACTGAATTATCTTCTTTTTAAAAATATCAAAGCAGATTACATTGTGATTACTTCGATTAACCAGGAACATTTTTAACACCGATTCTCAACATCCTATGATCTACAACGAATCGTTTGATAACAAACGCTTGCTTTATTAATTTTTCCACGGATCACCTTAGATGTGAGATATTAGAGAATATTGTTAATATTTTTGTTGCTTCGAACAAATCTCGAATAAAATTAATTACAAAGAAATTCATCTGGTAAAATAAACCTTTGCGCTTGCTACAAACACAAAGAGAAATCATCATCAATAGACCAGAGAATAGTTGAAGTAGTTTCTCAGTTATTTCTTTTCAACATATAATGTTGCTAAGATATACTACTCGTCGACTCGTGATTGCTCTCTGTCACGTGTTATCCTCAGACAGTTTTCACAGTATTACATTAGTATAAAGTTCGCCGAATTTTATACCAAGCAGCCCCTTCAAAGGAAAACATTTTGCCAATTAATTGAATCTGACTTGTAGCCACTTATAACCAGAAAAAAACCAGTTTCGGCAAACATTATTCTTTAAATTTAATTTAATCCTCAGCAGTGCCTTCTGCGGTGGTTCAGACAGAATAAAAATTAAAGCAACAAACAAAAACACTTGAATACGCATTTTTATGTTACCTTATATTTAAATAAAAACAAAAACCAAAAAAGAAAAAGAAAAAACAAATCATAACCCTCAGCATGACTAACTTTGCAGCACTCCTTCAGGGGAAATATTTTATATGTCCTGCCATAATTCACATAAAATACATGTTATTAACATGTGTGTACGAGTGTACGTGTGTGCGTGAGTGGGTGGATATGGATATGGCACGGAATACAACACCGCCATGCTTAACATGTTGGTGGTAGTGAGACCATATGCCAAACATTTGTCATATATAAAAAGTACATGTATTTAACATACAATACATATATATAACCTTAGGTATTTGTCGTGCTTAACCAGAGTTGATAAACAGCTTACAGCCATTGAATCGTCAAAACTCCATTTTTCGTTCAAAAAAAGTCGTTACTAAAAATGGAATGCAAATACTATTTGAAGATATTGATTGAGAAGATAGGAGATGTTCTACATGCCCCGAGGTTGCTCTCCTACTTCAGAGGGCTGTCGAAATTCTTTTTGGTAACATCATCAAACTTTTTCAGCGGCTATTTCCCACCTCGTAAATTCTGCCTCTTTACTTTACAAATTATATCGTGAAACGCTCACCGATTCGTGAGAAGTTCCTAGTCTGATCTTTCGTAGAATGTTAGGGGAACTAAGAAACTAAGTCATTTACACGTAACTGTTTATTTTCAGTCCATACCTGAATCGAATGGAATTTGATTAACCTTGCTTTACAAAAGTTCATAGGAAGTCATTCGTGATCCATTCATCTAGTACACATTTTTTTGGCATATCTTCCCAAGGATTTGCTCAATTAAATATTTATACTTAATTGTTTAATTATTTCCAAAATGAACAGATCATTGTTATGCTAACATTTAAAATTTTCAGGTTGTGACAGTTTTTCCAGCATCTATCGGGTCTAAAACTACAAATACCCAGAATATGCCCCTTATGTATACAAATTTAAAAAACCGCTGGTAAGAAAAATGTGTGAACATTTTTTTTGTATTTAAGGATTTTTTTAAACTTTTAAACATGTTTTTAAGGTTGCTGTAATGGTGAGACTAGCTAAAATATGTTCTTATTCCTTATTCCCGTCACAATTCAATATCCAGTCATCGTGCACTTTATACTCTTTGTGTGCACACGTATGTAGACTAGACTGGGTCACGATCAAGGCGAAAATGGTTCATATTCACTTTTCATAATCCCCATCATAACACAGGGTGGCTGATAAACGGCAGTACTCACCGTTACTTGAAGATGTTGAAAGAACTTTTTTTTACAGAACTGCGCTGAACGCTCAACTGTTGTGACACAGTTGCAGCGATAATATCCCCAATACAAGAAACTCCACATTGAGACGGCTCCCAAGGTCACTCGACCCTAATGTGCCAGATAGTTATCTTGTGGGGTTATTGCAACAACACCCACACTACTTTCAAGAACCTTTTCTAATGAAACATTTACTACTGGTACCAGATAGATATGCACCCTAAGTATTAACTATATGGAAATTGAATTGAAGTCAGGGTTGGTCATAAAGGGGAAGGATTGGATAAGCTTTAGGTTGAATGGCTTGTCCACTAGTGAGAGTATTCAGAAACCTACTGAGCCGATGTGCCTGGCATAACATATGTTCTACTGATTCTTCTTCTGGAGAGTCGTTGCATGATCTACAGAAGTCATTCCGAGATATACTAATACTATTTACTGTCTTACCTATCGTACAGTGTCCTGCAATGACTTCAGTTAGAATGCTGACTCTCTTTTTGTCTAAAACCTGTAGCGACTTAGTCTTTTTAGGGTTTATGTCCGGCAATATATCTTACTTATGTCCGGCTTATCTTACATGTTTATATTGAATCCCACCTCTCGATATCATAGATACCTTTTGGCCAATACATCTTAATAATTCAACATCCTCCACATCCGCTGTTTGCTCCAATTTTACGCAGTAGTCGACCTGAATTTTATCCGCGCATTTTTATGATTTTCTTAAAGTCTTTGAAGTTATATCGATAGTTGGTCCTATATTCTGCTTCGAAGTAATGCAAGTTAATCTCCACCGCTCCGCAACTAATTTGGTGCCTTAGGGAGAATCACCACTTCGTTTGAGTGCCGGGGTAGAAGCAAGGATTATAAACTTACCTTGATCCAGATAGCTTGCCTTCTCTCGCATCCCTCGTACGATCGCTGATCATTTTCCAATGATCAGGACGAAACCCCTTGTTCTGGCTGTTTATCAGAGTGGTCTTGTCCGCCAGAATTGGAGGAGGAACCCATTGTCTAGATCTCGGTTTCAGGTAATAAGAAAGTAACGAGCTTTCTTATTATTGCATCCGACTATCTGGCTCTTGTGCCATTTAATACAGTAAAATTCAGTGAAGGAAGTCATCCTTAATATTTTGGAGCACTTCAAGTAGAGATTTAAATGTCATAAGACATAAAGTATTAGGCTTAGAAAAATCGTCGTGAGACTACCATTGTTACGGACCTGACTTCTTGGTCAAGTTCATCAAATGCCTTACTGATATTTCTAATTTTAATGTATGGTATTGCGACCCACTTTAATGTACACTTGCAAAAGTGTAATGTTATTTGTTTCCGGTTTAAGGCTTAAGTAAAGTACTTTACGAAAAGGTTCTGAAGTTATTCTCACAACAAATACAAACAAAAGAAAATCAAAATAAAAAAAAGGAAAACAAACCGTGAAAATTAATGGCTGTGTATGTGTGACTTTGTTCGAAAACAAAGCGAAAATTCGTCATAAAACATAAGCAAGAAAAACAACAGCACCAGCTCTAACAACACTACATAATGTTCAGGTAAAACAGGAAGTTAATCTGAATTTCCTGTTTTGTTTTGTTGTTGTTGCCTCGTCTTGTTTGTTTGTTCAAAGACAAAGTCGATTCATGCCACTTTTGTGCTCCCCCATATGCTCGGATGAAAAAGGTAACGAGAAAAAAACCCAAAAAATTACGTTACATCTTATATCAAATCAAAAAGAAAAAACAACAACAACAAGGTGATATATGCGAATGTATTATTTATGAATATGTGTATAAACGTCTGTCATAATATTGCGTACGGAAGGATGGAACTGGGTGGAATGTAACATACGTATATGTATGGGATGCGTGGGGTGGTACATTAATCATCACTTTAGATTTTGTCAGAAATTAAATGTTGGGGTTTTATTTCTGCAGTGTTGGCTGATTTTTCTCTAAATCCCTTTAAGGATCCACCGGGAATTTTGTATCAAATAAATGAGCTACAGTCTAAAATCGGGTCATAGTTTAGAGTCGTAACCGACTTCCTAAGAATTTTTTCGACATGGGTTTAACTTTCGAGGTGAAATAGTGGATAAAAATGGCAAATGTTTCTTCATAAATTTGAATTTGGAATTCGATCTATTAGCCAACCTCCATGACATCTAATTTAAATGAGAATTAAGGTTCTGTATCGGATGGGATGGTGACGACATCTTCTACAATAATTTTGGATGTTTAATGTCGAAATGTAAAATTCTATTTAACATTCATAACAGATGATTGCCTAACCTGAGATTTGGAAAATAATAGTGGTACATTTTTGAATTTGGAATTAGGTAAATATAATATTTGCAACAGGTTCAATGAATGTAATTTTTAATTGTTCACCTTTGAATTAAAACAAGTGTTTTTTTTTTTTTTTTTTTTTTTTGACTAACACTCAGGGGATGCCCCCTATAAATGCAATGCACTGTGTTAGCGATGGGAAATAAGGGTATTGGAGGGAGGAAAGAGGGAGTAGTGTTTGTTGACGTTGGCCTTGAATTTGGTAATGTCATAGCAGGCAGGAAAAACACTTTCAGGAAGATTATTCCACAAACGAACAGTCCGGCTAAAGAACGAATTTTCTCTATAGTGCGTCGTCCGGTCAACCGGCCATTTGACAATGAACGGATGAGAGACCCTGGATAGCCGAGTATTCCGGCTAAATGTTCTAACGTCAGGGACCAGACGACGGATATCTTCTGAACAGATACCATTAAAATATCTATAGAAAATATCTATTTTTTAATGATATTTCAGTTTTATTATCAAATTTGAAGGTTTACCTTATGTGTGAAACACTATATCATTTAAATGACCACCACGCGAAGTCTTGCAAACATTGATTCATTTTAAGGTTATGTTGGAACACTTTTTGGGGAATCTTGGACGGTATCTCAGCCATAACTTGACGAATGTTTGTTCTTAAGTGCTCAAGAGTTAAAGGTTTATCTACATAAACACGGTCTTTCGTGTAGCCCCACAAACAAATGTCTAATGGTGTAAAATAGAATGAGCTTGGTGGCCAGTTGTTGTCGCCATGACGAGAAATTACGCGGCCAGGAAATGTCTCTTGCAATAAAGCCATATTCGCTAGAGTTGTGTGGCATGTGGCACCGTCTTGTTGAAACCACATATTCTCCAAGTCCTATTCTTCAATAGCAGGCAAAAAAAGTGACCATAACGCTTCGAATTGACTGTCCAATCACACCTTCGGACCAAAGAGCGCACCAAACAGTGACTTTTTGTGGATGTAATGGCCTCTCTTCAATTACTTGAGGATTCTCAGAACCCAAAATACAACAATTTTGTTTATTAACATATCCAGCGAGAAATGTGGACGATAATGTAAACCATAATGTCCACTTAAAACACGATATGTGACTGTGCCAAAATCACCATTTTTGTAGTAGGTTTCAAAAATTTGTTAGCGTTGTGTGATAGTTAAGCGATCCGTTTTCGTCAATGTCAGACTTCCAAATGAAAAGAAACAAGTGGACAAATAGTAAGTTCGGCCGGGCCGAATCTTATATACCCTCCATCATGGATCCTTAAAAAGTCAATAAATAAGAAAACTAACTGAGTTTTTGGGCCGCTGGTGACCCGATAGTCCCAGAAACCGGATCAAACAATTTAGGCAAATCATGAAAATAAAGGCATATTTGGGTTCGTGAATAAATTTCGTTGCACTTCGATACCCATATGCGCATGTTTATCATGGGCCCTTTTTTGGGCCCCAAGGGTCCACGGAACCCATGAGCACGCCCATTTTTGGGATTTTTTTCCCCATCTATAAATTATATAAACTTAGAATATATAGGGATATATTTAGTCCCGTAAAGGGGAACTTTTTCCCCTTTGGTCCGATATTGCCCATTCTCGAACTTAACCTGCTTATGGGCAAAAAACATCTTCCTACAAAATTTCAGCTTCTTAGCGTTGGTCGTTCGCACTCTATCGTGATTTCAACAGACAACAGACGGACGGACGGACAGACGGACATCGCTAGAATATCTTAGAATGTTACACTGACCGATAATATATATACTTTATAGGGTCGCAGATCACTCTTTCGAGGTGTTGCAAACGGAATGACAAACTTAGTATATACTCCACCTATGATGGAGTGTATAAAAAAATGGTTTAACAACTTAGTTTGGCAGATGTCGAATTCCAGCCATATACTTTTTAAACCACGAAATGGATAACCGTATATCATAAATTAAGGCAAAAAAGTGTTGGGGAACTCTAACATTCATCTCTGCTGCATGTGACAAAATGTAACTGCAATTGTCAATGCCATTGAATTTTCGTAGTCAGTCGGCCAGCCAGTACCAGAAATGTGTGTGTGTATTGGTAAAAAAGTGTAAGTGTGTTGAGTTTTTCGAACAATCCCTGCCCAGTGTAATGGTAGGGTAACATTTTAATGGAAAAAATTTCAAAACCGCATTTCATTTTCGAGAAAATCAACATTAAAGTAATCGATGGAGAGTAGCAATCACATCGGCACATTTTCCGTTATAATTTTTGGCCGGTATACACAGATACGGCAGTTTTGCTTGCTAGTATCGATAACGAAGCGAATAGGGCCCATAGACGATAGCTACAAACTGGAGCTATCAGGTGATTGTGTCATTATGCTTAAGTACATACCACACCAGTATGTTAGTTCAATAGTTACTTCTTCAGTTACTTCTTCTTGGAAAAGGTCGTTGTGGCAACATATTCGGATAAATAAATAGTTAGAAAGAAATAATAATTATGTGACACAAACTTCTGAATTAGTTGGCAATCAGTGCCGAAGAAGAAATAATCTTTTCTTTCAAATAATCTTTTCTTTTTTTCAGACAAGAAGTTTAAGAAATACAACGCACCACAAAATATTTGGTGCAGTATCAAAAAGAGTTTGATATTTTTATGATTTTACAGCCTGTTTTTATAAAACGAATGGGTTTTTCGTTTCGTTAAAATAACGAACTGAAATTCTGTTTCGTCAATTTGGATTTTTGTAACACGAAAGTCTCAGTTAAATTCTAATTGAATTTTTTTTCTTATGTATTTTTGTGTGTATTGTCTAATTGGATTCGTTGGTGTTATAGAAACACAATTCAGTTTCGTTTCGTCTTAGACGTATACGTTTTATAAAAACAGGCTGTAAAATCTTAAAAATATTAAACTCTTTTTGATATTGCACCAACACTGGCACAATCACTGTACAATCCCATTCACGGTCAATCGACTGGCACAAACACTTGATTGGCATGGTGTATTCGGCCAATTGCTCAACAAAAATGTCTACACAGTTTGACATTATCAGCTGTCAAATCATAGTTATCGATAGTTCTCATGCAGTTTAAAAAACAAAGCATAGTTTGGCTAAGAGTTCGATTTTATTCATTCGTACATCGTAGCTCCTTCGTTACTCTCTATCGATGGCGGCATTCCGTCGACATCCACCCGGGATATTGTAATTCTTTATTGTAATCTCATCATTTGTAGGGGTGGATTTTCAACGCCTTCTTTTAAGGTTAGCAGCTTTCTTCCGTTATTTTCCCAATCCACTATATAGTTTACACATTTCATAAATATTTTGACTTATTGTTATTGAGTATTGCTCTTGCGCGTAGCAATATTTTAAAAATATTGATTATCGTTTTCATTTCCTTTCGTCGATGCTGGAAATTTATAAATTGCTTTGCTAAGCTTTTTATTAAACATTGTTAAGAATTTCCAATTAATTCAATGGACATACCAATTATGATCTGTGGCCATTTCAGATGAACATTATTCGAACTTGACATTATGGCGCACATACACATAGACACTGTTGCCATTGCCATAAGGGAGCGTAAATACGGGCATTTACGCAAACAAGTGCCATTCATATTTCCCCAATGATGTAACTATTACCATTACTATAACGTACGATTATACAAACACAACTAAAGACTCACACATAATGGCCCCGGCTGTCGCAGTGTGAGTGTGGTCTATTAAAACATTGTCTTTTGTTTCAATCTTTCGTGTTGGTCTCTTCCTTTATCAGGATGACACATCCCCGACCATGGACTGTACTTTTTTTGTGTTTCTGCTGATGCCAACTACTTGTTGTAAATAATGTGATTCCTATCGACGAATGGATGTATGTGTGAGTGTGTTTTTGTTGTTCTTGACATTCTCTATTTAATATGACATATATCGTAAGTGGAAGTTTGTGATTTCTTGACATGATTTATAGAAAATCATTTAGTTGGTCGGACGATGCTTAGTAGACAAATGTAAAGATTTCGTAGAAGTAAATGATGATCATATGGACAACTCCGACACATACACACACACACAAATTCAGACACAACTACATAAACAACCCGAAACACATTCATCTATACAACTTTTCCTACTACACCCACAATGTCTCCCATATGTACATACGTACATACACATTACACTAGGGAGTAGTGGAAATTGTGAGCGGAATGTGTAAAATTCTTAAAGAATTTAGATAACATGCTGATAAAGTATAGAAATTGTCGCACGGGATATCAGAAAACCGGCATGTGATCATCGGGACCATAGAACAACAAAATTCTAACTGACAATTTTTGGTAAATTGACCTGTATATCAAATCATACTATAATTTGTAATATCTTTCGATTACTGTTAAAATTTAAACTGTTTAAATTGACACAAACTAATTAATAATGCTTGGCAAAAACTAATGACATATAGAAACTGAAGCACATTACACACTGATGTTAAGTTCTCTCAAAACTACCTTCGGTATTCTGAGAGAGTGAAAGTCTGATGTTTGTTTACTTACTTACTAATGTTGGCCCTTGTTATTTTTCTGGTCTGTACCTTTCCCTTGACATACATTGGATCCCCTTTGAATTTATCGCACCACCCTATTGTAGTCACAGACATTGGCATACATACAGTGATGATTAAATGCATACGTATGGAGTTTATATCTTTTATTATGTTGTCCCAGTTACATTGCTACAGCAAACCAGAGGACTTTTCAAAAAAAAAAAACGAAAAAAAGAGGGAGGATTACATCTACAATGGAAATAACGTACGGAACATTTAGAAATACCAGCTCCGGAATTTGCAACTAACTACAAAGGCGTTTAATAGTGATTATGAGAGTAAATATCGTAAATTAGTTACAATGGAATGTCGTGTAGTAATGATGTCAATGGCTGCCATGGATAATGGGAGACAAACGACAAAAACTAGAATTGAATGAAATTACAGCAGACAAATGGTCAACAATAAGTTTTACTTGGCACGAGCATCGGCAGCAACAACAAGTGATGGTGTCATCGTTTCTTTCCTTTTTGGAAGACAAATTTAATTTCTGTCCAGCCTTAGTGAAAGAAAGTTTCTTCTATATGCGTCTTGAGTTTCTATCGCAAAGTTGGACCATCAATAAACTTTTCGAGACAAAAGTGTGACAATCGATTACATTTATAATGGATAAGTTAGACATATAACATATATTCCATTGAAATCGTGTTAAAGATAAGTTTGTCATGTCAAAATAAATTAAGAAAAAAAAAAAAGAAGAAAAAAACAGTATGGAATGGTACGGAACCCTGTGAATAAAATTCAATGAAATCTTAAAAGTGAACAAAACAGATGACTAATCTAAACACAAATGGGAAGCCACAAATGCTTTAAAATGGGTTAGGCTACTGCATGGCCAGCCGAGGCAGCCATTTGAATGAAATTATTTTCCATTATTAAGCGGAAGGATTGTACTTTCAAATAAAAAAAAAGAAATTTAAGAAAATATCAAGTAGTTTTTTTTTATAGAATTTTCCAAAAAAAAAAGTTATATTCAAATAATAAGACCCAAAAACGAGGCACCCAGCGTAAAGTTGTGGAAAAAGTTCATGAGACTGGTATATTAGTGATCAAAACTCACAGGTCCGTGGTTGTAAGGTGAGTAGTCATGAAATGGTGGCTGCCGTAATCGAGGGTCTGTGGATCATCCACTATCGATTCGTCATCGAATTCAACAACTCAACATTTCACTTCCCAGCCATACGCGATTTGTTTACAACGAGCTCGAATTAATCGGTTCAAGGATGAATTGACTTAGCAATAAATGTATGGACCTTAGAATAGCTCGACAGGGACAACGTATTTTCTGAAGAAAAACATCGGCGGCTATATTAACAAGCAAAGCTGACGTATCTGCACGCTGAAAAATACGTCTTTTTTTTTTGTTTACACACAAGTAAAACGCGTGTTTGGTGTTTGTAGCAAGTAAAGCTTATTTCCTTGTACACAAAGCTTATTTGGATGTAAATATAACTCGTTTGCTATTAGTATTACATATTTGTGTATAAGCAATAGCGTGTTTGGGAAAAACAGACAACGAACTTATTAAATTCAACAAAGTACAACATTTGGGTGCGAATACGTGTGTATTTGCAACTGTTTTCTTAATTTTTTTTCTGCATTTACGCTCTTTAAAATAAAAGCAATACCGAGAGAATGAAATGGATTTTTATATAGAAATTCACAAATTGAAAAAAAATAAAAAGTAAGTCAAAATGCATACATCTACATTTGATATTTATCACCTACAAACAAGTTTATATTTGTGGTATGGAAAAATATATATATGTTTGATGCGAACTTGTTTGCTGAAATTTGTTAAAATGGCCATTTTTTTTCAGCGTGTGGGGATCGGAAAAACCGTACAAGGTCATCAAGAAGCTTTAGAGAGTCTTTTGCATTACACTGTTCTAGAAAATAATGGTATAGGTAGAAGAAAGATGAGAATGCTGATAGGAAAGACACTTGCGGAAAGAGTATTCAATATGAACAATTCGGCTGTGTAAAGCATTTATTTCTGTAGTGCGTAGTCTGGTCATCCGGCCATTTACAATGAACTAATGAGAGTCTTTGCATATCAGCATATTCCGGCTAAATGTTCTAACGTCAAGTCACACGATGGGTATCTGATGAACAGCAACCGTTGAAATATGTATAGAATAGCAAATCACAAGACAATAGAGTTGGATAACCTACTATCACCATATTATTATCACCGCTCTCCTCTGTAGGTTCAGGAGCTGTAAAGATTTCTTTGGTGCCCCTGTCCATATATGGGACTTACATTCCATTTTAGACCAGAACATCAAGAGCGTCTGATTTATCGATATCCACAGCACCCATACAGATTGACGACAATACGAGATCAGTAAAGCGTTTGTGTGACAACAAAGTTGGGTCATGCGTTGAAATCTACTCTGTTTATTTGACCCAAATAAACATAGGACAATTGCTAAAATACCATCCGGTTCTGTAGTTATATTTACACTAGTAAGTTGTAATGCGCCTATGGCGCCCGTTAATTTGCTTGAGAAAGTATTTGTTACTTAATTTTAAAAATTTTGTAAAAAATATTTTGAGAAAACTATTTTGTAAAAAAAAATTTCGAAAAAAAATAAAATTGGGAGAAAAAAACATTTGTGGAAAAAAAATTTTTGATGAAAAAAAAATTTTTGTTGAAAAAAAAAATTTTGTTGGAAAAAAAAATTTCTGTGGAAAAAAAAAAAAATTTGTTGAAAAAAAAAATGTTTGTTGAAAAAAAAATTTTGTTGAAAAAAAAAGTTTGCTGAAAAAAAAAATTTTTGTTGAAAAAAAAAATTTTGTTGAAAAAAAAAAATTTGTGGAAAAACAATTTTTGTGGAAAAAAAAAAATTTGTAAAAAAAAAAAATTTGGAAAAAAAAAATTTGAAGAAAACACAATTTCTGTACAAAAAAAAATATTATTTTTTTTATTATTATTATTTATAGAATTATTATAGAATGCCTATTTAAATTCCTACGTACTGCGTGACAGAGTCAGTGAATCAGTGAATCAGGGAATCAGGGAATCAGTGTATCAGTGAATCAGTGTCGAGGGTAAATATATATTAAGATTGACTTCAGTATTGACTTGAAATATTGGAATTGTGGTAGGGGAGGCGTGTGATAAAGTTTGACTTTTATTTTTGTACACATTGTATGCTTCTATTTTATTTATTAACTGAATCCGGTGCTCCGTTGTCCGTTATAGTCTGCATGATTAGAGAAAGATGACCATTCAAAAAGCAAAAAATATAAAGAGATGTTTTCAATTAACACATTACATCGAATGGAACTTTTAGACAATGTTTTGATGCATGGAGGGCAGATTTTTGTGGATCTGTGGCCCAGAGTAATAGGATTTTCTCCTTCTACTCGTGCAATGCATCGTTTTTCGTCACAGACAGTATCACAGTTCTGAATTCTAATGGGAGTCCAAATAATAACAAAAGTGCATTTTCCCTTTGCAATTATATTTCCATATCCATGCTATTGAAGTATTCTGTGTTGTTTTTAATTACGAAAATATACATTTTGCATATAACTTTCCTTAAAGTTTGACGGGGGCTTACAAATGTACTTTACGTCTCGCACAATGTTGCTGTACGGATGTCGGCTGTTAGTTCTGTGCTCTCCAATGTCACAAAGCATGCCATGCCATCCTTTAGTGATTAAGTTTTAATTTGGATTTGCGAAAAACCAACGCCAAACCAAAACATTGTCGCCGTCATCATCATAATTTTGTGGTGCAACATTTTAATGAAAATCTTTTCAGCAATTTCCTAATGATTTTGTTTGTTCTACAGCCACTCCACTCCACAGCACTGCACTACACTGATCTGCCACACAATAAAATGTTGTTCTTTATAAATTTATGTTTTCCAAGCGAAAATTACTAATTTCGGTTTATTTAGTCATTTGCAAAATAATTTTCGGGGATATTTCAGCATTCATTCTGTGGCCATGCCATGCAGAGAGCGGTTGCATCAGCATTGCCATCACTGCCGGCGCTACCTCATTGCTTTATTTCTGCTATGTGTATGTGTGTGTGTATGTAGTGGTGAAACATTATACGCTCTCAGGACCTCGGAGAAGGGACACAGACGTGCTGAAGTCCTTTGTGTGATTTAGTTTTGCTGTGGATTACTATTTGCTTTTGGTTTGTCTGGGTGGTCGGGCTTCGCTAACGGAGAAGGAGGAGCATTTCCTAATTTTCCGTTTTGGCAATCCATTTTGTCGTTTTTCTGCCCCTCCGGCATATAGGAGGTTCGTCTGTCAAATCTACAACCTACTTTTCCCTCAGCAAACGCAGTTGTGTCATTCGTCTCTATACTTAATAGACAACCTTCGTAATGTGCTCCAATTCCATTGACATGACGAAAAGTATTTTTTGGTTGCAATTTTTGCTAACAACAGTTAGTTTTTCGGCCAGTTGCACGTTTTGTTTGTATGCTGGTTATGTCAACCAACCAAAAAGGTCAACAATACTCGTCTTCGACCCCATCCACCCCACATCAGGCCGAAAACTAGTCAACAATACGTCTCTCTCGACTGAAGGACGCAAGGCTGACATGGTGAATGTAGGGAGTACTTTCTGGTGTGGATGTATGTACATATATTTGCATGCTCATTGTTGATGCCTGTGGTGCAATTTTCATGAAGATCGCTCGAAAGAGGTTGAGCGAGGTAGGATGGTTTGGTAAATTATGAAATAATAATTAAAGTGGTTTTGGGTTTATTAAAAATATTACAAATGAACAAAGCAGAAGGAAATTAACATTTTAAATTCAATTGACAAAACTTCACCAGGATGAAATTGGAAAACAAAATTAAATGAAATACTAATACGGAGAGAAATTTCAAAGGAATATTATTTAGTGAGTACGGGAAATAATATTAAAGCCAGTAAACAACCCTCGTAGCTTTTGTCTACATACAGGGTGGCTGAATTTATGTACATTAAGAAACTCAAACAACTTTTTTTATACACTCCATCATAGGATGGAGTATATACTAAGTTTGTCATTCCGTTTGCAACACCTCGAAAGAGTGATCTGCGACCCTATAAAGTATATAAATTATTGGTCAGTGTAACATTCTAAGACATTCTAGCGATCTCCGTCTGTCCGTCCGTCCGTCCGTCCGTCTGTTGTCTGTTGAAATCACGATAGAGTGCGAACGACCAACGCTAAAAAGCTGAAATTTTGTAGGAAGATGTTTTTTGCCCATAAGCAGGTTAAGTTCGAGAATGGGCCATATCGGACCAAAGGGGAAAAAGTTCCCCTTTACGGGACTAAATATATTCCGGCCATAATCAAATTTTTCAAATATTTTTTTTCACTACATCTAAGTTCTAAGTTTATATAATTTATAGATGGGAAAAAAATCCCAAAAATGGGCGTGCTCATGGGTTCCGTGGACCCTTGGGGCCCAAAAAAGGGCCCATGATAAACATGCGCATATGGGTATCGAAGTGTAACGAAATTTACTCACGAATCCAAATATGCCTTTATTTTCATGATTTGCCTAAATTTTTTGATCCGGTTTCTGGGACTATCGGGTCACCAGCGGCCCAAAAACCCTCCCTTGACAAACATGGACATATGGGTATCGAAATGCAATGAAATTTTCTCGCGAACCCAAATATGCATTTATTTTCATGATTTGGATAAAATTTGTGATCGGGTTCCTGGGACTATCGGGTCACGAGCGGCCCAAAAACTCAGTTAGTTTTCTTATTTATTGACTTTTTAAGGATCCATGATGGAGGGTATATAAGATTCGGCCCGGCCGAACTTACTATTTGTCCACTTGTTTTAACTCATATAAATTATTTGAACTTTGTTCATTTAAAAACTAATACATAGTTATTAAATCTTTTAAATGTTTTTTTTTCTAATACTACTTGGTAAAAAAAATGCATTCACCCTGGAGAGTTGCAGCGGGAATTGTCTGAATTGTTGTTCGAATACATTGCTTTAAATCATTCAAATTCTATGGGTTTGTTTAGTAAACTTCCTTCAAATTCTATGGGTTTGTTTAGTAAACTTCCTTTTGCAATAATCGCACATGAAAAAGTCAGGTGCAGTAAGATCAGGATACCATGGGGCCAACGCAATGGCGAGTTTCTTTACTGGAGAATTTTCGCTGCAATTCTGTCATCACAGGACGAGCTATGTGATAAGTTGCCCAATTTTGCTGAAACCACACGCCTCACGGCACACGGTATTGCAAGGTATTCTCTTTCGGCAGAGTTCTGTACAAAACAAATTTCTATTGACCGTAACAATACAACTGTAGCAATATTCATCAGCCACCCTGTAGCAAGTTCAGGATTCGATTTGGAAAAAGTAGGCAAATTTTAGGTCACAGCCACTAGAAATAAGGGAATTGCTGAAAGCCCTACAAAAAGATCATAATTCAAAATTCTACAATTTTCAGGAGACATGTAAAAATTATTTTAATATATAAAGAATTAACCCTTTCTAGCCCGCCGAACCGAAATTGGAATAACCAATAATTGGAGGTGTATAAAGTTGTGTTGAAAGTTGTCAACAGTTTCTTTCATAATTTAGTAGTGGAGAGTGCAATGATTAATAATTAATAAATAAACAGCTTCTCAACGTTAAACAGTATACAAATTATATCGTGCACAGCACAACGATTCGAGAGAATTTCCCCATCTGTTACTCCTACGAATGTTAAGGGATATAAGTAAGTAAGTCGGTCAATGTTCACTATTTGATATTTTCTACCTAAATCAAAAACTCATAAAATTATCAAACTCGTTTTGATATAGCAGCACAATCACACGACAAGACCACATACGGTCAACTGACTGTCACAAACAATTGATTGAGCCAGTTTCTGGCAAGGTGTATGCCGGCAAAGTCTCCGGCATTTACTAGATGGAAAACGGTGTTTGAACAAATTGGTTTATGTTCTGATAACCCCGACATAAACTAAAGATGTGGCCATATGGATATTTACATTAAACATATATATTGGATTTCAACAAAACTAAACTAATCCTTTCACGAATAAGTATAAGATACCGGCACTACAGACTCAACACAGACCTATGTGTTGGATAGGCTATGGATCGGTGTATGTGTCGGAACTCCCCATTTCTGGAATTATTAAGCTATATTGAAAAAAGGCAAATATGGTAACGAAGCTACGGTGGCATGTTAAGGGACAGACGCAAACCCTAAAAGGACCAAGTCGCTACTGGTGTTTGGCAAAAAGAGACTTATTATTCTCACGTCAGTCATCACAGGGTACGGCATGATAGGCAAGATGGCAAATCTAGGGGGGATATCTCGGGATGACTAATGTAGAGCCTGCAACTACGCCGTAGTGAAAGAATCAGTAGAAGATTTGTTATGCCAGTATTTAAGCCTGCAGAGACGTTGACTTACTCACTTTGGGAGTAGGTTCCTTGACAACCTTAAAAAGCTAATCGAAGGACCTTTGACCAGTGAAGGCCATATTCATGAAAATACCAAATGGTGTATACGCATCATACTCTACCTTTTTTCCGACAATGCTACCTAAATGTTAATGAAGGCGAACATAGAACAATTGTTGAGAATTTTTGGTGTGATGTACATCATGTTAAATGGTATCTGGTTTGCCACCACCAATGTGCATTAGGGTGTAAAATTTTTAAGTATTTTTGATTTTTTTTTTAAGATTTTTTTTGGAAAAGTTTTATAAATTTTTTTTTCTCGTTTCGCTGTCACATATATTTTTTTTGGGAAATTTTACATAAACTACAAAAGAAACGTTACATAATTTTTAAAAATGTCATGAAAGTGTTAAAAAGTAATAATGCGGTATCAAAGTAATTTAAAAAAAAAAAATTATCGATTTTAATGTTGGTTTTTCAATGTTACGGTTTTCAAAACATTGTTTTACAGATTCGATGCAGTTACGGCAATTTATAAAAAAAAATTTCATAACTTTTAAAACTGTCGTGAAAGTGTAAAAAACTATTGATGCCGTTTGAAATGCGGTAAAATTCTAAGAAATTTAAAAAGAAAGTCTTCGTATTACTCTTGTTGTTTAAATGTTATGTGTGTCAATCCGTTGTAAAAAACTTTTTCCAAAAAATCTGAAAAAATTTCAAAAATACTTTACATCAAAATCAGGAGGAGCCAAAAAAATATAGTGTTTCGAACTGTTTACATAAACATATGCAATTGTCCATGCACCCATACACATTCGTAAGTTTGGGAAACATTTTCAAATATTTACTTTAAAATGCCGCAGCAATTAATCTATTTTCAAATTAAAACAAATTTTCTGTTCAGTTGTTATTTGTTGTTTTTGTATTTCTCTTTAATTCTATTCAGTTGTTTATATTATAAATGAATTTGACTATTGGTTCGTTTTTGTGGTTTCTGCACTAAACTAATTTAACGAAAAACCATAGAGATAGTTTCATTCGGATCGACAAGCTCATCCTCAGTACAAACATACGAGTCTCATATACCAAAATATCCGAAAGTCAAAAGTGAGCGTGGCTGCCACCATTGGATGTAAAATCTGTCGAAATGAAAGCAACCTCAAATTAACGAATTTTACAGAGAAATACCGTATTACACGTTTTACAAAGTGGGCGGACAGTTCCACAGTTTTTTTTTTTCTCGAAAACTGTAACTATCATTGCTCAGTACAGAATTTGGGCAAGATTTAGTTGGGCGTATTAGTATTATTACAAATTGCAATTTTGGTAATATTTATTACCGGGAATCCCGAAAGTCGGGAAATAACAAATCGTCAATTTTCCCGGGAAGTATGTCCCGGGAATTACTCGGTTAAGAACGTTACTTGAAATGCAAGTAAAGTTAACATGTTTGTTGAGTAGACTTTACGTACACATGGTACATATTGCAGTAAACAAATTTTGACTGACTTCGTCCTAGGGTAAGGACAAAAATATCGATAAATCAATTTCATAGAAAATTACCTTTTTTTTATATCGTCTACAACGTATATGCTTTCCCATGATTAGAGTAGGTGACTAATACGGGAATTGGTAAAAGTGTTTGGGCTCATTCCTTTTGAGCTTCCTTTGTTAGATAATTTTCTGTCTATCCGCGACCCATGATTCCATAAAATTATCTTTAAATGTCTATTGTTTAGCATCTTAAAGAAGGACAATTTCCTTAGGGGAAGAAAAAAAAAACATTTCTCATAAAAAAAAAAAAAGTGAAGAACTTGTTGAAAAGTTTGTTATAATGATGTTTTTTTAGGAAATACAACATATATGGCAGGGTGTGTTAGACAACTTTTCAGGTTATTTACCATTTGATTGCTTGTCTTTAACGCGCTTGACCCCCTCCATAGAAGCCGGCCACGGTCTTTGCAATACAGTTAACTTGGCCTGTCAGCAAATTTTCCATTCGATAACAAAGTATCACAAAGTTCGAAAGAGACAACAAGACAAACAACGAATGGCACGAAAAAACAAAAGACAACGTTAACAAATAGTTAAGAAGTGTAAATACAAACAAAGGAAGTAAAGTCGTAAAATTTTAATGACTAAACTAATGTTTTTCTAAGTGTTAAATAACAAAAAAAACAGCACACAAACAAATAGAACAGAGAAAGTCAATTAGACTGGAATTTGATAAGTGGTGGCATTATTTATAGCCCTCATGAGGAGCCTAAAAAATTCTGCTGAACGTTTTCGCTTTGTTTAACCGTAAAACTGAAAAAACAGTGATTTGGCTCATATGCTACGAAATGAATGCTGACGACAAGATAAGTTTAGACAGTTTCTACGAGCTAACGACTTATTTACTCTAATTGACAGCTTGCAAGTATTTTAGCATGAATGAAGGAATCATTCATAAGATCGGCATTTATTTGGCATTAAACACACCCATTGTGGTAATCATGTGTATGGCTTAGTGTCTTAAGTAGGCGGGATATGTCCAAGAAATTTTGGCCAAAGCAGAAGAAATTCCCAACTTACAAAGTTGTATTTTTTGACCAGAATTATAAAAAAAACGAAAAGTGAGAGAGTTTCAGTCGGGTTTAACGATACACATACACGCTTTTCCTCTTCTTAATCACGTGTCACTCGGTTAGTACACGCTAATTTCCCAAACTAGCTAACAATGAAATTTTGTGGTTGTGTATGATTGGTTCCAATTTGAAAGATTGGGTTCTCTTGGACCCTATATTTTAAGTGGGCGTGGCACCCCTATTTGGGACAATTTACATGAATTGTAGTTACTGATGATCAACACGTATTTTAAATCGATATATCGCAACATATATACAAAATTTTCTAAAACTGACTTTTTAGTCAAAAATTTTACTGCACAAAAATTGTTCACGTCACTATCTTCTTTAACTGAAGAAAACAGCGATGTCTATTTTGACGTTAATTGCGATGCTTCTGCACGGTTAACTGAAGAGAATTATTTTTAGTTGCGTTAATGCATTATAATTTAGAGTTGTGACACTTTTATATGTAGGGTGCGATCTTGCGTGACTGACTCACTGTCCTCATCAAATGGATGAGCCTAGCCTAGACATCCGCAATGAAACGATTTTTGGAAACTCCGATTGGAAGGGGATACAAATGGGGGAAAAGCATGACTCCACAACGCTTCGAATACAGTGAAAGCTCCGGTGGGCGGACACCGACTGTCGCAGTGTAGCTGTCTGTCCACGGGAGATTTCCGCAAGTAGAGATTTTACTATATCTTCATAGGATAGGAGATATGACGAAAAAGGGACCAATATGGGATAAAAAAGAGATAAAATGGTGAAAAAATAATGAAACAATTTGTTGGCAACAAGAAGTGGATAGTGAATAGTAGTTAGAGAATGGGCGAGGTGTCAAAACGGGATAAAAATGGTACAAAAGGGGAAAAAACAAAAGAATAAGCCAAAAATTTGATGTAAAATATAACTTGTAACTTGTAAAATATAAGTACAGAATGGAGCCAAAAGATGGAAAACTAAAAATGTTCGTTGATAATACAGGGTCCGCAAATTAACTTTTTTTGATAATTCTATAAAAAAAACTACTGGATTTTTTCAGAAATTCTTTTTTTGTTTTGAAAGTACAATCCATCCGGTTAATAATGGAAAATAATTTCATTCAATAATACAGGGTCCGCAAATTAACTTTTTTTGATAATTCTATAAAAAAAACTACTGGATTTTTTCAGAAATTCCTATTTTGTTTTGAAAGTACAATCCATCCGGTTAATAATGGAAAATAATTTCATTCAAGTGTCTGCCTCGGCTGGCCAGGCAGTAGCCTAACGACATCAGCTCTGCGGCTGATAATGCGATGTTCAAAAACAGAGTGTAGCTTCGGCAGTGTAGCACGTAGCGCCATACTGTTGAAACCAAATGTTGCCAATATCCTCCTCTTAAATTTTGTAAACAAAAATTCGTTCAACATGGCCCGATAACGAAAATAACGAAAACGAAATAAGCAAAGTTGATAAAAACGATAGATGGCGGACGCTTTAAAAAAAGGTGAAACTAATTTTTCGCAACAACAAGTGGACAATAGTTAGAGAAGGGTCGAAAAAGGTGCAAAACGTACCAAAACACGAGAAAAAATAGTACAAAACAAAAACAATTGATAGGAACGAAAGAATTGGAAAAGGGGAAAAAGGGTCCAAAACTGGTGAAATATACACATATATATCTGTGGACTTTTGACAAAACAACTTCTCTCGAAACAAGACATTTTTGCAAGATTTTTATAATAAATATAAATTTTAAAGACGGTTCTTTTGGTGTAATCCATGAATTTCTACGCCATTTGGTTAAAAATCTACAGTTATTGGCAAATCAACTTCTTTCATTATATTTGGAAAAAAATTTTGATAAAATATCTTGTCTGAAAGAGTTTAAAAATTTTCTAAAATGCAAGAAATAAAATTGTTATATCCTTTTGACAAAACATCTAAATTGTATTTAATATTTGTTTGCATATATACATTTGGTTTTAACAAAACAACTTCTCTTCAAAGAAGTTGTTTTATCAAAACTGAAATTTAGAAAATGTGTAACTTGTTTGAGACAAGTTAAATTTGTAAATGGTTTATAGAGAACATTAATTTTGACAAAACGACTTGTGTGAAAAGAAGTTCTTATGTGAAAACAAAAACTGATAAAAAGTAAAATATTGTTTGCAAAGAAGTGTTTTTGTGGGCTTGAAAATAAATATTTTGATCAAAAGAAGTTGTTTTGGAGTACATGCGTGGTATAAATTTTGCAGCCAACACCACGTTTAAAAAATTGTCACTCAAAGATAACTTTAGAGGAACAAAAACATATATTTAAAACCTATTGGAATCTTGGAGACTATAGCAAACGACGTCTATTTATTTCGTAAATGATTGCTATAGAGAACAAGAAAACTGCGACTCTTATAAAAGCTTCGAGACCACGAAACCGACAATATGTGTACAAATACCATTGTGAAAAAAATGGACAAAAGATTCGGGTATGTCATAAATGTTTTCTAAAAATATACGGAGAAACAATCCAGGCTATTAAAACAGTGAATTTACATAAAATAAAACGAATTTCTGGAGGACTTATACCAGCTGATAGACGTGGAAAACATGATCCACCCCATAAACTGTCGATTGATAAATATAATGAAGTTATAGATCATATAAACAGCATTCCGAAGTACGAAAGTCACTACAGTCGTCGACATACAAATCAATTATATTTTGAACGTGGTCTTAACTTGGCAACATTATACCGGTTATATACTGAAAAATACTCTGATTGTGTATCGGAATCAAAATATAGAGATATATTTACTACCCTGGATATTAAGTTCAAGAAACCTCAGCTTGATCTGTGTAATACATGCGAACTCTTTAAATCCAAAATAAGAAACTCTGTCGACGAAGATGAAAAAAAATCGATGAAGTTACAACAAAAAAAACATCATGACGATGCAGATTTTTCGTATGAAAGTAAGAAAAAAAATAAGGAACTCGCAATAAATAGTGAAAATATAAAAATGTTCACATTTGACTTACAACAATGTCTTCCGACTCCTTATTTACGTGCTGCTTTGTTTTTTTACAAGAGATTATTGTGGACTTTTAACTTAACCGTACATGATGGAGCAACGAAAAAAGCCTTGTGCTATATATGGAACGAAACCATTGCAAAGCGGGGTGCAAATGATATTGGGTCTTGCTTATTTAAATGTCTGTTGGATTTACCAAATTCAGTTCGTCATATTGTTTTATATGGTGATTCATGTCCTGGTCAGAACCGCAACTCATATCTTTGGGCAATGTTTGAGAAAGTTTTGGAAGATCACGCAAGTATTCAACTTATTGATCATAAATTTCTTGTCGTGGGTCATACGCATCTTGAGTGTGATACTGTACATGCGCAAATAGAAAAGAAAAGAAAAAATTTCTTCGGATCTATTGAACATTCACACGATTGGGCAAACTTAATATCGGCGACCAATAAAAATTATATTGTCCATGAATTAAGACAAGAGGATTTCTTCGATTTTCGTGCACTACTAAAGGACAAATATACATGGAGGTCACATAGCATTTCAGGTATAATTTTAAATACCTACATTCTTTTAAACACAATATTATTTTTTAATCTTCTGATTTTTAGGTGAGAAGTTTGAGTGGAAAAACGTTCGATGGCTAAGATACGAAAAAAGCAAGCCAGGAGTTTTGCAGTACAAATTGTCATTACACCCAGAAGAGTCATTTCAGATGCTAGATATAAACTCGCGTCGCCGTAAAGAACCATCTCCCCAATTGGCCAAAAGCTACCATTCCCCTTTGCCTGTATCACAAAATAAAAAGAAAGATTTGTTAGATATGTTGCCATTAATTGGTACAAATGACCACAGCTTTTATCACAATATTAAGGCGGAAGGTGATATCCATTGCAGTTCACCCAGACCTTGACGAAGATGAAGGTATTCAATAATATAATTATGCTTTTAAAATGTGTAGAGTTACAGTTTTTATTTCCTTCCTTTTGAATACTTTTTTGTTAAACTTATAATTTGTTTTCCCTACAGAAATACAATTTTGTACCAATATTGTCTAATTGAATTCAAGTATTTATGTAATATTAAATACAATAATATTTGTTAAAATAACCTATTTCGACTTTTTTTATTTGTTCCATTTTAACAAAAAAACTTGCCTTGAGATAAGCGCAAAATATGAATCACGTTTTTGTTTAAAACCATTTTCACAAAACAACTTGTTTAATGTAGGTTAATTTTTTTGTTGAAAACAATTTCGACAAAACATCCTATCTTTTTTTTCTTAATTTTTCTGAAAATCTATTGGCATTAGAATAGAATTGTTGATATCTTCACATCAATTTAGTATTTAAATTTAATACTACACTTTCACATTTTCACCAAATATTTCAAAATCAAAGTTGTTAGATATTTTAACAGTTTTTTCGTTCTCCTGTAAAATTGCAGGTTTCGAAAGAGGTTGTTTTGTCAAAAGGCCACAGATATATATAAATGAAAAATAATCTTAATATATATTTACCCTCGACACTGATTCACTGATACACTGATTCACTGATTCACTGATACACTGATTCCCTGATTCACTGATTCACTGACTCTGTCACGCAGTACGTAGGAATTTAATTAGGCATTCTATAAATAACTAGTAAGTTGTAATGCGCCTATGGCGCCCGTTAATTTGCTTGAGAAAGTATTTGTTACTTAATTTTAAAAATTTTGTAAAAAATATTTTGAGAAAACTATTTTGTAAAAAAAAATTTCGAAAAAAAATAAAATATGTGGAAAAAAAATTTTTGCTGAAAAAAAAAATGTTTGTTGAAAAAAAAAAATTTTGTTGAAAAAAAAATTATTGTGGAAAAAAAAAAATTTTGTTGAAAAAAAAATTTTTGTTGAAAAAAAAAATGTTTGCTAAAAAAAAAAATTTTGTTGAAAAAAAAATTTTTGTTGAAAAAAAAAAATTGGAAAAAAAATTTGGAAAAAAAAATTTTTTGTAAAAAAAAAATTTGTACGAAAAAAAAATTTTGGTAAAAAAAAAATTTGGGGAAACACAATTTCTGTACAAAAAAAATATTATTTTTTTTATTATTATTATTTATAGAATTATTATAGAATGCCTATTTAAATTCCTACGTACTTCGTGACAGAGTCAGTGAATCAGGGAATCAGTGTATCAGTGAATCAGTGAATCAGTGTCGAGGGTAAATATATCTTAACTAGTAAGTTGTAATGCGCCAATGGCGCCCGTTGAAATATGGAAAAAAAATTTTGTTGAAAAAAAAAAATGTTGTTGAAAAAAAAAATTTCTTCTCGAAAAAAAAAAATTTTGTTGAAAAAAAAAATTTTTTTTGAAAAAAAAATTTTGTGGAAAAAAAAATATGTGTTGAAAAAAAAAATTTGTTGAAAAAAAAAAATTTTTTTGAAAAAAAAATTTTCGAAAATAAAATTTTGTAAAAAAAAAAAATTTTGTAAAAAAAAAATTTTGTAAAAACAAAATTTTGGAAAAAAAAAATTTTGTTAAAAAAAAAATTTGGGAAAACACAATTTCTGTAAAAAAAAAAAATATTATTTTTTTTATTACTATTATTTATAGAAAATTATAGAATGCGTGACAGAGTCAGTGAATCAGTGTATCAGTGAATCAGTGTCGAGGGTAAATATATATTAAGATATATATTTACCCTCGACACTGATTTACTGATACACTGATTCCCTGATTCACTGACTCTGTCACGCAGTACGTAGGAATTTAAATAGGCATTCTATAATAATTCTATCTTCTTAATATATATTTACCCTCGACACTGATTCACTGATACACTGATTCCCTAATTCCCTGATTCCCTGATTCACTGACTCTGTCACGCAGTACGTAGGAATTTAAATAGGCATTCTATAATAATTCTATAAATAATAATAATAAAAAAAATAATATGTTTTTTGTACAGAAATTGTGTTTTCCCCAAATTTGTTTTTCTTACAAATTTTTTTTTTTTACAAAAATTTTTTTTTTCCAAATTTTTTTTTTCAAGAAATTTTTTTTTTCCACAAAATTTTTTTTTTCAACAAAATTTTTTTTTTCGACAAAAAATTTTTTTTTCAGCAATCATTTTTTTTGCAACAAATTTTTTTTTTTTTCCACAAAAATTTTTTTTTTCAACAAAATTGTTTTTTTTTCAACAAAAATTTTTTTTTCAACAAAAATTTTTTTTTCAACAAAAATTTTTTTTTTCAGCAAAAATTTTTTTTCAGCAAATTTTATTTTTTTTTCGAAATTTTTTTTTACAAAATAGTTTTCTCAAAATATTTTTTACAAAATTTTTAAAATTAAGTAACAAATACTTTCTCAAGCAAATTAACGGGCGCCATAGGCGCATTACAACTTACTAGTATTAAGATAATAATAAAAAAAATAATATTTTTTTTGTACAGAAATTGTGTTTTCCCCAAATTTTTTTTTTACCAAAATTTTTTTTTCTTATAAAATTTTTTTTTTACAAAAATTTTTTTTTTCCAAATTTTTTTTTTCAAGAAATTTTTTTTTCCAAATTTTTTTTTCAAGAAATTTTTTTTTTAAAAAATTTTTTTTTTCCACAAAATTTTTTTTTTCAACAAGAATTTTTTTTTCAACAAAATTTTTTTTTTTCAGCAAACATTTTTTTTTTCAGCAAAAATATTTTTTCCACAAATTTAATTTTTTTTCGAAATTTTTTTTTTCAACAAAATTTTTTTTTTTCAGCAAAAATTTTTTTTCCACAAATTTTATTTTTTTTCGAAATTTTTTTTTACAAAATAGTTTTCTCAAAATTTTTAAAATTAAGTAACAAATACTTTCTCAAGCAAATTAACGGGCGCCATAGGCGCATTACAACTTACTAGTTTTAATATAATCAAAAAAGGATAATAAGTAGAAGTACGCATATCAACTGCAGTTAGAATTGGGAAAAGGGAGTAAAAACCGTACAGAATGGAGCCAAACGAGGGAAAATTAAAAATGTACTTTGCCTATTTATTTCATTCACATTGGTATGACCACTTTACATGGCTTTTTAACAGTTTAATAACAGTTTCATGCTGAAGTAACAGTAATCGGAAACATTAACCGTCAGCTCGTGTACCAAATATGTAACGTTATTTGTTGTTCCCTGAACCATATCCCATGTTGTTTTCATAATTAAATAAAGCAGCATTTCAGCGCAAATCTTTTGCTTTTGTCCTTAAAGTTTTGTGGTTTTCAAATGAATTAAATCGATAAATTTGTTCTGGGTTTCCTTTCATTCCATCGTCCACAGTGCCAAGGAGAATTTGCCAACAACATTCAAATCAAAAGTATAAAGTTTTCACTTAATAAACCCAAAACTATTAAGAAAGAAAAAACAAAGTGGAAATAACTTTTTCAAACAAATTGCAAGAAATTGTTTAGAAATAAACATAAATTTGACTAATTACAAAATGCTTACAGAAATTGTTGACTTTAGTTGATGACTCTGAGAAATCACAAGATGACGACAAAAAAAGTATTTAAATAAAAAAAAAAACAAGTTATTTGAATGATAAGTGAAGTTAAATGAAGAACAAGTGGTCAATTTGTAGGTAGAAACTTTACTGAATTCCGACAGCCTGATTCGTATAGAACTTTCATGGCAGGCTCTGGCAATTAGGTACATTCAAAAACACAAGAAAGGGAATCCGCAGTTCAGCCATTAATGTTGAAAAACGATTGTAAGAGGGATATATTGTAAAACAATTCACTCAACTGCATTTTGTTTTAGTTGCGACATAGTTGTAAATTCTTAAGTTCAATCTTCAAAATATATTGCCGTTTCGCGGAACAAATGAAAAAAAATCATTTCAAAGAGTAACAAATTATACTGGGACCACTCCGTATTACGATTGAATAAAATGTTGAAATGCTTCATAAAAATTAAAAAAAAAAACACACATTTCCGTAGGTACTCATTATATTAACGTGAGACAGGATTAATCAGCGTTACCCCCAACTTGAAAATCTAAGAGACAGGGCCTTAAATCGGTTCTATCCTTTGTATAGAGTTTGCGTTAAGGAATGTGTGGATAAAACCAAGACTAAATCGAGTTAGAAAATGATTCTGAGCCGAACGAAATATTTGTATGCTATGTCAAGGAACCTGATTCCAAGGTGACGTTCCTGTACACTTGGACAGTGGAATAAAAATTGTTTTACTGATTCCTCCTCTGAGTCGCTTTTGAACAAAACCCAGTCAAAAACAGGCCACAAAAGAGCGGCTTTTATGATACGTTTTTATACCTGTTTCTAGTTAAATCGTTATGACACCCGATATGTTCTACCTTAGGGTTTTATTAAATTCTAAAGTACATCTGGATTTTGTCGCTTTGGAGTGGAAGGATTTGAGGGTGACAAGGCTGTCCAAACAGATTTGTATCTTGGAGGGGGTTTGGCTGACATGTCAATTACGACTACATCTGCCTAGAACACATTTTAGCGGATGGCCTGACCTCCACGAAAGGAGTATTAAGAAGCGAATCGTACTTCACGTGGAAGCTATGCTTGAGATTTAAGCGCTTGTCACAGGCTGTTAAGGGAGCTCTACGTCTCAGGTTATTTATAAACCGCAGCAAGCGCTTGTTGCCCGTCACACTTGTGATCCGTAGCTTTGATATCGTCAAACTCCGGTTTCTTTTCTCCGACCGAATAGGAATTAACAATACACAGACAAAAAAAATTACGATTCAATTAAAAAAGAAAGTAATAATAACCCAACTCTTAATATTTACAGATGTCATGAAAAAATGCACTTAAAAATCTGAAATAGGTGATGCTAAATATTATTACAACTTGCTTTGTCCGCCTTTTTGTGTATTTATTAGTAATTTCGGTACCCTTTTGCGTTACTTCCCAACCCAATTATTGGTATAATATCGATGGGGAGATTGTATTTTTTTTTAAATAGTATAATTTCAAGTTAAATCCTGTCAAAATCTTGAATTTATCCGACAGTCCTATCAAAAGTAATCCTTAAAATTGTATGACTGAAGTTTTAAAGAAAGTCTACTGCAAACCCGGCTAAGTAGCACTTAGCATTCTTAAGAAGGGACCAAGGTTGTGGAGTCGGTGTGTTGGTGTCGGAGTTTGACAAATTTGCCTGGAGTCGGAGTTTTTAGTAGACAAATTTCGACTCCGATTTTTATTTACTTACATTTTCCAGAAAATAAATAAAATGTCTTGAGAACATATTAATCTGTTAATATTTTTTAAAATTTGAAATATTTTCGGTTATATGAACTTTTTTGTCTTACACTGAGGTGCGTCAGTATAAGGGAGTATAGGAACAGTGGACGGAAATACAGTTTTCAAAATTTTGTTATTGAATAACTGAAGTCGGAGTCGACCTATTTTAAAATAATGTAGTCGGAGCAGAGCAATTTTGGCTCGACTCCACAGCCCAGAAAGGGACATTTATTATGTAACTACTACTTAGGTTTTTAAAAAATACTAACCTAACCTAAGTCAATTTAGGGTTGAACCTAAACAAAAATATCTAGGTTCCATTTTCAAGAAAACATTTCGACACATATTTAGATATTTCTTATGAATTTTGTTGTTGCTTCTATTCTTTAAATTTCATTACAATATTTGATTAATATGTTAACCTATTTAGGAAATGTTTAATTGTGTGATCCAAATTGTCAGTTACCAGAATTTTTGTTGAAATTTAAAGGTGGTCTTTTTTTCTGTGTGCAATCTACTAAGCTGAAACCTATTCGGTAACAGCAACTGAACGTTCACAACAATTCGTTTTAGTATTAAATTCAGACATATCACTTGGCTTAACTACAATTCCGATTAAGTACAAAAGTAAGTACATTCCTAATGTACTAAAAGAAAAGATGAATTCGAAATTATAAAACTGCTCATATAACCCAAAATAGAAAAGATCACAAATCATTTGCATGGAAAATGTTGTATAACAGCATGCCCAATTGCATGATTTAATACCATCACATGAAGCATAACTACGACTGAACGAAATATTAGAAACATTTCAAACTGTAGACATTTTCGAATAAATTTAATGAAATTTTATTTTTACATAAAACAGAACATGGGCAACATGTCTCTGAATAAATCATTCGACATGTTATATTTGAAAATAAAATATTTCGTCGAGCATCCAACTGAAGAATGGTCGTAGGCCAACGGACCGAGCGGAAGGCAGGAGGACGAGTAGACAGAAATATGTTGTTATGAACTCGTATGCATTCATATATTCGGTAAGTCATCTTGTTAAAAATACTGATAAATTTCGACGATGGATGGGAATGGACGACCATAAATGTTTTTATTGTTATTTGTGTGTATGGGTGGGTGTGTGTGTGTGGGTTATTGTTGATGTATTTGAACCTTGTAAAATGTCCTTGCATCGTAGCCCTTAACATAAATTATGTTGAATATTTATCTTCATTTTGGAGAAAATTTGCTAAAAAAAACATTTTGGAAATTATTGAGGCCTAAAAGCCAGAAACGCGACTTCCAACTTCCCGATATGTATCTTGGTTTTGAAAATAAATTCTTATGTGTAATATTTGAGGAATACCTGATCTATACAAAATCCAGGATAGTATATTATCATGTTATCGAACATTTAAAAGCAACATATTTTAACAACACATGTTCTAGGTCGATGTTTTCTTATATTGAAAGGCTTCAACTTTTGTTGTGCATAACATCTGTTAAAATGGGGATTTAGAGAAAGGGATGGACTGAAATTGTTAAATTAACTGCCTGTTTTACGATGTCGATCGAATGTGTCTTCGACTTGTCAGAAACCAAAATTTGTATTGAAACGAATACGTTTTGGTAATAGACAACCACATCCGATAGATGTCGTGAAACTGGCAGTAAATCAGATAGTTCACTGGTATATTTACAGTGCGGGAGTGGTTCAGCTGATATGTTTTATGGGTTTAAATCATGAGAATATGATTTTAAGGCATTTATTGACTTTTTTAATGTATTAATAATTTAGGGCACTTTTTTTCTAACAACATAAATTAACTCGACGATTTATGTGTGCATAAGTAACACACGTACGCAAAGGTGTATGGCTATCACCAGCAGCACAAGAATTTTTAGAAGGATACATCATCAGCCTCACCCAACATAAATTAACCTAGAGCATCTCTACTTGTAGGAATCTGCCAAATGTCAGTCGGTGACACCAAATGTTCAATGAAAACGGGAACAGATTTCCACTAGCCGTTCATTACCATTAAACCGGTTTATTTACTTTCTTTGAAATTCCCATCTGCCATATGCGGAAGTACTGCACATTAATTCATATTGTTGTTTCTAACCGAATTTACTAATCGTGGGTAGGTGGTAAATGTGGAAAGACATAGCGACTGTATGTTGGTGGCTTTCTAAAGTTTTATTGACCGGGTTGCATTTCACTTCCCCCAATCATTTTGTAATGGTTTTTTATTATTATTAAATAACTAATTGACCCCGAGATTGTCCTACGTACAAAAACTTTTTACTTAGATATCTATATACCTCATCGCCCCGGTAGGCGAGTTGGTAGCGTGCTTGCCTATCAGCGTGAGGGTTGTGGGTTCGATTCCCACCAGAGGCTTTGGTCTGTCGCTGCAAAAATCTAAACATATGGTCTTTGTCACCCGGTTTACCCTTGGACCCAAAATTAGAATATAAATTTACTTTGTATTGTAATTAATAATAAAATAAAAAAAATCTATATACCTCATATCTATAGATATATATACCTACTTACATAAGTTGGGTATACAATGTAGATCTTGACCAGCTTAATAAATTATTTCCGAGCACTTCCGTCTTGTGCATGCTTTATCCAGTTCTTCATACCCAGGATTTGCATGTCTTCTTCCACTTGGTACTTACACCCTAGTCTCGGTTTTTCCTTTTTGCGCTTCTAGTGGTAGATGTCATCCAACGCATTTCTGGCTGGAGCATTTGTATTCATACGACCGCTCTATTATGATCCACTTAACCACGTCCATGTCGGCATTAGCTCATACATCTCACGGTTCGTTAGACGTCTATACTCCTCGTTACTACAGATCTGGCAATCGAAGGATGTTTCCCCTTAAAAAACCCCCAGCACAGCTTCATCAGCTTCAAAGAAGCACAGGTAGAATAAACGAGTTGTACAGTGTTCTTATAGTTCGGCGGGAGAGGGATATGTTCCTGAATTGTTTGCTAAGCCCAAAATAACAAGTAATTGCCAATACGATCTTTCGCATTATTTCGATGCTGACATTATTTTTTTTTATTTAATTACAATAGAAAGTAAATTTATATTTAAATTTTGGATCCAAGGATAAACCGGGTGACACAGACCATATGGCAAGGGTTTTGCAGCCACAGACCAAATCCTGTGGCGGGAATCGAACCCACACTCGCCTACCGGGTCGCCTGCTGACATTATTATTTCTGTTGATGGCAGAATCGATGTATGTAAATTCTTCACAGCCAGCCTTCACTATGTCACCTTTCTTTCATCGCGACGTTTGTCTAGCAGTTGGAAGCATAAATATGGACTTGTCCCCGTTCACCATTAATTCACCATTCGCTGATTCTTTCTCGATTCTGGAAAAAGCGCCAGTTACATATCGCTCTATCTTTCCGACGAGTCATTCGTTGGATTTTTTTACTCGTTGCTAGAGTTTTGGTTTTCATATAACTCAATCTCCTCACATTTCCGTCGTTACATCGATCTATATAAAAAAAAAGATGTACCATATTTTATATGATTTCTTCTTATTCAATATTGAAGTTTAATTAGATAGTTTAACTTCTCATGTATATATAAAATCTCATCCTTACACTTTCCCCTGTTCACAATCTATGGTCGCTCAATGTGTTGAACTGTATGGACCATGAAACGCCTCTTCGCTCAATAATGACCAAACTTAGCCTAAGAAATTCACTGTAAAAGTCCCATGACGATAGTTTGATTCACTGAAAAGTCCCATGACCATAGTTTGATCAATATGAGAGATATAGCGATGTCATATCACTTATAATTCAAGAGACATGGATGTTAACCATTTTAAGGTGTATTGACGGTGCCACGCCCCTTCATCCGATCATTACATCATTACGACAGATTAAGCATACTTTATTCGTGTCCAAACTGGATCCAATCACACCCATAAAATGTCATTGAAATCGGTTGGGCGCTTTCGGACATTGGCGAGTACGAACACATTGTCATGTGATTCTTATACATTAAGATAACAATTAAAACGGTTTACTATCCCACTTAATTGTTTGTCCAAAGAATTCCATTCGATCGCATTTTTGAAACATGCTATTATTATTTGTAATTACCAGCTAATTAATATTTTATTTTTAATTGGCCTTCATAGTTGCATGCCCAGACACTGATAAGTATTCACAGCTACTAATTAAAAGCTTACAAATAGGCCAGCAATGCATCATTAAATAAATTACATGCATACATACGCATACAGAACACACGGACATTTGGTCAGGTGTCAATTGTTATGGTTTTCGATTGTGTGTCAACCATAACAAATATTTATTTAAAGACATGTGCAAACGGAAGTAGTAGATTTCTTTAATTAAGGTGTTCGGTAGTACGGTGGACTTAGATTAATGGTCGAGTTATAGGCCCAATTAAATTTGGGATTTTTTTTATAATTTTCATAAAATTTATTTGTAAAGGAACTTTATGAACTTTCAGCCCATAATCACACATCACTGATTTTGTAGAAGTTCTACCATCGGCTCCTGGTATTACCACATACAAGCTGTGAACTTAATCTACAGGGCAACACTCGCGTGATTTGCAAAGTGATTTCGTTGACTGGGCCAAGAACGAATGAATCTTAAGGTTGCAGTCAGTAAGGCGTTAGACAACTAACAGAAGGTGCAGACAGGGAAGATCGAGAATCCAATCGAAGAACAAAGTGAAAGAATCAGAGAGAGCACATACATGACCGAAGTGTTTGGATATCTTTCAGCAGACCAATAAATATAATAATTCAAATAAAAATTAAATTTTTTGACATAAATGATAGGAAGTTTATTTCATAATAAAGTGAAAGGTTAATAATGAAGAACAACATTAGCCAAATGGCCACCACTAGCACGCCTACAGCACCATATCCTTTCCATAAAATTATTATCGTAAATTCTAATTAAAATGCAGACAATAGTGTGAACTACTTCCAGCAATGCTATGAACTAAATGGTGATGGAATTCCCATCTGCGAGGACAAGTATAATCACAATATGAAGGGAACACTTATCCCGCAGCCAGAATACTATGTTGGACCAGATTAATCAGTATCAATTATTGATTGTAACTTTTAATGGTGATACCTTTGAAAATCAGAAAATCTGCAGTTGTAGTAATAAATTGCACCGAAGGACAACAAAAAGAAAACGCGAGTAAAAACAGGGAATATGTGTGGAATAGAGAAACAAGAATGGGCGAATTGTAGCTGGTTTTTAGTTAAATTAAATTTTGCAACTACAAAATGCATTGCATACAAAACATACATACGAGGGCAGATCGATAATTCTGTGACTTTTCCATCTTCCCTAGTATTTATATAAAATGCAACACTGCTCCCATCAAGTGCCATCTTTTAATAGGTTACTGTCAGGTTTTGAGAGATTTCCGTCATTTAGTTTGTATTTGACAGCGGTTCAAAACATACAACCTCGTGGATGGTGTTTAAATGGAAAAAAATTAATTTCGACGTTGCACATTCTGGACGGCCAATACAAGCGAAAATGTCGAAAAAAATCCGTTTCTCAATGCGCTTAGCTGCAAAAATTAAAAAAGCGATATGGAATACGATTTTGTCGCAATAACCGAATCTTTCAAAGTTTAAGAAATGAGACTTTGTGAGGAACATGCTTATATCTCAGATGAATCTGAATTAGTCCGGAAACTTTTCCAGAAAAACGTCAGTATAGCAAACAAGCTTGGTTTTAATTAGTTCAAGTAAGCGCCAGTGAGGACTGTATAAGGTCCTCAAGGATAAGCTATTAGCGAGATAGAGCCTCAACATTCACCGAGGTCTTGGAAATATGAGGTGACAGGATGTGGCACTACGAAGTCAACCGAGGCAGCCACAGGAATAAAGTCATGGGAATGTTTGCTCTTTTCAATAAACCAATAGCATGGCGGAAACACTTTGATTCTCGTTAATAGAGTTTTGAAAAAAAATTGTCTTTGCATTGTGGGAAAAGTTCCAAATGTGTGTTGTTCTCATCATGAAACGAACATGCGTTAGCTGTATGATATTTGCACCTATCACACCACGACCGCCCAAACACAGTTACCGTTTTCCTTCACAGAGATTACAATTATTCTTAATTTATTAAAACCGGTTGATATGTGCGAAAATTACATGATCAAAATGATTTGTGACAGCCCCTAATACAGAATGACCCCCGGGCAGCATTTCTGAAAGAAACTGGAATAGAAACCACTGTTAACGATGTTTTTCATCATGAGAAAAAAACCATCTTCCGCGCTGTACGAGGTCCATCTGTAATGCTGATGGTGTGGTTGCATATAATTGCATGCTCTTGGTTAATAAAAATGAGTGTGAATGGTGTGAATGGCTGCTTGTCCATGTGTTTGGAGAGGAACAAACAAATGAAAAGAGAACGAAATGAATCTTACGTACATATAACGGTCTGGTTTTTTGTATTTCAGCTGAGGCAGGCAAAAAAGAAGCACAACATTATTAAGATTGCATGTGGCACGAGGTTAACAATGTTGACGTTGTAAACAGAAACACACACACTCACGCGAGTTCCTTCAACTTCTCACCTGAATCTCTATCACTACCAGCAGCACCACCATCGTCATCATCATCATCAGAGTTCTTAACAGGATTTAATATTTCACTGCCTTCTGCCACTGCCACTGCCACCACAATGAAGAACTTCTCTTGGTTGCCGCGTCACACACACAAACACACACAGATACATTCATATAAAAGGATAGAGACAGTGTGTGTGTTGTTGGTATTGTAAGTGTAACATGCATGCAGTTTACCCGTCATGTGTAAGTGCCTGTGTTTGTGTGCGTTGTTATTATTCTTTGCGGTGGAGTAGTGGTAGTAAAACAACACCAACCAAACTGTTATAGTTGTTGGTGTGGCTGGCTGGCTGCCTGGTTGTTATTTTTCGCTCTCTGTCTCCAGCCCTCCTCTTGCTATCAAAAGATTTGCATAATAGAATAATAATGAATTTCCGTAGTTGTAAGTTTCTTGTTGTTGTTTTCTCCTTTCTTTTTTCCACATGTATTCGCAGCAAAGAAACTTTTGTTTTTAATGTTTTTATAACCATAGCAATTTCTTGTTTTTGTTGCATTATTCTATGAAATTAAATGTTTTTTTTTTTGTTCACTTTTTAATTACAACGTTGTAGAATACATAAATTTAAGATATACGAACGGATGTGTGGAGGAAATGTTAATGGCTTCAGAACGTATGGAATGGCATTGAGAAGTCTTCAAGTATTGAAGTATTCAGGTCTTTAAGCATTCAATAACGTCTCTTCAGTGTTAACAACAAAAGTAGCCGTCGGTTAAGGCGGACGTATATTTTCTAAATATTTTTCTTTGGAAGAGTTGGTAAATGATTCGAGATCATTTTATTGCATGGGGTCCGAAGACGTGTTTTCGAGAACAATACATTAATCACCTCTCGATAGCCCAATCCATTCACCGTAACTGTTGTAGCCACCGAGGTGGAAATGGGCCTCATCAGTCAAAATAATTTTTCGATGGAATTATGTATCATTTTCATGCATTTCAAGGACCCAATCAGCATAGACACGACGTTGTTGATGATGGGCCGGCTTGAGTTCTTGTTATGAGCCTTAAGACCCAAGTCTTTCTGCAAAATACTGCGTAATGACGTTTGTGGAATGCCCAATTCCAAAGAACTACGAGGAATAGAGAAACCTGGGTTATCTTCAACACTTTGGGCTACAGCAGCACTTCACATCACTAACTTGTCGAATTGTCCACCAATTTCTGTATTGCGGTCCCACAAGATGCTTCACGACGACCCAGTTTAATTTCCGGAGTCTTGCCACATTATTCACTTTCAATATTATTTTTGTGACTTAGATATTTCGTAGTACCTTAGATATTTTCAGAAAATTCTGTGTTATTGTCCACATCCTGTTATAACATCACATGACAGCTTCTAAATCTATTCCTGGCGGCAAACTTTGTGCACTTTTTTAAACATTTTCTACTTTTTCTTTGGCTGTACTAATTTCTTCCTTCCAATCAATTTCCTCTGGATCAACAAAGCAATGCCAAATATTACAGAGTTTATTCTTTTCTTTTTTTTATGGCGCCCGTAATTCGTGTCTTGAATGGGTGATGTGCCACTGCAGTATTTGTAGAGTGCATATGCAGATTGGGAGAACAAAATGACGACAATGATTCCCCAAAAAAAAAAATAATAATGAAATTGTAAAACTTTTTTTTGAAATACATTTTCATGCATTGCAAAAAGTTGAGATAACCAAAAACTCCATCAAGAGTAACACCGCGCGCCGCCACTATCAACCAGCTGGCATATAAATCATACAATTTTGTTGAATTCGATGCTGCTTTGTTCAGGCTTGTTCCGAAAATAATCTGCAGTGTATTTTTTTTTTTGTGGGGTAAAAACTTTTTAGTTGGGAAATTTGTGCGTTAGAGACGGTAAGGCAGCATGCAGTAGAGCTCATGCCAGCAATATTGCAACATCATTAAATAAGTTTTAACTGTTCGAGTGTGTCTGACACTAAAGTTTACATCGGAATGGAACGAATCCATAATCAATGATGTGGGTTAATTTGTGGGTGTTGTATAGCAGAAACTGAGGTGAAGTTATGCGTCCATGTTATCCTCGTTGTTGCGCAAAGTATTAAAAAACTAGACATGCCTCTATCGAACGTAAAGTTTTCCATAAATAACAAAAGGGCGCCACAAAAGCAGTGCCGGATTATACATTTCGTCCTCTGGAAAAGCTTTTGAATTACTGGATAGAATGCATAAAAATTACATAAATTCAAATTAACTGCACCGAATTGAACACGCAAATTCATTCGACTTTACCAGTAAGAGATCAATAGATGCAGTAAAAACAAAGTTCAAATGAATTTCCTAAAGCGGGTATTTTGCATTTTGTCATAAATTGTCTCCAGTCTATTATGGGAACATTCAATACATTTGTTATTTTTATTACGACATTTCAATAAGATTGTCCATACAGCTGGGTTTATTATTGAAATATTAAAATGCACTCATAGAATCTTCATGTGAAATATTAAACATAGCAACTTCCCACTTTGTATATTCTATATACACATATACTAAGAAATGTCTATGTATGATAATCCACTATGAGGCAAGCTGAGTTTTGTGTTGCATACAAGAAAATGAATAAGCAAATGATTCCATGAAACTGACATTTAATAATAAAAGTACAAAATGCTTTACCATGGCAAGGATTGAATTTATAAACGGGTACACATCATAATTATAATCATCATCAACCTCATCATCATTACCACATATGTCGACATACACATGCATATGACACACTCAGTAGGCTTATTGCTCACACTCGCATGCACATGCACAAAGCCAAGGACAAAAGATTTAATGTATGTGCGAGGCCACGGCCAAAACGGAAACAGAATGTATTCCAATATGACTGTAACCGTGGGCACAGTACTTCGTTTTCGTATAATGAAGAGAAATTCCTTTCCCATTGTTTGGGTGTCAAATTAAAAAAAAAGTCAGACGTAAATGTGATTATATATAGCCTGTACCAAGTTAGACTATTGAATGAACGAATGCAAATACAGCAGATATTATTAAACATTCATTGATGTAATTGTAGTTTTATTACAATACTCTGAAATATTTGAAATATTTAATCAAGCTCGAATGTGGTACTGCCTCAAGTTGGAATCTCTAAAATTGGCTCCATTGAAATTTCCTCAATGACATTTTTCATATTTCATTTAGCTGATTTTTATTTTCGGTCTTTTTTTAATTTTCTGCGGGCGATTTTGTTTCAGTATTACTTATTTTATGAAAAATGTCCCCAAAATAATTTGGAAGTGTTGAATTTGGGGCCATGTTTCATTATGCATTTAGGGTAATTAATAATGAAAAATGGTCCCAAATTAGAATATGAAAAATGTCTCCAATTTAACTGGAAAAGTTAACAGAAATTTTCGCGTTGTTTTCCAGAATAGAACAAATTGAGGCCATTATTAATTTTTCCTGGGGTAATTTTCAAGAATCCCCTGAAATTGCAATGATAGTTCTCACAAAATATGAATACGATTATATAGACTGTCCAAATTTTGTTAAAACAACTTCAAGGACGCTGTTGCCCAATATTAATTGTGTTGTCTACAGTCTCAAGTATAAAATTTAAAAACGTGTAATTTAATGTTTTTAAGAGAATTCGGTATTTGGTGTTGCTTTCATGGAATTCGGATATTTTGTTTTTGCTGAGGATGTGTGTGTGTGTAAGTCCTTTTAACTGACTGAAACTTTCTCACTTGTTTTTGTTTGTTTTTGCCCAGGGAACGAAGTACTGTGCTGTATCTGTTCGTTACGACACGCTAGTTCGCTCATATATAAACTTATACAATAGAGCGCATCGATTTTTAAATTAAATTAAATTTCAATTTTAATTTTACTGTCTGAGTTTGTTCTGAAAGTCCATCTGCATTTCATGTAAAGCTTGAAATAACAAGGTTTTTTTTTGTTTGACTAACACTCAGGGGATGCCCCCTATAAATGGAATGCTCTGTGTTAGCGATGGGAAATAAGGGTATTGGAAGAGAGGGGGTGGTCTTGAATTTGCGAAAGTCACGGCTGGCAGTAAAAACACCACCTGGACATACGTACAGATCGGCTGAAGAACGAATTTTCTATATAGTGCGTTAACCGGTCAACCGACCATATCCAGGAAAGCCATATCCCGACTAAATGTTCAGACATCAGGGACCAGACGACTGATATCTGATAAACAGATACAGTCTAAGGTCTATAGAATAGCGATACACAACCCACGATCCGGCGATGCTGAATGGGGACAAAAAAGTTGCGTACACGGTCCAGGAGCCGCAGATTTGTCCTTTGGGAATTATCTTAATATATATTTACCCTCGACACTGATTCACTGACTCTGTCACGCAGTACGTAGGAATTTAAATAGGCATTCTATAATTTTCTATAAGTAATAATAATAAAAAAAATAATATTTTTTTTTGTACAGAAATTGTGTTTTCCCCAAATTTTTTTTTTCCAAAATTTTTTTTTTAAAAATTTCTTTTTTTTTACAAAAATTTTTTTTTTCAACAAAATGTTTTTTTTTTCAACAAAATTTTTTTTTTTTCCACAAAAATTTTTCTTTTTCAACAAAGTTTTTTTCCATATTTCAACGGGAGCCATAGGCGCATTACAACTTACTAGTATACAATATTTGGCCTGACATGCGTTATGTAAATAGTCACGAGAACAGAAAGAGTTTTCATTTATGGCAGATCCAAATGCATTTTTACTTTCGGTCCAGACCGGCTAGATGTGTGAGACGTCGCTCAATTTTGTTGAAACCCCAAGTTATCATTCTGATCCACCGACTATGCGCCTAATAGCCTAAGGGAAAATCGCCCTAAAACGATAAATGAACAAACGCCCAAAAAGGTGCTAATAATTGTTAGACGATTGTTCACCCAAGTGTTCTTCTTAAATGGAAATGCGCTTCACCCGACATCAGAACAATTTCGAGTAAACCGAATTGTATACACGCTCACCCTCAGAAAGACATACAAATCTCATATTTCAAAGTATCCGATAGTCAAACGAGGGCGTGGCCAACACCTTTCGATTTTACTGCTGGCGAACTGTCATAAAAACCTCAAAATACAAAATTTTAAAGAAATCCGGTGAGAACATTCTGTCGGGTAACCCGACTTATATATACCCTCAACCTCAGTAAAAACCTACGGAGTGCTAATGTTCTGGTTATGTATTAAGCTTCAGTAATCAAAATGCAAATAAGGAAGTAATAACAAACAAATGTAAAGAGAAAATATTTAACTTTATAAGAAAGGAAAAAGGGACCATCAAGTTACAACTATTTTAGAGTTATCACTGAAAAAAAGGCACAAATTATTCCCTCGTCATTTTGTCACAGTATTGAGTATTTGACCATTGTTAAAACTGATACTCTCTAAGGTGCAAGTACGATATTATTTATTTGAAGTCACAAGAAAATTAAATAAAAATCAAAAGTATGCCAAATGCTGCAGACAAGAATAACAGCAAAGAATAACAGTGTGGCAAAATGAAGCAATGGAAATAATTCCGTAATTTTTCACTGTCTGGTTTGATTTTAAACGGAAATGTTAAATGAAAAATGCCTCGTGGAAACTGTACTCTGCTTAAATATACAATAAATTATAAAGTCAAAACAAAAAAAAACACAATTTGATGTAGATAATCTGAATACATTTTTAAGGTGGCCTACTCACAGACAACAAATTGAAACAATCGGTCGAAAATTGTTGGCCACAAATTGTCAATTTTAATTTTTATTATGTAAGGATAGAACACGAAAAGAAAATAATTGTTCAATTGTAGAAAAAACTATACGCTGCTTCTAATGCGTTTATTGTGTCACGTACTTCGTTATATCTGTGGCATGTACCTTAAAAGGGCTAATGTCAACATTTTTCTGTTTCAAGTTAATATTGTGTTAGATTAATTTTCTAGCTCTCTCGCATAATGCTAAAACAGCCAACATCAAATTTAACTCTAAATAACTTTTAAATGGAATGTTAAAATATTTTTTCTCAGCTGTTGTCAAAAGAGTTTTTTATGAAACCTTAAATTTTCTCAGAAGAGAATATTTTTACACTGGTACGTTTAGCAGCAATCCAGCGATTGCGATTTTGAATGTTTTGTTCAATTTTGTGCATTGTCTATATAAATACAAATTAATTGACGCATGTATGAACCTTATTGGCAAATTTCTTTATTGTTGTATTCGGAAAATTCAACAGATGTGCTGTGTGGCTGGGATCGTATTGCCAAATTTTCCACCGTCACCAAACTATTGGAGTTTTAGCTTTTTGGCCGAGATCCGCGAATTAAGCATTTCTTGGAGAATATTTAGAATATTTTAGGTAACTTATATCCGCCACTCCCACACACATCACAAATATCTCATACAAGTACACATCAAGGTTTACCTTCTAGGATATTGTTCGAGAATTTGTTATAAAATTTACAGATTCAAGGTCAAATTGACCATCGTGCAGGAACATTGCTGCCACCAGTGAATGCTGATCACAAGTTTCTTGAGATTTATTTCCTTCGACATTCTAATGATAAAATCAATCAGTGTTGTGTCATAAATCGAACAGTAAAGCGATAGATTATTTCGCAAACTATTTCGAAACCCTTCCTTCAGATAGGATAGAAATCAATGTCTAATTAAAATGATAAATCCATTGACCGGTACCGGTCTTTCAATACATATACCTGTGAAATGTCTCAAATCGGCAGATTTACCATTTTGACAGATAAGTGTGTTGGAAGCCCTAGGCAATGAACTATTTACGCCATAATCAGAACTACTTTTTATCAATTAAATAACGGCGTTTCATCAAATTTGTTAGACATTAACAATGGGGAAATTCCAGTTGACGCTTGCACTGGTCTCATTTCGCTTCCACCAACGTCAAAAGAAGATTTAATAGCGAGATTTCCTGTGTAGCAAATTATAAAAACAATATCAATCGCTTCACCCGACATCAGAACAATTTCGAGTAAACCGAATTGTATACACCCTCACCCTTAGAAAGACATACAAGTCTCATATTTCAAAACAATATCAATACAAAGTCAAATCGAAGTTTGAAAGTTTGGACAACAAATATCTTTTTACCGAATGATTCTGAATCGGCCGTAGTTAAAATTTTACTAGAATTAACAAAAATTAAATATCATGTCGACAAAATATCTTGACAAAAAAACACTCTAATTTACACTCTACTATTTGGAAAGCAAAATGTATTCGAAGAACAACAGGTTCTTTAAGCCTGTGAACTGAGACAAATGACACAGTCTAGTAACAGAAAACTCCCGGGGCTGAAAGTGTTGTCTGGATATATAAAAATTGCATTTTTTGTATTTCATAGCTCTTAGAAATGAAAAAAAGTTTAAGCAACAAATCTTATATCCGATTTTCTCCTTTCGTTGGCTGCATTAGCATAACCACAAATGTAAACACCAAAGACATTTATTATTATTATTATATGAGTCGTTTATTTGCTCAAACACACACAAACCAACAATGCAATAACACTCATATCCTTACTCATACGAATGTATGTTCCTTGAAGGATTCAGCAAATAAACGAATGCGCATAATATTCCTTTGCACGTGCTCACACATAACTATGTAAATACATATACACATATACATGCACAAACAACAATGAAAATGAGTTATTTTCGAAAAATAAATTTTCTAGTCGTTTAACACATATTTTACACCTTTGTTGTCATACATACAAATAAATACAATTTGTCTTATATTCATGTGGTGGTGACTGAGAGGTTAACAGTGCTGTAAATTCATATAAAGGAACTTTTCAACTACAAATATACTACAACATGCTCAGACATTGGGAAAATCTGAAATATTCGGCGCTGGAATCACATTGTCGTCGGATCAGGAGTATTATCTGCTTCCTGGTATAGGCAAAAAGGGGAAACAATGTTTGAGTTAAACAAATTGGATGAGATAATTTTATAAGGTGCAAAATTAAACAAATAAGTGATTTTATCATGAATAGGAGTTCATATCGGCACAGTTCATTGTATATGGGCTATATCGACCTAGGATATCGCATGTAAACGCCAGCTTCAGTGGAGAAGAAATACATAATTCAGTTCCGTCCACACACCTGAATACTGAAATCGAACATATCTCTCTTTTAGGTCCAATAAATGAGATCATATATAAACCACTATTATGTAAAACTCAGTTTCCATTAAAACTTCAAATACGTTTTTGAGTGGTCAGTGAAAATTATGTATTTATTTATTTATTTATTAATTACAATACAAAGTAAATTTATATTCTAATTTTTGGGTCCAAGGATAAACCGAGTGACAAAGACTATTTGGCTTGATTTTTGCAGCGACAGACCAAAGCCTCTGGTGGGAATCGAACCCACAACCCCCACGCTGATAGGCAAGCACGCTACCAACTCGCCTACCGGGGCGCTTAGGTCAGTGAAAATAATCCATGTTTTCGTATGTTGATGTGGCAACTGTAACACTTTCACCATATACAAATTATATCGTACACAGCTCACTGATTCGAGAGAAGTTCCCCGTCTGTTCCTTCATGGAATGTTAAGGGATATAAGTAAGTAAGTATTTGAATGTAAAAATTCTGCTAAATAAACTTTGGCACGGGCAAAATACACATGTATGGAATTGGTAGTGCAGCATTATTTATGTAATTTATATTATTTGAGGAATTTGGTGAATTAAAATAATTTTGAATCGTCTTCGTCTTTTGTCTTTGAAGTTTAACTTCAGTTTAAACGAAAAACGAAGATAATCCTCGACACATTTATTGGAAATATATAGAAAGGTGAGGTTGAATGCATATTATACAGATATGAAGAAAAATATTTTTTTTTTTTAAAAAACTGCATTTTTGCAGAGAGTTATGCACAGGCTATTTGGAATCATGTTTTAAAAAAGGGGAGTGTCACCACCGACGAAGCCCATAATTCAAAACAAGTATATCGAAGACGCTTTTAAGGCCAGTTCTCTTTATGTTTGTGGTTCACAGCATTGGTGACAATTGGACATGAAATAATAGATAATGATAGTTGGTACATATGCCATTAGTACAGACAACTAAGTGGGTGAGAATTTTGAGAGGTGTCCTCTTATGAGAGAGTTACACAAGAGCACTGAAGCGGATTGTTACTGAAAAAGTGTACATGTATGAGAGGTGTCCGAAAGGAGAGAGTACACTGAACATCCTGAAAATAGTGCCGCCCTTAATATAAAAATCACTGTGTCAGCCATAATTATGTATGTAGTATTACTGTCGACCAGAAAATTGTCACAGACTGCATCAGAGCGGTCTAAAGGTGATTCATAGATTTCATAGATATAGCTAGAAGATATGTATCGCAAATATTTTAGAAGACAGGACGAATTCTGCCAGCTTAGCTGGTATAAAATAAAAGTTCTTACGCGTTGAGTGTAGGGTTATATAGTTGCAAGTAAAGGTCGAACTATTGACTTTTCCACAAATTGAAACAGTCGATTTTTCGACTTTCTCTTTGAAAATAAAAACAAAATAATTGCTATGTATTAATGGACAAAATACAATACTATATTATGTTTAAAACTTGACAAAAAGTTAAAATGGGACCAATTCAATATCTTACCTGGTATACGAAACAAAAAGAGTTTCCAAGTTATTGAAAATATAGAGTCCTACCGCGAAACAAATTGTCCAACGCTCTTAATGCCAAAATAGCAATTTCAGTCGTATCGACTTTTTGCTTGGCCACGAAAATAAACAATTTACTTTTTGACACTTACGTCTTTTTCGCTGTGACAGCTCGATATCCTGTTCAATCGATCAACGAAGCCAGCATATATGTGCTATGTTTAGTTTCATAAAAGTACAGATTTTTTTATGACCATTAACAAATACTTTTTAAACAAGATTGTAGGCGCACTTTAGATACTGAATTTTTAATTCGATATTGAGCTGAGTTCTGCGTTGAAGGTTGTTATCTACTAATTATTAAGTAGTTACTGTATTAATGGGCAAAGTAATTTATTCCTTTTGAAAATTCCAATTTTGTACCGTTTTGAGCCAATGGTGGCGGCGTAAAATTGACAAAAAAAAAAAGAATAGTTTTGAAGCGGAGCATTGTGAGAAAATTGGTGATGACCGACATTTTATCAACTAGGGCCATTATCTAAAGAGCATCGATGTTCTGGACGTAGTAAAATTTATGTGTATTTGCATATTTATGTCTTTGTATCATACATTTTCCAATATTTTCATTTAAAGTAAAAAAAAGTCGATTTTCTTGCCTTTTTCATAATCAAAAGTCGACTTAATTTGTCACTATTTTTTTTTAGGAAAAGTCGATTAATCCGCTGATAGTGACACACTAAAAGTGTATTAATCCCTAAAGTCTTCGCAAGGTTTCTCTAGCAATTTCAGGTATAGGTATCGTCCTGTCTTTGTTTATCATCCGACTCATATTCGCCGATTCCTGCTTGTTTCCCACATACTCAGCAACTATATAGTTGTGCTCCTCAACAGTATAATGATGATTCCATTTCAAAATAGTCCAAAGTCTGTTAAAACTAAACGTTATTGTCCTTCACCCGCTCTCATTTTATTTGCATTCACTGCTTAGATATTCTGGATTCCAGTGTATTTTGTATATGTGTGTTGGTTTTCAACTTGTTTTCCTTGGATTCTCTATTTCACCCACATACATTTTTGCACTAGCACAGATTGGATTTATGCAAATATGTGGAGCTGGTATAGTGTGGTATAGTAACATCGAGTAATTGTGTCGTTTGAAAAATCTGGACAGTTCTGTTGGTGTGTGTGTTCCTATTTAGTCGAACCAGCTCTCGTTCCATTTTGGTTGGAATTTGGAAAATTTTGTTCAAAGTCTCGAGTAGTACCGAGTACTCACATTCGATATTCAAGATGAACTGTACTTACATCTTTTCCACATCACTAGATGCAAACACTCGTTCAGCAAAATATATGAATACTTTTAGGAGACAATAAATACTTTTGGAATAGTAAAGGTTTTTGGTTTTCCATACAAAAACCTCAACAGCACACATATTCATATTTGTATATTCAGAAAACATACGCACACACACACACACAAAGGCGAATATGATTTATAGCTGATGTTTATTTAGAACAAATTATAGCAGTTTTTGCAATTTATACCTCATCCATACGACAGGTGTATGTCTGTATATATGTACATGCAACCTCTATGAAAGACGTATTATTTACATCAAAATGAGTTGCAAGAACAAAACGGAATATTTGTAAATTTATAAAAAAAAAAAATATAAAATTCATTGAAGATTCATACATGTCTAGAGAATGTCATCATTATCTCCGAGATTAAGGTTACCGTGAGTAGATATTTATAGAATATTATCTGGCTTTTATCAACGATTGTGTCTCGAGATTATTTTGAAACAAAAGCAAAACAAAGTGGGTTAAGTACACATTTGCGATTTGTGAAGGATTCTCGGTTGGGTATGCCGTTTGCTGTTTGTGTGGTATTCTAAGGGAATTCCATAGATATATAATTCGGATCATCTTTATTAACGGAAGGAATATTTTCTCACAAATATCGGCAAATTAAAATTCTTCCAATTCACTAATTCCTTACATTGTTTAAGTAAAGGAATATTTTTTGCATAACGTGCATAAAAATTAAAAATAAATTGTCTGGGAACAAAAAGTTTTTTTTAGTTAAACAGTAGGTCCCGGTCAGTGAGTATACAAATTATATCGTACACAGCTCACTGATTTGAGAGAAGTTCCCCTTATGTTCCTTCATGAAATGTTAAGGGAAATAAGTAAGTAAAGTTTCTCAAAATAAGCCAGAAAAAATTATGGATATGTAGCTGAACTACTGTAGTATTTTCTACTTTGGTTTATTTTTGTACAGGGGTTTTCAACAAGAAGTGTTATTTTAAATCACCCGGTATTTCGGTAGCTGTTACTTTTGCAGCTTTAATTCTTTGACATTTGACAAGTAGAAACTACGCCATTACTAATACACGATACACACATCAACAACGCATTGAAATTATTAAAATTCACTACACAAATGGTGAAAATCTTGCAGTCACAGTTCGCAAAACTAGAAAGTTTCCGGGATTGTGTTATCTCTAGAAGATGTGATAACAATTGGCCACCATGATCTTGTAATTTAACATTTTGCGACTTCTTTCTTTGGAGCCACGTGAAAGATAAGATCTACGCAACATCCCATTTTCGATTCAAGACCTCAAAGATAGAATTCGTGAGGCTATCGAGAACATAGGACAGGCACTTTGCGATATGGCTGATGTTGTTTAAAAATTAACATAAAAATATTTTTTATTCTTTTGGCGCAAAAAATAAAAATTTATACAATTTTTTTTTATTTGAAGACAAATCAAAAGCAAAAATGTGTTATCTTTGTAGAAGTTCCACAATTGTCGTGGAAATAAATGCAATACATCAGTTAAAAGGAGTACAAATAGAAAGCATCGGTTATTTATTTCTCAAGACAATATGACTATATTTGCAGGCAATAGTAAAAATTAAAATTAATCATTATAGAGCAACGATTGAATAATTACTGAGACTTGGATGTTCTAAGAATATTGATAAAATATAATAACTAAAGTATAAATATAAGACATATGATATGATTATAAAAAAATTATAAATATTTCAATAAAATATGTACATGGTTAAGAGAGTGATTATGACAGCGTGTCACGCTATTAATTAATTATATTTTACATTGGTATGTCGTTATTTCCAGTTCGACTGATGAACAAATATGATGTTATTTTACCACTTTTATGTAAATAACACTTATTTCCTAATGTGAAGCGAAGTCCATTTGCCATTATTACCTATGACCTTTGAAGACTGAACCGAAATATAATAGTATTATATTAAGTTAAACTATGCTGTTTGACTTTGCTTACCATTAAAAATTGTTTTTGGCGATTCTTTTTTTTTAAGTTTGGTTTTTTTTTGCATTAACTTTGGACAAACTTTCGTTTTTGGGTCAAATTTTGTTTTTTAAGGCGATTCTGATTTTGGGTCATTTTTCATTTCTAATTTTTGGGCGATTTTACATACCCCACCATAGACTTTCTTTAAATAAGCCCTTTTTTCTTTGGAAATAAAATAATAAAACGAAAAAACGGCAATTAAAAACCGGTGAAAAAGTTGCAGTCGGGTAAACCGACTTATATATACCCTCACCCTCAGTAAAAAAATACAAGTCTCATATTCCATAATAGCCACCTCAAAATACCGAATGTTATAGAAAAATATTGTATTACACGTTTTTACAAAACGGGCGGAATATAAAGCAGAGTTTTTACTAGAAAATTGTATATAGCTAAAGCTTTACTAAATATGGAATTTCGGAAAGATTCGTTGAGCGAAATTATATAATTACTAGATTTCTAAAGTGGGTGGAATGGTACATTTGTATTGGAGGTACCAGAAGGAGAGTTGCCAGACTTCCAAGTTTTTGTCCAAAACTTTGTCTTGCTATAGCTTTACTAAATACAAAATGTGGGCAAGATCGCGTATGACATATTGATATTATTACACGATTTCTAAGGTAGGCGGGATGGTACATTTGTATGGGAGGTACCAGAAGCGGAGTTGCCAGACTTCCAAGTTTTTGTCCGAAACTTTGTCCACTTATACCGTTACTAAATACGGAATTCGGGCAAGATCGTGTTGGTCATATTGATAGTATTACAGGGTTACGTAACTCTTTGTTTTTATACCCTCACCCTACGGGTAGGAGGGTATATATCATTTGATACGACCCAAAAGTGTAACACCTAGAACCAGTGGAAAAGTTGCAGTCGGGTAAACCGACTTATATATACCCTCACCCTCAGTAAAAACATACAACTCTCATACTTATAAGTATCGGAAAGTCAAAAGTGACCGTAGCTACCATCATTTGATGTAACATCTGATGAAACGTCATAATAGCAACCTAAAATACCAAATGCTATAGAAAAATATTGGATGGTACATTTGTGTGGGAGGTACCAGAAGGGGAGTTGCCAGACTTCCAAGTTTTTGTCCAAAACTTTGTCTAGCTATAACTTTACTAAATACAAAATTTGGGCAAGATAGCGTTGGTCATACTGATAGTATTAGACGGTTTATCAGGGGCGGGATGGTACATTTGTGTGGGAGGTACCAGAAGGGGAGTTGCCAGACTTCCAAGTTTTTGTCCAAAACTTTGTCTAGCTATAACTTTACTAAATACAAAATTTGGGCAGGATCGCGTTGGGCATATTGATATTGATACACGATTTCTAATGTAGGCGATATGGTACATTTGTATGGGAGGTACCAGAAGGGGAGTTGCCAGACTTCCAAGTTTTTGTCCGAAACTTTATCCAGTTGTACTTTTACCAAATACGTAATTTGGCCAAGATGGGTGAGGGCGTATTGATATTATTACACGATTACTAAAGTGGGCGAAATAGTAGATTTGTATGGGAGGTACCCGAAGGGGTGTGGCCATATAGCCCATATGCAATCCCATAAGCAGTTTTGGGAAAATATTAACCAATGCCAAATTTCAGAGCGATTGTTTAACTCTTTCGAAAGTTATCGTGCGTACCAGCAGGACAGACGGACGGACAGACGGACAGACGGACATGGCTCAAACGATTTAGAAATTCATGAATCGAATTTGGTTCAAAGAGACTTGGGTTGTAATGGGAATATTTCTAGGTGTTACACTTTTCAGCCGTATCAAATGATATATACCCTCCTACCCGTAGGGTGAGGGTATAAATATTGGATGGTACATTTGTATGGGAGGTATCAGAAGGGGAGTTGCCAGACTTCCAAGTTTTTGTCCGAAACTTTGTCCATTTATACCTTTACTAAATACGGAATTTGGGCAAGATCGCGTTAGTGATATTGATAGTATTACAGGGTTCTTAAAGGGTGGGATGGTACATTTGTATTTGAGGTACCAGAAGGGGAGTTGCCAGACTTCCCAGTTTTTGTCCAAAACTTTGTATAGCTATAGGTTTACTAAGTACAAAATTTGGGCAAGATAGCGTTGGTTATACTGATAGTATTAGACGGTTAATCGGGGCGGGATGGTACATTTGTGTGGGAGGTACCAGAAGGGGAGTTGCCAGACTTCCAAGTTTTTGTCCGAAACTTTGTATAGCTATAGGTTTACCAAATACGTAATTTGGGCAAGATAGCGTTGGTCATACTGATAGTATTAGACGGTTTATCGGGGGCGGGATGGTACATTTGTGTGGGAGGTACCAGAAGGGGAGTTGCCAGACTTCCCAGTTTTTGTCCAAAACTTTGTATAGCTATAGGTTTACTAAGTACAAAATTTGGGCAAGATAGCGTTGGTTATACTGATAGTATTAGACGGTTAATCGGGGGCGGGATGGTACATTTGTGTGGGAGGTACCAGAAGGGGAGTTGCCAGACTTCCCAGTTTTTGTCCAAAACTTTGTATAGCTATAGGTTTACTAAGTACAAAATTTGGGCAAGATAGCGTTGGTCATACTGATAGTATTAGACGGTTTATCGGGGGCGGGATGGTACATTTGTGTGGGAGGTACCAGAAGGGGAGTTGCCAGACTTCCAATTTTTTGTCCAAAACTTTGTCTAGCTATAACTTTACTAAATACAAAATTTGGGCAAGATAGCGTTGGTCATACTGATAGTATTAGACGGTTTATCGGGGGCGGGATGGTACATTTGTGTGGGAGGTACCAGAAGGGGAGTTGCCAGACTTCCAAGTTTTAGTCCGAAACTTTGTCTAGCTATAGCTTTACCAAATACGTAATTTGGTCAAGATCGGTGTGGGCGTATTAATATTATTATACGATTACTAAAGTGGGCGAAATAGACGATTTGTGTTGGAGGTACCCGAAGGGGTGTGGCCATATAGCCCATATGCAATCCCATAAGCAGTTTTGGGAAAATATTAACCCATGCCAAATTTCAGAGCGATTGTTTAACTCTTTCGAAAGTTATCGTGCGTACCAGCAGGACAGACAGACAGACGGACAGACGGACAGACGGACAGACGGACATGGCTCAAACGATTTAGAAAGTCATGAATCGAATTTGGTTCAAAGACACCTGGGTTCTAATCTGAATATTTCTAGGTGTTACACTTTTGAGCCGTATCAAATGATATATACCCTCCTACCCGTAGGGTGAGGGTATAAATATTCACATTAGAACCCAAGTCTCTTTGAACCAAATTCGATTCATGACTTTCTAAATCGTTTGAGCCATGTCCGTCCGTCCGTCTGTCCGTCTGTCTGTCCTGCTGGTACGCACGATAACTTTCGAAAGAGTTAAACAATCGCTCTGAAATTTGGCATGGGTTAATATTTTCCCAAAACTGCTTATGGGATTGCATATGGGCTATATGGCCACACCCCTTCGGGTACCTCCCATACAAATCTGATATTTCGCCCACTTTATAAATCGTGTAATAATATTAACACGCACATGTTCGATCTTGGCCAAATTCCGTATTTAGTAATGGTATAACTGGACTAATTTTTGGACAAAAACTTGGAAGTCTGGCATCTCTTCTTCTGGTACCCGCCATACACATGTACCATCCCGCCCCTTATAAACCATGTAATACTATCAATATGACCAACGCGATCTTGCCCAAATTCCGTATTTAGTACAGGTATAACTGGATAAAGTTTTGGACAAAAACTTGGAAGTCTGGCAACTCCCCTTCTGGTACCTGCCATACAAATGTACCATCCCGCCCCTGATAAACCGTCTAATACTATCAGTATGACCAACGCTATCTTGCCCAAATTTTGTATTTAATAAAGTTATAGCTAGACAAAGTTCGGACAAAAACTTGGAAGTCTGGCAACTCCCCTTCTGGTACCTCCCATACAAATGTACCATCCCGCCTACCTTAGAAATCGTGTAATAACACCAATATGCCCAACGCGATCTTGCCCAAATTTTGTATTAAGAACAGCTATAGTTGGTATAACTTTTGGACAAAAACTTGGAAGTCTGGCAACTCCCCTTCCGGCATCTCCCATACAAATGTACCATCCCGCCTACCTTAGAAATCGTGTAATAACACCAATATGCCCAACGCGATCTTGCCCAAATTTTGTATTAAGAAAAGCTATAGTTGGTATAACTTTCGGACACAAACTTGGAAGTCTGGCAAGTCCCCTTCTGGTACCTCCCATACAAATGTACCATTCCGCCCCTTGTAAGCCGTGTAATGTTGTCAATATGACCAACAAGATTTTGCCCAAATTGTGTATTTAGTAAATGTATAGCTAGACAAAGTTTTGGACAAAAACTTGGAAGTCTGGCAACTCCCCTTCTGGTACCTCCCATACAAATGTACCATTCCGCCCATTATAAACCGTTATTATTATAAATATGACCTATTAGATCTTGCCCAAATTCTGTATTTAGTAAAGCTATAGCTAGACACAGTTTCGGACAAAGTCTTGGAAGTCTAGCAACTCCCCTTCTGGTACCTGTCATACAAATGTACCATCCCGCCTACCTTAGAAACCCTGTAATACTATCAATATGACCAACACGATCTTGCCCGAATTCCGTATTTAGTAAAGGTATAAGTGGACAAAGTTTCGGACAAAAACTTGGAAGTCTGGCAACTCCGCTTCTGGTACCTCCCATACAAATGTACCATCCCGCCTACCTTAGAAATCGTGTAATAATATCAATATGTCATACGCGATCTTGCCCACATTTTGTGTTTAGTAAAGCTATAGCAAGACAAAGTTTTGGACAAAAACTTGGAAGTCTGGCAACTCTCCTTCTGGTACCTCCAATACAAATGTACCATTCCACCCACTTTAGAAATCTAGTAATTATATAATTTCGCTCAACGAATCTTTCCGAAATTCCATATTTAGTAAAGCTTTAGCTATATACAATTTTCTAGTAAAAACTCTGCTTTATATTCCGCCCGTTTTGTAAAAACGTGTAATACAATATTTTTCTATAACATTCGGTATTTTGAGGTGGCTATTATGGAATATGAGACTTGTATTTTTTTACTGAGGGTGAGGGTATATATAAGTCGGTTTACCCGACTGCAACTTTTTCACTGGTTTTTTTCGAATTTGTTACTCCAGAAAATGTGGCGAGTTTTCAGCGCATTTGGCTACAATTTGGACATGACGAAATGGCAATTTCATGATTTATTTCTATATTGGAGAATTTTATAGAAATAGTCAGCCAAATATTTTCTCGGACTTACGAAATTTCTATTTAACTAATAATCACAATCAATTTATAGTCAAAGCTTTCGATTAGGTTTACATTAATGCACACAACGTTGAAGATATGTTGAAAAAACGACGTCTATAAATAAATAAATATTCAACATTACTCCTATGGAAGTGTAAAATAAAATCTAGTATTATTCTTAAGAACAGTGGTTTTTGGTATAAAATAGTTTTGGGGATTTTCAGCACCGATTTTGGCGACTGAGTCTGGAATTGCAATTTATTTATTTATTTTTTTTTTATTTATTATTAATTACAATACAAAGTAAATTTATATTCTAATTTTTGGGTCCAAGGGTAAACCGAGTGACACAGACCATATGTTTAGATTTTTGCAGCGACAGACCAAAGCCTCTGGTGGGAATCGAACCCACAACCCCCACACTGATAGGCACGCTACCAACTCGCCTACCGCGGCGCTTAATTGCAATTTATAAAATGTTCCCCTATTTACAAATTTTTTTTATACACTCCATCATAGGATGGAGTATATACTAAGTTTGTCATTCGGTTTGCAACACCTCGAAAGAGTGATCTGCGACCCTATAAAGTATATCGGTCAGTGTAACATTCTAAGACATTCTAGCGATGTCCGTCTGTCCGTCTGTTGTCTGTTGAAATCACGATAGAGTGCGAACGACCAACGCTAAGAAGCTGAAATTTTGTAGGAAGATGTTTTTTGCCCATAAGCAGGTTAAGTTATATATCGGACCAAAGGGGAAAAAGTTCCCCTTTACGGGACTAAATATATCCCGGCCATAATCAAATTTTTCAAATATTTTTTTTCACTACATCTACACTAAGTTTATATAATTTATAGATGGGGAAAAAAAATCCCAAAAATGGGCGTGCTCATGGGTTCCGTGGACCCTTGGGGCCCAGAAAAGGGCCCATGATATACATGCGCATATGGGTATCGAAGTGCAACGAAATTTACTCACGAACCCAAATATGCCTTTATTTTCATGATTTGCCTAAATTTTTTGATCCGGTTTCTGGGACTATCGGGTCACCAGCGGCCCAAAAACTGAGTTAGTTTTCTTATTTATTGACTTCTTAAGGATCCATGATGGAGGGTATATAAGATTGGGCCCGGCCGAACTTACTATTTGTCCACTTGTTTTATACTAAAAATGCTATAAACTTTTTAATGGGTAATGTCAATTTTATTTTACAATTGCAATAAATTTGCGATTAAAATACGCCAAGGCCAGTACCGTATGTGCTTTTGTATTTTGTCTGTGCGACCATCAGACAGAAAATCCAAACAACCATTTCAATTACGACAAAACCTTTTCTCCTCCATATTCTATCGGCGATGGCTCTTATGGAACTTCAATGAAACTTGTGGTAGAATCAACAGCTTTCTATGTTCCATGATTAACATTTTCGTGCCTGCATTGCAGGATGCTGATGTAGACGATATTTGGTTCCAACAGAATGGCGCTACATGTCGGTCATGTTGTAGGTCTGTGGCGTGGCCTCCAAGATCGTGCGATTTAACATCGCTGGACTATGGATTATGTGAAGTCGCTTGTCACGATTGACGCCTTGGAAGAGAATATTCTGCCTATCGGCAGGAATTTATTTGAGAAAGCCACAGTGGCCCGAAATCATTATTAAAACATAATTGTCTACCATTATCTTTATAAAGAAGATAAATTCTTATAACAGTTAATTATATGCGCTTTATTTCTTCTTCAAAACAACCTTTATATAAGTATTGTTTTATTTTTTAAATAACATTCTCCTAATGTTGTAACATTCTCCATGAATCGTGTTTTTCTTTCAAAAGATTTTAGGTTCCATTTGTTTGTTATATCCAGACTTTTCCCTCGACATTAGTCCCAAAGTCAAGTGTCGTTAATGGAAACAGAAAACACAGCATTGACACTTTAACGAGTATTTCGAACTAGACTGTGTTAATGTCTCTATGTGTGTGAGTAAACAGATGTGTGTGTGTATTGATGTATCTGTCTCTCGTTTGAATATCGATGGATGTGTATGTTGCTTCCTCTCGTTACATTTAAGTTAAAAGTAGCATATGACTGCTTTGAGTGTGGGAAATATTTCAATTCATTTTCTTACTCATATTTTTGTTGAAATGGGTGTCTCGAAAGAATGTTAAGTGATGACAATGGAAGATACTAGGAGCCGTCTTCAAACAGTAGGTCCCGGTATACTCACTACAAAGTATATCGTGCACAGCCATTATTTCGGCCTACCAAATACTGTAATGGTCTGGTAGTTAATGGTACAGATTCAAATTCATCTGATCGATGAAATTGGACTGTGCACAACTGTGCAGAGTCACGACATATTTTCGCTTCCCTACCCTACGGACTTTGATGAATCCGTTGAATCCATCAGCAATGATTTCAGCAAAAGGACTCTTAGCCTAGCAATAGACTTTCGAGATGTTGTATTGCGGCCTTATCCGATGAGAGTTTCCTCTTCCCCACCTACGCAGACTTTGTAGTTGACATGTTTGCATCCTAACTGGTTTCTGTTTCCGTGTTATTGACTCGATTCAACTTTGCTATCTTATGTCAGTAGACACCAAAAGGTTTTATATTAAGAGGTCAGTTTTGAATAATAATTAATTTAATATACACTTTTTTACATTAAACGTTATTTCTACTGAATCTTATTTATTCATTATTTTTGTTATTAAAATAAACTAAATCAGGTACTACCAACTTTCGAACTTAACTGACTGTTCGAAAAACTGGAATTCCCCATGGTGTCATTTCGATCCTATTTTTTGAGACACCATTCGATATTCAATGACTATTTTTTTTCGGTTTTTCAAAATTGTTTGCACATTTACTTATATTTGTTTTTTTCCGGGGCACCGGAAAACATATTTTCACTTGGAGTAACCTCAACTCTCATTAGCTAAAGCTTTCACAGTATGATAATACAGAATGATGTAACTTCTTTAATGTAAAGTTGGCGTCCATCAATTTTTTGTGGCATTTAGTCTGACATATTAAACTGTCGCCCCCTTGCTCTTGTAAAGTTTTCTGTTAGTCCTAAAGTTCATGTCCCTCGTGTCACTTGGACGCAATCAAAATATGTGGGGCAAAGCATTATACCCCAGTCCTGATCTCTTGCATCATTCAACAAAAGTGCCAAATTGAATTAATCAGTGAAATGTTGTTTTATGCAAATTTTATGCAAAATCCCCAAACTTCCACACACAAAACACCCGTAAGAAATGTTGAAGACAACATGAACAAGAAATGGAAAACAATTGTGTTCAATTGATTTGAAAATTCTTTAGGGGATAAGGAATACATTGACTACGGTTGAAACCAACTCAACCATACCAACCGAATCTTTCCAAAGGTAGACAAACGGAATGGTGAAGAGAAAAGCACAAGCTTTAAAGCAAGGATAAAGTTTCACATAAGTGAGTGTGTGTATATGTATGTGTGTGTGTGTATATGTGATTCTTGTTTGAAATTTGGTCCTTATGTGTTTGTTGTATCTGCAGAGGAAAATCAATATAATGGGCATATTTCAGTTGAATGTCGGTGAAGGACAGCCAACATTAAGTTGTCGGTCCCCAGGGTCTACAAAAGTTATGCAATTTTGATGAGCGGTAAAGGGAAAAGTTTTTGGTATTATTGTTGTTGTACGTTTCCAGCTAGGAGAGAAATGTATGTAGAAATTTCATTTTTATGGCCCACTGGTAGTTCTTAATAACAAAAAGTGTCATGGGAAACTGTTCACTCTATGAATTCAATTGAAACGTGTTGTTGTCTTAGGGGTTTTTGAAGAGTTTTAAAGTTCAAGAGCGAGTACATTTAGCGTTAGTATTATATCAGAACGCAAGACCACAAAAGGGGCGGTAAGTGTCATACAACTTGTCCTGTTTTTCATAATTTGAAGGATGAATTTAGCAATGGAGTTATTTAGTCACGCCCAAAACGAACATTGGCATGTCAGGAACAAGGGGAGGGCGACATGAATTATTCAGATCAATGCTATCGTATTTAAATTAAAACCAAATTTATTCTCTCCAGTGCGGTGTGTATTATTATCTTTGCCTTTCAAATTAAAACAATGTATACTTAATTCAGATGATCAATTTTGAGATATGAAATAACGATTACAAACAATTGATTTGCTCAATTATCGAAATAAAGAAAATTCACACTTTTAATTCGGTTAATTTTCTCCATTGTATTCAATCACTATAATTACATTATTATGGTGTAATAAATGTGTTTGCAGGTACTGACATGAGATGGCAATCCAGGCATGCATACATGTAGTTAGAGTTGGGCTTCGGGAATTTCCCGACGGGAATTCTCGAGAAATTTTCCAGATTTTCCCATCCCGAATCTCGAGAATTGAAATTTTTAACATTTCGGGAAATCCCGAATCTCGAGAATATCTCAAGATTTCTCGAGAAATCCATTTTCTTTTAAAAATTTTGTTGTTGACAAATATTAATAGAAAAAACAATTCTTTCTCTTACTTTTGAAAGAATTGCTTACGTTTGCAAGTAAGAGAATACACATAGGTTAGGTTAGGTTAGGAAGGGTGGTACATCCTAAGATGCACCTCCACTCGGGGACCCATAGGGTCCATTGTGAATTCCTTCTGTGTAGGTGAGAAAATTATAGCTGGAAGTAGTAGATTAAAGATATATAAAGTATATCCTCGCACATCCTGCAGAAGTCTGGAGATCTGCTATCCCATCTGCTGGTCGTAGCCCTAACTAAGCAGTGACCTGTGATGACTCTTATTGCAATTCTGAGACATCTTCTATCCAGTCCCATCAGAGAATCCACATATCGCTCATTTAATTCAATAGTGTCAAAATTCAGAACTCACTTTTTACTTTTTCTGCTCAAGAAAAAGCTGTAAATCTCTTCTTTAAGTTGACTTTTATTCTGCGTGTGTTATACAAACATATCTTAAAACTCACTTTCAGGGCTGCACTTTATTCGTGAAACCCATGAGGTTTTTCCTATACTTGCTAAGTAAGATCTGTAAACGGTTCTCCTCAAAAAATCGTATTTTGAGTTGTGACGCTATTGAAGTAAATGAGCGATATAATTAATCCGTGTTTCCAGGGAAAACTGTAACGGCCATTCTGTTACACAGAATCGCAACAAGCTAAAACGACTCAGAATCACATACCAATTCACACCAGTGTTTCAATTACTATGCGAGAAGCGACAACAATATAACTTTTCCATTTGTACGCGATTGTCAGACGAAGCCATTAACAGTCAATGTATTTTAAAACACCATTTTGGTAAAAAAAAATTTCAATCACATTTTTCCCCTTTTTTAATTATCTTTGTTAATATTTTTTTTTTTAAATTATTGATATAGCAATATTTTCAAATATTTTTTATATTATTTATACTTAAATACAAATAAATAAAAAGAATATTTTATGAAATTCATTGCTTTTACACTGATTTTAGATTTTTTAAGACTTTTTTTGAATTTTCCCGATATTTCGAGAATTCTCGAGAATTGAAATTTTCGTTATTCGGGAAATCCCGCATCTCGAGAATTGAAATTTTCGTTATTTCGGGAAATCCCGAATCTCGAGATTGGGATTTTTTCGGGAAATACCCAACTCTACATGTAGTTATTACTTTTACTTATTTCAAATACGTAGGCGTATACTTTATATGAACTTGTCGGCAATAAGTATGCGTCCCACATTGTCCCACATATCTTCGGCATAAACATCTGGCAGTCATGCGACAACATATCAAATTTAAGGGCATTATTTAAACCCTTGTGTTTTTTTTAATTTCCAAATCACTGGAGAATAAACCAGGCGGCTGCATTTTAATCACCGTTTCATCGTATTCGACATGAAAGCTTTTTTATGCTTATTTTTTGTTTGTTTGCTTTTAACCTTCAATAAGTTATGAATCAAAATGAAGATTAATGATGGCATAACATTACCAACTCCCTTCTCAGACTTTTACATTTTCCTCTCATAACAAAGGCAACAAATTATACAGTCTGCAGTGGGGCAGCATGAAAAAGGGGTTCGATAAAATGAAAACTAATTCATGTTATACTTTATTCAGTTGTTTTTCTTCTTCTCGAGCGTTTTTTTTTTTTTGAAATATCATATTTTCCACGATTTAATGAATGCCTCTTACATAACTAAACCAAAAAAATGCCCAGGACCAAAAGGAATGGCGGCAAATGAAATATGAGAAGAAGAAAGTTGATTACCTTCTTACGGGAAATGCTTACAATCTCAACCGTTCGTAGCTTATGTAAAGGAAAACAAGAAGAATGCCAACAAACAAGCAAACATGCGAAACAAAACAAAAAATGGACCAAGAATGAAAGACATTCGCAAGTATCATAAAATAAATGAAAATCTCATAAATTATTTTAAACAAAGGCATCTTTAAGTGGAATCATTTGGGTGAAATTACGAACACAAAAGCTCTGCAACGTACAGTTCTAATGTCATGTGAGGGTGTTATGATAAATAGAGGAAAAATAAGAAAAACAATTTTAAATTCCACCAGTCAAATAAAAGCGATATAAACCCCAAGATATTCAGAGAGTAATAAAGACTGGTGTGTCCTTCTCATTCAATGCGATGGTGCATCACTCTGAGACCCTTGTACAGTCTTAGTTCAATCTCAAATCTATTTGTGATCGGAATAGGCATATGAAAAGTATTTTATTAAAGGGCAATGTCACGGTGTAAGTTCTGTCTGGAATTGGAAAATGTTATATTGTAGGTAATATTTCTAGTTGCATTTCCATGACTCAGAGCCATCAACATCACCCGCTTATACAGAAATGTAGCGAAAAGTACGATATATGTTTAACTTGAATGTAATTAGAGCTTATGAGAAGAAGTGTTATTACAATTTAAGTATACTTATCAGATTAGAAAATATAGATACCCATACAAACAAAGCCAGAATAATGTGATGTCAAACGAAAATCTATACGAAGCGAGTCACACTCTTAGGCATAGCAAATCGAACCACTATTAGGTGACCCTTACGTTTTGAGAGTGAGTAAAAATATTTCCAGATTAAAATGACATTTTCTGAGATAAATGATCGGATGTTTATTTCATAATAAAGAGCAAGGTATGCCGTTTATTCCGTTTTTAGTAATGGTGTAGTTTTTACTTGCCAATTGTCAAAGAGTAAAAGCTTCAAAAGTGGAAATTGGTCCACGACTACGATTGGCCACAAGAGGTGGTGAGTTAGAAATGCGACGATAAAGGGGCCAAAACGGGATAAAAAAGGTAGTAAAATTACAAAAACGGTGAAACCAATTTTTGTAAAAACATTATCTAGCAAAAATATAAAGGAGAAATAATCTACAACAGGTGGGAATGAGTTAGAAGTGGGACGAAAAAGGGGACGGGATAAAAAAAGCGACCAAATTTAAAAACGAGTGAAATAGATTTTTTTCAAAACCAAGTGGATAATAGTGTGAGAAGGGTCGAAAAAGTGGTCAAAACTTACCAAAACGGGTTAAAAAAAGTGCAAATGGGGAAGAAATGAAAATGTGTGTGAAAAAGTTGTTGTCAGCGGAAATAGTCCAAAAACTATATGGAATGAAAGAGGGAATTAAATCGACCGAAACGGTATAATATAAATGAGATATAATGTACTAGTATCTATATATAAAATACATGCGTGACTGACTGATTCATCCGGTCCTCGACCATGGCTGAAGCTCGTTCCATGAAATTTGCTATGAACGGATTTTTCGAAATTCGGTAACACGAGAAAACTCTTCGAACTACCCAAAAATTCATAGAAATCAAATATTGTGATTTTTGTTGGAAAATTAGACCATAACCACGCTTTGCAACAACTGCTGAACAAGAGTATCAAAACTTACGAAAACGGGGAAAATCAAAAAAGTGTGAACATGTATTTCAAATTAATATCTACCGACAAAAACTTGAAAAAGGCGATAAAGTTTCTGAGTCGGTATAAAATATTTTTTTGTAAACCAGTGCAATTACAAAATATTTTGTGTTTGACTGGGAAGGAAAATATACGCTTGCGAAGTAGCGAGCATTTGCTAGTATTTATAACCATATACGGGGAACACTACGTGATAAAAGTTCATAAAAAAAATCCGTGTCTCCCAGTTTTGCCCAAAGTCATGTATTTGGGGTATAATTTGTGAAAACAAGAGATCATTTTCTCAGGCTCATATCTTTCAAACGGGTTGGAACCGTCTGACGGCAATTATTAGTTTGTTTGTATTGAGTCGACTGTATACTTTTCGATAGATGCTGTAATTGATAACAGCCTGGGCAGAATATCTTCGAGCTATTTTTAAAAAAATTACATCAATTCAATTTAGTTAAGCACCATTACTGAGTACTAGGTTTAATATTACTCATACGCTACATAAATTGGTAATACTATTCTAGAATAATAACACTTTTAAGAATCATTCCTAGGAAGTTCATATGTTCTAGAAAGTTGTTTATTAGGTACATTTTTGTAGTTGATTGTTTCGTTAAATTTTAAAGGGTTTGTCACATATGGACCGGCATCGGTTTCCGCAGCCGCAGTGCTCTGTTTCTAGACTTCGCTGTAACATAAACAAAATATATGAAAACAAACAATATTTATGGGTTTAAATAGTTTTTGATTAGTAAAAATGTAATTTTTGTATCTCTTTCAGCAAAAGAGGCATAAATGATCCACATATTACGGTGCTGGAGGGTTTAAATATTTCCTTTAAAAAATATTCTCCATAGTGTCCTAATCCTAAAATCTAAGGATAACATGGTTTCCGAAACGTTAATGACCGAAAACCCCTTCTTTCAGATGTGCTATCACATAGCAGCTATGACTCTCGGGTTGTCTTTGTAATTTCATAGTCCCATCCGAACTACATGTATCGCTCACCAGTAACTGTATTATCTACAGAGTCCTATTAATAATAAAGACCCATAAATCTTGTGGGAAAATGCAGCACCCTGCCGGGACTTTAAGTTGATATTTGGTTGGTGACCGAAATAATGTTGGGATCGTCAAGAGTATAAGATGTTCTTGAGGATTTTACATCACAAATTTTGAAACAAAACGGACATTTGTTGTCTAGTCTTTCGCGACTTAATTAGACGCAATTATTCCAGAGACGGCATCGGAGTTTGCAGGTGCAAATCCTGGTGTTTCATGGTGCTTCCAATGTTTTGAGCTATCTTCAACATTTGCAGGAATCCGTTTAGATCTCTTTTTCGGTTTCAATATATTTTTTTCAATATATAGAACATGGCTTCTCTATAATGGTTCTTTTTTTTCTTATTTTGGATCATTCAGTTTACAGTCATCTGTAGTTTTTTTCTGCTGTGGTAGGACTTTCATCCCATTCTAACCATACATTCTCCCCTTTCTACTAGACTTAAATTGTTGCATTGTGTATTGGTGGATCTGTATGGACTCAAATTGTATTATCTTTACTTTTTCCATTTCTGTAATTATCACACCACTCATAATTCATATTAAAGCTACAATAGCGAGAATATCGTTGCTATTGTTATATGGGCCAAAGAGAATAGCAGCGATTTAGTTATACTTTATTTCACTGTCTGAATGTAAGAGTGTATTGGTGTGGTGGTAAATACTTGTACTTCCTTTCCACCAACACACTTCAGCGAACACACACACCGACACATGCCCATAGATCTTGTATCCCTAAGTAACAGTGCAACACTTTACTCATAAAATACACGGAAATGATAAAAATAAAGTTGGTGTTAAAGTAGGATCCTGTTTATTAGCAATTTCTGACTGTTGCTTTTACTATTACTGGTGTTGTCGGTGCCACTTTGACTGTTGCTGGAGCTCTTTTGTAGTTTCCGTTTTGAACCTAAACAACGCTTTTTATTTCAATCTGTTGGTCTGTTACCGATGCCAATGGTTGAGTAAGGTTGCCAAGGCCGGAGGAGTTTATGGCTCGAGTCTGTTGCACGTATAAAATACCTAGAGAACTCATACTCCCATATTTCTATACTATATGTATGTACTGGGTAATTTTGCGTGGTATTTTCATATGTATGGGTATCCTTAAATCTGTGTATAAACCAAACCTGGCTGTCATCATACGAATCCTACGTAAGGATAAATTCAACCAAGTTTTCGGTCATGGTAGTCTGCAAGGAAACATTCTTCCGTAGGAATGTTTCCAGATTTATGTTGGAAAATTCAAGCGACACCAGACGATGAATTTGCCGGCACGAGACCAGCGAAAGCCGCTCACGAAACAATAGGAAAGAAACAGCAGAAACAACAAGCAACGCCGAAATGATGTTTATTTGTTACACAGATGGGAGTAATTTTTCCGTTAGCACTTTATTATCCTTTGTAATGATTTTATGCCTATTTTATAGAATAAAACGGTCTCGTTTTTTATGCCCACACTCACCGACATGTACTTGAGTAACAATAGAGCATGCCTGCATGCGGTGGTGGGGCCGGAACAGGTGTGATTTGTAACACACCGGAAGACAAACATTCTATAGCTGGAGGCCTAAGAACAGTTGAAAAGGTTTTTTTTGAGATGTGGGTTGTTTTTAATAGGGCGAATTAATTTTAAGGTAGAGTTTTATGACTTTTTTAAGGCATTTTATTAGAACTGGCGCAATCTTGACTTTTCCATGGAAAAGCAAAGAAATCTCCTTTTCCCAGTACAGAAAAACAACGAATCAAATTTTTTAGTAGCTACTTGCCATGACTTATCGTGTGAGCACTCTGCTGTACTGTTTCTTCTCCACGAGGAATCCGTACCCAAATACTAACTCGTTGACATATAGGAAGTACATCCGGCGATGACATCCGAGTATTACCATGTGTAACGAGACGGACGTTGACAACAACGTCTTGTGTTTCCATTCCAAGTTGGAAGAGGCGGCTAGGCATAAAATATCGACCAAGAATTTGTCGAACTAAACTAATAGAAAATACAACTCAAAACTGAGCTTCGAATACAAGATTCAGCTCTACTACAATATAATCAGACCAATATTGTTAAACCAATATGATGAACGTCATCAAAATATTTTGGCTAGGCATTAAGTACACCAAGCACTACAAGACTTTCGAGAAATGAATCCGGGTATTATTTTGCACTTTCATACAAATGTCTGTAGAAAACGTGTCTAGAAAAACCTTGGCCACTCATCTCATTGATTTGAGAGAGGTTCCCCAACTATGGTATATTAAGCGAAAAGCACATTGGAGATTAGTGTGATATGATGAATTGTTGATACAGATGATGAAAAAATTAATTACCCATAATTCGCACAAAAAGGGACCCACAATCTCCTGACTGAATTGCTTACTCTTTCTTTATCGTTCTAGCGTTTAAGTTGGTCGCATAAAAAGCAGGTTCAGATCCATGATTCTGGCAAAAGCTGTTATATAAGTCGTGCAAATGCATATGTATGTATACCCTCACCCTTTATTGTGGCATATATCCGTTGTTAAGTCTAATAAGTGCAACACATATAGTCACTTTGCACATTAGGTGTCTTTGAACCAAATTCGTTTCTCAATTTTATTAGACATTCGGGCCATATCCGAACTTTCGAAAGAGTTCACCAATTGGAAGTTGACATAGAAATCACTAAATTAATTTAAGTCTCTTAAATTAAGTCTCTTAAATTCGATATTTCGCGTTGCTATTATGAGATTTTGCCCGATGTAAAATCCGAAGACGGTGGCCTGACCCTTTATGGTAACCTACTTTCAATCGAACCATGACTCACAACTTTGGGATTCGTCTAATACAGGGTCCGCCAAATAACGTTTTTTTGGAAATTCTTTTAAAAAAACTACTGGATATTTTCTCAAATTTCTTTGAAAGTACAATCCTTCCGGTTAATAATGGAAAATAATTTCATTCAAATGGCTGCCTCGGATGGACATGCAGTAGTCCAACGACATCAGATCTGCGGCTGATAATGCTATCTTCAGAAACAGGGCGCAAAACATCGAGTGTGGCTTCGGCTGTGTGGCACGTAGTGCCGTCCTGTTGACACCAAATGTTGGCAATATCCTCCGTTTCAATTTTTGTAAACAAAAATTTGTTCAATATGGCCCGACAACGAAAGTAACGAAAACGAAATAAGCACTAGTTGAAAAAAAAACGTTAGATGGCGGACCCTTTATATATATTATGCATTATGTAATCGTACTAGCCATATAAGTAGACACAGTCGACCAAAAATCTAACACTGGTACCTCACCGACCAAATAAAGTAACAAAATACAATACTATAAATACCTACAATTGATTTATATTTTTTTACTAAAGGTCGTTTTACCTAATACATCTATATAATCTCCGCCAACCTGTACAATTTTATAGTAAATAGGTTTAATATATCTTTTGGCTCATTCTCCTTTTCCATATTTTTATTGTGTTTGTTTTGTTCGAGCCATTGATGGCGAACCAGTTTAATGTTCACATGTGAATAAGCACTAAAAGCAAATGTTTGTTTATCCACATCATCCAGTTGCTGCAGATAACCCTGTTTTATCTCCGAACAAGGCTTTCAATGCACTTGCTTGGCTTTTCCGGTCTTCTCCATTACTTTCTAACATTTGCATTATGTATTTAAATGCATTTGTAAAATTCTTTAAAGAAAGTATCTCAAATATTTAAACCTAGGGGAATTCTTTACAAACAAGTACTTACTGCTACAAAAGGTAGTGTATTTACATTTATAGTGAAATAGTAACAATAAATTGTACGGACAAAGGATACGTGAAGTGGCAATATGTGTACCTGCTATTTCTATGAAGCTGGTATAATCCTTCTGTTCTATTTTACTTCCACTGCACCCTATTATGAATACCGCACGCACATTTTCATACAAAATAAGCAATTAACTGAACATTATTCCAATTGCACGCTTATGCATGAATATGACGGATTTAGATGTTAAGCCTATTTCTTACTGACAAGTATCATCCTTTAATAGATTGCTGTCTAATTTTCGACCGTAAAATGTATTTTAATTATTACAACCGATTACCGCAAACCGCTTTAGTTATTTTAAGATCACGAAAATGTGAGTTCCGAGAATACTTTCATTTGAAAGGTTAAATACCTCGGAAATTTAAAGCCGCTTTGGATAAAGTGCATGGCAAACAGCAAACATGGGTAAATGAGTGTGATAAGAGAGAGAGAGAGAGAGAGAGAGAGAGAGATACAAATTATTCAAGAATGGTGAAAGAAATGCCGTTATAATTAAGAAGGACCACCGACTAGAGCTATTCTAGTTTAAAAGGGGGAGCCGACCTTTGATGCGCTCTTATTTGTAGTAGTAGTAGATTTCGTACCTGTTATACTCATTCTAATTCGGATTAGTCCAACTGGGATCTTTAATACAAAATATGTACAAACCCGATTTCGTAATCCTGATTGGGGTGTTGTCGTAAGTAGGTTTGAGATTCCATAATACATACTATACACCTACGAATTGATCAGAGGAGAAACAGATTTTCCAGATTTTTTCAAAAAAAAGATATACTATTCTATACATTGATGGACTTAATAGTAATAATGAAATTCAATTTGACGATGAACAAACCACTGGTGTTGGAGAAAATCTTTCGAGAAGTTTTAAATTAATCTATTAATAACGTAAACATATGCAATGAAATTTGTTTCAAAACTACTTCAATATATCTGTTAAAGAAAGAATTAAATGTTTTGAAGGATGGGGTCAAAAACTAGCAACTCTTCGGGTGAACGAGATTCAATACACCATTAAGAATTATTTTCGAAAAAGATTATGAAAAGTTTTTTTTTTAGTTTAACGAATTGATTTTTTTCTTCTTAAAACGCGATGCCAAGACGCGTCGCCTGGCGACGTCTAACGTGTGAGCGCCGAAACCTTTCCTCAGGTTAAGAGATTGGAGTTGGACATGTAATCGGCTTCAGAAAAAATAGCTACAATAAAAAGTAAAATATATGTAAATAAAACGTAAAAAAGCTGCGATCGCAACCGACAGCCCAAGCATACCCCACCAAACCATTTCACCTTCTCTGTAAAACCCTCCTAATTCCGATGATATTAGCGGACAATGGCAACACTACATGATGAAAGTCGTCGAAGAAGGAATTGGTTGCCGAAAGAGGCAACAAAGGAACCAATGTTATGAAGTCGAAAATGCGATAAGGGTTGAGGTACAACAAGTCCGCAACGACAGATGGAATACCGGCAGTACGGTATAAGACCGGAGAATAAAATAAAAGCATGTCTGATGGTTGAAACCTCTGTGTACTACATCTGATTCAACAGCAAGCAGACAAAACCGATGGTGACAAAATAAATCAACCAGCAACCAAGTTTGGATCTAAGAGTAGCTCGGAATGGACTAAGATTTTGCTCATTTGTGGCAAAGCACATTTTCGTCATGGGGGCTATATTAACAAAAAAAAAGTCTGACGCATCTGGGCTTCGGCATACCCGCACATGGTCGCCTGGACACGCATGCATCCTCAGAGAGTAACAGTATGGTACATAAATTGGAGCTGTGGTATTATGGGCCCGTTTTCACTTTTAACTCAAAGCAGCGACTTCAGCTTATGTTAAAGCAACCGAGGTGGCCTCATGAATGAAATCTTTTTCCATACATAATAAAGGGTGTTTTTATTGGGGTATAGAACTTTAAGTTGGCATCACTTTTTTTACTGGCGGCCATTTTGTCAGCTGTCAAGTGATTAATATTTAGTTTGGTTTGCCATTTCATCATGAACAGGTTGACAAAAGAACAACGCTTGCAAATCGTGCAAATTTATTTCGAAAGTAATGGTTCAGTTCGCGAAGTTCACCGCAAGCTCCGTCCGAATGAATCGATTCGCCACCGTGCACAGCAATTGGAGCTTTGTCCACCAACTTTATGGAAGATTTTGCGCAAAGATCTTGGCTTGCGACCTTACAAGATCCAGCTTGTGCAAGAATTAAAGCTGCGAGACCATGCAATGCGTCGTGATTTTGGTGTATGGGCCGAAAATAAGATTCATCTCGATGCTGATTTTCATCACAAAATTTTGTTCAGTGAAATTGGACCTGTAGAATTGGCTTTATTCGAGCCAGCCGCGGCGGCCACATGCCCGAAATCATATTTAAACATTAATGGCATAAAATTATCCTTCCAATAAAGCCAAATTGATGGACATTAAAACGATTTTCTTGTGTTTTATTTCAATTCGAAGTTCTATACCTCAATAAAAAACACCCTTTAGTAACGTTTGATCTTTCAAATAATTCAATAATAAGCCAAAAAGAATTAAATTTGGAAAGGGACCTTTGCTTGGATCACCTTTTTTATATCGAACGAACAGTCCATTGTGTTTCTTAATAAGAAAGTCAAGTGGTCAACAAAAATATCGATCTTACTCTGAAGTAAGTATTTAGTCATAGATATTTCATTTATTTAACGAATCAGATTCAAATAATATCGATCACAATCCCTCAAATATCCATTTGATTCCGGAAAATGGTGGTGTTTATGATGATTAAATAAATTAATCTTTTTGCATATCTGGTGAATATTTGATTAGTCTAAGATGTAAATTAATTCCAAACAAAAAATCATATGAAGCATCAAATATATTTGACAAATCCACCGAAATGGTTAAGCTTAACACTTCCTCAAGATATCTGCGATGTATTTACTACATCAGTTTGTCCATTATGTCGTGTGAGTGTTTTGATTTCAGTAATCATCTTTTACTCCGATGGGTTTCTTTATTGTAATATTTCATTTATATTCGCCCACTATTCAATTATACTTTCAAAACTATGCAGTTTGCCTCACCATGTGTACCGCTTAGTTTGAAAACAAAGTTGTCAAGGGTTTTTCAAATACAGACACAGCATAACGGAAAGTTTATCTTTTCAAGAGGAACTGTCAAAAGTGTTTTGTGGCAAATATGTTAGCACCCAAACGGGGAAAACGGCAACAACTCCAGCATGTAGTTAAACCATTCATATCCTCCCGACTACGGCGACACACCACAACCGTTACCATCTAAACAAGCTACACACAATAACATCCGTCTATTCGGGGAACGATGACAACATCAGAAACTACAATGACAATGACAACATCAACAGTCGCAAGGATAACAGGAAGAATCTCAATATGCATTTATCAGAACATGGAAGCGAAAGGGTTAAATATGATAGACACACAGGCGGACGGACAGACAGTGTGTCAGCCATAGATGGAGCGTGAGACAAACAGACAGACTGATTGATGTCTTAAACTACATATTTTTACATATGAACGAGAACATGATGGAGGAGAACAAATAACTTTAAAGTTGATCAAATTTTAGATGGAATATTCAACAAGTATTTCAGGAAAAAATTATTCAAAGTGCAAGTCATGTTTACTAATGAAATGAAAATTGTTTTCTGATAAAGATTGTTTTTCGTAGAGAACAATATTCGTGTCTGAAATGGATTTTCGTTGGGGTAAAGACTTTCTCTGTCAACTAGTCAATTTCGTTTAATAAATCCCACACCGCCTCGTTGTGAGAAATTTACCTGACTACCAGATATTTTCGTTTGGTCATGCCAGTTTTTGGGACTAATGGTATCCCCTGCGTCCTACTCCCAATCTATATATACCATTTTATTTGAGTTCCAATACAACCAAATTCAAGTTAAGACCAATTTTTCCCGCAACATTTTTTTGTTAAATAACCCAGATGTGAAGTTAAGGAAAATAAAATCGGGACAAAAACTGATTATTTACGATTTATATCAAAAATAAATTACATGAATTAAAAAGAAAATATAAACAAAAACAATTTTATAAATTTAAAATCCGTAACCTGTTGCTTCAAATTGGGCAGTTTTGTAAATGGTTTGAGTTCCAGTACAACCAAATTCAAGTTAAGACCAATTTTTCCCGCAACAATTTTTGTTATTGACCAGCATGTTCCTTGGTTTAACTTCGCTGTTGATGTCATTCTGTCTCATCATGGTGGGCCCAATGTAGACATTTTCGAGCACTGCTTCGCACATGTAATTGCAATTCTTGTTGCCGTTTGTGTCAAATATTCCGCTTTTTTCTAAATGTCTGAGGGCTCTTGTTGAAGTTAATGGGTAAATGATATCGCTTACAATTTCACTCAGAGTTGTTCTAAAAAGTCAGTCAAGTATGGGAGGGATTCCAGAAGGCGGCAGCATAATCGACAAAAATATACTTTGTATCAATTGGCTTATTGTCAACCTTCTTCTTCAGATTGTACGTAGTATTTGGGCCCAAACCTTGCTGTTTGAAAAAGTTTGTTGAGTCGTCCAATCGACAACTTTTTGTTTTAAGTACATTTGGTGAATATTAAATTTAAAAAAAAAAATGAATTAATATTTTATTTATTTAAGCTTTATTAAGGGTATGGTATCTTTCTACTTCTAATAGTTCATGAGATATGGTTGTTCAAATGTATAAGTGCATGGGTGGTATCTTACCTTCTGAAATTTAGTTATATTGGTCAATACATTAAAATTGTTAATATAAATATGCTTCTGTCAGTCGAACTTCAATTTTTCCATGACGCTTATTCGTCATTTGTTAAAGTTGATTCCTTTTCAGGAAACTCAGAATGTTCTAAGTTTTCCACTTCGATTTCCCAATTTTTTCCCCTGAGACCTCATTCAGAAATGAAATTCAATACAAAAATAACATAATTTGATGATATAAACGTATTCTGTTTCAATTGCAACAAAACAAACCCAATAACCGAGTATAATGACATACTGATTTCTTTTAAACCACTGTGCCTCATTTAACACTAACCCATTACAAAACTGTATGTCAAAGTTACTTACATTCTACTTCTGAACATTAAATAAAATATCTTATGAAATTAATTTCTGGAATTTTAGTGTTACCCAATCCGCTTAAGAATGTTATTTTCCTAGGCAGATAATATTTTTAAAAGTGGGCGAAAATAACAATTGCCTTGTGCCTTCTTGAGTACATGTACAACGTGTTCCTTTGCTCTGTATCGGCTTCATTGTCTCGGCAGAAACTCACTCATATAAAAGTTATTTAAGATTTGAGGCCACAGTACCAACACCAATCGATTATTTATACTTTGTAAAAGTTTCATAAAACTTTGTGTACACTGCACATTTTTAGAGGCAAAAACAAAAAAAGAAGTTGATGTTAAGTAGTTGTGCTTCAAAGCTTTGCTGCAGGGGAATCAAAATGCACACAAAGCCAATAGTTTCAGTGAAAACTATGTACTGAAATGAAAATATAGAAATTTATATTTGTTCAGTAAATTCAACACTTCCCACAAACTAAGTTATCGAAAGTTACTTTGATCAGCTGAATTTCAAACTTGTTAATTTTTTAGATTATATTTTTCTAAATTTAAAAACCACTGCCTTTCAATAGTAATAAATATCTGACCAAACCTGGTAGCTGATTTGATGAATGCTAGTAAGGCCGAAATGCCAAGGAACTATAATGAGGCCGACCGCTCAGACAGAAAATGTGCCAGACGAGACAAACGGTTATGGGCGGAACTCATAGCGACAGAAGCATCAGAAACGTATCGCTGCCGGAAAAGACACCGTGAAAAGACTACCAACAAATTGTCGGTGGCTTACAAACCAATCAAAAATCCTGATTGATCGCTCACCTCATCACAGCAAGAGCAAATCAATGTATGGACGGATTTCTACACGAACATGATATCAAACCCTGAAACAACCGCTTCTAATGTATATGATTGCACACAACACACAAAATGGCAAATCATCAATATCTGAAGGTAAAGAGAGCATCTAGGCCTGACATGATATTACAAGAATCACTCAAGACAGGTCCAATTCTGTCCAATAATAACTCCTTTAAAGACCCACAATAAGGTCATTATGGACGGCCGTGGTTGACTACGTCACAGCAGAACCCAGATCCGAAATCTGGTAAGACCATCAACATTTTTTTCAGCGGCTACTTCCATCTTACAAGTAAGAGAGTGTTCTCTAAGCCATGTGAAACTTCTTTAGAAAAGCATTCGCCCTTCGGAGCTGGCTATAAAAACAGTTGCTTCCGGTTTGTGAGTATACAAATTATATCCTGCATAGCTCATTGAATCCTTCATGGAATTTTTTATGGAAATATTACGCAAGCGGCTGAAAGAAGACCATTGGGTTCTTTCTGGCGCAAGCTGCATTCCATCTCCAATCTTCTTTTATAAATCAGGTCAACACGTTACGCATAATAGCAATAGGAATTGCGATCACATCTTTACCTCATGTTTATACACCACGAAGCAACATGGACTGCGTTTTAAGATTAAGGGTATACCCACAAGCTCATAAATTAATCAAGTCGCAAAGTCCTGAAAAAGGTCGCGAAGAAGAAGACAGGCTTTTCTTGGGATATAGACATATTTGAAGAGAAATACATTAATTATCTTTAAATAGAGTAACTTTTAACAACTTTGTTAAGTCCATATGTTATACCTAGGAACCTATTGGAAAATTTATAAAAAGCTATTACTTGCTTTGACGATAAGCGATGACAAGTGGTCGGCGACGTTCGATTGCCATCAGAAGTGTTTCTTGTGAGCATTTATATGTAAAGGGCAGATATGGGCGCACTTGTCATTAGTAGTTACCGGTACAATCTATATATATAAAATTGGATGTATGTGACTATGTATGTTTGTATGTATGTGGCTTATAGACTCCTAAACCGCTCATCCGATTTTAATGAAACTTTCAGGGAAAATTCAGCATACCACAGCGGGGGATCCTGTGAAGTTTCGTTGGAAAAATTGGTCTGTGGGCGGAGTGGGCGTGGCAAAAGTGTTTTCTAAAGCTAGAAGGCTATAAGTTGGTACATATATGCTACTGCTGATGTGGGAGACTAATTTAATGTTGGATTTTAAATTTAGGTTTGTGGGCGGAGAGGGCGTGGTGCGAGAACACCAATTCGACGTAAACCAACAACAAAACTTTGTAGACACTCAATCAAGACTCTTAGTTCCTGATCAAAGAAATGCTTATGACAAAGTCATGCAACGTGTAGCCAATGGAAATGGTGGAATTTTTTTTCTAGATGCTCCAGGAGGCACTGGCAAAACATTTCTCATTAATTTAATATTGGCGTCAGTTCGAATGGAGAATGAGATGGCACTGGCAGTGGCATCATCAGGAATCGCATCAACGTTACTGGATGGTGGATGTACAGCACATTCAGCGCTTAAGCTTCCATTGAATGTGAACCACACGGAAACACCAACATGTAACATTAGCAAAAAATCCGGTATGGCCACAGTCCTTAAGATGTGTAAAATCATCATTTGGGACGAATGCACCATGGCCCATAAAAAATCGCTTGAAGCACTTGACCGGACTCTGCGCGATTTTCGAGGGAAACAACTACCGATGGGAGGTGCTCTAATACTTCTTGCTGGTGATTTTCGACAAACTTTGCCCGTTATACCTCGATCAACACCTGCCGATGAGCTAAACGCATGCTTGAAAGCATCATATTTATGGAAGCGAATTGAGAAAATTACACTATCAACAAACATGCGTGTCCATTTAATGCAAGATGTGTCTGCCCAAACCTTTTCAATGGCAAAATTCCAACTGATCCCACAACATATGAGATTTCATTTTCGCCCAACTTTTGCCAAATGCTACCAAATATTCAAGCCCTTTTAGAAAATGTATTCCCAAATTTAATCAACAACTACAAAAATTCAGATTGGCTCCGCGAACGTGCAATTTTAGCACCTAAAAATGATGATGTCAAGAAGTTAAATGAACAAATTCAATTGAAATTGCCCGGAGAATCGAAAAAATATCATTCAATCCTGATGGATCAGGAAGAAGCTGTAAATTACCCAACAGAATTTCTTAATTCACTAGAGCCACCAGGAATGCCACCACATATATTGACATTGAAAGTTGGGTCACCGGTGATGCTTATTCGAAACTTGAACGCCCCAAAGCTATGCAACGGAACCAGGATGATCATTAAAAATTTGACAAAAAATTTGATCGAGGCAACAATAATCAGCGGCAAATTCAAAGCGGAAGATGTGCTGATCCCACGCATACCGATGATTACGAATGATTTACCATTAGAGTTTAAGCGGATTCAGTTCCCTTTGATTCTTTGCTTCGCGATGACCATAAATAAAGCACAAGGGCAATCCCTCACTGTTGCTGGTTTGAATTTGGAACATTCATGTTTTTCCCACGGCCAATTGTATGTTGCTTGCTCAAGAGTTGGTACACCAAAAAATTTGTACATTTATACACCCAACGGTACGACCAAAAATATTGTGTATCCATTAGCATTACAATAAATTACACGAATTTATTTTCACATTTGATATACATATGTATTACTTTCTTTGGCGTAGCAACGCACGCCGGGCTCCGCTAGTTTATGTATATTGTTCCAGATTTAAACAAGCTTGAACCTCATATTTGACTACTACAGAGGCAGAAGCAACTAGTTAATTATATTAGGCAGCATTGTATGTGGTTGTTCCAAAACATTCGCCGATTTCGAAAGAGTTCGTTAATGAAAATCTACAAAGTTATTTGCGACCTATTGTTCTAAAGGCGATATCGCATCCGAAATACAATCAATACTCAAATTTCTAATCCATTAACGCAATTAAAAATTATTTTCTTTAGTTTATCGTGCAGAAGCAATGCAATTGACATAAAAATATATTTCCAGTTAAAGAAGATAGTGATGTAAAAGAATTTTTTGCAGTTGTTAGATATGTGAAGTCTGAATTAATTTATGGAAAAAAGTTAATTTTGGAAACTTTTCTGTTGTGACCCTTTTGTATTTAGGGTGCGGTATGTCCAATATTTGAAATTCCACTACGTTTTAGTACCAAATTGCCACGCCCACTTTTTGTTGTGGTATTTTTCATATGGTATGTACATTTTTTGGGCTATCATTAGTTTTTTTTTGAAATTTAGTTTTTAACTCTTCATTTTAGTGAGGATGGATGCCTGCTTAATGTAAAAGTATAATTTTAATTTTAACGCATTAATTGGTCGAATATCCTTTCTAAATTATCTGGGAACCAATTCATATTGATGAACCACAATCACGACATTTTGTTTGCAAACAAGCTATATATTGATGGCAAAAGACATTGTTAAATCAAATTACGAAGATATCATGAACCTTTTAATTAACTGATAATACCCGTTTCGCAGAGTGAAAAGTGTCTAATACGAGTATAATTAAAAAAAAGTCAGTCATCTTTTATTAGATACCTCTGTCTAGACAATATGGTGTTCACGTTTCTGGGTCGTTCATGTTTTAGAAGGTTCACGTTTCCGCGAGTTGACTGTATTGAGGAAAAGAGTTGTCTTTGAATCCAGTATAGTAAACACTTTCAGACAGTTAATCTATAAGTTATACTTTTGAATAATATGCCCGCAAAAGAAAGTTCAATGCACTTCACATGTACTTTGTTACATCGCATCATGCATATTACATTCGACATGATAAAATATGCTACTCTGTAGTTAATGAAGGTAAGTGGTAAGGATGAAACATTGACAAATTATATGCGAAAAACTTCTGTCTTCTTCAAGTAGAGGAGGGACGTGCCGCTTTTTATATTTGCTACTCGCGTTTCAGTGCAGTTTTTCGTTCAGCACTCAACGAAATGAACTTTTACTCACGTGCCAGAGTCATACACCAACACCCACATACATACCCAGTTTTGGAGGACAATCTATAAAGTCTTCGTATATCCCTTTGCAGCTGCAATATGATAATGAAAAGGCAAAGTTAATGAGATGCTCGACAACGGCACAAAGTAATAAAGTGGTCCATATTGTACAGAGGAAACAAGGATTGTGGAAGGAAATATGAACATCGTAAGATGGATGCGGTCTGCATTGCAATATCCTATAGCACATATTCAGTAAGGAAAACAAAGAAACATTAGTACCCAGTTCCAGTTTTCAGGATTGGCGTTACGTCAAGAATGGAATGACTTAAAAATTACCTTATTACTAAATTTTTTATTACAATTTTTACAATTCAATTGGACAACTTTGTCAATACAACATCATTCAAGTTGTCGTTACTGAAAAATGTTTCCTTTTTGTAGGATATTCTATCACTTCCTCGAGCATCTCGGGCGGTATAGCGATAAGTTCGGCATGAATGTTTGCCAAGAATTGTGTGTGGCGTATACTTTGATTTTTAAATAACAACAATAAAAAAATTGATTCCCATTACCGAAAATCTTCACAAAATCTGCAAAATGTATTTGTTTGCTACGGTGAACAGTTCTAATTTCGAAGTTTGTTTTAAATAAGTAACCACTCACTGTCGTTGCGGAAACTGCATGGAGAACCATTTTGTTGATATCAGAAATGGTCCGACCTTTTTCTAGCATTTGATATCGACTTCCAATGACTGATTTGACGACAACTCTTCAAAAGTGCCTATTTTGTTTGCCAGACACCGTTATTGAATTAGTGACATTGTTAAACATTTTTTAGATACGCGGCTTTCCAGGGACGTTCGTTGTTAAATGACCGGTTGATCGGACGAAACACTTCAGCCGAACCGTTCGAATGTAGAATATTCTTCCAGCAAGTGTGTTTTCTGTTAGTTGCGACATTCTTAAATTCAAAACAAATGTCAACAAACACTACTCGCTCCTTCACATACCATAATTTCCGTCCCCTAACGCAATGCATTGCATTTGTAGGGGACATCCCGTGAGTGTTGGTCTTCAAATAAAGTCATTTCCATGTTATTTACCTTGTCCAAACACGCCAAAGCAGTTCTTTTGGAAGTAAAAAAAGTTTACAATAATTCGAGGGGGAACTGCGATAATTGGTGTTTAACTACATCTACGGAAAGATGGACTGTTATATTCCTAGTTTCTTGGAAATATCGTCACACATCCACTCTGCATCCAAATATCAAAGTCAAAGGGCCATACAAGCACATTCACAAACAACTGCGAAAGGAAAAGTTTGTTACACTCCTTTGTTAGATTCAATAATGAACCCAAATCAACAATGTCCATATTTTGTTTCACAATTATATATATTATGTATCCCTTTTTATTTTATCACCGAATACAATGGACCACGGAAATACTTTCGAAATAAACTGTCTGCAATATCCTGTTCTTCAGGCTTCAGATAAAAGACGGAATTGTTTGGTGAGAAGAACACTTCCGAAGCGAGGGCAACCTTACTACTGGCGAAACAATACGTCAACTGCGGTCTATTTGCCTAAAAGTTAAGAGAAGAGGGTAACCGACGTTCGAAGGACAACAAGAGGACTTTAGAGAGACAGGAATATCTTTGCAATTAGCAACCAAATAAATCAAACGTACATCCATGTGCATGGCCTAAAGGATGTAATGAAGAAGATGTAGGGAAAATCATAGAAAATAACGTTACCAAAAATGCTGCGAAAGATCATTGGGACATTGTTCCCGCAACGCACACTGCTAACCACGAACCCAGGGTCGATACTCGGCAATGAAATAACACCGGATAACTTTCGAAAAGGGCAATAACAAAGCGCCGGGATCAGATGGAATACCAAATATTGCACTGACACTGCAGTCCATCTATGCCCAGACATCTTTCTCAAAACATTTCATAGATCTCTCTGTAGGCGAAAAAAACCGTGGTAATCCTCAAAGGAAACAAACCGCCTGGCAAACCATCATCCTACCGTTCCATATGTCACCTAGACACAATGGGTAAAATCTTGGATGTAATCATGTACAATAGGCAAATGTCAGTAGAAGGTCCCATCTGATAGATTATTTGGTTGTAGAAAAGCACGGTCTACCACGGACGCAGTGAAGCAAGTGGTAGATAGTTATCCTCGATTTCAAGAACACCTTCAGCTCAGCCGATTGGAGTGACTTACATGAAGACCTGATGCACAACGAAGCCCCAGGTTCTTTCGAAAACAAGAAGCTAACATATCTGAGCGACAATAGACGACAGAATTACAATGTGTCCGCCAGTGCCGGAAGGATTAGTATTGGGTACACTGCTGTGAAACATCATGTATAACGATCACTCATCACTCACTCAAATAATTGATTTTTATTTACAATAACAGACTGGCATTCAAGGATCACATTGAGTACATAAGCAAGAAGGCTGCAAAAACACAAGCATTCCTCGAAAGAATGCTACCCAAAGTTGAAGATCCTAAACTCGCGTGTAGAAAACTTCTAGCCACTATAGTAAATCCCTTATGAGTCCCCCGTTTGAGGAAGCTGATGTCGACATGCCAATTTGGCTTTGGGTATCGAACGATACCGGAGAATGCAGCAGGTGTAGTCGCTGCTCTACTACCACAGATCCAAAAACACAGATCCGAATTTGACAGAGCTTTCCTCATCGATCGTAACACAATAGTTTTTTTTATGTGCACCAGCTTTGTGAAAGAGGAAGAAGAAGCAAATGAAGTCATATTGCACGGTCCTAGTTTCGACAGAGAAGACATCCCCACAATGGAAATTGCATGTGTGTTCCAAGAATGGTACATTATGAAGAATCATGGCTAATGATATAAACATTTGTGAAATACACAATCCTGGAGCTAAACACATTAGACAACGCACCGAGGAACTCCGAACTCATTAGATAGCTTAATCGCAAATTATCCTTCACGAAGTAATACTTCACAGCAGTCCCGTGAAGAAACGATGGTCGAAGAGGGGATGTGGTTTAGTACAAATGAATCAGGCGTATTTTTCAGTATCGGATGAATACATCCATGGAAGATTCCATACCTCAGGCGCCTAAAAAACTGATCTAGATCACTTAATGCCAGACATGTCCTTGTGACTTTTACTTTGCTTTGGGCAGATTTAAAAAAAAAACATATTTTATCAGAAGTCATTTATCTAACGAATGCCCCCTGTGTCTTCCGAGGTAATGTAATTATTTAAAATGTAATTAAACAATCATATCTGCCTTCTATTACTGGTTGACCTTCATTTCCAGAATGGCAATTTCGTTGCCAGGTCATTTTTAATGTTGTCGTTTGTTATGTTTGCTTTATGCTGGTTTCCAAAGAAAGATGAACGAGGATGTTTTATAATTTCCCAAAGTGTTTTCCTTGTTTTAATGTTAAATTTTGCAAATTGCTACAATGACTATAAAGTTGTTGTGGTTGTACTTACCTGCGAAAGATATCGACGAAGTTTGGTTTATTACTTAGCAAAAGATAATTACGTTTCTATGTTGTAAAAAAAATTTAATTATTAAGTGACCAAAGAAAATTCGATTTCCGGTTTTTTCGACATGCGTATTGTTGAGGTAATTTGAGCCAAACAAATTATTGCGGTAATAAATTAGCTTAATTACAACTTAATTAATTTCCCACAAGTAATGCTGCCCAATTAACATATTTAACAATTTTATATTTTTGCTGATTCCCTTTTTTAGTGAGGGTGGAAGGCTCATTGTGTATTTAAGACATAGATAATGTTCAGGGTGAACCATTTTTGATAGCAGTTAATCGGGCGTAGGTGTGATGTTATAATTTAGGCTCGCCCTATCATAATGAAGTTTTGACTCCTATTGTTCACTACATGTTCTAGTCTTATGTCTCGGTGTTTCCTCAGTAGCAGAGCAGACACTTCCAGATCTTTCTGCCATATCTTCAGCGCATATGAAAAAATATGGCAAACAGACATAGCTGGCTACGAATTATTGCCCATACTGTTATATATCGGGAAAAAGCCTTTGGCATCGCAGATTTGAAATTGTCACCTTACCATAGATTTAAATTTTAGAAAAAAAAGTCGACATGAGATCTTTTTGCAGTACACTGACGATTTGTTTATCCCCAAATCATTATTATTTTGTCCTATTGTTTCACTTAGCTCTCTTTGTGATTTGTGATTTTATATTTATAACATTTTGATATATATATGTATATATATATATATATATGTATATAATTTATAACGGTCATCAGCTGTAGAATAATCTTAGGCTTATTGGACCCATACAGAGAAGTGGAATGATGTTTTGTAAGATTTGGGCTGCGATAGGACATTGTTTTTTTTTTGTGATACAGTGGCACTTCCATAATGCGAACTTCCATAAGTAGAATTTTCTTTAAGTCGAAGCACTGCTAGTGGCAGTTCAGGCGACAAATTTCCTTAAACACTTTTATAAGTAATTCCATAAGTCTACCTTTTCTGAGCGATAGTTCCCTAGTTCGAGTTAGTGAAGTTTGACTGTATAATGTGTCCTGGGAAATTCTCTATATGGCAATTTTACCGTCACTGAATTTTTGAAGAATTGAAATCAACTGCTTGTTTTTCAAGCCACCGATTGGTAAACATGAAACACCGCTTTTGTTCTAGTATCAATTTGCAAGCGTGTAAAAATAGGCCTACATTTAAATCAGCTGATGAATGTAATACGAAAAAGTTCGATGGGTATACATAATGCACAGTGGTCCAGAATCCATTTACATCGGCCAAAAGTCTGTAACATTTGAACTAGTAAACATTTTTGAGTACTGTAAAAAAAATTATTTTTTGACCATAGAACTGGCAAATGGCTTTTGATTGTCTTAAATGAAAGGTACAGTAAAATCCCGATAATTCGTAATGTCAAGGGACCGACCGTTTTCTACGAATTAGCGGGGTTTCGAATTAGCGGGGGGAGAAGGAAAAAATACGAATTACCGAGGTTTTTATTTCGTTATTCAAAATCGAAATAAATGAGTCTTGAATCATCTATAAAAAAAATTTTCTTTTAAACAACTGTTTTTTTCTTATAAAAGAAAAGAAAGATAGGAAAGAAAGAAAGAAAAGAAGAAAGAAAAGAAGAAAGAAAGAATGAAAAGAAGAAAGAAAGAAAGAAAAGAAAAAAATTGATACCCATATTGCCCTATTTAATACGTAGAGTTAACACCCCATTGCATTTCTGTCAAAACGCGAACTAGCACGAATTTCAAAAAAAGGCGAAACCCGTATTTACTTAAATTGCCTAGACATTAAAATATGTTAATTTGCCATTTTTATTACAAACAACTCCGAACAAAAAATTCAAAAACCACTTTTTTTTGCAGAATATCCTTAAAAATAGGACATGGGTGATCGTCCTTTGACAAATTGTATATATAGTTGGACGCGTCCTAAAAAAACCTTTCTTATGATATCCATATTGTATATGTTGTTAATGCAACAGACTCTCAAATTAACAAAACATGCAAAAATAGACCCTTTTTCAAAATGGTCCAGCTCACGAGAGATCAAACCTGGAGCCAAAATATTTTAGATGTCACCTTAAAAAATACCAATGTTCATTTTGGAGGGGGTACACCTTGCACGAATTTTGCTTCCACATAACTTGAGTCGCTCTAATGTACATACATAAATATTTATATGTATGTATGTATAAAGTTTTATTTTTTAAAAACAAAGCAACTTAAAGTCAATTCATTTTCAACAAAAAAACAAAAACTTAATTCATAAAGTACTTAAAGCGACCATTTTTGTGAAATTTTAATGGCCTTCGGACAAACCGCATACATTTTTACGGAGTAAAATCACTTAATAAAATTATCGAGATTTTCAACGAAAAATTACGAATTATAAGAGGTTTTTAGGCATTTCGCTGGAAAATTTTTACGATTTATCGAGGGGACCGAAATGTATGGGATTTTTACGAATTATCGCGATTTTTTCAAGGGACCGGGATTTTGTTACGAATAAGCGGGGTTTACGAATTAGCGGGGTACGAATTATCGGGATTATACTGTAATTATAATTCTTATAATTTTAACGGTTTTTTTTCCTAAGATTAGTTTTAAAAAAGCTACTAATCTTTTTTCCCCTTCCATTCACCAATGCGGCAAATTTTTTCGACCGGCAACTGAACTCCGATTTGGATAAATTTGGCATAAAGGAAATTTGCTGAGCTTCTCATCAGTATGCATGGTTTCCAAAAGATTGGGGCATAAAAATAGGATTTTCAAGACATTTATTTGTCGACTAAAAGAAAAAGATTTGCGGTGACAGTTTTGTAATTTATTGTGTTTTTTGGTAATTTTTACATAAGTCTCAATTCAATTCAATTGAATTCACAGGGACTACAAATAACATACAAGGTGGCCTGTATTGTCATTTTCCCGTTGAAAAGGGCAAACAAACCCAAATTATGACGAATTTAAAAAGGTTTCAAGCATTGTGTTTGCTTTGCTTGCAGGCAAGGTATACGGATCCGTTTCGAAAGCAAACACAATGCGTGAAACCGTTTTAAACATATCTATTTTTGCAAAAAAAAATAGAAATAATCAATGATCTCGAACTCGACTAACAGAAAGAAAACTGTATGAAGAATATTTTTTTAAAATAACAAGGTGTAAAAATAATTAACAACAAAATACATCTCTAAATTAGAAAAATATTCCACTCTGGAAATATTTCTATAATATACCCCATTCTTCGATTCGATTTTTTTAATATTAATACCCTAAAATCGATTATTTTACAGAACTCATAAATGTTTGTTCCACATTAAGCAATATTTTTGTCAAACCACCTGTACGGGTTTTGTCAAGTCTTCCACTGTTCCAATTTCTTCATATGTTATGTCGTTAGGTTATGTTTATCGCACTAAAACATGAAGCATATGGCTCTGCCTCTTGGGCCTTACAAATATCTGTACTACGTTAGTATATTGTCGATACTATGTCTAGATACTTATTGGTAATAATATGATTTATTACGAATAAATCAATACCATCAATGGATTCATCAAATTAGTCGGTATTTCTTATCACACCTTTTGCAAAACTCGTTCTAGATTGTTTCAATGAAGGAAGAGACACTTACGATTTGTTTGTATGATGCATTTCAAGATAATCCAGTCAGTTTTTTTTTCAACTACAATCTATTTTGATAAACAGTTTGCTCTTATTTATCTATTAAGTTTTCATCGTACTAGTGCTTTAACGACCAGAGATATTAACCACATTAATGGCGGTAAAATAGCACGCAACATTTTCAGTTCTTTAAGTTGCAAACCCCTCCCCCTTCCTCATGCTTTGCATCAGCCATCAGTCTGTGTGACCTCAAACGCGGCTAGAACACATATATTGTCATCACTCATACGTACCGCTGTACTCGGAGGAGCCCTTAAGTAAATTACCAAGATGTATCAACCAAATGGTGTCAAATGATTCCATCATCATAGTCAGTCATCATCATCAACATTTACGTTTCTTTGTTGGTTTGGCGTGCGGATGGCGATGGGAGGGGAGGGGAGGGGGGATGCCGCGCTGTTGGTAATGGTGGATGATTGTGTTAATTTGTTTATGTGCGATTTTTATGTGGAATAAAATGTCTTATGATCTTTGTTTTTATATACATGCTTATGGATGTATGTGTGTGTGTATATATGCATACATAAATGCCATATAAACAGGTGTATGTACATACATACATGCATATATAATGTTGAATTTGTCACGTGTTAATTACATTTTTATTATTTATGATACGATATGTCTCAATGGCTTTAATGGCATTACGACCTCGTATATGAACACACACTTACATATGTATGCATGTGTAAGCGTAAGAGCGTAATTTTTCTTTTTCTTTAAACAACCCACAGGGCATATCTACATGTGTCAGGCGGAGCACTTGTGTGTGTGTGTGTGTTCCTTTTATTTCTAAATACTTAATTACACAATGCTTTATAATAATGTGTATATGTAAAAGCTTACAACTTAATTAAAAATAATATTCAGAAAGTATGTTCGACTTGTGTATCTCACATATACAATCACTGATATATGCACATACATACATATGTAGAAATACCTGAATCACAAGGCACTCATTTCATTTTGGTTAAGAATTCCTTTTGTGCTGACCTAAGAATTTGTTTCACTTATTTTAAATATATTCATTTTGTAACTAATATTTTAATCGTCCTTCTGTGATTGAAAAAGTAATTACTTCATTTTATTTGACGACAATGAAATATTGTTGAAAGATCAATAAGTCTTAAATTCAATCGTCCAAAGGTCGCCAAGTTTGGCTTTTATACACTGGGGAAATGCGAGCACATGGGGATTGTCGGTAGAGTTTTGAGCAGTTCGACAAAGTTTTCTTCTTGAAATGAGTACTTGTAAAAGTGAAGAAATTTTTGCGTAAGCATATATCTATGTTTAGTATTGAGTGGTTTTTTGGTACCTGCTGCCCTTGAAAACGGACCTAAATATAGTTGGATATTGAGTAAATGCGATGTCAAAACAAATCTCATTGAGATTCATCTATGTATTCATAGGGAACACTTTTCTATCTGTGACTATACACGACTGTTAAATTAAGATAATTTTCGACGTTTTGATTGGATGATTTCCAATAGCTGTCGATGTACATGTTTCAGACTTTATAGACTCATTATGAAGTTTCATACTTATCAGGAATTTTCGTATATACCCCGAGATCAATATTGGACAAATCGTCATACGATAAATTGGCCCAGATCCAAGCTTGTATTGCCACTGACGGGCTTCTTTGCCAAATGAGTCGACAACGCAATTTTTTGAAAATCGTTTGTGGTGATAACCGCGACCAGTTTTGATCATTTGTTCAGTAAAAACTTCTTAATCGGTTACACCACAGACATACAATCCTACTCCAAGATATTTTACTACAAATCAGTGAAAACTTTAGATTTCTTCATTCTTAGTTTTGCTTATTTGTTCAAATAACAGACGATATGATAAGGAATATTATGATTCTACGATATATCAGTGGTCGGAAAGCGTATACCTGTAGAAGGATTAGTTTTCTCACTATCCTTGGATAATGCCTTCACATGACTACGAGTAGTGAGCAGATCAACACTTGCCGCCGGTAATGGGGTTACTACTTCCTGCACCCTAACTGTATTCTTTATTCTTGACTTTCTTTCTGGTTTGTTTATTGGTTTAGTCAGTTTGTGTCCACGGGGAGATTCCCTTAGGTGGTGGACAACAGCTCCCTCATTGGAAACATGTTTTTTGAATAAAGCAGAAGTCCCAGATTGAAGTGATCCACGGTTGTTCGCCATCACAGAGAAAGTGAAGAGACCATTGTTCGACCACTGTGGTAGTTCTTTTAGTCTAAGTATTGCGTCTACGGGTAGCAAAAGCAAAATAACATATAGTGCATCGTATATGGTGATGTGGAGCGTACTAGTTATACATATAATAGCCTTTCGTTGGACCTCATGTAGTATCATGCAGTATGTGGATTTCTGAAGAGACCGCATTATCGGTCTTACTACTGCAGTATATAACCAGTATAACGCTTTAAGCTCTACTATGTCTCTGCAGCTCTCTTGAACGCATCTAGTCCCACTGTGCCCTGTTTACATTATTTTGGATGTGGAGCGTGAAATACAGCTGATTGTGTAATATTCCTCGGAGCTATTTTGCACAGTCCGCAAAGGGAATTTTAGTGCCGCCCAAGTAGATTGGTTCCACGGAAATTATCATTTATCTCATAGTAAACAAAACCAGTTCGATTTTGTTTGGATTTACATCAACTTTATACTGAGTAGGATTTTTTTAAAGATGGGTCTAAGTTTACGGGAAAACATTTCAACTAACTGCTGTTGCCCATACCGATCTTCTCTAGGGAGAACAGAACTCCATTCAGCGAGTGTCTATCTCTCCAATACTTACGTTCCTCTTTATTTAATTTCCTGAAAGATGTTTGGTCCGATCTTAATATTGACTCATATCGATCGGGCTTTTGAATCAGATGCATGTAGATCTAAAAACTATGTATTGCGTTATTTAACTTGTTTCTAATAAGCATGTTCAAGCCTTTTTCTGCAAATCACGCCGTCCACGAAAGCACTTATTAAAACCATCCTAATCTGACTGAAACAGACTACATTGGATTTAAACGACTCCTCGCATGACCTGCTTCCCCAATCCCCTAACACCGTCAATGTTTATATACCCTTCTGCAGCATTGGATTGCGGGCATAAAAACTATATATCCTTCAATAAAATTTGTTTATTACTTTTCAAAACAAAAGTTCACTTGACAGTTTTATTAGTTTTCTTTCTTGCGAATAGCTCGTATCTTTTTATTTGTTCTCCTTCTTCGTGTTCTTCTTCATATTTGTATGTCACCTACATTGGCAAGAACAGTCGACATATAATCTTCTTTGAAGAGTTGCAAAGAAATAGAACAACAACAATGAAGAATATGGTACGAGTATCTTGTAGATACAAGTATCGGAGAAGATGTTCAGAGTTATGGGACACGTATTCACACAGACTTACATATGCGATTATATGTACATATGTATGTGTATATGTACATGTGCATATACCTACTTATGTACATCAGTAGCGTACGGTATGAACGATTTCCCCCCCTTGTTGAAATATTTTAAGAGAAAATGTACCCCAATGATTTTTTCGGAAGTTCGTATTTCTAAATCTTAAAAAAATGATGTCGCTTAAAAGGTTAAAGAATTTTTTAAACAAAAATCGTAGCTTTCTTTTCTTCCCATTTAAAGGACAACGTTTTAATAGCTTGTACTATACCGTGCAACGGATTATTATTGTGTAGTTTTATCCACACCGTTTGGACTACCCAGAATTTAGTATACCAATTGACTCAGGAACATTGGATTAAACAATACTTTTCGCTATATACTGTCCATACAACATTTGTAATACAACTGCAGTTGGAAATGGTTATGCCATCTCAATGGGTTAGTCGAAAATCATTCAAAATTTAAATACAGTTCCTTGAAAAATATACCTCGTCATTGGAGTCCAAGTTGGACTTTTGGAAAATTGGTCGTACAAAATGGTTTCTTGAAATGAGGCTAGTAAAATTTGTTCGTTCCGTAAGCATATTAGGCTCTGAATCAGTACTTAATCCGATGGAAAAATCTTTCATACTGTCATACTGTTGGAAGTCTGGCTGTTGACGATAGAGCTTCTTAAAGATAAAACAACCAGTAAGTAAATACTTTAGTGGCACTTCAAAGGTACCCATTAAACCCCTCCCACAACAAGTCACCCTCTACGTCAGTACTTTGAATGCGTATAAGGAAATACCTCAAGTATAACTTAGTTGTCAATTTAGCAAATACTTTCTACTTCCTTGTTGTTCTTTTCGTGTTTTTGTGTTTTTTGGTTATTACTCTTTCTCTATCGTGTTGCCATTTTCGTGTCTCTTTTATTATGGCTAGGACACACATACATGCATACTTGTACATCAAGTGTTCACTATTTCCATAGCGGAAATTCCACATTATGAAAGTTGAGCTGAGCTCTCTGCCACCTCGTCGTTGGGTTGGTATTGGAAATACCTTCAACGCACCCCCACATCAACTAGACATATATACAGACTGACACACATACTTAGTTATTGTGAAATATTACATTGTGTATAGAAACGTATGATACTTTTGCATGTCAGGAGTGGAATTTATAGTAAAACAATGAAAACTGAATACGATGTGTCACATGGAAAAGAACAAAAAATAAAACTCATTGCAGCAGTGTGAACCGACTATTGGATACCCTTTGCCAAAATTGATATGCATTGTGTGACATGATGTTAATTTCAATATCACGCCATCTTTACTAAGACTTCAAGTTCAGATCACAATTGAAGCTCCGATATTGGGAAACATTATATTTTTAAATTCAACAAATTACGACCCAATTTTTGGCCTATAAATTAAAATAACAAATTATCATCGACTATTGGATTTTCTGAATAGAGAATGTCTCACGAAAATTGGTTGAAGACTAAGAACGACCATTAAGCAACTATTAAGACAAAAAATATTTCCACTCTAATAAATGATTGACAGAAATTCCAAAGAACTGCATAACGAAATAAGAAAAGCTAAACCATAAGAACGAATGAACGAGTGGATGCAGTTTAATAAGGATGTAGGTCTTTGAACGGTGGACGATGGAGCGTTTTTTTTCAAGCCTGCACTTTTTTTTTTAATGTTTTTCATAGTATTTTTGTGTGCAATTTTTTTTAACTCGACCCACCATTTCTCCGGCCTATTTCTCCAAGAATTCTGCAAAGAAAACATCACGCTAACCATCATAGATAATGGTGTTGAATGTCCAATCTCTAACCCAGATCCTAACCCAGCAGCAAATGATCGGTTTAAGAACAACAAGCCCGCAGATGTTGACGTAATACCAGAAGAGTTCTATAAGATCGGAAGAGAAGAGATACATGCATCAGCTAGTCTGTACCAACTGGAAGCACAAAAACCAGCCTGATTATTGAAACCTCAGCGTACTATGTACAATTCATAAGAAAGGAGATCAAATAGTTTGCGCCATCTTCTGCGGAATAAGTCTCCTATCTATCGACGAACTGATCCTGCCGAATATATGTATCAACCGTCGACCAAATCTTCACACTTCGCCAGATCCTGGAAAAGACCCATGAAATGCAAAGCGATACATATCATCTTTTTATCGACTATGAAGCCTTCTTCGACACGCCGATAAGAGAACAATTTTTTGAAACTATGTCTGCGTATGAGATCCCCTAAATACATGTACGCCTCTGCAGAATAAGTCTGATCCTCATTAAAAATAGGAAGCGACCTTCCTAAACCATTCACTACTGCAAGATGTCTTCGACAAGGTGAAAGCTTTTGGTGCAACTTCTGCAACATTCTGACAAGCGTCTGGACGAAACAATTTCGACATAGTGAATTACGTCATTTGCAACGTTGAGGTAGTGGAAGAATTTATGTACCCCGACTCTGTCATCATAAGAGATAATAATGTCAGAGATAATAATGCTCCAGTCAGAAAATCGTTGGATGACAATTACGAACGAAAGCGCAGATAGAGAAGAACCATCGAGGGGTTTGGAAATAATTTATTTAGGAGCCCAAGAGCCAATTTAGGTAAGTAAGTAAGGTTAGTATATTTTTATAGTTTTTCAATTTGGAAAATGATACTTAACTTTGTACTCTAGATTTCCTCTCCTACAATTTCATTAGAAATGTTTCAAATGAATTAGTGTCGTGAACATGCCCACTCTCTTGGCACATTCTTTGGTGAGGAATAAAGAATTCCAAATGTGTTACATATTGACCGTCTTGTATTGTATACCGAAACGAAATTTTGCAATATCATTGACAAACACTTAGTTCCGTAGCTACACCATTTTTTTCCCCCTTCATACTTTCCAATTCGACATGTACAATAGGGTGGAGTGAAAACCTGCTTTTTTTTTAATTTGAAAAAGTTAACCTCGGAAAGAGATGTAGTCTGGGGCCCTAATGAGGGGAAAAATAAAGAAAAAAATTTTAAAAAATTTTTAGGGGTCGCGCCACTCCCTCGAAATTTGGAAATTATCGCTATTTTGGCGTTGATTTTAGAAAAATCCTAAAAATTAACGACTTAACTTATTCGAAATTTAAAAGTTTGAGCTTGTTCAGTGCCCAAACAAAAGTATTTGAGGCAAATATGAGGATAATCGACTAATATTTGTAGCTTTGGTGGCGATTTCATTGTTCAGTCAATTTTCTGAAGAAGGGACGATTTGACTTATTTTACTTTTTCCAATTTTTGAACAATGAGAATTTTTTTTTTAAATTTTTTCATGCCCTTATTTCATTGTTTACGCTATTGCAAACATTTGTTGACATAAAACTTTTTAGGATTTTTCTAAAATTAACGCCAAAATAGCGATAATTTCCAAATTTCGAGGGAGTGGCGCGACCCCTAAAATTTTTTTAAATTTTTTTTCTTTATTTTTCCCCTCATTAGGACCCCAGACTACATCTCTTTCCGAGGTTAACTTTTTTTTTTTGAATTTCACTCCACCCTAATGTACAAATACGCAAAAAAAAAAGAGAAATATGTTGACATATCTGTTGATGTTTCCTAGTTTTTTGTGCTTCTTTGCTCAACTGTTTGGTTTGAAGTGTTATTAGGAAACAATAACTATGGATCGATAAGAAAAAAAGAAAATATTTATTTGGGATATAATATTTAAATCCGGCATTTATCAACGATGCAACAAGGTCATGACGAAAATTTTTTTGGTATGGGTTTGGTGTCGTTGACATTGAATACCTTGAGAGCGATAAGACAATCACCGGTGACTATTTTTCACACCAAATGGTCAAATTCGACTGATTATTTGTGCCTGCAAAAAGTGCCAACATTATAAAAATTCACTACAAAAATGGTGAAAATCTTGCAGTCACAGTTCGCAAAACTAAAGCATTTTTGGGTCGTCGTGAAGCACCCTGCCGGACCGCAATACAGAAATTGGTGGTCTCAAGGCTTATAAAGTTCAGTTAGCACAAGAACTCAAGCCGGCCGACAATCAACCACGTCGTGTCTTTGCTGATTGTGTCCCTGGAAAGCATGAAAATGGTCCGGAATTCTATTGAAAAATCATCTTGACTGAAGGGGCCGACTTCCTCCTCGGTGGCTACGTCAACAAGCAAAATGATCTCACCTGGGGCTCGGAAAACCCAGGAGTTATTCTTGAGAAGTCTCTCTATCCTCAACGTGCGACTGTTTTGTGCGGTTTATGGTCCGGCGGGGTCATTTGACCTTACTTTTTTGAAAATGAGGTTAGATCAACAGTTATGGTGAATGGATTGCTCTATCAAGAGATGATTAATGACTTTTTATGCTCTGAGGTGGATGATATTGATCTGGGCAACGTTTACTTTCAACAAGACGGCGCTACGTGCCACACAAGAAACGAAACCATTGCTCTTTGACGGGAAAAGTTTCAGGACCGTGTTATCTCTCGAAGAGGTCATCACAATTGGAGACCGAGATCTTGTGATTTAACACCTTGCGACTTGTTCCTTTGGAGCCACTTGGAAGATAAGGTCTATTGCAAGAGCCCAGCGTCGATTCAAGATTTCAAAGAATTCGTGAGGCTATCGAGGACATAAGGCAGCCACTTTGCGATTAGGTTATGGAAAATATTCTGAAAAGTTTATGGTCCTGTAAGCGTGGTCGTGGTTGCCATTCGTCGTATGTTGTTTTTCATTATTAACGGCATAGCATCCTCTTTATTATGAAATAAACATCCGATCATTTATCTCAACAAATTTAATTGTTCTTAGAATAGCAAAACAAAACCTCTTGTTGGAGAACCCTGTATTAAGCAGGTAAGCAGAAAACTCCCCAAAGTTCCACAACAATTTAGTACAGACTTTTAAGTCCTTACTTATTTAAGTTGGCTCTACAACGTGTGGTTGGTTTAACCAGCTGCTGCCATGTTCGTGCTTTCTCCAGTCTAAGTACACAGGAGCCATAGATTTTGAGAAGGATTTTTCTCTCAAAAACCCCATGTTTCGGTGCCATGGAGTGACAGGCATAAATTGTGTCTTACCATCGTTCAGTCCCAGTTACATATCGCTCTATTTTTCCGACGATGTCAATGATATCCGCATATGCGAGGAGGATGTGTGCTTTGGTGTTTACTGTGACTGTTGTATTAGCTTCTACCTTTTTGGTTACTCATTTCTGTATATATTTCGCTTGGCTTTGCGATTTTCTCAAATAAATCTGCTCATCTGGTAATTTGCCATCTCAGTGCATATGTATAAATAGTCCATACCAATTCCTTGTTTCTTTAGTATTATCCATACAGATAGTATGTTCCAAGAATTCATTGGGTGCATTACAAAACATCCAGACAAACTGAATACCAGTAAAAAATACTCACTCTTATGAAGCGAAATAATTTTGTTTCTTCATCCGTTGTTTAAAACGGAAGGTCATCATAAGGGTAACCAATTGTTTTTCATTCGATACGGTTTCAATAAACAGTTAGTTAAAGATGCTTAGCCGATTAGGCTTCGGCATCCGATCCTGGATCTGGGTTTGACAGAGCGCCTCCAGGAGATTGAGCTGAGATGAAAATATCCTTTGCAAATCGGAAACGGTTATTCCGTTCAGAGCCTTGTTAGTTATTGGTGTGGTACACCACCTGCAGGTGAGGTTGACATTTCGGTTGGAGAGGCTGTGTAAGTCGATTCTCTAAACCATTCGAACACCTATATCTTTCTACAGAAGATCATGGCGACCACAATAGCTTCATAATTTCGTGAAATTATTGCTGATGTGATTTTTATTGTTCGCCATTAATGGATTTTTTTACAGATCCACAATTTTCGTAAACATTTTTAATTGTTTTATATGATTTTCGAGTTAAATAGAACACATTTCAGTAAATAGAATAGGAATTCAGCAGAGTATTTTTAGTGTCACTTTGAAGGAAAAGTAATTTGTATCCTCGCTACTCAATGACGTTACAAATACATATCTTCGCTACATAGTAGCACACCTTAAAACTACTTCAGTTTTTACATTTATTTTACTTACAAGAATCAACAGCTGAATACACAAAAAGTGACTGAGTTATCATTCTCTAAGTGATGACTTGTTTTTTTTTTTTTGGGAAAATTGTCTAAATTTAGTTCCATATTGTCTTAAATCTACCATATTCTAAGAGGGGGAGATACATAAACAGCTTTTATAGTACACAAAGCAGCTTAAGTACCACAAAACAATAAAAAGCAACAAAGGAATCGGATGTTACAGCCAAGAACAATTGTTTAAAAGAAACATATGTTGAGCCAACAATTGCATGAGTCTTCCTGATGCCAGCGTACTTTCTCTGGCAACAATGCCAAAAATTATATTTAAAGCATTTTATTGGCAGAAAAACGATAAAGGATTAATTTTGTTAGAGCAATTAAACAAACAAATACAACTCATGCATAGTTTATATATTAAGAGATCTTTTAAATATCCATGAATTAGAACTCCTGGCTTTTTGGTGATTACTGCTATAAACTCCATTAACCGTTTTTTTTTTCAATATTTAAATATTCCATGAATTTGTTTCCCTGGTTCTTTGGGTGATTACTCAGAGGTGACCTTGAATTTACCCCAAACACTTGAATATTTGCAACTGCCGCAGTCCCAGATAGTTTTCAATTTCATGAAATTCATTTTGTGTGCCACTAGGCGAGTTTGCACCTAAAGTGCTGATGCAAATAGTTGGCACGGAAAATGCCATCTCTATGCAGTTTTGCTCGTATCATGAATTGTACCGGTTGTTTTCTTTTTGGAGAAATGTCATCAAAAATAAAAAAATAAAAAAATACATATAAAATGTGAAACAACAACAGTAACCCACAAATAATACTTGTGAAATAGAACAATTTAGTTTTCAGTTTCATGGCATAGTCAAAAATACTTACCGGCGGCTGGTGCATGCTGGACTCGGAAGAGGGCTCTGAGTACACACATCACACATAACAATGCAATGATGTCGATGCTGCTGCTACTGGTGGCGATGATGATGATGATGATGTTGGTAACAAGTGGGGCACGACTGTGGCAGTGATAGTTTTAAATATTGTTGCCCTTGCAGTTGTATTGGTTGTTGCTTTTGCTCATTGTTATCATCGCCAACATCATATCAGACGTAACCATTCGACATTACAGTCATCACAGCAGTCACGGTTATAGTCGTGTGTAGTTGCAAGGGGGAAATCGTGATGTTTATGACAGTGTCAGACATTATAGGAGTGTCCCATGTAGACTGAAGTAAGGGGGCCAAAAGTTACGGTCCCCAATATGAAATGTTTTGATCAATTTAACTATTTATATCGCTTTGATATCTTCTGAAGATGTGATAAAATTTCCCAGACATATGGGAACACAAGAGGTCATAAGATGCAGTTATGGTTGCCATTAGTACCTATTTCAACTGCATAATTCTAACTTCTCTGAAGATGTTCCGCAGGTATTGCTTTTAAAGTACCCTGTAACACGAACACATACCTGGAGTTTTGAGCGATGTTCTTTTGAGTTATCCAGTGAATGACCGTTTCTAAAAATTTCACATTCATTAACTTTTGGACCTTTACTTTTGTCATTTAATAAATGGCAATTAGCTGATTTAACTGCGGAACAACCGAATGGTTTTGCTCATTTCTAAACAGAGAAAAGTACCCATTTTGGCATTGGCAAATTCACGCCTATATGTGAGAAACCTGTACATTCCTGAAGTGTTTGTGGCTAGTTTACAGATTCTTGCATCAAGGCATTAACCCTTCGGAGGCGGATTTAAACTGTTACATGTAGTTTTAAGAAAATATCACATTAAGTAGAGTACAATTTCTATCAGACAGACGAACAGCACGAGTTCTTTAACTGAACGTTTTAAAACTAAAACGTATTTGAGTTCTATAAATTTTCAGTTGGCCCTCTCAGAGTGCTTCATCTGGCACATCGCTGCCATAAAACATGTTTAGTTTGCGGCTTATAACTATTTATATGGGTGTGTTCATAGAGAATGCTGAGATGTTTAAACTACAATTGCAATATCAGCACAAATAATGTTAAGGACAACAACTATGTATGGCACACTAAATGTAATAACTGCATTCGCTTTTCCCTTTTCAACGACAACGACAATTCAAGGATAATGGCCCACACAATGTAATAATAGAAACTTTTGGATATACGTTTAAAGATATTGCAAATTCTTTTTAAAGATATTCCCATTCAGATTGTTTGAAAACAGGAAGTCAACGTCGTCTATGGCACACAGTTATTAATAATTTACTCCAGATGCTGGCATCGTTTAATCTTGTTTCTACATACAACAACAAAAAACGAAAACACACACACAATATTCCCTTCAAACATTCTGTATTTAATCTGGGACGAAGCCAAGGAAACGCCAAACAGGTAAGTCAAGAAAATCAAGGAAGAAATAAGAGGAAATCTCTTGTAATATTTCTTACTTAAAAGCTTTGTCACTGTAGCCAGACCCTCTCATACAGAGACATGGTCTCATAAACACAACAAAACACTCTCACACATACACATAGACATAGTCATACACTCATCCAAGATATAAACAAAATACTAAATTGCATATCCTTGACACAAATCAGTGGTAACGACAATTTTTTGGTATGTGTGTGCAGACTGTAGAATACAGCACCCGAAAATTGAATTAGTATGTATGGGATTTTTAGGAACTGAGAAACTTTAGGATTCAAGAAAATAAACACATCCCAATTACTATACAGACAGAAAATGAGATGCGCTGGAATTGTGTGTCGAAAAACATAGAATATGTGTTGAGAAAAAAAACAGACAAAGCGACAAAATAAAATACATATTTAAACGGGGTCCCGCATCATCTGGACCACGTTTACTTTTAACAAGACGGCGCTACGTGTCACACAAGCAACGACACCATTGCTCTTTTACGGGAAAAGTTTATGAAATAAACATCCGATCAATTATCTCAAAAAATTACATTTTTCTTTGAATTCTAAAATAACACCTCTTGTTGGAGAACTCTGTACAATAGGGTGGAGTGAAAACATGCTTTTTTTTTAATTTGAAAAAGTTAACCTCGGAAAGAGATGTAGTCTGGGGTCCTAATGAGGGGAAAAATAAAGAAAAAAATTTTAAAAAATTTTTAGGGGTCGCGCCACTCTCTCGAAATTTGGAAATTATCGCTATTTTGGCGTTGATTTTAGAAAAATCCTAAAAATTAACGACTTAACTTATTCGAAATTTAAAAGTTTGAGCTTGTTCAGTGCCCAAACAAAAGTACTTGAGGCAAATATGAGGATAATCGACTAATATTTGTAGCTTTGGTGGCGATTTCATTGTTCAGTAAATTTTCTGAAGAAGGGACAATTTGACTTATTTTACTTTTTGAAATTTTTGAACAATGAGAAAATTTTTTTTAAATTTGTTCATGCCCTTATTTCGTTGTTTACGCTATTGCAAACATTTATTGACATAAAACTTTTTAGGATTTTTCTAAAATCAACGCCAAAATAGCGATAATTTCCAAATTTCGAGGGAGTGGCGCGACCCCTAAAATTTTTTTAAAATTTCTTTCCTTATTTTTCCCCTCATTAGGACCCCAGACTACATCTCTTTCCGAGGTTAACTTTTTTTTTTTGAATTTCACTCCACCCTACTGTACAATGGTCGTTACGTTTTTTTAAATTAAATTTGTTGAGACATAAAATGTCATAACTCGTAAACGAATCGTCCGATTTAGTTGAAGAGCATATTTTATAATTAAGATCAAGATTGTCTTTAGCCCGAATATAAAGAAATCTAAGCAAAAAAAAATATTTTTTTATTTTTATACCCTCACCCTACGGGTAGGAGGGTATATATCATTTGATACGACCCAAAAGTGTAACACCTAGAAATATTCACATTAGACACCAGGTGTCTTTGAACCAAATTCGATTCATGACTTTCTGAATCGTTTGAGCCATGTCCGTCTGTCCGTCCGTCCGTCCGTCTGTCCGTCTGTCTGTCCTGCTGGTACGCACGATAACTTTCGAAAGCGTTAAGCAATCACTCTGAAATTTGGCATGTCCTAATATTTTCCCAAAACTGCTTATGGGATTGCATATGGGCTATGTGGCCACACCCCTTCGGGTACCTCCCACACAAATCTACTATTTCGCCCACTTTAGTAATCTTGTAATAATATCAATACGCCCACTCCGATCTTGGCCAAATTCCGTATATGGTAAAAGTACAACTGGAAAAAGTTTCGGACAAAAAGTTGGAAGTCTGGCAACTCCCCTTCTGGTACCTCCCATACAAATGTACCATATCGCCTACATTAGAAATCGTGTATTAATATCAATATGCCAAACGCGATCTTGCCCACATCTTGTTTTTAGTAAAGCTATAGCAAGACAAAGTTTTGGACAAAAATTTGGAAGTCTGGCAACTCCGCTTATGGTACCTCCCATACAATTGTACGATCCCGCCCCTTATAAACCGTCTAATACTATCAGTATGACCAACTCTATATTGCCCAAATTTTATATTCAGTAAAGCTATAGCTAGACCAATTTTTTGGAGAAAAACTTGGAAGTCTGGCAACTCCGCTTCTTGTACCTTCCATACAAATGTACCATCCCGCCTACTATAAATCGTGTAGTATTATAAATAAATATGACCAACTCTATCTTGCCCAAATTTGTATTTAGTAAAGCTATAGCTAGATAAAGTTTTGGACAAAAACTTGGAAGTCTGGCAACTCCGCTTCTGGTACCTTCCATACAAATGTACCATTCCACCCACTTTAGAAATCGGTAATTATATAAATTCGCTCAACGAATCTTTTTAAAATTCTATATTAGTAAAGCTTTAAATATATACAATTTTCGAGAAAAAACTCTTCTTTATATTCCTCCCGTTTTGTAAAAACGTGTAATACAATATTTTTCTATAACATTCGGTATTTTGAGGTTGCTATTATGGAATATGAGACTTATATGTTTTTTCTGAGGGTGAGGGTATATATCAGTCGGTTTACCCGACTGCAAATTTTTCACTGGTTTTTTTTATATTTTTTGTAAACTCATGAAAAAGCTACTACCACAAACTGTTTAAAATTGTAACAGCTTATCATGAACCCACATAACTTGCAATTAAAATTAATACTATATCATTGAAATCGATGGACGATTTTCGATTCTATAAAAATTTAGTGAAGACTGGATAAAATCGAATATAACTCTTAGATATTGGCAAGGGCTTCAAAGCCAGGCGGAGAGCGGTGGTGATGTTAGGGGATAGTAGGGTATTTCGTTTTTCAGACGAACTGATCGTATGTGAAATAATCTTCCAGCTAATGTTTTCCCTGCCATCTATGATATTATCAAATTCAAGGCAAGAACCCACAAACACTACTCCCTCGTTATAGGGGGCATCCCCGGAGTGTTCGTAAAAAAAAACCACGGTTAATCTGCCAAGATTCCATCCGAGAAATCTCGTTTCGATTATCACTGTTCACTGGCAAAATATAAAATTTTATTCATCTTGAAATCAGTCCCAACTCATTTGACGAAGGCTGTGTGTGTTTCCCACTACTACAACAGTCAACAAACGTGTTGTATTTTTTTTATTTTGGTTTAAAAAACAACTCCGCTTGTATTTGACTTTAACGAAAAAAATACGTAGAAACATATGGAATAAATACATATGTATCTATGTAGGTAACGGTGGATGTCTAAATGCTGCATGTGTGTACAGGTTTATACCTCAAGCAGATAAAGTAAATTCGTACATGAAATCTTTATATACATGAGGAATAACAATATCAGGATATTCTCCTAGTTATGTATACAATCTAGTTGACTTATGCACTACATTTATGATAGTCTATACAGTTTATCCATTCCTTTGTCAAGGCCAAACGATATCTTCTATAAGTTAATTTACACGGGATTCTCTCAGATAACATAGCAGCGGTTGCATACAGAATATTGCCATGTGTTGGCAATTAACCGTAACTTAATTGAGTAAAAGTTGTTAGAGTGTCGTAGGCAATTTTATTTGAATTATCCAATTTAAAACAAATGACTGTGATATGGTTATCATACAGAATTAGCCGTCTCACCTACTAAATGCCCGCGAAACTTTCGGACCGGACAATAATGTCATATTGAGGGAAATACATAAATATGGAATACATTAAACTGTAATAGTGCATTTTGTGGCTTTAAGTCTGTAATGGGTTAAACATGTAGGCCAATGAACTTTCGACCAGACTATCACCAATTTTCTCCCTTACTAAACAGGCCAATGATTTATTTGGTTTTCCCTCGCAGTTGCCTGACTTTACACATTTTTTTGGTAAATATATCAAGGAATATAGGGGTGGGTAGAAAAAACTCCATTGCACTCGGATTATAGATTTTTCAATTCAATTCAGAATATATGCTGAAAAAATTAATTGGCTATAATATAAGTTTCAGCTCAATCTGATAATATTAACCAGAGCCGCATTGAGCGGTTGTTTTTTTTAAAAAAAAATCCTTATTTTTCATCCATAAAATCCAAACCATTTTTTCTAGAAATATAACTCCAGTCATATTTGATAGGAAATATTATTGTTATTAATTTTGTTTTTATTACTTTTTTGCTAAAACAAATATATTTAGTGACATTTACCAGTTCAGGCCATAGTGACTATCCCCAAATAGGAATTTCCATGCAAACGTTAAAGAACATTGTAATAATCAATTATATCTGTTTCAAATATATTTTTTTAATTATTTTGTTGGAAAGTGTTAAATAAATTTTACTAAATATAATTTTAAATTTTAAAATATAAAAAAAATTTTAAATTAAATAAATTTTATTAAAAATAATTTTGAATCAGAACATTTTAATTATAACAAATAACATTTATAGTGGTAATGGATTACATATGGTAGCTTTCAAGAGTCCGGAGAACTATGCCTACACTCAGATACAAATTGTAGTAAAAACCGTCGTTGTTCCTAATGTTTTGTCAAGGACGAGTTCATGTCTTGGATTTATGTTATTACCTTCTTAGCTTTCTTGTTACTTACTACTTGGGCCCAATAAATGAGTCGAAGTTTATCTTTGTTTAAAGATAAACTACAAATTCGGGTTTTCAGTCAAAGTTTAACTGCATTTTATTATTTGGCGTAAAACTACAGTGTGATAGCCATATGATTGAGACAGCAATCGTCGAAAGATTTAGAATTATTTGGGTTCTCCAAGAATAAGAATTATTTGGATTCTCCAACTTCCAGTTTTATTTAAAACTGAGTTTTACATAATCGTGCTTAACTATGATCTCATTTATTGGGTTTAAACAACCCAAATTTCTTTTTAGATTTTTAATACTGTTGATTTTTTCACACCATACATTAGGAACAATATTTAAAATATATATATCGATTTCAAGCAGTTGGAGAATAAACAATATAATAAATTTATTTTTCCAGCAAATGAGCACATCTTGGAAGTTAAGTTTTGCTTTTAGATCCCTGTTATCAGAATTAACTGCATCGTTTTCTTCCTCGGCCCATACGTTTCTCACCATGCTTGTTTTTACATTTTTCCCAGAGAATTATAGAAAAATAAAAACGCAACTTGCTCCGGATTTAGATAGTATGAATGCCTTCTATGCAACTCATTTATATTGTAGCCAATTACGAGCCAATCGATATGTTTAGATCCTCAGCAACTTCTCTAATGATAATTCGTCGATTGGCCAATATTATTTTATTTACTTTATCAATGTTTTCGTCTGTTGTTGACGTGCTTGGGCGTCCGGCATGCTATTCGTCCTTTGCGTCAGCACACTTTATTTTGTTTTTCACACAAAATTTGATGCAGATCCTTTGATCCATTTTCAGAAATAGAAAAAAATCGAAGACAAGTTAAAATACATCCAAGCACAACAGCTGTCAAAACTTAACTAAACATTCAAAATGACCGACCTTGATTGATTGCAATTTGCTGTTTGCTTTACGATTTACTCGACCCAACCTAATCAATGTGGCGTTGTCTACATGTATCCGAAGTGAAAGTTGATTTTAAGCATGACTAACATTTGAGAGCAGCGCTCGGGAGGCTGCTGACATTTTGTTTTCACGTATTAAATAATACGCGGTCTTCGTATGAACCAACGTTGTTGTAGAAACCTACATACATAAACCTACTGCAGGACACACGTTACAGACACACGTGGAATGGAACACCTGTAAACAATGTCAGATGGATGGCATAAGTACTGTTTACTTAAGTTTTTCAGATTTCTCTTTACAGTTTTTTTTTTGCAGGGGAATATGTGCTGTAACATAATTTCTTTCAGGTGTATGTAAATACATTTGTGTACATATTAATCATACGTATATACGTATATGGGGCACAGAAGTATATGACGACTTGTGGATCCAGCGGGAGCAAAATGAGTTTAACTTAATTTTAGTTATGTCAAGGATAAGTAATGCCGATGCAAACTGAAACAAGTTCATAGTTAGGTTGATTCTGTATATCCCATATCACTCTCTGGGGCATTATACTGGTGCTACACGGTTGATATACCTGAAAAATCTGCTTGGCTGGCAGCTTCATATTTATATTGGCAAGACCGACTTGAATCATATGCTGATGTTTGTCCTCCTATCTCCAAGTGTCTATGTTTAGTGGCATTAATCATTTACTAGTTGTAGAATTTCCCGTAGTGCTGTAAAGAATTGACCTTCACTGTATGCCAAATATCCGTCGATCAACCAAGCGTTGAAGGATAAAATAGAAAATAGAAATCAAAAATATTTAAAAAGAGTCATCGATAGACAAGAGTCGTCTAGTCTAGTGGTGTCGACTCGCATGAACGAGATGTCCAAATACTTAGATTAGTTGAATTTAATAAGTTCGTTGTCTGTTTTTCCCAAACACGTTATTGCTTATACACAAATACGTACAAATTATAGCAAATTAGTAATATTTACATCCAAAAAAGCTTTGTATAGAAGGAAATAAGCTTTTCTTGCTACAAAGGCCGTGTGTAAAAATTTAAAAGAGACGTATTTCTCAGTGTGTAGAATCGCATGAGGCACCGATCTGTTCACACTAGGGATGAAAAGAAGTTCGCTTTCGCATCTTTTAGGAATATTCGCGTTCGCTTTCGAAAAAAATACATTTCAATATTCGGTTTCACTAAACATCTCTAGTTTACACCACATGTTCTTCCACAATTCTTCCAAAAACAAAAGTCATCGGCATCGTCTTTGAAGAATTTTGAAAAAACACAAAAAGAGCATCCTCGCTGAAGAAAATATTTCGATTTTATCCTTTTTTTAATGTGCAAGCATTTTGACAATAAAACTTAATGGTTCGCACTCATTGATCGTTAGTTAACCTATTTATGATGAAATGAACGTTTTGACTTTGTCAAATTTCTCGAAAATGTCAAATTGCTGAAAAATCGCGCTTACATGATTAAATAATATTTCCAGAAAGAAGAGATTTCTGCCGTTAACATCGATTTGTTTAGAATGAGCTTTAGACTCATCGAAAACTGTAGCACAATGGACCATCTTTTAATTGGTTTTTCATTACTATCGAAAATATGATTCTTGTGACAATGATTAAATTTAATTATTTTTCAGTATTGATAACACCTCGGGTGAAATCTGGAATTGATTTTCCGTAGAAATTTAAGTAGCAGTAACAGTATGGTCCTGGTGAATAATAGGCAATTGGAATGCCAATTACAAGAAATTTATTATGAAAAACACATGAATGACGGTTGGCAGGAATTTCAGATGAGCTCCACTAACATTGCGCTTACAGCATGTGTACTTGCAAAAGAAGATGAAGCGGTTCTGGGTGTTAAAAGAAGAATCCCTGGGATATATATCCCTAACGAACGGGCCGTGGGCTCCATCGCATCATGATCGAAGTAAAGCACATCAAAACTCATACAACGATTGCGATGATCAGACAGGCGTTAAAGAACAACTACCGAGCAAAGCGCAGGTAGACTGAATATCCGGTGGAATGAACAAGTGGAACAAAATATGAAAATTATAACGAACTGGAGAAAGCACGCATAGGATTGAAGTGCTTGGCCCTATGCATCAGTCCAAGACCAACACCAGAAACATCATCCAAAAGAATATTTTTTAATCCTTAGACAAATTCTTGTTCAAAATTATTGTTATTAATTGATTTAATGGACTTTTGCCAAATTTGATGCCATCGCCGGGGTGCAGTCTTACATCCTCTCTCTCTCTCTCTTCCCATAATTTACCTAATGAATTTCTTAGCCATGTCCTTACATTAAAATGCTAACTTGTCGTTTGCTCTTAACAAAACAACCTTGGCCACATCTTTTACATTCTTGCTTTTGCAATTCCCACAAGTTGCCCGTTCATCAAAAAACACACGCTACAGTCACATTCTCATTTCATGCGCAACAAAAATGTCATTCCACTGGAGATTTTGGTAGCTTGACCCAGAAAATGTACACTAATTTATTAGAATCCCTGCAAGACATGTCATGCATGACCTTTGTGAGAATAGCATAAAAATGTCATCTGTGTTTTAGGTCATAATAAATATTTTATTTAAATTCCTTACAGACAGTTACGCATTTCGGAATAATGGCGCATTTTTATGATTTGTGTGATATGCAACTGGTTAAAGATGTATATCCTTTTAATAATTAACACATTAACAAAATGTATTTCTTATCAAATTTTGTTACTGATTTTCCCTGGAACTTTTTAACGTCTCCTGTTCTTTGAAAAGGTCGGACGCACCAAGAGGGTTATCTGTAGAAAACTTGCACATGTCCATGTTTATTCGCCTGAACAGAAATGTCAAATGTCTTACATATTTCACAGCATATGTCATAGATCAACATTTACAAAAGATCTATTGGTTAAATTTGAACATTAACAAAATTGTCTGACATGACATGGTTTCAACAACACAGAGCCTCATGTCAGACAGCCAACGCAATCATATCACTGTTTTTAAAAATCGAATAATCAGCTGCAATTGTGATGTCAATTGGCAACCTCGGAGCTGTGATTTGATCCCTCCGAATTATTTTCTGTGGGAAACCGTTAGGGACAAATGTCACGCTAATCATCTAGAGACAATTGAAGCGTTGAAACATGAAATCAAACTTGCCACTGAAAAGATTCAACCCCGAAAAAAATTAAAATGTACTGAAAAATTGGGTTGATCAGATGAGCCACTGTCGTTTTTTTTTATGGCCAATTCAAATTTAAAATTTTAAATAGCCCACCTTGTGTCGCTCCAGTTTTTTGAGATCTCCCCTCTGGGGCAACTTCATTATGAATCCCTTATGAATTAGTTCGAATCAAATAGAGTTGAATGGCCAGAAGACTTCGATAACGAATGTGAATATTGCTGCGTTGAGGGTTTTTTTACACTGAGTGATTCTCCCTATGCATGCAATGCACGGGTTAGGAAGAAAGGATATTAGAGGGTGTAAAGGGAGGGTAATGTCCAGGTTTCGTTCGGGGCAGGCTGTATTTAAGTGGGTTCTGATTTGATTTCAAATGTATCTCTCGGACGTTGTAGATTGAGGAATGATATTCCGCGCAAGAACGCGAAGGCGAAGGGACATAATTCTATCCCAATGAGGTTTCCAGGCAATTAAGTAGTGAATCTACGCCATTCACTTGGCTTGCCCCATTATAAAAAGGTATTGTCGTCGGAGTTGTTATGGTGCCATTACCTTGTCTCGCACAAACTAGTCAAGATGGTAGTCAACATGTTTAATTATTTTTCTACTTGTTAATTCCCACACTTTTATATTTTACTAACATTTAAAAAACAAAAATGCATTAAACAGTTGTCTGTAATTCCCAAGATACCATTAAGATTTCTGCCGCGTTGCTGATGGTCATTTGATTCAAAAACCTACGTTCCCTCCTTAAACGCTGAATTACATACACTATCGCTATTTCAATTAAGCTTAACTACGTAACTCGGTAGAATCAGAAAACAAACAAACATGTTGTACTAAACATCCTCCGTCGTTAAAAGAGTTTATTTCCTGAACTGCTTCCATATATGGGTTATTATTGGTGGTTATAAAATGGTTCTGACATTCCATGTTCTGAATCCTGTCCTTGTTGTAAAGTATGCCAGCTGTTGGGGATTATTTTGGATTGCATTTGATGTGGTTTCTATAATCAGTGAGGTTTCAGGTGAACCTATTGATTGTGTTATCGGGATTGCCAATTGAAGCCTCCAGACATGCTTATTTTTTCTAACAATGAGTTTTCACTCGATTGGCTATTCAGAGGCGCCAATTACTCCACACGTCGTTTTAAGGATCATTGGCAACTCGGGTATTTTCAGTATCTACCTCCGAGAAAATAGTTTTCGTATGTGGCAGTTGGTTGCTAAAAATCATTAAGTTCTTCTTCTACCGTGGATTAATCCATATTTTTATATTTTTGCCCATCTGTTGGGGTTTTATTACGGTACTCATTGCTGTTTGTAGATATAAGTACTTAGAAGTTTCTGTCTTGTTGGAGACTGCTTCGCCTTATTTCTTCTATTATTATTTTCTTATTGTATTTCTATTATTTTTTTCGCTCAGTTCTTTTTCTAGCGCTCGACAGTAATTAATTGGATCTCATTGCCAGTGTCAGACTACTTTTATTTTCACTTTCTGGTTGATTCTTTGTACTTTTTGAAAAGTGCTACACCCTTTCAAGATTATCCGCAATAGATATGTGATGTTTCTGGCATCTGTGACGATGGAGTTCCTAGCTATCAGCTTGAAAAAATTCTTATTCATTTTTAAACTAGCAGGTATTCGGCTTTTGGTCTGCTCCAGTTTGTTTCATTGTTGGTGCCTTCATATCACATTTTTCTGTTGTTTTGAAAATTGTTATCTTCGTAAATAAAATACAAAATCTGTAAAGCTGATTTTTATCGAAGAGGACAAGCTGATAGACTGTGGCTCGGGCAGGGCAGGGCAGGGTTAGCAAATACAATGTTTTTGTCTACTTTATACTTGTAGAAATCACAGTGCTCTGGCTATTATGGCATGCATGGAACATGAAGAATTAGGAAACTATTTCACTTTTATTACAACACCATGTTCACATTAAGTACATCTATTTCCGGATCCATGCATATGTGGATTTCTGTTTTCTACAGATTAATCATGAAATTCAAACATATTTTATATACATTCACACATACTACATCCTATCTGTACGTATTTGTTTTGCGTGTGTGTGAGTGTGTATGGGCAAATATATGAGAGAGGAATTCCTGTTTACTTAAAGTAATGAATTTGAATTTCATTTACTGTTGTATTTCCATTTTCAATTTCTCAAAGTAACAGATCCTAATCTCTCTGGAGAAATTCTTCTAGTCTTTTTGCATACACTGCACACATTAGGGTGTCATGTGTTTAATACAATTCAAACTTGTTGAGCTTCGAAACTCTTGTATGGTCAATGAGGCCATCGATCGAATGAGTCTGTAGATAGAACATTCTTGAACGATGCGGTCTCATAGTTAGTGGAGGGGGAGACTTCGGTTCGGCCACTATCAGTTTGCTTCAGTCTGCTATAGACTCGTGCTTAGGAAGATTTGACGACATCTTCTCAGATTATTTTAAAATGTATTTTTCTTAATTAATGTTGCATTCAAAAATGTACCCCATGCATAAAAATCGGTTGTTAAGTAGGTTGTTAATTTTAAGTAGTTAATATTTATTATTAGCGATATAAAACCATTACCTACCTTGATTCTCAGTTAGCATTATGACATTTTGTAGAGTATTACAGTCGGCAGAACAAGGAACACCCCAGTATTTCTACATGAGTTAACATACCGTCAGACAAACATTTAGACTGGCACACTCTATGTATTTTAAGTAGAATGTTTTCATTTGAATGTTACAAGTGCTGCTGCTTTTTAACACAAATTTCCTATAATGTTGTTTTGGAGGAGGAGTGTAGATGTCTGGGGATGTGTATAAACGAATGCGTCCATGTATCTAAATGATATTTGAGTGATGGTATTTCTAAGAATTTGAAATTTCTATTTAAGGCTGTCATGCATATGACAGGTAAATATTTACCAGAAACGAAAATGCTTTGTTGTTAGATGTATTTTGCAAAGATATTTTTTTTTTAAATTAGATTCCAACATGATTAGTTACGAAATTTGATTATATATTTGTAAGGTGATTATATAAAAAAACCGGATATTTCCGACCCAAATCCAACTGTATTCGAAGCTCACGTTTATATCAATGCTAACTTAATTTTTTCTATTAATGACCAAACCACTGGCACATTGTCCATGACATCCGCATATGCAAGGAGGATGTGGCCTTTGGTGTTCACAGTAACCGCTTTTTTTTCAATATTTTCTCCATCACAATAGAGAATAGAAGAAGTTGCACGATAACATGTCATCTTGTCGAAGATTCCTTGTAGTGGTGAATGGTTCGGAGAGGTCGCTTCCTATTTTCACTGAGGATCACCTGACACTGAGAGTCGTTCTGCCAAAAATTTCAAGTTTTGATGGGATTCGTCGGCAGCTAACAAACTGAAGATATGTTTTTTTCACATTCTTATCACGTTGGTAGAATTTTCTGATATTGTTTTCAAAAACCTCAACCTCGTTGAATTTTCGTCTTTCCATTGCTATTTTTTTTTTTTTTTTTTTTTAAAAAAACACTATTTTCCTCCATTTACGGTGGAAAATGTTTTTAAATGTTCGTGCCACGATTCGAACCTGGTTTGTTGTGTGATAGTCACACCGCGGAAGTCTATAAACTCATCTCAGCTTCAAATACTGTACCCAGCTGTGTTCCATTACACATTACGATGTAAGAATATCAGAACACAATTAGGTCATTGAAGAAATGCTGTATATATTCCAGGGCTGTGAAGTCGGGGTCTGACAAACTTGACCGCAGTCGGTGTCGAAAAATTTGTTTTTTGTTTACTTATATTTCCCATAAAAGCTAATCTGTTAATACGTATTTCTTAAAATTTGAAATATTTCTGATTGTATGAACTTTTTTATCTGTAAGATACAAATGCACCTCAGTGTGACACAGTGAATAGGAATAGTGGACGGAAATACAAGTTGTCGACATTTTGTTATTGAACAACTAAAGTCGTAGTCAATTCCATACAACCGACCGCAATCTTGTTTGCAGTCAATCCAGAACTAACCAGTTTTCCAATTGAGAACAAGTTTTACAACACTTATTTCAAATGTTTTTTCGACTTTCATATATTTGTTAGTACAATTTTGTGGTAAGTTACGGAAGTACCTTACTTTTTGCAAAATTGAAAAATTTCGCAAATTTCACGCCACCAACAAACCTTTTGCATGTGTGTCAGTAATTCCTGTTAAACACTTGCTTACATTGGGATGCGATTGAAGACAGAAAGAGGATGTGTAATTCGGAAAAGGGGTTTCTCATGTTAAGATGATGATGTTACAAATACTTCAGAAAATATACATGCAGATGATGGTGCAGGAAGGAACACTTAAAATTTCATTCGCACAAGGCAGGTATGCATGCGTGTGCGTGTACGACTGCATAGCAGAGCGAACCCCATCCTGGAACTTTATAGACAGTGCACAAACTAATGATAAGTTCACAACGACTTGTGACCATAAACAGTATCACCAAATGCGGATAAAGTTTTATAGTTTTTCACCTTTGGATGGTTTTCCTGTATAGCAAGGCCTACTACATCGCGATATTTTTGCGATATCATTTGGCTGACGAAATCTTTTCCATTATATGTTACTATTCACGATTTAAGTTCATTGGCAAAACGCACTTATCATTGTGTCGAGCACTGTATTCACCACACACCCTCGAGATATCGTCATGTGTAAACATTATATACTTACACATACATATACATACATACATACATATATAGCTCCTAACATATTTATTGTTGTACTTATAAGTGTAATAATGTTAAAAGCATTTCCATTTATCGGAATCTTTAATTCATTTACATGACTTCAGTTTTGAGTACCCCTACAAGTATCTTAAAATGTTCGACGTTGGAAATTTTGCAGCATTTGTTGCATCCTAATGCTGAGTTTGTAGATGCATATCTTATTGACTGTATTCAAGATTAACAGTTCATAATTTATTGTGCTACAAATTACACAGAATAGCTGTTACTGTACCGTCTTAATTAAAAATATCTTAAATATTGGAAGAAAGCCAGTGGTATGTTTTGTGATGTCTATCATGATATTAATCTGAGCAGTTTGCGAAAACAATGCCGAGATTATTTTAATTTTTCAGTATGAAAAATATTTGAATTATATCATAAGGAAAACCTCAACTTGTGCATAGCTTGTTACGGTTTTATGTTTAGCCCGATAAAAATTAAAGTTGTAAAAACTAATACCAAAAATTAAATTTTAATCAATTTTTGTTTCCATCGAAAGATCAATGATTACGTGGGTAGGGCCACCCACCGTGGCTGTTCGACATAAACGCATTCTGGACGTCCAATTCTAAAGCAATAGGATCCGATTGTGAATCCAGCGAGTAGACCGGGTTGTAGTTGTATTTGTTGTGGAAATTTTGTTTATTAACATTTCCGTTTTGCCAAAAATAATCCTCATCAGAGGATGATTATGCCTGCCACATATTAGTCGGATATCAAAGTCATATTTTCCAAAATTCTTTAAGAGTTATGCCATTCGTTTTGTTCCACGATGGTATGACCTTCTGAGCGGTTAAGGGAAAGAAACTTGAAGTCTAAGTAAATGAATTTCAAATAGGGAGCTACTATCATTATCAGTAAACCTAAGTTCGCATCTTCGAAAGGCAATGAAACACTTTTTGCATCGGTCGTTAACGAGTAAGAGAGTAATTTCTCAGTCATGTAAAATTTATCCAGAAAAAGCATTAACCGTTCCGCTTTAAAATTTATATCGTACGCAGCTCACAGATTCTAGAGAAGTAAGCCACCTTTCTGAAATGTTAAGGGACATAAGTAAGTAAATTAATGAAATCTTTGCATTCCGATTGTTTTCTATACAGATGAAAAGAGTTTCGGTATTAAGTAAAATTCAAATTTTGGCTGTCTGCTGAATTGTTTACGCCACCAGTGTTCACTGCCAAAACATCACCTGTACATTGAAGCGGTAAGCCAAAGCCATCTGCAAACTGTTATCTCTGCCAACTGCAAAGTGATAAATTGTATGTATGTACAATTCAAAACTGCCTACAGATTTTTTGAGTTTCTCAGATTCTCGTAGCTAAACACAATACAGATTCTGCGCCCAGAATTGTACACTTGTCACTATCAATGTCGTATGATTAAAAAAAACACTGGTAGTCGAAAAAAGCAATACAATATTAGTACAAATATGCACTTCTATTTTAGAATTGTCAATATTTTCTGGGGTTCGATTTCCGCAACGAGCTTTCCCAGAAATGTTGATAACCACAATATGCTCTCAACAACTTATTGGTACTCAGTGCTTGGGTGGAGGGTATACAATATGTATCCAGACAATTTTTTCAAAATTTTACTGCAGCACACAAAAAATGTAATTGTATTTGTATTTAATTTTTCATAGGATTACTTTTGTTCAATGCATTCAAATCTACTCTTTTTTTTAATAAGAAAAAAAGTATCGGATGCAAGTATTTCTCGTTTTTCATTATGTAATAAAAATGTTTAAAATTCCCCGTATAAGTTGTGAAGTAAAACAGATCCATGGTGATGTTTTTTTAATATGTCAAGTAAAGCTCAACTTGTTTGTACTTAACGTTGACGGTCATGTTGCTGTTAACCTCTGACACCTGTTGCACCATCGTGGGATGATACCTGTTAGGTTGTCTGTTTGGTGTCATGCTCGGTTAGGTTTTGTTCGTTTTTTCATACCTTTTCATGATAGAATTATAAAGAATTTCTAGCACAATTTTTTCAGCTTCCTTTTACTTCCTCCTTCCATCATATCATGTCTGCATAAATTAAATGTGTTTCTATCGCGGCGTGTTAGAAGACGTGGGTCATGCAATCTTGTTGTATTTTTTTGCGTTTGTCTTTCTGAGGAAAATCTTTTCTGTAATACGATTTTTTTTTTGTATTAGATGGAGTCCGGACTTGTTATGCCTTCATAATTGTGTTCTTTGGTATGTTTGCTTTTTACATATTAGTGTCAGTAAGTTTTAATTAATTACCCATAAACCGCATGTATCGCAGTGGAGGCAGTCAATTATTTTAATTGCAAGATGTGCGTCGGTATATCGATTGGCTGATCGGTGAACGTCCTGCAGGGTCATGTTAAACACTTGTTTATTAACGTATTTTCTGTTACACGTTGGGGCATATCAAAGGATCTATTTTTGGGGTATTATCATAAAAAAAGAATCAACAATTAACTAATGGCACACAACGTTTTCCGAAACAAAGCGGAGTGTGCACGTGTACGTGTGTGTATAAACGTGTATGGAAACGCGTGTGTGTTAGCCGATGTATTTACCGAAGAGTCAAATTAATTAAATAAATTACATACGAATACTGCAAATATTTAAACCAATACAACAACACATACTCTTAATACACTCACATAATTGCAAACACACATCTAGATATCGCACAGTGGGGGATACTAACGAACGAACCAATTAGAGTAAAGTTTATTACTGTAGCAGGAGCTACAGCACAGCCAATTTATCTGCAGATATCTTGCAGAACAAAATACGGCAATATTTTATATTTCAAAAAAGGTAATTACTCTGTACAAACTATTGTTGGCCTCGACAGATTTAAGAAATGATTACCAAGCATTTCTATTTTGTTCATGCTCTCCATTTTGTAATATTTAGAATTTCCGTATTAAATTCTATTCATTTCCTGAGATTTCCCTCTGACGATTTTTCAATCGTAGACAACCAGCATCGCATAACTACTATTCATGTGTCATGGGCATAAAGAGGCTCGGGTTTAATAAGATTGTTACACAATCTACTTTTAGATCCTCTAGAGAGGGCGCTGTTCTTAAACTGCTTGCTTCACCTGAAGTAGATTCTATTTGGCAGCACGATTCTTCGCTTTATTTCAGTTCAGGCTTAATTCAACCTGTTGATGACAGAGACGAGCTATATAAATTCTTCCGATCATTAAGAAAGATCATTTGAAACGATCTCACATTCCACTCACAACCACACCGTCCTATACCGTCAATACCCTATTAGAAGAACAACAAAAATCGGCAATGCTTTCCTACACAAAAATATTTGTCGATTTAGATTAGGAAAATAGTTTTATTTCCATTTTCAAACTATTTCACTCATTTGTATAAGAAAAACTAAACAAAATAATTAAACACCTAAAGTAAAACTCAACCTATTGAAGCATTAACTGCTTAATTTGCTTAGTTTTCGGTTCAAAATAAATTCACATTCTCCGACTGTGCTTCGCTGTGTACTCAGAAACAAAGTCTCACATGGGCACTCATGCAGCCAGACAAGAACACATTGGTCGTTGGTCATGTTTGCTGTATGTTTGTTTATTGATAATTTAAATGTTTGATGAGCTCACAAAAAGTAATTAGTGAAAGTTAATGTAATGTCTATAACACAATACAAACACTATTAAGCAGCCTTGCACAGTGGAACAAAACAAGCAATAATTCTCATATTATTGTTATATCCCGAAGCTAGCCCGAGTCGATATAACATAGGCTAACATACAACGCAGTCTGAAGAGCTGTCCCAGTGGGCATGTTTTCATTTTACAAACCGATCTTTAGTTTCCCATATAAGAAAACGTTGCAGTTTTGTTTAAATTGGCATCACTGTGTCCGTGTTTATCCGCATGCATGTGGCGTATGTATAATATTTATTTATTGCCTGATAACAATCATACGCACTGCTGTGTACTTTCGTTCATTTGTAGAAACATGGTGAGGGTGGAATGGTTAATGAATGATTGGAGTGTCCATAACACACGTATGCCGTCTGCCCAGTGGCATCATTGCAAACGAGCTTGTGTCAATTATTTACGGTTTTCCGGTAAAGAACCTTATGAATTAGATGTCTAATGGGTCTTGGGGAACTGGGCACAGGCTAAGAGCGAGTGATGGAAAAACGGTTAGAGTTTTTAGGCTCTATCACAAACCAGAAAGTTACAATTATCGAGGAATAATACAAGTATATAGAAATTAATTTCATATCGAGCATTTAGAATTGGTCTAATCAAACTTTTCGATGCACAACAATAATCTCCGGACAACATCTGTCAGGACTCTAGTTTATTCGTTTTTTCCTATATTTGGTAAATAAGACATAACTGAAAACTGCTCTCCTGAAAAAATCGTACAATTATAACTCTTATAAATATTCTAAGTTTTTTCAGTTTTGTTTCTGTTAGTCGAGTTCGAGATAATTTACTATTTCTATTTCTTTGCAAAAATAGAAATGTTTAAAAAAAGATTTCAATCTTGTGTTTTCTTTGATTGCAGGCAAGGTATACGGATCCGTTTCGGAAGCTACCACACTTCGATATGCGGGATCGGGATATGCGCTACTAAGCAGTAGTTCTCATTCACTTGTGAGAACTATTCGTATATTAGACCAATATTTTGTAGCAGAAATCATTGCAAATGGGAACAGATGAAGAAGTGCGGTAGCTTCCGAAACGGATCCGTATACATTGCCTGCAATCAAAGCAAACACTAGCTTGAAAACTGTTCGTAAACATTTCTATTTTTGAAAGAAATAGAAATAACAGAAACAAAACTGAATGAAGAATATAGATCGGCAAAACATAAACAAAATTATTCTAAGTTTAATTAAGACATTTTCTTATATTAGACTGTAAAGCAATTATCGTCTACACTTAGTTTAACTCAACTTAAATTTATTGTGAATTAAGTTCGTGTTAATTTTATGCATTAATGCTCTTTTCATTTACCATTGAATAAATACAATACATACGCTCATACGTGTATTATTATATAATATGGATGTTTATATATGAGCAGGTCCACAAGCAAATTGGTTGTCTTTCGTTTCTTCAGTTCATCCATCTGGCGTTGTTGAGCTCTTGTAGAGCTGTAAAATATAGATTTACATCCTGCTTCTATAGGTTAATATTTCCGAAATTTTAGACATATAACATCCGAAAAGGGGAGGGCAGCACAGCAGCTATTTTATTATCCATGTACGGTTTTCTTTTCAGTTGTCTGCTTCAACTGAAACTTTAAACTAGTCATCATTTGGAATTACATCTAAAATAAAGAACATTTTTGGCATAGCCCATGTTTAAACTCATACTATTTTCTATATTCCCCATAATATGTGTGCCATCAACAGGCATTCGGAATAATTTTGACGTGAGATCTGAAGGAAATGATGACGGCACGAAAATGACTTTGATTAATTTTGCACTTTTAATTTGTGCACTTAGACAGTTTATTAGCAAATAAATTCAGCAGAAATCACGCTCGACGTTTGCACACTCGAATGCTTTGCAATTTGCTACGGTGGAATGTTAAATGAATTATGGAAAGTTTTATTTTGATTGTTATTTGAGGAGAAGATAACATGTTGTCTTAAATGAAAATTGTTTGCCAACAAAAAGAAAACCGTGTTTTAATTAAAATTTATTTTTATACTGGAGTAATTTATGTAATAGTGTTCTAGAAAAATTCTATGTTTGAGCAGGCATTTTCCAATACTTTTATTAGATTAGTGCCATCAAATTCTAATTAAGAGCATTCTTGAACATTGATTGATAGTTATGGAAAACCTATGCAGCCGGGTCTTATGTAAATCCTACAATTGCGCCTTTTCTTATTTTCTCACCTGTAGCGTGAAGTTACAATAACAGTTGCAATTATATCCCATTCCAGAGCTTACACTCGGATTCCTAACGTCGCCTAAACATTTATGTGTCATTCCTTCGCTCGGTTTCTTTGATGTCATTCCAAGGGGCCAGATGTAAAATGTATTAAAAATTGTATTTTTACCAGTTGTTATTATGTAATGTCCTCTTTGTAATAACTTCCGCTGCACTCCAAACATGTATCCTTTTCGGGCGAATAAATTGTACGGTCTCACATGACTTTGCTATCCCTTCCGAACTATTGTCGTTGCTGCACCGTCTGCTGTTGGCATTGCCGGAGTAAGTACAACATATTTTGCGCTGTAAGTTTGTAATAGTGAAGTTACTTTTAACATTTGCGGTACGTGCACAATGGCCGTATGTGAAAGAGGACGAAGAAGCAGCAAACAATTTTAATGAAAATTAGAATTGTAAATGAACATTTTCAAATGTTCTAACACATTTACACAACACCGCACTGCAATGACAACTAGTATATGTAGAATGTGTGGGAACACTATGGCAGTTCTATGGGAAATACAATTCTCCTCTACCAATTCTCCTCTAGTTCAAAACTAAACATTTATTTTTCAATCCTTTCTGGCAAAAAATATTTTTGAGGCTGACTTGGATAGTTTTATGACTAAAGAGTTCTGTAGTTTTGTAGCAGGGGTAAAGGCCTTCTGATCATTCATGTTTGGAAACCTTTAGGAAGAACCTCCGTCTCTAGAAAGGGATCTTCGCTAGGTCATCGGGTTGTACATCAATCAATAACACGAGAGGAAATTTAAAGATCATCCACATATTTTCGTCAATTTTTCATTTCCACTTTCAATTGTAAATCAAATAAAAATGAGCTTCATGTGTGAAAATTAATTGAGCAAAAAATCAATGAATTGTCGGCGTTAGTGATGATCGTCTGGCTTCAGCCTGAAAATTTAAATAGCTAAACCCATTAGTTACGAAATTAATTATTAAAATGTTAACAATTGTTTTAAGAAAATATGTTTTGAAATTGGCCTATCTATGCGTCTACCTAGAGGAACACCACATAACAACAGAAAATCCTTATTTAATTCTATGATCGTCTAGCCGGAGAACTTCTGGTAATCTCTTCGAAACACAGTAGAGATCGCAGAGCTACACACTACAATAAACCAATTGAAAACCTTTCCAATTGAATGCCTTTACAGAATATCTATTGAAACATTCACATAGAGTTGTCAGTATTTATACAGGGTTTTCCAACAAAAGGTGTTACTTTGGTATTCAAAGAAAAATTGAATTTTTTGAGATAAATGATAGGATGTTTATTTTTCATAATAAACTAAACTAAAGAATATTAATCTGGCTTGTGTAAATTTTGGCAACACTCCATCAAATATCAGTTTACCAACTAGAGATTAGATGAATAAATAAAAAGGTTAGACCATTTTTAAGAAAATCGCGAAATATTTCGGCTATGTATGTGACTATGGAATGTTCATATACATGTCATATTCTATTAGAGGTATTAAAAATTGCTTGAAAATGCAAATGATTGTTTTCTATTCCCTCATCCCACATAGAAAAGGACTTGGTTAAAACATGATTTGCTTTCGGAAAAAGAAGAAAAACGGTAGACATTTTATTATGAGGTAGCGCTACCAAGCGAATGCGGCATATGCCAGGGGATATGTATTAAAATATATCGAGCCCGAACTGCGAAAAAAACATAATTGGCAAAAAGAACATTTTACAGGAGAGGAGTTTTTTATGTTCAAGCAAAATACATGTATTTTTTATTATTTTGGGATTATAAGCCATGGTAAATTTTCTATCAAATTTCATTAAAATATGGCGCTTACATCGTTTTCGCGGTAAAGGTATTATGTTTACTTATGTCGTTATAGTCTATAGCTATTATTTTAATCGTATTATATTATTACAAAGTTACTATACGCTGAAAAATGGTAATTTTAACAAATTTCAGCAAACAATGCTTTTTGTGTTCAACATGTCGTTGGAATACAGACCAGTCCAATGTCATCATGTTTTTCTTATGTCCAGCGTTATATCCGATCATTGATCCGTAGTGATATCTATTCTGAAATATTCTGAAAAATCCCACTATCTACCGAATTCAATAAAAAAAACATAACTATTTCTCTTAACATGGGGAACTTTCTTAAGTGCGTGTTCTGGGCACGATACAAGTTGCATACTGACTGATCGGAACTACACTGCTGTCCAAAGTCGATTCTGATATGCAAATTCTTATTCTAGAGAAGTTTTCCATAAGTTAAATTTCTCACTCGTAAGATTTTAAGCATTTCCGAGGAGGATTGGCGACATTTGTGAGGTTACCCATTTTTGGCCGTCCGAACTTTATGAGTAATATTCCCGTTCGTAGTCGACTTTTAACATTAGTTCTTATAGCTTATAGCTTGCTTTTATTTCCTTAAGAGTATTAATTATTTACATAAAGCAGTTTCCAACAAGAGGTGTTACTCCGGTATTTCGGTAGTAGTCACTTTTGCGGCTTTTAATCTTTGACATTTGACGAGTAGAAACTTCGCCATTACTAAAAATGGAACGATACACGCTTCAACGATGCACTGAAATTATTAAAATTCACAACAAAAAATGGTGAAAATATTGCAGTCACCGTTCACAAAACTGAAGCTGTTTTGGGTCGTCGTGAAGCACCTTGTCGGACCGCAATACAGAAATTGAAATACAGAAAATGGTCAGGAATTCTATTGCAAAATCATCTTGACTGATGGGGCCCACTTCCTCCTCGGTGGCTACGTTAACAAGCAAAATTATCTCACCTGGGGCTCGGAAAACCCAGGAGTTATTCTTGAGATATCTCTCCATCCTCAACGTGTGACTGTTTTGTGCGGTTTATAGTCCGGCTTTTTTGAAAATGATTTTAGATCAACTGTTATGGTGAATGGATTGCGGAATCAAGGGATGATTAATGACTTTTTATGGTCTGAGTTGAATGATAATGATCTGGACGTGTACTTTTAACAAGACGGCGCTGCATGCCACACAAGCAACGAAACCATTGCACGTTTATAGAAAAAGTTTTCGGACTGTATTATCTCTCGAAGAGGTCATTACAATTGTAGACCGAGATCTTGTGATTTTACACCTTGTGACTTGTTCCTTTGGAGCCACTTGGAAGATAACGTCTACTGCAACTGCCCCGTGTCGGTTCAAGACCTCAAAGATAGAATTCGTGAGGCTATCGAGGACATAGGGTAGCCACTTTGCGATTTGGTTATGGAAAATATCATAAAAATGATGTGGTCCTGTAAGCGTGGTCGTGGTGGCCATTTGGCTGATGTTGTTTTTCGTTATTAAAGGCATAGCTTCCTCTTTATTATGAAATAAACATCCGATCATTTATCTCCAAAAATTCCATTTTTCTTTGAATACCAAAATAACACCTCTTGTTGGAAAACCCTGTACTTAATGCTTATTCATTACAAATACTTTTGCATATGTTTGTTTTACAGAGTTGCCGTCAAGTGACCTTTTACATTCACACACATGCTGGTCCCCAAAAAAGTATGCATTGAAAATATTATGACCGAAAAAAAAAATTCTTATTTTAACTACCAGGAATAAAAACTGCAAAAAGAATTAAAATATAGATGTGTTTTCACTGGTGTGGAAGGGAGGTTATGTACTAAATGATGTCTGCTAGGTTGCAAGGGCTAACATATGGAACATATTTTAAGCTTTAACTCGTAAAATATTACGGCCAACATAACACATTGGTGCTAGTGGTTTTGTTGGTTTTTGTCTAAGTACAATTACGTCTGTCCTTTTAACAAAAAGAATGTTCTGGATGTCTGCCTGTCGTAGTTCATATGAACGATGGTATGCATTCTTATGTAGGTAGTAACATGTATTCGAGATAGTTAACAAATATGTTGAGTAGGGGCAATTCCAAAAGGAAGCGGTAGACAATATTCCTCTTCATGTAGGAGACAATTTAAAGTGTTTGCGGAATGGTACATTTCTATGGAAGGAACAAACAATACTTTTTCTCGAAAATTTTAACCATTTAAAGTTTTACTAAATACATAATTTGGTTAAGATAGTAATATTCCCAAACATGATTTCCAAAGTAGACGGAATTGTATGTGAGGTACCCGAAAGGGTGTGGCCATATAGCCCCATTTGCAAAAGTAGTTGTGAAAAAATATAAACCTATGTCAAGTTTTAAAGTAATCAGTTAATTCATTCAAAAGTTATGGTGCGAACCAGACGGACTCTCAGACACATGGCTCAAACCACTTAAGAAACCATGAATAGATTTTGGTGCGAAGACTCCGAAGGTCTCAAGTGATTTTTTCTATGTGTTTCTCTTTTGGGTCGTATCAAATGATATACGCATACCCTTCTAACCATAGGGTGTGGGTATAATAAACCCACGAGGAAAATCATTCGATTTGAATGAATATGCATATTACACTCGACCAGACCCATTGACAAAACCGTAAACTTAAAAAATGTGTAGCTTTCTACTAGCTATCTGTACAGAAAACCAAAAATCTATCGGTTATGACCACGTTACCATACTCTGCTGAAGTCTGGTCTGGCCAGAAAAAAATCGTTTCAAAACTGACATCTAAATCAAAAAGAAACGAATTCAAAAAGTATGTCTAATTTTTCTTCCGAAAACATAGGAAATGGCCCATAATCTAAAAAAAAAAGATTTATAGATCTTTACGCTCACATACTCGTACATATGTGCCGTAGTGTGTTTTGTTTGGCCTGTAATCAAATAACTTGCCAGGCAGACCGAACGGCAAAGGCCCACCGACGCCGTAGCTATTCAAATGTAACTTTTTTTTTGGTGGGACGGGTTTGTTGTAAACTTACACATTAGCTTTAGGTCTAAAACAACGACTGCCGTACATATTTCAGGACCTAAACTTAACGTGGATGCATTCAAGGTGCCTCTCAAATGTAGTTTTATTGGTAAAATACCTGTAAATACCAGCAAATGTAGATTTCCCAATGTTCAGAAACTTCCCACCCCCATTTTCTTCATCTTTTTATTTTCAGTGACATAAATGTCCTGTGGAGAATATCCTTTGCGAAAATTGGCCATAAATTTAGGTCAATGCTGTTGGCAAAGAGATAAGAATTTGTAAGACTCTTAGTCATGTTAAAATAATGTAATGTTACAAATGCCAACCAACGTTCATTCGCATATGCCACAATTGTACGCACATATCCTTTGTATGCTCTCTAGGAGTATGTGTGTGTGTATGCATACACAACTGCTCAGTGTGTTTGTGTGGGTACGATTGGAACTGCAACAGTCATTGGTTTATCAGTGTCTGTGCCTCTGCGTTTCTTTTTTCGTGTCTGTGTGTGTTACTTTTGACAACTCAGTGTTTGTTTAACCCTTAAGACAACCACTGTCCCCCACCCACAAATTAGAGATATTGCTTGCAATATTCATGTGGAGCAAGGGGAAATATTTGGGAAATGCTAATATGATAACAAGGGAAACATGCCAAAGCTTTGACTTATAGCTATGCTTGCGATTTTATTCCCTTCCACCTCCTGCTTCGCCACCCATTTCCCCCGCCCCAACTACTACAATCCTTCTTCATCCATTGCCATTCAATTCTTGTCTTCTTTTTGTGTGTGTGTCTGTGTTGGGTAGAGGGGGTGGAATGTTAATAAAGATTTATGTTTTTGTGCATACATTTTTGAGATACTCTTACAGTGCTTGTCTGTATTCACATATAAGCCTGTTGAAGATTGGGCACAAGGTTGAACATCTTGGCCTCAAACGTATCTAAGCAATGCTGCTGGAAAACTGAACTAATGAGGTTTTAGGCAATACTTGAGACCGCAAGTGTTTGGTATTCATTACGAGCAATAAATACCAAGTGACATGTATTGGGGGCGGGGGGAAGAGTATAGTATTTTATTTTTTGGAAATTTGTAGCCAAATGTCTTGAGGCAAGTTTGGAAATTCCCCACAGACGATATCTATGGCAATCAGATGGTAAAGCTTACCCTGGAATAATAACTAGTTCTACTGTAGAATATTTTTTAGAAAACAATCTTAGTGGTTGTACTTATTCTCATCCGGAAAACTATGTTCTCCAAATGCAGGAACGCTTTAGATGTTACAACGTTTTCTGTTTCTCCTGTAAAGTTATGAAAATGCTTGTTAGGTTATTTTGGATTTCTGGTGACGATATATGGATCGTCGTGTGTGACTATCGTATCGCCACGACGACCACGCTTACAGGACCACATCATGTTCATGATATTTTCCATATCCAAACAACCTTTGTCCTCGATAGCCTCACGAATTCCATCTTTGAGGTCTTGAATCGACCTTATCTTTCACATGACCCCAAAGGAAGAAGTCGCAAGGTGTTAAATCTCAAGATCTCGGTGGCCAATTGTGATCACCTTTTGGAGAGATAACACGGTCCGGAAACTTTTTAGTTTTGCGAACTGTATCTGCAGGATTTTCACAGTTGTTCAAACGTGTATCGTTCCTTTTTTAGTAATGACGTAGTTTATAATTGTCAAATGTCAAGGAATAAAAGCTTTAAAAGTGACAGCTACCAAAATACCGGCTGATTCAAAATAACACCTCTTGTTAGAGAACCCTGTACTTGGCAGCTGTGGGATTCGTCTGAGGCGAGTTGAATCATAGTTATCTGCATAAGGGATTCAAACCACCCCAAAAAAAAACATATCTGTGGATTCACCTGGATCGGCATTTAAGATGGAGAAGGTACATTGAATCTCATAGGATTTAAGTGCAACAGAATGCGAATCAGATTCCGATTGTTCAATTCCAACACAATATTCCGGATCGTATATAAAGTCCTGTTCTTCAACAGTGTAATCTCTGGTTATGCAATGCAGAGCTAATATGCGATAACCTAAGATCGTTCATTGGAGAAAGTATTGACTAAGTTGGTTTAATTAAAATAATTCTTAGGCGCCCCGGTAGGCGAGTTGGTAGCGTGCTTGCCTATCAGCGTGGGGGTTGTGGGTTCGATTCCCACCAGAGGCTTTGGTCTGTCGCTGCAAAAAATCTAAACATATGGTCTTTGTCACCCGGTTTACCCTTGGACCCAAAATTAGAATATAAATTTACTTTGTATTGTAATTAATAATAAATAAAATAAAAATAAAATAATTCTTCAGAGTGTTTTAGTTGGTTTGTATTTAATTTTGAGACTATTTGTTATTTTAGGGGGGTCACGCCCCCTAAGGACGTATTTTCACTCCATGTGGTGAAAGGACTAAGATGGACCAACTCGTTAAAAATCATTTATTGTGAACACCCAAAAAACAGACGACGTTTACATTTGGTTATCTCTTTATCACAATTATGCTTGGAACAAATGTTTACTCATTCTCTCCTTTTATGATTTTTGCTTGTGAACTACGGAACATCGTGTGGCCAAGTCCTATTGCAGCGAATATGGTGTTGCCAAAGAGTAGTATAACTGTAGAATACATGTTTTGCAAAACAAGTTGACATCACAGTTCAAACCAAATAAGAGATTAAGTTCTGAAATTTATGAATATTCGTAATCTGGAATGCAACGCTGATGAATTATGATGGTGCTTAGCCTACAAGCGGAAAAAAATGCTCACTTTAACAAATTTCAGCAAACAAATTCGCATCAAACATATATATATATTTTCATACTACAAACATTAACTTGTTTGTAGGTGATAAATATCAAATATATATGTATACTTTTTTGTGTTACTTTCTATTGCTTTTATTTTAAAGAGCGTAGATGCAAAAAAAAATTACGAAAACTTACACACTTATTCCCACTCAAATGATGTACTTTGGTGAATTTAATAAATTCGTTGTCTTTTTTTACCAAACACGTTATTGCTTATACACAAATATGTAATATTATTAGCAAACGAGTTATATTTACATCCAAATAAGCTTTGTGTGGAAGGAAATAAGCTTTACTTGCTACAAAGACCAAACACGTTTTACTTGTGTGTAAACACTAAAAAAAGACGTATTTTTAAGATGGTTAAGATAAACTATCTTTAAAAAAAAATATGAAAGAAATAGTAAAAATATTATTTCTGAATAAATACAGCAATTCTGTCAGCAAGATACAGAGGAGGCTTAGTAAAGTTTATATGAAATCCTTAAACATGTTATATTCATATTTCTTAGCACACTAAGCAAATATTAAGGAATATAAAATTATTGCATTTCTAATAAATTCTTTCAAATAGGATAATTTTTTATGGCCTAAACATCTATGAAGGACGTGAATATTTTGGTTTGCGGCCAGTTAAGTTATCATAGCCATATCATGACAATTCTCCAATGTGTCTATCATTGGCCGCACATGTCTCATCTAACCATGACAAAATCGATCTTAAATTTCTTCACATCGTTTATTTAAAGAAAACTGGTAAAATCTATCAAATATATGTGTGCTGTTACGAGAAATGTCTCTTTGCCTGAAGTCAATGTGTATCATTGTGCCAGACCTTGATGTTGCTGTTGCTTCTCTTTGCATTTGCCATTGCTGATGATGTTGAAAAAAGTTTACAAATTGATTATAACCATAAAAAAAAAGTTTCTGTCTGTCTATACGACTGACCGTGCATGGAGGACTGAATGTTAAACAAAAGAATCGTAGCGGATAACTTTTCGTCCAAAGAATTTACGTTTTAAGGGCATTGTACATTGATTTTCTCCATTGCGGAAATTAATTACAAACAATGCGACATGAAGTTTTCCACCGTGCTGGTCGTTTTCGATAATTTGCCTATAAATAATTGCTATTTAAGTCTGATAAAAGGGTGTTGTTTAAAACAGTTGGAATCGGTAGGACCTGAAGTAAATGAGAGATATATTGTCAGATAAATAGTGTTGATTTTGGCTAATGATAATTTTACTGTGCAGACTGTCCTATCATCGAAGGACTCTATCTGTGCCGAGGAGCTAAAAGGGCCAAAGTTAAAATATTCCCTTTTAAGGAATTGTATTGAAGGTTTTACAAAAAATGATTTTAATTACAGCTGAAAAGTATTAAATAGGGCTGTTCTGACTTAGCTCTTACATTCACTTTTTTAGAATTATAAAGTAGAGCAAGAATAGGGCAAATATTATCTCAAAAAAATCTTCCGACCCGAACCATTTTTCTGGACTTTATCCGATTTTCAAACAACAACTTATTAAACCAAATTATATGAACATTTTATTAATACTTAGGCTTTCTATTACCTGACAATTCGTCTGAATAAAACTTTATATATATCTTAAAAATCTTAATTTCCCAAGATCGTTAAATTCTCCACGGAAGAGACCTCTCCTCATTTTATTTACAGCTAATATTCCAATCGTACCGACTACTTTTTATTAAACGTTTTCGAGGATGTACGAAGAATCGACCAAAACTATAAAAGAAAAATGGCCCAAAAATGACAAACGTAAATTTGGGCAAAATTACATACGAAATATTGTAAAAACAAGTGGACAAATAGTAAGTTCGGCCGGGCCGAATCTTATATACCCTCCATCATGGATCCTTAAAAAGTCAATAAATAAGAAAACTAACTGAGTTTTTGGGCCGCTCGTGACCCGATAGTCCCAGGAACCCGATCACAAATTTTATCCAAATCATGAAAATAAATGCATATTTGGGTTCGCGAGAAAATTTCGTTGCATTTCGATACCCATATATCCATGTTTGTCAAGGGACGGTTTTTGGGCCGCTGGTGACCCGATAGTCCCAGAAACCGGATCAAAAAATTTAGGAAAATCGTGAAAATAAAGGCATATTTGGGTTCGTTAGTAAATTTCGTTGCACTTCGATACCCATATGCGCATGTTTATCATGGGCCCTTTTTTGGGCCCCAAGGGTCCACGGAACCCATGAGCACGCCCATTTTTGGCATTTTTTTCCCCATCTATAAATTATATAAACTTAGAACTTAGATATGCTAAAGTAGCGCGGAAGCACAACAGAGACGAACTCTGCTACGCAGTGATCGATATCCGTTCGGCATCCGGCAAAATCCCTAAAGACCACCACAACAAAGTTGAGGACCTGGTCAACAACCAAATTGTGGAGCATGCCCTCAACATCGAGGACGGGCCCCCAATTCAAATAATGAGCTGTGAGTTCAAAGGGGACATCTTGTTGTTGAGGATGGCATCAACAGCTTGCGTAGAGACCCTCACAGAACTCGTGGATACGATCCCCTCTCCCTGGGAAGGCGCCAAGCTGAAACTGGTGAGGATGAGGGACATCCCTAAGCTCACAAAAGCGACGGTGTACGTTAAAGGATGGGGCAGCGATTTCACAACAGAACGCATGCTCAAACTCTTTGGCCAGCAGAACAAAGGACTGGACGTAACGAGGTGGGAAGTCTTCCACAGGGAGAGCGACAGCAATGGCACTCTCCTTGTGGTGGGCTTGGATCAACTCTCCATGTCCAGCCTGGCCAAGACGAAGGGCATGGCTTTCTACGTGTCGAAAGCTGTCTTTTTCAAAATCGCAAGGCCAGGGTCGGCGCTGAAGACCCTGAAAAAGAGCCCACAGAAGAAAGAGACTGCGATGTAGAGAAGCGTCCAGTGCAGTCCAAAAATGAAGAGGGAGCCGAATCCATCTCCGACTCCCAAGAAGCCCGTTTACTGGAGGACCTATGATTGAGGTCATCCAGATAAACCTCCATCGGAGCGAAACGGCAACAAACGCGTTGATGGAAAAAATAAATAAAGGTAAGACTCATATCGCTTTGATCCAGGAACCATGGACGATTCGAAACAAGGTTACTGGATTGAACCATGTCAACTACCAACTATTCTATGCAAATACGGGAACTAGACCAAGGACCTGTATCATATGCCACAAAAACTTATGTTATCTTTTCTCTCCAGAGTTGTCAACATCGGATGCAACAGTACTGAAACAGGGGAATGGGAACGTATACCTTGCGTCAGTATATCTGCCATTCGACTCACCGACATTACCACCTACGTCGGAACTGCAACGCCTTGTGAGGAGAGCCAAACAAACAGGTAACGAAGTACTAGTAGGTTGCGACGCTAACTCTCACCACGTTGCGTGGGGTAGTACTAACATTAATAAACGGGGACAAGCCCTAGTAGAATTTTTGAATATTAACGACCTAATACCTCTTAACATAGGAAACACTGCTACCTTTGTTAATAAAATTAGGGAAGAAGTATTAGATATAACAATATGTTCAGAAAATCTTATAGACGAAATACAGGAGTGGAGGGTCTCTAGAGAACATTCCTTTTCTGACCATCGTTACATAAGATTTAAGATAGCAAGGCCACCGCCAAACCCAATAAACTTTCGAAATAAGGCCAAAACGAAATGGGCAAAATTCGCGAAGTTAATTAGAGAAAGACTAGGGCATGAAGAGTATGAGTGCCTAAGTGTTGAAGACATCGACGACAAGGTTGATAACATTACGGAGATTCTAGTGAAGTCATTCGAAGATAGCTGTCCACTTCGAGAAAGGAAATCAGCCCAAGAAAAACCCTGGATGACCGGGGAGATTCGCAACATTGGGAAAGAGGTCCGAAGACTTTTCAATAGGGCACGCCGTAAAAAAGCTCCGGTATACTGGGACGACTACCATAGAAGACTCAGAGAATACAACAAAATTACAAGAACTGCAAAACGAAACTCCTGGAGGCTATTCTGCGAACAGGTGGATAGCGTTAACGATGTTTCAAAAATAAAAAAGTTCCTTTCAAAAACCCACACCCAAACCGAAACAATGGTAGATGATGTGGGTAGACGAATAGAATCAACTGAAGAAATGGTAAGACTTTTGATGAACACTCATTTTCCCCAAGGGATGGCGGGACACACAGAGATACCGATTCATAGGGATAATGAAGTTCAACAAAGTTTTATCATTACAGACCATATGGTCAAAGAGGCCTTAAAGAGCTTCTCACCATTTAAGGCATCAGGACCTGATGGAATCTTTCCGGCACTACTACAGATGGAGGCTCACTACATGTCAACTCATCTAGCCGTTATTTTCACAGCATGCCTAAAATTCTCATACACGCCGAAAGCCTGGCAGGAGGCAAGAGTTGTTTTCATACCCAAACCAGGCAAGGCAAGTTATGCAACACCTAAGGCTTATCGACCAATAAGCCTAACATCTTTCTTACTCAAAACCATGGAGCGCATAGTGGATACCATGATCAAAAGTAAGATTCCAAGCGAAATGCTAAAATTTAAACAACATGCATACGTTAAAGGACGGTCAGTGGACACCGCCCTACACGAGGTAGTGCAAAACATAGAAGAATCCTTCAATGGGAAAATGTACACACTTGCGGTATGCATTGACATTGAAGGAGCGTTCAATAATGTACAGACCAATACACTAATTCAATCCTTAGACCAGTTCGAGGTGGACCGGGCTCTCCGAGACTGGATAAGCCACATGCTAAGGAATAGATGGATTAACTGTGGGTCTCACGAAATACAAATAAGAGACAAAGTATCACAGGGAACACCACAAGGAGGTATTTTATCACCACTCCTATGGGTTACCACTATTAACAGTCTCCTGAGGATCCTAACTGACGAAGGACTTAAACCAGTCTGCTATGCAGACGACGTTATAATACTTCTGAGGGGCCAGAATCCAAACCAACTTTGCAGAAGGGCCGAAACTGCCCTAAAACTTGCATATGACTGGGCTCGACCAAGAGGTCTAAATGTAAACCCAGACAAAACTGAAATATGTCTGTTTACAAGGAAAACAAAGATTGGTCCATATATAGACCCATCTTTCCTTAACAAAACAATTTCAATATCAGACAAGGTTAAATACTTAGGTGTAATCTTGGACAGAAAACTAAATTGGAAGTACCACATGGAAGAACGAGCAAACAAAGCTCACAGATGCTGGTCTCTATGTAGAAGGGCTATAAGCTCAAAATGGGGCCTCAATCCAACGATGACACACTGGCTCTACAAAAGCGTAATTAGACCTGTTCTAACTTATGCATCAGTAGTATGGTGGACATCGATGGAAAAGAAGTGCAACATAAAAATATTACAAAAGGTCCAACGTATGTGTTGCCTCGGCATAAGCGGAGCAATGAGGACCACATCTAATAGGGCTTTAGAGACTATCTTAAATGTCCCACCAATAGAAATACAGATTAAATATGAAGCCGCCCTCACAGCAATGAGACTCAAAGCAATGGGCGAATGGATCGAAACTGATCACAGGTCATATCATAGTTGAGGTAGTGGAAGGGAATTTAACTGACATAACATCAGTACCCGATAGAATACCCGAAACGTCAATAGTTGTTGAGTGTGAGACCCTAATACCAGACAGACAATCTTGGATTGATGGAACCCTAGCGCAGACACCAACTGGAAACTGCGGTTATACAGATGGTTCGAAACTAGGGGAAAGGACGGGGCTGGGACTTTATATCGAAGAACCGGAAACCGAACTTTTATTCCGCCTACCAGACCATAACACGGTCCTACAGGCGGAAATCCGAGCAATTACAGAGTGTGTGATCTGGTTTAGCGCTAACACAAGACCAACAAACGTAAATATCTTTACAGATAGCCAATTGGCTATCAAGGCAATAACGACTAAAACGGTTAAATCAAGAACAGTTTTAGATTGTAAAATGGCTATTAACTCTTACTCCAGACATGGCACAATACGCCTCATATGGGTGCCTGGTCATCACGGGGTAAGAGGAAACGAGAAAGCCAATACCTTGGCTCAAAGAGCCAGGGAGTTGCACACAATAAATTTAGAGAACGCGAAACCATTTGGAGCTACGCGTTCTGAGCTAAAAAGATGGGCGGCAGACGCCCATATCACACTATGGAATAGTGAAACTATTGGGAAAACGACAAGAATCTTGTGGGGTGAACCAAACGAGGATAAAACCAAAACATTGCTGAAACTGAGCAAAACAGAAACTAGTAAGATCATGGGCATTCTAACAGGGCACATAGGCTTACAATCGCATCTACACAAAATAGGAGTTGTAGACAATAGCGTATGTAGGGCATGCGGGGAGGATGACGAAACTTTGGAGCATTTCCTCTGTCACTGCCCAGCGTTCGCAAACAATAGATCCCGTTTCTTGGGAAATGACACTTTAACAGACTTGACCCATCTCAGGGGCGCAGACTGGAAAACAATTAAAGATTATGTCAATAGTACAGAGTTCTTAAAATAACTTCTCAAGACCTTTCCATGCACAGTTTAGAGCGCACAACAAGCCGAATACTGGCTTAGGTGTATGTCTAAGGACATGAGGCGGAGAAAAACCGTCTCCTCTTCTCAACCTAACCTAACCTAACCTAGAACTTAGATGTAGTGAAAAAAAATATTTGAAAAATTTGATTATGGCCGGAATATATTTAGTCCCGTAAAGGGGAACTTTTTCCCCTTTGGTCCGATATGGCCCATTCTCGAACTTAACCTGCTTATCAACATCTTCCTACAAAATTTCAGCTTTTTAGCGTTGGTCGTTCGCACTCTATCGTGATTTCAACAGACAACAGACGGACGGACGGACAGACGGACATCGCTAGAATGTCTTAGAATGTTACACTGACCGATAATATATATACTTTATAGGGTCGCAGATCACTCTTTCGATGTGTTGCAAACGGAATGACAAACTTAGTATATACTCCATCCTAGGATGGATAGAGTGTGAACGACCAACGCTAAAAAGCTGATGGAGTGTATAAAAATTGTTTTCTATTTCTTCTTTGTTTGGGCAATTTTTCATTAGAAAAATTTGCCTATATTTCCATTGGTGTTTTTCATACGCCAAACTCATTAGAAAATTGTCTACTTTTTGAGGGATTTTTTTTATTTTTTTCATTTTTCTTTTTATGAGCTTCTATCATAGAAAAGCTTTAATAGACAAAAAAAATTAAAACGAAACGAGCGATTTTTCCTAAAAAAAAATCACAAAGCGACGCTTTCTTTCCGTTTTCCTTTCTGAATACAAATATTCCTTCTCAAAAATGCCTAATTTAAGTTTAAAAATTTTGATATTTTTTGACAACAAATTGCCCGATTTTTAGTAAACGCTTTCTTTCTGCATTCCTTTCAAAACTTCAAATTTCCTTCTAACAGAAATATAGGAAACTCTCAGTAAACTAGTGTCATTTTCACTGCCTCATTTAAAAAATTGACATTCCAATATTTCAAAATATTAAATTTGGTCTAAGAAAACGTTGTTTTAACACCTGAATGAAAACATTATTTGTTTTAATTTTTGTTTTTATAAACCATTTTGCGTTTTACTTGCGTTATTTTTTGTTACAAATTTAGCTTGGTTGGGATTAAGAGCCAACAAATATTTGAAAGATAATTTCAACCACCCAATGTATCGCATATGGTCTGACAGAATAAATAGTTGGGAAGGTTTGCTTAAAAACGATTCAGTTCGATTGATATATACGATATTCGGAACATACAACTTTCTGTTTCTGGATACGATATATTAACCATTACAGTTCGAGTATCGACGTTTCTTCTTAACGATCATTCTGTGGTATATCACAAAATCTCTTATATTTTCAAAAATTATATTTGATTTATTTCAGTTTGAGAATCGATCCATTTCATATCTGACTAAAATATATATGAAAGATATGTCCATATAGACCTAGCGTATTCCATTTAAAAGTTCAATGAGGGACACTGCCAAAAAGTAGAGATTCTTTTCAGTTTAAGTCGTTGTACAGAGGGTATTTTTATTGGATATAACCCACAGACCAATACGCAGTTCTCAACTACACATACGTTCAATATCGCCTCAAATGTTATGGCCCACATATCAGCCGAACATTCCTCAAGCACTTAATGACTTTTTGGAAAAGTCAAATTTGTCTATCAATTAAAATCACATGTCCCCTGTGGGGCTAATCCACTTACCTGACACCATTTATAGAGATTAGCCTGGCGCAGCCATTTGTGCTACCTTGTGATAGACAGTGACATATCGCATGTACAATTATTTAAGAACTTTATTTTTTGACAAATTACATGTGAGCATACGTGTGAGTTGTCTATTTTCGGGGGAGGGCTTAAATGCGTATCAGGCAAACTAGTCGGGCTGACTAACAATGAATCGTAGGCCCTAAGCCCGTGTATCGCATTCAACGTATGTATGTAATGTGTACTTCCTGATATTTTCGAATATGTAGTTATAAACACTTTGCTCATTTTCACAGGTGCCTCCCGCCAATCAGGTGTCAAGTGTTGTAAGTCACCTGTCATACAGCGAAAACAAGCCGTACCGAGTAAAGGAAAAACACGTGAATGAAATAATGGAATAACACACGAAAATGCAAATTGATTTTCGGTATTGTTTTTAACACGCAATATGACAACTTGTATTAACATGATATCGCATGCAAATATATCGTCTTCCTTTTCCGATTTGTACTTCTATTTTGAGGATATTACATAAAATCATGCCTGTACCTGTACATTTAGGCATGAATGGTGGCGGGAAATGTTAGTTAACGTAAGTGAAACAACGGTTCAATCGAATTGAAATCAATCGTGCAGGAAAAGTGATATCATAAAAAAGTATGGATTTTTGTTTGCGAAGACCTTCAGAAGACCTTCTATTCACATTCAAATACACATTTTCTAAATATAGGCATCGCAGAAGTGCCTCTTGGAAAATAAACGTGCGTATGTCTCATTCAGACATCTGGCTAGCCAGAAGTCCCAGTATGTATATTTTACAAATCCTTACTCATTCCTGGGTGAGTGTCGTCTTCCAGAGGGCCATTTAGACAAAAATAAGAAGCAGTTTAAATAACCACGAGATTATGTGTTTAATTTGTGTGTTCTTTTCGTTGCCCGTTGGATAGACCTTCAGAAGTGTTTTATTCTGGAAAGTTTTATCTATTAAATAACACCCGGTTTTGAACTGAGAATTTTTCGAAACTTGTTAGTAATAGTGTATGTTTTCTGTATAAATTTATACTCTTTGGCAATACAACAAAGATATTTAAACAATTTAAGCCCGGTCTCGCTGACCATGCGTCACCATTGGCGGGTTAGGTTAGGTTGAGAAGAGGCGACGGATTTTCTCCGTCTCATGTCCTTGGACATACAAATAAGCCTGTATTCGGCATATTGTGCGCTCTAACTGGTACATGGAAAGGGCTTGAGAAGTTATTTTAGGAACTCTGTACTGTTGACATAATCTTTAATTGTTTTCCAGTCTGCGCCCCTGAGATGGGTCAAGTCTGTTAAAGAGTCGTTTCTCAAGAAACGGGATCTATTGTTTGCGAACGCTGGGCAAAGACAGAGGAAATGCTCCAACGTTTAATCCTCTCCGCATGCCCTACATATGCTATTGTCTACTACTCCTATTTTGTACAGATGCGATTGTAAGCCTATGTGCCCTGTAAGGATGTACATGATCTTACTAGTTTCTGTTTTCTCAGTTTCAGCAAGGTTTTGGTTTTATCCTCGTTTGGTTCACCCCACAAGATTCTTGTCGTTTTCCCAATAGTTTCATCATTCCATAGTGTGATATGGACCTCTGTCTTTTTAGCTCAGAACAGGTAGCTCCGAACGCGGGTTAAATGACCAACAAAACATGTATATGTTAGCACATTTCACAGCCCTTTATAGATTCTAGTAATATTTTGAAAAGTGAGTCATTATCACACTGTGGCGCAGTGTGGCGTATGAGCAATCTAGAGGGATATTTCAAACATCTCGCAAACACAATAATAGATGTGTATGGAAATTGGGAAAATTGGTTACCTTTTTTTTTATCACGTAACGAGAATTAAAAATCATTAGTTTATTTAAAATTCAATGAATTTTATTTGAACGTCATTTGTATATTGTTGGTTCGGTTTCATGTATTAAAGTCCAGCTATAGTCCCAAAATCCCTGATAATTTCTTTAAATGTTCTGGTTCTTGAGCCAAATAAAGTCGTTTCACTGTGTGATCTATAAGAGACTGGATAAGAAAGGAAATAATTTGGGATTAATACTCTCCCACAGTGTCCTATATTTGACAACCCACCATCAACCATCATTGCTAATGATCAACCTTTGGGTAATTCATTTAAATTTTGATTGGATAATCGTGCCTTTTTTTGACGTCTCTCTCTTTCAGGTGAAGGTTTTAAATAGCAGCTGGATCTCCCTAACGCCAGATTTTAGTTGCTGTGGTAAAAAAATCGGTCACATAACCATTTTTGCGGAAGTATTTTTAACCGTAGTCGATGACGAAAAAACTATTTTCAAACTGATGAGGTATACAAGCAATTTGTAGCCTGAATATTTTATTTCATAAGTTAACATTTTGTAACTATCAGTTTATTAATTTGAATGACGTAAGATTTTCTTAAAAGAGGCGAATCTTTACGGATCTGGACCGAAAATATGTGAAAAACGGAAAATTAAAGTGGGATTCAGGAGAATATTTGATTTCATTTAGATTAGAGGAAATCAGCATTTCTGCCAAAAGGTTAGTGGTATCGTTTGTCCATTTTACTTTCAAAATGCAACTGGACACACCATTTTGGTTATCGTTTTCGAATGCCCTTAGAGGCTGTAATTTATAATAAAATGTATTGAAGACAAGGTCAAACATAATTTGAACCTCAGTTTTTTAAATACATTTCAGCAAAATCGTTCTTTTTGTCCTTTCTGAGTTATGTTAAATTATTCTTTTAAAAATCTTAACCATAAAAAAAAATTCAACTATTTTTATACGCAGCGGACCATTAAAATGGATTAGCCGGGGGCGTGATGAGACAAACTATACCCTGACCTATGGGACACGGAGGTTATCGTACCTATCTTTATCGGGATGGACACTCTCCCATGTGTCTGCAATGCACCAAAGAGAAAGTAAATGCTGCCCTTCGAAGAGCTCAGAACGAGAGCGGAAAACCTCATCGATAGAAGCCTCACCGGGGAAAATATTGTATATAATGGGGACGGAACCTGCGATACAATTTTGGCACGACTGTAACGTCTGCATTCGAACTCCTTCGGATCTCATCAATGCACCCAGCATTTAAAGCCCAGTATTTTGCCTCGCTGTTTATACGTTTGGGCAGTTTGTTGTTGCTTCTGCGAAACAATCATCCAATGACATTTAGCAAATTGAGGTTTGACAATGACCTAAGAATGTTAATGATGATTGCATTGTAAAATGACAAACATCCATCCCATTTTCAGGTTTTGAGTGCATGCAAACAGAAAAGATTTGCATTCGATTAGCCTAATTACAGTCGGTTATTATTCTTGGTATTCCCTGTAGGCAATTGTATTATAAGTGAATTCTGCACGATTGTTAATTGTAGGACAATCAAGCGCGATTTGAAGTAGTGGAACAAAACAAAGAAAATAATTAGAGATAGTCGTCTATAGTCCAGTGGATAGAATGTAAGAGAGATGCTTTGTAACGCGGTCCGCGATTTACTGATTACATAAAGTATATTTATGGAAAACCTTCTCAAAACTATCGATCATGACGTGCTTTTATATCAGAACGATGGCCCTTTATAATGGTAACAACGTTTTGTTAAATCTTTTTTCACACTTCTTCGGTAGTGACATTTACTTCTTAGAATATTCCATACTCATTCTCTCCTCTCGGAATGACTCCAGCAGTTTTATTGACTTTATTCACTATTCACTGTTCATTCCAAAACATATTTCCATATTTTTTGTTTCGTATTTTGCATCGCCGTTTCTACTGTCGATTTAATTCGTTCGGTTTACCATTGACGGCGACTCATATATGCATAAGTACGTATGGATATATGTGCTCGAGTACCCACTTCTCATGTGCTTGTTCAACACACAGGCAAACACACATACACACACGCAATGTACTTAAAAACGCTATTAGAATTTTATTGTGCCACTACTTGGCATATTGTATTAAATAGTTCATTATGTGTAAGTAGCAAACAATTCTATACATAGGCATACACGAGGGCGGAAAACAGTTTATGGAAGGCCTTTTTACGGACCTTGAAGAAGACCCAGGATCTGTTACCGTGAGTGAAGTCCGTACAGTATGCTCGAAGGTCGGAGACGGCAAAACTCCCAAGATTATAAGTGGCACTGAAGACTACGCCCCAAATATTAATGAAATTCCTTAATAAAGATGGCGTTTGTCCAAAGAGGTGGAAGAAGCAAAAATGTATCCTGACACCAAAGCTTGGGAAATCCTTTGGAGATCACCAGTCATACAAGCCTGTTGGATACTATAGGCAAGTGTATGGAGAGAGTAATTCACGATAGACTACAGACCGCGGTGCTAAAGGACGGAAGACTATCCAAACGATAATACTGCTGCCAAAAACAAAATTTACAACCGATGACATTGTCCTGGCAAAAACGGCCATACATTGCAAGGGTATGTTCAATAATAACCCTGGGTAAAAAGATGCATTGAACTTGGCGGGACAGGACCACATCCAGTCATTCCAACTTCGACTACCTAATATATAATTTTTTTTTTATTGACACTCATGGCATGCCCCTAAAAATGCTATGCATTGTATTAGCGAAAGGAAATTAGGGTATCGGATGGCGGACAGAGGGAGTAGTGTTTGTTGACATTTGTTTAGAATTTCAGAGTGCCACAACTGACACAAAACACACTGGAAGAATATTCCACATGTGAACGGTTCGGCTAAGGAACGAATTCTCTCTATAGTGAGTCGTCCGGTCAATCGGCCATTTCACAATGAATGGATGAGAGAACCTGGATAGCCGAATATTCCGGCTAAATTTTCTAACGTCAGTAACCAGACGCCGGATATCTGACGAGCAAATACCGTTAAAATATCTATATAACAGTAAGCGCTCCGGTAGGCGAGTTGGTAGCGTGCTTGCCCATCAGCGAGGGGGTTTTGGGTTCGATTCCCACCAGAGGCTTTGGTCTGTCACTGCATATAGAATATAAATTTACTTTGTATTGTAATTAATAATAAATAAAATAAAAAAACTATATAACAGCGATATACAACCAACATTCCGGCGAAGCTGAAAAAAGACAATAGAGTTGGATACCCTACTGTCCCCAATCATCATAACCTCTCTCCTCTGTACACGGTCCAAAAGTTGCAAAAATTTCTTTGGAGCTTCTGGCCATATATGACAGTTTTTGCTGAATGTAGGTGGTGTAAATATTTACGAGATCAGATGGAGTGAAGTATTTCTTGCACCGCTTTAAAAAGGCTAAACACTTGAATGCTTTTTTCGACACTTCGAATATATGGCTGGCCCAACAAAAATCACCCTGTATCTTCATGCCCAGATCATTCAGAGTGTCTGATTCGTCGATATCCACACCAACATAGAGATTGACGACGATCCTGGATCAGTGGAACGTTTGTGTGACAACAAACAGCTGGCGGAACACAGAACGGAAGCGGTTCTCATAGTCGAAGGAAATGACAAAGCAGATGGCAAAATTCGATGACTGGAAGTTGGACACGAACACTAATTCCTAGCGTAGGAGAATGGATTAGCCGGGAACATGATGAAACAAATTATAACCTGATAAACTTCCAAATAGGACACTTAGGTGTCCTATTGGAACGGACACTTCCCCATATGCCTGAAATGCATCGAAGAGAAAGAAAATGCTGCGCTTCGAAGAGCACAAAACGAGAGCGGAAAACCTCATCGATGGAAGCCCCACCGAGGAAAATATAGTATATAATGGGGACGGAACCTGCGATACAATTTTGACACTCGTCGGAAAAAGTTCGAAAGGCCATCAGGGCTACGAATGTCGGAGAATCAAGTATACACGATACTAAGGAGAATTTAGAGACAGTGTGAGTCACGTCCACACCTTGTAATACGCAGGGAATGGCGATGACGATAGAGGTGGAATTCGAAGTCTCTAAGAGTGAATCTAGGTAAGATTTTTACCACATCCACAAAACAAAAATGCAGACTGCTAGACCGATAAGACAGCTGCCCGTCAAAACATTGTCAATACAACTGTGCCTCCATGAGAATAGTTTAATATAAAAACTATTTGCTGAAGAAAACATAAAAGAAACAAGTCAGACAGTTTCAGTCGGGTAATCCGATATACGACGCAGCACTCTGATAAGCAAAATTGCTGAATTTGTGGAACGGAGACACGCACTAGATCCATGAAACACTATTCCATTACCAAAATGTGACAGACAGCAACGGTGTTCGAGGAAAAACCATCACTTGGTCATAGTTCTTCGGAGAAGGCGAAACAGTGGATGGAAGTTCGTATCGGTGGTATTGGCTCATTGTATTAGCCCGCAAATACGTGAAAGAGTTCTGGTTAAGCATTTTAACAAGTAGGTGCGCCATGGCCCATTGCAAATCAATAAAATGTGATCCTTGATGTGACATTTTAGAAGGCCTTCAGTGACAGCCCCCCAGCCAATCCCTAACGGCAATATGTAAATGTATATACATATGTTTGATATGTAGATGTGTGAATATACATAAATAAACCTAATTGTAAGTATGTACGCCTAAATTGCTAAAAAAAAAGTATTCTGCGAAAAGTTGTTAACCACTTTACATGTATATGTGTGAGCGTACATACCGATATGTACAGAAAAATGTATCAATGGTGGTAATACACTCAAATACATATTAAATATATGTTCGACATTGTGCATGTAGTGGTAGTATAGTGTTGTATAACAATACAAATATTGGTTGGAACGCTTGAGTTTACCACACACACACACGCCTAAGATGAGTTCGTAAACGGCACCTACACTCAAACGGATGGATGTATGTTTATGGGTGCACATTAGGGGTATGACTTTTTTCAACCATTGCAGAAACGTTTGCACTTCAATGAGTAAAGTTATAAACACCGACAAATATTGCCACTTCAGCGTCTGTTCAGTGTGTTCTACGTATTGTGTGACCTATCCATCTCTACTTGGGCCGTGCCGTACGATCGTCGCTATGTTGTTAATTGAGTTCGGCATGGAAATGTGCCACATAAGTCAGAGAAACAAACAAACACTTGGAAATCAAAAAGCTCCAGAGTCGGTCAACATCAATATTGGCCAGGTCATCTAGGCAAACCGACTTATATTCCCTCACTCTCAGTAAAAACATACAAGTCACCAGTATCCCAAATTCAGAAGTGGGAGTGGCTATAATATCTGCCGAAATGTTATAATAGCTATCTCAAAACACAGAATTTTACAGAAAAAATATTGTATTACACTTTTTACCAAGTTGGCGGAGTATACATTTGTATGGGAGATACCAGAATAAGGGTATGGTTATATAAAGGGTTTCCATCAAGAGGTGTTATTTTGAATCACCCGGTATTTCGGTAGCTGTCACTTTTGAATTTTTTTATTTTTTTATTTATTTATTTATTATTAATTACAATACACGCTGATAGGCAAGCACGCTACCAACTCGCCTACCGGGGCGTTTTGAAGCTTTTATTCTTTGACATTTCATAAGTAGAAACAACGCCATTACTAGAAATGGAACGACACACGCATTGAAAATCTTCCAGTCATAGTTCGCAAAACTAAAGCCTTTTGTCGGCCTTCCACAAACGTCATTATACTGTATTTTGCAGAAAGACTTGGGTCTTCAGGTTTATAAAATTAATTTAACACAACAACTCAACTCAATGATCAACAATGTTGTGTATTTGCTGATTGGGTTCTTGAAATGCCTGAAAATGATCCGGAATTCCATCGAAAAATCATCTTGACTGTTGAGGTCCATTTCCACATCGGTGGATACATCAACAAGCAAAATTGTAGTATCTGGGCTCGCAAAACCCCAGAGATATTGTTGAGAAGCCTCTCCATCTTCAAGCTGTGACTGTTTGGTGCGGTTTTTTATCCGGCGGGGTCATTGGACCTTACTTTTTCGATAATAAGTTGGAGCAACAGTTACGGTGAATGGATTGTGAATCGAGATATGATGATGAATGGTCGGAGTTAGATGATATTGATCTGGACAACGGTTACATTCAACAAGACGGCGCTACGTGCCACACAAGAAACAATTGCTCTTTTACGGAAAAATATTCCGGACCGTGTTATCTCTCGAAGGGTAATCACAATTAGCCGCCGAGATCTTGCGATTTAACACCTTGCGACTTCTTCCTTTTGGGCTACGTGTAAGATAAGGTCTACGTCAAGAGAGTGGTCGTGGTGACCATTTGGCTGATGTTGTTTTTCCTCTTTATTATGAAATAAACAGACGATCATTTATCTCATAAAATGCCATTTTTATTTGAACACCAAAAAATCACAGCTCTTGTTGGCAAACCCTGTATAACTCGGTTTACCCGAGTGAAACTTTCTAACTTTTTATATTCTCTTTGTAAGACCTCTGATAGACTCCACCAATCGTTTAATACTGTAATGATATATCACGCAGTAGCAGCTTGCAACTGGCATGCCCAAAAGATTCCTGTTCGTCTGGAACCTATAAGGTAGTCCCGAATCTTCCTGGGACGTCTGCTCTGCACTTCCCTGGTACATCCCTGTCGTCCGACACCAATATAAGGTGAATGCTAGGCATCTTGTTAAGATATCTGTAGCAATCAAGGACTGCTGTTCAGTTTAGGAAAACAGAATCTAAAGTTTTAGTGGCAGCCAGAGAATCTGACAATATGTTTATCTCCACTGTGGTGAGCATGTTATTTATTATCTCAGCTCTTTTACATCTGGAATATAGATAATCAATAGAATTGAATACCTTAAAATTAAAATGAAATATACAAATATTTAAATTTTATTGAATAGGTTTAATTTAAGTAAAGAAGAAGAAAACAAATATATTAACATTAATGGGGAGGGAGGGAGGAGGACTTAACCAAAACAGACAAGAAATTATATAACAATTAAATTTAATTTTTAGTAAAGTGATATTATATACAGTTTTCAGAGAATTGCATTAGGTTATAATGAGGGGAGGGTTTTTTTATAATGTTAAGAGAATACATATAACATAACATATAAAACATTACCATGGAGAAATATTTAAAAATAAAATTCGGACTAATTGAATACAAAAGAAGTTAAAACAAATAATAATAATACTATTCAATAATACAAAACAAAAAAAGTAGTAATTGATAAATTTAAAGTGAACTAATTATGTCCAGGGTTAGCCAATACAGAATCATATTTAGTGCCTCTGATGGGATTGTGCAATCAAAGACTAGTCATTCTTACTTACTTATGTTGGCTCTAAACCCTGTTGTTGATCTTGGCCAGCCTAGCCATTCGTTCGACCTTATCTAGTACCATGCAGCTTGAACTTCAGCTACTTGTCCAATATTACGCAAAGGTATTTTGCACAGTCCGCAAAAGGAATTTCAATGTCCACCAGTTCGGTCTTGTTTGTATTTACTAAGACACCGATACTGATGCCTACTCCTAGGTTCGATACTGTCGTACTATCTTGTCGGAAGTTACGTTGTTGAACACCCTTTGACGGAGAGTAAACCTTCAATGAATCCGACCAAATCATGCAGGACCCTCTCAGTGGTCCGCGCAATAAGAATTATGCCAATGGGACCAAAGCCCCCGGTATATACTTGCCCTAAGGTTAGCGTCCATAAGTCTCTCCAGTGTTGTCAGAAGAAATGGTGAAATGAAAAAATAAATGACAAAATATGAGAGTGCTTTTCCGCTTCAGAAATAAAGGCAACCTTGGTATCGCTCAACATAGTATTCATGTATGTTAGGTCGATACAGCCGATATATTGCCCATTGAGCCATGGAATCTGCGTTTCCCACACCACTTGTAGTTCACCCGGTGAGATTATATCCGTTTCGGGTGACTTGAAAGGTTTGAAGTTTTTAACCCCGCGTGACCAAGAAGATGACAAAATAATATCTTCTTCTGAATTGTTATGACATTTTAAACATAAGTTCAAAGTTTAAAAACGTTCAAGCACCAGCCGGTATATTATATATAACGGGTACGTTAGGTGAATCGAAAATGTTGAAAGGAACATTTTATTTTAACTTAGAAAAAATAGTAATAACACCTATATAAAATAATGTATCCAATGGTATTTCGAGAAACAGTTTTTAGACATTGAGAACACCTCTATTTCTGAGACACAACAGTTTTTCAATAATCGAAATTAGTGCCACATTTTCGCAAAGAACTGAAACACATTGCAAACCAACCGTTATAGGTAAGACAGTGCTACCAACAGTTGAAACAAAATGTTATTAGATACATTTAAGTGTACTTTAACGTACCTAGGGGAAAAAGTATATAAATATTTTTCTTTTCCGTATTTGTATGTACCATCGGTCGACAAAGGGTTAATTGGCCATGCTATTTTGGATTCGAATACAATTTCTCTGGCAACAGCCGAATGTTGACTTAACGCAGCACTCTCCGCGGAGGTGTCATTTCGGTAGTTACCACGAAAGTGAGTATCCGGAGCTAGTCCAATTTTTTCTCAACTTGCGTTTTCTTGAGAAAACCAAGAAGGCCACAGTTTGGAGGCCAGTACTTTCCTTACCATTGCACCTTCGGAAGTGTCTTCAACTGTACTGCAGAATTTACTAACGGATTAATTCTGTGCCTGCCGAAATGCACTTTTGTATTGTCTACGTTTTTCTTTGTACATGTCCCAGACCTGTAAAGCTCTTGTCGACTTCGCCCAGTTGAAGAACTTCCAACAGCGTTTCGTTGCTTAACATTGCCTTTGCAAAATAAGGCTTGCAGCGAGTCATCCAGAGAGAAGATTTATTCTTCAGTCGAACTGTTCGTATTTGGAATGATCTTGCAGCAAGTGTCTCTCCTGCCAGGTATATAAACACTACTCCCTCTTTCTTCGCTTGTAGGGGGCATCAAATGAGTATTGGTAAAGAAATAGTTTATATGCGGTTGTAGGATGTAATTTCAAATATTGGTTACTAGTTCCATTTATTTTTCATATTGATCATAGCAGTAAACTGTATAAAATTTGTATACTCACTGAACAGTCAAATCATCACATCTAATGAATTTTATAGAGAATATTAGACAAGCGTTCTTACTCTCGGAATGTGATCGAAATGAAACTATCGCCGATAATAAACAGATAATCTACCGGTATTTCTTGTTTTATGCATACTACATATATCGCACCCTAAATACAAAAGGGTCATAACTGAAAATTCTAACACATTAACGCAACTAAAAATAATTTAGTTCATCGTGCAGAAGCAACGCAATTAACATAAAAATAGACATAACTGTATTTTTCCATTTACAGAAGATATTGATGTGAAAGAAATTTGTGCAGTAGTTAGTTACTCTGAATTAATTTATGGAAAAAAGTCAGTTTTGGAATTTTTGAGTTGTGACCCATTTGTATGTAGGGTGCGGTTTGTAAGTGCAGTTCAGGATAGGAAACTTATATTTTACTGTGATAAGTTTCTACCAAATGTACTTATATACATGCAAGTGGGTTTACATTAATTTGTGTATTTTATGTGTCATAAATAAGAGCGCCGCGACAGCAACGAGGAAGTTTTGCGCTGCCATATGCGAATATAACCGTCAAAACACGTACGCTCAATGTTAAGGTGACCCCAAGAAGCTTCTTATGCGTTGTTAACAAATTTCCCCGAAGTTACCACGAACGAACGAAAGTCGATTGGTTTCATCAATGGGGGCAATGTAAGAGCTTCACAAGTATTGAATTTACCAAGTGGTGCCGCAAGTACGCAGCGTCTGACAACAATGTGTCACCCTTCCACTACTGAAGCGAGAGGTATGGAAATTGACATTACATTATTTCGTGTTCTAATCAGAATGTATAATTAGATTATCCCACAACTTGGAGCCCGAGAAAGTAAACATAGAACTGCATTTAAAAGGATAGATACCGCATGCATACATAATCAAATGACAATATTTACGACCTGTAGAATTAATGCAAACTAAAACAAATGAAAAAACGGAATCGCCCTAGTGCTGTATACCACGGCAAATCGCCGGCTTCCAACCTACTCCACGACGCTCTCTCATCTTCTCCTATTACCCGTCCAGCTAACCATAGCAACACATACACAGCTCCATGACGGAAGCAGCCAACGAAGAAATTGATAACCGAAAGCGTCAGAAAAAGGAATGTTGCGATGAGGAGTGTAAAGAAGCCTCGATACAGAGAATAGGAAAATCATCTATTCCGAATGAAGAAAAAAAAGAATGGAAAAACGTAAATGTGAGGAAATTTAGTTCTACTGTAACAGAAATGACGAGAAGAGATGAAACTGCGAATCTGGTGACTGAAACGTCGAGTGTGCTGGGGATTTGGAGACAAAACCATTTGAACCAACTATCTATCCATCGCCTATGCATATTATCTGAAAGATGGATAAACACGTATTAGTCGAATATTGCGACTAAATGTTCGAACATCAGGGACCAGACGATAAAGTGTCTATAGAACAGCGACACACAAACCACCTTACGGCGATGATAAAAAGAGACAATCGAATTGAGTACCCTATTAAACCCCTGTCCATATATGGGAGTTATATTCCATGAACGTGATATAAATATTTACGGTTTCGGGTTGTCTGTTGGGTCAGACTGTTAAAGTAAGAAATAGAGAAGAGAGAGAACAGACTCCTACGGTAAATTTATGCTCGTTAGATGAGACCCCATCTATAACAACTTGTATAGAGCGATCTCTGAGAAAACTCGATATGATTCAAATGAATTTAACTTTGAGTGAACCGTGGCAGACCCTTTAGCCTTTGAATATCCAGAGGCACGCCATTGCTTTCCCCAAGCCCGTGAATAGCTCGACTCAGACTCCAGTAGATCGGTTTCTACGCCAGCCATACTGTCGATCATTCAGAAGGCCATTAAACTCTAGATACTTAAACATACTCTGGATAACATGCGGGAACGCAGAATATGTTGCAAACGGGCAACAACTCAGAAAATAATTATAAAATAGATAAATCAGCATACTCTATAAGAACGCTTTATGTAAGCCTTCTAGAGAGTATATAAAATTCTGCTCAGCCAACTGCAACATTTGTAACTGTTTTATTTTGTAACTGACTAAATACTGAATTAAACTCTAACTAACTGTAACTAACCTTAAAACGCCCACAATTTCTCATCTGCTTTACAATTCATGTTCATGGCTTACATACTATTACACATATATGGTTTTGAGCCAATTTACATTTTACAAATGTCCTTATGTCACACTGGCACCAAAAAAACGGTGTGTGTGTGTGTATGTTTGTGAGTGTTGGTAACCGAGATTTTGAAATTAATTAACTTACAAATCACTTGTCAAACACATATAGAAACCCAGGCATTCATATTATTATGAACGCTTACACTTATACATACATCGATAAAATACATACACACACATTTGCATACATTATGGTGTATATGTTTGACATGTCATTACACACACACTCACGCATTAGTACAATAGTCGAAATAGTATGGGTTAAAATGAATGGCAGGCTATTACTGACACAGCTACGGCTCATTTGCATAAAATTATTTCACCAATACAGTCGCGAATGTGTGTGATCATTACAATTTGTGTTAATGGACTTTTGTTGGCGGCGAATGTGTGTGTGAGCGCGTGTGTGTTGGTTGGGGAATAAATGTGGTTATTTGCAGTTTATTGGCTAAATTTTAGAGAACTTTCACAAATTCAACATCAAAAAATCAAGAAATGAAACAAAATTGCAACATACATTTTTAAAACATTACAACTTGGCACAAGCCAATTCATGGTGACATTTGGCTATTAGTCATTCACCAAATATTCTTTGCAACTCTCTTAATCCTTGCCAGCATCTTTATTATCTTTGTTAACTTATGCTATTTTGGAACTCCATTTATTCTATGACGGCAACTTGACAGTCGTGTTACAACTCGGCCACAAAGCTGCATCATTTTTGGTAACAAAGATCAGATATTGGAACCTACATGGTAAAATAATTTAATTTCAAAATATGAAATTTTAATGGGAAATAAAGTATAATGAAAATAATTCGAACTGCATTGTATATGTTTTAACCGGATTCGATATTATTCTAATAATATGGTTAAACTTTTTACACGAGGATCCATGTAAATACCACATCTGGGTTGATTTGGTGTCTGTGTCCGTTTACCGTTTCGAACATAAGCCGTGCTGACAGACATTTCTTCTATCTACGCTGGAGAATTTTTATAGACATTTATTTCTTTTTCAATTCTACATTTATATCCTCTGGGCATATGTTTTTGAAATCAATAGATCTGGTTCGTTAATTTCCAAGGTAGGAAACAGAAACGAATGATAACAGATATCGGTATGATTTTTTTCTGTATCGCTAACAGTATATAACGGCAAACTACAATACCGGTACCTACCGGTATTTCAGACTAAAAGGAAAACATGTCAAAAACTGAAACATATCTACATTTATTAAATTCAAGTAAAACAAAATATATAATGTATGTATTTACGTAACTAAATGTTTAACTTTTCAAATTTAATGGTTTTACGCGTCACTTAAGATTTCTGTACGTTATAATAAAGTGGAGATTACATACAACCAAAATCGTCTTTATATTTTATTTAAATGTAGGACCAAAAACCAATTTTTTTTAAAATGGACCTTCGAAAATTGTTAATTTAATTTGTTCCTCTGGAGATCATTGGTATGTGCAAATAGAGCACTAAACGCATTTATGTTCTGTACGCAATTTGACAAAAAAAAAACATTTATAAAATAAAAAAAACCTGTGAAAAAGTTGAAGTCGGGTAAACCGACTTATATATACCCATAAAAAATTTGGACAAGATATAGTTGGTCATTTTGACAACATTACACAGTTTATAAGGGGCGGAATGGTACATTTGTATGGGAGGTATGAAAAGGGGAGTTGCCAGACTTTGTCCGAAACTTTGTCTAGATATATCTTTACTAAATACAGAATTTGGGCAAGATCGCGTTGGTCATATTGATATTATTATACCCTCACCCTACGGTAGGAAATTACACGATTTCCTACCCGTAGGGTGAGGGTATAAACAACATCAGCCAAAAGGCCACCACGACCACGCTTACAGGACCATGTCCTTTTCATGAAATTTGCCATAACCAAATCGCAAAGTGGATGCCATATGTCCTCGAATTCTATCTTTGAGGTCTTTAATCGACGCCGGGTTGTTGGCGTATATCTTATCTTTCACGTGGCCCAAAAGGAAGACGTCACAAGATCTCGGTCTCCAATTGTGATATCCTCTTCGAGAGATAACATGGTCCGGAAACTTTTTAGTTTTGCGAACTGATAAGAGAACTCACTTTATAATAAGAAAAATAGTTGAGTTGAGTTACAGTTCGACATATTCGAAAAAGCAAATTCAATTTTTATAAATTTCAAAATCTGGAATATTTTGTTGGTAAATTGTAAGCCAGATACCGGGTTTTCAAAAATACAATCGTTTGGGAGAAGCGACCTATCAATACCTTATGAATTATTGTCAAGGAGCAACGAATATCTTTCAGATCCGTAATGTCGTGGACGGCTGTGGTATGGTAGGTAGTGAGTGTGCGCCGTTAGAATCCCGACAATCTTTTCAGCTGCTGTTTTCCGGACCAGTAGGTCCCGGTGAGTGAGTACAGTACGAGAGAAGTTCCACTTCTTCTCCTTCCCTTAAGGGCAACACGTAAGTAATGAAGATATTACAAATGAAGTGACAAACTTAGTAAGCATACCATCAGATGGTTTAGAATTTAATCATAATTGTATGACTAAATTTAATTTATGTACTATTTTTGTGAGAGAAAAATCCTATGGTCCAATCTGTGTTAATCTGTGGAGTATAGACGTTCAACGAACCGTGAGCTGTATGAGCTATATGCCGACATGAACGTAGTAAAAAATATCAAAATACAGCGATTGTGCTGTCTGTGCCATGTCGCTTGGAAATTATTTATTAGGCAGGCTAAGACCATCAAAAGTTAGTAAGGTCCAACTTAAGTAAGTAAGTGTAATTTCTGTGAACGACGTCTGTCTGCTATGTATTCGACAATTAACTAATTACTAAATCGTCTGTACGTATATATGTAATTTACAGTTGCGCTACTACACATGCACAGTGTAATATTAGTGCCGGTTTTACGATGTTTTAAGTAGGTCTATGAGTTTTGTTAATCGGTTCTATTTTCAAATTCATGAATACATATGGAAGCGTAACCAGAGACAGTAGCCTGGATACCTTGGAATCCTGACTACTGTATCTAAGTGGAGGTAGTTCAGTCACGGTACAGTTTCTTATCTTGTACATGGACATAGCGATAACAAGGTACTGATTAAAAAATTTACTAGTCTTCACTATAAATAAAAATGTAAACGCAAAAAATAGGTGTTTGCACATTTTTGAAATCACAAAGGAATTTTTAAATATGAATTCAAATGTAGAAATCACATACAATTATAATAGAAAATGCATTTTTTAAGTAATTAATATGTAGAATTCTTCTTTTTTCCGACGGAAATTTAACCCTTTGAATATGGGGCACTTACATTTTTTCGATTCGACGCCTTCACCTTCGACCCATAATTTTTATTTTCGTAATTTTAAGATAATTTCGAAGGGAACTGCATAATTTTTGAATTGGAAGTGTGTCCCAAAAAATAAGCTAGCCAGCTAAAAATATAATCAATTTTTCTTCCTTCTAATGCTACATTGTATCCCAATCAGAATACATTTGCCAGAGCCGATTTGGCCACATCCATAGTCTGCACCCTATTTTAACTTTCTTAAGTTCGATCGGCAACCTATTGTAGCTGTTGAATTGCTTAATAATTTAGAACCACAGTCAAATGCGGCTGTACTCGCGGTCTTGAATTCTGTGCAGGTATTCAAAAACTGTGAATATTTCAGTAACAGTTAAAGTCTTATAATTTCGTCACTTGCGTCACTTTTAAGTGTTTTTGGAGAGGCAAAAGGATTTTCAACCGAAAAAAAAACAGATTAATGAAAATATGTGTAGTTTACAGTTCTAATATACATATAACTTAATTAACGTATTGGGTTACTTTTAGCCGACATATACGCGATCCACGAACTATAACGCTAAACATTACTAACAGCCTTTTTCAGGTGTTATAACCCATATACTCTTGTATCATAACTGTCGAATAGTCCGAACAATAAATGTTTCTATATTTTGTTAATGGTCTTTAGAAAACCAGTTTTTTAAACCAAAAAACAGTTTTTTGTTATGCAATTTACAGATTTCTGAAAAATGCTGTTTACAACTCACACACATATTTGCAAACAAATTATGATTCCAAATTATCTTAATTCAGATCGATTTTACTTAAACTAGGGATCTTTAAATTATCCTTTTTAGACTGAAACTGATCTTGTATGTTTTGTTTCTCATAATAACCGGCTTTCTAAAAACTTCAGTTATTAGGATATCAATGACAATCTAATGCTAAATTAAAGAATAGTTTCGAACACAATTGTTCTAAAATATTCTTTAGTGTAAGTGCAAATTTTTCATTATTTGAAGAAAATACTCACTACTCTTTTTTTTTATTCGACAGTTTAGAGATAGATCCCAACAGACAGAAATGAATGCAATAAACACTCGATATAAAAACCAGTGAAAAAGTTGCAGTCGGGTAAACCGACTTATATATACCCTCACCCTCAGTAAAAAAATACAAGTCTCATATTCCATAATAGCAACCTCAAAATACCGAATGTTATAGAAAAAAAATATTGTATTACGCGTTTTTACAAAACGGGCGGAATATAAAGCAGAGTTTTTACTAGAAAATTGTATATAGCTAAAGCTTTACTAAATATAGAATTTCGGAAAGATTCGTTGAGCGAAATTATATAAATACTAGATTTCTAAAGTGGGTGGAATGGTACATTTGTATGGGAGGTACCAGAAGGAGAGTTGCCAGACTTCCAAGTTTTTGTCCAAAACTTTGTCTTGCTATAGCTTTACTAAATACAAAATGTGGGCAAGATCGCGTTGGTCATATTGGAGTTATTACACGATTTCTAAGGTAGGCGGGATGGTACATTTGTATGACAGGTACCAGAAGTGGAGTTGCCAGACTTCCAAGTTTTTGTCCGAAACTTTGTCCAGTTATACCTTTACTAAATACAGAATTTGGGCAAGATCGCGTTGGTCATATTGATTTAATTCACGATTTCTAATGTAGGCGGGATGGTACATTTGTATGGGAGGTACCAGAAGGGGAGTTGCCAGACTTCCAAGTTTTTGTCCAAAACTTATACCAACTATAGCTTTTCTTAATACAAAATTTGGGCAAGATCGCGTTGGGTATATTGGTGATATTACACGATTTCTAAGGTAGGCGTGATGGTACATTTGTATGGGAGATGCCGGAAGGGAAGTTGCCAGACTTCCAAGTTTTTGTCCAAAACTTTGTCTAGCTATAGCATTACTAAATACAAAATTTGGGCAAGATAGCGTATGGCATATTGATATTATTACACGATTTCTAAGGTAGGCGGGATGGTACATTTGTATTACAGGTACCAGAAGGGGAGTTGCCAGACTTCCAAGTTTTTGTCCGAAACTTTGTCCACTTATACCTTTACTAAATACGGAATTTTGGCAAGATCGTGTTGGTCATATTGATAGTATTACAGGGTTTTTAAGTGGTGGGATGGTACATTTGTATGACAGGTACCAGAAGGGGAGTTGCCAGACTTCCAAGTTTTTGTCCGAAACTGTGTCTAGCTATAGCTTTACTAAATACAGAATTTGGGCAAGATCTAATTGGTCATATTTATAATACTACACGGTTTATAATGGGCGGGATGGTACATTTGTATGGGAGGTACCAGAAGGGGAGTTGCCAGACTTCCAAGTTTTTGTTCAAAACTTTGTCTAGCTATAGCTTTACTAAATACAAAATTTGGGCAGGATCGCGTTGGGCATATTGATTTAATTCACGATTTCTAATGTAGGCGGGATGGTACATTTGTATGGGAGGTACCAGAAGGGGAGTTGCCAGACTTTCAAGTTTTTGTCCAAAACTTATACCAACTATAGCTTTTCTTAATACAAAATTTGGGCAAGATCGCGTTGGGTATATTGGTGATATTACACGATTTCTAAGGTAGGCGTGATGGTACATTTGTATGGGAGATGCCGGAAGGGAAGTTGCCAGACTTCCAAGTTTTTGTCCAAAAGTTATACCAACTATAGCTTTTCTTAATACAAAATTTGGGCAAGATCGCGTTGGGCATATTGGTGTTATTACACGATTTCTAAGGTAGGCAGAATGGTACTTTTGTATGGGCGGTACCAGAAGGGGAGTTGCCAGACTGACAAGTTTTTGTCCAAAACTTAGTCTAACTATACGTTTATTAAATACAAAATTTGGGCAAGATCGCATTGGGCGTATTGGTGTTATTACACGATTTCTAAGGTAGGCGGGATGGTACATTTGTATGGGAGGTGCCAGAAGGGGAGTTGCCAGACTTCCAAGTTTTTGTCCGAAACTTTGTCCAGTTATACCATTACTAAATACGGAATTTGGCCAAGATCGAACATGCGCGTGTTGTTATTATTATACGATTTATAAAGTGGGCGAAATAGCAGATTTGTATGGGATGTACCCGAAGGGGTGTGGCCATATAGCCCATATGCAATCCCATAAGCAGTTTTGGGAAAATATTCAGTCATGCCAAATTTCAGAGTGATTGCTTAACTCTTTCGAAAGTTATCGTGCGTACCAGCAGGACAGACGGACGGACGGACAGACGGACAGACGGACATGGCTCAAACGATTCAGAAAGTCATGAATCGAATTTGGTTCAAAGACACCTGGGGTCTAATGTGAATATTTCTATGTGTTACACTTTTGGGTCGTATCAAATGATATATACCCTCCTACCCGTAGGGTGAGGGTATAAATATAATGAGTAGCGACATTTCGTCATATCTTCTACGGACATGTTTATTGCTACAACTAGTTGGAAGTATGTGTTTGGTTCCAGGAAAAATTACAGGAACATTTTTATGAGCATACTCGTGTGTGTTAATGGCGCCTATTCATTGTGCTCCTGACAGTGGTTTACAACACGGTGGTAGATAATTACAATAAAAACCACTTGCTAATCTACTGAAAAAAATCATAATAAAATATATTAATGTCATAAAAACAAATTGAAGGACCAAAACAAAAATTTAAAATTGTTGAATGTTTATCCCTCCCATATTTCCTGGTTATTTATAAAGCTTATCTATTACCACATCTTAAAGAAAGATATGGGACCTTCTCTAAAATCAGAATAATTGTCACGCTCACCTACCGACCACGACCTACTGGTTGCAGCTGACTCGAACAGTTGTAAAGGCTTAAAGATTACAATCTTACATATCGAATCGAATCAGTGTTCAGTTACTTATAGAATATATCAAATATACTTATAAGGACACTGTCTCTATAACCGAACCAGTGTACATTTGACGTCGGTAGCTTCATTCAGTTTCTGCATATCTTTGTTTGTATTTTATTGACAAATAGTCTCAGTGTTGGCAGTTGATGATGTGCGGCTAAAATGTGAAACTTTGTTTACTTAAGTACCAAAGAAGGCTCTACAACCAGCTATTTGTTTGCCCTTGTTGAGAAATTATCTACAAATAGCTCATAAAGCTCTAAATCGAATTAGAGATGTTCGACTTGGCATACGCTCAGATATTCGACCTATATTTTGGGTTAGTTCCAATACGTTCTTTCGAATAGCAGTTTTTTTCTTTTAGTCGGGTTCTAGGGCGTATTTCAGTCTATTTTTGCCAAACTGAAATTTATTATTTCTATTCAATTTTAAGTCTTGCCGTCTAGGAAACAAAAAAATAGTTTCGACCAAAATTTGACGAAGACTTTAAAATTGTACCTTTATCATTACATGTTCCAATATTGTACCCTTACCAACTTCCCTCAATATTTGTGGTCGTACCTTGGTGTTGTGATAGTTCAATATAGTCTCAACTTACCTAAGTAATTAATAATAGACAATGGATGCATGTTATTTAAATCTTTCTATACACGCTGAAAAAAAATGGCCATTTTAACAAATTTCAGCAAACAAGTTCGCATCAAACATATATATATTTTTCCATACCGCAAATATAAACTTGTTTGTAGATGATAAATATAAAATTTATATGTATGCATTTTTGACTTACTTTTTATTTTTTTTCAATTTGTGAATATCTATATAACAATCCATCTCATACTCTCGGTATTGCTTTTATTATAAAGAGCGTAAATGCAGAAAAAAAATTACGAAAACAGTTGCAAATACACACTTATTCGCACCCAAATGTTGTACTTTGTTGAATTTAATAAGTTCGTTGTCTGTTTTTCCCAAACACGCTATTGCTTATACACAAATATGTAATACTAATAGCAAACGAGTTATATTTACATCCAAATAAGCTTTGTGTAGAAGGAAATAAGCTTTACTTGCTACAAACACCAAACACGCGTTTTACTTGTGTGTAAACAAAAAAAAGACGTATTTTTCAGCGTGTAGTAACTAGTCATTAGGTTTGGTCGTATTTTGATTTTGTTTATTACCACTTACCAACGATTGAAACTTTTAATGGTTTGGGAAACCTTTTGTTATCCTAATTCTGATTGTTTATAGCCACTGTGTTGCTTCATGTTTAGTGTGTGTGTGTGTTTTTTTTATTTCGTTTGACATTCCTTGCAATCATTTATTATAAATGTGTGATCTTGTCTGTATGGTTCGAGTATATTCTTCTAATTAACTAACAAATCCTAGTTAAACCATATGTTGTTGAATGTCTCTGTGTGCATTTGTGTACGTGTTCTTCCAAATCATATTCATTATCATAATGATTGTTATGTTTATCTCAATTTATCTTAAGGACTTATTTTTAAGCTTTACTTTTAGCTTAACGAACATCACAACTCCATGTCCTTTATAAACGAGTACACACACGCACACATACATTAGCAGAAATTTACAAATGAACACACTCACAGAGCATTCATTTGATTAGGGACTTTTCTGTTATAAATTGTAAGCAAACGTATCGAACGTGTCTGTCTGTCCATCTCTCTGTGTGTCAATGTGCGCTGTGGTTAGCTACATACACGTTTCGGTGTATGTAATTTTAACATACGACAGCCATTCATATTTTATCCGGAGGCATAAAATTATGTTAGGACTACGGTTAATTGAAATCTCATAAGAATTGAAGTATACGTTCCCTAATCTTTCGTTTTAATATGAGAGAAGGTGTGCATATGTGTCATTAATCCGACGTTGTTGTAATCCTTCATCGACCGTTTCACATGGGCTGACAGCACTGGGATATGAAAATATGTTCATGTATTTCTCGTTGCTCTTTTGTGACAACGATTAATTAAGTTACTATTTCATTGGTCGGGGTCTCTGGGGTTTGTTTTAATTGTTCGGAGAACAATTTTGCATAAAACATTTTTCATATTATTAATTTTCGAAAAGACTCTTCGGAGACACCTCGTGGTAGTATTAATCATTACAAGAAGCATGATAAAGAGTTTGTGGTACGAACTTGGTGGGGGGGGGGGGGGTGCATGAAAACGGGTATCGCACGCGAAACAGTCTTTCGAATACAGTTGGATTTTCAATGTTTTTTTTTTGATTTATCGATATTTTAAAAAAGTTTCTTGACATGTGGGAATCTTAGGGAGCTTTTTCTATGGTAACCCCGGTAAGGCTCGAATTATTGTATCGTATGTGGAATAATCTTCCAGCAAATGTATTTCCTGCCAGTTGTGATATTCAGAAATTCACAAACAAATGTCAACAAACACTACTCCCTCTTTCCTCCTTCCGATACCCTAATTTCCTTCCGCTAACACAATGCATTGCATTTATAGGGGGCATCCCCTGAGTGTTGGCCTTCAGAATAAAAAACTGATGCAAAGTGTATTAGTTTACACTAGATACATATTAAATTACCACAGATATAATAAACAATCACCAAATGTCTAGTTGAAGTGTCTTCTAGCCAAACTGAAGGTGTTTAAACGATTTACCAATTACTGATTTTTTTTTTAACTTATATTCGTTATCTTACTTACTTAAGCTGGATCTACAACCTATTGTTGGTCTTATCCTGCTTAATGAATAATTTCTATATACTTCGGTCCGGTGTGTGCTTTCTCTAGTTCGTTATATCAAGGTTTTAAATGTCTTCTTCCACTTTGTCCTTCCACCGGAGTCTCGATCATCCCAGTCTGCGTTTTCTGTGGTAAGTGTCATCCATCGCCTTCTTGGCTGGAGCGTTTGAATTCATTCGACATACCTGGTACAGACATCGCAATGTCCTTATTTAACTACGTTCATCATACGGTTCACGGTTCGTTCGACGTCTATACTCCTCGTTAACACAGATCGGGCCATGCATTTTGCGAATAATTTTTGTCTGAAAAACTCACAGCACAGCTTCATCAGCTTTCGCAAGTACCCATGTTTCGGCGCTTTTGGTGTTCATATATTTTGTTGAAGAATTTTTGTAATGGTAAATGGTCCAGAGAGCTTGCTTCCTATTTTTACTGAGGATCTAGGGTGCATCAGAGTCATTCTATAAAGGCGTACAAGCTTTAATGGTATCTCAGACGCAGATATGGTGTCAAAAAATTTTTCTTTTATTGTCGTTTCGAAGGAGGCTTTATAGTCGATAAAAAGGTGGTATGTATAACCGGCGTTGCCGTTGACTTTTTTCAAAAAGTATCACAAAAAGTATCATTTTCAAAAAAAGTACCAAAAAAAAGGTATCATTTTTAAAAAAAGTATAAAAAGTTTTAAAACGATTTTTTTATTTAAAAAATTACTTCAAATTAGGTACAAAGTAAGCAGAACAATAAAACAAGGTAAAAAATACGAATTCATGTAAAGTAACAAAAAACAAAAATAATAATTCAATAAAACAATAAACATTAAAACTAAAAAAACAACTGTCAATGAAAATGTGGTACTTATGTACTTGGTACTTATTTTTTTATAATTTTTTTTCGGAATTTGTCAATTAATTCCTGGTTTGGCTTCCAATCTTCTAAATCAGTATCTATCAAATTAAGAGCTGATAGTCTCTCATTACAGGTCTGAACTTTGAGTCTATTTGTTAGCTTATTTTTCATAAGAGAAAGTTTTGAAAAAATACGCTCAGCGCAAGCACTGCTGTGTGGCAGTGTAAAAATATATGACACAAATTTATTTAATGTAGGGAACAAGGGCTCGTTGTAGGAATTTTTCATTTCTCCTACTTTCCCCCAAAACTCCTCAGCATCCCTAATTTGGAAAAGGCGCTCCCATGTTTTTTCTTTTGTTAAAGCCTCCAAAGATTGGTATTCGCTCACAAATTCATCTGCATCTTTAATTTTATAATTAAATTCAGATATTAAATCGAAATAATCTATATCAGCATTTGATTTGATCATGGAGGGATCAAAAACAAAAAGTATCAAATTTAGTATCAAAAACAAAAAGTATCAAAAAAGTGGCAAGACCCATTAAAAGTATCATTTTGATACTTTAGTATCATCAACGGCAACGCTGTGTATAACTTTGTATTTCATGGGTCTTTTCCAGGATCTGGCGGAGATTTGGTTGACGGTTGGTTTATACGGCCTGATGCTACAATGTTAGGGCTTGATCAGATCGTCGAGTTTGGGCTTCAATCGTCGACACAATAATCTTGATGAAATCTTATAGGCGATGGATAGGCGAAAACTGGTTTTTCTTCTTTCTTATGAATTGGACATAGCACACTAAGGTTCCAATCATTAGGCATACTTTCTTTATTCTAGATGGTACAGACTAGCTGACCCATGCTCTTCTCTTTGGGTCTTACACAGCTCTGTCGCTATTCTGTCAGCACCTGTGGCCTTCTTGTTCTTAAGTCGGACTGTTGCTGCTTTGACCTCATCTGTGTTAGGGGCTGGACATTCAACACCATCATCTATGACTGGTTGCGGAATGTTTTCTTCGCAGAATTCTTCGGACGCCAACAAGCTGGAGAACTGTTGCTTCCAAATCCTCACTAGATTCACATTTTCATCTTTACTCGAAGTTATGGATGTAGACAGCCTGTTGACAGTCTTTCAATTAATGTTTTCTTTCATCGGAAACAACGTTTAATTTCCCTCCTCAATTCTCGGCATCGCTCACACACAGTTCGCATTGTCATAAACGCGAGTGTCGAACGGTATGACATATTCTTAACTTCAGCTACGGACATACACTCCGCATCATACCATTGGTTCCTTTACTTCCGTTTTCGGTAACCGATTTCTTCTTCGACGGCTGTCGTCATAGAGTTATGTTTTATGTTGTCATTGTTCGCTAACATCATCGGGAAAGGGAGGGTTAAACAGGAGAAAATGAGATAGTAGGCTTGGTCTGTCGGTTGAGATGGTTTTGCCTCTTTTTTAGTTGCCTGGATAAAACATTACCAAGTTCTAACAACTCATGGCATTAAATCTAAAATTGTTTAGAAAGTTTCTCTGTAAAGCAAATGTCACCCACAAACTGAGAAGAAAAGGCACATGTATGAAAATAACAAAAATGTGTTTATTATTTGCAAAGAAAACGATTTATTTTGAGCAGCTTTTTTAAAAAATAATTTAATTAACAAGGGATCACATTATTTGTACATCTACAATTCGTAATCTTGGATTAATAAGAATCGATGTGTAGAGATTTTTGGGCTGGGCAAAATATATTTGCTGCCACATGGAATTAACAATATTTCGCTTTTATAGCGAGGGAAAGACTAAGCAAACTTTGTCACTAAACTACATCCAATACAATTTCATATAAACAAAACAAAAAAATATGTCATCCATTTTGGTAAACTCACAAAGTATCAGTGCTTGATCCATATCAGACTATTTTAAAACCTTTAGTCGTAATGCTGTTGGGAATATTTCCCATTTGCCTGAGATTCAGTTAAAGCCAGCATAATAAATCCTTTTACAGGGGTTTCGTTCATTGAGCTTTTAATAGAAGGGAATTGTGATGCTATTTTATACACTTTCAACGGTGAGTGATGTACTACTCTATATTGTGAGATCGAGTATGATGGGTTCGTCTAAATGAATGCCAGATTAAAATGTTGAATCAAATGCCTTACTGGAGTTATTAGGTAGTTCTAGTTATCGAAATACATAAACAGTCCAACTAAGACAAAATGACAATCGGTATGGGGTTAGTGGAATTGAATTTGAATTTAAATTAATCCTCCTAATAGAGATTGATAGAGCAGGTAGACAACATTACATATTCCTAATCGAAGGTCGTCTCCATCTACAGCGTGACTTCGTAGCTAAAAAAATGACATTTGATATTAAACGGGTTTCGTGCCACAAGGACATTCCATAAATGTATCATTTTCCAGAGACAGTCAATGCAGGCCGATATTAGGGCATTTATTTATTAATTCCACCGAATGCATTTTCTGTAGGATGTGTCCTATAAATAAATATAAGAAACAATAAAAACAAAAAACTAAATTTATTTCATTTTCTTGTTTCAATGCTCTCTCGTCATTTGGTCTTTTTTTTTGCAACACCTACGTGCGGCAACATTCGCATACCCTTATCACATGGACAAGCATCAGTACACCCAAAACAAAACTGTTCTAAATTGAAGTCAATGGAAACTTTAATGGGGTAAGATAAATACAATATTGTTTATAAATCTAGTCAAATCTAATAAAAACGGGCGCCCCGATAGGCGAGTTGGTAGCGTGGGGGTTCTGGGTTTGTTCCCCAACTGAGGCATTGGTCTGTTGCTGCAAAAAACTAGCCATATAGTCTGTGTCACTCGGTTTACCCTTGGTCCTAAAATTAGAATACACATTTACTTTGTATTGAAATTAAATACAAATAACGAAAAATATTCTACCAGAATTCGAATAATTAATAACGAGGTTCGTCCATTTGATAGATTGGCCAAATGTGATCGTATCGTATAAATATGTGGTTGTGTTATGTCGTCGGAATTTATGTAGAAATAACAAATTTATTATTTTATAATACTCCTGGAGCTAAATATAGCAGGCAGACTAATTGGTCACTGTAGTGTTTATTAGGTTAAGATCTTGACCAGGAAATAAATAGTAGGATGACTGAGATATAACGTCCTTACAATAGTGGTGATAAACATATTATCTGACTGTCAGGCTAGCATTAAATCTCTGGATTCTCTAGTCCTGAACTCAATATCAGCAATGGATTGTCACCGATCGTTTAACGAGATGGCTTAGCTATTTAGCATCCATTTTATGTGGGTTCCGGCCCACAGGATCATATCAGGTAACTGCAAAGGAAGATCCTGTACTACTTTACAGATTCCAGTCGAACTGGTATCCGAAGGCCTCCTGGGCTTCGGTCCGATGTTGACGTCAATCCAGACATATGTGGCCTCTCACTTTTGCTGGGGCATTTTAAATTACTGAAAAGCAACAAAAATAACCTAAACTTGGAACCGTCTACTACGATTTCTCATATACGGTAAACTACAGACTTATATTATGTCCACAACTGAACTAAACTAACTCTCCATTTGCTCAATATCAGTACAAATGTACTCAAAATATTTATATTGAATGGTCACAATTTGGAATTTTATAGAGTCCAGTTTTTTTTGAGTGCATGTGTCACATTGAACAGAATTGCTATACATTGTCTCTATGGCAATCAATAAAAACATTAAATATAGACTGAAGTTTAAGGCTCCTCAATTTGTATGTATGAGTACTACGCATGTGTCTGTATGTGGCACATGTGAGAGTGCCTAAAGTGACTGCGGATGCACTTGCAATATTTATGAGTTGCTTACGTATGCAGCATTCGGAGCAACAGTGACAGTGAAGGCATCTTTATTAACGGGCTATATGCACTCAGAATCAGCCAATTATTTGAGCAAATGGATAAATAATAAACTGTAATTGATCCATTGATGGTAGAGCATGATCTCAGGGATGCATACTTAAGATCGTTTACGAGATTTATGTTTACACGTTTCAATCCTTAAATGTATATCATAAAAACTGATCAGACATGCAAAGAAGCTGTCAGATTTAGAGAGAAAGCGTTCAGACATTGGCGTCTAAATCAAAAAGTCACTATTGAGCTGATACACAAACAGGCAAGATCATTGCTCAAGATTGCTCACGTGTACAGAGGAGAGCGGTGATGATGATAGGGGATAGTAGGGTATCCAACTATATTGTCTTCCTTCAGCATCGCAGGAATGTGGGATGTGTATCGCTATTCTATAGATATTTTAATGGTATCTGTTCAGAAAATATCCGTCGTCTGGTCCCTGACGTTAGAACATTTAGCCGGAATACGGGACTCTCATCCGTTCGTTGTAAAGTGGCCGGTTGACCGGACGATGCACTATAGAGAAAATTCGTTTTTCAGCTGGACTGTTACTTATTTGAATGTAAATATAACTCATTTGCTCAATAGCGATTTTGACAAAAAACACGCAATGAACGTGTAAAATTCTACGAAGTCCAATATTTGCGTGCAAATATTTCAGTATTTGTATCTCTGTTTTTGAAAGAGTAATAATAATAACAGAGAGAATACAATAAATTCAGAGAGAGAGAAAACATAAGTAAAGAGTAACACACCATTTAAATACACATGCATACACACGAGAAGGTGTTCAATTTTGTCTATGCATGTACATCAGGGATGCAAAAGTTAATACAATTGTACTTTTTTGGTACATTTTCGTCATCAAGAATAACGTGATACAACAGCACCGCGTTTGGAACTAATTTACTACAGTTTACAAATCTTCGAGTCCGTTGTTTGTTGACAGCAATTTGAAGAAAAGTTATGCAAAGTGCAAGATTATTAATTGTGAAATAGACAACAGCGTCATTGACAAAATCCAAAGAGATCAGTCTAAATCATTGTGGTTAATTACCCGTGCACCCGGCAATGATCTATACCACGTTTTATTTCTTAGTTTATTTTCCGACTTAACTTTGTTAATAACTCTCAAACTGTGATTCGGATACAAATGCACTAAAGGTGGAGATTTGAAAAAATTTAGTAGTAAATTTAAAAATGTATTTCAAAGAGATCAGGCTATTATTTTTCAATTTATGATAAATTTTGTTTCAAAAAAATTGTTTTTTTTTTAAAAAAAAAAAACAACTATTTTATACACAGAGGACCACAGTGCATCAGAATTATTATTATAAACATTGTTTACGTAGGGTAGTCATTAATATATATATCAAAAGAACCCTGGTACCCAAATTCGCAGCAGCATAATTTCACATCAGCAATAGTTAGGCAATAGAAAGACATGACCAGTTTTACCCCTGTCCGACTAAAGCTGGAATGTACGATTTTTTTTTTAGCAAAAAACTATGTGACGAAATAATAAAAAAAAGAAATATTTTGTATATAAATAAATAAGATAACATAAAAAAAAGATAACAAAAAAAAATAAGTATACATAAAAGATTTAAAAACAATATAGTACATTTTTTGGCAATTACTCACAGCTTGTGTTTGCTTTGTTTGGTTTACTGCTAGACTTAACAGTAGTTCTCGTTCACTTACACTCTACTAACACTCAGGGGACACCCCCTATAAACGGAATGCACTGTGTTAGCGATGGGAAAGAAGGGTATTGGATAGAGTTGGATACCCTACTATCCCCAATCATCACCACCGCTCTCCTTTGTACACGGTCCAAAAGTCCACGCATTGTGTTAGCGGAAGGAAATTAAGGTATCGGAAGGAGGAAAGAGGGAGTAGTGTTTGTAGACGTTTGTTTTGAATTTCTGAATGTCACAACTGGCAGGAAACACATTTGCAGGAAGATTATTCCACATACGAACGGTTCGGCTAAAGAACGAATTTTCTCTATAGTGCGTCGTCCGGTCAACCGACCCTTTCACAATGAACGGGTTAGAGACCCTGGATAGCCGTGTGTTCCGACTAAATGTTCTAACTTCAGGGACCAGACAACGGATATCTGACGAACAGATACCTTTAAAATACCCTACTATCTCCAATCATCACCACCGGTGTCTTTTCGGAGCTCCTGCCCATATAAGGGAGTTATATTCCATTTTAGGCCGGATGTAGGAGGTGTAAATATTTACGAAATCAGATGGAGTGAAGTATTTCTTGCACCGCTTCAAAAAGCCAAACTATGCACATATTAGACCAATAATTGCAGCAGAAATCATTGCGAATGGATACCGATGAAGAAGTGTGGCAGCTTTTGACACGGATCCGTATACCTTGCCTGCAATGATTGAAGCCTTTTTTGAAAATTTATTTTATTTTGGCAAAGAAATGATCTCAAACTCGACTAACAGAACCAAAACTGTATGTTTGATTTTTTAAAATGTTCATGTTCCAACGACTATAAATTTTTCTCAGTAAAGATACTGTTCAGATTTAGGGGTTTCTTTTGGCAAACTTCCAAACTAACCATCTTTACTTTATTTAAATCGGACTGGAAAGAGTTCAGCAATTAACTTTTCTGAGAACCGAGGTTTGCAAGTTTGGACATCATAGCTCATCTCTGGTTGGACGACAAGATTCATCTTCCAGACTAAAGCTAGAACACATTAGCTTGAATTAATAGAAAAAAAATCAGTTTTAGAAAATTTTGAATTGTGACCCTTTTGTATTTGGGATGTCATATGTAGGGCGTTTGCCCTTCACAGTATGTAAATTTGTTTATCGTCTATTTAGCTTATCTGTTACAAAAATGCAATGGTTCCATTTCACTTTCTCCAAAATGTAAGCGATTAATTCGATTCGTTTTAATGCTTGCAAAAGACAGACGACTACGACAAAATTGGAGGAGACTTGTCTGTGTCTCCGTAATTGTTGAACACTTTGAAATCTTTCAAATATCGCCGATGGGTCCACCCTGGAGATCTTTGAAGCAACCAATTTACCTCAATTATGTTTTCAATTGCTTACATTTGAATGTACGTAATGTCTCTGGGGGGTCTGTAATTATGACTATGTGTACATGCAAATATATATGTGTATGTAAATATTTCGGTGAACAGTCTTTAAAGCATTTTACTTTTCAGGTTCAAAAGCATTTGAGTGATTAGAAGGATTGGATTGTCTGTTAACATACAAAGGACAGCAATGCCTATTGTTCATGTCAAATTTTGCGTATCATAAATTATGCATAAGAATGGAACTTTTTTAAACAGAACATTTACTTGGAAATTGTGCAAAACAAAAGCTAAGAAACAATTAGCAAAAGAAATTTACACAGCTTGTTAAGTAATCAACATATAAATATGAACATAAGTACATATATATGTATGTTTAATGGATAAAAGTCAAAGTCATACATCATGTAAAATAAGAATATCACTAGACTGGCCCAATACACAAATATGTGAAACAATTTTATATTTTATTTTATGCATTAGATTGTGAATGCATATTCTCAATATAAACTATGAGATGATTTTCAGCATCCAACATACTCGACGGCTCCAGTACAAACGGGAATAATTTCCATTACCCTTCAATGGTTGAAGTGGAAAACTGGGATGAGGACCATGATCAACAATTTGTGTTATTTTGTTTTTTTTTTTAAACAAAATTTAATGGAGAGCCAGACTACTGTACTAATGAATACACGCAAAGTATGCATTGTTGTTAATATATTTATTGTTATATACAGACGTCGACAACTCATACCCGCTAATCGTAACCCTCTCAATAATCTAAGCCATTATGGAAATCACGACAACATAAACATCTTCTACTCAACTTTGTTTACAACTTTACCATCGCACAGTGATTCAAGGCGGAGGAAATATCGCAGCAAGGGAACGGTTTTCGGTATTAAATGGCCTAACTTTGGCAGTGTGTATACTACAAGTTGACGTACTAGTTTTGAGTACGTAATTCGGTGAACTGAAGTTGGAATCGATGTCTTCAAAAAAATTTATATCGCGTCCATGACGCCATTTAATGGAGGTTCGATGTCGTCTTTGATAACTATACAGTCATTATCTGTTTTTTATACCCTCACCCTACGGGTAGGAGGGTATATATCATTTGATACGACCCAAAAGTGTAACACCTAGAAATATTCAGATTAGAACCCAGGTGTCTTTGAACCAAATTCGATTTATGACGTTCTGAATCGTTTGAGCCATGTCCGTCTGTCCTGCTGGTACGCACGATAACTTTCGAAAGCGTTAAGCAATCACTCTGAAATTTGGCATGGGTTAATATTTTCCCAAAACTGCTTATGGGATTGCATATGGGCTATATGGCCACACCCCTTCGGGTACCTCCCATACAAATCTGCTATTTCGCCCACTTTATAAATCGTGTAATAATATCAACACGCGCACGCTCGATCTATTCCGTATTTAGTAAAGGTATAACTGGAAAAAGTTTCGGGCAAAAAATTGGCAGTCTGGCAACTCCCCTTCTGGTACCTCCCATACAAATGTACCATCCCGCCTACCTTAGAAATCGTTTAATAATATCAATATGCCCAACGCGATCCTGTCCAAATTTTGAATTCAGCAAATCTGTAGCTAGGCAAAGTTTTGGACCAAAACTTGGAAGTCTGGCAACTCCCCATCTGGTACCTGCCATACAAATGTACCATCCCGCCCATTATAAACCGTGTAATACTATCAATATTACCAACGCGATCTTGCCCAAGTTCTGTATTTTGTAAAGCTGTAACCAGACAAAGTTTTGGACAAAAACTTGGCAGTTTGGCAACTCCCCTTCTGGTACCTCCCATACAAATGTACCATTGCACCCACTTTAGAAATCGCGTAATTATATAAACTCGCTCAATGAATCTTTCCGAAATTCTATATTTAGTAAAGCTTTATCCACATACAATTTTCTAGTAAAAACTCTGCTTTATATTCCGTCCTTTTTGTTTAAACATGTAATACAATATTTTTTTCTATAACATTCGGTATTTTAGGTTGCTATTATGACATTTCATCAGCCACTCTCACTTTTGACTTTCCGATACTTTGGAATAGAGACTTGTATGTTTTTACTGAGGTTGAAGGTATATATAAGTCGGTTTACCCGACTACAACTTTTTCACTGGTTTTATTACTCCGTAGGTGTGGAATCTTCAAATGATCCATCTGTCTACATAGCTGGCGTAGAAAATGCCCAGCATCGCCGACGTACTAAAGCACACCCCCTTAACACATCCTCACTCTTCCTTGTACTTCAGTCCGCAAGTATTTCGGGTAGGCGGGCACCTATTCTTGCTGTTCATCGATTCTAATTTCGGCCATTACGGTTACATAACTTTAGCAGAGTGCTCTGCTATCGGGAAAACCTCATTTGTATACATTGAGTAGCTGTTTTCTTCCTTTCCAGTTATTTTCCTACTTCAGCATGATATCCACACTGTTTTCTATAGACCTTCATCGAGCTATATGGAGTTCGATATTTGATCGCTCGTCTTCGAACCTTGGACATTTAAAAACTGCGTGTTCTGCATCATCAACACAAAAAAGCCATCTTGGTAAACTGTCGTGCTGGATTCGATAAAGGTGTTTTCTTCTTCCTCCATGACCTTCAAGAAACCGAGTCAGGTGGTAGTTGACCTCGCCGTGATTTCGATCTATCCATTTCAACGGCCAAACGTCTACAACTGGTGATCAAGTAAACATTTTTAAGTTCTGTAAGAAATAGGTTGTAGGACTAAGGGATGTTAAACTCTTACAATGTATAGTTTGATTAACTGCCTGTTTTCATAAAATGAATTTGATCGTTCGTTATAAATTCTTAAAATTGAAGGAGCAATACAATGGATTTTTATCAGTAGAGAGCTTATTATTTTGTGATTGTGTTCCATATGTCGATATCTAACATATATCTGAAAACCAGAATTGAATACTGCCTGAAACCCATTTTATAGAACTTCCAATATTGACGATTTGTAACGAACGAACCAATTCGTTTTATGGAAACAAGCAGTAAGACGAAACATTAAATACATTTTTTTCAAATTTTTTAAGCACTATTTTATTCCACTTTCTTAATTGATTATTCCACAATTTCGTTTCTTTGCAATCACTGTGCACCGGCAGCCATACACCACCAATATTGTCCCCGTCACCGTGTTCTGCAGATCAAGTGTGGTATGAGTCCATATTTATGCCCACACATGTATGTACGTACCTTTGCGTAAATTGGTACGTGTTCGTTAAAGAAATCACTGCGTGTTTGCATGAATGTGGCCGCTTATTTGGTGTACGACGAGTGGTGTCAGCAACTAACAATGCCTCAATTATGACCCCAAATTGACGACTACAACGTGACATAAATAGCAATTCATCCTCATCATCGACACGACCAAGAAAACCAAGGGGTTAACAGTCTCGAAAGGGTATAACAAGCTAACACGTACGTAGTTACCCAAACAATTGTCCCTCATCTCATACCAGGTCCAAGCAGCCAACCCCGTTTCTGCAAATTTATTCGCGTATATGCCTCCCGTCTGTCTATCTCCATGACGCGTCAATTTTCTTTTGCCTGCCGTCAATGCTGCATACATTTGGGCGTCTGTGATGCATTTATGCCGTATGTGTGTATTAGAGTGTGAGTATTTTGTCTTTATTGTTTATATCGAACAATAAAAGCATTTCCTCAAGAGAGATGGCATAAGAAGCACAAAGCAAACAATAAATAAGAGAAAACAACAAATCACAGTTGGGGTAACAAAATGCAGCACGAAACCGGGCGGTGGTAGAGGGTGCGATGTGGAGGAGAGTGAGAGTGTTGACATTATAATTACACACAATTGAATGCATCCACTGCAGAGCTGGTGTGAGTTTAAAGGTGTGTCAGGGTGCGGGCGGAAATCATTGCATAATTTTTGGGTGTCATGCTATTGTTTTGCAAAAAAAAAAAAAAAGTAAACGCTTTCGCTATGTGGGGTGCTTGAGCATTGTTTTGGACTTTTAAAGGAAGTACCTCGGTTTGAGTTTCATATTTTTTTTTTTTTTCATTTGCAGAAGAATACAAAAATTTAACAATAGAGTCCTACGTTAGCTGGGGTGGGTGCCATATCTACAGATAAGGCACAGATTAATTATTTGTGCACTTAATTGAAATGCAAACACCCCCGTGTTCTGTTTAATAAATCGTTGTTTTCTGTCTCTGAAAGAAGTATTTCTGCATGCAAATCCCAAAAATTACAGATCCAAGAAGTATAAAGTAACATTGACTGGGTGCACCATTTTACAGCCGGCTTACAACGATGAATAGTTTTTGTAAGGAAGTTTGACATGGCCAGATATCACTCTCTTGTTCGTAAAGTGCCGTTGTATTCAGGAGGTGACAATAATGTCGATACTGCTGTTGAAATGATCGAGAAAATGATGCTTCATGGTATGAAGACGTTTTAACCTTTTATCAGCCTCGAGGGACCGACGAAAGGTTTTAAATAGTATTAATAGCAAAATTTATTGGCTCACATTTAGGGGCTGTAGTGAATTTATAACAAATAAAGATTACCATGATTTTTGGCATATGTAAATTTACCACACATGTACATTCGAAATTCCATAATTATGAAGACAATGACAAAGACGACCATACGTTTTATACTGCATTTCCCTCTCTTTCAATACTTCTGCAGTGCCAACAATTCCATCTGCGTTCTACATAGACAATACAATATCCCTTGCGGATGTAACAGCAAACTGATGGTAAAATAATTCAAGCTGTTACTGCGAAACACAAAAGTAAAGCAACGCATAGCCTGAATGGTAGAGGGTGAAAACTTTGGAGTGTCGACATTCAGGTAAAGAGTGATTTGTTAAGAGCTTGATAACTTTTTTTTAAAAAAAAACGCATAAAATTTGCAAAATCTCATCGGTTCTTTATTTGAAACGTTAGATTGGTCCATGACATTTACTTTTTGAAGATAATTTCATTTAAATGTTGACCGCGGCTGCGGCTTAGGTGGTCCATTCGGAAAGTCCAATTTTGGGCAACTTTTTCGAGCATTTCGGCCGGAATAGCCCGAATTTCTTCGGAAATGTTGTCTTCCAAAGCTGGAATAGTTGCTGGCTTATTTCTGTAGACTTTAGACTTGACGTAGCCCCACAAAAAATAGTCTAAAGGCGTCAAATCGCATGATCTTGGTGGCCAACTTACCGGTCCATTTCTTGAGATGAATTGTTCTCCGAAGTTTTCCCTCAAAATGGCCATAGAATCGCGAGCTGTGTGGCATGTAGCGCCATCTTGTTGAAACCACATGTCAACCAAGTTCAGTTCTTCCATTTTTGGCAACAAAAATTTTGTTAGCATCGAACGATAGCGATCGCCATTCACCGTAACGTTGCGTCCAACAGCATCTTTGAAAAAATACGGTCCAATGATTCCACCAGCGTACAAACCACACCAAACAGTGCATTTTTCGGGATGCATGGGCAGTTCTTGAACGGCTTCTGGTTGCTCTTCACTCCAAATGCGGCAATTTTGCTTATTTACGTAGCCATTCAACCAGAAATGAGCCTCATCGCTGAACAAAATTTGTCGATAAAAAAGCGGATTTTCTGCCAACTTTTCTAGGGCCCATTCACTGAAAATTCAAGCGTTGCTCGTTAGTAAGTCTATTCATGATGAAATGTCAAAGCATACTGAGCATCTTTCTCTTTGACACCATGTCTGAAATCCCACGTGATCTGTCAAATACTAATGCATGAAAATCCTAACCTCAAAAAAATCACCCTTTATATCAAAGATTTTGACTTCAGAAAAAAATATTATTTGTTGATGGGATAGCAAAATATTGTCAACTATAACCTGTTATACTGTGGTCCCCCTCTTGCCAACACTAACCATTATTATTTTGGGTGAAAACGGGCGAATCATCACTTTTCATAATTTTACAGGAGGGACAAAAAACTAATCTGAAATGGCACATATGGTTTAGTTAGTTATATTTCACAATTTTACATCTTTGTTTTGATTGTTACGTCCTTTCGCATTTGAGCAGACGACATACACTTAATAGGTCAAAACCACTGGAGTAAGAAATCTCAGAAAAATTTAAAAAGTATAAAAAGATCTAAACTGGAATTTAAGGAAAACGACAACGATGTGGGCTCGATTTAACGGATCTGCTACAGAGAGCAAACTGCAGACATCACATAACTTTACAGCACAATCAACAACTCCCAAGAAAACGAGAAAGGAAGACAAAAAGAACGTTAAGTAAATCGTATTTCCCGGCAACGAGAAATAATGCCAAAGTAATGACAACAATTCCATGAAATTTACTTAAAACAGTGAAAGCGAATGGAGATGAAAGACGTTTATGGTTGTATACGTTAAGAAAAGGAGTATACATTTGCAGACATGACTCTTGCTATCATTTCTTTTGTTCAAAAAAGAAAAATAATAACCCAATGATACAATGGCTGTGATCATAAGTAAGCAAAGGGGGAATACATTTGTAGACATGACTTAATGCGTATTATGTAAAAAAAAACCACAATTACTACGATTTACTGTGACGATATTGTTTTTAAGTTTAATTTAAATGTACCACAATTTTAAAAGGTGACACAGATACCAGAATATTTTAAAAATTTTAATAAAATGGGACATAATTTCATTTACATGGCTGCCAATTGCAGAACTTTGTTGGCAGTTTGTGACAGTATCTCATACATTTCTCAGACCATTTTGACCCTAAGATATAGATCGTAACTAGGATCGTAAACGAAAGATAACAGAGTTATGTTTACACCAAACACATTCCATATTAATATATGCAGTTCCTCCGGAACAAAAAGTTGGTAATCATGGCTATGTAGGCGGTCGCGCAAACTCAGTTTCGTATCCTCGTAATAACAGTACAAATTTCACAGCGTCCTTTTTCACTTCGTAAATACTGCCGACTTTACAAGCAATAGATTAGTCTCTACGTAATGTAGACCTTATAAACGAATATAATGACATCTTTGTGCAATATTCCCATAAGAGAATTCTCAATACATAGCAGACATAACACAGCACTCACGCTGAAAGTAACTTTACAATATTTTCAAAAGTTTAACAAGTGTTTGGAAAATCAATTTCGATTTAAGACTCGTAATCGCCCACTTTACTGAATGATTCAAACCTATTTTTATACACTCACTCTACGAGTAGGAGGGTAAATGTCATTTGATGCGATCGAAGGAGACTCTTCACACCCTAGATGACTTTGAACCAAATTCGATTCATGACTTGTAATAATGTTTGTCCTTCTGGTTGGCACAATTGATTTAATGAAATTCGTTAGAAAATTGTCCAATGCGCTTTGTCCTAAAATATTAAAAAAACCAGTGAAAAAGTTGCAGTCGGGTAAACCGACTTATATATACCCTCACGCTCAGTAAAAACATACAAGTCTCATATTCAAAAGTGAGCGTGGCTAACACCATTTGATGTAACACCCGATGAAAAGTCATAATAGCAACGTCAAATACCGAATGCTATAGAAAAAAAAAAAAATATTGGATGGTACATTTGTATGATATGTACCAGAAGGGGAGTTGCCAGACTTCCAAGTTTTTGTCCAAAACTTTGTCTAGCAATAGCTTTACTAAATACAAAATTTGGGCAGGATCCCGTTGGGCATATTGATATTGTTAGACGATTTCTAAAGTAGACGGGATGGTACATTTGTATAGGAGGTACCAGAAGGGGAGTTGCCAGACTTCCAAGTTTTTGTCCAAAACTTTATCTAGCTATAGCTTTACTAAATACAAAATTTGGGCAGGATCGCTTTGGCATATTGATATTAATACACGATTTCTAATGTAGGCGATATGGTGCATGTGTATGGGAGGTACCAGAAGGGGAGTTGCGAGACTTCCAAGTTTTTGTCAAAAACTTAGTCTAACTATAAGTTTATTAAATACAAAATTTGGGCAAGATCGCATTGGGCGTATTGGTGTTATTACACGATTTCTAAGGTAGGCGGGATGGTACATTTGTATGGGAGGTACCAGAAGGGGAGTTGCCAGACTTCCAAGTTTTTGTCCGAACTTTGTCTAGCTATAACTTTATTAAATACAAAATTTGGGCAAGATAGCGTTGGTCATACTGTTAGTATTAGACGGTTTATCAGGGGCGGGATGGTACATTTGTATGTCAGGTACCAGAAGGGGAGTTGCCAGACTTCCAAGTTTTTGTCCAAAACTTTATCCAGTTATACCTTTACTAAATACGGAATTTGGGCAAGATCGCGTTGGTCATATTGACAGTATTACACGGTTTATAAGGGGCGGGATGGTACATGTGTATGGCGGGTACCAGAAGGAGAGTTGCCAGACAGCCAAGTTTTTGTCCAAAACTTTATCCAGTTATACCTTTACTAAATACGGAATTTGGGCAAGATCGCGTTGGTCATATTGACAGTATTACACGGTTTATAAGGGGCGGGATGGTACATGTGTATGGCGGGTACCAGAAGGAGAGTTGCCAGACAGCCAAGTTTTTGTCCGAAACTTTGTCCAGTTATACCATTACTAAATACGGAATTTGGCCAAGATCGAACATGCGCGTGTTGATATTATTACACGATTTATAAAGTGGGCGAAATATCAGATTTGTATGGGAGGTACCCGAAGGGGTGTGGCCATATAGCCCAAATGCAATCCCATAAGCAGTTTTGGGAAAATATTCAGCCGTGCCAAATTTCAGAGTGATTGCTTAACTCTTTCGAAAGTTATCGTGCGTACCAGCAGGACAGACGGACATGGCTCAAACGATTCAGAAAGTCATAAATCGAATTTGTTTCAAAGACACCCGGGTTCTAATCTGAATATTTCTAGGTGTTACACCTTTGGGTCGTATCAAATGATATATACCCTCCTACCCGTAGGGTGAGGGTATAATCAAATTTATATTTACATGAATTTTTGCTTGATAACCAAAACGATAACGATTAAAGCTCGATATTACTACGCGTAACACAATCTTAAACAAATTATGTACTTAGAAATGATTTGACTGGATACTGTTTCCGATTAAAAATTGGAACTGGAACACCTCCCATACAAAACGACGTCTTCAAAAGATGTATAAATAAATTTGTGTCTGTCAAATTTTATATTTCGTGGAGTTATTCAGACAGGAGTGAAGTCTGAATTTTGGGATATGAAAGTTATATGTTTTTAATTCAGATTTCTTTTTAAAATGTAATGCACAAAATCTTTTTGTACAAAGAAAAAAGTATATTTATCTTTAATAGTATTGCTTACGGGAATAAAGAATTCTGAAAGAAATTTTCCCACGTTGTCGAATTTATTTCTTACTTACCTAAGATAGCTCTACAACCTGTTATTGGTCTTGACCTTGTTATTATGAATTCGAAGCACTTCTGTATTGTGCTTTGCTTCTATATATCGTAATACGAAGGATTTTTCACTTGATCCTTGCATCGGCGTCTCAGTCTTCCCTGTCTTTGATAGTTTTCATCCAACGCCTTACTGACTGTTGCGTTTGTATTAATTCTCCTTTCTTATGAATTGGACATAGTACGTTGGATTTCAATCAGGGCTGCTTTCATTCTTCCCGATGGTACTCGTACAGTCCAGCGGATGCATGCACCTTATCAGCTCTTCTCCTTTAGTGCTATACAGCTCTGCTGGTATTCCGTTGACATCTGCGGCTGCTAGTAATCTGGAGCAACATACTCGGCGTATCAGTTATCAGATTCCCGTTTACATCTCTACACGATGTAATAGTATTTCCATTGATGGATGAATAGTAGTTTCTCTTTTACCGGCCTTTTTCATTTCCCGTCCAACGAGCATAGGTTGACCGCAGGAATGCCAGAAGGCTATGTCTTCTCTCCTTCTCTATTTATTATTTTCATTGACGACTGTTGGGTCAGACTGTGAACCCGATCTACTCCTTTGCGGATGACAGCAACCTACGTCCTTCATACTCATTTAATCATCGGCTAGGTCCTCTGGATCTCGAGGACAGAAGGAGAATGATGAATGATTCACTTAATCGATTTTAATGCGCAAAAGACCCAGTGCTGTTTGTTGTCACACAAACGTTCACCAGATCCAACATCGTCGACAATATCTATGGGTGGTGTGGATATCGACGAATCAGACACTCTTGATGTTCTGGGCATGAAGATACAGGGTGATGCTCGCTGGGCTAGCCATATATTCGAAGTGTCGTAAGAAGCATTCAAGTGTTTAGGCTTTTTGAAGCGGTGCAAGAAATACTTCACTCCATCTGATCTCGTAAATATTTACACCACCTACATCCGGCCTTAAATGGAATATAACTCCCATATATGGGCAAGAGCTCCAAAGACATCTTTGCAGCTTTTGGACCGTGTACAGAGGAGAGCGGTGGTGATGATTGGGGACAGTAGGGTATCCAACTCTATTGTCTCCCTTCAGCATTGTCGGAATGTGGGTTGTATATCGCAATTCTATAGATATTTTAACAGTATCTGTTCGTCAGATATCCGTGGTCTGGTCCCTGAAGTTAGAACATTTAGTGGGAACACACGGCTATCCAGGGTCTCTAATCCGTTCATTGTGAAATGGCCGGTTGACCGGACGACGCACTATAGAGAAAATTCGTTCTTTAGTCGAACCGTTTGTATGTGGAATAATCTTCCAGCAAATGTGTTTCCTGTATGAAAACACCGGCCAATATCATCCAATTCCAATGGATGTAAATATTGGTCCAGTGTAACATACTCCCAAATTTTCGATCAAGTGTATTTATTACAGTGCTGTTTTTAGATCCGTAGGTACACCGGCTGTATGTGGACTATATAGAGGCAGGACAAATATGGTTTAATTCCATATTAGTGGAATTCCCATTTGGTCTGGAAGTTTGTAATTGGCTAGATCGACTTAAAAGTGCCCATACACAGACTCAAAGAACTTAAATGTAGTTTCCTTCACATTGAATATCTTACCACTCAATATTTGACATACACCAGAGTAGTTGTGTAATTTAATATGCCTCCTGATTTTTTTGTTTTCTTTAAACTTTCGCCATCTATTCTGTAGCATCATATGGCTTTCGCTCACATCGACCTCGTACACGATAAAGCTATGGTTAAGTCACCGCAGAGAGCTTTTTGTGGGTTATAAAAGGAACTCTTAAAAACGTCTTTTATTATTAAAGAAACTGGGATTCTCTTCATCTTTGCGATACTTGTTCGAGACAAATCACTGCGGTACATTTTCTGGGGTAAATGCAGCATGGTTCAAATGGAATAAAAACTGCTTATCGTCTTTGGTGTGTTGTTGCGGCGGAACGCACAGTAGTGTGATTGCAAAAATGTGTTGATCCAATGCTATAACAAACGATTAATTATTTCACACAGTCTTATAGACTAGAAAGATGATTGGGTTGATGCGCATTTAAAATTCGCTAATGAAAATTAAAAGCTTACCCTGTTAGATGACATTTCTCTGCATTTGGTGCAGGCCTGTTGCCCGTTTACATAAATTTTTACGAAAATTAACAAAAAACCTGAAAAATGTTCTTAAAAATAGAGCGATTTTTCGAAAAAAAAAAAAATCTTCACATGGGCTTTTATCCGCTTTCCATTTTGAATTAAAAAATACCTACTGACATAAGAAAAATAGAGCCATTTTGAATGTAAACAAAAACCCCATGATTTTTCGCAAACTTTTTATTTCCAAAATTCAGCGAGGTTTTCGTAAAGCTGTTGTTTCCATATGTAATTCCGTATGTATGTCAAAATTGTCATTTTACATTCGATTCATATTTTTTGCTATGACATCTGCATATGTATTTTCGTATGACATAACCTCTAAACGTAAACTTTTTAATGTGTATTTTTCAAAAACAGCTGTTTATCAAATAAAAAAGGGTATGCTCTGAAAATTACATATGGATTTCCACATGCATTTTACATATGCAATGTTTCATATGTATCTGCCGATGTATACAACTTTAATAGATGGAACATTTGACTGCAAACAGCATTTTTTCGAATTTTCCAAAAATATAGAGGCCTGACATATGTATGTATAATACTCTGCAGAACAAAGGTCAATTTAAATTAGAACAAAAAAATAGAAAGTGAATTTTAAATTCTGACACTATTCAAGTAAATGAGCAAATATGTAACAAACATATCGTCTGATGGAAGCATAAGTTCCCCAACAACTCCTGTGGGAATGAAAGGGTAAGGAAGCAATATGGAATAACTGATTTTTTTTTAAGGCATGCATTCTGGAGCATGAGTTCTCATACCGCAATTGATTACATTTTGTTGGCGATTTTTCATGTTTTATTTGGGTGATTTGACATTAATTTGTTGGTAAATTTTCATATTTTTATACACTCCATCATAGGATGGAGTATATACTAAGTTTGTCATTCCGTTTGCAACACCTCGAAAGAGTGATCTGCGACCCTATAAAGTATATATATTATCGGTCAGTGTAACATTCTAAGACATTCTAGCGATGTCCGTCTGTCCGTCCGTCCGTCCGTCCGTCTGTTGTCTGTTGAAATCACGATAGAGTGCGAACGACCAACGCTAAAAAGCTGAAATTTTGTCGGAAGATGTTTTTTGCCCATAAGCAGGTTAAGTTCGAGAATGGACCATATCGGACCAAAGGGGAAAAAGTTCCCCTTTACGGGACTAAATATATTCCGGCCATAATCAAATTTTTCAAATATTTTTTTTCACTACATCGAAGTTCTAAGTTTATATAAATTATAGATGGGAAAAAATCCCAAAAATGGGCGTGCTCATGGGTTCCGTGGACCCTTGGGGCCCAAAAAAGGGCCCATGATAAACATGCGCATATGGGTATCGAAGTGCAACGAAATTTACTCACGAACCCAAATATGCCTTTATTTTCATGATTTGCCTAAATTTTTTGATCCGGTTTCTGGGACTATCGGGTCACCAGCGGCCCAAAAACCGTCCCTTGACAAACATGGACATATGGGTATCGAAATGCAACGAAATTTTCTCGCGAACCCAAATATGCATTTATTTTCATGATTTGGATAAAATTTGTGATCGGGTTGCTGGGACTATCGGGTCACGAGCGGCCCAAAAACTCAGTTAGTTTTCTTATTTATTGACTTTTTAAGGATCCATGATGGAGGGTATATAAGATTCGGCCCGGCCGAGCTTACTATTTGTCCACTTGTTTTTGTTTTATTTTGAGAAATTTTTATTCTTTAATCGCTTTACGGAGCTTTTAAATTGTCTGTTACTCGTAAATTCGCCGGCATTTATAAGACAGAAGTAAACCTTTGTTTGCTCCACCAAAACATCATAAAACATTAATGGTGAATATTACAAACATTCAGTGAACTGTTGTTCTCCAATTTAGATCCCTACAGCTCCGCTTGTGTATTTTTTGTCAACACATGAAGCCTAGATTGTTCGTTCGCCCTGTTCCACACTCAAGTCTTCTAGACTTTCAGTGACTGTGTTGGTAGTGTACTTTGATGCTCATGTTATTTCCTAAGAAATTTTGAATAACCCACACAAACGAACACCATGCATTCATCTCAATTTCTGACACTGAACATCTAAAATCAGTATATTTCATCATTTGAGAAATTGTGGGCAGTTAGCATTTCCAAACTCAGATTCGGAAACTTCCGTGAAATATACTAGAAACATTCACTACCAGACCAAGTTTAATGAGAAGAATTAATTGCATTAAAAATAATTTTTGCAATATGACAAAATAAGTGGAAAAATGTCTCAAAACATAGACAATTTTATTAAAAAAATATTAAAAAAAAAATATCAATAGAATTTAAAAATTTGACCATTTTTGAACTCCGGTAACCATGATGCTTCAAATTTATATATTGTTTTTGCTGTCCAACATAAGATTTATTTACCAACAATTTTCGAACTCTCTCACTGTGCAATGTTCATCCACTTTTTGTGGTGTCCCAAATCAAGACAAAATGAAAATGTGAGAAAAGAATGAAAAACCCACAAAAGTGTTAAGGGGAAAAAGTATGCAACATAAACACACACACACACCCATACATACATATGTATACTCACAGCATGTATTGCTTCCAGGCACATTGATTTCTTTGTGTTCGCCGTCACTGTGGCGTTTCTTCAATTGCATATGCCCTTGTATTTGTACATGCATACATACATACATACATATATATGTAGTGGTAATTGTATACATTTGTGTATATATGCAAGTGTCTGAATTCCACAAAGTACTAACCACAAAATACAATATAACCCACGAAAGCTTTTAAGATTTTATATCGCAGAAAGAAAGTGATATAAACATATACATATAAAGTAAAATGAAAATGCATTAATGTTTAGAGAATTGTAAAATAAAATCGTACAAAGGACGGAAGTTGTGGTCGAATCTGCTGAAATTCGTACAGTAATAAAATATTCATGTGTTTCAAATACAGAAGGACACTTTCAATATCGAAATCTCAAAATTGTATTATGTTCAAAAAGTATTTAATTAAGAATGGTGGAAAAAGTACATATGGTGGACTCAGAAGTCTTTATAACCACCTCTGTTTAATTTAACAACAATTCTTGCTATTCCGTCAAGTAAAAAAACGACTGAATTGATGTTTTATTTGAAACATTTTTTAAAATTCTGTGAGGAAATATCCTATTAAGACGGGAAAGGAAATTGGCAGATACAATCAAAAGATAGTAAAAAAAACTCGACCACAGGAGAAAGAAGTGAAATTGAGGGCCTTTGGCAGGCCTTAATACACAACACTGAACATCTCTAAAATATTCCCCTGAAAATGAATAACCATGGCAATGAGAACTGATGGGAAGTTAAATTTGATGCAGCGATTGAAAAAAAGGGACTAGATATTTTTAAAATATATTTTCGAAAAAGGAAAACAATTACATCAAATAAAGGGTTAACCATTTTGCCTTTTCAAAAGTAAAAGTAAATAAAACACATATAAAATATTTTTTTCTTGATATTTCTTTTTTATTATAAAGTTTGAACGTTGACATTATGTGTGAAACACTACATCATTTAAATGACCACCACGCGAAGTGTTGCAAGCATTGATTCTTTTGAGGTAATTTTGGACCACTGTTTGTCACATATTGGGAGGAATCTCAGCCATAACTTGACGAATGTTGGTTTTTAACTGTTCAAGAGTTAAACACGGTCCTTCGCGTAGCCCCCCAAAAAAAAGTCTAATGGTGTCAAGTCGCATGATCTTGGTGGCCAGTTGATGTCGCCACGACAAGAAATTACGCGGCCAGGAAATATTTCTCTTGCGAATATGGATTTATTATATTCGCTCGAGTTATCATATGACCATAATGCTCTGAATTGACGGTGACAGTCGTTCACTCGTCGTTTTCGAAGAAGCAAGGTCCAATCACACCTTCGGACCAAACAGTGACTTTTTGTGGATTTAATGGCCTATCTTCAATTACTTGAGGATTCTCAGAACCCCAAATACGACAATTTGGTTTATTAACATACCCACCGAAGAGAAATGTGCTTCATCGCTGAAGAACATTTTGTTCGAAAAATCGCCGTCCAATGCTTGTTGTTCAAGTACCCATTCCACTTATCTACGACATTGTGAACGGTCAGCTGGCATCAGTTGTTGTATGAACTGGACATTATATGGATGTAGGTGTAGATCCATATGCAAAATATGCCATGATGTGCCGTAAGACAGTCCTAATTCCTTAGAACAGTGCTAGTCAACCACTTTACCCGGGGAACGAACATCTTCGGCTTTTTTACACGTATTGACACGAGTGTCAGCACAAATTGTAAATAAACGATGGTGAGAGCAGTCATTTCAACTCAGTTGCTCTCAAGCATTCAATGAAAGCACATCTATGTTTGTTTTTGCGGATAATTAGGTACACTGAGAGTATGTGGGATGTCGAATGGGAACATACATTTTTATTTGCTTTGAACATATTGAACGAAGCCGAGTGTCTTGTATGCAACCAAATTATTAAAACTAAGAATGCACATACACTCAAGCGTCATTACGATGCATTACATGCTAAAGAACATTTGATTATTGGGAGAGATAGAATTAAACTTATTTCTAAATTAAGAAATAATCTTGAAAAAAAATGCATAAAAATAAAATATAGAACTTTGAACAACTATAAGTAAGTTAACAAACAAAGTTAAGTTAACAAACAATATTTCTTTCAGTGAAAGCACGCTCATCTACCCCAATACACTCACTCACTTCTCACTAACACAACCATGATCTCTTTTTGACTAGCACTGCCTTAGAACGACGAGGAATCGACACATTCGGGTCTTCGGCAACACTTTCGCTTACAGCAGCGATATTTTCGGCGGAAGTAGCGAAAGGATGATGCACAGGCCTTACAATATCTGTAACCGCTCCAGTCTCTTCAAATGTCTTCACAATTTTGCCAATTGCTTGCGTAGTTGGACGATTATGTAAACCACAATCTCATCTTAAAGCACGATATGTGGCTGTGCCAGAATCACCATTTTTGATGTAGGTTTTAATCATTTTTACGCGTTGTGTGATTGTTAAGCGATCGATTTTCATCAATATCAGACTTCCAACTGAAAAGAAAATAAATTGGTTTAACAACTTAGTTTGACAGATGTCGAATTCCAGCCCTATACTTCTGAAAGCACGAAATGGATAACCCTTTATATTAGTATTTAGGTTTTTGTTTTAAATTATTAAATAAAGAGTTATCTTATGTTTCAGTATTTTATATTAAGTACACACACTTAAGTAGTTCAACTCCCTTTTATTTTGTCCGATATTTCTCTTGTTGAGTAGTTTTTTTTCAATAGGCATAGAGAAACACTTATTCCACTGGGCAACAATTCCTGATGATATTAGTTTGCATTGAAGTTTTTTGGTATGTTTTCCCGGATAAATTAGTGTGGGTAAGATGAAAAAACTTACTGACTCCCTGATGCGCAAGTAGCATGACGCCGTTTAGCTTTCTATATATTTGTCCTTCACCACACTTCAGAAGACCACTAGTCGTTCTTCTACATATGAGTACCTAGAGAGAATTACCTATGCTTCTTGTTCACCATGAATTAATAGAGCTTATTTTATTTTTTGTATCGTCATTGGCATCCAATTTTTTAGATGGTGGTGATGTCAGCCTTATACGTCTGTATAATTTAATTTTTCAAATATTTTGCATATCAACATTTTCCAGCATTAATTTTAAGTTTCCTAAATGAAAATTGAGGATCGTATTTTTACAAAACTGATTTGATTTAATTATTAGATGGTGGAGCTGCTATTACAGAAACTACATCTCAATGCGGGAAATATGTAAACAAGGAACCAACTTGCCTGGAAACCTGAAAATCCGGCCTATAATGGAGGAGCGGAGGACATGGACCGAGTTTTATCAGCCATCTGAGAAACCTCATTACGGTCATCAGTGGTCGCTGGCCTCTGGGTTCACACGTCGGAGACTATGTATCCCATACAACGACTTCTGTAGAAACTCCAACCATGAAGAGGATTAAAAGACTATCTAACACCTTATCTGACATTTATTGGCTTTCGTGGCTTACGACGGAAGATGCTCGGTTTACAAACTCTCTCTTTCCTGACAAAAGTCCACTGTAACCATAAGACCCAATAGAGACAGTGACATCAGGGGCCCATCATGAAAGTGCCTTGCTAATACCGCCACACAAAAGCTCAAACTACAATTGTTGTAACTGTCAGTGTCTGCCCTGGTGCCTGAGTTTATTTGCCATGTTAAATTAGTTAAGTTAATTTAGGATTAAACTTTAGTGCTTTCTGTGATACCGAAATAAGAAAAAGAAGAAGACGGCGATGATGATGATAGACACTTAGATAAATATTTGCCAAAAAGGTTGGGGTAGGAGGGCTCTGAGTGATTGAAAGAGTTTACTATTTACGAACATTTGATATGTTCGCTTCTTGGAAATTGTAAACTAATAATTGAGCATCGAGCCAGGGGTTCTTTGCCAAAAGAGAAAGACGGAAAGAAGGTCGTTGGGGAATAGATCAAATAAAAGTTGTCTACAACGGAAACTTGCAATAAATTAAGGTGTCTTGTTTGTGTTCGCAAATTGGAGGTGCTTTTGAAAAAGGTTATTTTTAGTTTATTTGTTAAAATACCTGTATGTATGCAGTGCGTTGTTGCTGGTAGACGATTGAAATTAAATTAAATGAGTGATAGAAAGAGTAATTTGGGGTATAAGGTGAGAGCTACAGGTGTTTACACATACATATGTATTCATCCTTTTTATAGTATGACCTTACACTTAAGCTTTGTGGTTGGAGTTAAAGAAATGTATTTGTTTAACTGCTTCATATTATTCTAGAGTTTTAAAGAGTGACTTAGATACTTAGCGGTAATATATGGACCCTCCTCAAATTGAGCCACTTAACGTATTATGTATTTTCCATCACTTCGGTCTAGAATGGGCTCTCTTCCCATAGAATTTCCATGGATATTTCACTTGTTACGCAATTCATAACATGTAGTTGTCGTTTCAAGTCTTTTTGGAAAACAAATATTATTCTAATTACCTTAGATAAGTGTATGTTGGATTATACGCTGATAGCGTGGCCTTTACTTACTCCTTTTTTTTAGTATTTTCTCCATCGAAGTGTGGAACACATGGAACTATAAACTGGCACCATGTTTTCCCGGGAGACCTCTTATAACGGTACAGAGCGGTCTCTTGCTTAACTTAATGTCACTGTGTCCCATTAAGTGTCAATCTGCTTTGTTCAGTGGCATTCTTGTGTCACTTTTATTTCTGTTAAGGTTAGATTTGGTAGAGATGGCTGGTAATTGCGGCCACCAACATAAATAATTCTAATCGAATGATTTAGGTCATAACATAGCCAGATTTACCAGGACTACCGCCATGTACTGGACTCAGGAAATACGTACGTGTACCAAAACCGAAGAACTCATAAGGTTATCCCAAATCGGGCCAGCTCATTCCCTGCAATGTTCCAATGTGTGCTGGTTGTATACTTACTAATAGTGTCCTACAGTTAAAAGCCACTTTCAAAATCGCTGCTAGAGAAGTTTTACAATGGTCAGAAATTACACCCGTTCTCGTCAAGGTTCCGGGTTTACCAGGTGAAAAGGCCTTTACGATCCTTAACACATATTAGGTCAGGGATCAGTTCGTCATCATAGCACCCTAAGGTTGGAATCATCAGACTAGCTAATGCATGCATCTTATCAGCTCTTCTCCTCGGCCCTTGTACAGCTCTGCAGATATGGCGATAAGCCTTAAGCTGGCTATTGCTGCTTTCACCTAATCTGGTATATAGGGGTGTACATTATATAAGCTGGCGAAATGTTGATTCCAACTCCTCAGCACACTGTACTCCCATTTTCATTACTACACGAAGTTATGCCAGTTGGCAGAATTTTTCTGGCAGAATTTTTCTGGCATAATTACTATTACCATAGAACTCAATCTCCTCGTATTGCTGTATTTTTCATTTGTCTTTTCCACCTTCGGAACAAACGATTTTCCTCCCACCCCAACTCTCGGTTTCGCTCCAATACAAGAAAAGTACTTAATCTCTGGAAATCTGGTGCCAGTACAGACATATATTGCGGATCATCTATACCAAAGATCATTTGCAAAATTTAAACGCAATCTTATCTACATAAACGATCTAAATGGAATAACTTGACCACTACACATGTTAAGTTACTGCCACACATTCAAGTTAAACTCCACACACATATGCAGAGCTTAATTGTCTATTCGAGTACATAAAATAGTTTTCAAACTTTATCATTTCACATAAGTGCATCATTTTTAATTTCAATAATGTTTTGTTAAATGCCATTGCATACAATTCCGTCTATAATCATTAAATTTGTATGAAAGACATTTGTTGGTGCATACAAATATAAAATGAATATAAATATTAAAATTCCTCTTGGAATACCGGATTCAACATTTTTGCAAGAGCTGGGAGAATAAAACAATTTATATTTGTTCATTCGTCATGTTCGCCTGTATATGTGGGGACAAATTACTGAAATGTTCAGGTCAAAAGTTACAAGTTGTCCAATTTTGGAGGGACATTGTAAGAAATTTTAGAAGAAGCTGGCCTCATATCGGTGGGTGGAATAATTAGTAACTTTTTCAGTTTTATTTTATGTGAACAATTTAAAAAAATTTAAAAAAAAGTATGACTTTGAGCCATCCTCGCAAAATCGTAAATATTATATTAAAAAAATAACTTAATTTACAAACATTTTTCAATTTTCATTAAGCGATTTTAAGTTAAACCAAACGGACTATTTTCAGGATATCCACCTGGACAGTTAATAATAAATGTGGCATCATATGCAGATGTATAAATCGAAAATGGGTATGAGTGTTCATTGCTCGTATTCAAATGCTTATTTAAATATTCGTTCATTATAATACCCTACGCCACTGAGGAATGGAGTATCGTAATCTACTTTCATTGGTTATGTTTGTAACATCCCGAGGATGTAAGGACACACCATTTATTACACAGATGAAATCAGAGCCACAGACTGGATAGTAGACTTCAAGTCCGCAGTATTCAAGTTACAGATCGCAATTGTCTAACGCTTTCATTGAAATCTAGTACAGCTAATTCTTCATCCTAGAAAGGGTTTGTCATAAAAGTATACTTACGGATTCAGATTATTTCACCACTGGCCCTTGAACAGAATGCAATCGAACAACTGGATAATAACTACTTGTGACTAATGCGTACGATTAGCATTGATTGTTTATAGTGCAGGGTGTAAAATAGTCGGCTGCGTCCTGTGCATGCTTGTTTTCAAATTCACAACACACACAAGCATCTGCTGATACAGCGTTCGTGCATAAGTGCGAGTGCGAATCATCGACACAAATTTATAAATAAAGGACTCCTATCCAGATGCGACAGGCAGGAATCCAACGAAGGATAAACACCTCACAGTTGTACATTTTCGGAGAAGGAATCGAAATAAAGAACTTTCGAAATATTGAGATGTGATGTTCAATATCAACGATCCACAGATCCCACAGTTTTAATAATATATTCTAGGAGGGTGTATATTATTTGATACGACCCAAAAGTTTAACACACCCAATGTGTCTTTGAACCAACTTCGATTCATGACTTTTTACTCCATTTAAGCCATGTCCGTATGCATGTCTGAGTGTCCGGCTTGTTGGTATAATTGCTTTCGATAAAATTAACCAACTTCTTGAGATGGTTTAAGAATTCCCAAAACCACTTATATGACTGCATATGGATTATGTAGCCACACATGACAGTTTTCTAGATGCTTACAATCTAAAAAGTGGTAACCATGCCCACTTTTGGAATTCGTATACTCGTACTTTGAAATCCTTGTTCCAAAATACCAGTCACTAGCCGAAGTCATAAGCTTCAATCTGACAAACCCTGTGCGATCCTATATCTCACAGATCTTTGGATGTGGATATTTCAAATAATAATACTAATACTCTGTGCCGCAGAGTCTTCTGCGGAATATTCCTGAGTGCAAATTATTAATAACATTTCGTTCACTACGTGCTTCTACGTGCACTGTGTGCTTTGGGGGAACCATTAACGAATCTGTTTGTGAATGGTTTGTTTGTTATCGATTTAGTTTTGCACGTAACTTTGATATTTTTTTAAATTAATGTTTTAAATGTAAATTGATGTTCTGTCATTAAACCACCCCACATAATAATTTGCTTTATGGGTAAATATGTAAAGAAGAAGCTAAATCACATTTTTGGGGCTAATTTGCGTGGGAAGTCGTTGCCATCCTAAAACATGTCTAAATGGAATCGGGGCGCATTTTCATCTGTTCGGAATGCATTTTCCTCTTGTATTAAATATCTCCATTCAATGGCGCCCAATAAACATTTTATGGTCCATTTTTTTCACATGTTAAACAGTTAAGGCTTAGTTTCCTGGGGCTAATTATTCTTTATTTTCCGTACTTATTCTTTATGTACGATTTTAAATAAAATTAAGAACATTCGGCTTGAATTTAGAATGTCATTTTTCTTTTTTACTTTACTTTTCGTATTACATTTTATCATATATAATACTCGTATTATCGTACTTCTGGTCAATTTAAATTATGTATAATTTTTAAATGCACGTTTAAGCTACGTGTATTTTCTGAGAAATTTACCTGCAAACCAAGGCGTAACGTAGTGTAAAACTTAATATACCGAATGTTGCATGTGTTGCAGGTAGTGTTGAGTATGAACACACACTTATGTATTTAAAGGAAGTTATGAACCGGAAATTGCAGATGCAAGCTGACTCCATGAAAAATTATGTGGAGGTTTTCCATACACGCATGCCGGGAGCACAAAATACGCAATGACAGAGAAATTGAAAATGAAAAGAAAATGAAATTAAAGTGAAAAAAAGTCCTTGAACAACTTCATACATATGCAGATCAAATTTAAGAGCGAAAGTAAATTATGTTTATTGCATGTTCTCTTTGTGAATGTAAGTGTTATTAATTAAATATAAAGAATTTTCCAATTATTTGAACTACGTCCAGTCGATTGGACGCGTTCTACTTTCAGAATTATTCAACATACTTAAAATGCACAACTAGGAACTGTATTTTTGCCAATGCTTACTTATTCGGACAAAGGAGTACGATTTCAGGTATAGAAAAGTAACAAAAGAGCTAATTCATTTCGACAGTTACATATAATCGCCAAAGAACCGATCCGCCCTGTTTGCATTTTAATACTGATGAGCAGTTGGAGCAATATCACTATTCTTCAAGTCATATAGTAGAAATATTAATCCGTAGCACGCGGGCTAAAAATGTGAAATACAAAAGATGAAAAGGTGAAGGTGAAATACAAAAGATGAACAGAAATTAAAAAACTGTAATTTTAAAAAGAATAAATACTGAAGTGTAATGAACTCGGTCTTCATTTAGATATAATTGTTGGGAACACTCAGCTTTCACCGAACGTGGTGTTTTTTCACAAATTACTGTAGACAGAAACTCTATATTTCGTCTATAGATTGTAATAATTTGTTCATCGTACCAATTCGTATTAAATATGGTGGCCGATGACAGCTACAGTTCGTAAAGTTTTTATACATTCGAAGAAATCATGAAAAGTACTTTTCTTTGGTGCCGAATGTCGGCATACAATAGTCGATTCAACAATCAGAGATATATTTGGTAGGACAATACATCGGATTTCTTTACTTTATCCCACTGTGTAAGCAAACGATTGCAACAACGAAAACCTTTAACCCTTATCAACATGTTAATATCCGATGATCCAAATAAAGCATCAGGGATTGATGAAGCCAATGGAAATGAGGAAAGCCTTTTACGTCCAACGTATGTCAAACTTTATAGATAAAATGGTACCACTTTTAGGTTTCTGATTCAGTGTGAAGTCGGTCAATATGACAATACTAGTAAGTTGTAATGCGCCTATGGCGCCCGTTGAAATATGGAAAAAAAATTTTGTTGAAAAAAAAAATTTTTGTTGAAAAAAAAAATTTTCTTGAAAAAAAAAATTTTGTTAAAAAAAAAAAATTTTTGTTGAAAAAAAAAATTTTGTTGAAAAAAAAAAAAATTTGGAAAAAAAAAAATTTTGTAAAAAAAAAAAAATTTGGTAGAAAAAAAATTGTGGAAAAAAAAATTTTGGTTAAAAAAAATTTGGGGAAAACACAATTTCTGTACAAAAAAAAATATTATTTTTTTTATTATTATTATTTTTAGAAAATTAGAGAATGCCTATTTAAATTTCTACGTACTGCGTGACAGAGTCAGTGAATCAGTGAATCAGTGTCGAGGGTAAATATATATTAAGATATTGATGGCCTGGAAGATAAAAGTTCGTAGACTGGACAATACAAGTTTTGTGAACGTCGATTATAGTGGGTTTCATTATTTGGAAAATGTGTAGCAAATATGTAATTTTATTCAATCCTACTACGCACTCTAGAAATCGTTTAATCGCTTTCGAACACAATGTTGCCAGAAAAAAAAAACCGCAGACAAAATAGTTCAGTTGTAAACCTACAGAACTAAAGCATAGCTTTTTACAGCATTTTAATTTCTGTATTCGGTGATCACTACTTCGATAAAAAAGAATAGCGGTCTGAAATTTCAGTGGTGTGTGTGTGTACGAGTATGTCCCCACAACCGTCAGTTCCATATCATTTTTGTTTTATGATGTGTGTATACAAAAATCCCCCCCAAAACACTCACTCCTGTTAGACTCGCTCGTTGACGATAAAATCAACCTGCCAATTCATGAACACGATTCACTCGAATCGAGGCAAGGCCATGGGTGGTGGCGGTTATATCAGGAAACATGTCGAAAGTAATAGCTCTGCATGCATGTGCCATGAACACATTGACAACGATATAATATCTATCGTTTCCCCATTTGGAATCTATTCTCCTCCCACAAGAAAATTACACATATTTGGATTGTTCAATGGAACACGTGTCTCTGAATTAGTCATTTTCGTTTCTTTCTTTTTTGTTTTCACCAAAAAAAGAATCTTTTGTTGATTGGCATGGTGTGTATGTGTGCACTGTATCTGAAGGAATATTTGATGAAATTATAGGCTTCTTATTAATCGCCATTATAAAATATTGTTCGTGTCTGTGAAGTCTTCGCAGGAAAAAAAAATGTTTTCTTGTTTTTTTTTTTTAGTGAATTGATAAAACACATACGAGCGTGGACTGTAACATCAATAACAATTCTAATAAAATATTTAGTATAGATTTTGTTTTCAATGTATTTTCGAATATGTGTCGATGTGGAGAGCCTGTGTGTTTCACAGCTTCGACTGGGTCCTGAGGAAAATTTTAAAAAGTCTCCTTTTGAGTATATCTGTATTCGTAAAGAATTTTTTCGCATTCATTCCGCACAACCCAAAATTGGCACAACACTCTCTGCATACTGATGACTAAGCTGGCTGACTGATTTTGGGTCTGTCCATCTGGTTTGGCATTCCAGCAGCGGACAGCGGAGTCCCCTAGGCCTTGTTGAAGTAGACAGTGTTCTGGTGGAAAGGTCATATACTGTTTGTCTTCCACGTGTTCTACTAGTCATTCCGGATAAGGAGAAGTTTTAAGTAAATGATATGTGAATTACAGGATCTGAAGAATTCATAATTGAAATCTTGCTTGATGCTGGCAATACCATTAGCTACATGTCGCTCTATCTTTCCGACAATGTCAACGTCGTCCGCATATGGGATTTGAATGTTTTTCATTAATTTCTGTTTTTTTCAATATTCTCAGTATTTTGAAGAAGTGTATGAAAGATTGGGTTTGTGACTATCACATAAACATAGACAGATTTATATACTAGGAAGAATTTAAGAATTTAAAAAAAAAAATAGCCCTGCTGACCCGCTTCAGATCCCAGTTCGGAGCCTGGTTAGTGAGTTTACAAATTATATTGTGCACAGCTAACCTGTGTAAGCCATAATGGAATGTTGATGGATATACGTTAGAGTTCCGTTTCTAAAACCCTGAAATAATAATGTAGGAGCCAGAGCCTATGACAAGAAATATATGCTTACCAGGTATAAGATGGTTGTTATTGAAAGGAAGTCAAATTCACCATTAAAACTTATAAACAGCCTCTGACGGCTCCAGACGCCATAAATGGGCGTAGCTATTGAATGATGTTAACTCCCTAGAATAAGACAGATTTGGTAACATTTCATATACCAATTTCATTATAATGCCTATGACCGTAAACATTTTCTGGACCAGTTATAATACAGAATTTTCGGTACTATTTTGTGCAATTCTCATATTCAATATTTGAAATTCTTCGATTTCTTTTCTTGTTCAAATATTTCGTAATTTGAAAAACGCCGATTTGTTTTTAGAAAATAGTTGCACTTGAATATCAAATTCTCTATACTCAAGCAAAGATAATAATCTACATCCGAGCATTAACATACACTCATACTTATATTCATACACATTTCGGCATTGTTAAGATTTTTATATTAACATTACAATGACAGTTGCACAGAAGTACTCCAACAAGCAGGAATCTTGTATATCTGTAGCTTTTGTATACTGCCCCTCCTCCCTTCATAGAATTTAATAAATGAAATTCCTTTCAACTCTGGCAACCCACACAGCAAACCATAACAGGCACACGACGCCGATAAGAATTGTTATAAATATTGCCAACAATTCTTTGATTCCTTCCAAAAAAAAAAAAAAACGAGTAGAGAAAATGTGAGAAGGGGAATCCAAGGATAATAGAATATGTCGACAGGAATTTCCAAATGAAAGTGTACGATTTGACAAAGACTAAGGAAACGGCAAAGCCACAAAAAGTAGTTCTTGGAAATACGATAAGAATTGGAATTGATAGAAAATTATAGGCAAAACGGAATAAAAGTAAAATGAAAGGCATGGGGAAAAAATGATGCAGTAAAATATTATCTTGTGTAAGAACGTAAGAGTTATTTTTGTTTTGGCTCGGTAGTCAAGGACAGACAGAACTTCTGTTCAAAAAAATGTTTTCGGAAACACAAAATTATTTCACACAGGACAGAATTATTTCTCTGAGCATTGATAGAGTGTGTGTAATTACATCTTTGTTTTTATGCAATTCGATATAAAAAAAAAGCCAATTAATCATTGTCCACTTATGTGGCATTCAATATTATACAGGATTTTGTATAGTTCGTATTTAAATCAAAATATTTGGTGGAGAAACCTTTAATCTCTGACAAATGCCTACTACAGAGAAATGGTAGATATCGCAAGCTTGTGGATAAAGTTTAAAGTACACAAGCATGCTGTATCTGAGAGAATATATATCTCTTAGTCTACAGATTATGCTTTTTTTAAATAGAGAAATAAAGGGTGTTTTTTATTGGGGTATAGAACTTTAAATTTAACTGGCGGCCATTTTGTCAGCTGTCAAGTGATTAATATTTAGTTTGGTTTGCCATTTCATCATGAACAGGTTGACAAAAGAACAACGCTTGCAAATCGTGCAAATTTATTTCGAAAGTAATGGTTCAGTTCGCGAAGTTCACCGCAAGCTCCGTCCATTTTATGCCATTACATCCACAAAAACTGACTGTTTGGTGTGCTCTATGGGCTGGTGGAGTCATTGGGCCATACTTCTTCCGAAATAATGCTGGAGAGTCAGTTACCGTGAATGGAGACCGGTATAGAGCCATGATAACCGACTATTTTGTTCCCGAATTGGATGGCATGAATGTGGATGAGTTGTGGTTCCAACAAGTGGTTGAAAATTGGACCTGTAGAATTGGCTTTATTCGAGCCAGCCGCGGCGGCCACATGCCCGAAATCATATTTAAACATTAATGGCATAAAATTATCCTTCCAATAAAGCCAAATTGATGGACATTAAAACGATTTTCTTGTGTTTTATTTCAATTCGAAGTTCTATACCTCAATAAAAAACACCCTTTAGTAGACAAACTCATTAAACTTACGATACATGGGCTGGAGTTATGGCTTATGGGCACTAGACTTTGAAAAATTCGTGTTTTTTTGAACTTTCATCTTTGAACTTTGTAGCAAGTAGAGCTTATTTGGATGTAAATATATGTAGGATTTGTTCCAGAAAAATGAAATCCAAAAACGTTGGTTTTACAAAAAGATGTATTTTAATCTTAATATATATTTACCCTCGACACTGATTCACTGATTCCCTGATTCACTGATTCACTGATTCCCTGATTCACTGATTCACTGACTCTGTCACGCAGTACGTAGGAATTTAAATAGGCATTCTATAATAATAATAAAAAAAATAATATTTTTTTTTTGTACAGAAATTGTGTTTTCCCCATTTTTTTTTTTACCAAAATTTTTTTTACCAAAATTTTTTTTTCCAAAATTTTTTTTTTACAATTTTTTTTTTTTACAAAAATTTTTTTTTTCCACAAATTTTTTTTTCAACAAAATTTTTTTTTTCCACAAAAATTTTTTTTTCAACAATTTTTTTTTTCAGCAAACATTTTTTTTTCAACAAAAATTTTTTTTTCCCACAAAATTTTTTTTTTCAACAAAATTTTTTTTTTTCAACAAAAAATTTTTTTTTTCATCAACAATTTTTTTTCCACAATTTTTTTTTTTCCAATTTTATTTTTTTCCGAAATTTTTTTTTTACAAAATAGTTTTCTCAAACTATTTTTTACAAAATTTTTAAAATTAAGTAACAAAGACTTTCTTAAGCAAATTAACGGGCGCCATAGGCTCATTACAACTTACTAGTTCACAATAGATTCAAAAACAGTCGAACAAATACAAGAATAGACCGATGAAGTTTCGACCGCACACAAGTTTGTGCAAGAAGTTCGTGAGACTTGCATGCTAGTGGATGATACGCAAATTCTCCGTTGTCATACGGTGCGCTCTGACGAGAGAGTGACTTAAGGAGCCATGAGTGTGCAACTTTGTCCCCGAAAGTCGATTCGCCATTGATCTCAACAACTCAACATTTCACACACTATCTTAACAGTGCTAATTTAACTAAGATCTTGCATTAATAGCTTAAAACGTTAAATTTACTCAACAATTTAAGCCAGATAATCATTTGTTTCCCTGTCGCTTCTCGGCGGCTATGTTAACAAGAAAAAAATTCGCATTTGGAATTCGGAAAAGCGACAAGAGATGGTCGAGAAGCCAATTCATCGTCAGTGAGCGGTGATATAATTGACCCATTCTTCTTTGAAAATGCTACGATCTTTGGTATGGTACACCATGCCCCCAGTCGATCTTTGCGCACCAAGTTCGGCAATCGTGCTAATAGTCGTCTTGGCGATGCACCGATCTTATACAAAGAACATAATAACTATTCAAGCCCTTAGGTGGATATCTAGCAATTTCTTGGTGAACAAGGTCTTGAAAAATTTAATAGATAGCACGTGTTCCATAAATATTTAATAGGAATGTAATTAATAATATGATGAAAAAAATGCCATTTAGATAATTTCTTCTGAATCTCTTTTAAAAAAAAAAATTCTACTTCGGCTACTGATAATAATAGTGAAAGATAGAACAGAATGATAGTTTTTTTTTAAATGACGTAGAGCTCTATTATGGGTGGTATAAAATTAGCTTCAAAGCTCTACAGATATAATGTTTATTATTGTATTCGACTCTTTGTGATTCGGCTTCGCCCTGTACGTCCATCTGAATGACAGCTCACGAACAAAATGAGATAGAATCTCGAAATTTGTTATAAATGATCGCTGTAAGTGAGAGTAAATGACTGAGAACTGCGAAGAGGGAAAGCAATACTACACGGCCCAACAAGTTTGAGAAATCACAAGTAATGAGTTTAATATACTATTAATTTATTCTCTCAAAATAATAAACATCAATGTATCGTTTCAAGAAAAATTTGATTTGATGACGGATTCATGCTACACATGTATATTACGGAGACATTTTTAAAGCGTGTTACCATCCAATAGTGAGTTAGATAGGATCCGTTATATTGAGGCCGTAACACTGTTTGACATTAGGGAACCATCATACTGATGTTGGGTCTTCATCTAGACAGGATAGGTAAGGGAATATATGTTTCTGAAAAATGTGTGTCGTATTATTTAAATTGTTTTCGTTATTGTTTTTCTTTTAAGTTGTAGAAGTCTTTATACATCTAATATAATTTTGGTACTCGCTACACCCGGGATATAAAAGATTCGGCCGAACATTACAACTTTGTTACTGATACGTTGTCCACTTTTTTCTGTGGACAATGTACAATGTTCGGCTAACCACTTTATATGCTAGTCGGTAATAAATAGACTCGCTTTCCATAATATTGCTAAAGGGGTCCTCTAGATCAGGGCTTCCCAACTCATTCAGGCTTACGACAACAAAATATGTTGTTAAATTCTAAAGAGATGTTAAATATTTTAGATATAATTTTAGCTTCAAGTTCTAATTAAATACATGTATACAAGTTTAAATGTTTAAAAAAAAATAATAAATACAAAAATTAACATTATTTGAAGGTATTGGATTCAGCACGTCGAATGCTATCGAAAGTGGGTCCGATCATTCCAGTCCATGTGCGTGGAAAATATAAAATGGCTTTCAAATCACATCAATTCTCGTTTTACAGATTTTTCTAAAGCCACTTTTCGACTTTGGCTAGATGCAATCATGCGATAAATATAGGTCAAATCAAAATTTAAATAAAAAAAAATATAAAATCAAAATTTAAACATGTGCTGTTTAATGACCTATGTCAAATCGTGGTACTTATTTTCGTATCGTTTATGAAGGCATATTAGACAAGGTCGCATTCCACTAACAGTATCAAAACTTGGGTCGAGTCATTGGACGAATCCAATTTTTCTAAATTTATCCCAACCTATATGTGTTTTCACAATTATTTGTTTTTATCCAATACAAATCTGATCTGATGGCGATTCAATCTAATGCTACAAAAACAGCCTTCCTTGGACAAAAAAAAAACAAATGAAACACTTAACATAAATCCAGGCAACACATACATATGTATGAACATATCGCGCAACAGCTAAATCGCCTTTAAACCACGTTCAAAATGTACAGCAAACCAATCTACATGCAAATGGCCATCTCCAGATAGGCTCTTCGCTGGAACAACTCAAAATGAGTAGAACTACGAGCAGGAAGAAAAAAAACGCCATACAGTCGAAATAAGGATGAAGGCGCGCTAAAAAAGACGAGTTGTTGCTCCAGTTTAGGTTCATCCATCACAATGGCTGTCAGCATTATTCATCCGAAGCCTGTCATGTCGATTTTGGCCAGTCTGTCATTTACCAGTGGCAGTAGCAATTCGCTGTTGTTGCTACAATTGATGTTGATTTTGCCATGGTGATAGGCATTGCTTCTGTTGCTGCTTCTACTGCCACTGCTACTGTTACTGCCTAATGGCAGTGGCGGATGATGTATTAGCGTCGTTAGCATATCACTTTAGAAGTGGATTTTTCGTTTTTGCCCCATCATTGTTTCCATTCGTGTTGTCCTTCTCAGTCATTTCCTCGCCTGTGATTTGATGAAGACTATAATGTTTAATGTGGACAAAAACTAACAGCCGATAGCATAACAAACAGAATGACTGTAGTGGTGTTACATGTAGGAGGGAGGTGTAATAAGTGTTGCAATTTGTAGTCGATATTTCTGATGGAGTGCATATTAAATATTTTGTCTGTTTGAGGAAAGCATGATGTGGCAGGGCCATGTAATTTGTCACTATGACGATGTACAGTCTGTGTAGTATAGTGATAGAAATTGGTTCAGAGCGAAAAAGGTTTTTTTTTAGTCAAAAAAAGTACATTTTAGATCTTGGATACATATTGCCTCGGGAACGTTGTTACGCTTGGTCTGGTCTATATAATCGCCATCAATAGGCCATTGGTAGCGTAAGTGATGTGCCATGATTTCGTAGCACACAATTCCGGCAACTTGGTTTCTCAAATTTTCCAGTGTTTGGACGGCCGACGTGTGGTAGGTAGTGTGTGCGACTATCACACAGAAGAACCTGAGTTCGAAACCGGGTAAGACTATCAAATATTTTTCAGCGGCTGTTTCCACCTCGTAAATGTTGGCGACTTTAAGAGTAAGAGAGCAATCTCTAAGCCATGTTAAACTTCTCTAGAAAAGAATTAGCCGTTCGAAGCCGGTTTTAAACAGTAGGTCCCGGTCCGTGGGTATACACAATTATATCGTACACAGCTCACTGATTCGAGAGAAGTTCCCCGTCTGTTCCTTCATGCAATGTTAAGGGAAATAAGTAAGTTAGATGGTAAAATCCGTGTTCTAAAGTCGTTTCATGTTTGAATTCGGTAGAAAATTAAATTAAATGCACTCCGGTTTTCATGCATCCAGTGTATACTTAAAAAGATATTTGGGCATTTAAATGCGTGAGATAATGTTATTCCATTATGACAGCCATATGATCATACAAAAATATCCACAGGGTACTGGTCAAAAATTAAACAAAAATACAGGTATATTTGTGAAAAAAAATGCATTTTTAAAGTCTATGCTGTATATTTATTAAAACAGTATATTTATTAAAAATAAATTTTGGCCGAAATAAGGAACGCATTTCGTTAGACTGGAGTGGTAGTGGATAACACTCATGGTCGCCATCGTGATACAGTAAGAGAATGTTGTCGTCGTAGCGGAAAGTACGTCTTTCAGTTCTGAAACATCGACTAGCCATCGATTTCAACAACTGAACATTTGATGTACCAAGATCTCAGAGTTTTCTCTTATTTATACAAAAGGCCTCGCATTATTCGTTCACATGGTTCAATTGACATGACCAGAGCACATGACACAAAGATTTTGTTCGAAAAATCATATATTCTGACGAAGAACATTTTATTAACAAGCAAAATTGTCGCTTGTTAACCACAAACTCCTCAGAAAGTGATTTTGGACTTGGACGATCATTCGCATGCCACGCAGCCCAGGTCTCATTCGATTTATGCACACCAGGTTCGGTGCTGTCAATTGGCAACCTCGATGATGCGATTTTACGCCATTAGAATTGGTTCAACCAAGTGATCAAGTGATGAATTTGGACATAATTTTCCAACCTACTATACTTTTCTTCAATTTGGGGTTTTAAAATAATACTGGGTTTTCAAACAAGAGGTTGGGGAGGCTTCTCAACAATTACTTCTGGGATTTCCGAGCCCAGATTTGCTTGTTGACGTAGCCACCGAGATGAAAATTGGCCTCATCAGTCAAGATGATTTTTCGATGGAATTCCGGATCATATTCATGCATTTCAAGGACCCAATCAGCAAAGAGACGACGTTGTTGATGATCGGCCGGCTTGAGTTTTTGTGTTAACTGAACTTTAGAAGCCTTAATATCCAAGTCTTTATGCAAAATTCGGTGTAATGACGTTTGTAGAATACCCAATTCTAAAGAACGACGAGGAATGGACAAACCTGGGTTTTCTTCAACACTTTGAGCTACAGCAGCAATATTCTCAGTTGTTATTTTTTTTCTAAAGTAGCAGTAATGTTCTTCTACAAGTTATTTTGGGTCTACCGCGCCTTCTACTTCCCTGCGTAGTCCATACCAATGCAGCCGTTCGTCGTACGAATTCGCAGTGTGTATCCTATCCAATATAGCGTTCTTATTTGATTGTTGATATCCTCTTGGTTAGTCGGAATTTCTAACATTAATTATCTTCGAGAGCAAGGTTTTAGCAAATTAGTTTGACAGGGTGCACTAGTGTGAGGCCAGCCGAGGCAGCCACATGAATGGAATAGTTTTCCACAAATAATAAAAATGTTTGCTCTTTGGAATAAACCAATAACAGCAAAAACATGGAGTTTGGTTTTGAATTATATAAAAAAATGTATTTGATGCAACCTTCATTAATTGAAGTAATGTTTCAGCTCAAAGCATTTGTGGTTTTTTTTGTCAATATTGAGTTTTTTTCCAGTTCTGATATATTTGAAATTTAATTCAACACTGTGACAAATGTATCCGTATAAGATAATATGAAATTTATTAAATTTAAAAAATAGCGAGTTTAGGACAAGATCTCCAACTATTAGAACTGTCCGGATGCGTCTAAAAACCAATATTCCGTTATGAATTTCCATACGATTTTTTAATCCTTCTCAGTTTATTTTGCCATCATTCATTTATGCTTTTGGTGCTGTTTATTTGTTTGTTTAGCAATACAATACAAGTGTATTTCAATGCATATTCAGTTGTTTGTTTTTCTTTCATTTCATTTCCTTTGCTTTGTTGATGTTCAAGTGTTGGAGTGTTTTACAACTCATAAATTTCTCATTCCGTTTCCATGTTATTTTCTGCTGTTTTTTTTTTTTTTTTTGCTGTAGTTTTCTTCGTTTGCTTCATTGAGATCCTTAAACACCCATACCAGCGCACACGTACGCACACACTCGACGTACATCATAAACGTTCACTTGCACTTCACTTTCTCACACTCATTCAGACTATACAAAACGATTTTGTAGATAATAAAAAATGAAGTTTTCTCGATTTTTCCATGCTGTCTCAACCCCTCTTGTCCTTTGGCGTCTTGGAAGTTCTACGTTTCAACAGGGCCAGACTCTTGAAATGACACTGCCATTGTACACCGTTGGCGGGAGTTTTTTCTTTTTTTGTGTTTTTAATTCTTCGTGATGATAGAGTTCCCACAGTGAGTACTAGGTGTGTTCCAAAATAACAGGTGACTTATCAAATTTTGTGGACACTATTTTCGAATTATCCACAATTTTGCATTTATATTTTGTCCCGATTAACACTAGGCAATTTTACTTGAGGCAATTTTTATGATTCCCTTTTGAACTTGCCTCTTGTTTTCACACAAGCAAATTCTTTTTCCATCAAACTGAGATTTGCGGCAATTAAAATTGCCTAGTGTGAATGGGGTCATTGTTTTTGTTTAGTTCGAAATTAAGTGCCCCTTTTGACTTAAAATGCTGACATTGAGACGTTATTTTTGAGCAACAAATATATTTTAAATAATTTTTGTTTGTAAAAACGATGTTGTTATTGTAACAGTAACCACCGCCTTAGGGCGGTCTTGCCGGTTAGAGGGTTAAAGATGATTGGGAATGCTGTGCGATTAAGTCATATTCTGTGAAGAGGTTAACACAAATTTATGGATATTTACGTTGGGTATAACTTTAGATTTAATATAAACATCGATATCGTCTGTCACAGTATCGGCAGCATGGCAGCCAATTTTTTCGGTCCAAAAGCAAGAACAAAGGGTAGTATCGACCATTGTCTTTTATCATTCTTCAGATACTTTGATCAATCATAATATGATTAGGTCAGTAGATGGGATTTGCTGTGTTTTAATAGAGAGACCTTATAAACCTTTTGATTTATTTTCTCAGATCGCCATTTGAAGTAAAATACAAATTTCGGAAATTTTCTAGCGGTCACAATTCAATGACCAGGGGTTGCACATTTGTTTATGTGTTATGCATGTCCTTGCCTGTTGTACTCCAACAGCAGCAGCAGTTATTCGTCAAAACATCTGTATTTGTAAATTGAAATATTTCCAGTTGATTGCCTCTCGCATTCTGTATTGGGGTAAGTGAATGATTCCATGTTTGTCTATGTATTTGTGTGTGTCTTGTACACTTATCCCTCGATTTACACGATACATTTTTTACATGGAATGACTTTATGTTGGTATATTAATTTGTATCGTGCTGTCAAATAGATGTGGATAGACCAAGTAGGAGAAGACATAAAGATACTTGGTATCACGAACTGGAGAAGCCAAGCAGAAGACCAAAATGCTTGGAAATCACTTATTGAACAGGCCAAGACTAACAACAGTTTGTAGAGCCTATCTAAGTAAGCAAGTAAATATATTTGTGTATTTATGTGTATCGTGTACACTTATTCCTTGATTTACAAGACTCTTATTAGACGATTTTACTTTTACACGACTTTTTTGGGATTTTGTGTAAATTAAGGGATTTCTATTATTACTCGATTTAAACGATTTTTTAAAAGTTTTATTATCGTATGTACACATGTTTTTGCCTTCAATAACTCATTCGAGTATTTAATGTGGTCTAACATTAGCTTTTGAAATAAAGTATATTTCTAATCTACAGGATTCTCCAACAAGATGTGTTATTTTGGTATTCAAAGAAAAAATGGATTTTTTTAGATAAATGATTGGATGTTTGTTTCATAATAAAGACGAATGTATGCCGTTAATAATGAAAACCAACATCAGCCAAATGGCAACCACCATATCCTTTTCATGAAATTTTCCATAACCAAATCGCAAAGTGGATGCCGTATGTCCTCGATAGCCTCTCGAATTCTATCTTTGAGGTCTTGAATCGACACCGGGCTGTTGATGTAAAGGAAGTAGTCGCAAGGTGTTAAATTACAAGATCTCGGTGGCCAATTGTGATCACCTCTTCTAGAAATAAGACTTAAACTTTTTTTAGTTTTACGAAACTTTTTAGTTTTACGAACTGTAGCTGTAAGATTTTCACTAGTGAATTGTAGTGAATTTTAATAATTTCATTGCATTGTTGAAGAGTGTATCGTTCCAGTCAAAGTATAAAAGCTTCAAAAGTGACAGCTACCGAAATATGGGGTGATTCAAAATAACACCTCTTGTTGGAGAACTCTGTACCCATGTAGTAGTTGTCTGGCTGAAATTTTCACCAAAAAGGGGAATTCCACATCTTGCAAACACAACGACATTCCATGCTGGCTCTGATGGGGAAATCTGTGAGCTTTTCACGATACTCAGTGATCGGGACCTAGTGTCTAAAGTCGACTCCGAACGGCTAATGCTTTTCTAGAGAAGTTTTACATGGTTTCGAGATTCCTCTCTTACTCGTAAAGTCTCTAGCATTTACGAGATGGAAGCAGCCGCTAAAATATGTTTAATGATCTTACATCGTTTCGAATCTGAATTCTGTTGCCTGGTAGTCTCACACACTACCTAGCACACCACGGCCGTCGGCATTGCATTTTTGATTTACACGATTTTTCACTCAACCATTTCAATTTTCTACCTACACGATTTCCTCAGGAACGTATCTATCCTGTAAATCGAGGGATATGTATATTTAGTTGTTGCTTTAGGATTTTTTAGTTATTATGTATTCCCTCTTCCATTTTCATATTCATTTTCGACTTTCCATTTTGTTTGTTTATTATTCCAACCAAGCTTTCCCTTTCTTTTTGTTCCCATTTGTCATGTAAGTGTCAGTGTATTTTAGAGTGTGTGTCTTATTTTTGTCTTGTATCTATAGGATACCTATTGGGTATTGTTCAATTCCTAAGCAGGATCCATATGATTTGAACTTGTGTTAACTACCATTGAAACATTTAACAATCCAGAGTACAGACTATCAAAGGATTTTTGCAGAATTACGACTGCAAATTCAATGCGTTGCTAATTTCTTCATAGAAAATGAGTCCTTTGATCGTTTTGAAACCCACAGCTGCCTCACAGCTATATTGGAAAAAATTGCAAATGACCTAGCAGTTTTGCCCCCGATGGTCTTTGGATTCCGGTCCGAAACGGATTTTTTAATGAATTGTCAACTTATTTTATTTTTTTTAATTGAAATAAGTTGGTTTGCCAAAAATTATCCTTTCCATTTGCTGTGACAATTACACAAACTGATCCGTTTGTAAAAATGCACAGAAGTCCTTTTAACAAAAATTTCGTTGGAAATAGAAACTAGCCACCGAAGAATATATTCGATTGTCCAGGTAGAAGTTTAACGCGGTTCATAGGAGTTTGTGGCAGGTGAATACCAATACCGAGAGGTATTTGTTAAATCATAAGTTCTTTTGACAGTGACAAATTCTTCTCTCTTGAACTTTTGACAGAATGTCAGCATAATAAATTCTGGGATCGAAATGAGGACTTGCACAACATAGGGAAATAATGGAAGTCAGTGCGGTGTAGCCCAAACAGTGCATTTATTGAAATGAAGTATTGGGCGAAATGGGGCACCCAAAGGTTCAGCTGTACACATGTTTGTTTGAAAAGATATCAAACTGACATAATATAGGATATATTGTCTCCTTTTTCGGATTTTGAAATTTGAATTTGAACTGTATCTCATACAGTTAAGAGCAATTGTAAAGGGTGTTTTTTATTGGGGTATAGAACTTTAAGTTGGCATCAATTTTTTAACTGGCGGCCATTTTGTCAGCTGTCAAGTGATTAATATTTAGTTTGGTTTGCCATTTCATCATGAACTGGTTGACAAAAGAACAACGCTTGCAAATCGTGCAAATTTATTTCGAAAGTAATGGTTCAGTTCGCGAAGTTCACCGCAAGCTCCGTCCATTTTATGCCATTACATCCACAAAAACTGACTGTTTGGTGTGCTCTATGGGCTGGTGGAGTCATTGGGCCATACTTCTTCCGAAATAATGCTGGAGAGTCAGTTACCGTTAATGGAGACCGGTATAGAGCCATGATAACCGACTATTTTGTTCCCGAATTGGATGGCATGAATATGGATGAGTTGTGGTTCCAACAAGTGGTTGAAAATTGGACCTGTAGAATTGGCTTTATTCGAGCCAGCCGCGGCGGCCACATGCCCGAAATCATATTTAAACATTAATGGCATAAAATTATCCTTCCAATAAAGCCAAATTGATGGACATTAAAACGATTTTCTTGTGTTTTATTTCAATTCGAAGTTCTATACCTCAATAAAAAACACCCTTTACTTAAATTACGCTTTGGAAATGTTAACTTATTGAATACAGCATATTTTTTTATAGAACTGAAAACATGTTTACAAGATCAAAAAGTTACACACGACCGGCCGATGGACCACTATACAGTATACACTTGCTACAAAGAGCGAACACGCGTAAACATTTAAAAATACGAAAAAAATTTGAACTGTACCGATTTTCTTGAAAAATCACATGTATACCAGAAATCAGAACGGCTTTTAAACAAATTTTGAAAGAGATCGGTAATTAAAAGTCCAGGAAATTATCGACCATTTAGAAATACATTTAGTTCTATAGTTTATTTAAGTGTATGTCTTTGTTTTTATTTTTATACCCTCACCCTACGGGTAGGAGGGTATATATCATTTGATACGACCCAAAAGTGTAACACCTAGAAATATTCAGATTAGAACCCAGGTGTCTTTGAAACAAATTCGATTTATGACTTTCTGAATCGTTTCAGCCATGTCCGTCTGTCCGTCTGTCCGTCTGTCCGTCTGTCCGTCCGTCCGTCTGTCCTGCTGGTACGCACGATAACTTTCGAAAGAGTTAAGCAATCACTCTGAAATTTGGCATGGCTGAATATTTTCCCAAAACTGCTTATGGGATTGCATATGGGCTATATGGCCACACCCCTTCGGGTACCTCCCATACAAATCTGATATTTCGCCCACTTTATAAATCGTGTAATAATATCAACACGCTCAAGTTCGATCTTGGCCAAATTCCGTATTTAGTAATGGTATAACTGGACAAAGTTTTGGACAAAAACTTGGCAGTCTGGCAACTCCCCTTCTGGCACCTCCCATACAAATGTACCATCCCGCCTACCTTAGAAATCGTGTAATAACACCAATACGCCCAATGCGATCTTGCCCAAATTTTGTATTTAATAAACGTATAGTTAGACTAAGTTTTGGACAACAACTTGTCAGTCTGGCAACTCCCCTTCTGGTACCGCCCATACAAAAGTACCATTCCGCCTACCTTAGAAATCGTGTAATATATCCAATATGCCCAACGCGATCTTGTCCAAATTTTGTATTTAGTAAACGTATAGTTGGACTAAGTTTTGGACAAAAACTTGGCAGTCTGGCAACTCTCCTTCTGGTACCCGCCATACACATGTACCATCCCGCCCCTTATAAACCGTGTAATACTATCAATATGACCAACGCGATCTTGCCCAAATTCCGTATTTAGTAAACGTATAGTTGGACTAAGTTTTGGACAAAAACTTGGCAGTCTGGCAACTCTCCTTCTGGTACCCGCCATACACATGTACCATCCCGCCCCTTATAAACCGTGTAATACTATCAATATGACCAACGCGATCTTGCCCAAATTCCGTATTTAGTAAACGTATAGTTGGACTAAGTTTTGGACAAAAACTTGGCAGTCTGGCAACTCTCCTTCTGGTACCCGCCATACACATGTACCATCCCGCCCCTTATAAACCGTGTAATACTATCAATATGACCAACGCGATCTTGCCCAAATTCCGTATTTAGTAATGGTATAACTGGACAAAGTTTTGGACAAAAACTTGGCAGTCTGGCAACTCTCCTTCTGGTACCCGCCATACACATGTACCATCCCGCCCCTTATAAACCGTGTAATACTATCAATATGACCAACGCGATCTTGCCCAAATTCCGTATTTAGTAAACGTATAGTTGGACTAAGTTTTGGACAAAAACTTGGCAGTCTGGCAACTCCCCTTCTGGTACCGCCCATACAAAAGTACCATTCCGCCTACCTTAGAAATCGTGTAATATATCCAATATGCCCAACGCGATCTTGTCCAAATTTTGTATTTAGTAAACGTATAGTTGGACTAAGTTTTGGACAAAAACTTGGCAGTCTGGCAACTCTCCTTCTGGTACCCGCCATACACATGTACCATCCCGCCCCTTATAAACCGTGTAATACTATCAATATGACCAACGCGATCTTGCCCAAATTCCGTATTTAGTAAACGTATAGTTGGACTAAGTTTTGGACAAAAACTTGGCAGTCTGGCAACTCTCCTTCTGGTACCGCCCATACAAAAGTACCATTCCGCCTACCTTAGAAATCGTGTAATATATCCAATATGCCCAACGCGATCTTGTCCAAATTTTGTATTTAGTAAACGTATAGTTGGACTAAGTTTTGGACAAAAACTTGGCAGTCTGGCAACTCTCCTTCTGGTACCCGCCATACACATGTACCATCCCGCCCCTTATAAACCGTGTAATACTATCAATATGACCAACGCGATCTTGCCCAAATTCCGTATTTAGTAAACGTATAGTTGGACTAAGTTTTGGACAAAAACTTGGCAGTCTGGCAACTCTCCTTCTGGTACCCGCCATACACATGTACCATCCCGCCCCTTATAAACCGTGTAATACTATCAATATGACCAACGCGATCTTGCCCAAATTCCGTATTTAGTAAACGTATAGTTGGACTAAGTTTTGGACAAAAACTTGGCAGTCGGGCAACTCTCCTTCTGGTACCCGCCATACACATGTACCATCCAGCCCCTTATAAACCGTCTAACACTATCAGTATGACCAACTCTATATTGCCCAAATTTTGTATTTGGTAAAGCTATAGCTAGACAAAGTTTTGGACGAAAACTTGGAAGTCCGGCAACTCCCCTTCTGGTACCTCCCATACAAATGTACCATCCAATATTTATACCCTCACCCTACGGGTAGGAGGGTATATATCATTTGATACGACCCAAAAGTGTAACACCTAGAAATATTCAGATTAGAACCCAGGTGTCTTTGAAACAAATTCGATTTATGACTTTCTGAATCGTTTCAGCCATGTCCGTCTGTCCGTCTGTCCGTCTGTCCGTCTGTCCGTCTGTCCGTCTGTCCGTCTGTCCGTCCGTCCGTCTGTCCTGCTGGTACGCACGATAACTTTCGAAAGAGTTAAGCAATCACTCTGAAATTTGGCATGGCTGAATATTTTCCCAAAACTGCTTATGGGATTGCATATGGGCTATATGGCCACACCCCTTCGGGTACCTCCCATACAAATCTGATATTTCGCCCACTTTATAAATCGTGTAATAATATCAACACGCTCAAGTTCGATCTTGGCCAAATTCCGTATTTAGTAATGGTATAACTGGACAAAGTTTTGGACAAAAACTTGGCAGTCTGGCAACTCCCCTTCTGGCACCTCCCATACAAATGTACCATCCCGCCTACCTTAGAAATCGTGTAATAACACCAATACGCCCAATGCGATCTTGCCCAAATTTTGTATTTAATAAACGTATAGTTAGACTAAGTTTTGGACAACAACTTGTCAGTCTGGCAACTCCCCTTCTGGTACCGCCCATACAAAAGTACCATTCCGCCTACCTTAGAAATCGTGTAATATATCCAATATGCCCAACGCGATCTTGTCCAAATTTTGTATTTAGTAAACGTATAGTTGGACTAAGTTTTGGACAAAAACTTGGCAGTCTGGCAACTCTCCTTCTGGTACCCGCCATACACATGTACCATCCCGCCCCTTATAAACCGTGTAATACTATCAATATGACCAACGCGATCTTGCCCAAATTCCGTATTTAGTAAACGTATAGTTGGACTAAGTTTTGGACAAAAACTTGGCAGTCTGGCAACTCTCCTTCTGGTACCCGCCATACACATGTACCATCCCGCCCCTTATAAACCGTGTAATACTATCAATATGACCAACGCGATCTTGCCCAAATTCCGTATTTAGTAAACGTATAGTTGGACTAAGTTTTGGACAAAAACTTGGCAGTCTGGCAACTCTCCTTCTGGTACCCGCCATACACATGTACCATCCCGCCCCTTATAAACCGTGTAATACTATCAATATGACCAACGCGATCTTGCCCAAATTCCGTATTTAGTAATGGTATAACTGGACAAAGTTTTGGACAAAAACTTGGCAGTCTGGCAACTCTCCTTCTGGTACCCGCCATACACATGTACCATCCCGCCCCTTATAAACCGTGTAATACTATCAATATGACCAACGCGATCTTGCCCAAATTCCGTATTTAGTAAACGTATAGTTGGACTAAGTTTTGGACAAAAACTTGGCAGTCTGGCAACTCCCCTTCTGGTACCGCCCATACAAAAGTACCATTCCGCCTACCTTAGAAATCGTGTAATATATCCAATATGCCCAACGCGATCTTGTCCAAATTTTGTATTTAGTAAACGTATAGTTGGACTAAGTTTTGGACAAAAACTTGGCAGTCTGGCAACTCTCCTTCTGGTACCCGCCATACACATGTACCATCCCGCCCCTTATAAACCGTGTAATACTATCAATATGACCAACGCGATCTTGCCCAAATTCCGTATTTAGTAAACGTATAGTTGGACTAAGTTTTGGACAAAAACTTGGCAGTCTGGCAACTCTCCTTCTGGTACCGCCCATACAAAAGTACCATTCCGCCTACCTTAGAAATCGTGTAATATATCCAATATGCCCAACGCGATCTTGTCCAAATTTTGTATTTAGTAAACGTATAGTTGGACTAAGTTTTGGACAAAAACTTGGCAGTCTGGCAACTCTCCTTCTGGTACCCGCCATACACATGTACCATCCCGCCCCTTATAAACCGTGTAATACTATCAATATGACCAACGCGATCTTGCCCAAATTCCGTATTTAGTAAACGTATAGTTGGACTAAGTTTTGGACAAAAACTTGGCAGTCTGGCAACTCTCCTTCTGGTACCCGCCATACACATGTACCATCCCGCCCCTTATAAACCGTGTAATACTATCAATATGACCAACGCGATCTTGCCCAAATTCCGTATTTAGTAAACGTATAGTTGGACTAAGTTTTGGACAAAAACTTGGCAGTCGGGCAACTCTCCTTCTGGTACCCGCCATACACATGTACCATCCCGCCCCTTATAAACCGTGTAATACTATCAATATGACCAACGCGATCTTGCTCAAATTCCGTATTTAGTAATGGTATAACTGGACAAAGTTTTGGACAAAAACTTGGCAGTCTGGCAACTCCCCTTCTGGTACCGCCCATACAAAAGTACCATTCCGCCTACCTTAGAAATCGTGTAATATATCCAATATGCCCAACGCGATCTTGTCCAAATTTTGTATTTAGTAAACGTATAGTTGGACTAAGTTTTGGACAAAAACTTGGCAGTCTGGCCACTCTCCTTCTGGTACCCGCCATACACATGTACCATCCCGCCCCTTATAAACCGTGTAATACTATCAATATGACCAACGCGATCTTGCCCAAATTCCGTATTTAGTAAACGTATAGTTGGACTAAGTTTTGGACAAAAACTTGGCAGTCTGGCAACTCTTCTTCTGGTACCCGCCATACACATGTACCATCCCGCCCCTTATAAACCGTGTAATACTATCAATATGACTAACGCGATCTTGCCCAAATTCCGTATTTAGTAAAGGTATAACTGGATAAAGTTTTGGACAAAAACTTGGAAGTCTGGCATCTCCCCTTCTGGTACCTCCCATACAAATGTACCATCCCGCCTACCTTAGAAATCGTGTAATAACACCAATATGCCCAACGCGATCTTGCCCAAATTATGTGTTAAGAAAAGCTATAGTTGGTATAACTTTTGGACAAAAACTTGGAAGTCTGGCAACTCCCCTTCCGGCATCTCCCATACAAATGTACCATAACGCCTACCTTAGAAATCGTGTAATATCACCAATATGCCCAACGCGATCTTGCCCAAATTTTGTATTAAGAAAAGCTATAGTTGGTATAAATTTTGGACAAAAACTTGGAAGTCTGGCAACTCCGCTTCTGGTACCTCCCATACAAATGTACCATCCCGCCGCTTATAAACCGTCTAACACTATCAGTATGACCAACTCTATATTGCCCAAATTTTGTATTTGGTAAAGCTATAGCTAGACAAAGTTTTGGACGAAAACTTGGAAGTCCGGCAACTCCCCTTCTGGTACCTCCCATACAAATGTACCATCCAATATTTATACCCTCACCCTACGGGTAGGAGGGTATATATCATTTGATACGGCTGAAAAGTGTAACACCTAGAAATATTCACATTAGAACCCAAGTCTCTTTGAACCAAATTCGATTCATGACTTTCTAAATCGTTTGAGCCATGTCCGTCTGTCCGTCTGTCCGTCCGTCCGTCTGTCTGTCCTGCTGGTACGCACGATAACTTTCGAAAGAGTTAAACAATCGCTCTGAAATTTGGCATGGGTTAATATTTTCCCAAAACTGCTTATGGGATTGCATATGGGCTATATGGCCACACCCCTTCGGGTACCTCCCATACAAATCTACTATTTCGCCCACTTTAGTAATCGTGTAATAATATCAATACGCCCACACCCATCTTGGCCAAATTACGTATTTGGTAAAAGTACAACTGGATAAAGTTTCAGACAAAAACTTGGAAGTCTGGCAACTCCCCTTCTGGTACCTCCCATACAAATGTACCATATCGCCTACATTAGAAATCGTGTATCAATATCAATATGCCCAACGCGATCCTGCCCAAATTTTGTACTTAGTAAACCTATAGCTAGACAAAGTTTTGGACAAAAACTTGGAAGTCTGGCAACTCCCCTTCTGGTACCTCCCATACAAATGTACCATCCCGCCCCTGATAAACCGTCTAATACTATCAGTATGACCAACGCTATCTTGCCCAAATTTTGTATTTAGTAAAGCTATAGCTAGGCAAAGTTTTGGACAAAAACTTGGAAGTCTGGCAACTCCCCTTCTGGTACCTCCCATACAAATGTACCGTCCCGTCCATTATAAACCGTGTAATAATATCAATATGCCCAACGTGATCTTGCCCACATTTTGTATTTAGTAAAGCTATAGCCAGACAAAGATTTGGACAAAAACATGGAAGTCTGGCAACTCCCCTTCTGGTACCTCCCATACAAATGTACCGTCCCGTCCATTATAAACCGTGTAATAATATCAATATGCCCAACGTGATCTTGCCCACATTTTGTATTTAGTAAAGCTATAGCCAGACAAAGATTTTGACAAAAACATGGAAGTCTGGCAACTCCCCTTCTGATACCTCCCATACAAATGTACCGTCCCGTCCATTATAAACCGTGTAATAATATCAATATGCCCAACGTGATCTTGCCCACATTTTGTATTTAGTAAAGCTATAGCCAGACAAAGATTTGGACAAAAACGTGGAAGTCTGGCAACTCCCCTTCTGGTACCTCCCATACAAATGTACCGTCCCGTCCATTATAAACCGTGTAATAATATCAATATGCCCAACGTGATCTTGCCCACATTTTGTATTTAGTAAAGCTATAGCCAGACAAAGATTTTGACAAAAACATGGAAGTCTGGCAACTCCCCTTCTGATACCTCCCATACAAATGTACCATCCCGCCCCATTAGAAATCTAGTAATTATATAATTTCGCTCAACGAATCTTTCCGAAATTCTATATTTAGTAAAGCTTTAGCTATATACAATTTTCTAGTAAAAACTCTGCTTTATATTCCGCCCGTTTTGTAAAAACATGTAATACAATATTTATACCCTCACCCTACGGGTAGGAGGGTATATATCATTTGATACGGCTGAAAAGTGTAACACCTAGAAATATTCACATTAGAACCCAAGTCTCTTTGAACCAAATTCGATTCATGACTTTCTAAATCGTTTGAGCCATGTCCGTCTGTCCGTCTGTCCGTCCGTCCGTCTGTCTGTCCTGCTGGTACGCACGATAACTTTCGAAAGAGTTAAACAATCGCTCTGAAATTTGGCATGGGTTAATATTTTCCCAAAACTGCTTATGGGATTGCATATGGGCTATATGGCCACACCCCTTCGGGTACCTCCCATACAAATCTACTATTTCGCCCACTTTAGTAATCGTGTAATAATATCAATACGCCCACACCCATCTTGGCCAAATTACGTATTTGGTAAAAGTACAACTGGATAAAGTTTCAGACAAAAACTTGGAAGTCTGGCAACTCCCCTTCTGGTACCTCCCATACAAATGTACCATATCGCCTACATTAGAAATCGTGTATCAATATCAATATGCCCAACGCGATCCTGCCCAAATTTTGTACTTAGTAAACCTATAGCTAGACAAAGTTTTGGACAAAAACTTGGAAGTCTGGCAACTCCCCTTCTGGTACCTCCCATACAAATGTACCATCCCGCCCCTGATAAACCGTCTAATACTATCAGTATGACCAACGCTATCTTGCCCAAATTTTGTATTTAGTAAAGCTATAGTAAAGCCCGCTGGAGTTTGTCAGTCTCCTAACGGGCGCGTCCCCAGGTGGCGGATAGGGGAAGGGGGATGGACACACTGTTCCATCTCATCTAGGGCTGACTTAGGGAGGATGGTTTTTTCTGCCCTAACTAAGGCTACCATAGGGGAGGTGAAGCAGTGTGTCCACCGCCTTAGGGAATCTCGTATTCCCCGCGGACCAAAACGGACTATGGGGGTGTTCCCCTAAACAAAAAAACACCAATGAAGGAAAAGAAAGAAGAAAAAAAAGTTACGGTGCAGGGATTAATAACCCCAGTGCCGGCGGCAAGTGTTGATCTGCTCACTAGTCATGTGCCGTCGATATCCAGCGATAGTGAGCCACACAATCCTCCTACAGGTGTTGGTGCCTTGGCGCCTGTAGTCGCAGTAAATGCAACAAGCGCACATTTAGCCACTGGCAAAAAAAAGGAGGAAGAAAAGGAGGACCAAAGGGGGAGTACTAACTGGACCCAGCCTTCAAGTACAGGTAGAGAATCCGATTCTGACTCCGAATCAAATAATAATATTACTGTCTTAGCTAACTCCAAAGATGACGAGGTCAGCAAGATGGTAGACGAAGTCAACAATTGTATGGCACAGCTCTCTACAAAAAAGAAGAAGCTATCGGGGGCACAACGACGTAAGTTGAAGAAGATGAACCGGGATAGCAAAAAGGCTAAAGTGCAGGATGCTCAAAAGGAGTCATCTGAAACTCCCTCCACCTCCTCGGAAGCTGGAAAGAGGGTCAGATCTCCCGAAGAGCAGAACACTGCGAAACCGCCGAAAAAGAAAAAGAGCTCCCCGCTCTCAAGTAAATTGGTGAGACCAAGTCAAACCCCCCACAAAAGAGACACTAGTCTGTATCTTTGTGGAAAGGGCGACAAAGTCAATCCAACTACAAAGAGAGCGAGCGCAGCAACGGAGCCCTCCGAGAAGACTGGGGCACCCGAAAGGGTATCCCGATCGACACGGAAGAGGAAGTTGACTGCTGAAAAAGGTAAGAAGCCACCATCATATGCTAAAGTAGCGCGGAAGCACAACAGAGACGAACTCTGCTACGCAGTGATCGATATCCGTTCGGCATCCGGCAAAATCCCTAAAGACCAGCACAACAAAGTTGAGGACCTGGTCAACAACCAAATTGTGGAGCATGCCCTCAACATCGAGGACGGCCCCCCAATTCAAATAATGAGCTGTGAGTTCAAAGGGGACATCTTGTTGTTGAGGATGGCATCAACAGCTTGCGTAGAGACCCTCACAGAACTCGTGGATACGATCCCCTCTCCCTGGGAAGGCGCCAAGCTGAAACTGGTGAGGATGAGGGACATCCCTAAGCTCACAAAAGCGACGGTGTACGTTAAAGGATGGGGCAGCGACTTCACAACAGAACGCATGCTCAAACTCTTTGGCCAGCAGAACAAAGGACTGGACGTAACGAGGTGGGAAGTCTTCCACAGGGAGAGCGACAGCAATGGCACTCTCCTTGTGGTGGGCTTGGATCAACTCTCCATGTCCAGCCTGGCCAAGACGAAGGGCATGGCTTTCTACGTGTCGAAAGCTGTCTTTTTCAAAATCGGCAAGGCCAGGGTCGGCGCTGAAGACCCTGAAAAAGAGCCCAAAGAAGAAAGAGACTGCGATGTAGAGAAGCGTCCAGTGCAGTCCAAAAATGAAGAGGGAGCCGAATCCATCTCCGACTCCCAAGAAGCCCGTTTACTGGAGGACCTATGATTGAGGTCATCCAGATAAACCTCCATCGGAGCGAAACGGCAACAAACGCTTTGATGGAAAAAATAAATAAAGGTAAGACTCATATCGCTTTGATCCAGGAACCATGGACGATTCGAAACAAGGTTACTGGATTGAACCATGTCAACTACCAACTATTCTATGCAAATACGGGAACTAGACCAAGGACCTGTATCATATGCCACAAAAACTTATGTTATCTTTTCTCTCCAGAGTTGTCAACATCGGATGCAACAGTACTGAAACAGGGGAATGGGAACGTATACCTTGCGTCAGTATATCTGCCATTCGACTCACCGACATTACCACCTACGTCGGAACTGCAACGCCTTGTGAGGAGAGCCAAACAAACAGGTAACGAAGTACTAGTAGGTTGCGACGCTAACTCTCACCACGTTGCGTGGGGTAGTACTAACATTAATAAACGGGGACAAGCCCTAGTAGAATTTTTGAATATTAACGACCTAATACCTCTTAACATAGGAAACACTGCTACCTTTGTTAATAAAATTAGGGAAGAAGTATTAGATATAACAATATGTTCAGAAAATCTAATAGACGAAATACAGGAGTGGAGGGTCTCTAGAGAACATTCCTTTTCTGACCATCGTTACATAAGATTTAAGATAGCAAGGCCACCGCCAAACCCAATAAACTTTCGAAATAAGGCCAAAACGAAATGGGCAAAATTCGCGAAGTTAATTAGACAAAGACTAGGGCATGAAGAGTATGAGTGCCTAAGTGTTGAAGACATCGACGACAAAGTTGATAACATTACGGAGATTCTAGTGAAGTCATTCGAAGATAGCTGTCCACTTCGAGAAAGGAAATCAGCCCAAGAAAAACCCTGGATGACCGGGGAGATTCGCAACATTGGGAAAGAGGTCCGAAGACTTTTCAATAGGGCACGCCGTAAAAAATCTCCGGTATACTGGGACGACTATCATACAAGACTCAGAGAATACAACAAAATTACAAGAACTGCAAAACGAAACTCCTGGAGGCTATTCTGCGAACAGGTGGATAGCGTTAACGATGTTTCAAAAATAAAAAAGTTCCTTTCAAAAACCCACACCCAAACCGAAACAATGGTAGATGATGTGGGTAGACGAATAGAATCAACTGAAGAAATGGTAAGACTTTTGATGAACACTCATTTTCCCCAAGGGATGGCGGGACATACAGAGATACCGATTCATAGGGATAATGAAGTTCAACAAAGTTTTATCATTACAGACCATATGGTCAAAGAGGCCTTAAAGAGCTTCTCACCATTTAAGGCATCAGGACCTGATGGAATCTTTCCGGCACTACTACAGATGGAGGCTCACTACATGTCAACTCATCTAGCCGTTATTTTCACAGCATGCCTAAAATTCTCATACACGCCGAAAGCCTGGCAGGAGGCAAGAGTCGTTTTCATACCCAAACCAGGCAAGGCAAGTTATGCAACACCTAAGGCTTATCGACCAATAAGCCTAACATCTTTCTTACTCAAAACCATGGAGCGCATAGTGGATACCATGATCAAAAGTAAGATTCCAAGCGAAATGCTAAAATTTAAACAACATGCATACGTTAAAGGACGGTCAGTGGACACCGCCCTACACGAGGTAGTGCAAAACATAGAAGAATCCTTCAATGGGAAAATGTACACACTTGCGGTATGCATTGACATTGAAGGAGCGTTCAATAATGTACAGACCAATACACTAATTCAATCCTTAGACCAGTTCGAGGTGGACCGGGCTCTCCGAGACTGGATAAGCCACATGCTAAGGAATAGATGGATTAACTGTGGGTCTCACGAAATACAAATAAGAGACAAAGTATCACAGGGAACACCACAAGGAGGTATTTTATCACCACTCCTATGGGTTACCACTATTAACAGTCTCCTGAGGATCCTAACTGACGAAGGACTTAAACCAGTCTGCTATGCAGACGACGTTATAATACTTCTGAGGGGCCAGAATCCAAACCAACTTTGCAGAAGGGCCGAAACTGCCCTAAAACTTGCATATGACTGGGCTCGACCAAGAGGTCTAAATGTAAACCCAGACAAAACTGAAATATGTCTGTTTACAAGGAAAACAAAGATTGGTCCATATATAGACCCATCTTTCCTTAACAAAACAATTTCAATATCAGACAAGGTTAAATACTTAGGTGTAATCTTGGACAGAAAACTAAATTGGAAGTACCACATGGAAGAACGAGCAAACAAAGCTCACAGATGCTGGTCTCTATGTAGAAGAGCTATAGGCTCAAAATGGGGCCTCAATCCAACGATGACACACTGGCTCTACAAAAGCGTAATTAGACCTGTTCTAACTTATGCATCAGTAGTATGGTGGACATCGATGGAAAAGAAGTGCAACATAAAAATATTACAAAAGGTCCAACGTATGTGTTGCCTCGGCATAAGCGGAGCAATGAGGACCACATCTAATAGGGCTTTAGAGACTATCTTAAATGTCCCACCAATAGAAATACAGATTAAATATGAAGCCGCCCTCACAGCAATGAGACTCAAAGCAATGGGCGAATGGATCGAAACTGATCACAGGTCATATCATCAAAAAATAGTTGAGGTAGTGGAAGGGAATTTAACTGACATAACATCAGTACCCGATAGAATACCCGAAACGTCAATAGTTGTTGAGTGTGAGACCCTAATACCAGACAGACAATCTTGGATTGATGGAACCCTAGCGCAGACACCAACTGGAAACTGCGGTTATACAGATGGTTCGAAACTAGGGGAAAGGACGGGGCTGGGACTTTATATCGAAGAACCGGAAACCGAACTTTTATTCCGCCTACCAGACCATAACACGGTCCTACAGGCGGAAATCCGAGCAATTACAGAGTGTGTGATCTGGTTTAGCGCTAACACAAGACCAACAAACGTAAATATCTTTACAGATAGCCAATTGGCTATCAAGGCAATAACGACTAAAACGGTTAAATCAAGAACAGTTTTAGATTGTAAAATGGCTATTAACTCTTACTCCAGACATGGCACAATACGCCTCATATGGGTGCCTGGTCATCACGGGGTAAGAGGAAACGAGAAAGCCAATACCTTGGCTCAACGAGCCAGGGAGTTGCAAACAATAAATTTAGAGAACGCGAAACCATTTGGAGCTACGCGTTCTGAGCTAAAAAGATGGGCGGCAGACGCCCATATCACACTATGGAATAGTGAAACTATTGGGAAAACGACAAGAATCTTGTGGGGTGAACCAAACGAGGATAAAACCAAAACATTGCTGAAACTGAGCAAAACAGAAACTAGTAAGATCATGGGCATTCTAACAGGGCACATAGGCTTACAATCGCATCTACACAAAATAGGAGTTGTAGACAATAGCGTATGTAGGGCATGCGGGGAGGATGACGAAACTTTGGAGCATTTCCTCTGTCACTGCCCAGCGTTCGCAAACAATAGATCCCGTTTCTTGGGAAATGACACTTTAACAGACTTGACCCATCTCAGGGGCGCAGACTGGAAAAAAATTAAAGATTATGTCAATAGTACAGAGTTCTTAAAATAACTTCTCAAGACCTTTCCATGCACAGTTTAGAGCGCACAACAAGCCGAATACTGGCTTAGGTGTATGTCTAAGGACATGAGGCGGAGAAAAACCGCCTCCTCTTCTCAACCTAACCTAACCTAACCTAAAGCTATAGCTAGGCAAAGTTTTGGACAAAAACTTGGAAGTCTGGCAACTCCCCTTCTGGTACCTCCCATACAAATGTACCGTCCCGTCCATTATAAACCGTGTAATAATATCAATATGCCCAACGTGATCTTGCCCACATTTTGTATTTAGTAAAGCTATAGCCAGACAAAGATTTGGACAAAAACATGGAAGTCTGGCAACTCCCCTTCTGGTACCTCCCATACAAATGTACCGTCCCGTCCATTATAAACCGTGTAATAATATCAATATGCCCAACGTGATCTTGCCCACATTTTGTATTTAGTAAAGCTATAGCCAGACAAAGATTTTGACAAAAACATGGAAGTCTGGCAACTCCCCTTCTGATACCTCCCATACAAATGTACCGTCCCGTCCATTATAAACCGTGTAATAATATCAATATGCCCAACGTGATCTTGCCCACATTTTGTATTTAGTAAAGCTATAGCCAGACAAAGATTTGGACAAAAACATGGAAGTCTGGCAACTCCCCTTCTGGTACCTCCCATACAAATGTACCGTCCCGTCCATTATAAACCGTGTAATAATATCAATATGCCCAACGTGATCTTGCCCACATTTTGTATTTAGTAAAGCTATAGCCAGACAAAGATTTTGACAAAAACATGGAAGTCTGGCAACTCCCCTTCTGATACCTCCCATACAAATGTACCATCCCGCCCCATTAGAAATCTAGTAATTATATAATTTCGCTCAACGAATCTTTCCGAAATTCTATATTTAGTAAAGCTTTAGCTATATACAATTTTCTAGTAAAAACTCTGCTTTATATTCCGCCCGTTTTGTAAAAACATGTAATACAATATTTTTCTATAACATTCGGTGTTTTGAGGTTGCTATTATGGTATATGAGACTTATTGCCTGTTTCCATAAAACGAATATGTTCGTTCGTTACAAATCGTCAATTTTGAAAGCGTTATAAAATGGATGTGAGACATTATTGAATTGTGATTTTCAGATATATTTTAGATATCGACATATGGAACACAATCCCACACGAAGATGCTCTTATCACTGATAAAAATCCATTTTATTGGGCATTTCATTTTGACAATTTGCAACGAACGAACAAATTCGATTTATGGAAACAGGCAGTTATGTTTTTACTGAGGGTGAGGGTATATATAAGTCGGTTTACCCGACTGCAACTTTTTCACTGGTTTTCTATATCATTCGGTATTTTAGGTTGTTATTATGACTTTTCATCAGATGTTACGTCAAATGATGGTAGCTACGGTCACTTTTGACTTTCCGATACTTATGAGTATGAGACTTGTATGTTTTTACTGAGGGTGAGGGTATATATAAGTCGGTTTACCCGACTGCAACTTTTCCACTGGTTTTCTATAACATTCGGTATTTTGAGGTTGCTATTATGGTATATGAGACTTATATTTTTTTTACTGAGGGTGAGGGTATATATAAGTCGGTTTACCCGACTGCAACTTTTCCACTGGTTTTCTCTGTCTGTCAGTGACTGCCTTTGTGTAATAGGTTGTAAATGCTGCTAACACACATAGAACCCAGGCTCGTATCCAGGAGAGACCATACAACATTTCTCAGCGGACGTTTCCACCTCACGAATGCCGTCGGCTTTGCGAGTTCATTATGACGACATTTGTTTAATTAAAGCTCAAGTCTGGTTGTTTTGTTATAATTTGAATATTTATTTATTCACTATTTCGTTTTTGATCGAAAAATATCTTTCGGAATTAAATAAACAATTAAAAACATCACAATCAAAAATATGGTATCATCTCCATTGAATGACGTCTTTTACATTGTTGTCATTCAAATGCACAACCAATTCATGCTATTCTTGCAGACATGTAATTTTTGTAAAAAAAAAAATGTCCGTGACTTCCTCTACTTACTTATTTCCCTGGGTACTTCTCTCGAACTTCTCTCATTGTGCTGGGCGCGATATAATTTGTACTCTCACTGACTGGGATCTGCTGTGAAAAGACGGCTCCAAATAAGGGTTGTCAGATTTGACAATTCCTCGCCAAAAATGAATGAATTGGAGACTAACATTATAGTTAGCGAAATGGATATACTTTTCTTGGTCTTGTGAAATTGGTATTTAACTTATCATCACTGTCAAATTATCGTCAACGCATTCGATTAGGTTTACACCAATGTTAGGGTTGCCAGATACAAACTTGATTTTAGCAGAAAAATCTTGATTAAACAAAATGATATTTCAAGGATGTTAAAGTGGAATAAAACATATTTATCAGCAAACATGTTGGATAATAGGACATCTCTGTTGGCGTCGCCTCAGCGTGACATACAATGCCCACAAACCGCTCGTGCCGAAAGATCATTGTGTCGTCAGTTTAAACCACTCCAAAGTACACTATCTACACTTACCTTTACTGATCCATAGACCTGCTATTTGTCGTCTTCTGTGTCAATTTCCTCTCGAACTATTTCCACGAGCACACCTTCCCCCAACTGAATTCCGCTGCGATATTAAATAACTTAGATTTTTTTTGCTCGCATCAGAAAAAAAAATATATTTAATTACACTTCTGTTTTTTTCCAGGCACATTTTTCTTTTGTTTCTACTTATTTCAAAAAAAAATGTTTTTGCACAATCTGTGCATTAGACTTTTATAAAATGAAAATGGAAGAGATTTTCTCTTCCCGTGAAGCAAAACTTCTTCGAATTAAAAGACATCTGTTGCACCAAAGAAAAAAGTTTGCAATAGCAGATGCCAGAGAATGAAGGAAAGGAGGTGGAAGAACGTACTGCAGAATCAAAAGATAAACTTAACGTTAACAAACATTAGCTAGAGTAAAGTAATTAAAAAGATTGTGAAAAACTGAAAATCCAACTAGACATATTTAAAGAAAATATGTGAGAAAATTAAAGCTTAATTACAAAAAAAGAAAAATGTTACATTTTCAGAAATGTATGTGAATTGTCACAGTTGTTAAGTCTCTCGAAAGATGAAGTTTCGAAGGGAATTAAAAAATACCACCATATCATTACAATGTATAATTTGTTATCAGGTATTTGAAATACTGATAAAAATCTTTTAATCTCTTATTTTAGTTAACTTTTGTTTGCATGTATTATATATACATATTTCAGAGCTCTAGTTTATTCGGGAAACATACGATTTTTTCCGTATTGAAAACTTCAAAAGGCTGTACTGAAAGAATCGTGTTATGAGTTGTGACGCTGTTGAAGTAAATGAGTAAATGAACTTGTAATCCAATTGTTACCATTTCTTGTATAAATAGTCCATAACAATTCTATGTTTCATTAGTATTACTCAGTCAGTAATAAATACTCACCCTAACCAAGCAAACCAATTATGTTTTTATTCATTTATCTATTCGGTGTTTTTGAATATGGGAAACTGGCAAATTTTGAATGACTTCCCAATAAAAAACAAATTGTAGTGGGTCCAGTTTTATATTTTTTTTTTCGTCCCTTCCTTTGTCATCAATTAAATCTCATCAAATTAATGATTTGGTTTTTGTCGCTATGACGAATCCCGGTCACACTCGATTCATGTATCACAATTCCATGCATATTTTGAAGTTTCATTTAAATTCGCATTTTAAATGCTCACACTGTCGCCGCAACTCGAGTCGTTTCCAATTAGTTTACCTTCCACACAATTTATGATTTTCTATTTAACCTTTGATTTTGAGAGCCATTTGTAATCTTTACTAAACGAACGAACTTTTTCGGTTGAACTTAACATGTGTTCAACTTAATAAAACACAACACGAATTACATTCCCAACACTCTCCCACACACACACACACATTCACATCAGCAGTAATACATTTGAAAAAGTTTGTGGCTTCGTTCTCTATCCCGGTCGAGCACTGCTTTTCGTTGGCTAGGAAGGATGTTGGGACTGGATAACTTTTGTGGAACAAGTGCAATAAATATTGGAAAAATACAATAAACTTTACCTTGGAAAAGTCATAAATAACTATCAAATATAGATTTGCACGTCTGTGGCTAATGTTGGCTGTTTCGTTGTAGTTGTTAAAATGAAATGAGCGTTTTACTGCTTTTCGGTTTTTTTTTTGACGGCTGTATTTTTTTCTTTCTTTCTTTTCTTAACCTTGTGGTGTGTGCTATTTTATGAATGTAATAAAACGACACAAAATGGTAATGGAAAGGTGTTTTTTTAAACGTGATACGAAATTTTAATGTTGATCTTTCCTGGATGCTATGTCTGGCAATGTGTTGATGTGGGAGACGTTAGCACAGTAAGTGAGATAGATTCTCCAAAAAAAAAAACCTGGACATTTTTCTTATTTCGAATTTCGGCTGAAACACGTTGAACTAGAATGACGAAAAATGTCAATCTGCATTTCAATTGTATTTCACATGAATTTTTTAAATCACTCGATATCTTATTTGGTTTGGTATGTTTCAATAGAAATTTTTATTGTCGAAATCACGTTCAAATGTTTTAAATGGAAATTCTTGGGCGTGGGTTTTTTCTCTGCTAAAAATTTATGTTATATTCTTAACTGCAATGTTGTGGATTTTAAAAATAATTGGAAGACATTTTTTTGAGGTAAAGAAATGTTTGAAAAATCAACCCATGTATAGATAACACGGCGTTGCTGTATTTTGTACATACAGGGTGGCTAATGAATATTGCTACATTAAGAAACTCAAATAACTTTTTTTTAGTGTATGGAATTTATTTTTCTTTTATTCATGTTAAAGCCCATTCGTTCAAAGCTGCTGCGTTCAGTTTGTAGGCCATTTGAGTTTTATATGGGAATATGTTCAAAACTTTGTGCATAATTGACTGCAATGACTGTCTACTTATACCCATTTGAGCTGATAAGCTTCTTGTCGAAACTCTTGGATTGTTTTGTTTGGCAGCAGCTACAGCAGCGATTATTTCCTCCGGCGAACTGAAGGGTTTCGTTGGTAAGGTCTACTGTTGACTGCCCCATGCTAGGCAAAATTGTTAACATGTCTCATTATGGTCCATCTGCTCGGAGGATTGCCCCCAAACGCGCGTCTATACTATCTTTTAACCGAATCTACGGACTTCAGTACGTGATACCGGCGGACAATCCAAATTCTTGTTTCAGTGTCCCAGTTATCAATTTTTGTTAAATCTAAAAATAAATCCGCAAAAAAAAAAATGAACCATATTCATTAAATAGAAAAATGTTATTATACTTTTTTTTGGTAGCGTCTTTTATCAGCCACCCGGCATATCGCTTATCAGCGCTTTTTGAAAAGGTGAAGTTATGATTGCGATAATGTTCTATTATATTCTAAAAAAAATAAAAACAAGCGAGGAAGTTAGATACCCACACCCTCAGTAAAAACATACATGTTTCACATTCCAAATTATCCGAAATCCAAGAGGGATTGTAGCCACCACTTTTGGATAAGATATTTTCCAAAATTTCTTAATACGATTGCTCGAAATCACTTGTACGGACTTGTATTGTAAAAGTTTTCCAAAGTGGACGGAGTATGGTAGCTACCAAAACGGTCCTGGCTAGGGATTCAATTTTTTTTCTTTATCCACTTATACCATTACTAAATACAGAATGGGGCTTATAGCTATTATTACACGATTTTTAAATAATGGAACATTTGTATGGGAGGTACCCATGTAGTCTATATGCAATCCCATAAATAGCTTAATCCATTCAATGTTTTAAAGCAATTGTTAAGTCTTTGGAAAGTTATCGTGTGAACCAGCTGGATAGACAGATGGACCTGCCTTCTACCCCTAAAGTGCGAGTATAAAAAATCCGATTTCTTTCAATGATTACTTTTGATTAATATCAAGTAATATTTTTGAATTGTGTGTAATCGTAATCAACTACACTATGCATTTGTAATGAGTAACCACTATATGTGGGTCCGAGTACAAAAATGCTCAAAATTGCTAATTTGTTGAGACATTATTTGGCATAACTCGAAAACGATCTGTCCGATTCTGATGAAATAAATGTCTAAAAATTGATATATTATTTTTCATCTTCTACTTTACTGCTCTTGAATCGGAATGAAAATATCAGAGTTATAAATAACTTAAAGCCGGAATTTATTTTTCCGAAATAGTTTTTAAAAAAAATCGAAACTGACTATGGCAATAGTTTATAATAAAGCCACAGATCATCGAATTAAAATGAGGTGAAGACCTTGAACAGCTCATCGGTGCGCCTATGCCTTCCCTACACGCTGAAATAAAAGGTAATTTTAACAAATTTCAACAAAATTATGCATCGAACATATAGAAGGTTCTCCAACAAGAGGTGTTAGTTCGGTATTCAACGAAAAATTACATCTGATGGTTAATCGACGCTGGGCTGTTGGCGTAGACCTTATCTTTGACATGGCCCCAAAGGAAGAAGTCGCAAGGTGTTATATCACAAGATCTCGGTGGCCAATTGTGATCACCTCTTCGAGAGATAACACGGTCCGGAAACTTTTTAGTCTTGCGAACTGTGACTGCTAGATTTTCACCATTTTTGTAGTGAATTTTATTAATTCCATTGCCTTGTTGAAGCGTGTATCGTTCCATTTTTAGTAATGGCGTAGTTTCTACTTGTCAAATGTCAAAGAATAAAGGCTTTAAAAGTGACAGCTACCGAACTACCGGGTTATTCAAAATAACACCTTTTGTTGGAGAACCATGTGTATACATTTACCCGTACCACAACATTAACTTGTTTGCAGGTTATATTTATGTATTTTCTATATAAAATGTTGTGTTAGTTTTTATTAATTTTTTCAATTTGTGAATCTCTCTATATAAATATATATTTAGCTCTCGGTTATTATTACTCTCATAAAGAGCGTAGAGGCTGACCAAAAATACGCTAATAGCAACAAATCCAGACTTATTTTCACTTTTATTTGTACTTTCTTGAATTTAATAAGTTTATTCCTTATTTTTCTCAAACATGCTTTTACTTCTGCACAAATACGTTATAATAATAGCAAATGAGTTATATTTGCAGTCAAAAAAACTTAGTTTAGAAGCAAATAATCTTTAACTGATACAAGCTACAAACATGCGATTTACTTGCGTGCAAACATTTAAATAATGCAAATATATCAGCGTATAGTGAAATTTATCAAAAGTAGTAAATGGTTCTAGCTATACTAGAGAATGAGAATGCATTAAAATAAAAATTTCAAACAAGTTTAAGCAACGGCGATTATGAAGTACAGTGGATTCCCAATTTAAGGGACACTCGATTTAACGAATTCGCTTTTGATTTTGGGAAAAACACCAGGTGTATTTCATATTGTATTTCCGAAAGTTTATGTCGAAATGTGAAAACGATGAGGACTTTGAGTTGTCTGTGTGTGTGAAGCAGTGTATGTTCACGAAAGAAAATTCGGTGGTTCAATACTAGGAGTTGATTGGGAGGTATTACAACCTTTAATATGAGCCATACAAAATATGAAAACGTTATCTTTCAGAGATCTACATTGATTATATCTCTTATACATTGAAACCACAGTGCGATTTTTGGTTGTTCATCGAAGCAAAGATGTCAAAATGCTTAAATTTGGTTTTTATTTGAATTGTAACATTTTAGTCCCTGACTCGAGCTTGACCGAGACTATTTGTCTTTTTAATCCCCCCATGTAATTGTTCATTAGTTACTTGTCACCAGTTTACAATTACTAAACATTATAATGCAACAACACAGCAAAAACAAATTGCAAAACGAGAAAAACAACAGAAACAGCAACAACCACAAACTGAAAATAAACGTTTGTTATCTTAATTCAACCGACACATGTTTGTAGATAACCCAATGGGTTCTAAACAAAAGGACATTGTCATTCAAATCAACCGACCAAGCCCTGGCAACACTTACACAAAGACACACACACACACTGAGCAACAATACTATGAGTGTTTAGTGTATGTGTAACAACAAGAGCACTCACATAAACATGGAAAATTTGTGGTAAAGCATTTTATTGTAACAAATGTAATTAAGTTCTCCACACTACCAACAAACAAACCAACGAACGGACTCGCACACACACACACACACACTGTTTCAGAACCACATAGAACAACAACAAAAATAAAAGAACCAACAAAAAAAAAAGACAAAACTCCTCTCAACAACATTTTCAAGAGTTATTGCAGTTACTTTTGTTGTTGTACCAAAGTTAGTTACACTGTTTGTTGGTGTTGTTGTTATTATTATGCTCATAATATAATCACATTTTCTCCTGAGGGTGTCTCTGAGTTGGTGTGTATGGGATGTGATGTACGCATACATCTGTCGATGCCGATATTTAAAGACAGGGTTATCCAAATCGTGCTGCCGTTTTCTGGGTACGAAATCTACTTGGACGATTTCTTCTATACACCGTTTACTTCCACTATGTCTTTCCACGAAGGGCACCTCTGAAGATTTTCTGGCCGAAATGAAGATCCGGTTACAATTCGATAAAGATCAGATTATGCTGCGAAATACCGAATGGCAAAATGGCGTTAGTCCTTGCTTGGAATTGTGTTGCCTATCAAGAGATTTGATCTTCGAGACATATCAGAAATCAATTGTGACCTACTATCTTAATTATTGTGTCATCTATGATGTTTTCCACGGACGCGTGGTGCAAAGGACATGGAATATCGAAATATAAGAACTTTGGCTTTAATTTATTATAAATGCATATAAAAGGTTCTTCAACAAGAGGTGTTATTTTGAATCACCCGGTATTTCCGTAGCGGCCACTTTTCAAGCTTTTATTCTTTGACATTTGACAAGTAGAAACTACGCTATTACGATACACGCTTCAACAACGCATTGAAATTATTAAAATTCACTACAAAAATGGTGAAAATCTTGCAGTCACCCTTCGCAAAACTAAAGCATTGTCGGACCGCAATACAGAAATTGGTGGAAAAATTCGAGCTGTTGGGAGAAGTTAGTGGCGTGAAGAATAAAACTCGTGCACGTTGCTGAAGAACAACTTAGAATATTGCTGCTGTTCATTCCTCGTCGTTATTTGGAATTGGCGTTTCCACAAATATCATAACACCGTATTTTGATAAAGACTAGGATCTTAAGGCTTATAAAGTTCAGTTAACACAATAACTCAAGCCGGCCGATGATCAACAACGTCGTCTCAACGTTTGACTGTTTGATGCGGTTTATGGTCAGGCGGGGTCATTGGACCGTATTTTTTTGAAAATGCGGTTGGATCAACAGTTACGGTGAGTGTATTGCGCTATTGGGAGATGATTAATGATTTTGTATGGTCGGAGTTGGATGATATTGATCTGGACAACGTTTACTTTCAACAAAACGGCGCTACGTGCCACAGAAGCAACGAAATCATTGCTCTTGAAGAGGTGATCACAATTGGCCATCGAGATCTTGTGATTTAACATTTTCGACTTCTTCATTCGGGACCACGTGAAAGATAAGGTCTACGCTAATCCAGCGTCAATTCCAGACCTCAAGGATATAATTCGTGATGCTATCGAGGACATGGGACAGTCACTATTCGATTTGGTTGTGGAAAATTTCATGAAAAGGATAGGGTCCTGTAAGCGTGGTGGCCATTTGGCTGATGTTGATTTTCATTATTAACGATATACTTATCAACAGTGAACAGGTTAAAGATAAATAATGATAGGGAAGTAATGTAAAATTACTGCCAAAAAAAAAATCTATAAAATTAAATATTACGAAATAGCTGTGCACTCCGCCGTCTCAAACATCATTATAGAGAAATAAAGAGATGACAATTGCCCGAGGGACAGGGATCTACAGCGGGTTTTTTCAGGACGTATTTATTTCTGAACTAATAGCACATATACTAAATCTTGTCTTCATACCTCAAATAGTTCGTGAGAAGTGGCTGGCGATCACAAGAAGTTTCATACCACATTTCTGCCGATTTGGGTTGAATTCGTCATAAGACGGCTCACGTCATCCTGATGGGACTAAATTTGGTATATTAGAGAATTATAAGGAAGATTTCGGATCTAGTGGCCTCTAAAATATTCAAAATTATTATATGTACTAAATTATTTTAAATTGTATACTAAGCAACTGGTATTAAGTTAAATAAATTCTAAAATAGTGCTTAATTTTGCAGCACTATTTTCGGTCTGTGAATATTTTTATCCACTATTGACCCATGAAATATTTAATTTTTATTATAAGTATCTCGTATACTTCAAGAAATCCCACATAAAACTCGAAAATATCCGGCCAACAAATGGCAACATTTAGTTCCAGGACATAGCAAGCATTATAAGTGAAAATAGAAATAGATTTTTTAACTACTCTTCCGATTGATTCGAAATCGCCCTTACTGGAGAACTATTATCAAATGTTGGTGTGTTTTATTAAGCATTCCTTTCCCATAATTGTATCAGCCAAATATCTCTGACATTAAACGAAAATACTTGTGAGCTGTACTTTCAAACATTACATGGACTACATACTGGAGACGGACGTAGTTAGATCGACCCAACAAGTGATTCCGTCTAACTTACACTTGGGTTTCTTTAAAAAAAGGTACACTTCCAGACAAGCTCCCAACAAAGGACTCTTCAAAATTAAATCAAAATTATTGGAGGTTGTGAATATTGTGAACCCTACGATTAGTGATTCTCCCCGTTGGCCTTACAAACAGAGGCCTTTTTCTAGGATTACAAGGGTTTTCATTAAAAGTTTCTATATTGAAAACACTTTCAAACTAAAAGTTGTATTCATCCTTTTGCGTAACTCTGTATCTAAGCGGATAGCCTTTGGTGTGACAAACGAACCCGTACTCGTACTCGTCTATAGGCGACTTTGTTGATGTATGAACAATACAGCCGACATATCTTGTTAGTAAATGAAAGTGTCATAAAACTCAATTAAACAACCGACAAAAATAACCGCCCGAACACAATTCTGCCAGCAACAAAACCAACAACAAGCTGGGAACTGGTAAAACACACTGGAAACCTTAAATGAAGCAAACCATAACATCGCCAACAAAACCAGAGTAACAACAACAACAACAAGAACAACGGCAATGACAATGACAACCGTAATGGGGAAAAGTACCAAAACAACAACAACATTCCAATAAATGTTGTTGTCTAAACTTTATGACATGTCAATGTCAAATTACATTAACAGCCAACATTAAAATTGTTGCCAAAAATATTTGTCGCACACGCACACACTCGAGCGCATAAACACATCTGAGTGAAGATGTTAGCGTGTGTGAGTAAACGCATGTGTGTGTGTGTGTACATCCTCATCGACATTTACAATCACAGAGTCATGGAGCAAAGATGTCCTTTATAATCAAGCCGAAAACTCTAATTAAGTTGTAGTTGTAGTTGTTATTAACGGTTAGTGGGTTGCGGCTGCTATTAGGGTCGTCTATTAATTTGATGCTCAAAATGTTTGTTGTGTGGGCAATAAAAACTTTTATTTTTAGTATTTGTTGTCCAATAAATGAAATTTGTTATTTATGCATTTATTTGGTGTTCATACGTTCGAATATGTGCTAAATATTCATTTTTATCAATAAACATTTGAAAAGCTGTCAGTCGGCTAAGTGATATCTTTGCCACCCGAAGTTGTAAAACAATCCCAGATAATTATGGCAAGCAATTTGTGTACCATAAATACAAGACAATGTAGACATACGAGTGAGTCCTTGCTAAATGAGTGGGGTCGAATGAACATGGTTTTTTGTTAGTGCACGGAAGACACAGAGTTGTTTGTTGTCAAACAAACGTACCACAGATCCAGCAACATTGCCAATCACTTTGAATGGTGTTGGTATCGACGAATACGACATGACTGACTGACTGATGGCTGACTGACTGACTGGGAGTATTTTGGGAGTATGTGGCTCTTGCATCCTAGACATCCACTAAGAGTTTTTGGATATTCGGATTGGAAGGGGTTCAAAATGGAGGAAAACGGGAAAAAGGTGTCCCCAAAGCCTTCAAAATTTGGATAAATACAAGAAATTCAAATATTGTGATTTTTTCGGTAAATTGATCTACGACTACGAGACAAAAAAAAAAACGGAAATGAGTTAGAGATTCGACGAAAAAGGTGCCAAAACGCAATAAAAAGGAGGATAATGAAAAAAGTGTGTTTTTTTGTAATATGTGGATAATAGTTAGAGAAGGAAAGAAAAAGTGGCAAAAACGTACCAAAACTGTATAAAAAAAGTACAAAAGGGAAAAAAATTTTAATCGACAGGAATGACCAAAAAATGGATGATAGGAAAAGGGGACTAAAAGTGCCCAAAACGATCCAAAAACTGGTATAAAATTAAACGACTTGTCGTAAATAAGTTATAGATGGGCCGGAAAATGGGCCCAGAAGGGATTAAAAAAGGGGAAAAAATAAAAAAAAAAATGGGGGAATCAAATTTTTTGGCAACAACAGGTGGAAATGATGGGCCGAAATGGGACCAAAACGGGAAAGAATCAACAAAAATGTGGAAATGGGACAACAAGTGGATAGTAGAGGAAGGGTCGATCAAAGAAATTTGAACAAGGAAGAGCTTCAACATCAATCAGAAATGGTGGGAAGTAGAGAAATGGGATTAATGGGCAAAAGGCAATTGAATCTGACCGTCGCACTCATATTACAAAATTTTCAGCTATGACCACACATAGTTAAGAAGCCATTGTACATTTCAGGTTGTCAGCTAGGACAAACGCAAATTTAGATTTGTCATTTCGAGTGATTTGTTCCAAGTTTTCGGAAGGAATTCAAGATCTCAATCATGAAATCATGATATTTGGGAAGTATGTAAGCCTAGAGATCCTTTAAAAACGGATTTTTGTAAATTTGGATTGGAAGGGGACAAAAATGTGTAAATGAGTCTCCAAAAACCATCGAAATATGCAAAAATTCAAAATAATCGAATATAGAGATTTTGGTTGGAAAAGTGGTCCTTGATTACGATTGTCAAAAACAGGTGGCTATGAAAGGTGCTAAGACGGGATAAAAAAGGGTCAAAAAAGGGGAGAAAATAATTGAATATTAAAACATTTATTTTTTGGCAAAAACATGTGGAGAATAGTTATAGAAGGGACGAAAAAGTGACTAAAACGTACCAAAACGGGATAAAAAAAAAGTACAAAAGGGGAGACACAAAAATATGCGAAAAAGATTTTAATCGACACGAATGGGCAATAAAATTGAAATAATGGAGAATGGGACTAATTTGGGACTAAAACTGGCTCAAAACTGGTATAATATAAATGAGAAATAATCTACAACAGGTGGAAATGACATAGAGATGAGACGAAAAAGGGGCCAAGACAGGATAAAAAAGGGGGAAAAAATTAAAAACGAGAGAAACTTATTTTTGGCAAAAACATGTGAATAATAGTTAGAGAGGGGACGAACAGGTGGCCCAATGGTACCAAAACGGGATAAAAAAAGGTACAAAAGGGGAAAAATAAAAATGTGTGTGAAAAAGTTGTTATCGGCAGAAATGAGCCCAAAAATTTAAAGTATTGGAAAATGGGATTAAAAGCGTCCAAAACGGGCCCAAAACTGGTATAATATAAATGAGAAATGATCTACATACGACTATATAAAAAATTTGCGTGACTGACTGATTCATCATGTCCTCGGTGGTGGAAGATAGAACCATGAAATTTGGATTTTTCGAAATTCGGATAGGAAAGGAAAATGGTAAAACGGAAAAAAAGTATCCCCAAAATCCTTCGAAACCATAACTACGCTTTGCAACAACTCCTGGGCAAGAATGGCTTAAAAAGACGAAAAAATAGAAAAGGGTGATGCAAATTTTTGGCGACAACTGGTGGAAATGTGTTAAATAGGGGACAACACGGGATAAAAAGGGGGCAAACTAAAAAATAGTGAAACAGATAGCACCGAAACGGGTTGAAATGCAAAAAGGCTGAAACACATGTTTGGCAACAACATGTGAAAATGAGTTAAACATCGAACGAAAATGGATCCAAAACGTACCAATATGGGTTAAAAAAGGGAACAATTAAAAATAGATGAAACCAAATTATTGGCAACAATAAGTGGATTATATTACCAAAATAGGATAAAAAAAGGAACAAAAAGTTAAAAAAAGATACAAAGGGGGCAAAATGTAATTGACAGGAATGAATGGAAAAAGTGAAAAAAAATGGATCCTGGTGAAATATATAAATGAGAAATAATTTAAAATTTGGTAGGAAAACGTTTCAAAAATATTCATAAAGAGCGCGAAGCAGAATAGAAATAAATGTTTGGAAATTGTTCCGAAATTGCAAAAAGTAGAAAGAGACAAAAATGGGGAAAATTAAAAAAGTGTGAACATGTATTTAAAAATAATATCTAATATTAATATCTGTATTAATCATTTTTTGTAAACCACTGGAATTAAACAAATATTTTAAGTTTTACTGGGAAGGAAAATTTACGCTTACGAAGTAGCGGGTATTTGCTAGTACTTTATAAAACGATTTAAAGGGCTTTCATAATCAAATCAAAAAGGTGTTAGAGACCAAGTATCACAAATCCTCCACTAATCATAGGTTCATAGGCTATATCAAGGATGAGCAATTCGGTGGTACTCTCTGTAAATATCCTGTGTGAACTCCTCTACTTTAGTAAAATAAAGTAAACAGTGATATATCTAGACTCCAAACTCACAGGACACTGGTTGGTCGATAACCACGCACGAATCATGAATCTACAGTATAACGACCATTGGCATAGATGCGGCAATGCAGTCGAAGAAGAGATGGTGGAATACTTCATCTACGGTGGCCCCGCTCTGGTGAACCGACGATTTAACACACGTCGCTCATGGTTCCTGAATGATATCACCGAGGTATCGAGTACCAATCTGAGTAGCCTCATTAAATTCCTACCAACTAGCGTTTTCAGAGTGTTGTGGTAATAAAATTGAAAACGGTAGCACTGGATGCTACTTGACGCTCCTTGCTCTTGGAGCGGCCACGTAAGCCAACCAACCAACCTTTTCTCATACTTGTTCAAGTCAACATGTTTTTCTTTTTAATTTTCTATATATCCGTATGAATACTTGCAATCCGAGCTTATATTTAATTGGCTCAATTAGCAAGCCAATTTTAGTTCATGTCCTTAAAATATTTATCCTCCACCCCCCAAACAGGAACGGAACCTACAGCAATCCACACGAGAATTAGCCAATACAGTACCCACTGTAAGTTTTGTGCAGAACTTCTCTAAAAATAACCGCGATCGGCAGGACTTGAAGGCACATATACCATGTAAAAGAAGTTATATTAGCTTTTGTACAGACAGTAGTTAAGTAAATGGTAAGGTAAGCTTCGGAATCCACTCAAAGGAACTAGCGTTCGACCTATCGATGAAGCAGTCAGACCATTACAGTATTTGTCAGGCAGTAATGACGGCGATCGGTGAAGTTGTTTAGTGGCTGGGACGTAACGCCAGGCCGAGTAAAATCTCTGAAGCCAGTGTTCCTGTATTCAAGAACTGGCCACAACTGTTGCACATCTCTTTACGAGATGACCAAGCAGTTTGATATCCACCTAATTTTTATGCCGGGCACAGACGCATTGAAGGGAATGATACAGCGGATGAGCTGGCACCATTTCGTGCAACCTTACAAGTTGCATCCCATTTGGGACACGTATGTATTCCCCCATGCACGTGCAAGCTCAATATCAGATCAGATGCTCTGAGACAGGAAAATCTGGCTATGTTTTGACCTAAATCGCTCTAAATGTCTCACAGATCAAGGTTATTTATATTGGAGGCTGTATTCACTGGACACAACATTTTAAGCCAAACTGAATGTAGCGGCATGTGGCTATTGTAGCAGCTGCCACAAAGATGATTGTAGGGTCTAAGACGAGAGAGGGTTTAAGAAGGTTAAAGTCTTTAGGTGCATACATCTTCTCCGTCCTCGCAAGAATACAGGAAATCACAATAGAAGATCTCAGAGGTTTCCTACACAGTACAGGTTAGTTTGGCATTGACTATTCTTATCAAATTCATGGCTGACTACATCTGCCGGCACTCGGGAACACGATGTCAGGGAACTGGAACTAACAGAGCTCATAGCCCTATAACCTGTATACGTCTCAATAGGTTCTACAGTAGGGTTGTTGCATATCATGCCATGATATTACAATGGTCCTTAAATGACTAAGTGAGTTAACTAACCAAAACTAGAGGTCATTCTCTGAAAATGTTTTTGATTTGTTTACCAGGATATGAACCTATATCTATATGTGAACTTGGTTATTGACAAATCAAATTAGATTCAGCGAGAAGTTTTGCAAACTCACCCAAACTCAATGTTTTTTTCTTCCCTCTTATATCACACACTTATGAACGGAAGCAAATGATTGTATAAATTATATGACACGTGTGATTTTGACACATTTCGTATAAATATTTGAGTGACAAAAATATTGTCGCAAATTATTTATGACCTTTTCCGTCTACCAACCCCACCTAACAAGAAGAGAAAAACTAAAATTCATTATTTCATTTTATTAACACAGTTCGCATTTGATTCCATTAACATATGTCATCATAAAGAAAATGAAAGAGTCGGCGAAACAAACAACAACAACAAAAAAGTAAAAACAATTTCTACAGAAACTTTTGTCGTTTGCTTTTCTTGAGAAAATTTCATTAAGCGTCATAAGTAGAGTAAAAGTCTTGAATAAATGACGAACAAAAAAAAAAACCCAATGTCAAAGAAACTAAAATTAATCGTATGCACCCAGTGTGATATTGAAAGAACCTGGAGTGTTTCGTACACTCACATACATATGTACACACATATACGTACATACGTCGCCATGCAAAAGTACATTTGTATAATATGAGAAAAATCAGAAAATAGGAAACAAAAAACAAATGGAAAAAACTTGAAACTTTTGTAACTTATGGCATACATACTTACGGAAGGACGTCCGTAGACCGACATACATATATACATATTTTTGTGTCATGTGCACACATTCATTTGCATGTACATATGTGTGTGGATATGTATTTGTTAATTAATTCACATGAAATGTATGAAATACAGAAACTTAATTGAATGCCATGAAAAATGTATGCAAGGATTGTGAATTTTGGTAACATATCGTGGCACAGTGGACATGAAGCTTCCGTTAATTTCTGTTTTTGCTTAAATTCGAACATTTTCCTCTTTAGTAAAAGTATTTGTCTTTTTTTAAACTTGCGGACAAATAAACAATACAACGTTTTTTGAAACATGTTCGGTTGACCTAGTGGTCAACCCGATTAAAACCGAACTAATCCTTTTCACTTTATAAGATACCGGCCTTCACACTCCAAAGACTAAAGGGAACGTCCCTGTCGCTATTAAAACAGTCAAAATACCGGGGCATCATTCTCATTTCCTGGAAACGAAATAGCCAGGAAAGGATGAAGAATGTCCTGTGTGCCTCTCATACATTCGGGAGAAAATGGGTCCTACAACCAAAAGTGATACATTGGGTGTACATTAGGGTGTCCCAAAAAAAACAAAAATTTCTATTTTCATTGGTGCTCACGCGTTTTTTGATAGATTTTAGGGTAAGGAAATTTTGAATTTTGTTTAAAAATTTTTTGGAAGTGGTTTAGAGGTCGCACAAATTGGGTTTTTGTCAAAAACCGTGGTTCCCTGCCATATTTTAAAAATAATTTCAGATTTTGTCATTAAATAATTTTTTTTTAGATCTTAAGTTAACAGTTCATAAGAAAAACGTCCAATCTTTCATTTTATGTTCAAAAACCGCCAGGTTTGTCAGCGATTTTTTCCATATGGCAGATTAAACTAAAATTTTTTTGTTTTTTTTTTCAAAAACATTGACTTTAACGATTTATAACTTTTAAAATTTCTATTAAAGTTACAAAAACTAATGATGCAGTTTAAAAGATAAATAAATTCTAAACAATTTTCATATAAAAAATGTTTAATTAGTCGTTACTAACCCAGAGTTATCTACATTTGTCGAATTCAATCCATTGCATGAAAATATAATACTAACCTTTAGGCTCCCAACAAATCATAACCAAGAAAAACAGAAAACACAATACTTTAGTTGTTTAAAAGTTATTTATTGCGGCTCTTTCGATGCTGCTCTATGCCCTGCAATAAATTTTGAAAATCTGTTTCAGAAGTTGTCAAATTTGCGTAACTGTTTGCCAAGGCCACACCACGTTCGGCGACGTCGTTTACCACATACAATTGTTGAATTTTGTTTCTTCCATGGAGAAAGTGTTCGTTGGTTTCCCATTTTTCTGGATCTAGTTGTAAAAATGCTGTCGAAATATCGCAGGCTTTAAAAAAGTTAAGGCTGGCTTCAGAAATAAATGTGTAAAATTCTGCATTTTTAAGCAATTCTTCTTTCAAATTGGCCTTTACTGATTCCTTGTCTATAGTTGGACGAAGTAGATTTTTTACCATTAAACGTAATGTATTGCTGTCTATACGTTCGTCAAAAAATGCTAAGGCAGCCAATTTCTCCGATAAGTACCACTGATGCCGCAAAAACGTTTTAAATGCAGCGCTTGCAACACTGTCATTAAAGCGTTTGTAGTCATCCAATTGCTTTAAGAGATTAAGATCGTTGAGGGGAGCATACCTAGGGCACTGACAGAGATACCAATGCATATTTTTAAAGAGTAAATAAGCTGCATCATCCAGCGAGCTCGATTGATCGCTCCTGGAGTGACAGTGTTGCAAGCGCTGCATTAAAAACGTTTTTGCGGCATCAGTGGTACTTATCGGAGAAATTGGCTGCCTTAGCATTTTTTGACGAACGTATAGACAGCAATACATTACGTTTAATGGTAAAAAATCTACTTCGTCCAACTATAGACAAGGAATCAGTAAAGGCCAATTTGAAAGAAGAATTGCTTAAAAATGCAGAATTTTACACATTTATTTCTGAAGCCAGCCTTAACTTTTTTAAAGCCTGCGATATTTCGACAGCATTTTTACAACTAGATCCAGAAAAATGGGAAACCAACGAACACTTTCTCCATGGAAGAAACAAAATTCAACAATTGTATGTGGTAAACGACGTCGCCGAACGTGGTGTGGCCTTGGCAAACAGTTACGCAAATTTGACAACTTCTGAAACAGATTTTCAAAATTTATTGCAGGGCATAGAGCAGCATCGAAAGAGCCGCAATAAATAACTTTTAAACAACTAAAGTATTGTGTTTTCTGTTTTTCTTGGTTATGATTTGTTGGGAGCCTAAAGGTTAGTATTATATTTTCATGCAATGGATTGAATTCGACAAATGTAGATAACTCTGGGTTAGTAACGACTAATTAAACATTTTTTATATGAAAATTGTTTAGAATTTATTTATCTTTTAAACTGCATCATTAGTTTTTGTAACTTTAATAGAAATTTTAAAAGTTATAAATCGTTAAAGTCAATGTTTTTGAAAAAAAAACAAAAAAATTTTAGTTTAATCTGCCATATGGAAAAAATCGCTGACAAACCTGGCGGTTTTTGAACATAAAATGAAAGATTGGACGTTTTTCTTATGAACTGTTAACTTAAGATCTAAAAAAAAATTATTTAATGGGAAAATCTGAAATTATTTTTAAAATATGGCAGGGAACCACGGTTTTTGACAAAAACCCAATTTGTGCGACCTCTAAACCACTTCCAAAAAATTTTTAAACAAAATTCAAAATTTCCTTACCCTAAAATCTATCAAAAAACGCGTGAGCAAAAAAAATTTTTTCTTTTTGGGACACCCTAGTGTACATGGCGATCGTCAGACCCATACTCACATATGGCGCCCTGGTATGGTGGAGTGTAGTGTCATATATATCCAATTTAATCAAATTCTAAAGGCTGGCACGGGTGTACAGTAGTAGCCCTTAGATCAGCTCCCCAAGCTGGTCTGTAAACCATACTTGATATACCGGCAATAGATGTACATCTTAGAAGCTGCTCAGTTGAAGCTGCTCTCTACCTCAGAGAAACCAACATGCTGAAAAAAAGTCATAAGGACATACATTGACAGCTTTACGTTAGACTGCATTAAATCCCCCACCCGACTCTAACAGCATAAGATAACACTTACTTGGGCGCCTGGTCATAGCGATATAATGGGAAACGAGATTATAAACTTATGTTCTCGGAAGGGCTCTGAATCATGGACATGCCTTTTATTGAAATAAAAAGTTGTATTGATCAAAAGACACAAATTATAAAATGACGACGGTAGGATTCTATACAAACTTTTAAGATAAGCCATACATAAACCCAAAAAGGATTTGACAAAAAGACACTTAGTATTCTTACATTAGTTTATTTATTTATTATTAAGTACAATGCGAAGTAAATTTTGTATTCTAATTTTGGGTTGAAGGGAAACCTGGTGACACAGACCAAATGAAAAGATTTTTTGCAGTGACAGAACAAAGCCTCTTGTGGGAATCCAACCCACAACCCCCACGCTGATAGGCAATCAAGCTACCAATTTGCCTACCAGGGGACTTGTTATATTAATTATTACTGAGCACTGTTCGGGTATATCTTGGGATGACTACTGTAGGGCTTGCAACGACCCCGAAAAGAAGAATCTGTGGCTCACTTGTAATGCCACTGTTCCGGTCTACAGGAATGTCCACACACCTTGACAAAATTGAACAGCTGACTGGCGTCTCCTTGATTTCCCTATCGAAATTCATTGAAGGTACCAAACGTTCCTGGCTTGTATGCATAATTTTCCACCTTCCACCCCTCCCTCCACCACTTATCCAATCCTGTACCTCTCTCAACCCCCATCCTCTACCAACAAAGGGTATCACAATGGGTCCAGATTTTGCTTCCTATTCAACCCAAACCTAAACTAAGTGTTGTTCGCCGAGCATGGCAAGTGTAGAGAAGGTGTTTTATGGAGTCATCCTCCTGTTCATCCAGAAATCTGCTACTATAGGCACTAGTCGCCACCTTCAGTCGTCCACTGTCTCATTGATTCGCCATGAGGGGCACAATCAATGAAATGTGGGTTAATGATGGCGACAGAAATGTGTGGAATGCGTTTTATTTGTCCGCAAACGCCAACAATCGCCCACGCAACACGTACTCCAGATCGCCTGTAAGCTGTCAAGTAATTCCGATTATTGCTAGCTTGTCTCCTATACGGTTATCTCGGATATCTCTGTGGCCAGACACCCACATAAGGTGAATGCTGAACTGCTTAGACATTTCGTTAGGAGATCGGTGGCAGTATAGGGCCGATGAAGGCAGAATCCACAGATTTTGTGGCGGCTTTACTGTCTGAGAATATGTGTATACCATTCCCGCCAACTATGGCTTTCATTCTGCTACTCCCTTAATCGACAAAATCTTAGCCTAATAAACACCACAATGATCAGGGAGACTTCGTGCTTTATTTAGCTGGAGATCTTTGGAGTAGATCCCGGAACCTACTTGAATATTTAATTTAATGCCATGACTATTGCATTTCTGGTATAAGTGTACGAAATTCAATTCAATTAATGAAGGCCGCCTCTTCCCGATTAGATTTCTTATTTACTAGGTCTAGAGTTTTTTTTACACTACACAGCACTTAGTTCTACGGCTGTTACTTACCTGTGTATATATGAGACTGGTTAGCGAAGTCAATGCAATAAATTTACACTTTTTTACTAACCCATATACACGTTCCTCATTTGCTTCATTGCTAATTTATTGAAGACGGTAATCTAGGCCTTTGATTTGACGTATGCGACCGTCAAACAATCGAACAAAATTATGATTGATGTCTGTCGAATGCAAACAAGACTAAATCTGAGCTCGAAACGACACGACGGTTTCTTAAAAGTGTATTGTCTTCATAAGTGTTGGAGACCCACGTCACACATCTTTTTTTAACAACTAATACATATTCTTAATTTTGTTTTTCCAATTGTCGTGTATAAGACATGTTAATTCTTTCATCCGATGGAGCGTATAAGTGACAAATATTACGCATACGCCCCAAAATCTTATTTCAGGCATTTCCCCAGTAAAACACATAATTACAATTCGCCAACGACCAACAAAGAAAACCTTAGCGCCAGCGATTCTACCAAAATGTCATGTTTTGTAATTTAGCAAATTTTGCATGAAATTTTTGTTTTGAGATCTGGAATGAAATCTAATACTCGTATTTAATTAAGATTAACTTTCAATTGTTCAAAATTTCCCTAATTACATTTTTATATGGCTTTTGTGATTCCGTGACCAAACATGTTTTATAACCTTTTCGTTGGCCCGCTTTATTTCCGCATTCGCTGCCTTAAGTAGATTTTTTTTTTTGTTGCTGTTCCGAAACTTATGCAGAATTTATGCCGAAATATATTTTTACTTATTTATTTATGTGTGTATAAGATCCTCTTAAATGGTTTCATTTAAACTTAAATAAGTACGTACTTCTCTTTATGGTCTCTTAAAGTAAGAACAAAATGGGGGAGTTGGGGGGCACGATACCAACACAAAACAACAAAAAAAAAACATCGACGTAGAAGAAAGGACAACCAAAGAAGACACACGAACACTCGTGCCCACAACAAAATACCCAAAGCACCTTAACAACTGTTGTTTGTTGTGCACCAGAACTTTTTTTTTGTTCATTTTAACGTGTTTTTTCTACTGGCCTCTCTCTCTCTTTCGCTCTTTCGCGCGCTCTCTGTCTGTTGTTGCTGTCGTTCTTTACAGTGGATTTTTGTCATGTTGACCTCGTTTCGGAAGGGAACAGAACGACACGAACAAGAACAAAAAAGGAACAAAAAAAATGTGAACGAGTACGGTGTGTTGGTGATTGTGTGCGTTGTATGTTGTAATGCCACTAAAAGCAATGAGGCAAGGACACGCACATTTTATTTACCCTAAAGTTTAGCAACAACAACATTAGCAATAGCGGACAGCAGCAGCAGCAACTTTACAACAACACCAACTATTACCGATGAACTATGCTCGGCCTGAAGCAAAAACAAAAAAAAAGAACGCACACACAAAATAACGTGACAAATATGTCGTGTAACCAACCTCAACAAAATCGTTATTAAACTTATTGCCGAAGATGGTATAATAAGTGTGGAAAAAGCGAATGTGAATTAAAATGTACATAGCATGTCAGAATTAAAACACACGTGGCGAACAATGTGACCAAAATCAGGGTGAACTCAGTTTTCCTAATACATTTTCAGTCGGAACTTTGTTGTTTATCCGACTGTGACCTTATTGTGCTCCATACAAATGAGCTCCATCGAATGACCGCCGTCAACATACAGCCCTCCTCACAAACCCAACCTACTCATTCATTCAAATGCCAGTGAAGGGCAGAGGGAGGGTGCAGAAGCCAACAACAGTTTTTTTTTTATAAATGAAAAATGTTAAGAAATTATTAAAAATACGTTGAGGCTCCCTCTGACGCGTCCTCTCAGGCGGTGTTCGGTGCAGCTCTGTTCAGTTTACGCATGTAAAAGTTAACAAAATGTGCTCATAAATGTTTATAATAGGCACAAATTGCCAGACATACCATAATTGAGGTTGCCTTTGTTGCTGTTGTTGATTGTGCTGTTGTTTGTGTTGTTACATTTGAATTTTTCTTCAATCATTCATTTGTGATCCGTTTCGTTACGTTTTTTCGTTACTTGTCGGCATTGAAGTGACACAGACAAAGTTCAAGTAAATGTGTCTTTTTTTTCCGTACACACATAAACACTTCGGGGTTTTAATTAATGTAAAGTGGGTATGGGTGAGTCTCAGTGTGTACTTGTGGGTGTGTGGCATTTTGTGTGTGTTGGTGTGAGTGAGTGTGTGTTAGTTTAGTAGGTGTTATTAAGCAGATTTACAAATGTGTGTCATATTATTTTAATTAAAAAAAAGTAAAGTTAACCTTTTTCTCCGGTGTCTTTTGGGTTCTGCCTCCTTTTCGCTGGGGTTCTTATGTATGTCAAAAGTAATTTAAGTTCGGTGTTATCTTTCACTCCGGTTTTTACATCCCAGCGGTAGTATGATGACCGGCTGTGGTAGTCCATAGGCATTGCCCGCACCAGTATTATCAGAGCTGGTATCGGCCAGCATATGTCAACATCTCCGGACTGTTTACCTTTATAGTTTGATGGTATTGATAAACTGAAAAAAGAGGTATTTTTAAATTCATTCCTGCATTAATCGGCAAGGTTACAATAACCTTTGAGACAATAGGTGTTAAGTAATGATAACTAATGATAATGATTAAATTACGATTATATTCAGTATTTCCAAACTTATAAGTACTAATATTCTAAAAGTAATGATTAATGACAATGAAAAACATTGCTAAGACTGGTAGTTCAAATTTGTGATCGATGGCGAGTCGATGTTGCAGGAATTAGTCCTACACTCTCGAAAGTCTCAACTAATTTTACATCAGCTGGGATACAGTCGATTTATTTAAAATATGAAATCCCCTTCGTGGAACAATAAACAATATAATTGCTGTTAGATCATTGATCCGCTCCCAATAACACTGTTCTGCCACAAAATTCTCCAACTGACCCTTATATAAAATGATCTGCTGAATCCGTTTTGTCCCATCACGTTTCACTTGTAAATGGGCAATTTGTTTGAAATACGTTTTTCAAATAAATCATAATTTATAAAAATCGAACAAAAAGAGGTTACAATTTTGTTTTATAAATTTATGTTACAGAGTCTCCAATTTCTGGTGTTTTTACTAATAGCCTCCATTTTCGCATTAAAGTAAAAACAACAAGTTCATTGGTCCGCCATCAAACAGGAACCAGCTAATATTTGCAACACAAGTGAAAACACAAACCTCTAAAATCACATGAAAAGAAAAGAATAAAATGACTTTTAATTTTTTTTTAAGTTCACCTTTTGTATAAAAAATAAATGGACATGGAATCAGCAGTCGACGGCAAATAGCCTCTGCAACTTTAAAAGGAGAACCCATGCTTCAAATGGCATCGAAAGGACGGACTATAATCGTACACCGTAGCAAATGCCATTAGCCAAATAACTTATTTTTTATGCACACAGACACTAGGAAAAACATCGAAGAAAAACAAAAACCTGGAAAACGTTACGCGTAACAAAGCAAAGAAGTAGGAGGTAAACAAACAGACACACAAGCTGAATAACTAGCTAAACGGAGTAGAAAGAGGCGTAGGTCGAGGCGTAGGAAGAAGGTTCCGCTTTTAATTCCATTTCAATGTTTGTCAACCCAGATTGGGTTACTGACTTTTAAAGATTTCCTCTTACGAAGCTTGCGGTCTGCATTAAGTCCTGTTGGGCAGTACACATATTTCTAAAAATATAATCATAAACTGTACATGTATTGTTCGACCTTCTGGGGAATATTGTCAAGAGGACATCGGTATTCAGAGAAATCCTGTTAAAATGGTGGGGACCAGAAAATTCCAGAACTAATACTATTCAATATAAACACCCCAATATCTGATTTCGGCATTCAAAGCACCATTATTGTTCAACATTGTCTAAAGAAGCGGGACTTGGTTAAACATTGACCTGGCCGTAGCCAACTATTTCGGTAGGGCTACAGATTGAACTTGTATGTTCGTGTTCCAAAAACCCAAACAGACACAGTGTTGTTGACGTGGAAGTAGTTTTTTCTGAACAGGAGATACCCATCACGAAGCGTAATTTTTCCCAACTTCATCCAATTATTTTGCCTCCATCCTTCTACAGCTGAGCCGGTTATAGTTTGTTTTAGTTTGACTGGGATTATGACGGCCTTATGCAAACGTGTCTCCTGTCGTCAATAGTTTGGAAAAGTATTCTAGGGCCCTCAGTCAGCTATTTGATGTTGTGATAGCAGAAGCAGAAGTGAGACATGCCAATCAGGCTCAACTGCAATCTTTTGCACCGAAATCGATTTTTTTTATTTTAAATTTAATTGCATTACCCATTCCCATTTAAATTGATAGCAACGAAAGAAAATGTAAAAGCAACACTAGTGAAAATAGTGTAGACGTTTGTAAGAAGACAAAAATTATGGGCATTCTGGTCCTACGAGCCCACATGGCGCCATCAAGAACCGTTATCGAATATCGTCCAGGTGCGACCTCTGTTGCTGTTAAAATTCTCTGGGCAAAAACAGACTTTAAAATTACTACATACCATTGACATGAGTGAACAACAAACATATATTTCCCACAGAGGCAGACTACATGTGCGATTCAGGCCATTGCACCTTACGTTATCTTATACTTTTCGTTTATAAAGAGTTTCAAGGCAACTCGCATTTTGTATACCACTTCTACCTACCGCTTCCCGCCTTTTCTCTTATTCCCCACCCGGACACTTATTCTCGTTCTTAATAGCGCTTCTGCTCCGAAAAGGCGACTTAAATAACAGGCGAAAATATTTGCTCGATTATCTTTTACAACCCGAAAAAAGGCTTATTACTCTTTATGGTAATGTTTTGGTGCCACCATTTACTGTAGGGAAGGTATTCTAACGAACACTTTTATTTTCACATTTACAATAATAAGATTTTAGTGTATTTTAACATGAAATTAGTGTTTCAGTATGGAGTACATGTACTCTCTGCTAACGGACACCTCCCTTCAGCGGTCGTCTATATAAAACGGTCTTTTTTTTTCAGTACCAATTGTGAACTTCTTCCATAAGCGGTCAGAATCTCTTAAGTTTCCGGTTAAGAGAGAATACACTCTATTTGTGATAATTTCAATGCGTTGTTGAAGCTCTCCATTTTTAGTAATGGCGTAGTTTCTACATGTCAAATATCAAAGAATAAAAACTTCAAAAGTAACAGCTACCGAAATACCGTGTGTTTCAAAATAACACCTCTCGTTGGAAAAACCTTTACAACACTTCTTTTAGCATACCCAAAAAGCTGCCTCGATTTCATACGGTGGACAACCTGAACACCAATTGAACTGTCAACAACTGTACGCTTCATGACATTGGCCCTCTTATTTCACACAGACCAACAATATGCGAGCGGAGAATATATTGATTACCGGAAAATTGGTGATTGGTATTGTGATACTGACACAGCATAGGCGATGTACTAGAAGAGAAAAACACAGGGTTTACATTCTTGGAAAGTTCGTCAAAAACAAGAAGAATATAAACAGTTTGTGCTTCCTTTTAACAGCAGGGTACTAACAACAAACGACCTCAGTTGTTGACACACAAACATACATAGTCTTGTCTGATTTTAGAAACAGTCTAATGTTTCAGACCTTTCTGTTCTCCTTTATTTCAAAGTCACATCAAATACGGAAACTTTTTCAAATCAATCGGATCATTCAATAACAACTCCAGAAAACTAATATTTATGCATAGTTTGCACACACTCTTTATCTCCGATCGACTATTCGGTATTATTACTAGGGTTGTAACGAAATTCGCATTCGCATATGCGAATGCGAATTATTCGCTTCATTTTGGACATTCGCAACCGCATTCGCACTCGCAAAAAACATTATTTTATTATTCGCTCTCGCATTCGCATTCGCAAAAAAACTATTTCCATATTCGCATTCGCGGAAACATTTAGGCCAAGTCATTTAAACTATTAGTTTTATAATCTGGCAACACATTAAACAAAACATAAAAACAATGGTAATATGGCAAATGAAGCAGAATATAAACAAAGATAAATGGCTTCGTAGTCGAACATTTTTTCGCTTTTCTGAAAAACTACGTTTCAAATTCTAAATTATAAAAATATAAAATATTTATGATGAAGCCAAAGTCTAGCGGTGTGACTCTGACATTCCCAAAGATTTTCGCATTCGTTAAACGATTCCTTGTAATATTTACATTAGCTAAAAGTAATTTTTACTATTGGCTTTCGCATTCGCATCCGCATTCGCTAAAAAAAATTTTTACCTTTCGCATCCGTATCCGCATTCCCTAAAAAAAATTTTTACTATTCGCTTTCGCATTCGCTTTCGCTAAACACACATTCGTTACATCCCTAATTATTACCTGTTCAGTCACAACGGAGTTCTGAAATTGATCGTGTCAGAGTCTTCTCACTATTCATTAAATGTTCCATCGTCTGGCTACCAAAGTCTACCGGTTTTTTTTCGACGTCTAATATTTGTATGTTAACACTAGAAGAACGTCTGCTGTTCTGTAAGTTCCTAACGTATAACGAATGAATATGGAAGTTATTTTTCACCCCAACCATAAGTAAGGCGGTCCTCTGTACTGTATTTATATTTTCTTCTAAATCCACCTCTGTACATTCGGAGAAATTCATTGACATTTAACATGAGAGCGGAACTTGGGAACCATTCCCAAATTTTCTGCTTTTGATGAGCCAGTACCTTTTTTTTGACAATAACCAGCCACCAACTGAGACTTAAAGTAGCAAAAACAACAACAATGTTAAAGGCTTTGTACAAACATAACCAAACAGCAACAGCAAACAATCCAATTACGGAGCATGGAGCCTGCGAAGGAACTGCGTAAAAGGAGAATGTAAACACACCGCCGCTGTTAGTGTGTTAGCTTTTGCAACTGTTCCGTTAACCTGTGCTAATTTTGTGGTTAAATGGGCCTAGCAAACTGGAATGGTCTATGGAAGAAAACGACCGAGAAGACTTCCTATCTGTACCTGTGTTAGTGGAGAGGAGTTACAACTATAAATATAAGCAGCCATTATTACATACCCACACCAATACAAATACCAGCAGAGATACGCATACGCAGGCAAAGAGCACCATCAATTTTTAACGGATTTACAGATGAAGGTCGTCTGTTTTGTGGTCCTGTTCTCATGTTGCTTTGTGTGAGCCACAACACACTAAATGGCCACACGCTCAATACACACACATACATACAGTCATACGAGTACCAACCAATTCACAGAACCACTGTTGCTTTAAGGTCGCAATGTTGCTGTCTGTTGTCCAGAGGTATCGTATTCAGATGCTCTCGTTCCGTTGGAAATAGCACGAATGTTACCTCAGTTCTTGTTTTCATTGCTAAAATTTAAACTTTTTTGCTGGCTTATAACTGCGAGGGGTAAATGAGGAGTTAATGGCAATTATACACGGTTATTAAATGCACAACGTAAAATGCATTTCGAAGACAAATCTCAATAAGAACCGATTCTTTAAAATGTTTTGTTTGGAGACGACAAAGAATGACAAATATTTACTATTGAGATTTTTACATTTATCATAGACCGTACAAGATCAGCAGACGAACTCTGGAACATTTACATATTACACTAGGTTTCCGGGTATTACAAACGGCGACCAAGAAACAAACTGACATACAGTAAGTTATCAATAGTAACTTTTCACCATGCCCTCGCAAGTATTCGTTTACTCTTCACTAATAATACTTGAAGTTGAAATGAAAATTTAATAAAAAAAAACGCACAACTTTGCTGATAAAGAAAAAACACAATCTGTTCTTCAAACAAGTGGAAATTATGCCAGTGAAACTTCGCTGACCATGAAGTGAGATCCAAAAAGTTGGTGGATTAATTTTCAGGCCCATATGGTCCGAAATATTGTAGAAGAATTTGTGAGGACATATCCTCTCATATGGCCAGTTAAATATGTATATATTTACAAGGAGTCCTTAGGTCTGGGCGTCAATTTCAACCAACTCTTGCAAGCTGTTCGTAATGCTATTTGTTGTTCTCATAATCCCAAATATATTGTGGGTCGGTTGTAGTGCCCCTAAGGTGTAAGGATCAATAGACGACCCAAATAATAGTGTATGACTTACACTACATTCACGTACTGTTCGGGCTCTATTGGAACTGGCAAAATCAACGAGTGTTAAACATCAGTAATTTCATGTGCCCATTCCTTAACGGGAAACATTCTTCTCTCTTGTCCAGTTTCACACAAATACAGCATGACGTATCCATGGGGTAGCTAGAGCGCTAACAGGTTTTCGCCAGACTGGCGAATGTGTTTAATTTAAATTATCACAGGTCTTTAGCTCATGTTGTTGGCTCATAGTGTTCAGTATTTTTTTAAGTTAATTATCACTCAGAGGATGCCGCCTATAAATGCAACGCTCTGGAATGGTATTGTAAGAAGGAAAGAGGGACTAGTGTTTTTTAACATTTGCCTTGAATTTGGCACTTGGTGGCACATTATTCCACAAGCCGAACAGTTCGGCTGAAGAATGAATTTTCTCCATAGTGCATCGTCCCATTAACCGGTCATTTGGCGATGAAGGGATGAGAGTCCCTGAAAAATCGGGTAATACGGCCCACTCGTTCAGCGGCATGTGTCAAAAGCCACGACTCTTACAAATAATGTCAACAATTCCTTGGGAAAGGCAAAATCCATGAGTGCGAATACCGTCAACAGTCACGCTCTGCATATAAACAATGCAGTGCTTTTAAAATATAACTAGAAAAACCAAAAGAAATATATTCAACTCCAGCTTCACTCATCCCTAGTGTATCGGTAAGAAAGATGGAATTTTGCTGCCGCGAGACAAACTTACTGCAAGAGTTTCCAACCGATGTCTGAGGATGATTTAAAAATCTTTTGAGAACCATAATTTTAAGACTAAAGTGGAATTGGCTAGGTTACACTTGAGCCAAGCAAATCACCTAAAACTGATAATCATTAAGTGGAATCCACAAGATAGTAGAAGAAGAGAAAGGCCCCTTCACATGTGCAGGGGACAACTGCTTTGCCAAGTGGCAATGACGTGGAAGACCTGGAATGAAATAAAACCGCTTTTATACACAGGATTTCCCAGACCGGAAACCAGTTTGTTCTAAACAAAGTTATGGTACGACCTTACTTACCATACTCGAAAGTGTGATTCTATTCCAGTTCTTAAAGTATAATCGGTAGATTAAAACGCGCACTGACGTTGGCGGTAGTGAACTCTTATGCCGTTTGTAGCTGCCTCCTTCGCTAATCTGTAAGAGCACGCTGTCTTATCTCGGTTGACATTTTATCAAGGTCTGTGTGAGCTTTTGCTAACTCGGACTTCCAACTACGCATTTTTTCACTATTTAGCAAACCCTTTGCTGATTGTTTTCTATCAGCTGCCATGTTCGTTCAAAATGCAAAGTTTTCCATAATGCTGACTTTGGTCTAGATTTGAGTCAGCAGCGTCCACAGCGATATGTTCCATACAATGCCACAGATTTTCTGTCCATCAAGCTATGATTTGATTTTCTGTTACTGGAGACTGAACTAGTTTGATAACGTCAAATTTATATGCGGTGGATTGGCCAGAGTCTTTGATACCCGCTAGCTTTATGTGCACTAAAATGACCAAATTTTAGTTCACAAATTCATTGCAGATCTGATTAACAGCCTGTTTTTATAAAATGAATTTCGTTAAAATAACGAACAGAAATCTGTTTCGTCAGTTTGGGTTTTTGTAACACGAAAGTCTCAGTTAAATTCTAATTGAAATTTTTTTCTTATGTATTTTTGTGTGTATTGTCTAATTGGATTCGTTGGTGTTATAGAAACAGAATTCAGTTGCGTTTCGGCTACAGACGTTTCTGTTTGTCTCAGACGTATACGTTTTATAAAAACAGGCTGTACGACTGGATGGTTCGAGAAGTATCTTATACTCCATGGTGTTTTACCATAATAAACCCAACCAATCGATTCGTTCTATTTACATTTAGTTTGATTTCCGTCATTAATTATTAGGCGTTTTTTCGTTACACCGCTAGCTTAGAAAATCGCATAATTTGTATGGAGAGGTAAGCGATATATAAATTAACGCTGAAGTTTGTGCCTTATGTTGTCAGAGCATTGGCAGCAGATATCATAACAAAATGTTCTGCCAAGTGCAGAAAGATATCATTTATTGTCATAATACAGAAGAAGAAGAAAATAAGTACAAAATTGTTTCGAAAATTATGAACGAATGGTTAGAATAGTGTTTGTTTCTAATTGTATGTGTAATATTTGTTCACAACACTTAATTAACATGAATATGTTGGTTTGTGTCAAATGACAAAATGACTGCTAGTGCGTTATATTAAGAGCGTTATACTCGAATACTGCTAGTTGGGCGTTTTCATTTGCATTTGTTATTATGTTTTTTCTAAAGCCGTTTTGTGGCAATTAATTAATTGCTTGTACAAGTGTCTCAAATAGCAGCGATTCTAAATTTTGACTAGGTCCTATCCTAGGAGCTGACTTTTCTAAAAAATTATACAGGGACGTTGATGATTTTACATATGTACACACTGAAAACTATCGGATGTTACCTTACCTGTATTTAAACCTGGGATTGTTGTATATTAGTTATTCACAGACTACATATCAATCCAGGGGCGCAGCATGCGAAACACAAGCTGTTACGCGGACTTATTTCGCATAATTTTCAAGTTCAACAAATCAGTCGTCGAACTATTCATTTCAGTTTTATATTCCATGTAGGCTCGCGTATTAATTATACTTAAGTGCAGATTGATGTCGGCTCCCAACTCTACTGTCTTTTTCCCGAAACTTCCATCTGCCTTGCCAACATTAGAATTTTTGTGTGTGCAAAAGCATCGCATGAACGTATAAATCGCCATTTTCATGGGTGGAGTGATGGTGATTACAGTTTTGGATGTAAATAAAGCCGACTGGTTTCAATATCATTTCTGTTACTTTTCCTTTTCATGAAGTGGGCAGGGAGGGAGAGAGGGCCACTGACTGGTATAGCTATCTTCAAGTCAGTTGAAAAGTTGTTGGACATGCAAAAGATAGTGCAAGTTGGCCAAGCAACAAGAAACGCCAGTAGTCAGTAGTAGCAGTAACTATTAAGGCAGTAGTGAACAGATGTTACTGAAATGGTTTGGATGTCGGCAGTCATCACAGCTATTTGAATCTAAAACTGAGGTACGAGGAAGTGTGTGTGTGTGTCTGAGCAAAGCAGTGTGTTACTGTGTAACTTAAGCCGACCGCCAATCAAACGATATCAAAAAGTCAAACTGATAAGTGTGTTCATGTTAAATTGCATTTAATTGGAATTTACACAGACACCCAAAGGAAAATAAGACCACCGGGCCTATTTGGATAGGGTGACCATACCAACGGTGTTTTATAAATGAAGTTCCAAGAAACATTTCTCTAAAAACATTAAAAGCAGGTTTATAACAAAATAGAGATCAACTGCTTACGAATTTTAAGTTACAATGGTTTTCGCCTCCAGGCAAATTTGTAAGATTTGTAAATGTAGTTAGTAATTATAAGAGACCTTTGGAAAGCTTTGCATTTTTAGCCTAAAGCGACGTTGTCGGCGAGTTGGTAGCGAGCTCGTCTATAAGACGGAGATCATAGGTTCAATTTGCACCGTAAGCTAAGTACTTTCTCTGCGAAATCTACACTGAAGGAAAAAACAACGTTCATCATCAACGTTCGTGTTGGGTTCTCGAATTATACGTGAACGCTTGTTGACAAAATTATGGAAATTCAAGCACAAATGTTCTTAAAAAAAACCACATTTGTAACGTTTTGATAGTGTTCTCAAAAAAAAAAAAGCACAAAAACATTAATGTGTTCACAAATAATATAAACAAATCGTTATATATTTATGGATTATGAATTCAAATTTAAATTATAAATTGATAATAATAGCCGTCGACTACAATGTAAGGTCGGCGGCTTCATCGCCTTCAACATTACTTGGCATTGGTTTTCAATATTATTGTTTGCGACAATAATGAAAAAAAAATATTGCGGAAGGAACGCTCTTGGCGGAGAAAACATTCTTGTCCATTCCTTGTTGAAATCGGTAATAACGTGGAGGTCATTGAATATTTCGAGCCATCAGGAAATTCGGAATTTCCTGAAAATGAAAGAGATGAGCAATTTTCGACAGCTTAAATTCAATTGCACATACTTATTTAATTTTTTTTTTTTAAATTGATTTTAAATTTTTAAAATTGACATTTTCGACGCAAAAAAAAAATATCAGCAGTTTATACGATTGTGAAGAACAGGTAAGTATAGGGCTTGAATTCTACTTTTGTCAAACTAAGTTGTTAAACCAATTTTTTTTTCTTTTCAGTTGGAAGTCTGACATTGACGAAAATGGATCGCTTAACTATCACACAACGCGTAAAAATGATTAAAACCTACTACTAAGTGGAGATTATGGTTTATGGTTATGAAGCACCTCACTCGGTGGGTATGTTAATAAACAAAATTGTCGTATTTGGGGTTCTGAGAATCCTCAAGTAATTGAAGAGAAGCCATTACATCCACAAAAAGTCACTGTCACCGTCAATTGGAAGCGTTATGGTCGTTTGATAACCGACTGTGTTTGCCTGACATTGAAGAACACGACTTGGAGAATATGTGGTTTCAACAAGACGGTGCCACATGCTACACAACTCAAGCGAATATGGCTTTATTGCAAGAGACATTTCCTGGCCGCGTAATTTCTCGTCGTGGCAACATCAACTGGCCACCAAGATCATGCGATTTGACACCATTCGACTTTTTTTGTGGGGCTACGCGAAAGATCGTGTTTATGCAGATAAACCTTTAACTCTTGATCACTTAAGAACCAACATTCGTCAAGTTATGGCTGAGATACCGCCCAATATGGGCCAAACAGTGGTCCAAAATTACCTCAAAAGAATCAATGATTGCAACACTTCTCGTGGTGGTCATTGAAATGATGTAGTGTTTCACACATAATGTCAACGTTCAAACTTTATAATAAAAAAGAAATATCATGAAAAAAAATATTGTATATCTGTTTTATTTACGTTTACTATTAAAAAGAAAAATGGATAACCCTTTATATTATATGTTAATCTAGTTTCATTCTCAATAATATTCTTTTTCTCTGTGTCCAATACTAAAAACCTACATAAATGGGAAGATTTCATTCATAAATAATTCTATGCAGGCAGCGTGGATGGAGTTCCAACGTTTTACTGTTAAAAACGTGATGAAATCATAAATCAGAAGTAAACTACCTTTATGAATATTTATTTATTTTTTATTAATTACAATACAAAGTAAATCTATATTCTAATTTTGGGTCCAAGGGTAAACCTGGTTGACACAGATTTTTTCCAATAATTCCATAATTCCAATTATGTAAAAGTAAACAAACTTCTTTATCTCTTTCTCAAGCTTCATATTATTAACCAATTAAATTGACACGACAATGTTTTAGAGCCAATATAATTATATATGGGTAACGCCAACAGCGAATGCCCTGCTTAGCCTCTAAAGAAATTCAATTACTTATTGATGATTATTTTAGCTGGCAGGAACGTAATGAAACACTTGAACATTTTTCCAAAGGGATAGAAAATAAATTTAAATCATTTGTTACTGGAGACATGTGCCAACAATAAGCACCTCTTTGGATGCTCTGTCTATGTCGTTCACCAGACATACCAATTTAGTTAAATTTTCCAATTTAATGTTGTAGGCAATCCACATCCATCGACTGTGTTAGCCATGATTGTCAACACTTCAGTGAAACTCCAAACGAGCGCCATTAAATCATTGAATGTTTTCCAAAGATAATGAATCCATTACAATCATCATCATCTCCATTGTCCTGATTATTCCCCAAAGACATTGGATTCGTGGTAACCCAGTGTTAAGTTACGTTCAAAAGAACGTTTCGCTTAAAATGGGGTTGAAATGGAAAATGCTTTATTTAACAAATTGTCATGGTGTTGTTAAAAAAACTTTACACATTGTATGAGTGTGTGTGCGTGTGTAAGTTGTTTTCAAATACTTGAGTATTAAGTAACACAACAAAACCAATATATTATGTATTTGGAAGTGTAGCAACAACAAAAAAGGAAACCCCTTATTGTCAACACCTTATGAAGACACAGGACGACACAATAATGGAAACAACAACACCACATGACAAATAGCACCACAGTCGAATGTAACCCTTTTTCCTGTATTTTTTTTTGTCAACAACGCAATGGTGGCGTTAAAAAAAACAAGTGATGCAAAAACAACACAGGACGTCAACGAATACATGGCACCCTACACTGATTTGTACGATGAATACTCGTGTTTTGAAAAAGTTGAAAAATATTTTATTTATCCGATATATCGTACGGAGTAGTTTTAAAGTATTTCTTCCAAATAATGGTCCTCGAAATATATATGTTTATTTCAGTGATCACCTCATCATTTGACTGACATGGTGGAACAATTGAAATGTAAATCTGTCCCAGACAGTAATATTGTCATCATAGCAGTTAAGTAATGATTACTAATCGTAATAATTAATAATTAAATTAAATTTTTTGTAACCAGTATTTGGTTTGAGTTACATTTATCTTTACTAGTATAAATTGTATAAGATTTGTGTTTATCGTTTTTAATATTGCTAAGCTGATATTATTTTTCTTGAGTGTTTTTATATGCAGTTGAAAAAAATTGCTTGTGAAATTCATTGATTTTATTATCTTTATTCCATAATTTTATTCCACATAAAGTCGTGAACAACTCATCTAGGTTCGTCGAAGATATCATACAAGAGAGCAGGTGTTTAAAGAGCATACCCAACACCTGCAGTTTTGATAGTCCACTTAATAAATTACGTCTGCACCTTTTCGTTGCTCTCTAATCTAAAAGTAATCTTCTTGCTGAATTTCTAGATTAGGCTGAAGAAACAATGCACTCTAGAAGCGTTGCTAAAATAGGTTGCTAGAAAGTACTGCTTGTGTTGTCACATGTTAACTCTCGAAACATATCAGAGTGAGTTGAAGCGACAAAGCAGGTCTGATTTGGTTCTGTTTGTTATCGCTGTGTTTCTTCTTTTCTTATTGTATACGCATAATTTTCGTATCGTTTTTCGCTATCCAATTGATTGAGCATTTTGTGTTTACATGTGTTAATGTCTTGAATTGATTTGGAAAAAAGGACTAATAAAACGAAATGCAAAGTTTTTTCTTAACACACAAACCATTGTACGCTCCGCTGTCACTCTGGCACCTTCTAGCATTGATATAGCACGTACTATTACATCTTCTTGCTTCGCTTTGCCTCTAGTTCGCACCCTGACATCAGCCTTAGAAAAGCCGCTTTAAATTTGGTCGACTATGTTCTCTTTTCCGGTTTAATTCAACCGCAAGATCTTCATAATTGAGATTGTGAACAGAAAGGGAAATCTGGAAACATAAAAAAAAATATTGGGAATTTTAAACTATGGCCCACAATGTTTCACATGACAAATTCATATTTATAAAGGGACAATTACCCATCCATTACGCTGGGCAGTGATTTTTCGAAAAATTCAACACACTCACAAAAAACCAACACTCAGGGTTAGAAACAAAATCTAAATGCTCCAGTGATGTCTCAGATGTGGACTTATTCTATTTTGATAAATAAAAATTAAACATTACGAACGTTTTCACCGTTTTTTAAATTGTGGGTAAATAAATAAAATTCTAACAACGAAAATGTGAAGTGCAGCTACATCCAGTCCGTCAAAATCGTTTGAAATTATATCTAACCATTTTGCTTAAATAGATTTTAAATAAATGTTTTCACGGTATTGCGAAATTTCCAATTGAAATTGAGAAATTTCATTTGAAAGTGGGATTTCTCGATTTGCGATAAGTATTTTCATTTCTTATCTCGCTTTGTGTTAATCAGAGATTCAGAGACTAAAAAATAATTCCCGTAAAAGCAATTTTTATGAATGAAAGCTATATTTTTTATATTTCACTCACTAAATGTAAATTAATTTCTGTCTCTCTCACGAAAGATAACACGAGAGGTTTTATTTTGGATTGTGACTGCAAAAGTTATATGGCAACTTGGAGAATCTCTGTCTAGCGTTAATTTAATGAGACCGCCACTTATTGATTTGTCAGTAAAGTTGGTTTGTTTGTTCGTTCGTTGATTCCAACTGTCTTTGGTGAAGATGTTCCTCTCAAATGACTAACAATTTTAATATGACCTATACATGTTTGTTCTGCATATTTTACTCGCATTCTTTACAACGAATTAACAATAAAAGTTAACAACATTTGGCTTTACTTATTTTTTGTGAATGTGTTTTGAAAAATATATGTTTTCTTGTCTATGGTAGTTTTAATTCTGGCTGTAAATCAGATTTCTATAGTCCCGACAGTTTTATATAGATCGTTGTTTTTAAATCAATCTCCGAAATGCATTTAGCCTGGTTATCGATAAACATTAATTCAAGGTGTAACCAAAATCATGATCAAATGATTGCACCCACCATCTTATGTTGTAGGGTACCAAAAAGTGGTTGAAAAACAAAGTAATACATTTAACAATATTGGCACGCATTGCTTTTTAGTGTGCTACCAACACTCACTCACGCATGAGTGTATGTACACACTTACACACACACCGACAAACTTACGACACATACTCATCTGATAAAAAGGACACATATGTACGTGGTTACATCAGTGAGTGTTCCCTGAAATGTACACACACGGAGGATACGTGTGAATATTCAAATAGAGGATTGTTGAGACTAATAGTAAAATCCAATTTAAAAACATGCCACTTATGTGTATGTGTATTCCTTTGAATGTGTGTGTGTGTGGGCACATGGCTAGCACTATGTACGACGGAATACCTGGAATACAACTAACGTATGTTTACCTTTACACATAAGCCGCTCCATAAACCAATAGCACATTTTTACATTCACATATTTTTCTACCATACACATAAATTAGAGTGGGTGGGTTAATCAGTTGCAATGGTCACCTTTGCGTGTTGGGTTGTATTTGTATATTTCCTACAAATAAGCTTATCTGGATTAAATTTAAAATATTTTTCAAATACAGGGTCCGCCAAACAAATATATAAATATAGAATCCTACAAATCTTTACACACCACTAAAACGCGTGTTTGGTCTTCCTAGCAAGTAAAGATTGTTTTCCTTCTACACAAACCTTATTTGGATGTAAAAATACCTTATTTGATATTAATATTACGTATTTGTGTACAAGCAATAGCGTGTTTGCGACGACAAACTTATTAAATTCAACAAAGTACAACATTTGAGTGCGAGTATGTGTGTATTTGCAGCAGTTTTCGTAATTTTTATTTTGCCTCTACGCTCTTTCAGATAATAACAATAACCGAGAGCATAAGATGAATTGATGTTCAGAGATTTATAAATTGAAAACATACTAAAAAGTAACACAAAAAGGCGTAAAATATATATTTTATATTTATCACATACAAGCAAGTTAATGTTTGAGGTATGGAAAAATATATTTTTGCTGAAATGACCAGCGTGTAATTACGGCCCATACAAATGACCCACATACATTTTCTCTAATTTTCTAAAGATATGCCACGGAACAGCGGATATTTATAGATTGTAGGATGCTGATCCTAATTTGTTTGAACGAAGGACCAAATATTTATTATCTGCGCAATAGATTGACTGAGGTTGTTACAAAAATTGAAAAATTGCGGTTTCTTTCGCTGTGTTAATATTGCAAAAGAGGCTTTTGTTGAAAATTTTAAAATTTTCTATTTTTTACAAAACATTTGGGTCGAGTTCTGTTAGCACAAATTCAATTTTTCGAAAAGTAAAAAAAATGGCGGTTCCGGAACTTTCTCAAAATTGTCGATTTTTTTTTGAAATAGGGCTGCAGATATAAATTGTTCATAAATGACACTTAGACAACACAGCATCGCCAATTTCAAAAAACTGCGAGCAACGCAATTTTGTATTTTCAAATTATCACAAACCTAGCATAATTAACAACAACTTTATTTTTTTGGAATTTCGAAAATGTATTTCAAAATCAGACTAGAATTATAAAACGTAGGCGCGTGTCCATGAAACATCCATGGTCTACGACCGAAATATTTGTCGCATTGATAATAAGTCGCATTGACACCAGACTCGAATTAAAACAAACATTTTTTCATCAGAGAACCAAATTTTTCGTTGTGTGCAACTTTCGCGTAAGCCCAACTCCTTTGTTGTTTCGGGTCTAACTTTTTTTTACTTTTGTGTAAGATTGTGTTCTTTTTGGGCTGCTTTTTATCTGCATAAACACGGTCTTTCACGTAGACCCACAAAAAAAGTCGAATGGTGCCAAATCGCATGATCTTGGTGGCCAGTTGATGTCGCCACGACGAGAAATTACTCGGCCAGGAAATGTCTCTTGCAATAAAGCCATATTCGCTCGAGTTGTGTGGCATGTGGCACCGTCTTGTTGATACCACATATTCTCGAAGTCGTATTCTTCAATAGCAGGCAAAAAAGTCGGTTATCATACGACCATAACGCTTCGAATTGACGGTGACAGTGACTTTTTGTGGATGTAATGGCTTCTCTTCAATTACTTGAGAATTCCCAGAACCCCAAATACGACAATTTTGTTTATTAACATACCCTCCGAGTGAGAAATGTGTTTCATAACCATAATCTCCTCTTAGTAGTAGGTTTTAATAATTTTTACGCGTTGTGTGATAATTAAGCGATCCATTTTCGTCAATGTCAGACTTCCAACTGAAAAGAAAAAAAATTGGTTTAACAACTTAGTTTGACAGATGTCGAATTCTAGACCTATACTTTTGAAACCACGAAATGGATAACCCTATATAAGCAGATGATATTTTGAACATATGATCCCATTACATCTTATATTACGGCCGTATATGATATTTAGTGTCTACAACTAAAATACAACAAATGACCGCGACTCAGTCTATTATACCAACGTGAATATACTTTACATCTGAAAAGGCTTGTTTTCGAAAATGGAATACACGTAACTTTAAAAAAAAAACAAGTGCTGAAACACAACAGAAAAATCCCCCACAATTTATAAGAAACAATGCAATTTTTTATAGTGCTGATTTTTGATTTCGGACGAGTATTTGCCCGGACTGTAAGTAGAGGTCTATGTTGTTTTATATGTGTCTTTACATCGATGGTTGCAAGTATATATATAAGCTATTTCCGCCCTGAATGTTTATATGTATGTGTGCACACACATATAAAATACATCCTCTTATTTCGTGTTAATGCTTTTATATACAACACCAGCCCATTCGCACATTCTCATTTGTACTCTGAAACTCGACAGAAAACAATAAACACATACAGACATCTGAACTGGGGTGTCCCAATACATTTGTTGCAATCAAAGCCATTTAGTTTGTAACACCTAGAGTGGTCACTGAAGACCTTAGACATATATTCGGGATCTTGAATACATTGATGGAGAATTTTAATTTTTGATTACTTTGTTATATTACCAAAGAATTTATAATCATTTTTTAGATTGAGGTGATTATTAGACCTACACTCACATGGAGAGCTGTCGTGTGACACATCGAAGTCCAAAGGCTTTCTCCTGAATGGTTATCGCGAAACCACTGAGTAGAGCTCCGAAATATGTAAAAAAAAAAATTGCATCTTTCGCATTCACGTTCATCTTATACAGTCACAATTGCTTTCCGTCTATGAGACATAGCTGCATCTTGATTTCCGTATAGTATTTACTCCATTGTGGAAAACAAATACAATTATGACGACCGTCTCTTTATAAAGATGCACTTTGAATTATATTAAGTCCCTCACCCAAATCCAACCGCACATGGTTACACAAAACTAAATACCGAAACATGAGGGCAAATCTACGAAACAGAAATCTCTTGCAAACAAAAGCCGGACTACTAAAATTCCTACAAGGAAGGTACGAACAAACACACATCTTCAAATCAGTAAACGGTGCTTCAAATAATTTTTATACTCACTAAATGGAATACACTGTTTAAAGGCGGATCGAAATTGTAAATAGTTTTCCTGGAGAAGTTGCACATGGATTAATTATTACTCCCTTAGACGTTTAGTCGCCGTTATTAACAATGTGGAAGTGGTCTTTCAAAAATGTTCGATGTTTGTTGCAGGATACGAATCTGCCGCCAGCTGCATTGCCAAAATGGCAAATAACCTTTTCGACGTACAAATTCGTCTGATATTCTTGGTTCAACATACATATTCAGAGTTTATCCCTGTTACCTATGACAAACTTTCATGTTGTCATCCAACATTATTTTTGGAACAACAACGAAACTTTGTTCTTTTTTTGATTTAGGCAAAATTTTAAAAAGTTGTCATATTCTTGCAAAATACAAACTTTGCCGAAACTTTAAAAGAAAATTAATTAGTTGTATACGCCGAATTTAATTTCATTTAATATTCTGAAGATATTTCCATTTCAAAAGTTTGCTTGAAATTTAATATTCTCAATTGTTCGAAAACAAAACATTAAATTTATTTTTGACAATTTATTGGAATTTCCTTTTTTATCTCATATTTGTGATCGTAAATACATAAATTGTGTTCGAATTGAAATATTTTAAATTACGGATGTAAAATAAAACAAATTTTTTAAAGTTTTATTATTAGCCTTATTATCGCTTCTTTGTTTGGCATCTGGAGAGGCGGTATTAATATAGACCCACGAAATTATACCCGAAACATGAACTGAAAGTAGGCTCCCAAAATTTTATTGGAAGACCCAAAATAGTTCACCATCCATTAATGAAATCCTTGAATTGACAACTTGGAAAGTTTGACAACTTTGTACAAAATGCAGCAACATAGATAGATAAGCCTAATGGATTGGCAAAAATAAAGTAAGGCATATTTTGATGTCCGGATTTAACGCCAAATGACAGAGCCAGAAACCGTCTCCAACCTCATAAAAATTGCATTGACAGGATGTGCTACAACAAAGCATGCAGAAGCGGCTAAATGTAGGAAATCGTATCGTTTATGGTAATTTTTGCTATTTCGAATCAACAAATAATATTCCGAAAACATTAGATTTACATGATTTACGATATCTAAGCGAGATATTTCTCCTGTTATGCGTTTCGGTTAAACGGTTATCGGCGTGTCAATTTCACATACGTGCAGTTAGTGGTGCCACACGTGACGAGTTTTCGTCATTTTGACGATTTTTTTTGCAAGACTTCACCAAAATGACGATTGACAACTTTTCAGTTAGAATGCCTTTACATATGACGATTGTTTTGGTAACACCAGTTTTCCATTAAAAACCCATTAATTACCAGAAATTTCAACGTTGGAGTATATTAATAAAAGTTTCAGAAACGTATCTAAATAAAATTTCCTGACAAATAAAAAAAATTCCTACTAGCGGTTTTGCGGAAAATTGCTCTGTATTTCACAATAGGGTTGGATAAGTCGACTCACAAAAAGTCGCTTTTTGCTACAAAAATTATGAAAAATGAAGTCGACTTTTGAAAATCGAGAAAATCGACTTTTTGGTGTCGACTTTTTAGTCCAATTGAAAATATGTTTTGTCGGTCAGTGGAGCTAATATTATGGCTGCAATTTGATATTTCGGGCACACCATTTACAAAATTGTCCAAAAAGAAATAAAATATACCAACAATTTTTTAAATTTCTGAAAAAGTCTAAAGGTCGTAAAGTCGACTTTTTAAATTTCTGAAAAAATCTAAAGGTCGAAAAGTCGACTTTTGGTTGCAACTATATAACCCTATGAGTTGAACGACGGGGGATGCGGGTACTCGATGGACTAAACACACTGCCTAATTACATAAACATTACACCAGGGACTCTCACACATTTCTCTTTTCTATATATTTTCTATACTTCCAGCTGTGCATAGAAGGGATTCACAATGGACGCTATGGGTCTCCGAGTGGAGGTGCATCTTAGGATGTACCACCCTTCCTAACCTAACCCTAACCTATATAACCCTATTTCACCACACGCCGCGGCGCGCCGGTACCGTATCGTGTTAGAACAAAATTTGTTGGACCAATGGGGCGGGACCAAATGTCGAGTATTCCTGTTTGGACATTTGATTATTTTAAAAAGGTCTATTTTTTTGAGATTTTTAAAAACCACTTATGAAACTCTTGCGGATTTTAAACTGGATTTGTTGTGTGATTGTCGCACAGTCGCAATTGAAACCACTGAGTTATATACAATCCCGAAAAAATTTGGCATCAATGGGGCATGAAATTCATGATTCAGAACACCCACAGCATTTGTCAAGCCATTTCTACATTTCGCTGATGTAGCTTAAACAAAAAATAATGATTGTGACTTATTAAGTCTTAGGACACGTTGCTAGGTGATCTTTTTGGATGTTCCAAAATCACACTTTTTACAAATAAAAAACAAAATTGAATTTCACATACATTTTTTGGGTGCCAGCCCAATATTTAACCAGTATGTTTGTATGTAATTCCATTGACACCTACATCCTTTTACACAGACATACATCGTATTGGTCATGATGATATAGTTAAGTAACATACTGTACACATATTATAGTAACAAATTGTTTAAAGTTTTTCCTTTACCCTCAAAACAAAAAACAAAAAACGAAAGAGATTTTGCTTTGACCCTTGTGTGAAATTCCGCTATAAATGTTTTCGAAAAGGGGACGATTTTTCGTTCAAAAAAAAAAGAACGCTATTAATTCTTTATAAAATGCCACTGACCATATAGTTTCACATGATTATATCGCACGTGTTATGGTAACATCTGTTTCCACGTATAACTTTTAGGGAAGAGCACGTTGGATTTTGAAAAAAAAATTTACTACAGCAAAGTTTAGAGACGTTTAAGAAGTATTAATGCCCAGCCACTTTTAGTAGTAATACTACTTAGTACTACACAGTTCACACATATCAGAAAATGCAAACGCCTGCTGAAATGGGATCTATCAAATCCCTTTACAAGCCAGCTATTATCGCTTGTATTTGTTTATGTTTCGTTGATCTATATTCTTCATTCAGTTTTGTTTCTGTTAGTCGAGTTTCAGTTGCTTCCGAAACGGATCCGTATATCTTGCCAAGCTTAAAACGGTGTAAAGAAAACGTCATTTGACACAAACTAGGCAGCATTCTGAGAATTCCACGAATGCCCAAATATGGGTCGGGTGAATTGCAGCAAAGAAATGTTAAAAAAATACAACCGCGGTAGCTCAAATGAAGTGTTTGACATCGTCACAGATGACGAATTATGGATCTATGCATATGAGCCCGAAACAAAACAGCAATTGATTGTATGGTTTTTTTTAAATCCTACGAAAGTTATTCGTGGAAGAAGCACATCGAAGCAAATGGTCGCGTTTTTTTCGGTATAACCGGTCATGAGTGCCTTTAGTAAAACCAGGGATGGTAAATTCTGAGTGGTACACAACCATCTGTTTGCCAACAGTGAGAAGGATAAGAGAAGACGGATCATTTTTCATCACAACAATGCGAGCTCTCATACATCAGCTGAATCCACCGGCTATTTAAGCACATTTGAGATGTGGAATTGATGGGTCGTCCACCGTACAGCCCGGATTTGACATCCAATGTCAACTTCTTATTCCCCGTATGAAGACAAAACTGAGTGGTCAACGTCAAAAGTATAGGGTAATCCATTTCGTGGTTTCAAAAGTATAGGGCTGGAATTCGACATCTATCAAACTAAGTTGATAAACCAATTTTTCTGAGAATCCTCAAGTAATTGAAGAGAGGCCATTACATCCACAAAAAGCCACTGTTTGGTGCGCTCTTTGATCCGAAGGTGTGATTGGACCTTACTTCTTCGAAAACGACGAGGGAACGACAGTCACCGTCAATTCGGAGCGTTATGGTCGTATGATAACCGACTTTTTTTGCCTGCCATTGGAGAATATGTGTGCCACATGCCACACAACTCCAGCGAATATGGCTTTATTGCAAGAGACACTTCCTGGCCGAGTAATTTCTCGTCGTGGCGACATCAACTGACCACCAAGATCATGCGATTTGACACCATTAGACTTTTTTGTGTGGGGCTACGCGAAAGTCCGTGTTTATGCAGATAAACATTTAACTCTTGAGCACTTAAGAACCAACATTCGTCAAGTTATGGCTTAGATACCCTCAATATGTGCCAAAAAGTGGTCCAAAATTACCCCAAACGAATCAATGCTTGAAACACTTCGCGTGGTGGTCATTTAAATGATGTAGTGTTTCACACATAATGGCAACGTTCAAACTTTATAATAAAAAAGAAATATCATGAAAAACACTTTTTATACCCTCACCCTACGGGTAGGAGGGTATATATCATTTGATACGACCCAAAAGTGTAACACCTAGAAATATTCAGATTAGAACCCAGGTGTCTTTGAACCAAATTCGATTCATGACTTTCTAAATCGTTTGAGCCATGTCCGTCTGTCCGTCTGTCCGTCTGTCCGTCTGTCCGTCTGTCTGTCTGTCCTGCTGGTACGCACGATAACTTTCGAAAGAGTTAAACAATCGCTCTGAAATTTGGCATGGGTTAATATTTTCCCAAAACTGCTTATGGGATTGCATATGGGCTATATGGCCACACCCCTTCGGGTACCTCCCATACAAATCTGCTATTTCGCCCACTTTAGTAAACGTGTAATAATATCAATATGCCCACTCCGATCTTGGCAAAAATCCGTATTTAGTAAAAGTATAACTGAACAAAGTTTCTGACAAAAACTTGGAAGTCTGGCAACTCCCCTTCTGGTACCTCCCATACAAATGTACCATCCCGCCTACCTTAGAAATCGTGTAGTAACACCAATATGACCAACGCGATCTTGCCCAAATTCTGTATTTAGTAAATCTATAGCTAGACAAAGTATTGGACAAAAACTTGGAAGTCTGGCAACTCTGGCAACTTGCCCAAATTCTGTATTTAGTAAATCTATAGCTAGACAAAGTATTGGACAAAAACTTGGAAGTCTGGCAACTCCCCTTCTGGTACCTCCCATACAAATGTACCACCCCGCCCCTGATAAACCGTCTAATACTATCAGTATGACCAACGCTATCTTGCCCAACTTTTGTACTTAGTAAACCTATAGCTATACAAAGTTTTGGACAAAAACTTGGAAGTCTGGCAACTCCCCTTCTGGTACCTCCCATACAAATGTACCATCCCGCCCTTGATAAACCGTGTAATACTATCAGTATAACCAACGCTATCTTGCCCACATTTTGTATTTACTAAAGTTATAGCTAGACAAAATTTTTGACAAAAACTTGGAAGTCTGGCAACTCCCCTTCTGGTACCTCCCATACAAATGTACCATCCCGCCCTTGATAAACCGTGTAATACTATCAGTATAACCAACGCTATCTTGCCCACATTTTGTATTTACTAAAGTTATAGCTAGACAAAATTGTTGACAAAAACTTGGAAGTCTGGCAACTCCCCTTCTGGTACCTCCCATACAAATGTACCATCCAATATTTATACCCTCACCCTACGGGTAGGAGGGTATATATCATTTGATACGTCCCAAAAGTGTAACACCTAGAAATATTCAGATTAGAACCCAGGTGTCTTTGAACCAAATTCGATTCATGACTTTCTAAATCGTTTGAGCCATGTCCGTCTGTCCGTCTGTCTGTCTGTCCTGCTGGTACGCACGATAACTTTCGAAAGAGTTAAACAATCGCTCTGAAATTTGGCATGGGTTAATATTTTCCCAAAACTGCTTATGGGATTGCATATGGGCTATATGGCCACACCCCTTCGGGTACCTCCCATACAAATCTGCTATTTCGCCCACTTTAGTAAACGTGTAATAATATCAATATGCCCACTCCGATCTTGGCAAAAATCCGTATTTAGTAAAAGTATAACTGAACAAAGTTTCTGACAAAAACTTGGAAGTCTGGCAACTCCCCTTCTGGTACCTCCCATACAAATGTACCATCCCGCCTACCTTAGAAATCGTGTAGTAACACCAATATGACCAACGCGATCTTGCCCAAATTCTGTATTTAGTAAATCTATAGCTAAACAAAGTATTGGACAAAAACTTGGAAGTCTGGCAACTCCCCTTCTGGTACCTCCCATACAAATGTACCACCCCGCCCCTGATAAACCGTCTAATACTATCAGTATGACCAACGCTATCTTGCCCAAATTTTGTACTTAGTAAACCTATAGCTATACAAAGTTTTGGACAAAAACTTGGAAGTCTGGCAACTCCCCTTCTGGTACCTCCCATACAAATGTACCATCCCGCCCTTGATAAACCGTGTAATACTATCAGTATAACCAACGCTATCTTGCCCACATTTTGTATTTACTAAAGTTATAGCTAGACAAAATGTTTGACAAAAACTTGGAAGTCTGGCAACTCCCCTTCTGGTACCTCCCATACAAATGTACCATCCCGCCCTTGATAAACCGTGTAATACTATCAGTATAACCAACGCTATCTTGCCCACATTTTGTATTTACTAAAGTTATAGCTAGACAAAATTTTTGACAAAAACTTGGAAGTCTGGCAACTCCCCTTCTGGTACCTCCCATACAAATGTACCATCCCGCCCTTGATAAACCGTCTAATCCTATCAGTATAACCAACGCTATCTTGCCCAAATTTTGTATTTACTAAAGTTATAGCTAGACAAAATTTTTGACAAAAACTTGGAAGTCTGGCAACTCCCCTTCTGGTACCTCCCATACAAATGTACCATCCCGCCCCTGATAAACCGTCTAACTATCAGTATGACCAAAGCTATCTTGCCCAAATTTTGTATTTACTAAAGTTATAGCTAGACAAAATTTTTGACAAAAACTTGGAAGTCTGGCAACTCCCCTTCTGGTACCTCCCATACAAATGTACCATCCAATATTTTTCTATAGCATTCGGTATTTTAGGTTGCTATTATGACTTTTCATCAGATGTTACATCAAATGATGGTAGGCACGGTCACTTTTGACTTTCCGATACTTATGAGTATGAGACTTGTATGTTTTTACTGAGGGTGAGGGTATATATAAGTCGGTTTACCCGACTGCAACTTTTCCACTGGTTTATATGTGTTTTGTTTACGTTTACTTTTAAAAATCAAAATTGACAACTCTTTATATCTATCATATTGTGCGAAAGATTGACATGCAAACCCGTCTAAATTAGTCAATGGTACGAGTGAGGCTTCCAACCGCAAAAGTCAACTATCGACCAAATTCTTCGCCCGCCCCAAAATCCTGAAAAAGAACTATGAGGCAAAATAATGCATGCCATTTTTTCCTCCATACTCCAATAAGAGATATATTATTTGAGACGATGTCAGCGTGTTAGATGCCTGTGAAACTTGCACACCTTTGTACCATTACTCTGAGTGCCACTGGGTACTCTTAACCACCCCATACCCAAACAGGGTGACAACTTATCATCCAATTTCTTCAACATACCAAGGAAGCAAATATTGGAACGAAGTTCGGCATAACAGAACTCAGAAGTAAAACACATTTCAGCTTTGTTAATTATTTTTCATTTTATATGGATTTTATTTTATTTCTTTCTGTTTTTTTTTCATCTCTTCTTCTTCGCTCTTTATGTTATATAGTTTTACCATCTATATTTTAATTTTAATAACTATTCTTTTCACTAAATTTATTTTTGTTTCTGTTGTTTTTATGATACATATACATAGTAAAAAAATGTTGTGGGATCAAGGGCGGGGAAGGTAATAATACACTATATATATATTATATATAAATACAATTGTTTCAGAAGGGCAGAAGGGAGGATAATTTGTTTCTTGATCTGTTTTTTTTTTGTTTTTTTTTTTTTTGTTGGTTTGTGGTTTAACATAAATGCATTTACATACCGAAATTACAAATGATTACACAGTTGTAGGTTTAAATATAATAAATTTAAAAAAAAAATGTTTAATATAAGTAAAACAAAAATTTAGGATAAGTAGGGTGAGAACATAAATATTCAAATTAGTTGTTAAAATTTAAAAATAAAAACATTTCAGTCAGCTCGTAACGACTTAGATATAATCTCATCCTCAGATGGTTCTCATTTGGGAAGTAGGAGAGAAGACTATGTCTTTTTAGAGACTTTGGAGATTTTAAATTAAGGGGATGACACTCCAAATACTGTGAATAATTTATACGAGCTTGAACAAAAGGTTCAAATACCTAATATTCTCTGTCAGATTTAAATGGACACAAACCAATAAAGTACATATTTTCATTCAAGACATGTCCTACAGCGATTATGAAATTAACGGCGTCGGCGGCAACACTGCTCTTTTTGAGCGGCCGGGTGAACTTTTCAATATTTTTCCATTATAAATGGTGTATGACTTGAGAAAAAATCTAATATTTTGCAGCACAAGTGTTCTGTCCATTTCCAGGTCTTATTTTCATTGGCGAACCTTGAGTGTTGCCCAAAAAAAAATCAGCACTAAAGCTGTAATTATTTGATGCCGCCTAAATCTGTCCTAGAGCTGCAGTCTGCTCAGGTTCCAGGCATATCGTCCGCAAACTCTGTACTTTGTCGTCATCAATCTGGTGGTGACTTTCTTGGGGTTCATGCGTATGTACCAATTTAGATTGAAATTGTCAATTGCATGAGTGTTGAAGGAAGTAAGGGGGACCAATATGACCCATTTTCCATATCAAATTTTAAATACATACTTTATAAATTATTGTGTTCACCAGACAGATGATTATGATTCGATCAAACTAAAAAGTCATAAACATATCAAGAGATATGTTTACAGTTTTTGGTCGCATCACTTAAACTCTTAAACTGTCAAGCGACAAGATAACCGGAATCTTTGTTTTGTCCAAACTTCAGCAAAGACTTATTCCACAAATTAGGTTAAATTTCATGAAAAACATGTTTTTATTCGTGGAGAAATTGCCATCCATTTGAGTGAGGACACTTTGAGGGTGAGAACAAAAATACTTAACTGTAACTTTAGATAAAGAACAAATTTTAAAAAAATATATTGTAGTTATTTACAAGATTTAATATTAAATTGTATAAAATATATTAATAAGGATTTAAGTAAAAATATGTCTAAATAATACAAAAATTTTGTGCTTTGTTTTCACATATGAATTTCTGTGTTGAGAAATTATTAGAGACTGTTTGGTATTTAAAAGAGTTTAAGATGTGTATGAAAAAATAAATGTTTTTTAAAATTTGCTGTTTAATTAAAACATTTTCTTCTTCATTAATTTGGTCTAATATTATTAGGTATACACAGTTGTTATTTCTTTATCATTCTTTATTTTATCCTCTGCTTAGTATTTAACATGTTCTTTTGTTTATGTGCTAAAAGATTATTTTCTTAGTTTTCTTTAGATTTAATTTTGTTATATGTTTTTTTTTTTAGTAAATTTATTTCATTTTTCTTTTTGTTAATAGTCTTTTCGTGTTATTTTGTTGTTTATTATTGTAGCTAACTAAGGATTTTTATATAGTTTGTTGTTTTCGTTTTCTTTTTAGAAGAATTAAATATATGTTTGTATATATGTTATTGTTGGTATTTACAAAATTATTTATACGTCTAATTTGTGTTTATATTTAGATTACTATTTACATTTGGGTTGTTGTTGTTCTTGTTTATTCAATTATTTTGTCGGTTCATTGTTGTCTTCTTCTTGTATCAGCAAAAGCTCTTTTAGTTGTTTGTGGTTATTGTTGCTGTTATTTCGTTATAATATCTTAATAATTTAACATTTATGTTTTTTTATAGTTTCGTTTTTGTTTACTTTTCTAGGTTTTTTGTTTGCTGTTGTTATCTTTCAAATAAATGCTATTGATTTGTTCATATCTTTTGAGGGATTTGGTTTAGTTCATTTTCGTTTTTTTTTTATTTCAGAATTTTGTGATTTTTTTTTTTGGGACACTATTTTTTAATTTTTCTATTGGAAGTCTTTGTTTATTTTTTTTTTTTCAACTTTGTTCGTTTGGGCTGGTTTTCAGATTGTAACCGAAGGTAACATCGAGGACAGTGATGAACAAGTTTAACCGAATGCATAACCAAAAATACTTTATATATAGACAAAAAAAAAGTAAGTATGTAGGTAGGTTTTGGGCTCGACTTTAAAATATGGCACGAAAACCAGTTGATTACTTTGGCAGTTAAAGAAAAAAACAAAATGTCTGAAATAAACAGTCCTCACTATAGATGTGGTCTTGATTTACGTGAGCAACTTTCACGCCAGCCTAAACTCACGGTGGTCTTAGCACCGGGATAATACAATGCGTCCACCAACGCCCCCATATGCAGCAAAGCTTTACGTGAGTACCAACGCTCCTCATAAACAATAAAAATATAATCTGTAAGTCAAACTGCTATGAAATCTCAGGATTGCATTCTTCTTGGCCGCAAAATCAGCCCTAGACTTCCGCAGATATCTGAACTAGATGGCTCAGCTGGTTCATTATTCCCCATTTCTGGATGCCGGAACACATGGACAGATCAGAGAATTGTGCAGATTTCAGACGAACTGGGACTTTTAGGTATGACTCTATAAGGAACGCTCTTACAAAATGGTGGCGCCATGAAGCGTCCATGTCTCATGCGTTGTGTCCGTTATGACGCGACACTGTCTGATCGGAGGTGATGTAATGAAAGTGTAGACTGCGTCTATCGACTACAGAGTCAGCAGTGGAAAAGAAGAAAGGAGGAGAAATCCATGTGAATAGGCGGGAATCCGCACTGTGTTCGTCTGTTTTTTAGACCTAGACGATCTGACCAATGTTTGTGCTACAGAAGATGCTGTGGAAATGAAGAAAGGACAAGTCTATACAACACCTCATCGGCACTTGCTCTGGGAATAGGCCTGGGTTTCATTAGGGACCTAGGCAACCTGACTGATGTTGACATTGCCCCTTCTCAAAAGCTTTTTGGCGAGTGACTACAGTCTGTGCTGTGGAAAAGACAAATGGAGACGAAGTCCATAAAACACCTCCTCTGTGATTGCCTTGCTCTGGCTTAATGACATAGGCTAACGATCGAGGACATTCACAATTGTTTATATAATGTTGTTTTGGCAGCATGTAACGAAACAAATTTAGAATTTAATAGATTCACCATAATCGAGTAGATGCCAATTAAATTAATTTCCTAAATCTCGGTTGTTACCACAGCATCTTTCGGAAAGAAGTGTCATCAGATAGCTCTGACCCCAATTGGTTAAATTCATTCGAACGTGCCAAACATTGCCCATCACCATCTCATTATTTTGAAATTTACACCTCGTTTAAACTTTTACTACAAATACATACTTACATATCCTTGTTTTTTTTTGTTTGGTTCATCCTTTTTGCCTTATCTTATTTCCATGTTAAGTAATATTCTAACAAGAATAAAAATATAATTTTGTTTTGTTTTTTCATATAATACAAAATACAAAAAGAAAGGTATAACTCGTCGTCGTCGCGTTGTCTGTCCGTTGCGACTCTAGACAATTGTCGTCCGTTCTGCTGACGTTGTACACGTACTACTCCCACCAATGCACACCAGCTGACATTTAATGTCATCTTTGGGTAACTCTCAGGAAGATATCGTTTCATAGTTGCCCGTGCTGCCCAACAAGGTGCTGGTGGCCAAGAGGGGCGATTGTGTCGTGGTCGTCGAGTTGCTGTATGCGGAATGGGTGCGCGGTGACGTCAGCAGCGATTGGGCTGCACCAATTGTTATATTTCCCGAGGTCAGCGATGAGGTCAGCGCCGACGGTATAGGATTCTGCTGCTGATGGTGTTGCTGGCCGTTGTGATGGGGATGTGGCAGAGTACTACAATTACCAGCCGTCAAGGAAAGGCTGCCAACCATGCCGCTGCCGCCCACTAGGCCCACACCGCCAACGCCGGTGCCGCCACTACTGTTCGTCTGCAGCGAACCATTCGATTGTCCGCCCAACAGAGGCATTGTGCAGGTGGTGGTGGAGCCGTAGGGTGATGTTGGCGATGTGCGTGTTTCGTAAGCCGGCAAATAGGTGCGTCCTGGTATGCGTGTATAAATATTAGGTGGTGTCCGGGTGGACAGCAAGGGTGGCGGGGCAGTGTAGACGGGCCTTTGAGTGGCCGGGGCCCGCTGTGGCGTATTGTACAGGCTGAAGGCGGGATTTGTTGTCAACGATAGTTCGCCATACTGCAATGGAAAAGAACATTTGCAAAAAAAAGTATTAAATAAAATTTATATTAATTTCCATATGCTGAGCTGTACTCAGATCTATAGAAAATAAAAAAGAAAAAAAATCAGTAAAACTTTTTCCATTGGTTCAAATTTGTAGTAACTGCTGTTGGTGCTGCTGTTATTATTAAAATGACTTTACATGAACAGCAAAATCATCGATAACGTTAAGGATAGTGGCAGCAGAGAAAAAAAAAAGATAATTAATTTCTCGTTTTTAATTAGAAAAGTTTTGTTAACGAACCACTGACTGAAGTGGCTTCAAATCAATTATCAGGTTGTTATGGGCACTTTTGTGAGTGTTCTCCCTTACCCCCTCCCCCAGGTTGTACAAATATGTACACAATGTGTTGCCCGGTCGTCCGGCGGCCAGGCTGTGATTTAGGTAAAACCAAAAACAACATGAATATAATTGACCTTACAAATTGTTTGGGAACTGCTTAGGAATTAAGAAACTAAAGTAAATAAACCGAAAATTAATAATCCTCGCCCCCAGTACGTATCAAAGTTATTATACTCCATAAGTTTTCCAACGACGTTAACTGAAAAGCCATCAATGTCGAAGTAAAGGCAGACAGACCCAACTGAACGGAGGACAACAAAAAGGAGCATGTGCTCCTTTGGGGGAAACATAACGGCAGACGGATTAGGAGGGTCGTTTATCGAAAGCGTTTCACTAGAGTTGTATGAAGATAACCATCTACTACGCCAAGCGGTTAAAAAAAAGTGAGACGTTACCGTAAACTCGATCTATGTGTGTATATGTTGGCTTTTTTATTTTCCGACAGAAAAGCGTTATGCCCTCATTTTGTAAAACGTTAACTTAAATTTCGTTTCTGCTAGAAACGCAACCTAATTTACGTTTCATTGAATTCTTTATATCGTAATGTGTATTTTTTGATTATGACAGTTTTTGCATTGCATGAGACACAAATTTCGTTTTCAAAAAAAATGCAAAATGTTTAAACTGACGTTTTTGGAAACGTTTCAAATTCGAGCAACCATGGATCGGTTTGGCACCACGTTTAGTGGATAATGCGCATGCTCAGAGACGTCGTACAGTGCTCACCGAAGGCGCTACTGCTGATGTGGATCCGAGTATCAAAGAAGACCCGAATGAGTTCATGACATTTGAAGTTGTCACTTCTTATTAACTTACAATTATGCTCTCCATCCTTTGCGGTGCCAATTTTGAAAATACGTTTACAATTCGAACCATAAAATCTTATTGCTTTTGTTCTGCAACCAGAAACGATAGCAAACTTTCAAATTTATATTTGTTACGAATATTAACGAAATTTGTGTAGAGAGCCTTTCAGCATTTGCCAATGGAGTTTACGACCTGCTACACCCACTAGTACACACACATCGACACCACCACCAAAAAGCCATAAAGCTTCATGTATTTTGGGAAACGTACAGTGTCATTCTACGTTTGAACTTCCATTTTTAGCAATTTTTTTACCACCAAACAAAAAAAAAAGAGGAAAAGCGGAAAACCGAATACCACATATTGTTTTTATGACTTCTAAACGTTTAACCTTTGAAACAAAATAACAATAACTTTCTTACGTGCATGTGTTTGTACCCTGAAACTCTCCTGTCATTTACTTTTTTTTTTGTTGTTGGTGGCTGGTTATAGGCCCAGTCAACAAACTAACCAAACAATATTTCACGCATATTTTTTGTTGTTGTCGATTTTTCACAATATATTTTAGACAAACAACCATACAATGTACGTGTGTATATAAACCTATGTATGTCGATAACTTGACGTGTCAATTTATTACAAAAGATATACAACAACAGCTACAAAACCACCAACAGCAAAAAAAAACAGCCATTTGAACCATTTGCCAAAAAAAAAAAAAGCCAACGATTTTGTTACAACGATGGCAGTAAAAAGGAATGCCCCAAAAAGAAGAAGAAAAAAAAACATTGACAACCAATAAGTATTAAACTTTAAAAGTCAGTTGTGATACATGCAAGCATGTATGTGTGCCGATTTGGCTTTCGGTGTAAATGGTTTCATCCAAGTGCCACCAAAAACATTACAAAAGCGGAAACGGAAGATGTCTGAGTGTATGTGTGTGTGTGTGTCTGAGTGTGTCAAATGCCCCAACAATGTTTTGCATAAATTGTTCACCGGAGAACGTCAAGTTTATGGCGTGAAAGATTGAACGGTTTTTTTTATACATTTTCGTCGCTCGATTTTTTTTTTACTTCGTTCTATCCCCTTTACGGGCATCATCTACCTCAATATTTAAGTCACGTTTTGTATTAGACACATAAAAATGATAGCAGGTAAAAGGAAATGTTCTTAAAGAGCCAGGAAGAGCATAACAGAGTAGTAGGAAGTAAAGTCCCTACTGCGACAGCCTGGAAACCGTCTGAAGAGAGCACCCGAGAGTATGCTATGAATTTTAGATAGCAATAAATGTCGAAAATTATGCTATAGGTTGAAAAGGCATTTAAAAAACAAGTTTAAACCATTTGCCACAGTTTGAAAAGTTAATGTTAAGTAAAATTATTTAAAGTTTTCAACTAGACACAATGTCACATATGGCTAATGAAATGTCAAACGGGTACACCATTAGTATTGTTGGATTGTGTGAAAACCATGAAAAACAGCACACAATTTTAACGGGTACATCATTACATGTGTTGGACTGTGTGAAAACCATGAACAACTGGTGTATTAAAATCGATTTGCTGCGCGAGCTTACATATAGACAAACTTTAATCATATATACTCTAATTTTTTTAAGGTTCATAACCTCTAACATTTTTATTTTAATTCTTCTTTTAGGGTTTATCAAAGGAAAGGGCATATTTCCCAACAGAAATGGCAAATATTTTTTTTTTTAAATTTATTTAATACGAAAATCTGCTCAAGAATTTTAGTATGTGTTCTGATAAACAAATGCTTGGAGAACGTTTCTTAATGAATCTGTTGGCTTTCGCTCAATTATGGTTGTTAACTAAAACTACTGCGTAAGGTACAGGGTACTGAATCCTTGGGAATTTTAGGAATTCTCGACTGTACATCTTAGACAGCGGTCAACCATTGGATGCCTCAGGTGGTATTCTGTGATGAATGATTCAATGGTCTCGACTTCTGGATGTCACATAGAAATCACCAGTGGGTTAGAGTTTGATAAAAACTTATCGCCATATTGTGCAGATAATCCAGGTGTCCTCAACAAAAAAGATTTCCAGTAATCAAAAAACAAAATTATAAAAACGCGATTATATGTGAAATTATGGAATTTCAAAATAAAACGGAAACTTTGTGATCGGCTAGCACAACTCAGTTTTATGATTTTTTCATAATTACACATTTTTTTTTTTAATTTCCGAAAAATATGCAACGGTTTTCAAAAAAAAGTTATGTAAAAAATAAGAGTTTTAGAGCCAAAAAGTGATTGAAGGAAAAAGGCTTTGGGAACTGTTGCCTTAATGAAATATTATATCCATCATTTGACCCTAAGTGAAAAATTACCCCAAAGTAAAAAAATTAAAAATTAAATTCTTTGAACATCATTTGTTTTGCACAAATTTAGTTACCAAATTAAATATTTTAATTTGGTAAATTAAATTTTTTTCGATGGCTTTGTTTAGAAAACAGTCTTCCCCTGGGAGAAGAAAGAACTTTAGCACGAAGGCGCTGTTCATGAAGAAATTTTACGCGCCTAAGTACTCGGACACATATAGATCATGCCTGATTGCCACTGAGTTGCTACTAGTGGTGACATTTTGTGAACGCTTCCTCTTTGGATCTGAAAGCTTCTTTGCATGTCTGATTAAACCAACAATTATTTGAAGATTTAATCGAAGTAGTCTTCGCCGGAATAAACATGTGTATGCCAAGAAGAATTATTTTCTCAACCATTTCGGAAGCAGCATCGACATTACTGTCTAGGATACATAATTTCCAGTTAAATTGCTGATAAACATTGTCCGCTTCGTGACTGGTTCAGAAGTGGATCGAAGATTGGAGAACGAAAAGGTTGCTGAAATGGTGCAATGATCCGAGTCACCAAGAGGTGCAACAATGTTAACCTTGAAAAGGGTTATCCATTTCGTGGGTTCAACAGTTTAGGGCTGGAATTCGACATCTGTCAAACTGAGCTGTTAAACCAATTTTTTTTCTTTTCAGTTGGAAGTCTGACATTGCCGAAAATGGATCGCATAACTACCACAAAATGCGGATATTATGGTTTATGGTTATGAAGCACATTTCTCACTCGGTGGGTATGCTAATAAACAAAATTTTCGTATTTGGGGTTCTGAGAATCCTCAAGTAATTGAAGAGAAGCCATTACATCCGAAGCGTTATGTTCGTATGATAACCGACTTTTTTTGCCTGCTATTAAAAAATACGACTTGGAGAATATGTGGTTTCAGCAAGACGGTGCCACATGCCACACAACTCGAGCGAATATGGCTTTATTGCAAAAGACATTTCCTGGCCGCGTAATTTTCCGTCGTGGCGACATCAACTGGCCACCAAGAACATGCGATTTGACACCATTAGAATTTGTGGGGCTACGCGAAAGACCGTGTTAACTCTTGAGATACCGCCCAATATGTGCCAAAAAGTGGTCCAAAATTACCTCAAAAGAATCAATGCTTGCACCACTTCGCGTGGTGGTCATTTAAATGATGTAGTGTTTCACACATAATGTCAACGTTCAAACTTTATAATAAAGAAGAAATATCAGAAGAAATTACGTGTATTTTTGAAAACGCAAAATGGATAACCCTTTACTTTTAAGAAAATGCCATGTTCGGGACCATATTCCTCGGACCGAAGAGAAAGTTGTGCTAGGTGTTCCACGTACATCAACGGGATTTGAGTATATACATTTTGAGTTTTCCGAGGTTATACAGCGAATCGACAATTTAAAAATGTGTCTTTCGTTTACTGTACAAGCTACACTAAAATTTTAAGAGAAGCGTATGTTGAGTTCACTAAAAAAAAATCAATCACGGTTTTTCACTTTTGAAAAATGTTATGCATTCGATTTTGTTATATTGAAAAAAGTGTCATATAAAAATAAGAGACTTCTCAAAAATATAATTTTTAGAATTGAAAACAAAGTGGCTGGGTAGGCATTTTTTTCGAAAATCGTGATTTTCTCGAAATCGGCTGTAGATAAAACTTTTTCGTGAACGGCACAATTTGTTATCATCGTGTCATGCACTATTTTTTTCTTCGGGACTCTTAACAAATCATTGCTTCCAAAGCCTTTGACTAACTGCCTATCCATTCTTATTAAAGCAAATATATTAAATTTTGTTTTTGTCTTTTTCTACCAGATTACATTTCTACATTTATCTTAATATTCTAATGACAATTTAATGTTTAATAATAAAACCTCCCAGACCTTCTAAACATTCATACTAGTTAAGAAAATCATGTTCCATAATACAAATTGACAATCCGTTAACATAACATCATATTTGATTTCATAAATTCCCAAATTCATTTGTCTTCTCCACTTGCCTAAAAGTTTGCTTTAACTACTAATCCAAACAATCATCACGAATATGTTTTAATGTCTATCTGTACATATCTAGGAAATGCACAAAAAACCAAAAGAATTTATTTAATTGTTTGTATTTTTATATAATTCTTGTAAAAGTTATATTCTTCTAAAAACCATTGCTGTTACAGAAGGAATTTCACAATAGTTTGCTCTAAATTGCCAGCAAAATGTATCTTTTCATACAAATAATTAGGTATATCGATGTGTCCTTTCCAAGACATTTGTTGAGAATGTAAATAGGAGTTTTTCTCCAAGTCAATATTCCAACAATGTGATGGTTTAAATGTAGGCAATATGTTCTTGAAACTATTTTAAGCTGATGAAATATATGTGATAACAGTAGTTGTCTGAGAATTAATAACTTCTTTTAGAGAATGTTCGCCAGTTGTTGGCGAAGAATTTTGTAAGTATTGAAAATTTGGAATGGAATTTCATCAAAGATTTCTTCAGGAGTAGCATATTAGGATATTTATGGGTTAAAGCGCCCCGGTAGGCGAGTTGGTAGCGTGCTTGCCTATCAGCGTGGGGGTTGTGGGTTCGATTCCCACCAGAGGCTTTGGTCTGTCGCTGCAAAAATCAAGCCAAATAGTCTTTGTCACTCGGTTTATCCTTGGACCCAAAATTAGAATATAAATTTACTTTGTATTGTAATTAATAAATAAATAAATAAATAAATTTATGGGTTATTTGGTTATATGAAAAGTTTGGTTTTTTAGTTTTTTTATTTGTAATAGAATTGGTTTAATATCGAAAAATGTGTTTTTTATATGGTATTGCAAAAATGCTTGCAAAGAATAATATATTCGTTAATATTACTCTCACAAACAAGCCGAAAAATTTCTATTTTTATACCCTCACCCTACGGGTAGGAGGGTATATATCATTTGATACGACCCAAAAGTGTAACACCTAGAAATATTCACATTAGACCCCAGGTGTCTTTGAACCAAATTCGATTCATGACTTTCTGAATCGTTTGAGCCATGTCCGTCTGTCCGTCTGTCCGTCCGTCTGTCCGTCTGTCCGTCTGTCCGTCCGTCCGTCTGTCCGTCTGTCCGTCTGTCCTGCTGGTACGCACGATAACTTTCGAAAGAGTTAAGCAATCACTCTGAAATTTGGCATGGCTTAATATTTTCCCAAAACTGCTTATGGGATTGCATATGGGCTATATGGCCACACCCCTTCGGGTACCTCCCATACAAATCTGCTATTTCGCCCACTTTATAAATTGTGTAATAATATCAACACGCTCAAGTTCGATCTTGCCCAAATTCAGTATTTAGTAAAGGTATAACTGGACAAAGTTTCGGACAGAAACTTGGAAGTCTGGCAACTCCCCTTCTGGTACCTCCCATACAAATGTACCATCCCGCCTACCTTAGAAATCGTGTAATAACACCAATATGACCAACGCAATCTTGCCCAAATTCGGTATTTAGTAAAGGTATAACTGGACAAAGTTTCGGACAGAAACTTGGAAGTCTGGCAACTCCCCTTCTGGTACCTCCCATACAAATGTACCATCCCGCCTACCTTAGAAATCGTGTAATAACACCAATATGACCAACGCAATCTTGCCCAAATTCGGTATTTAGTAAAGGTATAACTGGACAAAGTTTCGGACAGAAACTTGGAAGTCTGGCAACTCCCCTTCTGGTACCTCCCATACAAATGTACCATCCCGCCTACCTTAGAAATCGTGTAATAACACCAATATGACCAACGCAATCTTGCCCAAATTCGGTATTTAGTAAAGGTATAACTGGACAAAGTTTCGGACAGAAACTTGGAAGTCTGGCAACTCCCCTTCTGGTACCTCCCATACAAATGTACCATCCCGCCTACCTTAGAAATCGTGTAATAACACCAATATGACCAACGCAATCTTGCCCAAATTCGGTATTTAGTAAAGGTATAACTGGACAAAGTTTCGGACAGAAACTTGGAAGTCTGGCAACTCCCCTTCTGGTACCTCCCATACAAATGTACCATACCGCCTACCTTAGATATAGTGTAATAACACCAACATGACCAACGCAATCTTGCCCAAATTCTGTATTTAGTAAAGGTATAACTGGACAAAGTTTCGGACAGAAACTTGGAAGTCTGGCAACTCCCCTTCTGGTACCTCCCATACAAATGTACCATCCCGCCTACCTTAGAAATCGTGTAATAACACCAATATGACCAACGCGATCTTGCCCAAATTCTGTATTTAGTAAAGGTATAACTGGACAAAGTTTCGGACAGAAACTTGGAAGTCTGGCAACTCCCCTTCTGGTACCTCCCATACAAATGTACCATACCGCCTACCTTAGATATAGTGTAATAACACCAACATGACCAATGCAATCTTGCCCAAATTCTGTATTTAGTAAAGGTATAACTGGACAAAAATTCGGACAGAAACTTGGAAGTCTGGCAACTCCCCTTCTGGTACCTCCCATACAAATGTACCATACCGCCTACCTTAGATATAGTGTAATAACACCAACATGACCAACGCAATCTTGCCCAAATTCTGTATTTAGTAAAGGTATAACTGGACAAAGTTTCGGACAGAAACTTGGAAGTCTGGCAACTCCCCTTCTGGTACCTCCCATACAAATGTACCATCCCGCCTACCTTAGAAATCGTGTAATACACCAACATGACCAATGCAATCTTGCCCAAATTCTGTATTTAGTAAAGGTATAACTGGACAAAGTTTCGGACAAAAACTTGGAAGTCTGGCAACTCCGCTTCTGGTACCTCCCATACAAATGTACCATCCCGCCTACCTTAGAAATCTAGTAATTATATAATTTCGCTCAACGAATCTTTCCGAAATTTCATATTTAGTAAAGCTTTAGCTATATACAATTTTCTAGTAAAAACTCTGCTTTATATTCCGCCCGTTTTGTAAAAACGTGTAATACAATATTTTTCTATAACATTCGGTATTTTGAGGTGGCTATTATGGAATATGAGGCTTGTATTTTTTTACTGAGGGTGAGGGTATATATAAGTCGGTTTACCCGACTGCAACTTTTTCACTGGTTTATATGTAAATCCCTTGTTTGAAGTTTGAATCAAGTGAAGCTTATTTGTTTCTAAACAGAGCTTATTTGGCTGCAAGTATAACTCATTTGCTATTATTGTTACGTATTTGTGCAGAAACAATAGCTTGCTTTAAAAATAAACGCTTTCAATTCAAAAAAGTACTACATTTGAGTGGAAATAAATCTGTATTTGCAACTGTTTGTGATTTTTTTTAAATTTTTCAATCATTTGTCCTATTTCCTTAGTTACGTATTTAATATAGAATACTTTGTCTACATTTCGTACCAAAACTTGATTTAATATTAATACACCTAGTTTTTTAAATATTTCAATTCAAACTCCTGTTTGTTATGCATAATTCTGGAACTAGAAATTATGCTTAACAAATATTCGCTACTCTTTGACGTTTCCCCTGCTTAGTTAATATTTTCCATTTCCTCTGAAAATCCCACAATACATTTGAACAATTGCTTGTTATTTAAAAGTTTATCTGGTAATTAAGCTGCTGAACATTTGCTCGGGTAACTGTTGCCGAAAAACAATCATACTTATTAAAACTGAGCACTGAGTGAAATTGCCCGGAAATACAACATCTGTTTTTTCGCAAAACATTTACACTACACCTAAAGCCTAAAGTCAGTCATTTGGTTAATTATATCCTTATTTAGATAGAGTTATATTTTTGCGTACAATTTTTACAACTTTGAAGGGGAGGAACTTGGTAGCAAACAGCAATTTACCGACCATGAACGGAACGGATATTTTGTAGCATTTATTAAAGTTTTCCACAGACGGATAACTTTAAGAGTACCCTTTGATAATGTGAATTGCTTAGTGTTTTAGGAACCATTTTGAATGCTACAAGAGGCCTTGGAAAATAGGGCAGTTTGTTGGTTTATTTCTTTTAAAAATTTAAAAGTATTTTTTCAGAAATAAAAACAAGATCTTTCAAGTGCTATTGTATGCTGGTAAATTTGAAATAATTTAAAAAAAAAATCAAATGTCAAGTTTATTATTTATTGGACAACCCAAAAACTGGCAATTCTAATGTGGCCAACAATATTTATAACAGCTCGTTATTTTCGTAGTAAATATTTGCCGTTTAGGACATTTTTAAATCGGAAGTTGGAAAACCAGTTGGGTTTTTCTAAGGCCTTTGTTTTTATGTACATACTCCAGTTCCAGCCAAAACAATGTCTAAATAAACTATTGCAGAATTTTTTTTTAATTGGATAGAAAATTAAATATTACTCGAAGCTATTAAAAAAAGGGATTGACTCACATACAATTACAAGTATTAAGTGCCACCATTTGCGATTTTAAACTGAGAATCCTTAAAATCGAATTAAAACAAAACAAATTGCATAGCTTTAGGCGTATTATTGATCAACAAAGTGAAACGAAAACTGTCTCACCACTCATATATCTTAACAGCCTAAGCCAGTTTTCAACTTCTCTAGGAGAGCAGTTCAAAGTTTTCCAAGTTATTCTAAGTTCTTAAAAAATAGTTATTTATAAAGAAACGCAGAATACGACACTACTTATACCTCAACTTTGTACTAATTCCAGTTAGGCGGTTATGGTTTGTGACCCATGTGGTTATGCGTGCTGTGATGTGTAGCACTTACCGAGTCCAGCAGGCCGAGTTCAAATACCGGTGACAAACCTATTACATTCATTTGGAAAAACATATGATATTTTTTTAATTAAATTTAAATAAAAAAACTCTTTTTGCAAAAAATAGAAATAGATAATAAATGATCTCGAACCTGATTAAGAAAAAAAAGACTATAAAAAGAACAAAACAAATAGCGAAAAAAAAACATTTTTGGAAAAGAGTAAACTTTGAATCTGTGGTCGGCAAAACTCATACAGTCTCGCTTGAGTATGTGCCCGATGAGGTTGTATCGTCGCAAGGTTTTAGAGAGATATTGACCCGATATACACGATGACTTTCCACCCAGGTTGAACAGGCAAGAGGGGAGAAAAACAGTCACGAAATGAAAACTAGGGGAAATTCGACTTATTGCGTTGAAAATTAAAAAAAAAAATCCGGTTTGGCACTGTCAATTTTCAATTGTTTATACAAACAAATAATACCCTTCAGAAATAAGCACGCATGTTTGTTTTTAAACAGCCATCGTGTAAATGCTGATCAATTGAAAATTGGTTATTATCTCGAGTTATTTTCAAAGGTTTATACAAATTATCTTATTTGAAAGTCTCAAGTCAAGTCTCAGGTAAAATTTCGCCATCAAAAAAAAATGTCTCTGTCGAAATCATGTTCGATAGAAAACATAACCGCCCACACGGAACCAAAAGTTTTGTCGTTGAAAAAAAAATCAACATTCCCTTAATCTTCGTTGGATTTTATAGTCCAACAAAAAAAACCTTTTTTCACTGCACCCTATTGTATATAAATGGAAAAACTTTGACACAGCAACAAACATTGTACATGAAATCATCACATTTTAAATTATTCATCCGTTCAACAACTAAGGCTGCTGCTGAGTTGTGCTTTTAGGCAAAGGTGTATCCTTTGCGTGTATGTCCTTCAGACTAATCAAATTGCTGATGAATATTTCATTAGAATTTTCATAATATATTTTAAGTTGTACAACAGAGAATTTAGTTTAGGTCTTTAATTGTGTAACAAAATTTAAAATGGCACAAAAATGCAAAGTATTTAATGGAAAACTTTTAACAAATAAAAAAAAATGCTTTGCATTTATAGGTCAAAGGAAATTTAAAATTAAAAGTTTTTTTTTCTTCATAGAAAATAAATAAGGGAAAATTGAATGTGATATTTTAGATTCGTTTTTTTTCTGCAATATTTTTATTAATTTGTATTTCATGTGGTACTTTTTTGTATCGTAGTTATGACAAATTAAAGTTAAATATGTATGTGTAGACTGACGGCCGATTATATCGTCCCCTCAATAAAACAATAGTGTACAGTGTATTATACACTATTATTATATTGATGAGACGATATGTAAGTATATCTACATTCGTAATGTTAAATTATTCCATTGTAACCAGATATCGTTTCTTTTTGTATATGTGGTTGACAGATTTAATAAATTCTGGAGTTGGAAAATTCAAAACGAAACTTTGGATAGAAACAATGAAGTAACAATCTTGGATTTGCATTGAAGTTGGTAGTGATCTTTACTAGAATTCTAAGTAAAAATACCAAAGTTTGTTGTCAATGAAACCTTGATTGAAATACTCATAATGACTCCATCTTGTAGTGATACAAGGTTGACAATAGTTTAGACGAAAGTTGTCCACTGATTTAAAAAAAAGTATACTTTTACTTTACGTTTCAGACAGTTCAGTTCTAGAATAAATAAACCGACTACAATTTGACATAGCAAAAACCGGTCAATGGAAAACAAAAAATATGTATCTGACAGTAAGATATAGTCTGAAATTTGTCACAATTACACTTTATAATGGGAAACTAAAGATGTGCCACATAGGACGGGAGGAAAGAACTCGTTGATTGTCATGGAATCCTAAAAGTACGCATTCTTTTCGTGATATCTTCTGAAACGACAAGCTTCAAACTAAAACAAAACCAAATTTTAAATAGCGTTACAAACGTTTGTTAAGAAAAATCTATGAATATACAAAAACATTTTCACACATTGTTCTTAACAAGGGTTTGTAAAATTTTTATAAAGTTTTATCAATACGGGCGAAATCTATATATCCGACTAGAAACAAGTATAAATTGTTATTATTAAAATGGAAAACACATGCCAAGTGTATCAAAATCGGTAGTTTTCAATTCTTAATCGAGAAAAGTGGTATGTACGGAACATACTTTTCCTACGAGGAGTTTTGCTATGAAAAAGTGTAATTTAATTACGTTGTGCCGGGGATTGCGAGATAGTAGTTGCAGAAATTGACACAAACAAAGTAATAAAATTGCCCAGTTAGAATCTAAGATTTTCTAGCAAAAGCCATACCCGTTTGGAGACGATTTTACACCATATTTTTCTATTGGAGAATACCCAAATTATGTCGTACAAAGCTCCATTTGGAACGTGGTGAGATTTATTACATACATATATCCCATTCCCTAGTTTAGCATTCTCATGTATCAGCTTGAGCTTGTCATTTTCAATATTTCCTTTCTACTGCGATATTTTCGGTGACCATTCAGGCAGTTATTTTTTTTTTGTTTGCTTTGTTCTCCTCTCATACATGGCAATGCTAGTGAGCTTGTATAAATCACAATAGAATATCATATCCGGTATTTTCTACTATTATCAACGATATTTGCGACTTTAACCATATTTACACACAGCAAAACAAAAAAAAACGGAAAACAAGATGAAATAGACCAACATCTACTCATACATATGCACATCTATAAGTCTTACTAAATACCCAAATACATACATAAATTTTGCGTTATCAATACACATGTATTTCCAAAAAGAAAAAAAAACTTGTAAGAATGCTGTATAAATTGACATTATCTACAAATTGTTTATATGTTGCAATACATACACATTTACACTTATTCACACACGCACACGCACGCACAAAGAAATATTAATGCCGTACATATTTTCAGTTACATAAGATCTTCCCTCTCACACGTATATTTATGTAAACTCTAACAAGATAAAACCTTTCTGTATACACGTATTGCAGACAAATCAAAGACATAACCTGGCCATGAACTCTTCCCCCTTCACCAGTGGTGAAACACATGTATACGTGTGGGTAAGTATGTATTTTAACCGTGCATCGATATTTTCATAGCAGACTCTGTCGTTTTGTTAAAGTGTGATTCTTTTCAATTTCAAGCATAAGTTTCGTTTTTCGGTCTAAATGAAAGTTTGACTTTTTGAGCTTTTCTTTTCTATTATTTATAACAACTTGCTATATGATGTCGTCAACGTTTAGACACACTCCCTTGTCTTACCACGTTTAAGAGTATTCGGGAGAAACTTGCAAATAACATGTCATACCCTTACCAAACTGGAAACAGGATCTTTGTAGGTTCTGCCATAATTAGTATAACAGTATGAAGACACATTTTTAGACATATCTTGTTGCCTTTTGCATGGTATATAATCAAATGTTCCACGTGGTCGTCGATGAAAAGTTGAACAAAAATAATTTGCTAGAAATGAAAAACGAAACTCTCATTTAACCAGAACCATTCCCTCATTATTCGTTTAAATGATAAATGGGTAACGTCTGGCAAATGATGTACGCATTTTTGATACACATTAATCCGAATCCAATGGCTAGCTACCTACAGCTACGGATTTTTCCAGAGAACTTTTGCATGGTTTGAGTTATTAATACGATTTTGTAATTACATTTACATCTGTGTAAAAGTGTAAAGAAAGTGGGTCCAACAAACATTTTGGCTCTCATTCTCATTACACTCTTTCAACGGTCTGTGATTCAATTTCCTGGAGTTCATTTTATGTACACAATAGGACCCCAAATTTGCGGCCCCACATGGATTCACTTTTGGTGCTTATTTTCGTGGAGTCCATTTTTGTAACGCCTTCTTGAGCAGGATCCATATGTTTTTTAAGGTTTGTTGCCGTCACAAATATAAGACAATCAATAAAGAATTTTAAGAAAGTGCCGAAATCATAATATGAAGGGTACATTTGAAGAAAGAGAAAGAAAAGAGAAACGTGTTATTTCCTCAAGAAAAGGGATTTTAATTATAATGAGTTAAAGATAAAACAGCTTCCTCGCGAACCCGGTTCAGCCCCGTCATATTTGTTCCTGTTAACAGTGGTTTACCAACAACGGAGAGTTAGAATATGCCGACCTTGGTGCGGTTATTATAAGGAGTTTATTGAGTAACGCTACACTATTAGAAGAACTACGGAAGACTGTATACCAAATTATCTGTGTTCGATTGCTAGGCCATACAGTTCCGCCATAGTATTGATTTTTTATTTATTTATTTATTATTAATTACAATACAAAGTAAATTTATATTCTAATTTTTGGGTCCAAGGGTAAACCGGGTGACACAGACCATATGTTTTTTAGATTTTTGCAGCGACAGACCAAAGCCTCTGGTGGGAATCGAACCCACAACCCCCACGCTGATAGGCAAGCACGCTACCAACTCGCCTACCGGGGCGCTTCCATAGTATTGATATTAAAAAAGGTCGGTCGGCATACATATATTCATTAAAGAAGCGAGTTCGTAACTCTAAGCTCTAAATTAAAAATTATAAGTATGAATAACTCTGAATAGTAAATTCTAGAAATTCACACATGATAGTCTTGTACAAGCTGCTCCAAACAGCCAGCTCCAGAACCATTTCGGTGGCAAATTTTTTTTTTATTTGACGTGCTTAATATCATTTGAAGAGTTGAATACATTCGACAAATCCCCTTTCCGTGGATTTAATTAAATTTTTGACAAATGTATGTATATGTCCATTTGACAGTTTTTGAAATACCCGGGCTTGATTCGGAATAAGTAAAACCTGTAAATTTTAGAACTGGCATTTGTTTTTCTCCGTTTGGAGAAAATTAAATCTTTGCATGATCATAACAAAAATTGGTAGTCGAGTTGGTACCGTGCCTATCAGCGTGGGGGTTGTGGGTTCGATGCCACCCAGAAACACTGGCTTGTCGTTGCAAAAATCTAGCCATATGGGTTTACCCTTGGACCCAAAATTAGAATATAAATTTACTTTGTATTGTAATTAAGAAAAAAAAAATACAATAAAATTTTTTTTTTCAATAATGAAAATTATGATGGACTTTTCTTACGGAAAAAAATCATATATTTTTCAATTTTAAAAATATTTAATTTTGATAATTTCCGAAAATCGTTATATTATCGCGAACACTTAACATGTATTTACCCAGATGCCATTGATGGATAGAGCTCACCTGGCACTACTTTCGCTTCTCCCACAATTTTGCTCTAAAGCCAATACATATTTAAATAAATCAATTTTTCAAAATACCTTCGGAGATAAGAAAAATGTGAGTATTCAGAAACATCAAAATTGGAAAACTGTGCTGAATTTTCCGTCATACATAGAAAAGCGCCAACTGCAATAATTGCGGAAATAATAGCATTTTTTTTGTTATAATTTTCTCGTTTTTTGCAATAATTTTGCGAGATTTGCAAAATTTGGGCAATTTTCGGTTAGCGAAAAAAGCACACCTTGCATTTTTGGCGAATATCGAATCTGGAGGTGCCGTCATTCTGTGCATCCTTCGTTGTTATTTTATTCTATTCAATATCGCAAATGCAGATAGAGTGTGGAGTTTTTTTTCCAAATGCAGATCACGGAGTCGTTATTCCATGTCTAATAAAATAATGACACAACTCCTGCAACTATCCACGATCTTTTGATAGTACTCGCAATCTTAGTAATTAAAGTATCATTTTGTGACTTGAAATGTATTTAGGTTTTTGTTACCGAAATCAAACAATATTTAGTAAATATCGTAATGGAATTCATTGCTGCCGCCTTTTAATTTGCCTTTTAATTGAAGTAGTGGCAACTATGACGTCAGCGTGACTAGCAGGACCGATGGTGACGCATTAACAGCATTTATGACGTGGAGTCCCAAACGTCATAATAGTTTGAAAATATCAGCCAAAAATAGTGAAATAAGGGTGTCCCGAATATCTGCCCATTGGTTGTATATATGAAATTGCAATTGGTTCTATATATTGAGAAGAATTCAGATAGAAATATTGGAAAATTTTCTGAAATTCAATTTTAAATTTTTATTACGTCGACTGGATTTGCAGTTTTGCTATTGTACTACAATTCTGCTATAAAGATACTTTTAACGAAACACAAACAAAAAAGAGATAATTTGTGAATTTTCATGCCTTAAGAGATTCAACTTAAAAAATGTTAATGAATTCCAACAAAACTGTAGTTCGTGGGCAATTTGCTCCAGAGAAGATTGGTTCAGTGATCTTGAATGTCACATCATTAAATATAATTTTTAAATGGATTTTGTATTCGGAATATACATTTCAAGTCTCCTATCATTTCCTAAAGGCCACCCTAATGTACACGATTATACGTGCGCAATATTGAAATAAATAGGAGTGCGAGTATTAGGACAACAACACCAAAATACACCGACACCCACATGCATAAAAAATGTTGTTTATCTTAAGATTTCGGGCACGCACTTCCTTTCCTCTTTCTGAAATGCTGTTGTTGTTACAGTCATTTCGCTGTTGTCGTACGGAAACCATTATCGGCAAATGACCCTAATATGCTCTTACCCAACAAAAAAAAAATAAAAAAAAAAGACAAACTCAAACCTGGGCTACTTGGGACGAGCAAATGATTGTCACAAATCGATAAGTCGGTCATGGAAGGTGAATAACCTAAAATGGATAAGTAGCGGATTTTGTTTTTTTTTTGTGTGGTATAGACAAAGGACACCAATGAAATTCAAAGCTTCATGATGTTGAAGAAAAAAATTTAAAAACTCATTCCTTTTTCATTACACGTCTCAAGGAGATAAATAAAGATCTGTAGTAGTTGGTAGTTAGGTCCTTATTTCCCTTATCATTCGATGAAGCAAAAGGTGGGGAACTTATTTCATGCCAGTGTGTGAGGCATGATATGTTTTGTATACTCATACTATATAAATCCAGTTCCGAAAGGCTAATGCATATTCTGGAGAAGTTCTACAGGGCTATCACTTGTACTGTCTCCGGGATTTTTTTTATGATGACATTTATTTGGATATGGGAATAAGCTCCTAGAAGGTATTATTGAGGCAAGCCGGCAACTTTTATAATTTAGGGTAATACAAATATATTAAGATAACTTAGCGTAATACAAACAAATGTAAAAAGAAGTGTAAACATGCCCACGTGAAACTATGATCCATTTTGGATCCAGTACCACCGGGAGTCAAAACAGGGTGTGATACCTGATAGTGGTATACACGAGATATCAGATCAGGGCTGGCTTAAAGTTTTTTAATGCCGGTGAGCCGAAGGCACCGTTACACATTTTAAAATTCTATTGTTTTTTCATCTTTCTTACGATATTTTACGAAACAAATACAACTTTTAAACCTTCCGATTAGAAGCCACACAAATTTTACTAACCACAAATTTGCACCTAACCTATCTCAGAAATCGTTTAGAGTACCGTCGACATATTTTTGAGATTTTCGACCCCGTATTTTGTTCAAATGCTTGTGAGGATTCATTGCGACCTTTTTTACACACTAAGAATAATGACTTTAGATTGAAACGATTTGATAAGATTGGTTGAATACTTGAAGAAACATGAGGTGTGTCTTTTTTATTTGGAAGTTTTATGCTGGCAGCATTTTACTTGTCGCAGACAGTCGGTTTTTGTGTGTGCTAACTTCAAGAGTCAGTAAAGTAAGTTTTAATGTTGTCAACTTCCCAGACAGTCTATGCCGCTGTAGGAGTTTGTAATTTTAAATCACCTAAAAGTAGGCAGCTGGATTTTTTGTTAAATGCACTCCCCTGAGTACACTTTAAAAGTTGTTCTAATGGAAGAAAAATGAAATCATTTGTTTGAGTTACTACCATTTTAAGTGGAACGTAGAAAAGTTTTGTTGCTGCTTTAGAATGTTTTCTTTTCATAAGAAGCTATAAACAAAAGACAATACATGTGGGGGTGGTGGTAAGCTGAAGACGGAGCAGACGTTGGCAGGAAGCATAAATAAAGTGAAAACTTGAAATCTTAAGTATCGTTCTGACCGCTTAACAAACACAACAGCAACAACACTGACTGCTACTTACACTTAACGCTAACAACATATTCCACTGTAAACTAAACGTGTATAATGACCCCAGCATAAATAAAGTGTAGACAAATCATGAACAACAACAACAACGTAATCATCATTGCTGTTGTCGTCTTTGCCATCATCGCCAGCGCCATTATTTCAAAACAAACAATAAAACGACCACTCAACGCTACAGCTACAGAAACAACAACAATGAAGTCTGTTCATTTATTTTGCACACATTTTTCCAACAAACTGAAAGATTTATACAGAAAACGTCATCACCATGACAGGCGCTCACTTACACATACATACATACATACAGACAAACATAAATCCATACAGTGTAAAATCATCCCCCCAGCTTAACTAAACCATTAACACACATTTCCAGAGGACAACTGAAGGCAGCTGACCGACGGACAACCTGACCCGTCGTCCAGACCATAACGAAAAAAAAAAGAAAGAAAGCAAAAAATCCGTAACCATTGTTGTCTTATCACTTTTGATGGTCTGTCAATAATTTGCAGCAATTTAATATATTTTTTTTTTCTTCTTCTCTTCCACTGCTTTATTATTTGCCTTTCTTTGGCTTGTTCTTGTTATGGCCCCGGATTTAAGGACACGATGGGCGGTGAGGGGTTGCATTATGATGAATGTAATATGAACGGTATATTTGAACAATGGAACTTTGAAGGAGATTATAAATAGATTGTGTTTTATTTCCTGGAACTATTATAGATAATATGTATTACACTTAGATAGGTGGCGATTTTGGTAAAAGTAATACCGCCGCCTTGCGGTATACATTCAGGGATCCATATGCCACAAAAGTGGAGCATACTTTAAGGGGAGCAATTTAATACCATATCAAAGAAAACTCCAGGTCTTACACATACACAAAAATGATACTGTACAAAGTCCACTCAAATATACGTCGCATAGGACAATTGAAACTAAGGAAGGAGCAGTAGGACTAAACAAATAAAATAAATATTTGTGGGTTGTGGAAATGTTGGAAAACAAATAATTACTGGGAAACATTGTTTATTAACAGTGTGACAATCAGATCAACACTGGTGAAACCCAACAAACGGCTTCCGCTAAATAGGAAATTGTGGAGTTTCTCTCAATCCAGTTAGCAAAGTACCACATAATTTTGAAATATCTAATTACCAGCTCCTTTTTAAGGAGTAGAATTTAATATCTTGCCCAGCATTTTCGAGGAAAGATGGCATCTTACAATATCCGATGTTTTCTCCCGGACTTAATGTAAATTTCGAAATGTTTCTTTTTGGACTGCAAAGAATCGTGTTCCAGATCACATTGACCAAATGAATAAAACTATATGTCCACATAAATAGACGCCTTTCCAAGAACCCACTGTTTTTAATTGTTGTTAATATTATTAATTGGTGAAATAACTCAGAGTAATTGAGAAAAATGCAAGGAAAGAAAATGGACGGGGATCAATCGAATAAGTTTTGGGAAGATAAAAGCGAAGTTCATTATTTTTTTGTAATGGAAATGGAAAGAAAATTGGTAAATATCCAAACTGAATCTCTCGCAGAGGTTCTAGTAAGTTCAAGATTTGGTTCATTTAAAAATCTCTTAACCTCAGACAACTCTGATTATAATTTTGTCTTACTGTCTTTGTCTTATGGGCAGAAAATGTTCCAAATTTATGGCATATGTATATTTTGTTACAAACTTAAAATTGAAATTTACAAAATTATTTTAACAATAATACCCCACATACAAATTTGCACCACCTGACTACCATATGAATCAAATTTTTTAAAACAAAAGCAAAACCGGAATTTGATTAAATGTATTTCGAGTCAATATAAATTCCTTCTCCGGAATTATCCTTTTACTATGAACAACAAACATTAACCCAGACATTTTCATTAATTTTTTTTCTCTTTCGCTGTTTTCTGTGCAAAATTCTTGCAAATTCCCTACATATTGTGTTGCAAAAAAAAATTTTCTTTCATTACAGCGGTATTTCCATGACTATTGGAATACTCTGTCAACCAGAAACAGGTCAAACTTTACCAGGTTCAATTATCATTCAAAAAGAATTGTTTTTTACGTTCTCTACCAAAGAATTGCGAGTATATGAAGTTGATCGTTTGATTTGTAAAGGGTGAAATAGTGATCCACAAAAGTAGATATGTTTTTGATCAGAGCAAAATTCTGAGACGATCTAAACTAGCATTGTTTTCAACTTATCGGTTATGTAGGTCAGTTGTTAATTAACTTTCTATGGAACTTATACAACCTCTGAAAACAATGTATTTTGAATATTTCATTCCATTTTTGGAGAATATTAACTTGTGAAAGTTACAGACAATGACTAGTCATATATACTATTGAGACTCGAGTATCATTTCACTCCACTATGAGGGCATTAATAAACGGCCAGCGTGAATAACTTCTTTACTGACGTATTGTCCACTAGTTATGTCTTTGTTATGCCATAACTCAGAATCGCTTTCTGTCGCTATGTAGATAAGTCTCTCTATTTTTATCCGAGGTTTGGAACATTGTACAATCATGGTGATTAACGTCCACAAACTCTTTGATAAACTTTCCATTGAAAGTATTTGCTGATTTTAGACCTGATTGACTTAAAGCTGAAAATGTTATATTATTCTAATGAAATTCGTTTTGGGTTCGTTTAAGACCCCAAACTAAGTGGCAATGCAAGGCAGCATACACAGCATTGAAAGGGTATCAGATGGTCGACCTAGTCCGAAGTTACACTTTGCTTACTTAATTTTCGAACAAAAACAAGTGGACAAATAGTAAGTTCGGCCGGGCCGAATCCTATATACCCTCCATCATGGATCCTTAAAAAGTCAATAAATAAGAAAAGTAACTGAGTTTTTGGGCCGCTCGTGACCCGATAGTCCCAGGAACCCGATCACAAATTTTATCCAAATCATGAAAATAAATGCATATTTGGGTTCGCGAGAAAATTTCGTTGCATTTCGATACCCATATGTCCATGTTTGTCAAGGGACGGTTTTTGGGCCGCTGGTGACCCGATAGTCCCAGAAACCGGATCAAAAAATTTAGGCAAATCATGAAAATAAAGGCATATTTGGGTTCGTGAGTAAATTTCGTTGCACTTCGATACCCATATGCGCATGTTTATCATGGGCCCTTTTTTGGGCCCCAAGGGTCCACGGAACCCATGAGCACGCCCATTTTTGGGATTTTTTTCCCATCTATAAATTATATAAACTTAGAACTTAGATGTAGTGAAAAAAAATATTTGAAAAATTTGATTATGGCCGGAATATATTTAGTCCCGTAAAGGGGAACTTTTTCCCCTTTGGTCCGATATGGCCCATTCTCGAACTTAACCTGCTTATGGGCAAAAAACATCTTCCTACAAAATTTCAGCTTTTTAGCGTTGGTCGTTCGCACTCTATCGTGATTTCAACAGACAACAGACGGACGGACGGACAGACGGACATCGCTAGAATGTCTTAGAATGTTACACTGACCAATAATATATATACTTTATAGGGTCGCAGATCACTCTTTCGAGGTGTTGCAAACGGAATGACAAACTTAGTATATACTCCATCCTATGAATGGAGTGTATAAAAAGAAGACGAAAAAACTCTGTACATACCTGTTTGCCAAAGGTGGGCGATAGTGATGGTGGTGGCGGTGAGGCTGTATTCATTCGGGACGTTGGCGTATACAGAATACGTTGCGATTCCATATTCAAACGATCGAATGCCTTCTCCTCCAAATGGAATTCATCTTCGCTATTAGTTTCCTGTGGTATCACATCGGGATTTTTGTCCTCCAAACTTGAATGGCTGCCCATGTTGCGAGAAAGTGGCTCGGCACTGCCCTTGTCTGCTTCCGTTGTTGTCGTATCACCACTAGGACCGCGACGTGTGTGTTTTGTCCGGAATTTCATGAAAATCACAATACAAATCGCCACGAGCACAAGTGTTGCTATAACACCGACCAGAGCACCCAGCAAGGGGGTTAGTTGAACCAAAACGGCTGTAGATGATGCTGTACGTCCCGTTACCATGTGTGAATTTGTAATAATGTTGAAAGGTGGAAGGGAGAGAAATAATATAAAAAAAAACAAATCAGAAAAATGTAGAAATTAGTCATTCTTAATTTTCACATAGATACAATAATTTGTTGGCGGCAACTTTGTTTAACAAGGTTTCTATTGAAATTGTTGGAGAAGATCGCAGAGGACGGGAAATGAGGGAATATGTAGACAATATTTTCAGGAATACAAAGGCTCCTTTAAAATGCTTATATTTGCGGCAAAGCATTTGAAAGAGCAATTGTAGAAAGGTTGAAACAGTTTTTTTTATCTGTATATATAAAAATGTATCGAAAACGTCTGGGCGGATTCTGATGAACCGTTCAGAGAATCTTCAGAATCAAACAACGGGTGAGGTAGTCTTTATTAGATAATGATCGGACAAAAGAGCGTGACACGGCCCACACACTTCAAAACTTGAAAGGGCCATATAACCTATTACCGGTACGATCGCCGCCAACATCTGGATACCGATAATAAGTGGATCAGCCAGTTTAATAGTATATAGGCACACTGGATGTTGGGGAGTCAAGGATTCGAGGAATCTGCAGTTGTGTTTGTTTATAACATAAAATTTCTTTAAGCTCATCAATGTGCAACAATTAATGTTGGTTTATTATTGTGGCAGGAGTGTTGCCAAATTAAATCCTATTCACTCTAAAATGAATGCACGACAGAAGGCCAGAAGTCCAGTATTCCGAAAACCGGTATACAGGGAGTTATAGGAAATTTTGTTAAAATTAAGTTCGATCTACAGGCTGTAATTATGCTAGGATTAAAATAATGTTTCAAAAATAAATGATGCTGGACTTATCGACATACTTCCTTAGCAAGAGTTTAATGAGTTTGTGGCAGCTGTAGATTTCTGATATTAGGGTGGTGCATTAGGGTAGTAGCAAAGGAGATATGATGGGTAAGTACCAGAAGGGAGTACATGAGGTCAATGACTTTAAAAATAGAAAAATTGGTCTCTCTGAGACAAAAACATCAATATAACATAATTTAAGATCCGACTGTAAATACAGAAGATATTAAAAAAAGTGTAAAAGAGCGACCCCTACGTTCGGCAAAAAAAACCGAAACTGTTTGTTTCGAAATTGCCTTTTTTTTTTTTAATCGTTTATTTATTTACACGTATTATATTTATACTATAATAAACACTAGTTAACAGTAACGATTCTAATATACAATATCTCTTAGTCGAGCACTCTAGTATTATTAATATAATATAAATTGTTTTTTCACAAAGTTTCTAATTTTTGTTTATTCAGAATGAACAATTTTTTTTTATGCCATAGCAATTTATGCCCATTTCAATGGGCATCCGTAGTAAAACGGCTACATGTTCGACCTATTAGGATAAACTGATGAATGCTATTTTAAACCATTAAAGCCCAGCCCAGAATGTTCTTTCTTTGGTCAATATGGGTTAACATCATTTGAATTTTTTAGTACTTACCCGTTCTCAATAAGGGTGCCGACAATGTCCTTCCCCTCAGTCTGTAGGAGACTTTGCTTGGACCCTGAGCATTCATGGCGGTTATACGCAAAACAAACACCGAATCGCTGGGCAGACGTTTGACGGTAAATTCCGGATTGCGAAATGAGGTGTTGTACAAAATCTGGCGATTTAATTCATCATAGACCTGGACATGGAAATGTTGCGGTATGCCACCATCGTAGCCAGGAATACATTGAATTTGCATGGAGTTGGCGGTGAAATTGTAGGCAGTACAATTCTTGACAGGTTCAGGAAGATCTGGGGGGAAATACAAGCAAAAACATATTAATTGATTAATTTTTGAAAAGAATCGGTTAAACAATGTTGATCAGATGTTGTACTCAAAACCCATTGAAGTGTAATGTGTTGTTGGTGTAGAAATGATTTTATATTTAAAGTGGTTTGTTCGTGTTTTTTGTAGAGTGTCCTGTTGTAATTAATGGCCTCTTTTAATTAAAATACAAGAAAATATTTAGTTTCAATTTTAGCCAAAACCAATTATACAATTATAACCTGAGCGTGAGTGTGTGAGTTAAACGTGTTGTGAATAATCATACAATCACCAGTAGCGTCAAGGGTGGGTGTTGTTGGCGGTGTTGACGATAAAGGTGGCATGAACATTAAAAGAAACTTGCACAAAACACTTGTTAAATGTTATGCCATGAACTCTCTCTCTCTCTCTCTCTCTCTCTCTGTATATCTTTCCACTCACAGACACACATATACATATATGGATAGGAAAGTGTGCGTGTGTAGCAGAGAAACCTCACACTTACTTATTATGTATGCCTATATGCACGATATCACACGGGCATACTTTAACGCTTCTACACACACACACAAACACCCACTCTCTAACATTTGCATGCTTGCACAAAAACTTTGCCACCAACTACTCAACACAGCAAGGATTTATTTGTATATATGTGTGTGTGTGTGAATGTATGAACAAGAGCATGTTTTCTGTTTCAGAAAATAACGCTTTATGCTTTTGTAGGCAAAATAATATTAAGTGTATACTTATAAAAGTGTGTTCATTATACAAAAAGAGAAGGAGAGAGAGAGAGAGAACATACATGCACACTCGCATGTGCATGTATAAAGCCAAACACAGTGTTTGAAACATTCGCATGTTCACATAGTGACACACACACATAAGTATTTTCAATAGCAAGAAAGTGTTTCCATGATGGCATACATGTGTCATAGCGTGGCCCGCGACAAAGTTGCAAGTACAAAGTTGGGGTATGACGTAGTTTGAATAGTTGAGGTTAAACTCACTATAGAATTTTTTAAGGTATTGCCTTACAGCCGTTTTCTGTTGTTCGCCAATATACGTTTTTGAAAAGACGAAAATGCGAGTACAAGGAAAACAATAAAGTTTTTTTATTAAAATTTTATTTATTTGCCTGTTTTCATAAAACGAATATGTTGTGATTTTCATATATATTTTAAATATCGACATATGGAACAGAATCCCAAACGAATAAACTCCCACCACTGATAAAAATCCATTTTATTGGGCATTCAATTATGACAATTTGGAACAAACGAACTAATTCGTTTTATGGAAATAGTACATATCTATAAAAGGGACCAATTTGGAAAAAAATATGCCTTAAAAGTTGGCTACTCGGCAATTCACACAATAAACACGGTTGCGCGTGTCCTGTAGTGACCCCAACTAGTTAACGAGAACACTCCTTGTTTTCTTGTAATCGAGATTTCCCCAGGTTTCCTTTGTGATTCTTCCCACCTGTCCCTCTTGCCATCTGAAGGCATGGGTCGTCTTCATCCATTCCCTCAACTGCTTTTTTGTCTCCAGAAAAGGTTTAGGCAATTGCTGAGTATTTTGGTCGGATTCCCTTCTCATTTTAGCCAGTTCGACGGCCCTAACATTGCCTGGAAATCCTTGGTGGTCCGGTATCCAGTTTATAAATATGTCGTTATCTCTCGATACGTCATTCATCATTTTCTTACAGTCTATGAGTTTCCTTGACTTGACATTATCATCCCTGTAGGATCTAATTGCGTTTTGACTGTCTGTGAAAATACAGATAGTTTTGTCTGTGACCCTACTCCATAGCCATTTTAGGCCTTGATCTCTGCTTGTAGAATCTTTGAGTACTTTGGTAACTGGTATACCAATTCAGCCCGCGCATTGTGGATGTAGATCCCTATGCCTACTCCTAAATCGGATTTGGATGCGTCCACTATTCCCCTATCTTGTGTGTATGTGTCGTGTTCTGTTACGCCTCTATCTCTTATTCTTGTCGTGCAGTTCGTAGTTCTGAGATGCGATCTGTCTGACAGTTTGTTGTCGCGAACCCTTCTAGGTGTTCCAATATTATCTGATGTTGTGTTTGAGGTTTATCCTCAATCCACTTATTCAATGCCCTTAGTCTCCTTTCCGTTAGTCATTTGGATTTTTCTTGTCTGTGCTAGCTGAAGTTTTGTGTTTTTATTAAAATTAAATCAATTATTGCACTGCCAGTAAAAAAAACTACGAGCAAAATGATTTGGATTTTATCTGTTAGTGACACCCCAGTGTGTATTAATTGAACCAACAACACAAATTGAAAGATGAAAATCACAAAACTGCAGGAGAACGTTTTAGGGGTTGGCTAAGAAAACACAAGAGCTTAGCTAGAACTAATCGTGATGCACTACAACTATCGTGGGTCTGTCTATCTAAGGCTTCAATGTCAAATGTCATAAATTTGTGTTCAGAAACCTATATATCGCAAATATTTTACTAAAGCTGCACAACTCAATATTCGGTTTTTTCGAGTTTATTGGTTAAGGACATATATATGTATCGACAAGCTCAAAAGAGATCATAATCTGTTATTACTTTCTTTTTGAGTTTTCTGAAAATTTCCAAAATTTTTACATGTGCCTCTTTAGCAATAAAATACGTATGCCTATCAATCTGCCAATTTAAATGGCGTGCGTGATAAGTTTTAGACAAACTAAGGATCGACATTTCGTTGACACCGTTCAGTATCTGGAAAAATGGTCGGATGGACAAGCAAGTGTACCCAATCGCTCTGAATAAAAAGCATTTTAACAAATATTAGCACTAAGAATGAATTTTTTCCCTTATTTTCGAAAAATCTCAACTTTTCTCTTACAAATATAATGCTCTATACAACTATTTAAGAAATTTTTTTTTTACAAAATCCGACAAAAAGTTGAATGGTTCCGGAAGTCACTGCTAAAATTCCATATTCGTTGAATATAAGTATTCTAAATAGCACTAAAGAATATATTCAGCTTATTCCACAGTGTTAACATGTCGTTCTTGACCATTTTGCCATAAACCAGTCCTTGCTCGATGTGGTTAAAGTGCAAAATAAAAAAGCACTACTCTTACTTGTTACCATAAACATGAAGTAAAATTGAAGTTAGTGAGGTTTTTTCAAAAAAAAAAAAAAAATAAAATAAAACTGTAACGAACTGTAAACACACACAAGCAACCCAAACTCAAACCTTTGGCATTTTAAGGAATACTACTACACATACACATATGCATGTATACCATATTGACTGTGTCTGTGTGTTAGATAAGCATTAACATGCAATACTGAATGGAAGACCCTCCTCCTTTTTTTTTGGGGTCAACAATATGCTTAAAGCCATAAGTGTAATACAAGTTTAGTTATAACATTATAGAGAAATAGTTACTCATGCCTTTAAGAACAGGATGAATGTAGTTGAATAGAAGGAGGAACTAAGTAGCGAGGGTTGGAGAGAAGGTGGACCTGTAGGTGGTGAAAGCTCCGAATCAAAAGTGAACGAAGAACTGAATACACAGAAGATGTGTTGAAAACGGAGGAGGCGTAAAAGCCACTGTTCGACGTGGCAGAGGTTAAGGGTTACAATGGTTTTGTTCGCAAACCTTGTATGCGGTAATCCAATGCAGAAATAAAAGATGAAACGAACATTAGACAATATGTGGTAGCAGTTTAGGTGTTCTTTCTTTCGTTTATTCTGTCTCTCTTTGTCCTCGTTATATATGCAGATATATACATATTGACAATTAAGAAGACTTTATTTAAATATCATTAAAATGAAAATGTTTTCTTTCTTTCGTTTTTTTTGGTTTACCAAAGAACAGCAAATGGGTAAATGGTGGAGTTTTTTCTTTTGCACTATGTACATGTGGATGGGAATAACTAATGGGAAGTCCAACCAATGAAAGCAATTTACATAAATGTTTATCCCATCTCGAATGGCTGTAAAATGCCAATGCATTTTTGTTTTTAAATTTAATGTCTGTCAAGATTGGCCGTACAGGTTTCCGGGGAACTAGGCAACATAAACATTGAAATACAATATATGAAACTGACCGGTAGATAGTTTGAAATATTACTAAAATTGAGTATGCAGCAGGCTCGCCCCAAACAATAACATCGAGGAATCGTTCAAACTCCTCATTTCAACAAAAGACTAAGGAGTTTTCTCACAAACTCTAGTAACGAAGTGCGACCTCAAACAGATTCTCTCCAGTTTGTAGGATAAGCCTGAACGACAAAAATTCAACCAGGGCAGGCTGATTCTTCACGGACGACTACAAAATTGAGAAAAATACTTGCAGAGGAGTTTTCTCGGAATGACTAAAAATGGAGTTCGCATACAGATTGTCAGCGGTCAAAGTGTTTTCCGCAGAAATAAAAATCAAAATTTTTTATAATTTTAAGAAAAAAAAGTGAAACGGAATCGCTTAGCGCCTGAACAGCAACCATCATTTTTGTTTCTTTCGTGTTTCGCTCTCGAATTTTGGGATGAGCAAAACAGACGAATCGGGTTCTTACTGACCGCTCGATACGAACAGAATCGTTCGTCGCTCAGCTACTGAGGGTCAGTAAATGAGCAATGCAAGCAAAAAGTTCGGCAAAGCCTTAAAGGGGTAGGGAGAAGAGAATAGGGTAAATATTTAGCTATCCACACGCGCAACGATGTTTGAGGTTTTTTTCGTGACAACTGGGCACCGTGTGAGTGGACGAGTGTTTTTTTGCGACAACCAGCACGAAAGACACCAATTAATGCCAGCTCTGGTTACAAAGAAACTAACATAAGTCGAGATGTCAAATTCAAGTGCCAGTAAAGATTCTGAATCAGAAGGTGAACTGAAAAGTTCCAGATAGCATATCTTCTAAAATGAAAATATCAAAATGGGACATAATGGCGATTCTATATGAAATTGTAGGAAAACCTTATGAGTCAAAATAAATCGAAAAAAGAGTCTATACTGAGTTTTTGCTAAAGGAGTTTTATCCTGAGGCATTCCCCCACAACCAGCCGATCACATGCCACCATTTCAAGGGCAAGATGGTACATCGCAGGGATATATGTCGCAGGGATTACAGTAAGAGCTTGAGTGATGCACTAGACGAATAGACAGGTCTATATCAACGTCAAGTTATTCCTATCGTTCCGCCGAAATTCATATCAAACTTCATAGAAACTACAAATACCACCGGAAACACCAATAACAGATTTAAAGTCGACAACTCTAATGTAATGGGCAGTAGTTCCACATTTGTTTATCTCTTCTTTTTCAAATCAAATAAGTGACACCAATGGGCGTATGCGTAATATTCTATTATCAATTAATAATCATACGCCACAGTGCGACAATTATTTGAAGAGCACAAAAATCAATTGTTCTTTTGTTTCTGATTGATTGGGCGAGTTTTATTGTTTGAAATATTTCTACAGAAGTTTCAGTAACAATGAAGTGAAACCAATGAAGCGAACAACAACGTGCACATGTTGTTACAGCTTTTGCTTTTGTTGTGCATTTTCTTTTATATTACAATAACTAAAACAATGAAGCTATTGGGGCAACATTTTCCAAGCAATTTGGGTTAAAAGGTAAAAGTTGCAAGTTGAAAGGAGAGCACAACAAAGAGAACGAATTTAAAGAAGAGGTCTACTGTGCAGCATTGAGAACGAATACACATTTTTGAGTTTTGTTTAATTTTTAAAATACGAAAGTCTTTCTATATTTTGAATTTTGTAAAACAAAAATAAATTCTACTGCAAATCGTTTATAAAAAACATTATTTAATTCAATCTATAATAACCACAATTGGGTCGGTTCTATCTACAGAAGTGACTGAAAGTGACACCTATTACTAATTATTATTTCAAGGCATAAGGAAAATTACAACAACAAAAAACAAGTTGTGTGATATACCTTTACAAACATTAAACAACGCTTATATTTCCAGTGACAATATTTACTTACATGCGCGCCAGGATTGGGTTGTTTTGAAAGTGAGTGTAAAATTTTTCGAGCATTAAATCTGGCTTTGAACTACAATAACCCTACCATATACGGAATATGGAAACTGAACAAAGCAAACGTATTTATTCTAAATACAAAAAATATTACCAACATTTGTATGGCAAAATGAAATTAATTTAAATTCATATGTGCTTAGGTCTTATATGATTAAATTCGAAGCAATTCAGAGGGGTTTTTCACCAATCAACTTGACAGTCTATCACACTCAAGGCTGCTGTCCTGGATCAGTAAGTCGCAGTTTGGAGGAAACATAAGAAACAAATCTTATAAGTGGAGCAAACAGAATATTGGTGGCTTTCCTTAAACCGACTGCCCATCAAGTGAGCAGTTCCCTTTTTCAAACGTACACGGTATGACAACACATTTTAAATCCTTTGAAATTGTAACCTTTAACTTATAACAACGCTGACAGTGTAATTGATTTTTTTTAACATTTACTACGACCAACAATCACAAGGTTCATCATTACTGGCCCCAATCATACGTTTCATTTATGTTGTGCATCAACCTCAATTCAGGCTGAATTGTTAGTGGCATTAGCCCGAAACCAATTTATATTCCAGAACGCAAAATAAAAATCAATAGTTTTCATTAAAACTGACTACCTCGCTCTACTTTCATCCAGCTAACGAAAGCCTCCATTATATTACAATATTTGCCGACATTTTGTAAAACTCCACAACTCAATTTTCGACATGAAATTTTATAAACCCCAACCATTCAAGGTGTATGTTGACAGCAGCGATAGGAGTTGAATGACTTACCTGCCGGTTGTATGTGATACCAACATGGTTGCGATTGACCCATCGGACTGCTGGCCACACATGAAATCGCTCCAAAACTTTCGTATGATTCTATGTGATAGCTGTAGACATTATTCAGGGGTACCGGGGAGGCAGTGGTCGTGGTGGCAGCCATTGCGATGCGATGATGCTGCTGTTTATGCAAGGCCGCCAAACGTTTGCGTTCGGCCAACTGCTGGTACTGATTGCTGTGCGTGGCATCATGCAATGGCTGGGTACGCATTTGCTGTTGATGATGTGGCTGGTATTGCGTGGGCTGTTTGTTGCTGCCGCTGGTCGAACGTTGTTTGCTGTCCAAATGATTTTTATAAATCATACTGGAATAAACCATTTGTGTGTTAGGTAAATCCTCACTATTAGTGTGGCCATAAACTCCATTAATGGTTTCGTCAGTTTCACTGTCATCGCCGCCAACAAGACCGCCATCATCAACAACAACACCACCGTCATCATCGTCAATAACATGACCATCGCCATGGACCAACACATCGCGGTAGTGCTGCTGTAGTTGATGATGTAGGTGAAGCTGTTGTTGCTCCTCCAAATCGAAATCATCATCTTCAAATTGTAGATTTGACCAGGCCCCGATGTGTGGCGACGGCTGTAGTTGTTGATGAACAACAGCACGCATTGCCGTGCGACCATGGCGGCCGTGTGTTGTTTTGGCCTCATGCTGTTGCTGCTGCTGCTGCTGTGTGTGTTGGTGTTTCCTTTTACTACGCTGATAATATCCGGCGGAAGCGTGACTTGCATCCGCATGTAATAACAGTTGCTTTTGCGAATGATGGCCTACACCGGCACTGCCCAGAGGGGTATTGAGCGATGCTGACAGACCGCTACCACCACCACCACCACCGAGCGTCGACGGCAACTCAATGAGGCTCTCCAGTGAATTGTTGAAGTGCCATTTGTAATTTAGATTATCAAGTGGATTCGCATCCACTTGGCATGTTATATTAATGGTTTGTTTAAGGGCGGCTCGTATTATTGTTGATTCAGATTTGCAAACAGGTGGATCTGCAGGGAATAACAGAAAAGAAAGTAATTAGAATTTGCGCCTAATGAGAAGTATTAAACGTGAATATATTTAAACGATCCGTTTAATAATTATTTATGATTGTTTGGCTGTTACAAAAAAATTGGAAGAAAACAAACGAATTTAAGGTATAAAACACTACAAACATAGAATTTAATTGTATGGCTTGCAAGCGAACACTTTTTAAATGCAGGCAAATGAAAAGGTCATCTTGGTTGTGCCATCTGGAATGATTAAGGTCAGTTAAGCCCCGTTGGGGCATACTTATCATCTTGTGTTACTACTAAATATTAGGCTACCCTCTTTTCCGTTACATCAGGAGGTTACTGCCAAAATTTGTATGTAAACCCCTCACAAAACCTAAATAGAAACCAGACTGGCAGATTGTTTTCTATGCTCTTCAATTTAAAATCGTCCGCCAAGTTGTTCATCCACCAGTCCATCTGCTCGACCGCAGATCCTAATGGGATCCACACTTGCAATCTGTCGAAATTAAATTGTCAACATTTTTATGTAAACCCCTCGCAAAACCTAAATAGAAACCAGACTGGCAGATTGTTTTCTATGCTCTTCAATTTAAAGTCGTCCGCCGAGTTCTTCATTCACCAGTTCATCTGCTCGACTGCAGATCCTAAGGGGATCCGCACTTGTAATCTGTCGAAATTAAATTGAGAGTGTGAAAATAATAAATTTTCTGGTCTGATTGGATTCGTTATGATTTGCCAAATACAAACGTTGTATTAGCCTCAACGATTTATTCTTATATCTACCTTTTCGTTTCTTTTACAATACTTATTTATTGGGTCTATTGTTTGGACTATACAACTTATTGTTTTACTTCCTGTCTGTGGTATTCAGTTCTATTTTTGTCTTTCAATTTTATTGGGAACCATATCCCTTTAATTTTGACATCCTCTTTTAACACCTTTTCAAAAGTATGTTTTAACTTTTCGGATTTGTTTTAGCCCAAACACTCTAAGCCCTCTTTCAGTCATCTTCAAACTATTTCCCATTGTTTTTATATTAGTGTATGGAAAGAAAAACAAAACGGAAAAGTTTCCCAACGAAGAAAGGGTTGGCTAGAATGTCTATACACACACACACACTTGTGTGCATATATAGCATTTCCTTTCAATTCTTGAAAAGAAAAAAAAAGCCATCTCTAACAAGATCCGAAGAATATGAATATGAACAGGTTGTTGAAATTCAATACATTGTTCAAAACCCCCATAAAGTACATACTCATGTACCCACAGTGAATAGATTTTTCATCCACCTCTTCCACTCTCCCACTCTTACACTATCAACAAACCGACACAAGGGTTGACTCTTGTGCCACTGAAGGCCCCTAGAACAAGTAACCTACTGGTGATGTGTGTGCGTATGTCTTCCTAATGCAGACCACTTTTTTTTTGTTGCAGTCTTTTTAGTGAATTTTATTTTTTTTTTTTCTTTTGCTTTGCCCGATACAATCGTGTGAAATTGTATGCGCTCACAATTTTGTGGAAGGAGGTGGGCCGGGTGATTGCTGATGCATATTTTACTTACATTTGACGTCTAAATAGACCTCATTGCTGGAGACACTGCCCTGAATATTAGTGGCCCGGCAAAAATATTGGCCATGCGATGATTTAGAGATGCCTTGCAACACAAGAGTTTGATTGGATATAATGATGCCGCGCGATGAGTGAAGCTGTTTGTCCTGAAAATAAAAGAGAAGAGGAGGAGAAATTAATTTAGAATTCGTTGTATGGGTAAAGATTGCCCATAGTTTTGTAGAATTATTCTATTAAAAGTAATGTGAATTTTTCAAATACACCAACAATTGATAGAATCCCACACAGAATATTATTACATAAATCAACCTTTTGTCAGCTACTAATTCCAAAAATGTTACTGAAATATGTCTACGGCATACTAATCGCTCATTTGTATCATATTCTGCAGCTTTGCAGGTAGACTTAAAAAAAGACCTGATCAACTTGTCGTTTGCGACATATAACGAATGTAGTAAAATCGTGGATAGAAAATTAAGATCTCTATAATACCTTTGTCGATGTAAAGAACACAGCACCAGATGGCGATGCAACACCACGCTGAGTCGAAGTTCTTCTCCTGATATGGGTATAAATCACAGCCAACAAGTTACACGGCAAGGCAGTTCCATCTAGTCAGACCGCAACATAATGCTGCAGCTCCTTACTACCCAAGCTACCATATTTATGTTTCGGGCTACTATGATAAAACCCTCAAAACCTACTGTCGTTATGAGTCCGGTCATCCATTAACTTTTGGCTACAATTCGGTTATTGACTTTAAGAGGCCAACCGCTGACAGATAATTGGCAATAAAGCGAAATTTGCGTAGTTCTTTTGAAAAACACATCGAATTAGGACTAACTATTTAGGTGGAGGTGAATCACAACATTTTTTTATGCAGCTCTTACCTACAATTTTGTAATCGAAAGTGTGAACCCATTGGCAATATTTTACGAGTTGTGGACAAAAATGTAATAGTCTTTTAATTTTTTAAAATATTTTTTAACAAAACTATCGAGCTGTTCATTCGTGTGCCGTCCATCTTATTTGTACACTACGGAACGCAATTGTTGTTCGATCTCCATGCAATTTTGAGTAGTCAAAGTCTAGGGTTCTGAGAGGATTCTTTCTGGTACCCACCATACAACTGTAACATTCCGTTTTTTTTCATAAATCCCACATAACCAAAAATTGTTATGGGAGATTCGAGAAGCGAATGGATCTACGCCTCATTTTAATGTCAAACCTTCCAAAGTAACTTTAAATTTTTGATGTTTCCTATTTGGTGTCCTTCTCTACTCCTTACAATGAAATGCAATAATTTCAAGTAGTTTGTGTTCATTCGGTCTTAGTTGCTTAAGCCACCAGCTGGCTTTTAATGCCGTACCTTCAATAGAAGTTGCATCGTTGTTGCTGTTGTTAGCTAAATGGAATTTTTAATATGGTTTCCTTTTAGTAAATTTTGCACTCTATAGAAGCTTTTGTTCAAAAACAAATTGAAGTTGTTTTTTTTTTTTTGCTGTTGCTACTTATAGCAAAATTTGCCATTGCAGACACATTAAGACATGTATGCGCAATACGGCAAGGCTCCTTTGGATATCCTTTTAAAGAAAAAAAACAACAACATTGTAATTCCAGGAAGAAACGAAATGAAGCAATGAGCCAAAATGCTCTTTAGTGTTTGGTCAAGTTTAGTTTTCTAGTTAGAAAAGTATTTCCCCAGCTGTTTACCTTACATTAATAGATACGAAACAAAAAAAAAGTCTAAACAGGGGGAAAAAAATCGAAAACTAATTTCTGTTTAATGAGTACCGATAGCAAATTTCAGTGATTGTTAGTTGTTTACTTATGAAGGGTAATGAGATAATCTCGTATATGAGAACAATTAGCAGCTGATGTTAATTGCGTTTTGGCAAATGGTAGAGGGCTGGAATGGCCTGATGTATTTTTGTTTACATTTTTCTGAGATTAATTTCAATAAAACGGGGAAGGTGAATTTTGAATTTTCCCCAAAATCCTACCAGGTTGATATGTAAAATTTTAGTATATCTCAAACAGGGCGTTCTCAATGCTAGAAACAAATTGTGCCATTAACTTGATTTATAGAGTATAGCTTGCAATTTTCCTCAACTAAATACCTAAACATAAGGGCGTTTCAAATAAATAGCGAAAATAAGTTTGTCGTTCGAAATTACTATTTGTGGTACAGCAGTCAAAGCCAATAGAATTTGTAATTCCCCGAATATGTTTGACAATTTTCACATTCATTTCGCAACCGCCCTATAAAAAAGAAAAGTCTATTTTCCTGTGCTTGCTCGTTTCTCTGTAAACCCTTTGACTACACATAGGCTTTGGTAAATTACTAAATTGTGTCATAAACTTGATTTATACATCTGCCGCTATCAAGAGTTCCCGGTTAACTGTCATAATGGTGACGCCCGCTTTTCCGGCTGATACATTTGAAATTGAAGGCTTCATCCTTGCCTCTTGATGTCCTTAACAAATGTATTGTCAGCCTTTTGAGGCTTGCTCGGTAAAAATCTACAACATAAGCCCTTTTGTTTTATTATTACTTTTTTTTTTTTGTATAAATTGCAATTGTTTATATTCCTGCTCAGTTGTGCTGGTTTTCTTTTTCTTATACATGTCAGCGCAGTGCGGTGCGGCGTTAAACTTTTAAGCCACTTTTACTGCTGATACTGACAACAGAGGGGTGTACAACTAACGTTACGTATGTTACAATTGTAATGGAAACGTTGAGATATATCAGTTGTATATTTTCTACTCGTATCTGTTGAAGTTGGCCGATTAGTTAAACTATATTTTAAACTATTTGCTGTCATATCTTACAAGAGGAGAAGCGTTCAAGTCGATTTGAAATTCATGCCAAAAAATAACGGTTTATTAATTTTTCTATGTTTAGAGGTTTTTTTTTTGTAAAAAAAAGATGTTTCCTTTTTTAATTTTTTCCCTACTGCTCTATGTTTTGATATGAAGCTCAGGTTCACAAAATTTTTAGCTCCAAGAATTAGCTCTTGTTTAATCGTACGTTTCCTTTCATCCGAAGAAAACAAGTTAAACTATTTGCTGTCATATCTTCTAAGAGGAGAAGCTGTAACACGTCGATTGGAAGTTCGTGCCAAAAAAAAAACAAATAAGATACCGTCTCAGGACCAACCGCAGTCCTTAAAATCACTCAATCATTGGACGATCTATCACTCCCAGCATGAAAAAATCTTCAGGCCCATAAACAATGCTCCATTGATCGAGATTGCTGCTCGGTCAAAGTAGCTTATAATGTGAACCCAATTTAGACGTTTTAGGCTTTACTTGAAGTGATAGGCTTTTCTCCTAATAAAAGGATACAAAAATCCATTGTCTTCAATAACCTCTGACACAGTTAAGGAGTCTATACGCATTATTTAGATTATATTTTAAGAATTCACCATTTTTTCCGAGATCATTTTTGGTCTTTTCCTCAACTCAACTAGTTTTTTTTTCTTGAAAAAAAGGAGAAAGTATTTCGATTTGCTTGGAAATAGCGTGCCAAACGTGTCATAGCCCTGTGCATATTACACACAACATTGAACTAAACCCTTTTTCTATTGCACAATTCACTTGTTATGTTCTTCTTCGTTTTTGGATTTTTTTTTCTACCGAAGTATCAACATAGGAATCCTTACTGTTGTTGTTTTAGTTGTTGTCTAAACAATCATGGTTGATATAGCTCCCCGTTGTTGTTGTACTCTTTGGAGGTTTTGTTCTGAGCTACAAATGTCATTGCTTATTTATCGTTTGTATGTACATAGCCATGTATGTATGTATGTACACTGTACATAGTACATGCAAATATATAATGCTGCAGCAGCAGGAAAGGGAAGGAATTAAGCAACAACAAATCCTTTGGAACGTCGAATGAAAACCCTTTTCAGCAGCACAGCGACATCAGCTAGAGCAACGTCAACAACATCTACTCGTACGAAAATTCCATCCAACAAAACAACTTACGACGCATGTATGTGTGTTTTCGCTCGCATGTGTTTTTTTTTCGCTGTCTTTGGTACGTTTACTAAGCTTTATGGTAAATTTTTTAGAAGTGTTTATAGCGTATGCATGTCAATGTGTGCGTATGCCTCAGCATATTCGACACTATGCGTGTGTGTGTGTGTGAGTTTGTGTGTAAAGCACTATTAACATGTTTATAAGTATTTGTGGAACTCGTGCAGGCGTACTATGACACCCATAGTCCTTGCCACACACACATGCATTCGTAAACCCAGCGACAACTACAGAGTTTCAGATCTCTTATGAAATTGCCCCACACATACATCTTCATCACACTCAGACAGGATACACACGCTTACCCAGGCTTAGATCCCTCATATCTGTGTACCATTAGCTCACATGGAATATCAGTTGTTTGCTGCATTCGTGTAGTTGTCTTCTGTAAGCCCCCACCCCAATGAGCTGCTGCTCTTGTTGCCATTCGCATGTTGCATAAGGCATAAGTGGCATGAAAAACCCAGAAAATAAATTGTGTAGAAGTAATCGTTGCATAAAAGGCAATTTAACAATTTAAAAAAAAAAAAAACAGCAAAGGAAATGGTATGGGAAACCTAGCATAAAATCTTCTCTCAAAAGCGTCTCTGCGCTAATCAGTGGGTGTATCGGCTGTATGACGGTTCCATGGTTTCCTCTGCAGACAGAGGACATATGTAAAGTAGGGTAGTAGTGGTGATTTTGGTTAAACGATAATGGCAGGAAATATATTTGTTTAAAAAGTACTTACACAGAAATTGCTGATAGTAGCGAAGTCATTTGTATAGCATATAAAAGTTAACAGGCTTTTTATGCATCAACGATTTTGAATTGTTAATAATATTAGATGGCATTCTCAATTTTGATCAGGCGACTGGGAGGTCGCATACTACAAAAATTCTCTTAATATGAATTCTTAGAAACAAAAATCTAAACCCTACCGTAAGTGTGTATGTTTTCGGTATAAAAATGAAGAATGGGTAATTTAACGTATGTAACGAACTCATAGCCTACGTTTACTTGTAACGAATTTCAAAAAAGTGTAGCCTACTTTTAGGATTTAATAATACTTTTTCCGCAAATACTTTACGGCATATTGGTGTTCTGTTCTCTTATGTTAAAAACATTCTAGGTGGTCAAAGAAAATAAATAGAACAGGGGAAATGACAGCTCTGACCGTTGCTATGGGCTACGTATAGCCAAATTTCCATGGAGGCTCTTGATATGTAGGATTATATCGTCACCAGAAATCCAGAATGACTTAACGAAATTTGTTCATAACTTCATAGGAGAAGCTAAACAGTGTTGCAAAATTTAAACACTCTTCCTGTTGCGTAGTATTGGAATTCGCATGCAAAATTGTATATTTTGGATATACAAGAGTAAAATCTTGCAGAGACATGAATTTTAGGCAATTTTACAAGAATCAATCAAAAACAGGATTTTTGGTTTTTTAATGATTGGTCATTTTGGATTTCACCTGTCTGTTACCGAATCTAGCATCGTTATAATTTTCGGAAATATTTCCGGTGTAGGAAAGAAAAAAACGATAGTTCTTTTATAGAAAATTTAACTTTCGTTGTACCATTTAGTAGCGTCTTCAAATATTAAACTAATTGAAATCTATTGCGAACATTTAGCAAAATTGTGAACAGAATTGAAGTGAAGGATAATCGGAAAATTTTAGTTGTCTGGCTCGGTACTGCCCATAAAAATACCAGAGCATATTTGTCCGGTTCGTTTAACTGAAGATATAATCGTTGAGAGGGAAGGAGTTGTGGAAGATCAATTGGGCGGCGAACAGTGGTCCCCAATCCAATTCGAGCGGCAAAAAAATCTTTTAAATATTTCTGATTTCTGTAAAAAAATATTTTTTATTATCATTATGACGCCAATGCTTTGTACCAAATATAGTTTCGTTGTACTAAATATTTTAAAAATATCAATTTTTTAAAAAAAATATGTTTGTTGATTAACAAAAATTTTGAGATACAAAACTACTTAACAGGTGCAAGAGTACCTCATTTTTGGTGGTTAACTGTTGCCCATCTGAAATTGTCCCCCTTGGACATTTAGTAGGTTAGGTTAGGTTGAACGATTTTCCCGCTTTAGGCGAGTTCACTCGGAGTTACCATTGTGGTACCCTAAAAAGTGGTGGAAACATGTAATGCGGAAAAAGATAGAGAGATTGACAATTATAAGGATAATGCCTCTATACGCGTGTGCATATGTCATGTACATATATATATGTTTGAACATTTAGTACAAAAAATCTAATTTCTTAATACCAAACTGGAAATTGACATTATTTTGCTCCATTAACTTTTGAAAATATGGCACGCCGCTTAAAATATGAGCGGATTTACTTCTTGTAAAGCCAAAACGTTACTTTTTTGCCGATGAACTGGGGTTCTGGACAACTATGCGGCGATTCTTGCAATTGACACCATCTACAACCACCATATGGCGTTGGATTTTCCGCTTACGCCTTACAAGGTCCAGTTGGTGCTTGAGTTGAATCTAAACAACCAGAAATGTTTTCTTTAATTTCATTGAAGAACACGTGGATGGTACTACTGGAAAAAACAATTTGTTCACTCTTGGTCATATGGATATTGACAATATGTGTTGTCAATAAGACGCAACAACCAATTAATTCCTAATGCACTTGCAGTTATGAAACCAGAAACAATTGAAGACTTAAAAGACAACATTCATTGTGAAATTGATAGAAAACGTTCCCTTTAAATATTTAGGGGAGATACACATGTCAGCACATGAATTTCAGTGTCGATGTAGCCGTCACGAATGTATTACATCCCAATAGGGCAAATGCCGTTACAAGCAATTGTAACCGAGAATCCCTAATCTGCAATGAAAATATAGAGTCTGTCATGACAAGCATAATCTACATTTTCTCGATTAATCGGTTTTAATTTATGTTCTTATGTCTACGTCTGGTAAATGAATTAAAAAACTAAACCCACGCATATACAGCAAATTTCTCTCGTAGATAATAACCTCCGGGTAAGCCATCAATTTGGTGCTCCGCAATATTTGCAAATTATGTTCATTTATCAATTCTTAAAATATGTCACGCTGGAAAGAGTGTATTTGCAAATTTCTCCACTATGTCATTAATTGGAAAAAAAAAAGTTCAATATTTGTTTCATTCATTTCGAGCGAAAACCGAAATCTTTCACACATCCAAAACGGAAATATGATTCCTATCAGCTCTTATGCTTTAACATTTTAAGTCTTCAGTGCCTTTTTCCCTTGTTTGTTTTTTTTTTTTAGTAAATATTGAGACGTGTTTTTATTGTTTCACAGCTTCATCCCACTCAACCGAACACAGATGGCAGGAGGTTCCTTCCTTCTTTTTGAGTTTTCTTCTCCTGCTGTTGGGCTAAGTATGTCCTTCAGCTATATACATACATACATACAAAACTGAACTGACACCCACTCACATGGTATACGGATACATTCTGTTCACCCATTTTCAAATTATACCCAGTTTAAGAGCAAATTAAATACACCGGCAGAATATTCAGTCCATAGGGTTTATGCTGCCTCACCAACAGCGTACTTGTTTCGAACGAAACCCGGGGATTTTTATGTCTCAAGTGATACTTTAAAGAATACCCATACCCGGGTGGAGTGAGCCCAAGTGGAAGGGGTGGTAAATGTGCTACTTCAGGAGTTGGCGATGACGATGACGACGACGGTGGTGTTGCTAAAGTCTCGTTGTTTAGGGTACAAGTGATATTTACAATGGAGTAACAAACATTTATTATTTAAGTGGGAATGAGGAAATTTAAGTTGATGGTAAACAAACACAAATTTGACAACAACAAAAATAAAGCAGCCCCAGAAAGATGTTGAGCCACCACGAAGCAGATTGAACAATGCCAGATTCCATGGAATATTTTTTTTGCCACGTGAGGTTTTAATGAATGATTTTTTTTCGGTTTCGCCTAGGCGTATGCTTCTTGTCATGACTATCCCATTGCTGACAGTGTATTTCGTAGTCATGCCGGAACAGTTCCAAAGCAATTGTTCTGAGAATTTTCAGACAGAGGTTCTAAAATCTCATGGAATGGATAAGGTCAAAAATACCTAGGGCTTTAAATGAATATTTCGAGATCTTACACATCTGAGTTCTAACAAATAAGCAAAAATGCCTATAAAAGTAAACTTAACAAGTTCAGCCACCATCAGTGCAGTAAGTGCATCAGAATATCTGTCCGTCTGTCTACATAGCAGCATATTCAATAGACTGTCCGCTTGTCCATTAGAATGCCAGTCCATGCATCAGAATTCGGAATTATTATTGTCTTTTCTGCTTTTACAATATCCTTTGTGTCTATCCTTCCGCATATAAGTTCGCCACTCTACGACGCCTGCAACTATTATTCTTGTACTCTTTAGCATTTTATTTTCAGAACGTCTCATCCGGTCACAGAATTCGAATTATATTGAATTCCGAGCCGAAGGCCTCGTTGCCAAAGCTCTCTCATTGTATTGATTTGAATTTTTTTTAACATAATTTTTACAAATATTAAATTAAATTAAGTCTGAAATGTTTAACAAACCCTAATAAAATTCTGTTCATACTTACATTGTGATACCATTCAACTTTGGTTATAGCGGGATTCGCCTTGACTTCACAATCCAAATAAACATCGGAACCCTTAAGCAAATTATTGGGATCCAATGGAGCACCCAAACTCAAGGCCACAATAGGAGCATCTATAATAAATATACAAAAAAATCGAATGAAATTTAAGAAAATTCCACGCCTAAACTGTTGAAGGGTACTCTGTTTGTCGGAAACTTACGTGTGACATTCAGTACTCGTGAATCCTTTAAAAATAGACCCATATTGCCATTACCCATGACAGTGGTGACACTGGTGTGACCCTCGGGCAAATGTTGTGAAGTCATTTGGGGGTTCAATGAAATTGAGCACTGGACCTGTCGTTCATTATCTTCGGGCACCGGTATTAGAATCAACTCGGAGACTGTGCTATTGCCATCGGGCGAGGTCTGAAATTAAGGGAAAGTCATGGATCATAATAAGCGATTTTAAGATTTCTTAACGTTTTGATTAAAGTTCTATTTGTCAACTTACCGAGTGTGAGGCTCCTTTTAACACCTGGCCGCCTTTAGACCAAATGATTTGTGGAGCCGGTCGTGCTCCCACCGAGGTGCAGGTCACATGGGTTCTCGTTCCCGCCACTAAGGCATGATTTAAACCTTGTAACAATAAACTTAAGGGAGGCACTGAAATGGAAAAAGAAAACGACAAAAGGAAATAATTATTATGTTGTCCTTAATTTCGCCTCCTCGGTTCCGAATATAATTTCCTATTTCATTTCCCCCTGCCCGCATTCGGCTTCTTGTTGTTTGTACTGCAACATTTCTCAACTATTTTTCTTTGGCCTCTACTTTTCTAACGTCCTTTAGTAGTTTTTTTTTTTTGCTTCTTATCTTTTAATCTGTGTTAATCTGTTTGAATCTTTCAAATGTTTTGTATACGTTTGTTTCGTTTCTCATTTCCATTTGTTGGATGTGTTTTTGTAATTATTTTCCTCTGTCTCATTTAGAAATGAAAATGACTTTTGTACACCTGAATATCATTCATTTTTTTTTAACTTTATCTCATTCGTTGCTTTCTAGTGCCAGCCAGGATGGATGGATGGAGCAAACAGTTCAAAACCTTTGAACTAGTTTTATTTGTGTGTGTGTGTGCAAGAAATAAATTACTTTTCGTTGCTTGACGTCAGTTCGGAGCGACCATTTCGATTGCATTGCTTACCGGGCTAAGAACTGATGCTTAACGGTCACACACACCACACAAAAAAAAAGCAAAACAAATTCTTTGAAACTTTGAACGATTATTTGTCATGAAACTTTAGGGTCAGTTGTATGGTTAAAGTCCACGATTTGACTAGAAACTGCAAGCAGAAGGATGCTATTAATTAAGAGTTTACGACATCCTAAAAGTATGCAATGATTTTCGTTTCTCATCATATGACGTTTTGGTGTTGCAGAGAAATCCCCACAAAATCGGGCAATGAAATGTATAGCAAAATTTTGAATTGTTATAATATCTCAACAATAATCTTGTTGCCTGTGCAGAGTATTCAAATATTTTTTATGATATAACATCAGAATACATTAGTACGTTAATACTCGGACTGACCGATTACTGGGCATTGTTGGAAAACTTACAGCTTCAACTAAATTTAAACTTTATTTGTTTGCTTTTGCACGGTCATTAGAAAAAAATTAAACATAAAACTCACACAAATCCTTAAAGTATACAACAAGTTTTATTATATTTAATGACAATAGTTAAAAAATAAAACTTTATCGGATGATGTACGATCGACTGAGCCAACAAAGTTTAGTTTGGCGTTCGAGATCCGCTTATTGATAAACCGCTTAATTTGTATTTAGGTCATCCATTTATGCCGTTAGATTATATAAATTCCACCACATATGGTTCAAACCATCGACACAAATTCCACTAATCTTTATTCGCGTTGAAATATATTATTTAAAAAATAATAAAATCTCACTTTAATTGAAATAAGCAAACAAAAAAAAAACGCCAATAAATCCTAAAAGTAGACTAAGGTTTTTAGTCTAGCTTTAAAAAAATCATTAATCTTTTCCTTCAGTTTGTGTGCTCTTTTTTCGTGAGTTGATTAGAGGCCGCTGCGACACGTTAGAATGTGGGATGCATGTCTCGCAATGCTGTACGTTGGCCGTGCTCTCCCACAAGTAGGCCACAATTTTGCTGTGACATACAACTACAGAAAGTAGACCAAAACTATTTTGTGTACACAGTTTCACTTATGGTCTAATTTAAACGATTTTATCAAAACGAAAGCCAAAAAAAAAAAATAAAACAGAAATAAACTCATTTTGATAAACTAATTACTGTGTCAAGGGTCGAAGGCGATAAATTGGCTTTGGGTGAAATTATTTTCGAATTAACCACATATTTGCCACATGTTTAAGGTCATACGAAAACAAAATATAGATTTAAATCTCTTAAACGGGCATTTTGATTTGTAGATAGTAATAGTTGCAGCACCATCTGATATTCATTAAACTCATTCACAAAAAAAATCCCTTAATTTATGGATTATGGAAATGGTCACAACTAACCGGCTTACAGAGAGTATTCGACTTTTTCTACCGAAACCGTTATAGGGATTTACAAGGATTATAGGGATTTCCTGCTATGACATCATCAAATTCAAGGCCAACATCAACAAATACTACTACCTCTTTCCCCCCTCCGATACCCTTTCCTCCTTTCGCTAACACAGTGCTTTGCATTTATAGGGGGCATCCCCTGAGTGATAGCCAATAAAAAAAAAATATCTAATTTTTTATTACAAATAAGCCTTTCAATGCCAATACTTCCAAGACCGTAAAACATGTTAGCCAAAAATTATCTACAAATTAAACGGATTTCCTACAATGTTCCTGAAGAGATGGCCAACTTCCATCAAATTTGTGAACAGGATCAACTTGAAAAAAGCCTACTCCGGCCAAAAACAGTTTTTCTAAAAAATGTGGAAAGTACTCTGTTGTCGTAAAGTCACCAGCATTTACGAGTTGGAAAGGGTAGCGGATGTTTCTTTAACTTCTCACAAGAATAAGAGCTGGGTTTATTCCGTGATTGAAGCACACACCACGGTCACACACAATTATCAGTTAAGTTCAATGTTCTCAATCATACACAATTTGCCTGCCTATGTTTTTTCTTGCCCAAATCGGCTAAATACTTTTTTTTAGGTTAGACAACGAATGTTTTGCCTTTAGGTAAATTTCTCTTACAAAAACCGATGTCGATTTTCCAAATGACTTTTTCTCGGCTTCCTAACAATTTTCTTATGATTTATGAAGATTCCGCTAAAAAAAAATGTGATAACAGGAAGAAGCACAAATAATTCATAAAAAAAAGTCCTTCGGCAAGGGGTGGTAATAAAAAGGATTAACTACCAGAAACCGACCCTTCCCCGCTCGCTTTATGCAATGGATTACACGGCGCAATTGTGTTAAACTGCAAAAAGACTTAACGATTAAGTAATAAAATAAATGAATGTCACCCTTTTCGCCCATAAAATCGGGCATGCGGCATGCCGAAGTATAAAAATAAATGTCCTTTGAAAATGGTGTCAAATAACTCAAAAGGATGTCGGTGTCCATCAAAAGCGAAAAAAAAAATACGACAACAATACCTGCTTAATTTCATGTAGTTAAAAATATACAATTCTTGTTTTGGTTTTATGACAAAAAATTTAATTAATATTTTCGTTTTCCTTACTTTAGCTTCGGTTAGACTTTTAAATACTTCACTTACACATCTCCGCCACCCCAAGTCGACATCACTACGATGCTTACAACATTCATCCCTTTTTGCTGCTGCCCCCAATCCAGCCGAAGTAGGCTTTAGTTTTTATTCGGTCTCGTTATGGTCTTTCGATTAATACGTACACGTTTCGGCAATTATCAATAGTGCGATGAGAGATGAAGTCTTTGGAAGAAACACGTGCCTCTGTAATTACCGATTTTCATGCTACTCCTTCGATGTCAGTTTGTTTTCAAGTATTGAAGAGGGACATGCGAGTCAGAACAATGATATAACTTGTAATCATATACTTTAACTTCCTTCCTGTTCCAACAACAAATGCTCTTAACAATGGCCATTGTCTCGGTGTTTCCCTTTGTCTTTGGTCCTGGGTGAACTGTTAGTAAAGCAACCTCCCACACTCTCACACACATGTTGTTGTCGTCGGTGGTTGTCAGATGCCTTTGTGGGTTTTCCTTGTATTGTTAATTGTTAAAGACATCATAAAGTTCATAACTTTATTGTCGGTTTGGAAATTTATGATGATTCTCCCCGAATTGCAATGTCGCCTCATTGGCATTGCATTCAATGCAAGGGTGTCTTAACCACCCTTAAAATTCGTTACCGAAGAGTGTTAATGAAGTTCGTGTTCAACATCTTGTTTCTGACACAATCACAGACATACACAGACACGCTCTGTACCTCTTGCAGACATGCGGACAATGGATTACAGTGCAATTATATCCGAATATAATGAGATAAATTATATTTATTTTATGTGTCATGTAATTGTGGTCGTTTGGTGGATGCGTTTATGCCGCACGGAACACACATGACGGGCACACGTACGTTCCACGTAGATCTTCTGTCTGCATGAAATTGAATCTGACACCCAGTGTTAACTCAAATCGCACCCAGGGTGGTTGGAGTTTAGGTGGTCGTAATTGGGTGTCAGGATTAACAGAGTATGAGAGCAATACTTTTTGTGATTATTAAGCCGTATAAAACATCAACAAACACCAAGTGGACACTCGTCAAGGTGACAAGTTCTTTGGATTAAAGTGGAAGTTATTACAAAAGTAGACCGCCAGAGTAGTTCACACTTAAACAGCATCCAGTGATGGAGAACATTCATGGGGTGGTCAATACGTTTATATCTAGCATGACGATAAAGCTAAAGCTAAAGCTAAAGCTAAAGCTAAAGCTAAAGCTAAAGCTAAAGCTAAAGCTAAAGCTAAAGCTAAAGCTAAAGCTAAAGCTAAAGCTAAAGCTAAAGCTAAAGCTAAAGCTAAAGCTAAAGCTAAAGCTAAAGCTAAAGCTAAAGCTAAAGCTAAAGCTAAAGCTAAAGCTAAAGCTAAAGCTAAAGCTAAAGCTAAAGCTAAAGCTAAAGCTAAAGCTAAAGCTAAAGCTAAAGCTAAAGCTAAAGCTAAAGCTAAAGCTAAAGCTAAAGCTAAAGCTAAAGCTAAAGCTAAAGCTAAAGCTAAAGCTAAAGCTAAAGCTAAAGCTAAAGCTAAAGCTAAAGCTAAAGCTAAAGCTAAAGCTAAAGCTAAAGCTAAAGCTAAAGCTAAAGCTAAAGCTAAAGCTAAAGCTAAAGCTAAAGCTAAAGCTAAAGCTAAAGCTAAAGCTAAAGCTAAAGCTAAAGCTAAAGCTAAAGCTAAAGCTAAAGCTAAAGCTAAAGCTAAAGCTAAAGCTAAAGCTAAAGCTAAAGCTAAAGCTAAAGCTAAAGCTAAAGCTAAAGCTAAAGCTAAAGCTAAAGCTAAAGCTAAAGCTAAAGCTAAAGCTAAAGCTAAAGCTAAAGCTAAAGCTAAAGCTAAAGCTAAAGCTAAAGCTAAAGCTAAAGCTAAAGCTAAAGCTAAAGCTAAAGCTAAAGCTAAAGCTAAAGCTAAAGCTAAAGCTAAAGCTAAAGCTAAAGCTAAAGCTAAAGCTAAAGCTAAAGCTAAAGCTAAAGCTTCGGAACCTTCAAGATCCATCAACAGAAATGGCCGATTTACCATAATAAAAAACAATGTCCTTATGCTGTTTGATATCCTTGTTTGCTTCAATTACAACATGTATTCTCCACTTTCTGGCGACATTCTTTCAAATGATGACTATTTCAACTCTATGGCAATTGTTGTCGTCTGGGAAAAGTATCCATTAAAACCTCATAAATATCTTAATCCTTAAAAGTGTTCTAACCAAACTCAACTCCATCTGAGGTGTATTTGCCACTAAGCCAAGCACGTTTCCATTTCATTTCCTTCCGAACAATTCATTTGACTAATTGCAGTGTACCTCAAGTGCTATAAACATTTCACTTTGCCTCTCCCCAGTATTCACTATACCTCAATTCAATTCAATTTGACACGCAATCATAACAACAACGACAATACGAATGGTAAACTGTAAGGTCGCCTGTCCACCCCTTCTCTATCTCATGCAAAAAGTCATTAAACATTCGCAATTGCAATACAATACCAAAGTCATTCTCATATTTACCAACCAACCTTTAGGTTTTCTGTTTCTAATTCTGAATTTTATGATGACTTTAAAGAAATTGAAACGTTCACTTTACGTTTTAATTGCCATTAGAATAAGTGGAAAAGAAAAAAAATATGAAATCACCAGACACGAATACAAATCGAAGGAAATGCACGGAAAGAAAAAAGAACAGCTGGCAAACTCTAGCTATCCTGACCATAAGGGGAAATAATTAATTTAAACGAAAAAAAAAAAATTGCCAAAAAGTTAAATTAAATATTTGCTGCACTAATCCTGAAGGTAAAACCGAGAAGCTGGCAGCAATGAAATGTAAAGTTATGATTAATTGAGCCTAAAAATATATTATGTTCTTTATGTTTCTTTCAAATTGTAATTTGTACAAATCCCCCTAATGTAGGATATAAACGTAAGCTTAGAGGATAACAAGAATTAACGAGGGTCAATGAGCAATGTGGTTTTTTGTGCTTCTTCAATATAGTATTTCCATGTAGGAACGGAAAGTGAACTTGTCTTATGTGTATTCTGCCTACGAATATGCAACGTAAGAAGATAGTAATCAATATACATTAACGATCGTCAACAAATAATTGTATAACTACACAATAATGTAAAAGATGTCAGCAAAAAGCTTGCCCTTAGCCCAAAAGTATATAACAATGTAAAGCGATTTAGCTAAAGTATTCAAAATTTTGAAGAATTTTTAACTTATATAACGTTTGTCCGCCTGAAACTCAGTAATTTTAGATTTAAAACACTCCTTAAAGTATGCTTCGTGTTTCATTAAATCTTTCAGTCAACCTGGCAGGAGGTCGTACAAATAAAAATGATTTTTTTGAACGTCATTTAATGTAAGCCTTTTGCCACAGTTCTTGTCATCGTTTCATTATCGCTTTCTAGGCCATCGCACAAGCAACAAAAAAATCAACAAATTGTAAAAACTCAGCCACCGTATCGTTTTCATTTTCAGTCGTAGCACAGCTGGTCATCAAAATAATTAGCTGTTCATCATATGTCATGAAAGACGACTCGCTGTTAATGAGTTTCATTTCAAAACTCTTGTTAACAGTTCACAGCAGACACACAACAAAATCGCTTCACAATTCGTGCTTTTCTCATTTCCTCAGCAAAAAAAAAAGACATTAATGTCCATCTAAGGCCACAAATTTGTATGTTAGCCGGGTGAGTGGGTAGGGGGTGGAAACCGTGAAAGCCGCACATATCATTTAGCTCTGATCTTGACCTATTCCCCGATTGACGCCCTAAACGAAACTGTCCTAATTACTTCCACTTAATGGCGGTCTTTCCTTCTCGCTGCCTGCTGATGATGTTAGCCCATATTCGGAAGGCAATTAAAATTTCATGTCAAAAACTTTAAGAACGTATAATAAAGTCGAACAGTGGAAAAAATTCGGACTGAAAGTTATTAAAACGCACACAAATGTTAATGACAATTTGATTAAAATAATTTTTAGCGATTTTCAGTCAGCGTATCAAAATCAGTTTCACTACTGTCGTGGGTGTTATGTGCAACATCACCACAAAGTCAGAAACAGATAATATGAATTTACGACGGTAGATATCTTACATCTATCTACAGATACCATTAAAATAACTATAGAACAGCGATACAAACCCCACGCTCCGACGATGCTGAAGAGAGACAATAGAGTTGGATACACTGTCATTACTGCCTCTCTCCTCTGTACGCGGCCCAAAAGCTGCAAAGATGCCTTCGAAGCCCCTGCCCATATATGGAAGATATATTTCATTTTTGATCCAATGTAATTGGTGTCAATATTTACGAGATCAGATGGGGCGAAGTATTTCTTGCACCGCTTAAATCGTCCAAACACATAATATGGGTAGCCCAGCTAACATCACCCTGTATCTTCATGTCCAGAATATCAAGAGTATCTGATACATCAGTTCATTTAGCCCCACTCACAAATCGTCGCCAAATCGCGGTCGAGTGAAATGTCCATCGTTTGCCTCGACCTCCGGTGGACTTGGCCGATGTTTAAATGAGTAGATTAAGTTGACAGTCTGACTCAACAGGTCGTCAATGACAATAAGAAATCGAGTAGGAGAGAGGACAGAGCCTTGTGGCACTCCTGCGGTCAGTCTCTGCTCGTTGGATGAGACCCCATATTTAACAATTCGTATTGACCGATCTCTAAGAAAACTTAATATGAATCGAGAGACTCAATATGAACCGACACCCAATGCAAAAAGTTCTGAAATAAATGCATCGTGCCAGACACTGGCGAACGCCTTAGAAATATCCAGAACCACGCCTTGCTTTCACAAAGACAGTGAATGGCTCGACTCCATCGTTCTGAAAGGAACGTCATCGGGGGCCTAATCACGACAGCATTTTCGTGTCGACATAATTGTAGACTTCTTTGAATCAGACTTCTTTCGATCAAAATTTTACTTAGTTTGTTATTACTCACGGGTAATGTGTGTTGGTTCATTCACTAGTTGCGCCAAGTTGTAATGTCAGGCGAAACGCTCAGCGTATTGACCGTCCAGAGATGTTTGGCTCGAATGGGAAAGCAATGGATGGTTATGGACATTGAACCAATGCGACACTAGTGGAAAACTAGGCTAGACATAGTCAAGGGGTAAGTTAAATAAATGGTCCCCCTGTACGAATATCGTAGAATATCGAGGAACATTTAATGTCAGTCGAGAGAAGTTCCCCGTCTGTTCATTCATAGAACGTTAAGGGAAATAAGTTAGTAAGCTCCTGAGTTTGTCCATTGTCGACTGATAATTCAAGCCGGCGCATAATGTGACTGTCTGTTTTTCTTTTTCTGGATTTGTCCCAACTGCGAACATCGCCATGTTTTGTTTATGGAAAAAAGGTCCATAGGGGCATTATCATGTTTAATTGCACTGTTTGTGAATAAGATTAGTCTTGTTACTGGAGAAAGTATAGAAGTAACTTAAGCTGAAGTTATCTGTGAACGTGGATAGTTGAAACACCTCTTATATTTCAGAGACGTTAATGGAACATTTGGAGACGCCTTCTGTCTGACGTCACTGTCGGCAAATAATTAAATCTGGAGCATTGTATGACTGTCGCTGTTTGTTCCTGTGGATTTGTCCTAACTGCCGTTTGTTCGCCTTTATGTTCATGGATACGGGTTCATACAGGCTGTCTCATATTTTATTTTATTCTCCGCAAATGGTATTAGTACTCTTTGTTGGAGCATATTTGTGGTAAATTAGCAAATTAGAGTCTTAAAAATAAATGTTCGAAAAAGATCTTGACCTCACTGACTATAAATTGCATTTCTCTTTAGCGACTGATAAATGTTCATCAAATTATCTAAACTATTAATGTAATCTATGGAAGTTGTAGATAAATATAATGTTCTACAGTAAATAAAGAAATTACTGTAGAAATAAACAAATTTATGAGCAAAATAATATAAAGAATCATCAGATTTCGAAAACTTTTTCATTCTGTGCAAAACCCCGCATATTGGACCTTAAGTAAAATCTATGAAACTTTGTATCAGTAAAAAATTTTGGACTATAGTCTCAGCCCTTTGTACCTCTCAAACATTGTGCCATTGGTCAAATAAATTTTTCCATTGGCTGACCCAGTGCTGTATACAATTGGAATAATTGCCGTCACAGGTGAGATTTCCATAATTACAACAAATTACAACATATTATACCGATAATTGCTTGTTATGTTTTAATTCTATTGACGGTTAATTATTTCTTGTTTGTATGTGTGTTTATTGATTGTTCGGCCTTAAAAGACCTTTCTTTTTAGTTTTTCAATATTCTTCGACAAAAATTATGATTACACACGAGGACAATACAAATAAACCGAAGATAATTAACATTAAAATTACAGATATTATAGAAATTACAGAAGTGATGGTAGACAAGTAATATAAATGGATATCGAAATATACATAGGAAAATTCTCAGGAGTACGTTTCTGGGGAAAATTTCATAAAGTGTGTCAAGACTTTAAAATCATGATAATGATTTAAATGGTTCGTATAAATATTATCTGAAATGTTGGTTCTCTCTTAGTAGAAAATCTTAGCCGAATACCTCTAATAGTCCATAAGAGGGTTGGATATTTGAGGAAACACCCGATTATGCTGTCACGGCCAGCTACGATCAGACTATGAATAATTATCGTGTAGTGACGATATTTAAGTAGAAAATGCATCCATTTTCCATCTTAAACGAACTTTTAATTTAGGACATATATGTATTTGTTTTGTTGTGACCCTCAGGGAGTCATGTACAGATAGACATGACAGGAAAGTCTAATGATGATTCCGTTTGTTCATTAACATGCTAAATTTGTTCTTCATGTTCAACTGATCCCACATTTTTGTGTTATTTTATTAAAAAAGTTCAACCCCATACCATAAGTCGACGGTGTAGAATGTTACATCGAAAAACAGCTGACGTCTACTGTGTTCAAATTTGTGATTTTAATGTGACCTTTAATATGTCAGACGACCTCTCACAAACACCAGCTTCAATTATTTTTTTAATGACACCGTTTATGATTGATTAAAATTAAATTCTAAACTGACTCGTGTCCATATTTCCACAACAACAAAATTGATTATTTGATATGTTCAACCTTCAGTTGTCGTAAAGGCCTGTCATTATTTCCAAACGGTTTATTCATATTCCTTTATGTACGCTCTGAGTGAAAAAGCAAATGTTAACATAAATGAGAGCAAAGAACGAACGACGGACGCGATATGCAGTTTTGTTTTGTGTTGTTTTCTTTTTGTAGCACAAGGCCATTCAGGATATTTGCATAATGAAATTTAAATGTGTATTTTCCGTTTTAAGTTATGAAACATGACATTAATGGGGAAACCACGAGAACGGGGAGTCAATATTTATGCATGCACAAAGAACATGACCATCACAGGCCAGGACGACAAGGACTTGTACAAACGGAAGCCGTTCATTAGCGAGAGCAGAGAGATGAGGCTAGGACAATTTTCCAGCCCCCAGGACGGAAAATTGTTAAAGCCGTTAATCTTGTGTAAGTAAAGAAAATTGCAAATTCAAGTACACGTTTTTTTTGTTGGCGGGGCCAATACTTACAGTTCATGTCCAAAATAATTTTTTTCGTTAGGGCAGCCACCACATGTCCGTTGCTGGCCTGGCAAGTGTAAACCTGTAAGAAATAAAGAAAACCAAAATGAAATAGAAAAAATTCTCTTCTTTTAATATTTAAAGCAATTTGTTGTCGAGAGGATATCAAATTACATGAGTACATTTCTAACACCATGCAAAATACCCAGCCATCCGCAGGGAGTGGGTAAAGTATTAAGACATATACACGTGTTTTATTATGCGTTGATTAATTAATGGGAACACGCTGTGTTTTATGTTTCACTGTGAATTAAACCAATAAAAAAAAACACAGGCTAGCTCGTTGGGACATTTAGACAGAATGGATGAACAACAAACCTGCCGGGAATTTTATTGTCTTCTTTTAAAGTTTTTTTCAGTTTGTATGTTTAATTTTTCTTTTCTTTGCTGGTTTCCGTTTTGGACATTTCTTGTTTTCTTGTAGATTTTGTATTGAAATTAAAAATACTCGAACAATGGAGTGCGGGGGAGAAGCGCCAAGATAAAAAAATTAATTAAAATTTCAGTCTCGCATTTTTTAGTGGGGTGGGGGTTGCGGATTTAGACTTATTAAAAAATGAACTGTTTATTTTTGCGCTGTTGGATATCTTCTGCTTGCATATGCCCAATTTGTACTGTGTATGTACAATAAAATAATAATTTTATATTTTTATGTCTTATGTTTATTTTTACCCATTTTTTCTGATTGCCAATATAAGCTTTTGGAGGAGAAAATGACAATTTGGCAAATTAACCCCTTGGGTGACGGGCTCATCTGATGTGCAGAAGAATGGAATGCCTTTTAATACAAATAAAAATAAAAATATCAAAGCAGCAATATTTTAAAGAAGACATTTTAGACGGGACTCATAAATTGAGTACTATTTGTAAATGTTATGTTTAACAGCTGGCGACAATTTGTATGGGCAATATCGTCTTATGAAAATTTACAAGTCTCACCCTTCAAAAAATTGATGATTTTTTGAATGGAGAACCTTTTTAATAAATTGTGTGAAAACTCGAGATCAATTGGAGCAACACTAATGAAGATACAGTAGTTTCACGACCGATGAGATTCCAAAATGGCAGTGGTAGGAAAACTGGACCTTCATATCAATTATCTGCCAACATATCAATTATCTCCTCGCTCATCTAATGGAGAGTCCAATGAAGAATACGAGAGTCCTGTTTAAACACCTGTTACATCCCCACTCTTCTATCCCATAGTCAAGTAAGAAATCATTACAATTATTTATGTAATAAAATACTCGCAAAGTCACAAAAATGGTCAAGTCGATTAGTTCATATTTATTGTTCTTCGGAGTCAAGGAACTTCGTTGATTCGCAATCTTTTGCCATTCTTTAATATAGGACCCTGATGTTTGATTAACCAGACCCTTACGACCCGCACTGCTGGATAACTACGGGTATATGGACAGCCAAATTCGAGAACAATTTCTAACACATTTCTTTTTTTACATTCCAGTACCAGTTCCAACATGTAGCTTTCCCTATAGTGTAACATTTACGACTTTTTTTTACTTCAGTACTTGTTTACTTGGGTATCGTCTTGAAACATTCCCCACCATTATGGGTTAATTACTCGCAGATCCTTTTTCCATCTCTTATCAAATCATTCCATCATATTTTTATCACCCACATTCCTTCCGTTCGGTTCAACTTTTTGTTAGGCACCTTTTTTGCAATGCCATTATTGACATCATCAAACGTTATTGGCGCCCATACTCGGGCACATGAACACCTATCTACATAAATTCACACACACACATTTATATATATATGTATATATATATATACGTATATAAAGAAAGTCAATTTTCCACGAGCCTTTTTGTACATATTTTCATATTTAACATCATCATTATCCTGAAAGTGAATCAATGTTTTCATTTTGCCGACTTCCTTTACGACTTTCTTATTTTCTGTTTTTTTTTCTTTCTTTTTCCTTTTTGTTGTTTTTCATTTCGCTGCCTTTATTTGTATTGTACATATTAATATGTATTATGGACGTCTGCTGCTGCTGTTTCTTATTACTTCTTATTTCCGAGAAGGAAAGAATGGGAATTTTACTGCTGCCTTGTAGCGAGGTCCTTGTTTGTTGCTTGCCTATAGAGTTTACGAATGACTGAAACCTCTGACGAAATCAGAGGACAATCTTAAGCATTCGCTGAGACCTTCCAGACACCCAGGGAAATTGCTGTCGTCCCTGTGACGGTTACCCTTTTTCTTCTCATAGATATTAATTTCCATTTGTATTGAACAATATTATCATTTATTTCATTCGTTGTGTTTTTCATATCCACTTCCACTGTCGCTGCTGCGCCTTTCTCCCTTCAGGGCTTAAATACTAATTTTTGTTTATTATTGAATCTTACAGATATCGTTGCTGCAGATTGTTTCGCCTCCTATCATCTCCAATGAGTACGAACGAGCATTCTTCCATTATAGACAACTATTGACAGTATTATTGTTTTTCCCGGCCCTGCATTAAACAGGAGCAGAAGAAGCAGTACGAGCCTTGGATGGGGTGGAAGCAGAACTTCATATTATGTATTTATGCGTAAAAGATATTATTGTAATGTCTGAAGAGGATGCGTAAAATTAGATGGTGCTGACGTTGGTTGGAGTGGTGGTGGTGGTGGTGGTAAAGCCAAAGAAGAAGATTATATGTATTGAAGCATCCTAAACAGGGTATTTGTGGATACTCCATCGGCAAAGCGGGGGGCGAACGTAAGGTAAATAAAAAAATAAGGATTAAGTGGGTGTTAATAAGATGCGCAGAGATGTACTGCCTTCAGCTTCATCTCCTCACGACAGCCAAGTGCAAAGACATATACAAATACTTCATTACATATTTGACGTTCAACGAGAAAAAAAAAAGAAAGTAATCAATATGAATGGAGATTTGTGGGTATGCATGGTTTCCCGGGCCCCATGAATGCAATTAAATATTGAATATTATAATCTGCCACAGAATATTGTGCTATCGCTTATTTAACATAAGAAGTCCTTAAAATTTAACGAAAGTCTATTATACATACATTGGATATACATATATTATTTAAATATGGAAAGTTATGTGTTTTTTTTTTCTTTGTAAATGTAAATTGATCGCCTACGGCATATTAAGAGGCTTTTGAAATCACCTTTTCTTAATGTTACGGTAGCTAATGAAATTAAATTACTTGCATGCAATGTAGTGATAATAAAATGTCACTAGCAGTGCCGGCCCTGTTGGTCCAAGAAAGTTGTACGGGGATGCTGTGGCAGAGTTAATAGCAAATGCCACAACATCCTCGCGTATTCACACGCCATAGACATCGTCAGATAAATTGGATCGAGATGTATAGGAATATATGAAGGTTGCTCGGGTTGTGATAGAGAGAGGAAACGTGGACAGAATGATATTAGGCTCGAAATTAACCCTCTAACCGGCAAGACAGCTCTGAGGCAGTCTTTATTAATTGTGTTTAATTTTGTAACAAAATATGGTTTTGTTTATAACAAATAAAAAAAAAAGGTGGCAAGGATTTTCCAGGATTTCTGTTCGGCTGGTTAAAGGGTTAATATTTTTTATTAAACACAACTAATGAAGACCGACTCAGGGCGGTCGTGCCAGTTTGAGGGTTAAGAGATGAAACGTTCTGACACATCGATGTTAATTTGTGCTTAGCAAAAAGCTGAAGAACAGAGATTTTCTCTCTTTCGCTGATATAGATTATGTCGGAGAAATATGAATACTTGCAGATGAAAATGCGAATAGTTAAAACAATAGAGAAAGTTGCAGTCAGATAAATCGACTTACATATACACGCACCCTCAGTAAAACAAGAATAACATCCCAAAGTACCTGAAATCCATAAGTGGGCGTGGCCACCATATCAAAATGGCAACGCCAAATACCACAATTTACAGAAAAAATAATTCAGTTGCACTTTTTCCAAAGTGGGCGTTTTTCATGGGAGATGCCAGATGGGGTGTGCATAAGGGTTCATTTATTGCTCGAGAACTTCATCTAGTTAAGTATTTACTAATAGTAAAAATATTAACCCATGTCGAATTGCCAGGCGACTGAATAACTCAGACATGAATCGAATTTATTTCTAAGAAAGCTCAGGTCTAAAGTGTTACACTTTTGGGTGGTATCAAATAATATATATACCCTCCTACCAGTAGGGCGTGGTCCAAGATGTGGCAGAATGTTTTCAGCATTATTCTAAAATTCTGACTGTGCATATAATTTTCACTTTGACAAGCTCAGTAATTTACGACAGCCTTTTTTGGCCAGCCAACACAAAAAAAACACATGTTCCCGTTGGTAAAGCGGCGTAATCGATTTCATTAATGGCCTCTATAAATACGCCGAATAATGGAGTAGATGGTGGCAACAAGCCCTGGCCGCTACATACATTTCCCTAAACCATAATCCAACATGTTTCCCCCTCCACACCCCGAATTTTCGGCTTATTTTCCTTTAGAATTTCTTTAATTTGCTGTTAGCACACAGAATATTAAATACTTGAAGCACACGTGACAAAAATCAGTTTAGCCTCAAAAATTCTTTTAAGCATTTCCTGTACAACAAAAACTCACACTCCCATTTAGGCCATGTCAGAGAAAGACCTATCGAATCAAAGGCATAACAAAAAAAATAAAACCGAAAACAGAAAAGAAAAACACAACAACAACAAAAAATCATAATAAATTTGTCACTAAATCTATGTTACACATCTAACAAGAAATTAATCCAGACACATACACACAAATCACCCAAATAACACAAATTATGGCCAAAATACATGAACAGTTACCGCCAAGACCATGTCGGCCAGTGTTTGGCTAGTTAGTTAGCTGGTCGATAGAAAAAAACAACCGAAAACAAACACAAATGAAAAGGGACAAGTTGGCCAGCCAAAAGACATGCCAATCGAAATTCGAGACAACACTGCCGGGCTTAGGGCGCACATGGAAAGGTCTTAAATCAGGTGTTTAAATTAATTAAAAATGTCTGGTTGGATGTATGAATGGCCGACTGAATGACCGACGACAAAAAGACACTCACACAAATATAAGTAGCCAAACCCAAGACAAACAGACAAAACAAATTATCACACGCACTCACATAGTACGGCCCACATATGTGTGTGTGTGTGTATGTTTTTTTTTGTATGGCTGAAAGGAAAATCGGCTGGAGAAGATTTGACACACGAACAGCTAAAAACACTCATAAAGAATTTCAAGTCATGTCATTCAAACTCACACAGAAACTGTCGGATAATTGTTGTAACGAGGGTCGTAAGGTTAGCCGGGCACATCTGGTCTATCACAGCAAATCGACAGAACGAGAGGGGTATGCATGTTTAGGGAAAAACAAGTTGGCGGGCGAGCTGTGTTTCCGGTTCCACCTGTCGAAATCTTGTTATAATAAATAGAGTTTTTTTTAAATTATAAAAAAAACTAATTTGCATGGAATGTGCTGTGCCTTCCGGTGTCTGAAACTGGCTTTTCCAAACCCATCGCATGGACCCTCGTAAATACCCTTGTGGCCATATTCATTCCTTAATTCATTCATATTTTTGTTTCTGTTGTCCGTGTTTTTTTTTCCTGTTAATTCAATTTTCCCAGAGTTTACAGTTTTAATCCGCTTTTGAATTTGGTAATTGGTTTAATTCCGCAGCTATAGTAACCACTACAACAACACAACGAGCTAACATCAACGGGAGCAGCATCAGACGGCTTTCAAGTGGGGTTGCCCAAACAATGGCCCACATGTATGTGTGTTCGAAATATGCTTTGAAGAAAAGTATTAAAGAGATTATTGAACCAGAAAATGACTTTTCCTGAGAATGGGAAAAAGAAATTTGTGGAATTATTTTTCTTGTTACACTTGAAATTGAATTTCAAGAGCAGATAAACGAACCAGCAAACCGATACACTACGGAAATAATCTTTAATGGGGAAACTTTAAGTCTTGGCACCATTTTCCCATTTTTGTTTTAGGTTATTTTCGTTAGGAATATTTCCGGTTCATCAGGTTGAAAAATAAATGCATCAAATGAAGTTTTCTTTGAGATTTTTTTTGCTCTTAAAAAGAAAATAAAATAGCAAAAGAAATGAAGTACATTAAAAAAGAGGAATGAACGACAAAGATAGTTTACTATAAGGGAGTACGAGTAAGAGTCCTCTCAGCTTTATTATTGAAAAAAAAAACGAAATCTATCGTGGGTGGCAATGAGGGAATTGAGGAGCCAACAGGCAGTTGTGTAACTTTGCCCTATTTACTTACAAGTACATGAGTAATGAAGAAGGCAGGGAAACGGTCAGCATAAGTGGAGCTATAATGACTGTGTTTACTAAAGTTCACCAGTTTCTACACTTTTCAGATAGACATAGATAGTACGACTGCGGTGGCAACTAGATTTAGTCGTCAATGCAATTGGGAAAGAAAGAAATATATCTGAGAGTAAGACAGTTCGGTTGGAACTTTATAAGATTAATAGTTTGTTTTTGCAATTTCTTCAATAAATAGTGGACCTACTGACTAAATTGTATTTGAAATGCTCTAAGCAGATGTGGGTTCTCGTTTATCGGAGATATATTCCCTGGTCAGAACAGAAGGGACCAAAGAAGTTCAATGGACTTAATATCAAAGGCATGTTAAGATTCCAGGAATCAATAGTGTCACAACTCAAAATACGTGTTTTTTTTCGGAAGAGCCGTTTAAAGTTTTCAATTGCGTCTTATTTAGAAAATATAGAAAAACAATCATATGTTATCCAAAGTAAGTTTCCAAGTAAGATATCTAGATAAAGCATTAGCCGGGACGAGGCGGTTGTACGAAATAGATCTCACGAATCCGTATGGTCATCATTGGGCCGAAAAGAAGTACTAGAAAAAATAATATCGCTAAATGCCAACCTTTACTCGGATGCCAATTGTAGTCAGCAAAGGCATCAGACAAGGATGCTCACTTGTCTCTTTTATTTAACGTCGTCCTTGACAATAGAATGATACATATCACAAACGGCAACAGAGGCATAAGATGGGTACTGCAGAGGCAACTATAAGACCTTGGCTACGAGGACGATATATGTCTCCTTGCACACAGGCTCTCTGATATGTAAGACAATCTTGGAATGCTGCGCCAACAGCATCCAAGACTTTGTTAACATTTTCCTCCTTCGTAAAATCTGCGTATATTTTGGAGATCAGGCACATACTCAGGAAATCGCCAGATGAAATAACCAGAATGGTCATCGATTGGAATCCACCAAGGACGGAGATGCGATTGGAACAACCTTGTTGCCGTCCTACGTTTCTTATAGGAATTACCGTAAATAATATATATATAAAGATACCAATTAATTCTTTTACTCAAAATACCCCTCCACTTTTCACGTCGTTTCTCTAGAAACACATTCTCCCATATCAAATTATGCACTCTTTCCAGAAGAGATTTAAACATTTAATATGCAATCAACAATTCAACAAAGTTAGCCTGTGTGTAATTGTACTCTCTTCTGCGTGAAATTTACAAACATTTGAATTTATTACAGCCAAAACCCACCCTGTCATTGCTAATTTTCTAAGTAAATTTAGCTTTACTCTGAATATTTACTACCTACCGATGAAATTAACCTCTTGACTGGTAATGCGAACAATTTTCGTAAAGGACAAGAAAGGCAGCCAAGTACTTAAATATATACAAATGTTACTAATTTTGTCTTAATAACAAAACTTAATAAATCCTCATTTAGGGTTGAAATGTATCTGGAGAAATAGCCAGACTGCTAGCCGACTGCGAACTCAAGTAGTCTAGAAGTGTATTGCCGAAAATAAAAATAACATGCCACCGAAGAGGAAGAAGAATAAATTAAAAGGAAATTTAAACACCTTATTTAAAATAATAGAAAAGTTAATGATTGTAAATAAATAGAAATAAATTTCATTTTAAGGATATTGCCAGTACTGACTTCATTCGTTTGATGCGAACTCTCGCATTGGCAGCGGACAGAAACGGCACAAAAGACATCACCAGCTCTGTAGAATTTCAGAATATCTCATTTATCAACAGTAATTGTATAAGTGTGCGAGTAGTCGCTTAGTCCTGATTACATTCTCTGCTCTCCAGTTCGGTAACATAAAATGGCAACGCAGTACGAGTAGGAGTGAAAGCAGAATTCAATGCCGGTGTTTTCTATTCAATCCGCAAAATAAATGGCCAACACTTAAACGTACAGTTGTGCTTGTCCTCCAGTTCTCTCTCGCTCATCCTGATATCCCGGTATCCTGTGCTACGAATTGGCAGAACACTTGCCACCCGCCCCGCTACCGTTGAACAAACATCCGGTGCAAATGTGATTTAAAAGGTACAAAACCGTAAAACTTAATACGTTAATATATCAAAATATAAGAGCACGAAGAAAAAAAAACAACAACGCCGACACCGACATTTGTTAGACTGCGCTTGGCTCTGTTGCTGTTGCCTGCGTTTTTAGGGCAATGGATTGGTTTCTGGTTGGGGTCATAGGAAGTGTGCCATTTTTTCCAGATTTTCCATCAAGGCGGGAGGGGTGGCTGAAAAATGAAATATTTCGCACAATAAAATCAAGGTAACAATATCAAAATATGGCAAGGCATCTATTTGCCGTAAATGGTTGAACGTTTTTTTTGGGATGGGAAAGAATTTAGCAATTCTTATTTTTTATCAACAAAAAAAAACATGTCTCTCCTTGAGGAAATGAAAAGGAAGACAAAGATTTCGCTGTGAGATCTAAATAATAGTTTCTAAGGAAGGATCAAGCGAAGCGGTGATGGCAGAAATCGGTAGATTTAATGTTAGTTATAACTGAGGTGAAACACTGTGGTTTGAGAGGTTTGATTTGAGATTCTAGATGGTCATGAGTTAGGCTACGACCTTTTTTTTTTAACCACATTAGCATTCGTAAAGAAAACGATTATGTCCAGAAATAAATCTCTCAACTTAGGCAATGGTTTGTAAAAAACACAATGTTCCCCTTATTTCATATTAGGGCTCAACGAAATAACCCCCAAAAGGGAAAATGAAATTAACCCAAAAAAATGAAAAATCCTTGGGAGTTATTTCATATATTTTGGGTTTTTTTCATTATACATTTGGGGATAATTTCATAATGAAACAACTCCCAAACTAAATAAACCCCAAAGATATTTTATTCGGGTTTGGGGGGTTATTTGATTGCAATTTCAATTTTGTTATTTGGCGATTTGTTTTTCAAACAAATTTGGGTGTTAATGTTTTTCTTTCTGGCCTTTTATTTAATTTTTTGGATTTTATTTCATTAAGAATTATTCAATTTTTCCTTTGAGGGTTCGTTGATTTACGTGTTATTTTATATCGCCTCCTTTTGCGAGTGTGGGGATGTCTCATCCATACGGATTACTAAACTACGCTCTGGCAGTCTGTTTAGTTATGTTCCCTCGTATGTCCATCTATTCTTGCAGTCAAAGGGCTTGTCGTAAATACAAACCGATATTAATGATGCCGTGATTTAAATCAGACGAATTGTCTTCAAATTAGTCGACTCCTGATCGCATTTCTCTTCTATACAAACATCACTTTTGATGTGTGGCCTTGTCACTTTAGCATCGATAAAGTCTCTAAGCTTATCAAGCCGATCCACTGAAAATCTGTATCTGAAAAGGCAGATCGGCTAAGAAACAGTCTCTAAAAAGGTTTAGTAGTACCTGACTTTACGCCGACTGTTCATCGACTATTATAATTACAGTGAGAACGAAGCCTGTCTAATAAATGTGGCCCGATAGTTCATCAACCTTTTTAGTTAATGCAATCGCACTTGAAACTATAAACACCGATGACCGTTTGACCTTCTGAACTTATTTTCCCAATGAAAATGTACACAACAATGTGATATAGAAATGCAGCTACCTTTCTATGGCCATTTAATTCAGTATGGATTACTCTCATAAATTTGCACGAATAAAGACAGGTTCATTGTCTAACAAATTCTGCTCGTAGACTGAGATCGGCATTTGAGCTTGACAAACTCTTCATATCACCATGCTAGTTTCTCGAGCCAGTGATCTCGTGCATCTTATCGAAACTTGACCATCGGACAGCTTCGAAAGGCGTGGCTCTTTTATTGGTTTTAAGATTTTCTTCAAAAAATTGTATAACTGCTTTGTGAATGACACTGTAACTGTGGACAAATTGTATTTGAATGTGGATGAAATTTAATTTAAAGGTGCAAGCAATTGGATTCTAACATGGATTTCAACATGGAATTTAAATTGGATGGAGGAATGAAAACTGTTTCCCCAAAAAATCATTTTTTGAATATTCATTAGTGCTGATAACTGTTCAACCATTCCATTTACAGTCCAGCATTCAGGTTTCATTTCTCTCATAGAGAAATCTATGATGTCATATTCGCCTCAAAGTCACTGTGTCATCTACGAACCATTTATAAAATATCTCAAAGAAAATCTCAAATCCACTTAAATATTTTTTTTTTCTTACATTTTCTCTACAAATTCAATATAACTTTTAAAAGAAAATGAGTAGAAGAAAAAAAAGTGAAAAAAAAAACGTAACGAAAGAAAGCTAAGACTTAATAGTGAAGGATGTGTGGTCCTTGCCTTGCACTAGTGGAGGGAATAAGAAATGACTATTCATTTCGGATGTGTATACAAGGCAACAGAAAGAAGAAAAAAAATGGTTTGGCCTTTAACATGCCTCTGGCGGTGATGTTGATATTCTTTGTTAGCATGGTTCGTTAAGTAAGGATATCACACAGACACATGCATACACCCACACACACAACGCACAGACCATTTGTCCACATCCACGCCACCCCAAGACCACAAAACTAACACAGCCACATTGGCATACAATAAAACACAAATACAGACAAAGAAAAAAACGTGTGCGTTGCTTCAACACAGCAGCAGCACACCACAAATGAAATGAAAGGAATAAAAAAAAGTACTGGGCAAAAGAGGGGGTATGCACCCCCAACCCATGCCGCAGTGCTTGGCTGGCAGGCAGGCAGGCATACTTACCGTTAACAAATCCTTGCGTGAAATATTTTTCAAATGCAACACATTGCGCACGGTACCATCTGGTAGTATTTGAAATGAATCATCGACCAAGGCATGTTCACGCCACCAGGAGACACGAGGTGGCGGCACTCCACCGCTTGATAAACATGTTAAATTAATGCTGTCACCTTCCAAATAGGGACCGGCGGTTTGGTCTCTAACCGCCGCACCATGATGATCGAGTATTGTCAGTTGAGTGGGCGGCACTGTAGACGAAAGGGAAAGAACAAAAAACCATGAGAATAATGCGATAAAAAATGAATTGCTTTAAATGCTGTGGTCTACTCGGTGGATGTGTAAAATAAAGTTAAGATAAATTATTAAATATAAGGTGGTAATAAAAAAAAATATTCTGTATTCAGGAAAATGATGAAATATTTATGCCCAGGAAGATGAATGCCGAAGCTTTGAAAAGGATGTCCTTATTAAGTTGGGGGGTAAGTACCCTTGGGTGGCAAAGAGGCGTTTACATGAATCTCAACAAAACAAAAGTGGAACAGCTATTTGTGTAAAGCTAAAGATTTCCAGTTCACCAGGAGTTTACCCCAATTGCACTAATTTATATTTTGGTACCCCGCTAAGTATATGTCTTTTCAACGGCCTTTTTTCAAAATTAATTGGATAGCTAAGACAGCTGAGCAGATGACTGTCTTTGTAGGGTGGTCGTTTTAGAAAACTGAATGAACTTTAACCCTAAGAACTTGTTTGCCTTCCCCATAAATCAGTTGTAAGACCGTGACATAATGTGGACATTTGTTGTACCTTGCCTGCAAAACCTCGAATGAAGAGTTTTTAAAGGGAACCTGCTTGGTGGCTATGCATTTGGATTTGATTCTGTGAAAAGTCAAGATTGCAGGCCTGGTTTTATAAGGAAGGTTTATTTTACAGATAAAAGGTGCTGCCACATAAATCCAATTAGACCTTGTCCCTTGTTGAATGCGGATCTGTCTCCAGTGAAAAATGAAAATATATTTTCTTATATAGGGTTATCCATTTCGTGCTTTCAGAAGTATAGGGCTGGAATTCGACATCTGTCAAACTAAGTTGTTAAACCAATTTTTTTTTCTTTTTAGTTGGTAGTCTGACATTGACGAAAAGGGATCGCTTAACTATCACACAACGCGTACAAATTATTTAAATCTACTACAAAAATGGTAATTCTGGCACAGCCACATATCGTACTTTAAGAGGAGATTATGGTTTATGGTTATGAAGCACATGTCTCACTCAGTGTGGTTTCAACAAGACGGTGCCACACAACTCGAGCGAATATGGCTTTATTGCCAGAGACATTTCCTGGCCGCGTAATTTCTCGTCGTGGCGACATCAACTGGCCACCAAGATCATGCGATTTGACACCATTAGACTTTTTTTGTGGGGCAACGGGCATGTTTATGCATATAAACCTTTAACTCTTGACCACTTAAGAACCAACAATCGGTCACTATTTAAATCAATACTTTTTATACATTAGTCATCGTACGAATAGGGTTAAAGCGCTCAGATAGGGGACAAAGGACACGTATCCCAATGGACTACTGGGAGACTCAGAGACTCGAACACCTAACCAAACCTTCTTCACTTGACACATTCTAAATAAACAATCACGACGTGAATTGAGTTAGTACCCCTAATCTAATAAAATTATAATAAACGAATCTTTTAAAGCATGGCAATCTCTGTCAACTTGTCCATGAAAGTAAATGAATCAAACCGTTTATGCTTCACAGTTTTGTTGTTGTTGTTGACTTTTCCCTAGCCCACCCTACTGTTCAATGACATAATTTAAATTTTGTTCATCTGCTCGGTTGACTTTTATTTTTTTGAAAATCAACGAATTGAATGGATCACCCACCCCTGTCATCGCACGGTTACTGTGCTGGTCATAAAATAAAAACAAAAGCAACGGAACAGAACAGACCAGAAAAAAATGAATTCATTTGGCAAACTTACCCAATACGGTAACATTTATCCTCCAATTACGCGTTGGTGATTTATGAAAATCCACCCGACATTTATACAGGCCGGCATCGTTTGTCTGTATATTTTTAATCCTTAAAGCTGGTGGATTTGAGTCATAATAAAAGTGTGCCTTATTTTTGAAAACGTTTTCATCGGCCCATGGAATGCCCTGATGTAACGAACGTCCTCTGGCATCGAATCTAAAGCGAGAGAGGGGAGAGAAGGAGAGAGCGAGAGAGATATATAGTAGGGATATGAAAGGAAACGGAAATTTATAAATGATTTATATACGAAATATAAATATGAATTCATGTGCATATACGGATTGTGTAATAGAATGTCCGGGGTGGGGGGAAAGGTGGATAGGAAGGAAAGTGGACGACGTGACCCTTAATGCATTTTAATATTTAATGACTCTGTTTGTTGGGCTCTTTGGTTGTTGTTGTTGTTGTTATTGTTGCATTAAGTATTAACAGCAACAACAACAACAAAAAAACACAACACTTTAGATTTACATATAAATATCATAAAATATCCCCACTGTTGGGCTGGCTCATACATACATATGTCTGTAGCTATGTGGCCATATTATCGTCATCGCCATCGTCATCGCAATCATCACAAATGTGTATTAAGTGAAACACTTATGGAATTCACCTCAGAGTGCTTTGCAAGTCTATCGGAGTATATACGTATATACATATGAGAAATGGGCAAACAGGCGGGGCCGGCGGACTGCCGGACCACATGTATTGCACAGTTTCAAATACCGGTCATCGAGCCAGGCAAACTGTTATTAAATGGGTTTGGTTTAGTAATCACATGTGGTTTGGTAATTATTACAATGGTTCACAGTTTGTTGCTAAATGTAAGGACATTCACACATAGAAATACGAACTGAACTGGGAAGGCCTCTTCAATGGGCGCCCTTTTTGAAAGTCATCGTGTTCATGTAGGTTAGGTTAGCGTGGTAGTCTGAAATGCAGACTCACTTAGACTATAAAATCCATTGTGATATCAGGTTAGAAGAAATCGTATTCCCAGTTCATACCGTTGAACCTCACAAAACTCCTGAGTTGGCCAATATTCACATAGGCCAGATCGTCTAGGCCCCTAAGAGCCCAGTGGTGATCCAGGCCTATTTAGGACAGGGCAAGCGTAGAGCATTGTGATCATTTGCTTTAACTTGTATAACTTTCTTTTGACTTCTCTCAGATTCAAAAAACATGTTCTACTTTATAAAAAAAATGTAAGCGGGAGGTTAGAATGAATGCTGATTCTGTGTAAAGCGAAAGTTCTTGAATTGGCGGTTGATTATTTTTGGGCAAGCAAAATATTCAGAAACAGTTGAAAAAAAAAATCAGATATTAATTTGACGACTTACGTTTGAACTTATGTGAAACCAGTGCGTTAATTATCAAATTTATTCCAAGTCGACCTACAGAGCTTTGCGTGGCAACTTTTGGGCAACTGTTCTTTGGAATCCATCAGGGCTAACGTGTGAGCTGCGAAACCTTTTCTCAGGTTAAGAGGTTGGAGTGAGGATTGTAACTAGCCCCGGAAAAACAACACTCAATGAAAAGGAGAATATTTAAATTCCATATAGCTTTCCCCATGAACGATATCTGCATTATATGGATTGGAATTTCCATTCCAAGAACATATGCTGACAAGAGCATTCTCTAAGCCCTATAGAACATCCTGCCCCACGATTTTTATTGACATCCTATGGATTGGAATTTTCTGATGACAAAAGCAATCTCTTCCTTTACAGAAGCTTTAGGCGACATTAAATATAATGTGCCTAGGGGTGAGATATACAAATTATGTCTGGCACAGGTCACAAATTTGAGAGGAAATCCCCGTTCGTTTCTTTAGGAATTGTTAAGGGAAATAAGTACGATGTATTGGATATTTCTAATTGATAATCAGAAGGCCTTCTAACAAGTGTTTCAGGATCTCTATGATCAATAAGACGCTGAGTAGTGCATATGAGATTCTTAAGGTTCACAACGAGACTTTTTTGAAAACGTTCTATTAACAATCAGTTTTTAAAGAATGTTTTTTATTTACCTTTCAGAAACAAAGCTAAGGCCTAGCTAAATTTCCCCTCCGTTATGTTATATGACATACATATGTGTACAAGTACATACGTATGTATATAAGTATATTTACATTTAAGTATGCATTTTTCCTTGAGTCACTCTATTATTTATACACACTTGGGGGATCTTATAATAATGATAATTATTAGTTGGGTTGATTAGAATTTCTTTGGAAACCTGTAAGGTTGCTGTTCATCTTGGCATGTATATATGGGTGGATTTCGGATGATTTATTTTTGCTATATTAATTATCCTTTAGTTATACATACTATATGGACGTGTGAGTTCTTTTTTCCAGTTAGAAGAATCCCTTAGTATTACAAGGAAAATTTTCATTTCTTTAGCTAAGTAACTAATTGTCTTGCATTTTCTATGCTCAAGAAGAGGGGTTGGTATGGAATGGCTGAGCTACAGTTGTTGCCATTTCATGATGGCTTAAGGTATTGTGATATTTCCATTTAATTAAACGTATGAATCCGAATGCCTCATAAGACAACCAAGTTTTCTATTAAAAGGGCATTTTCAAAAATATGAATATCTCTCAAAAAAAAAAATTGGAAAACTTTGAACAGAATGTCCTCTGATGTTATCATATTCAACATGCCTCTTGAAGACAAATCCGATATTTACACGAATCCTACAAAATCCCAGTAATCTGTAAAACCGAATTGCATTGTGGTCCCAAAAAGAAAAAAACTCAATCGACAATTCTAACGGACGAATGAACAAAAATCATAATTCTTTTTAAGTTCTAATTTTGCTATGAGACCAATATAATTAAAACATAAAATCTATAAATTTTGTATGGCTTTTAAAATCCGCACGATCATTAAATTTGTATCTGCCATTTAGCAGTTGATGACACGAAACTAATGTTTCATTTGCGTTGCCTTAGGGAAAACTTTCTCAAATATCGAAATTTTATGGTATCCCTTATTGAGCATTTATTGGAGCACTTTTACGACTTACGTCCACCGATAGAGAGGGTGCCTTTCCCAAATTCCCCAAAAGGCGATTATCTAAAATGTGCAACAATTTTCTTTTTACTTCTCAATCAACTTAAAATTTCTTAATTGTCTACTTAAAGCAAAAAGAGACACACAAAAAATCTATAGAGATTTTACCACTCTGCCAGCGGACTGGACTATGTGAAACTTTGTCTTCTGGCTTTTTTACCTGAAATATGCATAAAATCCAGGCAATTACCATAAAAAAGACGACCAATAACACAAATGTAGTGAGAATGGATGAGAGTAGGAAGAAGCAACGAAACACACATTAACTTGCATCACCATAAAAAATATACAGCGGCAGCAGTGAGTACGGAAAATAGCAAAAGTTTTCACACCAACAGAAAAAGCGAGAAAAAAGCATAAAGTCCAAATAGACTTATAAAATAAAATACGATCTTAGATACATTCTAGCGTTGTTTGTTTGTCACTCGGCTATTTTCCCTATTTCAGTTTAATAGGCTTTTGACGCTGCGTAGAGCGGTGTGACTGTCAGGCAGAGAGCCAGGGCAAAAAAAAAAACTTAACACATAATAAAATAAGAAAAACCAAATCGTAAAATGTGACACGTTTAATTTACTTTTATTAGCTGTCATCCAAAATAACACCCGATATTGCATGTACAGTATGTGTGTCCTGTATCGCGTATCCATGTGTATCTGCGTATCCGCACACACTACACCACTAATAAACAGCCAATGCGAACAAGCCCGCCAACGGCCCTGGCTAAAGTTCTAAAAATTGTTCTAGTAGGTAAACGAGGGTCGCACGATAAGTAGATTTATTTTTCATTTAAGTCACCAGTCCGTAGTGCGATAGGATCCTTATGGGTACGATTGAGTCTGACTGTTATTTTTTCGTCCCAAATAAATGTTGGGATTCAGCAGAGGACTTCGTTGAATTTAGTGTCGATGTCCACCAGGATCCTATGAACCAGAACCAAAACCTTGGACGAGTCCGGCCTAGGAATGCATATCCGTATTGTAGTGGAGTATCCTTTCAACCGATATATGTTTGTGGACTGCTGTGGTGTGATAGGTAGTAAACCCAGGTTCGCATTCTCGTAAATGCCGGCGACTTTAGCCATATCCTAAAAAGCTCACTGATTCAAGATAAGTTCCCTGTTCCTTCATGGGATGTTAAGGGAAACAACTAAGTAAGATGTGCCTAATGTAGCCCTGTGTGGAACCCTAAGGATCCAGGCCACTAGATAGATATATTGTACCGATAAATTAATTATGAATTGGTCCATGGTGTCATGCGCTGTGTGTTATGTAGCGCCGTCTTCTGGCAACACATGTCGACCAGATAAATATCTAACTACAGTGTAATCTCATAAACGGACCCCTGTCCAAGTACCAATCCGCTTCAGTCCTCTTGTGTACTTCTCTCATAAGCGGAACAAATTCTCAGTCTCTTAGGTGTCCCCTTATAAAAGAGTACACTGTGATGTGCCCTCATGGACTGATAGCAGACGCCCTTCCCAATCACGAGACAGATGATGTCGTCTTTGGTTCCTGTACTGCCTCTGGTTGATCAGCTGGTGGCAGCATAATTATGTCATATCTCCGCTTTACCAGACTCTTCATACGAACCTCGTCTTACGCACCAGAGCATACATGTGATGGAAAGTTTCTGTGTGTGTATGTGAAGACCCTTAGAGTAGATGTATCTTGTTTTTATTTTAATGACAGGTCGTTGTCATTGTCGTAAATGTTGTCGTTGTCGCCGACATTTTCGTTGTCACTCGGCACACGCACACATAGTTGTAGTCATCAATGTTGCTATTGTTGTTGTTTATTTTGACAAAATTGTGCATCAATTTGATATGTCTGTAGTTGTTGTCATCGCTGCTGCTATTGTTGTTTGGTTTTCCCCCGATGGGGCACAGTTTCCTCGCCAGCACCTCTTATCACAAAACCACCAGTCATACATCTCGTAATGTAGGGGGAGTATTTGTCTCTGCTTCATTTCCCCCACATTCTTTGTGCTGCTGCTGCCTGCTATCGGATGTATTCCATTCCATACAAAACGTTTTCCATACAACGAAAATTAAAGTTTTTAATAGATTTGACGTGTGTGTGTGTGCGTGTGTGTTGTATGAGCTCGTCTATGTCAATGATACTTTACTAAGGCAATTATTTTCTAGATTTTATATTCCCTGATGGCCATCCGCCGATAGCAGCGAGAGCATGAATGTCAGCCTAGTGTCATGTAAAATTTGGTAGAAAATTTAATACACAAAATGTCAACGCGATCATGTTATTGACATGCAATAAACTAACAATTAGCGCGAGTTTAAGATTTTCCATAGAATTATTTAATGTTTGGCATTTTCGTCGGAAGGCATTTTTCCTGTCTATCTGAAAAAATTCTTGTTCGATTTTTTGGTTATGAATTTTCCTTGTTGTCGTTTGTTTAACAAACGCTTTGAAAACATTTGTATTGTGTCTTTTTGATTTTTGTAATTTGTGACTTCACTAAAAGGTGAATATTTACAAATATGTTAAATTCATAGAATATGGACGATGTTAAATCTGGAAGAAATTGAAAACCTGTTGATTTTCCTAAAATATTGCTGCAGTTCTAGCCTCCAGAACTCAAACACACCCAAATATTGCTGGATCAAAAGTTATTGGCTTTACAAACGAAAAAAAATTCTATAGAAAATTCCAATAAAATTCGAACAGGTGCCCGATAGGGGAGTTGGTAGCGTGCTTGCCTATCAGCGCGGGGGTTGTGGGTTCGATTCCCACCAGAGGCTGTGATCTGTCGCTGCAGAAATCTAGCCTGGGTCACCAGTTTTTGCATAAAGACGTGGGTCTTAAGGCTTATAAATTTCAGTTAACACACTAACTCAAGCCGGCCGATCATCAACAACGTCGTATCTTTGCTGATTGGGTCCTTGAAATGCATGAAAATAATCCGGAATTCCATCGAAAAATCATCTTGACTGATGAGGCCCATTTCCACCACTGTGGCCACGTCAACAAGCAAATTTTGTCGCATCTGGGGCTCGGAAAACCCAAGAGTTATTGTTCAGAAGCCTCTCCATCCTCAACGTGTGACTGTTTGTTGTTACTTTTTCGAAAATGAGGTTGTCTCAATAGTAACGGTGAATGGATTGCGATAACGGGAGATGATTAATGATTTTTTATGGTCAGAGTTGGATGATATTGATCTGGACAACGTTTACTTTCACCAAGATTTGGCTGATGTTGATTTTCATTATTAACGGCATACCTTCCTCTTTATTATGAAATAAACATACGATCATTTATCTCAAAAATTTTTCATTTTTTCAATAATAAAACATCTCTTATTGGAAAACCCTGTATTGCAATTAATAAATAAAAGTCGAACGGCAACAAATCGCAGCTCTGAGGTGACCAAGTGACATTGCCGAGACAGCTGACAGCTGCTCAAAGACCCAAACTGAGAAGCGATGGTTGTGTGACTACGACAATTGAGGCGAGGCGTTGGTATTGTCAGTGCGCACCCTAGGACGACGCACAGTGGTCAATAATAGAATACAATACAATAACATTTGATCTAGTTAACATGTTTGAATTCTGTAGAAAATATGTTGTAGTCAAGGAGTAAGGGATTCTTTTAAAGTATCAACATTAGACGATTAGATATGTTTTAGAAATATTTGTCAAAACAAAAAAGTAATCAAACTTTTTGGAATTTTTCGATTTTATTGGCGATTTTTTATATATTTTATCATTACATCTCCACTAGTTTGCCCTCCTGTTGTCCACTTGCTAATTTAGGTAATTTTAAGAAAATATATGTATATGTAAATATGTACACATATTTCGAAAGTGCATACAAATGTTTCTCTCCGAGATATATTTATGATCTGTAAATCTCTAGTTTCAGTATCATCATCAAACTTGAACATGTTGTGTAGTAATCCTAAAATTGTGTACATGATTTCTTTCAAATAATTTTACGTCGAGCAGGTCATCACAATGGTCGGCCAGTAGTAGTTGCCTGATATTAGATATCGGAGCTGTATCTGTTGTTTGCGTGTGTGTGCGTGTGTTTTTATGTTATGTTAACTGGGATTAACAAACAATGTTCATAACACACACGTTCCACAATAGCATTTTCATTCGCATGTACATTTGAATGTTGACATAGGGATTTTTTACGATTATCACAATTTTCATGTATTATAACACCTATAAATGTTTTTGGTTTTGTTGTGTTGTTGTTTTTGCTGGAGGAGATTAAAAGTGAACTCATGTTACATCAACTAACTCCCATTCACATCCATCCATTAAAGTTATTCGAATTTTACGATTGAAAGCAGGAAATGTTATCAATAAATTTAAGACAACATTGATTTTTCGAATGAGATATCGTTTATGTCTTTATATGTGTAACAATGGGATAAGTTGTAAATTTCAAAAAGAATACTTTAAAACTTAAGCTAAGCTGGCTTGAGGATTAGACAAGGCTATTGTTTTATGACTATATGTCGTCACTTTGTGTTTCTTTAAACCTTTTCGATTTTGAGAATTCTTTAACGTTTTGTTCTATCCACCCCTTTCCAATGTTACGCATTTCCCAAATACCAGCACGTTTGAAATCTCCGTTCTATTGCTTAATTTCTTTGCCAAACCTTTTATAGTATTACCATGTTTTGTTTTGTTGTGCCCGAAAAAAGTTCCATGCCTTTGTTTCCCCCCTCTCTCCACGACCGAGCAGTTCTAATTTGTGTAAAAATTTGTAAATTATACCCGTTGAAAGTGGATTCAAGACAACATCGAAATACGTCGTTCTGCGTGTTGGTATCCTTTTCAGTTTGTTTTATTACACTCAAAGAAATAAATGTTAATGCAAAAATGTCTGTGTGTGTGTTGTCGGCTCGTAAATTCACCAGGAATGTTGTTGTACATTTGAAAAATATCCTGGTGTGAGTGTGCCATTCCCAGAAGGGGGGCGACCAAAAGGGTTAATTTCTTTCTTTTTTTTTTTTGGATTTCCGTTTAACTGTAAAAGGGAAACAGCAACAAAATTCTTTGATTTGTTGAATTTGTGATCAAAGGAATGTGGCGGTTTTTGTTGTCCCTTGTCGGCGTTGTAATATAACACCAGTAACATTTTAAAGGTTATGCTTTTCTACACAACAATTGTTTTTTTTTTTGATTAGAAGTAACATTTTAGATTTATGGGATTATTATTTTTGTTTTTTTTTTTGTTGTTCTTCTTGTTGTTGATAGTGGAGTGGGAATTATGCCGAACGAACAAACAGGGGTAAGACAAAACGGAGTCCGGATATAAAAATGAAATATTAATTGTAAAAAAAAAAAAAAATTGCCATAACTAACATTTTCCGACAAATTTATTTGAACAAAAAAAAAACTGATTTAAGTTGCTGTCGTATCGCCATACAGTGGGATTTTTCCTGTTAACGACTGGGTTAAGTTATGTTGCTCTGTTACCGCCTCACAGTGGGATTTTTTTTATAAATCCCTTGTGATAGAGTACTTGGGATGGAGTACTAAAATACTTCTCATAATCTCGACCAATATTTGTAGCGATTTTCAAACAGAAAGCATGGCGATCGGAAAGTTTGCTTAGTGACCGGCACAAAACGTCATCAACATCTACTCTGACAGCCAGGCTGCGATAAAATCTCTGAAAACTAAATTTCTGAATTCAAGAACTGTCCACAACTAGCGAGCATCTCTGAACGAGATGGCCAAGCAGTTTGACATCCTCCTACTTTAAATTCCAGGACATAGGAAAATTGCAGGGAATGAAAGAGTGGATGAGCCAACCATAAACGTTTAATCGGGTTTGGAACACGTCGATATTCCTCTATCCACGTGCAAGCTCAATCTCAGACTAGAAGTTCTTCCAGTGGCCAACGGGATGGTCTGGGTCCATTACATGCAGGTATACCAGGCAAACCTTGTTTTGTTATGACATAATCGCTCGAAATCCCTAATATCTAGATGAAGAATGGAAATATCTCTGTTGGTGAGTTTTTGAATTTTTCCCGATATTTCCAGAGTTCTCAAGAATTTAAATTTTCGTTATTTCGGGAAATCCCGAATCTCGAGATTGGGATTTTTTGGGAAGTATCCTACTTATGACTAGTGTAGAAGCTGCGGAGACTAGGAAGTGGACGACAGCGTCGAACACCTCATATGCTAGTTTGTGGCTTTCTGTTTGAGGAGATTTACATTTTTCGGAGCACACATCTTCTCGATCCTCACAGCAATACAGTAGATTACAATGAACGATCTCAGAGGTTGTCTGCACAGAGGTTGTCTGTAGTTTGATAGGGACTAATCTAATCAAGACATACTGACTGCAGCTCCCGATGCTCGGGAACACGACGTTGGGGAATTAACTAGGATTATAATCGGAGAAACCTGTAGAGGTCTACATGGGTTCTACAGTAGGGTTGCACCACTACATTCCATGGCATCACAATGGACTAAGCGTGTTTAATAAGTCCTGACTTAGACATTTAGCTGAGTAATTTTAAATAATCTCACTCGTTTATGTTGTCAAGCCAAATGTAATTTATGAGGCTGATACCAGAAAGGTCATGTTCATGTCATTCCACATTCTAATTGGGTTAAACTGTTCTTATTATGAAGTTAGATAATGAGGATTTTTTTTCAATTGAGGCCGATAGCCTTTGTTGCTAGTGCCCTTTACAGTTTAGTTTATTATAAAAATCCAAAAATTCCCATCCATTGTCTAACAAAAGTTTATAACATTTTCCTTGTTATATATTACAGTAACTTCAGTAAGACTTTCGTTGAAGGTTCAAACAAATGCCCAGTAAAGTTGTCAAGAAGATCTAACAATTTATTTTCACAAAAATAGTTAACTTTAACCTTTACAAAAAAAATATTTCATATAAAGAAGATTTTAAGTTTAATAACTTTGTTAAAATATTATAAGGAATGTTTTTAAATCGAGTGGTATTAGGGGGAACTTCGAAAAAGCCTAGCATCCCTAATGTCGCCCATGATGTTTGACTATCACATAAAAAAAACGGAGGTTTCAATCCGACCGTTTTAGCTCAGAATTATCGTCAGAAAGAGAGAACGCCGTCTTAGAGGAACGAAGAAAAATCGTTGATTTGAGAGTAGTCTTTATCGCTGATTTGAGAGTAGTCTTTAATGGAATATTGATTTAATACATACAGTTGAGACTTCTGAAATGTTTTCAGTTGTTGATACGCCTGTGGTAAATATTGCCAAGGATTAAACAATGATCCCATCCTATGGAAAAGAGCTTTTTGGATTTAGTCCCTGACTTTAAACACTCAAGTATTCATCAGTTCCAGTAGTAACTAATCGACAATTTTGGATGTAGTCGTCGAATTAAAGTAAACTGAACCATGAGCCGATCCTATTGAAATGAGCAGTTTGGATCTAGTCCTTGAAGTAAAATACTGAAGTATTCATCAGTTCCACTAGTAAATAATCGACAATTACAAATTCTACTCCCAAAATTTCCAAAACATTTGATTGGAGAAGAAAGAAAAACATTTCATTTCACATTGGATCACATTCATAAAACCTACGTAGTAGGGGGTTTCAATTAACTATTTTCCATGTAAAACGTTTTGCACCTCACCAAACACCTCATCGATGTTGTACGACTGCCCAATAACGAAATCCATAGAATGCCAATAATATTCTCTGTAATACAATATTTAAACATTAGCAAGGAAAACGACAAATAATCAAAATTCCGGAAACGGAAAGCTAATTATCCGATTTGCATAATACTAAGAAGAAGAAGCAAAAAAAATGTGTGCCATGAAACAGCAAGTTCGACAACAATGAATGAAGTACGCTTGAGGCTTTGTAATCCAAACTGACTGGACGAATGGTCCATTCCACCCACCAACCACCCACCGCCCCCATGAAACAGAATTGTTACAATTGTTTGTGTTTCCTCCTCCAAATGACTCAGCCCATTCCACCCATCCGCACCGCCCTGCCGCACTGTGTTGCGGCTAGTGGAAAAGTAACTTTTTTCCGATTTTTTTTTCAGTGTTTTTAATGATGCAATTTTGTCACAGACATTCCAAGTAAACAAAAAACACATAAAGGTTATTTTTATGTTGGCCCGTTGATTTTTAATTGATTTTAGAAGTCAAATATACAAAATTTTCACGAAAAGAGGGGATTTCAGGGCTGTATTCAAAATGATCTCATTTGATTTTGGTGACAGATATTTTGATTTGGAAAAAAAATCTGCCTTCGGACAAGTATCTTCTGTAAAAAAAAGGAATGTTGTTTGAGACATTTTCATATGCACCTTTTTTAGATCGAAAACCCGACTAAAGGTCCATTTTTCCTTTAAATTTGGGTTAGGTAAGCAATATCTAAAAAGTCCCAGAGAGTCCCAGTTCCAAACCACTACAGAAATGTTACATAATTTGTTTTCAACGAACTGTGAAAAAATCAGCTGCCCATACCTGCCCTCCTGGGAGTTATAGCGATTTTAGTATATCACTCTCAGTATTTATTCCATAGAAATAGAACGGAAATTCTCGGAATCACTTATTGAATAATTTAATCATATTGGTTTTCGGGTGACAAAAATGAGCATAACTCTCTTAAAACTGAAGCTATTGACTTCAAACCGGTATCAAATTAAAGCTTTGATTGCCACCTTTCAAATAAGAAATGAAATAGATTTTGGTTTTTTATAAAATTTCAGAGTTTTTCAACAAATATCGAAAAATCATGAAAATTTGACGTTTATAATTCTTGTTCGGACCACCCTATAATTTATTTAAAAAACTAATCATAGGGTATTTATCAGAAATAAAAGAAGAATTAAAATAAATTGTTTTTGTAAATTTTTCGAACAATTTTTTTTTTTTTTGACTTTTGTTGAAAATTTGACCCAACAATTTTTTTCGGTGTAAATTTTTTTTTCACTCATTCTGTTTGGGATTTCCTTCTGACCAATCTGTAGAAGTTTCTCATCGATACAATTAAAAATACAGTTTAGGCAATATGATTTCCAAAAAATTCCGCTTTCGCAACACTGTGTGCCGACAATGTAAATATTTTGTTTAGTTATTTATTTGTCCGCTCGCTCGGCTTGTTGTCATTTACAAAAAAAAAGTTAACACATTCTGAATTGAACTTTGTCACCTCATAAAACGGCAGCAGCGCACAGTGACGATGACGAAGACGACACTCGGGCGTGTGTGTGTGTGTTGCCACAATTTTCCAGCATCTTCCGTTTGTCTTTGTCAGATACGGTTTAACATCGGCTATGCGGTGTAAGTATACATAGATCTGACAGACCAAAAGTATAAAGTTTACGATACCCGGAGGTAAACACTGCATTAACATCTTAACCAAGGCGATGCTTAATGGCCAAAACAATCTGTTGGTTGGATTCGGTGTGATGGGTGGGGGAAGGAAATAAAGAAAAGTCATTTGATGTATTTGAACATGGCTGAGATGGATGGAGATGTACCAAAGAAAAATGTTTAGCATTTGGCGATGTTCTCATTCCATTCAATTCAAACTGATGAAAATGTAAAGCTTTTCTTTTGTCTTCTTCTGCGACTCGCACGCATAAAAATTTACCTTCTGGTGTCTAGTCGCACCTTCCCTCAGTCCCTTTGTCACTCATGAAGGTACATATGTATGTGAACTTCCAGTTGTTAGTGCTGCCTGGCTGGCTGTTTGGGCTGTTGTTGTTGATTTGTTCCATGTTTATTTAACATAAACATGCGACAACAATAGCATTTTTAATCGAATTTTATTTAGAAACGCGTGTCATTTTTATACTCCCGAGATGCTGTCTGTCTTTCCATTGCCGCTGTGCCTGTCTGATGCTGATGTTCGGAATTTGTTCTGTATTTTCATCATTTTCTTTTTACTGTTTGATGATTGTTGGTGGTGATGTCGGTGGGTGGCATGACTTCGTTTCGTCAACATATTTCAGTTGAATTTTATGTTTGACTGTTTTATTTTCCGTCTTTCGTTGTGACATTCATGTTCATCATTTGAGGAACAGACAAAAAGAAATGAAAACATGTCAACAAAATATCAAGTCGTATAAAAGCGGATACAATATGTTCGTTAATAAGAATTCACTTCAATATTTGGCTGACAACTCTTTTATTTGTTCAAAAAAAAAAACGAAAAAAAGGTAAACAAAATGCTGCAGATGCCCGTTTTATTGTATGGCTTTATTAGTTGTGTTCGATGGGGCATTTGAATGTAAGGTATGACAACAATGTTTGTCATTGTCACTAACTTAGCCAAAAAGAAATTTAAAAATAAAAAGATAAAGGCACATAAAAAACTCAAGGTACTTAATCAACGACCGTGGTGTGGTAGGTAGTGTGTGCGACTATCACACAAGCAAATCCAGGTTCAAAACCATCAAAAATTTTCAGCGGCTGTCATCCATCTCGTAAATGCTGGCGACTTTACGAGTAAGAGAGTAATCTCTAAGCCATGTATAACTTCTCTAGAAAAGCATTAGCCATTTGGAGGCGGCTTTAAACAGTAGGAGCCGATCAGTTAGTAGAAACACTTATATCGCGCACAGTTCAATGATTCGAGAGAAGTTACCCGTCTGTTCCTTTATGGAATGTTAAGGGAAATAAGTAAGTACTTAATCAATGCTGAAGAGGAGATTCATTTTTCATTTTTCAGAAGAAGACTGAAGATGACTGCCGACCTTTCCTTTAACAGGAAAACTACAATGGGTATTAATTCTAAAAAAAATAAAAATTACCTTCCTTATTGCTTCAATTTGCTGTAGCTGGATTCTTTAAATAAAGTTCTCTTAAATTATTAAAAGCGGAGATAAATTATACTTTGTTGCTGCATATCATGCCATTAATAGCCGCAAGAAAATGATATATAACATAATTATTGTTTACACCCGCATTTTATTGTACATTTATTTATTTTTTTGTTCCGTCTTTGCCTCCTCCGGCCATTAATGATCATTGTGGAAAACACTTTATTACGATGATTTCCAGAAATTGTAAATGTACGATAATGCGTGTGTGTGCGTGAACCACGGCGCGGCGTTATATTGTTGATTACATGTGGCCAGACCAGGCGCCTTACGAAAAACTAATAACATTTGCTATGCATCATAAACATTTTTACACCAGCCAACACAATACTAATCTACTGCTCTCCACTTGGCATCTTGGCTCCTGAATTTGTTTCGGGTGGAAAACCGTACCATTTTTTGTTTCTCTCCTTGTTTTCTGGTCTTCATTTGTTTAATTAATTGTTATTATTAATGAGTTTTATTTCATATTCAAATAAACACATACCCGGCGCGTTAAGTGTGGAGAGGGAGCAAATAATAATAATTACAAATATGATTATGAATGTGGAGAGGTGTGCTGCGGAATGTGTATTTCCTTAAGCATCACAATAAGAATACCATCACGCAGTGACTCCACTCCCCATGGAGTGTTCTAATTTGTACGGTCGGTCTGTCACTAATCGAAGAAACGCAACTTTCAAATGCCATTGAGGGAGTACATACATATGTATGTCTGTATATACGATTGGAATGTTCAAAAATATGCATCTAAAGGCGAAAGTTCAAAAGTAGATACACAGATAAACAATTAAAGTATGGCCATCAGTCATATTTGGATCGTATGGAAATGTAGAGGACCATTTTCAAGCACATTTTATGTACAATGAAATATTGCAGTTTTTAACACAATATTTGTTGTTATCTTTATTACTTGTAATGTAATAAACCATTTGTATGTTTGTGATAAATCATTAAAACACTTGAAGGTTAATATCGGAATGCTGTGGACCTTCGAATCATTCCCGACCACAAGAACAACGAATAAAATACCATTAAATTTGGGTGGTTGTTCGTTCTGCTGACCCAATGCCATCATCATAAATGTTTAGTGTAACATAAATGTCTGTTAATTGTTTAAAATTTCATGAAGAAGAAGTAAACGACATTTGGGTCGAACATTTTTGGGTATGGCCCAAAATTCAAAAAGAACCAACTCAATGGACCGTTAAGAGAGAAAGGTGAAAATATTAGTAAGTTAATTTAAATACACGACATTTTCTTACAGTAAAATAGTGTCTTAAAGGAAAAAGTACAAAACGAAACTGACATTCCCGACAGTGTCATCTCAACAAAAACGACCATTACCGCTGTTGCAAAACATATGAACTTTAATAAGCGATTTTTAAAAGTTTGCTGTCGTTTATAGGTCAAATATTAAACCAGCGGTCCTTTCAGCTGGGTTTTTGTTTTTATATATTTTTGTTTACATTTTCATAACAGGCATTTTTCATATAGCCTTCAAATTGTGCCTTATGTTGTTTCTGTTGAATACTTAGATTTCGAAGGTAAGTTAATTTAAATTTTAAACGTACAATAGGTTGTGAGGGGTCGTTTTTTAATTGAGGAATTTTAAAGATATTTTATTCGGGTGATTCTCTAGAATTTTTGAGAAAATTATAATGTTGGCCTTTTTGGGGTTTTTTTTATTATTTATTTTTGGGAATTCTTCATTTGGGGTATTTTTTGCTGTAATTTTTTGGACAATTTTGAATGTTGAATACTTAGATTGGAAGTTGAGATTATTTTTTTTAAAGTTATTTGAAAACATCTGTACTAAAAAATTAGTCGTTTGAAGGCAGCTTTAAGTAGTAGGTTCCCCGTCCGACCCTTCATGGGTCTTCTTTCATTTGGGTCCTATTAGGCTTATCGGTTATGAATAAAGTGAATATTAATAAATACATTTAATATAATTTCTCTAATTAATATTAGATCAATACTTACGTATATATGGGCTTCACGTTGCCCTGCCGATACCATATAACCAATTGCACTTTATCGGCTATCATCGTGCCCGGCATTAGATCACAGGGCAGTGCCACCTCCAAACCAACGGCCGTTTGAACCTCCGACAAAGGACCTGAAATGATAAAGACAAAAATTAAAATTATTAAAATGCTTGTAATGCGTAGACTCTGCGGACCTTAGACCTTAAATGCCGACATAGCTTAAAATGCTCTGCCGCCCAAACACACACAGAAATATCCATTGATATACAATTAATTATTTTGCTTTAAATATGACCATACCTGCGGGTTCAATGTTATTCAAAAAAAGAAAAAACAATACCGACATGTATTTAATGCCAAAAGCAACCGACGAATCGGTTTTTTTTTATTGATTTGACGTGACTGGGAAATGTCACAATTTTGAATATGAAATATCAGTGGACACAGAGTATGAACTACGAAGTCGTTTACATTTGTAACGGCTCGTCTTGTCGGCATTGTCCAAAGTAATTATATATGTATGTAGGCATAAATGCTTACTAATGTAATTGTCTAATATGTGTGAAAGCCACTTGAAAGCACCATCTCATGATAAATGAACAGAAAAGTTGGTTTCGATTTTACATTAATAATAATTATCGCTATGAATTTGTCGAAAGTATATGAAGATGCGCCGAGCTTTGAATTTAGAGCTACAGAATATTTAAAGAATTTTAAAAGAAATTCAGTCGAGCTGAATTGCTGTGTTAGTAGGGTTTTTATAAGAATATTAACCTATGCATGACCAAGATATTTTTTAAAAAAATCTTTTAACCTGAGTTCGAATCCGATGATATTTCTAACTTTACGAAATACTTTTTTCTTGTGCCATATGGCAGCGCTGGCTATGAATGGGTCAATCTAGTTAAGATTAATTCAGCTTACCTGAATTGGATATAAAATCGATGGACAGATGGCCTTTTCTTATTGAACCCATTGTCGTTATGTTATGTTTAAATACAACTCTTTAAAGATCCATAGCTGATCCATACGAACAATATAACAGGAAGCGGTTTTTAAAGGGTTTATTTTTTCATATTAGTAGCATTTCAATAGAAATCGACAAATTCGGCGAAATATTTCTTAAAATGTAATAATTTTAAATTATTAATCTAATCTTGAAAATCAATGTATAAAAGACTGGGGTGGAATATGAATAAGTTAGGACTAATTCAGCATAGCTGAATATCCATAAAACAACCATCTACAGAAATCGGGCGGAATAAAATATCGAACTGTTCCATTTCTACAACCTCAAATATTTATTTAAATATTATTATCTCAAATATTTATTACAAATTAAACAATTGATCATCGTGAGGCTTCCGCGAAAATTTTAAATTCTTTAGCTGACTTCCTGTGAAAACTGAAGGTATTCCGAATATTTGTCGTCGGTATATAGAATTTTTAGAAATATTCCATACATCAGTTAGGCAGAATCAATCCCAAGTGACTATTGTGAAAATAAAACATTAAATGCGCCCCAAAAAAAGTCACAACAATTTCCAAATGTGTTTATACAAAATATCAAATTATGACTTTTTTTTGACAAAATTTGTAGAATTTTATTGATTGGGATAGGGATCATAAAAGTGGATCCGATAGACAGTATAGTGCGACAAAGTGAAAGTTTTTAATTGTACGCGTACATTTAAGGGTTAAACTTACTACTCAGTAGTTATCGTGTTCATTATATTCTACAAAAATGCAACATAGATTGAAATTATCTCGATGTTTCTTATTTCTGATATAGATGAATGTATGATATGACATACATTCACACATATCATCTTTTGCTATTCACCATGGAATAGACTAGTAAATGCTTGATTTTTTAGCTGGCTGAATTGCCGTCTAGAACGGAAATACTTTGGTATTTTATCTTTTACATAAAATTTGCGTTATTAAGTTCAGCTGAATTAGTAAAGAAACACAAAAAACCCATTTCAATGTCGCAATTTAATGGATGATTAAGGATTTCATAGAATTCAGCTAGGTAAATGAATGTTCTACTTCTTGAAGTTTCACTTACTGCTACTCTTCATTACCGGAGTATTAATGGCATTTGTTGTGCCTGTCATATTAATTAATTGAATAGACACTTTTCATACCTATTGTTATACCCTAAGTCATCTTGTTTGTCATATACTTATGAGGCCAATGCTAATATATATTCTCTTCTCTGTTGCCTTAGAAACTGTAAGGGTATTTTATAATCTTTTTATTTACCAACCCACTATTTTGTTTTCCAAATCATGTATCTGTCCAAATGTATGATTGATTGACTCACCCTCATTTATCGCTACGGCCATACTTTCATCTCCCGGCCCGACAGACAGACAAACTTAACCAGAAATATTTACAATTCCACAAAACAAAAAAAATTGTGTCATCATCCATGCCATCCATTACCAAATGTCAGGGAACTCGCAATTAATGACAATTTCTGTGTCTGTCTTTGTTCATCATCGATGCTATCAACGACAAATTAAACAAATTATGATTTTGACACACTTTTTTTTTTGGAGAAAACCTCTCTAAGCGCACACAAAACTCCGACAGCGACAATGACAAGAATTCCTTTGAACTTGATGGCAAATTTCTGGGAATAGGTAAGGAGTACGGGCAGACATACATATGTGCGTACGCCTACATTTTATTAATTCATTTCTTCAAGCGGGAAAATCATGTTCGAGCAATAACAGTTATAAGCACTATTTTAATGGTTTAAGTAACACAAAACACTTGCAGCCTTGCGCCCATATTAAGTAGAAATTTCGTTGGCACCTCAATAGCCTCCACCGCCCAACGCCAGCCAGCAGCGGAACATTAAAATACCAACAGCTTCAAAAACAAATAAATGTGGTTCAAATGCATAATTTGATAACCCATCTAGACCAAAGGCGACGACGTACTTTGTGTACGTATGTACATGTCCCATGGCCCATGTGTTTTGGGTGCGTGCACCCAATTGTGAACTCGAACTCGAACAAGTCTTTTATAAGCACAGAAATGCGTGGCGTCATATTGACGTCACAAATTCCGCTCCATTCGTACGAAGAGAATGGCTCATGGCGCGACTTTCTATGGCAGAGAATATGAATTTGTTTTGTAATCGATGGAACCATCAAAACCAACACAACCCCCCCAAAAAAAAATTGAAACAAAGTCGTAAAAGTCATACTCATATATCAGATTGAATGTGACCATAAAAATGTACACGAACATTGTATGCACGATATTCTTTGCTGGGTAGGCTAACTGCAAAAGATGAGTACACAAATTCGTTCTAAGAGCATAGCTCTAATAAAATTTAAGTATTTATGAAAAGACTTATTGTTTTGGATTAACTATAGCCTTAAAATAATTCAGCGAAAGCGGATTGTAGATTTGGAATGTTAATTTCTGTTTTCTGGATAAAATACGGATTTCACGAGAATAACAAATTGTACTTCCAAGTAAAGTGTCAGAGAACTGGCAATTAATGTGAAACTGTAACTGTGTATTAGTTAAACGAAATTCAGCCGGCAAAACGAAAGAAGAAACCGAATATTGTTTCATGATTGCGTAAAGGAGGGATATGACATATATCCCCGTCTTGAGACGGAAGTCGTACTTGAGGTTTTTATTGACAAAGCAGGCAGGGCGAAAACCTTTCGTCTCACTTTCGGTAAGTTCTGACTCCATGGCGACACATCCAATAATGAAATGAGGCTGAACGATTTCAGCAACACAACGAGCAGGGTAGTAAGCGGCACCAGGTTTAACCATCGTGAAACTTAACTTAGTTGCCACCTGATGGGGAAAAAGTAATCATGTTGTAATATACGGATGGCATGCATCCAGCCTCGTGGACGTACGGAGGGTCTGAACTGCGGATCATTACCCTACAGCATTGAAGCTACGCTCTCCATAAAATAATGAAAACATGAAATTCTATTCGAATTAAATACTGTAAATACTTGAATAAAATCCAGGAATTTTTCAATATCCCAATTTTGAAATATTATGCATACGAAAAATGGCATTTTGAAAGAAAATTTGGGATTTTTAGTTGTTCAAATTTTGGGTTATTTTTAATATGAAATATTTTCTAAAAAAAATTTGAATAAATCTCAAATTTTTTGGGATATTTTTCATAATGGAAAATGCTCCAATCTCTTTGGGATTTGTTGGGCAATCTTTTGTTTATTTTTTTGGGGGCATTTTTATAGAGTCCTGAAAAACTGCGCCTAACGAAGCCTCCTCTTCCAATTATATCAGCGAATACTGACATGCAGAACAAGTTCGCATCAAACATATATATATTTTTCCATACCACAAACATTAACTTGTTTGTAGGTGATAAATATCGAGTATATATGTTTGCAGTTTTGAGTCATTTTTTATTTTTTTTCAATTTGTGAATTTCTATATAACAATCCATCTCATTCTCTCAGTATTGATATTAATTTAATGAGCGTAAATTCAAAAAAAAATTACGAAACCAGTTGCAAATACACACTTATTCGCACCCTGTTTTTCCCAAACACGCTATTGCTTATACACAAATACGCAATATTAATAGCAAATAAGTTATATTTATATCCAAATAAGCTTTGTGTAGCTTTAATTGCTACAAACACCAAACACGCGTTTTACTTGTGTGTAAACAAAAAAAAAAGACGTATTTTTTAGCGTGCACTAGCATAAAGCGGTCATAAAACATTGCCTAAAGTCTTCGCTGGGTAGCTGAGTTTTATGAAATTTGAAATATTGTGAGAACTTTTTATTTATTCTTTAACTATAAAACTAATATATTCCTCCAGCTGAATTAATGTATTTCGTCCCCAGAAACATAATCTGCAAAATATTTTTTTTTTTAAGTATTGAATTTATTGATTTTACGTAAGTATTTGCCTAAACATTTTATGAAGGAACAAATGGAGAACATCTCTCAGAAAGTCGCCGGCATTTAAGAGGTGGAAAAAAGACATTAAAATTTTTTTTCAGTGTGTCTTTCAAAGGATATGAACCTGGGTTTGCTGTGTGTTAGTTAGACACACTACCTACATATTTAAATTAACTATCATATTTTATTCTTTAGTCTTATTCTTCCTAAAAATCATCTCTGTGCCGCTAAATTCCCTCAAACTTTAGATGTTCTAACGAATTTGTGGATATTCTCCCAAGAATAAATAATGATTACATATTTAGCTAGCTGAATACATGCTCAATACTGTAAAACGTTTATATTTTCCTAGAAAACATATCACATCAGTTGAAAAGATATATAATTACAACCCACTCTGCTAGTAGAACCCCTTGTGACATGTGTTGCTTTTTTAAAATATCTCGTTTCATTTTTTTTTTATTTTATTTTTCTAAACTAATTTAGCCATTAAAATTCTATAGTTTTTGTTACTATAATAAACCATAAAACGTTAGCAAAAGACCAACAAACATAAAAAGTAACACACAAATATTGTGCATGTAATAAAAAAGAAATACGAGAAAGATGTGAACAAAACTGCACGCACTTGAACAACAACAAAATGTGGCAAGTGACTGACGCCACATAAAATGGCAAATGTTGCCATACTTCAATTACAATATTACGAGTGTACACACTCGTGCACACATCGACGAGTGCAAATGTTTGGATGTGCGATGTTGCGGACATTGTGGAAATCTCCACACATGTTGCCACTGCCATTTGGGTGGTGGGGGTAATGTGCAACCGATGTTGCTACTGCTGCTGTTGCCGAATGCTTCAGCAAAACTTATTGTATGCTAAAGAGTTCTTACAGATATATGCGGTCCGAAATCGACAGTGGTGATACTTCAACAGCTCTCCGACTAATACAACCAAATGACAATTACAATAACTTGAGCGTTCATGGTGAAATGGACAAACTCAGAAGAAACCAATTGAATATCGCCAACAACAATGTGAACAAATTGTACAATTTCTTCGATTTGCTGTGTTGTTGCTCTTGCTGTTGTATAAAAGTTATTGGATATTTGAACGTGACCGAAAGCATACTTTAACACGTACTTTCGTACTGCAATGCAGCCAAATGTAGTTAAAAAAGCATACATACACACACACACTGACAACAACGCCATTCAGCACTTGTACAGCGCCAACTGTAAGACCAACAAAGTATTGGCGTTGTCGTTGTCGTCACAGCCGTTGCTCATTTTGGTCTCCAAAAGGATGGGACATGGTAGGATGGAACTGTGTGGACTACAGTGTACGTATGCATGTACATACATACATAGAATGTTATTATTAGTAACAAAATTAAATTGATACTATTGATTTTAATTAAGAATGTGTTTATTTCTCTTATTACGTTTCTCTCAGTGCCTCACAGAGTGTCTCACGTATAGCAGCCGTTTAAAGATTGTCTTGCCGACCGATATGCTTAAGTATCTGTATGGGTATTTTGCGGTCATGCACGTGCTTGCGGTTTTATGTGAAACCAGAAAAAGAAACGAACGAAAACGTAGGGTGAGAGACAATTGAAACATGTTTAACTTTGCCATAAAGATGGCATTAACCCTTTAAAGAAGGGGAGGCGATATTCTGATACGGAACCACCATAACAGCAGCATTTTAAAGAAACTAAAAATCTATTGATTTGGGTATTGAGCTGAATTCAAGTGATGCGATTCAAGATATATTATATCTTAATGGATGTTAGCTCACATAACTGGGATCGACATTCAGCTCAGCTGAACTTGATTAAATTATGGCAACTGCCGTTAAACCTATACGATTTAGCTGATTTATAAAAATCAAAAAAAAATATGATGTCTCTTGTGACATTTTTTTAATTGTTGCTGATATGCGAACTATAATCAAATGAAACAAATACCTCTTGTCCACACTTGGTCAATTCAGCTCAGCTGAATCAGAAGCTAAAAGAATGTACAGGTAATCCCAATAAGGAAATTTTGAAAATGCTCGAATTTTCAAGATTAACATGGAATATCTTCAGTTTTACTACCGAATTGAGAATTCCAATTGAGCGAAAAATTAATTATTCGCATATTCAGCAAAGCTGAATACAATATGATATACTTGAAACAGTAAATTTCTGTAGAAAAAAATTAAAAAAGGCAGATTTTATTAAGAAAAAATAGTTACCACAATATTCAGCTGATATATTTCAACTAACTATTCTTAGCCATTGCTGAAACTTTTTATATAGGCAACAACTAGTTATCAATTTGTTAAAAAAATATTCAGCTAGCTGAATTGTCTATAGAAACACCATTTCGATTTTAAGTAACTACATTTTGCGTGTGGATTAACTTTTTCAGATATTCAGCTAGCTGAATGAAATCAAAACAATTTACTCTATTGGAAACTGCTATGTATCCACCTATTTCATGTATTCAGCAAGCTGAATTTTCTATAAAACTATAATTTCGCTTTTCGGTGACTACATTTGACTTCAAACTGACTTTGCAACATATTAAGCTGGCTGAATGGAACAAAAACACGTATTATATAGGCAACAACTAGTTATCAATTTGTTAAAAAAATATTTAGCTTGCTGAATTGTCTATAGAAAGACCATTTCGATTTTAAGTAACTACATTTTGCTGTGGACTGACTTTGCAACATATTAAGCTGGCAACTACTAGTTATCAATTTGTTAAAAAAAAATATTCAGCAAGCTAAATTGTCTATAGAAACACCATTTCGATTTTAAGTAACTACATTTTGCTGTGGATTAATTTTGTAAGATATTCAGCTATGTGAATGAAACCAAAACAATTTATTATATTGTAAACTACTGTGTATAAACCTTTTACAAGTATTCAGCTAGCTGAATATTCTATAAATCCATTATTTATTTTTTCAGTGACTACGTTTAACTTCGAACTGAGTTTCCAACATATTCAGCTAGCTGATTTGCCCTTATCTTTTGTATATCGCATAATTGGTCTTACAAAATTGACCAACTATTTATCAGACCACATACGGTTAATACGGTTTATGTCGCGTTTTTTTTTCCATTAGTTTTCTTTTTCTATAAACAGGAAGTTTCAAATTGTCTTTAGTTTTGATTTAATTGAATGTTTTCTTCGTTTTCTTTTCGTCTATTTCTTCCACTGCTCTTAACATTGTTGACATTTTGTATTATCGTTATTACTGGGCGTGTGTGTGTGTCTGTGTTCGCGTGCGTGCTTTGTTCAAATGAACTCTTTCAGGGCATTATTCATTCTAAACAATCTTAGCCTCTCATTCTTAAGAGCCACTGTTTAGTTTTCCAATTTAATAACAATTTCTTTTTCATTTTTTTTTTGTTTTCTTCTTTTCCAAGTGGCCATTTCAAGATCCACGCCGGGCGTGACATGCGTGCGAGTATGTGTGTGATTGTGATTGGTATGGTGGTGTGGTCAGTTTTAGTGTTTGCCAAAGTGACAATGGACGTGATTGTTTTGACATAGAGGGACAATGAATGACGTCGACTCTAGAGTTGGCGTTTGCTAGCAAAAAAAAATTATGGACGGAAGGAAGTTATAAAAATTTAAGTTTAAAATGATTTGTTGCTGTTTATTGCACTTGCAGAAGATGGACTGTGGTTGGAATTGCTATTTAATAACAAAATTACATTATATTTGAATGAAGTCATAAACTTGTGTGAGGCGCCAAAATGTATGTGGGGATACTTGGGTGGTTGACATTAATTTGTTTGAATGACAAACTAGTGTCTGGTTCACACAATTCGTTTGCTATGCAATGCAGCTTTGCTGAATATGTGTTCGTTTAGCATAAAAGACTTGGAATAAAAGATATTTCATATTCGTTTTTATGAAGAAAGGAAGTACAAGAACTTGGAAGAATATATATTTTAGGCGCCAACTGTTAAGGCGAATTGAGGTTAGCCCCTCTTTGGGAGTAACGACCTATACTTTCGACTCATAAGATAAGTCTTCTAAAGAGAATACTACATAAAAAAAACCTCCGCTTTGTCAGAAATGGCATTTTATTTGCCGCAATAGAATTTTCTCTACCAATGTCCTTAAAATAAAAACTGCATAAACTTTATTAACATACGCCATACGAGATTCTTATCATCTACCACACGAATCAATAACCTGATATCAGTTTTGTACAAAAATATCCATTAAGCCTCTATAAAGATTAATAATTCAGATAATGTAAAATAAATATATAAACATGGCAAATGTATTTTATTTTATTAATCACTCTTGTGCAAATTGTGCGTACTATAAAATTAATAATAAAAACAAAACAATGTTAAATCCATAGTTAATTGAAAAATTTAATTCGAAAAGATAATCATAACAAACAGAACGAAACAGGATTTGTGGTAAACGTCAGTTTAGTTTTTTGCATAAAACTGATGGCAAAGATGAAAAAAAATATGTATTTATGTATTCGCTCGTTTATTAAGCGCCATAAAGATAAATATTTCATTTGCACACACAGACAGCTAGAAAACCGGACGAGCATCACTAGGAGATCACCATAAACATCGCTGTCATACTCGTCATCTGCTGAATTAAAATCATAGCCAGCCAGCCGGCAGCATCACCTGATGTATGAGCGCTCTATAGTTAATATAAACTATAAACCAAACAACAACAAAAACTTTATAAATAATTAATAGTTAAAGATAGTGAGCCAAAGTAGCGAAATGGCCACGGCAGCAAACGGAGTGAAGTGCTACCAATTAAGGTGCCTTCAAAATCATTTCCAGTAGGGGTTTGGCTTCTTCTTTTTTTGTTTTTATTATTTCTCGCAGTCACCGGCACTGTATATTCAGCATTTTATTAAAAAGTAATAAAAAAAAAAAAATGAGTGCAATGAAGCACAAGCAAAAGACATATTGCTGGTTATTTATGAAGCAGATGTGATTTTATTAATATCCGAGAAGGACTAACTTAAAGTATTGTACGGCAAAAAGGTATTCCAAAGGGCGTACACTTTTTTTATACAATTCAGCGGCGTCGAAATTTGCCAACAGAGAGCCGACATAACTTGGCATAATTACAATACCTCAAAATGTAATCAAACTAATTTTGAAAACGTGGAGTATTTTTAATAAATAAAGTTAAAGTTGCATTGAATTGGCCCCAATACTTGTCACCGAAGTATGGACCATGGACCACCACAACTTTTATTCTGTCGATGTAGCTGCAGAGCTCACAAATCTTAGTTCGCGCATATTTTTCGAATTTAAAAACAAATTTACTTCAGCTGAATGACAGTTGGAAAAAACTGAGATCTGTAGAAATTCCAAATACTAAGACCAATTCAGATGCTTCAGATAGTGATTTGCATTGAATTTAAAAGTCATATTTATGAATATCAAAATTCTCACAAGTCGCCTTCGACAAGTATTATTAATATCGTGCTACTTTTCATGCAGTTTATAATTCAGTTCATCTGAATTGATTCTATATATTTAACAGAAGTATTAGTTAGAAACAAAATTACTATTCACACGAGAGCAAATCTCATGAATTCATCCGACGAAGCTAAACCAATTTTGAGGCTTAATATCTGTAATAGAAAAAACCTAAAAAATTTCAATATATTTATACAAATCATTAACTATAATTCAGCTAAATCTGCCCTGAACTGTCCCGAGAATTAAATAATTTAGTTATTATTATTCTAAGCTGAGCTGAATTGTCACTAGTTTTTCCAGAATCGGTCTATTCTTATAATTTGGACTAGTTTTCACTAATTCAGCTGCATTTATTTAGTTATTACTATTCTAATTCAGCTGAGCTGAATTACTTAAGCCATTAGTTTTTCCTGAATCGACCTGTTCTTATATTTTTCACTAATTCAGCTGGACTTATTTAGTTATTACTATTCTAATTCAGCAGAGATGAATTACTTAAGCCATTAGTTTTTCCAAAATCGGTCTTTTCTTATAATTTTGACTAGTTTTCTCTAATTCAGCTGGACTAATTTAGTTATTACTATTCCAATTCAGCTGAGCTGAATTGATTTTCTTATAATTTTTGACTAGTTTTCTCTAATTCAGCTGGACGAATTTAGTTATTACTATTATAATTCAGCTGAATTGCTTAAACCACTAGTTTTTCCTGAATCGACCTGTTCTTATAATTTTCACTAATTCAGCTGGACTTATGTAGTTATTACTATTCTAATTCAGCAGAGCTAAATTGCTTAAGCCACTAGTTTTCCAGAATCGACCATATCTTAAAATTGTCACTATTTTTCACTAATTTAGTTATAACTATTCTAATTCAGCAGAGCTATTTGCTTAAGCCATCAGTTTTTCCAGAATCGGCCTATTCATATAATTTTGACTAGTTTACACTATTTCAGCTGGATTGCTCTCGATTATATATTTCATACATTTAACAATGACTGCACTAGGAAAACTGCAACGCCTATTAGCTTCGAATGATGGCAGCTGACCTGATTTGTTACACACTATAAAACCCAACGAACATCGTTTCTTAAACTAAAACTGCCATTTAGCACAAACTTAGGTTGCTCTCCCCAGGTTTGCAACGAAAAAAAAAAAAAATACTGCTCAGAGAGGCATAATTTGAAGTAATGCTTGTTAACGTACAACGTTTTGCCCACATACACACTGCCAGGCTGAAGACAGCGATACACTGGAAAGCGAGTAATCCCTGTGACGCCTTTTGCCAAAGATGAGCACGCCAACAACAGATTCTGACAAGTGTTGTTCATGCATGCAACATATAAATTTTGCACGCATTTAAAGGTTCATCTGGAAGACGACACACTTCATTGACATAAAATGAAGTCGCGCAGGCAGAAAGGGGGAATGCCCCAGAGGGGGCAAAAAAAAAACGTAAAAGGGAAGCGACACCAAACAAGGCATCAGAACAAATGTGAAGATGCTCATGAAGAAGATGAGCCAGAAAACACTGGAAAAAAAGACCAACAGCAACAGCACCAGCACCAGCACCATCATCGTCATCATTATCATCGTCTACTAAACAAGAGTTTACTTCAAATTAAATCTTAAAGGACACTAGTACGAGTTCGGTGGTACAGGCCAAAGATAACGACACCATAGCAACGTAACAAAAAGAGGAAACACACTGGAGTAACTGGCAAACTGCAGGGCATGTTTGCCACTCATTTACGGGATACGGACTGAAAGCCTTGCCGGTTGCTGCTGCAGCTATAGCCTTTGTGTGGCACATACACATGAAAGCATCACATCGCAGTGTTTCACGGTGACAACAACTGGTATTCTGGAGTTCTTTGTTTTGTTTTAAGCAGATAAAAAGTAGCTCGTTTTTTTTCAACTTTTGTTTCTTAAGGTTCCTTAACACTTGTGTAGTGTGAAGTTCTTCAAAACAAGGGCTGAGCTGAGCTGAGTATTACAAGTTAACTTGTCTTTAGGTTCAGTTTTTCAATTGTAAAGTCAATGAGTTACTTGAAATGCAAGTGCTGGTGCCGGGACCCTGTATGATTCAGAAGCTGTGCACGTGTACAGCTTGAATGAATCTAAATGTGAATGAATGCGACTGAATGGGAATAATTTCGAATGTAAGGAAAACAGGGTTAAGTGGAGTAATAAAAACACAAAAATCAAGAGGAGTAGCCAAGTGAGGCAACTCAATGTATGCATACAATAAAGACAAGTTTACTACACAAATACTCCTAAGGCAGAGCTATACAGATAACAAATAAGCAGAGGATGGTACAAATCTGTTAAGGTTTTCTTTGGATCGGTTGGGGTAGGGGGTCTCTAAGTTATGAATGAACTCTTTGCTGCAGATATTTTCACTGACGACCAACATGTGGAAAAACAGAGATTTGCATTAAGTGTGTGTATAGTCTGGTCTTCTAAAAAGTTAATAGAAAAACTGTATTTATTTGGCGTGGAATGAAATGACTTCTGGGACGCTTGGTAAGTTATAAGCAAATGGTTTCCAAGACAATTGTTCACCCAATGTGTCAACATCATTGTCATAGTCTTCCGAAAGCGAATTTAGACAAACTGGAAAATCACAACATAGTGGAATCAATGTCCATAATGGTTCAAGTAACACCTTAAGGCGAGGTATGCTTGGCAGAGTAGAGGAAACAAAAAAAAAGGGATTAAAAGATGTGTGGAGTCAAAAAATTTGCATTTAAGCTATTCATGAGATTGAGCCAGAGACCATTAGCAAGGTCTTGAAAACTTTGTAGAATGCGCTACTGCGAACCAACCGAGGCAGCCATATAAAATATTTTTTGTCAATTTTTTTTAAAAAAATACTGGTTTTACCACTTCCTCCCACGTAGTAACCTCGAAGTTGTATCTTATACCACGATGGAAATGCTAGCCTGGCTCTGTCATTCTGTGGTTCCGATGTTTACAAACTCAATTGTTGTCCTTGAAAGATTTTCATATCAACTCTAGGTCTAGTTAGCCAGCCAACTACTTATGCCTAGATATCCGACAGTTGTTTTATGCTCCGACAGCTCACCATAGTTTATACACCTATCTCAATTTCGTTTTCTGTTTATTTGCGTGTCACTCGAACTGTCAGTCTCGTGTGGAAGACGGCAACCCCGCCTTGCCCATTGCGTTGTGTGTATCCGTTCTGTGGACCCTTTCCGATTTAAAACAAATATAATTGATATCAAAGAAATCATTATGAATTCTTTATGCGAAAAATCAATTACATTTGAAGTGAGATACAGAAAGATCTTTCAGAAATCCCCCCACAGACAATGAAATGCATACACCCAAAAGGAATGCAAACTATATGTGCAGAGACATACAGACATACGAGTGTATGGATGATAATAATGATGATGTTGTTATTAGTGTTGGTGTACATACATAGATGATGAGGATGGGGATTGTGATGCACTTTAATTAATTGGAATGCATACAACATAACTACAATTTGCAAACACTCAACAAGTGGCAAATGACAGACATACGAAAGAACGGACGAACGGCTGGACGGACATAGAGACACATGCAACTTAAGCTGGCTGTTAGCTAAAGCGGCAACAATATGTTGCACACACAGCTCATGCTATGCCTCGTACTTCACCACATGCCCACTTTCAACTCGTGCAACATGTACAGGCAACACTCAGATTGCAGTAGGCAAATGACAAGTGAATGAAGACACCCGTAGTCATACAAAAAAAAAACACACAGACAGTGGAGTCGATCTGAAAACAACAAAAAAAAACAGCACAACACTTTTGGAGCACAATACAGCTGAATATACATTATTTAGTCGTCTGATTTGAAAATGACAATAAAAACGACAACATTGAAATTTATTGTGGTCTCGCACTTTGTTTGTCACAATAAAAGTTAAACGTCCACCCACTTGTTTTTTTTTTTGTCTTCATCTCCAATCCCTTTGATAAAACTTTATAATGACGCGTTGATGCGTTATTTGCTGCACCGGCTGCTGCACCGAAACTGATACCATTCAACGAAAAGTAACACGAAGGCGTAGATAAAAAAAAAAACGTTTCAATAAATCATACAAAACACTTCAGCACCTACAGACCATAGACCTTGTGAAATTGTTGAAAACCATACGTAGAATGGGATATGTGGCCTTATTCAAATTTTATTTGTTGAGTGTCAAGTGATTGGGTGTTAGATGTGTTACATTTCCTTATCAAATAAATAAAATTCAGCTAAACGGAATTGGTTCAAAATATTTTTAAGCGATTATAATCTGAACGCTTAATGGATATTCAATGAATTAAGGTGGCTCAGTTTTATGAAAACTATATTAACTTAAAAGATAAGACATTTGTAGCCACATAAATGGGCTACATTTCTTATAAGCACCTGCATCTCGAACCAATAAATTCTAAAAAGCTTTTCAGAAACGATAAAGCCCATAAAACTGAGTGTCAGTTTAGAGATTTTCTAAGACATAAATCAAACTGAGCTAAACTATTTTCTGACCAGCTGGGCACAGTAGAGTGTAGGTTTCCTGAAAACAACATCATTTTAAACATGGCATTAATAAGAAAAGGCGTAACTTTCAGTGAATGTCACATATCCAAGTGCTTGAGATTGTTTTGCCTCTTACCCGAAATTCACATAAGCTGAATTTCTATTATCTTTATGGAAATCATCTTATTGGGTTTCATCATATTTAAGTAATGTAACATTAACACGAGAAGGCGACATTTCAATTAAATGTAAACAGTTTTAAGTATTTAAGTTTGGTTGGGTAAATACATCATATTCAGCTGAGCTGAATTCCGTTTGTAAAGACAAATGTCGTCAGTCAAGGTCTCCACGGTGACCAGAGTTAGTTCAGCATGTCGGTGAATTTGTGTAATTTGAGACAAATGTCGTCAGCAAAGTCTAGTTCTCCACGATGGCGGTGCAGAGTCCAAACTATACCTCTCTTTTTGAATAAGTCTATTGCATGACGCCGTCCTGTTAGAGGACAAAAAGTAGTGGGAATTGGGGAAATTTCTGTTTCACTCTAGCGATCGTTGTGATAGGTCAACTAGTCAGTCCGCTATGTCTGACGTGTGCAGGCTATCCCGCAATGTCGAACGATGGCGTTCGAATGGTTTCCAAGCGACAAACAGGTGTTTAGTTACTTTGAAATCAGCTGTTTGTCGCTTAGAAAGCATGCGAACGTTGTCGTTCGACATCGTGGCTTAGGCTGGTAAAGTTGTATTGCTGGACATCGCCTTGATGATTTTTATTATTTTATGAGGCACGAGATTTTTTTCTTTACAGACATCCACATTACGTTGTAATCTATGGTTTTCCGGAAGTCTACGACTACGAGATAGAGAGGAGTTCGCCATTCTGCGGACTATTTAATTATCACTCTCAGAGTGTGTGTGTCTGGTCAAAGCAGTGGGCGAAATACAGTGTGGGCATATATCTCTACATATTGGAGTCTGTCGTTTATTATTATTTCTAGGATGTTGTAAATGGCGTTCTGCTTAGTGATGAACGTTAGTGGCTTTGAGTCGTATTTCTTTGGTTTGTTTTATCCAGGAGCTCGTTATTTGTTATTTGATCCAAACTTCTGTGCATATACCCTGCTGATATTCTAGCATCCACTTAGAGTAGTTCTAATTAGCCGTCTTCGGTTGAGGCCTTACTTTTTTTTACTAACACTCAGGACATGCCCTCTATTAATGTAATATATTGTGTATTGTAGGGTGTTTGTTGACGTTTAACTTGAATCTAAGCTGGCAGGAAAAAAAACTAGCTGGAAGGTTATTCCACATACGAACAGTTCGGTAGGAGAAGGAATTTTCTCTATAGTGAGTCGTCCGGTTAACCGGCCTTTTGACAATGAACGGATGAGACTATTCGCCACTGTTCATTATCGTTCATTTTTTAAATAATAAGATGAGGAATATTCCAAAGGGATCATACAAATGTATGAATAGTGTAAAAACTTCAATTGCCAAAAAATACTGAAAATAGTTATTGTCTTTCGGGGATTTTAATAATTGTGAATGTTATAGAAGAAAATACTAATGTTGACGGAAACTCACAGCATCATTTGCAGTCAATGTAATTTAAACACCATTTAATACGAATTGAGTAATATTCAAATCATATGTCATTGAAGTTCTGGCAATCAAATTGAAGTCATTTGTCAGGTGCTTTTTTAAATAATCACCTATTAAAATGTCAATATTGTAATGTGTATACTTCTGTTTTTGGTCATACATAAAAAAACATCATTAGCTGAGCTTAATTTGCTTTCAGATATCATAATATATTTCTATTTAAATTACTATTTAATCAATATACAATAAAACGATAAGATGCGATAAAATCACATTCAAATTTGTCAAAAGGTTCAGACAAAAAGGCGTAAATTTATTGCTTTCCATACAGGTGAATCAAATGTATTTAATCTGAGTTTGAAATCAGTGTTTTATATAAATGTATAATATATGTACATCACTGAGAAGGTGTAAACTGGAAAACAAATTTAGATTAATTAGATAAACTTCTCCACCAACTAGTATTAGAGTATCCAATAAAGGAGGCTAAACTTTTTGATTTACTCAAAAAGAATAACAAGTTACGATAAGATAAAGGTAGGTATAAAACACTGGTAGGTTATTGGATATTTAACTGTAATTTATTAATATTACAACAAATTAAAAGATTTAAGTGGAGAAGTGGAGCTAATCTGAGACTAACACTAACTTTTTTTGTATTAAATTGTATTGCAGTCGCTCTTCTCAACATTGAACTTCATTTAAATGTTAGTTTTACAAAATATTGAAAACCTATAAGTGTTATAAATAAATAAAGTTTTCAGTATGTTGCATATGAATACACCAGATTCTCTTCTAAATTCAATAACGGAAGTGTTTCCATTTGGTGTTGATTAAAATATTTTTTCACGAGAATATTTCATTTTCTTTTTCAACAAATATGCAACAATCAATAAATATGAAGATTCACACAAACTTTTAAGTGATTTTAGCCTCAATTTTCCCACAAGACCTTAGGAATATTCAAACAATTTACATGAATTTTTTACACATTTAGGCCACATTTCTTCCACGAAACGAAAACAATCTTCGTACAGCTGTTGGCGAATGTAATCACTTACACTTATGTAATAAACTTACAATTCACACACGATCGCCGACATCTAACGAATTTCCACAAATCTTTCAAAGTGCCCCGAAAAGCAAAAAAACGGGTCACACATGCATGGAAATATTGCCCAACATTCTCCGCATTGATTTTTGTTTCTCTTTTTTCTTCTTCTTCTTTATTCAAATTTCTGATCTTATTGATGTGTGTCATTGTGGCTGTTCGGTGCTGTTCTTATGAACAAAGATCAATTAGTTGTAAATGAATGAAAAACATATACACTCCATCACAGACCTCGCGTTAGGGGGGAAAAGACAACGAGGGAGGAAATTTAAAAAAGAAAAATTTGTATATTCATAGATTAGGTTTTATCACTTTGATCTTTTTAACCCATATTGCGGGATCATTTTAATGATGACGACCACAATGACGATGGTCATAACGATGTTGATGATGATTGATGCATAATGGCTTGGGATAGAGGAATTCAGATGATGGCAGGGAAATGTAAGGGGTCAAAAGATTTCATTGGATACTTTTTTTTTTATAAGAACACATATTTGTGACAGTTGCGGTGCTCTGTTGAATGTGTTTATTTCATATGCATTTCGAAGAGGTAAAACCAAATTTGTATTCGTATTTATTGGCGATGAAACGTAAAGCTTAGCCGGATTGGGTTAAAATTGAGTAAAAAGTAATACGCACACTCTAAAGGTTATTTACGGTCGAAAATAGTTTACAAAAATCTATTCAGCTGGACTGAATTCATTGTAATAGCAGACAAACTATCAACTATGTTTTATAAAATCAAAGTTAATTTACAAAACTCTTTTATAGAACTTTATATATATGTTTACTCCGTCTAGGTGTTCTTTCTGAGCAAGGAGCTTCAGACAACTTTGAAAAATATGTCTACACATTCTTAGGGAAATTCAAGATTATTCATAATAAAGTTAGCAACAAACAAATTTAATATCGAGTTTGACACAAAAGTAAAAAAGTCCAATTCAGTAACATTTTAAATTAAAAAAAATTGAAAAATTGTAAACCTAAATTAATTCAGCAATCTGAATTGACGTTGTATAACAATCGATCTCAACATTGACACAAAAGTAAAAATCCACAGTAATTAACTTTTTATTTGTAAAAATTATACGGACACCTAAGGAACTGAGACTTTTATCCGCTTATGAGAGATGCACAAAAGAGCACTGAAGTGGATTCGTACTGAAAACAGTGTCCGCTTAAGAGAGGTGTCCGCATGGAGAGAGTTCACTGTATATAACTCTGGCAACGAGACATTAGACTAAATTTTCTTGTATTAATTGTTTTAATAAATTTAGCTAACAACAAATTATTTGTAGTTATAACAAAATAATATACTAAAATTCACAATTCAACGAATTCAGTTAGCTGAATTGTCTTTTTTTTACAAAAAAAAACGATTTCATTCAAAAATAAACAAATACCAATAGCGGAATTAGCTTTTTAATAAATTCAGCTAACAAAAAGTAATTTGTATAACAAAAAAAATATTAAAGTTCAAAACTAAACAAATTCAGCTAGCTGAATTGTCTTTTTTTAAAAAAAAAATGATTTCATTCAAAATTAAAGAAATTCCAATAGCGGAATTAGCTTCGTATTGCTGAATAGACCTTGTGATCTGACATAAAAATAAAAGGGTAAGAACACTTTCGCCTATGGAATAACTTCAGCAGAGATGACAAAGTAAATACTAACTTTCAAAATAAAAATAAATCTACTTGCTTGTCGGCATAAAAGCAGAAAACTTGCGAATTTAATGAATTCCAGTATTATTATTAATAAGTTCAGAAAGATTCAGCAAAAATTACATTCAAGACAAAAGATATGCAACCCGCTAAATTTGTCTTTATTTAGCAGAATGTTATACTTTTTGGAACTGAATCGTATTTAGAAAACAGAGATTTGAGGCGTTTTGTCCCAGTAGTCCCGCAAGAGTTTAGTAAGAAACGCCACATGATGTTTTTAAAAAATTCAGCTAAGAGAAATAACTTTCTGTAAAAGAAGAAAATAAAGAAATTCCGAAATTAAAAATGAACAAATTCAACGAGCTGAATCTGACGAAAACGAGAAACATTTGCAGATTTAAAGAATTCCTGCATAAACATTTGACAAATTCAGCTGGCTGAATTGCCGTTTTTAAGTAAAAGAAGTAATAATACTTCAAAGGAATTAGCCAAACTCAAAACTAAACAAATTCAGCCAGCTGAATTGACATTGTATTATAGTTTAATATGACTGTGTCACAGTGTAAACAATACTAATACCGTTTTTAATAAATTTAGATAAGCTGAATTGTCAAAACTTATATGACAAAATTCAATCGAACTGACTTTTTATCACACACTTGATCTCTAAAGTAAGAAACGAAAAATCCTTCCGAAATGCTATTGAATTGTTTTAGCAAATTGATATCAACTGACATTGACATTATATAACAAAAACACATACAATAATGTCAATAACGGATCACATCACAACAAAATATTTTTTTTTTTTTGACAGTTGTTGACTGTTGTGTAGATTTGGTCCAAATGTTTTCAGGTTTTCTGAATCAACTGAAGTTTTTCAGATATTGGGAAATCTATAACAGCCCAAGCCACTATGTAGAATGTCAACGTTAGCATCTCAAAGCAACAAACAGCTGATTAGTGGCTTCGAAATCATCTGTTTGTCGCTTAGAAAGCATGCGAACGTTGTCGTTCGACAGCGTGGCTATGGCTGTAAGTTTGCAGACTAAATCAACTAAGCAGTTTTTTCAAATTAGTGAACTACTGTTTAAAGCCGTTTCCGAATGATTCTTTGGAAATGCACTACATGGACTAGAGATTTCTCTCTAACAATAAGCACCCCACAAAATGTTTGTATGTTTTACCAGGATACGAACATGGGTTTGCTGTGTGATAGTCGTACACACAACCTATCATATCAGGTTCCGAGAGTGTCAACATAACGCATTTCTTAGATATTTTTGTATGCCATTTATTTTTGCGATCTCTCCAAAACTACAGATAGCCCGAAAACAGATTAAAACAGTTTATCCAAAATCTACTCACTAATCATCTCCAAAAGGTTAGTGTCGGTCTGTTGTATCATTCATTTACCATTTATCAACTGTAAGGAGTGTTTATAGTTTTCATCGTTGCTTCCCCATGAACCCATCCATGATCTCCAGTTTAACCCTCATTGGTGGTTATGTTGTGGTTTTGTTTTATAGACCTCATCAACAAACCAAAAAAAAAAAAAAAAAACATCCTAACTGAATCACTCTCAAAAAAAAGGTCTCCATTTTCTCGCACTCTTTATATAATATTTTACGGTGCTTTCGGAAATGAATGGATTTAACAGTTTGACAGGCTATGTATGTAATTTAACTTGTCTTTACTTATATTTTCTGTGTTGTATGGGCTCGTACCATGAAAAGAGCCGCTTTGGCTCTGAATGCACTCCTTTTTTTTATTACCACATTTTTTATAGTACATGAAGCCGGTAAAAAAGAAATAATTGGAGCATTATTAAATTAAGGTACCCTTTTAGTGAAGGGATTTGTGTCTATGTGAGTATGTAGGCCTGTACATTTCATCTGGGGTTTTATGGCTTATAAAAAACGCGGAGAGAGACACAGACTATTTTTTAGCTTGATGGTGTGTGTGTGTATGTGTGTGAATAAAAAAGAATCCAGTTTTGTATGAAAAAGAGCGGCCACAGAAAGGCACACAGAAGGTGATATAAAGGCGCAAACAAGTTCAATTACCTTATTACACATTTTTTTTTTTTGTTGCAGAAAGCAAAAAACCAGCATCACTTAAAGAAATTATTTATGTTTAATATTGTTGAAAGAATCCACGGACAAAATTAAGGCCTTAGAAATACTATTACCACCAACATCATTTTTGGTTCTTTCCATCAGACGATTATTTTTCAGAAAATCACATTTCTGGTGGATTGTCTGAGGTTTTCATTGAGCTGAATTGCGGTGAAATGGGAAAAATGTAAATGTTGCAAACCTTTTCTTTAAAACATACTACTTAACAAATTAAGACAGATATTTGTGAAATGCAAGCTGTGCATATTTAACAGCGGTAAGAGTATTTAAAAATTGTTGAAGGAAGAAGGTGGGAAGTGAATTGGGTGAGTGAATTCCTCCAAAAATGTTTAATACTAAGTCAACATTTAACTCATACATACATATCCAGATTTTTACAAAATATTTTCTGAAAATGTTTTTTTTTTGTAATTCAGCCAGCTGAACAATTCAAATAAGTCATCTTAAGAATGTAGGCAATGTTTTGTTATTATTGGAATGTAAATTACAGCTATTCAGCTGAGCTGAATTGCATTCCTATTGCTGTTATACAGCTGAAATACTTTGTTGTTGATATATTTTATAATTCAGCTAAGCTGAATTGCATTTCTATTGCTGTTATACAGCTGAAATATTTTATTGCTGTTATATTTTATAATTCAGCTAAGCTAAATTGCATTTCTATTGCTATTACACTGCTGAAATATTTTGTTGCTAATATATTTTATAATTCAGCTGAGCTGAATTGCATTTCTATTGCTATTATACAGCTGAAATATTTTGTTGCTGGTATATTTTATAATTCAGCTGAGCTAAATTGCATTTCTATTGCTGTTATACAGCTGAAATATTTTCTTGCTGATATATTTTATAATTCAGCTGAGCTGAACTGCATTCCTATTGTTGTTATACAGCTGAAATATTTTCTTGTTGATATATTTTATAATTCAGCTAAGCTAAATTGCATTTCTATTGTTATTACACAAATGAAATATTTTGTTGCTGATATATTTTATAATTCAGCTGAGCTGAATTGCATTTTTATTGCTATTATACAGTTGAAATATTTTGTTGCTGATATATTTTATAATTCAGCTGAGCTGAATTCCATTTCTATTGCTATTATACAGCTGAAATACTTTGTTGTTGATATATTTTATAATTCAACTAAGCTGAATTGCATTTCTATTGCTGTTATACAGCTGAAATATTTTCTTGCTGATATATTTTATAATTCTGCATTTATGCGGATTTTTTTCTTCATATTTTTTGCTTAATATTCTTCTGAATGCATGTAAATATTCATGTATACTGTTTATATGATGAAATGTAAGATATTGGTTAATTTTGAATAATTCTGCTGAAGTTGAATAAAGAAACCACTTTTTTATTCATTTATCTGTTTCTCGTCGACTTGACAAACAAAAGGTGTTATTTGGACCATATTTACAATTTTTGTTATATTATTGACTTAACAAATTCGTTATTCAGCTGATACATATGCCAGATTTATCTAGTTAAATGTTTATAGAAACTGTTGAAATGTCAAAAAAAAAAACTAAAGCTGAGTAATGAGATTATGACAATTTTAAGATATACACTAAGGTGACCTAATCTCTAGATACCAATATTAGATATACACTAAGGTGACCTAATCTCTAGATACCAATATTAGTTATTTTGTTATCCAGTCAATAAATTCTGAAATAAAACTTATGAATCTAACAGAAATTCGCCTGTGTTGATCATATTTCCCAAACGTATATACTTTGTGTACTGTTTTATTTGTCCCCCTCCCAATTCAGCTGGTTAAAAATGCCCTTTGGAGAAATGTTTATTAAATTTCCTGTAAAATTGCTGTTTATACTGTTCACACATTAAATTCGATGAAGTATGAACATTGTTTTTGTATGGCAAACAACCTCGTTTGCTCGTTTATCCTATTTGATATATTTTTTCAACAATCTCATGAATAATTTTGCTAAACAATCAACTTTTCATTCTTCCGTATGATGTTTTTGGGGTATTTGTGTGCTCTGTAATTGTTGTTTTGTAAATTTTTTAGAAAATTAATTTTAACCCCGAAAGGCTTTTTGCCAAGTGTTGCAATGTACAGTACATTAAAAAAAAAATGTTTTTTTTTTCATTCTTCATGTTTTGTTTTCTCTTCAATTCATTTAATTAATTTTGAAGACAATTTTCGAGATGTTGTTGGTGCTGTTGTACAGCAAATACATAAATGTACACATGTGTATAGAGAGATCTCATATCTTGGAACTCCTACGCAAACATTATTGTACAGCCAACAGTAGCAACAAGCTGGCAGATAGGCAAACAGACAGTCTGTGGCACAGACGGACAAATAGACTTCCTTCGGCAACTTGTGCGAGTGTTATCGTTATCAAAGACAACATATCACCACTCTTTCTGTTACATGCGTCAGGGTATGTTTTCCCTGTTAAGTCGGAGCGAGTGTCTGTCCCTCCGTCAGTCCGTGAGTGATTGTATGTTTTCGTTTGAACGAAAAACAAGAAAAAAAGTCAACAAATTTATTGCTAAATCAACAAAGTTATAATTGATGTTTATATTTGTAATATTTTCTTGTGTAGGAGTGTATGTAGCGGTGTATATCCGGACAAGTAGTATAGTAGAGTCCTAATATATCTACTTGCATATGTCTTCAGACATGTTCATAATGTAACCATACGATGGATTCACACATACCTAGAGCATTGGGGGGGGACAAAGGCGTATTAACGAGAAAGAATGCCTTGCAGCAGGCCTTTCTACTCAGGCGGCAGTAATTGTACTTTTACAATTCCTTGTCGGAAAAGAAATGATCCAGAGAGCTACGTTGACATACAAACGCTTTGTTTTGTAAGGCGACCGAACATCTTTGAACCGATTTCGAGAAAACTATAAGCAACAGTGTTTAACGATTCTCTTGGAAGGCCCCTCGATTTAAATGCCCTACCACTTCCGTCTCTGCGGTTTTAATGATAACATCGTGTATACTCCTCTCTTTTGGGGTATTTTGATTTATCTAATGATACACATATAACTAAAGATTGGCGCCATCGTCATTATAACCGTCGAATCAATCTCATCAAACCGAAGTAATAGATTGTCTTATGCCCCGACATTTTGTTTGGTTTCCGAAATTTAATTGAAAGAGAAGAAAAAACACCAACAACAAACAAAATCAACAAAAACTTTCATTTGTTTTCCTTTCATTTCAAAATGAATCCTTACGATAACACACACACATCGCATACGCATCTCAACGCACGTCTACCCGCACCAATACAAATAAACAAAGAGAAATAAAAATTTAATTAATTACCCGCTGGTGATGTTGTTAAGGCAGACGCTTCAACGCAATTCAGCCATAATAAATAGTTGTGGCTGTCGGTCTGCTAATATGTCAAAATATTATGGCTAATGAAAAGTCATTGTAAACACTTTGATTTCATTTTAAAAACACCCAGAAGATATGTGGAAAAATCACGGAAATTTGCCTCATGCTGTGCTGTGATTCTTGTTGCGATACACATACATGTGTTTGTTTTGATGCTTCACGGCTTCGAATTAAATTAATTGTTTACTTTGGTAATGGTTGCAAAGTGATTGCTTTTCTGAGTGAGTATTATGCCCTCTATTGTTTGTTAACAACAGTTTAATGTTTTCCTTGCCTTTCCCTCGGCAGAAGGAATGGTGATTAATTAGTTGACTTAAAGAAATGGATAAAAACAATTTGTTTTCGGTTTTCCATTCATATGTCAAAATAAATGTTTAATGATTGCATCATTATCGTACATGGTGATGTTTGAAATTGAGCTAAAGCTTAATGGCAAAACGGAAATTATAAATGGACATATTTCCTCAACAATTCAGCTGGTAATAACATAATTCCGCTAAGTGTTCGGTCAACCAGAAAATGGTAATAGATTACGATATTTCACTGATTATATTAAATTCAGCTGAATAAGAACTGGACAGAAAACTCAAACTATAGATTGACGCTTCTGTTTGTCGATGGCACAGCACGAAAACTGGGAATGTTATTAAGGCAGCTGGATGTAAATGATTTAAAAACAACCAATAAATAAGAAAACGAAATTATATTTTGAGATTTCAATGCATTTGATAAATTCAGCTGAATGGAAAATGCAAACATAGCAAACAGATCGTGAATTGTTAAGTCTGGTAAATATTAGTAACTCGATTATTATAGAATATCTACGTTATTGGGTTATGATGTTAGGTGTCGACGGCCACAAAATAATCAAGCATAGTCAGGTAAGGAAATTCTATATTTAGTGAACCTTTTAATATAGAGGAATTCTTCCGTAAACGCAGATATTGTTATAATTCTAACAATTCAGCTGTAAAAATACAATTCAGCCGATTAGACTACAGAGTCGTATTTCAAATAAATCAACAAAACATTTTCAATATTAACGTAAAAACGTATTGTTTTTTTTTTTTGGGGGGGGGGGGGGGGGATTTCTAAAAAAAAGTGGCCCCGAAAATGGTTAAGTAGCGTTTAGTCTTGTATCAAATTCCAATTAAGCAACAATATAATCAATTAATTGTTCTTCTATGTTCACTGCTACTTGTCATACAACTTTACCAAATAAAACCAAAGCAATCGATTAAGATTTTATTGCTATTTCCAAATTAAATTTAATTAATCCATTTCGAAAAATCTCACCCCCACCTACAGTTCCAATGAATATTTACTTGTAAACACCAATTTTTTTTTGCATACAAATGTTGTACTAATCGAATTAATTTAACATTTAGGAATGCCGAATTATGTTAAAATGTCATTAACTAGTTTATGGATCTCTAATCGAGCTAAAAGGTAAACCGTAATTTATTCAGCAGGTGATTTGATTTTATATTTTTGTAGGGACTCTGTTCAAGTTGGTGACCATTCAAATATATGCTCAGATCTTGTTGGATGGCTGCGGTTATGGCTTCAATCACAACATTGAATGGCTTTGCATTATTTACGATCAATAAAAAATAATTTATTCGACTTGTGGCATTGCTTTATTGCCCGAAAAAGAAGGCCCATCGGAAAGGTATCAAAGAAACAAAACATGACAGCAAAGACAAGATAGCCGACTTTATGGTTTTATTCTGTGTGAATAATAAATGTGAATATCTAGGACTTTGGGTAAGGTAAGATTTAACAAAAAGGTTTTCATGTTTACAAGCAGTCAACGCGTGGTTTGATCAGATGTTTTGCCGACTTAGTACACCGTTCAATGTATGTATATGAAATTGTACGACCCTATAGAGAACAATGACTCTAATCCAAATTTATAGAACTTTTTTAATCGTGTTAACTGAGAGTAGCACAGAAATCCACCTCAATATAAAGGATTTTCACCCGGTATTTCGATAGCTGTCACTTTTGAAGATTTTATTCATTGACATTTGACAAGTACAAACTAAGCCATTACTAAAAATGGAACGATACACGCTTCAACAACACATTGAAATTAAAATTCACTACAAACATGATGAAAATCTTGCAGTCACCGTTCGCAAAACTAAAACATTTTTGGGTCGTCGTGAAGTATCTTATCGGACCGCAATACAGAAATTGGTGGACAAACTCGAGCTGTTGGGACAAGTTGATGATGTGAAGAATAAAACCCGTGCATGTCGCTCAAGAACAACTCAGAATATTGCTGCTGTAGCCGAAAGTGTTGCAGAAACCCCAGGTTAGTCCATTCCCCGTCGTTCGTTGGAATTGGGCATTCCACAAACGTCATTACACCGTATTTTGCATAAAGACTTGGGTCTAAAGACTTATAAAGTTTTGTTAATACCAGAACTTAAGCCGGCCGATCATCAACCTGACCCTGCAAAGCATGAAAATGGTCCGGAATTCCATTGAAAATTTATCTTGACTGATGAGGCCCATTTCCACCCCGGTGGCTACGTCCACAAGCAAATTTGTCACATCTGGGGCTCCGAAAACCCAAGAGTTATTTTTGAGAAGCCTCCCCATCTTCAACGTGTGAGTTGAGGTCATTGGACCGTACTTTTCCAAAATGAGGTTGGATCAACAGTTACGGTGAATAGATTGCGCTATCGTAAGATGATTAATGATTTTTTTTATGATCGAAATTGGATGATATTGATCGGGACAACGTTTACTTTCACCGAGACGGCGCTACGTGCCACACAAGCAGCAAAATCAATGCTGTTTTATGGGAAAAGTTTCCAGACCGTTTATCTATCGAAGACGTGACCACAATTGGCCACCGAGATCTTGTGATTTAACACCTTGCTACTTCTTTCTTTAGGGTCATGTGAAAGATGAGGTCTACACCAACAGCCCAGAGTCGATTCAAGACCTCAAAGATAGAAGTTGTGAGGCTATCGAGGGCATACGGCAGCCACTTTGAGATTTGGTTATGAAAATTTTCATGACAAGCGTGAGCGTGGTCGTGGTGGCCACTGGCCAGTTGGCAGATATTGTTGTTCATTATTAACGGAATATCTTCCTCTTTATTATGAAATAAACATCAGATCATTTATCTCAAAAAATGTCATGTTTCTTTGAATACCAAAATAACACCTATTGTTGGAAAACCCTGTATTATACAGGATCTTTCAAATTCAAATTTCTGTTAAAAATTCTAATTAAAAGCACACCTTTCTTACGAACAACGTATGAAACTCCAAAAAAAAAATTTACACATTTTTCTTAACAAATGTTTTTTTTAGATTTTTATGAATACGGGGGTTACTGTAATATTTGACATAAAGAACTCTTCGTTTAATTCCATTTTGCATCGAGAAAAGAATTCAAAATATTACAGACACAACAAAAACGAACCAACAAAAAGAAATACGATGTGTGTTCGTAACACACAACTGATTGCTCAGTCTGCTTTGTTGCATACACCCGCTCTGCTCTCACTCGGACAACCAGCACGAACTGTTATCGCTTCTCGCTTTGGTTGTAGTGCTCACTCTGACATCAGACTTCACAAAATTCGATGGATTGCAAATGGCTGTGAATTTGGTTCAACTGACAAATCTTGAAACGTGTCCTAGAGAAACGTCCGTGTGTTTTCATGCAAGTCGACTGCAATTGATCAATTCAAAATAAACCAAAATTCTGTGAAATATGTTCTTACCGATTTATCATTTTCGTAGTCCATTTTAGTTATTTTTCTAAAGTTCTCGAGTAAAATTGAACTCATTTTAGCCAATTGCGAACTTTCTAGTTGACAGCCCTCTCAGAAGTAAAAGAAACAAATCTCTCTGTTGAAAGAAATAAAATGCTACTGAAAAAGAAACTTCATCTTGAAAGATCCTCTATTTACTAAATAGACGCAGTACTTTTACACAGACGCAGTACTTAACATTTACTGGCAAAACAAATATTAATAATTGCTTACACTTACTATTCAGCTAGCTGAATAATAAACATTTTTAACTTCGCTATTAGATTTAATCCATATTTCCTAACACAAATTTGCTCAGGTTAATGTTTTTATTCTGTAATGACTTTGTATTAATAATTTTTAAGCAACAATCACAAAATTCCAACTTTACCCATAATTATGGCAAATTTAAACAACTGGATTATAAAAATTAAATCTATTCGGTATAAGTATGTATGTATTTGAAATAACACACTTTGTTACTATTCAGCTAGCTGAATAAATTAAATTACTGCATTTTTCTATGTTCCACCTAAGATAAAAGACAGCGTGTTTGCACTGGCTTTCGAAAAAACATGAACAACAACAACAGCATACATTTTATATTTTAGAAAGACAAACATTTGAAAAACAAGAGAAAAAAATACAAACCAAACGCCATGAACATGTTTGGAGGAGGAAAATGTCACTGCAAAAAGCGGTTAACTGTCGTCTGTATATCCGTCCGTCCCGCCTTCCAACAGTTCGTTTGTCTGGCTGCCTGTGTGTGTGTGTGTGTGTACTTTCATAATGACGTTATGATGAATTACTTTTGGAGCAACAGCAAAAAACACATAACAGACTGAATTTCATAAAACGAAGACAAAAAGAAAAAATAGTTAAAGTGTTTGTTTATGACATGATGTTGAATCAGTTTTTTCTTTGGCTCTAAAACTGAATTTCCCTCAAACTGCACTCACTTATTTATGCTGACAAATGCAATCTTATCGCTTTTTCATTTAGTTAAGAAAAGTAAATACACATTAAAGATAACTATTTAAAATGTGAAAATTTCAAATGTAGACAAGGTTTGAAAACACGCAGCTATCGGAGAAAGACAATTTGATAATTGGTTATAGATAATATTTGGATTTCGTTTGAAATTAAATAAAGTGTTTATGTAGGACGTGAAGACTCTATCTCCAGTGAGACGCCATAAATTGGTATGCCCAATTGTTGGTGCCTTTGGATTAAGGTTAGGTAAAACATTATCTATGGACTTACACTTACACACATATATTGTGCTACAATATCATAAACATTTATTATACAAATCTAGAAACCATATTTGTACGGTTCTAAGTCCATTCGTTGTTTGGTTTTCTTTTATTTTCGTTCCTCAACTTTATTGTGTGCTCTTTGTAAATAACCCAAACATTATATACCGAAAAAAAACGTGACTTTTTCCAAATTTTCCGAATTTAAACATTTACCCAACAACATTTTGCTCTCGAGCGTCGACGTTTGGTTGTGCTTTTCATGTTTGATATGAAAAAAGGGGGCAAAAAAAAAAAAAGAACAACAACGAACATTTCTCACTACAACTTTTCTTATGGTCGTTGTTAAGGAATTTTGTTGCTTTAGAATTTCCCGCCGCTCGCCTTCCCGCCACTCATGCAAATGGATACGTTCATGTGTGTTCATAATCTTTAAAGAAACTTTAAACACGTACGAACATCATAAAAATCACTTTATTTTTATATAGTTCTATTCACATGAAATTAAATGAACTTCACTTTAAGCTCGTTGCTCTTAATGCACGGCATCGTTCTCCTCCATGTCAGACTCGTCCGCCCACCTTATGGCAACATCGACAAATTTTCCGCCGAACAAAAACATAATTCTGAATACAAAATGAAATAAAATGGCAAACTCAAAAAAGAGAAAGTTCAAATTGGTTCTCCTTCACCGCTTACATCAGGAAAGAACAAATTTATGAAATGAAAAGCAGGACTGAACAAACTTAGTTGTTGTCAAAGAATTCTTAAAGAAAATGTGGAATATTGTCTAAAGACTTGACAACAAAAAGTTGGCAAATTAAGGCAATTCAAAAGGCTGAATTAAGGAAAATTTACGGCGCTGATTGTTTTTGCGCAAAAATGCAGTACCAAAAAGTATTGATTTTACACATTGGGAAAATATTATTTCCCATTAAATATCTAATGGTGATTTTGTTTGTGCAAAAAACGAACCTGGGTTAGCTGTGTGATAGTAGCTATCACACCATGGCCGGCTACATGTGTTTAGTACACTTTTTACGGTTATACAATTTTGTAAAAATGAACTTGACAATAATTACAAGCCCAAGTAAATTTATACTCCAATTTTATTTTCAAGGTTAAATCTGCTGACAAAGACCATATGATTTGGTATACAATTGACAAAGACCCCATGCTCTGGTCGTGATCAAACCCAACTACCAGTAAGCTTAATCTACAAATAATTGCTTAAATAAATAATGTCTGCAATATGAGTCAGTTTGGTCAGGTATACTCAATTCAAAATTATCATAAACGGAGTGTAAGAATTATTTTCTTCAGTGTAGCTGAATTCAGCAAAATATCACAGGATTTAACACAGCATTTGACAATTTTTAATTAAGCTTTGTTAGGACTTCCCTGAATTTGTACGGGAAAAAAACTTTGTTAATGACTTTTTCCCCCTCCCATAAGCCAATGTAATGAGAAAATGTGAAATTCATAAAGAATAGCACACACAAAAAAAAAACACAAAACTCAGGCGTTGCTACGATATTGACGATAATGGATACTGGAGTATGTATGAATGTTCTTATATACATATATGTATGTGTGGAGAGGCATTTATTTTTCATTGGGCCTTTTTAAATATATGTATCATTTTTCCTGTTCGTTTGATTTGCTCGTTTGTTTCTCTACATGCATTTTTTTTTTCTTGTATGTGATTTTCTTCGTTAGGCTGATAAAAATCATTTAATGTACGAAAAATTGTTCAATTCACTTCTTATTTTTCATTTTCTGCACTCGCTACAGAAAAAGCGAAATGTTCAGAGTTTGTATGATGAAAAGGAGGAAGGAAGAACATAGTCTAGATACATTTCAGTAGAAGTAGGTCGACAATGGGTTTGGTTGCCCTGCTCTAATGTGTATGTGGAACAGTTCTTTTCTTTCGTGAAGCATATAAAATAAATTCCCTATTTAGTTTGTCTACACATCACATTAAATGCCATGAGTTTTTCATTGTTTGAGTTTAGGCCAGTCGGTCTTTAGAACACTGCGGTTGGTGTTTTATATGTTTGGAAACTTTATAATTATGCTGGCTGAATTCCTTAAGGATGTTGTTGTAGTTTAAGCAGTTTAAAAAACCATGTGTGATGTCTTAATTCGTTGTAGGTAGCAATTCAGCTGAGCTGAATTGAATTTGCAAGGGAATGTGGTTAAAACATATGAAAATTCGACAATCTGAATTACCTAATTCAAACTGTGGAGTTTTAGGATTTCTTAAGAAAACATTCACATCAATTTAGCTCAGCTGAATTAACGTGAGATCATTTAGTTTGTTATGTCCATAAATTGTAATAGTCATTTACACTCTTTTGAGGACTCTTAATATAAATTGGATTTATAGTTGAGTTTACTCAATCCAGCTGATCATATCTAATCAATTCCAATTTTAGGAAGCAGAGTAATTTCCACATTTATATCGGAGATGTAGACTGGCAAATAAATGCATTAAAAAGAATGTTTGAATAATTTATGTTAACATAAATACGTTGAAAGGCAAAGTATTTAATTCCAAGTCCCCTCCCGCAATTCTGTAACGGAAACAGTTGCATAATATTTGGCCTGCCTTCAAACATAATAAAGAAAAAATGTTTTACAAAAATAAAATAAAAGTAAATGTATTCAGCAGAATTGGCAGAAAATTCTTGCTATCGCAAATGAAAATACAAAATCAACAACGAATTTAAAATTCAGCAATCGAAAGGGGAAATTAGCACAAACGGTTTGAAGGCAAAAATAAGGTTTAACGTTTCAGGCCAAAAATTCCTAGGGCTGAATGCTAATGGGAAAGGTCAAATGTAACCCTAATTTAAAATTCAGCTCGCTGAATTCGTTAAGTCCTAGCCAGAGATCATAAAGAACATTTTCTTTGTGTTTTGGAATTTAAAGAAAATTAAATTTAAACCAATTTCAAAAGCCTTTTCACCATTTTCTTTGTGATAGTTGCCTTTTCTTTTCTTCGCTCTTGTTATGTTTTCATTAAATATTCAATCACATAATAGTTTTTGTTAACGGCCCCAAATCAAATATTCAATAAAATTTTATGCGCCCTGCGATGAGGCGGGGGGACCCCCCCGTTCATATATCACAACACATAAAAAGTTGAGTGTGAAATTGTTTGGCATATAAAACAAAAAAAACACACACACACACATACGCACGTCAAAACGAAGGAAGGAAGCGAAAATGCGCTGAATGGAAGAATATCTGATATGACGAGAATGTGTTATTTTTATAACATAACAAAAATAACACGACGCACTGTGTAGTATTTGGCCGATGTTGTTATTCTCGTTAATGTTGTTGCTTTGCTTATTTTTTTTTCTTTCTTTCTTTCCAGCATTGACATATGCGTTTATCATGTCAAAGTTATAAGTAATTCAGCAACATGAAAATGACTTCATTTCTTGCCGTAAACTAAACCAACATGAAACGTAAACATACACGTACGAAGAAAAAACCGAACAGAACGTATGACAGACATTCACAGGATAAACAACCGAATTTGTTTAGATGATATTTATACGGCGGCAACCAACGCCAGAGGGCTTAAAATCGAATAGCTTGTTTGGCAGCAGCAAATGGAATCCTGCACAGTGTCTACAAATATATTTTATTTGTAATAGATTTATGTTGAAAGTTAATTTGGTTATGGATTGTTTCTCCTATTTTTTTTAGACATTAATTTAACAACAGACCTGAGAAATGAGGGAATGCCGTCACTCTCCCTCTCTATTAGGATATAATCATGCTTTCTCCACCAAGATACATGAAAGCGAGAAAATCTCCATCTGATCTGCAAAAAAACGAACTGAAACCCATCGAATTGCACAGTGATAAACTTAATTCTTAGATTTTCGGCCACATAAATATATCGTATATCCAGATTTCACAAGATCTATGAAACATTTCATAAAATATATGAAATATTTCCTAAGATATATGAAACAATTCATAAAATGTTCACGAGTTTTGTTAAGGTAATTTTGACTGTTGTATTTTAACAATTTAACAAGTCCCTTCTGGGGGTTTTTTAAAACGCCTCACTGTGCAGCGTTTTTGTTTTCGCAATATGCTGGTTCAACTGCCAGAGGTTCGATACGGCAAATGTCTGATGACGGTCGCGCACAGTTGCAAACAAAAACACACAAAAAAAAAACCTGCAAAATCTCATTCGCTCCGAGTGTATGGCAAACAAACCTACACATAAACAGACGCCGACACTTGTCAATACAAGAACTTGACACTTGCCTCAATACCAACGATTATGCCATTGAATTTTTGACTGTATGAGCATGAGCCTGAACATAACCGTGTGTGTGTGTGTGTGAATCCGTAAGCGGGAATGAGTGCAAGTATTTTGTAAACAATTTCCCTTTATACGCTTATGTATGAAACGGTTTAAGGCGGCGGCAGTTTCTCTTTTAGGTCGGCCTGCCTCTGCCTATAAAGACTCCTCCGCCCCCTGCCAGCAACGGCTTTTAATCTCAGTGAAATTCCAAGAATTTCCATTTGGCTGTTCATTTCTTATAAATGAATTTTGCTGTTGTTTTATTGTATCACAAGAGTGTAGGACGAAGTGTGTGTTTGTATAAGGGTCGATAAAACAATTGATTTGATTTGATATACTTTATGAATATATGGATGAGCTGAGACAACAAATACCAAACAAGCGGCAGTACTACGACGGCAAAGAAGAACAACAAGAAGACGACGAATGCCGCGTTCTATAATATCAGATTGTCTTGTTGACAGACGTGCGTGCCTAGATGTAAGCTTGGCGTAGAGTAGGAAAAGACAACAACGGAAAAATGAATCAAATTTCCAGCCATTGCCAAACAATGAATGAGTGAATGAATCGCAAAACAGATTCCATACCTCTGACAATACCTTGTCAATCAATATTAAATTACTTACTTTGGTATTTATTGCGATTATTTCATTTTGTTTGAATTGATCTCATCAGCAAGACGACGAAGAAGAAGAGTATTCCAAGTATTCATTGCTTACCCAAAACGCATTAAATAAACAAAATGTTTTGGTTTCAGATTACGTCAATTTTATTGCCATGGAAGACGGCAAGTGTAATCGATGGAAATTAAATTGTAATTATGGAAATCGTGGAATACAACGAATATGTAAGAAACTAAAGGAAATTCTTAAAAATGTCAGAAATACAATAAAGGAATTACAAATGCTAGACAATATCACAGGCAGACTCCTATCCAATAGTTTTCCCCTTATAACTTCCTTAATACATGGCCATTGCTATTGGGATGAAAGAAAATCTAATTGGCAGACGTCCTACTCTCTTTTCCTTCCATTGTAATTTCCTTACTTTCATTTAGTTTCTATAAATGCTTTAGTGTCAATGCATTAGTGCGTTGTATACAATTAGTATACTCACTGACTGATGCCTGTTAATGTGTGCCTAGAGAAGTTTTAGATGGCTGAGAGATTAATCTTAAGTTCCTGTATTTGTAAGCGGTGGAATCGGTCGATGAGAAATCTGCTTGCTGTTCTTAGTAACTATGAAATATCACACCACCGTCGCCTCTCAAATCCACAAGTTGCTCAAAGAAATATTGGTCGAATATTCTGGGCATCCAAAAGTTCAGTGTTCTGTCCTCAGCAAGTATCGTGATTCTTTCCCTGTGTTTGACTGTAACTCCTTATTGTCTTCACGAACGACTTTGAAAGATTTCAGAATTCCTTACCAACGTTTCACCCCATAGAAGGTTTGCAGTCGTTGGTGTTAAGTCTTATTATGATCACTTAGGTTGGCTCTAGAACCTGTTGTTGCTCTTGGCCTTCTTACTAAGTAATTTCCAAGCACTTCGGTCTTCTGTTTGGCTTCTGCAGTTCGTGGTACCATGGATATTTATGTCTTCTTCCACTTGATTCATCCACGGGAGTGTCGGTGTTCCCTGTCTGCGTCTTTCGCGACTGTTTGTCGTCCAACGCCAATGTATTATTGTCTCTTTGATAAATATGAGTCGCAGATATGTTTTTCAGAATAGATAGAACAAATTCGTTTTCTCAAGTTTGTCTGAATCTTTATTTGTTTGATCGGATACTTGGCTCAGAGTAAGATGGCACAGTACGTTGAGAACCATAAGTTCTCCGTGACAGCACTAAACAAATATGAAATTCATTTTATGTTGTTATCTATTAATTAATTATATTATTTATTATTATTAATATATTAATATATAATAAATAAATTAATATAAATTAATTATAATATAATATTAATATATTATTAATTATATTATTTATTATTATTAATATATTAATATATAATAAATAAATTAATATAAAACGAGATATCGCTGCTGTATATTGAACTCTGCACTACAATTTCAACAGCTAGTGTTGAAAAATTGCATCTCGGAAGTCGCTGTATTTCTCCCTACTACGAAGTGACGTCATTAAGCATTCTCCCAGAAAAGGGGACATGCACTTTATTTATCTCTCAATTTAACTAAATTTAAATATAATTTTACCTTATTTGGATTTCAAAGGCATAACTTTCATTACAATTATTTAGTTAAAGCGAATTCCACATACCTGAAAAGAGGAAATGAACAAAATTAATATGATTAAAAACAATTTTTAGTTTCGTTTTATTTATTCACTTAATTACTCAGAAACTACAAACAAACCAAAAAAAAAAAACAGAAACAACATTTAAAATTGAGCTTCCTTCCGTTTTGCACCGTTCGAAGTTGAAATCAAAAATTGTTTCATTTTACGGTAGTACAGGTGTTTTCTTTTTTTGGTCGGGTTTCCTTTCGTTCCGTTTCGATGTCGATGCAATATGTAGGTTAACGATAAACGTGTTCGAATGCCATTGTTTTGAATTGCAAAGGTATATCCTAGGAACACTCCAATACACATATAAAAAAACCATGTACATATTTTGAGTCCATGTATGCCCATACAGAGGCGGAGCGGCAAGGCACCTCTCTCACAAACCACAATTAGTTTAAATTAACACACACAGATAGGCAAAGCAACAGATTTTCAAAGGCCCTCTTCTTATCACACCTTCCTGAAACGTGTATTGAAATATTTAAACAAGGCCCCTCCGAATTCCGCCAGATACCCCAACCCGACGAGCGCATAACTCCATTACCATAATAATATTCCACATATATGCGAATGGGTTATTGTTCCATATAAACAATGCGACCCGGTAAAGACATCATGGCATGGAAATGAAAATGCCAGCAAACAGGATACGTGCCAAGGCATACAAGAACTGGGTGGATTTCGGAGGATGGTTGCATGGCCTGGGGGCAATGACTGGGTGTGTACATACGTACACAAATGGTCGTATTTAAAATGTTCCGAAAAATTATCGTTAATATCGCTTAAAAGTTAAGCAAACACGATATTTGAATTATTCATCGGAGCACACATACATGCGGACGAAGTACTCGTAAATACATGCATATTATCCTTGTACTCTTTCCATTTGATTCGTGGGAAAAGAATAAGTTTTCCTTTGCGTTTTCACGAACAAAGTGAAACAAATAATTTGTATAATTTATACTCATATGTTAAGTATCTTACGAACAGATAACGACAGATGCCAACGTTTTAATCGGGATGAGGCGGCAGTAGTCTAAAGAAGGTGCGGCTTTGTTTCAATTTTTCATTTAATAGCAGGAAACTATGAAGTTATCACGAAATCGTTTATGTTTACCGTGTAAGGATTTTGAACGGTATGAAGAAACTCTTAAAAATTTATTATTTGGAGAGCTGCATGAAACATTAATTTAAAACACATGTTTTCCAACTCATAAATAAATTGAGGCACTCAGTTTATTCGTACGAATTTCATAACCCTTTCAAGTTTGAAAGTAATTAGTATTTCACGGACAGTTCGGCTATGTATTAACCCTTTTATGTTTCAGCGTTAATATGATGACAAATATCTATATTTTAGTTTCAAACCCTTAGAGTTTTATCCACGATATGTCAAGTATATGAGTCATTTCCATCTGCATTTATCGATTATCGGCAGGCATTTACATAAAAGTTTCTCTCTATATGTGAAATTCTCTCTTGCGCTAGCACAAGGTTTTCTATGTGAAAATCTCTCATGCGCTAGCACAAGATTTTCTATGTGAAAATCGCTCTTGCGCTAGCACAAGATTTTCTATGTGAAAATCTCTCTTGTGCTAGCTCAACGATTTTTATACCCACACTCTGCGGGTAGGAGGGTATATATCATTTATATGAAAATCTCTCTTGCGCTAGCTCAACGATTTTCTGTATGAAAATCTCTCTTACGCTAGCTTAAGATTTTCTCTATGAAAATCTCTCTTGCGCTAGCTCAATCTATTTTCAATGAAACTCTTTTGCGCTAGCTCAACGATTTTCTCTATGAAACTCTGTTGAGTTAGCTCAAGGTTTTCTCTATGAAACTCTCGTGCGCTAGCTCAAGATTTTCTCTATGAAACTCTCTTCTGCACTAGCTGAACAATTTTCTATATGAAATTCTCTAGCGCCAGCTGAACGACTTTCTATATGAAAATCTCTTTCACTATCTAGCTGATTCTCTCGTGCTAGCCCAAGGTTTTCGTCAAGACTCTGTCTCTCTAGGTCTGAGTTTTATAAGAAATCCTTATTGAATTGTACTTATTTTTGTTCAAAAGTATTTAACTTTTAATTCTTATTCGGCTATTCCCTTTTCAATATCCGTTATTATTTTTAATTATGAAAATGTAAGCTTTCTTAGCGCTATTAATTCTGCCCAGTTATAGAATAATTAATACTAATCTATTTAATAATGATTACAAATCACTTCTTTTGTTCAACTTTTGTTGCTTATTCGCTTGGAGGTTTTTGCTGTCTCATTCTTATATTTCCCCGATATCCTGAAATCTTCTATCGCTTTAGCCGTAAGATAACCATCATCATTTGCAATTATGGTTATGAAGTTGTTCTTCTTACTCGTTCAACAGAATAAGGGCATCATTTCACACTGCCATGGTTAAACAAAAAAAAGTTAACTGATGAATATAATGATGTTTTTTTTTCCATTTTTGTGTGAGGTTCTTGGGGGATTTGTTTTCATTCCGTAAATTATCGCCAAATTGATATTTGGTTTCATTCCATTGATTTTTTTGTGATGTTGTTCTTTTATTTTGGGAGTGCAATAAGTCCATTGTCGGAGGGAGTTGGCCGAAAAAGAAACTTAATTTGCTTTTTTATTTGGCCAAAAATGCGAGTGTTGCCAAATAACAAATTGCCAAAAGACATGCAAACCCATATGGTTTATTTTTTTATTGATTTTATCATCAAATCTGAAACCGAACACCGGCTTCATACAAAATACACAGCAATTTTACTGCTCTTCAATTGGGTGTTATAAAAATTATGTTAATATTCGTTCTTTTGGCAAAGGAAAAATCGCCAAAGCACGAGACTGACATATGATCATATTTCATGTGAGTTAAACACTAATGTGCGTGTTTAGAACACATCTCCAGGTAGAAGTTTAAGCGATTTATTATAATTATAATCATTTCCTCAACAAAGAAGGAAAGTATCCAAAAGAAAAGGGTACGAAAAGTACCTCCTGATGAACCACGAACGAATTCCTTTTTTAAAACGGAAACTCAGTTTGCATATACATATTTCAAAAGAACTTTGTTTCCATGCTGAAAGACACGAATAAATAACAGAAATGGCAGACAGGCTCGGAGGACAGTACACATAATTGGAGAAGTGTAATTTGACCATAGGCCACGGAAAACCAAAAGTACTGAATACGGATCTGATATACACGTATACAAAAAATAAGACCTAATAATAAATTGGGGTCAATACGAGCGTCAACAACAATCTGGCATTCAAATATCTACGACGCTTCACTGTTTAAAGTCAATTTTGTTAAATTCTAATTTATCCCATTTAAAATTCAAATTCATTCTACCAACAGTTTTCTACAGTTTGACCCCTTCTCAAACAATGTAATCATTAGAAGCCACAAGTAACATTAGGCTTTTCAAACAATTTGATTGATGATCTATCAATAGAGTCCCACTGGAATTGAACAACGCACCCAATGTCATAACAAGGAAACTTCGAATGTATCCTTTTCCTTTTGTGAAATTCATTAAAGGGAAGAGTAGAAGCAAAGAATGAATAATAGCAACCCGGACATGATAGCCACATTATTTGTAGCATTTACTACTCCAACTTGTACAGACAACAAAATAAAAGGTCATGTGGTCATTGAACAACAGAAAGGCAGATAACTCAGTCATATTTGAGAATGAATTATTACCAGAAGAATATGGAATTAAAATAGTTAGCGATTTAAATAAAAGTATTTTGAAAAAGAAAACCTGAGTTAGTGACAGCGCGAGAGTTTTTCATAGAAAATTGTTCAGCGAAAGAGGTTTTCATAGAAAATGATTTAGCAAGCGAGAGAGGTTTTTATAGAAAACTGTTGAGAGAGGTTTTTATAGAAAATTGTTGAGCTAGCGATAGAGGTTTTTATAGGAAACCGTTGAGCTAGCGATAGAGGATTTATAGAAAACCGTTGAGCTTGCGAGAGGTTTTTATAGAAAACCGTTGAGCTTGCGAGAGAGGTTTTTATAGAAAACCGTTGAGACATATTTACTTCGTCTTTCTTACCTTTTTATAGAAAATTGTTGAGCTAGCGAGAGAGGATTTATAGAAAACCGTTGAGCTTGCGAGAGGTTTTTATAGAAAATCTTTGAGCTTGCGAGAGGTTTTTATAGAAAACCGTTGAGCTTGCGAAGGAGGTTTTTATAGAAAACCGTTGAGCTTGCGAGAGAGGTTTTTATAGAAAACCGTTGAGCTTGCGAAGGAGGTTTTTATAGAAAACCGTTGAGCTTGCGAGAGGTTTTTATAGAAAATCTTTGAGCTTGCGAGAGGTTTTTATAGAAAACCGTTGAGCTTGCGAGAGAGGTTTTTATAGAAAACCGTTGAGCTTGCGAGAGAGGTTTTTATAGAAAACCGTTGAGCTTGCGAGAGAGGTTTTTATAGAAAACCGTTGAGCTTGCGAAGGAGGTTTTTATAGAAAACCGTTGAGCTTGCGAAGGAGGTTTTTATAGAAAACCGTTGAGCTGGCGAGAGAGGTTTTTATAGAAAACCGTTGAGCTGTCGAGAGAGGTTTTTATAGAAAACCGTAGAGCCGGCGAGAGAGGTTTTTATAGAAAACCGTTGAGACATATTTTCTTCGTCTTTCTATCCTTCATTCCAACTACCGCTGCATGTGTGTCAACCGAAAACAAATTTATCATCGCATACGTCTTCATTTAGGGAATAATTTAGTTTTTGCTCTGTCATTTAGATAAATGGTCAATTTTTGTTTCAGTTTTTTTAGTATGTTGAAATTAAAGTTGCGTGATACTTAAGTGACCCTTGTAGATGTCCTTCAGTGACAACGATGAATGTGCTCATATTCTGTTAGCTTTGTTTGTAAAACATTTATTTGTTTCACTTTCACTGTTTTTGTTAGGCAAACTTTACTAAACGAATTTAACAAACACATACAAAAGAAAAGTTAATGCTCATACATGAAAAAGAAATAATAAAAAAAAGGTTTATCATTTCCCTGCGACAGATTGGCATGATAAATGATCAGTGCTTGGTCTATGAGTGATGACAATGAGAGATATTGGAATTTTTTTGTTTTAGAAATTCTGCAAATTGTTTGTTTTATGATTATTCGGTTTAAAATCGGTTTGAGAAAAGTGTCAATTCTTTATCAGTGGAGCCCAACATGTTCAGCCCTTTGTGTTTACCCTTAATACAATCTAATTAACCTGATGAAACATAAAACGATTAAATTACGGTTAATAGGAAATGCGAATTGAAAAAAATTGTATCATATAATGAAATTTAAAGTGAAAGTGAAAACGCTACCCATAAATTCGACACGCAAAAACGTATCGAGAACAATTTGGTGTTTATTTTAACCATCAAAGCAATATCATATCACTGCCAAACCAACACAATTTTCCCGCCTTTTGCAGCTACTTTTTCCACACAAAATTTCATTACTGTGATTGCCGTAATAGCCTTTCGCCACATCTCCCCCTGATGCACCAACTGTATTCGAAATGAAAATAAATATTTACTACCATAACTGACAATTCAAAGAGGGAAAAAATCTCTAAAATTTGATTTCACGCAGAATCGCATATACAGCCGTAATCGTTTTTTCATGGCAATTTTCAATTTCATCACGTATTGTGACGTGCAGTTTTCCGGTAAAAGTTAACAAAAATATATATGATTGTTTGTTCATTGCACTGTGCAATTGCGTTTTTTCCGATTTCACACTCCGATTTATTTATATTAATTTTCATAAACAAAATATGCGATAAACGGTGACTAAACAACGAATGCTACAAAGGAAATAATCAACGTATACCAGCTGGTTGCTAAAATTTGTTGAAAACAATAATTGCAATGAAGACGAACGATTTGTTTATCGAATCTGAAGCTAATTGAGGATTTTGAAAGAAAACTTGAGCTAGCGAGAGACTTTCAAAGATATGTGAAACATTTTTTAAAAGTTAGGTATGTATGTACTCGCAACAAATGTGGCAAGGAAAGCTTGAACAATAGAGTGTTTTTTATTGAAAGCTTCAGATAGCAAGAGAATTTCAAAAGAAATCACGAGCATTCTGATGACAATTGTGAGCAGAAATTGTCGAAGTAAAGCTTGCGCTAGCGAGACATTTTTGGTGAATAGCATGCGCTACTGAAAGACGGGCAAAAGCTTCAACTTGAACTAGTGAGACCTCTTCAAAGTAAAGCCTGCGCCAGCGAAAGTCTGTCAAAAAAAAGCTTCAGTTAGTATGAGATTTTCAGAGTAAGATTTTCTAAGGAGAGATTTTCTAGGGAAAGCCAGAGCTAGCGTGAGATTTTCAACTGTATGGGGAATATTCTCAGGGCAGAACTGGAGCTGGCTAGAGTCAGAGGGTTCAGCTAGCGAGATATTTTCAATGGAAAGCTTGAGCTTTCATGGAAATAATGAGCTATCTACAGATTTTCTAAAGGGAAGCTGCGGTTTCTAAGGAAAGCTGGAAATAGTTTGAGATTTTCAAAGATAAGTTCGAGCTAGCGATAGACGGCCACTTCAGCTAGCGCCAGTGAGAGCATATCAAAGAAAAACTTAAACTGGAGAGACATTGTTAAAGGAAAACTTTGGCTGTCACTGGTTTTCTAAGCAAATTTTGAGATATCGAGGGTTTTTCTAAAGAAGGCTGGAGGTAGTCTGAGATTTCCAAAGATAAGTTTGAGCTAGCGAAAGAATTTCCGAGTAAAGCATAAGCTATAGAGAGAGCGTATTACTGCAGTTAGTGAGAGATTTTTCAATGAAAGCTTAAGCTATCGAGTTATTGTCCGAGTAAGGCTTCTTCCAGCGAGAGTTTTGGAACGACAAAGACGAACGTAAAGCTTTTTCATATGTACCTACTTCAATGTATATACACCGTTCTTTTTAAAGCTTTCAATACACTATACAAAAACCACCATCTGTTGTTGGCGAATTTTATTGTCAAACATAATCCCTAAAACACACTAAATGGACACTGACGCTCACTACGGCAGTTAACAAAGCAAACTTTTCTCTGTATATTTGTTTAAGCTAATTTCATTATTAATTTGCCCAAGTGACGATGGCCGAGAGAAAAAAGCAACGATTGTGTACAAATATACGCCAAATGGCTTAAAAACTTACCCAAATACCGAGAGGCAGCGGACAAAACGATAGAATGAAACCGAAATGGAATTGTGGACAAATCGACTTACATGTTACACACATACTACTACGTATGTATGTGTGTATATATAAATACTATGATAAATACCTCGGTCTACGTACATAAATACAAAACAGCAAAAACTATTTGGCGAAATTAGAACAACAGCTGTGTCAACTAAAATTTAATCCTTAAATATGTAAACTAAATAGGACTTTTGGTAAAGGCAAACGACAACAACAACAGCAAACACCAGCAATGGCGGGAACTAAAAGCGGAAATAAAGGCGGTGCCTAGCGAAAAAAAACAACACGACAACAAATAAAAAAAATATCAATAACATTCCAAATAAAAGGAAATGTTAATCCTATGAAAAGAGAAAATGAAACAAAGCACAAAAAAAACACAGCATACACAGAGTTTTCTGAAATGGATACCGAAAAAAAAAACTCGAGGGAAATACAAACACGGAGTGAACAAGCAACAAGAAAACCGTGAATATGCCATCGACATTTATAGAATCCTTGAGAAGTGTAATGGAGAAGTTTTCAGAAAAGTAGGGAAGAGACTACCGAGGGGTTTTTCGGCGATTTTCCATGTGATTTGAACAAACTGAACTTGTAATACAGGAAAATAAATTTAATTTAGTTAGTGAATTCACCAAATATACCCGGTTTAACGGGATAGCCAATACCAGAAATTTGCTGGATTCTTCCTGTTTGGACCTCTGTGACACGTTTCATTGCAGCATCCGAATGGCAACTGCACCCCCGGCGATTTAGGTTGGATGTCAGAGTCACAGCGAAACTTACTGAAGGGGCATTCCCATTGGATTATTCTGGTACAATAGTCCTGGGTGCTGCTGACCTCCCTCTAACAAAGTATAATACTATGAATACTCTATATCACTAACAAAATAGAAAGATATTTCTAGAAAAATGGTATTAATTCCAGAGAACGACAAATTGTACCAGTAATTGAGACTTTTGTTCAAATAGAAAAAAATGGCTCCACAACTGCGACTTTTTGATACCCTCACCCTACGGTTAGGAGGGTATATATCATTAATATAGAAAAAGCGTCCGAGTAATAAATCTCGAAAATTCGATGGGTGTCTGATAGGATTTGAATTCGTTTGAATTTTAATGTTTTTTTCCTGACTTTGCTTGCCTTTCTAAGCTCATAATCATCATTAAGATGACTACATGTATGTATTTTCCCTAATGAGAGTTTATTTGTTGTTGTTCCAATTTCTGTACAAATTATTTCCCCGAACTTTGCCTAAATTCATCTGTTAGCAATCCAACACAAAACCAATAAATTTCTTTCTCTACCGAGCCGCCCGTGAACAAATACAGCTAATTTTTGCAAACAAGACTTATCACACATATCAAATAATAAAAACAATAAAGAAGAAACGAAAAAGAAAAGCGAATAACCAAAGAAAGAACATGTTTGAATGTGGGGTTGTACCGTATTTTTAGCAGCCTGCTGGCATTTCCGTTTCCTCTAACACACATTCACATGGACATGGCCAGGCAAATACAGCTGTTGCCCATTGCCGATGCCCTCTGAACGGACAAAATGTAAGGCAAACAGAACAGAACAAAGTCGACTTTCGATCTCTTTATGTATGTACCGAATGTTACGAAATTAAATCAACAAGAAAACTACTTAAGAAGTCACTCAACCACAATATCCTACTTGCCTGCTAGACTCCTTTTGAGTCTTGTTGTTGGTTAAGGATATGTTCTTGTTAGGCCAGTTCTTTTTTTTTTTGCAGCCGGAGATTTCCGGAGGAGGGAGAAATTAAATAAACAAATAAAACGCAGCAAAAAATATGTGTGCTGCTATGTATTTGTGTACATATATGTATATGTGCCAAGCAGAAGTCATGTATTTACATATGTGCACATAAACCTCAAAAGGGAATAAGGTTAGTGTGTGAAAGGCAGCAACCAGAAATGGGGGGGAAATCCTTTCTTTGGTTTTTCTTAAATCAGTTAAACCACTGGCGGAACCACTAAATCCCACCACCAACTCCACAATCAAATCGATTGGGGGATTTGTGCTCACACACACACATACACGTACGCTATAGGACTCTATCGCACTCGTAAGTTATGTTACGTTTCTATGTATTCCGCAAAATTTTCCTCTCAATAAAAGTACGCCCACACACACACAGACACACACGTATGCGGAAAAGTAAACCTCATCCAAAACAAATCCTTTTTAAAGTCATTTCCCAGTTCGTTGCCTTTCGCTTGACTGAATGACGGCGAGTCGTCCATCACTGCCATTTTATGAGAGACTGCAGAGCGAGTAAAATTTTCCACATATGTTTTGGTCAATTGTTTTTGCCAGGTTGTGATGTTTAACTTGGCCTATGATGTTATAACTGTGTGGCCACTTCATATTCGGCCAGTTCATAGTATTCTGGCTCCTTTTCATATTTTGCTATAGAATGTGTTTGCACTTTTTATCCCACTTGAAAAAAAGCCTTGATTATTATTTGGTGGTGTACTTTTTTATTTGGTTCGGTGTTTTGTTTTTGCGTTTGATTCATGAAAACCTCACTCACAAACACACAAACACGGTGTACTGTTGAAAAAAGTTCCCGGGAAAAAAGATGCTTGTGTTGGATTTTTATTAACTACCACCGGTCACTTCACTGAACCCTTGTGTTGATTTTATGAACACTTACATGTCCGTTCGTTCGTACATACATTATGATTATATTTCAGTTTTTTTTTTCTGGTTTGTTTCCTGTTGATGGCGAATGTGAAACTGTTGCAATTTTTTGGTTGGAAGTCCGGAAAAGTTTTGGGACATACAGCACTCGGGCTTGTCTTTATGTTAAAGATGCTTCCATGATTTTAGATTCATGCGAAGTCATCCAGGTTATGGCTTTGGCTTTGGTCTGTAGTTCCAGCTGGTTGGGCATGGATTTCTAAAGGCGTTATTGCACACCGGGTCCTTGGGCGATAGTCAGGCAACATGTTCTGATGCGGCGGTAGTGGACTGGTCGCATAACAAGTGTCAATGTCCACTTTATGAGCAAATCTGGAAACTTGGTGCAAAGGGATTAGTTTTATTTGTTCGTCTAAGGCTGGACACGAGATGGTTTTGGTTTATCCCCAAACCGCGAGGATTGCTTTGTCTTAGTGTGAAGTACTGTGACCCACTGATTGTCAGAGGAGTTAGATTGGCCTGGACCCCTAGCTAAGGACATCCATAAAGCTGGCTTCGAATTCGCATCCTAGTTAAATCTACAAAAGCAAGAATAATGTAGAACACAAGGTCGCTGTTGAAGTCACTGCAGAGACCAAACGACATGACAACAAATTAACATAAAATCACTATAAATGGGCTATCAATTGATGTTCATTATTTGCAGGTCTGGCAAAACACTTTTTAACCCAAGAACCCGGAAACCAAATAATACGAGAATATATAAAACGTCTGGGATAAATTTCTGTTTTCAAAGAAGCTCATTGGACAAAATAAAAATATTGTAAAACTATCGTTTGCCTAGAATTGCTTTAGTATTCAAAAGGAATTAAATACAATTTATATACTGCAGGAAAAGTATGTTCGAAATTTGGTAATAAATAATTGAAATGGAAAATGAAATGTATGTTTCCTACATTTGCTGTAACCGTAACCAAAAACACCCCAGAAAAAGTGCTCAAATAAATATTTCATGCTTAACATTCCAACTACATACTTTCGGCAACAACAACAAAATACCGAGCATTTTCACTTTCAACAGAAAACAGAAACTGAAACTGAAACAGAAACATGTTCCAACGATAATGTCACTCTTCTTCGCCTCAACCCAAGATGTCATAATTTAATAGGTTCATAAATTTCGGATTGCCATGATATATGTGTGTCGGCGAACACCCACAGGCTATAAATGTCATAATAGAAAAATACATAAATGTCTCAAACACCAAATAATCTTATTTATTTATAAACAGCAATACTTTCGAAAAATTAGAGGAGACACACACACACACACCAAATAGCCCGAAAGGGATTAAAAGCCACTGCCTACGGCTAAACAAAGAAACGAGGGAAACGAAATGAAAAGTGACTAAATTAAAACACAACAATTCATATGTGGTCGGTCAGTTTGATGTAAGGTCACATGCGGATAGTCAGACGAGACTGCACGGGCGATGAAAGTAATTTATTAAACTTTTTAGTGAAATAACAATGTTGTGTTTTTGACTTTCTTTGTCATGTGTCAATGTGAATTTTAAAATAAAAAAAAACAACAATCGCTCATGTGATTGACAATAAACAAAATAGACAGCGAAGAGCAGGCGAAGAAGAAGAAAAAATGTCATGTTTCGTTCACAGTCATTAATAAAGCTCACAACTAAACGAAAAGTGAGGCATAACAAAATGGACTGAAGTAAAACAAAACAAGAAAACAGAAATAAAAATAAAAAAAAAACAGCAGCAGCACGCAGAGCACTAAGATTAGACAAATAATGTAAAAGATACAATGGAAATCTCAACCTAAACACCCTCTAAATTGATCATCAGCTGCTGTAATTAATGTTAATCTTTAGCGCAACAACAGTGGCGGCAGCAACGGCAACAGCAACAGCAGCACTACCAGCAACAATAGTTGCCATAATTAATTGCCTGCATTAAAGACAAATTTCCACCGGAAATCAATCTCCATTGTTGTTGTTGTTGTTGTTGCTAGCTATTCCCTGTAACCTAAGCACAAGCCAACGCAGTATGACAAAGATTTATGAAGTAGAGACGATTAAATGCAATTAATTTCAGGATGTTCAGTATTTTCCGCCCAATGTATGTTAAAGTCCAAAAGCACCTGTGACTTCTTTGCTTAGTAGACATTAATTTAAAGAAATTTTAATAAACGACTTGGCCGGCATAGTTGTTTAAATTATGTCGAATTTTCAGCCCAATGCTCCTTAGAGGAATTACAATACTATATACATATGCTTTATTGAGTAAACATTAGTAAGAAACATTTATTTCATACTTTTTAGATTATTGATTTTAGCAGTTGAAGTTCCAGGCATATAATGGAACAATTAAAGATATTAGGGGTGTTTTCGTCACATACTAGATTTTGTCGGTGGACGGCCGTGGTGTGGTAGGTAGTGTGTGCCACTATCACACAGAAGAACCAGAAGAACCCGGCAAAGGGTATCAAACATTTTTCATCGGCTGTTTCCTCCTCGTAAATGTTGGCTAGAGTGCTTTAGTCGTTCGCAGCCGGATTTAAAAATAATAGGTCCCGGTCAGTGAGTATACAAATAATATCGTACACAGTTCACTGATTCGAGAGAAGTTCCCTGTCTTTTCCTTCATAGAATGTTAAGGGAAATATGTTAGTACTTGCTTTTGTCGCTTGTTTAATTGAAAAGAGAAAAGAATTTTACAAATGACCTATGTTCTTACCATTCGTCCATCATTTTCAAAACAATTTTGTGTTTTTTTTTTTTTAGAAAGCACGGGCCTCCTTTGAAGAATGTCTACAATTGTATGCCGAATGCAGCAGTAAGGTGTCACATGACTTAAATCTAACAAAACAGCAGAGTCCGAAGTCATCGTTGCGTTTAAATAGTCTTTAAAACAGAGCGTATTTTTATAATCGCAGCCAAAAGAAGAAAACTTATAAAATAAAGTGGATATCAAAATGTCAAGCCGGAAGACCCTGATAACAAATTATATTCATAACAAGCAAGAATCCTTAGTAAGCCAAGAATATTGAGTTCTTAAAAAACCAGTAAACCAGTGAAAAAGTTCCAGTCGGGTAAACCGACCTCACCCTCACCCTCAGTAAAAACATACAAGTCTCATATTCCATAATAGCAATCTCAAAATACCGAATGTTATAGAAAAATATTGTATTACACATTTTTACAGAAAGGGCGGAATATAAAGCAGAGTTTTTTCTCGAAAATTGTATGTTGTTAGAGCTTGACTAAATATAGAATTCGTTGAGCGAAGATTCGTTGAGCGAATTTATATAATTGCACGATTTCTAATGTTGGTGGAATGGTAAATTTGTATGGGAGGTACCAGAAGGAGTCCGACTAGGGGTCCAATTTTTTCTGGAGAGCTTGAGATGTTTATAGATTTACTAAATACAGAATTTGGGCAAAATCGAGTTGGTCAGATTGATCATATTACCCGATTTCAAAGGTAAACGGGACGGTACATTTGTATGGGAGGTACCAGATGGGGAGTTGCCAAACTTCCACGTTTTTGTCCGTAACGTTGTCTAGCTATAGCTTTACTAAATGCAGAATTTGGGCAAGATCGCGTTGGGCATATTGATAATAGTACACGATTTCTAATGGGGCGGGATGGTATATTTGTATGGGAGGTACCCGAAGGGGGGTGGCCATATAGCCCATATCCAATCCCATATGCAGTTTTGTGAAAATATTAATCCATGCCAAATTTCAAAGTGATTGTTTAACTCTTTCGAAAGTTATCGTGCGTACCAGAAGGACAGACAGACGTACAGACGGAAATGGCTGAAACGATTTTGAAAGTCATGAATCGAATTTGGTTCAAAGAATCTTGGGTTCTAATGTGAATATTTGTAGGTGTTACACTTTTGATGATATATACCCTCCTACCCGCAGGGTGAGGGTATACAAATGGTTTTGCAAAAACGTATCATTGGGCAGTAAAGTGTCGCTCGCGCCATCTGCTTTGTTTAAAGCCCATTGTATGTATGAAAATTCAATTAAAATGTTTTGTAAATAGTAAAGTAAAGCCCTGCCTGTATGTCGAAATTTTGCTCTCGTTCGCTTCTGGTTTCACTAACAACCGTCAAAACGACAATAATGGAAAAAAGATCTGGCTTAATTTTAAGCAATCCTTTTCCTAATTGCATTAGTTTATGTTTTGAAAAGTTTTACAAGTTTACAAGCCCATTAATTTTGATCCCTTAAACTGTTCCCAATCTTCCGGGCTCACTTGAACGGGAAATATATAAATTGCTCACACCAAATATAATAAGCAACCACTTTTTGTTGGATTTCCGCTATAATTTGGAACTGTTCCCATTTTAGTGAAAACTATTCCCAACCTACAAAAACTCATATTAAAAGAATCTAAGGTGAACATTAATCATTAACACTATTTTCAAAGAATTTCCACAATTGTCAAATAAATTAGTATATTCTAAATTGATGTTTATATGATAGAGTAAGTAAACATTTGAAGGCCAATTTGAACAAATGTCATACATGATAACCATATAAGATTCTAACCTTCAGAAGTTATTTCATTGATATGCTCCATATGTCTATATTTACTTTAGTCAGTTACATTTTGTAATATTCAACTATTTCTATGCTAATACTAGTTTTTCATCACTTCAATTCTAATTGAACAACACTGCAAGCCCTTTTGTATTTATTTTAACAATTTGCGTAATTTTCAAGTTTGTAACAATTTACGTGAAATTATTTTGATTCACAGAACAAACAAAAGAACCGAATGCACAACAACAATATCAACCTTCAACATTCGTTTTTATTTGAACAAATAGACCCATTAACACTTTGGCCCAGCACACCGCAGTTACCGTCGCCGTCCCCGGTCATCAGCCAACACAAATACAAAATCATCAGCAAAAAAATCCACAAAAATTATTACAAATGGAAAATTTAAATAATGAAAAATCTGGTGAAAAAGCCTCTCTTAGAGTCGAGCAAAATATGGAACAAAAAAAAAGGTAGCGAGCTACCTTTTCATGGAACTGAAGCTATTGTCCGCAGCTGTTAAAAGTAGAACAAACACTGTGTGGAGAAGGGGGAAAAATTGTAACAACTGTTCCGAGGAAAACCTCATCTATTGTTAAAACATAATAATGCCGGGAGTAAACAAATTGAAAACAAAATTATTTCAATGGCACCTTTTTTCAGTTCGGTTGGTGGTGCTGATGGTGGTGGCACTTTCAATAGGGTACAGCCGTTTTCAGACAGACGGCATGACGTTCAGCTTCACTTGAGCGCACAAAACAAATAAATGGACCTGAAAGATTCATTTTTCAGTGTTGTCGATGGCAATGTCGATGTCGATGTTGTGCTATTGTATCTGAATTATTTCACTAATGTTTATATTTGGTTATCGTATGTTAATGTCAATACATTTGTAATGGGGGAAAAATATATAGCGTATGTAATTTGATTTTAATACAAATGAAATTCGCTGTAAAGCGATGAAAGCGTAAGTACCGATAGGACTCGATAGATGTGGAGACTTTTGGGAAGTCATCGAAATACATGCATCGATACAGATTGCGAAATTCTGTCGCAATATCCCGTATAATTTCATATCAAGTCGTGCGAGTAATTAAAGTCAATCGTACGGACCTGTCATTGAATTGAATGTATGTTATTGATGGTGTTTGTTAGTGGAGCTTATGTGGATAATCTAGGCTCGCTATTCTTAGAGTTTATCAGATGACGGAAACTGATCGGATTGTTTGGCCCATGATTCCCTTTATTAGAGGAATAACTGTTAACCCTCTGACTAACACCACATTAATCTCATTTTCTCTTCTAGTCCAGAACTATTTTCGTTTATATAGCTTTCAACTACCTGGTGCCACAGCCGCTTGTCCAAAAAACTAACGGAAGACAAAACGAAAATCTAAAAAGAAACCAATCCAATCATATTTGAGCATATTCATAACTGAAATTTCAATTTGTCGATATGAAATGTCTGCACTGTCAGACACTCATGTATCTGTTCAAATTAATGCACTCGCTTCAGTGCACACTGATCTTCTGCTGAATAATCGATTCAAACGCATGCAAATACTTTACACTATTTAATTTTTTGAAACCAAGTCTGTTTATACTGTTTATTTGATTCTGACATTCGGCTTATTCGTTTTGGGTTCGTCAGAATGAAGTGAATATCTGATGAAGACAGTGAGTACAGTATATTATTTTGACAACACTTGTATGCTGAGGCAGAAAATCATGTTCTTTGAATAAACACACTCTCACAAACAATCACATTGTTTCATCTGAAATGACACGGAGTGCAGTAGTGAAACCTGCAAACAATCCGCAGTTTACTGAGGAGTAATATGACATGAGAAGAATTGGCGATTCTGCCTGGTGATCAATCGCGATTCTTTTTATCGATCAATTATAACGGGGCAATTTTTAAGAAGTAACAAAATATCCAGAAGTATTTAGGTTGCCAGTTTTGTTTTAGAAATTTAAGTACAGATAATCTTGGGATACTTGCATTTCATGGGCTTTCCTTTCGAATCGTATTTAATTCGATTTGGCGAACCCTCAAAGTGAATGGCACATTCAGCGCAATGCATTGGCGACTGGTCTGGAATATTGGCTGACGAATCATTTAGGCTAATCGCTTTTTATCGGGCAGCGACGCTTTTTATTAGGTCATCTTCCCGTTTCAGTTCCTCTTCCATATGAATGCGCCGATGATTATGCGATCACAAATGTTTGCAGGAAAGAGTGCAATATGCTATTGAAGTATTGTCTTGCTGTGCATATATTCACATGTCTTGGTATTCACTGGTTTTGATGATTGTTACTCTAGTCATTGAATGGATACACTAAAGTATTTGGATTTCAACTGAATGTTTCGAATAGCGGCTCATTCCACAGCGTAAATTCTGGCGACTTAAAGACTAATAGAGTGTTTCCTAACCCAAAATTTCTCTAGAAAAAGCATAAGCCTTTCTGAGTCTACTTCAAGCATTAGGTCCTGGTCAGTGGGTACACAAATTATTTTGTGCAGAGCTCACTGATTCGAGAAAAGTTGCCCGTCAGTGACTTCTTGGAATCTTAAGGGACATACGTAACTATTCAGTATTTACATACCGACATCCTGTGTTAGTCTTGAATTTTATTTATATTTAAATTTAAATTTTTCAAGTTTTCATAAAAACTGTACCCAGCCAAAACAAAAATTATGTCACTTAGAATCAAATGTGCCTTAGACAATTAAAAAAATCATAAAGTGAGCAACAATTTATAATAAAATTGGAGATGACATATGATGTGTTGGTTTGCCTTTACATTCCCGCCAGTAATCTCTTTATCTGCGGCATATTCTCACAGGCCTATCTGTTGTCATGAACCTTTGAGAGGCGTTCGTACGTATTTTGTTACAATAAAGTGTGACGTTTTCTGATTGTTGTTGGAGGGGAGAAGAAACCTGTTGGGGGGAGATTTGAAATTGAAAATCCAATTGTGACCTACGTGTGGCATAGATTCCATTATTCGTTTCTACTTAACGTATTTATTTATTTAGTGGTTGACTGTTAATCATAATGTCATTATGTAGTTTTTATGCAATACAACGCACAAGTGTTACATTAGCATCGCAGTCATTCAGTACTCTGAGTACACTTGCACACACACACATTCATTCAAAAAATTCCATCCACCCAAGAATGAATTGAAAAATTCTTAAATGTATTGTCTTTACCGGGGTGGGGGATGGAAAATACCCTAACCGACACTAATGTTTTTTTGTCGAAATATTGACAGTTGTCGCTCATGAAGACCAATAATTTCAATTACATTTGTTTCATTGTCGCCCGTTTTGTTGGGCGCTCTTCTGTGACGTAGAAAATGACATGACTTTGGTATTAAGTGTACTTTCAATGAGATTAAAAATCGATTATTTTCAATTATTTTGTTACAATCATTACTTCTTCAATGTTCCCGTTCCTCATTCGTTCTCCCTCGCATCGTACATGTACGATACACTTGCATATTTCATTTCGATATTCTCAACCACTTTAGAATTGAAATACTCACACACACACACACACAATCGTTGGCACAAAAGGGTCCTTCACTTAGCAAATGATTGAATGAATGAGTGTGGTGTGCACGGATGGATGGATGGAGGGAGGGATGAATGGGATGAACATACATATGATCTCGTTCATGCATTTCATTTTCAAACATTCAACATCCGATCCATTCATAGAGTCAAGTCAATCGTTCCAACAGAGTCATTCATTGATTTCACATCATCGGCACAGGGGTGGTGGTGGTGGCGTTGCTGGTTGCCGCTGCTGCTGCCGTTGCACTGTGCAGCACTTGAGTGGTGTTTGGTTATTTATTAAATTGCGTTTTTCCCAGTTCCCCAGTTCTTTCCCATTGTTTTCTATGTTTTTTTTTTTTTTGGGAAATTGCTATTTTGTCCCTTTTTCTGGATTTGTGTTCTACATGTATTAAAACATTACAATAATTGCATTATATTGTTCTGGAAGTGTTGTTGTTGCTGGATTACTATTTTACAGTCTCAATATTGTTGAAACAATTGATTTTTCATGGCATGGAAAAAAAGGGATTCAATCCCTCCTTTTCACGTTTCTTTCACTCCGTTCTCCCCTTTTTTTGAACTTAAATCAAGTGGTTGATGGTGGCCACAATTTATTTGAAAATTTTTGAGCAGGGATTTTTGTTGTTGTTTTTGTATTGTTGTTATTCTTGTCAAAGAGTTTGTTGGAGGGGATTAAGTGCCATGACTTTTAATTATTATTTATTGTTGTGTTTATTGACAAAGGGGTATTTTTTTTAACAACTGGTAATTTATTTAACAACTTGTGTGTGCTGGCCAGGGCTAGAGGAAAAGATAATAGAGGAAATCACACAATATTTCGTGACGTTGGTGAAAATCCCCCTAAGTAGGGCGATCATGTGGGATTTAAAATTTATTTGGAAAACACAAACTCCTAGAGATAATGTCTGTGTTTCCTTTATAACAAAAATTTTATTTGTTCATGTGTGACGAGTGTCACCCTCGTGTTGCATGAACATTTCCGGAACTCGGAAGGGGTGAAATTTTGATAGACTTCCGAGTCCTCATTCCGTAGTAGGTGCTTATTGAATACATATTAAATGTTAATAATTGATTTTGTAAAACTATTGCGTGACTGACTGATTTCTCAGTGTCCTGGAAAAGGGCCTGACTCAACAATTAAATTCAAAAGGGAATATAAAGGGTCCTAAACGAACTGAATATGAAAGAAAAGCCGAAAATTATAATATAAACCCTCCCTATATTATTATTTTTATTTAATTACAATACAAAGTAAATTTATATTCTAATTTTGGGTCCAAGGGTAAACCGGGTGACAGAGACCATATGGCAGCGACAGACCAAAGCCTCTGGTGAGAATCCAACCCAGACCCCAATAAGCTGATTCGAAAGCACGCTACCAACTCGCCTAGCGGGGCGCCTCCCTCTATTATTATTTTATGCTGTTCGTCTGATTTATAGAAAATTCACCTTGTGGGCACCCTGTGACTACAACATAATAATAACTAAATAATTGAACCCATTTATTGAAATATCAAGTATAATATCGTCCCCTCAATATAATAATAGTTGTATACACAGTATACACTATTGTTTTATTGAGGTGACGATTAGGTCAAACAATTAAATATGTATATAAACGAAATATGAATAAAGATGGTGTTATAAATTCAAATTTACTACTATTAATAAGATACAGGACACCCTGTGGCAAGACTTGTTGAGATACAGATAGAAAGTCAACCCATTTTTTTCTTGTGAAACATGTTCGACTTTCCTAAAATTATTAATATTACGAACTTGACCGATAACTTTCAACCTATTCGATCTTGACAGGTTACCTGGAGCTATTCTGTTAATATTGATTTACATTTGTAAAAGTTATAAGCTCAGATAATGTTACCCAGTCGAAGTGGTAAAATGTGACAGCCTGTGTTTTTTTTTTTTGAAGACCAACACTCAGATGATGTCCCCTATAAATGCAATGCACTGTGTTAACGGTTAATTTTTACAAAATTTTTAAAATTACGTAACAAATACTTTCTCAAGCAAATTAACGGGCGCCATAGGCGCATTACAACTTACTAGTTTCTGAATATCACAACTGGTGGAACACATATTTGCTGGAAGAATATTCCACATACGAACGGTTCGGCGGAAGAACGAATTTTCTTTATAGTGCGTCGTCCGATCAACCGGCCATTTGACAATGAACGCATGAGACTCCCTGGATAGCCGCGTATTCCGGCTAAATGTTCTAACATCAGGGACAAGACGACGGATATCTGACGAGCAAATAGCGTTAAATTATCTATAGAACAGCGATATACATACGACATTCCGGCGATGCTGAAGGGAGACAATAGAGTTGGATGCCCTACTATCCCCAATAGTTTATTGTAGGAGCTGTTTTGTATATAATTTAATAAATTATGAACAAATATTTCAAAACTAAAAACATCTTAGCCAAATCCTGGTCAGTGCATTACCATTAGCATTACCTGGTAATGACGTGTCATTACCCTAAGCATGAATTCTAAGAAACTAATAATGACTTACAAATAACAATGACTTATTAATATGCAGTAACTGCAGGTAAGTTTCTAAAACTTCTTAATTTAAATTTTTTCTAAACTTTTACTTCTCTTCTCGCTCTCACAAAACGTTATTATCTCCCGGGTAAAAGTAATTTCAAGTGCGGCTGAATTGTAAGTGATGTGTACTTTTGACTTTAACGTACCTCCAACATTATTTGTTAATGTTTTAAATCGCCCTGGCAATTTTTAAACCAACATAATTCTAATTGAACCAATTAAAAATTTAATTGATTTCGGTTCTTCTTATCATCTAGCTAATTGTTTCAATTACGCATATAATTGAATTATATGTTTGATTTTACTTTAGTCAGTGCAACGGCTGATTTACTTGAATATTCCACTTGTATGGAATACATTAGCTGGCAATACAAAAAAAAAAACAATAGTATTTGCTTAAAATTTGCTACAATTTGCCTCAAGTAGATGTAAATGCCTATTTAAACTGTAAAATTAACATTTCACAAAGGCGTATACTTAAAATACAAACTCTGTGAAAACAATTACCCATTCTTGCATGAACAGAAATACAGTTCCACGGAAAAAAAAAGCAATGAACAACAAACGCAATAAAATAATTGCAAAATTGCATGTTGAAGCATAAAACTGTATTTAACTGGAAATATGAGTGACCGACCCCTCAGAGCACAAAGAGACAGATATGAATTTTAAATATCTGCGACGGGTGTCGGACAAATGTACTAAATGACAATTTGCCATAAATAAAATTAATTATGTTTTCTACGAAATTCGTTGGTGGGAAAAATGTGCAATAGGCACGATTGGTGCTGGTATTGGGAAAACCGCACGGACGTAAATGGTGAAGTAATAAGAAAAACGAAACATAAAAATAAACATTCGCCAGGAAGTTGTGAGATAAAGTATTATCGAATTCAACACGGTCCTATTCTTGTCATGTTAGATGATGGTCATTTTATTGCAATTTGATCGGGATCAGCCTCTAGAATTTGTTTGTTTCAACTTGTCAATGTTGCTCGTTGATGGAGAGCATTTGTTGAATTCTGGCTCATTCTTCTATTAAGAGTTAAACGGCATTTATATCAGTTTCATCGCACATTGTGAAAATGCTCCGCAATATTTTAAATATTTCCTTTTTACTCTTTTTATATATTTATTTAAAAGGGTATTTTTTATGGTTGCTGTTCGTACCGGGAAATACGGCTAATTAATGATGCCATTAAAATGCTCATTATGGATATTAAATATAATTGCTTTTATTTTTGTGTGTTTGTTTATGGAGTATTTTACATGGAGCTTTATTTATTTCGTTCTTATTTGCAATGCGTGGTTTATATCACTTTTTAATTATTTATATTTATTAGTGTTCGGGAAAATAAAAAATTAAGATAAAAGAAACAATCTACAGTATTTCGATTCGCATGTGTTTTCCATTATACCGGGAAAATTTGTCAGTCTAGGGGTCCAAGGGTAGTCCTTGGTGGAATTTTTTTTTTTTCACATTATTGACGACCCTTGAAACACACGAAAATGGCACAAGAATAGGGTAATTGAATGTTAGAACTTTAAGAGATATTACAAGGCAAGTAACCCAAGTGAAGGCTCAAATGAAAAAAATTAATCTAAAGGGATTTTCAAAAAGAGGTGTTATTTTGAATCACCCGGTATTTCGTTAGCTGTCACTTTGTCAGCTTTTATTCTTTGACATTTGACAAGTATAAACTACGCCATTACTAAAAATGGAACGCAACACGCTTCAACAACGCATTGAAATTATTAAAATTCACTACAAAAATAGTGAAAATCTTGCAGTCACAGTTCGCAAAACTAAAGCATTTTTTGGGTCGTCGTGAAGCACCTTGTCGGACCGCAATACAGAAATTCGAGCTGTTGGGTCCAGTTAGTGATGTAAAGAATAAAACCCATGCACGTCGCTCAAGAACAACTGAGAATATTGCTGTTGTAGCCGAAAGTGTTGAAGAAACCGCAGGTTTGTCCATTTCTTGTTGTTCTTTGGAATTTGGCATTCCACAAACGTCATTACACCGTATTTTCCATAGACTTCGGTCCTAAGGCTTATAAAGTTCAGTTAACACAAGAACTCAAGCCGGCCGATCATCTTTGATGAAATGCATAAAAAATATCCGCAATTTCATCGAAACATCATCTTGATTGATGAGGCCCATTTCCACCTCGGTCAACAAGCAAAATTGTCGCATCTGGGGCTGGGAAAACCCATGTTATTGTTGAGAAGCCTCTCCATCCTCATAACAGCAAATTTTTCTTTGAATACCAAAATACCACCTCTTGTTGGAAAATCCTGTAGAAATGTTATGCATCAGCGAAATCCGATAACTTGCAACATGAAATTATTTCATCAAAGGGCCATCTAACATGGGCAGGCCAGACATGAATGTGGCGCAGCCATCATCCTATTCAAGAAGATAAAACAAACCCAAAAATGATTCACAATTATATTTACAACTAAATTACAAATTTAATGCAGGCTCTGCCTACTGAGATCTTAAGCTAGCAAATGTAGATAACTCCCGTATTATTATGGCCAGTTTTCATAAAAGAATTAGGAAAAACCTCACTATTATTCAATGTTATGCCCACACAGAGGAAGCTGAAGAAACATCAAAGAATTAATTTTATGATCAATAGATCGCGAATTAAAATAAAATAATTCAAATCTTCAAAAGAGATTACCTGACTGACTGTAACAATTGGATGGTTTATTGAAAAGACTTCCGGGACGACATTTCTATCAACCCCATTTCTGCAATACCTTGTTGAAATAATTTATTATTTCTTAATACCATTTTCTTAATTTTTTTTTCAAAAATCTCACTCTTGTTAGACTTTACCGCGATCATTTTCAGTCTTGCCATCTATTTGTTATATATTTTTCAATATCACCAAAAATGCAAACTTACCTTCATCTGCTGTCGCCGGATGCTGTTCAGCCCGAGCTCCTCTCCGCACAAATCCATTCATCGTTATGAGTCCAATGGCCACATAGCACAATATGTGACGATACATTGTTATGGATTTTCGCCGAAATATTTCAGAACAACCGAAAAAACCGTGTATGAACGAATGAACAAAAAAACAAACCAACCAATCGGAAAGGACCGTTTTTGCTGGGCAAAAATATCCTTTGATGAAAATCAATTTTTGAACGATATTTCAGATGTTTTGTTGAAGAACCAATAATAAAGCAAAATTAGCATTTGGAACAGAAAATGAATTTCATAACAACTGGAAAAAGGACATTTTTGTGCGCAAATCCAAAACGACGATGACCACCACGTTCAGACAGCTATAAAGAAAAAAGTTAAACAAAATATATCAGATTTTTTTGCTAAAGGCAAATGAAATGTACTTTAAAGTTAAGGAAATAAAAATGAGAAATGTCTGCAAAAGGGAAGTGATTTATGAAAATTGTATAGGCAAGCAAAAAAAAAATGGAAATGTTTTTGTTACCAACATTTTGGTGATTTATACATTATGATGATTGTGTTTTTCCCGCTATTGGTCTTCTTGCCGAGTTCCCACGGAGAACAATAATTTCGAACAGCCAGGCACCGGGAAGAAAACACATTCAAAATGAGTTATACAAAAAAAAAACTGAAGAAAAGCAAAAGAAAAAAAGTATATAAACAATAAACATCTGTACAACAACATTATAATAAACAACACGTGTTGCTGATGTTACTCGCTACCGTAAATGTAGCTGCCACTGGCTGAGGTTCAAGCGCCGCCATCACTGTTCCAACCACACTCAAGTCACCCGCTATCGAAGCGCCCGAAAAGTAAACGACAACATTTCGGCCTTGCTTGAGAGTAAAAATGTACATAAATAATAACAAAAAAAAAAGGCTACGTTTCCTTGGAAAACATAACAAATAATCCTTTACGCAAAAAAACAAGACAGAAAACTCAACACACTCAGTCATTTAGACACACTCACTCACTCTCCCACACAGCCAACAACTGACATGAGCCACTTGAGAACAAATTGAATCCTTTGGTAACATTTTTCAACAGTCAACAGTGTTTGGGTAACATTACACTCTGACTGATGTATTGGGTGGGGGGACGAGGAAATGACAAAAAACATCATATTTCAATTTGCTCCAGGGAAATTTCCACACACAAACAAAAAACAAGAAACGATACATATGAACGCAATTCTTAAGTATTATTGAAATTCGAGTATATGACGTAAATCATCACGTCGAGAGAATTATTATCCTCACAAAAACAAACGAAACAATATCTCAACCCACAGGAGCCTTTGATAAAGACGCCTTTTAAACACATGAAAGTCCAATGAAAAAGAAAAACGAATGCCAAGAGCAATAGCAGGTTATGGCAAAATCTTTACTGTGGTCCTGTCCCTCATGACTTAATATGGAATTGGGTTTCAGCAGGAAAGGGCAGTACTTGACCTTAGCCATGGACTATTTAAAAATTGTATTAATCAAATTTCAAAACGCCTAGGCAGGTAAACTTAATTATAGGTCGCAGAATCAACTGGCATCTACCAAATTAGATAAGGTTCGGATCGACTAAACTGGTGGCCGACTACGTTTTGGAAGATTAGATCAAACTAAGGAGGCATTGCATTTTAATGTTACTTTCTTGCTGAGTTCAAACGAAAAATAAAAGCAGAAATCAAGATGAAAGAAACATCAAAATGCAATATTTCCTAATATGGCCTGATCTACCAAAACGGAATTAGCCACAAGTTCAGTGACCAGAACTTGATCAGATCTTCCAAAAGGCAACGTGCCTTAAGTTCAGTCTTATTAAGTCTCTGATATAGTCTCCATTTTTGGGTGAATTTCAATAGGGCTTAGACAGTTTTGCCGGTGGGGATTTGAATGTGTTCTTTCAAAGGCAAATTTTATTATGAAAGTTATTCTTAGACGTCCAAAGAATTCTTTTCCCTCCAAGGAAATGTAAATTTCATTAAAGTAGGCCCAAGTTCAAAATATTGCTAAATCTAAAAAAGAAGCACCTATTAAGATTCTTGATGAAATTTTCCGTAATTTTAGTTCCCATCTGTCCATGTTTGTTGTGGATCGCTAGAGGGAGTCAAGTTTGGAGTTGATTTGGACTCAAATTTCATTGAAATCAAAAAAATTCAATTGCTAATTTTTTTTTAAAAAAAATAGAGTCTTTGTCCAAAATTTAATCAAATCCTATATGCTTTGGAGTCCTTCAGTAAGTGCCATTGTTTTTGATTGCCCACAGATGAAAATGCATATGGGACTGTTGTTTGACGCCAATATTTCAAAGGAAAGGGACCAAATTTTAGTCAAATTAAAAAGCTAGATGTAAACAACGACAATCTAGTGGGCAGATATCTTTAATCAGATGAGTATTTCTACCATGGATGACAGCTATGTCTCATTCTACCAACGTTCCATTGAACATATATAAGAGAATTAGAGACATTTGGAGAATGCAGGTCAACTAACGTGCCTGCTCATAGCCTCTACATAGTCTTTGGCGTCTACTTGGATGTCAGGAAAAATTTTATTATAGTGGGCCACTTGTTTGACCCCTAGGTCGCATTAGTGCTTGCTAAAAATTTTCTAAAAATCAAATTTTAATTTGGAATCAACAGAAATTTAATTCCATCTAGCAAAATTGTAAAAAAATAACTACACATTCCTATTTGTAAGAAAATTACATTTATTTTCAATACCCATGTGTGACTATTAATTAGGGACCGGTTTTTTGGACCCAGGGACAATGAAATGTAATGACAACTATATTACGGATTCCCTTTCTACCCTTGGGGGATATGGAGAGTATTTATTACACTGTTTAACAAAATTATAAAAAAATGTAATATCCAAAAAAAAATCCAATAAAAAGAAACATTTTGTAGATAATTTGTGAATGTGCTCAGATGACCATAGTTCATCAGAATTGTATAGTGTTTATTTTATAAAAAAAAGTTTTCTAGTCCACTGCTGTGGATTTAATCGGTTGAACAACAATAAGAAAGTTTCAATTGACAATTATTTGTTTTCCAATTTTTTACATGAATTATTTATCATCCCAAACAATTTCAAACAAATGATAAAAACCTTTAAAGAAATTAGCTCAGAATTCTAACATGCCAAATAAAACACACCTATTGTCCGCCTCATTATTGTCGACTTAACGGCTCATCACCATGAATCGGTGACGGCAATTGGTGCATGAGACCTTCACGTATAACCTAACCGAAATTAACCTTCGTAAAGATAAAGATTTGTTGACATTTTGTGGCGAAACTTATTTCAGTTCATCGTTGTTATCTTTGTTTATCCAAAAACTAGAAAACTTCCTTTGGTTGCCCTGTTTCGTGTAATTCTGCCTCTATTTATACAACATGGACCTTCACATTTTATTATTACTTTCACCTTAGAGAACAGTAAAAAGGAAATAATTATAGTGTTATTGTACGACTAAAGCCAATGTCAGCCAACAGTGTTTTCCAGTGTTTCAGCAGACATTGGCAAAATGTCCTCATTTATTGTACGAAAGTCCTTTGGCGTTGTGCTAAGCAAATAAACTCGTTTCGAGAGAAGTGTATAATAGCGATAGCTTTAACCTTAGGTGTATACGAATTTGTCGGTTTAAACGGAGATAAAGAATTGCACACAACGGTACAACCAAGGATATCAACGAAATATTAATGAGACCAGTGTCGTTGGAAATATTTGAAACTTTTTCAATTGTTTTACTTTAAAGGCGATAACAGAACTAAAAACACAAGGTCATGGTGTGGTGTGGTGTAGAGGTCGAATCGGGCAGCCACAATGACAAAACATGTTTGTTCCACTGTCCTGTTAATTATTTCCAATGAACTCCATGTTCCATTACATGAAAACATCATAGCAATGTATTCAGATTTGGTGGGTCTTGCTTGCCCCACTACGTGTGCCTCCAGGGACTTGTTCTTGGTTTAATATGCTGCAATAATTTTTAATGTTTCAAAGTGTTTATTTTATGGCATCTAACCAGTTGTTTATTCGGCATTTGCAAAGAGACTAAAATGAAATAAATTAACTTGAAAATTCACGGGGACATCTTCTGCGTCTTCGTTGTCAGTTCAGCTGTTCGACAAGTCTGTCTGTCGTACTTAATTTCCCTTCAGGGACATTGCTCTGCGTTGGCATTAAAGCAAAGAATCAAAAATATTTGGAACATGATACTGGTTCTGTTTGTGGAAGACATGCAGACTCACATATTTTCTTGTTATTTTCTGTTACACATTGTAAACATTCCCTTTGGTATTATTTCCACACACTCACAAAAAACCGAAATTAATTTTCTTTGTTATTAAGACTCGACCGAAAGGGTGAGATGATAATACGAAAATAAATATTTGAAATATTTCAAAAGTAGAACCAAACTGAGATAGACCTGCTGCCAGTTTGAAATGAAATCGTATTCCTTAAGGGAAATTTGTAAAACGAATAGTCAACAGACACTAATTTCAAGAGCCTTTGATTGTTTATTTAGAATAATTTTCTTAATGCTGTATTCAAGCGAAATTGATCAATGTTGAATGGTAATTCTTATCTCTTTTTTAACATAATTCGAAGGCTCGCTTATGCAACCATACTCCACATCTTCATCTAGTCATTAATAAAAATTTCCCCAAAGGGAAATACAAAGAAATTTATATTTAACTTAGGTCTTTTGGAAAGCGATTAAATTCTATTGAAGAGAATTTCTCCGAAATTCAATTCAATTGACATTGCAAAATTTCCCTTAAGGCAGATTTTTTATTTTGTGATTATATGTTAGGATCAGAAATCTCCCTGTGATTAAAAAAAGTACAAGGAAATAAATATTGTACACTTTTCAAAAATTTCCCCTGAGGCAATTTTTTATTTCTAAGTTAAATTCATGGAATTCGAATTTCCCGGATTGTATGAAAAGCATTTGAAGACGATTACCCATAGGGGAATTTTCATTTTTATTGGACATAAGAACGTTAAGGTCATATTTAAAGAGTTTTTGCAATGCTAAGCTATGAACTATTAGGTTTGTATTGAGTAAAGAGTATCAGGCTCGATAGTTCTTTCAATAAATTTTGGTCAAAGCGTCTGCATTTTTAAAATTTATATTTTCCATAAGCGAAATGTTGAATTTTATTGAAATATTTTTCATAAGGGAAATTTGGAATTTCATTGAAATATTTTCCATAAGGGAAATTTGGAATTTCATTGAAATTATAAAATATAACTATAAATTCAATTTTAAATAAGGTCTATTGCGTGAAATTTTTAAAATAAAAATTTCCCAGAAGTGAAATTCCATTAATATTATAAAATTGAATGGAAGAAAAAAAATGAAATTTTTCGTAAGGGAATTTTTAAATATCATTGAAATTATAAAATTTAACAAAGAATTAAATTCACCAAAGAAACCACGCTGTTCCCGTTGCAAAGTCAATTTTAAAAATTTTCCATGGTGGGAAATTTTTGAGAAATTTTCAGGTTTATTCAACTCATAAAATTTAACTCAAAATGAAATAGACCAACTGTTGCAAAGTCAAATTTCATTTTTAAAAATTCACTTTTCCATAAGGGAAATTTTGAATTTAACTGAAGTTATAAAATTTAACAAAAAATTAAATAGACTTGAGCTACGGAGCTGTTGGAAACATTATAAAAAAAAATAATTGTGGGAAATTGTTGAATATAAAAATTTCCCATAAGGGAAATTTTTAATTTTATTGAATTTATAAATTGTAACCAAAAACTATGTAGACCAAAGCCAATAAGCTATTGTAAAGACAATTTTAAAAAATTTCCCTCGGGGGAAATTTTTCGACATTAACATTTTTATAGAAAATATTCGAATTGAGAATTTTTAAAATAAATAAAAATTCGTAATCGTTTTGCACCGCCTTACAATCCCAAGCAGGACAGAATAACAGAAATTGTGAAAAATAAACAAAGGTCAACTACACACACACGCAAATCATTCATAAAATCGTTCACATTTAAATAAATTTCGCAAAGGAAACATTAATTAAAGCCCCCACTTAACCGCATTTCTAATGCGAGAATAAAAGCCTTGAATTATTAACGTGAATTCGAAAGGATAACAAAGAAACACTTTCTGTTGCGCAATAAATAAAATTTATATAAAATACGTATGTTGTTGTACACACCTATTTGGAATTTATTATTGTATATGATATGCAGAAAAAAAGAGGACAACAAAAAAAAATGGCAACAATTCATTTACGCTTTTGTTGGTTTTCATTTTCACGTTACCTGGGCAATTTATGTGTCGTTGTTGTTATAATGGAAGCAAAAAACAAAATTGAAAAATGGATATACTCCTCCTCATACAGCCCTTTTTGCCAGGCCCCCTCAGCGACGGAGGGATACGTGCGTGTGTGTTGGCAGCACAGAATACATGCCAAAGTGAAAATGAAAAGCTCCAAAAATATGACTTTGATACAAAATTGTCATAAATATTTGAAAATAGACCTTTAAAATGGTTACAATTCATTTGTTTGGCATTTCGTTTTTTGTTGGAAGCCAATGTGAGAAATGGATGCATGTGTATGTATGCTCATATATACTATAAATGTGTAAGAGCAGAGAATATGGATTTTGATATGCGCAAACATTTATGGAATAAATGTTTTATATTTCACATTTTTTTTCTGCCTTGAATGTGGCATTGTTTATAAATGAAAGCCAATAACTCTTTGCGTATGAACATTAAGGCGGGTCGATTTGATTGGAAGAAAAAAAATCAAACTCAAAATGACAGTCAAAAAAAAAATTTCGCCAAATCCCAATATTTTACCAATCCCTAGCTCAAGCAATTTTATATATCGCCAAAAAATACATATTTTTCGTTGAAAAAAAAAAACACAGTACCGTATTTTATGAAACAAAAAATGTAGAAGGGTAATGTTAGTATTTTCAGATTTTTGTCTGAAATTTAAAACTTTTTCTGCCGATTTCAATATTAAAACACATATTTTTTGTGAAACTCTTTCGCAATCCGACTTAACATGCACATGCGTTCTCATAACAAAAATGAAAACAAAAAACTGGGAAATTTCCGAATAAAATGAAAACGAACACAAAATTTGTTGTTACTGTTGTGACGTTGTATGTATGTTGTTGGTTTGAAACACAAGACAAATGTTTAGAGCGGCCAAAACAGTATAAACTCATGGGATTTGGTGAAATATATGAATGGGGTTATTTGACTGAATATTGCTTCTGTTTCTGCTGTGGCTCGATTCTATTTCATCCAAAAGGCTTTTAATCTAAACACTATGACACGGCTATGACTACAGCAAACAACAACCGACACCAGAACACATGCTACATAGCCCCTACCGAACACCACCACCCAACAACCCAACACAGCCCCTACCTATACAACCACCGAGTAACGGACGGACAGACACAGTGGCCAATCTATGTTCGGGTGGGGGCGTTGTTAACCACAGCAAATCGCACTACGGAGGAAGGAGTAATGCGTTGGTGTTTGTACACACTGCCATGGTTAGATTTGTTTTTGTGCTCGTTCGTACTTTTATTTCATTTTTTTTTATTCTGAGTTGTCGTGGGTAAAAAAGTACCACCAGAAAAATTGAAATTTCTACATACTTTAATCCTTAGTGGATTGTAAAAATGACGCATATTAGACACAGAACATAACTCGGGCAAAAACAAAAATGTTCCAAAATACTTTCTCTCACACACACACGCATTCAAATGCCAAACATTAATGTTGGCAATATTTCATGGCCCAGAACATGAACAGCGAAAAAGCAGAAAAAAATAAAAAAGGATTTGTCTTCTGCTTAGTTTTTTTTACCGCCCTCCCCATTTGATTCGGAAAATTTGCTAAGTAAATATATCACTGGGGAAATTTGTTGTGTTTTGCTGCATATAATGTGAAGTGCATATATTACAGAGTGGAGAAAACTCCGGAACTGTAGACAGATCTGGTAGGTGGTGGAAAATTGCGAAAATGGAAATGGCCAACCAAATATATTTGGAATTGGTATGCTTTTGAAAGAATGTCGTAGTGTGTATTCGTGTATGCGTTGAAGACATTGACTAGTTGTGATTTGGGTTAACAACACTAAATTGGCCACAGTAGTTTCGGTTTAGCTGTCACTCACTTAGCTGCCAATTTAAGTTTATAGTTTATGAAATTAAGTTGTTGTTTCTATGGAAACAACCACTTTCTTACAGGCAAATAACATATAACTGCGACATATTTTTGAAATATAAATATGGCACACAAAAATCAATTCAAAAGAAACAAAGCAGCATTTTTCTCTTTTCTAACTTCAGTCTCTTTGTGAACAATTAATAAAAAATTTAAGAGTTTCACAGAACATGATATGGATTAATACAATACAAACAAAATGAATGAATGAACTAAGAAATGCATGTGTAAACCTCCCAGGGAAGAACAAATTGTGAGAGTTCCGTGTTTGTCAGGCAGGCGCCGAGTTAAACGATACAACTGAAAACTATGGCAGATTACGAATTTAACATTTGTACATATGTGCCATTTTGGATATCTGTCAATTTGTGGCAGCTAAGTGAATTTAATCTGTTGTTGATCTATATTCTTCATTCAGTGTTGTTTCTGTTAGTCGACTTCCAGATCATTTATTATTTCTATTTCTTTGCAAAAATATAAATGTTTAAAAAGGTTTCACACTTGTGTTTGCTTTGATTGCAGGCAAGGTATACGATCAGTTGAATTTAAGTTAAGGGCAAAAGTTGAACTGACAGCTAAGACAAAACTACTGTAATACTATTTTCCAGACAGATCATTCGAATTTTAAGCGGACAACTACCAACAAATCGCAAATTGAAATACTCCACATTGTTTTGGAGCAGACAAACTTTTCCAACCATCTGTAATCTTAATATATATTTACCCTCGACACTGATTCACTGATACACTGATTCCCTGATTCACTGACTCTGTCACGCAGTACGTAGGAATTTAAATAGACATTCTATAGATAATTCTATAAATAATAATAATAAAAAAAATAATATTTTTTTTTTGTACAGAAATTGTGTTTTCCACAAATTTTTTTTTACCAAAATTTTTTTTTTACACAATTTTTTTTTCGAAATTTTTTTTTTTCACCAAATTTTTTTTTTTCAACAAAATTTTTTTTTTCAACAAAATTTTTTTTTTTCAACAAAATTTTTTTTTTTTCAGCAAACATTTTTTTTTTTCAAAAAAAAATTTTTTTTTCAACGAAATTTTTTTTTTCCAAAAATTTTTTTTTTTCAACAAAAATTTTTTTTTCAACAAAAATTAGTTTTCACAAATTTTTTTTTCACAATTTTTTTTTTTTCCAATTTTATTTTTTTTCGAAATTTTTTTTACAAATTAGTTTTCTCATTAACAAATTAAGTAACAAATACTTTCTCAAGCAAATTAACGGGCGCCATAGGCGCATTACAACTTACTAGTATTTAAATATTCATGTATATATTTAAATATATATGCTGTCTCACATCAATAATAGTTGATAGTTTCTCGCTTTTAAACATAAACTTCGCCACATCCCACACAAACATCCCCACAACCCTCCCACCCTTTCATTGGTGATGATGGGCTTTGACGATATTTAGGATTTGTCGTGTTGCTGGTTTGTAAATGTGTGTGTGTGTGTTTGTGTGTGTTTGTGTATGTTTTCGTCTGAGTACATTGGTTTCAGAGGTTATGCGGTTTTAATTTTTAATTAACAACCTTTAGAGTATAACACAAATGTACACAAACAGACACACACACACACGTGCGTGCGTGTACACAGAAACGCACACTCACACAGACCTAAACGAATACTTCGAAGGCGCAAAATTTCTATACACAGAAAAATGTTTATATCTAAAATATGCGTGTAAATTATAATGTTTTGTTGCTCTTGTTCTTTGTTTTAGCATAACCTGAAGTTAACCGCCTCACCATCCCCCTCCAACAATATCCCTAACCATGTTCTAATTACCACCACCTAGCAGCAGCGCCAGGGCGACCTTCCCCATCCCACGAGACCAACCGCCTTTTGATGGTTTTGCAGTGAAATGTGTGTATGCGTGAGTTCGTGTCTATGTCGTTGTCGTTGTCGCCGTCACTGTCGTTTCTCGTGCCGTTGTTATTGCTGCGATGTAGACTCGACTCAAGGTGAAATTTATTAGAGACGTAGAAGGATTTTTTATTCGTCGGCTCATGTCGGCCCATTGTTGTTGGCTCTTTTTTTTTGTGGGTTAGGTTAGCTTTGAATATTACATCGTGTTTGAGGCGATGTCGTTGCTAATATTGTTGTAGTCGTTGCTGTTGTAATTAACAACAAATTTATGTGAAACATCTTTGCGCGCTCGCACTCAAGTGTTTGTGTGTGTATGTGTGTTGCTTTGTCATATTATAGGCTAATCAATGAGAATTTAACAGCTACAACAACGACGACATCCCCGAAAACATGAACATCGTTTGAAAGCATTCATTTTGAAATACAGCGAAAGAGTAAATTGGGTTGTGGCCTTTCCCACTAAAACGATTAAATTCAATTAAAAATGACGGCGAATGTTTTAAATATATTTTTGGAGGAGTTTTATTTTTATTGGAAACCCAAACAGAATATTCTCGAGGCGTTATTGCAGCGTTCTCGATATGCATATCCCAGACAGTTCATTAGGCCACCGACGGAGAATTTCTCAATATGTAATATGACAATTCAGTGATCGCCACCTACTGCTTACATCCTACGACTGCAGATATCCTACGCTTTTTAAAGAAACTCGTGTCATTGCTTTCGCAGTGATAACCTTAAAGTCGACAGTGTTTTTGTTCATGTAATAGGTTTTTTGTTGCCACCTGGTACTTATTAACGTTCGTTTAGTCTAAAATTCTCATTATTTGTTTAAAATTAATTGTCAGAATTTGTTGCTTTAATTATTATTTATTGAATCGGCCTATTTTGAGAGTAAAAATTAGTATATTTTATAAACTAATTAATATTGAAAATTAGGGACACCTACGCAGTACCTCACAAAAATAGCAGCATCACCGATTTACTAAGTAGTACTAGAGTGGGCCAAGGACAGTCTACGCACTAAAAATCATCTGAAGATACTCTACCGGTTTCATTAATCCCATAAAGAAACAGCATTATTAATGAAAGAAAATTCACTACAGACTTTGATCACCGTTTATTGGTTGAAACCTGGAGGGTTTCTCCTAATTGCCGCAGGCTGAGAACGTAGAAATCGACACAAGAACCAGCTGTGCCAGAGCCACATGTCACACAGCCATCGCGAACATCGATATTTCATGTACTGTTTTTGAAAATCGAATAATCAGCCGGAATTGTGATATCATTTGGCCGCCTCGGATCTGTGATTTGAGCCCTTTGGATTATATTCTGTGGGGAGCCATTAAGGATAAATGTTACGCAAATCTTTCCGAGACAATTGAAGCTTGGAAACATGAAATAGAAGTTGCCATTGAAGAGATTCGACCTGAAACAATCGAAAATGTACTGAAAACTTGGGTGTGTTATCATTTATAGTGATGCACATTTATTTAACCCGAATCGCCCCGTTGTTGCCATATGGCAACGTAGAAGCACATGCACTTTTGTAACTGCAAAATTGCAACGGTTTGACATTACAGTGTACAACTTCACGTTTTTCACACGTGTGATACAAGTGGTCGTTTGTTACAATCGCGCTATTAGTTATCATATGACAATGTTGCAAATTTTGATGTAAATGAAAAAAGGAAAAAATTTCAGGGTGATTCGGGTTAAGGGGCTTGACCGCGGCCTGGTGTTTAATTTCGTATCTGAATTTCTTAGCCGACTATTCTGAATGTCTTGTGGCGTGGAGTATCCATATATCAACTCACAAACAATATGCCCGACGTCCTGGAAACCTATGGAATAAGTAGGGGACAAATTTCTCCTTTTTGTTCACCTTAAGGCGTGACCAAGGTTATCAGAAGCTAACTTATAGATTACTATAACATGGAGAAAAAAATCCTAGTCATATGCATCTGTGTAGTGAGGTTATGTTACTTAAGTCTCGTAATACATTAGTACTGTGGCTTGTTGCTAAAAGGGTCCATGTCACAATACTCAGTTTATAGAAAATTCCAAGTTCAGGTTTCACAAAAAAAATCCTTTGAAGTGCTTTTGAGAAAAATCAAATTTACAAAATGCTATTTTGGGTGAAATCGGACACTGGCTGGTTTAGAACTATGAAAAAGAACAATAAAATAAACCTTTAAGAAAGAAGTATTAATAGACAAAAGTAGTAAAAACTGATCTCGAACTTGATTAATAGCAAAAAAAAATCGATAAATCGAAAACTCGAAAGTTATAAAACAAAATTCTTGAGAGATCAGCTGTAACTGTTATAAATCCAAATGTATAGTAAACATTTCGAATTTCGTTATGAAACACCACATCCTCCACTTTAGATCAACCCCGAGGTACTAAACAAACGTTTAATACTCGGTCTGTCATACTCGTGATTACTCAGAGTTTCGTTGATATTAAGGGGGACATTTAGAGCATTGTCCTGAGCATACCATTAAAATCCTTCATCCTGCTGTAACACATACAGAAATGGGTAAATGCCACCACCCGCATCACCCCTTATTGTATGTGCACAAAATATATGATAATTTTTCCATTCCAAAAAGAAAAAAATCTATTATCATATTGAATAATGCCATTTTTTTGGACAACAGCCGGCCATATTGACTAACCGCAACAAACACATGCATATACCCACAGGCACACGAATACACACGCACATATCATTTATGCTGTCAAAATATTTTGATTTATGCTCGTCAAATGTTAAACGAAACCTTTGTCGTATACACATTATGGCCGTTTTAATAATATGGATGATATTTAGCCATAAATTAACCTTAATATTAAATAAATATCAATTGAAGTGACAAATGAAACCGCACCACCAAAAACGCCACAGAAATTAACACCAGAACATTTTTGGTCTCACCTACCACGTCGATGGTACTCATTCCGCTTCCTATTTTTTTTTTTTTTGTTATTTATGATATTCAAGAGAAATGTGAACTCCCCAGAGTCTGATTATAACTAAACCGCAATTGACCAAAGGAAAAACAAATAGGGTTAATAACAACAACAACAAAAACTGTGTTCTCCACATAAAATGAAAAATTATTAAATTCTTCTCTGTAGTCGGCGAAAGCAACAATAGGGCAACACAATTAAGTGGTGGTAGGTCCTTAATGAAGTGCGTGTGTCTGTTTGCCTAGTAGAACTAACTAAACTGTGGAATATCCTCTGGGTCGCTGGTTTATTTTTAACTTGAGTTAATCATAATAAATCATCCAAAGCACCCACCACCACCCACTGACAACAACTTTCTCCAAACACCCACGCCAACTACATGGTCTCTCACCATACCGCACCCACCCCGGAATAGCCGAAATTTTGTGACCATAATCATTATGATTATTGTCTTTCAGTTGAAATTCATTTAGTCCCCGGCTCTGAGGCAGTCTTACATCCAAAGTTTTTATTTAGATTAGGGTAATTATTTGTAAACTTAAAGCAAACTGGAAAATTATGCAACATTTGCTCAAGTGGTTGTCTGGGCCTTGGAATCATTAAAGTTGTATTCGGTTATGGTTGTTGGAGCAAGAATTCCAAGTACTTGTTGAATAAGGACCAATGGACAACAGTTGTGGTAGTTTCTGTCCATTAATCTGCAGCATATACAGTAATTACAGCAGTAGATATCCAAATCAAAGAAAGGCAACAATTTGTTGAAATTGGCTTAAAAAACATATTTAAATTTGATCGGCTTGTATACTTCACAGTCACCACCAGAGATAATGTTTCACAGTATCTTGTAAGGCAGGTCATCTCGTCGGTCAAGGTGACGATAAATGAAATCATAATAAGTTATGAGGAAACATTGCGGTATTTCAATTGGCCACAAACTTGTGAATAGTTGTGATTCCCACAATATTTTTTTATGGATTCATTCGTTTAAAATTAAATAAAATAAATAAAATTTATATTTTTTTCCCTCACATCATTTTTTCTAGAGAAGTTCCACATAGCTTAGAGATTACTCTCTTACTCGTGATTTCGTAAATGGGAAAATTCTGGTTGAGAAACATGTAAATTATTTTTTCTGCTAAAACAGTTAATATCGGAAAATGGGCTCCGATTGCTATTAACAAAACGTTCTACTCAAATTGTTGATTTTTTCATTTTTTTTCTTAAAATTGTTTTAAAAAAAATAGTTTTGGTGGTAAAAAATACAGTTTTTTTTTCATAAATTCGTCGATGTGGGAATATTTTGGACATAGAACTGACAAAAACTTGTTGACTTTTTTAATTTGTAATATAAAAAATTAAATTTTTTTATGAGTGATATGGCAAAGTATTTGTGTAAAAACAAATCATAAAACAAAAAATAACATTTTAAAGTTTTGTATCTTCGACATTTAGGATACATTTTCTTAAAGGTTAATAAAAAATAAAAAAATTTCTCCCCTAAAATCTAAACTAGTTATCTCTAAAAATATTTCTAAACTATATCCAGTTGTCCAATTTGTAATGTTAGTACCTCAAAATAATTCCTTGATCCTTGCCTACAATCAGTTTTTTACTGAACTCATAAGTGTTTACGAAATCAAAAGTTACAGACTTTTGGCCGATGGAATTGGATTCTGGACCACTGTGCGCTGGCATTCACGAGATGGAGACAGCCGCTGTTTTAGGTTCCTCCTTTACATGGGCAAAATGCATAAATAGTTTTACGATAGTATTAGTGTAAATTTGTGTGTATGGGTCACACCGACACTGACGGTGCATGAAAAAAAAACAAAATATTTTTTATTTTGCTTCAAGCATTTTGACCGTATAAAGAGCGCCTAAGAGTATTTGACCCTGGGGTTGTGTTCTGGGTTAGTCACTGGCTCTAAAAAAAAAACTCGCATATTTCGAGTATTGGGAAATTGTGCCTCCTCCGTTAAGCAATAGCCCCCGCAATACTGTGGCACCAGAACTATCTCTCTCATAGACAATTAATACAGACCGAAATAAAATAAACGTAGAATTTCCATAATTTTTTTTTCCTTTGTATTTCTCCAAACAATATTTAATTTTAATAGCCTTAAATATTAAACGATTGCGGCCTAAACGAATTTTCCAAAAATAAATAAAACAGAAACAAGTAGAAATAAGCAACACTGTAGGACCAACAACATTTAAAAGGGTCAACTAAACTTTTTACAAACGAAACCCACAAAATAGAAAAGTTTTTCTTTTGTTTTATAAATAAATTATATTGTGCAAGTTTGATGAAATGTAAAATTGCTCGACTAGGACAGGAAAACTGGAGCAAGGCAAATTTCCCAAGAAGAATGATAACGAAAAAAAACCTGGCCTCAGTCTGACCAGAGACGGCAAAATCGTAAAACGAAGAAGACAAAGCCAATTATTCAAGAGACATTTTTAAGATGTAAAAATGTGAGGTTTTCATTGGATATTTCGAAAAGTTTTCTGTGACTTTTTCTTTCTTTCACATTTTTGTTGTGTTGTTTGCTAGAATTTATGACAATTTCCAAGTAAACAAATAAGTATAAGTACCATGAATTTAAGCTAATGTCGAAACAAAGATAAATTACATTTGTTCAAAATTTGATATATCTATATGTGTACAAGGGGGAGATTCGGTTCCCCTTCAACTGTCAACGTATAATTTTAGGGGATTTTTCTTCTTCGGTTCTTGGAAACTTAGATGAAAACTTTTTGGACAGCACAAAAAACAAGTTTAATAATATTTATAGAAATGTTGGAGGAGTACAAGAGAAAAGTAGAAAAGCGTGGCCATAATAAATGAAGTGCATGGAAATAAATGAAATGGTCCTTTAAGCGAACTTAAAATTCTAAATTCACAAATATTTATGTTAAATTTTTTGTGCTTTAAATATCCTCAATGACCCCCCTCACCTTTTTAAGCTGTAAAATCATGGCCGAGGAATTAATTACCTTAATTTTGGTTGTCTAATCTCCATAAAAACATCTTCAAATCGTTTAGACAGAAAGTCATAAAAACAGACAACCAGATTGTTTGCCATCTGAGGCTGTAAATGTTGGGGAAATTTTCATGGCGATTGCGGGGCAGAGAGGTAGCCTTTAAATCATATCTTATGATGGATTTCTGCTCCAATTGTTTCTGTTGTCTCTCGAATGCCGACAAAATGGTTGTTAGGCCCTGTTAATTTTTTTTTTTTGGATTATTACATTAAAGCCGTTTAATCTCTTGTGGCATCATTTCATATTACTGAGAGACAGACAGACGTTATGGTTTTTTATAACTTTTGCTTTGCTGCTGCAGCCTGTACGACTTGGTTTATGTTTTGTTTTTATGAACCAAACCAAATTATTCAAAATTTATTAGGTCCATAAAATTGTTGGAAAAGTTTTGACAAAACATAAATAACCACAATTTCTCCAAATCAGAATGTGAGGTCAAATGAGGGGCACAACAACATAATTGTTGTAATCGGGGGGGGGGGGGGGGGGGAGGAAAAAACAATTCCAATGCTGCGACCAATCAATAAATTTGTAGAAATAAAAAGAGCAATTCTCTTAAGACAAAAGACTGAAATAATAGGGAAGACATTTACTTGGCACCGAAGACAGTTTTACATACAGGTTGATGAAAGAGTCCTAGGGGTGTTTGTAACATCAATAAGTTTTTTATTTAATTGGATTTTTTATGGCGAAATTGTTATATCTGTCACAACTGCCGGGGGTATTCGTAAAAGAGCTCTCTATAAATACCTACAACAAATTTGACCAAACCTACTTTACAATCTTACTGACATTAACACTGGAAAGGAGTACAACCGCAAGGTTAGGTTGAGAAAGGGGGGTCACTGTAAACAAATCCCATTGCCAAACACCAGGGCTAACACCTAAGCGCTCTGCTTGCTGGCGGCAGCAACCAATTTAAGAGTTTCATTTGATCCATAAATTGGATACTGTTCATTCAATAACTCTAGGGTTCCCCGCAAGTCAGGAAATGTTTCATCATTCAGTGGCGTTAAATGTGTGGAAAACTGGACAGTGGCATAGAATGTTTTCCATCATTTCAATATTTTCTTCACATGCCTCATAACAGTTGGATTCCGCGAGTCCAAAGCGAAATTAAAGGTGGCTGACCGTGGTCTGATAGGTAGTATGCACGACTATCACACAAGGTTTAAATCCTGTGTAAAAATATCGCAGGCGTTTTCACCTCGTAATTGCTAGCGAATTTATGAGTAGGAGGTTCATCTCTCTGCGGCCATGTGAAGTTTCTCTATAGTGAGTATGAATTCTATCATTACACAGTAGGGTGGAGTGAAAACATGCTTTTTTTTTAATTTGAAAAAGTTAACCTCGGAAAGAGATGTAGTCTGGGGTCCTAATGAGGGGAAAAATAAAGAAAAAAATTTTAAAAAATTTTTAGGGGTCGCGCCACTCCCTCGAAATTTGGAAATTATCGCTATTTTGGCGTTGATTTTAGAAAAATCCTAAAAATTAACGACTTAACTTATTGGAAATTTAAAAGTTTGAGCTTGTTCAGTGCCCAAACAAAAGTATTTGAGGCAAATATGAGGATAATCGACTAATATTTGTAGCTTTGGTGGCGATTTCATTGTTCAGTCAATTTTCTGAAGAAGGGACGATTTGACTTATTTTACTTTTTGAAATTTTTGAACAATGAGAAAAATTTTTTTAAATTTTTTCATGCCCTTATTTCATTGTTTACGCTATTGCAAACATTTATTGACATAAAACTTTTTAGGATTTTTCTAAAATCTACGCCAAAATAGCGATAATTTCCAAATTTCGAGGGAGTGGCGCGACCCCTAAAAATTTTTTAAAATTTTTTTCTTTATTTTTCCCCTCATTAGGACCCCAGACTACATCTCTTTCCGAGGTTAACTTTTTTTTTTTGAATTTCACTCCACCCTATTACACAGCTAATGGAATGTTGTGGCAAGGAATCATAATGCGGTTAGTTTCGATGAACAATCAAGGTGCGGCTAATGCTCAGAAAATGGGTCGTCAGTGCCTTTAAAGGGGAAATCAATAAGCTTTTATGGATTACAGTGACATTCTGGCATTGAGGGCAACGAAAAAACTGGCGAATAGCCCAGACAGAGAATTGATGTCGACAGTGCTATGTCCTTCTAAGTAAGGCTGCCCACATAAATTGTCTGTCTGAGCGAATTCTTCAGCCGTTTCATTGCCCTCGATGATCAATATGCTCTGAGAGTGAGTTAAGAGCTTATTGATTTTCTCTTTGAATAAAAACTATTTTCGTGGCGTTCTCTTATAGAAGATAGAACGTCTACCGCTGCTTGACTCTCAGTAACGTGGACTACATTATTTTGAAATGACTAAAAATCTTCTTACATGGCATTGGTGTGTGTGGGACTGTCACAGAGCAAACCCTGGTTCGTATCTTTTTGAGGCCATCAAACAGTTTTCAGCGGCCGTTTCCTCGTAAAGCTGTAAGAGAGAAATCGCTTAGCCTGGTAAAATTTAACTGGAAAAAGCATTAGCCGTTCCAAGCCGGCTTTAAAACAGTAGGCCCCGATTAGTGAGTATACAAGTTATATCGTGCACAGTTCACTGACTCGAGAGAAGTTCGTTGAATGTTAGTGGGAAATATATATCTGGTCTATCCAATATAATGTCCCCAATCAATCACTCCCTCCCATCGCGACCTGGACAACATCATGGGATGACCTTGAACTTTACAAAGTAGCTAATTAAAATTTCGTTTAATTGAAAGTGGTTTCAACTGCAATATCTGATAAAGGACCAATGCCATTTGCAATCGATCCCCACATACCATGGCATAATAACAACAATAACTTAACTATACTTTACTCATTAAATATTTTGAAGAATTCAAATAACTATATAAATTACTGTTTCAAAACCAGGAGATGATGGTCTGGGGGAAACGTGTGAATTCACGCCTATTTCAACGAGCAATGGCTTATGACTATTATGAATGTATTTCTCTCTTTTTTTTTTGTAAATGAAAAAGTTTCATTGAATTACACGTCGAGATATGCAATTATATGGAAAAATTCAAATTAAAATTTACAATGGTTATAATTATTGATTTGATAAATGGAGAATGGATATTTAAATGGAGAAAAAATGGAATTTAATATTTATGTAAAGAGAACAATGACGCAAGGTAACATCTGCAACACGAATGAGCACAAGTTTAACGTCATTCAAATTTAGCAGGACGTGAGTCCATTCAGCAGATATTAAACCCATATGGAAATGGGATCAAAAATTGCAAAAGAGAAAAAAGGCCATTAGTCATGTAAAGGGTCCGCCATCTAACGTTTTTTTCAACTAGTGCTTATTTCGTTTTCGTTATTTTCATTATCGGGCCATGTTGAACGAATTTTTGTATACAAAAATTGAAGAGGAGGCAACATTTGGTTTCAACCGAAGCTACACTCGATGTTTTGTTTTTTGAAGATTGCATTATCAGCCGCAGAGCTGATGTCGTTAGGCTACTGCATGGCCAGCCGAGGCAGCCATTTGAATGAAATTATTTTCCATTATTAACCGGAAGGATTGTACTTTCAAATAAAAAAATTTGCGAAAATATCGAGTAGGTTTTTTTTATAGAATTTTCAAAAGTTATTTGGCGGACCCTGTATATAAAACTAAATAGAAAAATTCTTAAAAGCTTTGTATCATAAAAACTTTAATGACAGAAAATAGAACAATAAAAGATTTGAGTTTTTACGAAACGTCTTCCATAATTCCAAAAAATTAGTGAAAGGGTATGAAAAACATTTGTTACTTCTAAACTATTTTCATACAATTTTCTTAAGAAAGGTTTTCAAATTTTCATGAATATGGTATTTAAAAAAATTCAAAATATTTTTTTTTTTGTTATTTATTTCAAGGTCTTGGTTGACTTTAATTTCTGATTAAAATTAAATTATAAATTATTCATAATAATTGTACAAGTTTGGGCATAACAAAAATATGAACGAACAAATTAGCTGTAAGTTTTGGGCCCTTTTAGCGCTTTTTTGACTTCTTACTGGCTGCCAAGGTTTTGTACAAGTATTGTTATTGTATGTCTTCTGGGAAAAATTCCAAAAGCCATGAGAACTTTTTCAATTACATTATTCGATTTTTTTTTTTATTTAATGACTTTGCGACTTTTTATTCTACTATAGATTTGGAACTTCTTTCCCCTACCTCGTTGAGCCAACTATTTTCTCATTTTAAAAATACTTGTTCATTCATTTATTTACTAAACTTTTGGAGTAATTAAAAATGCTTGGCCACTTTTTTTTGTGTTCACAGAAAACCCATATTTAATTATTTTAGACATAAATTATGCACACATATAAACACATGTACACGCACACACACATGTACATTTGTTGTTAAAACACACACATAATAACAATAAAAGCTATTTATTTTTAATAAATTGTAAATTACGACTTTTGCCCCCACTGACGACGAAAAAAAAACAAATAACACACACACACACAATAGATGAACATTTTTGTACCGACCACAAACAAGGACAATCATGCGAGCAAAAGAAGAACAGCCACAAAAACTAAAATTGAACTTCAGTTGACTGGCGAAGCGTTTTAAATGAATAATTACAAACTAATTTAAAATGGACAGGAAATGATGGCCAGAAAATAAAATTGTGAAATCAAGAATGCGTAAAAATGGCAACAATTAAAATGAAATTACCTTCGAAACAGTGATTTGTTGTCAATGTAAATCAGTTAATTCTTGTGGAAATTTTTGGTAGAATTTCAAAACTAATAACGTGTATAGGCGATACATAAAAAAAAATGTAGTTTGTTACCCTTCACTGCACCAGAAATGAGGAAATGATTTGTTTGAAAATAATTCGGATTTGTTGTTTTTTGTGTTTCATTGAACTTTAGAATTTGGCTTATCGAAGAAGAGAGCTCATGCTGAACGTATGAAAAATATAAAATACTGGCAACAGAAAGTTGTGCACATGAGTAAGTAGTCAATTAGAATATTAACCTCTAATACAGGCTGTATGAAAAAGTACCCATAAACAAAAGATCCTCTAATAACACCGTGCTGTAAATGCGTTGACAGAACCCTTTTAGGACACACAATTTTCTCTTACTAACTCAAGTTCGGACAGAATTGATTTTTCGTGTTAATCGACTCTTTTTTTCTCCTTCCGATGCCCTATGTTCATATCGTCACATAGTGCATTATATTTATCGGCGGCCTCACTGAGTGAGAACATGTTTCCATAGAATCTGCAAGAAAGTAAAATAAAAACCCGATTTCTTACTTTCAAAGAGAATATGAAACCTAAAAACGTTAAATCCTAAAAAACTAAGAAAACAGACTTAGGCTGTTATGACTTGTGAGCACAGAAATATAATGACAAAATAAATATTTTTAAAATAATGGAAAACAAAGCTTAAAAATAAACTTTGTTTTATTCTTCGATCCTTCCCAAAAGTTTTTAATTATCTTCATAAAATAAATTCATTTGATCGTTAAAAATTATCTAAAATGGGATTAAAAAAAAATCAATTCCGGTTTCAAAATATTCATTGGAATAGAACAGATTGAAAGGAGAGTTCGTTTTATCCAAATCGACAGTGAAAACTACGAATCTAGTTGAAAATATTTTTAAAATGTATTTTTTTTAGATTTTTTTTTGGGATTTGGGTCTTTGCTTAACCTTCTAACCGGCAATACCACTCTGAGGATGTCTTCATTAATTGTGTTTAATTTCGTAAAAAATATTTGTCTGAGCATAACTGGTAAACAAAACAGGTTCAAAGGATTTTCCAGTATTTCTATTTGGCCGGTTAGAGGTTTAATTTATTGTCCTGGTAAGTGGATAACCAAATAATTATTTGTACACCCAATTTTTCATACAACACTTTCCAGACTTTAAAATTTCCATCATTAACTGGTGTAGATCAGTGAGAGACCGCTTGATAAAACTTTTGCTGGCCCAAGGAGAACTTTGATTTCCTCAGGTCAATTTAGGACAAAACTCATCAATGGAAGACCGTGGAGTAGAACCTATTTCAGAGACACAAAAAGAAATACTGAAGAATTTAAAAAACAAAATATAAATTGTTTCTCCTTTTAACTGATGTTTTATTACATTTGTTGTAGTTGTCTTGTTCATTTCGTCATACCAACGGAAATTGTGGTACTTTTATAAAAAAAAGCGCCATATCGTCTGAAATTATTCATAGATGTTCTTGTTATCTTCAACAGGGTGCTAACTAATAAGAAACAAAATAAACAAATTTCCCTTATGAAATGAGAAGTTCAATTTCAACTCGTGAGATTTCGTAAATTTCTTTAAACCCCTTTATTAAGATTTTACCGAAGTTTCTTCTGTTACTGTCTCAGTCCACCGACTTCTTCCTAATTAAATTAAATTTGTTGTATGTTTCATTTGGCAGAAAGACCGGAGGGGCTAGACTAAGAACCCACATAAACTTCTAAGCTCGCAATGTTCCAAAATAGAGAAGAAAGAACAACACAAACAAAAATTGACCAGTCAGTCAGTCATTTCACATTACCATAACAATAAATTCTAATTTCGTTTTTTTTTTCTTTATTTCTTTGGGGTTTTTCTCCACTCATTCTTAATCGCCAGCGTCAGGGAAGCCCCTATACGTACACACATCCATACATATACACATGATTCATGGCAAGTGATGCCAGCAGTGTTGTGTGTGTTAGAACGAAAAGTGTTGCATGTCTGCATGTGTTAAGGATATTTATCATTTAAGCTAACACACAGCAACAGCAAATATTAATATACCCATTTACATACACCAACAATGTCGCCGCGATCGCTGCCTCAGCTCCTCCAGCTCCGGCAGCGCCACAATCAAACGTTTCTATGAAATTCTACAAACTAAAATATTCCGCCTGAAAGGGGGGCGAACAAAAAAAAAACACAAAATTGTAATAGAACACAAAAAAGTTAATATTTTACACAGTCGTGTCATATGTAAATGGTGGTTTTATGGCTTTTATTATATGTACCTATTCTATATAGAGACACACTATGTCTGGGTATTACAAATAATATACTCGCGTATATACATACACACAGACAGACATAGACGTACAGTGAATAATATAATTTTTATATATAAAGATGTGCAAATGTAAATGGGAACGAACGCAAGCCTAGTAAAGTGGTCGCGAATTAACCTAACGAGGCGGATTAGCAAAACGAATCATTTTTGAATTATTTCTCGTCCTTGGTAACTTGGTTTATATATCATTTGAGTTATCATTTCAGTTAGAATTATTGAATTTGAGTTTTCCATGTGACCCGATGATTGTTAATAATACGATTTTATGAGTGAAAGAACGATTTGCAAAAAAAAATAATATTTTAGTATTAAAAGAATATTTGTTCCTCATTAAAGAATAGATGGTCTAAATGGTCATGGGGCTGTCCACGAATGTGTACATAGTCTTAGATCCAACTTTTCCAATAGAAGCTTTAAATGACTTTAGCGATTAATATCATTCTTGTAATGTAGCCATCATTTACGAAGTTTTAAGAAAAACTGCTGATATGTATTCTCACCATGTTTCAACCTCAGTTTCTTGGTGTAATTGAAAGTGTGGGGTACAACAGATGGATACTGCCAAATAAGGCCAACATATTGTAGGGCAGACCCAAACACCTTTAAGTACAACGGAAAAGAATCTTTGATTCCCTCCACTCTAAAAGACAAACTTTACATCACATCAATGTAAAGCCAAGATCCATGACAGTCAATATTCATTTGGCACTTGGCTATTGAATTTCATATAATTATATATATATATATATATATATATGGATAATCCCTCTCATGCTGTAGCAAGCCGCGAAAGGTTAATAATATGTTGTAATTTCGGAAATTTTCACACAAGTATCATAATTATTCCAAAAGAAAGCATATTTTTAAACGCTGGTATTTTAAAGCATTTTTCAGATTTTTGGGAAAAAGTTTAGAGGTGAATCAAATCGTATTTTCTCGCAAAAATTTGGTTTTTCTGAGATTTCTATAAAAATCATTTTCTTAATCTTTAGGTGATCATTTCAAAAGAAAAAACGATAGAAACAATTCTAAATAATTTGAAAAAAAAAAAAAAACGTTATAGTTTCTACAATTCTGTATAGATGTTAAACTGATAGAGAAACATTGTTGAAAAGACATAGACATAGACACAACAAAATAAGGCTCTACTTTGGAAAGATTTGCTTTGCGATTCGAAAAATTGTGTTTTAGGAAAATACATACTATTTTTATGTTTATTAAAAAAATAGTACTGCAGATAACGGATATAAGTAAGCCAAAAAAATACCACAAAATTTCGTTCTAAGAAGCGATTTCTTCTTATAAAAAATTGCTGTTAAAAAGAAAGTAGCACACCTTCTTATATATGTTTTTTTTTTCTTCTAAGGGATGTTTTTACCAAAAATTCCATTTACATTTTTAATTTTCAACGTTTATAACTTTTTTTCTCATTGTTCAGACGTTTTTGGCGGAGTTTTTACTAATTCAGTTTGAAAACTACAAATCTTTACTTGACTCAGACCTCAAATAGTTTAGTTACAAGAAATAAAATAAAAAACTGAACCGGAGATGAAAAAAATATATTTTTTCGTTTAATGAGAGTCAACCCTTTAGTACATAAAAAAAGTGAACTATATATAAACTTGGAGGCCTATAATTCATCTCTGGCCTTTAAATGGCCTATACAATTATATAATTTGAAAATAAGAAATTATGGCCAATTGTATTTGGTGTAGGAGGACTTCTGCAATACCTATTTTTTCAATCATGAAAGTAATGTATTTTTGAGCAGCTCTGCTAGTCACCAGCTTGGGTATCCATTAGGTGGGGGATCACTCCTTAGAAAGCGAAAGAGTTTGTAAGCAATTTGTTGCTGCAGGAAGCCTTGAATGTGGAACATCGAAATTTCTACAAACGCTCGCAGAAAATACATTTGCTGCTGTGTTTTGAAAGCGCAGTTCGTCTAATAAATACACCGAGCGAAAAATAACAATATCATATTGATATTTTGAAATATTGATTTGATATTGCACAAAATGATATTTTTTGACGCTGGCGTAACCACTTTTTTCATATGGTTGTTGTTAATTTTATTTTTGATGCGACGTAAGCGTCGTGTTTGATATTTATAATATCAATTTGATATTTATAATATCAATTTGATATTTATAATATCAATTTGATATTGATCAATATCAAAGCGCTCGGTCACCAAGTACAACAATTAAATGTTTGTTGTGATTGTAGGCAATTTTTTCGTATGGTTGTAGTAAAATTTCATTTTGAAAATTTATAATATCAATTTGATATTGATCAATATCAAATGGCTCGGTTGACTTTCAGAAAATAGCGACCGAGACATTTGATATTGAACGATATCATATTGATATTTTTCCCACTTAGCCCCATTTTGTTAACGTTTAATATCAATTCGTTAACGAAAATATCAATTTGATATTGTTTTTTCGCTCCGTGTAGGAATCAAACACATGACTAAGCTTTTAAATAGGCATGTAATTTGTAAATTATAACTTGTGTGAATAAAACATTCTTCTCGATATGGTAGTGAAATTTCGTCCAACTTTCATGGAAGCTTAAATCACAGTTTTAGATTACTAAGCTATTGAAAATTTTATATTAGAATGTTTTACACTCTATGTAAGCAAATACAAGTTATGCCTTCTAAACCTTAACTTCCTTCTCCTTGATTTTACCAAAATATGTTGTTGAATTCTAAAAAAGTGTTAAATATTATAGACGTGAGTTTAGGTTAAGCCAAATATTTTAAATGAATAATACAAAAAAAGATCGTTTACAAAGTATTCCGGTTCAATTGAAACCTTAACCTTAGTCATTTTAGATGCATGAATTTGTGTATTTCCTCGGGGTTTTTTAAATTTATGTCAGTCGTTTGTTCAAAAGTTAAATTCGAAGCAATTAAATTATAATTTGGGCGAAAATCGAAAATATTTTCCACAAATTATACCGTACGCCATATTTTCTGGTCAAGCGTTGAGACATCGAGCCATACAGTTGTGAGACAACTTGTATACTGGGACCCAATATCAGAATGTAAATTTACTTTATACAGTAAAATCCCGATAATTCGTAATGTCAAGGGACTGACCGTTTTCTACGAATTAGCGGGGTTTTCGAATTAGCGGGGGAAGAAAGAAAAAAAATAGAAATACCGAGGTTTTTATTCAATAATGAATCAATTCATTTCAACAAAAAAACAAAAACTTAATTCATAAAGTGACATTTTAATGGCCTTCGGACAAACCGCACACATTTTTATGGAGTAAAATCACCACTTAAATCACTGAGCTGCAGAAAAATGTGAATATGCCAGCTCAATGCCAGTTTACAGCAACGTAAGAACAATGAGAGTTAAAGAAAGACACACTCATAAACAACAACAAATGCTTCGTCACTTGAGAGCATAGAATCACTTGTCAGTGGTTTACGGATTTTCCTCCAAAGAACGCGTCAGCTACATAAAAAAGCATGAAAGAAGTGGAAGAGAGAATAGCAAAACAGTTGAAGTTTGCGAATTATCCAGTTTTTCAACGAAAAATTACGAATTATAAGAGGTTTTTAGGCATTTCGCTGGAAAAATTTTACGATTTATCGAGGGGACCGAAATGTATGGGATTTTTACGAATTATCGCGATTTTTTCAAGGGACCGGGATTTTGTTACGAATAAGCGGGGTTTACGAGTTAGCGGGGTACGAATTGTCGGGATTATACTGTATTATAAATAATTGTATTATTGGATTTACAGTATGTATTGTTTTTCTGTTATTCGTAATCGAGATCATTTATTATTTGGGTTTTCGATGTAGAAATGTGCAATCACGCTTCCTCATCCGTTCCCCTTTGCAATGCTTACTACTCCAACTATACTAGACGCTGTAGTTCAGTTCTCAGTGATTAAACGAGAATTACTGTTTAGTAGCGCATTTGTGCATAGTACCATCAGCAGAAATACACTCATAAGTTTTGTTGTAGCTAAGAAAAAATCCTAATAAAAATATTAACCGAATATGCTGAGATAATTGAACATTTCCAATGTTGTTCAGGATTGGTCAAATTCCATAGATGACGGTCTCGATATAGATTTGATCGATCTCACCTCTGGCACTAGCAAACGGCAAACGTCACTTGAGGTTTTCCCATAAACCAAGAATCTCATAATGAACTTCAAAGTGAATAAATACCTAATTTAAATTTAAGAAATTTGCACATTAAGTACAAGGGTGTCCCCTGTATACTGAATAAGTTTTGGCCAGGATTCGTTTTATTTTTCTATAATTTGTTTTGTTTATTACATCTACTTTCAACAACAAACTACAGAGACTTCCCACAAGACTTTTTTTCTAATATAATTCCTTTTATTACATTAAAAATATATTTACACCTGTTTTTTTTTAAGTTTAAAAGCCCCAGCACCTATTGGCAACAAGTCCTCCTATCTGGTATGAGGTTGTTTAATCTCATTGAAATAAATATTCGAAATTTACAAAATTCAAATGCAGTCGAACGCCAAATATCCGAGATTCCAAAATAACTATTAACCATTTTAAAAATGTGACTCAATCAACGAGTGTGCAGAAAATACTAAATTCTGCTGAATTCTGTACCACTAGCTTATGACTTAATAGTAAAATACAGGGAGAGTTTTAAAATGTTCTGCAGAAACTCATAATTTTCAATTCTGTTGGATATTAATAAAATACCGTGATTATTAACTTTAAAAAAAATTATAATAACTTCTGATCTGTGTGTGTATTTTTGCATCTCATTCCTTTTCATTTTTTGTTGTTGTTTTTTTTTGCGCCAAGTTGTCTCTACAGACTTCACGGAAATCCCCATACGGACTATGTGTGTATGTGTGTGTGTGTTTTAAATAATATAAAAACATTTATTTTATGAGTTCTTTGTGCCACTGCTTCTAGAAACTGGCAACAGCCAGCACCAGCACCATCACTGCTACCGATGCTGGGCTGCCGAGCTACTGTGGGTTGGGTGTTAGGCTTATGTGCCATCATATATATTTTCCGTTCCATACATGTAACAAAAGCTTAATCCTGTGAGATTTTGTTGAAACGTGAGTTCACATAATAGGAAAAATATCATAAAGATACATTCATGTTGCCCTTTGTATGCTCACACATACATGAAGGAGGAACGGAGCACATTTTTACACCAGTTTCTCTACGGAGAGTTACAAAAAAAAAAAACAAGAATGCCGTATTTTCCTAGTAAATTTACTTTTAAAGAAAAACAAAAAATATGCTATTGTTGAATTTGACAAAGTGTCAAAAGTCATAAAAAGCTGTCATCATTGTTGAATGTTGATGAACGACGGTTTAACGACCAGAATGTCACAGGAGTGAAGTAAGTTAGACGGTAGGCAAGATAATGGAATTAAAAAGGAATAGAGTGTGATTATAATACGATAGACGACAGCGCTTTAATAATCTTTGATCCTTAAAGGATCAGCGAATGTACATTTCAATGGCATAGGAAGTGTATGTGGAAATGCGTTCTAATTTGACGACACTCCGTGTAGTTCAAAGAAATATAACTAATACTATTCCCAAGAAAGAAAGTTTCAGATCCCGAAAAATCGTATATTTGTGTTAAATTGTACAAACGTTTTGGGCCGACAATGTTCTCGCCATCAACCTGGATTTCATTCAGAGATTGCCAATGATGGAACTTGTCCACAAATTTTTTTTGGCCAATATAATTTCAACAAATGAAACATTTTATATTGAATGAATTTTTGTTTTCAAAAACATTAGCTAAACATCAACGACATTTGGTACAACTTGTAAAATAAATTCAGTGACAAATGTGTACCGATAAGGAAGTGAGGCAGCTTCCGAAATGGATCCGTATACATTGCCGGCAATCAAAGCAAACACACTGCTTGAAGCCGATTTTGTAAAGAAATAGAAATAATCAATGATCTCAAACTCGACTAACAGACATAAAACTGTACTCAGTGATAACTTTATTTCCAGAAGTGGCCTCTGGGTTACTATTTAAGGGGGCTATGTTAAGTCATTGGTTTAAGCCGACAAACCAGTAACACTTGAAGTATTGGAAACCAATATTCAAGGCACCATGGACGCAAAAATTGTACTGGTCGAATGGACCATGTAACTCGTTGTCGCGGAGAATATATGCGTATTGCAATCGTATTTAACAAATACAATGACATTATCTACCAGACTGTAATGCAATAAAATATCATTACAACAATATTTCTGTCTTAATTATCTTTTTAAGTTCTCTAAGGTCTTAAAACAACACCCGACATATCAAACGTTTTTAGTATTGAGATTTGCCAAGGCTCAACATTTATGGTTCGAACCAACTATATGAAGCGGAAGCTGAAGCTTGACTCGAAAATATGTCCTTTGTCAGTAAATATTGTTTGCTAACAACATTACTTATTTCCCTTAAAGTTTCATAAAGGCACCGACTGGGAACTTCACTCGAATCAGTGAATTGGGCACGATATAATTGCGTAGATTCACTGACCGGGTCCTACTGTTTTAAAGCCGGCTGAGAAAGGCTAATGCCTTGGAGAAGTTTTACACGGCTTAGAGATTACTCTCTTACTTGTAAAGTCGCCAGCATTTTCTAGGTGGAAAACAGCCGTCGAAAAATGTTTGATGGTCTTACTTGGTTTTTTAACCTGGGTTTACTTGTGTGATAGTCGCACACACATTTCTGTCTCACTTTCAATTATTATTTATCGGAAATCGCCTAATTTTGTTTCCACATTTCATGATTGTGCTCAACATTGTACTTCCCCGCACTGTATTGATTTACTGATGTGTATCACAATTTTAGAGTGTAAACAAATAAAGAAAATTAAATTGACTTGTAAAATGTCCTAGTTTACTCGGAACATCGCACTAAATGCTTTTATATCCAATGTATGGAGAAAGGTGTATGCCCTCATGAATAAAATTGCAGAACAGGCTGTAAAAGTTGGAAAATATTAACAAACGGACGATAACAATATTTTTATATTTTCCACAACGTCTGCATTGTGGATTTTATTAAAAATTAATTACTTTAAACTAATATTTGCTAATTCATTCACAATTGCCCAAAAACAAAAATTCCGATACAACCCTGGGTATTTTGATGATCAAATTCTGATATATAAATGACAGACAGCAGACAGTTACAACTCGCTGCACAATTTTTAGCGAACTAAAGGGTCCGCCATCTAACGTTTTTTTTTCAACAAGTGCTTATTTCGTTTTCGTTATTTTCGTTATCGGGCCATGTTGAACGAATTTTTGTTTACAAAAATTGAAGAGGAGGATATTGGCAACATTTGGTTTCAACAGGACGGCTCTACGTGCCACACAGCCGAAGCTACACTCGATGTTTTGCGCCGCAGAGCTGATGTCGTTGGGCTACTGTATTACCAGCCTAGGAAGCCATTTGAATGAAATTATTTTCCATTATTAACCGGAAGGATTGTACTTTCAAATAAAAAAAGAAATTTGAGAAAATATCCAGTATTTTTTTTTATAGAATTTTCAAAAAAAAAAGTTATTTGGCGGACCCTGTATAACCTTATTTTTAACAGTTTTGAGAGCCCCACAATTCTTGGTTTGGCTTTTTGTTTGCTATTTCTTTGATTTAAATGTTTAATACGAAAATGTGTTCGACATTCACAACGTTGTTTGAGAATCAAAATTCAGTCAAAATTAAAAAAATGTAATCAGCTGCTTGCATGACTCTGCCCTTAGTTATTGTGCCATGAAAAACTATCGTGCATTTCCTACATAAATTATTTTCCTGGTTACGGTTTCTTGTACATTTTAATTGTTTTGTCATTTTCTAATTTTTATGATTTTTTTACAAAACAAAAATGTTGTTGTTTATAATTCTGAAACTTTCATTCAGACTAAAACGCACTAAAGCAAATCAACTTAGTGATAAGCGCCCTGGTAGGCGAGTTGGTACCGCACTTGGCCATTAGCGTGTTGGTTGTGGGTTCGATTCCAAACAGAGGATTTAATCCGCCGCAGCTAAAAAAAATCCCCAGTTTACCATTCGACCCAAAATTACAATATAAATTGACTTTGAACTTTAAGTTAAATAAATAAAATAAAATAATTTAGTGATACATTTTTTAAAATTTATTTAAAAAAAAACGGACAATTGGTTTTCGAGTTGTGGCGCACTTAAAAAAACACCCTACCCCACGAATTTCGACCATTTGTTTGTTGCATAGTGTTATGAATAATGCAACGTGCAACCATTTTGTACAATCAGCTGGGAAATGTTCTCCAATTTAATCGAGTCCTTCAACATTTACCGTTACTTTAAAAGACGGGCGTGTTAAATAGTTTTTTTTAAAAAGAAACTACAATGAATATGTAATGAGAGTGTAATAATCAAGATCTTAACATTTTAGAGTAATAATTAGTAATGGTAAATTTTTGTTACAAGTTTATAGGGATCTCCCAAAAATAAACAAAACTGGCATGAGTCTTGTGAAATATCCTTCAGTCTTAAACAAAACAAAAAAACTATCAGCAATGAAATTTACCAAAAAAAAAAAAAATACAAAATATCTTTTATTTAGTTAAAATTGTTGAAATTACTTTATGTTATCCAGTAAAAGTGGGCGAATAATCCTTGTGTAATCCTTTTGTCTGGTAGTTGGTCTATTTTTGGTGGGGGTGTGGAGACGTTTCACTCTCTTTCTCTTCTATTTATTTGTTTTTTATGTTGGGCTTGTAGTTGTAAAGTTATGATGATCTCGTGTTGAACAGTTTCATTTCAAGTGCTAAATTTTATGCTTTTAATCCTTTTTTTTCTGTTGCTTGCTGCCTTTCACTTTTCTATTTTTGCCTCTTCACACAAAATATTAATTGTAATCCTTTGAAATAGTAGGAGAAGCTCACACACACACACACACTCAGATATGTACGAGCACAGCACAGAAGGAAACACCAGCAGTGACACAACACACACACTGACACAGACAGACACTCACGCTGAATTTTCAATGAGCGGAAAATGAGCACTTTTCATACGAACTTTTTAGCAAAATATAAACTTTTCTTTTCACTTGTGTACTGTATGGTAGTGGGGGAGTTGATTTTTCTCATTACGCCAAAAAAAAATATTTCACAATTTATTTTTATTAAATTTTCATTTTTTCTTGTACTTTGTTAAGAACATTCTTTCGAGAGAAACATTTCCATATTTCTTCTACATTTTCTTGTTTGCTTTTTCACGGTTCTTGTTTTTTTTTGCTACATTTACCGTTGTTACCGTTATATTCCGATTGCTAACGACGAATCGTTTTCTGGTTTGTTTTGCCACCGACAAAATAAACCTCGATTTTGTTTTCTTCGGCTCTTCTGCGTTTTCTTTCCGTGTTTTTTTTTTTTTGTGGCTTCTTTTTGGAATTTTCGTAAAACGTTTTGGTGTGTTTTTGGGTTACGCTTTTACGTCTCGCACCTTACGAGTACCAAATCGTTTGAATATCCCGGCAATACTGAATTCACTCTGCTTACGAAATTTATGAATTGCGTGCATTTCACTACTGCCACGAGCGAGCCCAAACACACACATACACTCCAACAGCTACAAACGAACATAATAAATATTGTGAGCGTAAGTTCTTTGGGCACCAAATTTCCCCCATTGAAGCATGTGTTCACATTCACTTATGTAGCCCAAGACTCTCCGGTTCTCTTGTAATAAGTGGATTTTGTGATTTGTCTCGCTCAGTCTCTCATTTCATTACTCTCTGCTGTCTGTGTGGAACTAGTTTACCCAGCACAATTGTAATAATATTCGTATTATGTTGCCGGAGATATAAACAGAGAGTTGTTTCGCATAGTCAACATGGAGCGAACTGAAACACCTCCCAGTGTCTCTCTCATCACCTGAACATGTGTGAGAGCATCTCGTTCGGAGCTGCTTGCATTCATTCTTTTGCTGGCTGTAATATTTATTATTTCAATTTGCATTTGTTTGTTTACTCTCTTAGGGTCCACATCTCCATCGAATATTCTGTGCCAAGGCGCATGCTCTGTTTTGTGGATTCCATATAGCGAGAGAGAGAGAGAAAGCCAGAGAGTCGCTACGTACGGCTATGGCTTGGAGATTTATTACGTATGCTTTACGAGTACCTACATATTGTGGATGTTTATTACTTTTTATCTTTAATCGTAAGTAGATGATTGATTAATACCAAAGTCCCTTAAATTTGTGGAGTCCTTTCTTTGGAAACCGCACCGAACAGGCTTCGCACTTCGTCAATAATTGTGGTCCTCAATCATCATGTTTAACAAATAGGACTTTCTTAATTGATAGGTTTGTGGTTGGGTCACCAACTCGTTTACATGTCATTGGAGTTTCTATAATGTTCGGCCAAGCCGAAACTTATACACCATCCACGATGGAGGACTTGCATGTTAAAGAAGTCTGACCAAAACTGCCCGCAAATAAAAACAAAACTGCCGAAATAACTAAGTTTGAGACTTTATTTCCGGCGGAATTGCACGATTCTGCCGAACGACGATTGAATAAGGTATTAGGATATGATGTTTAGTAGGAGTCCGAAATTTCACGTGGAATGTACGAAGTGTCTCCGCTAAAAGGTGATGACATAGTTCTAACGTCTGCCAGCCACATTCGATTATTTCTATAAGTCCAGATATGCGAATAATACTCGCAGTTGTAGCAGCTATCAACGACCATCCGAATACAATCTCAATATGACCCAACAATTCCATTCTGCTATTGAATCATAAACACAAATTAAAATCGTCTTTAAGTGCGAACGAAGTGAATGGACAACTCAACTACAAATCGTATGGTATGACAGCTCTTAGGATACACGTGACTATTTTTCAAACTATGCCAAACTATTAATGAACCGATAGAGTTCTCGATATAATCCGTTACTCAGTAAATTCCCATACTGTTCAAAGACGTTATTGTCAATTGTAAACAGTATTCAATGCCGGCACAGATAAGCCATGAAAATTGATCGTACTCGATTGAAAAAGACGACAGTTGTCTTCTTCAATCGTTTGCAAACAATTTACTATATTATTATTGTGACAGAATACACTTTTTGTGCTATCACCCAAACTTCATGTGGACTATATAGCGTTTGTTCAAAATACCATACCAAATAATAACTTGGTATTCATGTGTGTGTTTTCTTTTGTGGCAAGTAACAAATTGGTAATTTGAAAACACAAATGTTGCAAGAGACAACACACTGATAACTCAAATACTGACCTTGGTCTTTTTATACATTTGCCATCATGTCATTACCTCTGGCTGAACATATCAACATGTTGAATTGTATTCCCATAACTCAGAATGCAACATGTTGCTAAACAAACAGGAAACCCCGAATAGAAAAAAAAGACAACATGAGACTAGCAGTTGTTCGAATATTCTCTGCAACATGTGTATCTGAGAACACAATTATAGCAACATGTCGAAGAGGACATGTGGCTTTTCAACATTGAAATATTGCTGTAACTTCGAACATGACTATTCAACATGCTTAACACTTCATTTAGGGATTCTTGTTCATTCCGCCTGTCAACCAACAAATCCCCGCAAGGGATTTCTCTTCAATTTGAGAGAATTAATTTATTTTAAATTATTTTATAATATATGCGACTACCCTGTTGTTTAACCGCCACTTTGCATGTCTACGCTCATTAGGTCTCTTTCCGCTTCGTTTTTGATTCTTGGAAATTTTCACAAAACCCTATAATTAATTATTTGTTTAGCAATAATTTACAATGAAACAAATCACTTCACACAATATTCACAGGAACAGGCACTCACACACACACACACAATCACATCAAGAGCGTGTAACTGAAACTGTTGTTTCCCATCCTTTTCATTCAGGATTTTTGCACTAATTACTTAACAACCCTACAAAAATTAAAAACGGTTTTACGCAGGTTGACTGACGGTCAGTAATGGCAGCCGCGATGTGTGTTTGTGTGTGCATGAATGTTGCTTTTTATGACAGCATTTACCTCTTTTTGGCCAAAGGATATTACAACTGGCGGGTCGAGAGGGAGGCGTATAAAGAAAAACGTTAAACATTTTTTTCAAAAAATTAGATTCGAGGAAGAGAAGCAAGCGGCATCTGGCGAATGGGCAAACACCCTGTCAACCATGATATCTTTTCTATGGCACTTTTTCCAGTGACCAGTAAGTGATGGAGAAGTTTGTCACGTCTGTCACCATAATAACCAATTTCGCTGAAAACTATGTATCGTTTTTTGAGCCAATTTGCAGAAAGTCGCTTCATAAGAACAAATAACGTATCGGAGCGAATGTGTACGCTGATGCGGAGTTGGAAGCAACATTGCAGGTATATGAAAGGGATTACGCAACTTCTGATTAAGAAGAAACACTTACGTTCTATTGCGTATGTTTTGTTTAATTCCTATAGTTGTTGTACTATCTGATAATGTTCTTATTAATATTGGAAAAATAAATTAAACTGACCTCGAACTTGAACTCATTAAAAAAAAATTCTAAATTCCGTATAATTAAAAAAGTCTATACAAAATATTAAACATTAAATTAAAAAGAAGGTATTTGGTTTGTTTTGAACGTGGTTTGAATTGGTGGACCCGAGGATCCCCATCTATCCATATTTTCGAATATTTCCAATGTGCGTCAATAACATTTCGAATTGAATTATGAGATATGAAGAAACTCAACATAAGCGCCATCGATTGATGAGGTCAACGACCTGAAATATTAGTACTCTTTTTTTGGTTTCCTATGCTGAAATATTCACACTGGCTCATGGCTCACTTTGAATAGGGCGGGTGATGGCATTCCGGCTTGTCCTGCTGATGAATTATAGGGTGACTTTATGATATAAATTGTTTCAAATAAATCCATTCATTGTATGTCGGGAGTAAAAATTACAACTTCATTAAAACCGCGGAATAAACAACAAAGAAAGAAAAAACAACAACGAAAAAATTATATTTATAAACATTTTTACACCATTGCGGAGCCGAAGTTTGATACCCTTTTTCCTGATGATTTTTCCTTTTTTGTATGGGTTTTGTTGTTGCTGTTCTTGTTTGTTTTGCTGTACTTAATGAACGCAAAGGCATGTATCCGCACATGTTTTCCATCCACCAGCAAAAGGGTCACAGGTGCGTACATTACAGCAACAGCAACAACTATAAAGGCAGCAAATCAAATACCATATCATACCTTTGAACCATAACAGTTTAATTACACTTTATGTACGGGAGAAAGAAAAAACAAAAACACCAACAACAACAACAACATCATGGGTTGTTTAATGAATATATGAAGCTAGAGAAATCCAGCCATGGAAGGAGGGTCATAAAGACTGAGCGCAGCAGTCACAGCGTTTCCAGAGCGAGAGGGTGCAACCGGGAAAATTAAAAATAACCTCGAAACACACCGCACAGTCGAGTGTACGGTCGGGATGGGGTAGGGGGCAGAAACCAAAGAAAGGATCGATTTGAGCCAATAAAAAATAACAACAACAAATGTACACCACAGCTTGCCGACAATAACAGCAGCAACAACAATTTAATTATAATGTTACATTTTTTCAAAATTATGTGAGTTTCGGTTTTTTTTTTTTTATTATTATTATTGTTGATATAAAAAATAAAACAGTCGCCGAACAGTGGCTCAAAACGAAATAATACTGACAATGATAAAAAATACGATTGTTCGTATTTCTTTCAATTCCCCACGAATGAATACAGGATTGAAATTCGACCAAATTAGTCAGCAGAGCACGATGTAATTTTGTTATTCTCTAATCTCCACCTACTGAAGCCGTCTCGGAATGTTTTTTCTAAAGTAGTTCTGCATGGCTTGATTAGATTAATCTCTTCATCGTCAAATAGCCGCACAGTGGTCCAAAATCAATTCCATCGCCTATAACTCTTGATATAGTTAACATTTCTGAGTTGTGTAAAAGTTTAACAAGGATTGAGGGATTATTGTAATGTGGTAACATACAAAATCATACAATTGGATACATTGTTGAAATAATCTGAAGTTGTCTACTTTTGGCATTTTTTTGTTGTTTTTATTGAATTACAATTTATATTCTAATTTTGGGTCCAAGTAATATTTACGTTTAGATTTTTGCAGCGACAGACCAAAGCCTTTGGTGGGAATCGAACCCACAACTCCCACGCTAATAGGCAAGCACGCTACCAACTCACCTACCCGGCGAATTCTTTATACAGTAAATAACGGATATAAGAAAGTAAAAAAAAATACCACATATTTCTTTCTTATATGTTAAAAAGAAAGAATCACACGATGTTTTTGCCAAACCTTCTTATATGCGTTTTTTTTCCTTATAAGAAATGTTCTTATGTATATCCATTACTTAATGTAGTTTTGTTTTGACGTAATTGTTCATATTATTTAGGTTAGGTTAGGTTAAATGGAGGATCGGTCATGTACCAGGACCGTCTCATGTCACTGACATACACCTAGGCCAGCAATTCGGCCTGTTGTGCGCTCCTGGTTTCTTCTACGAATTCCCCTTCCCCTTTTTCCTACGTTAGGAATTCGGTCCCCTCTATAAAGTTCCTTAAATTCCTTATGTCTATTGCTTTGACGGCCGATAGATCATCTAAGGTGTCTTCTCCTCACTTGACTTTCCTGACCTGCGAGAAAGCAGGTCACTGGCACAGGAAGTGTTCCGCTGTCTCGGCGTCCTCTCCTGCTCTACATCCTATTCTAAATAGGTGTGCCCTTAGGCTAGTGTGTCCTGTGATGATCCCAACTAGCTTACTCAGTTCATTTTTGTTAAACCCGAGTATTCTCTTTGTTTTATTGTAATCGAGGTTTCCCCAGGTTTCCTTTGTGGTTCTTCCCATACTGTTTATACAAAAATTAAATTGTTTGTACTAAAAACTAGCCGACCCGGTAGACTTCGGCCTACCTAGAAAAATGTTGACTTAACTGACCCCGCCCGCGTAGCTGTACATTTAAACCTGTAGCGGTGGATATATCCTTATACACGTTTACATGCGGAAAATAGTCATTTGCATTGAATCGATATCAAATTTCTTGGAAAAAAAAATGGAATTTCTTATTTTGAGAAAGAGAAAAGCGCCGATGATTTACCGACTGTCGAGCATATCCATGGGAAAAACAGGGAATCGAGGTTTATTCCACAGTCTTGCAATGATTGGCCTTGCGATTTAGTAGTTGTCATTGCGAATTCAAGGCGAACTATAAACTGAACACGCTTGAATTGGAACGTCAAGTCGGCTGGAATCATTGGTATCCTTGAAATCAGGTGCTTCATTAGATTTTTAACAGCTGGTCTTGTTCCAGGTTGCGTAACATGACTATTACCAATTCTACTTTGAAATACAAATTGTGCGGCGGCATTCCTGAAAAATCCCGAGAGATAAGGAATTCAGTAGGATAGTTGATGGCTTTATTTGGATCTGTAATAGAATAGATACAAGTGGCCATCGATTTGACTTAGAATTGATATGTTTTTTTTTTATAATTTACTTCAATACAAGGTAAATCTTGCTATTACATCTTCTTTTGATGTTGAGGAGTGACAAAGATTAGGTAGCGTCAACTGGAATTCCTCCATTGTCAATGGGTAACAGCTGTTTCGTTGGAAAATCATATAGCTAAAAGTTATATTATATTTCTTTACAAACTAATTGGTGGGATTATTGATTGACCACTCCTCTTTAGTAGAATTGACTTCAACGTACGTACTAGATCACTGCGTTTTTTTCATTTTTTTTTATGTAATATTCCATTACTTAGGAATAATTACTCTTGTAATGAACCAATTGTAAGATCATTAATCAAATAAATGCTAAATTTAATTTAGATTTATCTTATTCTATTAATAAATTTATTTAAATTTTAGATTTATATTATTATCAAATAAGCTAGTCTGTAAGACTATTGTTTTTTCCATAGACTATTGAATAAATGAAAACACGTCCGCTGATTGATAATTTTATAACTCGGTCAATATATTTGTTGTTAACTTGAAACAAATTGATAAAAATAATTTGCGACATTTCAATATGTGATTGTCCTCGTGTTGACGAATCATCAGACGAGAGGCATACAAATTCATATAGAAGACCTTTCTGTTAGTTTCTTGAACTTTACGTAAATATTAAACTTTTCTTCGGAATCGAAACTGGTCAATGGATTAATCATTTAAATTATACATTGATATCCATCCTGTCCTCTGCTAAATAGCTGCGGGTATTGTAAGGCATCGTCCGAATAATGGGTTTTGGAGATATTCTAAAGGTAATCACCATCACGCAGTCTAATAGATTGCGCAATAATCTCTCGCTTCACTACTCGATTGATTTTATGTTAAGTACATCCAAGGAAATAAGTGTCAAGAAACTTGTGATCAGCTTTCACTGCTGGCAGCTATGTTCCTGCACGATGGTTTTTTACATTTTCATTAAATTTTGAAAAGGTTTGAAAACCATAACTTTGAAAGGCCAACAGAAAAATTAATTTTTTTTTTTCAAATTATTTAGAATTACTTTCAGCTTTTAAACTGCCTCATTCGTTTTTTACACTTTAATGAAATTTTTAAAGTTTATGTAACATTTCTTTTGTTGTCTATGTAAAATTTCCCAAGAAATAGTATATGTGACAGCGAAAAGAACAAAAAAAACTTATGATTAATATACATCAAATTCAATCTCGAACATTTTTCTTTTGAAATTATGACTCAACGACTTTGAAAATGCTTTTTATTGACCAACTTTTGCTTGAAATTCGAAAAACTAAAATTTTTCGCATAAACCGGTTTGTGGCAACTCCAAGCCTTTTCCAAAAAATCTGAAAAAAATTCTCAATAATACTTTACACCATAAGCTATCAGAATCAGGTTGAGCGAAAAAAATATTTTTTTTAGACACCCTACTCCGCCTACACAGCATAGTCTGTTCTGGAGTTATAATGGATCGCGCTTGAACAATTCGCATGCAGTTTTCCTCCAAAAACTGTCTATGCTCATCGTCAGTCTCATTTGCTTTCCGATTATGTCGTTAAATTTATTGTGATGGAAATTTTTCAAAAACCGCATAGAGTTTACGAAGGGCTTAAAGTATGTGTCCATAATCAGGTACAGTTGCCTCTTAGGGCTGTCTGTTCCCTATGGGTTTTTCAACTCCCGACTTAATCGGGAATACCCGCGACTTGATTTTCTTTATAAAATTTTATATAAAATTTATATTTGCCAAAAAAAAGAAAGTTTAAAATTGTATTGTTAAAAACTGGAAATGACTAATAAAACTTTTTTACATAAAAAAATCCCAGACAATTAATTTAAAAAAAAAATCCTGGATAATTTAAATGAAATTAACTCAACTAGTTCAGTAATGTTTCCGGAATTAAAAAATCGTATAAAAACCAGTATTACATTTGTAAAAAGTTCGTAAAAACATACGACCTTGCATTTCCGGTAGTATTTAATTCCGGGAAGTAAAACATTGTCAATTTTCCCGGGAAACAGGTCCTAAAAATAGTTACAAGCTCAGCACCAAGACGTCAGTGGAAGTCCACTGCGGCGTATTTTGAATGATGATTCGGAACCAATTTGTCTTCAATAAATAAACGATTTTCTGAATTTGTTAAAAACTGTAATCGTAGCATTTTTACCTTTTTTATAGAGGCGCCCCGGTAGGCGAGTTGGTAGCGTGCTTGTCTATCAGCGTGGGGGTTGTGGGTTCGATTCCCACCAGAGGCTTTGGTCTGTCGCTGCAAAATTTTAGCCAAATGGTCTGTGTCACCCGGTTTACCCTTGGACCCAAAATTAGAATATAAATTTACTTTGTATTGTAATTAATAAAAATAAAATAAAAAAAATAAAAAAATACCTTTTTTATACCTTCTCTCCATACAGTTTATTCGAAACGATTCAGTATTTCTGTTTTAATCACTAACCACTGTGCGTCAATAACATAAATTCACCCAAACACACACACACACACACTTATATATTAACATTTATTATTGTATGCGTTTGTAAAATAAGGTCCTCCGAACCCACTCTTCCAGCCAACAAAAAAAAAACCAACTCACTCACTGACATGGTCAGCAGCAGGTTATGGCTATTTAAATTACAAACTCCCCAATTCTGAACATATGAATATTTGTGTACCTTAATGTAAATTAGCGTGACCTTATGGACATTAGCAGGAGGGAGAACAATCTTGTCATGTACAGTTTTTTTTTTTGTTGCTTTCCTTTGAAAAATTTATTTTAATTTACCGCCTGTAGCATGTTTTGCGTGGCTCCGGAATGAGTTGCATTATTGAGAAAATCTCCAAATCATTCACAGAAGCAGACTTTTCTCAACATTACGAATTGAAACGTCATAATCATAAAATCATTAATCGAACCGAAGTGTAGTGTAGTTAAGTATAAACATACACAGCAATATCTTAAATATAACACGTTTGTGTGAATAATTTATTATCGTATAGACAGAAAATATTGATGATCTCTAAATTGGGAGGCAAAAGAGAGCTGATTTCAACACAAGAAATGTAATGAATGAATTTACAGATTTGTACTTCGGTTCTCTGGAATAGAAAATGCCATGAAGAAGGTAGTTTAGAATATTCGTGAATGCATATTGTGATTAATATTTCGAGTTCAAAAAAATTTACATTGAAAAATACGAAGTATATTTGAGCTTTCAGGTTAACCTGCTGCACTTATATAATTGCTAATTCCACAAATGGATTTTGTTCGGAATTTTTTTTATTAAAAGTATTCAAATTTAAATTTCTCGCTAGAATGTTATAAAAAACCTGTTTAACAAATTATTTCACTAAGTTGTGAGAGAAAAGAGTACAATTCACCTAAGCATACTTAAATTGTGCCTGTTTACAGTTGCCGACCACTGCTCTAGACTCCAGATTCTATAGAACGGACTTGGCTACAATAAGAAAAAGTGAAGGCCTACACTTTGGAAAATTGTTCCCACAGCCCAAAAGTAGCTTCCAAAATATTTTACAGATAATAAGTCGCATTGACTTTGACACCAGGCTCTATGAAAACGATTGGACAGCGTCCGTTGGTGGTCACAGCAACCCATGATATGGGTGATTACTTCGGATAGCCGTTCGTAGGCTCAAATTTTGGTTAGTACGTTCAGTTATGAAAATTTTATTTATCAGTGAACACAATGTTTGGAAATTCGCCACGTTTGTGCAAGCGTAACAACACCTCTGCTCTTCCGAGTATCAATTTTTTAGCTTTGATATATGATCGATTCCCTTTTCGAATTGGTAAGGCTGTACCTTGAGCTGATTTTGGAATATACGTTGGATGCTTCGCTGTGATATTTTCAGTTCTTTGGCCATTTGATTATGTTGAATCCTTAGATTTGAAGGTAAGTTAATATTTTTTAACGTTGCAACTGATGGCGATTTAATGGAAGGGCCGATTTTAAATTGGAGAATTTTTCATATATTATTTGGGAAAATGTTCATGTTGGTAAATTTCAGGAAATTTTTCATTTATTTTTGGGAATACTTCATTTGGTGAATTTTTTATAGAGCCTAACTGGCATACTGCAAAGGCCCAGCCAAAAAAGTAATTCAGATTAGTCTAGGTTATATACATGGTCTTCAACAAGAGGTGTTATTTTGGTATTAAAAGAAAAATGGAATTTTTTTTAGATAAATGATCCGATGTTTTTGTTTCATAATAAAGATGAAGGTATGCCGTTAATAATGAAAAACGACATCAGCCAAATGGACACCACGACCACGCTTACAGGACCATATCCATTTCATGAACTTTTCCATAACCAAATCGCAAAGTGGCTAACCTATGTCCTCGATAGCCTAACGATCCATTTATCCATATCGATTTTTCCGATTGATTTAAGTTCATAATAAAATAGAAATAAGTTCGAAATTGACTTATGTGTAGACCGCTTGGATTAAATTAAACCAGAAGAAATACTTGAAACTGAAACTGAAATTGATTTAAGAAAAATTTAGATAAAATTGATATTACAATATTCTTGTTCTATGAATTAGAAATAGATTTAAAGAGAGTGCATTTTTATCCGGTGTCTCAAAAATAGTTCTACGAATATTTACTCTACCTCACTTCAAATTGGACTTGCGTTTCTTAATAAATATTTAATAATAATAATAAATATTTAAATAAAACAAGTATTTTTTCATACTTGATTTTAAAACTATCCCATTTATACTTGTTTTAAGAATAACAAACTACGAATCGTACTTATTTTTTTCAAATACGATTTAAGCTAACAATTACTTTATAGAGTTCATTCCCAACAGTGGACGTGATTCGTATACAGAGGTCAAAATAATTTCACATAGAGGTCCCGTTTGGTGTAAGGGCATTGTGTTAAAATGTTTCTGGAAAGTGCATACTGTGGTTTATTTCACCCAGTCAATTACTCTTACTTTTCCTAAAAATTATATCATCACATTCGCCATTCCCCATTCGTCTTTTGCTCAACAAAACCCCCAAAAGAAACAAAAGCAAACAAATTCATTTAATTTAAGGATTACGATAAATGAACTCAAATATTTTCTCAAGGTAAAAGCATGAAATGAAACAGAAACCCCAGAACATGTGTACACACAAACCAGAAAAGGCGCTACTGGGCCCCAAAATAAAAAAAAAACAGATATAGAGAGACAGAGAATGGCAGCCGTAAAATAAATGATGATTGTTGTTAAATTAAATATCATTTTGTTGATGTGTGTGTTTTTTTAATGAATGTTTAAGTTAAGCTTTAAGAAATGGAGACTTATAGAGATAACAATTTAACGAATATGTGTGCTTGGAGCCTTTAAAGGTACGCCAAATGCCACCGTGTGTATTGGTCATTTAATAAAGTTCAGATAAGAATGTCAGTGGTCGGAAAACGATAAGTTTTGACAGGCTTTTGTCGACGCCTTTATTTAAATGAACTACAAGCGGTACACGGAAAGACCATTTCATTTTATATAGTTACACTGTGCTACCGCAGACAAGTTCAGTATAGAGATTTATCGAGAGGTGGGTCTACTCTTTGTGTGGGTAAATAGACCGATAACGGCCAATTCCAATTTTGCCGGTGTAGTTACGGTTTCGCTCTACTGACCTGTACAACATTTGTTTAAGAGCCGGTCTAATGTGGCGGAGAGGCAGACTAGTGGTCTTAGCTAATGCGACGTCATTCGGCCCTTCATTTTAGACGATGCAAACACCAGTCTGATGAAGAATATAAAAATCCAGAATTCCAGACCAAAAACACTCGCATTGCATCTGGGCAACTGTTCTCTTCATCAACTTCAACATGTTGCATTGGTCGTTATTTAATTTTGCATTTATTTCAGTGTACTCAGAGTACTCTCCACCAGACCGGTGCGATAAACAAAAAGTTGTTTTATTTGACAAAGTGATTTGATCGGCTTCTGCTTTAGCACCTTAAACGACGCATATGAAAAATATGGTTTACAAACTTGTGTTTTATTATTTATTTTCTTGAGCAAACACAATCTGTTTTATTTTTTCTGTAAACCGTTTTGTAGTGAGTTGTTTTTTCTACATCTTTAAGATAAATATCATTTCGTTTTAGTTACTCATGGATGGTCCTTTCCGCTCACACTTGTTTTGAGGTGTAGTTTCGTTGCATTTCATTTTTTTTCGTTGGTGTTGTTGTTTTATTTAGCCCCTAAATACACGCACTTGCCGAAAACAGATCTGTTTAATTAATTTCGTTGAAAAGCTGAAAACGGCCAACAAAAAACCACTGTCAAGATTAATTTCGTTTTGCTTTTCCGTTGCGCGGCATAAAGTGTAAACTGATATGGGTGTTGAAATTATTTAAAAGATTAAGATTAATATGTAATTTTTTGTGTGTTTTTTTTTTCCTTGCTCTTCAAGCAAAGACGCTCTAAACGAAGTGGAAGAAGAAACAGATTAAAACAACAGACATTATTAAATGCTAAAGACATCATTAAACCAAAGAAATGGGTGTAAAATTTCATTTCACAGATTGCATCGAATGGAATTTGGAAGGCATGAGCCAGCAGAGTTGGCGGGCCATGAATATTTTGTATGGGCGGTGACGCAAATTTTGCCTTCAAAGATGAAACAAAGACAAACTGAAAATAATAGGGAAACAATGGTATTTAATTTGATGATGTGACGTCTAAACAATTCTTGAGTTGAAGAAACGTTGCCCATGGCTTTGTCAATTGAGGCACAAATCGTGCCGAAATTTCAAAGGTACGCAATTATCAAATTGGCTTTCTCCGAATACTAAATATTATCCCCATTCGAAGTTCATTTGCCGGCCAAAATATTCACGCGGCGGAGTCATTGATGAAAATGGGAAGCCGGCGACGGACACGTCGAGTCTGCTGAAGATTTGAAATGAGCATTTCTCCAGCTTGTTAGCGACAGCAGAATCTTGTGACGAAAGTAATTCGCAACTAGTCATAGACGGTAGATGGTGGTGTTTGACCGGATGAAAAGAGCTGATGAGTTGCATGCAGCTGCTAATCTGCAATATCTGGGAAAGAATGTCAGCTTATTATGCCCGTTTCACTATAAAGACGACCAACCTGTTAGCTACAACCACTCTTATCCGTCGCATATAAGACGGTATCTAGTGAATTGTTCCACTGATTAAAGCCCAAACTCTATAAACTGATTCAGCATTATCAACTATTGACCAAATCCTGCAAAGCGTACATATCAACCTTACCTTAGACACGCCGATACGACATACATTGTTTGAGACCATGTCTGCGTATGACATCCCATCAGAAAGGGGACGGTAGAATGACTCTGAGTAACACTAGAACCTCAGGAAAAATTGGAACCATAGAAAACAGGCACAGTGAACTCCAAACGCCACATCCTTCTCTTGGGAAAGATTGAGCGACATATATCTTGTTATTTTTCCAGAATCGAGAAGGAATGGGTGTAATAGTGAACGAGTGCAAGATAAAATGTATGCTTACAGCGGCCAGGTAATCGTCACGACTTCAGAAAGGCGACATAATGAAGGCCAGCGATTGTAGTGTCCAGGTGTTGGAACATTGTAAAGGGTTATCCATTTCGTGGTTTCAAAAGTATAGAGCTGTAATTCGACATCTGTCAAACTATAATTTTTTTTCTTTTCAGTTTGACATTGACGAAAATGGATCGCTTCACTATCACACAACGCCTAAAAATTATTAAAACCGACTACAAAAATTTTGATTCTGGCACAGCCACATATCGTGCTTTAAGCGGAGATTATGGTTTATGGTTATGAAGCACATTTCTCACTCGGTGGGTATGTTAATAAACAAAATTGTCGTATTTGTGGCTCTGAGAATCCTCAAGTAATTGAAGAGAGGCCAGTACATCCACAAAAAGTCACTGTTTGGTGCGCTCTTTGGTCCGAAGGTTTGATTGAACCTTACTTCTTCGGAAACGATGAGGGAACGACTATCACCGTCAATTTGGAGCTTTATGGTCGTATGATAACCGTCTTTTTTTGCCTGCTATTGAAGAATACGACTTGGAGAATATGTGGTTTCAACAAGACTGTGTCACATGCCACAACACAAATGGCTTTATTGCAAGAGACACTTCCTGGCCGAGTAATTTCTCGTCGTGGCGACATCAACTGGCCACCAAGATCATGCGATTTGACACCATTAGACTTTTTTTGTGGGGCTACGCGAACAGAGAGAGCACACAATAGTCCGATTTACTCTCCTAGGTGTATGCCCTGATTTTTGGACATGGACCGTGATTACAGTACAATGAGATCAGACGTCGTGATTCCTTTTCGCCATAAATATCTGGCCCAAAGAGAAATGGTAAAAAGGGAGGAAAAATAACAAAATAAAATGTTAATTTGTCGGTCGAATTTCATTAACCATCCACCATAGACGATGTCCATTAATTTGAAAAATAAAATCTTCACGTTTTTCCGAAATTAAATCATTATTAAGTTCCCGCCAGAATATCCCTCTAGATGGACATGTGGAATGCCCGTTACCTTTACTAAACCCTCCATTTTTCAGCGAAATTATGAATTCGTTTAAAAAAAAATAAACCCGAAATTTATCTGTAATTTAATCATTGTGCATACCAAGAAAAGAGTGAACATATTTAAATGTTATTTTAATGAATTCAAATCTGATGACAGAATCTCGATAATATCCGAAAACACATACACACACACACACACAAAGAAAGCAAACATTATTATCGCATTTCAAAAATCACAAGACACCTGAAATCACCAACACCATCACAAACTCACACAGATACTTCTGTCCAATTGTTGCGACAGGTAAAACAACGGAAAGAATATCCAAAAAAAAAAAAAAAAAACGAAGAATGTGAAACAAGACAATGAAATCCACTTAAACCTTAAGTAACACAGAATATTATTTGTCCTCTTCAAACGAGAGTGGAAAAAGTGCAATGAACCTTCAACGTCGGACAAAATGTAAGCCCTGCCCATACACACTCACACACACATGCAGATCGGGAAAAAGAGAAACAACCGATTTTTACAAATTGATATTATTCGTTATCGGTGATTTAAAATCAACATTTCTTTTTTCATTGTTGTCCGTTTTTTTTCGATTTTAATCTCAAACATTTAAACGAGGATTTTGGTTCATTTAAATTGAAGCGTTTTTCATGTAAACACGCGCAGCAAACAATACGACGACATTCGAAACGTAGCCGGGAGACGTTTGATAAGCATCTGCATTCAAATGGAGGGTGATTTGAAAGTAACCATCGATATAAAGTCGATCGCTGCATTTTAAACCTTTTGCGGTACGACTGAATTGAGACCACAATTGATGAGAGTTCTGGAAAAGATTAAAACTGTCTACTTTGGCAAGTTGGTAAATATTTACAACTAGTAAGTTGTAATGCGCCTATGGCGCCCGTTAATTTGCTTAAGAAAGTATTTGTTACTTAATTTTAAAAATTTTGTAAAAAATATTTTGAGAAAACTATTTTGTAAAAAAAAAATTCGAAAAAAAATAAAATTGGAAAAAAAAAATTTGTGGAAAAAAAATTTTTGTTGAAAAAAAAAAATTTTGTTGAAAAAAAAAAATTCGGCCCGGCCGAGCTTACTATTTGTCCACTTGTTCTGACACTGACAGATCATTCCCGCACGAAATCTTGACAGAATGTGATCTCCGATGAACGAATATCAAGGATGGTTGAAGTAGAGGTATTGCCAGAAAACCTAACTAAAAACAGACTCACACTTTGGTGCCTGGACTTAACGCCACACGGTCTTTGGCCCTCTTTATGCCGACATAAGGCGCAATTTTCTTGTTGGTGTTACGATAGCCCCTGGAGCGATCATAAAGCCCAATGAAGTTTCGAATATAACGCCCAATTTTTTCATTAACCATATAGAGCTATGTCTTACTTTCTTTTAATTTAATGCTCGCACAATTTGTTTGAAAATAGATTTGATCAATGAATTTATTTTGTTTTATTGTTCACAAACTATTTCCCTTTTGGATAGCTCACAATCTCTTTTGAACATTATTAGTCCCTAATAAAGAGATCAGCCGTCTTGGTGATATCAATTGGTCGGCATGGAGATTTGATTGACTAATTTAGACTTTTCATCACGGAATTTAATATCGCCCAACCCATAAGTGACGTATAGCTAGGCTTGCCAAAAGCTTTGCCAAAAAGCTTGACATTAACCAAAAAAGAACTTGATTTTGAAAAGACTTGACAAATAAAAACACTCATAAAAACAAATATTTTATTTAATTTTTTATTATTTTTTTTTTTCATAAAAATTATTCGAATAAAAACAAAAATATCATAAAAAGTAAAAATAACAGAAACAATCTAAAATAAACAAAAACCAATAAAAATTCAGTCTTTATATATTTTAAAGAAAACTTAGGCGTTATTTGAAAATAAATATTGGTTCTATCTTAAGAAAAAATAACTTAAATTGGATTTTAAGTCCCAGAACAAAGTGTATTACCAATAGACTCAGAATCACCTTTTGAATCGATTTAGTGTCCGAACTTGGTAAAATATGAATCGATCAGTTAGTGTTTATAGTGAGCGTTCGTATACAAGCTAAACAGCTCATTGCTTTGGTAAAAGTTACTCTCTGTTCTTTAGTGAAATACGTATTTTATACAAAAGAACCTCCCGATTTGAAATTTAACCATCATAATATGGGTTGTATCCATGTGCCTCTCATAGAAATGTGGCGCCCAATTTGGAATCGGCTCGCTTCATATGGTGTTCTTTTTTGATAGGATCGGTTCTTGGTATGATATCGCCATGCACTTACAACACCATCGGCTATTTAATCAAGTTTTGGAGAAATATTTAACGAAAGTTTATAAAATTGTATATGACATCTGTATGTTAAATACGAAATACTTATGCAGAGTGTGAAGTAGTGTACAATATAGACAGCATTTATTTTTTATTTTCAGTACAAACTATTCTGACGCCTGCTCACCCAAATCAATCAGTATTATGTTTATCTTTATTGATAATGAGGACTTTTAAGCCTAAAACACCCAACCATAATCGGAATACGTTGCTGTTTGCATATTGAAATTCTATTCATGCACACAAATTTGAAATGGCCACCCTAACATACGATTCAATAATTGAATGCTTCCGTACTCAGAACTCTTCAGTCAAAGTGTATCTGCCACATCCAAATGGGCATCTTTTGCATTCCTTACTCAAATGGTCATTTTGCAAACCAATTAGTAATCTCTGCTCTCCTAAATTTGTCGATTTCCATGATTAGAGCCCAAAAAAAAAATGCCATTATTAAAGGTAAGCAAAGAATTCGTTCGGTATAGCAAACGAATTCTAAAGCACAACAAAGTTCACCTTTGAATGGATTTTGTTGGAAAGTTCAATTTCAATGGTTGATTCTTTCGTGGATTAATCAATGACCGTCAAGAATTGACAGTGATACAAAGAGCATCAAATGCAAGCGATAAATGACAAGATAAAGGAATAAAAAAACAAAGACACAGGCAAAGAAAACAAACACACAACTACATACGTAACTTCATTATTGTTATCGACAGTGGATTTGGCAGTGGATAGAGAATGGAGATAAACTGGCGTGGAAAACAAATGCGAAATTCGCTCAATTTGTTGATCTCCTGTTTTTGGCAACCTTGGCAGTGATTATTGAGATGCGGATTAATTAAATTGTAGAACTCCTTAACTTCTTAGGTGGTCTTTTGAAATCCACGCTATGTGAGTTGAGGGGAAAAGCCGAAAGCACATTGTCACTATTATTAATCATATACATAAGAAATGGATAAAGTCTCAAAAGTCATCTTTGATAAGTGGGTCCATTATCTGCTCAAAATTCGAAAATAAGCATAACAAGAATTGCCTTGATTAATATTTATTATAATTTAAGATTAACATGATTGTACAATCAGGAGAATAAGGCTAAGGTCAGAGTATGAACTTGAAGCGCTGCAAGGCACTGCAAATCAATGCTTGTGTTTTCTTATACAAATGCTCGAAACATGTCACACTGAGAGCATAGAGAGAAGCAAGTTAAAGCGGCAAAGCAGGTCGTGAAATGTTTTGCAGTATCAACAAGCTTCGTATCCGGCTGGCAGCACAGATAGAAGCATGTTGAAGCGGCTACGAAGATCGTGAAATGGTTTGTAGTATCAACATGCTTCGTTTCGGACTGAAGGCACATAGAGAAGCAAGTTGAAGCGGCAAAGCTGGTATGCAAAATAGTTTGTAGCATGACACGGCTTGTGTTTGTATGTGTTCGGATTTTTTTGTTGTTATTGCGCATTATTTTTGTATGATTTTTCGTTGGAACTAAACATTTCATGGAACTAAACGAACAAACAAACAAAAATACGACGGTTGTGGCCACTGGCATTGTTGGGCATATTCCAGTACCAGTAAAATTTCAATTACCAGTAAATTGTTTTACTGGTAATTGAAATCAACTTCAAGTACCAGTAAATTTTTAATGGTAATGAAAATGAAATTCCATTACCAGTAAATTTTTACTGGTAATTAAATGAAAATTCCAGTACCAGTAAATATTTATTTCTAATTAAACAAAAATTACATTACCAGTAAACATTTACTGGTAATTAAGTGGAAAATTGCAGTACCAGTAAATATTAACTGGTAATTAAAAAAATAACAGTACCAGTAAAAATTTAATAAAATTAAAAAAAAATGTATGCATATTCAAAAAAAATATATATTTTTAGAAGTTTATATTAATGTAAATTATATTGAGACAATTCAATCAAAATTAAAAAAAACCAGTGAAAAAGTTGCAGTCGGGTAAACCGACTTATATATACCCTCACCCTCAGTAAAAAGATACAAGTCTCATGCTCATAAGTATCGGAAAGTCAAAAGTGACCGTAGCTACCATCATTTGATGCAACATCTGATGAAAAGTCATAATAGCAACCTAAATACCGAATGCTATAGAAAAAAATATTGGATGGTACATTTGTATGGGAGGTACCAGAAGGGGAGTTGCCAGACTTCCAAGTTTTTGTTCAAAACTTTGTCTAGCTATAACTTTACTAAATACAAAATTTGGGCAAGATAGCGTTGGTCATGTTGGTGTTACTACACGATTTCTAAGGTAGGCGGGATAGTACATTTGAATGGGAGGTACCAGAAGGGGAGTTGCCAGACTTCCAAGTTTTTGTCCAAAACTTTGTCTAGCTATAACTTTACTAAATACAAAATTTGGGCAAGATAGCGTTGGTCATACTGATAGTATTAGACGGTTTATCAGGGGCGGGATGGTACATTTGTATGGGAGGTACCAGAAGGGGAGTTGCCAGACTTCCAAGTTTTTGTCCAAAACTTTGTCTAGCTATATCTTTACTAAATACAAAATTTGGGCAAGATAGCGTTGGTCATACTGATAGTATTAGACGGTTTATCAGGGGCGGGATGGTACATTTGTATGGGAGATACCAGAAGGTGAGTTGCCAGACTTCCAAGTTTTTGTCCAAAACTTTGTATAGCTATAACTTTACTAAATACAAAATTTGGGCAAGATAGCGTTGGTCATGTTGGTGTTACTACACGATTTCTAAGGTAGGCGGGATAGTACATTTGAATGGGAGGTACCAGAAGGGAAGTTGCCAGACTTCCAAGTTTTTGTCCAAAACTTTGTCTAGCTATAAATTTACTAAATACAAAATTTGGGCAAGATAGCGTTGGTCATGTTGGTGTTACTACACGATTTCTAAGGTAGGCGGGATAGTACATTTGAATGGGAGGTTACAGAAGGGGAGTTGCCAGACTTCCAAGTTTTTGTCCAAAACTTTGTCTAGCTATATCTTTACTAAATACAAAATTTGGGCAAGATAGCGTTGGTCATACTGATAGTATTAGACGGTTTATCAGGGGCGGGATGGTACATTTGTATGGGAGATACCAGAAGGTGAGTTGCCAGACTTCCAAGTTTTTGTCCAAAACTTTGTATAGCTATAGATTTACTAAATACAGAATTTGGGCACGATCGCGTTTGTCATATTGGTGTTACTACACGATTTCTAAGGTAGGCGGGATGGTACATTTGTATGGGAGGTACCAGAAGGGGAGTTGCCAGACTTCCGAGTTTTTGTCCGAAACTTTGTCCACTTATACCTTTACTAAATACGGAATTTGGTGATATTGATAGTATTACAGGGTTTTTAAGGGGTGGGATGGTACATTTGTATGGCAGGTACCAGAAGTGGAGTTGCCAGACTTCCAAGTTTTTGTCCAAAACTTAGTCTAGCTATAGATTTACTAAATACAGAATTTGGGCACGATCGCGTTTGTCATATTGGTGTTACTACACGATTTCTAAGGTAGGCGGGATGGTACATTTGTATGGGAGGTACCAGAAGGGGAGTTGCCAGACTTCCAAGTTTTTGTCAGAAACTTTGTTCAGTTACACCTTTACTAACTACGGAATTTGGCCAAGATCGAACTTGAGCGTGTTGATATTATTACACGATTTATAAAGTGGGCGAAATAGAAGATTTGTATGGGAGGTACCCGAAGGGGTGTGGCCATATAGCCCATATGCAATCCCATAAGCAGTTTTGGGAAAATATTAAGCCATGCCACATTTCAGAGTGATTGCTTAACTCTTTCGAAAGTTATCGTGCGTACCAGCAGGACAGACGGACAGACGGACAGACGGACGGACAGACGGACATGGCTCAAACGATTCAGAAAGTCATGAATCGAATTTGGTTCAAAGACACCTGGGGTCTAATGTGAATATTTCTAGGTGTTACACTTTTGGGTCGTATCAAATGATATATACCCTCCTACCCGTATGGTGAGGGTATAATTAAAGGGCAATTTATTACATTTTTAAATATCTGAAAAATTCGAAAATATTGATATTGTGCTAAAAAAAATGAAAAAAAAAGTATTTATCTTATTAATTGGTAAGATGATGCCGGGTAGCAACACTGTAGCTTCGGACCAAATTAGGTAGAATCCGGAAATGGCTTTGAAGTGTGACATGAGAAAGGATAATAGTAAAAGTCTGGTAGGAATTGTATATTTGTCTATTAACTTGTATCTACAAATTGTTGATGCTTTTGACCTGGTTTCTTAAAATCCTGATACCAACTTTTGTTTATTAACGTACCCATTCAATCAAAAGTGAGCTTCGTCGCTGAACAAAAGTTTTTTGTGAAAAACGGGCTTGGTGACCATCTCCTTTTGGGCCATTCGCCGAATGTGCGACTCGCTTGATGGCGGTTCGGCTTCAATGCTTGCATCCTTCCCCTAAATCTTCTATAAACTGGATGGGCACAGCTTCAATTGCTGCTCGCGATATCAGATGGACTCATTCGAGGATGCGCACTATTCACTAGAGTAAACGCGGTGCGAAATCGATCGATGGTTGCGATTATGTCGACCGAATATTCGACGCAGCACGCGATGTATCGCTCAAACCGAACCATTATTTTGATAATAAATTTGCACGTTTTGCAAGAGTTATTCCGGAGTAAATCTAATAATAATGAAATGGCAAACTAAACATAAATCCAGTGACAGCTGTCAAAAAGGTCAACTCCGAAATAAGTGTACTCGGTACTTGAATCATGTTGCTTCCATGGTACAATAAACAAGGCAAGGCCAAGCAATCAGCTGATTTACAATTTTTTCTCGCTGCACTCTAAATTGTCAAAGTTGACATTCGATGTTTTTGTTTACATTCAGGCAACTGTTGAAATTTCAAAAAACGTTTATTCAAATTATTGAAATTATTATTGTACCATGATATTTTGTATCAAATATTTACAACAATAACAAAAATTAACTGTCAGTAACTTTATTTTATATTCTTGACATATACAACTTTGACAATATAGAGTACCAGAGTTGTATCTGATTATTTGTTGTTGGGCTAATGACCTTACCTTGTTTATTGTACCATGGTTGCTTCGTAAAATTGTCGAAAAGCAAAATGTGCGAAGTCAAAACGAAATTTAAAAAAAAAAAACTCCAAATGTTGAAAGTCAGAACGAAACTCAAATTTGACTTTTGTCTACGCCCCAATCTTTTCTACACCTTTTACCTACAACCATGAAAATCATGATTTCTAATCAAACCAAAAGTCATCGTGTAGGTCAGAGCCTTACGATCACTTGGCCTGAAGCCACATTGATCAGCTATAAGATAAGGTAGGATATATTTGATGAATAAGGGACTTACTCCGCAGTAGTTGGCGTAAACGGGGACTGTCTCCTTTCTTGTGAATAGGCCACGACACTCTTTGGTTCCACTCATCAGACATGCGTTCTTTGACATACTGCAAACTAGCTGATCTACACAGATTTTTAGGTCATCTCCTCCGATCCCAGGTGACCTTTTAGTTATTTCAGTAGGCATAATTTTGTGGCATCACTTCTATTCCCATAAATCTCAATCTCCTCACTGCAAACTAGCTGATCTACACACATTTTTAGGTCATCTCCTCCGATCCCAGGTGACTTTTTAGTTATTTCAGCAGACATTGTTTTGTGGCATCACTTCTATTCCCAATCTCCTCACATTTCGTCAGAATAGACGTTTTTTTTCTACCACTCAACTCACCATCATAATTTCAGTGAATCTGGCGTTACCATATTTACTCACTAATGTACACACCGCGAGGTTCTCTTGTAGATGATCCACATAAATACATCGAAATCAGAACCGATTGTTTTTACTTACAATTGTGTCCCTTGTGGCACCCGCGTCAGACAACAATTGTAACCTGCAATTGATAGCTTGTGATGAACCAGAGGAGCCCCCCAAGCCGTTAGATATTCTGTGGCGATCATAAAGTACATATAATTTTCACAAAATAACTCCTTTCAAAATTCATTTCATATTAATCTTCCTTCTATCACGCTCTGGTCTTGCCTTCACTAGTTACCCAGGGGTTACTCCTTTTGTGACTCATGAAAAGAATCTGCCACCCGTTGATTATTGTTAAAAATATTCAACGTTAATTTGTTAAAATCCACAAATTTTCTTTGATATTCCCCCAGCAGATCTCTAGGAATTTTTATGAGACCCCCGGCCACCACCACTGATGAAGATGAAATGTTGATTGCCCGTTTTTTTTTTTTTCAGCCTGTTTCGTTGCTCTTTTGTTGCGGTGCACGGTGGGATTGTGGTAATTAATTGAAATGTATTCTTTTTTATTTGAATAAAATGGAACGAACAACGAAAAGGCCAACCAACAAAACCGAAAATAAATGAAGTCATTTTTATTATTTGTCGCATTTTGTTATTTATATTCCATATAAAAATTCCTTTTGTTGTGGTCTCGCTGGCATATGCATGCTCCGTTTTTTTTTTGGGCCCAACATTCTTCACAAATACATACGTATGTCTGTGGACTAAAATACACTAACCCACACGCATACATACACACATATGTATGCTTGTGCTGGTTTAGACGGTGTTTTTATAGGACGGATATTGCGTATTGAGACATTAGAGTCATTTGGGTAGGTCGGTCGGCTGGCGGTTTTGAGGCCCTGTACGCACTGTTGTCTTTCTGTTATTTTTATGGACCACACATTTAGATAGCGGCTATCTGTATGAGAATCTGTAGCCATGCATCTCCCATTTTTATAGCTTTTTAAAATAGACAATTTTCCGGCCAACGTCTTCTGTTCAATGTGTGAGCACATCTTGATTTCTGAATGAGTAGGTACGAGTATTTAATTTGTTCGCTTTGGGTTTTGTGAATCAATTTTCGAATTTCTAAGAAATCGCCGTTAAAGGTTCAATTTTGTGTTTGTTTCATTCTTATCTTAATGACATTGCTAAGTTTGACTGGGGTGGAAGGGTTTGTTTTTCTTGGCTTCCTATGATTCGGGGCTCTATTACCGAAGTGATTGGTAGTGGATATTCGATTTTCAGGCTTGTTGTTTACTTTTGATAATAGTCATGTAAGCCCATACATTATTACCTGTGACGCAAGTGTCGTTATTAGTTGGATTTGTGTATTCGGAGAATTATTGATAGGCCGATGTTTTGAAAACAATTTTCATTTGTCTCGAAATGATAAGTGAAAAGTGAGGAAAACATCAATGTCATTGTTTCTTTTAGATTCATTCGTATTTAATAGGTTTTTAACTAAAGTTTGGTTATTGGTAAGTGATTATTAAGGATATGGAATTCTTTTAGGGGGAATGTTATGTCATTACCTAGTAATGCTAATGGTAGTGATAAATGATTTGTTTCTCTGGGTATGCTAGATTTTTCAAAAGATCACCGCTTTATCTGTTTCTGCCACAGGTAGAGTTTTTTGCAGTGTGGTTTAAGTTCGATGAGATAGGGATCTGCTTACTTAGCCCGAAATAGCATTTTTTGCCAGCTTGTTTCTGAACCTACCATCGGTAAGTCCAGTCTCCAGAAAAACACTTCACATATCGGAATGAGACTGTTCGTTATTTCCGCGAGGGGTAGAGATTGGGCATTTGAGAAGGAGACGATGGGGTATAATGCAAACAACTGCTTTCGATGAAACTCGCTAGGAAAGTCAGAGGTGCACTGGCCAGCTGTTCAAGGTTGTCAAGGAACCTGCTCATAAGGTGAGTAAGTCGACGTTCCTGTTGACCTGGACAGTGCCATGACTCGTCGCCTTCGATGTCTTTGCATCCTCTACAGTAGTCAACCCAAAATATAACCACACGAATTGCCATATTTGCTATCGTACCTGTGATGCTGAGTATCCTTTTGACAAAATCCATTAGACCATTTCGGGTGTATCTCTGCCCATAAACAGTGGCTTATCTAACAAGTTTGTCTTGAATCCCACCGTCGTCTTGGTACCGTAACTGGGGAGTATTTCGTAATTTTTAGGGAACATTTCATTTTTTTTTGTTATTGGGGCTTTTTCGTATGAAAAATGAATTTTCTGGGGTTTTTTTTTTTTTTTTGGTTATTTTCATAATAGAAGTCAATCATATATGCGCGCGATTTTTTTATAATGTTTTTTTTTTTGGGTATTTTTCATAATATTTGGTGGATTTTGCATTGGGAATTTTTGCATAAAATGTTTGGGGGATTTTTCAAGATTTTTGGAGAAATTTTCATATTGAGATTTTTCATTTATTTTGGAGAATTCTTCTTCTGGGACATTCTTAATATGTTTGGGGGACATTTTTCATGGAGCCGTTGCCTTGTACTGTTGGCTTTGGGTGAAGCATTTCATACATTGTAACGTACATCTGGACTTTGCCGCAATTGAGTGCACCGCTTTAAGGACTACAAGACTGCCTACATATATTTGTATCTTCCGCTCAAAAATCAGTTTACCCGCGACCATCACAGCCTGGAAAACACAAGAAAAGTTAGATAGTCTGCACGATATCTCTATTCCTAGAGTAGTTGACAGTATTTGCCCAGTCTGCTTCAGTCTCCATTTTTGAACCGTCTTTAAGGATTGAGATCTTATCCTCTTCTACGACTGAGTTTGTAGATCATTCCTCTCTAGATGGTATCGAGACTTTGAAGGTTTTCTCGAAGTACGTTATCGGTGACGTATAGTCAGTCTTTTGTTTTAATTTGCCGTCCCAATCCGCTTCTAGCAAGGAGCTATGTCCTTTCTCTTAGAGGGAGATCAACTTTAGCTGTTCAGATGGACATCTATGGGCGTTATGTCGAGTATTGTTCACAGACCAGCTTGGGAAATTGATCCTTTGGAATTTGGTTTGATTGGCTTCAAGGACGTTCCATTTAGTTTTGAGAGTTTCAAGGCTAGTATCTTATAAACGTTCGTGAAAAGGATTAGTTGGGTGTCGGTCGGCTTAATCCGGTCGGTATTCAGTGCAATAGACTTATTTCAGATTTTAATGATTTCACTGAACATCCCTCTTGGTTTGTCCACATTCACTTGATTTACATTGATCAGCAAATAAATATTACCATCCAATCTAAATTGTAATGAGATTTGCCGCCTTCCCCTTCCACGGTCCGGGCAAATGTTAGCCTTATTGTAAAGTCTTTGAAAAATCCAATAAAATTAAATGCTTATTTAATGTCGATAGCTAGATAGAAATGCAATAAAACGAACTCAACTCCAACTTGCCAGCATTTGTTTTCCCCCTCATTAATATAATCATGTTCCATGACATGTTATATCGAACTATTGATCTAGAAAAAGACAGAAAAAAAAATACAGCAAACGTTACCTAAAACCCAAAACGACAAAAATCCAAATGACAGTTTGATAATAATGCTGCATTGACAACTTGCAAAGATTATGGACCAAATGCGCAAAAAGAGTAGGAAGGACGAAAATACCACTGCCACCGCATGCAACCGCATAAAGGTCACGTAGCAGGATAGTTTTTTTTTCTCCGTGCTCTCTCGCTCCGTGGCGATGGCTATGATGCTGCTGTTGATCTTTGACATGTCGTCCTCGTACTGGTAGTAATAAAGTCACCAATATTGTAAAATAAATATATCCCTAAAAATCAACCCCCGAAACGTATGTGTGGAATAGTTAAACACACTTTTTCGATGTGACAACGACAGCAAGGACGACGACGAGTATGGCTGTGTTGGCGGTGACGGTGCTGATGGTGATGTTGCCATGGATGCTGATGATGGTCTCGGTGATAGATGAATTTTGTATAAAATCATTTCATTTCATATGAATTTAATGGGTTTGTTATGGTTAAACGGTTGTGTGTGTATTATGTATGGTTCGAATCGTCCTAATGATCCCATCCCCTGCACTCACATTGGTCTGGGAACAATATATTTTCGGTGAAATCATTTCAACATTTTATAGTTTTCAGTTTCAATGAATTTCGTTTTGGTTGATAAATGTTGGACATTAATTATGAAACAGTTGGAGATTTTTAATTTTCAACAAAAACACCATATAAACTGATTCCTTTATGAGTTTAGTTCTCTCTGTGTGAGTGCGTGCCAGTATTTTTTGGGTTTGACGATTTGCTGCGCTTCTCTGCATGACATAAATGGTAGAGTACCAGTGCGAACACGTAGTCTCACACTTGGTTGGAGCGTAATCTCTTGGTATTCATTTGCGCCCAGTTGGAAACGACTTGACTTTTCGATCATCCAAAATAATAAAGATCCTTATCATTTCCAGGATTAAGTATTACTGAGTAAATACACTTTAATTGAAAACTGTAATCTTAACAGATCTTTCGTTTTTATTAGCCAATTCCAATGACATTATAGGGAGCTAAAGAAAACAGGCTCAAATCTAGCGTGGATACCCTACACCACTCGGAACAAATATTTGTGAGTATTTACATGTAAATATATATATTTCGGAAGAACCACTTACATACATTTTATTGGGAATTCCAACTAGGAGAAGTAGTTTATAGTCGCGAATATACTACTCATGTTTAAGTTTACAGATACTCTGCGGACTGTCGAGGTACATTTGTATGCAACCGATTCTTGTTAAGTATAGACCAACAAACTTTTATACTCACGGACCGACTCTTTAAATCCGACAACGAACGGCTAATACTTTCTCGTAAGTCACTGCGAATTTGTTTGACAGCGGCTAATGGATTTTCTATGAACACATGATTTCCATTAAATAATTAGGCTATTTGTAGAGCAACCCGAGAACTAGCGACAAGGCAAAATTCATAGACTTCGAGTCGAAAACGCACAACCACAATTTACATCTGACTTGATTGCTGATGACATTCGAAATACCAAGACAACATAGGCATTGGGACCCAACGTCATTTAGATGTTGATATTGAAGCTATTGGGACAGCCGGAACTAGAGTACCTGGAGAAAGTTCTCAACTAATCATTGACCACGGTAATAGTAAAAGAAGCACGGTAGTCCCGCTACAGAAGCCTGACAAGGAAACCAGCAAGGGGGAATCATACAGGCCAATATCCCCCCCAATTCGTCTGTTTCCTAGCCTCAATGGACATTTCCGTGTTGCTGAACATCAACATGAGTTCCGTAAGTATCAGACTGCATGTCATATCAACACAGAGCAAGGAGCGTGATATGAGGCTTATTGTGTGTGGATACGACAAGCGTCGCAGTGAAAACCCACAGCCACCTTAATTTTTTAAAAAAAAATTACGAAAAAGTCGAATAATCGACATTTTATGAGTAGACTTATACAAAACTAGGTCACATTCGATAGTAAACTCTCCTTGTCAGCGCAAGCCACCGCTTTCTGCAACAAGATGAGAAGCAGGAATATGGTCCTCAAATCCCTCGCCGACTGCACTTGGGGAACCGAAAAATAAACCTGCATAGGTTACGTATAAAGCCTAAAGTATACAGCGAGGGGCCGATCGGTGGCAACTTATGGTCGCTGCATGTGAGCAATACGCAGTGGAGAAATATTCCGTTCAGCCAAAACGCTGCCCGGAGAACAGCAAGGCACAATCTTCTCATATCTTCGATCACCTGGCAAACTGCATGGGAAGGCGAAGATATCGCCAACATGCTGGTGAAGCAAATTTAGCTTCAGTGCTACCATGAACTGTTTGCAAATCATGATGCGATGATTTATAATGGCGTTTCAATGGAAATAACTTTTTCCCTAGGCGCCCCGGTAGGCGAGTTGGTAGCGTGCTTGCCTATCAGCGTGGGGGTTGTGGGTTCGATTCCCACCAGAGGCTTTGGTCTGTCGCTGCAAAAATCAAGCCAAATGGTCTTTGTCACCCGGTTTACCCTTGGACCCAAAATTATAATATAAATTTACTTTGTATTGTAATTAATAAATAAATAAATAAATAAATAACTTTTTCCCTTGAAATGTGACATAACATATTAGGCATTGAAAGCCACCAAAAGCGTTTTCAAACACAAAAATTTTTTCGTACAATTGCTCCGTCATTTTTTTTCTCTGTGCATCCGACTCTTTTGATGGCAACTCAACGATTGAAACTGAGAGAGTAACAATACGTGTGAATTGAGCGAGCACAATTGTGCCACTGGTGGGCAGCGTTGCCGTTGATGATACTAAAGTATCAAAATGATACTTTTTTTGGGTCTTGCCACTTTTTTGATACTTTTTGTTTTTGATACTAAATTTGATACTTTTTGTTAATCTGTGCCAATTTTGCCACCTTTTGTGTTTTAAGAAAATACTGTGAAAATATGCATCACAATTGGATAGTTTGTGTCGGAGCAACCAGCTTTTATATAGAAATCCTATTTAGAATAGACATCAACGATAAAAAATTAAATGTGTTGAAGTTTTTAGATCCCTCTATGATCAAATCAAATGTTAATATAGATTATTTCGATTTAATATCTGAATTTAAATATAAAATTAAAGATGGAGATGAATTTGTGAGCGAATATCAATCTTTGGAGGCTTTAACAAAAGAAAAAACATGGGAGCGCCTTTTCCAAATTAGGGATGCTGAGGAGTTTTATGGGAAAGTAGGAAAAATTAAAAATTCCTACAACGAGCCCTTGTTCCCTACATTAAATAAATTTGTGTCATATATTTTTACACTGCCACACAGCAGTGCTTGCGCTGAGCGTATTCTTTCAAAACATTCTCTTATGAAAAATAAGCTAACAAATAGACTCAAAGTTCAGGCCTGTAATGAGAGACTATCAGCTCTTAATTTGGTAGATACTGATTTAGAAGATTGGAAGCCAAACTCGGAATTAATTTACAAATTCCGAAAAAAATTACAAAAAACTAAGTACCAAGTACATAAGTACCAAATTTTCATTGACAGTTGTTTTTATAGTTTTAATATTTATTTAATGTTTTATTGTATTATTATTTTTGTTTTTTGTTACTTTACATGAATTCGTATTTTTTACCTTGTTTTATTATTCTGGTTACTTTGTACCTAATTTGAAGTAATTTCTAAATAAAAAAATCGTTTTAAAACGTTTTATACTTTTTTTTTTTTTTTTTTTTTTTTTAAGCGCCCCGGTAGGGGAGTTGGTAGCGTGCTTGCCTATCAGCGTGGGGGTTGTGGGTTCGATTCCCACCAGAGGCTTTGGTCTGTCGCTGCAAAAAATCAAGCCAAATAGTCTTTGTCACTCGGTTTATCCTTGGACCCAAAATTAGAATATAAATTTACTTTGTAGTGTAATTAAATAAAATAAAATAAAAAAAAAATAAAAAAAAAAAAAAACTTTTTTTTAAAAAATTATACCTTTTTTGATACTTTTTTTTGAAAATGATACTTTTTGTGATACTTTTTGAAAAAAGTCAACGGCAATGCTGCTGGTGGGCACCTATGATCTAGAGAGAGAGAGGGGCAGTGGTACAAAAGAGATCATCTAGATCTGCAGACAGGTCTGAGCACCAGTTATAGGGAATCGATTGTAGCAGCATTAAACCCTGTCCCTATGAATCTCTTCCTGAGGGACAACCCTCCTGCAGTGATATCGAAGGAGAAAAGTCTGCCTCGACGAATCACAGTGATTTCAACTGAGATCATCTCTTCGATTGCCCAACCAAGCCAACTCACACAACTGCACTCAGCACACATCCATTGAAGGTGGTCAAATTCCTGAACTTCCTCAGAGACGAGCCAGATCCATAGGACGAAGATGAAAGAGCGAATGTCGAACATAGCTGGTGCACCAACAACAACTCCGGTACAACTCAGTCTATTCACACAATTTCCTTTGCCCTTTGTCGGAAGAGTCACGGTTGCTCTCTCTCCCCTTTTATTACAATTTTCCCCATGCTCTGGTCTCAGCGCTTCTGCAGATTTTCACACTCATCGTACAAAGGCTTCCGTGGACATAATGATTGCTCTACTTCTTTCCCTTTGTCTGCGATCGATATTGAGTGGGAAATATATTTCTATTGTAGGGTAGGTGTGTTTTTCAGCTCAAATAAATGGGAAAACTAATCGGCGGCCTGTTGTGTATATTGGGCCTCGCATTAAATGTACATCGAATGCAATGGGAGTTTGCTCTTCTATCACAACATGATCAATTTGTTTGCATGTTTTATTTTATAGCTTTGTGGGTGGTTAAGTGCAGAAATCTAGTACCGCTGCGACCAAATTAATCAGCCTTAGTGTATTTTCATGTGTGGTCTTGTGAAGACTGACAATTAATCGAACAAATAATTTTTCGATATGTTTTGTGGAAAATAGTTTTGATTGCGTTCATGCCCTGGACACGATAGCAGTAAAGGAACCGTATGTTGCAATGTACCCAACAATTATGGAGAGTAGTACTCCAAAATACAAATATGCATTTGTAAGATTTTTCTAAATTTGCCTCCAGGCTCCCTATATGTGTCGTCACAGGCTGTCCATCAAGTGACTTTTCTGATATCCTAGATCCTCGTTTAAACCACAATCGCTCCAGTACTTCGAGAGATCTATTTTACCTTTTCGAGTACGATGCCCTGTTCAACAGGTCTTCCTCTTTCGAAATGTCACTTGCCGAATGTATTCTAAACGAAACAAAGTAACCTTCTTTTGATTACACAAAATCTTTCGTATGTTAATTTTAAAAAAATTTAATAAAAATGCATTCTATGCAATTAAGAGTAAACATTTAAATTTAAAATAACATAAATAAACTTTTCACCGTGTTTTCCCAGATGCAACGTCAGTTTGCCCACTTGGGTTTGTCCAGAGATGTTGAACAGATTAACAGATTGCTGATTACAAAACCACTCAGGGCGAAATTTTGTTGCGAATGATTTTAAAGGTCACACCGCAATGTTGATGTTCGTTGCTGATGTGCAGCGTGCGTCTGTATGTGTCGGTCTCTTGCCTACCTGCACTGATTTTGGAATGTGTAACAAAAGAGGAAAAGTGCAAATTAAATTCTTTTTTCTGTTTATGTACACACGTGTAAACATTTTTTAACAATAAAATAAATGTGTAAATAAAATATTCGCACATGTAGAAATGTGTGTACGTATGTGTGCAAATAAATGTGAACATTGAACTGAAAAGAAAATGGAATGAAAAAGTTACAACATCAACGTCGACATGAACATCAGGTCAATGGTCATTGAAACGAAATGAAAACTGACACACATCAACAACAAAGAGATAAAATAAATTGAAAAACATTTTCAAAAAAAGAGAAGAAAAAAATCCATACAATTTGTATCGAGATTTTCTACATTAAACACATATAAATGCACTCGCACATACATGTGTACTAGGGTGGAGTGAAATTCAAAAAAAAAAAGTTAACCTCGGAAAGAGATGTAGTCTGGGGTCCTAATGAGGGGAAAAATAAAGAAAAAAAATTTAAAAAATTTTTAGGGGTCGCGCCACTCCCTCGAAATTTGGAAATTATCGCTATTTTGGCGTTAATTTTAGTAAAATCCTAAAAAGTTTTATGTCAATAAATGTTTGCAATAGCGTAAACAATGAAATAAGGGCATGAAAAAATTTAAAAAAAATTTTCTCATTGTTCAAAAATTGCAAAAAGTAAAATAAGTCAAATCGCCCCTTCTTCAGAAAATTGACTGAACAATGAAATCGCCACCAAAGCTACAAATATTAGTCGATTATCCTCATATTTGCCTCAAATACTTTTGTTTGGGCACTGAACAAGCTCAAATTTCGAATAAGTTAAGTCGTTAATTTTTAGGATTTTTCTAAAATCAACGCCAAAATAGCGATGATTTCCAAATTTCGAGGGAGTGGCGCGACCCCTAAACATTTTTTAATATTTTTTTCTTTATTTTTCCCCTCATTAGGGCCCCAGACTACATCTCTTTCCGAGGTTAACTTTTTCAAATTAAAAAAAAAGCATGTTTTCACTCCACCCTAATGTGTACGCAGTCATGTCTGTCTGTGTATACAAGCAAAGGTCATTCATGCAGGAAAATTTGTTTATACACCTCCATTGTTGTTAACGTTATGCAATTACTTTCGTAGCCTTCATCACACTGTGCACAGTGATTTGGTAAGTGTATCTACGTATATAACTGGGTGCCGACCAAAAGTGCAACGCACTGGGACCACAAATCGATTTTCATCGAACAAAATTGAATGGCACATATTTTATTAATTTTGTAAAATACCGAATTTATGCAGGGATTGAAAGAGTCTTAAAATTAGTGAGTATAAACACATGGGTTGCGGCCCGTGTCATTACATGTTAGGGGCCGTTATTGGACCTCAAGGGAATATCGGACAATGACCACGTCCATTTACATACCAAAGGGTCACAACTCAAAATTTTCCAAAAAAATTTCATAAATTAATTCTCTAACTACTGTAAAAATTTATTTCACATCACTATCAATGGTATTATAGATCGGAACTACGTCGATGATTATGTAGATTGCTTTCAAACCGAGGAAATGGCTCTTCCAGTTGTTAAACAATTGGAAAGTTGGAAAATGTCATATCGTTTAGTTTGCACGGATACTTCTAAATTATTACATAATTTTACTCTAATGAAGAATATATGGCACACCCTTTCAAAAGTGACACAATCAAATTTTCTAAATTTCGAGTTTTTGTATTAATTCTGTGCAGAATTCATCACAAAAATAGTTTTTTGGCATTTTCTCAAAAATTGAAAATTTTGAGTTGTGTTATCTTTGATGTGGGTGTGCGATATGAAGTTATGGGATCCCAGACCAGGTGAAAAACATGTCTATATATACTATATTCGAATCCTTCCCCCCATATGAAGAGGTTAGCGATCCTCAGCGAGCAAGTATGATGGAAGGGACACGGCGCTAGAAAATGAAAAATTGCGTATATGGATTTGTCGTGAAGAGTGACGTATCCTCTGGTCACCAGTTTCACACCAGTCGACGAAAGGCTGGCCACAATCCACATACAGACTAAATTCTTATTTACCAGCCCGTCAGATGAGGGAACAGAAAGACGAAGAGATCAAAGATAAGGTTGAAGAAACCCCAGGTTTGTCCATTCCTCGTCGTTCTTTGGAATTCCACAAACGTCATTACACCGTATTATGCATAAAGACTGGGGTCTTAAGGCTTATAAAGTTCAGTTAACACAATCAACAACGTCGTGTCTGTGCTGATTGGGTCCTTGAAATGCAGAAAACTGGTCCGTCATTCCATCGAAAAATCATCTTGACTGAAGGGGCCCATTTTCACCTCGGTGGCTACGTCAAAAAGTAAAATTGTCGCATCTGGGTCACGGAAAACCCAAGAATTATTGTTGGCCCATTCCAACAACGGGTTGCAAGCCAACTCAATTAATTATGTAAGAACTGTAGCAACTACACGTTTCCCTGGTCATTTTCAGTATACATATAGCATTTGGCTAATGATTATAAGCCTAGTTAAACGTGTAGATACCACAAAACAATTTCCGATTTTTAATATAAAAAAAATATTCAATTTGCGGCCATTGTCAATTTTATGTTTTTGTGATTTTTGAATGATTTAAGGAAAAACCAGAAAACGTACACTCATAAATATTTCAATATGGCATTTCCATGTTGCTGTCCGAACAGTTGTACTCGTAACTGTTGCCGCATACAAATTTCATTATTTTAAATTTTTGATGGTGTTCATTTTATTTCCATCACACTCCATTCGTTCGTTATCACCCTCCGTCCAAACTCGGTTGGCAATACACAGTGGATTTCAGGACCTACTGCACTGCATAGCTATTGTAAGCTTCAGCATTTGTGAGCTCCTCCTGTATCCACCAGGGCCAGTCGTTTTAGTGCTTCCGGGGTCGTCTGTTGCGTATTTAGCTGTAGTTTTGTTTTTTTGGTGGTGTTCAATTGAAAATCGTGTTTTTAATTTCGCGGGAATTTCCCTTTCCCTCAATGTTCCACTTTTCCACTTTCTCCATTCTTTTGTTTAGTATTTTGTTTAGGGTTTTCTGATTTTTGTTTTGTTTTAGGATTTGCAAACGAAATAATGTCGCATCATAGGATTTGCATAGTTTTATACAAAGGCTCTCGTGCAGACGAATGGTCATGTGGGTGCTCAGTATCGGAGTTTTGGTGTTTGTTCCATTTTCATGCTTAAATTATTTGTGAAATTGCTATTGCAATTCGAATCACTACACAAAAGTTTTAAAACGAAATAAACCAACAATTCTACAACGTGCACAAGTGCAAAGCACCCACCCAGCCAATGGTGGGAGACTGTTTTTGAAATGATTTTTCCAAGTCAAGATCGATGAGGACGAATATCAGTCCTGTGATTGAAAATTGGGAAGAACTGAGATAGACTGGGACTAATTTTTGCAATTCCAAGAGCCAGTTGTCTAGTCCAGGACATGGACAATATTTTGCAAAAGTTGAATGGTTGGCATAAGAAAAGACCTTCACTAGCTAATTTTAGTAGGACACTTTTATAATTGCCTAGATTTGCTTATAGTCACGGACAAGGAATGTTGCTCTCGCTCATGAGTAAGGACTATAATGTTAGGCAAAGGCAACAGTGCTGATCAAGGACCTTGTTTTTAAAGATGGACGGCCCTCTCTATTTTGTGGTCATCCATGGTTTTAGTTATGTTACGAACTTCTGGCAGCTGCAGAAGGACGTCAGCAATGCAATATATTTCTATCCGTCAAAATGGAATAACTAGGACATACATTTTTCTGTTCGGTAGAAACCGATTGAATACAAGACAGAACGTTTTTTTGGTGTAAAATATAGAAAATCGTGCTATTGAATGTTAACATATAAAAAAACACGTGTTACAGTATTCTTAAACGCTGATCTCCGTAAACGCGTATGATGGGTGAAAGCTTTAAAGTAGGCGTGTCCATATTTTCAAATCACTGTTAAATCACTCGCCTTTTGGGGCCAATTCGCTTGACTGTTAACTGAAATTTACTGCTGATAGACAGATGATTCCGGGCTATATAAGATGTCATTTGGACAAAGGGGCGTGACAACTCGCACTAAACTCATATTTTATAAAATAACCTTATCATTGCCGCAGTTGCAGTCAATTTGCCTGAATTTTTACTGGAAGTTACAGCGGATAGTATTTTAAAAGTATCCTTTCATTGGTACCTTTAAATATGTAAGTTGGTACAGGGATGGTTCTTGGCTATAATCAAAGTCCAGCTGACAAATATACACCAAGCATGTTGAAACTTTGCAAGCAGCCTTAGTTCGGGCTACAAAATAATTACATTGAAACTGTTACACGCGTTGATTCGTCCACCCGTTGATACCACTTGGGGATGTGGTTATAACACCATATTCTGCTCATACTTACTTACTTAAGTTGGCTCAACAGCCTGTTGTTTGGCTTGACCTGCTGAATAAATGATTTCTAAGAACTCGGATCTTGTGTGTGCTTTCTCCAGTTTGTCATACCATGAATGTGCATGTCGTCTTCCACTTGGTCCTTCTGCCGGAGTCTCGGTCTTCTCTATGCGTACATCAAATCTGTGAAAACGATTCTTCAATAGTTCTACATTAAATTAATGAATAAATTCATTGAGTTGATGAAGTTGATGATTCCTTAATTTTTATGCCAATTTTTTGCGGTTGGAAATTTCCAAATTCATCAAAGAATTCATCAAATTGATAAAACATTTTTTTCCAGTGTAGTTGTCGTGTATTCACCGACATGGGACAGCTAGCTTTCACTTGCGAAGTATTTTGCTCTAAAAAACACCGAGCATAGCTTCATCAGCAGTCTCAATTATCCATGTTTCGGCGCCAAAGAACCACAGGCAGAAGAGTACCGTGTTATTATAGTTCGACGGGAGAGGGCTCGTTCTTGAATTGTTTACTAATCCCGAAATAGCACAATTATTTGCTTTATTTCGATGTTGGCATTATTATATATATTAGTGACGCAGCCGAGGAATTCTTACACTACCTCAACGTTGCAACTGCCGTCCTCCACTATGTCTCCTTTCAGTCACCGTTCTTAGACTTGCTGATGCAGAATTTGCTGGCGTCATTTTTATTACCGTCTTTCCACTTATTTTTTCTTTCTTCGGAATAGACGTTTTTCCTCCCCACTCAGCTTCGAGTGTTGCCCTGTATGACGGTGGCGTCTTCACACTCCTCCTTCTTCTCGTTTTTCGGTCTTCCAATGTTGCGTAATGGGTTTCTTGATGTTTAAACATGGTCCTGCTAATAAAAATATTCCTTACGGTGGCGAAATCGATCAGCCATATTCCGTTTCCGGAAGAGTCGTCGGAAATGCCCAAGAAGAAGTCTGTTTGTAAAACGTATCTTTTGCCTCTTCTTTCTACCGTCGGCATTTGCGGATTGCGACCTGCCGTTCGGCCACTGGTGTGAAAACGCTGATTAGGTGATGTATTCGCCTGTATACAACAAATCCGCATCCGAAGTGGCGCTTGCTTTATGGGCAGCTGTAAAACATATCACAGTTTTTGATTGACCTCAGCCCTGTATTCTTCCAGGACATCAGCCAGTATCGAGACATATCCGTAAATCATGTTCCTTTAAACGTTTGCGGTTGTCATCAAATAAGGGCATGTGCATTTTTGCTGATTTACTTTATATTTAATTGATTTTTTTGACCTTATCCGATTGGGACCCATGAAGGTAGTGGTTGGGCCCCACATGCTCCTAAATGGCTAATGATATCATTGGAATGTATTCCATGGTGGATCAGTAGATAGAGATTATCAAAATGGGTTATGCAGGTATAAATCACGAATATCTCTATAATGCCAAGGATAGTATGAATTTCGAAAATCTATATTTATAAAAGAGAATGCCGTCCGTGTGAACACGCATAACTTTATAACGGATCGTCCGATTTTCACGATGTTGGGCTTGATGAATTCGAGTTGGCCCAAGGAAGGACATAGGATGTAAAATCCTGGAAGATTGTACAATGGCTCACAAACGCGCATTGGAAGCTTTAAAGCGAACATTGAAAGATTTACGGAATGACACACGACATTTCGGTGGCGCATTGATTTTGTTGTCAGGCGATTTTCGTCAAACGCTGCCTGTCATTCCAAGATCAACTCCAGCAGATGAATTGAACGCTTGCCTGAAGGCGTCGGCTTTATGGCAATACGTAAAGAAATTGCAGTTGAAAACGAACATGCGAGTTGCTTTACGAACTGACCAGTCCGCTGAGGAGTTCTCTAGGCAATTGTTGGCGATGGGTAATGGCGTGATTCCAGTCGAATTAGTTACCGGCTTAATTGAATTTCCACAGAATTTTTGCAGCATTACAACTACGCCGGAAGACCTGATTATGAAGGTTTTTCCGAATATCGCGCAGAATTATGTTGACCATGATTGGCTGAGTGCACGAGCGATTTTGGCTGCGAAAAACAAGGATGTCGATCATTTGAATTTCGTCATTCAAAATGATATCTCCGGTGAGTTGCATTCATACAAATCCGTCGACTCCGTGATGGATGGAAACGAAGTCACGAACTATCCGACAAAATTTTTGAATTCTCTGGATGTCCCGGGCTTGCCGCCACACTTTTTGAAATTGAAAGTCGGCTCAATTATAATTTTGTTGCGTAATCTCAATGCACCAAAACTTTGTAACGGTACGCGTTTGATTGTGAAGACACTCAAATCAAATGTCATTCAAGCGACGATTTTGAGGGGAAAATTCAAGGGCGAAGATGTTCTCATTCCGCGGATTCCTCTTATTGCGAACGATTTGCCATTCGTATTTAAGCGTCTTCAATTTCCGGTGCGTCTCGCCTTCGCTATGACAATTAATAAGGCGCAAGGACAATCGCTGGATGTTTGTGGAATCAATCTTGAGTTCCCATGTTTTTCACATGGTCAATTGTATGTGGCGTGCTCACGTGTCGGCAAACCTTCCGCTTTGTACGTGTACGCGCCAGAGAACAAAACGAAAAACGTTGTGTACCATAAAGCACTTCAGTGAAAAAGCGGAAGCTTGGCTGATAACTCAATCATTGCGGTTTGATTAAAGCACATCGTTATTCTTTTACTTTAGTTATTTCCATTGTATTTAACACAAATTTTTAATAAAGAATTTTAATTGACTGAGTTATATAAAGCAGCAAGTGCATCCCCGGAATTATTTTTTTCGTTGCGTTAACGAATTTACGCGGAACGAAGTTCGCCGGGTCAGCTAGTTGTCAATATAAAAACTCGGAGCTGTTAATAGGTGATTTAACAGTGGTGTTAAACAGCCATAAGTTCAAAACGGATCTGTAGGAAAATAGCAATACATACAAAATTTATTTACATTCCCATATACTTACCGCGATCCTGACAAAAAGGACTTTTAGATGCAGGGTATCCAAAAGATTTTGCGTTTCTCTAATCATACCCGTATTTATGAATGTGTGGTGGCACTGGCGAAAATATATCCACCCATTCAAACAAAATAAATGAAAAATTAATCAAAATATGTTATTTTGACGCATGCACATTGTTGAAGGCGTCACATGTCCTGAGCCCGCCGTCCTCTTTGTCCTGACAGCCGAAGCTGTTATTGTATACATTTTCATCGCTGGTGTGCATTTACGCTGAGTCCTCGGCCACTGCTCCGCAATGAACCAGATTATTTATTACCCATGGACTCAAATCCCTCGAAACAGAAAAAAAATCGATATGGAAACAATGAAGCAAACGAAACAGCGTCTCAGCACAGCACACATGCTGCGCGTATAATTTGCAAAGCAACACATACGGCCCGGAATTGTGGCGATGATGATGACGATGTTGCTGATGGTGACAGAGGGGATTCGTTCCTTGTCTGATGTCAGGTACGGAGAGCCATTAACTGCTAACCAGGTTTTCGTTTTTTGTTGGTTCACCAAACCAAAACAGAAAAAAAAACTAAAGGGATTACCGATGATAAATGTTCCAAAAAAAAAAAGTTGTGCTGCTCCTGCTGCTGATGTGGTCGTTGTGTTGCCGGCGTTTTTGGCATTGTTGCTGTTTCGTCAAAGCCGTAAAAATCTTATGAATGCGGCAAGCGGCAACTATGCTATGCGGGCGAACGTGTGTCCAATTGTGTGAATATCATGGAAAGCGGAGTGTATGGTTGGTGGCATCGTTGATGATGTCGATGGTGATGGCCATGGAATGGTATGTTGATGATGGACATATGGGCAATTTAATGAATTAGTGGTGGGGGACATTTGGCTGGCTCATCACCGGAAGAACACTTTGTTGTCGTGCTAGTTCAAGTACTTTTATTTCATGATTTTCTCTACTCGGGCCATGAAATATGTGGACGTGTTTTACTTATGTGCGCCCTGGAATGAGTGCCAGGTGGGCAATAAATTGCAATGACCTCAGATGGGCAAATCTAAGTAAATTGAGCAACTAAGTGATGTGGGCGACTTATTTAGCGAGTGCTCAAGAATATTAATAGCTTCGAAAGCTTTTGCTCCATTGTCCACAAGAAGATGTAGTCTACGAGGTCGTAGGATCCAGCTTCAACCCAAAGTCCTTAACCCACTTTCAATCACACATTCAATCATTCTAATATACATACAATTATACGAACGTTTCAAGTATTTAACTTTTTCCAGGTATTTCTTTAATACACGCATGTTTCCGTTGCCGACACATTTCGCTTATTTCTTTTTCCTTGGATATTTTCCAACTATTTACAGATAAGGACATTTTCTAACGAATGAAAGAAAAAATCAATTTCCCTCCAACAATGTCAGGTTTTTTTTCTGCCAGGAACCTCATCAACATTGACTTTTCCAATTTCACTCCAATTAACTTTTTTTTTTATAAAATGAAGAAAAAAAAAACAATTCAATCTCACGAGTATTTTAAGCCGTTCAACTTCTTTTGCTTTTCGTTGCCATTGGAGCGAACATTTTTGTTCGATTCTTATCCCACATCATGATTGTTGATATTGTCAGTGAGTAGCAGTGAAGCAGATGAAAAGATGAAAAAAAAAAATAATTAAAGTATAAAAAGTTTCCAAAGTATATATGTTTATGTATACTGGTCGTCACATGGATAGGTAGAAAAGCTGTTGGAATTGAAGTAGCCAACATAGTACGGAGAGTACTCAATTTTTATTCTCTTCACAAGAGAAAAATACCTTATGAGAAAAAAATTGTTCTCCTCAAAGATAAATATACATTTTTCTCAAGATAAATATTTTTTTCTCGTGAAAGTAATTTAAAGTATGAAGAGAACAATTATTTTTTTCATTCACGAGATTTATCTACCGAGCACTCGCGCGAGAGTTATATCTACTCATTAGAAATTAATTCTCATTCATGAGTTTAATCATTAGAAAAAATATTCGTCATCAACTGCATTTTTAGGAAATCCCTTTACAACGGCGAAATGGGACGAAAATATGTATAACAAATAATTAAACTTTCAGCGGATAACATTTTTTTTTCTTTTTTATTGTTTTCAAAACAAAAAATTAAATCAAAAATAACAATAAAGCAATTCTATTGCAATTCTATTCGAAGCACTTCTTACGACCCATTTTTTTTCAACTGCTTCAAACAAAACAATAGAAGAAACTGACCTGCGTCAATTTCCAAACACAAGAATTTTTATATTTCTTGTCTCACGCGTGCTCTCTTTAATATTTATCTTTATTTAACTTTCGCACTCAGAATGTAAAACAAAACTCTCGTGAAAGTTATTTTTATGAGTGAGTGTTATCTTTTCTTCTCTTTCGTTAGAGAGAGCAATACTTTTAAAGCATGTATTGATCACCCATGAAAGATAAAAAAGATAACTTTCGTAGTTAAAAATTACTTTCACGAGAATTATTTTTTTTGTCTCTGAGTGTGAGTAACAAAACGAGAGATAAAAATGAAAATACCTTTCGCGAAGCGAGATTTTCCGTACTATGGTAGCCAATGACTTTTATAGTGGCACTGGAAATTAAATGTTATAGCTACCGTTTGTAGGACATGAAATACAGTGAAATGCACTTTCTAGGTGCACATGTACCGGCAACTTTAAACAAATTTATCCAAATCTTAAAATGGAAACTTTGAATCAAGAGGAAATTGTCTTTATTTGATTTCCCATAACTTATTTTGCCCTATTTTTCCGCCCTTAGATCCCATTTTCCCAATATCAGGTCCATTTATGGGCTTTTTATGCTGTCGAGACCGAAGTTTCATCACGATTACTAGAATAGTTGAATCGTAGGACAGAGTCAAATAAATGCAAGCAATTTCTTTCTTTCTGTCCTTGATTTTGTCATATTCGTATCCACATCACCCTCAGTGTAGATATGTGTTGTTGTTGATGTTGAATATATGTGTCTGTCAGTGCGCGACCATGAAAAGAGTGTATTTCACACTTGAACTGTATGAATGACATTTACGTGAATGTATGGAGTATTCTACACGAAAAAGCACTACTTTCGACAAAAGGGAAACCCTTTTTCCATTCATTCGTTCTTCACTGTCACACACGCATTTAAAGGGGCTTCTTTATTTCCTTTAAGCTCATTAAAACGATAGCATAGCTGGCAAGTAGAAAAATAAAGCACCGAAAAACGAGAAGATTGTTAAAGAAAAAAATTGACAAAAATTAAATTCCTTTTTTTTTGTCGGTGGGCCAACAAAACGCACACCCAGACAACACAAAAGAAGAATTTAAAGAATTCATAGAAGAAAAACACCGAAGACCGAAGGAAATGTAACGAAACACAAAGTCTCCTCTTTCATCCTTCGGTTATTGCAAGGACCAAGGACCCCAACAAAAAAGGAAATTAACAGATTTTCTTGTTGCTGGTATTCGCGTTGTCGTTGTTAATGTTAAAGCTTAGAGTAAATTAGAAAGTACTTGTCATACCGCCAGCCAGGCCACCAACCAATCGTCGAAGAGCCGCCGCTACCAGGAGGCTGCAGTTGCTGTGTGACCACTTAAAAATTACTTTCTTAATTATGTGACAAAGCAAAGAAGCAGAAAATTGAATGAAATCAACGCCAGAAACCAAAGAAACACAACACAAACCGAAAATAGAATCCCGAAAATTGTTAGGGAAAAACGAGCATTTCTTATAGCAGTCGGTAATGAGTGTGATTAAACAAGGCAAAATCAGCAACAACAGTTGAAATTTATATAAACAAGGAAACATGGAACAAGGAAAATGGAAAATGTTATGGTCGGCTTAGTCGAACGCTTTTGTAGCCTTTTTCGCAGCGGATAAAGCAGATAATAATTTAATACCCCGAAATCGTTTGTTTGGAAAATGTGTTGTAAAATCAAGAAGGACAGATAATTTACAGTGGAATGTAGAAAGTTCATCACTCAGTAGGTCAGAAATTAAAAATTGCCGAAAAGTAATGAAAGGGATACAAAGCGGATAGAGTCAACAAAAAAGTCTGGACAACATCTACAGACATTGCGGCCAGAAGGTCCCAAGGACAATGGACAGTCATTGTTTTGTGGAGCGTACAAAGTTTATCTATCACCGGGTTGGGAATTAAAAATAGCCCAAAATATTTATGAATTGGTTTTGAACGTTAATGGATTAAAGGTCTATGACAAAATAGCTCACCGGAAGTATTTTTTCATGGTGTTTTTTTGGAGAATGCATACACAGAAAATTAATGTTTCTCTGCATTTTTCAAACATTTGGTTAATGTCGGATACTTTACGAGCAAGAGAGTCGTCATTTGCGGATTTACAAAATCATTCTGTTCGGGAACGGACTGATCGATTTCTATGAAATTCAGACATGAGTGAAAAACATTTTTTTTTTTTAAAAATTTATATTTTTTTTATACTTAACATTTTTTTAAATCATTATAATCGACTCCATTTTTTAACTTTTACCAAATTATTGTAGAGCGTTTCCCAACAACAGGTGTTATTTTGAATCACCCGGTATTTCAGTAGCTGTAAATTTTGAAGTTTTTATTCTTTGACATTTGACATGTAGAAATTAGGCCATTACTAAAGATGGAAAAATATACGCCTCAACGCATTGAAATTATTAAAAGTCACTACAAAAGTGCTGAAAATCTTCCAGTCACAGTTCGCAAAACTAAAGCATTTTTAGGGTCATGTCGTACCGCAAAACAGAAATTGGTGGATAAATTCTAGCTGTTGGGACAAGATAGTGATGTGATGAATAGAACCCGTGCACGTCACTCGAGAACAACTGAGAATATTGTTGAAGAAAACCCAGGTTTGCCCATTCCACGCCGTTCTTTGGAATTGTTTAATGGATTGCGCTATCGAGAGATGTTTAATTTTTTTGATCGGATTTTGATGACATTGATCAGGACAATGTTTGCTTTCAACAAGACGGCGCTACTTGCCACACAAGCAACGAAACCATTGCTCTTTTACAGGAAAAAATTAACTCTCGAAGAGGTGATCACAATTAGACACCGAGATCTTCATGTAACACTTTGTGACTCCCTTTTGGCCCAGCATCGATTCAAGACCTCAAAGATAGAATTTGTAAGACTATCGAGGACATAGGACAGCCACTATGCGATTTGGTTATCGACAATTTCATGAATCGGATATGTTCCTGTAAGCGTGGTCTTTTAGGCTGATGTTTAATTCATTATTAACGGCATACTTTCCTCTTTATTATGAAATAAACATTCGATCATTTATCTCAAAAAAAAATAATTATAAATGGAACAAAACAGATTTGCAGCCAAAAAAAACAGATTTTTTAAAAATATGTGCCGTTCCGCAGTTTTATGGCAGTGCATATTTATAATTTAAATTAATGTATTCGATTACTTTTAGGAGACATATATGTGATCCACGAAGTCGCAAAAAGTTGTTTTTCTTATTATTAACCATTTCAGGCGTTAAAACCCATATACACTTGAATAATACCTGTCGAAAAGCTCGAACAATACATTTTTCCGTATTGTTAGAAAAACAGTTTTTAAGACAAAGAAACAGTTTTTTGTTTTCAAATTGACAGATTTCTGAAAAATATGGTCCCCGCTGTACAATGGTTTAGAATCGTTCTTTACTGACCAAAACTCTGTAACTTTTAAACCTATAGAGATATTTTGACAGATAACTCCGTGAGCTCTTCTCCAGTTTCAATTTCAATAAAACCGGTTCAGTAGTTCTTGAGGTAGTCAGGGTCAAAGTCGATTTTTTTTAATATTTAGAATCGTTTTTACTTTGGGTCGCAGTTTTAATAGGTTCGCGTGTTATAACGCTCCAAAATCGGTTACCTCGGGAATTTTTTTGAAGAGGAAGCTTTTTTCGAGGTGAATAGTTTTTGGAACGCGAATTCAGATTGTAATTAGTGTCATCTGAATGGTCTTGACCTCCTCTATACGTCTATAAATTCATCATATGGTCTATTCATATATTGTACTGTCTATTTGATATCACTACTCAACAAAATGAAAAAAAATTATTTATCAAAGTAATTCTTATTCGTTCTGTTGAACAATTTCCATATTATTTCTGTCCTTGAGCAACCCTTCTGTTTCGTCATCTACATCCCTATGTTCTACTTTCCCTTGATTTTGAATGCTAGAGATGAGCGGATCGGACGCTGCCAACAAAATTGTAAATAGATCTTCGTTCGTACTCTATAAATAATTATGTGGCATCAACTTCTGAATGAGTTGGCAATTAGTGCCGATTGAAATATTTTTTTTATAAGTTTATCGTTTTTTTTTCTATTCATAGTCGAACGATTTTTGTTGCTTGACATTCTCTATCTAAATGAGAAAATTTCGCAATACACAGAAAATTTCACACAAACTGGTGTAATCATAAAAATATAAACCCCAACAACTGGCTCAATCACACCACAAGCCCATACACGGCAAATCGACTGGCACAAACGCTTGATTGCGCCATAATTACGTTTGCAAATATGTTGATCTAACTTTTTGGCTGCCGTAGTTTTAATATGTTTGCTATTGAATAGCATTAACATTTTAGAATTTGGTGATGAAAAAAATTGGATCTTTGGCTAGTAAAACTAATTTCGAAAATTCGTTCTTCAGGCGAACCGTTCGCATGTGGAATATTCTTCCAGCAATGTTTTTCCTGACAGTTGTGACATTCTGGAATTCCAAATAAATGTCCTCCTTCCGATGCCCTAATTTCCAACTGCTACCACAATGCATTACATTTATAGGGGGCATCCCCTGAGTGTTTGCCTTAAAACAAATGTTTCGACATGTTGACGAATGACCTAATAACACTTTCTAATTTTCTCATCCGTCGTACACATCTCCCCCCAATTGGAATTGACGTCCGATGGGTTAAGGGATTCCAATATGTACAACATTAGAATGATATTTTCATAAGATTTTCAATGACACCAGATATATCTGATTATATGTCCAAGCTTTAGAAGGCCGCAAATCGGAATATACCAAAAAAACAATTTTTTGTACTTGAACCACTGGTATAAATTTCCACATAATCTGAGTTATGTTGCTAAACTGCACTTGTTCCCTTTTTAAATATGCGCCTATCACTACTTTAATTTTAATGCCAACAATTTTTTATTTTGAATTATCCAAAAATACCGCCGTTTAGATTCCTCTTTTCGATTTAGGGATCACAGCTCCTTTTACCAGGCCGCCACCAAGGAACTCCTGCTTTAAGTAAACGTACAAAGTACAGGTGAAATTTATATATGGAGAATATGCGGGCACAATCTCATTGGTGACTGTGTAGTTTCTGATTTGGTACAATATATTCTGCAAGGAACAACCCCTTCGATCAATTAAATTGGATACTTGGCACTCCATGATTTTCTGCATTACATCGAAACTTACCTTCTTGAAAGGACAGGAATAGGGCAGATTGCTGCTCCTTCTCACTTCATCCATGAGACCCTTAAGCAGCGGATTTTTGAATATATTTTTTAGGCCAGCACAAACATTCATCTTCAAGTCCAGGAACGTTACAGTTGTACCAGAATTGGGAGGCGTTATTTTAATGATCAAGTGCGCCTCGGACTCTGGACCGAAGTCATCGTGCAAAATAGCATTTAAGTTGAAAATATAACGACTGGTGGCCAATTTCATATATTCACACTTAAAATGCTTTACGTTTACACTTTTATTTACACAGGTTAAATTGTATATCTCCACGTCGAAACGCCGTCTTGCGGTCTACGAGCATGATAAGATGAGAATTTAGGGAAAGACGTCCTTTGATTTACTGGGTTTACACTCACCTGACTTGTTGCCCAACCACCGAGTGTGAGTAGAACGAACAAAAGTTTGTAGAACATTTTGGAAAGACGCTCTTAAACAAAATGATGGAAAATATTGAAATTCTATACAACAATCTTTATGTTCGAACAACAATAGATTGAATGAAAAAAACACTTATATATTTGAAGGCGTTCTAGTTTCAAATGACAGTACACACAACTTTAATTACCTGCAATTGTCCAAAACTACTGCTGATTATGATTATTTTTTCTCCATTTAGTTACAATACATATATGAAATGAGCCGTTTACAATTTGTATTAATAATTATGGACGTTTTTTTATCTACAGTTTGTTCTAAACATAAGTGCTTTCTATTTGTTTTGTATTCATTTCCTAATATTCGCAAGATCGATAATTTTGACAAACTATAATTGCAAAAACAAACATGCCAATTTATAAAAGCTTTCATATATTTGGGTCGATTTTAATTAGGGAGTTTCAATTAGATGCCGATGAACAGCTCGAAGATATATATATTCCTGATCTGTATACCCTTCTAATGCGACTTAGCCATGCCCATTTCTTTCCGAATGAATATATGAGTCTGAAATCAAAGATCGGTTGATATTGAAAATGGACCAAATTGGTTAAGATGTAATTGATATCTCTATACACGGAGAGAAACAACCTTGGCAAAGAATCGCCAGATTTCGTGAATGGAGCATGACATTGCCCATGCAAGAAAATTGATTGCTCCTAATGCAAAATGCTAAAGAAAAGGCATACAAAATATGGGATTTTTTGGGGGCTCCCTTTCTTGTGCATTTTGCAAAGAGTCGTTTCTTTTATAAAAAAAAATCCCCAATTTTTTAGATAATACATATTTCAGTTTACGTTTTTTTCCTGATTCGGGGCAATTGAGAAACAAAATTCGATTCACGGCTTGTTAAGGCGCTTGAGCCATGTCCTCCGCTCAACACATGCGTAACTAAATTACGTATTTGTATCATTAACTGTATACAATTTTCGAAAACACAGTTAAACTCTAATCCAAATATAACAGGTGGCGCAAAAGTAATCTTCCGATGTTTTTTTGGCTGTAATTAAAAAAAATGAAAAACTTTGATTCTTCTTGTGGATTTTTTTTATTTGGTCTTTTAATTTTTTTTTACATCAAGTCGAGAATATGATGTCATGTAAATGGCCGCCGCCAGAGTTGCCACTGACATTAGGGGCCAATCGCAAAATTTATAGCATTTTCTGATAGGAGGATTACTTTTGCGCCACCCTGTACAACTCAAAATTCTAACGCAACTAAAAATAGTTCTCTTTAGTCCATCGTGCAGAAGCAACGCAATTAACATAAAAATAGACATAACTGTGTTTTTCCAGTTAAAAAAAAGCTTATGGAAAAATTTGAGTTGCGACCCTTTTGTATTTAGAGTACCCGCAAAATAAGTTTGGGACAAAATGTTATGTTTTTTCTCGGTGCGGTTTTATGTTTGGTCACCCTAATCCGTGTGGCTGGTCAAGGTCGTCTCACCGATTCCGTTATAATCACATTCTGATTCAAATTAATAATATTAGTGTTTTATTCGAATGATCAAATATTTTCATTATTTGCATTTTCACACTCGAATCATTGCACCATTCTTGATCTTTTCCTAACCTCACACCCTGAGAAGTACGAGGTTAACATTCTTGCACCTCTTGATAACTCGGATAAGTGAACCATTTTAGTATTATTTTCGTTCTCCGATCTTCGATCAACTTATAAATCAGCCACGAAGCGGACAATGTTTATATAGGAAAAGGAACATTGGGCCGAGCTTAACAATTTTTATCAACAATTTAACTGGAAATTATGTTTCCTTGAAAATAATGTCGAAAATATTGTTGTGACATTCAGAAATTCAACACAAATGTCAACAAACACTACTCCTTCTTTCCTCTTTCCTCCTTCCGATATCCCAATTTCCTTCCACTAGCACAATGCACTGCACTTATAGAGGGCATCCCCTGAGTGTTACTCAATGCAAAAAAAAAAGTTCAGTGAGTTTACAAATTATATCGAACAGACATTTGAAGGAATTTCCGACAGGGCATGGAATAGTTATGTGTGAAAGAATAGCCCAGTCTATTATTTTCTTTAATGGGTTTGAGAGTACTGTGCTTAAAGGACAATTGATACAAATTTACAGCAAAAAAGAAATTATATCCACACACTTCTATGGTCTAACCTTTCACTCTGATGTAGAGTACAGCGAATGCTCACTGTAGCATGCGTCGCATAAAGTAATAACATTGAGTACAGAATGAGAAAAAATATATACTACAAGTATTTTACTGGTAAAACCAAAAAAAAATACAGACACAAATACCCTTGGAAGTGGCCACTGATGACATTCGTTCATGCCACAGAAGTGAAAAACAAGAAATATTTTGAAGAGCGTTGCCAAACGGTACAAAAGTACTTAAACTCTTTTTTGTGTGTCACAGCTTTTGCCATTGCTTCTGGTTCTTCTTTAACCCACAAAAGCTAAAGTTAAGAGTGGTCCACTGGCTTGACTACTCGTACAACAATAACAAACAACATTGACAGAAAACGTATACCTAGTAAGCTGTAAAGTAATTGAGCTTAACTAACAAAAAATTGTGCTACCGAAATTATAACCACAATCACAATTTTTGTACTTTGTTTCTCTTAAGGAACAAAATGATAACTGTAGTTACATCATTTTGCTTTACAGCCCACTCACATGTATGTATGTATATACAGTACGAGGGGGAATTTTGCCAAAAGCCTTTTGTTTTCTGTTTTTGTTCGGGTAGCACCGAAAAACTGAAAACGGGCAGAGCAAAAAATGTAATAATAACACAGCCAATAAAAGAAATTAGGGTCGAAAATAAAATAATAAAAAAGCACACACACATCCACACAAGAAAAACAACAGGAGCCAAATACGAAAAAAAGATGAATAAAAACAAACAAGATTTATGAAACTGTTGCTGCCGGGACAAATGGGACAATACAGAAATCATCATCATCATCAACATCGCAACACAATGTCGACAGCAGTTCTCAAATGGAAATTACCGAAATGAATACTGCAGACAGAGAATTGGGGAAATCGACACAGTGGCAGGAAGTGAACCTTGTGCTCGAAAGACGGAAGGACATTTCTCAGTCAGCTTCATGATTTAAAGTATGTTGGATTTGAAATATTTGCAACAAATGTGAAATTGTTCCAAGAAAGTGAAACGTTACATCAAATTAATGTAAAAGTGTCATTAAGTTAGATTGTAAAGATTTTAAACAAATTCCAAATGATGTCGGGATGGTGCATTTTTTTATTTTATTTTTTTGACCCTGTTCCTTTGAATATGAAAACGATAAAGCATGACAGTTACAATTTCTAAAGTAAGCGGAATGCAGCAGTGTGAGGATATAACAGAAGGTGCCTTTACCAAATTGCGAATAAAAAGCAATAATCATAGATCGATTTTAATGATTTTTACCTTGTTTTATTTATAAGATTTATTAATTTTTCAGATATTTTTATATTTTACTATTGACAATGGCCACACTTTGTCTTTCATGAAATTTTATAATTTTTTTTAAAAATAATAACCAAAAAAAATTGTTTCTCTCAAATGTGTTCATAACTTTTCTCTCGATTCATATCGAGTTTTCTCAGGGATCGCTCTATACGAGTTGTTATAGATGGGTTCTCATCCAACAGGCAAAGGTTAACAGCAGGAGTGCCACAATGTTCTGTCCTCTCTCCCTCTCTATTTCTTATTTTCATTGACGAAAAGTTGGGTCAGACTGTGAACCTAATCTACGCCTTTGCGGATGACAGTCACCTCTGTCATTCGTACTCATTTGAACATCGGCCAAGTCCCCCGGAGTATAAGGGCAAAAGGCGAACGATGAGCGACTCACTCAACCGCGATTTCGCGACGATTTGTGAGTGGGGCCAAATGAGCAGAGTAGATTTTAATGCACAAAAGACCCAGTGCCTTTTGTTGTCACACAAACATTTCACTGATCCAGCATCGTCGTCAATCTCTATGGTGGTGTGGATATCTACGAATCAGACACTCGTGATACACGGAGATTCTCGTTGGGCTTGCCATGTCGAAAGAAGCATTCAAGTGTTTAGGCTTTTTAAACGGTTCAAGAAGTAATTTACACTGATCTCGTAAAATGGATAATAACTCCCATATATGGACACGGGCTCCAAAGTCATCTTTGCAGCTCATGGACCGAGTACAGAGGAGAGCCGTGGGGATAGTAGGGTATCCAACTCTATTGTCTCCCTAAAGCATCGCCGTAATGTGGGATGTATATCGCTGTTCTATAGATATTTTAACGGCATCTGTTCCTCAGATATCCGTCGTCTTGTCCCTGATGTTAGAACATTTAGCCGGAATACGCGGCTATCTAGGGAGTCTCATCCGTTCATTGTGAAATGACCGGTTTATCGGACGACGCACTATAGAGAACATTTCATATGTGGAGTACTCTTCCAGCAAGTGCCACTACCTCCTATGACATTCTCAAATTTAAGTCAAACTTCAACAAACACTACTCCATATTTCCTCCCTCCAATACCCTTCTTCCTATCGCTAACACAGTGCATTGCATTCATAGGGGGCATTCCCTGAATGTTAGCAGAAAAAAATAAAAAAAACTTTAAACTTGCCATTCATATTAAGAGCCAAATATAATTTAGAGATATATTTTAAAAATAAATCGGTCAGGTCGCTTTTGAATTATGACAAATTATGTCTGAAAAAAATTTAATTTTAAAAAAATTCTTATTTCTTAAAAAAAAAATTTGTTGCCCATTGTTAACATTAAAATTGATATCGTCATTTTATTCCGTTTAAAGGAGCCCCAGCCATTTTAACGTGTCCTTGTACGGTTTAGGCCCTTACGAATACAATTTTCATTACATGACATACATGTTTACGAATAATTTCATTGGATCAATGACAAATTCATAGATTCGTTGATTAGAAAATTATATACACAGTAAGAAAAATTGTATACCCACATACCCGTACGATGAGGGTATTATTATTATAAGGAAAAGTGAGTATAATTTGACTTAAAGTAAGAGATAAATTCTTATAGTCATCTTTGAGTGAGAGAACACAGGGAGCGGAAGAAATGTACTCTCTCTAAATCTATTTCAAACTTATTTCTATCCTATTATAAATTAAATCTGTACTGAATTTTGTTTCGGTTGATTCAAATTAAGAATTCCGTTCTACAAAAATCTGTTTAAATTTTTTATTTATTTATTTATTTTTATATCTATTACAATTTAAAATTATAATAAACTTAAAAGGAAATAAGCACTAGCAACTAAAGCTATCGGCCTACATTTTATCTACATACAAGTACATAGTAAGTATTTTAAGTTAAAAAGTAAAACTATTTCAATTTATATTTTATCATGAAGCTTCAAAATTTTAAGAAAGGTATAGATATTTGTAATATTTTCTTTGGTTGGATATCTTAATAAGTCACGTGCGTCTGATGAGTTGAACGATTTTTGGCGAGTGAGTAGCAGTGCTGGACAATCCGAAAGTAGATGGGCTATTGATATGTTACTGTTGTTGCAAAAGTTGCATTGGCGAGGAGGTTCCTTGGTCAATATGTGCTCATGTGTGAGCCTGGAATGAGTTAGGCGTAATCGCACAAAGCATTTATTTTGATGGCATGTAGTGGTTAGTGGTAGATCCAAAGGTGTTCTATCAGGATTTATAATTTTGTACGGATGGATATAATTCGTCCATATATTTGCTGCTTTTAAGTTGGCCTGATTGAGTGCCAGTTTAATTGTAGTACGTTTAGACTGAGGAATAAATGTGAATGTTGGAAAACGGAGTGGAATATTTTTGGCTACCATATCAGCTCTCTCATTGCCGGAGATACCAACATGACTAGGTATCCACATAAGTTTAATTTTATTACGCATGTCAAGCAATTGTTGCTGAATTGATATTATAATTTCGTTTTTATTTCCGCTGTTTGCACATGCTACAAATACAGAGTAGCTATCGGAGCAAATCAGGTTCTTAATACGACTCTTCTTACATATTTCCAAGGATTTTAGTATGGCTAGGGCCTCGGCTTCAAATATGGATGAAACTGCTGGTAGAATACCTGTAGCTTGAATTGTACCATTGTCGGATACTACTGCGAACGATGTGTTGAAAACTGTTTTCGAACCATCAGTAAAAAGTATTTCCCAACCACTCCGTTTATGTTCTTCAAATATTTCATTCGATAAAGTTCTGTATATACTGGGACTTGTAGTGTTTTTGTTGTAAATAGTCAGAGTATTTACAAAGGTGTTAGGATTTAATGACCAAGGGGGGTGTATTTGGTTTGGTTGCTTATATGACGCTAAGTTTAACTTAGTAGCGATTTTATATATATCACATAAAGTTGATGAATATTTCAATGGGGACTTTCTCTTTTTTAGTAGCGAGATTTCCTTTGAAAGAAATGGTTGGTGACATACAACTTTGTGTGTTAGCCTTGATTTTAGCATGTATGTGTGAAGCGGAATTGGATCAAATCCTCCTTCAGCCAATAAATTTCTTATGGGTGTGGTCCTGTAGGCTCGCAGACTAGCTCTAACAGCGCTGTGAAGTACACTTTCAATTGGTGATCTGACAGATTTCGGAGCTTTGTTATAAAAAATTAGACCGTAGTCTATTTTTGACAGTATAACCGATTTAACTACTCTTAATAAGGTGTTGGAATGCATGTGACTTCTAGATGATGACAAGTACTTGACTATGTTTAGTCTACTATGTAGATCTTTCTTAAGATTTATACAATGATCCTTAAAGCTATATTTAGAGTCTATATACATTCCAAGAATTTTACAAAGTCTCGAATTTTCGATGGTATAGTTGTTGTATGTTATATCAATTGATGCACAAGTTCTTTTATTGCAGATGTGCAAATGTTTCGTTTTATCAAACGAGACAGTTGCACCGGATGTCTTTGACCATTTATCTATTTCAACAAGAGACTTAGTAAATTCCTGGTTGATTTCTAAATTTTCTTGTTTCTTAGAAATAATATACAGATCATCGGCATAGAGACAATGTAATATTTTATTGTTTTGTAATAGGATACGACTAAGATCTTCAAAAGCTATAATAAATAATGATACCGATAATGGGGATCCCTGAGGGATACCATTGTGGAGTGGTACTACATCGGAAAAGGTGTTGTTCACTCTGACTGTAAACTTTCTATTTGTCAAGAAAGACCTAATGAAGTGGAATATTTTTGGGCTAATTTTCCAATCCAAGAGTTTTTGTAGAACTATATGTATTCCAACTCGGTCAAAAGCTTTTACAAAATCAATTGACAAAATTGATGTATGATTTCTCGTGGAGCGATTTTTATTTATAATGTGATCTATAAATAATAAAGCATCAGTCGTACTCAAACCGGATTGGAAACCCAGTTGATTTGGAGAAAGAAGATTGTGCCTTTTCAAGTACCACATCAAGCGCTTAGATACCATTTTTTCAAGAATTTTGCTAATGCAAGGAAGAAGGGAGATAGGTCTATATGAATCTAGTTGATTAATTGGTTTCTTCGGTTTGACAATGGGTATAATACATGCTGTTTTAAAATATTGGGGGATGATTCCGGAATCATATATTTTATTGAAATGGTTCAGAATACGTTTCTTAAAGGTTGTTGGTGCATATTTTAACATAGGGAAAGATATTTTGTCGAGTCCTGGTGTCTTACCTTTGGACGAGTTTAGGCTTGCATTTAGTTCTTGTAGCGTGAAAGTGTCATCTAAGCATTTTGCCTTTGGTGAGCACTGAAAGGAGTATTGACATGACAACAATATCTGGTTCTTACGGTCACAAAACTCTTGCGAAAAATTAGAGTCATCGGAGAGTGTTGACAGATGTTCGGCAAATAAGGCTGAGATTTGGGGAGGGTTTGTAACAGTGTTACCACTAACATCAATCGCGCGGACGGTTTGGGGTGTGGAGTTTCCGGTCAATGTACGGAGTTTTCGCCATAATAGAGACGAAGAAGAAGATGGATTGAGGGATTCTGTAAAGCTATTGAATATCTTTTCCTTTGCCAATTTCTTCGCTCTATTGAAAATCGCGTTTCTCCGTTTGTAATCTATGAGATTATCATTAGTCATATTTCGACGAAAATTTTTCCAAGCCTTTTGCTTTTCTGCTCTTAAGTCTCGCATTTCGAGCGACCACCATGGAACATTTCTATGTTTAAGTTTGGTGCTTGATTGTGGAATGCTTTCATTAGCGGAGGACCTAATTATTTTCCTAATTATGGCCGATTCTTTGTTTACATTATCAGAAGTGGGACGAGGACTTGAAATCGATACGATGCTGCTTTTATATTTGGTCCAATTGGCCCTGTCTGTATTATATTTAGATTGAAAATTCGTAGAGAAGTTAGAATTAAGGTTCATTTCTGTAATAGCGGGAAAGTGATCGCTATTATGGAGATCATATATTGTGTGCCAATTGCATTTTGGTAGAAGAGAAATTGAGGCAATACCCACATCAATATGAGTGAGGGTATTGTGGGTACTCAAATGTGTTGGAGAACCGTCATTTAACACAGCAAGACTGAATTGTGTTAGAAAATTTTCAATTATTGTACCTCTCTTGTTTGAAGTCGGCGATCCCCAAAGGGGACTCCAACCATTCAGATCTCCAAGGATTACGATTGGAGAATTAATGTTAAAAATAAGGTCATTAAGTTGTTTATCCGTTACTATATCTTGAGGAGGGAGATATAGCGAAAAAATTGAAAATTTAGTAGACAAATTTATTTCAAGAGCCACATGGCAAAGGGAAGATGAGGTGGTTATAACTTTATGAGGAATGGTTTTCTTTACCAGTATAGCTGTTCCTTGTTTAGAAATATCATGATGGTTGAAAAAATATCCGAAAAAATTTCTAGGGGTAAACGGGGTTTGACTCCGTTTACATTTTGTATCCTTACTTAGGATACATTTGACATCGCTACGCCTTCATTCAAGCACGTACTACTAAAGTTTTTAAAATGTTCGTCCGAGAATACGAACCTGTTTTAGTTGTGTCATAGTCTCATACACTGTCCATCACTCCACGGTCGACCAAAACCTGAATTTGTATGAAACCTTTTCATAGTAACTTTGAAACAATTTCAAGATTATGTTAATTTAGCAACTTCCCGAATCATATTTCACTTGGGTACATAAGGGCCCGCTGTGATACCGCAAATTCTTCGCCCATGAAATATCCTAGATTGCCTGGTTCTGCTCGCTTTTTTTAGCCAACACGGTGCCGAAATTAGGGAGTGAATACTAACGCCATCAACATTGGAGAGACACACAAGTCAAAATAGGTCGATCAGTGATATAGAAGGTGTTTCGTTGTCCACTCCTCCTCTTTATGGTTGCAACTTCTAACTAAGTTGTTGTATGGGACAAGTAGTGTTCGAGCGTGTGTGCCCAGAGCAAAGTGCCGACCGCAATAAGGGTTTTTAGATTTAATCTTGGCAGATTAAACTATGTCCGCGTCTTCCGCAGATCCATATGAGGCCAGATTTGTTCTAGTTTCCAGCAATGAGATAAAGCTTTCGAGATATCAGCTGTATACACTCAGTAGGAGAGATGCCAATATCAAAACTACACTCAGTTAAATTCAGGGTAACGTTAGCTACAGTTATTATCTATGTCCCTATTCGCAGGGATCCATAAAAGAATGAATGGTTCGCTATCCCCTAAAGATTCTCCAGGAACTTAATGACCGTAATTATGAAGATATGATATCCTATGATGCTGAACTTCTCGTACGGCAGTCTCCACAACCAACTCATCTTAGCGATTTTGATACGCCAGTGAATACCTGGATGCCATCCCCAGGAAGGCGGATGTAGTGCAAGTGGTCGGATCCATTTGGTATCCTCGTCATGGGGATGGGATCGAAAGAAGCTTCAAGTGTTACATATCCAAAAGAAACGAACAAATTGAGTTTGCCAGAGATTTTAGAATGACCATACTCCCTATATATTTAAGCTTTAATCCCAATAGGGAGACTCCCTAATCGTAGGGTTAAGGGCACCAAGTCGCAACGCTCTTTTCGCAAATACTTGCCTTGCCAGGACATTTGACGGTAACCAGTTAAGAATATTGAACAGTTCCTTAGACGGAGTCGTACTAAGCGCACCAATTATCATAAACGCCCACGTTCTCATGATTCGCTTAAACTTACCCTGGTGATTCTTCTGGACCGGGTTGGGTTCTGTTCGGATCTTGCCCCGCAGCTGCAACCGCCACATCATCCGCGTATGCAATTGTCTAGCAATCCCTTTTTTTCTTGACTTTAAGCAGAACGTGGGTATTGAGATTCCGTACACCGAGCGAAAAAACAATATCAAATTGATATTTTCGTTAACGAATTGATATTAAACGTTAACAAAATGGGGCTAAGTGGGAAAAATATCAATATGATATAGTTCAATATCAAATGTCTCGGTCGCTATTTTCTGAAAGTCAACCGAGCCATTTGATATTGATCAATATCAAATTGATATTATAAATTTTCAAAATGAAATTTTACTACAACCATACGAAAAAATTGCCTACAATCACAACAAACATTTATTTTATTTATTTATTATTAATTACAATACAAAGTAAATTTATATTCTAATTTTTGGGTCCAAGGGTAAACCGGGTGACACAGACCATATGTTTAGATTTTTGCAGCGACAGACCAAAGCCTCTGGTGGGAATCGAACCCACAACCACCACGCTGATAGGCAAGCACGCTACCAACTCGCCTACCGGGGCGCTTAACCAACAAACATTTAATTGTTGTACTTGGTGACCGAGCGCTTTGATATTGATCAATATCAAATTGATATTATAAATATCAAATTGATATTATAAATATCAAACACGACGCTTACGTCGCATCAAAAATAAAATTAACAACAACCATATGAAAAAAGTGGTTACGCCAGCGTCAAAAAATATCATTTTGTGCAATATCAAATCAATATTTCAAAATATCAATATGATATTGCTATTTTTCGCTCGGTGTAGCACTGGAGAGAGTATACACCTTGTGGTATTGCCCGACTGGAAAAACTTGAGGCTCCCAAAGAAGTCACGATGTCATATGGCCAATGGCCGCTTCCGTATTGACGCCTAAAACCATAAATATCACCAACTCCTTTCTATATGACCAACTAGTGAGTAAAACGGTGTTTCTGTAGATCTGTCTTTCGATAAAACTCTGATTGGTGTAAAGACTTTACCTTTAGTGTGTAACATGCGATAATCCTAAGAAGGCTCTGAAGAATCAGTCCGCTGGAATAATATAATCCGGGCCAGGATTATACATCACCCGCTACATATTATAGGAAAAAAGTGTCTTATCTATATTCCAGTAATCAAGTAATCAAATAAATATTAACAACATTCTTATTCATATTTTCTAACCAAACTGTAAATTCCATGACACTAATTCGCCAATAAATGCGTTAAATTTCTTTGGCGACCACTGTCCTCTGCTCAGAGAATGCTACAAACAGCAAATCTCAAGTGGCTTAAAACTACAACGACAGCGTACTTATAACATTTTTCGGTTGAAAGCAAATCTTTAAGGTAGACTTGCTTCACATAAATTGTATTCCATTTTTTTTTTGCTCCATCTCGGTCACCACTTAGGTCGCCTGAATTTTAATAGACCCTCACACTCTTACCCTCCATCAAGAACGGCCAAAAAACAATATTTTTGCTATAGTTATAATAATGCTGAAAAAAAAACAAATGTCAAAACATAAAATATATTTGCACAGGAAAAAACAGTAAATAAATAATGGGTTGAGTCGCGTCGAATTTTAAGGATACGAGGCAAATATTGTCATTGACGGATGATGGCAACGGATGAAGGCAAGGACAGGAATTTTTGCAGGGAAATTACTCAAGTAATGATTGTCATGGGGTCCTTTGTCTGTTTGTCGGACTACCACTTTTATACATCACCTATGAATGTTTTATGGACTTTTGTTATTGCATTAATGTACAGTATACAGAAGGTACCACAAGAGATCTTGCTAATGTAGCCACGTGAGAATATCACGTTCCTAGCGTTTTATGGTAGTTCCTAAGGACTATAAACAAAAGTGGTACTGAATAGAGATTTTAGAAACTATAAGGGAGAATGAATCTCGAGCTGGTAGATGAGGAGATCGACTTCTAAAAAAGTTACTTTCCCTGTAATAAAACGACCATATTTGCTAGCCACCTAAAGGCGGCATGAAATATGGCCCAAAACAAAATCCCGAACAAAAAAATTTCGAAAAATGGCCCAAAATAAATTCACACCCAAAAAATAATGAAAAGTCACGTAAACCAAATATGGAAAATCGACCAAAAAAAAATCTCATACGAAATAGGGGATTTTTTTATAATGAAAAAAAAATTGGCGCGTGTTTCATCATTTTTAGGTAATATTTAATTTTTTGTTTTGCGGCATTTTTCATATGAGAATAAAATTTAATTATGAAAAATTGCCCAATTTTTTTAATTTTTATTCAAGATATTTTCAAAACAAAAAAAGTCATATATAGCATTTTCTTTTTTTTTGTTTACATGTTTTAGGTTTACGACTGCAGTTATCATATTTGAAAAATTGCCCTAATTCAATAATGAAAAATCGCCACAACAACACGAAAATTTGGGGTGATTTTCATATTTTTTTAATTAGAGTTGTTTTTCATGGATAAAATTAAATATGTCCATATTGCATTAAAGACGTTGAAGATATTTTGGATCTTGATATGCGAAAGCAAAGTACATATAATGAATATTAATGTACATATTTCATAATTTTTCCCAATTACGAAAACCTATTGTTGTTTTTTTTGTGGGGTATTTTTCATAAAATTTGGTGGTAATTTTTCATAAATTCTTTGGAAATGTTTTCAAAATTTGTGGAGACATTTCTATATTGGTCTTTTCGGGGTAATTTTTAAATTATTTTGCGGAATTATTCATTTGGGGGATTTTTCATAATTTTTTTATGAATATGGGTAATTTTTCGTAATTATTTTCATTATGAGAAGTCTCCCAAAAATACAAAACTAAACATTGGTAAAATTCTTTTTTGTTCCGGCAAATTTCTCCGCCTCCTTCGGCTTGTTGTGCGCTCTAACTGTAACTGGAATGTTCCCGAGGAACTCTGTATTGTTGACATAATCCTTTATTGTTTTCCAGTCTGCGGCCCTTAGTTGGGTCAAGTCTGGTAAAGAGCCATTTCCCAAGAAACAGGATCGTTTGTTTGCGAACGATGGACATACGCTATTGTCTACTACTCCTATTTTGTGTAGATGCCCTTGTAAGCCTATGTGTCCTGTAAGGATACCTATTTCAGGACACATGCTTTGATCAGTTTCAGCAAGGTTTTGGTTTTATCCTCGTTTGGTTCACCCCAAAAGATTTTTTTATCGTTTTCCCAATGGTTTCACTGTTCCATAGCGTGATTTGGTCATCTGTCGCCCATCTTTTTAGCTCAGAACGCGTAGCTCCGAAAGTTTTCGCATTCTCTAGGTTTATTGTTTGCAAGTCCCTTACGCGTAGGGCCAAGGCATTAGCTTTCTCGTTTCCTCTTACTCCGTGATGACCAGGCATCCATATGATGCGTATTGTGCCATATCTAGAGTAAGAGGTAATCGCCATTTTACAATCTAAAACTATCCTTGATTTTACTGTTCTAGACGTTATTTCCTTAATAGACAATTTCGATTGGGTCTTCATTTTAAGCCTATGGGTCTTCTAAATAGTTACCAGCATCTGAGAGCTGTATTTGCTTGTTCTTCTATGTGGTACTTTAAATTTAGTTTTCAGTCCAAGATTACTATTATTAAAAGTATTTAACATTGTCGGATATTCAAATGGTTTTGTTACGGAAAGATGGGACTATATACAGACCAATCTTTGTTTTCCTTGTAAACAGAAATAGTTTAGTTTTGTCTGGGTTTACATTTAGACCTCTCGGTCGAGCCCAGTCGTATGCAAGTTTTAGAGCTATTTTGGCCCTTCTAGAAAGTTGGTTTGGATTCTGTTCCCCAAGAAGTATTATAACGTCGTCTGCGTAACAGACTGGTTTAAGTCCTTCGTCCGTTAGGAGCCTCAGGAGACTGTTTTTCGCCATAGAACCGGAACTTAACTCCGATTTAAGAAAAAGGCTGTTAGCATGGGTTTAACAGGCTAACGCAATTTTAACCAAAACGAATAGCCAACAATAATTGAAGTTAAAAACGAGAAAAAGTTAACCCTAAAAATAGGAAACTTTGCCCCTTCCCATTGCTTATATCCTCGGGAATCCAAAACGTTGCATTGGTTCAAAGTCAAGTTTTTTTTTTCCAAAATCTATATTTATAACTTCTCCGTACTATATGAACTCTGAGTGAGCACCCTGTATCTTTAATACCATACTTATCAAACGGCCCCGTAAGTGAAACATTACTTTTAATTGTTATTTTTTTATGAATAAATCTACTTTACATTTTACCCCTCCATCGATGTTTTTATTTCACTCTTTTTCTTTTCCAATTTAATAACAAATAACCTTAAGGTTCACAAGGCCAAGTGCTAAAAAAACGAATTTTTGTTCAAGTACTTTCTTTGCATACACTTAAAGACATCCACTCAAAATGGAAATATGTATGAACAAATGTATGTTTTCGAAGGAACAAGGACTCTGTGGGGGATTTTGTTGTTGTTTTTGTTGCACACTTAAACAGTCGGGTAAGAGGTGATGAATATTTGAAAGAAATCCGGAAACGCTATTTGCGAATATGAAACATTAAAGATGGAAATAGTGTTTTAAATGAAATGTTATGATTTCATTTGAATATCCCATAAAATACCGGATGGCAAGGACTTGAAGGTAAAGGCTGTTGGCAAAAGTTATCAAAAAAAACAAGGAATGCGGTTTGTTGAATACAGGAGTTACCGTGGCTGGTATATTTGACCAGGATTGTGTGAATTGTGAATAATTGTGGATCGGTTGATATTATAATGTGAAAATTACCATATGCAACAGTATTTTTGATTTTATTTACAGTTTAGTGGAGACACCTTCCATACACATTTTTTGGAAATGTGTGATTTATAAAAACAAAACGCAATGGTAGATTTGTATGGGCGATTCCAGAAGAGCCCTCCACTAAAGTGTAAAACTAATCGAAAACTCTTCATCGATTGCTCTATACCTTATTCTAATTGAAAGATATGGACTCTATTATAAATGGACTTATGATAAACTATAAAAAAAAGACGGAAAACAAAATATTCGACTTAACTTTGTTAATAACTCTGAAACTCTTATTCGAATTCAAATGCACTGAAGGAGAAGCTTAAATATAATTTTATCATATTTTTAAATTTAATTCACAGAAATCGCACAATTCGTGTTCACGTTATGCTAATTTATGTCCAAATTTATGTCAGCCATTTTGATTCTTCAAAACTGTATCACTTTTATAGACTCATTTTTCAAATATTTCCACATATAAACGTCATTAGTTTTAAAGAGAAATATGTTGTCTACCGCCAAGTGGGTATTGTTACAATCGATTTTTTTTGATTTTCAATAGTTGCTTTATTCATTATTGTTGTAAAATTACTTTATTTACTTACAACGGATATACCCCCTACGTCACGACTGTCCCCATACAAATTCGTATAAGTTTACTAATTGACAGAATTTTTAAATATATTTCTGAATATTCTATTATATACTCGTACAAGTCATGGACCAACCACGCATAAAACCAGTTGAAGTGATGAGTTACTTTTATAGTGCAAAATATACGGTCAGTATGACAACTTCACGTGGGTCTGAACTTCCCTTGTAGTTACTTAATATTCCAGACTATCTCATTGAAATTGAGGATTGCGTTTGTAAGGTTATTGGCTTATAGTGAATACTCTCCTTGCCTACAGTACAGTACCAGTACAAAATCCAGTGTAATTAAAAAATGTTAAACTTTAAATTTTTTGAAAAAAACATGCATACACGCATATTTCTGTAAGCCATTGACCACTGACACACACACACTTTCCGTTTAACTTCGATTCAGACCGTGGAGACTGCCCGGATAATTCTGAAAATCATATATGTGCCAATATTTTCGATTACCCATTAAGTTGTCATTCGAAATGACACGAAATCATTTCCCCAATCCAATCACTGTTGATTACCACTTTGGTATTCGGTTAAGTTTTTTTTTTCTGTTTCGGATTTTTTGTTCGTACAATACAATACAAGTGTTTATTTGTTCGCACATGGTTTGATGACTTCTTCTGCTTGTGTGTGTGTGTGTGTAAATAACCCGAAAAATGTTGATTTCAATATTTGCACTAATTTTTTTTTTGAAAGGCCTTTTTCGTAATGTCCCCTATGGTATTAGCGTTATGTTGGATCTTTTATAAGGTTTGTCATAGCGACATAGAATAGACTGTGGTACAAGCTAAAAAAAATCTGTGTTTTTTAAATGTTTTTTTTTTTTCTGAAAAAAAACGTACTTTTGTTTATAACAATTTTTTTCTCCTGAACATAGAAAAAATGGGATTTTCTGAAACAAAACTAAACGTAGATAAATTTATCAAAAAGAAAATCTAGGGTTAACACTATACTTTCTTCACCAGTCCCCCCAAGTGTTTGCGTCCACAGTTTCTCAAATTGCAAAGCAAAATCGTATAAAGTGTGGCCCGATTTTGCTGTGTCTATTCGTTTTTAACCGTTTTCACGTATCGTCTCAGCGTTCCTTCAGAATTGTGGAAACTGTAGAAAATTTACCGAAATCCCCAATTTTCCCCCACCTTTTAGGAATAATGGAATGTTTTGATTGAAATCCTACATTCTGTTTAATGTTTTCGCTTTCTCATACCCAGCATGTGAGTAACATTTCATGACAACATATCAATAAACGAAGATTTCATTGAATATTGAGTGTTTACATTTTCACGCAAACACATAATGTCAAAAAACTACGTAAGAAAAACGTTTCATAACATTTTGACATTTGTTTACCATAACATGAAATTAAACACACCAATGCCTATTATGTATTATTTGGCCCACTCTAACTTAATGTTGTTTTCAATTTACTAACTGCCTAGCGACCTTTAAGATATTTCTAATGAAAAGTACACCTAACAGTCGTTGTTGCCATACATTACGCCTTCTCTCTCTTTCTGATCAACAAAAAATGAAAGCTTATTTTTTGCCCACAGGCCATAGACCCACAAATACCGAAAAATGAGACTTAATATGCAAAATGTCAAGTTGATAAATAAAAAAAAAATGTATGGCAAAATATTCCATACATTCCGCAATATTATTAATGCCTCCGCTATTGTTGCCGTTGCCGCCGCTGGTGATGTCGATGGTAGCGTCGCATCGCATCGCATCACATGTGTTGAATTACTCGTGTTGCTGTAATCTGAGCTATGTACATGTGTACGTACATGAGTATATACATACAGATGTACATCTGTCCATGTGTTTAAGCTCATGTTTTCGCCATGTAAATTCATATTTTGTCTCGTGCTCCTTCAGCCTCCTTTTTGACTCCTCATAATTTCCGCATTCACGGCCGTAAGGCCATCCATGGAGATCGCCAATGTTTGGCTGTCTGTTAACTTTCCATATTTTGTGGGCGTTCAGAGTTGTTTAAGCGTGAAGCTCGAGCGAATTTTTAATGAGTTTATTTACCACCTTCGTTGTGTGTAAGTTCGTTGGTTTTTTCATTTGTCTTTTCGAAATTACATGATAATGAGGGCGAACAAAAAATATTTCGGTGAAAGAAAATGTTTTTGTTTTCATTTTGCACATAAGCATTTAGCTGGAAGATATAAAGAAGTTCGGGGAAATCATATATGCAGAGGGGGTTATGACAAATTGAGTCAGCAAAATGTGATTTAAGGAACAGATGATGCAATTCTGTGAATGACAGAATCGTCGTGTTTATACAGACCAACATACAGTGGGGGAATTGTTGTTAAATCGGCCATTTTGAACTGGCTTATCCAATTGGATTGACATTTCAAACATAGCTAGCTGAAGTCAGGAAGATGGGTCCACTGAGTCTACACAGAGATTAGCTACAAGGTTCCAATTTTGGAATCAACGGTTCTAGAAACTTCCGCCGAATTACAGAATCTTAGTGGTACCTTTTTTTTGTCAAAAAAAAACATTGTTTTTTTTTCAAATTTTACTGCTGTAACATTTGTTTCATTAAAATTTATGTCAATAGAGCATTTTTTAATAATTCTGTTTCCATCATCGCACGACTGAAATCGGGTTTCAAATAGTTAATTACCTGTTTCCCATAAAATTACATGAACGAACAGACTTCTCTGAAAAGCTAATATTTTTCCTAACATTTTTATCTAACTGTCGAAATCAAATTACATACGTGTCAGCTATGACCATCCATATTTAAGTTGTCAGCTATTAAAACGCGTATTTAGATTTGTCATTATGAGTGATTTATTCCAAGTTTACAGCCTAGATATCCGCTAAGAATGGATTTTTGACCGTTCGGATTGGAAGGGGATTGGAAACGGGCCCAAAACTGATAAACATATAAATGAGAAATAATATACATACGAGTGTATAAAATGTTAACGCGTAAATGTAAACAAGTACATTCCAAAAATCCTATGATTTAGAACCATGACAATCACCTTTCACCACGGTTGCCACTGCCAAATTTTTTTTTCTACCAAAATTTGACCAAAAATCTTTGACCATTTTTGAATTTTAGCGATAAAAACATAAAAAAATTCAGTACATATATATTTTTATATTATATACATATAATTATAATTACTTATTCATATATTAAAAAGAAAATAACATAACAAAAACATAAACATAACATTACTTCAGGTATTCTAATTCATATTTTAAAGAAATAAGAAAAAAAATTATTTAATATAATCTTTTGCTGCCCAAACATAATGTTGGTCATTGGCACCAGCTAATTCTTTTGCCAACATTATGTTGTTTAATGTTTTATATTCTAATTTATTTCTAAGTTTAGTTTTAATTAAACTTAAATTAAAAAATTTTCTTTCAGCGGCTGCTGAGCTATGAGGAAGGCACATTAAATTAAATATGAAATCAGTCAATTCCTTAAATAAAGGGTGTTTTTTATTGGGGTATAGAACTTTAAGTTGGCATCACTTTTTTAACTGGCGGCCATTTTGTCAGCTGTCAAGTGATTAATATTTAGTTTGGTTTGCCATTTCATCATGAACAGGTTGACAAAAGAACAACGCTTGCAAATCGTGCAAATTTATTTCGAAAGTAATGGTTCAGTTCGCGAAGTTCACCGCAAGCTCCGTCTATGGGCTGGTGGAGTCATTGGGCCATACTTCTTCCGAAATAATGCTGGAGAGTCAGTTACCGTTAATGGAGACCGGTATAGAGCCATGATAACCGACTATTTTGTTCCCGAATTGGATGGCATAAATGTGGATGAGTTGTGGTTCCAACAAGTGTTTGAAAATTGGACCTGTAGAATTGGCTTTATTCCAGCCAGCCGCGGCGGCTACATGTCCGAAGTCATATTTAAACATTAATGGCATAAAATTATCCTTCCAATAAAGCCAAATTGATGAACATTAAAACGATTTTCTTGTGATTTATTTCAATTCGAAGTTCTATACCTCAATAAAAAACACCCTTTATATATTCATTAAGACCATTTTTTTTAAACTTATATTTTCCCAAAAAGAAGTAATATCATCGTTTTGATTGAGATCATTTGATAACAAAGTAAGTAGACTCCATTGAGTAACAATTGTGTCATTGTCACAACTTTTCAAATAATAAAATTCATTTAATAGATTTAAAATAGAAGTTTCATTTAAAATTTTGTTAGGTGTTATAATTGACAACACTGGTTTTAATTGATTGAGAAATTCTATGTAAAAATCTCGTATGTGCCCTTTTATTAAAATTGTTTGTGACTCAGAAAATTGGTCAGAATTTAAGCGATTTGCACGTTAACAAGTAAGAACAGCAGAACAGAAATTAAAAAAATTAAATTCAAAAAGTTACCAAAGTGGCAACCGTGCCTTTCACAACCATATCCTCCCAATGGTACAAATGCTCTATTGGAACTGACTGCAATTCCAGCGGGACGAACTAAACAACGTTTTTACTAATGACGTTTCTTCTTTTTTTTTATAAAAACAATTTCAAAACAAACAGTATTCTGCGTAACTTCTTAAAAAAAACATACATAAATGCCCATCATTTATTGTTCTTCGAAAGAAATACAAACAGTTGTTTTTCTAAACTCATATTTGTTATGGCACATAACATAGAAATGACAATTGTAATGACTGCGTAAATATTACTCGCCCAATCATAATAATTTTCATATTTATTTGCGCATTTTAGTACAATCACTTCCTCCATAAAAACCTTTGACTCTATTTACGATCGTTAATCATTTCGCACAAGTACAGCAAACAATAATTTCACACGTCATCATCACTAACGTACACAGAAAGAAAAAAGTTAACCTATTTCGTATTAAAGCTCCTGGACCGTGCACAGAGTGGATCAGCGGCGACTTTACGAACAGGAGAGTAATCCCTAAGCAATGTAAAACTTCTCCAGAAGCCGGCTTTAAACAGTAGGTTCCTGTAAAATTATATCGTGCACAGCTCACTGATTCGAGAGAAGTTCCCTAAAACAACTAAGATAGTTCATCTTTGCTGACTTTAATCAATTTTATTTCAACAGAATAGCAAACAATTTGACAACACCCGTTGATTGTAAGTACAGCGGTTGATTGTGACTGTGTTGCCATATTGCAATACTTGAATGCAGTTTAATTTTGTGCATTTACGTCAACGCATTAAGAACTTTTTTTTTAATTAAGTCTGCATTTGCAAATTTTATTCCCGACTAATAATCCCGGGAATCGGCAAGTAAAAAATCAAATTTTCCCGGATATTCCCTGGTTAAAAACCTAGCTATTGGCCATACTTACTGGCTAAATAACAGAGGTTACCAATCAAACACACCCACTTTATGTTCGGGACTGACTAGTTTTCTATATAAGAAATATGAAACTACACACATTTAGACCAACGAAACGGAACCTGGCTACTATTTTCTGAAAGGAGTAGAGTAATTTTTACGAAAAAATTTGATTCAGTAATTTATTGAATTGAAGTTTTAACTTTTGGACAATATGTTTTTTCCGGTGTACGTCCGCCTGACCAGAGCTGTTTGGCATCGTTATGTATATGTCAATAAATATTTATTAACCGTAACTACAGTATCAGATGGATGGCAATGGTACTAGCTAAAATAACTTCTAAAAACATTGAATCCCTCTAAACCACGGACAAAAATCCATTTGTGTTATTAAAGAAACTCTTTCATTTATATGTACATGCCATACAATACATGTTGCACATCAGTTTAGTTTCTATTTTTTTGTTGTTGCCAGGAATTACTGTTGTGGAGTTGGTGTCGAATGAATGGAAACAATTGCAAGAGCAGAAGCAGCAGCAACAGCATCAATGGAAGGCAATCGTTACGGTGCGGTGTTTATAACGCCAAAACGTCACGACAAACGTGACCTCTGCATTTTACGCACAATTACAATTTTGCAGCGACGTTTTTCTTTAGGTTTCATCAGATATGAATGCATTTACAAATGTTTGAATAGACGGAACATTCATTCGTACGAATACGTATGTGTGTATGCTGGAGAATGTATTTATGTTTTGAGGTCTATTTTCTAATTGCCAGTGTTGTGCGTGTGTATCCGAGTTGTGACCTATAATCCGGCATGACAAATCAAAGGCACGTGTGGAAAGTCGACCAATTTTCACAGAGAAATATGTGTGACTCAATGGGGTTTTCAATTGGTTACCGCTCTAAAAAATCAAATAAACTATGACACACTGTTTTCAAGGTGTAAGATTCCACCTGAAGACCTATTTGGTATAACTTTATACCGTGTCTCAAAAAACAACTTTTCTTTTCATTCATGAAAGAAACTGTATGCAGATGGAACTAGAAGCCATGCGTAGTAGAGCTGCATACACAGTTTTTCATTTCGTTTCCTAGCTTGAAATTTTTTTTTTCGTATTTTGACAACTCCTTTGATCAATAAATATCCTCTATGATTTCCAATTAAACTTCTCTGTATGTAACGGTGGGTGGGCAGCATCAGTTCAGTACAATCCAATGCATACGCAAACCATCTAGATCACGTATTTTATCCACATACTGCTAGAAGTGACTTGCAACCAGCAGACAATGAAGAGTCTGCCAAAATTCCATTGTTTGAATGCCATTCCATTGATCGACCATAAAAATAAAATAGTGCACAACTATCACTCGAATAGCAATTAATACCGAGACCAGTGCAGACCACAGGAATCTCAGATTGAATCTCGGCAGATTCTCAGCTCATCCATATCAGGGCAGATTTTTCCATATGTGTTTTTTTGGTGGGAGTCCGACGAAAATTTGGAAATGAAAAACCTTTTGAGAAACACTAATTAGCCTACCTGTTAGTTATATCTGACATTATCAGATGTAAAACTTAACAAAAACAAAGGTCATGTGCGGTATCTTTGGTTTTACTTCGTAAATTTGCGTGCACATTTTTCAGTTATTTTCGTGTAGTTTGCCTTATTCTAAACTAATGATTTTCAGAATAAATCAAATGAGTCTCTAATTATATTTGAAATAAATTCGTTCAATGGTTTTCTAAAACCAGTTGAAACTAAAGTTCGTCCAAGCCCATGTCTTCAATCTCTGGATACAAGAAATATTTAAAAATTACTCTTAAGCACTGACAGTAAAATGGGGCTTGTTAACATTAAAGGTGGATATCACAACCATCGATAGTTGACGATAGTACTATCGATAGTTCTCCACCACTAGTTAACATAGCCGAAGAGATAAACGTTTATGAAATTCTCTCTGAATGTAGTTGTCTGCCCAGGGGTGAGAATGGGCTACTTGAATACTTGACATAGAAAGTGGGCATACAACTCAACATGTAGAACTGAAATATCTCAAGAACTATTCGAGGTTGAGTTTCGGTACTTATGATATTGGTAGGAACATAAACAAGTCCCGGGAAAAACTTGGGATGTTTCGAGCTTTATTTTCCAAAAAACTTATATCGACCATTGTAATTTACCAATCGTCACGAGTGTGTGGCTGTCATATGCCATCATGCAAGGGCGAAGGTGTGATACTGTCCAATTCTCAACCACAGACGTATGCAAAGGTAAAGAAATAAACAAGTTCTGGAAAAAAAAAGAGGACGGTGAGGACTGTTACTACTAATGCAAAACATGGCACTTATTTTGATTTCCTTCAAATCTAAAATCGTGCAAAGCGCACAGTGTTACAGCCAGTATGTAATAAAAATATTTGTCAGTCACCAAAATAAGGTGGAACTTCCATTACTCGAACTTCCTTAAGTCAAATTTTCTCTAAGTCCAAGCTCTTCTAGTGGCAGTTGAGAAGCCAAATTGTTCTTAAACAATTTTATAAGTAATACCATAACCCAAAGTCTCCGTAAGTCGAACTTTTCTAATGGTTCGAGTTATGGCCATCATTGAACTTTCAGAGGAAAATACTTCTGAAATACAAATTACTGACCGGCTAGAAATTCGAATGTGTGCCGCCTTATTGAAACCCCCTTAAAACAGTGAAACCATTTTGAGCAGTCGCCCTCCACAAACTGTACAGGTTGTCCTTCCCTGTTGCGAACGCGTGTTCAATCGTCAGTTCCATTTGCATTGTTGTCATTTCTATATGAAGCAATTTTTTGTTTGTGTGTGCAACCGTTTCCCATTTTCACTGTTATCGCCAAAATGCAATTTGCCGCTTCTGTTGTTGCTGACGCTGTTTTGTTGGCTGCAACACAAACGCGCGCGCACACACACACACAAAAGGCGACGTTTTGTTTTGTTTAGGCAATCTTTTCGATTTCATTGTAAAGTTCGGTGTTTTGTTGCTGTTGTCGCTTGGTTGTTGCCAGTACGGTTTGCTGTCCAAACAATGGAGGTGAGCAAACATTGACAGTGGCCGCTAGAGCTGGCAAACTATCGATGGTACTATCGATAGTATCGATAGTTTGGTTTTCACTAGACTATCGATGGTTTTTTTTCGATAGCGATACTATCGTTGAAAAAATGGATTGCCGTATTTATTCAGTTAGTGGCGGCAACTTCTATCTGGCAAACACATCTAAGCGGCAGCTGTTAATTAATCGACTAAGATTTCTTCTGGATACACGGCGTTGTTAATTAATCAACTTTGATTTGTGATATATATATGTATTAATAGCGCAATCGTTTTGATTAAAAATGTATACAGATATTTCTAACTGCATCTCCATAGTAGAAACCAGCAATAAAAATTACGGCCAGGAAGCCAGCGAAAACAGCGAGGTTGGTGGGGAAACTAATCAGTCGAAAAAAGCACGCCACGGGTTTTCAGAGGTTTGGAACTATTTCCAAAAAACAACAGATAATAGAAATGCTAAGTGTCTGTTGTGTGGAAAAGTATACAAAACGTTTTTTAATAAAACAACTCTGAACTTAACTTTAGATCGTTTAATATATTTGAGTCCTTCATTAAAAATACGTGTAAGTACATATCGCTCTTTTGCACGTATAACATCATAACTAAAAAATAAATTTATGGAGATAATAATTCAGAATACTTCGTCATGTCGTCTTTCATCTTATGTACCTTTCTTTTGTGCTTATTCCGTTTTTGTGTTGATGTTGAGATTAAATGGTTATTACATGTGTGATGTGTTTGGTTAATGTTGTGTTATTTGTATTTTTATTAAAATTCACAAATGTTTACAACATAAATTTACAACAAGAATAACACATAAATACTCATAACACACAAATCAATATCATAGAACAATGTCAAAGAAGTTGCACGTATCGTTGAAAAATGAAATTTCACATTCCTAAATTATTCGATACTATCGATAGTTTTCGAACAAACTATCGAAAATATCGAATGGCGTGACTATCGATAGTTTGCCAGCTCTAGTGGCCGCCTAAAAATGAAATGTCGCAGTCGTACATCATGGAAAACGCATTCACAACTAAAATTGTAAACAACAAATACATAATAGCGACAGCATGAGCCGTACAACATTGTTACAACAACTAATGTGTGTATGTGGCCAAGATGCAACAACAGCACTGGTGCTGGACAAAAAAAAAACGTGGCCAAATGAACGCAAATACATACGTGCGTTCTCTTTTTATGTCATCCAACATAAGATGGAGATGCAATGTCAGTTGGTCATTGCGTTTGTAACACTACGAAATATATTTTCGTAATTGCTGTTTATAATTTTTTTTGTAATAAAAAAGAAAAAACCTTGCCATAGACAAAGTTGTACATATGTCGAGCAAATTTTTGAAATTCATACCTTTACTCAATTGCGAATAAAAGCGAAACGCGTGCATCGATTTTCATGATCTTTGTCTCATTTTGCTCATAGGTTATGTGACTTTACGTAAAAGTAAAAAGATTTGACATTTTTTTTCATTTTGGATTTTTTATGGATTTTTTAAAAAAAAAAAATTTAAATCTTTAGGCAAAAAATAAGTTTTTTCCTTTATATATTCATTTTTAACTTGGAAACTGTTGCTTGTATAGGAAAACAATATATGAACATGATTAAGGGAATTGTAATTTTAAATTTTTTAAAATTTAATTCAATTAAATCGGGCTAGTGGTTCCCGAGTTATGCCGGACGAAACAAATTAACCAAAAAAAATTTTTTAAAATTAAAAAAAAAAAAATAAAACAAAAACCAAACGAAAAAAAAAATTTTTATTGCGTTTTTCGAGCTCATGTCAAGGTTATCTACACAGAAAAAATTATCGCATCCCGAGTACATTTTGACTGTTGACTAGTGTTATTAATGGTTGTTTATACGACATGTCTGTCCGTCTCTCTGAGGTTGTAATAGAGTTTACAACAATGAAACTAGACTGGTCTGGAATTTTCTAAATGAGAGTCGTATATTAGTAAATATTTTGGATCGGAGAGAAAAAGTTTCCCATGTAAGTCTTAGGCAACCTCTGCCAAATTTATTATTTTCGATATTGGAAGCGATTAGTGGCGGTATCGACCATGATACTGCAACACCCAATGCAATGATGAAGGGTGTCTATGGTCCTACCAGGCCGAACATTATTCCGTTTTTATTTGTTTATTTGCTAGAGTAACACTCAATATGCACCAACGTAAAAATGTCGAATGTATCGGGAAAAGCGTAAACTGTTTTTTTTTTTTTTGTCGAAAGGAGTCAAATATGCAGTTGAAATTGAAAATATAACATGCAGTTTGTTGGAAATAGCTTAAGTTCCCCTTTGGTTGTAAACATCACACCGTGGGTTCGAAAAAATAAATGTGCTAATACAAATTTTAAAGAAAATTTCATAATATTACCAACGCAGATATTATCGGAACTCAATAAAATATTGTACATTATTTAGAGTCGGGATAAGAAGCAACCCTTTTGAATCTTGACAAAGCTATCTCTCAAATTAAGATATCAGCATTTGTTGGGATTTTATGGTTTGGTTAACAAGGTCATTTTATCTCCTCTATTTCCCTTGAGCTGATCTGATGGTTCAGTGCAATACCAGAGCTACTCCAAACAAAGCCGCTAATTGCGGAGTCAAATGTGACCCGAGTTCACCGGAGTGTACGGGTTGCATTCAGCGGTTACCGGAGACTACATAGAACGCGAGCATTGCTGATAGCTGGTCGAACTCGAGGGACCATAATGGTAAAAGAAACCCAATAACAATACAACAGAACTGACGCAAACAACTGCACCAAACTATAAAAAGGCAGCGGTTAAAGAAAATGGCAACTACACCGCAAACATTACGAATACAAGGACTTTAACACATGCTAGGAGGGTTGTGGACAGGAAAATGGCCTGTCAACATGTCCAGCTATCGGATCTATTCTTACAAGGTTGGTTTTTAGCCAGAAACCTTGGTCATAAAAGCCTCACATCTGGCCTTCCAAGTGAAGGCACAATCCTTGAGAGATTTGAAGTTCGGTCCCAACGTAATGTCCGTGAATCGGAGACAATCCCTAAAACAGACACGTGTTACTTATGCTCTGTAAAATGTCTCACTTGCTACCGTTTTGAGGCAAGCTGGAATAAGACCGACAGTGTACCAAGGTGATTGGTGGTAATGCTAGTAGGAGGTCCATTGCTGAGGTTATCAAAGACAGCCTAGTCCTGGCTGTCATCAACATGGTAGAAGACTGCATCATCCCCATGCACAATTGAAAATGCTGTATCTTCGGTATGATTCCAAGTTCTCAAGGAGATGGCGGTTAACGGTCGCATCAAGATCTTCACATTTGGAGATAAGCGCGCTATTAACCGTTACAGAGCAGCTCTTAAATAGATAGGTGAGATCTGGACAGATACAGCTCTGGACTTAGTCGCAAACGACTGAATGCATTGATTGCAACAATTCCAGAGGATGCGGAATCTTTCGATGATTGCCTAGTCCTAGTCATCCAATATACATCTGAAGGGTTAGCTGATTAAACTACATGTTGATAGGGGATCCCCTGTCAGTCAAATATGGATTCAACTGATGAATGCCCACATGACCGACAATGAAGTCGAACAGACAGATACCCCGCCGGGTAACATTGATATTCGGAAGTTTTCTCGTGTCTTCGGAAGAGGCTTGCGTCTCGTCCTTTTCAGATTCACTCGGCTAAATGGAGAATCACTACGTCAGTAAGACAGACAACGAATATTGTGAGGAAGAGCTTCAGGCAGGATGATGATGGGAATGTGACGATGGTGTAGCAATACAACAGTTTTCTCAGACAAATCTTCACACCTCGAAGTCTGCAAACACAGCTTTAATAATTCTCATAATGCAAGGGGATATACGAGTCCTGATATTAAATAGTAGTGTTCCTAGTCTAGCTTGATAACATTTTTGAAGGTATCTATGGTGTGTTAATTTAATTTAATTTTGAGCCCTTAGTTCTGGCACATGGTGTCTGGCCAGACCCCTATACATTTACATGCATTTGTATGGACATAAGGGCTGTTTCCCGTTACTAAGATAGGAAAATATTTGTTATATTTTGTGTTTTTATTTCTTTTTACTATGTTATTAGCTACCTGAGGAAGAAAAAATAGACCTGAAAAAGACTTTGGAATGAAAAGGGCAACAATTTTTTTGTTCTATATATATTTCTCTGTATTATAATTATTTATGAAGAATACATTGAATTTTTTTATTCAGAATTTTGCGGAAGGCAACAAAAACATAAATAATCTACTTTTGAATGTTGCTGACAAACAAGGTTGTTGCATTTGCAGCAAAAAAAGCGTGTCTTACGGCGTATTTTGTCACCTTTCTGCAGCAAATTCTGCAATCTTTTTTGGCAGCTAATGTGTCTGGACCAATGCGTGAAGCCACATTAAGGTTTGCTATATTGAGAAGTCTCCCAAAGTAGTTGAGTTGTTGGTTGAGCCACAATGTGCGGATTATTGGTGAGATTTTCAACGTTTATTTGGCTTTTTGTCCTGTTCCAAGGACTTTTTTCAATTATTAATTTATACATCGAAAGCCAACAATATTTTGGGAGATTACCTGAAATTACAGCCATGTACCTAAAATAGAAGTATGCTAAATTGAAGCATGAAAATTAAATATGTCTGGCCAGAACCATGTGCCAGTTCGAGGGTTAAAAACATTTTGTCATTGTTCTAGGAATTATTCTCGCATTTTCAATCAGTGAAACATATTTGACATAACATGAAGTACTTATACTTGATCGTAGTATTCCTGGTATTCCTCTTGCCCTGAATGAAAAGATGAAGACAGTCATCTAAATGACTATTGCGATCCCTTAGAAAGGAGAGGTCTTCTGCGAATACTACAAATAAACTACGAGTAGTTTCTATTCAAAAAAAAAATCCAAAAATAACTTGAAAGGGGGCCAATCACAGTATTCGATGTCGAATGCAACTACATTTCGATAGTATAGATCAAAAGTTTAGATCCCGGCATTCGATCGTTATTCTTGATCGAATACTACTATTTATTGCAATGCTGCACAAACGGAAATAATAACAAAAAAGAAGTTAGATCAGCAAATTACAGTAGTGTATTGCTGTCGGACAAGGTGCCTCACGACGACCCAATAATGATTTAGTTTTGCGAACTGTGATTTTGTGTCTGCGTTCGAAATGCGTTTCACATGAACGATTTTTCAATAAATCGGATTTTCGTTTAAGCAAAGTACAGTACATTGAAAATCATCCAGCACAATCGTTACTAATATTTATTTTCAGTTAAGCAACGACTGCCGTGATTCAAATTAATGATATTTCGATGTAAAAGTGCTCATCATCGAATGCGATTATTTGAAAAGAAATACTTACACCCGAGCTCCACTGTGCATTATTCTTTGTCATTTAATACCCATGGTGATTTTTGAAGGTGGTGGCCCCAGCTTCGCCAGCTTTTATGGGCGAAACCAAAAACGTGTTTGCGTCACGGTAAAATACAATTAGGTGTCGTCGCCAATAGGCTATGCTAAGGTCTAGCAATCGCCTGCCCTCTGGTTTGGCTCAAACCAAACACCTTTTGTGATTCGGTGTCCAGCAGTAAGGGGTAGTCGGGGGAGTATTAAAAGTGTGGCTCATTTGACGCATCCGTTCGCCATATGTTGCAACGCGTGCTGGCTGTGAATATGAACTTCCATGTGGATGTGTGCATCTGCGTATGTTTTTGGCTTTGTAACATATTTTTCCATTGCAATAATTGCATATGGGCTATAAATTTTAACAACCGGAGCAACAACAGCAGCAACTCCAAACAGTGGCAGCAGCAGCAGCATGCATCAGCAGCAAATGCAATTGTTTCGCCTGCCGATTTTGCGGGCATTTGTTTTGTGTTATGGTGTTGGCGATGATGGTAGCGGTGGCGGAGGAGGTGATGGATTGTGCCATTTTATCGATTTGGTAAATAAAACAACAGCCATCACACCAGAACCAACCGAAACATTGTGCGTCCAAAATGCTTTGGACAAAATTTGAAAGGTTTTTCTATTTAGACTGGCATTAATGGGATTTAAAATCATGGACCCACAGACAGCCAACGGAAGAGGACTGCAGTGCTGGATATAATTCATAACATGGACATATGTGAGGAGGAGGTGGGTGGAAAGGTAATGTCTGCTTAAATGAACTTTTATTTATGACACACGTATTGTGTTGGAATTTTTAATTTCGTTGTTGGACTGAAATCGCAGACTGTAGTAGCGTGAATGGTAAGACCATGACAGCATTCAAAACGTTGGTCACTGTTTCAATCGACTTCTTCATCTTCTTCAAAACTAAAATTTCTAGCACACCTTTAACCGTAAATTGAGTGTTCACTTAAAGTTATTTCGAATCCCATTTATAAGGTTAAAGTAAACCAATCCAAAATCCGCTCATAACATGTGATAAACTCACATTAGATCCACGGTAGTGCTATTGACGAGACAGGAATTCCTTGTGGCAAAGTGAATTTTTTTTTAAAATTTGTTTACGATTTTAAATATAAGTTTGTATTCTCTTCCCAACTCATTCAGCCTTAAGGGCCCCCCAAAAGTCAAATGAAAATTACAATGCCAACACTTCAGACCAACAAAACTGAATAAAACTTTTTAGAACTCACTGCACACAAACTCTAAATAAAAAATATAAAAACAAACTACAGATAATCTTGAGCTGGGGTAAGAAAACAGTACACAACCATAAAAGTACTAAAACAGAAATATATTCATACATATTGAATTTAAGTAACATGTATATTAGACCGGTCGTTATTTTCCAAAAAAGTGTCTGATTTTGAAGTGCCGGGCAGATTTTATTTCCTTTTGGTCTAAAACCATTAAATTTAAAATTTGGGGCTGATCGGATAAAATTTAAATACATGAAATATATGGAAAAAATTTATATTTACCCAATATTCTTCAAATTAAGTGCACAAAAGAGAATATTTTCTACAAAATCTAATTGATTACGATTAGCAATGAAATTATCTTTCTAATAAGTCATCTATTTCCAAAATTGGTTAATAAGAAAGTTGAAGCAAGGAACATAATTATTTATTGTAAACTCTTATGAAAAGGCTATATATATCGTTTTGAAATATTTCTCTTGCTGTTGCAAAGCAAAACAAAAAAGTACCGTTGCGAATAGCTCAGTACACAAAATATATGTATTTTGAGTCTTTATTCTTTATTTTCATTCATATATTTTTTCCATATATTTCATGTATTTAAATTTTTGGTTGATGGGCGCGGCCACTAAATATTATCCGATCAGCCCCAAATTTTAAATTTAATGGTTTTAGACCAAAAGGAAACAGAATCTGCCCGGCACTTCAAAATTTATTTTTAACGACCGGTCTAATGTATATGCAACTTTACAAGTGGCGACTTTACGAGTAAGAGAGTAATCATTAAGCCATATACAAAATCTCGGCTTAAACAATAGGTCCCGGTCACTGAATTCAAACAAAAATGCGGTTCTATGAGAAATATCCCACAAAAAAAAACCCATACAAAATTAGATATTTTTTCTTTTAACCCAAAAAATGTTTAATGTGTTTAAGCCGAGTTTTTCTCTGGAAAATTTTTCATAAATTGTTTGAGGTATTTTTCAGAATTTTGTTTAGAAATTTTCATGTTCCAATTGTTGGGAATATTTTTTTTTTATTTACGTTAGGGAATTCGTAATATTTTTTGTTTAAGGGATTTCTCATTGATCCCCTTAATTGTATTCGCCAATATAACTACTTATCTATACATTGTATTTGGATTTCCAGGACATGAGTAACATCATGTTCTTCGGTAGCAGTGTTAGCCAACCCGACTATAGAATTTATGATGTAATAACCTCCTTTGGCCGGAATATTTAATTATGTTTTTACCCTGGTAAAACAAAAACTATGCATCAAATTAGTGAATATATAAATGTGACTACATTCCCATATCAATAGCTGAATATAGGAAAATCAGCAAATTTCATTATATGACTATCACCGATGAGCTCAATGATTAGGTCACATGCCACTGCGGCACGATATGAATATGTTGCCTCCGATGGCGGCTGCCTTTTATTGATTAATAAAATGAGAGGACTGAAACTAATTGTCCAAATGTAATTGTCGCCTACAAAATAACGAAATACACCAAACGACGGGCAGGACGAAACAGGAAGACAAGTAAATAGTCAGTCACCGCCCAATGGGTTGAAACCATCGGAACGATGTAATTGTCATTATGTTTTTTATGACCCCCACACGCCCGCAAGCAGACAGGCAGACGGCAGCCGCAGAATATGTCCACATACCCCTTTCCCCTGACACTTGCTGGCAGTGTTCAGTGTGTTGGGTGGGTTGTTTTTGTAATCAATTTTGAGAATTTATGGCCATTGTAAAATAATTTATATTGTTTGCGGGCTGGCTGTCTGTATGGATACTTCTTGTAGCGTCGTCGCATTATGATTGTTTAATAATGCGTATGGTGTCCATACTCCTCCTGTCCATGCTGTCAGTTCCATGGATACATGTTGTGTATGCCACTACCGGGCGGAATGTGTGCTGTGTGATGGTTGAGTGGATAGTGGTGGGGCGGGGGGAATTTTTTTGTATAAATTTATGTACATTTGAAATTTATGACATTTGCATGTCAATTGTTAATGCGGCGCCAATGTGTCATCATCGCTACTCATTTATTCTTTCGCTCATATTGATTCATTCAATTTACTTCAATTCCCTTCCATTCCATTCAATTCAGTTCAATTCAATTATTATTAGTTAGTTTGGCAGCCACTGTCACATGTAGATCTAAACCAAACACAACAAAATCAATTAAATTATTAAATGCGAATAGTACAAATGTAATTAAATTGATAAATTATTCGGAGATTCTGCCGTCAGATCGACAATTTCGTACGCTTCATAAATATAATAGAGAAATATCAACAGAAACTAACTGGTCATCGTAGCGCTCATTAAACTTACACAAGCTTATTTGTTATTGTAATTCGAAATTGACATTTTACTTAATAACTTAAACATGGAGAATTGAATAGAAGATTGTGTGTTGCTGTAGAGATGAGCTGCAAGACTCAATAGTTGGAATTCCCGGTTCTCAATGCTTAGTAAATGATTTCCGAGCACTTCCATCTTTTGCTTGGCTTCTCCAGTTTGTGATACCAAGGATTCATTCGACCGACATGACCACAGCCAGCTCAATCGCTGTATTTTGATGAGCTGTACTACGTTCATGGCGGGATACAACTCACGGTTCGTTCGACGCATATACTCCTCGTTAACACAGATCAGGCCATAGATGTGGCAAACCATTTGTCTATCAAATACACCCAGCACAGCGTAATCTGCATTCGCAAGTACCCATGTTTCGGCGCCATGTTATTTTAGTTTGAGATGAGAGGGTTCTACGTTAAGCCCGAAATAACATCTACTTGCCCGCACGATCCTTCGTTTTTTTCTATGCTGACATCATGATTTCTGTTAATGGCGGATCTCGCTCTATCCTTCGGCAGATGTCTATGTCGTCCGCAAATGCGATGAGAATGTGGTTCTTGGTTGTCGGAGTGCCGGATTTATTAAATTCTGCATTTTCCAGTATCTTCTCCATCAGGATGTTAAAGAAGTTACACGATAATCTGTTGCCCTGTCTGAGACCTCTTGTATGTAGAAGTAAATAGATCGGAGAGGTCACTATTTTTACTGAAGACCTAGTATTACTCAGTGTCATTCTACAAAGGCGTATAAGTTTTGCTGGGATTTTATACGCAAACATGGTTTCAAATAGTTTTTCTCTGAGTATCGATGGCCGCATTATAATCGAGGATCTGTTTTTCATGGGTATTTTCCAGGATTTGGCGAGGTGAAACGATTTGGTCGATTTTTGATTCATTTGGCCACAATCGACCACACTGTTAGGGTTCAGTCTGTTCGTCGAGTTTTGGCGTGAATCTTTCACACAATATACGATGGATAAGTGACTTATTCCGCGATAGTTGTTGCAAACCGGTTTGTCTCCTTTTTTGCTAATCGGCTATAGTACGCTGCGGTTCCAATCAAGATCTGCACGTCTCCTCCGGTCTTGTTCATTCGGCACCTGCGGCTTTATTGTGAGCATTACACACCATCGTCTACGGTTGGATGGCTTATTTTCTGCTGGATCTTCGGCCGCTAGTAGTCTAGATAAATGTTGTTTCCAGACTCTCAGCATACTCTGCGGATCAGTTACCAGATTCCTATTGTCATGTCTACACGAGTCTTTCGTTTGATGTTTCACTCGCTGATAGACTTTGATACACTTTCCCTCTCTTCTTTTGTTTTGGAATAGAAGATTCTCCTCAACTCCCGGTTACTTTCCAACACTGCTCACCTTATCATAGGCTGGATTTGTCGCCTTGTATGCTGCGTTATTAGCTGCAGTGGCAACTATATAGTCCTCATCGTACCATGTGTTCCTTTGTGGCCGCTTTCGATAAACAATTTCTTGATCGGAGGGGATGTTTTTTTTTGTAAGTAGAGCTTCTCGACGTCTAGCCTTCTCTTGTTGCTGCTACTTACGTATTTTGCTGCACTTACTCTAGTGCTCACATTTGCTCCCACAAGATAATGATCTGAATCGATGTTGGCAGATCGAAACGTTAACCCTATACTTTTTTCACCAGTTTTCGATTTTTTTTCAAATTGACTCATCGATATGTTCCGATATGTTTTAATATAAACTACGAGTGGTGTCTACCTACAACCGTTGCCGTCCATCAAACAATGGTGCCACATGCAAGAACTGGCCTCGCCATCGCCGTATTGATCCATTTATCGACATTTCGCCACAATGCTAGATAGATTCTTAGTTCCACAGCATTTATACGAATTTGCCCAAAGTGTTCAGCCAACACAACCGTTGTAATTTGACGCTTCCTTCGAAAACTCCTTAGACAGCTTCTTGTGCTTGCACAACTCAGATCTGTGCGAAAGCTGTTGTCGTAGATATTTTACTTTCACACTGGCAATCAACTGATTAAGCCCAGCTTCTGTTGGTTTCGTACTTATGGCTTCGAGAACGTTATAGACCATAATTATTCTACTTACGTGTACCTCTCTACGCATATAATTCTATTCTAACTGGCAGCATGCCTTGTCAAGGGAAAATTTACCTTAGAACCACATTGTCATACGTTTCACTAACCTGATAATGGTACTGTTGACAACTTGTTAACAGCTTAATTTATGTGTCAAAAAGCTACAGCAGAAATAGTTGATTCCACCAACATCCCCATTGCCGTAATCATTGTAACCATCAAAGTCTTGTTATACGTAACCTCCACCACTACAGAGACTAACAAAAGTGTTCGATGTTTTTTCGGTTGTCGTTGTGAAGTATTTGGAGCGCAAAGACAACTAATTGTGGGGGAATTAAGAGAAGTACATACAATTTTTAATAAATGCATTGAGACAAAGCTCCCTATTTCTCTTGACATTTGAGGGGTAGTTTGTCTATGTCAAAGCAATGTGATTTTTAGGTATTTAAAAATCGTCGTTGTTTCGTTTTAAGGATTTTGGTCGGTTTTTGGGGAAATTATGATCGGACAAAATATTTTCCAGTGGCAACACTGACTTGAGAAAGGAACAACAGTGATGAATATTGAGGTTCTGACATAATAAGGTACAAATCTACTTCTCCTACCCGATTCTGACAGGGGTTGCGGTGTTGAAGTCTCCGGAGATATTGTGGCGTTGTACACAGGTGTTTACAGTGGAGACTATATCTGCCACCCGCGGTAGCGACACACATACAAATAACTATTCACGATCAGCGTTGCCGTTGATGATACTAAAGTATCAAAATGACACTTTTTTGGGTCTTGCCACTTTTTTGATACTTTTTGTTTTTAGATCCCTCTATGATCAAATCAAATGTTGATATAGATTATTTGGATTTAATATCTCAATTTAATTATAAAATTAAAGATGCAGATAAATTTGTGAGCGAATATCAATCTTTGGAGGCTTTAACAAAAGAAAAAAACATGGGAGCGCCTTTTCCAAATTAGGGATGCTGAGGAGTTTTGGGGGAAAGTAGCAAAAATGAAAAATTCCTACAACGAGCCCTTGTTCCCTATATTAAATAAATTTGTGTCATATATTTTTACACTGCCACACAGCAGTGCTTGCGCTGAGCGTATTTTTTCAAAAAATAAAAAAATATGAAATATGAAAAATAAGCTAACAAATAGACTCAAAGTTCAGGCCTGTAATGAGAGACTATCAGCTCTTAATTTGGTAGATACTGATTTAGGAGATTGGAAGCCAAACCCGGAATTAATTGACAAATTCCGAAAAAAAATTACAAAAAATAGTTACCAAGTACATAAGTGCCAAATTTTCATTGACAGTTGTTTTTTAGTTTTAATGTTTATTTAATGTTTTATTGTATTATTATTTTTGTTTTTTGTTACTTTACGTGAATTCGAATTTATACCGTGTTTTATTGTTCTGCTTACTTTGTACCTAATTTGAAGTAATTTTTAAATAAAAAAATCGTTTTAAAACGTTTTATACTTTTTTTTTTTAAAATTATAACTTTTTTTGGTACTTTTTTTTTGAAAATGATACTTTTTGTGATACTTTTTGAAAAAAGTCAACGGCAACGCTGTTCACGATGGTAGAGGGAAGTGGAAAACGAGAAGATCAAATAGCCCAAAGAGAACTGGAACAGGTTTTACTGGGTACTACTGTATGCCTTACATCTCGCCGACTACTGACAATCTTTCTCGAGCATGGCTTCCAAAGCCCCCGCTATACCATCGTCGTGGCTAGACATACACACCCACTACACGCTGACCCTACTGTGGTCAATATGCTGCCTGCTCTGCTATCATATGAGGTTCAAATCAAATAAAAAAGAAAAACAAAAAAAAGTTTACATACATGAAATAAAATTGTAACCTTAAGAAGGCAGGGGCAGGCGTGGTCTGAGGTATATGTAACTTTTGGAGAGTAATTTTTTGCTTCACGTGTCGACTTTTTGAAAGAGGGTGACTTGAACATTTTCATAAGAAAAAATTGCCAAATAACTGACACCCTAGTATACACTTCCCATTCTTTAAGGTAATTTTATTTAATTAGTGGGATGGGATTAAAATCGTTGTTAATTATGATGACAGATATACAAATGGCTACGCTGGCAGAGGTTGTTTCAGTCCTTGAATCGTGGAAAGGTTCAGTACTTTTCCAACAAGCCATAACTGCAGTGGCCCCTCTTCAATATTACTACTGACAGCCAGACAGTCATGGCTCCACAGTCGAAATGACGAATACTTTTATTGGCCATTGTATGCCTACCATTCAAATTCCCCATAATCAAATGCATTTCGGGGGGGATAGAGAGAGAGTGAGTTAATGCAAATGTTATGTTAAACATTTGCTTCGTTTAGTCGTTTACATGCTATGTCCACTTATTCGCTGCACTCCTCGCACACAAAACTCCTGAGAACGCTTCTAATGACATTAGAACAGAAGAACCACTTATGGATTCCAGCTAAAGCAACCGTCTGTCTGTCATATTCCATATACCATGTCAGGGCTGGCCATGTCATTTACATACATCTCGTTAAGCTCGTTAACGTTGTCCACTAATTTTGTTTACCAACTCTTGTTTCCTTGTCGGGCTCCTCCGGCCAGAGCCATCATTCCGGGTATCTCTGTGACTGGAAGTTACCACTTTTCTTTGCCAAGACGTAAATCATTTTGTAAAATGATGAACTATCCGACTACGTCGTCCGTTGGGTGTACGGTCGAGTATGAGGAGTGTTCGTTATGAACATACTTCATACTGTAATTTTATGGTGTAATAAAGAAAATGGCAAACAATACTGTCAGCTTTTCTGTCATTTGTCAATGTCGAGTGTAAAATTTATTTAGATTTTTTATAAAATGAGACATTTTAATACTTTTACAGTTTGGGGATTTGCTGCTTTAGGGGATTTTTTGGCCAAAGTATATTTTTTGCTTCGACTCTTTCGTTTAGAGCTTTGGCATTTGGGAATGTTGTGACCTATGGGTTGTTAGCTGTAATTGTCACCGTGTTATTTCACATATTTGTTGGGTGTATGAAAATACTCTGTCATCATATGAATCACAAGTGATATCGAGTGGAAGGCGTACTGATGTCCACTTCTGTAATAGAAATTTTAATGCATTGGCAGACTGAAGACAACATTTACATTTTTCTTAATGGAGAAACTAAAATTGAATTTTAATTTCTAATGATATTTGAATATAAAATAAAATGAATAAAAAATTTCAGTTGAACTTTTCGGAATGGCAATGAAATTCTCTGAATTTCAATTAAACTTTAAATGTTCAGAACTTCAATTGCATATTTTTCGGAATTTCTGATGAAGTTTTCAAAATTTCTCCAGAACCTTAAATATTTGAAGGGCTCATTATAAAAACAAGATTATAAAAAATCGATTTAAAAAAGTGGTTTTATCAGTTCATTCATTCTATACATCATCTCAACGTCTCCTGAAAATATTTTAGCTATTTCCCGTTTAATTTCTCACTTAGCCATTAGTGTCACTTTTTACATTTTGATTATATTCAGAATTTTCAATTGTCAAAAACTCGAGAAGCCAGATCAATTAAAAAGACAGTTGTACAAAACGATGGATTCTGATAAAGGCAGCAGTGGAAGTGATTATTTTGTTGAAGATGCCGATGACAACGTGATAGACAAAGGATTTTGCCGACAGATGATGAAGTATGAAGAAACAGCAAAAAAAAAACCAATCGAGTGAGAATAATACCGCATTTCGCTGGAGATAAATATGACCGGAATAATAAGAAAAAAAAAGCGCAACTCTGGTCATGAGTATTTTTTCCAAAAACTATGAAAACTCTTGAAGCACGCAAACCAGGACTACCTTGTAGTTGCGAACAAAATTGCAGAGAACTCATATTTAATCACGCGATGAAAACACAGTATTTTTAAAATGTTTTTTAAGTAAAACGCGTGTTTGGACTTTGTAGCAAGTAAAGCCTATTTCCTTCTACACAAAACATTTTTGGATTTAAATATAACTTATTTGCTATTATTATTGATGGTGCCCATGTTAAAATTTGCAGAAGAGAGCTCATGAGCTTATTTTTTTAATTACATTTAAAAAAGAAAATAATAGATTTAGAACTGCCAAAACACGATAAGCTACTTTATTTCAACTAAAATAACAATCTTTTGATATTCCAAATAAAAATAATTTAAATAAAATGTATGCAATAACTGTATAAGCCAGAATTTTAGTTGAAACTTTCGATTTCCGAAGTTCAGCGACTGGTATGTAATATCAGGTTTCTCTAGAACGTGAGCCGTTCACAACCATTCTTGATTCTTGAAAATCTATCAGTAGAATTTGCTGTCATGTTCGGGATAGCGCTCATACATCTGCTCTGGGAGCTCGTAAATCATATCTCTGGTCTCTTTGTATTTATCATCCGTCGCAGACTAACAACGATTTTCGCCTTGACGTATTCACGTTTACCGCAATCCAACCGTTTTTTTTAAACACATAAATTCTAAATTCTTGTTGTCAATCAACCTCGTAATTGGTATGAAACATTAGGTTTGACCACACTGGCAATTGAATCATATTTTCTCAGTGTAGGATCTTAGAAGTATTCAAATTTCACTCCTTACCACATAATAGATTTGTCTTAAAAAAAAAGGTTGCCTATTTCGCAAGACCTCTTGTCATACCGGACATGATGCAGTTAATCAAACTTAAATTTGTTTCTTGTTAATCTTATGCGAATAGCATTGTTCTTCGTTCGGCTTTCTTTTGTATGCCAGTTTCTTAGCAAGTAATTTGTCATATGTCACATGGTTGACATAGAGATAGACACTCCCCACCCCAAAAGAAACAAATTAATTTATTTATTTGCTCTTTCATTTCGAGGATTTTTTTTTGCTGGCAGCATTCAAAGGACTTTATATGCATACGTTTGTGTATTCACATGTGTGTGCATTTATCTTTGGGAAAACCTTTTTCCAGTTTGTCATTTAACCAGAAAACCGAATTAGGAATTAAAATGAAAGAAATGCTTTGATGACAATGACGATGCTACTCATAAAACCACTCACTCATTTTTCCATGGCCATGTTTGGGAAGGTGGACATCTAGGAGGCGGCTAGGGCGCGCGGAAAACAAAGACATACGACCACAAAATGTCAAATGCATTGTGGGCTGTGGCACTAACTCGGCTAAGGAAAAAAAGCAAATGATGGTGAAAGCAAACTACATGGGTTCCTTTCATGTCCTACTCCATCCCCGTTGTGAGGACAGATGAATTACTGATGATAGAAGTCACATATCCAGTCTTTTCTTATGATTCTTTTGATGCTGATGATGACTGTGAGGCTACTGCTGTTATTCGCTTTTTTTCACATACATACATATGAGTAATTTGAAAAAAGTTCGACCAAAGAGATTCGTAACGGAGACATTCAGCAAGTGACCAAACTGTGGAACAACTCCAGAGGAAAATATTTTTGGGAAATGTAAGTATGGGGAGATATCACGACATACGTCGGTTACCCTTGCATGGGTTTCATAGTCGGTAACTGTACTCTGAACTCAAGTGAGTGCAGTTGTGCAGATGCAAACCGTTTTAGAATTTGAGTGAGTTCGGTTCAGTGGTTCAGACCAGGTCTTAACCACTGTTTCAGTGTTTAAAATGGTATCTGGGTACTCTTGAACCGTGGTTTTGGTTCGGATCATGGATAATTCATATCATTGCCGGTTGCCTGGAAACCAGACAAATCTTGCCTGATATGGACTTGCAGAGAACACGTACCGCAATAAATCTGCCGAGATTCCATCTGAGAAACCTAATAGCGATCATCACTGCCCTCAGAATACACACCTCCATAGATAGCGTATCCCTTGCAACGACTTCTGCAGAAGTGGCAATGAAGCATATGAAGAGGAGACGAACGAACACCTTCTTGCACGGCTTTTGTAGACTTAAAGGGGAAAATGTGTGTCCTCATATTCTAGGAGAGAAAATCTCTCTCACCAAAGTTGAAATGAACAGAATTGACTGGAAAAAACCCGACCGGAACCAGGATACATAGGATACTTTTTTGGGCGACTAATACCCAGTATCTCTTTGGATGAATACATTAAATCGCAAGTGTCTAGTAGCCCCTATCCAGCAGCTGATGTGCTTATATGAAAGGTTAGTCATGTTTTTCTGGACATTGAGACACTTTCTAGAACATAAGAAATGAGAGAATAGTTCAAGCCCTTATAGATTTGGATATCTGTAACCATATTTTGTACTGAATGCATTGGGCACGACATAACGATTGTATATTTTGGGTAATACATCCGCCAGTAGAGGCTCTCCCCATGAGTACCCTTTAGCTAAATACGGACAGAAGGATAGTATACATTTTTTAACTCTCTCGTTCTCTTTGAACGCCAGCCTTTACGTTTTCACGTAAAAATCGTAACTCAAACTAACCCCATACACACATTTTCTATAAGCTAGGTTGGGTCAGCTGATTACTTGCTACCTGGGACTTAATGTATTTAATAGAGGATGCGGATGTTGTCGTTGTGATGATAAAATGTCCGTTAGACTGAGTGGTGAGCGATGTTAGATGCACTCTCCTAAATGCGATTAGTTCCTGGGCTACAAGCTGTAGGTGTAAGAAATACTGATGGCATTGACAGGAGCTACTAACCAGGAGCACGATATCCAGAATTATATTTGTTGGTCTGCCATGCAAAAGATACTGTCACATCTAGAATGATTAACTTATGCAGGAGAGTCTGGAATATTTTCAAATCAATTCTCAGCCATGACATGATTTTGGTTGACCGCAGAGTGTCACCAGGTGCTGTCCTCTATTCTTCCTTATTTATTATTTTCTTTGACGACTTGTTGGGTTTGACTGTGAACCCGATCTAGTCTTTTGCGGTTGATACTAACCTTTGACATTCGTACTCATTTGGATATTGGCCAAGTCCCCCTGAAGGTCGACGACAAAAGACGAACGATGAATGACTCACTCAACCGCGATTTGGCGACGATTTATGAGTGTGTCAAATGGACGGAGTAGATTCTAAAGCAGGCTGTTGTCACACAAAATTTTACCTGATCCTGCATCGACGTCAATATATATGGGAGGTAAGGATATCGACGTATCAGACACTCTTGAGATTCTGGGCTTGAAGATACATATACTCGAAGTGTCGAAAGAGGCATCAAGTGTTTAGGTTTTTTAAAGCGGTACAAGAAACACTTCCTCCCTCCTCAATGTTTACATCACCTGCATCGGGCAAAAAAAGGACTACAACTCCAATAAGGGTGGGGGATTTAAAAACATTTTTGCGGCTCCTGGACCGCCTACAGTGGATAGCGCTGGAAATGCAGGATCGCCGGAGCATGTGTTGTATATCGTTTCCTAAATGTAGGCATTTTAACGGTCTGCTCCTCAGATATCCGTCGTCTTGTCAGTGGTGTTAGGATTTCCAGTCGGAAAACTAGCTTATCGAGGGAGAATCATTCCTTCAATTGTAAAATGGCCAGTTGACAGGACGACGCACTATAGACAAAATTCGTTCTTTAGCAGAACTATTAGTGTGGCGAATACCCAAGAGTTTTTCCTGTCAGCGGTGACATTTTCAAAATTTAGACAAATTACTACATCCTCATTCCGATACCCTATTTTCGCTAACTTGCATTGCATTTAAAGGGGCCAACCCCGAGAGTGGGCCAACAGAAAACAATTCATTTGATCGGATGAAAAAACCGTCTATTGCCTGCACCGAAACAGCAAGAGCCACGAATGATTAAGTAGTTTAAGTGGTTTTTAAAAAAAATGTTTTAGAGTAAAACTAAACAAAGTGGTGCGACAGAGGTTACTCTCATACAGCGATTCAGAAGCAAAACTTAAACCTATCGCCCGATTTCCTTCATCAGCACAGCCCGGGGAATAGTCGGATCTCTTCCCCAGTACTTATCTGGGTTTAAGTATATGAGCAATTGCTTTCTACATTATTTTCAGAGTAACTGCCTCTATGAGGACACAACTATATCTAAAGCAAACGACATCTGTTCCGGATCTAATATCACATATTCCAGTACTTTCCAATATATACACACTTCCCACCTAGCTGGCAACTAATTCTACATAAGCCACATAATAAAATATCAGTCGAACATGTGTAGACTAACTCATACAGATGCACACATAAAGGATTTTTCCTATTTGAGTTGTGCTCTACCGTTTACTTATCTTTTGCTAGTGTTCTTGTAACCCTAGAGGTCGTAAATAATTAAAGTTTAGATGCTAAGCCTGAGCGAATGATAGGGGGAGATGGGTGGTGGAAGATCACTACATAAATAAACTTTGACAATTGTTAAATTGAATGCATAGCATGTCATTCCTACTAGGCTTTTATGATGCATGCAACATGTGTAACAAACGTGCAGCTCCCGGGGTAAAATGTTTAGCAAATATATATGTATGTGTGTACTTTTAAGTAAAATTATATGACTAATTCCAATAATGTTAATTACAGATTTACAACATTTACGCTGCATTCTGAAAATGTTAAAGAAACATTAGGGGATAACCGAATCACATCAATTAAATTTTGTAGGGTTAGTGAAGATTAAACCTTAAGAGGGGACATTGTGTACTAAGCCCACAGATTTGTAATAAATTTGAATAATAGAAATTCCAAAGCCACATTCCTAGCATCATGGCTCTAGCTTGGCTGGCGACGTATGGACATAGAGACAATCATCCAAATTATCAGTTTTTTTTTTGTTCCATTCAGATAATCTTAACAGAGAGCATTCACAAAGAAATAAATCTTTTTTTCCTCAGACATCCACTAAGTGCTGGTTAAAGTAAAAAATATTAAACATTACAACCTACGTAAATATGATGTATTGTTGCAGGTCTCCCTGCTCATGTAACTGCAACCACTTAAAGACAGGTAGGCCTCATGCATTACAATATTTCACAATATTTAATCGATATTGGATTTACTATTTCATCTTTTCTCAAAATTAATTTTTTAATCGAACTGCCAAACAGCCAGTTGCAGCTACAAGGTTAATGATTGCCGTCCGATGCCTTTCGATGAGATAGAATGCCAACGACAGCATAATGAGTCGCTTCAATGCTACCACTTTGCCCATAACTGTAGTTTGCGGACATAAACAAATAATATTCATAGCTACCTAATAATGGATCACACTGTTCCCCGTCCTATTAGATCCATCTGTAAAATCTACAACTTCTAACAAATATGTACCTTGCCATCATATGTATGCATATGCTTATGTGCTTATAATGATAACGAAAAGATTTCGAGCGCTTCCATGAACCGTTGGAGCAGTGCAAGCTTCAGACATTTGATGTTCACAGCCAGTGAAAGGTGCTCTTTTGGATGCCGATGGTTGCAGTCGTTGGTTGTTGATGCCCAGACAGTAGCTGAGTATTGAAAAAATGAAAATGTGTAGCATTCACAAACGCATAAACATATCAAACAAAAGGAAGAAACCAAAAAAAAACAACCTACTCCAAAACTCAAACAAACAAACAGTCAGACAGACGGACGGACGTGTGAGTACGTGCAGTCTGTTTGCCGTGTAACTCGCATTTGTTTGTCTAACAATCTGTCCGTCCGTCCTTCAGTCGTCATGTCAGTGCGGCTCAACTTTTGCTCGGTGGCTTGTTTGTTTGTTTATAACTTAACTTATTTGTTAATGTTTACAAGTAGTTCACTACAATTGTTAAGACTTTTTAACGGTTTCGCTGTTGCTACTCATATTTTGTGAAAACATTCATATTTTTTTCTTTCTGACAATGTCTTTCTACAAAATCCGTTCTGTTGCTGGTGCTTGCAGATACGATGGGTGGAAGAAAATGCAAAGACCGAAAATACCTACATCATATGGAAAAAGTGTCAGAATTATATGGATTTATGCGAAGTAGAATGTGGACCGAGATATGCATAAAGTTCAGACACAGCAAGACTTCAATTATCCGGTACGTATTTCTATCACAGCTGGCAAACCGCAGCTGTGCATAATGTAATTTGTCAACCCTTCATGTTGGAAAGTTGCCAAAGTTCAGCCCATCCCCAAGAAAGAAAGGGCGAATTACCGCCCAATAACAATATGTTCTGGGCTCTCTAAGGTTATGGAGAGCATGGTTAATTAGCATCTTGTACGGATCTAGAGTCTAACGGCCTTCTGAATGATCGACAGTATGGCGTCCGTAAAGATCGATCTACTGTAGACCTGATGGCGTTCCTTTCGGAACGATGGAGTCGATCTATACATGGACTTATCTACTCCTTTGCGGATGACAGCAATTCTGTGATTTGTGGCAATGGGCCTTTAGTCGTTCATATACTACTTACTTACTAATTACCCTAAACATTCCACAAAGGAACAGACGGGGAACATCTCTCGAATCATTGAGCTGTGCACGATATAAATTGTATGCCCGCTAATATGGACATGCTGTTTAAAGCAGGCTCCGAATGGCTAATGCATTTTCTAGATAAATTTACTCGTGAAGTCGCCAGCATTTACGACGTGGAAACAGCCGCTGTAAAACGTTTGATAGTCTTTTGGGGTTTCAGACCTGGCTTTACACACACACCGCACCACGGCCACCCAGTCGTTAATATATTAGTTTCGAAAAACGGTTGTATGCAAACTGGGTGGTAGACATGCTATAAGTTGATTCATTCTCAATACGAACTCATCGTCTGCAGTTCATACCAACAGTTCAGCCGCTAGATTATAGTCATCGGCAGTTAAATTTTACTACGGTGCGTGCAGTTTGATCTTCCGCTGGACTTATTCTATTCTGTCGTCTATACTTGATACGGTTTTGTCTATATATCGAAGTATTGGAAAAACATTCTCATTTATCTCGCCATATCCATCACAAGATCTCCATTTCCACCTCCACAGAAGTGTATGCCATTGCTAGAGCCCTCAGTCTGATGTTTGACTTATGACAAATATTCGAGCATTACATCTCAAACTCATCCAGTCAAGTAATTCCTTTCCCTATTATTCTTTTGGAATGGTTGAATCTGCTCGCGTCTCACCCGCCAATATTTCACCCATTCAGGTTTCATTGCTGCACCCTGCAGCGATACGTTCTGGGCCGGCGTGTTCGCTACTGTATCATTTACAACGTCTCAATAACTCAGATTTGTTCTATATAGAGAAAACAGTTTTTTTTTTCAGTTGTAAATGACTTTTCGTGCGACCCTCTTATATGAATGCTGCCTTGCCGTTTCCCCTCACTTCTCTTGACAGCCACATAGAGTTGGTGTTGCTCCTATTTGTACGGAGTTTATCTCATCAAGTGTGTGTTTGTGTTACTGCTTCTGTTTGCTGTTCCATTTCGTCTTTTCAGAAATGTGTAGCAGTCACCGCCACAGTTACAAGCAAACAAGTGGGCTGGCATTGTTGCATTTACCAAAAAATATTATTCATAATTCCATGAGTTTTGTCCCGAGGGGCGAGATGACTTCATTCATTGTTTGGGATTTGTAATAGAGTTGTTGGGCCATAAATTGTGTGTTTCTTTTTAAGAAAATGTACGCTAACATACGTGGTTAGTTCATAGAAATAGATGGTCGAGATTATGGATTAGTCCTCTTTGTTCCGACCATGTTAAATGTGATTAGTTTCAATATCGTTGAATAAGGAACTGATGGAATTGTGTACAGCAATGCATCTATTAGCAGGAATTTGTTGGTAGGTCGCTCAAATATCTTACAAGAGGTAGGAGGAAGTGAAAAGCCTTTCCAAGACCTCACTATCGAGGTTAACTGAAGATTGTTTATGAAGTCTTTAGCCACAGTACAGTGCAATCATTTCAATGTGAGAGTTAGATTTGGGGATAACTTCAAGTCTGTATTTTTATGGGGCATTACATATAGTTAATTTCCGCCCAAATAGAAGTTTAAGTCAAATCAACAGATTGTATAACCCTGACTGCACATATCAATCATACATTGATATGTGTAAAGTAAACAGATACAGATTATCCGCCCACAGGTCTGAAGAGGGCGTGACTATTTTGTTAGTGGGACCTGACTTTGTACTGAAATGCTTAGGTATTCTTACGATCGCATACATTTTCGTTCGACTTTACCACTACTAGTGACAACAGAGTAAACCGTTTTGCTTCATTTTTAAATTAAGGCTGCGTAAAATCATCTTTATTGTTTAATCGTTGTTTCGTCGTACTTATTAATATTTACATTGCTATTCTCGAATTTAAGATAAGGGTATTTCATGGACTACCATGCAAAACTTATTGTAACAATTTCCATCTATCCAGAATAGTGGAAAAATTTCTAGTTTGGTGATTATCCCCCTCCCTATTTGTGGATTTATGAGATTCTTTTGATTGAATTCCAATATGTTTTTCTATCTTTTGACAACATATCAAAAAATATCAATTAACAAAGATTTCATTGACTATTGAGTCCCTACACACACATACTTTAAATACGTTTCATGAGTTTTTAAAAGGTGATAAAATTCTAAGTTATATGGAAAATAATATTTTACTCTTGGCGTTTCATAGTTATGGCTGTCAGTATTTTCAGTCGAGAACCAGCTGAATGTCCTTTGCCCCTTTTAAGGATATCTGCTGTCCAAACGAGATGGTCGTAAGCCAGTCCGCTTGGCAGGTCATTCCTGGGCGCTGTAGGTGACCAGTATGTATTGTAAACGACTATCGCACAGCCGAACCCAGTTTCGCAACGTGATATTACCATCAAACATTTTTCAGTTTCTACTTCCTCCTCCTAAATGTTGGCGACTTTAGCAGTAAGAGAGTTAACTCTAAAGCCCCATGTAGTCAACCAATAAATTAGGCAAAGAAAAGTATCGTAGAACAACATGTACTCATCGAACGTATTTCATGATTTTGATATTTCCCTCATTCTCTTTGAACAATGTTGTATTTATGTCTTTGACCAGATTTCTTTTGGCTGATAATCCCTGTATAATTTGTTTACTCTCTCATTCTCTTTAACGTTGATCTCTACTTCAAAATCTAATTTCTGCAAGTCTTTAAATTCTTATGTAAAAATCGTAACTCACACTAATCACATACACGCATTTTCCATAAGCTAGGTTGGTTCAGCTGATTACTTGCTACGTTCACTGGTTGACTACCTGGGGCTTAAGCCATGTAAAACTTCTCTAGAAAAAGCCGTTCGGACGCAGCTTTAAACAGTAGGTCCCGGTCACTGAGTATACAAATTATACCGTGCACAGTTCACAGATTCGAGAGAGGTTCCCCGCCTGTTTCTTTGTGGAATTTTAAGGGAAATAAGTAAGTAAGTACCGCGTTTTATAAAGAGCAAACTGTAAGTGGTTTTTGTTCTTCCTTACAAATCGATCAATGGATTTGCGAGTGCTGGGGATTTTTGTATATCCATGGGGTCTTGGAATTTCACTTAGACCACTCTAATGTTTATGTCCATAACACATACACCGCGCCTTGTCAGGTTAGCCCACCCCCTCGTGTAAGTGGCTTAGACTCTAAAATTAATAATTTTTAAATTAATTTAAATTATTACTGTTTATGGTTGATCGAATTTTGAGTGAAATGGAACCAAAGAACAATGTTTTTCCATTTTTAAATATAATTTTTTTGAAAAATAACAGAAACTGTCATTTCAAATAATATTACTTTGTTTCATTGGTGTTAAGGACTTTAACCATGAACTTACAGTGCGAGCTCGATAACCACTGTAAAGGCAACTACCAGTTGTTTGCAACCATCGAAATTTTTCCATTAAGGTCTCTATAAGCGCAACTATCAGTTTCGGTTATCACAATTTTTATGCAGAAATGTGATTATTCGATTGTTCTCTATGCTGAGTTGTCTTTGTACAAAGTGCTCATCGAATTTTTAAAAATTAATGTTCTTTTGAATGAGCAGCTGGGCCGACCATTACAAAATATTTCAACACGTAAACACTACCCATCTCCCTACAGCCACTTGTAATTTAAATATTTTTGAAGAAAATTGAATAATGTTTTGATCCTCCCTAGTTGAGGAGGACCTCATACATTTAATTGGGAAGTTACTCGTACAATTTTCCAATATAATTTAGGGAAATGGCTGACTCACCGTCCTTGATGCCTTCAAAACGGGGAATTCAGTAAGTGTGTTTTGCATGTTTCCTTTTGAGTAAATATGTTAATGGTAAATTATATAAAAAGTTTTTTTTTTGTCCTCTACCTCCGAGAGACTTGGCCGATGTTCAATTGAGTACGAATGACAGACGTTGCTGTCATCCGCAAAGGAGTAGATTGTCTGTCCCAACAGGTCGTCAATGAAAATAAGAAATAGAGAAGGAGAGGACTGAACCTTGTGGCACTCCTGCGGTCAACCTATGCTCGTTGGATGAGACCCCATCTATAACAACTCGTATGGAGCGATCTCTGAGAAAACTCGTTATGAATCGAGAGCAGGAATTACCGACACCAAATGCGATAAGTGCTCCGTACCAGACACTATTGACCGCCTTCACCAAGGCGGTGAATGGATCGACGGTCGAAAAGGTTTTTTATACAATTTTAGAATTATTTTTATGGAGTTTCAGATATTTCTACTGAACTGCGAACCAGACCATTGCAGTAACAACTCCATAAATGTCAAATTTATTTTGGGAGCGAAAATCCCATGGTGTCTTATTAGGATATTATGATGTTGACATCTCACTCATACAAGAAAGAAAGATTTGAAAATATGTTATATTTCGTTATCAATGTTTTGTGTATATTTTCGTGATCTTACACGATCATTTTGAACTTGTGAGAAAACAAATTAGAATTAATGCCAACTTCTCACAAACATTTTGTTTTCGTATAAATGCATATGGTTTTTTACACAATTAGATTCTGAAAAGCTTGAAAGGTGTTTTCTAAAAAAAAAAGGAATCACACCTTCCAACCGGAAGATATCTCCAAATTGAAATGTAACCACAACGTGTGATATTTAAATATTTAAATTGAAATCTGGCCAGCGTTTGTCATACTCAACAAAAGATTAGATTAACTGTCTAATGTATCTGCGCCAAGGGACTTCTTGTTAACCTACATCTGGGGGCATTCGTAACAGGTAGGAGGTGGTGGCACTCGTGCAAACCTACCAACTACTCCACAGCATTGGACAAACTTACCGGTTCCTTTTCATGGCTGTGTGTACGTACTTTTATACTTATCTAACGACACAAAATGTTTACTTACCAAAAGTACCTTCACCCCAAAGAAAAAAATTAAAATCTAGCAAAGAACCAACCCAAAATATGAAACTCTCTATGAGATACAATTACAAATATTTATGTGTGCATATGAATCATTCTATAGAAGAATGAATATGTGGGTATCGTATCAGAGAAACTGAAACTCGAGTACATAAAGGCAAAATCATTTAGAGGTTTCATTTTAAAAATGTCTCATACATTGAAAAATAATGGGATACTAAGTTAGAATGTATTTTGACATCCAAATCCGAAATGTCGTATTCTAATCGTTATGAATCAATTTAGGTTCTATAAATCATTGGTCATTGTTCGGCCATGTTTTTTTTTTGTTTAACTCTTTCGAAACTTCACGTGCGTACCAGCAGGACAGACGGACATGGCTCATATTACACTTTTGGGCCGTATCAAATAATATATATCCGTACTGTGGATATTAGTCCGATATACAACTAAGTTCTAGCTCTTTGGTAAAAGATGTTCATCGAGTAACTCTGAGTTGAAATTGTCAGTTTATATATAAACCTCTAAATTACACACCCTGTCGATGTATGTATTTAGCAGTACGTAAGCATACGAAGGCTGATGGGAATATGTCTGACTTCGTAATGAAAATGACGGTTCATTTTGTGTTTAATTTTAATTCTGTTAAATTATTTGTACTTTAAGGAAGCCTGGCAATTGTGATATCCGCAAAGTTCTATGAAACTTTCGAAAATCATGTCTATTTGATTACCATGGAAATTTTTGTCCATTATCGCAAACAACGGGTGTGAGTGCAGTTCGACCACGAGTCGAGTCAAAATTGCTCGACTTTGACTCCGACTTCAACTGTTCAATAACAAAGTTTCGAAACTTGTATTTCCGTCCTCTATTTCTATACTTTATATTACACTGAGGTGCGTTTGTGTCTTAAAGATAAAAAAGTTCATACAATCGAAAATATTTAAAATTGAAAACAAATATTTACAGATTAAGTTGTTTTCAACATTTTTTTTTTGTATTTTATGGGAAATGTAAGTAAATAAATCCAGAGTCGGAGTCTGGGAAATTTTTCGACTCTAGAGTCAGACTACACAGCTCTGGACGTGATGCGCAAATTCAGTTTCACTTTTTATCACTCCTGTCCGGATCAGGAGCAACTGGAACAATTTTCGCCTTGGATCAAAGCAGCGTAAGCCATATTAAACTATTCAAATTTAGTAAAATCTTTGTCATTTTCGAGAATTTCTTCTCGCGTAGCGTTAAAACTGTGGCCTACGTGAAATTATGTATATACAAATCTATTAACTGCTGTAGATTTTTAAACTCCAAATTACCATTTATTACAAAGAATTTATTCATTGCTCGTCATTTTATTTTTTAATAATCTGACAGGATCTTCTAGAACTTTCGTTCCGTCCTCGTAGTCATACATATGTACATATGTATATCCACCAGTTTACCTATGTCTATGGCTCGGGTTTCAAGTGTATACAAAATACCGAAACCTTAAGCTTATTACAAAGTAAACCCAGTAACGCACAAACATACAAACGAACCAACACAAACACCCACTGTGACACCTGTAAAAAAAGATAAAGAAAAACTAACTGTCAACATGACAGCTAGCTACTGGATGTGGAAGTCTAGGCAAAAAGAAAAACGGAGAAGATGAAGACTAACAGACATTTTGCGCACCCCTCAACGCCGATTCCCAGGCAGATATGATGGAGTTCATGTTCTCCAAAATACTGTTGGTGCATGGTTGTGTTTTATGTATGTGTTGGTTTCGTTTTCGTTTTTGGTTAATCAACTTATAAGGTGCATGATCTCAGTAGATATTACTTGGGCCAACAAACAAAAATGAGACTATGATACAAAATAAAAATCTCGGTGTTGCTACCTGTCCATGACAAGAACAAATTCGAAACCCCCATTCCACTTACCGAGGCACCGAATACAAAATCATGTTAATCTCCAGTACTCTGCTTGTTCCTGCAATCCTGCAACAAAGGGAAAGAAAATAAATAAACCAACATCCTCGAACAGGAACAAATAAGTAAAATTCTGCAGGAGTGGGTGTATATTAGACAGGGTCTGGATAAAAAATGTTAGTCTTGTCAAACGATATTTTAAATTGTTACCTAAATTGTCGTATCTATTTCGGGGTATCCCTGAAAAGGGAAAAGCCTAGTGAAGGTTTGGCTTTCACACAGATAATTACTAGCCTTCCGAAAGGTATTCAAAATGGGATTTCTTCGTTTCCACAATAAAACCTCACAGACAACGTATTACTATTAGAAAAACCGATTTCTTGTTAATATCAAAGGTCCTGCCATTATGGGATCTTTAATTTTCTTGTGTTACCAAAAATGTCCACCCCTTACTAATGTACTCACGTATATGTAGGAGTATATGCTTTATACCTATAGTGATGTGTGTGTGTGTTTTTTTTTCATTCACCTCTGGTATACGTGTGGAAGTAAATCCCATGGAAAATATGGTTTGTGTCAATATTGATACGAGACACTGTCAGTGCCGGAACGTATGGATGCGGTTCGTGGCACATGAAGTAACACACACCAAATCCAGTGGCACCATTAATGTTTGCACTTTGTTTTAACAGATTCGTTTAACTACAATTGCACAGTGATTTCGTTGAACGAAAACGGATCTTTATTGCCTGTTCATATAAAGCGAATTCTTTTATCCGTTGCAAGTCGACGAAATTAAAGTGTGTTGAAATAAAAATGTGTGGCAGAGATTACCTCAGAGTTGTAGATAATTGTAATCATTATTTTTTTTATTTATTTAGCATGTTGTAGTACGATATGGATTCCAACTTTGCCTATTTACAGACAGTAACTTTCTATATTTAGCTACAGTTCTTATTTCGCTAGATCTGAGCCATGATGACTTGGGGTGCCCTCCTCTTCTGTTACCCTGTGGTTTCCACTACAATGCTTCATGGGTGACATCATTTGCTTCCTTTTGTAGGGCACCATCGGTATTTACTGCATCATATTTCTGTTTGAATTTATTGGCTCATTATTTGCCATAAACGTTGATTGCTAACTGCTCTTGGCCCCCAGATTCGCAACATATTTCGCAGAGTGGTTGCTTTCGCCACATACCATGTTTCACTTCCATATAACTACAGTGATTTCAGAAAGGCATTCAATGATTGCTGGACATTTCTACACTGACATAGATGATTTATTTCGGCTTATTTGAAAACTAACTTTCCTCTGATTTAGAACTAAGATAAGATAACCTTGGTAAAGAATTCAAAATTTATTCTAATAAAAAAAGAGTGATTAGGTACCTTTGGCTTTTCATAAGTGACTTTTGGTATCGGCCACTGTTCCACCGCCAGAAGTAAAGGATTCTTCAACAAGCGGTGTTATTTTGAATCACCCGATATTTCGGTAGCTGTCACTTTTGAATCTTTTATTCTTAGACATTTGACAAGTAGAAACTACGCCATTACTAAAAAGGGAACGATAGACGCTTCAACAACGCATTGAAATTATTAAAATTTACTACACAAATGGTGAAAATCTTGCAGTCACAGTTCGCAAAACTTACGCATTTTTGGGTCGTCATGAAGCACCTTGTCGGACCGCAATACAGAAATTGGTGGCAAAATCGAGCTGTTGGGACAAGTAAGTGATGTGAAGAATAAAACCCGTGCACGTCGCCCAAGAACAACTGAGAATATTGTTGAAGAAAACCCAGGTTTGGCCATTCCACGTCGTTCTTTGGAATTGGGCATTCCACAAACGTCATTACACCGTATTTTGCATAAAGACTTGGGTCATAAGGCTTATAAAGTTCAGTTAACACAATAACTCAAGCCGTCGATCATTAACAACGTCGTGTCTTGACCGATTGGGTCCTTGAAATGCATGAAAATTATCCGGAATTCAATAGAAAAACCATCTTGACTGATGAGGCCTTTTCCACCTCGGTGGCTACGTCAACAAGCAATATTGTCTGGGGCTCGGAAAACCCAAGAGTTATTGTCAAGAAGCTCCTCCATCCGTAACGCGTGACTGTTTAGTGCGGTTTATGGTCTGTCGGGGTCATTGGACTTTACTTTTTCAAAAATTAGGTTGAATCAATAGTTATGGTGAATGGATTGCGCTATCAGGAGTTGATTAATGATTTTTTATGGTCGGAGTTGGATGATATTGATCTGGACAACGTTTTCTTTCAACAAGACGGCGATACGTGCCATACAAGCAACGAAGCCGTTGCTCTTTTACGGGAAAAGTTTCCGGACCGAGTTATCTCTCGATGATTTAACACCTTGCGACTTCTTCCTTTTGGGCCAATTAAAAGATAAGGTCTACGCCAATAGCCCAGCATCGATTCGAGACCTCAAAGATAGAATAGATAGAATTCGTGAGACTATCGAGGACATAGGGCAGCCACTTTGCGATTTGGTTATGGAAAATTTCATGAAAAGGATATGGTCCTGTAAGCGTGGTCGTGGTGGCCATATGGCTGATGTTGTTTTTCATTATTAACGGCATACCTTCCTCTTTATTATGAAATACACATCCGATAAATGATATCAAAAAATTTAATTTTTCTTTGAATACCAAAATAACACCTATTGTTTGAAAAACCCGTAGATAACAACACCAGCAAGCCTACAAGTTTCGACTCCGTTTTTAAATGTCCATCCAAACCACGGTTCCCGAATGTATTGCCGAATATCAGTTTCAAAAAAATTGCTTCCCTCTTCTCATATGGCATAGAGAAGGACCAACATATGAATCACGTCGATGCGATGCCAAGCATAATGAAATGTTCAAACGAAATATTGTACATATGAGGATGTTTGTGTTCTGTTGTTTTCACTTTATTTTTCGTTGTCGTTTTGATTCTCAATGACTTTTATCTCTGTGATGTTGTTTATGACATTTACTGTCATAATGTAATTTTGCTAATTGCACTCAATTATTTAAGCTGATGCTACCATTTGAGTTCACCATCATCATCATCTCAATACTGGTGTCATTGGTTCCTTTTCTCGTATCTTTTATTTTTGTTTTTGCACACTTGATGTGACATATGAATTCGATTCATTCTTTTTTATTCCTTGCTTCTTCGCAAATGTGGGAGAGGGAAGGCAAAGCGAACTAATGGTGAGTGAGAATAAATAGCAATCCACGTGGGTGTAACAAATATCCGCGAAATATTTAAAATTTTATTAGAGTGGGGTGGAAAACGTAGAGACTTTTGTACAGAATTGCTGGTTTACATAATTCCCTCAATATCCTGTTAGGATCCGATTAAGATTTGAGACTAAATCAATGGGATGTGAACGATATATTTTTTGTTTTGGGTAATCAAGTAAGGGGCTAATACTATTTTCAGAAGTATTTCATTTTTTATGTGGATTTATGTTGATCCAATACAGGTAAAGTCTTTCCGACTTCAGACTTCGAACTAGCAGAGACGTCCTTAAATATGAGGACCCAGAAAAAGTATCAAGTTCTTGCAAACTGATTAACAAATATCACTCATCTGATAGTGGAGGTAATAAGAAACATATTCCCAACAACATCTCACTAAGGAACTACAACTTTACTGTATAGAAATTACCCATGAAGAATTTTCTCCTATAGAATAATTAACTGTTCGAAAAGGATTTTAAGCTCCAGGTTCAAAAAAGGCAGACTGTCTGTTCCCACCACAACTACGAATATAAACTTTTCTAATGAGGATATATCACACATTTTAGTTTAACCGACTTATCGCATTTCACCGTTCCCATTCAGTTTAATTTTCATTACACCCTAATATCTCATATCGTTTGGTGTTACATTTCATCCATTTGTCATTTTGTAAAACAGCTCATCAAATAACATATGGATTAGCAGTTGTATTCCTGAAGGAATATAAGTGAGACGACTATCTCTTTTTAAATTATCCTAATGCATTTCATTGGAATTCTTTTTTTTTTAAACAAGTCTGATGATTTACATTTTTTTTGTTGCCAGCTTTCAGTTCTAATGCGCTGGACGAGATAATGTCTGCTACTATGCTGTTTATCTGGAATTGTTGAACTATTTGGCCCTCGGACAAATCAGTTCAAGTTTCAAAGTAATGACTATTTCCTTCAAAGGAATCAACATCAACTAAAAAAAGTTTTGTAAACATTAAGCCAAAGGCAATAGAACAAACTATTGAAAAGAGATTACTTAGCCGTGTATGCGGAAGAGTGGAATGAAGAGGGGCACACGAATGAGAATTTGATTGCATTAGATTTTCTTTTTGTTTGCGATGGCAATATCAATTGGCATTGGGTGCGAGGAAAGCAAGTGGGTATTTGAATTAAGGAAGTGGAGTTAAATGTCTGGAGACGTGATTAGTGTTCGTTTGTAAGAATGTATTTTGAGAACAATATTAATTTAAGTTCAAAGGGATTTGTCTTGGATCATCGAATTTTGTATGTCTGTATATCGCATGCAACATTAGGGGCGAGTTTAATAAGTTGGTATTATTATTTCCGCTAGAATTTCATAATAAATATTTGAATTCCCAATAATGGGGGGGGGGGGGCAAGCACATGTCTCCAATGGAACATTAAATTCAATTAAACTGCAGGTATATGTGTTGGTCCCACAACGGCCGTTAGGTAATTACTCGACATCGGGTAAGATTTAAATGGATTCGTGAACTGTGGCCCCAATGAAAAATGACCCCACATTCACCACAACAGCACGTACATTTGAAAAATATGAGAAATCAGTATTTTGCTGAAACCATTTCCTTTTTCATTATGATATTGGGGCAATTTTTCATTAGGGACAATTATGGCTTTTTTTTATTATGAAAAAACGACCAAAAATCGGAAATCACTCAAATAAAGAAATATAAGTGCAGTGTTATAAGGACATAGGCAATAAAGCCGTATTGTTTATTTTACTTCTTATTGGGAAATAAGGCCATTAGGGTATATTGCCAGAGAATATGCTTAAAAAAAGTCATTATGCCCTTTAAAATGTTGTTGTGTAAAAATTCAGTTTCCAAATAAAATTTTTATACACACATATGTATATTGTTTTCATACCACAGGTTATAAATATCAAATATAAATTTATACATTTTTGTGTCACTTTTTATTTTTTCCCCATTTGTAAATCTCTATATATCAAGTCATTCTATTCTCTTGGTTATTGATATTATCTTAAAGAGCGTAAATGCAGAAAAACAAAAAGTATCGAAAAGAACTGCAAATACTCACTTATTCGCACTCAAATGTTCTACTTTGTTGAATTTAATAGGTTTATTGTGTGTTATTCCCAAACACGCTATTGCGTACACACAAGTACATAATATTAATAGCAAATAAGTGATATTTACATCCAAGTAAGCTTTGTGTAGAAGGAAATAGGCTTTAATTGCTACAAAGTCCATATACGCGTTTTACTTGTGTGTAAACATTTAAAAAGACGTATTTTTCAGCGTGTAGATTTTTCATTTTTTTCTTGGGACTATTTTTGAAAATTACCAATTTATGGATTTTTGTTTTCTGACTAACACTCAGGGGATGCCCCCTATGAATGATACCGATATGAAATTAGGGTATTGGAAGAGGGAGTGGTGTTGGTTGACGTTGGCCTTGAATTTGATATTTACTATATTATTTACTACAGATTTTGTGGGCACATTTTTTATTTAATTTCAAGTTTTCATTTGGTTTTTTTTTCTCACTTTAGTTTGGAGTGATATTGCAAATTTTGAACTGTTGGCGCAGCCGATTTAAAAAGATTGTCCCTTAGATTTGAAGTCATGTTATGAAATTCAACACAGTATTTGAGAAGGAACAACAGGCAACCCTTATCAAATAAGACCACATCGTGGTTTGCTGTAGCCCTCAAAGAATTCTCACAACCAAAAGACGACTTTCCGACCTTTTGACATTTTCAGACATTTTTAAAAAGTCGATTTTTAGACTTTTCGAATTTTTGTGAATTACAACTCGATTTAAGTCGACTTTTTAATAGAAAATAACACAATTTTATTCAAACTTATACAAATTCAAGTTTAAAACTTAACAAATGATAAAAAAAAAGAAAAATCAATTCAGTTCCACTTTATGGTATATTAAACTAAATATCTACATCAATTTGAAACACATACCCTATTCAATAGATCGATGAAAAACGAACGTTATATAAAGGAGCAGACATTTACCATCGGAATACTTTCGCTAAGAGTCACATTATTTTCAGTTTAAAAGTTTTCTAAATGTCTGTTACTCAATTTCAACATATTTGGTGCTTCAGATCGTGAACTTGTCGCATTACGCACTTGGAGAAGAACCCTGTTTAACATTTCGTAACAGCAATTACACCTGATCCGGACTTCTTTAATTTAAGCTATAACGGTTGTTTATCGCGGAGTGTCTTTGAAGATCTTTGAGTTCTTTTGTAGGCACCTCACATCTCCTAAAGCAGCGAACCATATTACAGCAATGGCGTAGTCTCGATATTGTCTGCTTACTCAATACAACAATTCTCTTTGTCGTAGACATCAGATAGCTGTAGAAACTCCAGCAGCAGTTTCTGGGATATTTTATTTCTATTTGGACAATTTTGTAAATGGTGTGCTCGAAATATCAAATGACAGCCATAATATTAGTTCCACTGACCGACAAAACATATTTTCAATTAAACTAAAAAGTCGATTTTCTCGACTTTTTCGTGAGTCGACTTATTCAACCCTATTCTAGAGACGACATTTTATTTCCAGTCTTTATTGATTCCTCGGCTTCCGACAGAGAGTTATCTACTAACAGTTTAATTATGATATGTATTCGACACCCTGGGTGACGGATCCTGCCTTTGGACCTTTGAAAACGTAGAAGCAGTGAAGAAAAACTTTATGGAGAATAGTTGTACCATATTACAGGGGGATCTAAAATCGGTAGAAACGTGTATGGCAATTGAATCGTTTTGTATGTTATCTTTTAGCCCTAAACAACACCATAATTGGTTCTCAGCATCCGTATTCACCGTACTTGGCACTGCGACTTGTTTTTACCAATAACGAGCATACAATGGAGATGTGCTACCATTGAGACCACATCCCTTGAAGAGCTTATGGCAAAAAAACATATTAAAATAGTTTTCCGGATTGGAAACATGTCAACAGATTGTGTACGAGGTTTCAGAGACGATACTTGTATCCCTCAAGTCGTCGTCGTAATTATGCTCGGTACTGACTTTGTTGTATCCGTTAGTCTCAACGGATATTTGCGGAATATCGCACAATTGTAATAAATCAAACGATTTTAATGAAAATTCGTAGAGGTGTTTATGAGTTTTATATGGGAGCCCACTTATATCATCACGACCGACTGACTATTGGCTTTGCGTTAAAAATATGTTTAAAAAAATATGATTGCATGTAATCATATAATATGTTTGGAGACACATATTATATTTGGGACACAATTATAGCGTATTGTACAACAATGGTTTTGCAAAATAGTATATTAGAACACTATTATATTAGCGAGTATTACTCTCAGAGAGCGTAATTATATGACTCTCATAATTTTGTTCAAAGCTGGATAATATAAGGTAGCCGTGTGTGTGAGGAGGAAGGGTACCGACGCCACTGACTAGTAATGATGTGTTCTGGTCAGTGAGTCCTGAATCAGAAACGTAAGATCATTCAAATTTTTCTCATTAGTTGTTCCGTTCGCGATTCAACACGTATGTACTTATAATATATAGAATATATATAATATGTAGTATATAGAAAATCCTAACATTCAAATCACTTTAGTAGTTTCGGAGATATACAACACGTTTCCTGTTTTAGACCGATTGTATCTTTGGAAATTTGTGTATACCACTAATTTACTTATGTATATACAATTCCAATCACATTCTAATTGATCTTCCACGAAGTGTTCGCTATTTATTGTGTGGCCAAATTGACGTCCCCATAAATTATTGACAGTTCACCACGGAGCTCTATGATTTATGTTTGAAATTTCCCAGCGGCAGACATTAAAGCTCTCTACTCACTTGTGTGGTTGTTAATTTTTGTTTTTAGAAAAAAATCGAAAACAGTTAATTGGCAAAATCTATACACAAATATGTACTCCAAAAGTTCAGAGACGATGGATGTCTGTCCCCCCTTTTTCACATTTGAAGTCTTCAGACGACGCACTCGCATTCTTTGTATGCCAAATACACACTCGTGTGGAGACACTCCTAAGAATTCTGATCTTTAATGTTATTCTAATTAAGCGTATGCAGAGGGTAAAAAGAATGGCAAACTAATTACAAGAAAATAAAACAGAAAGCGCCAAAGTAGTGGAATGACATGAAAAGAATTTGAACTTCAAACATGAAATGTTAATTGATTTATGAGAGATACAGTGATGTATGACAAAGATACTTGCGATGGCGGGCCGGAGGCAGCAACGACGCGAATAAGTGAACATAGAAACAATAGATGTGAACGAATGTTGATACGTATAAGGGTGGCGTGATAAATCAGTTTTGAATAGTTGAGGAAGTCCGAAAACATTCGACTCATTTGCTGACACATTGAAACTTATTAAACAATTACATCGTACTGTGCGAAATTTGATCCAGATCTGACTCGATAAGTGATATTTAGAGGCGTGGATCATATTGTTTGGAGGGTGGGATCTATACTACTCTGACCACACTTAGTTCGTACCTCTGAACAGTTCCCAGTAGAGTGAACTAATTACTAATTAAAATAATTGTTTTGTAGTAAAACCAAGTAAAAAATTAAATAAATAAAGCTTAGAGAATAATTAAAAAAATAAAAATGAGATAAGTGTTTAGTTTGTTTGTAAATTGTACCTGTAAATGACGAACCAACATACCTAGGACTTTGAATTCATATTTGACTTAACACTTACAAACAACTGTCAATTAGGGCATGTAAAATCCTTTTTACACAGAGTTGTGTGGGGTATACAAAAACTTCCTGAACTGATTTAGCTCTGTCCATACTTTCAAGCTCTCCCCTTTGTATAATAATCTATATGAAAGGGTTTCCTAATAGGAACAGTAAAGCATTCTGAAGAAAAAATACAAATAAATTATAAACAGACAAAAGTCAAAAAGTTTCAGTCCGGTATACCGACTTACGTAAATAAATTGTACGTATTTATTTTATTAAACAACTAGCTAACCCGGCGTAACTAATTTTGGACTCAGTCGACGGTAATATACATGTGTGCTGTCATTTCCAAAACATTCAAAAATGTGAGAGCAAAGGACGTGTCGATTCTTCAGGTTGTTATGTGTTACACCTAAGTCTGTTCGTTTGTCAGCACATAAAGTGTGACATTTTCAGGATGTGTATGCGACACTTTTAAAATGTTATCATATATACCAAATCCATGTGTGGGTAACATTTTATTTGAAAATCGAATTCACCATTAGATAGCTATCTATTGATCTATGTACAGGATTGTCCAACAAAAGGTGTTATTTCAACAAGAGGTTATGTATATTCAAAGAAAAATTGCATATTTTGAGATAAATGATCAGATGTTTATTTCATAATAAAGAGGAAGGTATGTCGTTAATAATGAAGAACAACATCAGCCTATCCTTTCCATGAAATGTATTTATAATACTAGAGAGGCATATTGTTTAAATGTTATGGTTTTTATTTAAATTTTAATCGAATAACACCAGTTATCTATATATTTTCAAATATGGGTTGTATGGGCGGGAACAAGCCTCATTTTTTATTTTTGTAAACAAAATTAACAGACAATATTAAATTCCTTTTTATTTAAGGAAAGGGGCTATACAATTACTGTGCACGATATAATGTGTATATATTCTCTGAACGGAACCTACTGTTTAAAGCCGGCACCGAACGGCGAGAAGTTTTACATGGCTTAGAGATTACTATCTTACTCGTACAGTCGCCAGCATTTACAAGGTGGATACAACCGCTCAAAAATGTTTAATGGTCTTACCCGGCATTAAACGTGGGTTTACTTACGCGATAGTCTTCAAAAATGGCTATTTAAAAAAAATAGCAATGTTTAACCTTTCATCCAAATTTGGGTTTAGGTACACTGCATAATTATCTGCCCTATTGGAGTGCCAAGATTATTATTAAAAGTTCCCTGTGTTTACCCTTACTTAATATACCCCCTCTCGTATAAGTTAAATTATAGATGAATCTAAATGAAAAATACAAATATTTACAGAAACAAATAACCCCAAAGGGCGAAACATGGCACCCTATCAGAGCATATGTGCCCATACGAAGATAACAAGAAATATTCGATAAATTACCCACTCTTCTCGACCAGCAATTAACGCTTTAGTGAACGTCAAACAACACCAGGAACATCGTAAACGATGACACTTTTGAAATTTTGCGCTAATTTAAATGCCTCTTTTCGTTCCATCTCATCATGGGGCTGGCAACACAACAATCTCGTCACAAGATGGACACGACACTTAAATATTGTTGTGGTTGTTTTTTTCTTTTTTCGTTGCATCCCAATCGATCGTTAACAAAAGAAGAAGCGTGAAGCATCTGAAGATTGTTTGCAATCTTGTGATGAAACAGAGAAAAAAATGCATGAAAAGAAGAACGAAAAAAGAATGAAGGCCGCCGTTTTGCACAACATATTCTACGAATAATCAGTGAAGTGCGAGGGTATGCGTATGTGATCATAAAATTATAATTTATGATCGACAAACTGACATGCATTTCAATGATTGAGAGCTGAGCGGAGTAGTGGTTTCTGGTGGTTCCCTTTCCTTATCTTATTGAACAAATCTAGAAACAAAAAAGAAAACCATTGCACAGTATACAGAGCGGAGAGCGGTTAAAATGTCGAATACTTCTTTTGCCAAAGACCACAGGATAAATGTCGTATTAAAGATGGCAATGTCAACTTTCCAATACCCTTTACTTACTTATTTCCCTTAACATTCCATGAAGGAACAGACGATATACGATAATAATTTGTATACTCACTGACCGGGCTAATGCGTTTCTAGAGAAATTTTAAATGGCTTAGAGATTACTCGCTTACTCGTAAAGTCGCCAACAAATCTTAATTTCCCATAAAATATATTAAAAACAAGTTAATCTGTTAATTTTTTTTAAAATTTGAATTATTTTTTTGAATTATTGACCTCAGTGTGACTTTGAGTCTAGGAATAGTGGGCGGAAATACTACTATCGAAATTTTGTTATTGAAGAGCTGAAGTCGGAGTCGACTTATTTAAAAATGCTGGAATCGGAGTCAGAGTCAAGCAATATTGGCTCGACGCTACAGCCCAGAATCTATATACGTGTTTTCTGATAAACAGGATTAATTAGTTAAAAAAAAAACATTTTCGATTTTTTTTATCAAGAAGGATTTTCCAGTATGAGCTTTAGGCTTTTACATGTTACGCACGACATTATATGCGACATCTAAAAGATTTGGATTGTTCAGATGAATCTGATGGTGTTTATGATTTAGGCATACAGTATTATTTTTGATTTAGCTGACAACTCAACAGGTCAGTCCACCACTTCTGGTTTTCCTGCTCTCTTGATATCCTATCGGCACTTGCTGTTGTGCTGCCCTTGTCCCCGGATATTTCTGATTTGGCTCTTTGTCGGATTAATTTTGTTCGGACTTTAATTTTCTAGAGTCCAGATTCGTTCATTCCTTCCCTACAGAAACTTACGCCACCATCGCTGTCCAGCTCCAAATGAAATAATTATTGTCAACGTATCGTTATTTTTTTTACCCAAAATGCATTACTTTATCAACTCCCGAAATATGTTTTTCATTTCATTTTCATAGCGGCTTCATTCTCATATCCGTAATCTATCTTGTATTCACTTCAAGAAGTACTTGGATCTGAAGCAGATTAAGTCGTTCTGAATTTCTTTCCCAATATTGTAAACCATTGTCTCACAAGGCAGTCGATGAATGGGCGATGCCCATATTTTAGAGCAGTCGCCGATTTGCTAAGCATAAAGCAGTCATCGTGATCTGGTGCACATATTGGAGACAGTTGGCTGCTTCTCCGCAATATTATTTACGGCCCATAAGTTCTTGGAGCTGTAGAACATATTAAAGCTTTAAAAGATTTCGTTTTTTTTTTATCTTTTCGCCACAACATGGGGGTGCAATTGTTTGCTGCGTCTGTCGTTGTCGTTGCCGCTGTTATTATGTATATCCACTACTCTGTTGCTTGATTTAATTTTATTCTCACTTCCAGTTGTTGGAATTATTTCTTAGAAAAGCTGCACACAATACACAGTCTCTCAGTAATGGTGGCATAAGGCGTCATAAGGCGACGGTGGCATCGTCGGGAGGCTTTTGCCACAGTTCTTCCCTTTTTGTGCGTCCTGCAGCTTTAGGCAATTCAACAAAATTTCAATTTATTTACTCAGACGCGTTTCTCATAACGCCTCCATAGCAAACGCGTTGCCGTCATCATCCACTCCATGGTCGTCAGTTGTGTCCTCTGTGTCCGACGTTGGGTCACATTTGCGTAATCACCAATTTCGCAGCGGTTGGAGCTGGTGTCTGCTTATAAAGGGAGTTCCTTGCCAGTGGATAAAAAAAAAACACTTGGTGCTGTGGTAGTTCTTTATCTTTGGAGTTTCGTTTTTACGATTCTTTTCAATATGCTGTCTACGAGAAAACTAATTTGAGTTTGTTGCTTTATTTGTGGACTTTCGCTTTTCTGATATTTAATTTTAACTATGACCGAAAACTAATAAGTTAGCGATGAGCGACAAGACAATGCAAAATTATATTGGTTGCTTTATTTGAGAACAACCCCTTTTCAGATAGTTCATTTTAAATGCCATCGAAAAGTAATATGTTAGCGATGGAACGCATTGGAAAATTAAATTGGTTTCTTATAAATTGAAAAATCAAAAATAAGGAATACACCGATTTGAAGATAACGCATATGAACGATATTACAGTGCACCGATTTGTGCCGAGTCAAAAAGGAGGAGGGATTTAAGAACTACCAAGTTTAAAAAAAAATTAATTGTTAATTTTTTCATATTGTTCTGAATTTCTTTAGTTGTGGTTTGTTTAAATCGTTCCAAAGGAAAACTTGTGGCACTTCTGCTGTCAAAATATTGGATTGGACCCCATCTATAACAACTCATATAGAGCCATCTCTGAGATAACTCGATATGAATTGAGAAAAGGTATTTTCGACACCAAATACAGTACGCTTTGAACTCTTTGGAAATACCTAGAGCCTTGACCTTGCTTTCACGAAGGCGGTTAATGAATCGACTCCATCGTTCCAAAAGGAACGCCATCAGGTCTCCAGTTGATCGGTTTCCACGGAAGCCACACTGTCGATCATTCGGAAAGCCGTTAGACTGTAGATACTTAACCAGATGGTGGTTAACCATGCTCTCCATGACCTTCGAGATCGCAGAACATATTGCAATTGGGCGGTAATTCTTAGGGTTTGGCTGAAGTTTTGGAAACTTTTCAGCATGGAGGGCACGATCTAGTGTCGATCATCCGGGCCTGGCGTTTTATATACGCTGGGATCTGAAAGTCCGAAAGCTTTATTGGGAAGCTGACTCCGAGTAGATGATATCCTGGAAAATGTATTCGTGTTGAGGAAAAATATGTGAATGGGTGGAAAGAAATAAACAGAGCGTATAGCTAAAATGAAAGCTACGGGAAATTCTGAGAATAGTTTACACAGAAACTAAATATTTATGTCTCATTTTACAAAAAAAAAATGTTTCAGTATTGAATTCTGACGAGAAAAAAAATTTGACTAGCACTACCAACTGATTTGCGAACTTTGGATGAAAGAAAGCATGACTGATGATTGAAAACACAGTGCACGGTTCACACAAAAGAATATCGCAAGGGTTTCCTCAATTACAGATTTCCCTCAACATTCCATGACAGAACAGAAATGACAGAACACATCCAAAAGGCAAATGCAGAAATAAGAAATTTTACATGGATGCTTTGAATTTGGCAAATTAAAGCTTTGTCGAACAATAGAATCACTGCTTGTTTTTATCTGTGAAACTGGGTACAGTTTTAGGATTATTTGAAAAAAAAAGTCTCTTCGCAATTTTTTTGGACAAATAAACGGAAGTTTAAATTGTCGGTGGACGGCCGTGGTGTTGTAGGTAGTGTGTGCGACTATCGCACAGAAGAACCCAGTTTCGAAACTGGGAAATACCATCAATAATATTTCAGCAGCTGTAATCCACCTCCTAATTGCGGACGACTTCACGAGTAAGAGAGTAATGTCTAAGCCATGTAAAACTTCTTTAGAAAAGCAATAGCCGTTCGGGACCTAAATAGTAGGTCCCGGTCAGGGAGTATAAACAATTATATCGCGCACAGCTCACTGGGAGAAGTTTCCTTCATGAAATGTTAAGGGAAACAAGTAAGTTACATTTTTCAGAGAAACCAGTTTTCGAACTGTGAACCCATGTAGCTCGTCTCTAGCTGGACCCACTAGGTCCACCTTCCGGACTAAGCTCAGCTAGATCAGTGTGAAATTTCAACAATTTTATTTATTTAAAAAAGAACGAATTCCCCGCTAGGAATGTGGCTGTCTTAGCCGAGACAGTGCGAACTGAACATTTCATGCACCCGCCTGATACGACTTTTTTACAATAACATCGAATTATTTTCTTAAAAGGTCCAATTGGGCTTCGTTATCGATTCTCAGTTTTGTGGACTGCATTTTTTAAATATTCCACATATCATACAGACACTCTCTCCCAACCGCAAAAGGATGGTCTATACAAAGAGTGTGTACAGGGTAAAGTCCCACACATATCACGATCTTTGGAAAGGTTCAAAGATACTTATCCAGAATACCTCGAAATGTGGGACGACGCATATCCAGAAGGCTTTTCAAATATTAATAGGCACCATCATAGATCTTCCGATATTGAATGAGGCACCTTTTCGAAACTCCAATATCGCCTTTTCATGTAAATGAGTTTTACAATTGTGGTTTGTTGCATTATTAACCCACATGTCCAACATGACATGCAACATTGCCCCGAGTACATGGTGCAGCGTGTCATGCCACTCAGCCAAACGGCGAGCATGTCCATGCGGCAATGAGAAAGAGTCCAGAGTGGTGAATTTGTATGAAATATTTAAGATTATATTTCTTTGAATATGATTGTTGTTGGTGTAGTGTGTGTTGTGCTGTGTTCACATTTTATGTGACCAATTTCAGCTATTAAATTGAAATAAAACAACAGCCTACAACAATGAAACGAATCAAAGACGAACAACAATGTTGCTGCGGCACAGCACTACGAAACCAGTAAAAGTTCCTAACATTTAAAAATCTTGTAAAACATTAATTTCACGGAAGAAAAGATCTGTCGGAGCTCGTTAGTTGACCAGGTGACACATCCAAGATCACTATTTTAATTTGGATCATTATGTGTACGTCATAGAGAATTCGGCCATTTTTTGCGAATTTAGTTTCCTCTTTGGATTAAGAGACTAGGCTGCGAATGCCGCACAGTATTGCCAAATTTGTGGCATTGTTTCTAGGAAGCAGAGAAGAGAAATAGGACTTCAGGACAGCTTTCTTACTGTTTTTAGAAATGAGGCAGACATTATCTCTTGTGCACTTACGGTAGATGGCGCTGATAGTAAATAATTCATGACGTTGTAGTAAAAACGCGTACATTCTTTTTTTTTTGAGATAAATTGTGCACTTTAGGATCCCGCTTGAACTGAAAGTAGTAACTGGGGGCCCTAAAAACGTATACGCCCACTTCCACTTATTTTTGGGTACTCAAATGCGCCAGTATCCCAATGATTGATTGATTTTGCATTACAGAGCCTCTCAATTCCCAAAAAGTCATTTATGGAGCCCCGGGGCCCCTCACTTTCCTATACATAAGGGTGTCTACAAAAGCCAAACGAATTATATAGGATTCCAAAAACTTCATTTGTTTCCTCATACACTAATGTCGGGTCCGAGGGCCCTAACGGCCAAGTTGGGCACCTAACTTAAGGGAAATAGCGAGTGGAATGGAATAATATCGAAATTTCCTTTCATTTGAGTACCCACTAATAAAGGGAAGTGGGAGTATTCGTAGTTTTTTCCTTCACGCCCTCTGAACTGGACTTTTCCCGAAAAAACACTCCATTTCCAAACACTGTGTGTGTGTTTTGGACATTTATGTGGAATCATGCAACCAATGAGTGCGTATGTGTGTAGGCAGATTGTTTGCTTTTGACCGACAGTTCTCAGTTGTTTGTCTGTCTGTACAGTTGTTTGTTGCGCATGCTCAACACTTCAACGTTCATTCATTTGTCTTTGTAAATTTGGTAACCCATCACGGGCTAGACAGTCATGAAACATGAATGCATTTTCCATTTAAATCATGTGTGACATTCATTATAAATGGTCTTTTAAAAAGGCATAACAAATTCGTGCCTGCGTTTGTTTTTTTCTTTGTCTTCTCAATATTTCCACCAATTCATCAGCACTTCATATTTCATATCTTTCGAATCAGCAGAGATGAAGAACACAAGACAAAAATTTCAAATGATTGAAAAGAAAATTTCTCATTTTAAATGAAACGTTTAGAAAATGCGTGGTCACATCTTTTGGAGAGTTCTCGCGAACAAGCAACAATGTCTACAGCAAAGACAATGGTAGCCGTGATGCCAGTTGGTTCACGCGTTTCCACGGTTAATAAGTTTAGAAAAAGCGACTTCATTTTAAACACGCTTACTTTCCTCCCATCCGTCATTGAGTTTTCCTCTTAATTTCTCTGTAATGTGTACAATGTTAGACGGTACAGCATGTGTGTGTGTCTGTGTTTAATGTTGCATGATGCATCATCGGCATCATCATCATCTTCATCGTCGTCGGTTTGTTATAAGATCGTTTATCTTACTGCTCATTAAATCATTCAACTGTCACTCAAACCGTTGCATGGCATTTCCCTGTGGTCCAGTCCCGTCCTCCAGTGGCAATGATGATGACGACGATGGTGGTGGTGGCGGTGGCGTTGTTGGCACTGCTTGATGTTAGCTGACGGTAAGCAGAGATGTCCGCTGATGGTCTGTCCTGTTCTGTTGGTTATATGGATTGTGGCTCACACATCAAAAGTTCATCACGTGCACACTCATATTCCTCAGCTTCATCATAAGAGTCGCTATCGCCAGCATGTGGACATTTGATTTAATAGGTTTGAGCTTTGATGGACTAGAATTTCCAACTCATCTACTCTGATAATGTAATTTGCTACAGTAAATTAAGGAGGTGGATATTTTATGAGGTCCACAACATGGATTATCTTGAGAGCTCACTCAAGTCATAGCATGTATTAACTTTGGGAAACTGGAAGAGATTTTAAATCTAACAAGCTGATATCAAAAGTTATTTGGTGCTGATGAATCAAATTCTCTTGTATATTCATCATTTGCTGTTCTAAGGCGGATTTGTTATGAAGAATAAACTCTATATTTAGATCAAATTATTTGTCATAGTCCTAATGGCGATTACACTAAATAAATAACGTAGATAACGGATATAAGAATTTAAAAAAATTTCAGAAATTTCTATCTTATATAAGATTTTTTTCTTATAAACAATTATTGTTAATAAGAAAGTATCATACGGTGTTTCAGCAAAACTTTCTTATAAGCGGGATTTTTCTTATTAGGGTTTTGATTCTTTAGTTTATTTACTGAGTTATTTATCTAGTCGTTTAGTTTTGACAGTAACAACTCCCTTTCTAGTAAAACACAAAATATTTAATTAATCTCTTTAGTTTACATGAGCTAATAATTGGTTTACAAAAAAAAAATACTTTGTACTGAATCAAATTCCACATTTTGGTCCCTTTATCTACTTTTTGGCAAGTGCTGTTGTCAAGCCCGAAAAAATGTCCAAACATTTCTTTCCTTTTCAACATCTAGTCCTTTATGATTATTTTTAAAATGTTTTCCCACATCTTCTATACTTTACCCGTGTTGGACCATTTTCGTCGTCTTTTCAGTATCCTCGAATTGTAAACTAATTTTATTAAACTTTTTGGTTTCCCCACATTTTGTCCCCTTATATACCATTTTTGGTGCGCTTCGGACCTTTTTGGCCCTTTCTATAACTTTTTATATTTTTCCGGTCTTGACTCCTTCTATGTCCCTTTATCATCTTCATCCAGTTTTAATTTGAAGTACATGGTTCTCCACCAAAATGGTGTTAATTTGGTATTCAAAGAAAAATCGTTTTTTTTAGATAAATAATCGGATGTTTATTTCATAATAAAGATGAATGCCGTGAAAAACAACATCAGCCAAATGGCCACCACGACCACGCTTACAGGACCAAATCCTTTTCATGAAAATTTCCGTAACCAAATCGCAAAGTGACTGTCCTATTATGTCTTGGATAGTCTCACATATTTGAGGTCTTGAATCGACTCTGGGCTGTTGACGTAGATCTTATCTTTCACGTGGCTCCAAAGGAAGAAGTCGCAAGGTGTTGAATCACAAGATCTCGGTGGCCAATTGTGATCACCTCTTTGAGAGATAACACGGTCCGGAAACTTTTCCCGCAAAAGAGCAATGGTTTCGTTGCTTGTGTGGCACGTAGCGCCGTCTTGTTAAAAGTAAAAGTTGTCCAGATCAATATCATCCAACTCCGACCATAAAAAGTCATTAATTTTGTTGTTGTCACACAAACGTTCCACTGGTCCAGCACCGTCGTCAATATCTATGAAGATACAGGGTGATGCTCGCTGGGCTAACCATATATTTGAAGTGTCGAAAGAAGCATTTAAATGTTTAGGGCTTTTAAAGCGGTGCAAGAAATACTTCACCCCCTCTGAACACGTAAATATTTACACCACCTACATCCGGCCTAAAATGGAATATAACTCCCATATATGGACGAGGTCCAAAGACATCTTTGCAGCTTCTGGACCGTGTACAGAGGGTATCCAATAGGGTGGAGTGAAAACATGCTTTTTTTTTAATTTGAAAAAGTTAACCTCGGAAAGAGATGTAGTCAGGGGTCCTAATGATGGGAAAAATAAAGAAAAAAATTTTAAAAAAATTTTAGGGGTCGCGCCACTCCCTCGAAATTTGGAAATTATGGCTATTTTGGCGTTGATTTTAGAAAAATCCTAAAAATTAACGACTTAACTTATTCGAAATTTAAAAGTTTGAGCTTGTTCAGTGCCCAAACAAAAGTATTTGAGGCAAATATGAGGATAATCGACTAATATTTGTAGCTTTGGTGGCGATTTCATTGATCAGTCAATTTTCTGAAGAAGGGACGATTTGACTTATTTTACTTTTTGAAATTTTTGAACAATGAGAAAATTTTTTTTAAATTTTTTCATGCCCTTATTTCATTGTTTACGCTATTGCAAACATTTATTGACATAAAACTTTTTAGGATTTTTCTAAAATAAACGCCAAAATAGCGATAATTTCCAAATTTCGAGGTAGTGGCGCGACCCCTAAAAATTTTTTAAAATTTTTTTCTTTATTTTTCCCCTCATTAGGACCCCAGACTACATCTCTTTCCGAGGTTAACTTTTTTTTTTTGAATTTCACTCCACCCTAGTATCCAACTCTATTGTCATCGCCGGAACGTGAAACGTGAAAACTCTGAAAGCAGTCATAACATTTTTAAAATCTGAAAATCTTCGAAATTATGATAATTAGGCCAGTTGTAAAGTATTTGTTCAATTTAATTTTTAAACAAATTTAAAAATCACAAATGTTGAGTTTTGTTTGGGATTCAGTTATCGCAAATTTTGCGATCATCATTTTGCGAGCTCGTACTGAATTTCATCTGGGATATTTCACGGGACCCAACATATTTCCGCATTCTCGAATAATTCCACTTATTTATTTATTTATTTATTTATTACAATTCAAAGTAAATTTATATTCTAATTTTGAGACCAAGCGAAAACCTGGTGACACAGAACATTTGGCTAGATTTTGCAGCGACAGACCAAAGTCTCTGTTGGGAATCGAACCCACAACCCACATGCTGATAGGCAAGCACGCTACCTACACGCCTACCGGGGCGCTTAATTTCACTTATATTTTTTTGCCAGAATTGTTGATATTTTCCTTCTTTGCTACCCGAGATCTGTCTTACGCAATTATTGTTTCCACACACTACATCTTCAACGCGGCGGTGTTGAGATAATCGATTGGTACCTAATATTCTAAGTCACTTGGTCTTACGTGTCGATGGGTCTTAAGTTAAGCCGCGTTTAAACATGGGTGTTAAACCATTGCCGACCACTGATTAATTGAGAAATTTTGTTGTCATTTCGAGCTATCATTGTGTCTGGCCCATGGCCAATTACTTGGGTAGCACTGATGCAATTTAAAAAAAAAAACCAAATAAACTTTCGTTTTAGTTTGCACGCAATCGCGTCATGTATTCATATGCTCTAATGACTATAATCACAATTGGAATACGTTAATTTTCCATGACATTTTCCAGCTTTCTTTCCATGCTGGCCTCAGGCTACAAAGTGTTCACACAAATGTCAGTTTAAAAAGGTTCTAATTGGAAACGAAGAGCGAAACAAAGCCACAACCGACTCATATGAAATACAGTCATTACAAACGGAACGGTGTTAATGGCGTTTGTTTTTATGGCCTCAGTTTTCTATGACTTGTAATGCCACTACACTACATATGAACATACATAGTAGTCTGTATGTACATACGTATGACGCACATATTTAGTAATAAATATGGTTCCTGGGTGTAGCAGCGATGCCGACAAAGGAAATTTACATGGACGCTGATGTTGCCCCAACCCAATCATTTGGACTGTGGACGATAGTGTTGCCAGTAAAACCACACAAGGAGCGCTACAACGAACATCTCTATGAAACTGTCAATTGATATTGACACATGAACATTGAAGTGTGTTGTTTTCTCCATTCGGTTCCCTGTTCCTGACTCTTAATCTTGTCAATGAATCTATTGTAAACACACACACACAACATACATATGAATTCATTCATGCGTCCGTCTACCCGTTCCTATATGACTGCTCTTATAATTGTGAGTATCTATTGGATAGGAAAAGCCTGGTTTTGAATTCAATTCTTTTCAGTTTAAATTTAAATATTCAAGACGACCGACCGACCACCCAGACTGCTGTGGCCTTTGTGCGTACATGTGTGTCTTTAATAACCAACACTCTGCTGTTCCGCTGATCTCCTCCGATCGATAATTTATAAAGTTACATCAAATTAATGTTTAGAATATTAAGTTTGGTTTTGTTTGCCTTGGCTCGCATCGATTCGATTCGATTCGAAGCGCTGGTGGTTGCTGCTGCTGTTTGTTCAAATGTTATTTGTTTTACGGAACAAAGGCTATAATTATGTTTTATTTTATTGATGAATATTTAAATAGCACTGACAGCTCATTGTTCATTTGAAATTATGTTTAACCAACTACATATCTGTGAAGTCAGTCAGTCAGTCAAGTCAGCCAGCCAGCCAACGTGGGCTGAGGCGCTTTTTAATGTCTGTTTAATATATCATAACTGTGTAATTAAATGATATTAAAAAGTTGTTGGTTTTTTTTCATGCTAGACCAGCCAAACAAACTGAATCGACGACGACATCGCCTACAAATGTTACGAAACGAATGTTTGCGCAGAACATGGAAAACATGCGTACGGAGTCACACATAATTTAAATAAAATAAATATTTGATGTACATGCATGACACTGCATTTGTATGCCATTACGAAATTTTAATTGAATTTGAATTTAATAATCACATGCAAAAGTGTATGGTGCGGGGGGCGGGGTGGACAGATAATAAGTAGTTATAATGATTCCGTGGAGTATTTCAATTACGGCTGAATTTATATTACGGTTTATAGTGAATATTAATCAATATCGACGGAACACTTATTTTGGAGGGCATTAACGCATCTGTCAATAGATTTCATTTGAATCATGATCGCCACTTTGTTCCTCTGTAGTTCGCTCTATTCCCTTCTTTTTTTGTCACCGAAGTCGAAAACTTTTAAATCAGTAGAGAGAACTGAAATTTTGTTTGGTTATTCAAATATTCCGCACAAATACGAGGGCGGAGTAGTTTTCATATTTCATTCGAAAAAAAAGGGAAATGGGGGTTTCTGGAAGAAAAATGTTAAGACTGCATTGGTACTCTCGCTTGAAGCAACGGAGAAAAGAGTTGACAGCCAACTGCATACGCGCATGGTGTGGCAGTTGCAGTTACGGGTAAGGGTCCTAACACACTCCCAGCGCTAGGATTATTATTGAAATGATATCGGGAATGCGAGTTGGAAAGGAACTGGTAGGTACTGTTCACAAGAAGATATAAGAGACATAGAAGAGCCTTCTTTCGATCCCAGTTTTGTGACACCAATGCCCGATGGTTTGGACTAATAACATCCGCCCTTCTGAAAATGCCATCCAGATATTTAATTACGAATCAATAATCCGATACACCAGTTGGGTGTGGAATCTACATGGATCATGTCCAAAATAATGACTATAGAAACTGCCTTACGACAGGTTCAGTGTCATGGGATCATGCGGGGATATATTCATATTTACTGACAGTAAGGCGGCCTTTAAGTCTGTTGGGAATGCGTACATTAGGGTAGAGTGAAAACATACTTCTTTCGAATTGGAAAATTTTACACACTGAAAGTGATGTAGTTTGGGAATTTTAAATTATTCACAATTTGACTTTGAGCATGTTCAGTACCGAAATAAAAGTATTTGAGGGAAAGAAGAGAATGATCGACAAATATTCGTAGCTTTGGTATTGATTTAGGCTTGGTGAAGTAAATCCCCAAACATCAGTACAGGAAAAAAAATCAACGATGATTTGGGCGTTTTTCATTTCGTCAATTGGGGCGTTATTTCATTTAAAATAACTACCCAAGACTCTGACAGTTATACACCAAAATTGCGAGTATTCCAAGGCCGTGGCGCGACCTCTGCAATTGTTTAAAGAATGTTTTCCCTATACGTCTCTATTCCTAAGGCTTGTAAGACAGAATTTTTTGGGAAATTTTCATGTTTCTCAGTGGGTTTTGAATCGAATAATCCATCGTCTTATATGTAAGGCCAGAAGATTTATTTTGAGGTATAAACATTGAAAGTCAGATTATTTAACACATTTTAAAGACATAGACAAGTTTATATAGCCAACACACATGAACATTGGTTTGGTTTCAAAGTTCTCTTTTCTGTGCTCGGTTTTGCATACGACTGTCTGTCCAAGAGCTGTGAAGGCAATCGATGGGAAGAAAACTGCCGCCATGGCATTGTTGGTCTGCATATCCTTCTTGACCTTCCATGGAGCACACTTATCCGACGAAATCGGGCGGTTCCTTGGTGTAGAATGATGCCTCCATAATTCAGTTACGGTTAGGAAACGATGCAAAATGTAGTCGATTTTTTTTTGAAGCCCTCAAATGGCGAGTATTTTTTGTTCCAGTGTAAACAATCGTTTAGTTAAACTAAATAGAGGCTCCGTCACCAATCGCACTTTCATTATTCGATCGTCCAACGATTTTATCTGCGATTTCTGAAGTGACAACCTCAGTTAGATGTTTTTAGTTGTGATGTTACAACCACAATTCAGAATATGGTAGACCACTCTCTAAAGTAATGCAAACTAAGCTCACAAATGTCCCTGAAGTAGTGACTAAATAGTAACCGGTGTCCCAGATTAAGAGTACCTAGTCTACCTTCTAGTACCTAGTCTATGCTCCACTTACTTACTCTATCTTCTCCAATTCCAGCCAGTCTCTAAACCATAACTTCAGCTCATACTTTGGTAGTTTTCGTCCTACAGCCCCGTTCCCCTAAGTATTTAATGGTTTATATTAAAACTTTATATTACTATTATGTTAAATAGAGAACTCTGAAAATTAAATTGTTTGCTACAATGCATAATTGTTTAAATTGGTGCATACATTCGTAATTCAATATTATTGGCGTCATTAATTTAAAATCTAATATTGTATTTCAAAGTGCGTTCACAATGCTTAATTGGTGCATACATATTTGCTAAATGGTGGTGTATGTTTTGGCGTTCATTTCATTTCAACACTTAATTATTTCAAAGAGCAGCATAACTGCTTCCAATTTTTAGAATCATTTAATACCATTGCCACATCACAGGCTGCCGTGATGAGGACCATTTTCACGAACGCCACTAGACTAGAGTTGTGCGATTTTTGCTGGCGCAAAACTACGGCTAATGATGTTGCTGGTACTGAGGCTGATGCCGATGCCGATGTGGATGTGAACGGAGGAGGTACTGCGACACCAATGATTCCAAAAAATAACGACTTCTATAACGGAAGGCACTAATTATGTCGCACCATAAAAGCACACCCAAACGCACCCGGACCCCACATCCCACCATTTCGTAGGAAAAGAGCAAACAACTGCATCAGATATTGCAAAAAATATATATTAAATTTCACATTATGCTCACATTTTAATGTTTTACGAGTACATATAAGTATACGTACACATAAATATTTTATAATACTTGTGCTATTACTGACGAGGACAAGGATGGGTGTTGGTGCTGGTGCTGGTGATGATGGCGATGGCGATGATAATGATTATGATGATGATGGCACTTTGACGCCTTTGTTGGTCGGTATGGGTGTCATATGTTTGTCCGTGACTAAAGGTTCCTTATCATGAAGGTGATGGAATTTGTTAGTAACTTTCTAGAACTGGATGTTAATTCAATAATGGAATATATGGGATTGCCGAGACCGTACCTTGAAGATACTTTATTGCGGGTTCCAACTAAATGGCGGCATTTCAGTTTCTGCCCTATACTGCCGATGATTTCCTGAGTATTTGTCAGGGACAAAATAATCGGAATATCAACAATTCAGCATCTGAAATATCTGCATAAAACCGCAGAACAGGTTAATCTCGCTTTGAACCCCTTAGTTCTACAGCCGATCCAAAGAAACGCACTGATTTATTTTTTGAGGTAAAATTTGGAAGATTTCACAAACTAAAATACTTGTTAAGGTGAGTTAGCCGTGGTGTCATAGGTAGTGTGTGCGACTATCATACAAAAGAAACCCACACACTGAAAAAATGGCCATTTTAACAAATTTCAGCAAACAAGTTCGCATCAAACATATATATATATTTTTCCATACCACAAATATAAACTTGTTTGTAGGTGATAAATATCAAATGTATATGTATGCATTTTTGACTTACTTTTTATTTTTTTTCAATTTGTGAATTTCTATATAACAATCCATCTCATTCTCTCGGTATTGCTTTTATTTTAAAGAGCGTAAATGAAGAAAAAAAAATTACGAAAACAGTTGCAAATACACACTTATTCGCACCCATAGGTTGTACTTTGTTGAATTTAATAAGTTCGTTGTCTGTTTTTCCCAAACACGCTATTGCTTATACACAAATATGTAATACTAATAGCAAACGAGTTATATTTACATCCAAATAAGCTTTGTGTAGAAGGAAATAAGCTTTACTTGCTACAAACACCAAACACGCGTTTTACTTGTGTGTAAACAAAAAAAAAAGTCGTATTTTTCAGCGTGCAGGTATCACTAATAATAATTTGCATTTGCATAATTTACTTGTTTCTGACCGATGTAAACTTTCTCCAAACTTTAAACTTTCGGAGTTAACTTTAAGCAGTATCTTTCGGCCAGTGAGTATACAAATTGTATCGTGCTCTGCTCCCAGATTTTATAGAAGTTCCCCGTCTGTTTCTATGTATGTTTACAAAAACTACAAAGAGGGATTTGGAGAAATATTCGAAATTTCCAATGTGAAAATGTCTCCTAGTAGAATTCAATATGCTCATGTCACATATATCGTTGAAAATGTTGTCTTAATTTCAAGTTATGGCTCGATCTTGTGCGAATTGTCTCCCGAAGTTTAAAAAATAGTGACTGAGGGTTGTTATACACATATTTTTCACAACCCTGTGTCCCGGATCGTCATCTTTGTGTAAAACACACATTAATCGGTACTTTTGCTCCAATCAACTACGATTCTGTCGAATACCTGTCATTATACAGGGTTTTCAAATAGGAGTTTTTATTTTGGTATTCACTATATTGGTTGCCCTATGTCCTCGATAGTCTGACGAATTCTATCTTGGAGGTCTTGATTCGACCTTAGACCTTATCTTTCACGTAGCCCCAAAGGAGGAAGTCGCAAGATGTTAAATCACAAGATCTCGGTGGCCAATAGTGATCACCTCTTCGAGAAATAACACGGTCCGGAAACTTTTTAGTTCTGCGAACTGTAACTGCAAGATTTTCACCATTTTTGTAGTGAATTTAAATAATTTCAATGCGTTGTTGAAGCGGGTATCGTTCCATTTTTAGTAATGGTAATAAACTCTTCAAAAAATAAACTCTTCAAAAGTGACAGTTACCGAAAAACCGGGTGATTCAAAAATAACATCTCTTATTGGTGATCGATTGAAAACTTTATTCAAGGAAATCGAGGAAAACGACACCGCAAGCATAAACCAGTGAAAAAGTGTCGGTCGGGTAAACCGACTTCTATATACCCTCACCCTCAGTAAAAACATACAAGTCTCTATTCCAAAGTATCGGAAAGTCAAAAGTGAGCGTGGCTACCATTATTGGTTGTAACATCTGATGAAATGTCATAATATCAATATCAAAATACCGAATGTTATAGAAAAATATTGTATTACACGTTTTTTGCAAAAAGGGCGGAATATAAAGCAGAGTATTTTCTCGAAAATTGTATGTCGTTAGAGCTTTACTAAATAAAGAATTTCGGAAAGATTCGTTGAGCAAATTCATATAATTACACGATTTCTAAAGTCGGTGGAATGGTACATTTGTATGGGAGGTGCCACAAGGGGGGTGGCCAGACTTCCAAGTTTTTGTTCGAAACTTTGTCTAGCTATAGATTTACTAAGACAGAATTTGGACAGGATCGCGTTGGTCGTATTGATATAATTACCCGACCGCGTAGCATTACTATGTTTAGTTTGACCCAGTACATTCTGATTGTCAAACCATCTACATGATTTCTCAAAGCGGCTACAGTTTATAGAACATTTATAAAGATTATGGAAGACTATACGGGAGACCACCTGCGAGTTATTAGGATTCCAATTCAGACTTCTATTAACCAAAGCAATATTTTGTAAAATAACATTGAAAGTTAATCGATATCATCAAACTCCATATTATAGCACGCCAAACACACACACCCTTACTCGTATACTTATATGTCCTATATAATTTTAATGTTGGCAATACGATATATCCCTTCATATGTTTTATATCCGGCACTATAGTGTAACACTGGGTGATAAGTAGTTTTTGGGGATAATATCTAAACGAAAACTTGGAGTGTAACTGGAAGTGAGTCAATGTATAAGATATTTATAAGAAGGGTAACTGAAGGCGGACGGAGTCTCAGCATAAATTGTGGCCTGTGCAGGAGGTTTTCATGTGGCATTGACTCATCTCTATTGTTGAGATCGTCACTTGCTCGAACAATATCAGCATTTTACTTTCAGTCTAGGCAATCCAAGGTCCCTTATGAACGCATCATGGCTTCCATTTTATATTTTGCATACTTTTTTTTATTATATTTTTATATAAAAGCCTATTTACTATACACACAAAAAAAAAGGTTGCTCTCATATTACTTTTTACAACCGCACATAAAAATGTCACATTTATTATATTTAAACATTTCGCACTCACACATAAGCAAACATTAATTTTCCACCTATTCTACTAATATAGGCCCAGAGTCCATGCACATATGCCTGCAGAATATCCTTTTAACGCGTTCAGTGCCAATGTGTTAGTAACTGGGCAAAATGGGTGTGTCTGCCACCATAGTAACGGTGCGATGGTTGAGGCAACTGTGGCACTTCTGGAATGTGTTGTTTTAATAGAAGGATATTAAACGTGCAGACAACTCAGGTTGTTTTCACAACTATTTGTATGTGTGTATGTGCGTACATACTGTGGCATAAAAACATGTATTTGTATAAAAGTCCTATGTATAAAAATGCCCCCGATTGCCTGTATACTGTAACACTCATTCAATTCTGCATTTTACGAACACCCCAGAACTATTCAACAGTTTCGCTGGGCGAAGAGGGTGCAAGCTCTGTTACTAACTGAATCGCTTAATTTACTTAATTAGTGGCAACAAATCTGTGGCGTATTCTTTTTTGGCACAGAACGAAAAAGGCGGTGGTATTTATGTTCACAATGATGCTATGCGAGAATTTCGGCTAACTAAGTAAGATGTAAAATATTTTATTATTCAGAGTTGATTACCACACCAGAATGCTTGGTCTACGAACGACACAACTAAACTAATGTTTTCTATGAAAAAAAAACACATTTATTTATAAAGCAAATTTGGGAGTATAGGAATATATTTTTATAACGTGGCGTAGGAAGAATGCGTTTGCAAATCAATAAATTGAAGAACCTTCAGCTAGACTTGAGATTTCAATTGATTTCAATCATGAACAGTTTCTAACCTGTGAAAATTTTGCAGTCGGGTTAACCGACTTATATATACCCTCACCCTCAGTATAAACATACAAGTCTCATATTCGAAAGTACAGGCAATATCCTCTTAGCGCGGTTAATTCGTTCCTCAAGAATACCGCGTAAAGTGAAACCGCGTTAATCGAAATTATGTTTTTATGTGTAAAAAAGTAAACAAACAAACAAATTCGTGAGCATTTGCAAAGCGAAATCGCGCTAAGCGGATATTGCCTGTATCGGAAATTCGAAAGTTAGAGTGGCTACCACCACTGGATGTAAAATCTGATGAAATGTCATAATAGCAACCTCAAAATAACGAATTTTATAGAAAAATATTGTAGTAGAAGTTTTTGTAGGAATCTTTGTCCAGTTATAGCTTTACTAAATACAGAATTTGGGCAAGATCGCTTTAGGCATATTACACGATTTCTGAGGGCTCGGATTGGTACATTTGTATGAGGGTGTGTCCATATAGCCCATATGGGTAAAAATATATGAAGTCAACCAATGAGTTTCCCTCACCAATTCCGAATTGGCTGAAAGTTGGTACGAAGGGAGTGTTCAATATAACAATAGCATCTGTCAACTTTCAGTCTCCTAGCTTTTCTACTTTCAATTTTATGACGACTTTAATTTGAAAAAAATGATTAGAAATGTACTGAGATGCTTTAACACAATTTTTAATATCTCTGAAAGTATTATACGTACATAAATGATCAAAGGCTTATTTTGAAGCTAAAATTATGCACCGTTAAATAGAAATATTAAATAGATAATTTTCGGACAAGGATATCGTGGATAAAAAAGGACTAAAATTGCCGAAGGATATATCTCAAAAAGCGATATTTTTAAAAATTTCAAAAAAATATATGTTATTCCCTATTCTGTTTTGCACACGTCTTTCAACTTTTAGCCGTGGATCTTTATAATGGAATGAGTTATTAAGAAAATAGTTCGCAAAGGTTTACGTATTCATAAATTTTTGTATTTTTTAAACAATTTCAATTAGTATTTTAAAATAATATTTCATATCATACCAGTGAATTACAGTTATATTCATTCAGCTACTAGTAAATAATAAAAAATATCAAAAACATATATGTACATATATGTAATGCCATAAGTAGTTTTGGGAAAATATTAACCCATGTAAAATTTCAAAGCGATTGTTTACTCTTTCGAAAGATATCGAGCGTACCAGCAGGACAGACGGACATTGCTCAAACGACTTAGAAAGTCATGAATCGAATTTGGTCCAAAGAAACCTACGGTCTAAAGTGAATATTTCTTTGTGTTACACTTTTGGATCGTATCAAATGATATATACCCTCCTACCGTTAGGGTGAGGGTTTAAAACTTTTAAGTACGTATGGCAAAAGAGATTTTCTTTTTTATTAGCTTCAATTGTATTATGTCTTTCTTATTATAAATGAATAATACTAACCATGAATAATACTTCCATTTTAAGCCTTTTTTACACTTTTTATTTTTAACTGGTTTAATCAATAGAAACCCGAGTTTTTATTCCTTTTTTTTTGGCAGCATCTGGAATCTCCAAAAACATCTCTAGCTGCAGATCCGGCTGACTGGTTATAAATGAAACCCGCCGTTTTTGAATTTGTCTTTGTGTCCATTATGATTTGGTTGCCAAGACTTATAGTTGTAATAGTTCTCTGTCAGACATAAACTTTCAATAAGAAATTCATTTGAATTGAATTTCCCACGCGCACTTCATATGTAATTATGCACATGTATTTTTAAATCGTTATTTCGTAAAATTTCAAAATCTTTGATGGAATTTCTATTTATTTTTCACTTTGTGGGAAAAGAAATTTGTTTTTCCAAGAATTTCGATGCATTTCAAGACAACAATAAATTGGAGGTTACAGTACTTTCGGTCACATTGGCCCCGTGCGATGGTCGGTACAAGTAAACATTACCACAATTTCTGAACGACACCACCAACGCCGCCACCTCCATAGCACATTCTTACGCATCAACCAGCACTTGAAGCACAAGAAAATTAAAAATTCTGTTAACGTTCCTGATATAAACCATGTAAAAAGCATATTAATAAACAATTAAATAACAATAAGAACAACAACAACAGCCCAATGCCCAATGAATCGATTAAAGGAATACTTACCCACATACTGGTCTTCTATTTGTTTTCTTCAAGTCGATTGGGACTGTGGAATGGATTCATACATTAAAGAGAATTCTGTCATTGTCACTGTCACCATCCCACCAACCACCGCCTCGGCCGAAGGTAGGTTTAATCAAAAATGCACAACAGGTTCCGCCACTGTCCACTGGGGGGAGAGAATGAAGTTTTAAAGAAAAGTCGCCAATGGAAGCCTGAAATTGATGGACATTCAAGACACATTTAGGTGTAAGTTTGACACATTGAAATTGAAGAAGAGTGTGTGAAACGATGGTGGTCGACAGGGTGGAGAGTGACGGTAAATGGGGGGGGGAGCTCATACGATTTCAGGTGACATTTGATAGCGGCTTTGGGGTTGTTTAGTGAATCACTGCCGCCGTGATCTGTACTCACATTGATCGCTTCCAAAAGGTCTTTGGCCCATCGAAATACTTTCCACTCGGTGTAGTTGCCATTCTTTAGAAATTCGATTTTGTATTTCCTGAAACCTCTTATGCAAATTGCACACCACCAAACCTTTTGGTAATTTAAAACTTTGGTTTTCGTACATTGTTGGTCGCTGTTTTTACGTGTTTCAACAACGCCGATCCTTAATCATTTCTGTCGTTGTTTTTGGTTTTCGTCCGTCGCTGATTATTGAACAAAAGAAAACGAAGGTGGTTGAAGATCATTTGAATTTAAGTGTTTTTTAAATGAAATTTATTATGCGTCACGTTTTGTGGTATTTAAAAAAGTTCATACTTTAATTTAGGATAGCCAATTGGTAACGGGGAAAAGAGGGAATTAAATGAACAGTTTTTGAAAAATTGGGTTAAAAAATGTTGTTGGAAATTTAAAGGGACTTGGTTGGGATTCATGCCATAATTTTCGAAAAATATCAATTACAGTTGCAGTAGTATGGACGTGGTGTGGAGTTCGAAACATTTTTCAGCGGCTTTTTCCGCCTCGTAAATGTTGGCGACGTTACGAATAAGAGAGCAATTTCTAAGCCATGTAAAACTTCTCTAGCAAAGCACTAGCCGATCGGCGCCCAGTGAGTGTAGATATCGTGTACAACTCACGGGTTCGTGGGAAATTCCCTGTCGGTTCATTTATGGAATGTTAAGGGCAATAAGTAAGTAAGTAAGTAGTGAAGAGCTGCAGTAATTCTTGTTTGCCTATCTCTCACCATTTCTCTCATTTTTATGTTTCATTTTAACTTCGGACTCAGAACATATAAATTAAAGTTATTCTTATGTTATCTTTCGTGAGAGAGGGGAAAACAGTTAAAAAATGCGTGAAAGATAAAAAAAAATTACTTTCGCGAGAATTATTTTTTAGCAAGAAGCAAAATATAACATTATAAAAATATTTTTGCAAATAAACTGCCAAATAGCAAAGTGGCTGCCCTATGTCCTAGATAGGCTCACGAATTCTAACTTTGAGGTCCTGAATAGACGCTGGGCTGTTGGCGTAGTAGACCTTATCTTTCACGTGGCCCCAAAGTAAGAAATCGCAGGATGTTAAATCACAAGATCTCGGTGGCCAATTGTGATCACCTCTTCAAGTGATAACACGGCCCGGAAACTTTTTCCGTAAAAGTGCAATGGTTTCGTTGCTTGTGTGGCACGTAGCGCCGTCTTGTTGAAAGTAAACGTTGTCCAGATCAATATCATCCAATTCCGACCATAACAAATCATAATCATCTCTCGAAAGCGCAAACCATTCACCGTAACTGTTGATCCAACCACATTTTCGAAAAAGTAAGGTCCAATGACCCCTTTCGGACCATAAACCGCACCAAACAGTCACCCGTTGAGGATGGAGTGGCTTCTCAACAATAACTCTTGAGTTTTCCGACATTCTGTTATTTTTTATGCTGGCAATGCTCGGACAACTTCAGACACAAACTTAAGCCATAACTTCTATCCATGCTTAATAACGCTTAGCTCTCCATACAAATTAAGCGATTATCTAAGCTGGCGATTAAACGAAAACGCGCCTACTGTGTCTCATACTGGACCACCCTCCATTATGAGTCGTGGGAGGCTGTGGATTCCTACAGCAAAACTTTCGTTCGGAGTCCAAATTTGGAGAATGGACAAAGTTTTTTCGATCTCAAATCCTCAGAATAAGAACAAAAAATATGATTCGGTTTGGTAATTCAACTATCCAAGGGGCCAACACTTCTCGTAACATACTCGAATACGAAGCACAGATTATCATTAGCATATCTTCAAATCAGTCAATACTTTTGAAGCGATTCTGATTTTATACCTTCACAATTCATTTCCATTCCTGACAACTCTACTTGAAACCCTAGCAAGTCTTTCTTTGTTATTGGTTCATACAACGTCCTCTGCTTTTTTCCTTTTTTTCATTTTATTTATTTTCTTTAGTTTTGTCCCGCTTTCAATCTTCTGCTGTTCGTCTTTATGTTAATACATACAGAGGTACGTATATATGTATGCAAGTATTTAGTTTATATGCCTGTGCTGATCTTGAACAGTGAATGGAGTACTTAACTCTCGAATTCATTGTTCAAGTTTGAGTTACTGAAATTCCTTAATGTGAATATCATCAAAAAAACCCCCCGACTCTACTCATTCGTTGTTGCTGTCTGTCATTTGTTGGCTGGAATCATTGACATGTTTATAAGTTTGCCAGTGCCGTGGATGTTGCTGATGATGTTACTGCTGCCGCTGCCGATTGTCTGCGGTTGATGTTGCTGATGTTATTTTAATATACCTCCGCCTAGAGTAAGTTAGTCGATGTGGCATAGAGAAGGAATACTATGAACGGGTGTACCTTTCTGAAAGATAGAAACTGTTGAAGTCTTTGAACACTGGTAGACTGTTTAGTTTCTATAGCAAGTTAATTCCATTTCAAATGTAACAGTTGTTATATGATGACATACCGACCTTACACAAGTTTTCACTTGTGTTCTCATGAAGTATTCTACATTCTGATAGGGAAGATTCATGTTGATGGGGTGTCTTTGCATTACAATACTTTCCAGATTGTACCATGTGTACCATTCAACAATAACACCCAGGGTGTTTAGTTGATCCACAAAGGATTTCCCTGGCCGGAAGCTTGCTTGCTCTGGACGGTGTTCTGGATCCAAGGCAGACGTGAGTCATGAGCTAATATCACATATACTCAGCAGTGAGATTCTCTGACGGTTAGTGGGCTCTGACAAGTTCCCTTTTAAGAATAATGCCTTTCTTTAGCTCATCATGCAGACATACCATACTCCAAAAGTATTCTATCATGATATTACTGATCTCCAATTAGTTGTAGATAAATTCCAAAATCGACAACATCTTGTTATTCCTCTAGGATTATCTTATACATTTATTGCTAACACATTGTTCTCATATGGGTCATCCCTAAAAAAGTACACCCTATTGAAATGCTAACTATTATTTCATTTGAATTGCCCCTACCACATACTTGCTTAAATGTCGATATTAAATTACGAGCAGAACAACAAAAAGTAGGCGCATATTCTTTTCATTGTCAATTTGAGGTTTTTATTATAGTCTTCTCCTGCAAATATCTCAAAACTATACAATCTAGAAGGCATGATAAGTTTGCAATGTTTGTTTGCTTCAGAGTCGGTTCATCATTTTTAACCTACAATTTTTATTTTTAGCTTACATTTTATTTATTGAATCTTTCTATATGAAAATAACAATAAGTAGTCGAATCTTAATCTGCGATCCTATCGAATGGTATTTGTTAGCGCAAATGCCAAGGATTAAATTAAACATTTCAAAAATTTACAAATATATTCAGTTCATAATTTAATATTTCACGATAATATCACGGGGAGTGGTGGACTATTTTTAGCCATAATCGAATTGTTTGCTAATATTTCAACCTGTTAGCTTTATCAACCTATCAATCGTTAACGAGAATTGGAATAGAAGACCAAGAATTGTTCCTTACCCTTTTTAAAAAAATTAAATTCACAATTCTTTGAAAATTTAATCGATGTAGTCTTTGAGGGAATAAACCAGTTTATTTTAAAAAGAAATCATTTTCTCGACCATTTCAGCAGCAGCATATACATTTTTGTCTATCAATCATTTGTATGCTCTGCCTAAAGGGCCTTTTTGTGTATGAACATTGTCGGCTTCGTGACTGGTTTAGCAGTGGCCCGAAAATTGGTGAACAAAAAGGATGATAGGTATCCCATCAATAGTAACTGGAAACATGTTGACAGCTGAACCAGATTCTGGTGTTAGAAATTTGTAATTCTTATGTTGTTTTACAAAGAAGCAACTAAACTCTTTAAAACAAAAATGTAATTTTCAAGGCAAGGAGGTTTCCATCACTTTCCATCATCAATTGTAAACTGTACTGCGCAATGCGCCAGTCCTGAGTGTTCGATCCGAACTTCGTGTGCTTATTGTTAAGCTCCAATGCTGCAATGTTTTTTTTTTATCAAATCAAGAAATTATGTATCTCTCATTGAGGAGTAGACGGCGAACTTCTATCACATCAGTGAGCTGTGCATGATATAATTGGTATTATCATTAACTGAGATCGACTGCTTTAAAGCCGCGGAATGTTATAGTCTTAACGGATTGCGAACCTGAAGTTTTTGAATAATGGGCGCAAGCAGTAGCTTCGTCCAAGGAACAAAATTGATTGACTTACACTTTCTACTGTACAGGGTTTTCCAACAAGAGGTTTTATTTAGGTATTCAACGAATAATGTAATTTTTTGAGATAAATGATCGGATGTTTATTCTATAATAAAGAGGAAGGTATGCCGTTAATAATGAAAAACAACATCAGCCAAATGGCCACCACGATCACGCCTACAGGACCATATCCTTTTCATGAAATTTTCCATAACCAAATCTCAAAGTGGCTACCCTATGTCCTAGATAGCCTCACGAATTCTATCTTTGAGGTCTTGAATCGACGAAGGGCTGTTGGCGTAGACCTTATTTTTCACGTGGCTTCAAAAGAAGAAGTAACAAGGTGTTCAATCACAAGATCTCGATGGCCAATTGTGATCACCTCTTTGAGAGATAACACGGTCCGGAAACTTTTCCCGTAAAAGAGTAATGGTTTTGTTGCTTGTGTGGTACGTAGAACCGTCTTGTTGAAAGTAAACGTTGTCTAGACCAATATCAACCAACTCCGACCATAAAAATTGATTAAACATCTCTCGATAGCGCAATCCATTCACCGTAACTGTTAATCCAACCTCATATTCGGAAAAGTAAGATCCAGCCGGACCACAAACCGCAGCAACCAGTGAAACGTTAAGGATGGAGAGACTTCTCAACAATAACTTTTGGGTTTTCCGAGCACCAGATGCGACAATTTTGCTTGTTGACGTAGCCACCGAGGTGGAAATGGGCCTCATCAGTCAAGATGAGTTTTCGATGGAATTCCGGATCATTTTCATGCATTTCAAGGACCCAATCAGCAAAGACACGACTTTTTTGATGATTGGCCGGCTTGAGTTCTTGTGTTAACTGAACTTAATGAGAATTCCAAAGAACGACGAGGAATAGACAAACCTAAGTTTTCTTCAACACTTTGGGCTAAAGCACTAATATTATCAGTTGTTCTTGAGCGACGTGCATTCATTTTATTCTTCACATCACCAACTTTTTCGAAAAGCTCGAATTTTTCCACCAATTTCTGTATTGCCGTCCGACAAAATGCTTCACGACAACCCAAAAATGCTTTAGTTTTTCGAACTGTGACTGCAAGATTTTTACCATTTTTGTAGTGAATTTTAGTAATGGCGTAGTTTCTACTTGTCAAATGTCAATGAAAGTGACAGCTACCGAAATACCGGGTGATTCAAAATAACACCTCTTGTTGGAAAACCCATTACTTTATCAATATTTACAGCCCAACAAAACCTCTAAAATGAAATTTACTTACTATTTGCATTACCAGGTAATGACATATCACTACTCTCCGCATATATTTGAAGCAAAAAATAATGACTAAACTAAGTGAAATAATTAGACCTTGTTTTCAAAACATCATAATCTCCCATCGGTAACATTTTAAAAAGTTTTCTCTATTTCTGTTTTTTGGGAATTAGTGCGTCAGGCAGGTGACTGTGCAAAGACCTGAGCACACATCAGTCAAGCAAAAAGATTGCCCACTGAATATACCTGATTCTGTGACTAACCACAGCTGACTAGGATTTCATATCATGGCAGACAGGCACAGGCAAGGCTAGACCATACAACCAATGAACTCTGTTCGGTCCTGTATAAAACACAATCGTCTGTTTAGGTCATAACGACGGTCGGTTAAAACTGAACCAACGTCAATTCCAGCACAAAACGTACTTGTTCTCTTTTGTGGTCGGAGCTGTTGGTGTTGCATGATTTGTTGATATTTTGTAGTTGCAGTGTTTATTGTTTATTTGTTAAGTTAACAATAACATTAAATGCAAATTTCCTGTTGTTGATGTTGTCGTTCTCATGCTCCCCGGTGCTCAGATGTCAGATGGATAGCACGTTCTGGTAACATATCTGGAATTGCAGTATGTACTTGACATTGCAACGATTTGTTGCATGTCTGTCTTTTCGCCTGTCTACTTCGATTGCGGTTAAAGTGGGTAAACAAAATACATCCGAACAGTGGATACTCTGTTTAAACAGAATCCTATCCAATTTGGTATACTTACTTGGGCTGCTACGTCCACAAACAAACATTTAAATACCAAAAACAAAAAGAAATCCCGCATACATTTCGCATTGTGGACATTTCAACCTTCCTTATGTCGAAAAATAATTAAAAACGCCCACTTTGGGAATCGTAAATCATTATGCTGGCATAAACAACACCATATGTGTCAGTTGCACCGACAAACGTGCCAAAGATTCAAAGTTCTTTTTTTATTTTTGTTAAATGTCCATATTAAAGTAACATTTAAAATGCCCTTAGGTGCCGAGGGTAAAATGAAATGAATATAATATAAAACTGTCTAAAGCGCGATAAATTTATGAATATTTAGTCAATTAGTTTGCTAGGGTTTGAATGGAAAGTTTGCCTGAATATGAATATCTGAATTAAAATATAAAACAAAGGCTATATAAAAGCAAAACAGCGAAGGCTTGCTGCATGAAAGTTTACATACTTCTATTCTTCAGTTAGACTTGTTTTAGAATTCCAGCATGCCAATGGTACACGCTACAATAACTGTTTCTGATAATAAATGGGCAAAAGAAAAAAAAATATTATGTGAGAAAGATTTTGTCCTTCATTTATTAAAAAATCCATTCCGGCATACAAAAAGTATGAAATTTGACCCAACTGTGCCTCATAATAGACAGCTGTTTGATGTCAACAATTTGGTGAAGTGGTTTCATTTGTAACTAATTGGACCCGGTGCACTTCGATGCCTCCAACTCTGTTTTTTTTTTTTTTATTTTTTTTGGGCACAGCAATTTACTGTGAACATTTCGTTCTTCGTCAGATAAAAACCTAATATAGCCTAAGAAAATTACCCGGGAGCATATGTATGTATGTACCAAATCTCATCTTCATGGGATATAGGGGTTCCAAATTGTAATTGTCCAAATCTTTTTCCAATTATCAGCAATAAACCCAGGAACCATCCACATGTCAGCAGTAATATGATGTGCAAATTTCCGTCGTATCGTCCACTTTATAACTGTTTTTTGAAAAAGGCCCTTTTAAGTTTGGATGTACGTGGGCGGTGCCACACCCATTTAATACTAAAAACTCAAAATATAGGATCAGTCGTATAAATATTTGAAAATTTGTAAGAAATCATTCAAAAAATTAGGAAGATATAGGGAGGGTGAGCTTTAAAACCTCTTGCCCAATTTCACTCCCTAATATTGTAATTTCCAAACAATGAAAGGGTGGTCCGATGATATAAATAAATATAAATAAAACAACAGTCTTTCAGGTTTTATGTTTGAAACAAAATATCGGATCATAACCGATGGTCCATACTTTCCATGACTCTGAGACATAATTGAGGTTCAATGTCGTGAATGTGCCGAACTATCTTATCCTTAAGCTCTTGAATTGAAACTTTCAGCCTTCGACTGTCGATGTCTCTGAAATCAGAAAGATATAAAAAACATAATTTTTTGTTCTTATTTCAGGCTGATTTACACAAAAATAGACCACGAATTGTGTCAGCCGTTATTTTTACTCGTTTCCTCATACAAATATTTTGTAAGAGCAAATAAATATGTGCCAAAGACACTTGCTGTTTTCACACTTGTCGATTATTTTCTTTGCTAACCAATAATAATATTATTATTTGTCAACACTCAATTGTGACGAGCAAATATTTTACATTTTTTCCAAACATTTGCCTAATGTGAACCAAGCTTTATACTCCTAAAATAATGTTTGTATATGAGTTGGTTAATTTGTGATATCTTCTGAACAAAAGGAACTACAGAGATCTGAATAGTTGGTCGAATTGGTTTGTGTATATCGATGGCTTAATTTAGAAATGGCGTAACTCGCATTTTCGTAACTTTACATGAGAAGGTAAAAACTTTACAACATTTGAAAAACTTCAGACAATTTTAAAGGCAATTTTAAATAAAACTGGGCAATAAATTTAATTCTGGAAATATTTTTTTTTTTGGATTTTGGTTACACCCTTTTGCAAAAGGGCTTATATCCGGTATTGTTGATCACAAAGCCCTGAAATTTTTGTGGGATGTTTATTTGACAATGGTTTACCAAAATATGTAAAAAACGCGTTTTAAAAAAAATCGAGTTTCGCTTTCTAAATTAAGACATCGATATCAAGGTAATTTAAGGCAATTAACAGATACACATTTTCAGCATATTGGAGCACATTCCCGTTATTTATGATACAAGATATCATTTATGTGGCTGCCACGTCTGTCTTCGCATTATCACATCCCGTCAACATTGCATCTGTTATTCTTGACATCGCCGAGACGGCAGACAACACGATTGCCAAACTTTGTAGGGTTTATATTGAACTATTGAATGGTTTTGGGATATTTAATAGGGTTTCCTAGATCATTGTTGAGAATATGCACGATTCGTTGAAATCGATTCTTATTTTGAATTTGAAATATTTTTGGAAATACTCTGCCATTTGAAATTCGCTCTACCGAGGTAATGTAATCCCGAATGTCCAAGGTCCGAAAATTGGAAACATTGGTTCACAGAAAAATTTAAAGTTTCGCCAAATTGTTATTTATAGTCCAATAAACTATATATATACTTTAATATTACATATTACTAAAAAATATTTCTATCACACAAAAAAACTAATTGTTTATGTGATGTAAGATTGTGGTTAAGATTAATCAATACATGTTTTTATCTCGTATGCCTATTTTTAAACTTAAAAAAATAATATTTTCAAGCACCGCTCAGTATTATTTATAACTCAATTATTTGAATTCAGATTTTAATGTAAGAATTATTAATTGCGAAATAGTGTTATCTGAACCATATAATTAATAAGAAAAATTAATGAGAAAATTAAAAATTCTTGAAAAAAAAACGAGTTTTTCCTAAAAAAGTAAAGTTACCAAAATACTTTTGTTTCTAATTTTGTATTTGTTTCATAAACATATAAAATAATCTGCATTTTCTTAAACACAACTCAACGTAGATGAATTTATCAAAAAAAAAATCTAGGGTTACCCCTAAATTTCCCAGAAGAATTTATCAAAAAAAATTCTAGGGTTACCCCTACTTTTCCACTAGATATCTCTGACGTTGACTTTTTTAAGCAAATTTATAATTTGTTAACAGAATTTCATAAAAAAATGTGCAGTTTCTTAACCACAACTAAACCTAGATGAATTTATCAACAAAAATCTAGGGTTACCCCTATACTTTTCCTACCAGATATCTCCGAAATTGACTTTTTTTAAAGCAAATTTACAATTTGGACCAAAATTTATCGCATCGCAAAGTATGGCCCGGTTTTTCTTGTGTTTCTGTGTTTTTTAAGGCTCTAGGAAAAACGAAACAAATGCCAAATTCCCAAAAAAAAAAAAATTAAAAATTCCAGAAATGAAGAATTTCCCATGATAACTGAAAAATTAAACAAAAAGGCAAAATAAAAATGTCACCAAAATCTCTGAAAAATCCCGCAATTTTTATTGGGCCAACAATTAAGGCGGCAGAGTTGGTCGCGAAGTTGCGCTTTTTGTGGCATTTACACTTATCAGCTCAGAGTTCACCCAGAATTGTTCAAACTATAGCAAATTTAGTACATGAAATCCCAATTTTTCGGATTACCCCATATTTGGAAATTCCGGTATTCTTTTAATTGAATTTCTACATTGTGTTAAAATTATCGATTTGTAATGGCTCTTCAAAGTTATTACCGTCAAACCATTGTAACAAGTGATTTTTCATTTGTATTTCAAGAAAAATTCGAATTTCCCGCAGTGTGCAGTACTTGGAGAGGACGGGCATGTTCACAAAGAGATTTTTAATCAATCAATACTAATATTGGTAATGGGTCTATAAAACATTCTTATGGAAGCTAAAAATAAATACGGAAAAGTAAAATACCCTTGCTCCACACTGTGGCATAATTGGTTACTCGCCAACCCATTTGTGCAACGCTAAAAACAATCAATTGATCAAACGTTTTATGTATCCCACATAGTACTAAACTATTCAAATTTATTTCTTAGCACATATTTTTTGTTCTGCCCCTTTTCTAGATTCAGCGGATACATAAAAGCATTATTTCAATCTTCTAATTTATGAGATATGTATTTCAGACGTTTCATTGACAACGAAATATGTGTGTGTGAACTTGAGAAGTTTTCACACGAACCTATCTTTGCGGCGGCCTTTCCGCATTGGCATTAGTGGTTATGGCGAGGTTTTCGCTTTTTTTTTTCGCCAATTCTGATGACGGCCATCAGCCCAATGTCAAATGGAGCCGATGATGATGGGGATGATGGCGATGATTATGGCTATCATATCAACACTTTGGGATAAAGGAATCGAAATAAATGTGCTTCCATGGATGTGTGTTTGTGTGAAGCAGTTGTATTGGTTTTGTATACAGTCTCGATCGTATTGTATCAGTTGTGGTGGCTGCTCATCGCGCATTTGGTCTGTACGCATTTCGGCCTTTTACTGCCGTTCTGCTAACCATGGCAAGGGGAATGCAAGTCATGTAGTGCGACAGTACGGCAAGTTTCAGCTGCGGCAACCTTAGTATTGAATGTTGAATAAACTTTTGCGGTTGTTCATTAACAAAAGGTGGATATCAATTTCCACTGAAATTTATAGTTTCACATGTGCGGGCGGTCGCTCAGGGTACAGCTCGACAATAGTCTGTTGTTGTTTGGTCTGGCCGGTTGGTTTCTGCTGGGGTCTGTTGGATCGTTTGCCCATATCATAACCACATAATGTGTATCTATATATGTCGGCATGTTGCCCAAAACTTTGTAGCGTTGTTAACAAGTTAAAGACATACAAATGTTCAGAACTAAAGACAACACACCACAAAAAAAAACACGTAAAACGAGAAACCCAAACCCCAACAATCGTTTAGCAGAGCATTTTATATGTTTCAAAAAGCAAAAGGTATCGATTTCTTTTTTCAACTCTAAGGAATGACTGAGAATTGAGGTATTTTGCGAAACTGTTTTCCAATGTCTCTCCCTCTCTCGCTCGCTTGTTCCAAGCCACTATTCATGCATTCATTCTCTGGGTTGGATTCCGCTTTGGTGTTATGATATTGGATATTGCCAACCAAGGATTGTCATGAGAATATCTGGCGTTTGCCATAAATTTGAATATTGTTGAGAAAAGTCCATGTATCATTTTGGCGCCACTTTGAAATTGTTCACTTAAGCTTCCTGCTGTTTTTTTTTCGGGATGAGTTTTGCGAAAAAGGTTATTATTACAAGTAAACGTACGAGGCGGTTGTTTATTGTCATTGCATTTTCGAAATACCAAAGGCAATTTTAAAATATTATACATTTGTTCAGCTTTCATCGGTATGTGTGAAGAGAATAAGGGGCATGTGGAGTGATGTACAAGGAGAGGAATGGATGGCTGGGACCTTTCGTGCTGACAAAGTGACGGGATTATTAATAAACAACATTTTCGAAGACACAACGGAAAACAGATAAATGCTCAAAACAAAAGTCCCTGAAGGTGTTTGGGATAGCTCAGTGACATTTTTTACTAAGCGTTATTCTGAAGTACGCCATCATTGAAGCAATTCGATTGTAGTGTAACAAATGTTTACGTATTGTTTTTCGTCATCATTGCGAGTGGTGATCTGTGTCGGACCTTCGCCGGTTACCGTAAATATTACACTAATGTAATATTTTTTGTAATTTTTGTACTGACTAGCCACTGTGATCTCTTGAGTACAAAAATGGGCGAAATTATTTTTCTATGAATCGGTTTTTTAAAAATGTATTTTTACAAAATTTTATTTTTCGAGACTTAAATTATCGTAACTTTAAAACGAATTGTTTTATATCTTGGAAATAAATTTTTAAAAAAAACTATCACAAAATTATTTTACTTCATCGCCTTTAGTGCATTTTATTAACAAAGTAAAGCTTGCAATTTTTTTTTTTTTTGTTGAAAAAAAAATTCGTAGGAATCGAAAATGATAAAAAGTGTATATTTTCTTAAGTTTATCGTCACAATTTCTAACAGTTAAAATGAGGTATAGATCGAACATTAAAATGGATGAAGTACCTTTAATTAATTCACAGTTTAGTGAAGGCAACTTCTGGTGCCCTTACCTCATTTAAATTTATTTCAAAGAAATCGGACATTTCGTTTCAAATTTATGACAATTTTAAAAAACATATTTTTAGGGCAGATATGCCAGGTGGATGTTAGGGGTCGCCACTATTGTCAAGAATAACCTTTATTTTTAAGAAAATTTATTTTAAAAAAAATAGACAATTTCTTTGCATCATAAATTTATTGTTGTTATTCATTACCAAACTAATACTGTTGTGTTTAATGCGATCACATTACAAGTGTTAGGTCGACAGTCAAACCATAGCCCGCTCTTCTAAACGTGTGGACGTTTACTTTTATTTTCATCAGTTAAATTTTGAATATTATTTCCCCGTATCTGTCCCATAAATAGTCTTCGCCAGAATATACCCCTTTTTCGATAACATTATAGCACAGTGTGAATATCCTTTGAATTCTGTTATTTTTGCAACTTATGTCATATCCTAGTTTCCCAGAAACACCTCTTGTGGACGGATGTTTGCCGCGTGTAGGCGTATCAATAGCCTGGCGTACTCAAATCTGAAATACTACGCTTACTCTGAAACAGTTTCTAGTAGCACGTTGTCTGTCGTTTTGATTATGAGATTTCTTTGAATGTAAATAATTTCAAAACCACTTTACCTAAATTTATTATTAGCCCTACTCCACGAACTGTTCACTTAAAACAACAGAAACACCTATTCCTCAAAATCAACACCTACACCAACGGCTTCTCGAAAAAGAAATGAGAACTTTCTTTCTTTTTTTTTTGTTATCGTACTTATTGAAATCTTAAGCAAATATTTGCTGAAAATCTTTAATACTTTTACAAAGCACTGCCATCATTCCCATCTCTCTCTCCCTCTCTCTGTCGCTCCACAAAAATTGTTGTCATTGTCGTAATACGATAGTCGCCGCATTTGTTTCACGCCCTGAATAATCCGACTGGCAAACATTTCCATAACTTTTGTCGAGCAGAGCAGATGCTTCTTTTTCATCCGGTGATCAGCTTCTTTGTTGATAGAAACAAACTTAACGGATACATTTCATCATTCCCATACCAGTTGGTATCCTGCAGACAAGTATGTCCTTTCTGCTGTTACAACTTTTTGTTGCTTTTCATTTCCAGTTTTATCATTTCATTACGAGTGTTTGGTAATTAATATCTGTTTGTTTTGTCAGAGAAATATTGTGGAACATCTTAATGTTTTCAAGAGTAGGTGTCAGGATTTCTTTTATAAATCAGCAGCAATTAACAAGTGGAAGGTTTAAATGTATGGATTTTTGGTGCTTGATTTTAATTGCTTTGCACGCACAACCATTTGCATGGCGAATAATTTTCTAAAAAGTAAATGATTAAAAATTTCATTAGTTTGTGACAGGAGTGGATTTGGCAGAATTTGAATAGCGTAATTACAAAACTAAACTAAAAGATTTTGAAAGACCAATAAAATACATAACTAAATTGTCCAAGGACTTTCAAAGATGACTGTAGAAAGATGACTATTTACTCATGATACTGTGATATTCATCATAGAAAAATAATTTCAATATGAGTAGAATTTATAATTTAAAATTAGATTTATCTTAATATATATTTACCCTCGACACTGATTCACTGACTCTGTCACGCAGTACGTAGGAATTTAAATAGACATTCTATAATTTTCTATAAATAATAATAATAAAAAAAATAATATTTTTTTTTTTGTACAGAAATTGTGTTTTCCCCAAATTTTTTTTTTACCAAAATTTTTTTTTCCAATTTTTTTAAACAAATTTTTATTTTTACAAAAAATTTTTTTTTACAAAATTTTTTTTTCCAATTTTTTTTTTTCAACAAAAAATTTTATTTTTCAACAAAATTTTTTTTTTTCACAAAATTTTTTTTTCAACAAAATTCCACAAAAAAATTTTTTTTCCAACAAATTTTTTTTTTTTTCAGGGAAAAATTTTGTTTTTTTCCATAGGCGCATTACAACTTACTAGTTCTTGAATAAGTTCAACCATATTCGAAAAATGCAAGTGGAACAAAATTCTCTTACAAAGATTTGACGGTAGGGGTTATTTTCAATTAAAAAATAAAATTCCCCACAATTTCCATATCGTGGCTGTTTTGCTACAACTCTTGCTTCTTTAATCCCTTAGCCAACAAACGTCGACAGTCTTGCCTGTTCAATCTGGATGAAAATTCATTGTGTAAATCGGCTAAAACTGCTGAGAACTGTAATGTTTCGAACTTGCAACGAAGCTTTATACCAATTTCGGACATTGCAGGGCAATAACATTTTTGTTGTGATCTAGCAAATTTTGTGCATATAAAATAGACTCACAAGTTGTATTTTTAATTAATCCTAATTGAGAAAAAAATCGTTGTGCACACGCACTGCTGTGAAGGGAATTCGAAACAATTTGGAAACTACATCTACCATTCAAAATTGTCGCCATATAAAACTTCTCTAGAAAAGTATTATCCCTGCGGAGCCGGCTTTAAACAGTAGGTCCCTGTCAGTGGGTATAGAACTTATATCGTGCACAGCTCACTGATTCGAGAGAAGTTCCACTTCTGTTCCTTCGTGGAATGTTAAGGGAAATAAGTAAGTACATCTACAATTTTCAATTGCCTTGTCCGATTTGATTGAAATTGCATACAAGCCTAGCTGAATTATATTCTAGCTTTAGTCTGGAAGATGAATCTAGTCGGCCTAACCAGATATGAGCTATAATGTCAAAAGTCGAAAAGCTCGGTTGTCAGAAAAAATAAAACTTCCGCCAAATTGTTATTTATAGTGCCCCAAATTTCTTTGTTCGGCTTTTTGTAGTTTAATTCTTTGATTTCACTGCCTGTTTCCATAAAACGATTTTCTTTGTTCGTTACAAATCGTCAATATTGGAAGCGTTATAAAATGGGCGTCAGACATTATTCAATTCTGGTTTTCGGATATATGGTGGATATGGACATTTAGAACACAATCTCAAAAGAATGAGCTCTCACTACTGACACACATCTATTTTAATACGCCTTCAATTTTGACAATTTGTAACGAACGAACAAATTCGTTTTCTGGAAACAGGCAGTAAATATTTAATACGAAACTGTAAACATTTGAACAAAATTTAAACAACAATTGGAATGTAGACAATTCTGTCAAACTGACTCTAACTTCTATTATTGTGCCATGGATAACTTGCATAAACAAATTGTCATCGCTAGTTTATTTTGCCTGTTAAATTATGTTTTTTATTTCTAATTCTGATTCAGCTTCGAGTGATAAAGAAAATAAGCAATATCTAATATAATAAAGAAGAGTACCGAGACAGAAGTCAGCTATCTTCAAAAAGAACTCAGCTATCTTCAGAAAAGAACTAAAAAAAATTTTCCAACGATTTCAATTCGCTGGAAAAATCTCAGGGAACATTCCGTATATACCATGAGAATAAATTATGTCCATTGATCGAATGATGCAAAGAGACTGTAGATATACTGAAATATAAATCATTTATCATTCGATATGATTTAATTTTCCTTACAATTAACATACAATGCCTTAAGCAACACTTGCATCATGTTCCCGAATCCTTTGGCAACTTACTCACATGTTGACACTTCCGAGAATGGCACCATTTTTTGTTTTTTGGAAAGTTTTACCATAACTTTGTTTCACGGTTTCTGCAAAGAAACAGAGTAAGACAACATAAGGAGGCAGCGCAAGGAGCCATGCAATGGTTGCATACCGCAGAGTAGCAGTGTTAACATGTCAACACAGAATCCGGGGCATGTGCTAAGAATATTACCCCGAACACCGGCACTCCCGTAACCAACAACCAACAGATTCATGCCGTTTAATATATGGAGCTCATATTAAGGGCCACAATAACAACAGATATCTTCAAGATATGTATCACTGTCGACCGAAAACAACAAAAGCGAAAAAAAAAAAAAGAAAATCCAAACGAATGAAGCCATCCAGCCGAAATAAAAAAACTGATATCTTTATTTTACACTTAAAAGCTCAACAAGGTATGCGCCGCCAATGGATGCACAGGAGGTGCGGAAGAATGCAATGGATGTGCACGGCGGTGAGGTGTTGACTTAGTCAATGTTGGGCTGGCTGCACATACCACAGTCACACACAGAGCGGCGGATGCATTCACCGCCGTATGGTTTAATATAATTTATGTGCATTTCGGTGCTGCTGCTGGTGGTGGCGTACAGGTGTGACAACATGAGATATCATACCAAGCAACATCCATGCTCCGCTTCAGCCACAAGATATCTTTATACTCGTTCTTTCATAGTGAGTTTTTAACATCTGACATTTTTTTTTATCGTATCCACTGCCATAGTCGAGCATAAACATTTTAAGCCAGATATCGAAGCGATAACTTTATGTCAATAAAGCAGAATGAGACTGACTGGTTGGTAGCCACAGCTAGCCAAGGAGGCTGTGTGAGAGTGTATCTGTATATATTGTAAGAAAAGTAATTTATTTTTAATGATAAGATAACCTCCTATCATTGGATGACAAACCAATTTCAGCGGTGGTGGTGCACTGCTGTGTGAGACAAGCAATTTTTCCACGAGTAATTGCTTTATTTCAATTTTATGGTATTTTTCCGAAATCTTGGTTCCAATATCTATTTTCTAATCCCCCATGGATAGTGAATGGATGTCAAACATGGATACGGTTAACTAATGTCGCCATATTAGATAAAATAAAACTGCTGGCAGTGGCCGGCTTAATAAATTATTTCCAAGCACTTTGCTGTTGTTCGAGTTATCAATGACTTATACCTACACCTCTCATCATTTAAATATATCGTTACTTTAAGTTCTAAGCTTTATTTCATTTAATTTGTTATCGAGACTTACACTTCCACTCTCGTCAGTCGTCGCCGTAAAACAGCTGATGTCAACTATGTTATCATTTTCAAAACATCCACACCAAATTAAACGCGTACATTCAAATGTAACCCCATACGACATCGCGATTGTCTAGGTTGGTACGCATCGAAATCTTACAGCTGTTTTGTTTCCGATACTATCTGAATAAATATGTTATCATTTATTGTGAATATCAACAACGTAAAGCCGACAACAATTAAGTATATATACATAAACAAAATGGGTAAAAGCAGTGCAATTTTTGTAGCCAGCAATAACCGTTGAATTATTGTTGGAATCATCCTCATCGCGAGGGTTTTTTCTTGGGTTGAATGTCCACTTTAGTGTTACACTAAAGGGTTGATTGTTTATGAGAGTCGATTGATCGGTATTTCCTATAACTGAAAATATGGTTGGGACTCCGTTCCACTTACATTTATAAGTGTATTAATTGCGGTGAGTTAGTGAAGCGGTTTACATTTGGTGTCTACTCTAGAACTATCTTTAAAGTACAGAACAGCCTCCTAAAACGTTGTGACGAAATGCGTAATATAAAAAGAAACTTTAAACGCGTTTTTGGTAGCAACTTCTTCAGGAGTATTTAGGAGGATTTGTATATCAGTCGGAGCACTAGACAAAATACATTTTGAAATAAAATACATTTTGTGTAATTTTAAATATAGAGGAATTTGGAACGGATCGTTGTTGTCATACCGATCATAAATAATTGCAGGCCTCGTTGCCAGTGCTCTGTCACTAGATTGTATTGTAATTTATAATAATTTAATATTTGCAAATATATAAATAATTTTATAATCTTTAAACTGCTTTCACTAAGTACCAGTCCCATACATACATACGTTCATACAGTTTACATTAACTTTAAAAGCCAATAATTGTCCGGTTTTCCGATGATAGAATTTGTATGTAAACATTTAGAATTCAAATTTGAATCGGCTATAAAAAAAAGAGTACTGATATTTTTTACAAGTTTCTGGTTTTAGTGGAAAGTTCAAATTACAACACAATATCATTCATACGACTACCACACCACGACTGGCTCGGCAGTAGCTCATCCGATCAACTCAATTTTGGAATACATTGCGGATTGTATCGGGTCGAGTCTATTCAATGCCGACTTTGATTTCATGTTTTAACCTTTCAATTGTCTCTGGATGCTTTGGTTACCATTTATCCTTGGGAGCCACAAAAAATAATCCAAAGGACTCAAATCACAGATCCGAGGCGGCTAATGGAAACAATTTCGGCAGATTATTTGATTTTTAATAATTGTATTGGCTGTGTGGCATGTGGCCCCGTCTTGGTGAATCCTAATTTCGTCCATGTCATTCTGTAGATTTTTTGGAAACAAACATTTGTTGAGCATAGCGCGGTAAATGCGGCTCCATGCTCACTTTTGAAGGAAAATGGTCCAATGACGACGTCAGCCAAACAGTGGCACATTGCAGATGCATTGGCTTCTCTATAGTCACGTGTGAACCCCATACGCCCCAACTTTGCTTATTGACATAGACACTGGCATGAAAATAAGCTTCATCTGAAAACACGATTTTCCGGTAAAATTATTACAGCCGAGCCAGGAGTTCCCGGTCCCCATTGTTGCAGGAGACTCTCGACTCATCTTTTACTATGCATTTTTTGCAGTCTTTTGACTTAATGACGCTTCGGAACGGCTTAATTTTCTATTACAGACGTGTAACATTGCCTTGAAATAACTCTCATATTGCCAGGTGGAAACGGCCACTTGAAAAATGCTTGGCCGGATGCTGTGCGATAGACCCACACACTACCTATAACACCACGGTCGCCCGCTGAAAAATGGGAAGTTAACTAGGATTAATCCACGTCTCATTTATTGGCTTTAACAGAAGATAAAACAAAGATAATGAAACATTACACTATACAACAAAAGAAATACCAAAAAGCACATCCACTAAATTGTCAATAAAACAAAATAAAAAATATAAAAAAAAAATTGTTCGACCCTAAAGGCAAATATTGAACAGTAATGATAAGTTAGATCTTAAAAAATTAAAAAAAAATAAAAAGATCTTTTCTGCTGCATAGTGTTGTATTGGATGATTGATTTATAAATAGGATGGTGTGGGTATAAGAATGTCCTACGATTCAACAAACCGCACTTGTTTGTTTTTGCTTTATATATTCTTTTATTTTCGGAGATTTCGTTTTTAACACTGCTGTTTTTGGCTGCAAAAATTAAAACCGATACAACCATTAGGTGCGTAAATGAGCTAAACCGTACCACTTTCCAATTGGCCACTGCAAGAATTTCCCGCTGTGTGCTATTAAACATTATAAAATCCCTTCCGCCACTTTCGATTAAACGAACTTCATGAAAAAAAAAAACATAAATTTCCATTTTTTGTATAACCGCAAAAATATGCATGCATAAATTGAGAAATATTGAAATAAAATGTTCGATACAATTTCCTGCTGCTACAGGATTTCTGATACATTTTTTGTTACATCGACTTTCGCCATCCATTGATCATTCACACCATCGACGGACCGACCGAACCAACGTAAATACGATGCGTTGTTGTTAACAATATTTTCTGTCATGTCGACCGGCCATGGCAGTTGCAATAACGGCCGTTGGTATGTTTTATGGTAACATGTTGACATTAATTGACCACAACAATTTGCATGTGCAGTAAATTAAAATAAATATGGATGCGGTTCGATATTTTGTGAATGAAGTACATGAATGTTTTGTTAACAATTTCAGATTGTAGGCCCACAAAAGAAAAGCGAGAGGAAAGATGTGTCTGCGTTTTAATTGAAGGGTGTAATGGTAACAACGAGTCGGCAGACTTGTCCTTAAATTACCTTTAATTCAAGTTAAACAGAAACTGTCGGATAATAAGTATCATAGTATCATAATAGTTGTAATCCCCAATATTTAGTATGGTGTGAAATACTCAAAGTATTTCAGTTCCTAATTCCAATCTATCTTCAAATCTTGACAACCTGAACCCTTGTGAGAAACATTATGACTCTTGCTGACGCAATTAAAAACCTTTGTTTCATTAATTATGTCCGTCACGGTCGTTATCCGTATGTTTGTTACACCGGAATTTGAAATTATAGCTTAAGTTTCTGTCTTAAGTTGGCACGGCCTTGCCAGCATAAAAATAACCATTTTAAATGGTGCCAAGTGAACAAAGACATCATTCATTGTGAACTAATAAAGAAAAAGAAGAAAATAAATACAAATATGTTAATCCACTAGAGTAAACGGATTACAATATCCTGACAAGTTGGCAATTTTTTTCTAGACGATTGTTCATGATATGAGGATTGGCGATATGTCAAAAATTTACGACATGTCACAGAGCCAACGAACTAAAGACCTTGCTGCGATTAGAAGAACAATTTCATAAAATCCTTTAGCAATTTGGACACCGAATTCCGTTTAACGCATTTTACCTATTTTCTGAAGGGCCATATCCAAACAATTGGAGCCTTGAAACCCTTGAATCGGAGTGTAGTTGCCGCGATAGTGCCACAATTAGCCAATATGGTATCGAACATTTCTACAAAATAATCCACATGTATAAGCGAGCACCGTGGAGGTACTTGCAAGATATCTTTGCTTCTCAAAAAGTCACATCTCTGACAGGCATTTATGCAGTATATTCTAATGGAAAATCCGAATTCAAGCAGACAAAATCCGCATTTTTATAGCTAATGCTCCTTTTTGCAATTTAGGTGGCCCAGTGTGCGGCGAAAATACCACCATTATTGGTTAATATAAATTGTTGTTGCTGTCATTAGGTGTGTTTTCGTTACAATCTAGCTAGTATCGCTTGCTTAGTTGTAAAGAAAACGCCAAACTAGCCATATTGTCATTTGACACAAACTAGGCAGCATTCTGAGAATGCTGTGAAAAAAATATTAATACATTTTCATGAAAATCTAAAAAAAATATTCATATCCTACTCATTGGTGTTGTGGACAAACATTACAAATTCACTTATAAATGAACAATACTACTACAATTCGTCCGTCATTTTTGAAAGAATTTTGGTATTTATTGTCTTCTTCTTCTGTATTACTTCACAAAGAATGAACACTTGGCACCATTTAATATTGGCATTTTGTTATTTTTTATGCTGGCAATGCCGTGCCAACTTAAGACACAAACTTAAGCGGTAATTTCTATCCGCACTTAACCCTTCAGTGCGCCGTGATGCATATTTGAATCAACCACTTGTTTTCCATGTTACTCTTTTATTAGACATTACAGTGATTAAGTTTCAGCTGATTCTAACACGAATGCATGACATTTGTTGTTGTAAAACCATAGATGATTTGTAACGGATGTTTTGACAACAATTTGGTCAGTTGTCATTGCGATTTTTGCATTATAGTGGAGTTTTGCGATTTATAACTATTTTAAATTAAAATAATTCGCGATTGGTGATCAAGGTAAGTTTTATAAATTTTATTTTTATTCTGTAGTGTGTGTGCGTGACATTAGTGGAAAATAAAATGCAAAATGTGTAAATTCTCAAGTTGTAGATCGGAAAACTTGGTTGATTCAAATATGAATCATCACGCATTTTTTTATAAAAAATAAATGTAAAAATAAATAAAATAATTTTTTTGTTATTTTTTTCTAGTTTTAGAATACCTGTAGAATTCAAAAATATTTTTTAAAACAAAAAATAAAAAATCGCGCATTGAAGGGTTAATATCGCTTAGCTCTCCATACAAATTAAGCGATTATCTAAGATAGCAGTTTAACGAAAACCCGCCTATTGTCTTTTTTACGTCCGCATTTGTATGAGTACGAGTATGTCAGTAGATTTTTTTGTCTTCATGCATATATATTTGTTGACAACGTCATCACTTGCAAAAAAACATCAACGCGACACAAAAAATACCCGCTCAGTGTGATAAAGGCGACGAAAGTGTTGATGTCGCCACTGTCAACGCGACACTTTATGGCCAAATGCTATTAGTCCTCGTTGTGTACTCGTAGTTAAAAAGTTTTACATTTTCCGAAAGGCTGAAAGGAAATGAAGGCCGGTTTTTGTCAACCGTAGAATATTCAATATTGTAAAGGTTACATATGTTTAATTGGAAGTATCGTAGATATAGCATAGACAGGGAATTGCTATTCTGAAGGTTGAAGCTGTCCCACCACTCACTAGGACCCATATATTTTCCAGTTAATTTATTTTATATATTGCTTTTTATATACATAGGTATGTATAGATATTTCGTCAACGTTTCCTATATTTCCTACCCGACCTTCAAGTTCCTTCTCCACCGAATGTTTTAATTTATTTTGTTAATTCATTTGTTGGATGCTGTTCGCAACAAAAAATCGATATAATTGTTCATTACAATTTATTTGTGTGTATGGTTAACTCAATAAATTAATTAAAACTTGAATAATGACATGCTGTCACTATGACAATGCCAACATTTTCACAGCGATGTTTGCAGTGGGCTCTACATTTCATTGTAAACCGTTTGGAAACCTCATATTGTTTTATCTCTGCCGACAGTGATAGGACACGAGTTAAGCTGTGGACTTTATTGAAGAACTCTTTCAATTTAATGCATTAATGTATGAATATGGGAAAGGTTAACAGGAGCTAAGGCCTACGAACGATCCTAGTTACTTTTGCCGGAATTCTGTTAATGACCCAATCCGTTTTATTAAATGGTAAATACAGGGGTTTTCAACAAGAGGTGTTATTTTGAATCACCACTATATACTATGCTACATCCAGCTTCTAGGTGATTTAGATTACATATTTGACTACAGCCATACTCGTACGTGAATCACCATCCAATCGTTCTACTTAGAATCACCTGCCGTTGCAATGACATTTAAAGGAAAAATCATTTAAAAAATGAGTCTCTATAAAAGCCGTACCGGTTGCATTAACTTACCTACATTATTCACAACCTCGCACCTCGATAATCACTTATTTTCTGAAATATCTGGGTATACGAGCAACTAAGGAAACACTTGAAGTCTTCTTAGTCACTTATGTCCTGGCTGGCACATCACCATACTTCATTTGATTCGAAAACTGCCATACATCACTTGTGCCACGACAGAACCTCCCACGCAGACTGAAGAAATAGGGTCAAACAGTCACTGACACTTTGGTCGACGCGCAGTGCATGAGTATATCGCAGACACAATTATAGCCAAACACTAAACTAAGCAGGCAGGCAGTTTCGAATAAAGTCGACCGACCGACCGACCACTCACTCCACACATCAACAAGTGGCTCAACTGATTGGGTGTTGGATAAATGGCTAAAACGGTAGGTAACCAATGGCAGCGCTGTAGCCACTCGCAACAAAGTTGACAGTAACAAATTATCCACAGCCAAACGTTATCATTATTGCTAGATCAATTTCTAGCCTCCTCGCAGCAACAGCACCCAAACTTGTACATGACAATGGCAATCCAAAAAGTATACTGGTGGGATTTCTCCGAGTATACTCGCATCGATATGTTTAATGTGGTATTCCTGTTGAAGTCATTACAACCGTTGCTAGTTTATTATGAAAATGTTAACGCAGAACCGAAAGGCAGCTACATTAATATTGGTACGCCGCACTGGGAGCAGGACTACGTGAATCCATGTGAATCCAGGAGCGGGTGTGGAAACATACTGCAGTGGCACTGGCAAGTCGAGGGAAACTATACAAATCAAACAGCACTTAAATGCAACCTAACAAGCAATTGCTGCATCTACCGCACAGACATACACGCAATCCATTATTGCAACAACGCCACACTAAACACCAGCAGCAACATGAACGACAACAACAGAAGCAACAATACCACCGCACTAACAACACATCAACTTCAACGAAACAATTTGATATGCAATCAATGCATTTAATCTGTTTGCAACTTTGAGGTTTTTCCTACAAATCTACGATGGATCAGTATTTGTACAAAACCTGCTCAAAGGTAAATGACTGACTACTCAGCGTCGGTATGTAGACTTTGTAAGGCCACAAGGCCTTGATTCCGCAATCCTGTTACAATTCACACCCAAAATAGCAATGTAGGTCTACGAAGGAATTCAATCTGTTCAGACGTCAAAACAGAAAAATGCGTGGCAAGAAATATTATTCTGACATCTCTGCTGCCTTTTCGAAGCACAACTGGAAAACTCTCTATTTTACGGAATTTTTAGAAGTTTTCTTTATATAATCAGCACAGCATCCCCATGAAATTATTACAGCAGTTCATTGGATGCCCTCCATAAATGCAATGAGGATATAGGAAGGAAGAAATAGAGAGAAGATGTTGTAGAAGTTTGTTTTTAATTTCAGAATGTCACAGCTGGCAGGACACACACTTGCTGGAAGATTATTCCAACTGTTCAGCTGAAGCATGAATTGTCTCTACAGTTCGTCGTCCGGTCTACCGGCCAATCGACAACGAACGGCTGAGACCCACTGGATAGCCGCGTATCCCTAAGTGTCCTAACATCAGGGAACAGACAACGACTATCTGACGAACAGGTACTGTCCAAATAGAACATAATTTATGGAACAACTTGATAAAGCCAAAACACTTGAATGCTTCTTTGAAAATATGGCTAGTCCAGTGAGCATCGCCGTGTCCACAGTATCAAGAGTGCTTGATTCGCCGATATATACACCACCAATTGAGATTGAAGACTGGATGATGGATCAATGGAATGTTTGTGTGACGAAAAACCACACCCCAATAATAAATCGTCGCCAAATTGTGTCATTCATCACTCGCCTTTTGCCCCTGACATCCAGAGGACTTTGGCTATGGTCAAATGAATACGAATACGAGTGACGTAGATAGCTGCCATCCACAAAAGAGTAGGCAAGGTTCATAAAGGGTGTTTTTTTATTGGGGTATAGAACTTTAAGTTGGCTTCACTTTTTTAACTGGCGGCCATTTTGTCAGCTGTCAAGTGATTAATATTTAGTTTGGTTTGCCATTTCATCATGAACAGGTTGACAAAAGAACAACGCTTGCAAATCGTGCAAATTTATTTCGAAAGTAATGGTTCAGTTCGCGAAGTTCACCGCAAGCTCCGTCCATTTTATGCCATTACATCCACAAAAACTGACTGTTTGGTGTGCTCTATGGGCTGGTGGAGTCATTGGGCCATACTTCTTCCGAAATAATGCTGCAGAGTCAGTTACCGTTAATGGAGACCGGTATAGAGCCATGATAACCGACTATTTTGTTCCCGAATTGGATGGCATGAATGTGGATGAGTTGTGGTTCCAACAAGTGGTTGAAAATTGGACCTGTAGAATTGGCTTTATTCGAGCCAGCCGCGGCGGCCACATGCCCGAAATCATATTTAAACATTAATGGCATAAAATTATCCTTCCAATAAAGCCAAATTGATGGACATTAAAACGATTTTCTTGTGTTTTATTTCAATTCGAAGTTCTATACCTCAATAAAAAACACCCTTTAGTTTAACGCAACAGGTCGTCAATGAAAATAAGAAATATAAAAGGAGAGAGAATAGAGCCTGTGACACTTCTGCGGTCAACATATTGAGCACTTACAACGAAAAAGACGTCAGCGCCAGTTTTTCCCAAAGGAAGAAGTCGCAAGGTGTTAAATCGCAAGATCTCGGTGGCCAAGAGGTGATCACCTCTTCGAGATATAACACGGTCCGGGAACTTTTCCCATAAACTTTGAGTGCGCTCTCCATAACCTCTTGGGGATCGGCTGAACATTGGCAACTTTTCAATGTGATGGGTAAATACCAGCACGGTATGACTTGTTGAAAATGCCACGTACTAAGACAAGTGCTGCAGTACCTTTCGGGCCCGAAATACACAGCAAGGCCTGCCGAAGTCCGCCACTGGATACAGATTCTATGTATCGACGTGAGTAGGTAAATGTGCGAAGAGTCTTTGAAAGAAAACCAAATTTCCCACTACACTTATCAAATTTTAAGGTGAATAACGTAATTTCGCTAGAAACGAACGGCAGGATTGCCAATGTAGTTTACTGCACATGAACGAATAAAAAACGTTATATTCCGATGAACGGAATCCCCGACACCAACCTATTCTGAGGAACAATTTCTGTTCAAATCAAAGAACAAATCCAGAGAAAATCTCAAAGCTCTGCCGCATGTGAGGTTTCAACGAATTTGTGGGTACTTTGAGATTACTACGACTTGGCAATCATAGTGCCACCAACAGATATAACAAAGAACAATTCCCATTCCATTGTACATTGTGTACGTTGCATGTAAATCACGTCGTTGACTTGCTTTCCCTGTGGGTGGCAAGTCTGTCCAACAGACTTCTGATATGGAATGAATGACTCGCATTCCGTATGTGTTTGTTTTGGTGTTTGCCTGTAATCAGTTTCTTTCGTACGCTGAAGTTGTTGTGTAATCACCGCAGAACCGAGTGAGACAAGTGTTGTCGGTTGCCTTGATTTACAGCGAAAGCATTTGGCGCAAGCGTGGGTATGTGTGCTGTGGCCGATGATTTGGTGACTTTTATTTAAAGAGCGTTCTTTTTGTACAAAGTTCCTGTTTATGATGACATTGCAATTGCACTTATGTACTAAGCGGTTCGGCTACCAGCAAATGTTTTTTTGAATGGTAATGGTTTGTTCCTGTGTCAGCGTCATATGTTCGCTGTCATTTGAAATTTCCTAGTAAAGGGTATTTTTTATTGGGGTATAGAACTTTAAGTTGGCATCACTTTTTTAACTGGCGGCCATTTTGTCAGCTGTCAAGTGATTAATATTTAGTTTGGTTTGCCATTTCATCATGAACAGGTTGACAAAAGAACAACGCTTGCAAATCGTGCAAATTTATTTCGAAAGTAATGGTTCTGTTCGCGAAGTTCACCGCAAGCTCCGTCCATTTTATGCCATTACATCCACAAAAACTGACTGTTTGGTGTGCTCTACGGGCTGGTGGAGTCATTGGGCCATACTTCTTCCGAAATATTGCTGGAGAGTCAGTTACCGTTAATGGAGACCGGTATAAAGCCATGATAACCGACTATTTTGTTCCCGAATTGGATGGCATGAATGTGGATGAGTTGTGGTTCCAACAAGTGGTTGAAAATTGGACCTGTAGAATTGGCTTTATTCGAGCCAGCCGCGGCGGCCACATGCCCGAAATCAAATTTAAACATTAATGGCATAAAATTATCCTTCCAATAAAGCCAATTGACATTAAAACGATTTTCCTGTGTTTTATTTCAATTCGAAGTTCTATACCTCAATAAAAAACACACTTTACAACTTAATGTAATTTCTCTATGTCATCTGCAGGATCATAGAGGATTTAATACAATGTATGATACATGTATTTCCTTTAATCTAACAGGGGTTACATGGTTCCATCTGTGAGTTATCAAATGCCCCCATTCAACCCAGCAGCATATTGTCCCAACAGTAGGTGAATCACCCACTGAACTCTATTTACATGCAGAGAACTCCCATCACTCCACAAACTATCGTCAGTTGTGCCACAACAATAGCTGACGAGTCTGTTACACCCTATGTCCCAAAGCAACGATAAGTAGCGAAGACCAAACAAAAATATTGGTAATTGTTTCTAAAAACCTGTTATTTTCCACGCCAGACATGCAGCGATGATTTATGACTGTCCAGCTAACAAATTGTATGCATTTTTTTCCTTGTTGCAACAACCAACAGTCTGCAACTTGTACTGCATCAACTATAGCGGCAAGCATTTAGAAATACAAGATAGTTTTCCCACAACATTCATCAATCATTTATAAGTAAAAATATTGCATTAGAATAAACATACACCGACAGACAACTAATGGCTTAAACGGTACAGTGGCAACCATTGGTGGAGGATAACACCCACTGCTATGACTGGTGTCTTAGTGTTCAGTGTGAGCGACAACAAAGACAGGTTCGCATCAGAAATATTTTTCAGCGGCCGTTTACCACCTTGTAAATTACGGCCACTTCAGGAGTGAGAGAGTAATCTATGGCCCATGTAGGACATTTTGAGAAATATCAAAAGCCATATGGAAACTCCTTACTTGAGCTGGACAATAAGAAATGCCAGTTGTATTTTCAAACTTGTTCAAAAGCTTTGTTTCTGTTAGTCGAGTTCGAGATCATTTACACCGTGTTACAAAAAATAGATTTTTCTCTGTCCTATGAACCAAATGCACATATTCGGAAAGAGGGGAAAAAATAAAAATACACGTGTATCGGCGATTTTCATGTACACGTCAGAATTATTTCTTTTTAAGTTTGAAGTATGAAGCTCGTAGTGGCCTGTTTGAAAGCCTTTGGACCGATTTTTAACCGATTAAAATTTGACGTGATACAGACATTTCCACGATTCTGCCTGCAAAAAAAACAGCTAGATTGGATCACTGAAAAAGGGTTAAAAATCGGTCCAAAAGCTTTCACACAGGCCACTACGAGCTTTATACTTCAAACTTAAAAAAAAAACATTCTGACGTGTACATGAAAATCGCCGATACACGTGTATTTTTATTTTTTATCCCCTTTCCGAAAAAGTAAATTTGGTTCAAGGACAGAATGTGTGTAACACAGTATTATTATTTCTATTTCTTTGCAGAAATGTTTAAACAAGGTTTCGAGCAATGTGTTAACTTTGATTGCAGGCAAGGCATACGGATCCAATTCGGAAGCTGCCACACTTCTTTATCGGTACCTATTTGCAATGATTTCTGCTGCAAATTATTAGGTCTCCATGAACATGACTTGGTTTGATTACTGTTAGTTCGGAAATCGACTAATATACCTCCAACTCACATCCCTTTTGCTTGCTATACTCAATTGTATCTACATCATTTCCCGCCATTTCTGGAGATTTCCGCTGTTATCCATTTCGATTAATATCAATCGCTCCAGCAGCTGTCGCAACATGTCTTAATCGTGTCACTTATGCCGATAACTCCAAGTGGACTTCCCAAAAACTTCAAAATGATTATATTTACGCTAACACAATAAAACAACTTAAGTGGTTTTCAGTTCTTAGTCTGTGTTTTCAATATGGAATTTTTTGAACTATAAACTTATACTCGTACTTATTTTATACAAAATATACAGTCAGTGGTCAATTTCCTTTTTTTTATTTAATTTGTTTTCTTCTGAACCCATACTAACGTTATTACGTTTGATAAATATCAGCTATCCCGCTACTCTTTTCGTCATAGGGCTATGTCAAATTTAAAGGGCATACAGTGATTATCCATAAAGTTAATATTTCAAAACTGTTGTTTTCGACATAAAATGTTTATGTGTATTTACACATATTCAAATAACACCAACGACACAACCGTTGTCTTAACATTTCAGAAAAGTGCTTTCAAAATGCCACTTGACAACCATATCGATGGGACTCACTCCAGGGATTTGCAGATGGCAATCATGTGATTGTGCTTTCCCAGGTGAATTAATGTCAGTTCTGTCGCAAAGCATTTGAGTAACACCTGTACATTCAAACATTCGTATGACCACATACTCGCACAGCTATTAACCCATTATTTGGCATGTCAAAGCCAACACAATGCCAACCTATGGACGGACATGTTTCTTTCCATCACTTCTTCCAAAAAGTAAAGTTCGGTTAGTATTTCGTGAAATGATTTCATGGAAATGCTACACTTCAATGGATATCATTGGAGTGTTATGTGCAACTGTCACTTCGTTCGTTCGGTTCAATCTTTTGTTGTTGGTGTGGCCGTAAGGATCAAGGAGCGTTTAATAAGGCATCAAATGTATTGCTGTCATTGTTCTGTATGTGAAAAACGCAGACTTTTGAATTTTGCATTTTCGGAAAATAAAAGCCTTTTTGAATTGTGGCCATTGGACGGAAGGTGTTCACATTGCACAGTGGGAAATTTTCCCACAAATTTGAAAAGAACTCTGTAATTTCTTGGCGATATTGAGATTGGCTTAAAGCTTAGGAGAAGATACACACTCTTAAGTCCATACGTTTATAGACTGATGTAACAGATAGTGGCGAGGTTTTACTGTGGAGACCTAAACAATGGAGCACCATAACGCATGGGGGTAACTACGATGCGGCTTTCATTCCCCAAGCAACCGGTACATCTGGTGAAAGAATACGAATCCCTCATTGGATTGTAGCACCCAGTTAAGATGGCAACATCAAGACGAACCGAACTGTTCTAGCGAATTAAGTGGTAAACTACAGCAACGTTGTTGGCCTGACTAGGATACAAATCTTAGGAGCTCTTGATTACACGCGGTAACAGATTTCACAAATACTTCCACTTAGAATGGTAAGACAATTCATACAAATAGACTTATCCCTCGATTTGAGCGATAGTCGACTCCGACTCCAGCATTTTTAAATATGTCGACTCCGACTTCAGTTGTACAATAACAAAATTTCGAAACTTGTATTTCCGTCCACTATTCACATACTCTTTTTCACACTGAGGTGCGTTTCTATCTTAAAGATACAAAAAAATCATATAACCGAAAATATTTCAAATTTTAAAAAATATAAACATATTAGCTTTTCTCAATACATTCTATTTATTGTATGGGAAAAGTAAGTAAATGAAGGGCTTATTGCAAAAACACGATAAGCCACAAAATGAAAATACTGAGAAAATCGCCTTTGAAGTTTGAAATAAATGCGGAAAATAGGGGTTTGATGAAATCATGATTTAAATACTTGTAATTAGTGTTTAAGGAAGACTACTATCACATACCAGTCCATGAATACCTAGAAAACTTCGGAAACCGCTATTTTCAAAAAAAAGTGTGGCTTATCGAGTTATTGCATACATTTTATTTAAATATTTTTTATTTTGAATATCAAAATTTTTGTTATTTTGGTTGAAATAAAGTGGCTTATCGTGTTTTTGCAGTACAAAATTTTTTATTTTTCTTTTTTAAAAAAGTAAATGAAATAAATATTAAAATGTTAATTACAGTAAATAATTTCTATAAGTTCTAATTCCGTTTCAGCGGAAGACGGCTCCAAAGCGTTGTAGAAGGAATGATAAATTGGTGGAATATATGGCAGTAAGGATTTTACGCTGTGTACTTTTTTTGCCGCTAGTTTTAGGAATTCTGTGTATTTGTTTTTCAATCCATTTAAGGTTGTATTTGCAGGTCTTCCCTTTTTTATAATACTTACTTCCTTATAATCTCCTTGAATTGAATGCTTTACAAAAATTGATCTCGTATTTTGAACTTTAAAGTGAAATGAGTATACACCAGAGAAATCCGTTTTGCACCTATCGGTAGTAATTGCATTTTTATTAATGCCGTCCACAATAGGGCCGCAAAAAAATCAGCTTGTTCCATAACTGTAACGACAAATGGAGTATTTTTATTTGCTTCTTTAATAACACTGTGCCAACCTTCTGGGGAGTAGATTTGCGGAGCATATTTCTTATGTCTCTTTTATATTAAAGCGAAGTCTCTATCAGATGGCAAATGAGTGTGACCACTAACTAGGAAATGGTGCGTAATAGTTTTGAACCTTCCTTCTTTTACTAATTGCATCCACAAAGACATCACAAACCAATTTTTGTTCTGCCCTGGGCAATTATCCGTAAAAACTACAAGATCATCAACATCGGTTTTGGTGTTTTGATATTTAAGCCACATTTTCCGTCCAAACAAACATGTGTCCCTGTCCAGTCGTGCAATCGTGTATTCCAAGATTGTATAGGCCAATTTTGCTGCAGTAAAATGCAGGATGAATAAAATCGAAATGCAAAAAGTGACACTTGCGGCTAGGCCATAAATTAAACGGAAAATAGCTAAAAAAAATTTAGGAGACGTTGCAATGGTGTAAAGTAATTGAATGAACTGAAAAAAAACACTTTTTGAAATCGTATGGCTGATCGTGTTTTTACAATAAGCCCTTCATATGTAATTTCATTAGATTTTTTTTGCAATTACAGGATAAGCCACACCAGATAAAATAAATCATACCTCGCTGGTTTCTGAAATTACTTCATACCCAGTCGGCAAAAAGCCTTTGTCTACCACGCTGTCATCAGTATCATCAATAAAATAGTCACTTTCGCTAATATCTTCACCAGAATCCATCGTTTTGTATTACGGTCTTCTTAATTGTTGTGGCTTATCGAGTTTTTGACAAAAAATATTTATGAATAAAATCGAAATGCAAAAAGTAACATTTGCTATAGGTCAGAAATTAAACGGACAATTGCTAAAATATTTTCAGTGAACGTTGCAATGGTGTAAAGTAATTGAATGAGCTGAAAAAAACACTTTTTGAAATCGTGTGGCTTATCGTGTTTTTGCAATAAGCCCTTCAAATAATTTAAGGGTTTTATAAAATTTCTCGATTTAAATGATTTTGATTTCCATAATTCATTCGAGTATTTAATATGGTCTCACGTTAACTTTTGAAATGAAATACATTTCAAATCTACAGTCTGTCTGAAATTTGAACTAAAAAGGGAATTTCTCCATCTTGCAAACAAAACAACAAACATACTGGATTCAGCATATGACTTCAGTGAGCTTTTAGACTGTATCTTTTTTGTTAATAGACATATTTGTTTACACGATTACTTATTTCCCTTAACTGTCCATGAATGAACTGGCGGGGAACTTCTCTCGTAAAGTTCGTGAAAGTTCGTTCGTACGACACGATTTGTCTTCCAAGTTCGTGTTTATTATTGTAAGATTAATTGATTGTATCGTGTGCGATACTATCTTATGAACGAAGGCAAACCGTTTGATGTGAATGAAAGATAAATTGTATTCTTCTTCTTTAAATTCCATCGAATATTTGTTGTTTAGTACAAAATTCATATGAGAAAAGGATAAATTTCTAAAAAAGTATGTTATATAATAGACAATTATTAAAAACATTTACTAAATTTGTTATAAAGAAATTGGAGGAATATTGCAGGGTTGAGCTGCCTCCGTGGCTTAAGGACGGATAGACAAATACTGTTTCATGTGTAGCACTCCAATTACTGGAGGACAGTTTCACGTAAAAATACATGGAGCTGAGGAACGTCACAAAGATTTAGAAAATTAAGCAAAAATAAGTCAAAAAATTGACGAATTTATTGCAAGATCGAACGCAACGGATTCTGTAAATACAAATAAAAATATTATATCGGGAGACGCATCTAGTGAATTTTGAACAGCATGTTATTTAAGATCTTTCCCGCTCAAAATCTTGACAGAAGTTCAGTGTTACATGTCTGTGAAACGAAATGAGTGGCTTTACGAATGAACATCGTTGGGCCAAATAGGTCATTTATTGGAAATAAGTTTTGAATGAAATTCGGAAATTTTCGGCGAAAAGTTCGCGAGACTAGCATGGTAGTGGTAAACTGTTATGGCCGTCGTAGTCGTACGAGGACTGACGAGACTGTATCTGCCGAAGCGGAGAGTGTGAGACCCAATCCTGCACCAGCCTGAAGCGAATTTTTCTTAATTATAAATTAATTCTTTAAAAAAAACAAATTGAATGAAATTTAAATCTTTTCGAATTTGAATGACATTTTTCTTTGGTATCTCCTTTTTACCCTGCCATTACACGTACAAATAATTTGTTGCCAGTTGCGTAAGGTTATTATCTTCAAAACACAAGAAAAATATCGAAAATCACCTAAAAAAAACTGAGGGTCTACATGTACACGTGCATGTTCATTTAAAAAATGTCGTCACACGACTAAATTTTCTCAAGATACGTTGCCGCCCGCAGCCATAATGTTGCCCTATTCCACATACTGTCAACGCATTTGGGGAACAGTATGGACAAGAAAATTCACTGCCATTCAATTTTCTTTGCCAGTCGGCCGGCCAGTAGCAAAAATGTGTGTACGTTGGTAAAAACTCTGTTGAGTTTTTTCAATCACTCACTGCCCAGTGTATTGGCTGGGATACAAAAAAAAAAAAAAAAAACAAGAATTTACCCAAAAAAATTTACTTATGAAAAATTTACCTCAAAAATTCTAATATCGTCCTCCGGCCATGGTCTGTAGAAATCACGCCTATGGCCAATCGTCAGTGCGTGGACTGAAGGACAAAGCAAAAGGTCTTCTTTATAGGAACCCATGGCAACACTTACAGTTACTTTTAAATATTCAAACTTACATATTTCTATTTCAATGTGTTGCAATCCAGATGTTGTTTGCAAAAAGAGTATCGACAATGTGAACACCGTCTTATATTGTTTTAAACAAGTCTGATTCCTTTGCTCGACGTAAAATTGTTTTAGCCTACTCATTGCGCATTTCCTCTACTTTTACCTGAAGTAATGTAATGTGAAAAGGGCACGTCCTAAGGCCAACATGACAAAGGAAATCCTGCATGAAAAAGTTTTTGAAATTCTCTCCTTTCCGTATACAATACACTCGTTATTGCGTGTTTACATGATTGACAAATAATTTTCTCACGAGTGACTTGAAAATATTCAAAACTATTCCATGCATTGCAATGTAACATTTAGAACATGGCTAAGACAAATACATCGACTCTGAAACTTTCTAATGTTACCTTTAGAAGCTAAGTAAATAAGGACATTGCAAAGGACAACAGTGACATTTGCTGCGATAACTCAACTCAGCTCAACACCGTAATTTATAAGTACTTACATACATGAACTCAAACAGACATCGCTTGCAACTCAAGTGACAACAATACCGGTCAATGACAAAGCCATTTCAATTTGCCACCCAAGACAAGGACAACGATTTTGTCCGGTGAGGTGTATGAAGGGTTCCACAATTGCTGGAGCTTGCCGAGGTTGGTGTGGAAAACTAGAAAATTACTCGTATTTGTGTTAAGTGACTGACAACAAAAATGCCCTTAAGTAAATAACTGGACATGAATTGACTGTTGTTGCAACAAATTGAATAATTTACATAAACTCTGTATTTTGTTTGGAATACTTAGGGGTTACTATTTAATGACAAAATGATTTTGTTTTGTTTTCACTGAAAGTATTAAATCAAAAACAAGTGATTACAAATGATATTTGACTTTTGGCATTAATAGTTGGTTGAATGGTACTTAACGTATTGGAACGTATAAAAAGAAAAAAAAATGTTTGAGCTATAAATCATAAATTTTAATATTTTGGAAATTTTACTAAAATCGTCAACAAAACGTTTCATAACTTTCGAAAATTACAACTTACGAATCCCTTGATACAATTGCTTGACTGCCATAACTTTGAAACGCCAATAGTAAAATCAATATTTTTTTTCATACTAATAAGAATTTAATCGTCTTTTAAAATACATCATTAGTTTTTACACTTTCATGAAATTTTTAAAAGTTATGAAACTTTTTTCTTGGCTTTTTAAAGTAAGTAAAGTTTTTCAAAAAATTTAATATAGGGCAGATAAGCGAGCAAAAAATTGCCAAAACTAATGATATATGTACATCAAATAGAACTCAGTCTCCAAAAAAATATTGACATGCCAATCTATGAATATTTCTTTTCTTCGAGCATGACACAATAATAGACGGTAGTTGCAATTGCCCAACAAACTCTTGATTGTCAAACTCTGGCATAGAAATGACAGACTGCAGACAGTTACAACTTATGGCACAATTTTTAGAGAACTACACTAGAGCCCCGACTTGCGTCGTCCCGATTTGCGTCGTTTCAAGTTGCGTCGCTTTTTAAAAACTGGAAAAATTTGATTTGCGTCGTTGCAATTTCAAGTTGCGTCGGTCCGAGCTGCATTGTAGATTACCATTTTACCATTTATAATAATTATAAACATTGGTTGAGGTAAATGAAATAAATAAAAATGTATTCATACTTGTTTTTTATCAAAACTATAAAATTGTTTGCTTTGTTTTGAACATTTTCCCGAATAAATTAAATTTCAGTGCATTTTGTATATGTATAGAAAAGGTGATTCGATTTGCGTCGTTTCGAGTTGCGTCGCGTTCCTCCGGTCCCCATTAACGACGCAAGTCGGGGCTCTAGTGTATTACATATTTTGAATTTTTGTATTTTCTTTGATTAAAATGTTTTGTTAGAAAATGTATTCTACTTTAATAAAAAAATGTAAACGAACAACTGAAATGAAAACAAGGAGTTCGACAATCAAAATTCTGTCTAAATGAAAAAAATTTTAATCAGCTGTTTGTATGTCTGCATCAAAACTATAGGAATGGCGACATTTGAAGAGCGCCAGTGTACCTTTCCGTACGAACGGAATTCCAAACATCTGGGACCCGACGACGGATGTCTAGGACAGAACCTTGTAGAACTCCAAGCTGTGCCCTTTCGATTACGGTATTACGAACACCAACTGCAATAAGTTTAGATATGATTGCAACACGCCAGAAGCTATTAACTGCCTTAGAAATATCCGGAGATACGACCTCGCTTTCCGCAAGCCGGTGAAAAGCTCGACTCCATTGTTCCCAAAAGAACGCCATCAGGTCTATGGCAGCCATAATGTCGATTATTCAGAAGGCCGTTAGACTCTAGATACTTTACCAGTTGAGAACGCTAAACATAATGCTATTGGGAGGTGATTTGCAGGATTGGTAGCCTCTTTCTTGGGAATCCGCTGAACGTTGGCAACTTTCTAATGTGAAAAGTATATACCAGCTTGGTATGACATGGTGAAAAGATTACGGAATGGACGAGCTAGCGTCGAAGACCACTAATATAGGACAAGTGCTGAAATACCAACCGGGCCCGGAGTTGTATTTACGATGAGAAATTATCTACGAATTATTTTCTCGATCATGTCTGCAGCAGCATCTACATTATTGTCAAGGAAACCTAATTTTTAATTAAAAAACTGATGAAAATTGTTGAACTCGTAAACAAAAAGAATGCTGAGATGGTGTTGTTACAGATAGAAAGATAATGTTCAGATTGAAATTGGGCTTCGGCTCATCAATGAATTTGTACATAAATTCAGAGCAATTGGTGGCAATGCTACAATGATTTTGTGAAAGGTTTTTATCTGCATTGATTCTAAATACACCCTGTGACTCATTTGAAGGCAACCTCTGGCCCCACTATAACTAATCTTTTTCGCTTCTCTCTTTTACTCATCCACCTTTAGGTGGAAGTTGTCCATTGTCGTCTCACCACATACGTTTTGTATTTTTAATTTGTTGCTAATTTAAAATTTCTTTCATATGCAAAGTACATAGAAGTAGAAAAACCCTCTTGACAAATTGTTGAAATAACTTATGCACGGTGTTCTTTTTCTTGGCCATCAACATATTTCAGTCCGTGACAACACCTTCCTCACCTTTCTACTCTACTGGGTCTTGAAAGGGGTAAGCGAGTAGAAGGCAGAGAAATACAAAACGGAAGTCTATCAGACCAAAGCAGGTCCTGGGCCCCGCAGACGAACTCATGCGTTGTGTCCGTCGTTGCCATTCACATCCAAAAGGCGCATTTTGTTGTAAGCCTCTGACATTCACTACTTGTGGCATATGCGACAATGTTGCTGCCATTGTAGCTGCCTGCTTCTTGTGCGTCTTCTTCTCAGGCAGGTTACGTATGAGAACGTGTTGTTTTTGCCATTTAAAAAGAAAAGAGAAAAAAACTGGAAACAATAATAACAAAAAAAAACGCGTTAACATAATATTATTTTTTCACACTGTTCCAAGTCGCCTGGCTGCTTGAACGTGTTAGTGCAAAATATATAAATATGCATCAACATGCTGTGGCCGTTTTTGGCAGCGTATTACGGCGGTGCCTCCGTTCTTCGGGATGAGGACGTTTAGAGGAGTAAATGATGTCACTTAACTAAATGCAGTGTTGACAGTTCATTTTGCGAAGTTATTTCGTTTTATTCTAGTGGCAAGAAAATTAATTGCCAAATATGTAAGGCCACAGCCGAACATGTGATACACGGCTCCACTGTCTTAACAGATTTTCAGATAGCACCATTTACAGGTATCAGTGAGGGGACAGAATTAAACGGTTGTACAATTGGGGACCTGGGACGAACGGAAATAATATTTGTATGCCATGCAATATGGCGGGATCACAAAACTGGTGGAACCTTTTTACTATAGTCGCATATGATCCGTTATGGAAATCACATCATGGAAAAATGTCCTCTATGTTATTTCCCTTAACATTCCATGAAGGAACAGACGGGGAACTTCTCTCAAATAAGTGAGCTGTGCACGATATAATTTGTTACTTACTGACCAACACCTACTATTTACAGCTGGCTCCGAACGGCTAATGCTTTTCTAGAGATTTATCTCTTACTCGTAAAGTTGCCAGCATGTTTGATGATCTAGTCAGGTATACTATTTCCTATATCATGGATCCAATTCAACCAGATTAACACCAAAGTATGTGCATTAAGATGGAATCTAATATGTGATCTGATCTATTGGACTGATTGGGTTTTACTTGGCAAAGTCCAGTTCTGATCTTTGTCCCTCTTCAGCCCAAATATATGCGCATGCCATCCGACCTTATTTCCACGTGCCAAGCAGATATATCCATCAGCAACACCCCTGATAGATGCTTAACTGTATCTGTGCGAGGTTCCCATTATCTATAAAAATGGGTTGGATTGTTAAACCGTGCAGCTTGTCATCCCCGCAAACGAAAGAAGGACCATGACTTGTGGATCTGTGCCTGGAATTTCTCTATCGACAGGGAGCAGTTTCCCGCCCTGGCGGACGTACTGGAAAAGTACAATTTGGACCTTACTGCCCTCCAGTAAATGCGATGGATATGACAGGGTACCTCCATAACACCTAGAGGACATCAAATATACTACCGCCACCATGAAATCAGGCGGGAATTCAGATGCGGCTTTGTGGTTTGTAAGAGAATGAAACATCCCACTTACTTACTTACTTTTTTTATCCTTTTTTGCTCGTCTTCAGGGTTCAGTTTCCATGGAATGCTTTTCCGCGTCACAGTGTAATCCAGTCATGTGATAACTCGAGCTAAAATTTAATTTGTCATCTACTTGGTAATAAAAAAATAAATAAAAACAAAAACAAAAAGTGCAAGGTGACCCACATTGCAAACCTTTGCCTTTTGGCGCTTTGAAAGGCAAAGGCTTTAGTTTATGATTCAGTTTTGTTTAACTAAAAAGTATTTTTCAATTAGTCTCATTCATTCGGTTTAGATTTTAGTATTCAACTTCCAAAAACGTATCCGTTTTTCAATAAACACAATATGATGCTCTTGTAGCCGTAGATGGTATACGGAATGAATGAAATATTGCAAAACTCCTTTCATGTTGTATGCAGTGCAGTTGTGGCTCTCGCGATTTTTCTGTCCACGGCGAAATTCCACTCTGACGTTGCCAGGATTTGGTCGTTTACTATTCTCTTTTTTTTTTGCCTCCTCCCGTTTTGTCCCCAGGCACTTGAACCCGGCTCACCTCAGCCTTTATAAATTATTTCAACACTAGTTGTTTGTTTTTATTTTTTTGTGGGTTCGTTTTTTAGACTTTAGTTGGCTGAGATTGTAAACATTGCATGGCGGTACAGGGTGGGGAGGGCAATACAGAAGTTGTCGTTGGTGTCATGATAAAATATTTATTGTTTGCCATTTTTTGCCTCTTGCTTAGTCAGGAGAGTGAACTAAAAGTTTGTTTAAATTACTCGGACAAAACCAGAGGGCATTTTTTTGTGAAGTCGTGAATATATGGAAACGTGAAATGTTTACAGTTTAAACCAACAGTCGGCGAGGTTATGACTCCCCTTAAGATGGGTCTATATGTACGCCCGACCGTATAATCATACAATAATACAAATTATATAAGTGGTTAATAGTGGTAGGTAGTGTGTGCGACTATCACACAGAAGTACCCGAGTTCAAAACCGGGTAAAACCATCAAACATTTTTCGGCGGCTGTTTCCACCTTGTAAATGTTGGCGACTTTACAATTAAGAGAGGAATCTCTAAGCCATGTAAAACTTCTCTAGCCATTCGGAGCCGGCTTTAAACAGTAGGTCCCGGTCAGTCAGTATACAAATTATATCGTACACAGCTGACTGATTCGAGAGAAGTTCCCCGTCTGTTCCTTCATGGAATATTAAGGGAAATAAGTAAGTAATAGTTTTACTTATAATAAAGATAAATTCCAAGTCTAAACATTTTATGTCGACCGTCACAAATACTACAGCATCTGTTCTCATATGGAGCGGGTTGACTCCAGTGGATCGGCAGGTTTACCAATTCAATACGAGTTGTTCTGAATGTCCAAAAGAAACCCATAACCACTGTAGGCTGCTGTTCTTCGAAAACAGGTACCTCAAAGGCTGCTTCTACCTCGTAAATGCTGGCGACTTTACGAGTAAGAGAGTTATGTGTAAGACATGTAAAACTTCTACTGAAAGGCATTAGCGTTGTAGGTCCCGCCCAGTGAGTATACAATTATATCGTGCACAGCCCACTGATTCGAGAGAAGTTCCTCATCTGTTGCTTCATGGAATTTTAAGGGAAATAAGTAAGTAGGTAACAGAGATAGCACCATTTCCCATGAGAACCACATAAAATAGAGTAAAATCAACATAAACATTGTAACACATGAGCCCCGATTTGTAATGAGAATACCAGATTGATCAGATCACGTGAGATCAACCCCGACTATCTGGGAATGTCATCCACCTGGCAAGATTCCAACTGAAAACCCTCATTGCGGTCATCAGTGGTCACTGGTCTCTGGGTTCACACGTTCTGAGCCTGTGTATACCCTACAACGACTTCTGTAGTCGTTGGTAAGTCAACCGAACAACTTATTTGTCATTGCCTAGCTTTTTTAAACTTAAGATGTTTGTAGACAAAACCTATCTCATTACATCGGGACCTCCTGATGGACCCAAGTGAGATTTGCTTCGGGTGGGTCCCAAATTAACCTAATCTAACTTATATCATTTTAAAACATCATTTTGACAGTATAAAAATGTGGATCATAGGTATTACACACATGAGTGGTATCTATTTTGTATAATCATTCGGCTATAAAAAGGCTATTCGAAAAATAGCAGCAGCATGTGCTGCGAATTTGTGGGACTATTTTATTTATTTTTATTTTATTTAATTACAATACAAAGTAAATTTATATTCTAATTTTGGGTCCAAGGATAAACCGAGTGACAAAGACTATTTGGCTTGATTTTTTGCAGCGACAGACCAAAGCCTCTGGTGGGAATCGAACCCACAACCCCCACGCTGATAGGCAAGCACGCTACCAACTCGCCTACCGGGTCGCTTATTTGTGGGACTAATTTCTTAATTATCCGTCCATTAGGGAACAACGGAATACCGACAGGGCTGTATATGACAGGACGATACGGGCTGCTACAGTACACATTTAAAATAGTCTGCCTAATATGGAACAATGAAAGCATGTCTGTTACTTCATCGGACCATCTCCGATTCACAGAGAGTGAACTAAATCCAATGTATTAAAGATTGAAGTCCAAACTAAAAAAAATCATAGCAACATTTTGTTTAGAACATTTCAACCCCACCCTTCCATTTTGTAAGGGATGTCTTCTACGATCGTTGGATTAGATCCTATATGTGGGGGATTTAGAGGGTTAATATGTTCCACAAAATATAGTTGTTTTAATATTTTCTACAAGCAGTCCAATGGATGGAAACGTTAACCACATATTCCCACATAGAACATACAACGGCTGGGCCGAGCTGCATAATATTTGCAAATCGTGGCTCATATCACTCATTTACTTCAATATAATTCAAAATTATGACTATAGATTTTTTTGCTCAAGAAAAAGCTGTAAATCTCTTATTTGAGTTGACTTTTGTTCGGCGTGTATTCTGTACGTAGTTTATTCGGCAAACCTATGATACCATATTTGCTCTCCTGAAAAAAAAACATGTTTTGAGTCGAGACACTATTGAAGTAATTAAGCAATATGTTTCCAATTTTAGAAGGTTATGAAGGGTTATCCATTTTGCTTTTTAAAAGTAAACGTAAATAAAACACATATACAATATTTTTTCATGATATTCCTTTTTTATTATAAAGTTTGAACGTTGATCATTTAAATGACCACCACGCGAAGTGTTGCAACATTGATTCTTTTGAGGTAATTTTGGACCACTTTTTGGCACATATTGGATGGTATCTAAGCCATAACTGGACGAATGATGGTTCTTAAGTTCTCAAGAGTTAAAGGTTTATCTACATAAACAAGGTCTTTAGCGTAGCCCCACAAAAAAAAGTCTAATGGTGTCAAATCGCATGATCTTGATCCAGTTGATGTCGCCATGACGAGAAATTACGCGTCCAGGAAATGTCTCTTACAATAAAGCCATATTCGCTCGAGTTGTGTGGCAAGTGTCACCGTCTTGTTGAAACCACATATTCTCCAAGTTGTATTCTTCAATAGCAGGCAAAAATAAGTCGGTTATCATAAGACCATAACGCTCCGAATCGACGGTGACAGTCGTTTTCGAAGAAGTCAGGTCAAATCACACCTTCGGACCAAAGAGCGCACCAAACAGTGACTTTTTGTGGATGTGGATGGCCTCTCTTCAATTACTTGAGGATTCTCAGAAGCCCAAATACGACAATTTAGTTTATTAACATACCCACCGAGTAAAAAATGTCCTTCTAACCATCTCCTCTTAAAGCACGATATGTGGCTGTGCCAGAATCACCATTTTTGTAATAGGTTTTAATAATTTTTACGCGTTGTGTGATCCATTTTAAGCGATCCATTTTCGTCAATGTCAGACTTCCAACTGAAAAGAAAAGAAAATTGGTTTAACAACTTATTTTGACAGATGTCGAATTTCAGCCCTATACTTTTGAAACCACGAAATGGATAACCCCATATTTTGAGAATCCTGCACGTGGACTTGAGAGACTACTTGTGATAGTAGTTCGGAGCATATTGACTATGCCTCGAATGATAACTATAAAATACAATATTTTTACTACGAACTATTCCAATTTTCTTCGAGAACCGTTTGCGTTCACCCAGTCGCGGTCATCTATACCCCCCAACGAACGATCCCCAACCAAAGCAAACACAAAATTGCTGCATATTTCTAGATGGGCCCAAAGTCTCATTCATTTGAATATCAGCAACAAAAATTGCCCAACCAATCAAAATTGAAATGTGACTGATCATTAAATGTTACCAAATGACAGCACAACAATGCCACACTCTTCATATCCGAAGACCACACAGCAAGACTTGAAAATATGCAAAACAAAAAGATGAACACAAACGCATGTTGTTTTTTTTTCGTGGCTCCCCGGAACATTCATCTTAAAATTGAGCTTTAACAACATTCTGGTCTGGCCGGTAATATTCTGCAGCGTCCTTGTCAGCGTAATAAATCCAACTTAAAATTTTAAAACAGAAACACAGCGGGTTTCCAGATCTGTTGTTCTGCAGTTCGTTGTTTGGCACAATAAGGGATAAACAATGATGACGGCGCCAAAGCCAGTGTGAGGCCTTGATGCGGTCTATGAGTATGTGATGTTCTGCGAACATTTGACCACAGCCGCAGTGCCAGGTAACAGCCGTTTTATTTGTTTAACTGCTAAATGGCTGCCATCATCAGAGTCATACATTGGCCATTATGCGCGCAGATCAGTGGCATTAAGCGGACGATACTCCAGCAGCGGGCATATGCGATACAGCCAAAAGTCTTGACGATTTTTTAATTTCAATTTCATTTCGTTATGATTTTCTTATTTATTTCTCTGCGCTACGTTCGTTTTATTTATTGTGTAATTTTTATGCATTTAGTTGATGTTGTTTCTGTGGTCTTGACTCTGTGGCATTAAACAGTAACCTATTAATCCTTTTTTATATCTGCATGCAAACGCATGCATAAGGAACTGTAACGTCCACACAAAGTCAACAAATGGATGTTTTTTTTCTCTCTCTTAAATCGTTATTAATATTTCTTTCCTGTGCACAAAGGAGTAGCAGTTTGAACGATTCAAAGGGTTGCCATGTTATCAGAAGCACTTTTTTTTGTAACGCAAGTTGAAGTTTTGTGTAAGGAGGGTGAGGTTATGTCAGTAGTTTATTGTACAGGGTTTTCCAACAAGAGTTGTTACTTTGAATCACCCGGTATTTCGGTAGCTGTCACCTTTGAAGCTTTTATTCTATGACATTTGACAAGTAGAAACTACATCATTACTAAAAATGGAACGCTACTCACTTCAACAACGCATTGAAATTATTAAAATTCACTACAGAAATGGTGAAAATCTTCCAGTCACAGTTCGCAAAACTAACGCATTTTTGGGTAGTCGTGAAGCACCTTGTCGGACCGCAATACAGAAATTGGTGGACAAATTCGAGCTGTTGGGACAAGTTAGTGATGGGAAGAATAAAATCCGTGCACGTCGCTCAAGAACATCTGAGAATATTGCTGCTGTAGCCGAAAGTGTTGAAGAAACTCCAGGTTTGTCCATTCCTAGTCGTTCTTTGGAATTGGATATTCCACAAACGTCATTACACCGTATTTTGAATAAAGACTTGGGTATTAAGTCTTATAAAGTTCAGTTAACACAAGAACTCAAGCCGGCCGATCGTCAACACCATCGTGTCTTTGCTGATTGGGTCCTTGAAATGCATGAAAATGATCCGGAATTCCATTGAAAAATCCATTCATTACAACAACAGAACAAGCGTGGTCAGACTTCCATGTTTTTGTCGGAATCTTTGCCCAGTTATACCTTTACTAAATATAAAATTTGGGCAAGATCGTGTTGGTAATATTAATATTATTACACGATTTTTAAAGTGGGTGAAGTAGCAGGTTTGTATGGGAGGTATCCGAAGGGGTGTGGCCATATAGGCCATATACAATCCCATTTTTGGGAAAATATTAACCCATGCCAAATTTCAAAGCGATTATTTAACTCTTTCGAAAGTTATCGTGCGTACCAGCAGGACAGACGGACATGGCTCCAGCGATTTAGAAAGTCATGAATCGAATTCGGTTCAAAGACACTTGGGTGTAATGTGAATATTCTATGTGTTACACTTTTGGGTCGTATAAAATGATATATAACCTACAGGGTGAAAATCTTGCAGTCACTGTTCACAAAACTAAAAGTTTCCGGACCGTGTTATCTCTCGAAGAGGTGATCACAATTGGCCACCGAGATCTTGTGATTTAACAACTGGCGACTTCTTCCTTTGGGGCCACGTGAAAGATAAGGTCTACGCCAACAGCCACTTTGCAATTTGGTTATGGAAAATTTCATAAAAAGGATATGGTCCTGAAGGCGTGGTCGTGGTGGCCATTTGGCTGATGTTATTATGAAATAAACATCCGAACATTTATCTCAAAAAATTGAATTTTTCTTCCAAAAAAACACCTCTTGTTGGAGAACCCTGTATTTACATCTTTAATCTTAATATATATTTACCCTCGACACTGATTCACTGACTCTGTCACGCAGTACGTAGGAATTTAAATAGGCATTATATAATTTTCTATAAATAATAATAATAAAAAAAATAATATTTTTTTTTTGTACAGAAATTGTGTTTTCCCCAAAATTTTTTTTTACCAAAATTTTTTTTTTACAAAAATTTTTTTTATACAAAATTTTTTTTTCAAAAAAAATTTTTTTTTTCGACAAAATTTTTTTTTTTCAACAAAATTTTTTTTTTTCGACAAAATTTTTTTTTCCACAATTTTTTTTTTTTTTTAAATTTTTTTTTCCCATATTTCAACGGGCGCCATAGGCGCATTACAACTTACTAGTATCGTTATATAACTCATATAGCTCAGTGTTCGTCAGACGCCTATATTCATCGTTAACACATAGCACTGCTTCATCTGCTCTTTCCGGTGATATCAGACAGTCACTGTTTCGTTCGCTAATCAGTTCTTGGTATTTTATGCCAAAGTCATGTAAATATTTGCCTTAGTATGTTCGTTGACGGCCGCAAAACTTTAAACACTGGAAAGACATTTTATCTTTCTTCTGCGAACGATTTACCTGGTAACATGGCGAGAAACTTCTGTATAGCTTTTCCAGAAATTCTACACCGAATAGTTTATATTACAATGATTTGAGAGAAATTTCTTGTATTATGGAATCTTGAGGGAAATATATCGTAGTAATCCTGTATGGTAACCCTTTGTTTGCTTACATTGCAAAAAGGTATTGCATGTCTTCGGCTCGTGTTTATTAAAACCTACGGCTAAATACAAATATATCATTTTTTATGGTGATTCCTTTCACTTGGTCCCCCATAATTCCTGACCAGCCATTTTAAATACATGCAGATACACATACGATGATAAAAAAAAAATATGAGAACGTTTTTATGGCATAATCCGATGGTAGATTAACAAATATTTGAAGTCATTAATCAGTGCAAAATCATTGGTGTTTCTTCCGTTCGGCGTCTCGTTCGCCATTCGCACGGGTGGAGAAACCACATACATACGTACATTTCTTTAATTTTGTGTCATCATCTTTGCCGTTGACGCCGGTGACGTCGACGTGAAATATTGCATGTAATTAATATTAATTTTAATGATGACAATTCGGAAAAATGCGTAATGGAAATGTTCACATAAGCATAGCCCCACGAAACCGAGATTACAAGAGATATATTCACACAACATTTATTTGGAACTACCGGTTTTTAGCGCGGCAACCGTTTACGGGTATTCAAATAACACATATCTTTGTAATTTACACAGGCGGTCGTGTGTAGAAACTCCAAATAACAGCATTCTCACAGGGATGTCAATCACACGATTTGCTTGGTATCCGCTGGCTGTTTGTGCACATGTTCAGCAGCTATTAATATTTAAAGACCTTATCCATCAGTCAATCAATCATAGTTTATTCTCTAAGAAATCTCTACGAATCTGCTGCAAACAAAGTGGAGTTCGCTGTCTAAACGAAAAAGAAAAAAATGTGGGAAACATTTCGGCTGTTCATCACAAAAGTGCGTGGCAGTACAGCAAATTGCGCTATTTAAGTATGATATCAATTTCACAATTAAACTGAGCTTGTGTTGTATTGTTGGCCCATAATTGAATACATCACCATTGGTATAAGTTTCGGGAAATGTCAGCTTTCAAGTACTTTACAAAGTCCACACACAAAAGCCCTGTAATTGACGTCTGAAAAAAAAATAAATCTTGTTAAATATTTCTTTGCTGACAGCCAATATTACAATAAACAACAACAAATAAAATCCGAAGAATAATAAAGGTTTTTAATGGAAGTCGGCACAAAGAGCGTCCATGGCTTGCCTTACATGTTGGAAGTAAAGATCTGCCTACTAAGAGAGACTTAAGTAGTTGAATTTTTAGTGGACAGTCATGCGGAATATCATTACATAAATTTACTAACTGAATCAAACTCATTTTTCACTCCCCGTTTTCGAAGCACTGGGATAGTGGATAACAGGCAAATTTAAAGAGTGACCTGGACCTACTGTTTGAGGCTGGCTCCAAACGGTTAATGATTTTTCTATAGAAGTTTTTGCATTGGCACTTAATTGTAAAGTTGTCAGCATTTATGAGGTGGAATCAACGGTTGGGGAAATGTATGATAATCTTTCGAACCAGTGGTTATCTGTGTGATACTCGGACACATTACCCACCACACCACTGCCGTCCACGCAATATGTATATTAGGATGTTAAAATAAAAAAAGTATTTTTGAGAATTTTTTAAATCGCTTTTTTGTAATTATTTCCAACCGACAATGTTGGAGCTATAATTTGATGTACAGTGGAACCCCGTTAATTCGCAATCAGTGTTTTCGAAAAGAAGTATTTTTGAAAGTTTAGAGGTAGCACAAATTCTTTTTTTTTGTGTAAAGTTTTTTAAACGAAAATTGTTTGATGTAAAGTAGAACCTCGATAATTCGTTATCGCAGGGGTTTTTAAGAAATGTTTAAATACATGCAGTACATACACATACTCATTACAGTACATACACACTAATAGAGAACGATTGAGATAATAGAGCAGATGACGTATGTGGCCAATGGAAACATTGACAATTGTGTAGTATAAAATCGTCATAACAAATTCTATGAGACCTACTTTAGAGAGATTTTAGAATCAATATAAGTTATGAAAACATTTTGTGGAGACAATTCGGAAGTTTGGCCAAAACAAAAGATCTCAAAAAATTAAATGTCAACCACATTTAAGACAACTAAACCAAATGAAAAAGGTGACTATTTTCATCCAAGATCATTAATATTGAATTTAAATTGTGCATACATGTATTTTAATAGTTGTGCCACAAGTTTCTATCTTCGTTTCATAGAACAATTTTAAAAGAACATACTCAGTTCGTTTAAATGAAAGAAGGTTCCATTATCCGAAGTACTTTTCATTACAAATCCCATATAAGTGAAGAAAATTTCTTGTTTTTTTTTTCATATACGCTTATCAGAATTCAACTGTACTTTAGGATGTCCAAAAAAGAAGTCCATGACTTTGAAAAACCATAAGTAAAATCAATCTTTCAAATTGTCCCATTAGTTTTTTTAAATTTTGTGAAATATTCCAAAATTAGAAAAGAAATAAACAATTATAATTATGTATTTCTTTTACGAACAATTAATGCGTTGCATCGCGAATTATTAAAGGTTGTCAACTACTAGTTACGATTTTTAAGACGTTACACAGACGTCGTATTCCAAAAAAAATGAGAATTAGCGAGGGGACCAAAATGCATGGGATTTTACTGAATTAACGCGGGTTTTTAAGGGACCGACGGTTTGTTAAGACTTATAAAGGTTTTCGGATTAACGGGGTTTTACTGTATATAAATCATAATTTTGAACTGCTGTTTATTATTTTTTTTATGGAATGTTACATAAAACGTAAAGAAAACGTTTCATAACTTTTTATAAAAGTGTAAAAAACACTAATAAAGCTGTTTGACAGACAAGTTCTCCGTCTATTCCTTAATGGAATGTTTAGAGAAATATGTAAATGTGTGAAGTAGAAGTCCACCAATGCAGATATACGAGTATTTGACTTTTTCCCGAATTAAGTGATTTTTAGTCCGCACTCAAAATTAAAAAATGGTTTAATATTTAAAGAATTAATATAAATTTTGAGTTGTGAACCTTTTGTATTTAGGATGGGATATGTATGCAAATCCAATACTCGTCGATGGATTCTTTGATTTCACATCGACTTGCGAACTTTTATGTCTACATCGATATTTGTGTATATTGTAATAGGTTCAGAAATACTCGTATTTCAAATCGAAAACGATTTCGGATATTTTAGATTGAAATTTCTCCGAATCCAATCTTCGTTCCAAATATCAATTATTCCACATTAAATTTTAAAATCAAACATGTGTATCATTTTAATTTTTTATGTGCACCTATTACTGCCAACCCAATGACAACAAAACAAGTGGTGGCATTTTAATGGTTTTTATAGGAGCTTAACCTGTTTCCACGTTTCTCTTTATTCCCGTTTGTATTGGCCTTTGTCTTCACCAACCGTAAGTTGAGGTCTTTACTTTAACAAGACTGTCATTATGATAATTACCTGTCATATACCATTTATTGACAGCACCCAAGAAAAGTATGGCGATGAACGCATATAACCTTCATCGAATCCTTTCCATGTGCTAGTGCTAACATATTTCTTTGAGTGTATTTGCTCGGTGTGCTCTTGATGTTTACTTACTCTGGGTGTCCGTGGTGGTTTTTGCCCTTTTTTTTTGTATATTTCGCACTTTACTTTTTAATCATGTGCTGGGAGTGAGTGTCTGTGTTGTCGACCACTATAATTATTTCAGACTCCTGTGGGTATGTCTTTCAGTTACACGTTGGGTGCTGATGTTATCGCCTCACTGCCCTTTTTTGTGCTGTTAAACGGGAAATTTGTTAAAATAAGAAACATTGGTGCAGTCTTTGCTGGGCAGTTATTGCAAATTAAAGTCTCCACAACTTTTACATTGGCACCCTACAGGTATACTTTTATGTATATGAATCTAGTGGGAATGACAGAAGACAGCTCAGTCAGTCATATACACAAAATCTGGAAACATAAAATAATACCAGTATTATTATTTCGTATTTAATAATTTTAACATTATTTAGAAACCTAACATTATTTAGAAAGTCTTGCCATCTATATATTTTTCTCTCTGTAACCCATTCAACGCTGAGCTCCTATTAGTTGCAACCAAGTAGACATTCATTCCAAACATTAGCGTACATTTTAGTCCGCATACATTGACAGATACTTCTCCGTCTGTCTCTGTTCGTCGAATCTGTCTACATGTAGTTAATGCCATTATTGTGAAATACTTTGCCATCGAATCGATGAAATTTGTTTTAATAAATTTTGTCAGTTTTAAATTAAAATGCATTACTGTTGTTTACGAAAATACCGAATAATAAAAAAATGTACACCGCATTTTAACAAACAAAGTAAACCTTTCATTTAATCAATATTGATTGCTTTAAATGTCAAAACTTGTATGTAAAGGCATACAAATATGTCATGAGACATACATATGTACATAATTCATACGATATTTTGTACATACAGCACAGGATAAAACTAAAACATATAAAGTCGCGTCATCAATAATGGGGTGATTTAAAAAATGTTGAGCATTGGCTTAAATTTGAGGAATTCGATTTATATATTTTTAAAAAAATAAATCTGGCCATACTGGTTGGCTGATACAGCTACACTAAAATGACACAAACTGATGTGTGTACGAACTAAGGTGAACAAGATGGTTATTTTGGGGTGGGGGGTGGCAAACAAAACCTGAGTAGTACGGGTCGAAATTGTATAAAATATGTGTATATATTGGATTAAATCACATAAATAAACGGGCAGTTTTTTTGACAGCTGTCACTCGATTTATGTTCAGTTTAGTTTGTCACTTCATAATGAATAGACTTAGACCGGAACAACGGTTGCAAATCGTGCAAATTTATTACCAAAATAATGGTTCGGTTCGAGTGACCCATCGTACGTTGCGTCCAATATTCGGTCGACATAATCGCCCAACAGAGTGATGCCGAACGGCCATTAAGCGCGTCGCACGTACGGTGAATGGGCTCAAAACGAGATGGCCACCGATCTCAATTTCCACAAGAACATTTTGTTCAGCGATGAAGCTCACTTTTGACATACAGTCAACCAAACAATCAATTTATTGAAGGAATCTTTTGGTGAGCGCATTATCCAGCGTCGTGGGCCTGGGACGTGGCCTCCACGATTTAAAACCGCTGGACTATTTTTTGTGGGGTTATGTGAAGTCACTTGTCTACGCAGATAAACCCGACACGATTGACGCCTTTGAAGAGAATACTCAGCGCGTTATTTGCTTAGTGATCGAAAATTTGGACTTTCGAAAAAAATGAAAAACAAAAAATATATCGATGATTACTAATAATAGGGGTGAGTTTAGAAGGGAAATATGATATTTATCCCCGTGATAAGGATAATATTTTCTAAAATTGCCCCCGTCGCCCTGTCGTCGATAAAAAGGTATGGTATGCATCGCTTTGCTTTTATTGGTTCTTTTCCAGGATCTGGAGAAGTGTGAAGATTTGGTTGACAGTTGATGTTTTTGGCCTGAAGTCACACTGCATGGTCTGAATCAGTACGACGAGGTTGGGATGTTGTATTTCACAAAATATGAGTAATAGGATCGATAGATAGGATACTTATTCCGCGGTAGTGGGTGCAAACGGGGTTCATTCCTTTCTTATGAAATCCATGTAAAGGGTGTTTTTTATTGAGGTATAGAACTTCGAATTGAAATAAAACACAAGAAAATCGTTTTAATGTCCATCAATTTGGCTTTATTGGAAGGATAATTTTATGCCATTAATGTTTAAATATGATTTCGGGCATGTGGCCGCCGCGGCTGGCTCGAATAAAGCCAATTCTACAGGTCCAATTTTCAACCACTTGTTGGAACCACAACTCAACCACATTCATGCCATCCAATTCGGGAACAAAATAGTCGGTTATCATGGCTCTATACCGGTCTCCATTAACGGTAACTGACTCTCCAGCATTATTTCGGAGGAAGTATGGCGCAATGACTCCACCAGCCCATAGAGCACACCAAACAGTCAGTTTTTGTGGATGTAATGGCATAAAATGGATGGAGCTTGCGGTGAACTTCGCGAACTGAACCATTACTTTCGAAATAAATTTGCACGATTTGCAAGCGTTGTTCTTTTGTCAACCTGTTCATGATGAAATGGCAAACCAAACTAAATATTAATCACTTGACAGCTGACAAAATCGCCGCCAGTTAAAAAAGTGATGCCAACTTAAAGTTCTATACCCCAATAAAAAAACACCCTTTACCTTATCAGCTCTTATACACCGATCTTATATACGTCTGCTGTTATTTCGTCTGTAGCTGTGATATGTCGATAATGGGTGATCATTTAAGACCATCATATATGATTGGATGATGTACGGACTCAGAATTCTTCAGCCGCTAACAATCTGGAGAAATGTTGCTTCCGCACTTGACGTGGCGGTCACCGGAATCCCATTTTCATTTCTACAGGCGAGTTGTACTCGTTGGTGTTTTCTATTACCTTAAAACTAACTTCCGTCTTTCCACTTGTTATTTGTTTCTTCAGAAAAGGCGATATTTCTTATTCCACTCTTGGTATCGTTCAAACACAGCTTACGAGTGTCGACCTGTATAGAACTTTTTAACTTCAGTGGCGACTTTACACTCCTCATCGTGCCCTTAATCTTGCCTCTTGCTATAATCACTCAGCTAGAAAAGGTGTCCGACCTTATCTGATATCAGATATGATGTCTTCCAAAACATCAAATAGATCTGAATTCGCAATTTGATAAAGAAATAGGATGTTTGTACAGAAAATCATACAAAATCCAATTCTTAGCGATTTCGGCAACTTTTGCTTGCTGGACAATGTCTTCATTGGCGGCTGTTATCATGGAGTTGTGTATGCGTTGCCATTGATATCATCAGGAAAAGGGAGATTTAACAGGAGAAGAGTTTATAACTTCGAGCAGTAGAATTGATCTGTAAATTGCCATTTAAGCTATTCGGCGTCTAGATTTCTTTTGGTGTTGTTATAGTCTGGCTTTGCTTCACTTAACCGAGTGCACCTTTGCTGTTACAATATACTGGTCCGAATCAATGTTGGCAGTTCGATATATGCCTTCCGTCCACCACAATATGATCGATTGTTTTTTTGGTTTGCCATGTTTTTACCATATTTCTTTGATGGGGCGAAATCGGAGGAGGCTAAACCTACAGACGGTCGGACCAAAGGTTTTCTCCCTGCCTATTGCCAATTCAAATCTCCAAGAATAATTCTAATGTCATGGCCGGTACTAGAGTTGTGGATAAAACAAGTTCCTTGGTACTGTTCACTTTAGTTCTAGCTCTGTCGCTCTTTCAGTTCCATCTCGCTCTTGTGGTGTTTAGCCCACCTCTTTGGCACATTCATCTGCACAGCTGTGCTATTGTTGCCAGTCACTATTTTGGAAATTTCGTTCTACAGCTGATTCATTATTGCCAGACCTGATTGTTACAAACTAACTGTCCAACTAAATGGGACCACCCAAAGAAATGACTGCGCGTCATACGAACTGGATTATTTCAAATATTGCTATATATTTACTAAAATTTAGGGTGTTGCAATATCGGAATTAAAAGTGTTAACATGAATGACATTTAAGAAATCAAATTAGAACTAATTGAAACAAAGATGAAATTCGAACTGAAGTGCGCTCTGGAACCAAAATCGTATTGGAAAAAGAACTAGTTACTGTTATTGAACCAAACTAAAATGCCCAACTCTAGCCGAGACAGCTGTCCTATGTTTGTTATAGGCAATCGTTAAACTAATATTTTGTCTCTAAATTGGATGAAAATTTGCAAGCCTCTCCTTCTCCGATATGTTGAAAAGCTTACGCCAGCGTCGAAGAGCAAATATATAAGGCAAGCTCTGAAACACCACCCGGGCTCGGAGTTTGTCACTGAACACTTATCCCCTCTAGCTAAATAAACTGAAATGTCGTCATATCGTTTCGCGTGACTGTCTGCCACTTGTTGTTTTCGTTGGCCCAGAGACCACACACGTAAATAGTTCTCCAAAAAAAATTTGATATTTGTCTTTATTATTATTTTTTACGATTATTTTCGTTGTTATATCACATACACCTTCATTTGCATAAAACAACTTCTCAAAGTCACACAAAGATGAAGTTCCGCGAGTGAATGAAAACACTCGAAGCTACCAACAAAAACACCATCAAGTGTCAAAATATTAATGAAAAATTTAATTTGACATGGCATCAAACCGTAAGATACCACCGAAGACATTTTCTTTCACACCATTTGACTTACAAAAAACATTCAACAGATAGAATGTTCGTAGGTCCACAGTGTACGGAGTGCATGGATGACCACAGTTTGGGTTACGGCCAAACGACAGACATGAAAGGTGTTGAAAATGTTAGTGTGTTTGGTGTCGCATTCGGCGTTGTTGCCCAATACCAAAACACAATTTTCTACACTTTTTCACTCAATACTCACATCACCTTACTAGCTGATGGGGGGGACACGTTAATCCAGCGCCGCTTTTGGATTTAAGATTTAATGAAGTGTGGAGAGATTAGGGTGAATTAGTTAATTGCTAAGCGTGAAATTGATATTGGCTCTCAGTAACAAAGGGAATCGCCACAAAACCAAAAAAACTATCGCATTTCATAATTAGAAACTCATATAAAAATTTCATTAATTGTTAATGAGTTTTGAGAAACAGAAAACAAGTCAAGATTTTGGTGGGAAATGGCCATTTAGGAGGCAGGCCATTGTAGCACCTTAATATTGGAGTAAATTAAATTTGTACAGTACAGAAAAAGGGGCGTTTTTGTGGCTACAGATAACAACATAATTTTTGCATAAGTTTTTGTTGAAGATTCGCCACATCATACAAACACTTGCTGCTATTGGCACGATTCCCAACTTTCACATTGGTTGATACTCATTTTTTACTTCTATGTCCTCGTCAAATGATTGAGACCACAGCTACCGCCTCCGCCAAGCAATGCACCATGCATCTCAGGCTTCTGACCACAGTAAATGATTTAATTCAGCAGCAAAACTGGTTATGGCCAAGTTATTTTCCCACACATTATGAGCTGGGCCAAGAAAGTAGAACGTCTATAACTCAATTACCAGGCATGCATACACGGTTAACCATATTGTACGAGGGGTGGAAAAGTCTGCATTTACATATACAAGCGACTACACATTTAAAGGCGTATTTTCCTTGATATTTGGTCGAAAATGTTCAGTTGGGCTTGTCAGACCTAAATACATTAATATATTTACAAAGAGCGCTTAGAAATCATTCACCGTTTTTTTATTAAAATTCGTGCACTGTGAAAAATGTTTGGTTTTCTTTATGAACAATTTTCTTCAGCGACAAGGCTCATTTTTGGACCAATGGGTACTTCAACAAGTAGAGTTTCCGACATTTATCCGTAGAGCAAAAGCAGGCTGCAGTGTTTGGCGGGGATCAAGGGTGGCCGCAATAGGTTACGGTTAAGGCCAGGGAAAGTTCTATCAACATTTTTTTTCTTAAAATTTAAGAATTGGGCATGGTTTTTAGTTTGCTTTACCAATAACCAATTGAGAGGTGGGTCTTTAAAAGCAATTAATCTTACGTTTTGGAACTCTCACTTGACGGCCTCGTTTGTGCGACTTGATCCCAATAGACGGGTTTTTGTGGGGGGAACGCTAAGTCTCTCATCTATAGGGTCAAGCCAAATACGACCACTGCCGTAGAAGACAGCATTACATGTGTCATTTCATTTGAAATATAATGAAATTTCACGCTCCTATGTTTGGTTGGCTCAACAACTGGAAATGACTCATCCAAATCAGTTCTTAACGGATGTGCCGTATGTTCCAAAAAAAATCCACTATACACATATTTTAGTATTCTATCATTACACTGAAAAAAAAAAACTGAAAAGAGGTGTTATTATAAGATTTTCACCATTTTTGTAATGAATTTTAATAATTTCAATGCGTTGTTCCATTTTTAGTAATGACGCAGTTTCTACTTGTTAAATGTCGAAGAATAAAAGCTTCAAAAGTAACAGCTTCCAAAATACCGGGTGCTTCAAAATAACACCTCTTGTTGGAAAACCTTTATTATTTATAAATTCAATGATAACATTTCCCGTTGATCTTAAGGCTCTCTTTTGTACTTCCGTACCTTTCTCTCGTGATCCCACAAAACCGGCGTTTGGGGTGAATTCCACGGCAACACCCAAGTAAAAACTACATTGACAACATGAAGTTCAGCTCACGCACAAAGATGATCGTCGCCTTCTCATGCAGTTGTCCGATAGAAGACATGGGGTACAGCCCGTTGTTATTTCGTGGCATTGCCCATATTCGGCGACTACTCTGGCACTGCATAATTTGTCATGTCGCTTTATATGTGGCCAACAAGGTTTCTTTGACTGTTTAAGTGCTGCCGTCGAGAGATTTGAGGAACCCGTTCCCTCCTCTCATCTTGTTACCGATATCGTTTGCTTGCGTCGACAGGTAGAATTTACTGTCGAATGTGACCCTCAGTTTCTTAGGGATAGTTCACGGCATTACCATGTCATAGATCATCACTCTGGCACTGCATAATTTGTCATGTCCCTTTATATGTGGCCAACAAGGTTTCTTTGACTGTTTAAGTGCTGCCGTCGAGAGATTTGAGGAACCCGTTCCCTCCTCTCATCTTGTTACCGATATCGTTTGCTTGCGTCGAAAGGTAGAATTTACTGCCGAATGTGACCCTCAGTTTCTTAGGGATAGTTCACGGCATTACCATGTCATAGATCATCGCATTTAGAGTCAGATATTTTCAAATTCCTCGTAGCTACGAAACGTACAACATTGATATAATAACGATTCAACCTGACGCAGATGTTTTCGACCTCAGTGCCTGATGCTAAAATCACACAATCATCAGAGTGCCACCAGATGGCTGTGGGATTGCAGAAAAGTAGAGATTAAACAGGGACGGAGATATCATCCCTCCCTGGGGAACTCTCTATTTAACTATACTGGGAAATTCTTGTTTGTGAAGAAAAAATTGACGAACAATTGGGAAGAACTTTTTTTTGAAATGAAAAACGGTCCAATTATTTTTTTTTTTTGAAAATTTCAATGTCAATCATGTATCTTTTTTTATAATTTGGTTTTGTTGGGGTATTTTTCATAATGTTTGGGCATTTTGCATTGCGTAATTTTTTATAAATTGTTTACGGGAATTTTTCAGAATTTTTGGGGAATTTTTCATTTATCTTGTGTGAATTTTTCATTTAGTGCATTATGCATATAGCCGTTTCAAGCTAACCGGAAGACATGCTTGGTCAATGACCTCGAAGAGCACGGCACTGTCGACTATTCCCTCTGGTATAAATGCCGGGAGTTAAAGAGGTAGAAAATGCATCTAATGTAAGACTTTCGCCAACCCTGCTGAGCGTATATAAATTTACAATAGCATATCAAATGACAAACAACTTTCCCTACGAGTCCGAATATATTCCGAATTCCCTTTTCATTGGAACTTATATTTAGTACCAATGCTATTGTGGAACATTGGCCACCAATTCTGGAGAATTCTCTACATCCTTATACTTTCAGGCCTCCCTCGTTATATTAGTTTGCACACAATATAGGTATATTTATACAAACAATCAGTGCCAGTGAAAATTATATATGAAATTTTCACAAAAACGAAAACATAGTTAAGTTGTTAAACTAATCATAGGCCCAACGTTGGCAACGCCACAAAACAAAAACAAACGCTGCAAATCATTGGATTATAAAATGCTGTTAACCACGCAACAGGCAACAACATATTGCCATAAAGCAACAACTCTACCTCTACGACCACCACCACCAGCAAAAACATCGACCTAACAAACCGGACAACAACATCATTAACTTTGGGGCATGGACAAACCGCAGAACGTATGCTCTGCCGCATGCAAATGTCATATTTGCAACATATGATGCATGTGGAGGTTTGAACAAAACAAAAATGAATAAATACTCGCACAACCAACAAAAAAGTAGTTAACAGTAAAGTTTTAACCGAAAAGTTTTTTTGGGTCCTGAACCGAAACCATAACAATGTCAGTTGCAAATTTGATTAAACACCTCAAGCATATGATGAGATTTTTGTGAAATGTCGATTAAACAACTAAATTGTAGTTGCTCTTTTTTTCGTTTATCTCGGTTTTCGATAAAGTGAATGATTTGATTTAGAATCCATAACCAGTTGTAATTTTACGATTTGCAAATGCACCTACATTAGATAGGGACGAAAACAAAGTTGATATCCAACAAACGAAATATGAATTCTGCTGCATAATGATGAGTTGTAAACCATGCAAATTTAAAATTCAAAGTGACCTTCGAGTTTAATCTGCAACAAGGGCACCGTGGACTTATAAGAGGCGAAGGTGTTCGGTTAAACTCCAAAGATTTTATACATCTATTGAATTTGTGCTTAGAGTTCCGTATAGAACTGGAGTAATGTGCTCGTAAAGATTGAGAAAATATGATGATTGGATTCAAACTGAATGGATTTTGATTAGATTTTAATCAAGTAAAAAAATGTTCGTTTTGAAACAACATTCCAAAATGATTGAGAACTATATTTTTAATAATATGAGATTCTATATCATATGGCGATATCCTTCAGATTCGGTATGAATATAAAGCGGATAGTGCTGGAGAACATCCTCTGCCATTCATTTTAAAGCCATCCGTGCACGTCGAAGAGTGGGAGAAGACCACCTTGGTTTAATTCCGCTTTGGTTGGGAATAATGTCGTGAGTTTTACATGATTATCACCGCAAAGGCCTGAATCATGGTATGCTAATGTACAAGGACTGATGCGAAAAATGCGACAGCCAACGCCCTAGTCCTAGAACCAACTTCACCCACCTACGTTTCACCAATCAACAAACTATCAAACACCAACTGTCATATCTACTACACATCAAAACATTAAGAAACACAATCAATAGTAAAAATACATCTCACATTCGCACCTACGCTATCCAGCTCGACGCCTTGTAAAAACTTCAACGGCAAAGAGATACGAATGACTTGTGGAGTAGAGCGTCGAGCTAGGATAGCTATGGTTGGGAATGTAACTTCGAGGAGTCGAGCGAATCTGAGATATGTAGATATGTGAGTGTAGACGAAAATCTTTTCGAGCCGCCATGGCCGTAATACATATGTGAGTCAATTGGAATCAGATATGGTGTTGCGGAGGCCGTAGGGCAAATGTGGATTGCTCAGATACACTAGTATATGCTGATCATTTGAGCCATAGTAGATGAGAAATTACCGTCCTAGAATTACCTAGTTTCGCGGTAAGGATTCTCTGTTTAAACATTATCCAATTGCGATTATCCAATTCCATATGAAATTTTCCAATCTTAGTTCTGACAAGAGGGGTCACTTTCTTGAAAACTCCTTCAATATCCTGCGGCCAGAGTATATTGTTTCACCTTTAGTGATCTTTCAATGCTTAGTGTGGGACGGCTTCAGTTGAACGACCTTTGCGGTAGGGATGTCGACTGCCCTATAAAGTGATCTAGTAAAACAGAAATGCGTGAACATGGGCATCAATGACCCTTTCCCTAACTTTTAATAGGCTCAAGGATAGACTAACTGGTCTGAAGTCCTTTGCCTTTTTGTCGCTATGAATGAACCCAAAATTAACACAACTTTGGCCTTTCTCCATCTTGAAGGAATGCAGTTAAGGGTGAGAACTCTTAGCTAAGAACTCTTGCAGACCATTTACTTGAAATTTTCAAAAATAAAATTAAATTTTTCTAAAAAGACATAAATGCACATTTCATAAAGAAATATATCTCTACAAAAGTACATCATTAGATCATTAAAATTGACTGTCGAAGGTGGGGTTCTTGACGCCGCTATCAATCTTTTGGGCACCAAGTTCATGCATTCGTGTTATCAGCTACCTTCGGGGGTACCATAAGGGACAGAAGGCCCTCAAGAGAATATCGAGCAAGACCAGCTAAGGTCGAAGACATCATATTATGCTAAAAATAAGTTGAATTTCACGACATTTTATTGGGAGAAAAATATGTATAGGAAACCGCATTTCTAGAATTTTTCTTCCTGAATTTATTTGACGAAAAATATGAGTAGGAAACTACATTTCTAGAATGTTGAAAATTTAAATTAAGCTAATCAATCCCTATATGTGGTGTGGAGAATTAGACACTCTTCATGAAGAGGGTGATGCCTGAAGTGTCGAAAGAAGCATGCAACTGTTCAACAATCTATATCCGCAAAAATTTGGGCAGGGACTTCAAACACATATTTGCAGCTCCTGTTCGGTGTACAGACGAGAGCGATGCCCTTGATCAAATCTAGCAAATAATTTTGTAGTGAACCAACGACAAATATATCGAAACACTTCCATAGTAAGGACTCTTCCAATTAGCTTATGTTATGGCTCAAAATTGTAATGTAAATGACAATGTTTTTGGTGTACTATTTCAAATTCTTTCCGCGAAACTTCTACCCCAACCTAAAGCACGAGAATATTTGTATGCAGTGTTTAGTGTGTCAACAGCTAACTAGCTACAATACACAGTAGTCTAACAAAGTTTATAAAATATTTCAAACATCAGAACCAATTAGTCTTCAATTACATATAAATGCCACAAGCAAAAATTGGACGTAAACACACATATGTGCATATGGGAAATATCACATGAAAAGTCCTTGACTTCAATCAAATTAGTCAGAATGCATTGCAATACGTGGAAAATTAACCAAAGGGAAAAAATGTTTGATTGCAAATTGTTACAAATTAATTCTTCTCAAATGCATACTGAGTGCGAAAAATCCTGCCGTCTACTTGTTGAATTCTGCCAGTGATTTTAGAAGTGGTCTAGAATTATGGTGAATTTATCTTTTATTAAAATAAATAACAGCGTTTAACTGGTCAGGTATGGTTTTTCATCGAAAATTTGCTGTCGATCAATTGGAATTTATGGAATTTAGTTTGCATCGGAAAGAGCATTTTCTATTTCACAATCACTGGCACAATTATAATATATGTAGGATTTTTTCTCCCAATATTCCCGATTAAATTACACAATGTCCCCGTAACCACGACTTTGTAAAAATAATTAGAGATAGATGTCAATGAGGGAATCATATAAAAAAAAAAAACACATTATGTAACCTCCGACATGGTGTAAATTTCAATAGGCACCTGTTACAATCCAATATAATTATTTTCTTGTGTCCATGAGTCGAACAAATGCACTCCGATTGGAATAATATTTGACATTTCGAGAAAGGACATTTGCCCATCTTCTAAGGCAGCAATTCGGGCGGACAAAAGTTAAACCTCAAAAAAGAAGAACCGTCCCACCTGTTCACATTAGTGTTCCATTCTCTAAACTCACATAAATCTACAAAGTTTTGTTTTCTGTGTTTATGTTGGTCCCTAAATTATCCGTGAGAACTGGTGCTGTGTGGCCACCAGTCCTGAACTGTTTGAAGTCTGATCGGAGACATTATTCTGGAGCCACGGAGTCAAGAGGCCCTGAACTTGTTCCAGCCCGAATGAGGATTGTTTTCTGTATTTTTAACTTATTATTTAGGTAGTTCCAAAAATGTAATAGGGTGTCCAACGAATCATTTGTTACAAAGAATTGAAGGTAATAACTCTGAAACGACAAGAGTAAAATCAAAATTATTAAGAATTGCCAACTTTAAACTGTTTTATTAGTTTTTTAAAATTTTATGATATTTTTTTTAGATATTTTACCTAAAATTCCCCAAAAAATGAAACATATCGTCAGCATAGAATTGTTTTGCTCCATATGTCATTTCAGGGTGAATGGAGTTTGAAACTGGTTATAAAGGGTTTGCGAACAAGAGGTTTTATTTTGAATCACCCGTCACCAAACTACGACATTAGTAAAAATGGAACGATACACGCTTTGAAATTATTAAAATTCACTACAAAAATGATGAAAATCTTGCAGTCACAGTTCGCAAAACTAAAGCATTTTTGGGTTGTTGTGAAGCACCTTGTCGGACCGCAATACAGAAATTGATGGACAAATTCGAGCTGTTGGGACAAGTTAGTGATGTGAGGAATAAACCCGTGCACGTCGCTCAAGAACAACTGTGAATATTGCTGTTCTAGCCCAAAGTGTTGAAGAAAACCCAGGTTTGTCCATTCCTCGTCGTTCTTTGGAATTGGGCATTCCAAAAACGTAATTCCACCGTATTTTGCATAAGGACTTGGGTCTTAAGGCTTATAAAATTCAGTTAACAAAACCGGCCGATCATCAACAACGTCGTGTCTTTGATGATTGGGTCCTTAAAATGCATGAAAATGATCCGGAATTCTATCGAAAAATCATCTTGACTGATGAGGCCCATTTCCTCCTCGGTGGCTACGTCAACAAACAAAATTGTCACATCTGGGGACCGGAAAACCCAAGAGTTAGTGTTGAGAAACCTCCATCCTCAACGTGTGACTGTTTGGTGCGGTTTATGATCCGGCGGAGTCATTGGACTTTACTTTTTCGAAAATTAGGTTGAATCAATAGTTATGGTGAATGGATTGCGCTATTGAGAGATGATTAATGATTTTTTATGGTCGGAGTTGGTTGATATTGATCTGAACAACGTTTACTTTCAACAAGACGGCGATACGTGCCACACAACCAAACAAAGTTTCCGGACCGTGTTGTTTCTCGAAGAGGTGATCACAATTGGCCACAGAGATCTTGTGATTGAACACCTTGCGACTTCTTCCTTTGGGGCCACGTGGAAGATGAGATCTACGCCAACAGCCCAGCGTCGATTCAAGACCTTAAAGATAGAATTCGTGAGGCTATGGAGGATATAGGGCAGCCACTTGCGATTTGGTTATGGAAAATTTCATGAAAAGAATATGGTCCTGGCCGTGGTGGCCATTTGGCTTTATTATGAAATAAACATCCGATCATTTATATCAAAAAATTCAATTTTTCTATGAATACCAAAACCCTATACATTGATCCCACTGCAAAGTTGTTTAGATAATAGAAATTCGTAAACAAAAAATCATTCCTATTAAAAGCTTCATTAGGGGCAAGAAACGTACTTTTTCGTGTAAGTTACCTTTGTATTAATGTAATAAGTAGAATAATGAAAAAAACAAATCGTTATCAATGAAATGAAAATAACATTTCGCTCGATTTTCAAATCATTCCATATAATCTTTAAGACAAATTAGAGGTAAAACGACCCCATTGTTGTTAATTTTAGTGCGAAGTTTTAAATTTTTAACTCTTCACTCGAATAGAATTAACATTCGGCAGCATTTCACAAATAAACCATAATCATTGGCGGTTCAAAATGGTTTTAGGAAATGTATCGCTACACAATTTATACAGAACAGAAGACTACCAGAGCATTGTATTGCATTTTCGTTTGCTAATAATATTCAGAATATTTTTGCCAGGCCTCGCAAATAAATGTCGTGGGCATGTGAATGTTGGCAGCGAGAGGTGAAGGAAATCATATGGCACATGTGCAATATTTGTAAAAATGTTTATGGTGATAAATGGATTCTCTTTATAGAATTGATGATTTTGCGGCATATAGATTCAATTTAATAGTAATCAACGCGATTATAACACAAACTACATACATGTGTACATACCAACGCATGCATACAAATGGCAGTACGCTCGGCGCAAATAAACCTACAGTTTCAAAAAATTGTACGAGGGTGTGGTATTAAGTATTTCTCTTTCATTAGTTTATTTAAAAATTTTATAATATTATTTGTATCAAATAAACTGAACATTTGACTGTACGGTCGGAATTGGCACATATTTGGATCGATAGAGGGCGGTGGGCTATGGCATCCGAATCCTTTGCTTCGAAATGCATATCTGTGGAAATCCATGGCATCTGCATACACCGTGTGTGCATTTTTGCATTAATCAAATGAATTTCCATTACATTCTAAACCAGGTATTAGACAGAAATATTTACATATATGTACATATGTTTCCATACGCACACACATATGTAGATATGTTTGTGTGTTTGTTATTGGATATCTGATTGGTCTATGGTTTGCGGTAGTGCCACAAAAACTAAATACGGACACATTTCCAAATAAGCCCAAAAATATGCAGCCAACACATAAATGAGTTATTATAGCACACAGTCTAATTTTGTTTTCGGTGATCCAAGTGTGAAATAAATTACAATAGTTGCAAAGGTATTTAGGCACATACGCCGAACTTCATATAGTCACTAAATACACTCATCACTGAAAGTATTGAGCATTGTGGCAAATGTTATACCAGTGAACAATTTTGGATGTTGTTCACACTTTTTTTTAAAAAAAATCTTCAGAACCATATGTGCGAACAACGAATGTTTAGGGATGTTTCATTTCCAAAAAATAAAAACAGAGAGAAAATGTGGAAAAAATACTAATGAGAAATTAATAACTCACTTATTTACACATGTTGCCATTCACAACCTATAGCCGCTATTAACGCGCTTCGGCTTTATGAACCTGCTCTCAAGTTGGTTGGAACTTGGTCCTTCCAACGAAGTCTGGGTGGTCCCACAAAATCGCCGCCGAAGATTCGAGCTGCTGCATTAATATAAACGCACACAATCGCTTTTCACTTTTCGTTCGTCGGTATCGTTATTTACGCATATTTTGCGAAATAAGCGACCCGGTAGGTCAGTTGGTAGCGTGCTTGCCTATCAGCGTGGGGGTTGTGGGTTCAATTAACACCAGAGGCTTTGGTCTGTTGCTGCAAAAATCTAACCATATGGTCTTTGTCACCAGGTTTACCCTTGGACCCACAATTTGAATATAAATTGACTTTGTATTGGAACTACTAATAAATAAATAAATATTTTGCGAAATATTTTTCACATGTGCTGAATGATAGTTTCAAAATTCGAAAATTAAAAATTTTAGTGTAAATTTTATAACAAACAGAAAAACGCTATTTTTAATTCGAAAACTGAAATTATATATACTCAAATGCCCTTTTTTTTACAAAAACTAAAAATTGTGTTCAATAGAAAATTCAACGTAGATAGTTGTGCCTTTAACATACCTTAAGTTCTGAGAAAATCGCCCATTTAATTTTACACTTTTGCCGATTTACATTTTTCACAAATGAAAACTGTGCTGGATCGAGAAAAATGGTTTCTTTAAAATATATTAGAGAAGCGAATGTAGTGCTAGGTGAGCCCTATTCATCAATGGCGATTTTTGAAAATCTTCAAAATTAAAACCTGCGTTTTTTCATTTACTCATTTCATTTACATTTAAAAATGTAAGATAGGCGTTTCCTAGGTTCAGTGAGCACGATCCAGCAGAGTTTTCACTTGTGAAAAATGTATATTGGCAAAAGTGTAAAATGAAATGGGCGATTTCTCAGGCACAGCTATCTACGTTGAATTCTCTATTGAACACAATTTTCAGTTTTTGACAAAAAAAAATGGCGGTGTGGCAGTTTTTCGAAATTGGCGGTTTTTTCGAAAACGACTGCAGATAGATATTTTTCGAAAGGGTGATTTTTGCTCCTTCGCTGTTTGTATAACCCGAAATATCAGTTTGCTAAAATTACTCGTCGCCTTACATTGTGACTGAGATCGTTATAGCGTCGTTATTGATACAATTTCCGAGCATCATTTGTATTCCTGTGCGTTTCGATCTCCTTACAATCGTGCAAGTGCACTTCTTTTTTATTTCGTCGGAATAAACACGTTTACCATGGAAAGGACAGCTTTTTTGCATCTTTAGCTGTTTTATCCTCATTATTTTACAGAGCTGAAAAATTACTGGATGTTAGTACGACATTTGAAACTAGTGGTCCCTGCTGCTTATATTGATTTAGGTTGTTATGGCCTATAAGCGAAATCTTGGCTCTCTGAAATGTAGTAAAGTGCTACATTCATTTTTAAATGGAATTTTTTGTATTCAATATGAAAGAGAAGATGTTTCTGAAGTGATGACCAAGTCCATGGGTTGTCAAAAAACGTACGTAAAATCTCATGTTAAATCTGAAAAACTGATCACTTTTGCATACATATATTCGTCAAAACGGTGTCACACTATCCAATATCATCCTCTTACATTTAAACCATAAAAATATAAAATGGTTATACTGCTGACGACCCTTGACCCAACAGACACCATTTTAACTTATGCTAAAAGTTTACGATTACACAGGGCAACATTTTTTTTTTAAATGTACACAATTCTTATACCAATCGGAACCGGGTATGGAAAATTTAAAAAAAAAAATATGTATTGTTGAAAAATTGCAAAAAAGTAAACCAAACCAAAAGTAAATAACCCAAATAGTCTTCAAAAGCCTTCAAAAAATTAAGTTAACTTTTAAATCGGTACTAAAGCTACGAATATTGGTCGATCATAAATAAATATTTCAAATAATTAAATGTTTTTGAGAAAACATCAAGATCAGCATCAAGAATTAGAGGATTGTGTATACATATATAGAGTCGAATTCGGATAAGCGCCTTTTAATTGAAAAAAAAAACGTTTAATTGAAATTCAATGCACTGTGTTTCTCTTTAAAATCTGCTTTATTGGAAAATCGTTTATGTGAAACACATTTTTAAAGCAAAGACACAAACTCATATGATACGAACACCGCTTAAGAAAATATAATGAATGGAATGGCTACAAAAAAATAATGTAGTGACTTCTCATTTCAATACTACTTCATGCAACTCATTTAAGTATATACACAATAGTAGATGAGAATTGAGAGAACTGAAGTATATGACCAATGACGTTGAAAATAATGTATGTTCAATAGATTTCACTATGAGATTTTATGTTATGAAAACATTTCTTGGATACAATTCTGAACTCTTTAGCAAAACTAAAGATCTCAATAAATTAGGTATCAATCACATTTAAGAGAATACAACCAAATGAAAAAGGTGACTATTTTCATTCAACATCATTAATATCGAATTTAAATTTTACATACAAGTATTTTAAAAGTTGTGCCACAAGTTTCTAGCTTCGTTTCATAGAACAATTTCTAAAGTACATTCTCAGATCCGGTTAATGAAAGAAGGTTCATTTATCCGAAGTCATTTTTATTAAAAATCCCCTATAAATGACAATTATTTCTTGATTCTTTCAATTCCGCTCAACCGAGTTCGATTGCCTACGATCGAAAAGTAGGCAACGCCTGGAACATATGATTATTTTCGTAATATCTCATAAAATAAAAGTTTGTAAGCTAATTTTTCCCCAAAATGTGCCAATCAGACTCATTTAGAATACAGTTGCGATTATTTAGGGGTTGGTTATTACTTATCGAAGGGAATTTACCGTTGTCATTAATGTCCTCTGAATTCATATTGTATTGCGCCAACTGTCTGCCAACACCAAAAAAGAAATACTGAACGATGTGTTAGACTTTTTGTATCGAATGTACACACTTTACTATATAAACGAACGCATACAATTTAGACATTGATGTACTTTTCATTATACCAGAGTGCAATTGCTTTTCCGTGACAATGCCCGTCACTTCATGTCCTCTCATTGAAGTTGGAGTTTTTTTTTTTTGTTGCAATGCGACTATGTTTGTTTTCAATTCAAATTAGCACAGGTAAATTAGGGCCTGGGCAGTGGTGAAACCGCAAAATAATGTCAGATATAGAAATAATTAAAGCTTTAGTATTAGAGATGTGAGATTTTAAAGTAAGTGTTGTGATATCAAAAATACTACTTTACAAAAGTTTTAACATGAAGGTTAAAACAAACCAGTTAAAATTCATTATTTCATCCAAATTTGTCCATTCATTGTCTTCCAGTTTTTATAAATGTTCTCTCACCGCTCGAGTCTGTTTTTATTATGGCTGGTTTTTAATTAATTTGTAATTGTAAATTTGTTACACAGTGTAATGACGTTTACCGCACAATTTGAAATGTCATTTCAAACCACACCAATCGGAAAAAATCGAGACTGTTTTTTTTATGCAAAGACATTGAATCTCTCCGTTGGTAACGAATTTATCGCCGATCTACTGAACTTTGTAATGTTAAAGACATAAAACATCCACTATGCCATTGCCAGCCAGACATCCAGCCAGCCATCACAACCGAAGGCAATTATGAAATGTTACAACAAAATTTACCGATGATTTTTCTACTCATTGAAATAAATTGGGATTGAGTATAATAACATGTAACGAGTACTCGTTATTCTTTAATTTTTCGCTTTTATGAAAATTTATGATTTTTTCTTAAATATACCAGCGAATGTCGTCGCTTTGAGGTCATTGTAAAAAAAATGTTTGTGCAAAGTTGTTGGCAGTATCTGAATGATGACTCTAGAGAAACCTACAGGAAGACAAGTGAACAATTCGAGAGTTATAAAATGTGGAACTGGCTAAAATATATACAACTGAAGTCCAGGTGTATGATATAAAAGGGTGACTGTAGGTCGTTGCCTGCCATCACCTATAAACACATCACTCCCCCAGTCCCCCCATAGACTAAGTTCATCCTGTTAATGAAACTGGGAAAACAACACATCAACAACGAAGAAGAATGACAAGAAATGGAACAAGTTGTATAAAAACCAAAAATCGCTCTCAAGCATTAAAGTGAAGAAGTTAACGAGAATTGATAGTGATTTGTAGTATTGTTGCAGAACCGGCAAGAAACAAAACAAAAAAAAAATCATTGCCCAGCTAACAAAACTCAATGAATGCCGGTTTTATGGTATAAGGGCAATTCCACAATACTTTTTATTCGAAGTACGGATGAAAAGAAATACGTTATTGTTTTCTTCTAAATATAAGCGGGAGTAGTTGAATTTTAATATTACTCCCTGAGTATTTGAATAAAACTAAAGAAACATAAAATCTTAACCATTAGATTACATGAGTACTACATTCTATTAATATTCGTAGGTTGTGTGCTACTACCTAGAAAAATATTAAATTACCTATTTTGGTGAAGTTTTCACTAAAGGCGTTGGTGATCGTTTCGTAAACTTGTGAAAAGATATTGGGTTTGCATAAATAAATTAAAGAAAGAAACGCAAATATTCTTTTCTAATGTAAAGGGTTATCCATTTTGCTTTTTAAAAGTAAAAGTAAATAAAACACATATAAAATATTTGTTTTCATGATATTTCTTTTTTATTATAAAGTTTGAACGTTGACACTATGTGTGAAACACTACATCATTTAAATGACCACCACGCAAAGTGTTGCAAGCATTGATTCTTTTGAGGTCATTTTGTACCACTTTTTGGCAAATATTGGGCGGTATCTCAGGCATAACTTGAAGAATGTTGGTTCTTAAGTGGTTCTTAAAGTTTATCTACATAAACAAGGTCTTTAACGTAGCCCCACAAAAAAAATCGAATGGTGTCAAATCTCATGATCTTGGTGGCCAGTTGATGTCGCCACGACGAGAAATTACTCGGCCATGAAGTGTCTCTTGCAATAAAGCCATATTCGCTCGAGTTGTGTGGCAAGTGTCACCGTCTTGTTGAATCCACGTATTCTCCAAGTCGTATTCTTCAATAACAGGCAAAAAAAGTCGGTCATCATACGACCATAACGCTTCCAATCGACGGTGGCAGTCGTTCCCTCGTCGTTTTCGAAGAAGTAAGGTTCAATCACACCTTCGGACCAAAGAGCGCACCAAACATTGAGGTTTTGTGGATGTAATGGCCTCTCTTCAATTACTTGAGGATTCTCAAAACCCCAAATACGACAATTTTGTTTACCCACCGAGTGAGAAATGTTCTTCATAGACATAAATCATAATCTCCTCGTAAAGCACGATATGTGGCTGTGCCAGAATCGCCATTTTTGTAGTAGGTTTTTATAATTTTTAGGTGTTGTGTGATAGTTAACCCTTAATACCCTGACATTTTTTTTTTCAATGCAAAAATTTTATATGTTGTATTTTAGCACCCTTAACAACGTTTGTTCTACGACTTTTCACAATTTTGAGTTTTGGACATTTTAGGGGAGGTTTTGTGTGTTGGTTCTTTGAAGACTTTTACACGAAAAACACAAACAAACAAAATTTATATTGCTAAAAAGATACTTACATGGTTTGAATCTAGTGCACAAATAATATAAATGAATTTTATTTGGTTCTTTTGGAGCAAAAGTTTTGATTTCAATCAATTTGAAAAAGCACGATTTGTTCACTTTGAAGCTTTTGTGTGTTTTTCTGATAAACGTCAAAAATCAGGTGTTCAGCACCGAAAACCATATGATTTTCTTTTCCGCTAGATGGCATACATTATAAAGAGAATATTTGCTGAATAAACATTGCGCAAAAAATGTAACAGTTTTGAAAAACAAGTCTCTAAAGTTGAGGTTCCTGAAGGGACCACCAGGCTATTAAGGGTTAAGCGATTCATTTTCGTCAATTCCAACAGACTTCCAACTGAAAAGAAATAAATGGGTTTAACAAATTAGTTTGACAGATGTCGAATTCGAGCCCTATACTTTGGCAACCACGAAATGAATAACCCTATATTAAATTATTGTTAAATTTATTAATTATTAATTTTTTATATTCTTTGTTTTTATTTATTTAGATTGTGATTATTAGATTTTGATGTTTATATTTCTTTATATAGATTTATAGATGTAGGTAGGACGAAGTTTTCCGGGTCATCTAATACAGGGTTCTCCAACAAGAGGTTTTATTTTGGTATTCAAAGAAAAATGAAATTTTTTGAGATAAATGAACGGATGTTTATTTCATAATAATGAGGAAGGTACGCCGTTAATAATGAAAAACAACATCAGCCAAATGGCCACCACGACCACGCTTACAGTACCATATCCTTTTCATGAAATTGTCCATAACCAAATCGCAAAGTGGCTTCCATATGTTCTCGATAGCCTCACGAATTCTATCTTTGAGGTCTTGAATCGACGCTGGACTGTTGGCGTATACATTATCTTTCACGTGGCCCCAAAGGAAGAAGTGGCAAGTCGCAAGATCTTTGTGATCGATTGTGATCACTTCTTCGAGAGATAACATGGTCCGGAAACCTTTTAGTTTTGCGAACTTTGACTGCAAGATTTTCTCCATTTTTGTAGTGGTTTTTAATAATATCAATGCGTTGTTGAGGTGTGCATTGTTCCATTTTTAATAATGGCGTAGTTTCTACTTGTCAAATGTCAAAGAATAAAAGCTTCAAAAGTGACAGCCACCGAAATATCGGTTGATTCAAAATAACACCTCTTGTTGGAGAACCGAATATTTCTATATGTTCAATTGTCCCACTTTTAATGTTAATTGCTCAGTCTCGTTTAATCACGAGTACTATAGCCAATATCTGGACCAGAAATCGTCGAAAAAATGCACCGATGAAGAAGTGTGCTAGCTTTCGAAACAGATCCGTACACATTGCCCGCAATAAATGCAGACACAGTGCAAGGACTTTCTTGTAAATATTTAAAATTTTCAGAAAATAATCTCGAACTCGAAGAACCTCAAAAAAAAGTTGTTTAATTTTTACTTACTTTGGTTGGCTGTACAACCTGTTGTTTGTCAGTTCACCCTGGCATTGTTCTCAGTCCGAGATTATATTTTGTTTTTATTAAAATTCCAGAGGTCAGTTTTTGGTTGATGACTTTCGGAGTTGCCCCATTTATTACCAATTTCAAACTGACAAACAACAACGAAATAAACATCCCAAACAACAATAAAAGCTACAAACTGCAACCCAAAATCACGGAACACCAACAAAAGGGATCAAATGCACCAGAAGATTGTGATGTTTTTAATGAATACCTACACAGCGCCGTAGGGACGCACTTGTACGCGTCCATACCTATTGTCAGCAGTCCGTTCATGTTCCATTCGTGTATATTCGTATGCAAGCCGGCCGGAGACTGGGTACATGTGTTGGTGCATACTAACTCAGTTAGTATCTCGTAACACACCATTTTATTTGGAATCCTAGACAACTTCTCTTGTAGTTAACAAAACTGACAGTGAGTACTTGAACTAAAGCACTGACTTTTTTGCTGTTGTTGAAGTTCTTGTTGTTCTATTGTAGCTGTAGCTGTTGCTGTTGTTTTGTTTTTTTTTCTGCTGACTGAAGATGCCAAAAGTCATCTCTAGGTAGCAACTTTAAAGAGAAAGCAAGAACAAAAAAAAACGTAAATGTTGAATCTAAACATGCTTGTTAGTTGGGTTGTAACGCTACAGTAGACATGGTGGCATGTCGTAACGTCCATGCAGAGAAAAATTATTTTCTGATTTAAATTCTAATTTTTCGCAGCAGATTTTGAAAAGCTTAAGGAACTTAATAAACATGAGAAGCCATCTCTAGGTTCCTAGAAATTTTCGAGTTGAAGGCTTCCAGAGAGAGAGTGGTCCGGACATGTTATTGATGCTCATGTGTGATCGGAAAACGAAATATCGAGTGATAGAGGCTATAAATAAATTGCACGGGGATTTTATATTGGTACCATATATACATCGACTTTGATTGGAGTTTGGCAAAGATGAATTCTTTGCAAATAATTCAGCCAGAATGTTTGTTTTGTCAACCGGGTCAGTGAATATTTGTTCCTTACTCTTTGAACAAATGCCCAAAAGCTCTTACTTCCAATGGGCGACGAAAGAACTTTAGCACGAAGACGCTGTTCGTGAATAAGTTTTTCGCGTCGCCAAACTTTCACAAACTTCCTCTGATCTAGCATCGTCGTCAATCTGTATGGGTGGTGTGGATATTGACGAATCAGATACTCTTGATGTTCTGGGCATGAAGATAATTGTCGTGTGGTCCCTGAAGTTTGGGCATTTAGCCGGAATACGCTGCTATCCATGGCCTCTCATCCGTTCATTGTGAAGTGGCCGGTTGATATTCAGCCGAACTGTTCGTATGTAAAATAATCTTCCGGCAAGGGTTTTTCCTACTTCCACTTTCCTCCCTTCAATACCCTTCTTACCCTATGCCGAACAGTACATTGCAGTTATAGGGGCATGCCCTGAGTGTTAGTTAACAAAAGTCTGCACCTTTATACGGAAACGCTGATATTCTGATTCTGATATAGCTCAAAAAAACAGGTTTTCCGATTCTATAGTAACCTCTCAACCGATCTCTTATTATCCTAAATAAAATAATTTATCTTGTCTCTAAAGTCTATGTTGTTTCTATAGGTAGGGCTTTCAGAAGCCGTTGCACATCTTTAACAACTTGTCCTGATAGAAACTTCTGTTTGATTTTGTGTGTTACTGAAGCCGATGCTGCTGAACGACGGACGACTACTCCTTTTTATGACCAAATTGCATTTTCTTTGTTAGCTTTTCTTTAACATGAATAGCTTTGCTGTCATGTTTTGTTTTCATTTTCATTCCTCTTCATAAGTTTTTCTTTATTTTTTTTTGTTTTCATTCTTCACCCAAAAATGAAAAACACCAACAATAACAGATTTAAGGAAAAACGAAATGTTAACAATACTTAGTGCTTGAAAATGTTTACGCATCCATACACTCTGGAGCTTTTGCTGACGAGTAGGAGTGGTGGGTGGTGGGTGGAGAAGCAGCGACAGAAGGCGGTTGCTATCTGACTGCCTCCCATCCACCATTTGGCAGACGCTGAAATAATATGTTTTCTTTTAGGGATTTTTTGCGTTTTTCGTTTGCATTCTGCACCGTCATGCAACAATAATAAGAATTGTGCATTATGTGCAGTTTTTTGCGCTGGCTAACGTCCTCACCGACTCCCAGTCGTTGTTTGTTTTGAGCTTGCGTTACGAACTTGGCTTATGGTAGTGCAGCCTTTTGTTGCTTCCGTCTGTCAGTGAGCCAGTCAGCCAGCCATTCGTACCTACATTTAATGGTAGCTCCAATCACCAGGAGTTCCAGAAAAAGTCAAAGAGATAAAAAAAAGCGAATGGCAATGACGTAAGTGCTTGTTGATGTTTTCTTTTGTAACGTTTTTTTTTCTTTTCGTCGATCTCTCACCATTAGCTGGAATGTCGATATTGCATTTTTCGGAGGAAAATTGCTTATCTTTGCGTAAAAACTGCAATGCAAGCAATAAAATATTTGTGTTCAATTAGGCAACCATTAAGAAAAAACAAAACTTTGCTATATTTATTTAAGCTATGACGTTGTATTTTAACGCAAATGCTGTAACATATCACCAATAGAAAAGCGATTAAATTTACAATTTTCAGGGCATTGTATTAACAATCGGCAGTTGTAAAGACCTTTCAGCCTATTATTCATACCCATACTCGTAAATATATGGTACCCTGGTATGGTGAAATGTATTGAACACAAAATCATTTCTCTCTTCTCTAACCAAAGTCCATAGGGTACCAGGTACGTAAACAATACTGGATATCCCGTCCATAGATGCTCACCTTAGGAATTGTCCAGCTAAAGCTGCTCTAAGAGAAACCAACATGGACAAACAAATGGTTTATAGATAGAGCACTATTCTAGGAGCGGGGTATGTTAGTAAATCAATCCAGAAGACTTACTACATGTCACCGATATCGAACTTCGGGGAAACCTTCGAATTCTCCATACCATTTACAGGGGAATGGGCCAGACGAGTCAGAATCATTTAAGCATTTTAAGACGATCCGAAATACATCAAATTTAAAGTGACTCCTGTCAATATCTCAAGATAAGCTCAACGGAACTAAACTAATAAATATATAACTCGCTACTGTGATGGTGGTGGGTTTAGAAATATTTCATTATGCAAATGAAAATGTAGATTACTTTCTAATCCAACCCTCGTATAGAACGTCTGCCTTAATTGCTGCCACACACTTTCTATCGTTAATAGTAATTAATAATTTGCATTTGAATTAAATCGTACATAATTAATTAACACATATTTTGTTTGTAATTCATCTCAAAAAATAATCTCATATGCTGTCGTACATACGGTAATTATATGGGGAAAATTTCAATTAACTACGATTTAATTAATTTGTATCGCTAATTAAAAGCCATTGCACACAAAAAAAAACTCCACAATATTAGCGTTGTTTAACTTTATTGCCAACCGTTTAATGTATATTTTCTAAAAGTAGTTTTTTTTTATAACAGTTTTATATGAAATTCAATTAAAGAAATTTAACAGACCTGTTCTGGTTGATTTCTGTAGAATATTATCTGCCTATTTTCAGTGTGTTTACATAAATACAAAGGCGGGGAGTTGAGTGGGAACAAAGTCGGGTTTTTGGAGAATTGGCGTAGTCGTGAACTATGGAACACAAACCATACTGGAAGGTATGCCAGATTAGGCCATACAGGCTTGAAAATATATCAGTTCAGATTGTGCAGCAATGCACAATGACTTTTTCAATCGATCAAATATTTAAAAATCGATTTATAGTCTTTTTGAGTATTTGTGAATTAATTTGCTGTTTCCTGTTTCAATAAAACGAATTTGTTCGTTCGTTACAAATCGTCAATGTTGGAAGTGTTATAAAATGGGTTTCAGACATTATTGAATTGTGATGCTCAGATATATTTTCGATATCGACATATGGAACACAATCCCATCACGGATAAAAATCCATTTTATTGAGCATTCAAATTCGTTTTATGGAAACAGGCAGTAAGTCTTTTTACTTGAAAATAATACAATTTTATTAAAACTGACTTCAACTTCAAATTCAAAACGTATCATTTTAAGCAATATAAAACAAAAAGTCTACTTAGATTTGAACCAAATATCCTGTCCGTTTTCGAACCTGGATTCTGCTGTGTGATACTCTCACACACTAACTAACACACTACGGCCGTCCACATATCGTTCACTTATACTTTATATAAAAAGACCGTAACTAATAAAAAAACATTTTTTAGAGGACAAAATAAAAGCTTAATAAAACTACTTTTTTATTATTAAAATTATACGATGAATTCTGATTTATTATTTTTTTAGTAAGTATGAATCAGGGCGTTTGGATAAACTGGATGAGTTTCTTTCTATTTTTAATATTGTACGAAAATACCGCCATCATCGGTGTTCTTCTAACAGACGGCTTAGTACAACATTTGTATTAACACATTCAAGTTAATGCAAAACTAACCTAAATATTGCAATATTAAACTTATTTTCCACCATTTTTCTAGCAAAAGTACAACCATAGTTTGGCCACGTAAATGAGATATAAATGGATATACCTATAATAACATTGCAGAAACTTTGAACTTCAGATGTACCCATATAAAATATAAATTGTGCAATAGCTGCTACTAGGCCTCTTCAGGGCCCCCTATGTATATATGTATGTATTTGGAAAGCAAGTGGAAACGCTATAGCTTACCGCTTACTGATTTTTCAACCGAGGGCAGCTATAGCTTATTCTCGGAATCGGTCATACAATTCCTATTATTTATATATGGAATTAAATATATGGCTAGCCCAACTAGTTTTTTAATTCTAATATTTCGTTCTTAAAAGCTTGTGTGGTCAAATGGAGTATGTGTGCTGCATGTACACTTCCCCACTTCTATCCAGACCTCTGTGTTTTCCACAGATATTGTCTATCCAGGTTTTTTTACGTTCGACAACAAGCACATTTTATTAAAAACAACTTTTCTTTTTCTCCGAAATACACCACAAATTTATTTGTTTTGTTTATACAGGATTTTCCATCAAGAGATAATCGGATAAATGATCGGATGTTTATTTCATAATAAAGAGGAAATTATGCCTTTAATAATGAAAAACAACATCAGCCAAATGGCCACCACGATCACGCCTACAGGACCATATCCTGTTCATGAAATTTTCCATAACCAAATTGCAAAGTGGCTGCTATATGTCCTCGATAGCCTCACGAATTCTATCTTTGAGGTCTTGTATCGACGCTGGGCTGTTGGCTTATCCCGTAAAAGAGCCGTCTTGTTGAAAGTAAACGTTGTCCAGATCAATATCATCCAAATCCGGCCATAAAAAATCATTAATCATCTCTCGACAGCGCAATCCATTCACCGTAATCGTTGATGCAACCTCAGTTTCGAAAATGTAAGGTCCAATGACTCCGCCGGACCATAAACCGCACTAAACAGTCACACATTGAGGATGGAGAGGCTTCTCAACAATAACTTTTGGCTTTTCCAAGCCCCATTTGCTACAATTTTGCTTGTTGACGTAGCCACCGAGTTGGAAATGGGCCTCATCAGTCAAGATGATTTTTCGATGGAATTCCGGATCATTTTCATGCATTTCAAGGACCCAATCACCAAAGACACGACGTTGTTGATGATCTGCCGGCTTGAGTTCTTGTGTTAACTGAACTTTATAAGCCTTAAGACCAAAGAGCGACGAGGAATGGACAAGCCTGGGTTTTCTTCAACACTTTGGGCAACAGCAGCCATGTTCTCCGGTGTTCTTGAGCGACGTGTTCGGGTTTTATTCCTTACATCAGTAACTTGTCCCAACAGCTCGAATTTTTCCAACAATTTCTGTATTGCCGTTCGACAAGGTGCTTCACGTCGACACAAAAATGCTTTAGTTTTGTGAAATGTGACTGCATTTTGGTACCGTTCCATTTTTAATAATGGCGTAGTTTCTACTTGTCAAATGTCAAAGAAATGACAGTTACCGCAATACCTGGTGATTCAAAATAAGACCTCTTGTTGGAAAACCTGTATTATTCACCGGAAACATATTTTCTTAGCAAAAATTAAACTAAAAAAACAGGCGTATCTTTGGGTCTTGGGACCCCTCTTTATGCTTACATAAGGCCCAATTTTCGTTTTGGTTTTACGACTGCCCAGGGTCTTACGATATTTGTCATTGGGGCAGTTTTTGTGGCGGTCACAACACCCAAACTGCAATTGCATCTTATATATCGAAATAAAATTGGACCCCAAAATGCGAAAATAGTTCCCAGATGTTTTATGAAATTATGCCCCAATATTTTTTTGCGATGTATTATCACTCAAACATTTGGGGTCTAATTACAATATGATAATATATCTCAATATAAATATTTAATTAGGCCCCCAAAAAAAAAACATAAAACTTCGTGTTTTTTTTTTCCATATATTTTTGGCGCCTAATTTCAGCATTTTCTATATACCAAAATTTGTGTCCTCAAGTCACGCAAATTATTGGAAAGTTTGAATGAAAATAAAAATAATATTATAGCCATTTACTTGGACACAAAATGACGGTAAATAAAAGTTCCAACAATGTTTCTCTTGACAACCTAACGGTGCACTTATTTTTAGGTTTTGTCTGAATTTTGGTCCCGATCCCATGGATGCTTAGGGGTCCAGTTTAATATGCGAAATATCCTCATGAAGAAATTTCAACATTTTGGTCTCGTATTCCACGATGAATGATCTTTTCCATTGGATAACTTTATGAATAACTCTCTGTCTCCTTAAAATCAGCGTCATTTCCGAGAGGGAACACGTCAACTATATTTGAAATTATATTTGAAATCATGCAAGAACTCTATTCTAATAACATTCCCATATGCAGGTAGTGCTCTGTTGGAACATACTACGAAAATTATGACGAACTCTGCACATTCTCTTCAGTGAGTTCGTCGAGATAGTCAAACATCGTTCCCAACGACCGCCATGTTGGCTACATCAAAGTGTATGTTTACACCCTCGTCAACTGTGGGGTGAAGGTATGAACACCATAACAATTACAATTTTTATTTGTTTGTAATTGAAGGGATTTGTAAACAATAAAGTTAGTTCCAACCCCCCACGCATCCACCTTGACGAAACACACTGGATTTCCGGTGTGCTGGTTTCAGGTTTTCATTACACAAAATCCGAATATTTACCTAAATTTCGTCTACAGTTATTTTTCCCACAACTTGGGCAATGCTGTTCAAATGGTCCCCCCCCATGCTCTGAACGAAAACAACAACAAAAAAACATTACATGAACTAACATTCTTTGCAGCACATTAAAGCACATTATGTGTTTGTACAAGTGCTGGTAATTTGAACAAATTTATAAACAATTTCAGTAACCTACCCAATACTCCCAAACCACCCTCGAATCGCATATCCCTGCTGAAGTCAAGGGCAAAGCCAACACATTCGTGCTTCAACAACATAAAAAGCAACCAAATTTAATGTACTTTATGTTGTTGTGCCTCAAAACATTTAAATAAACAAAAACAAAAAAAATTTGCATTAAAAATTATGCTTTAAAAAGATTCAAACGACCTTTAGACCACCGCACTCACACTTCTTACACGGCGCAACATTTAATGTCTTGCCTCACATCCGTAATGAAATTGGCGTCATTCGGGAGCGGGGAGCTTGTGTAGCGTGGTGTTAACGATGACTCTGATGACGGTCTGCACCCCTCTCCCCCCATTACCAAACACCCTCTAGCAAATATAAAAGACCCTTGAAATTTCATATTTCCCTTTATTTTGGGTGTCGATGTCGTTGGCCGTATTTTGTTGGCTGTACATGTTATGGCCATAAAAGACAAAAGTATGTTTTAATAAAAATGTAAATTAACATATCAATTTCATGCGCATACAAAACAAGTTAACAAAAACAAACCGAAATCGAAACAAAAAGTCACCAAAACAAAACAAAAATACCAAAAAAAAAACACACACACACCCCAACACAAATTGTATATTCAAATAATAATGGAATCAAATTTCTGCCATTTATTCAGGAAAACGTCAGGAATGCCTGGCGATGGAGGCAGGCAGGCGGGCAGGAGAAAGTATACAACACACAAGAAATGGAATTATTTTTACCGAACAACTGTTAAGTGACCAATTCACGCAAACTGAAGGACATCGAAACTGAAGTGAGATGTTCACTTCAATTGTGAGTCCTGAATGACAGACATGTCGAACATCGGCAGAGCCTCTATTTTGGCAGTGCGATAGGCATAATTGTTGTTTACAAACTACTGAAGTGACACCAGTGAATATCGAATTGAGAGTTGCCATTACAACGGACAAAGTGCCAGAAAAAAATACACATAAACAGATCATAATTACACTAAAATTGACTAATTTTATAATATATTATTCAAATAATGATAATAGTGAATAATCATAAACAACCGGGGAACTTCTCTCGACTACACTTATTTAAAATTCGCATAGGTTGGAGTAAGGTTGAAAAAAGGAGACAGATTTGGTGCGCCACATGTCCTTGGACATACACATAAGCTGGTATTGGGCCTGTTGTGCGCTGTAATTGTTCCACGGATTAGTCCCGAGAAGTTATTTTGTAAACTTGATCAGGTCCGGACTTTCCATTAGGCTGGCTAGACAGAAGCCGAGGGCCCCACTTACCTGAGGACCCTTTCCCACCATTATTTTCTTGCGGTGCAGGAAATACTTCTACACCGCATCTGATCTCGTAAATATTTACACCATCTAAAATGGAATATAACTCCCATATTTGGACCGAAACCTCACGGACATCTTTGCAGCTTCTGGACCGTATACAGCGACGGTGATGATAGAGAATCCAACACTATTGTCTCCCTACAGCATCACCGGAACGTGGGTTGTGTATCGCTAAAAATATAGTTCAATGGCATCTTAAGTTAGAACATGTAGCCGGAATACTCGGCTATCCAGTGAGTCTCATCCGTTCACTGTCAAATGGTCGGTTGTCCGGACGTCGCACTATAGAGAATATTTGTTCTTCAGCCGAACCGTTCGTAGGTGAAATAATCTTCCTGCAAGTGTTTTTCTGCCTGCTTTGACTCCCTCTTTCCTCCCTCAAATACCCTTATTTCCCATCGCTGAACAGTTGTTTGGCAACCCTACTTTGTTATTTTAGAAATTGTTTTCCTATGTAAATTTATCTGACTTTTCTTTCTTAGCCTCGGCATGACTATGACCAATTCTAGAGACAGCTTTAGTTAAGTCCGCAATGAATTTGCATTGGCTGGGCAAACAAACAACACCAACCACGGGGCAATGTAAGACGCGCCCCCATCTGCTGTGAAATGCGAACGAGCCGAAAGTTCCTTATCATTTGAGGAAGTAGTTGAACACACATTTACGCCAAAAGGACACAACACAAGAGAAACAACAGTCAGACAGTCATGGCCTTTAAGTGTGCGATTCAATTGTTAGCCACGTTGTTGGCTGTTGGTATCAGCCAGTGAGTGCGTTTAGCATTACGGGTTCTGGGTTGCGTTTTATGCCACCATTCCATGTCGGTGGCAAATGGAATGTTGTCAATAACTTATGGCTTTTTACTGCCCACAATTGACTTTGCATCCGTATTTTGTTGGGTAGAGCAAAGCTCTCTGTTCCGTTGTTGTTTCGACAAAAAGAAGAGTTTTCTTATCTGCTGCGATGGCTATTCGTTTTTGTTTCTATTGTTTTTGTTGGATTACTTTAACGTTTGTTTGGGAGTTCCTCTGCACCTCCCCCTTCGCCACGGCGACCAACTCGTGGACGTTCTTCTCTTTGGCCAGCAGTCGTATAGAACAACTGACATAAATTATTGCCATCTTGGGTTCACTTATTTATGCAAATATGCTGTAGAACAGCAAAAACCGTCTCAACTACATTGGAAAATAGGAACAACAACAGCGAGGACAACGAACGTTACAGTCCGATCTAGTAACTTAAACATTTGAATTTTAATTAAATGCGCGGTTAAAAAGAAATTCAAATGTTGCTCAAAATAAAATATTTTCCCACAAGTAATTTTTCACAGCACCCGCTTGCTCAATTTGGCTATTTGGAGTGCAATTCCATCTGCGAATGCGGATGGCCGCCTTGGAATCACAGTTCATGTATTAATTTTAAATGATCATTTAAATGTCGTTTATCTTTAAGGATGATAAACTTTAAGAATAAGATTAATTGTCCAGATAATTAAGCAAACTGTTGGTTGACTGCCCGGCTACTGGTTTAGCTTCCTTACTCTGCATTCTCTTTCCACTTGTTTGGCCCCTTACACCAGGGTATGAACAACAAGTTGTAGTAGGGGAGGAGTTTTTTTTTTTTGTTTGGCCGGTTATTGCTGGTCATGTGGGAGTGGTAAATCATTTGTTTAAGGAAGTACGATTTTTGTATGTTTTTGGTGAATTGTTTTTGAGATTATTTCAATTATTTTGTCGTTTATCTTTTTTGGGTTTGTGATGAGCGTTGTTACCGACCGCTAGTGTTGAGTGCGATGAACTTCAGAGGAACTTATGAAGGTTTCAGGTATTTAAAGAATTTTTGTTTGGAATGAAATCAACATCATCTTAACAGCAAAACTCATGTTGCAAATAAGCTGAAACATTTGTAACAAGAAATAATGTCTGTACGGAGGGCGTCGCTGTTTGCTTGTATTCTTGGCTGTTTGCTTGTATTCCTCCAATGGTGACAATTGACAATATTGAGACGCTTGCCAGAAATATAAACAATTAGATGTCATTAACTCAGATATTTGACACTAGATTGTTAAATTTAAACAACATGTAAAAGGAGTGTATGGAAATCTGAAAACGTGAATTATAAATTAGCAACGCCTTTAAATTTTTTCTCCGTCAAATATATATTAACAGAGGGTACTCCAACAATTTGGTATTCAAAGAAAAATTACATTTCTTGAGATAAATGATCGGATGTTTATTTCATAATAAAGAAGAAGGTATGCCGTTAATAATGAAAAACAACATCAGTCAAATGGCCACCATGATCGCGCTTACAGGACCATATCCTTTTCATGAAATTGTCCATAACCAAATCACAAAGTGGCTGCCCTATGTTCTCGATAGCCTCACGAATTCTATCTTCGAGGTCTTGACTCGACGCTGGGTTGTTGGCGTAGACCTTAACTTTCACGTGGCCCCTAACAAGTAAGTCGCAAAGTGTTAAATCACAAGATCTCGGTGGCCAATTGTGATCACCTCTTCGAGAGATAACACGACCCGGAAACTTTTCCCGTAAAAGGAAAATGGTTTCGTTGCTTGTGTGGCAACAAAAGTAAATGTTGTCCAGATCAATATCAACCAACTCCGACCATAACATATCATTAATCATCTCTCGGTGGCGCAATCCATTCACCGTAACTGTTGGTCGAACCTTATTTTAAAAAATGTAAGGCACAACGACCCCGCCCGACCATAAACCACACCCAACAGTCACACGTGGAGGATGGAGGAGCTTCTCAACAATAACTCTTGGGTTTTCAGCACCCCAGATGCGACAATTTCGTTTGTTGACGTATCCACCGAGGTGGAAATAGCTTTCATCTGACAAAATGATTTTTCGATGGAATTCCGGATCATCTTCATGCATTTCAAGGACCCAATTAGCAAAGACACGACGTTGTTGGTGATCGGCCGGCTTGAGTTCTTGTATTAACTGAACTTTATAAGTCTTAAGACACAAGTCTTTATGCAAAATCGGGTGTAATGACGTTTGTGGAATGGCCAATTCCAAAGAACGACGACGAATGGACAAACCTGGGGTTTCTTCAAAACTCTTGGGCTACAGAAGCAATATTCTCAGTTATTCTTGAGCAACGTGCACGGATTTTATTCTTCTCATCACTAAATTGTCCCAACAGCTCGAATTGGTCCACCAATTTCTGTATTGCGGTCCGACAAGGTTCTTCACGACGACCCAAAAATGCGTTAGTTTTGTGAACTGTGACTGGAAGATTTTCACCACTTTTGTAGTGAATTTTAATAATATCAATGCGTTGTTGATGCGTGTATCGTTCAATTTTTATTAATGGCGTAGTTTCTACTTGTCAAATGTGAAAGAATAAAAGCTTGAAAAGGGACAGCTACCGAAATAACGGGTGATTCAAAATAACACCTCTTGTTGGAAAACCTGTATTATTCACCGGAAACATATTTTCTCAGCAAAAATTAAACTAAAAGAAATTAAAACATAAAAAACAGGCGTATCTTTGGGCCTTGGTACCTCCCTTTCTGCTAACATAAGGCCCAATTTGTTTTTGTGTTACGACCGCCACTGGTGTTACCATATTTGTCATTGGGCCAGTTTTTGAGGTGGTCACAACACACAAAGTGGAATTGTAACTTATGTCCGACAAAACGGGGTGTCATAAGGCCCAACAAATATTTAGAGTGACTGCAATTGACTGAATTTTAATAATTTCAACGCCTTGTTGAAGCGTGTATCGTTCCATTTTTAGTAATGGCTTAGTTTCTACTTGTCAAATGTGAGAGAATAAAATCTTCAAATTTGACAGCTACCGAAATAACGGGTGATTCAAAATAACACCTCTTGTTGGAAAACCTTTTATAAGGTAAAATGAACTTCAATACTGATAAACACAATATGGACGATGTTTCTTAGTGGGCCACTCTGAAATATAGGCAGCACAATTCCCGATGTACTCAGTAATGTACTCAACCAATTTGGTAGCCATCTGGACCAAAATTGTGTCCACAATCGGCAGCATCTCATTTTACTAGTGTGCTTACTTACTTATTTCCCATAACATTCCATGAAGGAACATATGGGGAACTTCTCTCGAATCAGTGAGCTGAGCTGTTTAAAGCCGGCTCCGAACAGCTAATGGTTTTGAACCTGGGTTTACTTGTGTGATAATCGCACACACTACCTACCACACCACGGCCGTCCACTTATTGATCCCAATTTAGAAGTTAAATTCGATGGCAGCCATATAAAAATCTGAATCAATGTTTTTTAATTCACGTAGGGAAAATTGGAATAGGGTATCATACGCCCGTTTTGCTTTTATCTACACTTAATCAACAACACAAGCAATTAACCGCATTTCTAATTCTTAATTTATGTTCTTGTTTCTTCATAAACACAATTCCCGAAGTCAAGAAAACTGTTGAAAATGATTTATTTACAGCCTAACCTGCTTTTGCATCGTTTAAAAAAAAAACACATTGAATCCACAAAATTCTGACCTAGAATTAATTGTGTTTTCAATAATAACTTATACCAGAGATCTGTGGTTTAATTGGAGAAGAACAACTTACGTACATGCAACACTTTAAGGCATTGCCAGAGTGAATCTGATTTGATATACTTTCATAGAATTGTTCATGCAATCATCTCCTCAGACGTCCCAAGACAGTAATCCGACCACTTATAATTCTTAACAATTGAAACAAAAATTATTTTTCTAATACTCCCACAATTATGCAGCATTTAGGGGTTTAATTTTAAGCACAAAATGTCCTTTATAAAGAGCTTAATTGTGTGTTCGTTTCCAATCTTCACATGCGTCCGACATACGCTTGTTGATTCTGCATGGACGAAAGTTCATTGGCTCTCTTATGTAGGAAATATTTAATGACTGGTATCTTATGTCATAATTTAGACCACCAGACGGGCATAGGGACGGACATGGGAACAGACAGTAACGCTTTTATAAAACTGCTCGCTTCTGTGTAGAATAAAGTGTGTATGTATGTGTTGGGTATGTGTTGTCAACCAAACACGGAGAACGAGTAAACTAAGCTGATCTATACACTCAAAAAAAAAGGTACCAAATTCAAGAAAAATTTTCTCAATTTAAATTAATGAGTAAACTTGATCTTTATACTGAAAACTCAGTTTCGCAACAACGTACTTACTTATTTTAAGCACGAACACTTTTCTTCTCAAGCCTATTACAATTTACTACAGCTGATAACTCCTCATAAGTACAGCTGTAATTAAAAACATTTTCTAATCTCGATTTGAGTAGGTTTTTTTTTGGGTGCGCTATCCGATATGCTGTGCAACTTAGAACAGTGGTTCTATAGAGAGAAAAAGCCGCTGAAAAGGCTTTTTCTGATTGAAAATAATTGACCAGTCCAACTTACAAAGTGAGAACCTATTCACAGGACATCAAGTGGCAAAATTCCGATGAAAAAGTCAATATGCTACCATACACCTGTCTGTCCAACCCTAGCCAAACCCATCTGTATCTGCATGGAATCTTTCCTATTTAAACTTATCGTATTTATGTTGTGAGTAAACTATTTACCATTGTGGATGCGGTTTCAAAATCTCTTTCCAGAGACCTCAGTCTCTGGTAAAATTTTTTATTATAGTTCGTAATTAGGCAGCTCAAATGGATACTGGTTTCCGAGATGAGCTCAGATGTTACCTGAGTAACAACTCTCAAGTGACTTCCCCTTTACAGAAATTCAATGTACTGTGTTAGCGGACGGAAATTAGGGTAGGATATATGAGGGAGTAGTGTTTTATGACATTTGTTTTGCATTTGAGATTGTTACAACTGGCAGGAAACACAACTCCTGGACGAATACACCATATACGAACGGTTCGGCTGAAGAACGAATTTTCTATCTAGTTAAGCGAAAGAACTTTAAAAATGGTTCCAAAGCCTTGCCTGTGAGCCACCTCTGGAGAACATAATAAGAGAGAAGACAAAAAGAACGTAAATGTTTAAAGGCTCTACACTGGAGACAAAAGAAAAGAGGACTGGGAGATTTAAACGCCTACCGAAATCCCTATCAATTATCAGACTCAGAATCCTAAAATTGGATATGGCGAACACATTTTGAGTAGCTGTATACGGATCAGTTTCGGAAGTTACCACCCTTTTACAATGCAAATAAATGTTTTTTGAAAACTGTCATTAAATACAGGGTTCTCCAACAAGAGGTGTTATTTTGGTATTCAAAGAAAAATTAAATTTTTTGAGACAAATGATCGGATGTTTTCTTCACAATAAAGAGGAAGGTATTCCGTTAATAATGAAAAACAATATCAGCCAAATGGTCACCACGCTCACAGGACCATATTCTTTTCATGAAATTTTCTAATTCTATATTTGAGGTCTTGAATCGACGCTGGGCGGTTGACCCTTTCTTTCACTTGGTCCCAAAGGAAGAATTCGCAAGGTGTTAAATCACAAGATCTCGGTGGCCAATTGTGATCACCTCTTCGAGAGATGACACGGTCCGGAAACTTTTTAGTTTTGCGAACTGTGACTGCAAGATTTTCAGCATTTTTGTAGTGAATTTTAATAATATCAACGCATTGTTGAAACGTGCATCGTTCCATTTTTAGTAATGGAGTAGTTTCTAATTGTTAAATGTTAAAGAATAAAACCTTCAAAAGTGACAGTTTCCGAAATACCGGGTGAATTTAGATAACACCTCCTCAGGAGAACCCTGTATATGAATTTATTTTGTGTATATGTGTATCGGAGGTATGAGTCGGTCAGCGAGACCTGCTTTTCAAACTTAATACCCAATTTTTCTAGGGTCAGTGTGGTGTAACCAATAATTTCTGATCTACGAAACTACTGTCACTCCATCGTCCTCACTTTTGTTAAATTTTTAATATACTTGATGACGTTGAAAACTTTAACGTTGGTTGTCATCCGAGCATAATGTGCAATTCTTGTGTCACTTCAAAATGTATAAAGGAAATAAGTGATTCTTTTTGCTTTTTGGGGTATGACTGACTACTAACTCATCGCACAGACAATGCTCTTAAGCTGCTTAAACTAAAGTTCATTAACTAAACTTCATGGAGTTTACTTTAAACCAAAACAAATAAAAACACACACACAAGCTGAGTCATATATTCAGGCACATAGTCAGCTTCATGTGGAGCGTGTGTGCCATCCGACTACACACTACTTGCAGTGAAATCAGAATAGCCGACATATGCCACACAACACTTTGAAAACTTCTATGGTTTAAAATTTACACACACAAAAAAAAAGAATAATAGATACTCCTGATACTCCGTAATAAAAATATATGTGTGTACGTACACATGTATGAAAGACCACTTGTATGTATCGTATGCCCATGTTCAGACATGTGTTCATATACTCGACACAGTCTTCGGGCTAATGTGAAAATTAAGACCACATCTTTTTGTTGTTGCAAAATGTAAGAGAACAAACTTTTTCAAATTTTGTACTAGTCCAAATTGAAAAGATTAAATTTGGACTAAGAGAAAGCGGTATGAGACGCATGTGGAGCTGAATGAAGTGTACGGAGCATTTATGGCCGGAAGTACAACTTACAGCAATTTAACAAAAATTTGTATGGACGAAAACGTTGCAGAACTTGTGTCAGTGATGTACATTCGTGTCAGAGTGATCGTATGCGGTAAGAGCTTTGAGTTTATGGACCAGGAACGTTGCTCGAAATAAAAAGAATGTATACGTTAATAACCCCTTTAGGCAACGTGTCGCAAAACCAGAAGCTGTGTATTGAATTATGATATTATTTTTAATTCGTGCTCAAATATTATTATTTCTTTTATTTGTATGTAGTTCTTGTTCTTAGCAAACAAGTGGGTTTTACACAGTCAGTGTCGGTGTGGCGCGTACACAGAAATTTACCCTATCCTAAACTGTTCATGCATTTTAACCGTGTAAAGATTGCTTAACAGTCTGTTTTTATAAAACGAATGTGTCTTTCTTTTCGTTAAAATAACAAACATAAATTCCGTTTCGTCCGTTAGGGTCTTTGGGGACGAAAGTCTCCGTTAAAATTCTAATTGGCATTTTTTATTCATATATTTTTGTATGTACTGGCTAATTGGATTTATATTCGTTTCGGCTACATGCCTTTTCTTATCGTCTCAGACGTATACGTTTTATAAATACAGAGCATTGCGGCGGTCGATTCGGGTTGCCAACGATTGATGGCAGTCGCCAACGCCTAATGTTTTGTCGGCTTGAAATCAGCAGCAGTAGAAGTTGAAAATTTTATATTTTTTTAAGATTATTAACAATGAACAAATGTTTGTTACTTGCTATTGCATTACACTGTTTGTAATTGTTTAAGTCATGAAAATATAAACATATACGGACAACACAACACTACGTGAAAAAAGACCAGTGTCTTTTAGTTTTGCCCAAAAGCCATGCACTTTTTATATGGGCCCACAAAGATTTGGGGCATTGGAATAATTTTTGTAAAAAAGTCATCATTTCCTTAGGCGCATATCATGCAAATCGTTTGGAATTTTGATTTACTGTCTCAGGCGATGTTGTAGCTAAAATTATGAACTTATGAAATCAAAAAACTTAAATTTAAGGTTAAAATGGCAAAAAGCTTTAAATAATCCTCTGTTCAGGTGAATAGGTATCAAACCGTTCAATATTCAAGTAAACAACCAAAAACGAAAATGTACCTAAGATCTTTATAAACAACTTTCTAGAACATATGAACTTAATCGGAATGATTCTTAAGAGTGTATTAATTCACATTTGCTTTCTAGAATAGCATTAGCCAATTTTTGGAGCGTATGAGTAATATTAATTTGAAACTCACACCTTCAGATTGTTAATTAAATTGAATTGATGTAATTTTTTTTAAATAGCTCGAACCGCGTAAAAACGTATTGGAATTTTATTATCTGTCACCTTGTCGAAGACCTCTTCTAGTGGTGAATGGTTGGAGAGTTTGTACTTCTCATAATTAAAGTACATATTTTCCATTAAAACTGCCATAGACACCTATGTTGCACCGTGTTATCCGAGATAAAAAAAAAACTATTTACTACTTGTGTATGACGACTGTTAATGCTGGACTGAGAAATGTCCCATGGCGAGTAATTGGTACAGATAGTTTGCAGTTATGCAAAGTAAAATATTGAACAAGCTCACAATATACAGGATCACCTTCAGAAATTACATTAAGCCTTCTATGAAAGAGACGCTAGAAATTATTTATGTTATGAAAACATTTTTTGGAGGCAATTCTGTAGTCTTGGGCTAAACAAATGATTGACGAAAATTATTGACTATTTTCATCCGAGCACATTAATATTCAATTTAAATTTTACATAAATGTATTTTAATAGTTGTGCCACAAGTTGATATCTCCATTTCGTAGAACACTTGCTAAAGTACATGCTCAGTTAACCGAATTCGACTGCACTTGCACAAGTTTTCCACAAGTTTTTGTCAAATTTGTGTTTTAACTAAAATATTCTGACTACTGCACCAGACAATTGACATGAACGTATCAGTAGATTGGACATTTTTCATAGAAATTATGTTTCTTTCTGGCCAAATATTAAATAGAACATTAATATTAGAAACCAATATAATAGTGCTTGAAGATAAATTCCATAAATTCATAGGCATCATTAGATATGCCACTCTACACTGTAGGTGGCTCTTTGCAGCCAACTGAATGGCTGGGCACTATGTAGCACATGCTGATGCCTACACTGAGTTCTACTTATTAGATTTTTTTTCTGTTTAGCAAATTCAATTATTGTAAAATTAACTTCCATTAGAATAAATTCAAAGTGCATCTAACCAAAAGAATGCAACTTAATCCAATAAATTGTTTTGTGCAATAAAGGAAAACAATCTATTCTTTTCTTCCCCCAGTAACCAATCTGACCACACAAACCTCAAAGACCCCGAAATAAAGGAAATGAAAACTAAATGAATTTGAACATAATGCGCCAATATTATCCAAAGACCGAGCATCTAAATTAGACTTTAAAAAGGGGAATACAAGAAGCATGATGGGAATAAGTAATACATTTCATGTTGAACGGGATGAGGTGCAGTGGCGGAATTCGAAATTTTTTTGAAAAATTAATTAGCTATTTGGTGTTGGTGTGTCGGATTTAACCGAACTAGCTGGTGTGTTCGATCTTATATGTGGAGGATGGATCTGGTTGTAAGGGCCCAAACTTGGAAATGTCGATTTCCGGAAAAATGTAAACTTCAGTTGTATTTTCATCTAACAAAATTAACAAAAATTAACTATCTCTCAATCAAGTAAATAAAACCAAATACATTTAAAACAAGTTAAATCTGTTAATTATATTTCAAATTTGAAATATTTTTGATTATAAGAAAATGTTATCTTTCGGACACAAACGCACCACAGTGTGAGGATTAACGGACTAAAATACAATTTTCAAAATTGTGTTACTGAAGAGCTCAAGTCGCTGTCGACTATGGAGTCGGAGTCAAACTATTTAAGAATGCTGGTGTCTGAATCGAGCAATTTTTGCCCAACTCAACAGTCCCAGGACATATTAACATTAAAAATCAGATAATTGGATTTATTTTAGAAATAATTCTAAACATAGCTTGGGAATTTCGATTAGAATTAGAAATCATTACGATTAGAGAAATAAAATAATCTAATCATTAGAATTAAATTTTGTTAAAAATTTCAGATTACTAATTGATTTGATTAGAAATAATCTAAAATGTAATCACAATTAGTGACGATTAGCATTTGTAATCGAATCTAATCAAAACTAATCCAAAAAATAATTGATTAGATTTCTTGATTATTTTTAAAATAGTTGATCTAATCAAATCTAATCAAAAATAATCAAGAAATCTAATCAATTATTTTTTGGATTAGTTTTGATTAGATTCGATTACAAATGCTAATCGTCACTAATTGTGATTACATTTTTGATTATTTCTAATCAAATCAATTAGTAATCGTCTAAAATGGCTAACTAATCATAATTAATCAATTTTTGAGCACAATTAAAATTTCTAATCCGATTGCTAATCATTAGGATTTCTAATCATTATTTCCAAGCTATGATTCTAAAGTTGACTACTTTTACTATTATTTTTTTTCGGAGGGAAGATTTATTTTTGCTTAAAAATGTATCTGTTTTATATTAAAAATCATCTTTTGCAGTTGTTTATTCTTAAAAATTTTTTGGTACAAAAACCAATATCAATTTCTTAAAATCAAGATATGGAGGCCAGTTAGCGTAGAATGGAAGGCGACTCCGAAAAATCTATGGGTTGTTCCTTGCGAAAACGTACACCACCAAACTAGGTTGTATGCGAGAAATTAAATGTGACGATATGTTGCGTTGAACAGGTTGCCCGCTTGCGGCGAGTTCCCTCGGAGGCCTTAAGGCCCATTGTGATACCCTTAAAAGTGGTGGAAAGTGATGGGTAAACAGAGAAGTAGAGTGTGACGATTAATTGACATGTGTTGTTTTCCATGTAAATTACAGTCACCGGCTGTTAAAAAATCCAGTTGTCAAATCCGGCTTATAGAATTCGAGCCACACACACACAACCAATCAAACCACTTCGTTGTTTTGTACACTCGTCCTAGCCGAACATAACCTCAAAATTCTTATCATTCAAAAATGTCTCCCTTGTTCATTTTCTGGTTTTTCCAGATGCTTTAAAAATAAAAACGGAAAATGTTGTTGCATTTCAATGACTTCTACAGAAAAAACACCATCGATGTGGGAGTTTTTATTTCCCAAAAAAAAAAAAAGGAAAAACTCCACAAACGCATACAACGTTAAAGCCAAACTAATGCTAGACAATATGGAAAGTTATGCTATAATTAGATTTGGCTTAAACACTGTTAGCCAAGCTATAAAATAAGAACATTTTTATTTCATGGCAACATAAATTAACTAGTTTACGGAAACAGCTTACTTAACGTTCTGCATAAATCCGTTAGTTTGCATTTTGGCCAATATGTATGCATGGCCTTGTTCGCACTGTGCCAGAGAGTCGATGGAGAGGGGGAGATGTTGGGCAAAAGACAAAGTAATATTTATGTTCAAAGTAATTGCAAAGAAAACTTTTTCCTGGAGACATCAGCAACACCTGTGCTGGCTGGAAATTACAATGGCTTCTTGGATGCATGTGAATGAATGCAGCACTTAAGATAGGGAACTTGGAGTGCGAGTTTCAGTCTCTGAAAGTTGTCATCAACTGCACATATTTTTGTGTTCAGCACAGGACATTTTCTACTGAAGAGGAATTTGGAAATTGAAGGTGAAAACACTGAAATTATTACGAACGTAAATTCCAGGATATTGAGGTAAGATGTAAAGGTACGAATATATGTTAATGTATTTTACAAAAAACTTTGCAGATATTTATGGTCTTGATGGGATGGCTAGATATATGGACACAGCAACTTTTTCGTATATTTGTGTCGCTTAGTACAATCTTTTGGCTTTACTCTTTCGAATCCCGCCCAAGAACCGTATTCAATCTCAGATTAGTAATTGTGCGTGCAACATTTTACAACTTAACTTCTTCATTATTTTAATTTTATTATACCACACAGAGCATGATAATAAGCGAAAATGATGAGTAATCGCCGCAAAAATAAAGCGAACTTCCGAGAAAACAATGTGGATGTGGATGGAAAACACACATACCACAAAAGAGGAAAAAATGCAAATGAACAAATCGTGTAGCGAGAGAAGAAGGAATGCTCCAAAGAGCCACAAATTCATTAAAATTAAAACAAATAAAAATCACCAGAAGAAGTCATAAGTCGGACGCATACGACTCTGAGATATACTACCACAGTTGGGTTGTGAAGAATATTAGATAAACTAGCGGCAAGTGTTCAATAAAATTGGATGGACAATTTTCCAATGCTCGTAATCGCATAATATTATCCCAAAATTTATATTTACAAAGATATAGCAAATTCAATTATATCGGCCATGTGCCTTTCCTATAGAGTTTTGAAGGATGCTTCTTATAATTCATATCCAAATTCAGTGTAAGTACATAAATATATATACTTAAAATATTGATAGTTTTGTTTAAATAAATATTTTTTTTAATTAATTAAAAGCGTTATTTAATTTCCAGTAAATTTATGAACTAAAAGTTGTTCCAATTTATAATAATTTGTTTAAATAAATATGTCCATTACTTATTTCTGCCTTAACAAGGATGCTTTATTCTGGTGTGGAAAACAGTAAGCCCTCATCTTTAAAGGTCAGCAATACCGGCAATATTGCAACAATCTACCAGTCATCGGTTTATGGCTGCTGGTTCATCCGAAGGCACCATAAAACCTTTACTCATTCGAAAATTGCAGATAATGATAATTATAGGAAAAAGTATTGGAAAAAGTACGCTCACTGATGAGGAGCGTAATAACAGCAACTAAAAAGTGTGTATGGCCCATATGGCCAAAACTTCAAATTAGGTTTAACAGATGGTGATCACGTCTCCTAGTAGCGGGTGCGGCTAAATTTATAATTTTAGGCACTAATTTCCTTCGGTTTACCGTCATTAGATGTTATTAGAGGGAATAATATCCGATTTTTACGCTCAGATCCGTTTCTTAAAAACGATTGCCGTTCCGCAAAACCTTGTACACTTCTCTGAAGAATCAAAATATCAGATAAATATATTTATTCACTTTCCACCACTTTTGTCGTGTTCTGTTATATTGTGTCACATTTTCTTCTCCAGAAACACATTTTCTGGTTGTCTTCCAGTTGTCTTTGATTGGTCTTCCAAAAGAATGTAATTTGTTTGTCACTTCTGACCAATGGAAGCCTACAACAATACGATCTCTCTTTGACATGCTCCTAGACATGTCTTGAAACCATGGAGTGCCATTTCCGAAAAAAAAGTTTTAAATTTATTCTTCACATCACTAACTTGTCCCAACATCATCAGTTTTGTAGTGAATTTCAATAATTTTAATGCGTTGTGAAAGCGTGTATCTTTCCATTTATAGTCAAATGTCAAAGAATAAAAGCTTCAAAACTGACAGCTACCGAAATACCGGATGATTCAATATACCACCTCTTATTAGAAAACCCTTCTGTTCATCTCTGGTTAGACCCACCAACACTTCAGCTAGATCTCAGTCAAATTTCGAACTGGCGAATTGCAAATCGCAGACTTATTTCCAAAAAAATTTCGAAATCCCCCATATTTCACATTAACTCCACTTGTGATTATCACAACGACTCTGTGGTCGCAGTTACGTCCATTTTGCATTGGTTTACAAAAAAAAACTACTTTATTCCAATTTCTTATTAGACCATTTTTGTGGTCTGTTAGCTGGTTTTATTAACGTTTTTATGTTCCCCACCTTCTGTCCCTATTTATTGTGTTTGTTTTATATTTTACATGTCTTGGCTCCTTCTTTGTCCCTTTATCCAGTTTTTGGCCTCTCATGCTAATAGATATAGTTTTTCACAATTTTTGAATTTTCTCCATTTTCTTTTTCCGTTGTCATTTTGTTGTTATTTTTAAATTATTTTTCATTTACATTTGTCACTAGTTTTGTTGTTGTTGTTGTAACAGCTATGTTTCGTCATTTGAATTTTCATCGGTGTCTTCTGGATCTGGGTTGCCCGTGGATAAATTCAGCAATCTGGCCACGTCCGATGGATGTGTCCAGAGTGAACTTGGCACGAGCTGAGTGGGTTTAGCTGGGCAATGAAAAAGGTGTAGGGTAGTGTGAGGCCCTTGTCCACATGCGGGGCACCTGTCCGGCGTTGTGCCATCAATCCTTGCCCAATAAGACTTGAGGCAGCTACACCATCCTGATCTCAGCTCAGCCAGGATCACTCTGGTTCGTCGCGGCATAGTTTCCTCCTACACTGCCACTGCAGGAGGGTGGTCTCCGAGAACAACATTCACAGGGAGAGCGTTTATTGCTGCGACGACCGAATCTCTGTGAATGTCGTTCAGACCTGCCTGGTACGCCTGGCATTTCTTTTGATCTCATCTCTAACTCATTTCCCCCTATTGTTGCTAAAAATATGTTTACCCTTTTTTATTTGTTGCCCTTTTAATTCCCTTTTTATCCCGTTGTGGAACTTTATTATCCTCTTGTCGTTTTTTTTTATATCCTGTTTTGATACGTTTTGGACCGTTATTCGTCCCACCTCTAACTCATTTCCACCTGTTGCCGCTTAAAATTAGTTTCACTCTTTTCTAAATGTTTCCCCTTTTTCTCCGGTTTTTAACCATTCCAATCAGAATTTCCAAAAAACCCTTCATAGCAGATGTCTCCGTGGCAAGGTCTACATACTCCCCAAATTTTATGATTCTAGCTTCAGCCATTTGGTCAGGACAGCGATGAATCAGTCAGTCCAGAAACGCTGACGTCTACAATAGATTTACTAGTTGCTTAAGAGTGAAGTAGCCCTAAAGAGCAAGCTATCCATTCACCCACATAGTTCTCACTGGCACACTTATCCGTTTAGACGGTTCTCTCATGGTGTTGTGTAAATCTGGAAAAGATTCAAGTGGCGTACTAAACGATGTCAGAAATCAGATTCGTTCCAATGGTTACCAAATGTTTCCAAATTTTTTAAAGCAATAATTATTTTGGCCTTTTTGGATGACATTAGTCATAGTCTGCGGTATTCTTGTTCCGAAAATCTATCATCAATATTTTAATATGTTGCCAACTGAATGGCAAACCTAATGCACCTCCCATTTTATGGCGGTACTGGCAACTCAAATTAACTCAACATTCAACTGTTCGCTGGGGCGGCAATGCTGCATGCCTCCATGCCATACACTCCGCAACGGAATGCATTCAAAGTTAAGTAAACTAGCCGAAACTCTGAGCGGCAGGAGACAAAGGAAGGAAGTATTAGTACTTCACTGTCGTAACTTCTACTTAAATGAGCCCGTGGTGGATTGCAGGAAAAGTAGAGGGAGTGAGTTTATTTAAGACTAAAATAGAAACTAAAGTTTATAATGCTCACGCACACACGTTTACACGGCGAATAGAAGTAAAACTTAATTTAACTAAGTGATATTTACACGACTTATAAGGGAAACCTATTGGAAAAGTTTAACGTAGAACCAGAAAAATTCAACAAAAATGCAAAAAATGTACGTTACAGCAAAGGGGTTGTTGATGGGTCTAATGCGGTAAAGTTTGAACAGTCTTTGGTTTAAGAGCAATTATTCTCTGACAGTGTTCATTGTTGTTTTTGTGTGGTTTATAACCATAGAACATGTTGCCACTATTTGTCACTCTTGCCAATGCCTAGACAGATAATACATATATTTTTGGTTTTGCCAAGTTTTTAAAAAGAGACTACGGATGGCGTTGTGGAGGGCGGTGTAATAAATGTGAGAAAGACAGGGCATAGCGTGTGTGATGTTGCGGCCAACATCTGTTAACTGACCGCAGACAGATATGTCAGCATTATTTATATCGTTTGACAGTAACTGAAAACCGATATTTTCCATTCATGCAGAAGTGATAACAAATGGAAAAAAAAAATACAGAAACATTTTTTATTGAATGGAATAAATGGAAACGTATGTATGTGTATGCAAATACAATTATGTAGACGACATCTTAACAAATGTACGTATACATATACAAATGTAACAATTGCTGTAATATTTATAAAGGAATTAGCTTGAGAAAAATCTCGAATTTGACTTTATTTTCATACTCGATAGCAAAATATATAGAGCAGACTAGAAAACACATCGATAACTTATCCGTTCATTGTAGATTTCCATAAACGATGCCTTCAAAACAAACGATACCTCAGGTATAGCCATTACTGAAGTTGTTTTAGAGATGCGACAAACCGTTTTTGCGAAAAAAAAATCTGGTTTTCTGAGTTTTTCATGATTTAAAACCAAGTTGATAAAGAAAAGCATTTTCTAAGCCTTTGAGTCATCATTTTAAAAGAAAAGTGTTTGAGAGAAAAGTTCGCATTAGATGGTTTGTCGTCTAGTTGATCTTTGTTCACACCCTCGTCCCACTTGATATATATTTGTAAACTTCATGTTGTATAAATAAATCCCCTAACAAGTTTAAAGTTATCTCAAATCAGTGAGTTGTCCAAAGCGGGAAAACCTCTCATATAGGACAAACGAATTTATCCTGCACAAACTCCTTTACAGTCACACATTGTCACACATATTTAGGACAATCTAAAGCCAGACAGGCGGAATCCATACTGCACTGATACAACCATGCGTGAGATAATCGGTTTTGTTGTCAAGGAGAAAATCCCTAGACATTGCCATTCTTGACATAAAAAGGACCATTTATTAATATAAATCTGAAACCTGAGTGCACACCAGAGCATCAGGAGACTTGTGTGCAACCTTCTTGCCGAAAAACGTATCTGAGTCAAGTTAGGAATGTTAGACTGAGACATATTTGTTGGCGGTGTTTTGTAGCCCGTGCTATGAATCATCGCCCTGAATTATTCGGATTGTGGTCTGTTCAAGATACAAGACCTATATTTTGTAGAATAGAAATACGTTGATTGATTTTGGTAATCTTTGTCTATGTTCCTAGTTCTTGAATAATGATTTTAAAAACACGAACAAAACAAAATTCTGTTAATTATGTTTTTGTTTTGTTATAAAAAGGCTTCTTCTGAACTTGACAGATGTATTATTTTCCAGACGGTTATCAAGTAATCGGATATATAGCAGAATAATAGATTATCAAAATATCATCAAGATTTAAGATGGAGCAGTGAGTTCGCTAGTATCATCTTCTTTAAAATACCGCCATATTCTTCAAAAATCCTACAACTCCACAAAAAAGGATGGCATTTGTTCCTTGTTCTTTAGCTGTTTCTATAGCCCGATATATCATCGGTTCGCCTTACTTATTCGCTGTCATTATTATCACTGCTTACGGCGCAACCGAATTAGACAAAATTGTCCACCGCCCTAAAGTTGCAGTTGCCTGAATCTGCTCTGCCGCTTGAGTGTTTTCGTGCAGATGCAACCACCAGTCCTACCATCGCCGATTCTCTTTCTATGCTTGCAAAGAGGGACAGTTAGTCCGCGTCTGTTTCTCCCGACAACATCAGCATTGTCAGCGTATGCCGGAAACATATTCAAATCGGTGGTAGTTGCTGGTTTCTCTCTAATTCGCTGTTTAACAGGTTGCAAGAGAGATTATCACCTTGTGTGAGACCTCGTATCGTATCGATAGATCGGGACAGGTCCTTCAATTTTGACAGCAGATTTCGTTGCAGGCCGAGTCATATTGCACAGATGCACTAGTTTTACTGGTATACGAAAGTCCGATAAGATTTCAAACAGATTTGATCGAATTGGACTGTTGAAGGCTATTTTATAATCAGTGCAGATGTGGTATGTTTCAATGTTGCTGAATTGGACACAGCACAGTTAGGTTCCAATCATCAGACATGGTTTCTTCCTGCCAAATTGAGTAGCTGAATTGATGCATGTTCCTTAGCAACTCATCACCTCTAACATTACCGAGAGGACGTCGGCACCTGCTGCCTTGTAACTTTTAAGGCGGGCATTAGCTGTCTGTATGTGCTCTAGACTGAGGGGTTGACTTCTATACCAACTTTTCCAACGTGTTCCAAAGTGTTCCCTTCATATTCCCAGTACACTGACAGTATCTGCCACTAGATTTCCGTTTCCATCTCAACATATAAGACTTCTTGATGGAATTTTCGGGCATAATTTCTATTCCTGTGGAATTTTATTTCTTTGATCTTCCGTGGAAATACAATTTTTTTTCTCTATCGTACATTTTCGGTATTTCTCCCATGCATTTCGTGTTGTTATGAAAAATGACCCAGAAAAATAAAGAATGCCCTAAATGGAGAATCACCCGAAAAGGTCAACATGAAAATTTCCCCAAAAATTGACGGTGCTCGGTAACCTATTTTTTCTTTCGGAGTAATTGTATCAGATAGATGGAAACCCCATTGGAAGGCTGTTGTGCAGCAGCTACGAGATTATGATTCTAATCTATGTCAGCTCCGTGGATCGTACCATCTTATGTCCTCTCCATCTTTTATCCTGGATGGCGAGAATTATTTGAGGATATCTGCCAGTTAGATAAAGGCACCTTTCAATTATGGGCTCGATTAGCAGCATATCCATAAATCGTTGTCCTCAACACGTCGTCAACAATTTGGCGATTTATTTTTTGTAATATTTTATTCATCATTGCAGTGGTTGTTGTTTTCTGGAGATGGGTTACAGATGAAAACGGGAAACTTGTTAGTTCTCAACTCCAATGGATGTTGGATGTATTAATTCTGGTGGCCGCTGAGGAAAACCTGGAGCATCCACTAGAGATGGAGGATGTTCAAGATAAGTGTTGGGCTTTGCCGACATCAAGCCAGTCAGGTCCTCTATGACACCCACAACTGACTAAAGGTAAGTATTGTAGAATACTGACTAGACATTAGACAATTAAACGACTAAACGTCACATAGTCATAAGATTGATGGAGCTTTAGCTTTAAGTCTACAATCTGAACCCCTAAGTTAATTAGATTAGCGGATTGTGACTTACCATCAAAATCATTGGAGGTGACCAACTCCATGTGGAGTTGCTGAACTGATCCACTTGTGACCTTCTTCCCTGCTGGCCACCATGATTCATGTGAAATAGTCAAATTCTTTTTGTTTTTTATTAAGGCCGACCACAATAGGCCTACATATGAATATCGAATAACTAAATAAGTAATTTATGGACTGAATTTTGCACTCGGTACGAAATAAATACGCCGAATACTAATTTATATAATTTGGTCACTCTTATTTCCACCAACGAGTTTTCAACGAGTCTTTCGTGTCATATCGTAGCTCTGCCCCCTTTCGGTAATTTATTTAATACACACACTTTAAAACCGCACCAATGCACACCCTTATGCGTCATTAACTATTCATCGCTCCCAAACACTTTCAATTGGTTTTCAATTTCCCCGTTTAAAAACAAAAATGAATATGGTCTTTCCTTTAAAAATAACCATAGATGGACTCATTCACAATTGCATCCAAATGGGGATTTTATGAACAATTTTTAGCAAATTAGTTTCAAATAACACGCGACACAACGCGATCGACAACTAATTGAGCTTAACGGTCTGCAATGCAAAGCCCCGCCATTGTTGGCCACTCTGTCTGTCTGGCCGCCTCACTGCATTGCAATTCCGAAAAGTGCAACTGCTGGAAGCACACCCAGTGCAGGACAAAAACAAAAAAAAAAAACCTGAGCAACACAAACACCATGGGCTAAAACAGCAAAGGTTCATAGCCATGGTATAGCTTAAGCAGTGTGGCAACCGAATTGCAATTTGTTGTTAACTTAAATTTAAATTTGGTCGATAAATGGCATTAGTTACAGAGTTGGTTGGCTGGATAACAAACAAATACAGCAAACTTGGTTGGTGAATGGTGGGGGGGGAGGGGGGGCGTTACAGTGACAGACCACCAGACTGGTGGTGGCTTATGTGTGGCAGGGTTTAAGAGTGCGGGAATAAAATCATCAGATGGTGGACAATTTACTTAAGCCCTAAGGATAGACAAACGCTATAGTTTAATGAAATGTTACGTTATAACAATTGTCCCCCTTTTCAATTTAAGCCAATGCGTAGGTGATGTGCTGCCAGTTCTGCAAATAAATGCCATCTGGTGGGGATACTGTGATGGCGAACGTGACTACTAATGGATTACAATGTAGGTATAAGAAAATGGCCAAACCAGCACCATTTATTTAATTTTGCAATTATTGTATTACAATGTGCAGCAACAAATTCACCAAATTAGCAATTAACAGTTTTTATGTAATCATTAGTCCTTAACTTAACTAATCAACCATTTATTAATTCATCAATTAGTCAATTAACTAATTAATTGTTCTAACGTTCAACCTATCAATTTGTATAATTTCCAAATCCTAATGGTCTGAACCAAAGCAATCTCTGCAAACCAATTAAAATAAACTGTGTCCGCAGTAAACGTATTTGTCATCTGATCGGTTTTCTTAAAATTTTCCAAGGCGTTCATTTAAAATTATCTAACCAATTTCAAAAGTCAACATTGTCTTTAAATTGCCAATGAAAATAAATTCGTTTACAAATGTTGGGTTACAGCCAGGTGTCGAATTTATCTCCTTCGACAATGCATTTCAAACTTCAACTGAATGACTAACCTCCCCCTCAAACAGCTGTAATCCATCCCATGAATGGCACTTCCAATAATGTCGACCACACCGATAACGCCCAGTGTCTGCCAAGCAAGTACACACATTGTGAGCTTTTGAACGTTAGTCACTTCATGCTGGCTGGAGCTGTGTCAAGTGGTGTCAATGCCATAAAAATTATTATTTCCAATTAAATGCAATGATAATCGATAAATCGCCATAAAAGTAAAGTATTACACATATGTCGATCTATATACATATATGCTTACATATGTATTTATCATGTGTGTGTGTGTGTGTGGACCCCAGTATTCGTACCGTGAAATTTAAGCCAAATCCATGTTTATCGCATTGTTTTCGAAAACAATTGTTGGACTTTTTGTTAAATTTTATTATTATTATTTTTATTGTAAGTGGAATAAAACTAAAAAGTTATGAGTCAACATTTGACATTGTCCATGTATTGGTGTACACGGGCAGAATTTATACGAGAACAATTAAAACCAAAATTAATTATTTTTTTCAATAAGGCAATTATTTGCATTGAGAGTTATGAGTGCTCGTTGTCTGATAAACAAAAAATTGGCATGAAAAGGGCATAACCACTGGGAAACTATACATGGATTCTGTGAATGATGGGATTATTTCACACGCCTAGATGGGCAGTACGGCCGCTAAAGCTGCTCTATGGACAAATTGGAAAAGAAATATTGAATTATTTTAAAAACAATTATAATTCCTTTTTATTTACGAAAATTATGTATTTCATTGAATTCTTCTTTAGTTTTTCTGCAATCACAAAAATTTTAAACCAAATTTAGACAAATTATTGTATTTCTTTGAAATATTCAATACAAATATTTTTTTTTTGATTTATTCAATTGATTCCTTACAATTAGGGGACATTTTGGAAAAACTTCTTGTAATGATGATTTGATTCCGATGGCATGAGAAATGTTGGAGGGATTAAAGATATCGCCACATGTGCATTCTGAACACCATTCCAGCTGAACTTATGTTACCTACAGACTACAGGACTCCACATCTCAGCTTCGGCCGACTCTACGAAGTTGGCCATCCATCCATAGAGGAATGGAACCGGGATATTCTTCTCTCTAGCTTTGACGTGGAAGACTTCACGGATGGCTCTAAAATTGATTGCGGAGTTGACTCGGGAATATTTTCAAGTGAAGCCCACCTGGAACACTACTAACGTCTCCCGAATGTCTCCAGTGTCTTCCAGGCAGAAGTTTTTGCCATAAAGGATGCCGTGTCCGTGTAATATTGTCTTGGCTAGACTGAGTCTCTCGTATGTGGTAACCTTGATGTGGCCACACAGTAATTTCTATGGGAATGAAGGGGCTGATAAACTACCAAAAATGGAATCTGCCTCCCATGGACTTAACACAGTACACGTATCCGTACTGCTGGGGTCCATCAACAGGAGTGTTTTACAGCACTGTATGCCACAAGTCAACTCCAGATGGAGAGCTTTCGATTCATTTCGAATCTGAAGGAAATCCCGGCCTGAATATAATCCGAGGAGATTCAAATGTCTCATCGCCTACAACAGGATGGAGTGATCTAGACTGATAGGTATTCACAGGTCACTGGCTGGTCGGCAGGTCGGTCGATTTGAGCCTAATAAAATTCCTCTATCGGACGACCTGGTCACCGTGACAACAGGCAGATTCAAAGTGGTAAGGCATGATTTTCTTTCTACATTGGGGACGACTTGTGCTGCTCCACCGAAGACAGACCTACAAACCGCTCAATATGAGGACAGCCACTGGTAGATTGGGTGGAGGTCTTGCCGGTATATGCACTTAAGCTCTCGCATCGCGGCAATATGACCCATTCGCGAGATTCGTTGACCTCCAAATTATATCAAAATGGGGTATTTGTAAATCTCCAAGGACCGCAGAATCTATTCACATACCATGGAATGATTTTCAGTTGGGGGCGTTTTGAACTAAACTCAATGGAGATCTTTGAACGCATAAATGAACTAGAATTTCGCAAAAGTATAACTGATAAATTTGTGAAGAAAACAATTCTTAGTTTATAGAATCTTTCTGTTAAGGTAGGTGGTTTCTGTGAATTTCCCCGTAAATTCCATTTAAAATCCAGTGTCGGGAGTGGCTCAGGAATTCACCCATACTGCAAATGTATATATTTATGTAATGCATAGTACTTACTTGTATACGGAATATTTTTTTTTTTAACTACTTTAAGTGTGTACACAAAAATAATTCAGTTTTAAAATTCATTCTCGGAGCATATTCATGCATGCACATTAGACCTGGCGTTAAAAACTATTTTTTGAAACTTGGATGTGGGTAGCGATGAAAATATGCGATTTGATACCAAAATTGATGTAGCAAATTTTCAGGCTGATCGGAAGGTGCCAACCCGTGCCACAATGGGGTCAAAGGTCAAAATTTTGAAAAAAAAAAAAAAAAAATACTCTTTTTTGCATTTTATTATTGATTTTTAATAAGAAATATTATAAATTTAATTGTTTTTCTTCCATTTTTATTTAAAAGGCTTATTATTTTTATTTTAAATCAATGAAGATTTTGTATAGGATGGGAATTCCTTACGGTAGCCCTCTACAATGTGTAACAAGTACTGTTTGTCGTCCACGTTGTGGGTTAAGCTTCTGTTAAAGTCAGTTATTAGTTTGACCTTTCTTTCAGTCAATTTGACGGATCAAAGCGTAAAAAATCCATGGAAATTTCCAAACGAGAAAATTTTTTTTTTGTTTTGTTAGTCACAAAAGAGCTTAAATTCTTGTTCGCGTTCCTTGACAGATATGACACTCAAAACTTGTTCATCCTGCATACAAGTACTGTATTCATTTGAATTAAGTGTGCTCCATTCCCGTGCAAAACTGGATCTTCCGAAATTAATCTCAAATACTGCCCTTAAAAGAATTTCTGCAATATGGTGGCGACATGGTAACCACAATAAGCTGCGTTCTAGTTTGCGTTCCAATAAAGTTCCAACACCATTATTAGGGCCAGTATTTGCAGCAGTTGTATCAAAACATATCATTTCTAAAGAGCACAGAAAATTTATTTTTAGCAAATAGTCGTAGACGGATTGAGCGACTGCAGCCCCAGTTCCATCTTCAATGATGGGGATAGCTATCAATTTTTCAACGTTATCCGACGTGAGCACAATAGCCAAGCGATCCACTTTATGTTTTCCAGCAAGTGCGGGAAGTAGCTTTCCGTCCCAATGCAAAACAAATGTTTCAGGGATCTAGAAACATAAACTCAAAGTAAATCTTATTATAACCTGGCCAAAATAAAATTTACCTTGAAATTATCAATAATTTCTTTGCCATGACGCCGACGATATTTTTTACGTTGTTCCCGCAAACTTGTGCAATTCAGAACAAGATCCTCAATATTGTGACCCAACGCTTTGGCAGTTGCGCTGATGAAGTGGATAGCTAATGGAGATGACATATTGCCAGCAGCCATACAAGCTAGCATTCTGTCGTCTATAAAATGCCGTTTTCCACGTTTTTGAGTCGGCTTATTGGAACAACTAGGAATGTTATCAGTCTGTTTAACATCCATCGCCTGCACATCATCTCCCGACTCATCACTCTCAAATTCAACAATATCAATAGTCAAGTCTGTACATGAAATTAAGTGTACACAAAAAATAACCACTGTTCGTCGAAATGCTATTTTATAATTACCTGAAGTGCCATTTTTCTCTTCATAATATTTTTTTCGAAGTTTTTCATCTTCCAATCTTTGTGCCTTTCTTTTTTCTTTATTTGTGACATTTTGATCGACACAAGTCATGCTACCAACACGCCCATTTTCTCGCTGCTTCATTAAGAAGTCTCTATCTTCCTTTATACGTATAAGCTTGAAAGCGTCAACGTGGGCAATATCAAATAAATTGTTTAAGGTGTCCTTAAATTCTTTTTCCCTTTTTCGATGACTTGGAAACGGAGATTTACATATTTTTTGGACTGTTCTCCACTGTGTTTTCAAATGATACAAAACGCACACGGCGGCATCGATGCCTGTCGGTTAAAAATATGTTTTTTCGGTTATCATTTATCAGGTTATAAATGATACTATAATTTATAGTAGTTTTATTTTTAGTATTTTCAATTAAAAATATTGATCAAATGCAAAAAAAGAGCATTTTGGTTGATTTTAAAAATGTTGACCTTTGACCTCATTGTGGCACGGGTTGGCACCCTCCGATCAGCCTGATAATTTGTCAAATCAATTTTGGCATCAAATCGCATATTTTCATCGCTACCCACATTTGAAATTCCAAAAAATAAAAAACCCATATTAGTTGCGCCAGGTCTAATGCACATACACTATACTATCAACAAAATTGCATTCAATTTAATAAATGAGTATGAATGAATTAAATTACGGCAGAAACGAATCATATGTGCCCTTAAGCATTATCCTTATGATGACAACTGAGGTCAACACGAAAATGACATTTAACAGGTTGCAGAGTTGCCAAATACTTGAGCGGTGCTGGATTGAAAGTATCAGTATCGAGCGGCGCTGGAATAAGTATCTTATGTAATCTATAAGAAACGAAAAAGCATTAGTCAACAAAACAAATTGGAAGAGAACGTCCACGTTTACCCTCAAATCGGGAACACAATAATCCCGGTTAATAAACAGTTGAAATTTATAGTTTCGATTTCAAACGAAAATACGAACTTAATATACATTTCCACAATCGATAGACATTAGATTTATTCATATATGCAGATAGAGTAAATTGTATCGGGGTGCAAACTAGAAAGACACAACTAAACATAAAATTTGGTCTAATGATTGGCAACGCTTTCAATCAGTTTTAAAGCCCTTTGTTTGCTAATGGACATCGGACTTTTTGGGGTGTAAACATTGGATGGTCAGAATTTTGTATATCTATTGATTTATATAAAAGTTTTTTAATTATTTTTTCATCATTTTGTAAAGAAGCCTTAATATGGAACCAACTGATCCAATAAAACGTTTCATTGACACAATGAATTCTTATTGATTAAGTTAAAATGCAATTGAATTACACAGCGCCGAAAATACTATGATTTTTTAACCATGTGTCATGTTAAATTTTGACAACGAAGACAAAATAACGTTATATAATGTCAAATGTACAATTTATAAGGTGTGTTTTTGAGATCGAGGCAGACAAATGTGCGAAATAAACAACAATTCAAAGATCACTCGGCTTTTTGTTAGACAAAGTTCAGCATTATGTTGAATAAACTCCATCTTATGTTGGTGGATATGAAAATGTTGTACCAGATTACAAAACAATTAATTATCGTATAATAACCCAAATTTCATTTACTGGGCTTCGACTAAAAAACTTTTTTTTTATCTCGTGACCCACTTTACTGTTCTTACTTATATATGAGTGGATTACGTATGTATGTATATAGACATGTGTAAATTCCATTGTAAGTCCATATAAACATTGTATTTATCAACACGTCTACACACGTAGATACACATGCCTTATTATTGTTTTATTATTATTGAAAAATGTAAATTTTAATTACGAATGTGTAAAACAAATTATAAATCATAAGTAGAATTTATTAAATGGACATATAAACATTTTATTTTGAAATATTCTTCATTCGGCCGTTTAATGTTTTGTGGTCAAATGATACTTAAGCAGAAAAAAACCAAAACACCTTAAACTGTGTATAGACAAATATTAAAATTATAAGAAAAATGTGTAAAAGTCATGAATTTAATTGAAAAAATTACAAAGAATTCGTTTAGATAATGATGATCTTGTATTGAACTACTGGGGGAGCGACTTTTACCAGATGGGCTTAGATTCACTCGTTTTTTACAATAAAAACATGTTGGAGTCTCCAATAATTTTAGTTTTTTATGATCTTAAAAATGTATAATTTAGGATTTTTCTAAAATCAACGCCAAAATAGCGATAATTTCCAAATTTCGAGGGAGTGGCGCGACCCCTAAAAATTTTTTAAAATTTTTTTCTTTATTTTTCCCCTCATTAGGACCCCAGACTACATCTCTTTCCGTGGTTAACTTTTTTTTTTTGAATTTCACTCCACCCTAATGTACAGAGTTCTCCAACAAGAGCTGCAATTTTGAATCACCGGTAGAAAATACGTAGAAAGTAGAAACTACGACGTTATACAAAAATAGTGAAAAACTTGCAGTCAAAATTGACCACTAAAATCAAGACCTCGAAGAGGCTGTTGAGGACATAGGGCAGCCACTTAACAATTTGGTTGTGGAAAATTTCATGAAAAGGATATGGTCCTGTAATCTGTTTTTCCATAAACAAAGACACCTAGAAGAATCCAATCTTGTTGAACGAGTTGGCATAGATGGGGTCTCTTCCAACGAGCATAGGTTGACCGCGGGAGTGCAACAAGGTTCTGTCCTCTCTCCCTCTCTATTTCGTATTTTCATTGACGACCTGTTGGGTCAGACTGTGAACCCGATCTACACTTTTGCGGATGACAGCAACCTCTGTCATTCATACTCATTTGATCATCGGCCAGGTCCCTTGGAGGACGAGGACAAAAGACGAACGATGAATGACTCACTTAACCGCGATTTGGCGACGATTTGTGAGTGGGGCCAAATGGACACTCTAGATTTTAATGCACAAAAGACCCAGTGCTGTTTGTTGTCACACAAACCTTCCACTGGTCCAGCTTCGTCGTCAATCTCTTAGGAGGTGTGGATATCGACGAATCAGACACTCTTGATGTTCTGGACATGAAGATACAGGGTGATGCTCGCTGGGCTAGCCATATATTCGAAGTGTCGAAAGAAGCATTCAAGTGTTTAGGCTTTTGTAAAGCAGTGCAAGAAATACTTCACCTCATCTGATCTCGTAAATATTTACACCAACTACATCCGGCCTAAACTAGAATATTACTCCCATATATGGACAGAAGCTCAAAAGACATCTTTGCAGCTTCTCGGCCGTGCACAGAGGAGAGCGGTGGTGATTTTCTCCCTACATCATCGCCGGAACGTGGGTTGTGTATTACTATTCTATAGATATATTTTCGTCAGATATTTGTCGTCTGGTCACTGACATTAGAACACTTAGCCGGAATACGCGGCTATCCAGGATCTCTCATCCGTACTTTGTGAAATGGCTAAACTAATTAAAATTATCTACATAGCAATATTATATACCATTATTAATACCAATAATACTCATATTAGTGGTTTATATTGCCTCCTTTACATGGTATTACATCAATAATACGAATTTTTATTAAATTTACTAAGTTTGAATTGAATGGCCGCACATTGGATGATGAACATGATCAATTAAATATGTCTGCAGTATATGTATAGCTTTAGAATTAATCCTTGTGGAAATAGACGAAAGCGACTGCTTCAATTTAAAAGGAAATCATTACAGTACCACCTTCAAAATTAGTATTCCTTTTCCTTTTGCAAATCTTGCTAATAAAGTTGAAATCGATTTAGTCTGTGTAAATTCAATTTACTGTCTTCATTATAATTTGTTTATTATTTTTTATTATTAGGATGAGGCCAGCTCAGTGATATAATCAAATTCTGAATAAGAACATTTGGTATTAAATTTTAGTAAATAGAATTTTTTGTTTCACTTTTTAAATTTTTTCATTACTCTTTATGAGTAAAGTCAAGATTAAAAAGGCAACTAAAAATTGTTTCTTTATTGGTCTTGTCGGGATATCGACCTGGGTTTGCTATGTGATAGTCTCAATATCCTACATAAATTGTGTTTGAGCCAAAATGTGGGAGGTGTACTTGTTTGTCTGGGGATACCAGAAGCGGCGTAGCTAGATTTCCAAATGTATTTCTCGAAAACGGTATCTCGCCGGCTCCGAACGTCTAAAAACTTCTAGAGATGTTGTTAGTGTCCTAGAGATTACTCTCTTACTTGTTCAGACGCCAGCATCTACCAAAAGTATTTGATGAACTTTTCAGTATGTGAGACTGGGTTCTACTGGGAGGTGCACACACTACCTACCACACCACGGCCTCGTTATTAAGAATCCAAAAAGAAAATTCATTATTATTCACGAAAATTGTCTTCAGCGTATGATCAGACTTTGTGGGATAATTTCTTTGTGAAACTACAGAGATTGGTATAGTCAGAAGAATTATAAAAATGCCAGAACATATGTCGGAGATTTCAGTTGTTTGACTTATGAAATTTCAGGGAATTTAAAAACATCATACAAGACAAGGGTTTTTAAACTGGAAAATTCCCGGGATGCATTTCCCGGAAATTTCTCCGATCATTTACTTCCAGATTTCCGGAATAAAATGCTATGAACTAGCTGATCTTATTATATTTAAATTGAACAGAATATTGTTTGTAAGATGTTTCAAAAAATGTATAAAAATACAAAAACAATTTTCTCACATTTTTCCTAACAAAGCTTTTTTAAATTTTTATGAAAATGAGGATTAAAGTTTTTGGAAACATAGTATTTTTATACCCTCACCCTACGGGTAGGAGGGTATATATCATTTGATACGACCCAAAAGTGTAACACCTAGAAATATTCAGATTAGAACCCAGGTGTCTTTGAACCAAATTCGATTCATGACTTTCTAAATCGTTTGAGCCATGTCCGTCTGTCCGTCTGTCCGTCTGTCTGTCTGTCCTGCTGGTACGCACGATAACTTTCGAAAGAGTTAAACAATCGCTCTGAAATTTGGCATGGGTTAATATTTTCCCAAAACTGCTTATGGGATTGCATATGGGCTATATGGCCACACCCCTTCGGGTACCTCCCATACAAATCTGCTATTTCGCCCACTTTAGTAAACGTGTAATAATATCAATATGCCCACTCCGATCTTGGCAAAAATCCGTATTTAGTAAAAGTATAACTGAACAAAGTTTCTGACAAAAACTTGGAAGTCTGGCAACTCCCCTTCTGGTACCTCCCATACAAATGTACCATCCCGCCTACCTTAGAAATCGTGTAGTAACACCAATATGACCAACGCGATCTTGCCCAAATTCTGTATTTAGTAAATCTATAGCTAGACAAAGTATTGGACAAAAACTTGGAAGTCTGGCAACTCCCCTTCTGGTACCTCCCATACAAATGTACCACCCCGCCCCTGATAAACCGTCTAATACTATCAGTATGACCAACGCTATCTTGCCCAAATTTTGTACTTAGTAAACCTATAGCTATACAAAGTTTTGGACAAAAACTTGGAAGTCTGGCAACTCCCCTTCTGGTACCTCCCATACAAATGTACCATCCCGCCCTTGATAAACCGTGTAATACTATCAGTATAACCAACGCTATCTTGCCCACATTTTGTATTTACTAAAGTTATAGCTAGACAAAATTTTTGACAAAAACTTGGAAGTCTGGCAACTCCCCTTCTGGTACCTCCCACACAAATGTACCATCCCGCCCCAATAAACCGTCTAATACTATCAGTATAACCAACGCTATCTTGCCCAAATTTTGTACCTAGTAAACCTATAGCTAGACAAAGTTTTGAACAAAAACTTGGAAGTCTGGCAACTCCCCTTCTGGTACCTCCCATACAAATGTACCATCCCGCCCCTGATAAACCGTCTAATACTATCAGTATAACCAATGCTATCTTGCCCAAATTTTGTATTTGGTAAAGTTATAGCTAGACAAAGTTTTGGACAAAAACTTGGAAGTCTGGCAACTCCCCTTCTGCTACCTCCCATACAAATGTACCATCCTGCCCCTGATAAACCGTCTAAAACTATCAGTATGGCCAACGCTATCTTGCCCAAATTTTGAATTTAGTAAAGCTATAGCTAGACAAAGTTTTGGACAAAAACTTGGAAGTCTGGCATCTCCCCTTATGGTACCTCCCATACAAATGTACCATCCCGCCCCAGATAAACCGTCTAATACTATCAGTATGCCCAACGCTATCTTGCCCAAATTTTGTATTTGGTAAAGTTATAGCTAGACAAAGTTTTGGACAAAAACTTGGAAGTCTGGCAACTCCCCTTCTGCTACCTCCCATACAAATGTACCATCCCGCCCCTGATAAACCGTCTAAAACTATCAGTATGGCCAACGCTATCTTGCCCAAATTTTGTATTTAGTAAAGCTATAGCTAGACAAAGTTTTGGACAAAAACTTGGAAATCTGGCAACTCCCCTTCTGGTACCTCCCATACAAATGTACCATATCGCCTACATTAGAAATCTAGTAATTATATAATTTCGCTTAACGAATCTTTCCGAAATTCTATATTTAGTAAAGTTTAAGCTATATACAATTTTCTAGTAAAAACTCTGCTTTATATTCCGCCCGTTTTGTAAAAACGTGTAATACAATATTTTTTTCTATAACATTCGGTATTTTGAGGTTGCTATTATGGTATATGAGACTTATATTTTTTTACTGAGGGTGAGGGTATATATAAGTCGGTTTACCCGACTGCAACTTTTCCACTGGTTTTCATTACATTTTATAAAGAAAATCAAGTTGCAGAAAATCCCGGGAAGACATCGAGAGTATTCCTGATTTCCCGGATTTGAAAAACCCTATACGGGATGCAAAACCATTTTCACTGGATATGTTCTCGTATACGTAGATACATATGAATGTGTCGTGCCAAGTTTCTTTGTGTTTGTTGGCAATTCAACAGCAAACTTTATGATAGTCTCATGTAATTAAATACAGCTTTATGTCATTTGCAGCTGGGTAATAAAATACATTTTCTCCTGAAGAAGTCAGAAACATAGGGGAATACAAATATAGGAGGATGATTTTGTTATATACTGCGGGACCGTAGATTATAATTAGAATGTTTCTCTCGAAGCTCTTAGAACAAATAGGTACATTACGGTGTCCAAAAAAAAATATTTTTTTTAAAACGACAAGAGTAAAAATAACAATTTTTTTTTACAAATTACTTAAAATTTTACTTCGTTTCAAACGGCATCAATAGATTTTTACACTTTCATGAAATTTTTAAAGTTATGAAATGTTTTTTATAATGTGTCTTAACTGCATCGAATCCGTGGCAACAAAGGTTTGAAGACCATAACTTTGAAAAGCCAACAGTAAAACCTAAAATTTGTTTTTAAATTACTTGGAATTTTCCCTGCTTTAAAACTACATTATTAGTTCTTTACACTTTCATGACATTTTGTAACGTTTCTTTCCCAAAAAAAAATACTTGTCATTTCTCAAATTACATTGAAATCAAAATCACACAACACTATTGCATTGATTGTTAACATCGATCCGTCTAATTGGTTTACCCTTTACAAAGACTTTTAAGGGGCACCGCCGGCACTACACCTGTATCGTTAAATTGTACATGATGCTGCCGTTGCTGGCTACTGCCACTTTTAAGGCGATATTTCTCAACAACAATTGATTGGTAACTACACACTGTGAAACTAATAAATTAAGAACGTTTTAAAGATTCCCTATGCAGACTAGAGCTGTGCTTTCGAAAACTCTTTTCATGTCTGTCATGAGTTGAAGATTCCGAGTGAATAAGCCGTTGTGAAAATCAATGGGAGAACGAGTGTTTGTGCCGCCGAAACCTAATGGGGCTTTTAAACTGACAGCACATCTAACTACACGGCAAACAACATGCACTTAAACACTCTATCCCAGATTCAATAAACGTACAATTATGTCACAAACGTCGGTACGAATACGTATTTACACAGACTCTATGGGCGTGTGGATATGTACGTATGTACGATCCATTGAAGACAAGGCTTTGGCCACAGGTAGGTGCCAGCCACATGATGAAGCAAACATCAATGACGATGGCGATTTTATGCCACTTGGGACCCAGCATAGACGATAATGAACACGAAGGTGATGATGATGCCAGCGATGAGGATGATGGTGCGTTCAACGTTCAATGTGGCCTTGTAGTAAATAAGTACTTCCTAATCGGTACGTTCAATTATTGCAATCATCTCCAACTAAACCAATAAAAGATACAAATACAACGACAACACACATGCCACCATTACACCAGAACCATGTTGCAAGTCCCATCCTGCTTTAAAGTGCATTTGTAGTCAGACTGATTGTTGGGCTTTTATGTATTTACAAAGCATTAGACACAGAAGTCTCCACAGGCGCTGTGTGTGTGTGTGCCACATGAGACCGCAACAATTTTAGCTGTACCACCACCACCGCCATCATCGCCACCAACTGATGCCACGGCAGCAGCTCATAAACTGATTTAAATTATTGACAATTTAACTGCAAAATCATGATACATGATAAAGATTTTAATCTTTACACTGATCTCGCCACACAAAAGGAAATAACCTGGTACAGCGAGTACGTGTACGTACCAAAGCCACTGCAATGGTGAAGTGGTTGCTTGGTTGTTGTGGTCCAGACAGACAGACAGACAGACAGGGAGAGGCGGTAAAAAGCATTCCTACCAATTACCAATTCTTTGTGGTGTATTTTCAATTCGTTTACATGTGTATTAGATGAACAGTTTCACAGGTTGGCTGGCTAACAGTTTGCTGGGAGTTACAACACTTGCGATATGAAGGGCCTTATATGAGACCAAGAACGGGGAAACTTCTCTCAGATCAGTTAGCTGAGAACGATGTAGAACGGCTCTGATCGGATAATGCTTATGTTTAGAGGGCGTTTACGTGGTCGAAAGATAACACTCTTACTCGTAAAGTCGCCTAATCTGACATTCCTGCCTATAACACTGTACAACAAAATCAAATTATTTTTCCGGAACATTAAAACCCCTTAATTCCATATTTTAATTATGTTTTTAATCTTTTCTAAAAGAAGGACAAAAAAGACCCATATCTAGGTGAGTTATAGGGTTAATAAATTCTACAAAAATGTTGGCCGTAACATTTTACATAAAATTGCTGAACACGCCATATAATTTATCCGTAAGCTGTACTCGATTTTATTTGCCGAGTAAAAAAAATTGCATTTCGGGGAAACTTTACATCCCCCTAAAATGAAACATAGACGTAACCATTCAAAATGTATTTTTTTTTTTTTTGGAAGCCAACTCTCAGGGAATGCCACCTAAAAATGCAATGCATTGTGTTAGCGGAAGAATATTCCACATACGAACGGTTCGGCAGGATTTTCTCTATAGTGCGTCGTCCGGTCAACCGGCCATTTCACAATGAACGGATGAGACTCCCTGGATAGCCGATCATCATCATTCGTCGTTTGTCCTCGACCTCCAGAGGACCTGGCCGATGATCAAATTAGTCATCCGCAAAGGAGTAGATCGGGTTCTGACCCAACAGGTCGTCAATGAAAATAAGAAATAGAGAAGGAGAGAGAGAGATTTAACAATTTTGCGAACGGACTTGAGGCTGGGAAATTTAGTCACCCACAACTACCACCACTTCGTAACCTCATCCTGTGAAAACCACCAGAAAATCGGACCTAATAATGTTCAGTCTATCAGAAATCCAGGGAAACTACAAACGAGCAGCCAAAAATGGTTTACGTTGTGCACATCACTACGACCTAATTTAGAAAGTAGAAGCGAGAATTATTCGACCCAGTCTGAATTAATCGTCACAATGGCGGTCATAGATAGAGGAACAGTTATTAATTTATATCGATGGTATTTAGGAATTTCTACAGCACTGTATACTAGGTAAAGTATTTTTAATACGATGGCTAGGACATAACTTCCTATTTATATACAATTTCACTATTCTCAAAATGATCTGTCAATACAAAAATAAGTTCGACTAAACACAAACGGATGGTATTACGAAACCGACTCTCTTCGGTAAAAGTGTTAACTCTCTCATTAACTCAGCAATTATTTCAAAGAGACTCAACTAGCGGTATTAGAAGTTGACCAAGGACTTACTAATTTAATAAACCACTCTAGGCTACAAGTTCATTACAATAAGAGGAGTCCTCTTCACATTTCTCTGGAGTCTAGCTCGATAGATAGAAATATACATGTACATTTATACGTGTACATTTGAACTTAAATTGAAACCAGCAACATAAATAGGATCCCAAAAATACTGTGGATCTGTATGTGTGCCGACAGACAGAACGCCTCTATCCGCCGCAGACAAAGCCACAAATAGTCTTTGGATAACGGCTTCCGATCGACATTTCTTTCAGTTTGTTATTATTTTAGCAAATCTTAAATGACAAAGAAGAAGAAAATCTGATTTGCAGAGAAAAATAACAAATATCTAATGCTATTTTTTACACCTCATAATCGGATTGTTAAGTGACACTACAGACGCAATAGTTTAGCCGATTCTTTGTCAAATGAAATCGGAAATAGTTTTTCTCTTATACCTTAATTATATTCACATAAGTCAATACAAAATCACATTTATTATCAAACACTTTTAGTTTTCGGTTACAAACAACCAAAGTTGTACAAAGACGAAAAGAAAATGACGTTTTCGATGGCAGCTGAGCTATCGACAGAATTCTCGAAAATTATTTGTCGAAAACGACTGCTGTGATCCAAAAAGTGAGGATAACGATAACGGATGCCGTAATTAGGCCCCAGGTTATAAAGTTATACGCTGATGACCTCACCTATCCAAGGCCAATATTTTTATAGAGTATCCATCGTCACCGGACAGTTTTCACTTCCTTCGAGTATTATTAACATCAAATACCTCAACTTCTCCTCCCACTTGGCAGAGGTACAAATTGTCAGGGGCGTTCTACTTCTTGGATCTTACAACAGCATTTTTGGAACAGAATAGCGACCCTATAATTCTGAAAGGGTATGTTGAGTAGATTATTTTTGTAGAACAAACTTATGGTCCAGCTGAGTTTTTTTTACAGTGGGTCAAAGTTTTCATTTTTTGGTAGAAGGGAGCATTATACTATATGAAAAAAATGTTAATGTCTGAGAGAATTCTTATGGTCAGAGTTGTATTGTGGAATTGTTTGAGGAATATTTTTGTGGAAGATCTTAACCCTCTAACTGGTCTCTTTATGGGTTAATTTGACCCTTTTTTCGAGAAAACCAAAAAATATACTTTAAAAAAGGACATTTAAGGATTAAAATATTCTACGGAAAATTTCAGTGGGGGGTCACCAAAGACACCAATGTTATAAATAAAGCTGTTTACGCTTAATTAGTAAAATTATACACCAACATATACAAAACAGGTAAAAACGGCGTCAAGTTCGGCCGGGCCAAACACTGAGTTCTCGCGTCTAGTCAGCTGTGACTTACAAATCGGGTGTGATATTTATTGAAATTAATAATAAAAAATAAAAGAAAAAAATCAAGCATAATTGAGCTACTAAGCAGTACATATCGGGTGTGATTTCTACTAAAATTAATATAAAAAAAGAAAAATTAAAGCTTAAATAAGCATGGCGGATTCTGTTTGCAAATTAAGAGATTGATTTTGTTTTATTTGTGGACAATAATTATTTGAGGTACGAAGATCTTTTGTATAACACAGATTGGTTTGATATGGGCTTGAACTTAGAAGGATATCCTGCTTAGGATCCTATATTTTTTTCTCCAAACAAACTGGAATATTTATAGACTCCATTTCACGAAAGATATACAAAAAGTTGATTTTATTTTATCGTTCTGCAAAAACTGCACTAAAACTAATGTTCTGATGAAAAATGTGCTAAGTCTATCAATGTTTCAAAATCCTTGGAAATGTCCACAATTAGTGTAATATTAAGGAGTATTGACCAAAATCAAATATGGTAACAAAATGATGGTGGGATTCTTTACAAACTGGTAAGATAAGTCGCTCTTTATGGTCAGACATAAACTCTAAAAATTCGGCAAAAAAACGACTCAACTTTCTTCCAGGACACTGTACGTTGACTCACTGGCCTTGGGAGTCGGTTCCTTTACCAGCGGCCAATGCAACTTTAACTTCACTAGCTAAATTCATTAAATGTACCAAATGCTTCTAGCTTGTACACATCATGCTCCACCTTTCCCCCCACCAATCCCATACATTTGCCCATCCTTCAAATAATTTCAAAAGAAAATCGTAGGCCCCTCTCAAAAATATTTACTTGGCCATACCCGCCCAATTTGGTCATTACATAGAAGATATCTATCGTTTCATGAAAGCTTCTTTTTTTTCGCCTATTCTCGGTTCTGTGCATATTCATAATGATAATAGCGTGAAAACGCTATGGGTTATTCGGACATTCACACAACACAATAAATTTCTGCAGTTCACGATCGTTTTGCGCGCTATTTTAAACCAATTTTAAAGTAGTTTTAAACGTCATTTTTATGTGGTGCTGCACGTTGTTATTCCTTTGACTCCTTTCAATGCAGCACAACAAAATATGGGATTTTAAAGTCCACTATAATCAAACTCGTTCAGTGATGACGGGAACAAATGTACATACACACATGCCTTAGTATGTAGGTATGTAGGTGTACCGATAGTTGAGGTTCACACTATACGATATGTTGTATTATTTACTCAATCAGGGATTATGTAAAGGAAAGGTCAGTGCTTGTTGAATATTATTTCCTTTTCCTCGATTTCCAAATAATCCGCTGGGTTGGATCAAATCGTATAATGTGAACACCGCTATATGTGTAATATGTGTTGGTGTTCGTATGCAAGAGTTGGCCGCATTAATATGCCGTTGCATCCATCCATCCATCCATGAGGATTTTTTCCCTGGAATCTGAGTTGGGCTGATGATGTCGGCGATATTCAGTTGGAGGCATATGGTAATTTGCATGTCAAATTGTTCTCAAAACTAATAAAATTCAATATTTATTATTTTCCCGTCATTGTCTATGGCCATCCTGTGGTGGGGAGCGGTAGTCGTGGTGTTGGTTCAAATCAGCCATAGTTAGTTTGTTGGGTCTATGGAAAAATAACGCATTTGAAACATTCCATAAATTTGTCATAACGTTTTGATGGACTGTAATAACGGTCACTTAAATTGATTTGGCCAATAAAATATTTTGAAGATTTAATTAATTGGCAGCATTGACGATGGCGCCGTTGGGGGTACGTCGAAAGAGTGTGCGCTTTTTATTGATTCGTTAAAAGGAATTTTGACTTTAATGCTGATGGAAAACAAGAGATGCGTTAATTAAAAAATGTAAAGGCAGGTCTATATATACACAATTGTGGTTATTTATGAAAGGTGTTATATTGCAAAGTAGTGATCTCAGAACATAAAATTACTATTACAGAACTTATACTACTTTTGGTTATTTGGGTGACGTTCTAGAATCTACATGTTAAATTTAGCCGCATTTCCAGATGTCCCGAAAGAGGGCGCCTTAAATCATCTACGATACGATATTAGAAATTCGAAGTAAGTGACAACACAACACTAAAATCATTGGAAAGTAAAAATCTATCCGTGGGTAAACAAATCAAACTAATGTAGTAGAGATTTAGTGCCGAAGCATGTGTACTGGCGAATGCAAATGTGCTGGGTATTTTGGACACAAAAACCCTTCACAAAATCGATGGCCCTATCCGTGTTAATGAGGAGTATAGGCTATATCTGAGCTATGTCTCGACGTGAACTTAGTTAAGCGTGTCAAAAAAACGAGACTGCGCTTGTCGAATAATTGAAAACAAATGCTCCAGCCGGAAAGAATATTACGACGGTAAACACTGGCGGGAAGTAAACATGAAAATCCTTGGTATGACGAACTGGAGGAAGGACGCACACTACCTAAGAACTGAGAAATCATTTGATAGACAGGGTAAGGCCAACAACTTAAGTAAGTATGTGGGTGACGCTATTACTAGCTACCATGAGAGGAGCATTCCTGCTTTATACCATCGGGTAGAATTCCTTCACTTGGACCAAATTTTCCATCGAGGGCTTCCAGATTGGTAAAGCAATGCTGCTACTATATGCTAGAGACCCTGCTGAAGGAGAGAACGAAATGTCCGAGAGCACGAAATATTGCCAACAACTATGCAACATGAAGGGTGTTTTTTATTGAGGTATAGAACTTCGAATTGAAATAAAACACAAGAAAATCGTTTTAATGTCCATCAATTTGGCTTTATTGGAAGGATAATTTTATGCCATTAATGTTTAAATATGATTTCGGGCATGTGGCCGCCGCGGCTGGCTCGAATAAAGCCAATTCTACAGGTCCAATTTCACTGAACAAAATTTTGTGATGAAAATCAGCATCGAGATGAATCTCATTTTCGGCCCATACACCAAAATCACGACGCATTGCATGGTCTCGCGGCTTTAATTCTTGCACAAGCTGGATCTTGTAAGGTCGCAAGACAAGATCTGTGCGCAAAATCTTCCATAAAGTTGATGGACAAAGCTCCAATTGGTGTGCACGGTGGCGAATCGATTCATTCGGACGGAGCTTGCGGTGAACTTCGCGAACTGAACCATTACTTTCGAAATAAATTTGCACGATTTGCAAGCGTTGTTCTTTTGTCAACCTGTTCATGATGAAATGGCAAACCAAACTAAATATTAATCACTTGACAGCTGACAAAATGGCCGCCAGTTAAAAAAGTGATGCCAACTTAAAGTTCTATACCCCAATAAAAAACACCCTTTAGTTGCAACATCGCAGAACAGGACTAAGCGAGCTACAATTCGATTCATTCACGTCTAGTGATGTCGAGATAATAATCTCCAAAGTAAAAACCATACAAAGTCATTGGTCCAGACCGCATCTCAATGCTGATGTTACATAAGATTGGAACAATTGGTTTTGGCTATCTGATGCGAGATTTTGCATTTGGTCAACTGGTGATTTCAGACATTTGGATAGTTGCCCGTATAATTCCCATTCTAAAACCAGACAAATCTGTTACTAATGGGAAATCCTACCGTCCGATCTCCCTGCTTTCACCTGTAGCAAAGAATTTAGTATCCCTATGTTTACCAACGTTGAAAGTGCATTTCCAGCTCGCCAATCACCAACATGACTTCAGAGAAGCGCATAGCACAACAACGGCTTTGCAAGAGATTACTTCAAAGATTACAACCGGCCTAAATAAGCGACGAACTGCCGAGCCAACTACTGTGGCAGCATTGTGACCAGTCCAAAACGTTTCATACGGTTGACCATACAGTGCTGATTTCCGACATCATGAACTCCACTCTCCAAATGATGTCAAACGATGGATTAACAACTGTCTTAATGGCAAACAGTCAATTCTGTACAATTCCGAGGCCAAAAATTTAAATTCCGCAATAATGAAATGGTTTCACAGTCCTGTCACAAATTTATTTTAACATATTCCTTTGCCACACTCCCTGAGCCTCCACCAGATATTTTGGTGGTGTCGCAAGCTGATGATTGTTCTGTCATCTCTTCAGGCATTAATGTGGACGACGTATGTGCTAAAATTACGAACTATTTAGCCACCATCACTATCTTCTTTCCTGGGGCGAAAACTTCAACTATCCACCGCAAAGTCTACGGTGTTCCTATTCACCCGAGAAGTGAAAATGGAAATCGACATTGCCCGTTCAATCCTGACACACCAAAGAACTGGCTGCAGCAACATTCTCAACTGCTACGGAGGACGCCTTGTTCCAGACACTCTAAACAGATGCCTTTTCTGCCCACAAAAATCTCATGCCACGCTGCACTTATTCAGTTGTCCATTCAATCCCACTTCCCTATGACCCATTCATTAGAATTATCCAATTTGACACATAATTAATTTAATATATTTTAAATTCTTCAAAGAAAGAACTTTCGCCAACAGCAGAACTGTTCGAAGAACAATAACAATGATAATGTGCTCCTAAGCAATGATGAGGAACGGGAACACTCGCATGTTGTAGCATTGCAAGAAATCCATAATTGGGCTATTAATTGCAAACTCGCCCACCATATTCTCCTGCATATTTCCCCAGGCAACTGATTTCTATTTCCGAACCTAAAAACCACACACTTGTCGAACTGCCCTCGTGTTGGTCCAGGCACAATCAGTTTCGGTTTGATCTAGATATCAGCCAGATATACGCTGGGTGCCTGGATTTTGAGATGATGACCAGGATTTTTAGAAACTTCATTATATTACTTGGAAAAATGTTCCTATTTGATAAGAAAGTATTTCCAAGTTTTAATTTCTTTATCTAAAGGCTTTACAGCTTTTTTTGGCGTGATACCCGAATGCAACTAAACTAAATGTTTTCGAAAAGTACAGTTTTCTTGTTACTTCAGTTTGGGTTCGAGATCATTGATTTATTTCTATTTTGTTTTTCCAAAAGTTTGCATTATTCAACTAAACGCCATCGCCTCCAATGTCAAATCCCATCCAATCGTAGCTAAAAAACAAGTCAACAGTTAATCTTTATCCCCAAGGCTGCAAAATACAATTTTAAGTTACCAAATCAACAATAAAAAAGTAACATTCATGGGTTTACATTTGATTTTTATTTGGTACTTTCTTAATGATCAGTTTAATTGCCTTTTACAATTATCAAGAATGCACCTACTAACCAGCACATGCCTACATTTGACAGCCTTCTCTTCCCATACAATTGCCAAGGAATGTCATGCAACTCCACTTTCAACATTACCTTTCAATACAACAGTCACCTCAACCCACCGCAACGTGTTTGCTAATCATTACCGTTGAAACTCAAACTGTAACCGACCGTCAGGCCATTACACCAAGCCAACGGCCCATGTCCTAATGGACGAGGGAATGCATGTTGGACATTAGGACATTTGCGGCCACAGTAAGCTGATGGTGTTGCCGCCATAGTAAACTTGACCGGCTTGCAAGACCTTTGCAATTATTTGCATAGCAAAAGAAATCTATTTGGGTACTCAAAAAAACGTTAGAATTTTACGAATACAAGAGCAGAAAAAATACACAAGACCTCTTTTTTTGTGGATTTATAGTTGGTTTAAATTAAAAGAACATTTTCCAACACAAACACAAAAAAAAACTCAATTACATTCACATTTGTTTGCTCTTTGGCCATTGAGGTGAATAAATAAAGAACAGTGGTCCAGCAGAGAACACAATGGCCTTCATACACAGATCATGCTTTGAATATTCTTCTGAAGTTATTTTGTAAGACCATGACAAAATAGTTAATTATTGTCATGAGCTGGTCATGGCCTGTACTTATTAGTCGAATGCGATGTGCCGAACATTTAGAGTGCCGTGGAGTAAATTGATTAAACTGTACAACACAAAAAAAAATTACAAGGTCCGACCTATAAATTTTGATAGAGGAGGCAAAAAAAAAAGACACGTGTATCGGCGTTTTGAAAGTTTACATCTGGGTGTCATTTTAGGGGGAGGTAAAGTTTCCCCCAAATGCAAATTTTGTATTGTCAATCGGCATAGAAAATCGAGTAAAGCTTACGTTTAAAGTATAAGGTGTGTTCAGCAAATTTATGCCAAATGTTGCGGAGAACAATTTTGTAGAATATGTTAACCCTCTAACTCCTCAAGGCATGGGTCTTTTTTGTCCTTCTTTTAAAAAAGAGCAAAAAACACCATTAAAACAGGTATTTAAGGGGTTAAAATGTTCCGCAAAAATATTCGCCGTGAAATTTTACTATAAGTCCCTAAATACACCAAAACGGAAAATTCAACCAGAAAGTCAGAAATATGACACAACACTAGAGAGCTTAGGGTTAATTTTGCATTTAGTAAGAATTTTATTTTAAAGTACCCCAAAAATTTAGCACTTGTCCAGCATATTTCATTTTTGTAGAATATGTTAACCCTGTAACTCCTCTTCCCATCTGTTCTTTGGCTAATTAGATCCGTTACATTACAACAAAAACAAAAAAATCAAAACAAAAATCAATAAAATTCTTAACATATGAACAGGATATTGTCCAAACGAATGAGAACTACTTTTTTATCTCACTTTTCAAGTTTCCTCCAGAACAACTACCCAAAGAAATTACAATTCCACTTGTACCACCTCTACGGAAACACTGCGTTGAGTGCCATCTGTAGATATTGGTGGGAGCCTTGTCTTATAGAGTTCAAGTTTCACTCTAACAATTGCAGCCAAGCTTTCTGATGAAGGTCGTCACGGACCCGAAATCGCGATAAAAGCAGTGGGCAGCCAGGGAAATACATTCCACTTGCCATTTTGTAAAAAACTTGTCTTCTATTTATAGAGGCAAGAGGTCTAGAGCCGGACAATATCCTGTTCATATGATAAAATCATAAGACCGAAATAAAACAAACGCTAAACATAAAATTTTTAATAAATGCAAAATTAAGCTCTCTAGTGTTGTGTCTTATTTCTGACTTTCTGGTTGAATTTTCCGTTTTGGTGTATTTAGGGACTTACAGTAAAATTTCACGGCGAATATTTTTGCGGAACATTTTAACCCCTTAAATACCTGTTTTAATGGTGTTTTTTGTTCTTTTTTAAAAGAAGGACAAAAAAGACCCATGCCTTGGGGAGTTAGAGGGTTAACATATTCTACAAAATTGTTCTCCGCAACATTTGGCATAAATTTGCTGAACACACCTTATACTTTAATCGTAAGCTTTACTCGATTTTCTATGCCGATTGACAATACAAAATTTGCATTTGGGGGAAACTTTACCTCCCCCTAAAATGACACCCAGATGTAAACTTTCAAAACATACACGTGTCTTTTTTTTTTGTCTCCTCTATCAAAATTTATAGGTCGGACCTTGTAATTTTGGAAAAAATTTGATTTTGTTGTACAGTGTTATCTCTGAAAGGCTTTGGTATTTGGTTCCAAAAGAGACCCGAAGTCACAGCCTGGAACGAAAATGGTTAAGTTCTTTGAGCTTCCGTCATCCGTTGAAGTTGTAGCCCGACATCTTTCTTTCTGGAGCGTATGAATTCTGGCGACCGTCGCCTTTTCGATTCACCCCATCATTCCGACAATGTCACTGTCGTCCCCATGTGGATCTGTATGGCCTTTGGTGTTCAGTCTGATTTGCCTGCCCTTGCCACACTGTGCAACGAAGTGTGTTCGTCTGTCCAACATTTTTACAATTACGCAGAAAAGGCAGATCAAAAAAAAAAAGGATCTAACACTTTTTTTCTAAATAATTAAGTTTTACAACTCTGACGACTGAACTCGTGGTTGTACGACATCCATGGATAGACCACACAAGGACAAATTCTTCTAGACACACACACACACAACTGCAATTACATGGGCTTACAGCGAAAATCACATACATCCAAACACAGGTGGGCCATTAATTTACGCCTTTTTCAATTTGACCATAGAATGTAATTTACCATTAAACAGAGAGTAGTCACACGCCAACATCAGTGGCATTAGGACGGAAGACCGAACGTCAGTGGCAGCAGCACAACATCTACCGGTGTCCACTGGCTCGTCATCGTTTTTATTGCTGTAACTTCTTGTTGGCACTTTGGAAGTTGCCGTTGTCGCTGCTGATGTTGCTGTCACTGCTGCCCCGTTCAATGGTTGATTTCAAATATTTCTTTATGGTCTGATAGGCAACTGACATGTTTTCACAGGCACACGCACAGTCTCCGTTCTTCCAGTAACCGGGTTTAGCGCAATTTTAATTGGGTTGCCATTATAACGCTTCACTAACTAGTGGTGACAGTGGCGATGGTCACTCAACAAGGAGTAGTTTATTACAAAGCCAAGAGGGATTGGCGTTCAGTGCCTGTGTCACAGTTACTGTTGTCCTGCGTATCCATCACTTTAAAGCGTAAACTATAAGCCCGGTTGTTGATGTTGTTGATTTTGTCTGACAAAGAATAAATGTTGCATTTTGTTGATATATTTTGACTCTATGCTCTTGTTCCTGAATCAAGGTTTGGCGTTTGTCGAGACTAACCTAATGATAGTATTTGTTTATGATTTGGACAGCAACAAAGAAACACGAAATTTTCAGACAAAATTTCAAAAAAAGAGTTCATAATAATTAGCGTCTTAATACTCTAGAAGGAAATACTCTCTCTATCACATATTTACAAACATACTTACACATATCGTTAGTGCCCCACATGTTACAAGATATGCTTCTTAATATTCACAAAATTCTTTCGTAAGCTGTAATTAATCACATCACACATTTCGAAATAATAATGATGGCTTGGTAATTATCAAAGCGTTACAGTGTCATCAGCATATTCGTTTTGTTCCACATCATTAACGAAAATCCAAAAATTTGCATAAAACGACTACCCGGACATATGCAGAAATCTTGCATAATTACGCACATATGCTCGAAGAAGGAAAACATTGTGGCAGACCGCTAAAATGACGACATAATAATCATGACATTAAACAAAAATAACTAGATTTATTTTATTTTTGTTTAATATCATGAAAAAGAGTACAAAAGACGAAATGCATACACTGAGTCACCACTTTTGTCATAAATCGAATAATTGAGTGTCAAAAACAAAACCAACAAATACAAAGTATTCAACCGTCTTACTTTATACACTACCAACAAATACAAAGTATTCAACCGTCTTACTTCATACACTGAAGCCAGGAAATATTAGATACGGCAGTGATTTAATACAAACATAGAATTCAATTATTTTCATAATTGAATCAATTAATTTCGTAATTGAAACAACTATACATTTTGATAAGTCATATTATTGTTAACATTTGGAATGGCTTCAACCAGCACTGAATACAAAATTGGGTTGTTTTATGATAACAAAGGAGATTGAAAACAAGAAGTAAACTACATACGATTGTGCTCCAGTGTGATAATGGTAATAAAGTACTATGATCTTGTCAGAATAAAAGAATGCTTGAAAGTGTTAAATTTATTTCAGGAATTTATCTGAATATTTCAGATATTCAGCCGTCTCCTAAGAAAGGCAGTAGCATCTCCATTTTGCTTATTTTGAGGTGTTTATATTTTAGGTTTCTTATCTTTCTTGCCTTAAAATTAAATGTTTATATTATATATTGAGTATTGAGCATTCATATTTCCAATTTATTTTAATTGTGTTACTCGGGAAATAAAATGCAAAATATATTTAATAATCAAATCGGAATATGTTGTGTATAATCTCAAAGACACAAAACATGATCGATGATTGGAAACTCATCAAAAAAGTCAAACCTGTTTGTGCCAACTGCAGCTGATCGAGTGTCATATCCGTCGAATTCTTTTTAGAAAACTGTGTGAAACATTAAAGTCCAAGCCCTATACAAAGATTAAATACAATCAATTTGGCTTTAGGTCAAACAACTTTCCGCTAAATCTAGAAAAACGCCGAGGAAAAGCATCGACTATAAATAGGTTCATCCACTTCATAAATCCACCTTAATTATGGAAGTAAATAGACATACTGCTGGACGGACAACACCGACTCTGAAAATTATTCAAAGTTGATCGATATAATATTCATTCCTACTAGTTGTTACAAAGTTAGTCTTGGCCTGCTTAACAAATGATTTCCAAGCATTTCGGTCTTCTGCTTGTCTTCTCCAGTTCGTGATACCAAGGATTTTCATGTCTTCTTCCACTTGGTCCCTCCACCGGAGTCTCGGTCTTCCCTGTCTGCGGCTTCCGTGGCAGTTGTCCTCCAACGCCTGGCTGGAGCGTTTGTATTCATTCGACCGACATGACCCAGCCAGCGCTCTATTTTGATGCGCTTATCTACGTTCATGTCGGAATATAGCTCATACAGTTCACGGTTCGTTCGACGTCTATACTCCTCGTTAACACAGGTCGGGCCATAGATTTTTCGAAGGATTTTAAAAATCGATTTATGGCCCATGAAAAATTTGGACAGTGTGTGCGAAAATTCATTGGACTCCTTGGGCGGTCGTAACACCAAATAGAAAATTATGATCATGGTTTTATTTAGGTTTGATTTTTGGCAAGCCATTAGGCGTAATGACTCCAAAAATTGTATGTTGCTGCAAAGTTCTCAAACTGCGACCCTCCTTAATATGCTGGGCTTTCCAGGATGTAAAGTCAAGGATTTTATTAACGGATGGGGAATTGCATCTTTTTTGCAGCATATTTGCAGACCTTCCAATAACCACTACTGGTTACTTCCGTATATTGGGGTTTTCGAACGTTTTTATTTTGTATAACACCCAATTAAAAATGGTCGCAACCCCAAAACATTATAAACAAAATCGCGCGCATCAACGTCATTTTTGTATTTCTCTTTAGAAAAGTATCTACAAATTAGGGTGTTATTTCCTTTAGTTGGGGGTTTATTTCATTTTGTAAAATTGGGGATTTATTTCATATGAAATAAAATTCCAAAAATATAATACACACTGCCTCAGTGTGTTGTATATATCTCCCATAACAAAACAAAAAACATAATATAACAAAAAAAATCCATATATATCATTGAAAAATAGAAGCCTACTTTAAAAAAAAATCAGTTTGAAACAATATTTTTTGCACCCTTGTACTCGTACAATCGTGTACGCATCACCACTGCAACCACCACCCAGATCTCTTCGGAGAAAACTTTGCTTAAACTCATAAAAGTGCAAAGAAAACCATTACATTTCATTTCAGTGAGGATTGTGTTTTTATTTTACAACTTATTAGCAGAATAACGCATTAACAATTATTTGTTTTTAAGCAAAATGTGTAGTTAATTTAACGATAAAACCATATAAACCAAAATTTTTAAGCCCTGACGTTTTTGTATGCAAAAAAGTAATAAATTAACGATGAGCTGAGATGAAGAGACTGAACTGAAACAAATGCCTGACGTTGTAGTGAACTCATTTTTATGATCCTTACTGTATTCTTATTGCAATGATGTGGTTTTATGGCTTAAGTTTTTTTCTTAATTTCGACTTCAGAAAATATTACAGATATTGCTGGGGGGTTTTTTTTCTGAGCAGCCTGTACTCTACATATACATTTTTTCGCTGGGGTAAAATTGTGGTGATACTTCCACGCAGTAGTATTTAGCACATCAGGAAAAAACTTAGATATGTCAGATTTTCTTCTAGTTTAATGAATCCAAACAAAAACTTAATTGTTCGGTTTTTGTTAGTGCGTTATGTTAAGAGTGTGTTTTACTCAAATGCAAGCTAAATGGTCAGGGTAACTATCTTTCGTCCGTGTGATAGGTGAGACAGCAAAACCAGGTTTGTATCCCGGTAACACAATTAAACAGTAGATCCCCGTCAGTGAGTGGCGCAAACGCTTTAGTCTTCGTTCCTTTGAATTGGACATAGTACGCTGAGGTTGCAATAATCAGGCAATGAATAATCTGGATAGCCAAGTATTCCGGCTAAATGTTCTAACTTCAGGGACCAGACGACGGATATCTGACGAACAGATACCATTGAAATATCTATAGAACAGCGTACCACAACCCACGTTCCGGCGATGATGTAGGGAGAAAATCACCACCGCTCTCCTCTGTACACGGTCCAGAAGCTGCAAATAAGTCTTTGGAGCCACTGCCCATATATGAGAGTTATATTCCATTTTAGGCCGGATGTAGGTAAATGTAAATGTAAATGTTTAAGGATCAGAGGGGGTGAAGTATTTCTTGCTTTAAAAAGCCTAAACACTTGAATGCTTCTTTCGACACTTCGAATATAAAGTTAGCCCAGCGAGCATCACCCTGTATCTTCATGCCCAGAACATCAAGAGTATCTGATACGTCTATTTCCACACCACCCATAGATATTGACGACGATGCTGGATCAGTGGAACGTTTGTGTGACAACAAACATCACTGGGTCTTTTGTGCATTAAAATCTACTCTGTTCATTTGGCCCCACTCACAAATCGTCGCCAAATCGCTGTTGAGTGAGTCGTTCGCCTTTTGTCCTCGACTTCCGAAGGACTTGACCGATGTTCAAATGAGTACAAATGACAGAGGTTGTTGTCATCCGCAAAGGAGTAGATTGAGTTCACAGTCTGCCCCAACAGGTGGTCAATTAAAATAAGAAATAGAGAAGGAGAGAGGACAGAGCCTTGTGGCACTCCTGCGGTCAACCTGTGCTCGTTGGATGAGATCCCATCTATAACAACTAGTATAGAGCGATCTCTGAGAATACTCGATATAAATCGAGAGAAGGTATTACCCACACCAAATGTAATAAGTTTTGATATGAGTGGTCCGTGCCAGACCCTATCGAACGCCTTGGTAATATTCAGAGCCACGACCTTGCTTTCACCAAGGCGGTGAATGAATCGTCTACATCGCTCCGAAAGGAACGCCATCAGGTCTCCAGTAGATCGATTTCTACGGAAGCCATACTGTCGATCATTTAGAAGGCCGTTAGACTCTAAATACTTAAAAAGATGGTGGTTAACCGTGCTCTCCATAACCTTTGAGAGCTCAGAACATATTGCTATTTGGCGGTTATTCACAGAATTAGTAACATCACCTTTCTTTGGTATCGGCTGAACATTGGAATGTTTCCAACGTGAGGGGTAAATACCAGCACGGTAGGACATGTTGAAGAGATTGCGCAATGGACGAGCTAGCGTTGACGAGCACTAACATAGGACAAGTGCTGAAATACCATCCGGGCCCGGAGTTTTATTTACATTGAGATCTGCAAGAACCCTTTTAACTTCCTAGATTAGTATACATGTATACACGCTGAAAATCTGTAGTTTTTAAATGTTTACAAACAATTACCGTATTTGCCGGACGATAAGACGCACCTTTTTACTCTGAAAATTTGACCTAAAATCAGGGTGCGTCTTATGGTCCGATGCGTCTTATCGTCCAAACCATACTTATTTCTAAAAATTTATAGATAAAATTTTGGGGTGCGTCTTATGGTCCGATGCGTCTTATCGTCCGGCAAATACGGTAAATCGCGTGTTTGGAGGTTGTATCAAGTAAAACCTATATGCTTCAAAACAAAGTTTATTTGGCTGCAAAAGAACAAATTTGCTATTATTATTAAGTATTTAAGCTTCTGGTTAAACGTGTTTGGGTAAAACACGCAACAAACTTATTAAATCCAACAAAGTACAATAATAATAATTACAATAACCGAGAGAATAAGATGAATTGACATATAGAGACTCACAAATTGAAAAAATAAAATAAAAAGTAACACAAAAATATTATTTCAGCGTGTATGCAGTTCATGGACCTGTTTTGGAATTCCGAAGGCACATTTGCGAAATTATTTATCTTCATTTGCGCAAACATCAGATTTTAGTGATTTTCAATGGATTTCAAAGACCACACACCAATAAAAGAAATCTACTGAAATGTCGAATAGAAATCGTATTTACTTTTAATAAAAAAAATTTTGCCATTAGGTCAGAAATGATTTTCGATATGAATCGACACCAAAATATAACGTGAAGATAGTTGTTTGAAAGCTGAATTAGTCAGATGCCACATGAGTTTTCCTTCCAAATTGTCTATTCACCAATCGTTCCGTCGATGCATAATCTTTCCGGTAAGTCGATATTCCCAACACGAGACCAACATGTACACTGAACAAGTGTCTGGGTCTTCTAGCTGTCACACAAATACAAACCGCAATTCTATTTTGTCTGGAAATGAGGTCAGAAAAAATGCAAACAATTTTAATTATTAAAATTGTTTACTTGTTTAAACACATCGTTCTGCGGACGGAATGTACAGCCATTATCAGAAATTATTCGCAATTTTACAGTTCATGTGAAGCACCATCATTATTCATCGCTGTAAACCATATGAGATTGCGTGACAGCAATTCTGATTTTTCCTTTTCATTTTTGTTTTTTTTTTATATGTTAAACAAGAAATCCATTAAACATTTTTTGTATTTGTAATAAATGCTGTTGCCAGACAAGAAAAAAAAAACAATCTCTGTTAAAATAAAAATGTGATGAAAACATATCAATTTTATTTAAGTAAAATTAACATGAAACGCAATATACGGTTTTGTTTTTGTTTTGCCTCTTTTGTCGAACACACACAAAGAGAAAAGTGACATGCAACAATTTTGAGACACATGGTAAATGACAGTTAATGCCAAAAAATATGACGCAGGGAATTGCAAGATAACGTCAGAAACACAAAGCCGCATACCACACACGCCGTCATAGGATCAGACACACACCAACAGGCTGGCACAGATAAATTTAAATAAATATTGACAAGAATTTCGGGTTCAATGGAGAGAAGGAGGTGCAGTAATGAATATTGTATTTAAAAAAAAAATTTGTTGTGCGAGTTTAACAAATTAACATGCAACTAATTGTTCACAACTGCAACCATTTCCAACGTTGGTATTTTGCTATAGAATGATTTCATGGTTTGTGATAACAGAGCAGTCTTTCCAATTGGATTATAAGTTTGCGGTGATGACATATAAATGAAATGTTTATCTCGTATTGGGTGATGCAATAACAGACAATTTGGGTTTGTTTTAAAGAAATTTAAAAGATTTAAAAAGTCACCACACGTGACTGAAAAAAAGACGCAGTGTCGTAAACCCTTCCAATATTCCAAAATCGTGTATATTCAATCGAGAATAATTGGTGTGCGTCGTTCCACATTCAAAAGGTTAAGTTACACAAAATTTATAAAGACCGGATATTGACATTCTGGAGCACCATACCGAAAAAATTAACCTTATACAAACTTAAAAAAAAATAAAAATATACATGATTTGGAATCTACATTATATAACTCCCTTAACATTCCATGAAGAAACAGACCGGGAACTTCTCTCGAATCAGTGAGCTGCGTACGGTATAATTCGTATACTCACTGACCGGGTCCTACTGTGGTAATGCTTCTCTAGTGAAGTTTTACATGGCTTAGAGATTACTCTCTTACTCGTAAAGCCACCAACATTTACGAGGTGTGATAGTCGCACACACTACCCACCAGACCACGGCCGTTAAGGTTAATTTAAACATTTTCTTGTTGACTGGTTTTTAACAATAATAACAGTTAATTTAACTATTCCATGGTTGAATTTTTAACCATAAAAATTTTTATTATTAAAATTTCACAGTTAATTTATTGAGACAATTTAATAATAAACATAATATAACAACAAATTTTCTTTGCAGAAATAGAAATTTTCAAAAAAGGGTTCAAGCATTGTGTTTGCTTTGATTAATGGTGTAATAAGTGTCCTAGTTGTAAGCGAGTGAACGAGAACTACTGTTTAGTAACGCATATCCCCAAAAAAATCAATCAGTAAAGCAAACACATGCATTGAAAAGCAACAGCTCAACAACCAATGAAGATTCCTTCATAAAAGGTTTATTATAGTTGAGTACATTAAAGTTTCACAAAAAACAGATTTGATTGTGATAAAGCACTATGATTACCTCAGTAATATCATTTCTATTGACCGATTTGCTATGATCATGTTTTTAAACTAAGCTGAAAATACCTGCTCAGAAACGTGTTTTACAAACGGCTGGCCCATGAGGTATTAGAGGTATGAAGATGAGATTTGTTTTTACGCCATTGGTATATAAATGTACACATGCCGTAATACAGTGAACGGTGTCATGTCCCGTTATATCGGCGGCAGTAATTTACCGATCGCCATGAATCTTGCAGATTACATTGCTGTTGCCCACGAAATTATCACAGTCTATTTTAGTGGGTGGTCCCGCCCATACACTTGACAACTGTAAGCCACCATATCTCTGGAACTATATGCTGTTTGGTGAATAAGCTATTGGTAGAGAATTAAACACGTCTTGGAATGAAGTGAGCGGTGTCACGCCACTTTATATTTTGATCTACCGCAATGATGTATCGAATGTCATGGATTTTTCACAGAGTATTACTTGTAACCGGGATACAAGATTTTTTATACATATTTATTTAATTGAATGTGCATGAGAACTATCGAAATCGATAAATGTGACTTGACAGCGGATAATTTCAAAATGTGTTGACATTTCTGGTCAGAACAACACCTAGAGCAATTCGTGAATATTACGGTCAAAATAATCGGTATAGTGTGCGATTTACATGCTTTCAGCGTCACGGTCCTCGTTACTTTCGAAATGAGGAAACAATTTCATTCCAACAATGTTTTTGTCTTATTATCATTTCAAGTTCTCAAACTTTTAAAAAAAACACCCGATACTTAGCTTGGCAATTCATTACAACACTACAAGCTCTATTTGTTTTATTTGTAAAAAAAAAAGAAAAAGAAATTTGACTAGGATAAAAAATATAAACAAAAAAAAAATCTGTATATCGCGACGTGAGAACCAGAGGGTTCTATCTGGCATTTTTTCACTTTTGCGTTTTTTGATTGGATTTTATTTTTTGTAATGGTTTTTATCTTTTAATGAAACCCTCTTGTATTTTCACTTATAATTGTAGTAATAATAACAGAGCCATTTAGTTCTATATGCAAAAAAAGTGGACGCACTTAGTTCCAAAAGGTTCTATGTGCAATAAATTTCAATGGTGTTCCAAAAATATAATAAATTGATTGAGTTAGTTTTTCTAAAAATTGAAAAATGTTAAATAACAACTAAATAACTATAAAATAACTATAAAACTAAATGATTACTACAATACAAAAAATACCCTAATAATACCCTAATTGTAAAGAAATTGGAAAATGAAATTGGATATATTGAAAAGGTGGCAGCACAGATGACTAGGTTCTAACTGCAGCCAACTTCAATGTTGTTAAAGTGTTTGTGCTGATAATTTAATTTTTGAGTGACTAAGCTTAAAATATCTTATAATATAAACAAAATGGAAATACCTAGTGACAGTGGATCTGATATTCAGCCTTTGAAAGAAAAACTCAACTCTAAATCATCAAAACGCAAGTAAGTTTATCATAAAAAAGAATTTATTTTAAAAACTGATGACTGAAGCGAATTTTCTAAACACCTGTTTCTTCATTTCTGAGCGAAATTTGTTGGAAGCCAATAGACATTTTTTTTTAAATTAATTTTCGTATGCAATGTTCATTTGTAGATTATTTGTTTATGATGACACATCAACTTCCAATTTTTCCGAAAATGTTTTAACCTATGATGAAACAACTGATGACAAACTGCAGAGCTCGAATGTGTGCTTTGCCGTTGATGGAGTTCGCCAATTAAATAATGATGAAATGAATCCAGGAGCGCGAAGCCTCGTTCCATATAATAGCAATACCGAAAGCGTAAACACAAAAGAAGGGAGTCCTATGAAATCACGTAAGCTTACAAGGAAAAGGAAACGAAATCCCGAAACATGGAAAAAGAATATTCGCAAGGGAAAGCGCCAAAGAGGTGAAGCATATATCAATACTTCGGGTAAACTCGTTGCAGAAAAGGAGCTCTTTCATGTTGATTGTGAGTGTAAGTGGAAATGTATCGGCAAAATAAGCAAAGATGACAGAGAATCTCTAAATAAATCATTTTATTCTTTGGATGAAAATGGCAAAAAACATTTTATTCTACGAAATACGAATTGCAATTTATGTAAAACAGGCGATGTGAACTTTTCTAGGAAAAAAAAATCTTTTACATATTCTTTCCAAGTCAACGATGAACTTGTAAGAGTGTGTAAACAATATTTCCTTAAAACTCTTTTAATAAGTCAAAAAACGTTATATAATATACACTTAAAAAAAGATACAACGACAGGCGTACCTAAAAGCGATGAACGAGGTAAAAAAACCAGAGAACGCATTGACAAAAATGAAAAGGACATCGTTAGAAAACATATAGAATCATTTCCTAAAGCTGAGTCCCACTATTGTCGAGCTAAGACAAATAAAGAGTATCTATGCAGTAGTCTTAACTTAGCAATGATGTACGATCTATATGTTGAGAAATGTGAAGAGCAAAGTATTGCTCCTCTTAAGCAATCAATGTACAGATGGATTTTTAATACAGAATATAATATTGACTTTTTGGCTCCTAAATCTGATAGATGCGACTTGTGCGAGGAATATAATATGGCTGTGAAGGAAAGCATATTATCAGAGAAATTGAATGAAAAATATGAACGCCATGTGGTTGAAAAATCGTTTATGAGAACAGAAAGAAAATCAGATAGAGAAAGCAAGACTTTGACTATATGCTTTGATCTCCAAAACATAATATCATTACCAAGAGGAAATGTAAGTTGTTTTTACTATAAACGTAAATTAAACGTTTACAACCTAACTGCCCATGCTTCAGACGGAAATGTTAAAAATGGTTACTGTGCAGTTTGGCATGAGGGATTGAGTGGTCGAACAGGAAACGATATAGCCAGTGCTTTAGTAAAGATTCTCTCTAAAATATGTTTGGACTACTCAAATGCGAATGATTTAATTTTATGGAGTGACAGCTGCGTGCCGCAAAATAGAAATTCTGTAATTTCCTTTGCCATTTCATCCTTTCTTGAAAACAACTCATTTGTTCAGACTATAACTTTAAAATATTCTACCCCTGGCCATTCATGCATTAAGGAAGTCGACAATATTCATTCAAACATTGAAAAAAAACTTAAATTGACAGAAGTTTGGTCACCTGTGTCTTTGTTACGAGTTTTACTGGTAGCCAACAGAAAACAACCTTACCGTATTATACAGATGAGCTCCAGTGACTTTTTTGATTTTCAATCGCCAGCAAAAACATTAAGCTACAGTAATGTACCATTTACCAAAGTTTCTCAGCTTACTTTAAAGAGATCTGATATATTCGATGTAGGTTATAAGCTCAGCCATGGTTCCAAAGAATGGGAAAATGTTTCAATACAAAAAAAAAAAGGCACACGCCACACTTCGAATACTACATTTCCAGCTGTAAACAAATCAAAATGTGTGCCAAAACTTACTGAAGACAAAGAAAATGATTTAAAGAGTATGTTTAAGTGGATGCCTTCCATAGACGTAGATTTTTATAACACACTTTTTAATTAGATAAACTCATTTGAAAAAAAAAATTTGAATTTTTAAGAACCAGAAGGTTCTATGTGCAGGGTCACATTAAAAAATATTAATTTTTGGTTTTTTTTTAAACTTTTTTAAACATGTTCTTTTATGTTGCATTAAGGAACTGAATAATTCTTATGTAACTTATATTTATTTTAAAAAATTTTTTAATCGCATAAACAAAAAATATATATATGTAAAATTATTGCCAAAGTTTTTAGTTTGAGTTCCGAAAGGTTCTATCTGAAATCTGTAATTAAAAAAGTTAATTTTTCTTGTGTTTTATTTTAACTTTTGATGAAACAGGGTGAGTTCCAAAACGTCATTTGCAATGCAACTGAACAAAGTCATGCATCCCTAAACGCAAACCTGTAAACTTTGACAATGTCATACATTCCTAAATGTATAATAAAAGTTATCGATGCGCATAGAAAAGCAAACTGTGCATCACTAATTTTGTTGATGCTTTGGTGACATTTGTAAAATAAAATAAAGTGCAAATAACAATGGCGGATGAAATGTAAGAAATATTGTTGTTAATGTTATTATATTAACTTTATTTATATTTTCAATGGAAAAAAGTGGATTTTCGAGTGGAAGCTGCACGGTGTTTCTAAACGTAAAAAGTATGCAAAGTGTTTCTATTACAAAGTAAACAGCAAACTTGGTTACACTGTATCGAAACAGTATAAAAATCGCATCGCTGCAATGTGCTTTGACGTTTTGGAACTCACCCACAAATTTTATATTCCAATAAATAACTGCACTAGTTTGTGATTTCTTGTGTTCTCTTTTTCATATTTATTATTTAAATAGTATAGAAATAACTCCGAACTTTAAAAATGCTCTCCTGAACATTTTTGAAAAAGCCAGATAGAACCCTCTGGTTCTCACGTCGCGATATGATGAATTTCATATCAAAACCTATAAAAAAGGGACATTTTGAACCCGACCCTCTCAGATTTTAATGAAATTTTGCATACAGCTAGATTTTAGGTGTAGAAACACAACCTCATTTTTAGAAATTGCATTTTTGAAAATATGTGGGCGTGGCAAGGTATCGAAATATTTGAAAAATGACGGTAATGGGTACTTTTAAGATGCGATTACTATGGAATGACTCAACCGATTTGAATGATCTTGGTGCCATTAGAAAGGTATAAAAGTCAGCTTTCGAAAACATACACTGTAAAAATTTTATATTACACTGAAAAATTTTTTTTATATGTATATATACACGTTTCGGAAGAATTAGGACACCGAGACGCAGTCTGGCCAAACTCCACATAATGCCTTTATCCATATGTATGATATTTCTCTTAACATTCCATAAAGGAACAGACGGGGAACATCTCTCGAATCAGTGATATGTACACTATACAATTGTGTATACACACTGACAGGGACCTACTGTTTAAAGCCGTCTCCGAACGGCTAATGCTTTTCTAGGGCTTATACAGGGTCCGCCAAATAACTTTTTTTTTGAAAATTCTATAAAAAAAAACTCAAATTTCTTTTTTTATTTGAAAGTACAATCCTTCCGATTAATAATGGAAAATAATTTCATTGAAATGGCTGCCTCGTCTGGCCATGGAGTAGTCTAACGACATCAGCTCGCCGGCTGATAATGCAATCTTCAAAAACAAGGCGCAAAACATCGAGTGTAGCTTCGGCTGTGTGGCACGTAGCGTCGTCTTGTTTAAACCAAATGTTGCCAATAGCCTCCTCTTCAATTCATTCAACATGGCCCGATAACGAAAACGAAATAAGCACTAGTTGGAAAAAAACGTTAGATGGCGGACCCTTTAGATTACTTTCTCACTCGTAAAGTCGCCTGCATTTAAGGGGTGGAAAACAGCCGCTGAAAAATGTTTGATGGTCTTACCCTGGGTTGATTTGTATGATAGTCGCACACACTACCTACCACACCACGGCCGTCCACTAAGTGCCTTCATACTATCGCGGATTTATATCTGTCCATACCTGCAATTTTGGTCGTACACGAAACCATTCCACCAAAAATATGAATCTTCACTGACGATGGTTCTTGAGAACAAAAGTTGGCTCTAATTGAATTTTTCAACTATACACAGCAGTGGAGAAAGTGGAGAGTGGGTCAACATTATGTGCGTTCAGTTCGTTACTCCGTATCTTGACAAATCTCCTTTGTCAAATTCAACGCTGCAACGTAGATGCTTTATGTACCCCAAAAAATATCAAAACATAAAATGAATAGAACCGAGGGCAACCACGATATATGTGTGCATATGTGGTGCATTTACATACATATGTGTGTGTGTGTGGAAATTTGCGTATATCGAAAATTGCGATATACGAACTAAAAGTGCTCAATATAATGATAAAGCAAACATTCTACTACAATACATAGAAGAAGGGAAAACACATGCTACAGTAACAGATGATTTTCTAGAACACAAAAGACGATGACAGGAGAACCTCATGAAATGCAGAACATAAACAAGATAAAAAGTCATAATATAAAAAGGATTCAATATTTTGGTTTAATGATTTATATCCTTCGCATTGTCTAAGGCTTACCTTTGGGGCATCTGCAGCCATAGTTGCTCCTTCAGTGTCACTAGTCAGCAACAGCCGTTTGCGGCATATACGTTTGCCATACCCGTACGAGTACAACAGCATCATCATCATCCCGGTTTCATGTGAATTTCATTTAATGTTTGGCCATTAATTTCGCATGGCGCTCACTTATTGTGGATAATGGGTAACTGCGGTTAAATCTACCGTCAACTTATAGTCAAAACCGCATATATCGAACAAAAAAAAAAAACATCACAACCTCACAGCAGAAGCAAAAGTATAAGGAAGAACCGCAGAAGAACACTATGGCGATAGCGTCTGCATTTAGTGATAGTACACGGATGTTGCATACATACATGGGCGGTATGTCGCTCGTCGTTTGTTGCAACAACTGGCTGACATCACCGCATCAATTTTAAAATCCTATAAAATATTCATAAAATGATAAAGTGATAAAGCGAAGGGGAGGGAAGGAAGCGTAGCGATATACAGACATAGATACACATGGATGAACTGATGTATCACTTGCATTAAATTTGCATCTTAAATAAACACTTTGTGCAAATAACCATAAAGTCGAAGAAGCAATTTTAAATTACAAACTAATTATTGTGTATGCACGAACTGAGTGTGTGTAAATGTGCGAAGTAAAGTGTAAATTACAGGGCAGTTACAAATTACACAGTGCGATAGAACACAAATATATGTACACATGTGTCGTCTGTAATTTCATAATTGTTTGACTTACAGTTTGAAAGGCAGATTGGGAGTTAGTGTTCGAACCACTGGGGGTAATGGAGGATCATAATTCAGTGTGAACAAAAATAAGTCGATGGTCCGAGCAACTCTGAAAGAACTCGTCAAGGGGTATGGAATGGAGCGGGCTGATTTCTTTCGTCGATAATTCTATATCAACGTCAATCGATAGGGACATCCTGAGCTCATATAAGACAGAACAGATTCTCTAATTGGAACAACTAATGTGTGCCGCGGTAATTTTTTCAAGAAGAAATAAAACGCATATAATTTCATGGTATGACCAGGAATTGTTCTTTATTATAAAGATATGGGTTTGCCATTATGTTTTAAAAATAAGTTCGGGCAAGTGGCTCGAATAAATTTCAGCCTAATTTTCGACCAGTTTTTGCAGTATTTGGGGGCCGTATGCCAGCAATAACGCGCCGAATATTCTCTTGCAAGGCGTCAAATCGCAATCTTGGAGGCCACGACGCTCAGCATGAGCTTCCTTCACTAAATTCACTGTTTCGTTGACTGTATGGCATGTAGCGCCGTCTTGTTGGGACCAAAGGTCGTCCACATCAACATCCTCCAATTCAGACACGAAAAACGCATTAATCATGGCTCTATAGCGTTCTCCGATGACTGCAACATTATAGCCTGCTTTATTTTTGAAGAAATATTGACCAGTGATTCCCTTTGCCCATAGAGAACACCAAAAAGTTACTTTTTGAGGATGTAACGGTAACAATGGCTTGTGGATTTTTATTACTCCAAATGCGACAATTTTGTTTATTATTATCCCCAAAAGTCAGCTTTATTGCTGAACAATATTTTCTTGTGAAAATCCAGATCGGTGGCCATCTCGATCTGGTCTCCTTCAACGTACATGCGACGCACTTGTTTGTCTTTGGGCTTCAATTCTTGTACTAGTTAGATTTTGTAAGCCCGCATACTAATGTCCTTAAGCAAAATCTTCCAATTGTTGCGCGAGAAGGTGGATGAACTCATGCGGGTCTTCTTCCATACTCTCCTCCACAGCAGCAATAGCGCCTTCGGTGCACACTGTACGGCGTCTTATCCACTAGAGTAAATGTGATGCAAACCGATCCATGATCGAATTACCGACCCTGCTAGGCGAAACTCCGAACAAATTGTGGCTGGATTGTAAATCACACGTGTAAAAAAAACCTCCGGTAGATGTCGAAATTCCCAAATATTTGTTTTCTTATGCAGATCAACTTGTACAAACAGTTGTAACGTGTGAGGGCTAGGTGGTTATAGGTTGGTCGTCGGTTGGATGATAAACAACGTATTTTGATTTCAGATCAAGTTGGCCAACTTGGTTGGTAAGTGAGATGACTTGTCATTAACCTTCTTAACTTCTTAACTGATAAAAAAAAATGAATGAAGTTCTGTAAAAAAAAGTTATTGACTTTATTGAGGGATAGAAAAATATGCCTCAATTGCCGTTTTTTTTTTCTTCTTCCTAGAATCATGGCAACATATGCGTTCATGTTGACGCTACAAAAAATATTTGCAAAGGGATAAGAAATTGATTCAACTCAGTTCTACAACCATTTGTATCGTGTGAGGGCCGCATAATAATTTTTTTTTTATTTAAAAAAAAATAATTTTGTCGGCTTTATTAGTTTATTGGAAAGAGCAAACATTCCTATTATTGATGGAATACGATTTCATTATTTTGGCTCGACTGGCAGTAGCCCATCCTCTCAACCCAATTTTCGAAGCACTTGGGGTTGGCTTCTGGTTCTATATCTCGAATGGCATGATGGATATTCCGCTTAACTGTCTGAGCCGTTAACATCATAACATATCTCGGAGGTGGCCAATTAACATCGCTGAGACTACTTATATCACGATTACAGAACTTAGTGAGCAAAAGATCGATTGTGGCGTCGCGCTCCTTCCGTCCTTCGGTGTGTTTATCTGATTAATTTTTGGTTTATTTTTTATTTTTTTGATTAATCGTCATTCACCGATGATACCATGAACGTGTAAACCTCACAAAACAGTCTGTTTTAATGGATGTAATGGTGAGGATTGTCTTCGCTCCAATTACAATAAGCAATACAATTTTGCTTTTGTAGCTTGCTTTCTCAATAGACCGATTACATTTTTTTAAATTTAAAAAAGGTTTACATTTTAAATACAAAAAAAAGTACATTCTTTAATATGCAATATGAAACATTACGGTAAATGTATAAAAAACCGTAAAAAAATATAACAAAAATATTTCCCACTCTAAAATCGAAAAATGCGAAAAGTTGTCAAATTTGGAAATATTTCAAAAATATATCTGATTGTTCAAAATAATCAACATCTAAATTTTTACAGAAATGATGAAATGGATGAAATGACCAATGAAAATGGATTCTGGACCACTGTGCCTCATTTTGTCTGTATGGTTTACAAGTTCGCTTTGTTTGTTTAACCCATAAAGGCCCAGCGATGCGAAAACGCATCGCATTTTGTAGGGCACCCCGAGAAAAAACGGCTGGGGCTATAGCAATCATCAACATATTCCCAAAAACTTTAGATTGTATACCACAATATTGCTCGTAGTTGTCACTTTGGAGCAAGTGTGTATCTTGGTGAAAAATCCATGTGAAAATCTAGATCGAAGAAAGTTAGCGAGCGTAAATAAAACGGACATCTCTGAAATTTAAATATAATGCCGTTACTTTTCTTTTATCGAAATAAATAAAAATTTTTTTTTTTATTTTACCTATAATTATTTTAAAGTTAATTTTGTATATCACTAAGGCCCAGTGATGCGTTTTCGCATCACCCCCGCATGGCTCACCTGCGCACCTGGACCATGGGGACCTCATATATACTACTAATTTTTGTCTATCGAGGCTCCTAATAGGGTCGGGCCTTAATGGGTTAAGTCAAGACTTATTTTCACGGTTGGGACTACGAGTTTGGTTTATTTACCAATGTTGTTCAAGCAGTTTCGTTCTTGCCACGGAGTTATGCTACTGAATTGCTGTCAATATTTCAAGCGGTTAACAGCTGTTACTGTTTAAAAAAACACTAGATGGACTGCTTTAGAGGCGAGGGAGACTCGGGACTACGTTAGAGATTCCTGCTGAACTTTAATCCAATGGTCGACTTCTAGCCACTTAGCAACTATTAGAGCATGACAAAGCTAATGGAGACTGAAACAATGGATACATTTGGACCCTATATTGTCGTTCTGCTATAAAATCACCGAAACGAGTGCATCGTCGCCACAAGTGACCATCTGTTGTTATAATACATTTTCATCATCTACACGGGGAACTATGCTGGCAATGGAGATTAATCCCTATTGTCAAAAATAAAGAAAGAAAATGAAAAAATTATAAAACATGAAGCCCCAAACTTATCCATATTAACCCTTTGTCGACCGACGGTACTTAAAAGAACCATTACAATTATCAGCTCATAAATACTTACAAGAAAAATATTAAAATATTATCCGCGTAGGTACGTTAAAGACCACTCAAATGTATGTTATTATTGGTAGCCCTGCCTTCCCAGCTCTTTGCGAAAATGTGGCACTAATTTCGATTATTGAAAAGTAGCATAAATTAATTGTTAATGGTGTTATTATTAATTTTTTTAAAGTTAAAACTAAATATTAAGAAAAATATTAAGTTTTCATTCATTCTTTTTGCTGCATCCTGACCCAAAGTAACAGTCATAAATAATATCCTTGCAGGTCCTTGAAAAATTTTAAACTTTGCGTTTATCTTTAAAATGTCATAACAATTCAGATATCGTGAAGAACATATTAATTTTTGAACCCCTTCGAGTCTTGGCCCACAAGAGGTTAAAGTATATTCAATTACACTGAAAAAATAAATAACTGAAATAATAATAAACTGAAGGTTTCATAATATCGATTCCTTACCGCGAAAAATGCGCAAGCATATTTTTTTCGAAACTCCCTTTTCAATGAAATTCGATAGAAAATTGTCCAACGATCTCAATTCAAAATTTGCAAGATATAAGAAATTCAATTGTATCGTAGTTAAGCGCCTTACGCCTTTTGCTTGGAGAGTAAAATTTTCTTTCGTGTATGCAACTAAAATATTTCGTTGGTTAAAAAAAATTAAATTTCCTGATTTTTATGATTTGCTGTTCAGGGTAGTTTTAAGACTCTTGAACAAAGTATGTGAATAGAAGCACATAAGTAGGTTAAAGTCCTAAATGTCCGAATTCATCATGAACTCCTTAAAAGCCTGGTTGATATTAACTTAACGTCCTTAGCATTTGCATGCCAGCAACATTAATTGAAAATTACACCACTAGCCAACCTTAATAGCAATTTAATCAATCACTTACTTTAAGTAAAAATATGCAAATTATTGTTTTACACCGCAACGCCAACAATAATACCAACGCTAATCACACGACACGCAATAACTGAAAGTCTCAACAAAGACGCGTACAATTCCTAAAGCCCCCATGGACATGACACGCAATTTTGTCTTGAGCTGAATAAAAAAAAAAAAAAAAAAATGAACGAATTCAGGACAAAAAAACAACGCAAAAACAGCCATTGCTCCATGTAACGATATGTTTTCACACCTACCGAGGTGAGAAGATCCAACAAAGCGTACCTGTGAAGGAACACAACGGTTTCTTTCTTCAGCGCCCCATGACACTTCCTTGGAACTTCCTCCTTAGACATTACAATGATGGCGAAAATGTGCGTTTCTGCCCGTTGTTCACACATTTATCGCATTTCAAAATGCATTATATATGAGATGTGACTTTTTGCACACCTCATCATCGCAGGGTGCGAAATCGTCAACAACACCTCAGTGTTTGCATTCATTGGCATGGCTAATGCCAATAAACTGTACAATGGAGATAAGTTAACATCAACATCATCATGATTACCATCATTGATGGTTAAGATTGTACGCGTAATAGCGCTTAGGGCGATGGCAACATAACAGCAAGAATTACTGCGACAAGAAATGAAGAAAACATATGTCTGTGACTTTGATATTCTGTAATTATGGTTTTCGAACTTCAAAAGCCATTGGAATTCATTCGTGGTTTCAGAAAAAGTGGAAATTAGTCGTTTAGTAGAGTTTTTTAGTATTACTTTGAGATTATGAGAAACATTTGTAATTACGCACTTAGTTGGCTGAACAACATGTTGTAAATACATTCTACATTCTGTCTTTCTCCATTTCGAATCATCATTACCCTCTGTCGATGTTTAACCGATGTTTAACACATAGAAGTGAGCTGAAGACATCCATACTACCAGCTACTTGTATTATGACGGGTCAAATTGTTTTCGCGCAAAGCGTATAGCAAAATTATAATCTACAGGTAATTCTAAGAATATTTCACAAAGAGGCCATGGGTCGAAAATAAACCCCTAGCATATCGCGCATATCGATTTGGTCGATTTGTATGGGAGAGGAAAAAAAATCAACAAAACATATGGCAAATAACGAGACTAAGGGAACTTCTAAGAATGTCACATTTTACCCAAAAAAAAAAACAGTTTCAGTATTGAATTCTGGCAAAAACACGAATAAACACCCATGCACAGTGGTCCAGAAACCAATTTCATCGGCCAAAAGTTGGTAACTTTTGATGTTGTAAACATGGTGAGGGATTATTTTAAAGAATTATATTTAAGAAATGTATCCAAAGTTGACTACGTTTCGTATTTGTCAATATTGATGGGGTCAATTTTTTATAATTTTACTAGGAACCTATACAAAGTCACATTATCAGTGTTGCGCACAGGGATCAGTGATTCTGAATTGTGATTTTGAAGATTGGGGTTAGAAGAATCTTGAAATAGTTTCCGGTTGAAAATGGCCCTTTATGAAAAGCAACATGTATGTGAAATTGTTGCGGCAGTTACATTTTATTTTCAAAATACTCTGCATGACAAACAAAAACCTACATAAAGTTTCACTTCTAAATATTTCCATTGGAAAGTTTGACATTTTTAAGCATAACTCCATTCAGAACGTTTTGTTATTTGATCTCAAATTGTTTTTTTTACAGTGTGTAGCAAAATGTACCTCGGTCAACAAATGGGCAAAACTTCAGTTGATGCCGAAAAAAAAAAAAAAAAAAATTGAGTTCCCTTCGAAATGACCCCAAAATGACGAAAATGATAATGAAAATTGGGGCTGGGGACGCCCACTTTCGACAATATTATATTCCAATGAAAGGAATTTTTATCACGTATTTTTTGGCGGCCCATGATGGTGGTGGCGTCGCCAAATGCTATTGCAGTAAATGAGAGATATATATTTGATATTTATAACACAAAGAAGTTAATGTTTTGTGGTATGGGAAAATATATCGTCGGTGTCCTGCAAAATGAGCTCATGTCTACTTTTTTGTGAAATGGACTTAATGATGCAAAAAAAGAGAAATCTTTTTGTTGCATACCGACGATATATATGGTAATTTGTTTGCTAAAATTACCATTTTTTCAGGGTGTATATATTATTTAAAAAAAAAATTCCTAACACTCACTTTAACAGTGTTTTTGCAGCCCATCCAAGAAGGCGATACGCGTTAGATTCGCAAAATGAACGCATTAGTTTAAAAAAATGATAAAAATATAAATTTATGAATACTTGGAATTAAAGACTTGTATGCGAATATGTTTCCATGAGATACTCCACTCATAACTTTCTTCCAGGCGTCAAAGAGATACGTTCTACTGAGGCTTCTTCTTCTCAGTATTAATGTTTCTGCGAACAATCGTTGCGATGCCATTCTCTGGTTGCTCATATCTCCTTTAGAATCCTTCACATATTTCATGACGAACTACGAATTCACGAAGAACGATTTCATACGTACAAGTGAAAAACGTAAAGGAATGACGGCGGTTGTTAATATGCAATTTATTTGTTGACTCTCTATGTGCCCTGGCTGGTATCCGCGGAAACAAAAATGCATTTCATGCGGTTGATTAAGTAGGCAGACTCAAACGTCGAAACGACGAAACAGCAGAAAATTATGAAAGAAACCACCAAATAACGCACAAGGATAAATAATATCGACAATAATGGCAAGACGGAGGCCGGAAGACGAGAGCTGCCGGAAACATATTTAATGTGAAAGAATAAAAGTTGAATTCAATAAAATGAAATAAAAATGTTTTAATATTTTATTAATGACTGCATAATGATGCCGCACAAAGAACAGCAATATCGGTTTATGGCCACGAAAATGAGTTTTTATTGGAAACGATTACGGCGAAATTGTGCAATACAAGAAACAAAAATGTAAAAAGCACAAGGATGAGTAACAATTTAGTCTTTGTGAATGTACAGAAGTGTTAAAGAAATACTATTAATACGAATATAAAATGGAAATGGGCCGATTTTAGGTATTATACACGACTATGTAGATGTCATTCAGTTCATCGCAGAAAGTACAACCATGGCAAATGTCAGGTCTTGCCCTGGTGGTACTTCAGCTCAAGATGGTTAGCTAAAAAAATCAGTAGTGTGAGAAACATTTTAATTTTACATTTATTCGGCAATACATATGACAAATTTCTCCAATTCAAAAATGAAGAATCACCCCAAATATGATTCACTTTTTGTTTTGAAAATATCCCCCCCAAAACAAATTGTTCAATTTTAAAAATGCCCCAAATACAAAAAGTGAAATATTACCTAAAAAGTATGAAAAACTTCCCAATTTTGTACGAAATTTTTCATGGAGCAACATTTAGTGAAACCGCATAGTGTAGAGAAATTAAATTGCACGTTTATGAGGAGATTGATCAGAACTTCGGTTGAAGTAGATCAATTATTGATGGTAGCATATAATTCCAATTACCCAGTCTTGTCGAAGTCAATGCAATCGTGTACATTAAAAATGATAAGGCATCTCCAGCTGAGCACCCATCGACCTCTGGGAGATTTAAGGGAAGCAATGCAAGTCGAAATTTGATAAGATGTCACACTGCCGAATGCCCAGCTTTCGAATAACAGGAACTTCTATCAGGCGGAATAATACCAGATAGACAGGTTGGAGATGCGGTAAAAAATACATGGAGATTTATATTTGATCTGATTAATATCCAACAGAAAGTTAATAACACTCAGAACACAAGGAGGCAAGAAATAAAACAGAAACGGAAAACAAGAACGGAAAATAAGTTAGGTCAATATGTGAGGAATGCTGTGTCTTGAACATCTTAGACGAAAATCAAGCAGTTTCCTCAAACTGTCGGGTGGCGTTGTGATTAGGAGACCATGTTTACAAAGAAACTGCTTCCGCGTGACCATGGTCGCATCTACGAGTCCACATTTTGTAAACATAGTGAAATCGTTTAGGTTTCCTTTTGGACCTCCCGGTTTCGGAAGTTGCCATCATTTTTGATTCATTAACACTGCCAAAGAAACGAAATGTGATAGAAATGCATTTCACTACCTAGATTATGGGTTTTTATATCAAGCAACATATGTCCAGAGTTCTAAAAGTACAATAGGGTGGAGTGAAAATGTATAGTTCGACTCATGTTATATTTGTCATCCGTAAGATCATACACAAAAATGTAAACTTATTTGTTAAAGTTGACATGTGATCTCCCATTGTTCGGAATGACTCCAATGAGTGTCCAAAATTAAAGTTTTTCAAAGTCAGTCTGCAGTTCACAAATTTATTTAAGTAAATATGACGTATTTCTTTCGGAACCAACAGAAATTTCCTGATTGATAGTTTTATACTGTGAATATTTTATTATCTGTTATTACTTGACTGATATCATGTATTTATTTTTACCAAGAGGCGTCTGAATAAACTTGGAACACGATTTCCTTCAGGCACCTTCTTCGGCTGTATTCGCAGTAACAGATGCTGTCAACACAATTTTCCAAGACTTGAGTGGTGGTTTCTGGCTCTAGCTAAGATATTCGCATCGATCATTATGATACTTTACAGTAAAAGTCTAACGTCGTTAAATCGCGTAGCTGCCCTATTGACATCGCTGAGACGTCTGATAACAGTACTACTGAAGTTGGTGGCCAAAATATCGATTGCGCGCAATTCTGATGAAACCAAAAACCGTTCGGGTTCATGTCTTCAAAAAACTGATTGATAATGCCTCTACAGCGATCACCGTTAACCGTTTAACGCGTTTGCACCAGCATATTCAAAGAAAAAATCTGCACTAGGCTGTCACTCAATGGTTTCACGATCACCAAGTCTGGGTTTCCCGATGTCCAGAGAGTCAAACATGCACTTTTTCATTCTGTAGCTTTTCTTAAACTGAGAAACAATAACGAGGCCAATGGTCGTGTGGCTTCACTTGGAACTAGTAAGCGAATAAGAGGTGTAAGTGCAAAAGTCGCATCAAAGTCATGTATGAAATAACGAGTTGCTGATATCGATGGCAAATCGATGTTGCAAGACAGAGACACACACTCCCGTCCACGGTAGCCACATTCGGTCATTGCCCAATGTACGCAATCGTATGGTAAGCATAAATATTTAGTCCCGTTAAATGAATTTTATGTCTTGTGGTAGCATGGAAGTGTTAACGAAAAAAATTACCACTCCACCCCAATACACATCGCTCTCCATATGTTGGTCCTTCTGTCATTTTCACATGTGTATGAGAATGTTCTTAATACGAAACAATTTTCTAGCATCACAGTTCTGCTGATGTTCTCTTTTCCGTTTTGTGTGCACTTGGACAAATCATTTTTTGCTTTGCCTTCTCCCAAATGGGTTGCTATGCCAAAGCATTTGCTGTGTCCTCGTGGCACGTGACATTCTGTTGCGGAGCACACACACTCACGTTTGTTATGGTGCAGCAGCTAAAGAATGAAGCAATCATCGTGTCTGAGCTTTGATAGCATCACTGTGGATTTTCATTCTTTTGTCCTGAAAGTGTGTATGTGTAGGTGTGGGGACATGCAACACAGCATTCTCGATGGTTTATGTGTTTAGTGGGCGCATGTGTGTATGTGTGTGAACTGTGCCGTACAGAAACTACTACTACAAGGTGGACTAATACAACTTAATCAGGGGAAAGCTTGTCTATGTGTATGCGTATGAGTGTTCATTCATGTGTATTTAACATCTCAAATTGGCATTAGTCTCACTCCTTCAAAGGGGCATATTTACTGCTTAAATTGAGACGTTAGGGTAGGGTTACAGTGGAGACGTTAGGGTAGGGTTATAGTGGCAGCTTGGGAATCACCACCTGTTGGAGACAATTAAAAATTTAGCTAAGAGCAAGAGAGAATCTATATAAAAATCAAACCAGGACGATTTAAATAAAATTCTCAGAAGACAACCTAATGGAGCATCGGTCACATGCAAGGTACAACGCAAAGGATAAAACGTTAGCCATTGTGCTAGGCGATGTCGCTAAGATATATAATAAACTACTCTTTCCATTTCGCAAAGGAAATCCAGAGTTGCATCCCGCCACAGTGCACGGCCAAGAACTTCCACATTCCATTACAATTTATTACCTCAGAGTGAGGGTTTTCACCTGCAGTTTACATATACGTGTGTCGTAGATTGCCTCTGCGGTATTGCTCACAAGGGAGGTTGGTAGTAGTGCATCAATAGCATCGTAGAAGTGACACATTGTAAGCAAACTATTTTTGTTTAAGCAAGGAAAAAGAATTTGAAGTATGAAGCAGTCAGACGGAAATTAAAGTGTAGTCGGCGATTTTAAAGAAACTTGATAGTGGTCGTTTAAAATCAAACCGAATAAGATTACCTCTAGTTCCATGCATCCTAGGAAAAGTAATAACATTATAGGCAGCGTGTATTATTTAAGTTTCTTTTGAAAATGTGTAGATTACGCAGATTCGACAAGTTTTGTGATGGAAAATTATAATTTAAAAATTTTGTTATTAACATTTTGGGTAATTTGGAAAAATGAACTCTCCGATTGAAAATTTTCACAAATATTTTCCTAGGTGCTGTCCGTTATATGGCATTTCAATAGATTCTAGATATTGGTTTAAATCTTATAGCATCTCCATGTTCGTCTAAACGACCATTTTTTGGAAAAGACAGCTGTTTTAGAGGACAAATATGATACCCCTGAAAGGTATTGATTTTGATAAGCTAAAACCAATTCCAAGAACACAATCAATTCCTCATGTCCCTCCGATCGGTATTGGAAAAGTTCAGACAAAATCCATTTCGTAATCTAAACTTGTCTTTAAAATGACAATAATCAAAATATTTATACAAAACAATAATCTTTTAAATACAAAACATTTAAAAAAGGAAAATTGGTTTTCTGTGTAAAATTCAGTTATATAACTTTTGAACCCATGGCGAACCTACTCTGAAATTTTCACGGCTGGTTCATTTTTCAGAAAAAAAATATCGTTCCCAACATATTTGACCTCTAACGCAGCTGTCTTTTCCAAAAAAATGGTCGTTTAGACCAACTTTGAGATGCTCTAATATTTTAACCTGCAATATCTAGAAACAATTGAAATGCCATATAACGGACAGAAACTATGATAATATTTGTGCAAATTAGTCGCATACACTACCTAGCACACCACGGCCGTCCACTTTGATGAATTAATGTTTGTTATTTTTAAAAAACTATTTTTTAATTTTTCTATGAAAAATACTATTCACCATTCTATAATTTATGGAAATATAAAAAAACATGTTTTTAAATGCATTTCTGAGTCGTTTACATTTATAAGCCATACATTAGGCTCTTGCCTCAATAATAAATATGTTCCATTAAAAAAAAATATAGCACAATTCTACATTTTTAAAGTTGTACTAATTTAGATTAGGATACATTAACATGATTTCACATCTTATTTCCTGGATTGCGGTGATGTCAGCTCTGTATTCTTCGAGGACATCGGCCAGTTGGATAGAGTCACCTGGTCTGAGGAGTGTTCGTATATTCCAAGTGCATATCCATAAATCATGGTCCTGATTTGACCTTACTTGTGCTGCTATTGAAGAATACGACTTGGAGAATGTGTGGTTTCAACAAGACGGTGCCACATGCCACACAACTCGAGCGCATATTGTTTTATTGCAAGAGACATTTTCTGGCCGCGTAATTTCTCGTCGTCTTTCACCATTAGACTTTTTTTTGTGGGGCTTCGCGAAAGACCGTGTTTATGCAGATAAATCTTTAACTCTTGAGCACTTAAGAACCAACATTCGTCAAGTTATGGCTGAGATCCCGCCCAATATGTGCCAAAAAGTGGTCCAAAATGACCTTAAGAGAAAAAATATTGTATATGTGTTTTATTTATGTTTACTTTTAAAAATCAAAATGGATAACCCTTTACAAATTCAGAAAGGTTGAAGACAGAAGGTGGATGTGTTCGGAGAAACTGTTGGGGTTGTAAAAATATTTGCGGTCTTACATACAAATTTTATAAAAATAAAATGTTGTATGGAGCGTCTGTGGATGAAGATAGGGGATATGCAGGTTCTGTTAGAAGAGAGAAACTAACGGGGGACGGTCATACATATCACCACACTAAGAGGCACCATTTGAGCGGAACACAAACATATTATGAATTGCATGGGGACCAGTGTTACCGTTGCACAACATTTTTGACGGTTAGCGACCTTTTTTACCATAAATTATGTGACAAAATATTGTCAACGATAAAGATTGCGGTACATATATTTAAGAAAATATTGTTTTTGAATTTGCTAGATACCAAAATAGAAGACTGAATACCAAATTATGTGTTCTCTCTTATAACGTTGTAAGCAACATTTTCTGATAACTATTTTTTGATGAATTCCCGTTACTACCTCTAACAGGAATTCATCAAAAAAAAAATGTTGTCAAAAAGAAGTCGACTACAATATTAATGACATTGCGGAAAAGAGCAAACGAATTTTCAAAAAATTAGTGTATAAAAAACGATGGATTGTTTTTAGTTTTTTCGTATGTTTGAATTTAATTTTTTAAATTTCTTTTAAAAAAATCCGACTTTTTTTTTTTAACAAAACCACTTTTTATTAGAAAATGACTTATGCGACGTATGCGACTTCATCAAAATTCTCAGCGCTAACACTGATGAGGACCGCATGTAGGGTGAAGATAGAAGAAGATGTGTTCTGAGAAACTGTTGGGAAAAGGGGCGAAAATGTGGGCGTGACATATGTTGTCTGTGGTGGGCAGACCAACGCAAAGCAATTACTTTTTATTTGTATAGATTGTGTGCAAATAACAAATATTTAAAAATATTTGTCCCATATATAAAAACGTTTAACACCTTTTAATACACTTTATTTTTTTACGTTGAAGAGCCTAACTTACGTTTACAGATTGACGTGCTTAATTAGGACAGCGCAATACGGATGTGTTTTCAACAAAACAAATTTTAACACATAATTTTAAAATTTTTGTCAACAAACCCAGTTCTAACATTTATACATGTCCTACAGTCATACAGTCATACCAAAAACATTAAATGTCAAGTGTTGCCTTTAATGTACATACATACATACTTATGGCGTGTTTTTCCTCTGACCAAAACCAATGGCCAAAAAGACCACAAAATCAATCCCTATCAATTAAAGCTCATTAAATTGACGCCAAATACCAATGAAGATTTCCATTTATCAATTGAGAATGAGTTGTACGTGTTCATCGAGCTGTGTGTCCTTCGGTGTACCAAATGACGATTGTGTTCGTTCGGATGTCATTTCCATTGTCACTGTTGTTGTTGCTCGATCAATTTAAGCGATTAAATCAAATCAGATTATAATAATGTTGGTACAACGATAAGCACTTAAGTGCTGTCAGTGTTGAAGCCAGTACGACTGCCGAGCTGATCATGGAGGCGCAGCATTGGACGGCCAGTCGCTGTGTATGTCAGTCTACAGCACAAAAGCAATCATTGTCTGTCTTCGCCATAAACCGGCAAAAATCTTAAGGAGCATAATAAGGAAATGATGATGACGTTGCTGCTGAATGCCATGTATGATAATGACATCTTCAGCATCCTTCAATGATATACGCTTAATTGTACTATGGCCATTGCTGTTCCAGTAGCTCCATTCTCATTCAGATTATAATCGCTTTAGGATACCACAACCATGCAACATTAATAAGAACACACCGTGCATTCCTCTGAATACAGACAAGCACATGCATACCTAAGCAGCTATCGTTAGTGGCCACCTTTAATAAATGTCAGCCAAGGATTTGTCGATTACTTGTCATTGCCAATGCATATTGAAAAGGCACATCGAAAATGTGCACCACTCAGGTGGATAAATGTAAAGTGGCCCAGGATAATTTTGTGGACAATAAGCCACTGTTAAAATTACAATTCATGAGGGAGTCCAAAGGAGATATTTTTGTGATATATTTTTTTATACCGCACAAGATTGAGTTTCTTGATTCATTTCACAGTGGATAGTGTGTTTGTTTTTAAGTTATTCCAGGATCGCATACTCTTTTTTTATTCGTTCTATAAGCTTTTGTTCCTTCTCGTCTCTGGTTCTTCTAAAGACATTTATCACATTTAAACCATTTATTTTCTCCGCTATTCTTGACTAAATCCTTTACCCACACACACAAATACATATATGTATCTGTATCTGTGCAGACTTGGAGTACACCTTTAGCCATAACATGTCATCTGTCTGACGGGCTGGTCTGTTGGTGGTGTTGCAGTAATGTTTGTACACCTCCGATTTGTTGGAGGCATTTTCCGGTCTCCTTCGAAGCAGCCACGCGAACACTCATGCGTAGTTAGGTTTCTGCTAACACACATGCACACACATGTACATCAGTTTTTGGAAAAAATTAAGATTGATAACAGCCGACAAACTATTTGGTATTCAAACCATCCGATTTTCAAACCGTTAAAATGGGATCATCGACTGAATTGATGATGACGGTTTTGGTAGGCGTTCGCAGAGTTGGTTTGGCTGCCTAAAATTGTGGGTAGCATGAAATGCATGAATTATGACCGAAATGGTCATAGGTTATAAAGGTATGTGCCAAAGTTAATGAGAACTCTGGATATGGTATGGGCATCCAGGAATGTGAGGGATGGAGGAAGGGAACGTACACGTCGTAAAGGAAATGTTAAAAATTTAATAAATTCCATTAGAATTAATGTATTTTAGTTAATAGTCAGACAATGCATGAATACTAAAATAGTCCTTTATCGCCTTCAAAGAGGGAGTTTTCTGGGTTAGGGGGTGGACATTCATTTTAGGCATTTTGTACTTCCCAATGGGCAATATGCCATTTTAAAAGAGTACAAAAAAATAGTGTCTAATCAAATAAAAAATATTACTGAAGTACGAAAATAAATTCATTGATGAAATCTATTTTCCGAAATAGGCACGAATACCAAACATTCCAAATTAATTCAACATAACACATTACAAAAAAAAAAAAAAATGGCGCGAAAACTCGCTCGATTTATGGCCATGAAGAAATTGGGCGCTATATCCGAAACATCATTGGGCTTTTTGAACAAGTTCGGACGGTCGCAGTGACGAAAAAAATTGAGCATTGTGTCGGTTCGTAAGGCGGTCATAACTCGCACTGAACAGTGGGCGTAAAGTCCGTGCACCACATTCAACACCATCATCTATGATTCGCTGCGGGGTTATTGATTTGTCTATTTACAAAAAAAAATATTTAAAATTATCAAAAAAATAATAGCTTTATTATAATATTTCTCCCACAAAACGACGTTTTTCAAGACACTTTTTTAATTTTTTATGTAAAGGGTTATCCATTTCGGGGTTTCAAAAGTACAGGGCTGGAATTCGACATCTGTCAAACTGAGCTGTTAAACCAATTTTTATTCTTTTCAGTTGGAAGTCTGACATTAACTATCACACAACGCTTAAAAATAATTAAAACCTACTTCAAAAATGGTGATTCTGTCACAGCCACATATCGTACTTTAAGAGGAGATTATGATTTATGGTTATGAAGCACATTTCTCACTCGGTGGGTATGTTAATAAACAAAATTGTAGTATTTGGGGTGCTGAGAATCCTCAAGTAATTGAAGAGAGGCCATTACATATTTGGTCCGAACACAGAAAAAAAGGAATTGGTGAAATCAAAGAATTACAATTCTTTGGGCAAAAATTCTTAATATGATATAAACTTTTCTCTGATATTTAGAATTAAAATAAAAAATCAAAGAACATCATTCTTTGATTTGAACAATTGAGATTATATGATTTTTCGAATTAGCAGTATCATTGATTCTGCAAAAGTTTTCTATGAAATGAGGAAAAAAATAGTTATTTCTTGAATACTTTAAAATATAGATAAAATTTGTTGTTTCAACAAATTAGTAAATGTACATGGAACTCAATATAGAAACACCTTTTTGTTATTTCTATGGAGACATTAGTAAATGTTACATTGGAAAATAAAAAAGAATAGTTTATGAAATTTAGTTTTACTTTTATTTGTATAATTTATTAATTTTAAGTTTTCAACCCAGATAAAATTGGTCTGTGATAGCTGAAATATGAGACATGAACATTTAGTACATACAAACAAATAAACAAACACACATTCGATTTTATATACATATATAGATACATATTGGGCACATAGAGAACATTAAATAAAAGGGAATAAATATGTAACTACGCTCTCGTCGTTTTGGAGCGTGAGTCACGCACAATTAGAAACACACAAATTCAAAAAACTCTTTTTTCACATTCGCACAAAATGTAATGCATGTAATTGCATATAAAGAATTACTCAAATCAACAAATTCATTCTTTGATTTTTACAAATGTGATATTATTGTCCTGTTTGTTAGTGGAAAAAAAACTATATAGCAAAGAAACAATTCATTGATCTTCCTCATTGCATATAAAGAATTACTCAAATCAACAAATTCATTCTTTGATTTTTACAATTGTGATATTATTGTCCCGTTATTAAGCTTTTTGTAGTGGAACTGAATTGGCGTTGGCGTTCATATTCGTGTATGTAAATGATCAGTTGAAGTGAAGCATTTATCGAGTTCGGTCAAGTTAATTTTGTTTAAAGGTTTTTGAAAAAAAATTGTGTTTTAATTTGCTTAGTAAATTCGGTATAAAAAGTTATTAATGCATACTACAATTGTGAAAAACAGTGATATTGTGCGATCCAAAAATATTGGAGAATCATTTTTTTTGATGAATTATACAATTGCCACATTATATGAGGAGCCGCAGAATAAAACGTACTTTTTTGCATTTTTTGACAAATTGATTTTTTTAATATTTGTGTTGAAATCTACTAAAAAAAATCTAATAAGCATATTTGACTTTTTTATTTTAACCAAGAAAATGGATTCTTAAAAAATTGGTGCGGCTGTTCTTCTAATAAAAACTCCCGTATAGCAAAGAAACAATTCATTGATCTTCCTCATTGCATATAAAGAATTACTCAAATCAACAAATTCATTCTTTGATTTTTAGAATTGTGATATAGGCTAAAATTCTAAAAATCAAAGAAAAAATTAGTTAAAGTGAATAACTCCTTAGGTGCCATTAGAAAAATCAAAGAATTTTTTCTTCGTTAATACAAAATTAATATATCATTTAAATTAGTGATTTCTCTAAAATATAAATTTAAAAAAAATCGTTTAAAGCGAAAAAAATGAGTTCGCAAGATATATTTACGCAGGATAACGACAACATCGAAATTATAACCTTACCAGGCAACCAGGTCGAGTCGATTGAAACCAATGTTGTATTAGTTCCTGAACAACAACAACTTTTAATTAACTGGGGATGTGAAGAACTTTTATCGGACTTTATAGAAAAAGGCATCGATGTAGAATGTTTCAAAGAAATGACTGAAGTATTAAATTTCGGAGTCGTCTTTTAAATTGGCGAAAAGAAAACGTAAGAAAATTTTTAATCTTGGTTTGTATAAGCGTGCTTTATATTAATAATCTGTAATGTATTTAGGGATTTCCCTTGTTTGCTCTAGCTGATACACTATCTATGGGTTCCAGTGTACCTACTTGGATATCTTCATCAAGTTTTACTGAAAATTTGGAGTCGTCACCAACATCTTCCCTCCAATGTTTATTTGAAATTCAGCCAACTGACATTTCTTTACCCGACAATAAATCTAAGGTGAGAATTTCAGAATAATTTTTGTATTTTAATAATTAGTACCTTTCATTTTTAAGACTTTGGAACAAATTTTGCAAACTACAATTGTTGGAAAATCTATATTGGATATTTCAAAGAAAAATGCAACATTGTCATTTAAATCTCGTAATGATTTATGCGAACTAATAGCTCATTTTTGGATCATCAATGACTTTCAACATGTGTTGTCTTCACAATATTGTCGTGAACTTGTGGACTCTATCTTGAAATTATTTCCAATAGAAGATAAGGTAAATTATATATGTTGTATAGAATATTTTTACTTCATTTAAGTTTTAATGATAATAGAATTTTTTTCCTATAATAATATATTCAAACAATTAATTCCTCTATTTATTAGGAATACTATATAAGCACAAATAAAAAGCGGAAGGGAAAACTGGCAGAAAAGTATTATAGTTTATTGAGGAAGTACAGGGAAAAAGGAGTTATTGAAAGTCGATATCAGTTGAAACGGCAAAAAAAAAATCACATTAACAACAGCGAAAATATTGAAAACCCGGAAAAAGACCAGGAAACTGAAGATACTGAAATTTTTCTCAATCAAATTGGCAATCAACTATGGCTTAAAAGTAATAAACAACCTGAAGCTCTTGTTGTAGAAAAGTGGCGAAGCACTTTTGATTTGCGTTTAAAACATATTCGAGACAAAAAAGATGTATTCTTCGAATGGCGAATACTAAAACAGCAAATTGGAATATCCCTGGTAAGATTTTATTTGTTTATATTATGTATTTATAATTATTTCAACTAAGAAGACAATTGCATAATTATATAATTTTGTAAATACTATATATATATATATACTATACTATATAAAATACAACAATAACAATATCAAAATAGTAAGTGTTAACTCACTTTTGGGACCGACTGTATGTATACATTTTTTTAAGTATATCATTTTATATGCTTACTATACACAAACACATATGTAATATAATAAAAAATATGACTATGTATATTATCTAAAATAACTGAAAATACTTACTTATAAGCAAATGATAAGATACAACTACTTGTAATTACTTATAGATTCAAATAAATAAATTTAAAAACGATATATAAAAAAATATTTTTTTTTTACTGGATTTTTTCAGTGGCAGTTTCTATTAAACACTGAATCAATTGGTTAAATTGAACAATATTTTCTATGATTTCAAGAATATAACTTTTGTATAATCAGAGAATAAATTATTTTAATCAAGGAATTTTCCAATCGTCGTTCATAGAATAAATTTTATAATTTTAAGAATTTTTTCTTCAATTTTACGAATTAAAAAGTGGTAAAACCAGAGAAACAATTATATAATATATCCAATTTCAATTTAATTAATTATATGATATACCAAATCTTTTCTTTAAATTAACTAATGAATTTGGTATTTCAACCAATTTTAAATAGTTAAAATCAAAGAAAAAATTCTACAAACCAAAGAATCCCCTAAAAAAATTATATAAATCAACTAATTTTTTAGTTATTTATTGTATTCGTTTTATCATATTTTTTCTCTGAAACAAAGAAAACATTTGCAGGATCAACGAAAGTTTCTTTCTCATAAACAACGAATTATAATTAGTTATATCATATAATTTCACTCTATGACCAAAAATCATAGTAAAAATTCACTGAAATCAAGTCCAAAATTCAATGAAATCAACGAATCTGTTTTTTCAGTGAAGGTGTGATTGGACCTTACTTCTTCGAAAACGACGAGGGAACGACTGTCACCGTCAATTCGGAGCGTTATGGTCATATGATAACCGACTTTTTCTTTGCCTGCTATTGAAGAATACGACTTGGAGAATATGTGGTTTGCCCGAGACATTTCCGGGCCGCGTAATTTTTCGTCGTGGCGACATCAACTGGCCACCAAGATCATGCGTTTTGACACCATTAGACTTTGTTTTGCGGGGCTACGCTAAAGACCGTGTGTATGTAGATAAACCTTTAACTCTTGAGCACTTAAGAACTGAGATACCGCCCAATATGTGCCAAAAATTCGTCCAAAATGACCTCAAAAGAATCAATGCTTGCAACCCTTTGCGTGGTGGTCATTTAAATGATGTAGTGTTTCACACATAATGTCATCGTTCAAACTTTATAATAAAAAAAGAAATATCATGAAAAAAATATTTTATATGTGTTTTATTTACTTTTACTTTCGAAAAGGCAAAATGGATAACCCTTTATTTTTATTTATACCTGACAGTAAATTGATCAGGTTCTTGAATAATTTTTCTTTGAATAATTGAATTACAGTTGCGCATGAACAATGACAACATCTTGGTGTAACATTAAAAGGCTGCTCTCGTCGGCGCTTGAAAATTAGGCTCTACAAAAATACACCCTATAATACAAATGAAATGCCAGTGCAAATCACCAAAACGGAAAATTCATCCAATTGAGGAAGACAAATTTCGGTAATCATGGCCCGCGGCTTTCTAACAAAGTGGCCTGAGAATTCCTTCAGAAGAAACATCACATCACGCTGAAACTTTGAGTCCTTCGTGGATGATACATTGATTTTCGTTGCCCCAGAAACCATTATTTTGTTTATTCACGTAACCGCTAAGATGGCATGAACATTGAGAAGCTCATGATAATTGTCTATGGCAAATCGTTCACCTCTTCGTTGAGATTCGGGATGGCTTCAGGGTAGGTTAGACGCGTTTGCCGGTCAACAAGTAACAGCTGATTCACTGTCGGCACTTTGAACGGGAACGTCTTCCAATCTTGCAGCAAAATTATAGCGTTTTCCATATAGGGTGGTTACTATTGCCCCACTTTGTGCATCAACAGTTTTGCGATTGCTTGTATTTCACAAGGCTTTACAGCCGGTTTTTATACAAAGAATGGTTCTTTCGTTTCGTTAAAATAACGAACAGAAATTCGTTTCATTCGTTTGGCCTCTGTTAAAATTCTAATTGACATTGAATTTGCTAATTAGATTCGTTGGAGTTAAAGAAACACCATTTACTTTCATTTCGGCTACAGACGATTCTGTTCGTCTCAGACGTATATGTTCTATAAAAACAGGCTATTAATTATGTGTTTTTTTTCAGTGGGTGTGTTTTTCGTAGCCCTTCCGGTGCTACGCTTCCTTCTGATATGTTCGTGGTACATTCCAAACTAGATTTACAAATAAGTCACACACATGGGTACATACGTGGGTACGTACATGGGCATAAGTCCAACCAACCGTCCTTTTCGTATGTGAGACCAATAATATCTGGATTTCCTTTCATTGGTTTATCATCATTGATTTCAGCATTTACAAGTATTTCGTTTATTTCTGCACACACAGTACGTTCTCCCCTTCCCTCTCTGTTACAGGGTGGCTCAAACAACCTGATGGCATTCGTTAATTGTAACTTTTCTAGGTTTTCAGAGTTATTTTGAAATAATACAATGAAAATCCATAAGTTATTACAAATTACATACATATTAGAGATAAAGCCCACTTGTTATTAAGACTCAGGAATGCTGATGCGGCAGACCAAAAGAAATTCCGATCTGTGTGTCTTTTCTATTTTTATCACATGTGCTTTAATATAAAAATGTACAGAAAAAAATGAATTAAACTTCTTTGTGACTTTTGCATCACCCTGTATATGAAGGTGTTAGTTGCCCAGTAAATTCTTCTAGTACTTAAAATTTCTTCTGAAATACTTCTTAATGAAAATTATAAAGTGAATCACATTCGTTATTATTTTCATTAGAAAAACAAAACATCCAAAATATCCATTCGATGGTCTTTAGAATCGAAAAAGCTGAACGTTCAGTTATCTGTGTTGCTCGGGCTGTTGTTTCGTGCTGCTGCTGATGTTTATGTGGTTGCTGGGGAGGATGATGATGATGAAGACAGTGATTGGTGCTGGTGGTTCTTGGAATGTTTGCAATACATTTAATTTCATTTTGATATGCTGCAATACCAAACGGTATGGAATTTTGCCACGTAACTGAATGAACACACAAACAGAGATAGAAATACAGATGGACGGACACATCTAGCGTAGAGTAAGACAATACGTATGTATTTCGTACAACCATGAAATGAAATTAGAGTACTGACATGGCAGACAGACAGACAGATATTCACTTATTCCGGCACAGACAACTAGACGGACGTTCTGTTTGTGGTCTATTGTATATCCTTTGCTTATGATTGCCATTCATTTATGCTAGTTCTCCGGGAGAAGCATACACATACATACAACCTTTAAATACTTATACGGCTGTTGATTTTTTCTTCTTCTCTTCTTCTTCTTGTTTTCCGTATTTCCGGAAATGTAAACGTAGAAGTTACGTAGAATGCTTGGTTATGCTGTTGTTAGTTTTCAGAGATAACAATGAATATTTGTTCAGTTCAGTATTCGTTGCGTTCAACAACATACGATATATGTAAGTAGGAGCGTACAATGAAATATAAAGTTCCGTGAATTTGCTGATGTTGTAAATGGAAATGAAATTACAAGTAGGAACATTATTTGCTTGAAATGCAATTTGTTCAAAAACATCACATTGTGGTCTTTACTGACACATTATTATATATGATGATTGAAATTTCATACATTTCCAGTTGCCTCAAATGAGAAATAATAAACTCTATGAATTCCGGACGAGATATTTGGCAAAAACACATCGACTATTTTGTATGCTGCAGAAGAGTTATTGAGTTCCAATAGACCGACATCACTGAAAAGGCTAAGAAATCCAATTGAATTATATTTTAGCCTTATAGGCAAAGTTTAAAATGTGAAGTGAACGTTCCAAAATTTCATAGGCAGTAGAGAGGAAGAATCCAAACAATAAAATGAATGTAAACAATAAAATTGTGAATATAGATTCGAATTGAAATTGTGTATCATGTGGGTACCTCTACTTCGTACCACATACACAGTTCGGTTACCAACAGTCCTGTAATAGTCATTTTTAGTTTTATTATTTATTATTTATACTTTCCATGTTAAAAAATATTTATGTAGTTTTGTGAAAATAGGACTGTGTTATTTTTTACCTCAAAACATCATCATATACTCCAGCCATGGCAACCAGTTTTAGTGCGACTATTCCTGGGGAAAACTGTTCCACAGGTTGTTCTTTTATTTACGGTTTGTGAACCAACACAAAATCAAACACACGTCTTATACTTTTGCGTTATACAGGATCGCAGGCGCAGCATAGACTCAGGTGACGTTGCTTGAGCGAGGACGACGTTGATCGTACAGCGGCCTTGAGCACAGACGGTGGCAACGTAATGTAGAGCTGCTGCTTTTAGCGCGGACAGGGGATCAGTTTTACCGCTGAGAATTTTGAAAAAACCAGCACAACAGACGTTTATCTATTGGTTATTTTATTTTCCATTAATCCTAATTTAAAAAATAAAAATAGTACCGCGCAAGCGCTGAGATAAATTTTAATACGTGTGCAGCCAATTTGAATAATCATACAACGTGCCGCAGGGGGAAACTGTTTGAAAACAAGTCCGTCATTTTCAATTCGCTTCTTAGATTTGATTGAAACTGGCCTAGACGAAGTGTATTCGAGCTTTAGTCGGGAAAATGGATCTACTCGGTCTAACCAAAGGGTCAATGATACAAACCTCGTTTCTCAGACAAATTTAAAACTTCCACCAAATATTTAGTTAAAGGTGATTAGGACTTATCACAATATGTCTCACAGAATGTGAGATATATGTATTTTAAACAAAAAAAAAACTATTTTTTTATTCTACCCCGGTTTTGTTAATTCTTACAACTAAACTATTTGAAGTCCTTTTTCAGTCAAGTAAAGATTGTTAGTTCGGTAATAGATTTTTTAAAAAAAAAAACAGACATCGGAAAGTTATCTTCACTAAGAGAAAAGATAGTCATTGGTAAAATTTGGATTTTGCTAATAAAAAAAATTTGGACATTTGTAAGTTATTTATGCAAAACTTGAATTTTTCAAACGAGCTCTGGCCCTCATGCTTATTATCCCTGTTGTTCAAAAAGTGTGAGTGAGTGAGAGGGTCTCGCCGTCAGCCAAACATACCACAAAAAAAAGTTAACAGGGCCAGGCCTCAGTCAGCATGTTCCTCTAGGTTGCTGAAAGGATTTTTGGTCGTAGCCTGATGAACTGGGTTCCTCGGGGAGTTTAGTGATGGATGTGGTGTTTCACCTAAACCGCAGGGACAGTTCGGCTTAGCCTGGACCGGTACGACCCAATGGGTAGCAGAGGTGTTAGCCAGGCCTTAACACCTAACCAAAGATTCGCTGCCTCACCACTATTGAAAACCAAATTGGTGCTTTGAAATTATGTTTTTCTACGACCAGAAAGGTTGGTGTTATATTAAAATCCCTTTTTCAAAAGCTTTCATATGTGCGACAAATCAAAGCTTTGATGAGATCGACAACAATTAGCCTGGGGAGTTGGGAACTGATTTGTAAGATTTCTAGTTTTGTAATATTTCTAAAGTTTGGGACGCGGTTTCGTAAAGTTTGTCGGCAATTGAAAAAAACCAAAGCGCAGTTTGTTGTTTTTTCACTTACTTTCCCAGCTTTGTTGGTATTCGAAAATCATTTTTACAACTCCTTATTAAACTCGTAGGTTTCTTAAGGAAACACAAACTATTTTCGGTTCAACATTTATTTCCCCTAACAAATTCTTTTTTGGCAGTAAATCAGCTGGGTTAATGATATGTAGTCCGCCCTCCACACCTAAGCTGATTGATATTACATAAGAATTTGTTGTTAAAAATCAGCAAATATCAATTTAAATGTCCGCAACCACTATACCATCTTTCCTATTTGTCAGCTCAACCAACGAAATGTTCTGTCTTCAACAGCTAGATTGTTTGTTTTTTCTTTCCTGTAGAAGTTGGAAACTGTCCACTCCTCCCTCGTGTGGATAAAAACTCCCAATATGGTTTACAATCAAAGTCAACTAAACAAGCGGTTACGATGACCCCAACAACACAAATCTCTGCATAACTGGAAACAAATCATAACCATCGAAAAGAGGCCGAACTAAATCAAATAAAACATGAGTTGACATCCAGAATAAAAAAAAACACAGCATAAAAACTGTCCACTCCATGTTAAACTTTACCAAGTATTCAAGTAAAGAATGCAAAAAATTGTAAGTGAAACACATTCTATATGTGGGCAAAGCTGAAGCGGCAACAATCTTAGGCCACAACAAAATATCTATCTCATCTATTCAAAATTCTATTTCGTCTGCCACCACAACGTCTTGTTGGTGGTCGTGTTGCTGGCGTTGTTGTTCATGTTGCCGCTACACATGTTTTGCTATGTACCTCTTTGGCTGACTGTTTTGCCAAATTCAGAGGAGTTGGCAAATAAAGTACTACTCGTGCCGACTCTATACATATATATATATATTTACCGGAGTATGTGACCATGCGTTGATGAAGTTGTCTTCTAGGCACACAGAAAATAAACTCGAGTTGGCAAGAGACCAGAAAGACCAAGACCGTCAACGGCAACAGCAACAACGGACATATCGATTTAATAAAGTCATGAATGTTAGAAGCCAATATTATGTGTTGTTGTTGCTGGAATATGTGGTTGCAGGGAATGTTACCAAAAGCTTTATGCGATGATTGTTATTTCCTGCCCTCCACACATTGGACAGGCAACCTTCTGTGAGTATGTCTGTGTGTGTGAGTTGGCTTTAGTGGCACTTTTCCCCCCCATTTTCTTCAAATTTGTTGTTGTTCTTTTCGTTTATACTTGTGTATTGCTTGAGCGTGTTTTGCGAATGTCAATAGTAATGGGCTTAAATGGACAACTGAAATATGGTCATAAGGTGATTATTTTATTTGTTTGGCTATTTTTGTTTCGTTGCCCAGTTCGTTTGAATCGAAGATTGAAGCCTTTATGAGGTGAGGTTCATATGTGAAATTGAATAAGCATAAAATCAAATATTTTATGGTATTTGTTGCATTTGTGTTCGTGGTGAGTCAACAATGAGATTAGAAGAAATATCTTTGTTCGACAAATTATGACCTTCTCGATAACAACTACATTTCAGGTTTCTATACGAATAGCAAACACAATTTCTGCCGACTTACCTGTCCTACGTCCATAGGCGGCTTATTTATAAAGCTTGTCCAGGACATACAAAAATTGTGAAGTGAAATGCTAGAGCGAATTTTGTGTATCAAGGAAAATATTCGTTTTGGTTCATTTGTTTGCTTAAGAACAGTACACCTAACCAACATACTACCCAACACCACAATGTGGCAGAGAATATGATGGATTCTGATTACGAAATTCATCATCAGCGGAGCATATTTCATTATAGCTCCGAAATGCGTACCCATTCTTATAGCTCATCTCGAAGAAGCCATGTCTGATGTTCGATTTGAAGCACTGTACACTATTTTCAATCATGGCGATCGTGTGACAATATGGATTAATGATTGATGTCACATAATCGGTTCTAGATTAATACAGATCTCTTAAGGAGGTAGATCAGCAGTTCATCATTCACCTTTCGTGTGTGCCGGGTCACAGGGACATAACTGGCAGATTCTAGCCGAAGTGGAATCCGTGGTCATGCCTCTAGCAACTTGCTAGGTAGAGCATATACAATAACAAATAATAAATGGGAGTCTAAACCGTTCACATAATATGCCGTCGCTATCAAGACCCAATGACGAATTACATGTGTCTGATTGGAAAGTATGCGAGTAATGACGGCAGATGTTGTGGGGAAAAAGAATTGTACTTTCCATGCCCTGGCGAACAGGCGGTGATCAACAAAAGGCTTTTACTTCTTTAGGAACCTAGGCGATCTGGCTGATATTGACCGACTCAGGAGCTTTTTAAGACACTCCGGATGGTTCAACGGAAGGAATGAGGGCTACGGGTTTCGCTAGCTTCACAGTCAGACTGCCACGCTAAACTATCTTAACTTTGTGAAATTATGCACATTGTGGGAAACAAGCCTACATACCTCCCATACCGAACTCCCTTCCGGAATATAAACAACATGTTTGTCCACGGGAAATATGTTTGTTTCCGTCCGTTACGGTCCAGTAGGTTGAGTATTTATTTTATCCAAAACTCTTCGGCAATTTTTCATTTAGTTAGTTCATCGAAGTAACTTTCTCTTGATTAGCGTCCCACATAACACCTCTACTACTCTTGGGGTTGTAGCACCTGAGGAGAGATTTTTTAAAAAATTTGTCGTGATACAGACATTTCCACGAGTCTGCCTGCAAAAAATCAGCTCGATTGGATCACTGAAATAGGGTTAAAAATCGGTCCAAAGGCTTTCACACAGGCCACTGCGACATAAAAACATAAAAAAAAAATTCTGACGTGTACATGAAAATCGCCGATACACGTGTATTTTTATTTTTTATCCCCTTTCCGAAAAAGTAAATTTGGTTCATAGGACAGAATGTGTGTAACACGGTGTTATGGACGAATGGTTGTAATATTGTTCATTTGTACTATTTTTCCGCAACACTTACTCATCATGAATATCTTTTCAGATTTGCATGAAAATGTACTAAGATTTTTCACAGCATTCTCAGAATGCTGCCTAGTTTGTCAAATGACAATATCGCTAGTTAGGCGTTTTCTTTACAATTAAGCAAGCTTGTAACGAAAACACGCCTATGGTCACCTTTTAGGTCGCTTTATTTAGCCCATCGATTTTCCAATCCTCACACTAAGCATATGTTTCGGCGATGATGAATGCATTCGACCCAAATTTCTAACCGCCGAACTAATTCTCCAGTTTGGAACGAGCAAAGAGTGGTATTTTCCATAACATACGATGGCGAGCAGCAGACGATATTTTAAATCATTGAGCTGTGCGGTTTACAATTTGTGTTATCACCTACCGGAATATGTGTGATAGCTGCGTATAATAGTCACAGGTGACTCTTCCTCGGTCTCTGATGTATTGTGATCTATGTTTCGTCCACTCTTAGAACATGCCGGAAAATCTCCAGCGGATAACCAAATATTGGACACGCGGTTTAGGTTATGGTCGCGGTTTAGGTTATGGTCGAGTGTGATGTGTCAGCGCAATGTAGATGCTTTCAGCCGCCACAGTCACCTTAGGCACGGTTTTATCGACGATTTAATAATGCCCCTTATAAAACTAATTAGGTTTTCAACACTTGCCCTCGAGATGTCCACTAGTTCAGCCTCAAATCTATTCCCTAGACATTTTAGTCTGTAGACTTGGACAATTAGAAACGATGTGTTCTATTGTCTCCAATTCCTCCTCATCCTGCAAAAGTCTGGAGATCTGCTATCCTGTGATGACTCCTATTGCTTCTTCTATCCGGTCCCATCAGTGCACTTGTTCTCGCTACATCTAACCTAGGCCACAAGACCTTCGATATATTCCAATTGGTAAGTGTTCTGTTTAGGATATGATCGTTCTGCTTTTTGAAAAAGTAGCTGATTGGCGGTTTAACCGATCTATCCGCTTCCTCAATATGCATAGCTGAGCCTGTTCCAGCCAGCTCATCCGCAATTTCATGACCGTCGGAGGCGGCAACTGTAGATGCGGTCAGTGAGTATAGAAATTCTGCTTACTAATTTGTGAGAATATACCCCTTCTGTTCCTTGAGGTTTATAAGTTGACTTTGTGTCAATAGCGCAATCAGGCTCAACTCGTTGCTGAACGTTTTCCCAATGATTTCTTTTTGTTCGCAGAATTGATCTCGCTGTACGATTTGTATTCATTTTTGGTTTCTTCCAAACTGAAAGCAATTTAAGTTTATTTGGAATTGAAATACAAACAAACGGAGCAACTCAAGCTTTTGCTATTCTCGACATAGCCAATAGCACCAGCGACAACTAAATTGTGGCAATAAAACTTTTCAATTTCTGCAGCCACAATGGCAAAACCAATAAGTACGACAAAGACAACCACGACTACGACAATTGTCTAACGCAAAATTTATGATAGCAGCAACAAAATGCGATGCAATCCAAGACATAAATTTCACCAACAAACAAAAACCCACAGCAACAAAAAAAAATGAATCGAAAAATCGAAAGATTTAAAAATGTTGCATACACCAATGTTGCACGAGACTACGATGAAATGTTGGACTTACGAGTTGAAGTTGCAACAATGAACGGGCGAAACAAAAATCTATCTTTTGTGCCATTAGTCTCAATAGTTTATGGTAATAAAAGTTTTTTTCTTTTGCCAATGCGGTGCGGCGATGTTGGCGGAGGCCATGCTGCCACACTCTGCAGCACAAAGGGGAAAGCATTCACTGCTAATGTGAAAAACTTGGCATTAAAGGCATAATCAGAATGGTATGGTATGAAATTGAAATTGAAAAAAAAAACATTTGTTTCTAGATGTGACAACACGAATTGAAATTGTTATAGAGAAACTAAAAAACTCTGGAGCAATTTTATGTATTGGCAACATTTTCATGAGTTGTACTCTATACTATGCTGGTTAGCCAACTAAGTATGACTTCGCAGAGGGCCGGACAAATAATTGGAACTGGTACATAACTGGAAATTCACTAGGAAAATTCCGTCGCCATTAGGCCTTGCGCTACTATCAATCTTAGCATGGACCTGGTCTAGGATTTATATAACCAAAAACTTGACAATGTCTTGTTCCCAATTTCTAAAGCTATTCGCAACGAGAGATACCATTTCATAGGGTCAATATCCGGAAATGATTGCTTGATTCCGTGTTCATGATTAAAATTAATACGAGAATTCTGGAGTTTTGGGACCACAAATTAAAAGTTATCATATTATGTTTGTACCCGCAAATACCCGCTTCTTCGTATGCGGAAATTTCCCTTTACTAAAAAAAGACAAAATATTTGTTAAATTGCATTGGTTAACAAAAAAAGATACTGATTTAAAACCGTTTTCCCATTGTACAAATTTTGGGCGTATTGTGTTCACACTTTTTTTATGTTCCCCATTTTGGGCCCTTTTTCTACAGCTGTTTTTTTCAACTACTGTTGACAAGCCCGGAACAATTTACAATCATTTATTTCCTTTTCTATTATTTGTCCCTTATGATTATTTTTAAAACGTTTTCCCACATCCTCTATATTTTACTTGTCTTGTACCATTATTGTTATCGTTCCAGTCTCCTGGAATTGCGCCACTTTTTGTCCCTTTTTCTCCCGTTTTTGGTACACGTACCTTTTTTTGTCCTTTCTATTAGTTTTTATATTTTAACTGTCTTGGCTCCTTCTTCTCCTCTTCTTCCAGTTTTTCGCCCCTCTTGTTAAATTGAAGAAGTTTTTCGTACTTTTTTTAGTTTCATCTCTTATGGCCACATTATGTACTTTTTACTACTTATTATCCCTTTTACAATACAATTCTAACTGCAGTTGCAATGCATATTTTTACTTGTTGCCTTTTGTTAGTATTTTTAATTTTTTTTTTCATTAATATATTTCACCAGTTTTGGACTACTTATCCCTCTTCCATTTCTTCAAAAAATATAGTACCCTGTGGTACCTTTTTCGTACCATCTCTAACTCATTTCCCCCTGTTGTTGCCAAAAATTTGTTTCAGCTTTTTTTATTTTTCAGCCTTATTTCTTTTATCCCGGTTTGGCCCCTTCTTTGTCCCATCTCTATGTCATTTGCACCTATTTTTCCCAAAAATGTGTTTACCCCTTGTTATTTTGTTCCTTTTTGATACTTATTTGAAATTAATTTCCACCTGTTGTTGCAATATTTGATTATTTTGTATTTTTGAGTATTTCGAAGGGTTTTTCTTCTCTTTCACTGTCCAAATTTCAAGTTTCTAGCTTCAACGTTTGATGAGGACAGGATGAATTAGCCACTCAGTCAGGCAAGAATAGTCAGTCTTATGTATACTATTTCCCATTTATATTTTACCAGTTTGAGGCCCTATTACAGGTATCAAGATGAGATTTAGTACATTGTATTCGTACAGAAATATGTCGATGTAGGAAAGAAGTGAGCGGTGCCACGACCAGTTATAAAAACCACATTTTTCCAGTATGTTTTTATTTTTGGATTCGTACAATCCAAGTGCATATTAGGATTTTGAAAGAAAAATTGGTTTGAAGACACCTTTTTTGAGAATATTTTCTGATTTTTTTTAAACTGCACAAATCGAATTTTCCTGAATAATGGGATGTTTCGGAGGTTTTCCAAGTTTTACGAACAAAATAAAAAACAAAATTTGAACAGAAAAAATGTTCGAGCTTTAATTTGATGTATAAATATGTGTATAAATCATATCTTTTGGCATAAATGATTTTTGCCCAATGTAATCCCAAGTACGTAATTTGAAAAATAATATTGTTGATCTTAATATGTAATTGCTTTTAAAAGTTATGACCTTTTCTGACACCCTACAGCACATCCGTAGATCATGGGGCATCCACATTTAGAGTTAACGTTCTATCGATAAAGTACAATAAAGGTAAACATTTCATAGCTTTAGCTTTAAAATGATATATGTATGTGTAATTGGAAGTATTTATTTTATTTCTTTTAGTTGTTATTAATTGGAATACAATGTAATTTTATATTCTAATTGTGGGTCCAATCGCACCCACAAACTCCACGTCAAGCACGCTACCAACTCGCCTACCGGGGCGCTTTCGTTGTAGATAAAGAAAAGATGGGTAAATTGGTACATTCTCTAGCTGGTATCAAAACCCTATTTTGCTCCTATTATATTTCGTTCGACCTGGTCGGTCGCTATACATTTTGCAGTGGCAGAGTATAGTATTATGTATTCGGCCAGAACTTTTATCATCATACGGCTTCAAGTTGTCCTCATACACGCAAGTAGTTTTTTTTTTTTGGCTAAGTGACCTAACTGCTGAATGTTGCCAATTTTGACACTCGGCCATAATAAATCAAAGTACACTGTAAAGACATAAAAAACAAAGAAGCTCTTCTTTTGCTGACATTTCTAATGAAACTTGAAAAGTCGTACCGAATAAGCTGTGAAGAAGCTGCAATGAATAACTACAACGAATGCAGTCCACAAAGAAAACACATCGACGACATTACCATAGAGAATGCTGCTTCATTCATAGAAAGTTACTTTTAGTTATTTTTTTACTATCCTTTGTTTTTGTTGCGCTGTGCGTTGTCCGTTACATAAATCGTCCTCCGTCCAGCAGAACTTGCCAAAATTCCATTTACATACATATTTATGCTGATATATTTTTTTTATTGTTTCGACGAAAAATAATGTTGAAAAAAATACGCTCTCTTTCTCTCTTTGACAAAAAGTTGTTCTGTTTTTACTGCATTTTAAGTTGCGCTCGTTTGTTGGTGTGGAAATGATATAATGACTTAAAGAACACTTTCGGGAGGGGGAAAGGACTGTCTTCATTGCTCCACACACTTACTTTGTGGGTGTTTCATCCAGAGAACTCATGAATATGCATTTTGCGGGAGCTGCATAAGTTTTACGAGTAATGCAATAAACAGCGTTTTAGAATTAAATGTAGATGATAACTTTGCCAGCAAAAAACTGCTAAATCGTTAAAGTATAAGTGTAAATGTTATGGCAGGGCAAATTTTAAGAAAATTGCAACTAAACTATAACTGTTGCCCTAGCAATTGCCTGAAACTAGAAGAACTGTTGAGGTACTGCATTATGTTCAGGGGTACCGAGTGAATGAAACCACAATAGTTTCGCTTCATACGCCTAAGTATTTATTACTTGTACTCAGATTGCCTGGATGTTTTGTAATGCACCCACTGAATACTTGGAACATACTATCTGTATGAACCTTTGAATAATACTAAAGAACAATGGAATTGGTATGAACTATTTATACATATGTACTACATTATTAATTCTATTGATATTCTAGTGTGTGTGTGCGGTTGCGCGCCATGTCTCTTATCGCAGACCCTTTTCTTCATGTGACGGCGTTCAGGGCCACAAGAAACGTGTTCATCTTTGAACACCGAGAGTACACCAAACATATATCAGAGGCCGTTTCCACACCGAATTTAAATGCTGGTGACATTACAAGTAGGAGAATAATATCTTGTAAGCCTTTTCTAGGAAATGCTATGACCGATCGAATTCGTTTTTTAACAGTTGGTTCAGATCCGTCGATTGAGAGAATGTTAGCCTTCTGTTTCTTCACAGAATGTTAGGGGATATCCGTATAGTTCGCTTCATAATTTTTTATCATGAACGAGAATTACACATAAAGGGTTTTCCAACAAGAGGTGTTATTTTGAATCACCCGGTATTTCGGTAGCAGTTACTTTTGAAGATTTTATTCTTTGACATTTGACAAGTAGAAACTACGCCATTACTAAAAATGGAACGATACACGCTTCAACAAAGTATTGAAATTATTAAAATTCACTACAACCAGTGAAAAAGTTGCAGTCGGGTAAACCGACTTATATATACCCTCACCCTCAGTAAAAACATACAAGTCTCATACTCATAAGTATCGGAAAGTCAAAAGTGACCGTAGCTACCATCATTTGATGTAACATCTGATGAAAAGTCATAATAGCAACCTAAAATACCGAATGCTATAGAAAAATATTGGATGGTACATTTGTATGGGAGGTACCAGAAGGGGAGTTGCCAGACTTCCAAGTTTTTGTCCAAAACTTTGTCTAGCTATAGATTTACTAAATACAGAATTTGGGCAAGATCGCGTTGGTCATATTGGTGTTACTACACGATTTCTAAGGTAGGCGGGATGGTACATTTGTATGGGAGGTACCAGAAGGGGAGTTGCCAGACTTCCAAGTTTTTGTCCAAAACTTTGTCTAGCTATAACTGTACTAAATACAAAATGTGGGCAAGATAGCGTTGGTTATACTGATAGTATTAGACGGTTTATCAAGGGCGGTATGGTACATTTGTATGGGAGGTACCAGAAGGGGAGTTGCCAGACTTCCAAGTTTTTGTCCAAAACTTTGTCTAGCTATAACTGTACTAAATACAAAATGTGGGCAAGATAGCGTTGGTTATACTGATAGTATTAGACGGTTTATCAAGGGCGGTATGGTACATTTGTATGGGAGGTACCAGAAGGGGAGTTGCCAGACTTCCAAGTTTTTGTCCACAACTTTGTCTAGCTATAGATTTACTAAATACAGAATTTGGGCAAGATCGCGTTGGTCATATTGGTGTTACTACACGATTTCTAAGGTAGGCGGGATGGTACATTTGTATGGGAGGTACCAGAAGGGGAGTTGCCAGACTTCCAAGTTTATGTCAGAAACTTTGTTCAGTTATACTTTTACTAAATGCGGATTTTTGCCAAGATCGGAGTGGGCATATTGATATTATTACACGATTACTAAAGTGGGCGAAATAGCAGATTTGTATGGGAGGTACCCGAAGGGGTGTGGCCATATAGCCCATATGCAATCCCATAAGCAGTTTTGGGAAAATATTAAGCCATGCCAAATTTCAGAGTGATCGTTTAACTCTTTCGAAAGTTATCGTGCGTACCAGCAGGACAGACAGACGGACAGACGGACGGACAGACGGACAGACGGACATGGCTCAAACGATTTAGAAAGTCATGAATCGAATTTGGTTCAAAGACACCTTGGGTCTAATGTGAATATTTCTAAGTGTTACACTTTTGGGTCGTATCAAATGATATATACCCTCCTACCCGTAGGGTGAGGGTATAAAAATGGTGAAAATCTTGCAGTTACAGTTCGCAAAACTAAAGCATTTTTGGGTGGTCGTGAAGCACCTTGTCGGACCGCAATACAGAAATTGGTGGACAAATTCGAGCTGTTGAAACAAGTTAGTGACGTGAAGAACAAAACCCGTGCACGTCGCTCAAGTACAACTGAGAATATTGCTGCTGTAGCCCAAATTGTTGAAGAAAACCCAGGTTTGTCCATTCCTCATCGTTCTTTGGAATTGGGCATTCCACTAACGTCATTACATCGTATTTTACATACAGACTTGGGTCTGAAAGCTTATAAAGTTCAGTTAACACAACTTAAGTCGCCGATCATCAACAATGTCGTGTCTTTGCTGATTGGGTTCTTGAAATGCATGAAAATGATCCGGAATTCCATCGAAAAATCATCTTGACTAATGCTGCCCATTTCCAACCCGGTGGCTACGTCAACCATTGTTGCATCTGGGGCTCGGAAAACCCAAGATTTATTGTTGAGAAGCCTCTCCATTCTCAACGTGTGACTGTTTGTTTTATGGTCCGGCGGGGTCATTGGACCTTACTTTTTCGAAAATAAGGTTGGATCAACAGTTATGGTGAATTTGTGGTGAGTTGGTTGATATTGATCTGGACAACGTTTATTTTCAACAACACGGCGCTACGTGCCACGCAAACAAAGAAACAACGGGAAAAGTTTCCGCACCGTGTTATCTCTCGAAGAGGTGATCACAAGTGGTCACCGAGATCTTGTGATTGAACACCCTGCGACTTCTTCCTTTGGGGCCACATGAAAAATTACATTTTTCTTTGAATACCCAAATAAAACCACTTGTTGGAAACCCCTGTTTAAGAATGGCTAAGATATAACTACTTCGCCCCAGTGGGTCTCTGCGTCTATTGATATACTACTCGTAAGCATTTCTGCTAACTTCCTGTCCTTTGGGTGTTACAAACATCAGCTGTAAGTTAGAATACCCCAGACCAAAGCCTGTTGTATGCACCCGCCAACTCACCGTGCAATCTACATATTCATCGACTTTCTATCAAAATTTTACACAAAGCCATACATACATACATGCATACATTCACTTATCATCCTAATACCGAGACCGAAACAAAAGCAAGCTGTCTTAATTTAATCGTGTTACCGCAACAACACATTGTCAACAATATTGTCAATTATGGGAAACTGTGGCGACAAAGACGGAAAATGTCCACTAAAATGACGGCAAAAGTGTTGTAACAGCGCCTCAAGACTCGTACGCTACAAAAGTGCGAAAATCACGTACATTTATCATGCCTTCAACGCGACTACGTGCTGCACGGCAGCACACTGCAATTGGTGCAATAACGTGCTGGAGAGGAGGCATACAAATGATGGTGCCTGTCGGTGTCTGACGCATCCATGATAAGTTGCTGGTGTTTAAAATGCATATGTGGTAGTAGCACGGGACAGTGTGTGTATGTGTAAGTGTCTGTGCGTAGTGAGTTTCTTATGTCGTTGGTTGTCACAGTCATTCAAACATCGAACAAACCATCCACTTATGCATCCAGTCGGCCAGCCAGCAAGACATGGACATTCATTCGTCCGGCCCACGAGCCTTTGCGTTTGCTGTCATTTAATCACATATTTCAGTCATCCAAGTGGCAGATCTAGTGGGACCTTCTGTACACAACATTTAACAGCCCAGTGGCGGCGAGTAGGGGATGGAATACCTTAATGCCTTCTTTTGATATCTACTTCGGGCAGGATATATGTAGGTATCTCTGTATATGCCAAAAGGTGTAAAAATTCTGGAGACAGAATGTCTCCAATGGTCACAACGTACAGAAGGACTACAAAAATCAAATACGCCGGGCCAATGTAGTGCGTTGGTCATATGATCGGTCGGTAATCGAAACGGGATAAAGATGAGCCCATTGTTACACAATATCATATCGAGAAGAGTACAGATTCAGAGAGAACTTAACCCACAGTCTTTTCCAGGAATTGGCAATTGGTTTTAGATATCCTTTTTATTTGTAGTCCAGAAGTGATAATAGTTACTGCATTAACTTGCTTACATACAACCTGTTGTTGATCTTGTCCTGCTTAATAAATGATTTTCAAGGCTAGAATCTTTGCCGATTCCATCTCGATTATGGAAAGAGATCCAGTTACATCCCGCACTATCTTTCATCTGCCTTTGGTGTTCGCTGAGCCACTTTTATTAACTTCTTTCCCATATTTTCGCCATTTCGGCTTTATAGTCGATGAAAAGATGGTATATATGGCTTTACTTTAGATCGGTCTGTTCCAGGATCTGCCGAAGTTTGAAGATTTATGCGATAGTTGATTTAGGTCGTTTAGTTTAGTTGAGTTTTGGCTTCAATCTTTCACGCAATACAAATGACAATATCTTGTATGCCATGGATAGGAGACTTATTCCGCTGTAGTTGGCACAAACGGGTTTATCCTCTGTCTTATGAATTGGACATAATACGCTGAAGTTTCAATGATCAGGCTTGCTTTTATACTTCTAAGTGGAAGAGACTAACTGATGAATGCACCTTATCAGCTCTACTCCTCTGCTGGTATTCCATCCGTACCTGGGGCCTTGTTGTTTTTAAGCCGGTATATTGCTGCTTTGACCTCATCTGGGTTAACATTCAACACTATCATCTATGATGGGTCGCGTAATGTTGTCTTTGCAGTATTCTTCGGCCGCTAGCAAGCTGGAGAACTGCTGCTTCCAAATCCTTAGCACTCTCTACATTTCTGTCACCAGATTCCCATTTTCATCTCTACACGAAGTTATGTCGGAACAGGTCATTAGTATATATGTATTTCCAAATTGATTTTCTAATGTTTTGATTTCTCTTTTCTTTCTTTTTACCCAAAAAAGAAAATTATACTATGTAGTGTATTTTAAAATTCTTCCTTTTGGATCGCAACGCTTAAATTTGGGCCCTAGGAACATCTGCCCTAAAAATCGAAATAACAACACATGCGATGAAAATGGGCCCCAAAAACTGTTTGGCGGTCATGTATTGATTTTACCTTAGCAATCCTTGAAAGAACAGACAGACGAGGATCTTGTCTAAAGTTAGTGAGTTGTACATTATTTAATTCGGAAGCAGCTCCGTTCGAAATACGTTTTAAAAGTAAACGTAAATAAAACTCACATAAAATATTTGTTTTCATGATATTTCTTTATTATTATAAAGTTTGAACGTTGACATTATGTGACCACCATCATTTCAATGACCACCACGCGAAGTGTTGCAAGCATTGATTCTTTTGAGGTAATTTTGGACCACTTTTAGGCACATATTGGGCGGTATCTCAGCCATTACTTGACGAATGTTGGTTCTTAAGTGTTCAACAGTATTTCGCGTAGCCACGCAAAAAAGTCTAATGGTGTCAAATCGCATGATCTTGGTGGCCAGTTGATGTCGCCACGACGAAAAATTTCGTAGCCAGGAAATGTCTCTTGCAATAAAACCATATTCGCTAGAGTTGTGTGACAAGTGTCACCGTCTAGTTGAAACCACATATTCTACAAGTCGTACTCTACAATAGCAGGCAAAAGAAAAGTCGGTTATCAGTCGTTTTCGAAGAAGTAAGGTCCAATCACACCTTCGGACCAATGAGCGCACCAAACAGTGTATTTTTGTGGATGTAATGGCCTCTCTTCAATTACTCGAGGATTCTCAGCACCCCAAATACTACAATTTTGTTTGTTAACATACCCAACGAGTGAGAAATGTACTTCGTTTAACAACTTAGTGTGACAGATGTCGAATTCCAGCCCTATACTTTTGAAACCACGAAATGGATAACCCTATATAAACACTAAGAATTCATTCAGAGTTATTTTGACAAATATCTTCATGGTAACAGTAAAAATAATTCCTAAAAACAGTTGTCAAAAATATCGACCAGTTGACGGAATCGACTGTTCCGTCCCTGTCTCTCGTATCACAACTCACTCATACTAATGCAAAAATATTTACCAATGAACATATGTATGCATAGTTGCAGGCTAATTGCATTTTATGAAAGAAAAAAAAAACTATTGTGTTCATATGTACGGGTGTATAAACAAAATATAAACAAAGGTAAAAAAAACGAGGAGAAAAAAAAGTTGTGGACATCGTTAATCAAATTATTGGCAGTGTATTATTTAAATACTCGCTAGTCATCGATAACCCAGCGAAATGTTTGCGGGTTGAAACGAAAATAAAACTAAACATGTATAGGTTGTGTAGATTGTACAACTGAGGAGTTGTGGGGGTGATTGGTGTGGCCTAGTTCCCTCAGTTATCTTGTTTTATCGTGTCAATGAAGTTCCAGAATAGTTAATTGAAATAAAGCAAGATAAAGACTGGGGACTGTATGCCAACAAATATATAACCGTCGTAGATCATTCCTACCATAAGTTAACCTACCCAGTCATACACCCACATAAGTACTTAAAGTACAAGTTGGTATGGAAACATGATGTTTAAGGCATCCGTGTTTATAACAATTCGATAATAATTTATTATACAATTATTTCACTTGCTAGAATAATCTAGTGGTGGTAGTTTTAGAGGTAGTGCTAGCTGGAGTGGGGCTTTGAATAATATGGGGCGGGCAGAAGGAGTATTTACTCAGAGATCCTCAAGTCAACTTGTGGCATCCACCTCCCTCTTCCATCGTATTTACTTTCCTACATGGAAATCCATTAATTATCCCTTTGCTCGGATGGCAAAAGAAAATGATGTCTGTCGTACAATATTATTGGTAATTAACTTCGTTTAAGTGTGTGTCAGGGGGGGGGGGAGTTGTGGAGAACGAGGGGAAGCAACTGGCTGTTGTGAAAGTTTCGCCAAAGATTCTTGAAATCGAAAGTTAGAGGACATTGTATTAAAGTTTAAATGTTTATTACACAATTTTCCCAATTGACAAACTTTTTGGTTATTGTTTCCCCTCTCTTATCAGCAACACACTTGTAAACTCATGCCATTTATTATGGATGGGTGGGATGCTGGTGCTAGCTTTTCTACTAATATCGAGAACGATGATGATGGTGGTGGTATTGTAATTTGGTATTAACCGTCTAAGTCAAGTGGAAAAAAGTCATCAATAATTTCGTTGTTTTTTGTGTGTGTGCCATTTTAAGGGCGCCATTAGTTGAGATAATGGTAAGTGTTAAGTTGTGGGGTTAACAGAGGCGTTGCAGTGTCAAAGATTTCATTTAGCACATAAATTATTTATGGCTTTTTAATAAAGTAATACTGGCGAATTATATTATGTTGTGGTGCGTTTATGTGTAAGTAAAAAATGTATGAAATAAGAAGTTTTCGTTACGTTTTTGGAATGAATGTTCATTTTGAGTGCAGTTTATTTCGATTTACTAGATTTTAGTCAACGCTGCACTTGCTGAATGCTGCCTTCGTATGGATATGCAGATTTATGTCTGTATGGGTCTTAACCCTAGAACACCAAACCTGGCCTGTGAGGCGACTTGATTTTTTTTACGCGATATTTTACGATCAGTTGCAAATATCAACACGTGTTTTCGCGTTAACTCAGTCGACTGCTATACGAGCTTGTCTGTGAACGTTCATGATAATTCTACAAGATAATTCTTTATATTTTAATAAAAAAAAAATTGTAAGATTAAAATGTTGTACTTTTTAAAAAAGTAGCCCACAAGCGAGGTTTGGTGTTTAGGTGCAAAAAAGTTTATTGTTCTAGGTTTATATTTAATTCTACTACGACCTCGAATTTCATAAATATGGTTGGTAAACTTCCATTTGATGGTATGTATCATATCGATTATCAGTCTCATTACAATGTACAATGTTCTTCTAAGTAAATTTTATGTCTTTGGATCAAAGTGAATAATGCCACAGATACTTCGCTTTCAAATTGAAAATACAAAAAAAAAAATCATAATTTTTATCAATAAACAGTGGTGCCAGATGGGACGATTTTTTTTTGCATGTCTTCACCAATGTTAGAGTAACTTCGGGTATTGTGGAACCCCTATTCCTATTTTGGCGCTCTTTGAAAATGTATCAGCAAAAATTTCACCGGATTGATTTCAATATGTTTGTTGATCGATTGGCTAACTGAGTGTTTCACAAAAAGTTAATTCTCTTAACATTAAAAAAGTTATGTATGAAAAATCAGATGAACTCGAAAAACTGACATTTTGAAAATTGGAGGGTAATGTGGAACTCCCTGGGTGGGTAATGTGGAACACCCTTGCTGGGTAATTTTTAACTTCGCCTACGGCTAACTTCATGTCCGTTGGATCCCATTTGCGAATCGAACCTTTTTTTGGCATGTTTCAATATTGTCTATTAGAGAATAAAACAACCAGTGGAAAGTTGCAGTCGGGTAAACCGACTCATACTCATAAGTATCGGAAAGTCAAAAGTGACCGTGTCTACCATCATTTGATGTAACATCTGATGAAAAGTCATAATAGCAACCTAAAATACCGAATGCTATAGAAAAATATTGGATGGTACATTTGTATGGGAAGTACCAGAAGGGGAGTTGCAAGACTTCCAAGTTTTTGTCAAAAATTTTGTCTAGCTATAACTTTAGTAAATACAAAATTTGGGCAAGATAGCGTTGGTTATACTGATAGGATTAGACGGTTTATCAAGGGCGGGATGGTACATTTGTATGGGAGGTACCAGAAGGGGAGTTGCCAGACTTCCAACTTTTTGTCCAAAACTTTGTCTACCTATAGATTTACTAAATACAGAATTTGGGCAAGATCGCGTTGGTCATATTGGTGTTACTACACGATTTCTAAGGTAGGCGGGACGGTACATTTGTATGGGAGGTACCAGAAGGGGAGTTGCCAGACTTCCACGTTTTTGTCCAAAACGTTGTCTAGCTATAGATTTACTAAATACAGAATTTGGGCAAGATCGCGTTGGTCATATTGGTGTTACTACACGATTTCTAAGGTAGGCGGGATGGTACATTTGTATGGGAGGTACCAGAAGGGGAGTTGCCAGACTTCCACGTTTTTGTCCAAAACGTTGTCTAGCTATAGATTTACTAAATACAGAATTTGGGCAAGATCGCGTTGGTCATATTGGTGTTACTACACGATTTCTAAGGTAGGCGGGATGGTACATTTGTATGGGAGGTACCAGAAGGGGAGTTGTCAGACTTCCAAGTTTTTGTCAAAAATTTTGTCTAGCTATAACTTTAGTAAATACAAAATGTGGGCAAGATAGCGTTGGTTATACTGATAGTATTACACGGTTTATCAAGGGCGGGATGGTACATTTGTATGGGAGGTACCAGAAGGGGAGTTGCCAGACTTCCAAGTTTTTGTCAAAAATTTTGTCTAGCTATAACTTTAGTAAATACAAAATGTGGGCAAGATAGCGTTGGTCATACTGATAGTATTACACGGTTTATCAAGGGCGGGATGGTACATTTGTATGGGAGGTACCAGAAGGGGAGTTGTCAGACTTCCAAGTTTTTGTCAAAAATTTTGTCTAGCTATAACTTTAGTAAATACAAAATGTGGGCAAGATAGCGTTGGTTATACTGATAGTATTACACGGTTTATCAAGGGCGGGATGGTACATTTGTATGGGAGGTACCAGAAGGGGAGTTGCCAGACTTCCAAGTTTTTGTCCAAAACTTTGTATAGCTATAGGTTTACTAAGTACAAAATTTGGGCAAGATAGCGTTGGTCATACTGATAGTATTACACGGTTTATCAAGGGCGGGATGGTACATTTGTATGGGAGGTACCAGAAGGGGAGTTGCCAGACTTCCAAGTTTTTGTCCAAAACTTTGTATAGCTATAGGTTTACTAAGTACAAAATTTGGGCAAGATAGCGTTGGTCATACTGATAGTATTATACGGTTTATCAGGGGCGGGGTGGTACATTTGTATGGGAGGTACCAGAAGGGGAGTTGCCAGACTTCCAAGTTTTTGTCCAATACTTTGTCTAGCTATAGATTTACTAAATACAGAATTTGGGCAAGATCGCGTCATATTGGTGTTACTACACGATTTCTAAGGTAGGCGGGATGGTACATTTGTATGGGAGGTACCAGAAGGGGAGTTGCCAGACTTCTAAGTTTTTGTCAGAAACTTTGTTCAGTTATACTTTTACTAAATACGGATTTTTGCCAAGATCGGAGTGGGCATATTGATATTATTACACGTTTACTAAAGTGGGCGAAATAGCAGATTTGTATGGGAGGTACCCGAAGGGGTGTGGCCATATAGCCCATATGCAATCCCATAAGCAGTTTTGGGAAAATATTAACCCATGCCAAATTTCAGAGCGATTGTTTAACTCTTTCGAAAGTTATCGTGCGTACCAGCAGGACAGACAGACAGACGGACATGGCTCAAACGATTTAGAAAGTCATGAATCGAATTTGGTTCAAAGACACCTGGGTTCTAATCTGAATATTTCTAGGTGTTACACTTTTGGGTCGTATCAAATGATATATACCCTCCTACCCGTAGGGTGAGGGTATAAAAAATTAGTGAGCGGGTAATGTGGAATAGGGTTCACAATTCCCGCCTTCTGGTATTCCACATTAGCCGAAAGCGGGAATAATTCGAAACAAAAATAATAAAAATTATAAATCATTTTAATATAACATACTTACCGATTATAACTAAAAATAAGTTCACTATTTATAATATATTATTGAAAAATATTGGCAAATGCTCAATATGTGGAACACTTTATCTCTTCGAATTCGCACAGAAAAAAAAGTCGACTACACGTGTTTTCACTCACAGACTGATTGAAAGCTAACGGTACGGTCATACTCATTGCCAACCGCGTGTTGTTGATATTTTTCACTAAGCTATCTATACATACAAACAGAGTTGCCAAATAATGTTTAGTGTCCGAAATAAAGGGGGGTTCCACATTACCCGCATACTCCACAATACCCGAAGTTACTCTACCATTTGCGATTTTTCATTTAGAATGTAAACCGATTAACCCATTAATTTTCAGAAAATTGGAATTTGTTGATGACATTTTCAGGAACGTCTTATTATACAAAAAAATTATTTTGGCTCACTAGTATTTTTGTTTGGGTATTTGGCAACTCACGGCAATAGATGTACAATAATTGTTTATACATATTTTATGATCATTTTAAAAGAAGATATGTTTGGACAGCTTTTATATTCCCCTTAATAAAATTTTTAAAAAATATTTTTTTGTTTGTTTATTGACCAAACCCTAATATAAGGAACAAAAAGGTTTTCCAATAAGAGGTGTTAGTTTGTATCACCCGGTATTTCGGTAGCTGTCACTTTTAAAGCTATTATTCTTTAACATTTGACAAGTTGAAACTAGATTATTACCAAAAATGAAACGATGATAGTGATCTGGACAACGCTTACTTTCAACAAGACAACGCTACGTGCCACACAGCAACAAAACCATTGCTCTTTTACGGGAAAAGTTTCCGGACCGTGTTATATCTCCAAGAGGCGATCACAATTGGCCACCAAGATCTTGTGATTTAACACCATGCGACTTGTTCCTGTGGGGCCACGTGAAAGATAAGATCTATGCCAACAGCCCAGCGTCGATTCAAGACCTCAATGATAGAAATCGTGAGACTTTCGATGACATAGAGCAGCCAGTTTGCGATTTGGTTATGAAAAATTTCATGAAAAGGATATGGTGCTATTAGCGTGGTCGTGGTGGCCATTTGGCTGATGTTGTTTTTCATTCCACTTTATTATGAAATTAACATCATTTTTCATTTATTCAAAAAATGAATACCAAAATAACACCTCTTGTTGGAAAACTCTGTATTTAAATTTATCAATTTTTTTATAAAGGGTTTTTTCAACTAGTGCTTATTTCGTGAATGGTAACACTTAGCTCATGTCCTTATCTTTCCGCTGAACGAATATGGTTGTGTATACGCTTGAACAATGCGTACGTGCCACACAGTCGAAGCTACACTCGATGTTTTGCGGATTGTACTTTCAAATAAAAAAAGAAATTTGAGAAAATATCCGGAAGTTTTTTTTTTATAGAATTTTCAAAAAAGTTATTTGGCGGACCCTGTATTTACTCAAAGTCGAGAAATGATAAACACGAGGAAAAGTGGTTCGGAATCGTTTTTTACTGGCCAAAACTCTGAACATTTTAATAATTTCTTATTCGATTAAATCGATTAAAATCGAACTTTTGAATTGTTTTCATATTTTGTTTGGAAATGTGGGGTTTTTTGTGTTTTCATCTTCATTATTTATTAAGAAAATGTCATTAGTTGATAAAAAAAAATTAAATAATAAATTTTAAAAAATTAAAAAACTTATTTTGCCAACACTTTTTCTTCTCGATATTCAAAGAAAAAGAAATTGTGTATGTTCATTTCGTTAAGGGGAAAATATATTTTTGACCTTTAAAACAAAATATCAGATGATCTCTCGAAATAACTATAACCATATGTGCTCTAGTAGTAGAACTGCTAATTAAAGAAGCGAGTTAATGACGTAGTTGTTAATACAAGTGACTAAAGCATTAAAGTACGTGATAGTAAATTCGTATACATTGTTACAAGTAATGCCATCAAAAATTCTTCTACAAATGTATTGCATTATCCTTGACATTCTTAATATTAAAATTGGGAAACGGAGACCAGTTGCTATAATTTTCAGTTTTTGAATCTACAAATTTCTCTATGAGATACATTTTATTACTTTGGAAATTAGCCTACTTTTTATTATATAACAAATGCAACAAAATTTCTCTCACATTATAAAATAATTCTGAAATTACTTCTGGATATGAAAACTTTAATAGTTACATTGGGTATCCATCAACGTCCACCAAACTATCAGTCTACTGTTCCAGCCTGACTGGCATGAAAATATAATCCTCTTAGTTACGATTAAATCAATTTCCATAACAAACTACCAATTATGGACAACACTGACTAATATTTCATGATAAACTACAATGTTTTATAGGAAAAATCGTTTATGTTTACAAGAATATTCCATCCAACCTGTTGTTTATCTTGGAACGGCGGCAACAGCACGATTACATAAAATATTTCTATTTGTGTTCTCTTGCATATTTACGTTTTACTTAGCGAGCTGGCTACACATAAAACATAAATTTCTTAAAATAAACAATATTCTTTTAAAACAAACACCGACCAGGGCACCAACAACGGCCAACAAATACCAGCAACATCATGTCTCAGACTTGGTTATAAATCATAGTTATTAATTACAAACGTGTATTACAACTCAAGAAACGCAACGGCTGGGCAAAGGTAAGGAAACAACCGTCGGGTGTGGAGGAACGGCCGAGCGAACTGATTACTGAATTCCACCAATGTCGGATGAAAGACATCCTTATTTTTGTTGCGTACAGAGAATTATTTACAACTAAAATAATTTAACAAACCCATAAAGTATGGCTACATTTTGTTGTACATTTTCTGTTTTATTGACTTTGGGCTGAACTGGGGGAACACGTGTTTCCCGCTTAACTCTTTGTCAGTAGTTGGGCGGGGGCGAGTGGCCGACAGCAAACCCATATTTATCAGCAACAACATTTTTTTCTGTTTTTTTTTTTTTTGGAAAAAAGGGCCCAACACCCGGTAAAGTACGTGTAAAAGCATTTTAGTATTTGCGTGAAAAAGAATGTGCAGCGAAAATCCCCTAAGGACTCAATACTCATTAAAAATAAGGCATACGATGGACGAGACGAGGCGAGATGCGGTGGGTGCGCTGCGCACGTGAATTGCAAAATCAACCGGCAACCGAAATAAACGGCAGCCAAGCCGTCAACATCGCAGGCACTGTTAATGGCAACTTTTGTATGAAAATTTTATGCAAATACACCAACATCAAACTACGAATATTAGCACATTATTTCGATGTTTTAAAGTAGCGGCGTAAAGTGTAGTGCCACACTCAGCGGCAGCAGCAGCAACTGTAAGCTGTAAGAGTCTGCCACAACCAGCCTCATACACATAAAGTAGGTAGTAAATTGCCCCAGCACGCAAACAAAAGCAATAATAATCGCCTTTAATAAATTATTGATTCGCAGCAAAGAGCATAGCCGCAAAACGAAAGAAAATATGACCACTACAGCCCAGCAAACAATTTTTGAAGTGGTCAGACTAGTGCTGTATAAGTCAACTTTTACCTAAAACCAGTGGAAAAGTTGCAGTCGGGTAAACCGACTTATATATACCCTCACCCTCAGTAAAAACATACAAGTCTCATACTCATAAGTATCGGAAAGTCAAAAGTGACCGTAGCTACCATCATTTGATGTAACATCTGATGAAAAGTCAGAATAGCAACCTAAAATACCGAATGCTATAGAAAAATATTGGATGGTACATTTGTATGGGAGGTACCAGAAGGGGAGTTGCCAGACTTCCAAGTTTTTGTCAAAAATTTTGTCTAGCTATAACTTTAGTAAATACAAAATTTGGGCAAGATAGCGTTTTTCATACTGATAGTATTAGACGGTTTATCAGGGGCGGGATGGTACATTTGTATGGGAGGTACCAGAAGGGGAGTTGCCAGACTTCCAAGTTTTTGTCAAAAATTTTGTCTAGCTATAACTTTAGTAAATACAAAATTTGGGCAAGATAGCGTTGGTCATACTGATAGTATTAGACGGTTTATCAAGGGCGGGATGGTACATTTGTATGGGAGGTACCAGAAGAGGAGTTGCCAGACTTCCAAGTTTTTGTCAAAAATTTTGTCTAGCTATAACTTTAGTAAATACAAAATTTGGGCAAGATAGCGTTGGTCATACTGATAGTATTAGACGGTTTATCAAGGGCGGGATGGTACATTTGTATGGGAGGTACCAGAAGGGGAGTTGCCAGACTTCCGAGTTTTTGTCCAAAACTTTGTATAGCTATAGGTTTACTAAGTACAAAATTTGGGCAAGATAGCGTTGGTCATACTGATAGTATTAGACGGTTTATCAGGGGCGGGATGGTACATTTGTATGGGTGGTACCAGAAGGGGAGTTGCCAGACTTCCAAGTTTTTGTCCAAAACTTTGTCTAGCTATAGATTTACTAAATACAGAATTTGGGAAAGATCGCGTTGGGCATTTTGGTGTTATTACACGATTTCTAAGGTAGGCGGGATGGTTCATTTGTATGGGAGGTACCAGAAGGGAAGTTGCCAGACATCCAAGTTTTTGTCCAAAACTTAGTCCAACTATAGCCTTACTTAATACAAAATTTGGGCAAGGTCGCGTTGGGCATTTTGGTGTTATTACACGATTTCTAAGGTAGGCGGGATGGTACATTTGTATGGGAGGTACCAGAAGGGGAGTTGCCAGACATCCAAGTTTTTGTCCAAAACTTAGTCCAACTATAGCCTTACTTAATTCAAAATTTGGTAAAGATCGCGTTGGGCATTTTGGTGTTATTACACGATTTCTAAGGTAGGCGGGATGGTACATTTGTATGGGAGGTACCAGAAGCGGAGTTGCCAGACTTCCAAGTTTTTGTCCGAAACTTTGTCCACTTATACCTTTACTAAATACGGAATTTGGGCAAGATCGTGTTGGTCATATTGATAGTATTACAGGGTTTTTAAGTGGTGGGATGGTACATTTGTATGACAGGTACCAGAAGTGGAGTTGCCAGACTTCCAAGTTTTTGTCCGAAACTTTGTCCAGTTATACCTTTACTAAATACGGAATTTGGGCAAGATCGCGTTGGTCATAATGGTGTTATTACACGATTTCTAAGGTAGGCGGGATGTTACATTTGTATGAGAGGTACCAGAAGGGGAGTTGCCAGACTTCCAAGTTTTTGTCCGAAACTGTGTCTAGCTATAGCTTTACTAAATACAGAATTTGGGCAAGATCTAATTGGTCATATTTATAATACTACACGGTTTATAATGGGCGGGATGGTACATTTGTATGGGAGGTACCAGAAGGGGAGTTGCCAGACTTCCATGTTTTTGTCCAAAACTTTGTCTAGCTATAGCTTTACTAAATACAAAATTTGTGTAATATAGAGTTGGTCATACTGATAGTGTTAGACGGTTTATAAGGGGCGGGATGGTACATTTGTATGGGAGGTACCAGAAGCGGAGTTGCCAGACTTCCAAGTTTTTGTCCAAAACTTAGTCCAACTATACGTTTACTAAATACAAAATTTGAACAAGATCGCGTTGGGCATATTGGATTTATTACACGATTTCTAAGGTAGGCGGAATGGTACTTTTGTATGGGCGGTACCAGAAGGGGAGTTGCCAGACTGACAAGTTTTTGTCCAAAACTTAGTCTAACTATACGTTTATTAAATACAAAATTTGGGCAATATCGCATTGGGCGTATTGGTGTTATTACACGATTTCTAAGGTAGGCGGGATGGTACATTTGTATGGGAGGTACCAGAAGGGGAGTTGCCAGACTGCCAAGTTTTTGTCCGAAACTTTGTCCAGTTATACCATTACTAAATACGGAATTTGGCGAAGATCGAACATGCGCGTGTTGATATTATTACACGATTTATAAAGTGGGCGAAATATCAGATTTGTATGGGAGGTACCCGAAGGGGTGTGGCCATATAGCCAATATGCAATCCCATAAGCAGTTTTGGGAAAATATTCAGCCATGCCAAATTTCAGAGTGATTGCTTAACTCTTTCGAAAGTTATCGTGCGTACCAGCAGGACAGACGGACGGACGGACAGACGGACAGACGGACAGACGGACAGACGGACATGGCTCAAACGATTCAGAAAGTCATAAATCGAATTTGTTTCAAAGACACCTGGGTTCTAATCTGAATATTTCTAGGTGTTACACTTTTGGGTCGTATCAAATGATATATACCCTCCTACCCGTAGGGTGAGGGTATAAAAAATGGTGAAAAATTGAGTGCACTTTTGATCTCGAAAAAGACGAGAAAAACGACAATTTGGACTTTACGAAATTTATACGCAATAACATAAAGACCTTAAGACTCATTAATTTTGATTTTGAAAAAGTGTATTTTGTTTCATCAACAAGTACAAAATATTAACAAAAGGACACTTTCTTACTTATTTATTTTCCCTTAACATTCGCTAACCGTACCACAGGTCTTGTTGAAACCAAATATCGTCCATGTCATTCCCTTGAAGTTTTGGAAACAAAAATTCAATGATCATGTCATGGTAACGGCTGCTCCTTGCTCATTTTCGAAGAAAAATGGCCCAATGATGCCGCCCGTCTAAAATCCACACCAAGCAGTGACTCTCTGAAACCCATACGCGGCAAAGTTAAACATTTTCAATAAAACCAGAAATTTGAAGAAAAAAATATCAGTAATTTTTTTACAGCCAATTCAAACTTTGAATGACCCACCTTATATATATCGCATGTTCTATAGGTATTTTAATGGTATCTGCTCCTCAGCTTTCCGTTCTCTTGTCCCTGAATTTAGGTCTTTTCGGAGATAGACAAATTTCGTTCTTCAGTCGAACTGTTCGTATGTGGAATATTCTTCCAGCAAGTGTGATTCCTGCCAGTTGTGACATTCTGAAATTCAAAACAAATGTCAACAAACACTACTCCCTCTGTCCTCCTTCCGATACCCTAAGTTCCTATCGCTAACACAGTGCATTGCATTTATAGGTGCAATCCTTGAGTGTTAGTCAATTAAAAAAAAAAACGACATGTGCCACAACTTATTTATTATGAGAAACGTGTGGCGTCATTTTAAAATGGCTTTATTATTTATTCATTTCTGTCCAATCAACCACAAAAAGGATTGTTTCTAGGATATTTGGATGGAATAACAAACAAAGTCGAATACAAAACCGTTTAAATGACTCAAAATATTTAAAACAACTAATTCTCCCAATTGTTCATATGTGTCACTTTCTTATTTCAAACTACAATGAGAAATAGCTTTATTGGAATCAACATTACTCAAAAAAAACATTAACAACTTACCGAAGATATGCTATAGCCTATGAGGAGAATTAATTTTTTTTGCTGGGTTACGCCTAGGCTCTTAACCATATTTTACGCCCTAGCACAAAATAATTCACGAAAGTATACCTTTTGCAGTCCGGTGTACAATCACCAATTTTTGAACTGGACTATTTTTACATTTTGTTTGATTGGTTCTGGTTATGTTCCCGTTGCCGTTGCTACTGCTGCAGCTATTGTTGTCGTTGTGATTGCCACTGCAGCTATTTGCTGCATATTGCATTGTTATTAGATTCCACCAAATCATCGGTATCTTCAACGCTGTTCGGTGCTTATCACAAAGATAAAGTTTTACAAAAACGGTGTTGGCCAACTCGTACAACACGTTTAACACCAGCTCATGGCTGTAGGGGAGAAATATGGTGTTAAACGATGTTAACTAAATTGTTGGCATAGGGCCCAACCACCAGCAATCCAAATAAGGAGAACATTTTCGTTTTTATTGGAACTCTTGTTATTGTTAAGTGTTGAGCAAAATTGTTGATTGTGATTGAGTGAAAAGTGTTTCAAACGTCGGTGCTTTTCCGCAAATAAAGTGTGAACGCAGAGCTGTACCGCATGGGGTACCGTCTGTTGGGAAAATACCGTATAGAATGGGAATAGGCGGTGGTTACTGCATCGTAGATGTATTTGAAAATTGAGTGAGTACGGGAAACAACCAAAGATAAGGTGGTTTTAAGATCAACATCTGTATGCAAGTATTTCACTTAATTTGATTTAGTTCGCAATGTGTCAAGGTTGTCCATGCGGGTTGTGGTTATCAACGCCGAAGGTGGGTGATATTTTTCCATTGAAAAAATATTCAGAAGTATGATTACGTTTAATACTATAATAAAATCTGCCTGAGAACCTCGTTAACAATTTGTTAGGGTATTGAAATATTTGCAGGCTTTTGATTTACTATTTCTGTGTAAATATGAAGTATCAATCATTGGTGCAACTGTTAACACAGATAACTCATACCCGTTGATAGACAAATGGTTAAAGGCAACCAGTGGTTGCCTCTTAAAAGCAAATTCATTAAAAATGTAACTCCTACACAGCATTTGATAAAAATTTATCAAAAATTAATGGCATTTCCAGAAATTTATGTGTATAAAGATGAAATGCATTGACATTAAATACGAATGCCATTTCGCGAAACAATTCGTAATTTTCTTTTATCCTCCAGAGAAATTGGGAATAATTTACATAAAACTTTTTGGAAGTTTTGCAAAATTTCTATTCTTTATGTTTATTGCAATTCAAACTTTCATAATTTATGACATTTTCTGCTGTTATCGGACAAAGACTAAAGTTTTCAGTTGTGTGCAGCATAAACTCTTTCCGACGACCATCCTTCGGTCACGTAATCTTTTAAATAAACAAATACAAATTGTAAGCAATTATTTAGATTGTGCAAATTAAATTTTACGACCCGTTCCCAATATTTAATCATAATATTTTTACAAAACAATTTATTATTAAGCGAATGGCAACAGCAAAGGATGCGATGGTAGCAACAAAAAAACAAAAACGTAAACAGAAAAACAGGTTGTCAGAGAAGCCAGAAAAAGATTTAAAAATATTTTGAAATCTTAAATGAGAATCATGGAAGGTGTTGTTATTGAAAATTGAAATTAAATGCGAAAACTACCTACTAATGCTACCAATAAGCCAGTGGATGGTCTTCAATAAAAATAAGTTGTTTATTCGAATTTGCGATGATCAAAAGCGGGAGTTTCCTTTTAAAAGGTAATGGGTGTGAAAAGGCTAGGGACATGCTTGTTCGATGGTAGGGGCAGAAATGTCACAAAATGTCCATTCCCTAAAGTCTCAGAAACCGGAGCTTTAGTTTCAAGCTTCAATTCGTAGATTCTTAATGATGTTCCATTACATTCGAGGTTAGTCTGGTGTTTTGGTTCGTAATACATATTGTGCCAAAACCATGACCATTTATTACACAGTCAATTGATAGCAGTCACCTTTTTTTTTTACAAAACAAAGATGTGCTTTTGAAATATTCAATAAAATCGTCAGGGTGGTTTTATTCATTAAAATCGTCTATGTAGAACAAAAACTCATCATCTACATTTTCATAGTTTTGAGTTATAAGGTGTTTTATATAAAAGTTATCATTAAAAATCCAATATTTCGATAACAAATATTTTGTTAATTATTAAATACAACATTTTATCCACAAAAAATTTCTGCATAAGTTGTATACTGTTATATCGACAAAAACCTTAGGTAGATAATGATGTTTTCTTCACAAATTTTATCGCAAACTTGCAGTTAGTGAGTTATAAAAAAAAAATCTTAGTAAATAAAATAGATATGCGCATATCGATAAGCGCAAAAAATAAACAATGGAAAATTATGAAATAAAATGCAATAAACTCATTTTTCGCAAAAGTGTAGTTGATGACTTTTTCTTTTTCGAAATAAAAATTATTTTCGCTTTCCGGGTTTCGGGTTTCCAGTTAAAACTGCCAAAATTACAAATGAAAACAATTTATACGATTCCTTCACTATGCAGCACTTGCGAGAAGAAATGGTTTGAATTATAAATTTCCAAATTCTTTTCAGTTTGAAAAAACTGTAATCCATTTTCATTAAATCATAAAATCCTTTATACTGAACTCAACATCAGCCCTAGACTACTGAATATCTCTGAACGAGATAACTCAGCAAATTATCATTAAACTGGTTTATTATCGATATACAGGATCTGCACAGCAGACTAGCGAGAATGAGAATTTTGAAAAAGTCGCACAAAAAGTCGTTAACGTTTTTATATAGACAAACCACAAATAATAATATTATAAACCAGTGAAAAAGTTGCAGTCGGGTAAACCGACTTATATATACCCTCACCCTCAGTAAAAACATACAAGTCTCATATTCCAAAGTATCAGAAAGTCATGATGAAATGTCATAATAGCAACCTAAAATACCGAATGTTATAGAAAAAGGAAAATATTGTATTACAAGTTTTTCAAAAACGACGGAATATAAAGCTGAGTTTTTTCTCGAAAGTTGTATGTAGTTAAAGTTTTAATAAATATAGAATTTCGGAAAGATTCGATGAGCGAATTTATATAATTACACGATTTCTGAAGAGGGTGGAATGGTACTTTTGTATGGGAGGTACCAGAAGGGTCCAATTTTTTCTGGAGAGCTTTAGATGTTTATAGATTTATAAATTGCGGAATTTCGTAAGATCGCATAGAGGGTAGTACTATTACACCGTGTTACAAAAAATAGATTTTTTTCTGTTCTATGAACCAAATGCACATATTCGGAAAGAGGGGAAAAAATAAAAATACACGTGTATCGGTGATTTTCATGTACACGTCAGAATTTTGTGTCAAAGCCTTTCGACCGATTTTTAACCCTTTTTCAGTGATCCAATCGAGCTGATTTTTGGCAGGCAGACTCGTGCAAATGTCTGTATCACGTCAAATTTTTTAAAAAAATAGATTTTTATCAATTCTCAGATTTTCCCCAATTTTTATTATTTTTGAAAAAAAAATATTTTTTTCACTTTTCTTAGAATAACTTGAAGAGACTCCAAATTTTTAAACTACTTAAGCGTTACGAAAAAAAAATGTTTTTTGAACTGAAAATCTGAGAATCGATAAAAATCTATTTTTTAAAAAATTTGACGTGATACAGACATTTCCACGAGTCTGCCTGCCAAAAATCCAAGTTTTGGTTTATAAGGGGCGGGATGGTACATTTGTATGGGAGGTACGAGTAGGGAAGTTGCCAGACTTCCAAGTTATTGTCCGAAACTTTGTCTAGCTATAGATTTAGTAAATACAAAATTTGGGCAAGATCGCGTAGGTCATATTGATATTACTAGACTTCTAGATTTCTAAGGTAGGCGGGATGGTACATTTGTATGGGAGGTACCCGACGGGGTGTGGCCATATAGTCCATATGCAATCCCATAAGCAGTTTTGGGAAAATATTAAGGCAAGCAAATGTCAGAGTGATTGTTTAACTCTTTCGAAAGTTATCGTGCGTACCAGCAGGACAGACAGACGAACATGGCTCAAACGATTTACAAAGTCATGAATCGAATTTGGTTCAAAGACACTTGGATTCTAATGTGAATATTTCTAGGTGTTACACTTTTGAGCCGTATCAAATGATATATACCCTCCTACCCGTAGGGTGAGGGTATAATGATCAAAAATACATTTTTGATTTTGATTAAACAAATTAGTATTCTAGGCAAAACAACGGGTCAGCTACTAAATAAATATTCAGTCTCTGGGCAAGAGCCTGAAGGAATAGGAGGATCCCTAACCAACGTCCCTTAGCTGATAGAATTATTTCTAAAATTTGTTATATCGTTGCGAAATAAGGGCCACCCTTACAATAATAGACATATGTGTGTAGGTTTCCGTTATGATCTTAATAAACACCATCAATGTGTTGTACAATGCATAGCAGTTTTCTTCTAGATTGTGTTGAAACAACCTAATTGAATCTACGACCATTGAAGCATTCTTTATGTGATTCACTTCAATAATACCAGCATCACCAGCTCTCTAACATTATCATCATCATTACCCGAAGGAGCAACAGCATTCCTTCTGTCATACACACATCCTGTTGTGGCAAAATGCTCTTCAATGGAGAAAATAGTTTCGAGATTGTTTCTACAACTTCCTTCTGTTGTAGTTACTGCTGCAGACACTTGCACACAGGGGCGGCGCAAAGGGTAGCTGGTGCTTTGAAATGGACAAAGAATTAAGTGAAAATAATATGAGTGTCATAAAGCGCAGTTACTTCAATAGTATTACATCTTACTTATCAAATATAGGGGAAAACAAATCATATGTTTCCCGAATAAACTAGGGCCCCCCGACATGTGTATGTATAATACACGCAGAACAAAAGTCAGCTTAAATAAGAGAGTTACACCTTTTTTGGAGCAACAAATTAAAAAGTGATTTTTAATTGAGACGCCATTGAAGTAAATAGGTAGTGTGACAAATTAGACCTAAAACCTGGGAATATTTTGTTTCGTTTTCACTGCGAGTTCTTATATTTTGTGAATCTTAAGTGTTATTTATCAATTTTGCGAGGACAATTGAATTAAAAGTCTTTAAAATGGAAATCCGAAAACTTTCCCCAGAATTATATTTATATGAAAATATTCAATATATTTATTTACTAGCTGACCCGGTAGGCTTCGCCATACATAGAAAAAGATTGACGTAGCTTTACAATTAATGCTGTCGCTGTGGATATATCGTTATATATACATATTTATTAGTCGTCGTCGTGCGATTTATTAGTCGTCATTGTGAATTCATGACGAACTGTAAACTGGACACGCTTAACCCCTTGTGGACCAAGACCCGAAGGGTCAATTAATATGTTATTCACGAAATCTGAATTGTTATAGAATTTTAAAGATAAATTCAAAGTTTTCAAGTACCTGCAAGGATATTATTTATTACTGGTACGTTGGGCTAAGGTGAATCGGAAAAATGAAAAAAACTTTAATATTTTTTTTTTAACATTAAAAAAAATAATAATAACACCATTATAAATTCATTTATGCAATATTATTTCGAAAAACAATTTCTATACATTGATAAAACCACTCTTTCTCCAAGACAACTATTTTTCAATAGTCGGAATTAGTGAAACGTTATGAATCCTTGATGTGTATTTCTACGAAGTATTTGTGTAATAATTCCCATAGCTCTGGTGGCAGTGAAAATTGTGGCAATAAGATCTTTCCACCAGCACATCACAGCAGGAGAATTTGGTGTCACTATGGATCGCGCTGAAATTTCTCTCCAAAAGCCGACTACGCTCATCGTCAGTCTCATTTGCATTCTGATTATGCCGTTGGATTGCTGATTTTTGTGATGGACATTTTTCTAAAACCGCATAAATTTTACGAAGTTTATTCGCGTTTTTTAAACATGATTCGCTTTCTCAATTGTGTCAGATTTACACCACTTTTTTCGAATTTTTCTCCTTGACACATTATTTAGAAATGAAAATATGTAAAATAGACATTAATACTCGAACAGAAACAGTAACGCTAATATTGATTACTCCCTGATGATGGTTGACGAAGACAACCGAAATATTGGGAAAAATTATTACTAAAATACATGAAAAACAACAACATCGTTTTTATATGACCTCAAGCCGAACTATAACAAAAATAACATAGATAATCATCATTTGATTATTATCCAATTTTTGAAAAGTTATTTTAGTACTTTCCTGAAAAGTAAGAATACAATAAAAAAATAAATTAGCCGAAATCGAGATATAGCGTTTTTTGTATTAAGGCGTGGTACCATCAACTTTTTTTTGATACGTATTTTTTTCTGAAGCAATAGCATATGATCCAAATCCCACCTTCACATTTCTAATAGTTCAAGTGATATGGAAGTGAAAAATTTGGCACTTGTGACCTAATGCAAGCCAGGATCAAAATACTGTGAATAGTTCATGACGATCATTACATTATTACTGCTATATAGCATTTTTTTTAATAAGGACTGTTATATTAGAATTACGTTTTAGCACTTATCTTTCTACTTCTAATAGTTCATGAGATATAGTGGTTCAAATGTTAATGTGCATGGGCGGTAAATTATTTCGGACACAGCTCACTGATTCGAGAGACTGATTCATCGTCAGTTATTTCATGGCGTGACAAGGAAAGAAAGTAACTAATCTAGATATAAAAAGCTGGGCTTTTAAGATAGAAAATATTTCATAATTTCCATCTAGACACATGTCCGACTATGTAATGTTTGGTTGTAAGAAGGAGTTTTGTAAATAAATGTTGATAAATGTTGTATTAAGAATAAATTAGTTAATAGTCTTTTTTACGTTTTACTTTCCTCCCGGTCTGCTGCATATGATTGGATTCATTGGATCAGCGATTTCAACACATTGTTTAAACCAATGCACAGACCTCTTGACAGACGTCAATGAATAAAATATAGGTGGCCAAAGTCGTATCCGAATTGTTTTCAAAAATATATCTTTAAAAGTCTCTTAACGACGTAATTTGTAATAACACGAAAATTACTCGTCTGATTTGGTTGAATTAAATTTTGAAAAAGTAATTGAGGGATTATTTTTAATATTCACATATAGTGCATTTAAGTCAGACTTACAGTTTTGGATTTATAAATTAATTTAAGGCAAAATATATTTCTTGACATTGTTTTTTGAAAATCTTATGAAAAACCGAAAACGACAAAAAGTGTACATTTCTAACAATTTACCATAATTTTATAATTTAAAAGAGATAAAGATTATTAAAATCGATCAAAAAGCTGCTTGCACACCAGTGTCTTAGCACATTAAATAGGGCTTCCATGTTAATGCCAAATTTTTCCAAATTGAACAAATTAAATGATAAAAAAATAATTTTGACCATTCCTGTAAAAATTAAGAGGAGTGTTAAGACGAGTTCTTTTACATACTTACTTAAGTTGGCTCTACAACCTGTTGTTAGTCTTGGCCTGCTTAATAAATGATTTCCAAGCATTTCGGTCTTCTTCTTGTCTTCTCCAGTTAGTGCTACCAAGGATTTTCATGTCTTCTTCCACTTGGTCCCTCCATCGGAGTCTCGGTATTCCCTGTCTGCGCCTTCCGTGACAGTTGTCGTCCAACGCCTTTCTGGCTGTATTTTGATGCGCTTAACTACGTTCATGTCGGGATATAGCTCATACAGTTCACGGTTCGTTCGACGTCTATACTCCTCGTTAACACAGATTGGGCCATCAATTTTTCGAATGATTTTTCTCTTAATAACACCCAGCACAGCTCCATTTGCTTTCGCAAGTACCCATGCTTCAGCGCCATAAAGAAGCACAGACAGAATAAGAGTGTTGTACAGTGATATTTTAGTTCGACGAGAGAGGGCTCTGTTCCTGAATTGTTTGTTGAGCCCGAAATAACATCTATTTGCCAGCACGATTTATTATTTCTATTAATGGCGGAACCGAGGTATACAAATTCTTCCACTACCTCGACGTTGCAATTGCCAGCGTTCACTATGTCGCCTTTCTTTCGTCGCAACGTTTTCCTAGCAGTGGCAAGCATAAATTTTGTTTTGTCCTCGTTCACCATTAGACCCATCATCACTGATTCCTTCTCAATTCTGGAAAAAGCACCAGTTACATCTCGCTCTATCTTACCGTCTGCATATGCGATTAGTATGTGACCTTTGGTGTTCACTTAACGTTTTTATTCTGAAAGGACTAAAATTACTTTATATTGCATAGGGAAATTAAGGCTAAAAAACTAGCTTTTCTTCGGGCAGTATTAATTAAATAAAATTAAATTAATTTGATATACGTATTATTCGAGTTGTTTACTTTTGCTTGTCTAAACTTTTTAGCATTTACGTTTTTTCCAACGAGCTCTTTGCAGGCCAAGAAGCATTTGTATTTTGTTTATTTTTGTAATCTAAGAATTAAAGCACTGATAGTAGAGAAGAAAAGGTAAAATCATATGAATCAGAAATTACTAAGAATGTATGTATTCTGTATCATCATCATCGTCACTATATCATTGTCACCCCAATCATGCCTGTGTGCTTTTCTAATTACTTAGCTCGAATTTCCTTCTAAGGATGTTTTGTTTTTTTGTTCTACTCGCCTGCTCATTTCATATCTCTCAGTGCTTCCGGTAAATTCTTCATTCCAATTTGCACAAAGAAAAGAAAACATTTCTACCATTCCAGAGCTTGCAAATAGGAACAAAAAATTCGAAGTAATCTCTTAATGGTCTTTTGTTGTAATTTTCCGAAAATATCTTCACAGGTCTCATACAAATGCGACGTTTGCCAAAGAAAAAAGCAAAAACAATTGCAAATATTAATATAAAGCTCAAGCAAATTCTACTGTGCCAAAATGAGAATGAGCAATTCTGAAAATTGCCAAGACGAAAATTAAAGCTAAAGGATTATGAGGTCAGTCATAGAAAAGTCAACCCCAAAGCGAATTGTAGAACAGTAGAAAATGACGACAACAAGACAGTGGAATTTGCATGCAAAATGTAAAGAAAAAAATGCAAAGGAAAAGAAGAGCTACAATCTTTCGAAAGCGTTTAGTATGTGCAAGGATAATAGTAATACGGATTTCAGTAGCATGTATGTACATGTGAATGGACAACATTTGATTTAGTTTTCAGTTTTTTGCGTTTCACTATCAGTTCAACAAGTAAATGCTTATTTATCGTTTCAGATGTCATGTAAGCTAAGACTAATGGTCAGCACCAATTGTTGGATAACCGGACATTAAGAAAATGAGGTTTAGCCCTTTTTGTCTCTAAGAGTACGTGAATAGCTGGTTAACTGCAAAAATTCGACAACTGCTGACCAACGACAGAAAAGCATTATTGATTCTTCTTTCCTGGAGTTTTTTTTTCTAAATTTTAACTATTTCATCTGCACAAAAATGCTACATAACAATTCAATGTGATTTCTTTGTGAAAATTAATATTGTCGATGAGAAAATAAACCGAAACCTGTCTGCTGTTCTTTGTTGTACTGTTGTACAGATTCAACCCATTGTCCAATTGACAAAATAGCAAGTCTAGCTAAAAACAAACTTTTTTAGTTTACTTTTTTTTTTAAATTTGAGAAATTTTTTTCTGCAATAGTTGTTCTTGGAAATAATTTTTTTTAGTTGGTTTTAGTGCATCGATTTCAAATATGCAATTTGATCAAAAATCTGTCATTCGTTTTTAAGCTACATCGATTTTAAAATTTGCAACTCGGTTTCATTTCCCAGTTTTAAAAATTTTAAACGAGTTGCTCTAATAAAAGTTTGACAATAAAGAAGTAATGTCATAATACATAATTTATATCGTTTTTAGTTTTAAATTATTTTTTCATAGTTTGTGTTCACATCGCCATGTCGTTTAAAAAAAGTTGCAAAAATGTCCAAAAAACAGTGATAACTGGGTCAAAAATTTTAAAGCAAAAAGACCAAATGAAATAAAAAAAGCTGTTTTGCCGCTATAGCATTTATACGAATTTCCGAAAGAAATCATTATAATTGAAAGATATAGAGGATTAGTGCTTGAGAAATCTAAAAAAAAAAATCTAATTATATCTGAAGAATTAAATAAGTTATGGATTAAGCTAAATCAAAAAGCGATGGAATTAAAGAACGTTGGAGGCAAGGTGCTTAAGTTGATAACTGATTATCAGAAATTTTTAAAGCGGCGGCAAGACACCAATAAATTTGAAAAATTGTTTGATATCTCGTATAAAAAAAGGTGTTATAAAAAAAAGGAATTTTCAAAGCACACTGGAAGTACCACCGGGTTCATTTTGTGATTTAGACTTAATGTGCGATGATACAAAAGCATATGACAGAGATTACTCTCGAGATTACAACGAGTGTTAATACTGGGGAAAAAGGCGGTGTTGTGTCATTGTTGCAAAATCACTGCAAATCTCTTTCACTGCCTCCACCACAATATATTGGCTGCCAACACCATATACTTGATTTATTATTACGACATATTATGGATGAAGTTTTAGGTGGAAAAACAACTTCCCCTAATATTGAATATCCTTTTGTTTCCGAGATTATAAATAATTATGATCACCTAAGAAGTTGCTACATACAAAATAAAAAGGAAATAAATATTAACAAAATTAAATGGCGGGATGATATGAAATATTTGTACGAGCTGTGTGTGTCATTTCAATATTATTTGAAAAACCAAAAATTTCCTCGTATAACATTTAAGTCTATACCTCCAATAAGCAACGCTCGATGGAATTCTATGGCAATTCTTGGTCTACTGGCATTTATACTAATTCCAAAATATCGGACGCAATTATATTCAATTTGTGGGTTTATATCTTGCACCTGGTTCGATATATGGTTTTCCGATCATTGTTTTAAAATCGATGACTATTCAAAATTAAATCTAGCCTTACTTCCTTTCAAAAGCGCTCACCTGTGCTTTCAAAGACATTGGGTTCAGGAAGAATCAGCAATTCCGAAGCAGCAGAGAAGTAACGTATGTGCTGAAACAGCCATAAAAGTAGTTCAAGATATTTTTCCACTGTGCAAAACAACACATTCATTGAATTTAAAATGTATTACCCATAAATGACCATTGTATTCTTGCTAAGATTTTATTAAAACTTATTAAAAAAATACTCTTTTGTTCTCATGTTTCTTTTTATATATCTTGTTGAATTTAAGTAGTAGAAAATGCTACTGCACTTTAGTAATTTATTATAAATGTTATTATTCTAAGGCGTTACTTTAAATAAAATTTTAATCTTATTAACATTATTGCATAATATCTTCAATTTTATTAAAAAAATAGTATTGCATATTTTACAATCGATATATCTCGAAAAATAAATAACATATTTTGGATCAAATTACATTTTATTAAAAATTTATTAAAAAAAAAGTATAAAAAAAAATATTATCAAATTTTAAAAATCACAAAAAAATTCAAATAAAAAAGTTGGTTTTGAGCTAAAGTAATTGCATTTTGTGCGGAACGTTTTTTCACAATTTCGAAAAAGTAAAAACGAAATTCTGCTTGTTTTTGCCTGCCCTGTATGCTATTTCCACAGATTTTGAATCTAAAAAAATGACTAACCCTAATGTCCATGGGGTCCAATTCCGATATACTCCTATTCTTACGCCTACAATGAGGACATGTTAACCTAATCATCGTTATCACTATTGCTAACGATCCAATTTATAAAGTGTCCGCCATCTAACGTTTTTTTTTCAACTAGTGCTAATTTCGTGAATGGTTACACTTAGCTCATGTCTGATTTGACAGATAATTAGTTTTATCCTTCCGCTGAACGAATAGGGTTGTGAATACGCTTGAACAACGCTGGGAAATATTGCGACATTACTTTGAAAATCATGGTAATGTTGCAGAATGTGTGCGAAAATTGCGTACGGATTTTGAAAGAATAGAAGCACCGTCAGCTCCGCATATTCGTTATCTTGCCAAAAAAGTGAAAGAAACTGGCATCCTCATCGATAAACCAATGCGTGAAAATCCCAAAACAGTGCGTACACCCGAGAATGTTGCTGCTGTGACTGAAAGTGTGTGTGAACATTTCGGAGACATCATTGCGACGGATTTTGCATAAAGACCTTAGGCTACTGCATGGCCAGCCGAATGGCAGCCATTTGAATGATATTATTTTCCATTATTAACCGGAAGGTTTGTACTTTCAAATAAAAAAAGAAATTTGAGAAAATATCCAGTATTTTCTTTTTTATAGAATTTTCAAAGTGAAGTTATTTGGCGGACCCTGTATAAACGCCTCTCAGAACTATCTGATTCAGCCAAACCGAACTTGATAACATTTTAAAAGGCGAATTGGCGAATTGTCAAATTCTTAAAAATTCAATTTAATTACAAAAAAAAAACAATCGTTTTCATTGAGCGTAAATAACTTTCACTTAATTGATTCCTTAGCGTGTGTCCTACCCAACTCACGACTGACTGTCCTCTGTCTGGTCGGGTCTTCAAATGCAGCTGCAATTGGATTTCTGGTTCGGTCAGCTCGATTAAAATATTTCAAGTCGGTGGTAAAAAAAAAATTAACTGGATTCTAAATGTTTTTTTAGGGAGGCATTTTACAAATTCCCTGTTCGTTTTGTCTCTTTGTTCCATTTACACGGTCGTTTTGAAAAAACCAAACCCTTTCGTTTTTTATCGAAATACGTGCTAGTTTTGCCGTCTTCTACTTGACATGCTCTCGTTGTTGTTTCCTTTCCCCATTTTTTTTTGTATTTTTTTTTTGGGACTCATTTGAGGTTTTTGTAATGATTCTTTTGCACATTGTTGTGATGTGTGTCTTTTGGCCGGATTGGATGACCAGTTGCGGTTGTTGCACAACTGGTTGTTGCATGTTCTGTCACCGAGTGAATGGATGTGTATCATCAAATGAAATTCTTGTTGAATTTTTAGCGTTTCTGCGATGACAACTAAATTGATTTAATGTCTTCTTCTCTTACTTCCATTCGTCGATGAAGATGATGATGCTGATGATTGGAGTTGCTGCTCCATGCATTTCCTTGTTATTGTCAATTTGAACATTGATGACATTCAAGTGGTCGTTTCACAAAAACTGAAACAAAACAAAAATCGAACCATCCGTCCCAGGTGGTGCTTAACATCTCTGTTAATTGGCAATTTATTGCCAGTTATGTTTTTTTATGCCTCTTTAGCGAATCGATTGTTGTCAATGGATGATTAGAATGGAAGTGTATTGCAATTATGCGAAATTTATTAACATTGATTTTATATACAACATGTTTTCCTGTTTAAAGGGCCGTTTGACTGTCCCGTAAAGTCTATTTGCAATTTCTATTTCTACGTTGATATATTTTCCAAATATTAACAAACTGCTGTATAATGGGCTTTACTTCAACTGTTCTTAGATTACCATATGCATGTGGCCAGACGATTGCATGTCTTCTATGTATCCTTAGGGTTACTTTAAAGCCAATAAATTATAAGAACTCGGTAGAAGTACGACTACAAACATACCCACCACCCCGCAAGTCTTCCTCTCAAATCTCACGCTATTATTGCATTTACTTGAGATTCTTAGTTTATTATCGCCCTGCAACACCAAAACTTGGCAATTCCTTATAAAGTCTCCGCCCTTGGTGTGCGGGCTCTGTTGATGCGGAAACCCACAACCGCTGCTTACTACATTTCCAACAAATGTGTTACCTTTACCGCAACGCCGTCAAATGCTGTTATTTAGAAATGTGTAAAGACATGGCCAAGAAAGGCTTCATGTTTTGGCCACACAAATGCAGCATTTTATTGCGAGAATGCGATTTATTTTGTTTTGCACATTTTCCTCTTTGAGCTGATTGCGAGCCATAAAGGAAGTATAATTTGTTGAGTAAAAGTGAAATACATAAAAGGACACGAACAAGAACCACAAAATGCAAACGAATACTGTGAAATGCTTCTATACAGTAGATTTCACTGGCTTTGAAATAAATGCTTTACATGAAGTTAGAAAATATAGTTAAGCGTTCTTTGAAATAGCTTCATACTTCCAAATTTGTGTGGGGGGAATACATTTGGACACCTGACAAAATCAAGTTCGAGTTGTTGTGCTTTCGATGAATTTTGCTAGGGAGGTCAGAGGTGCATCGGCCAGCTGCTTAGGGAATCTACTGCCAAGGTGAGTGAGTGGACGTTACTGTAGGGGCTTAATAACTGTTCCTGTGAATTTTTCCTCTTCTGCGTTGTTTTTCAGCAAACAAATTTGACACCAAATTGCTGAATTTTTAATGCTAACGTCTTATTGAAAACAATTTAATATAACTGATTTTTTGTTAGCAAAAAAAAACAACTCGAGTGTTGTTTTTTTTTTAAAAAGGGTTTTCATCACTAAGTAGACATTATTTATGTCACAATTTAAGTCCTTTCGCCAATAAAAGCATCTACTCATATAAGTTGTTACTTGCGAAAAAAAAGTAGATTATGAAAAGAAGTGTGTGCTTCTGTTTTGATGGTAAAAAGTGCTCGCACTTTTTGCACATACAAACTTATGTTTTTCAATATATCATTAAGATTTTTTTTTTTAAAAATTTTAATTCAAAAAATGTATAAATTTTGGCTCATCTGAAAAATTCAAGTGGTGGATAAGGCATATCATTCCGGATTAGTTTATTCTTTACTACTAAACTATTTGAAGTCCGATTTCAGTCAGGTAATGGAAACAGACTTATTTAAAAACCCTCTAAAATGATATATACCCTCCTACCCGTAGGGTGAGGGTATAATCACCCATATAAAGGGTGTTTTTTATTGAGGTATAGAACTTCGAATTGAAATAAAACACAAGAAAATCGTTTTAATGTCCATCAATTTGGCTTTATTGGAAGGATAATTTTATGCCATTAATGTTTAAATATTATTTCGGGCATGTGGCCGCCGCGGCTGGCTCGAATAAAGCCAATTCTACAGGTCCAATTTTCAACCACTTGTTGGAACCACAACTCATCCACATTCATGCCATCCAATTCGGGAACAAAATAGTCGGTTATCATGGCTCTATACCGGTCTCCATTAACGGTAACTGACTCTCCAGCACTATTTCGGAAGAAGTATGGCCCAATGACTCCACCAGCCCATAGAGCACACCAAACAGTCAGTTTTTGTGGATGTAATGGCATAAAATGGACGGAGCTTGCGGTGAACTTCGCGAACTGAACCATTACTTTCGAAATAAATTTGCACGATTTGCAAGCGTTGGTCTTTTGTCAACCTGTTCATGATGAAATGGCAAACCAAACTAAATATTAATCACTTGACAGCTGACAAAATGGCCGCCAGTTAAAAAAGTGATGCCAACTTAAAGTTCTATACCCCAATAAAAAACACCCTTTACTTCTGTTGACAATTGTTCTCTTGAATAGAGCTAAACGTAGATGAAGTTACACCTATAATTTTCCCCCCCGATCCCTACCGAAGTTGAACTTTTTTAAGCAAATTCCCACTTTGGACCACAATTTTTTGAATCGCAAAGCAAGGATTGTCAAAGAGAAGCCCGATTTTGTTGTGTCTTCTTAACAATTTTCATTTATCAGCACAGCGGCGCTTTAGAATTGCGGAAATAACAGCAAATTTATTTAAAAAGGAATTTTAGGAATTTTGGGATATTTGGGAAATACAAATGATGTGCAAAGATTGGAAGATTTGGAAGTTCCTGTCCATATATATGGAAAGAGTAGATCGGGTTCACAGTCTGACCCAACAGGTCGTCAATGAAAATAATAAATAGAGAAGGAGAGGACAGAACATTGTGGTACTCCTGCGGTACAATCAACGCCTTGGAAATATCCAGAGCATTCACCTTACTTTCACCAAGGGCGTGAATAGAACGACTCCATCGGTCCGTAAGGAACGCCATCAGATATCTAGTACATCGATTTCTGCGGAAGCCATACTATTAATCATTGAGAAGGCCGTTAGTCTCTAAATACTTAACAAGATGGTGGTTAACCATGCTCTCCATAACCTTCGAGAGCGCAGAACATATTGCAATTGGACGGTAATTCGCAGGATTTGTAGCCTCACCATTCTTGGGGATCGGCTGCACATTGGCAGCATTCCAACGTGAAGGGTAAATACCAGCACGGTACGACATGTTGAAAAGAAGAGTACTTTTTTTTTTTTTTTTTTTTTTTTTTTTTTACTAACACGCAGGGGATGCCCCCTATAAATGCAATGCACTGTGTTAGCGATGGGAAATAAGGGTATTGGAGGGAGGAAAGAGGGAGTAGTGTTTGTTGACGTTGGCCTTGAATTTGGTAATGTCATAGCAGGCATGAAAAACACTTGCAGGAAGATTATTCCACAAACGAACAGTCCGGCTGAAGAACGAATTTTCTCTATAGTGCGTCGTCCGGTCAACCGGCCATTTGACAATGAACGGATGAGAGACCCTGGATAGCCGAGTATTTCGGCTAAATGTTCTAACGTCAGGGACCAGACGACGGATATCTTCTGAACAGATACCATTAAAATATCTACAGAATAGCGATACACAACCCACATTTCGGCGATGCTGTAGGGAGACAATAGAGCTGGATACCATACCATTCCCTATCATCACCACCGCTCTCCTCTGTACACGGTCCAGAAGCTTCAAAGATGTTAATGGAGCCCCTGCCCATATATGCGAGTTGTATTCCATTTTTGTCTGAGGCATCGAACTGGATATATTTTCGATCACGGGGAGTGGTTGACTGCTGTCTGGCAAAGCTGAATTCTTAGCAAATATTTCTTCAATCAGTATTGGTATTTTTATTTAAACGCCATTTTCTGAACGCTTCCTCTTTGAATCCTTTGGACGTTTGATCGACATAGTCTTCGAGGTAATAATCGTGCTTATTCGAAGAAGAATGATTTTCTCCACCCATTCAGCAGCACCGTCGACATTACTGTCTAGGAAACATAATTTCCAATCGAAGAGTGTATGTGTGAGATTGTTGATACACAAATCATAGAGGATTATACAGCAACACAAAGAACAGAGAGATCGGAAAATTTAAAATAGTTTACAAAGATAAATTATGTACCTGTGTTGGGAATGTTTTTAGGTGTACACAAGGGACAAGTCTTTTGCCACAACAGCTCAGGAAAAAGATTCTAGCGAAATTCGGGAACTACCCATAGGGAATATTTGTCAGTTGTGGTTACATCATTTATATATTCGAATAAGGAGGTAATTAAAGAAATACACACGTTATATGTATAATATAAAGATTTTGGCTTATTGTTTGTAGTATGTGTTGCTGTGCTATAATTTGCACTACTTCGTATTGATCCTGGTAATCCGCTGAACCAGTAACCCAAATGTGAGGAAGGAAAATAAATTGTTATTTTTTGCATTCAATTCAATTATTTAATTTTTTGTAATTATAGAGATTTGTATCGAAAGAAATTGTAACATCTGAATTAAATATTTTTTTTTTAATAATAAATCCATTATTAAAAAATTATAGCAGACCAAGCAGCACACTTCAAAATCAGTCAACTTTCACAGCTATTGAGATCGAAAGAACATATATGCGGTTTCGGATTTGTTATTAATTGTAATTAATGAGTTATTTTATGATTTCTTTTAAGAAGAATCGTAGTTACATTTTTTTTAACTTGTAGTTTTTAAGGTAAACTTTATACAAATATATATAATTTTTTTTAAATTAAAATTAGTAATTTCATTCAATGTCAATGGAATCAGCCGGTCGATAAGAAAAGTTTTCAACTGACAAAAACTACTTTCCATCATCTTCCTTAACCACACATCTTCATACTACAATTCACATTAGTACTTCAGCGGCATCGATAGTTACTCAGTATAATAGATTTCCGTACATTGGCTGGAAAATATTTTCAGTATTAATTCCTTTTGTCTTTGTAACTCTTTTAAATTTGATTAGCACTCGCAATTTTCCGTCTATTTTTAATGTATAACCACTGCATGTCCTTTCAGGCAAAACGACACACACACATACATGCAACACAAATCGAAAATAAAGGGACACAGATAAGAAAACGAAACGAAATTTTAAATCAAAATCGTAAAGATACCTACTGCATACATACACACGTACTCGCTGGCCGATACTGAAAGTAAAGTACTTAAAAAACTTAAGTACATTTACGTTTTATGGACAAACATCAGCAGAGTGTTATAAAAAAAAATACACCCCCCTGCAAAAGGCGGGACTGATGGACGAAAAGGACCACCCCACCAAGCAACCTTTATTATTGACCATATCGTTAAAACTCTTAACATCAATGAATGTGGTCAATGTGGGTGATGTTTACCCACACGGACACAATATCTTGTGAGGATTTTTCTTTTTGGTTTGGGAGAATTTTCGTCTCTTTCTTGGGTCTTGGTCTTTAAGGTCATTTGTTAGTGGTGTTCCGGGGAAAAAGGGATTTATACTTTTCTTAACCTCTGTACTCCCACCGTACTGGCCACTTGGGTGTTCGTGTTGGGTAAGGAAGGATGAATATTATGGCATGGCTTGTATGTGACCATTGGCCATAAAATGTTATGTTGGTTGTTGAATTTTATATATACATGTATGAATACTAAATAAACATGTGGTGAAAATGGGGCTCAAAATTTAATGCCTTACCGTCGGCAGGAGATCATTATTATAATCCATTCAAATGTCCAAACTTGTTTTTGTTACTCCATAAAGTACTGTGAAATAGATTGTACAATATTAAACGTTTCCAGGATATGAAATGGACGGATATTTGAAATAAGCTCGTTACGGAGTATGGAGCATTGGACACGCCACACTCATTATACACCAGCGATTAATTAATTTGTTAATACTTAACTGAGAGAATGCCATACAAGATATTGCCCAGCCCACTTAGTTTTGTAAGAGTTTACAGTATAATTCTAGTCTCTGACGTCAATTTAAGACAAAACAATCACTAACATAAACTCATTCTTATGGTGTAGTTGAACAGTGCAATTTAAGTTAATTGTCCATATATTTGTTTGTTTTTCATTAATATTTATGGCAATTGACTTAATTTATCACAGGCCATATATCAAAAATCTTAATATATATTTACCCTCGACACTGATTCACTGATACACTGATTCACTGACTCTGTCACGCAGTACGTAGGAATTTAAATAGGCATTCTATAATTCTACTAGTAAGTTGTAATGCGCCTATGGCGCCCGTTGAAATATGGAAAAAAAATTTTGTTGAAAAAAAAAATTTTGTGGAAAAAAAAATTTTGTTGAAAAAAAAATTATGTTGAAAAAAAAAAATTTTTTGAAAAAAAAAATTTGGAAAAAACAATTTTGTAAAAAAAAAATTTTTGTTGAAAAAAAAATTTTGTAAAAAAAAAATTTTTGTAAAAAAAAAATTTGTATAAAAAATATTTTGGAAAAAAAAATTTGGGGAAAACACAATTTCTGTACAAAAAAAAAATATTATTTTTTTTTATTATTATTATTTACTAGTAAGTTGTAATGCGCCTATGGCGCCCGTTAATTTGCTTGAGAAAGTATTTGTTACTTAATTTGTTAATGAGAAAACTATTTTGTAAACAAAATTTCGAAAAAAAATAAAATTGGAAAAAAAAAATTTGTGAAAACAAATTTTTGTTGAAAAAAAAATTTTTGTTGAAAAAAAAAATGTTTGCTGAAAAAAAAAATTTTTGTTGAAAAAAAAAAATTTTTGTTGAAAAAAAAATTTTGTTGAAAAAAAAAAAATTTGGAAAAAAAAAAATTTTGTAAAAAAAAAAATTTGAAAAAAAAAATTTTGGAAAAAAAAAATTTTGGTAAAAAAAAATTGGGGAAAACACAATTTCTGTACAAAAAAAAAATATTTTTTTTTTTATTATTATTTATAGAATTATTATAGAATGCCTATTTAAATTCCTACGTACTGCGTGACAGAGTCAGTGAATCAGTGAATCAGGGAATCAGTGTATCAGTGAATCAGTGTCGAGGGTAAATATATATTAAGATAGAAAATTATAGAATGCCTATTTAAATTCCTACGTACTGCGTGACAGAGTCAGTGAATCAGTGTATCAGTGAATCAGTGTCGAGGGTAAATATATATTAAGATAAATAATAATAATAAAAAAATAATATTTTTTTTTTGTACAGAAATTGTGTTTTCCTCAAATTTTTTTTTTACAAATTTTTTTTTTTTATAAAAATTTTTTTCTTACAAAATTTTTTTTTACAAATTTTTTTTTTTCAACAAAATTTTTTTTTTCACAAAATTTTTTTTTTCAACACAATTTTTTTTTTCCACAAACATTTTTTTTCAACAGAAATTTTTTTTTTGAACAAACATTTTTTTTTCAAGAAAAATTTTTTTTTTCAACAACTTTTTTTTTTTTTCAACAAAATTTTTTTTTCCAATTTTATTTTTTTTCGAAATTTTTTTTTGCAAAATAGTTTTCTCAAAATTTTTAAAATTAAGTAACAAATACTTTCTCAAGCAAATTAACGGGCGCCATAGGCGCATTACAACTTACTAGTATCTTTATAATAACAAAATCTGTTCTCTTTGTTTGAAAATCCATAATAATATTATTCGAGTAATATCGAACATTCAATGCCCCACCAAAGAATAAAGTGTGAACAATGTTTTGTGAGGTCATGTGGGAGTACGTAGTTGACGAACATTTTTTGAAAACAATTCTGAAGCCTTGGGCAAAAAAATTAACTCCAAAAATTGTGTGTCAACCACATTTAATCCAAGCTCATTAGTTTTGAATTTAAATTGTACATACATGTATTTTAATACCTGTGCCACAACTTTCTATCTTCGTTTTATAGAATACTTTCAAAAGTACTCATTTGGTTTAAATAAAAGAAGGTTCGACTATCGGAAGTTGTTTTCATTGAAAATTACTCATAAGTGAAAAAAATTTCTTGATTTTTTTCATTTCCACTTAATCGAGTTCGACAGTGTACTGGAAATAAAACCGAATTTACCGAAAGCGAGCAGAATGGAACCACTGGCTTATATGGTGCCGCCAGCGCATTCGAACAGTTGTCTTGTGGACGGAGGACAGTTGTCAGTGGAGAGACGACAGTATATGCGATTGGAAATGACGCCAGCAAGTAAAATAGTAATAACAACTCTCCAACTGTCACAACTTCATGGACCGTCAATCTCTATGAATTGTATGGAGTCAGATATTCTCGGCATGGGGATACAGGGTAACATATATTTCGGCTTTTTGAAGCGGTGCCAGAAATATTTCAGCCCATTTGATATCGCAAAAATTTGCACCACCTACATCAGGTCAAAAAAATGATTACAACTCCCAGAGATGGGTATCCACAGATTCCTTTAAAGATCTTTGACCGTATACAAAAGAAAGCGGTGGTGATGATAGAAACGTGGCTTATATATTGCTGTTCGTTGATATTTTAACGGTCCCGGATGTAACGATATTCAGCCGGAAACTCGTCTACCCAAGGACTCTCATCCGGTCATTATGAAACTACCGGCTGATCACAAAATATAAAAAACGTTCTTCAGTCGAACTGTTCGTATGTGGAACAATCTGCCAGCAAGTAGTTGCCAGTCGCGACATTCCCAAATTCAAGATAAACATTAACAAACACTCCTTCCTATTTCGTGCTTACTTCCTATTGATATCACAGTGGTTAAATTAAAAAAATATGATATATGATCAGTAATAATCCCGCCTAACAACAACAAGTTCAATACTGGCGGAGCTTTATCAGACCGATGGGACGAGCTAATAAAGAGTATTCTCAAACTATTCGGCACAATCCGGGAGAATGGTAGCATGCTCTCACCGTATTGTATCCGATATACAAAAATAAAACCGATTTCTCCAACTACAGCGGAATTAGTCTATTAGTGGACTTTAGGCCGGGTAACTCAACAATCGATCTTCACAACAGTCTTCAATCCTGGAAAAGATCCACGATAAGCAAATAGATATATACAACATTTTCATCAATTATAAACCCGAATGACTCTCTGATAAGAATACAATTGTTTGAAACAGACTCACATTGTGTGTCACTAGGTCACCTGTGAAAGAGGTCTCAGGCAGGAGACAAGAGGTCTCAGACCGGATGACAGGTTATCGTACAACTTTTTGGAAAAAGCTAAAAAATTCACAATTTTATAGGCGAATGCCTAAATGACACAATAAGAAGAGTGTTTAGATTTTACAACTGCATTTGGTTTCTCCTGTGAAGTTACGAAAAAGCTTGTTAAGTCATTTTGGATTTCTGCTGACAATATATTTTCTTTGTCTTCTGGTCATTCAAATTCAATGTACATGTATCATAAATATTATAGAAATTCGAGGACAGACTCCCTGATTTCCTTTTGTACAATCTGGATGATTTGTTGAAACCCGCGCAAATGCATAACCTTTTTTCTTTCTTTGGAGTGACAAATACCGCCTAAAAGATATAAAATCATACACATACACAATCAGCTATCCACACCGTATTAAATATTCCGTAAACAAAAACGTGTGCTGCACACATTAATAAGTATTATTTTTTATGTACAATGTCATATGTTCAATACTATAAACATTAACTTTTATACATAAATACATTTCTGCATGTGTGGGTGTTGCGGATAGGTCAGCAAAAATACAATAGCCTTGGATAAATACAAGTTGAATTTTTCCTCATAAACTATGGCCAGCAAAACATTAATAATTAACCATAAATATTTAAAGACAGCAAACCATGCATAAGGACGCCGTATCACTGATGACGATTGTTATTGCCCTCAAAAACCAAGATGTCTGCCAATTTAATGTCTCTGTGAATTCCAAAATTAAATACAAATTTATGTGTGGGTTTTCCACTCGAAATTCACTGATAAACTGAAAATATGAAATAAATATACGGAATTGAATGACAGGCAATGTAAATACCCAGCGAAACAATTATTTGTTGAATTGGAAACTGTGGTTGAAGATATTAAACAAAATGGTAAATATAGGGTTTTCCAAAAAGAGGTGTTATTTTGGTATTCAAAGAAAATTTGGATTTTTTGAGATCACTGATCGGATGTTTATTTCATAATAAAGAGAAAGGTATGCCGTTAATAATGAAAAACAACATCAGCCAAATGGACGCCACGACCACGCTTAAGTCTTAAGACCCAAGTCTTAATGCAAAGTACGGTGTAATGACGTTTGTGGAATTTCCAATTCCAAGGAACGACGAGGAATGGACAAACCTGGGGTTTCTTCAACACTTCGGGTGTACAATAGGGCGTACCTCAAAAAAAAGTTCGCCGTACACCTTCGAATATGAAGTATTATTGAAAGGTAGTTTCAAAAAATTTTTTTTTATTTTTTTATGCCGAACGTAGGGGTCGCGCTTTTACATTTTTCTATATAACTTCTGCATTTATAAACGGATTTTAAAGTGTGATACATCGATGTTTTTGTCTCGACGAGGCCGATTTTTTTGTATTTGAAGTCATTGAGCTAAAGCACCCCCTTCTGGTACTTACCCATCATATCTCAGTTGCTACTACCCTAATGTACCACTCTAATATCAGAAAATTAAAGCTCGCATAAAATCATGAAACTCTTCCTAAGGAAGTATGTCGATTTTCCCAGCAGAAAAAGTGTTAAACTAGTTTTTTTCTTATTTTACCGAGAGCATTGCATGTATTTATAAGTTGTTCTTTGTATCTTCGATGTTTACAGTCGGTTGTCAAAGTGTAATACATATATTGGTGTTTTTGTCCCGCAGATACCAGGTTTTCAGTTTATAAAGTCGTTGACCTCAACAACCCCCTTCTACTATTTACGCATCATATTTCAATTCTTAGAACAATAAATATAAAAATTAAGGTACAATTAAAATTTTAATCAACCATATTTCGACGCGATTCAAGTTGGGTGTATTTTTGGCGGCTCTCAAGTTTAGAAAAGATGTGGCCCATGCGTTGCTCATCGGTGACCGCCATAGCTGATTCATGCACAACGCTCGGTGTTTTGAGAATGGCATGGATAATCTATGAAAATAAATGAGTTCAGCAAAGAAAGCAATCAAATTAAGTTTTTCTTGTGCTAACCTGGTAAATCGATAATTTCTTCTGAAAATTGGAATGCTTCTAACTGTTCTTGCGAAAAAAAACTGCAAGCATGGCGGCTCAGTCAATTCAAATTGTTTCCAATCGATCATATTGATATATGAGTCTCTATCAAAATTGATAAAATTATGAACTGGTGGACCGAACATTTGTCGAATGCTTCCCGTGGCTTCATTGCGGGCTGATAAAATCTTATCATAGGCATATGAACGCACTAGTGGATCTGGGTCTGTTATCATCGATAACAAAATATTTTAAGGATGAAAAAAATATCCGTTATTTTCAATGAACGGACGGATGACCTCTTGAATATCTTTTGGCAACTGACGAATCCAACATATATAAAGGAAAACATTCCGACTTCCGTGAACTGCCAGTGGTTGGCTTTTTACAAGAAACCAGAATGGTGCATACACTTTCACAACGAACTGAGCCAGTTTTCTCAATACCATCGAGGGTTGAGTACACGTCATATAAAAGCGCAGAATTCGAGAGGCTGTTGTTAGCTAGCGCGCTTTGCAAATTGCACCGGGCGTCTCGCTGGCTAATTTTTCATCGCATTCTCCGGTATGAACCGCAATGAAGCCACGGGAAGCATTCGACAAATGTTCGGTCCACCAGTTCATAATTTTATCAATTTTGATAGAGACTCATATATCAATATGATCGATTGGAAACAATTTGAATTGACTGAGCCGCCATGCTTGCAGTTTTTTTTCGCAAGAACAGTTAGAAGCATTCCAATTTTCAGAAGAAATTATCGATTTACCAGGTTAGCACAAGAAAAACTTAATTTGATTGCTTTCTTTGCTGAACTCATTTATTTTCATAGATTATCCATGCCATTCTCAAAACACCGAGCGTTGTGCATGAATCAGCTATGGCGGTCACCGATGAGCAACGCATGGGCCACATCTTTTCTAAACTTGAGAGCCGCCAAAAATACACCCAACTTGAATCGCGTCGAAATATGGTTGATTAAAATTTTAATTGTACCTTAATTTTTATATTTATTGTTCTAAGAATTGAAATATGATGCGTAAATAGTAGAAGGGGGTTGTTGAGGTCAACGACTTTATAAACTGAAAACCTGGTATCTGCGGGACAAAAACACCAATATATGTATTACACTTTGACAACCGACTGTAAACATCGAAGATACAAAGAACAACTTATAAATACATGCAATGCTCTCGGTAAAATAAGAAAAAAACTAGTTTAACACTTTTTCTGCTGGGAAAATCGACATACTTCCTTAGGAAGAGTTTCATGATTTTATGCGAGCTTTAATTTTCTGATATTAGAGTGGTACATTAGGGTACTAGCAACTGAGATATGATGGGTAAGTACCAGAAGGGGGTGCTTGAGCTCAATGACTTCAAAGACAAAAAAATCGGCCTCGTCGAGACAAAAACATCGATGTATCACACTTTAAAATCCGTTTATAAATGCAGAAGTTATATAGAAAAATGTAAAAGCGCGACCCCTACGTTCGGCATAAAAAAATAAAAAATTTTTTTTTGAAACTACCTTTCAATAATACTTCATATTCGAAGGTGTACGGCGAACTTTTTTTTTTTTACTTGTAACCTGGTACGCTCTAGTGTACAAGGCTCCTACTTAGGGCTACCAGACAGGCTGTATTTTCCAGATACTTGAATTCAAGTCAAGTAAAAAGCTATCCAAACAGATACTTGACATGCTTCACATGCTTTGTCGCTTTATCAAATGTTCCCCAAAGCAAGATCGAATTATATAATTTTTCCAAGTTCACTTAGTACCAAACTTCTTATGTATTACAATCATGTTTTATATCCTCTATCGATGAGCAAAATTAAAGACACATTTTTGCTCGAGCGTCAAGAATTTTTAATATTTTTTTTTATTTAATTTATTTTTCCACTATTCAGGGATAAACATTATGAAACAACATGTATACAATTGCAAATTTTTTTGGTCGGAAATATTTTTTCGATATTTTGTTATAGTAGATAATGATTTTCATTAAATTATCATCTGCAATCTTAGTCCACTTTGAATGTACACTTCATTTCGCAAGTTAAACCTATGGATGTTGAAGTGGCTGATTCAATTCATTATATCAGTTGTAGTAAAACACTCTACATTTACTTTAATATTAATTTCACTTCGTTGGTTTACGAAATATTAGTATTACAGCGTTTTCTTCATATTATATAATTTAATTTAATGACAATATCACTTTGATACCTTGGCTGGTTTCCTAAATATGACCAACTCTACAACTCTAGGTTATATTATTTAATACATGCTATCATATCTTTATTACAGATTCAAATTTGTGAATACTGATTAATAAGATATCGACTCAGCTTTGTTGTTTGTGTCTATGATACCCCAGACTGTGTGGTGTGCCTTAGCATCTCCCCCTTATTATCAAATCCTGCCATTTGCATCAGCTGGCGATCGTGCGTAAATATGTTGGTGGAGGTGGTGTTCATCGTATGGTATATACATGAATGTCAGATGAAGGATTGCCTGGTTTTGGCGCTCCAATGCAGCCACGATTTATTCGCCTTCGCTGTAGAGAGACGGTATTTACTAACGACTCTACAACTTACTGTCATACCTTCTGCCTTAGCGAATAAAAAAACGAGTTTCCGTGACCTAAGTCAGCGAATCCTGTATCCAGTGTTCGTGCAAAAAGGCCATGCCCACGTTGTTCATCAGGCCACCTTTTCATGCTATTCAACCCATATTTCACAACTCCACGTGAGAGAGACGCAGTAATTTGGAGCATACTTTGATTCACAGTTCTGTGCTTTCTAACCCGTTCAAGACCAGACCCCTTGTGATCCGTATGAATTGTAGAAGGAACCCACATTCTCACTGTCTGATAAAAAGAACAATCTCTACCTTCATGCCAAAAATTGTCAAGACCTGGGATTCATGTATTAGGAATGTCAAGAGCTTTTTTGTTACAGCACCCGACGAACTGAACACCCTTTTGGCGTCCTGTTGAAACCAAATGTTGCCAATATCCTCCTCTTCAATTTTTGTAAACAAAAATTCGTTCAACATGGCCCGATAACGAAAACGACATAAGCACTTATTGAAAAAAAAAACGTTAAATGGCGGACCCTTTAAAACAGTCGATTTTTTTAAATGTTTTGTTTTTTTTGGGTATTTGTCATAATATTTGTGGGATTTTGCATTGGGTAATTTTTTATAAATTGTTTGGGGGATTTTTAAAATTTTTTGGGGAAATTTTGGGAATTCTTCATTTGGGGAATTTTTACTTTTTTTTGTGGGATTTTTATTGGATTTGATCCCTTATGTTTAAATTAAATTAAATTTGGACGTCACACAGAGTACTCGACGAAATCTTCTATTCAAAATGTTGAGAAAAGTCCTGATGTCATTTAAAACCACCAAACAAAAAAGAATCGAAATTGGACTTTTTTTTAAATATATATAATATTTTATTTATATTTTTTCATGGAAACAATTTTCCAAACATTTTTCAAAAGTTACTACTCTCAAACACTCCCAAAATTAAATTCAAAACTGGAAAAACGTAACTTTGATAGCCTGGCGGACGCGAAAGCAAACAAACAGGAGTCTCAAAATAATGGAGTCTAGTCGAGCTTTATATTCACTACACTACAATGGGTAGTTTTAAGAGAAACTGAGTTTGAAAATTCAAATTTCTCGGGCCAAGTAATCCCAAATAACCCCCTGTGAGTCGAGATATCGAATAATCGGGGCAGCCTTAAACTTAACTTTAATAATTTTCTGTACAAAGTGGTGAACGTTGTACGTAGCTCATCCTAATCTATATACCACCCACCACTTTGCCTGATGTGATTTATGCCACTCGGAAATTCCATTTGTCTTTACATTCCTTTAAATATCGCCTCCTTCGTACTTTCTAATTGAAATGAATTCGATTATCCGTTTGAGAAGAGTGTCGATATCATTACCAAGTAAAATGGAACCTAAATGTAAATAGAACATCATAGCCAAAAGGAAAATTCTTTTGCAAACATCATTACCATACTTTTCAATAAAAATAAAAAGAAACGAAAAGCACGACAAAGCGAAAGAGTTCAACTAATAAGTTGATTTTCATATTCTCAAAGGCTGTTACAAAAAAGAAAAGGGAAAGCGGAACGAATGTGTACAACAAATTTGAAAGTAGCAATGAAGTGGTGCTTTCGCATACAAATGACTGAAACAAAAAAGCACCGGCTTAAGCACTGTATTCAAATGGTGCTAGTTTGTATCGAACACGTTGTGATGTGATGTGTGGGAGGGGTGGTGGTGGTGTTCAATATGTTCAACATTTCAAAAGCAAGAATATTATCGTCATCACTACCGACACCATCATTACCACTGTCATAATCATTCTCTATTCCATAATCATGTCTAATGCCGACATCGTTGCCATCGTCACCACCGCCACCAACGAATTATTGCCAACGAATACTTTTCTCTTCTCTTCTTTTCATTTTCATGGTATTAGAACTTTTTAAATATGGTTATCATAGACTTTGATGTTTGACGCCGTCGAGTGCTGCTCCTGCCAGTGGTTTCATCTTGGTGGGGATGTAACGAGTGCAACATTTTGCACAGTGCAAGAGCAATGTCCTTGCCCACTGTGAAATTGTTGAAAATTAATATAATCAATTTATTTAAATTTCAAAAAAAAAAGGAAGAAGACATACATGATTTTTGGTCAGTTTTTTATATCAAGCCATTTTTAAAAATATTTCATATTTAAATAAATATTTCAACGAATACGAATATTGAATATTTTGTAGGTAAATGGTGAAAGGTGAACTTTCGTTACAATCCTACTTTTCCTATCCACTTGCCATGGCACTCACAGTTGCTCGGCGATATAAAATAAAGCACTGTATGACCTATTTAGCGGCAATGCTGTACCGAAAAAAGGGTTAGTGCAAAAAGTGTTTGGCAAGCTTTTGTACTATTAAGGTAAAGGGTCTTATAGTTTTAGCGCGATGCAACTTTCTACACTTAAGAATAATGAACAGGTTTTTAATTGTGACACGAATTACAAAAGGAATAACGAATATTATTTTTGAAATTCGTTGATTTACTGAGCTATTGAAAGTCCATACAAAATATATTGCTACCTTAAAATAAAAAGTCCCTAACTCATGTTAAATACTTTTTACAGTAGAAGATGATCAATAGAAATGTTTATTAAAATTAAACGAGGTATTCAAATTTTTGATTTTTACCTTTTTTTTGTTTTGTATAAATTTTGCTTGAAATTGTAAAGAGTGTGTATTATATTTATATTTCACTAGAATACCATTCATTTTATTTCCATTTCTTATTCCGTTTAAATCGTTTTCCCCTTTTTTTTATAATTTAGCCGTTTTAATTTTAATTTATCGTACGGATTTTACATATAGACATTTTTTTTTAATTTCGTCATTTGGAAAAATCGTCCCCTTTCTTGGACAAATTGTTATTTGCCATAGCAATGAGAAAAGGAACAGCACTACTTAACAATTTATTTGATTGGCATTTCATACACGATTTCCAACACTTTCGCCATCATTGACTACTGGAGACAATGGCATTCCACAATTCACAGCCCTTTTTCTTCATTTCCGCCTTTATGTACGTATGTGTGTGTGTGTTTGTGTAAATGCCTGTATTACCGCGCTTTTGTGTTCCTTTGTCTCTGCTATGACTAATTTCAGTTTCATTTGTCTTGTTTTATTCCCTTTCAACCAAATCCCCTTTTGATGAGTTCAGCGCTGTTTTAACAATTCGCACAGTTATACACAGTTCCTCTGGCATTTAAAACACACACAGACCTATTTACGCCTTTATACCACAAGTTTTTCCACTTGTTTTGCTATGGAGGCTTAGTCTTGGCATGGAAACGAAGATGCGGGCGTTGCGCCCCACCGCAGTTGCTTCGGTAAAAAACCGTTTGTTTGGCAGACCAAAAAACTGATGGAACTCGATTACAAAGTTTATTGTAAGCTTATTTTAAAGTGTTAAACGATTAAATTGAAAAGTCCTTTCGTTACGCTGTTGGTTCCCCACCATAGAACAGTTGGAAATTTGACGTACGCAGAATTTAAAGCTATGCGATACGTTTGCAGTATGGGAGTGGCACCAGCAATTTTTGTAATCCAGGGGATTTTTATTAATGGTTCTTAAGCATTACTCCAGAAGTGAAATAATAACAAAATTACAGACTACAAATCTCCCGAATATTGAAAAGGATTTAAGAAAATATATATTTTATATATACTTCCCGTTCACTGCAGCTCAAACTTTACATAGCAAAAGATGGTCTTTGGCTATAGACAATTATTTGGAATGTTAAATGAAGTGGCATATTAAAAAGTTGTTAAATGTGGATACTTAAATTTATTATCGAATTTATTGATAGAATACGAACATGAAAAGTAGCATGTCAATGTCCATAAACATGAGTGGGATTTGTATGCAAATGTATATTTTTCGTTAATCTAAGAACTGCTTTAACCAAATATATTTTCGATGCAATAAGTAGGCAGTAAACTTCTCTTGAGTTCTTAGAGATTTGTTTATTAATTTAGAATTTTTTTAAAGAGTCAAAATCAAGAATTTTTTGAAATTTAATTGAAGGGTATATGGTCAAAATATAAAATAAAAATTGTGTGTTTATGGAAGGCTGCTGTCGTATACCAGTCGCTGTACACGCTGACATTTTTGGAAATCGCTATTTAAAAAAAAAAGTTTTGGCTTACCCAGTTGATGTATACATTTTATTTCCGTTATTTTATTTTGAATATCAAAAGTTTTGTTATCTTGATTGAAATAAAGTAGCTTATCGTGTTTTTACAACTCAAAATTAATTCTTTTTTTTAAAAAAATTTAATTAAATAAATATTATAAAGTTACTTATGATTACTTACAGAATTCGTTTGAAAGCTTTCCTACACCATCTGTTTTAGAAACATTTTTTTTTCACTAACCCTCAGGGGATCCCCCCTTATAAATGCAATGCACTGTGTTAGCGATAACAATGAAGATCATTGGAGGGGGGAAGTGGGAGTAGTGTTTGTTGACGTTGGCCTTGAAATTGATAATGCCATAGCAGGCAGGAAAAACACTTGCAGGAAGATTATTCCATAAACGAACAGTCCGGCTGAAGAACGAATTTTCTCTATAGTGCCTCGTCAGGTCAACCGGCCATTTGACAATGAACGGAATGCATGAATGCAATGAAAGAGGAGCTGTTTAACACATCATGAGATCCCAGTTTCCAAAACTGATTAAATATGAGTTCTTCAGTGTTTTTAAGCTGCTGTCTTCAATTGTGTGCGCAACTGTATCGTGGTTTTACAACAAGCCCTTCAATTTAATTTTCAAATATTTCGTTCTTCTTTGAAGAACATCATCGGGGAGTACAACAATAAATTAGAAATAAAGAAATAAGGCAATTGCACTTAGGAGTTTTTTCTTCATCAGAAGTTGTTTTTTTTTTCATAAAAGGTATATTTGATTGCCACGTTTAAGGTATCGAATTTTATGTATTTATGATACTTTTTTTTAGCTTGTCCTACATCCCCATTCAAGATTATATACTATTCAGATATCCAAATTGGATTCGTGAGAAGATTAACTAACCAAACTACATTCTAGTCGGTGGACTTTTTGCTTCAAAAATGGTGAAAAATTAAGACGATTACATTTTTTATTACAAAAAAGAAGACAAAATAGATTAATATTTATAACTAGTAAGTTGTAATGCGCCTATGGCGCCCGTTAATTTGCTTGAGAACGTATTTGTTACTTAATTTTAAAAATTTTGTAAAAAATATTTTGAGAAAACTATTTTGTAAAAAAAACTTTCGAAAAAAAATAAAATTTGTGAAAAAAAAGTTTTTGTGGAAAAAAAAATTTTTGTTGAAAAAAAAAAATTTTCTTGAAAAAAAAAAATTTTGTTGAAAAAAAAATTTTTGCGGAAAAAAAAAATTTTTGTTGAAAAAAAATGTTTGCTGAAAAAAATAATTTTTGTGGAAAAAAAAAATTTCTTGAAAAAAAAAAATTTGTAAAAACAAAATTTTTGTAAAAAAAAAAAAAATTTGGTAAAAAAAAAATTTTGGAAAAAAAAATTTTGGTAAAAAAAAAATTTGGGGAAAACACAATTTCTGTACAAAAAAAATATTCTTTTTTTTATTATTATTATTTATAGAATTATTATAGAATGCCTATTTAAATTCCTACGTACTGCGTGACAGAGTCAGTGAATCAGGGAATCAGGGAATCAGTGAATCAGTGTCGAGGGTAAATATATATTAAGATTTTTCGTCTTTTTTGATAGCGACTCAGTCTAATATATATGACACCGAAACCCCGCAATATCTGCTAATCAAATGATACACTTGTGTAATCTGGGCAAAATCCTATTTACAATAAATTATTCACAACTGCAAAAATGTTTTATATCACGTTGCAATTATTATGCAGTGTAATTAGATCCCTTTAGTTATTTAACACATCACAAATTTAATTATTTTCTAATATGTAATTTCAAACATAAACACAACAGCTTTTTTTTTGCGGTTTATGTTGTCTAACGAGAAATTCCGCCGAGGGTTGGGGGAACGGCGGTTGTTATGTTAAACAATCAAAGGACCACTAAACAATTGTATTTTTTCCGGAAACTATGAGAAATCTGGCGATTATTTAATTATAATATTGTGAGTACATAATTAACACTGACCTACATAAAGGTGAACAGTTGATAATGCCATTGAGTAATCGATAATTTTTTTCAAAAAAAAAAAATGACATGAGTAAAAAAATTTTGTTTTAATATTCAAATTTAGCCAACCGAAAACCATAGACAACCACCCACAAACTAAATTCCATGAAACTCTTGCATACCAGTGTAATTAGTTAGATAGTAAATGAATTCCCCCCCATGACCAACAATCATATAAAACCACAAAACAAAATTTCAGTGCTGAAAACTTCGTTTTAGTTACAGGACATCTGAAATGAAGGGTTACATACAGTATGGAGCAAAATTGCCTAGGACATCGTGTTTCCGAATACTATTGAAAGGATTTAATTTTCTTTTACAGGCTCGTGTTTCCTGAAAAACATACGTTCCAGTAGTGTGAATTATTTATAGGGCAGTCGGAATTAATCAATATTGCTCTTGTCACTACTACAGATACATATGTTAATAGACAGACAGCTGTGTCATTGAGTTTGTGTTTGGCAGCCATTGAAAGGATTGAAGATCAGGAATTTAGCAAAAACAAATTTTTTCAATTTTTAACGTTTAATGAACTCCGCTGTGATAATACACTCAATTATTCAAGTCGTCCAAAAAAGGTCATCACGCCGGAAATTATGAACATGAACTAATATTTGACTCACCAGAGCCCAAGGAACAGTCAACAACCACAGATAGATAACCTGTAAGAGGGTAAAATGTTGAAACCCCATGGAGAGATTCGGCATTAGAGTTGGGTATTTCCCGAAAAAAACCCAATCTCGAGAATCGGGATTTCCCGAAATAACGAAAATTTCAATTCTCGAGATACGGGATTTTCCGAATAACGAAAATTTCAATTCTCGAGAATTCTCGAAGTATCGGGAAATTTCAAAAAAGTCTTAAAAAATCTAAAATCAGTGTAAAAGCAATGAATTTCATAAAATATTCTTTTTATTTATTTGTATTACTTACTTCAATAGCGTCACAACTCAAAATACGATTTTTTGAGGAGAACCGTTAACAGATCTTACTTAGAAAGTATAGGAAAAACCCCATGGGTTTCCCGAATAAAGTGCAGCATGAGATATGTTTGTAGAACACACGCAGAATAAAAGTCAACTTAAAGAAGAGATTTACAGCTTTTCTTGAACAGAAAAATAAAAAGTGAGTTTTGAATTTTGACACTATTGAATTAAATAAGCGATATGTGTATTCTCTGATGGGACTGGATAGAAGAAGTCTAAGAATTGCAATAGGAGTCATCACAGGTCACTGCTCAGTTAGGGCTATAACCAGCAGATGGGACAGTAGATCTCCATACTTCTGCAGGATGTGCGAGGATGAGGACGAATTGGAGAACACAATAGAACACATCATTTGTCATTGTCCAAGTTTGCAACGCCAAACGTAAGAAATTCTTTCAATTGTTTTTTCTATTAATATTTGTCAAAAAAAAAAAAATTTAAAAGAAAATGTATTTCTCGAGAAATCTTGAGATATTTTCGAGATTCGGGATTTCACGAAATGTTAAAAATTTCAATTCTCGAGATTCGGGATGGGAAAATCTGGAAAATTTCTCGAGATTTCCCGTCGGGAAATTCCCGAAGCCCAACTCTATTCGGCATTGATTTCAGAGAGTAAACATCCCATTCGTCGGAGTTCCGACAAAATACCGAATATATTGTTCGGGATGGAATAGAGGCATTTAAGCAACAATTCGAAATTAGTTGAAATTAACCTATAGCAGATATTTTCAGGTCGAGATGGCGCCCTAAATTTAACTAATGACCATTGATAATGCCATTTTTGACTAGCGATCTTTGTGGATATTTTCATTTCTCATATAGCAGGGTGCATCGGTAATTAACCGCAGGGTTTTTTTTCTTACTAACATGCAATTAATGCATTGAACCGTGTTAGCGACAGAAAGTAAGGTCAACCTAGCCATGGAAATAAATGTCAAAGAATAAAAGCACCAAAAGTGACAGCTACCGAAACACCTCTTGTTGGATAATATGGTTTGTTATACACTATCCCATAATGGAAGTCTCAAGTATTTTTCTATATATTCTATCGTTTTTTAAAGCTTAGTATTATCCTTTGTTATACAAAAAATATGTAAGTGTAAATATAAATGTATGTTGAAACGATTTTTCTATTTAAATTTTGACAAAGATTGTCCCTGCAAATATATGGGAGTTATATTCCATGTTAGGCCGGATGTAGGTGGTGTAAATATTTCTATGGATTGCATGTATTCAATACAGTCCTTTGCAGTTTTTTCTATGAAAATTATGTTTTTCTCCCTTGTCGATTTTTGTTATCGACGAATTGTCCACTTCTTTAAAGTTATTTATTTTAAAAGAAACCCATAAAATGTCATATTGTGGATTAGTTATCTGAGTTTTTATTTCATACCAAACCCCAGACCTGGCGAAATGTGTTTATTTGTTTCAAGTTAATGAACTGAATAAAATCAAACCAAAAAGCAAAAACACATACGATTTTTTTATTTTTTTTTCTGCAAACACAATAAATACATACAGACATATCGATTTAACTGGGAATGTGAAAGGACTTGTAATACATCAAACGCCGCATTCCACCGTTGCACAACAATTATCTTGTTTCATTCGTTCGCCAGACTCTCTCTGTTTTTATGTCTCATCGTCATAAAAATAAATTCTCAGCAAACAAAAGAAATATAACACAAAAATAGGTAACACAGCGAGTACAGAAGGGCTGAAACGTAAAATAGAAAACTTCACAAAAACAAATAAATATATTTGTATACCGACCAAATTCGAATTTCAGCCTCAAACACAAGGCCAACAAAAAGTTAAGACGAACATAACCAAACTTTTCTTTATGATTGCAATAAAGTGTATCAAGAAATTGTCCTACAGGGAATCGAAATCCATAAAATCATTGTTGTTCGACTTTCACAAGAAAAGTATTTGATTTTCTTTTTTTTTGTTTTTTTTTGTGCCAACCTAAGAACAAATAAAATGTTAAGCGCCCGAGTTCAATAGGAGTAGTAAAATTGGAAATTGGATAATAAAATTTGAAAAATTCCTTTACGACAATTGCGTTAAGGAGACGAATTCGTCGTTTCAATTCAATGCAGGCAAAGAGTGATGTCTAATCTTAAATCAGACAATGGTTGTGTAGTTTCAACTGAAGTTTGAAGTAGAAACCTCAGAATAAGCATAAACTAAATAAATACAATCTAAATTAATAAATTAAAATCTAAAATCAAATTATTTATACTGTGGATCGTTCTAAAGGGTTTTCAAACTAGAGGTGTTATTTTGAATCACCCGGTATTTCGGTAGCTGTCACTTTGAAGCTTTTATTCTTTGACATTTGACAAGTAGAAACAACGACATTACTAAAAATGGAACGATACACGCTTCAATAACGCAGTGAAAATATTAAAATTCACTACAAAAATGGTGAAAATCTTCCAGTCACAGTTCGCAAAACTAACGCATTTTTGGGTCGTCGTGCAGCACCTTGTCGGACCGCAATACAGAAATTGGTGGACAAATTCGAGCTGTTGGGACAAGTTAGTGATGTGAAGAATATAATCGGTGCATGTCGCTCAAGAACAACTGTGAATATTGCTGCTGTAGCCCAAAGTGTTGAAGAAAACCCAGGTGTGTCCATTCCTCGTCGTTCTTTGGAATTGGGCATTCCACCAACGTCATTACACCCCATTTTGCATAAAGACTTGGGTCTCAAGGCTTATACAGTTCAGTTAACACAAGAACTCAAGCCCGCCAATCATCAACAACGTCGTGTCTTTGCTGATTGGTTCCGTGAAATGCTTGAAAATTATCCGGAATTCCATCGAAAAATCATCATGACTGATGAGGCCCATTTCCCCCTCGGTGGCTACGTCAACAAGCAAAATTGTCGTCGCATCTGGGGCTCGGAAAACCCAAGAGTTATTGTTGAGAAGCCTCTCCATCCACAACGTGTTAATTCGTGAGGCTATCGAGGACATAGGGCAGCCACTTTGCGATTTGGTTATGGAAAATTTCAGGAAAAGGATATTGTCCTGTAAGAGTGGTCGTGGTGGTCATTTGCCGGATGTTGTTTGTCATTATGAACGGCATACCTTCCTCTTTATTATGAAATCAACATCCGATCATTTATCTCAAAAAATTTTATATTTCTTTGAATACCAAAATAACACATCTTGTAGGAAAACCCTGTACTACAAAACAGTCACAATAAAATAATACCATAAATTGACACAAAAAAAAATGTGTTGAGCAACACAAACATTCGTCTCTGTCGCATAGCCCAAAATTGAATTCTCGTTGCCAGTTGGCCGGCCAGTTGAACAAATCGGCGTTTATAGTAAAAAAGTGTGAGTTTTTCAAACAATCAATGTCCAGTCTGATGACTGGATTATTCTAAGAACACGTGCCTCTATACTGCCATTGATATTTTCGAACCCAAAAAAATTTTACAAAAATAAAAAAAATCCGTTAAAATATTTTGAAAAATGCACCTAAGACTGAGGAGTACAAGATCTTCAGGGTAGTTGGTTACATATGAAAGAATTTCAAACGAATTTGATCCACCCTAATATTATGTACTCACGTCTATCATTGTCTTCCGGCTAAATATTCATACATTCAATATGATTTCAAACTTAGAGCAGACGCATTGAGAAATACTTGTGAAACTGCGAAACAATGAAAATGATGGAAAGCTACACAAACGGAAATGCCTGTATATATTTGTAAAGTTCATAGCGTTTCCTTCACTCAAAATACATTACATTTCAGATAAACTCAATTTTTGAAACAAACGAAAGGCGATATTCGAGCAAACTTAATAGAATAAAGGTTATGTCGGCAAGATATAGGATTTTGTGCGGAAAAGATTCAAATGGGTAACTTGCGGAAAAGAGTAATCAACTCTCAAAAGTAAGGCAAGGAAATCCCTGGTGGTTGTTCTGAAAATATATTAGTTTCAGTGGAGATAACCTACAGGAGTATATACATATATACCCATATAAACTGTATTTATTTATACATACTTATGCATATATATATTGTCATTTCCATTGACATAAATGAAACGACAACAAAGTAGCGTGTCCACCACACATTATGCTCGAAAGTTTTAACAGTTTTAATTACTGTTGTTCAATTGTCCAAAAATTCAAATTAAAACCAAAAACGAACTATTTCGCATGTACGGCATTTCATTCATATTTACTTATTCGGCTGGATGTGCTTGTACATAATTTAGTTATGCAATTTCGAAAACATATGAAAAATACTCCCGAGATAATAATCACATCGCAGCCAGACAGACAGACATTTGCATGAAATACAATTTTTATTACTATTTTATTAGAATTCACAGGGATAATACATGTTATGCTTTTGTTTATATGGAGGCATATTAAAATTGTATTATGCGCATATGTACATATGTATACGTGATTGTCAATATGCACTTTTGGATTAGTTTAGTACGAGTATATAAAACGACTGTGTAGGAAATGACGCGTTAAAATGATTGGGAATAACATTGTTTTGAATTCAAATTTAAGGAAACACATACAAATAATCTATTCTTTTTTAATTCTGCAAAATGACCTCTAGATCAAAAAGGGAAACATATTTGAGAATCTAGAAATGGTTAAGGAATATTGGCCACAAACTAGAAGAAGACTGGAGCCTACGGGTCTCCGATTGGAGATTCGCCTTCGGATACACCACCCTTCCTAACCTCGAATAAGAACAATTACCCTAATGGAACTGGTCAAAGTTAGGACCTTTTTCATTTTCGCTTAGAGCCATTTTGCTTTGGGTTCATTTTTCAAGGTGCCAATCAAAATAGGTCTTCTATGTTTTTTAATATAAACAATTTAGAATTTGCAATTTATTTCCACAAGATTGGTTTTTATTTCACTAACACTCAGATCATGCCCCCCATAAAAACAATACACTGTGGGTGGTAAGAAGTAAAGCCCCAAAGTGACAATGAAAAAAGGCCCCCAAAATGGGGGTTTATTTCATTACGAATAAACACCCTAAATTCGAAAATGAAACAAAACCCCAACGAAATGAAACAAGATCCCAACTCAAAAAATGAAGTTATATTGATTTTTTTTCTGGTGTTATGTTTTTTTTTTTTTTGTTTTGATCATTTTCTACAAATAATTTTTCCTTTAGTACAAAAATGAAGTTTGTAGCCTTATTTCATTGTCAATTTGGCGCTTTATTTCACCCAGCCTGCACTGTGTTGGCGATAGGAAACGAGGTTATTCGAAGGAGGACTGAGGGTGTAGTGTTTGTTGAAATTTGTCTTGAATGTGACAAATATCACATCTGGAAGAAAACCCCTTGCTGGAAGAGTATTCCACATACGAACAGTTCGGCTGAATAATGAATTTTCTCTATGGTGTATGTTTCGGCCAGCCGACAAGAGTCCCTGGATAGCCGCATGACTCGTCTAAATGTCCTAACATCAGTGACCAGACGTCGTATATTTGTGGTTAATATATCGAGCCCTAACCGCCAAAAAGAACATTTTACAGTAGAGCGGTTTTTTTTTGTTGTGGTCAAGCTAAAATTCCTGTGGTGCTTACGATACAATTGGATTGGCTGTATCTTTGTAAATATACATTTTTGGTTTTTAATATTTTGGTATTGGGAGTGTTGAAGAGTTTTTCAATCGAATTTCATTACGAAGCGAGTTTAGAAAAATATGCCGCTCACAACTTTTTCGCGGTAAGGGCTCAATTGTTCATTGAAAACATTTGAAAAAAATATCGATATGAGAACACAGAAGGTATTACTGACCAAATGACCTTGGAAACATCCAGAGACACGGCCATGTCGATCATTCAGAAGACCCTGCAATATTTCATCCGGAAGTTTAGCTTCGTTAGTGACTATTTGGTCATCGTGAATAAGTGCTGGGATAGATGATGAAGAATTGTTTCTTACCCTTTTTACAGCTGACCAGAAGATAGGACTTTAGCATGCATACGCTGTTCGTAAACAATTTGTTCAAGCACACACCATATGTGTCTGGCAATCTTGGATCTTGTCTCTTAGCGTAGCGGCTCAGTATTTGCATTTTTATCTAGACACAAATTTCTAAACTATTTTTCTTTGGATCCCACAGCTTCGTTGCATGTCTGAATATACTAAAAATTCTTTGAAAGTTTGATCGAAGTAGTCAGCAGCATCATCATCGACATTATTGGCAAGGAAAAACAATTTCAAGTTAAAATTGGTGAGCTCAGCCCAACATGCCTTTGCGTAAGTGTACAATAGGTTCTATGAAAAAAGCCAAAAAAAAAATAAAAATAAATAAATAAATGAAAATTCCCCCCCAAAAGCCCAATATGAAAATGATTGACTTCTGTTATGAAATTATCCCCCAAAGAAAAGGTCAAGAATATTATGTTATTGTTAAATTCAGGACATTATATGTCAATGCGGCTGAAGTTGGAATTTGCAACATTTTTGACGATCTGCGACTTGATGTGCGACATTTTATTCACCAAAAACTCAAGTTTTATTCATATTGTTTGAATTCTGAGCCTTCTCACAAACGTTATCACAGGGCACTGTATTGTAGGTGAGATAGCAAGTCATTTTCATTTACATATCGGGATGAATACAAAGATGCTGAAGAAGAGGAATTAATAGAACACTGGTTATACCACTGTCCAGGTCTACAGGAACATCGACTCACTTACATTGGAAGCAGGTATCTTGACAAACTTGAACAGCTGGCCAGTGCATTTGTGACCTTCCTAGCGAAATGTATCAAAAGCTCCAAATGGTTCTGGCTGTAAGCATCATTCTCCACATCCCTCCTACACCAATCCTTTACCTCTGTCCCTACTACACCAACCAAGGATGTGACAATGGGCCTGTTAATGGCATCCGAGTGTCATTAAAGTTGTTACTATCACATCAAATACAGCTGTCATTGATTCCAGAATCTCAATATAAAAGTGATTTTAGTTTCATGATTGTTGTTTTTTCATGGGAGGTTACCCAAGAATAAAATCGCCCGAGAGAGTTTTCCTTTCTCTTTATCAAAGTCTATTACACTAAATCGAATACAAATGTCACTTTGGTCGCAGCTTCAAATCGTCCGCCCTGAGAAATATGTTACAGGGTCGTTGTAGAGAAGCCATAAGCGGTTAAAGGAATATTGAGGTTGTAGAAGAATTTATCCATGTCGAATCTGGAGAAGAATTATGGTAACTTGAATATTATTGAGTAAATTCAATAAATCCTTTTCCATAAATTTTTTTTTTTCAATTATAATTTATTGGGAGTACTTCACAGAAAACAATATCTATCAAGTCGCCGTCTTTATTAGCCTCTGCAAAAATGTTTCCACGTTTTACATTTCCTATTGATCTTCTCGTGAGTAATATGTGAAAATCATTGTTTTGGGGTACTCCTAATTTCTTGAAGTTGTTGGATTTCCTGATTTTTTCGTAATTCATTATTTAGATACTCAAATATCGAAACAACAGTCACGGATTTAACCTTGACAACCTCTAGAGATTTGCAAATTACCCCTACATTTTAAATGACCATCACCCTCCAACACAAGCTTGCATACCGTTGTCCAACGTACTGAGCCCTTTGTTTCCGGATATTACTCTTAAGCTCTTTTGTCCGGACGGTATGTGCTCGTATGTGTGTGTTCGTACATACAAACATTTACTTTCAAAAGGACTCTCATGAAATTTTAATAAGGAGAAAACTGTTTGCACTTCAGTTAGTAAATGCTGCAAATAACGTTCAGACACATTTACTAGCATTTTCAATTGCGTTACGCTCCGCTTCACAGTGATATACGGAAGTCATAGGATATGGAGTTGGATATTAACCCTTTCACGACCTATATTAAAACAAAATCAACTAATTTCGAATAGAATCTGTAAGATAATAAAGTCATGTCCTGTACGTTTTAGAAATCTCTTAAAATGGAGATACAACAAAAAAAAATAATTTCCCATCATTGTTCATCAAAAGCAGAAACAAAATTCATCTCGAAATGATTAAGCAAATGTATCCGTTTGTACGCAGTACGTAATAGCATCGTAAAATGTAAAGGATAAGTATGTGATGTATTTTAAAGTTGAAATATTTGTTATTTTCGTATGGGGAAATAGAGTTCATAAAGTAGTTGTAATTGAAAAATGTTTCCAGTTTATGTGTTTCAGTTTATTGCCTGAAAACCGTATAATCATAGACTCTAGCTTAAAATAATAATACTGAAAGAGAGATTAACCATATAGAGAGATTAACCTTATAAAAACTTCCTATTAAATGCGGTGTTATTTTTCCCTGTGACAGCTGTCAACTACGATTATTCAGATTATTAAAAATGGAGAATATACGCAGCATTGGCAGTTCCTTTAATGGGTTAGCGAATGATGTTCACTTATTATCCGTATTTTCAATTCAACAAACAGAATTGTCGAATTTGGCACTCAAAATTTCATACGTGATCCATGAGATACAAAAGCACGATCTAGAGGTAGGCGTGCGGGTTTCGCCCAGATATTTGGAAAGAAAGCGGATATGATTTGCCTTCATAACAGGAATTCGATAACGCATTTCTTGCTCATGCATTTAGATGGGTTCACTTGAAGGCCGTTTGCTGGCCCATTGTGATACCCTTACTTGGGGAAGTGTTCCGCCATCTCGGCGTTCTCTCCTCATGCCCTACATTCGTCGCTCTCGGAGCATCCTACCCCTAGGCTAGAGAGTCCTGTGATGACTCTAACTAGCTTGCTCAACTAATTTTTGTTAAACCTGATTATTCTCCTTATTTTCTTGTAGTCCAAATTGCCCCAGGATTCCTTTGAGGTTCTTCCCACCTGTTCCTCTTGCCATCTGGAGTCCTCATCCATTCCGTCAACCCCTTTTTTGTCTCCAGATAAGGTTTGCAGAGTATTTTTGTCGGACTTTCTTCCAATTTGGCCATAAATTGCCTGGAAACCCTTGGTGGCCCAGTAACCAGTTTATAAATATGTCGTTGTCATTCGATACTACATTTATCGCTTCCTTACAGTCCATGAGTGTCCTCGACTTGACACTATGAACCCTTACAGATCTAATTGCGTGAAAATATGGATAGTATTACGCAGCCTTTTTAGGCATTCTGTGATGGCCCTGATCTCTGCTTGGAGAAACAACGACTAAGGCTGCAGCGTATAAGTATCTGCATTCCAAACGATATCTACATGGGTGCAGTATTTGTCCTTGCAGGATCCAGCCAATTGATCTTCTGATACAAGACCAAATTATAAATACAAACATTCAAAAAACCAACATTCAACTCTAGCTGATCAGAGGATGATACTGCAGAACACACTTTCATTCAAAATCTATTTTGAATCGGCATAGATACGAGCTGCACAACAAGGTCAGTGCTATAATTAAAAAAAATAGCAAAATATGATTTGCGAATTTCACTGAACTTGTTAACTATCGAGTCTGCTTGGATCTGCAACAGTGTGCCGTCATGTGTTGTGGATATTTCCAAAATATTTTCGAGCAGGAGCTTAAAATTTACCTGACCGACTTAACATATTGCACATTTGTGTATTTGGTAAATAATACATAAAGCTATTTAATTCCAACACATGTCTGCTCCGATATAGAAAACTGTTATATTTTCAAAAATAAAAATGTATCTACATCAAAACAATCAGGGGATCCCTTCCAACTAGTTCTTTGTTATCATTTAAAAATAACTCAACAACAAAAAACCTGACATCACTAGAGGTCGAATACGAGCGCAACGCATTTCGAATCAATTCTACAAAACAACACAATTGTTTGTTTATTTCCCAAGAAATACAAATATCTTTCATATGTAGAAAAAAAAAACGTTTGCAATTCCATACTCCTTTTATGAAAAACAGCAATTATAATAATTCAATTGTATTGATTAGATTCACACTAAGTAGTAAACCATTAGTTGATAACAAATAATTGTGATGCCCACGTAATTCCAGTGAATATGAAAGTGAAAAAGCTGTTTACTAAAAGCAGATTAGAGGATATAGAAAAGACCTTGATAGTATTTAAATGTGAACGGTCAATGTGAACGAAATATAGTTCATGGGCTGTGATGGTGTGTGTCAAAAATGTCACAACTTAAATTGTGTGTCACCCAGTTTGTGTTGCAGTGAAAAATTGATTTGTTATTGAAAATATGCAAAATCAGACCGAGTGATATGAGTTGTGAGGCTTTAATAATCAAAGTGCCTGGTTCTCTATTTCCAATTCAACTTTTATAAATCGATTATAAATCAAAAGTTTAAATGCCATTTAAATACATTTAAATTGTGTACCACTCATATTTACATTTTAAATTAAATAGTTGATGTTTAGTCTGTTGTTGATGCTAAATTGTATTCTCTCAACATAAATCATTTAACTAATAATTCCAAAGCCATTGGCAATTACGATAATTGTTTATTTAAATAAATATTGCCGATACGTCCGTCTCGGTTTTCATTATTTAAATGACTGTAAATGTGTTGACCTTATTTACCAAGAATTCTCTTTTTCTAAATGATATTCCCCCTCACAGGTATTCACTTTAATTTACAAATCAAACGAAAAATGCCTCATTTTCTTGTCCAATATTTTATTTTTTTTTTCTTCCGCTTCTGAGAAAGTTTAATTAAAATTCATTTCTAACACATTTCAAATATTCAAATTAAATATTTGCATTTTGTGTTTGTGAATATTTAATTTGTGTGTGTGTCTTGAAAGAAAAAGTGTTTTCACAACAAAAGATACTACATCATCCGAAATCATGGAGTTTTTTCTGTTTTTTTTTTCGTTTAAGGTTCATTTTGTTACAAATCAGTGGCGATTATTGATTTGTCTCAAGGTTAGGTCATATTCTTCCAATGTCCTTATACTCTGTTAGAAAAAAAGGTGCACGAGGCTTAAGCAGTCTGCTGGAGTTTTTTTTTTGTGCTGATGAACCCGAGGGTGACTGTGAAAGAGGCCAACGATAGATACATAAAAGTAACTTATTTGGGTGTAGTTGATTGATGAAATAAATGGCCTGACGAAATAAAATATTTTGCATTAAAAAGGCACACATTCAATCAATAAAGCTCAGGCCTTCACATTTTGCTTTTATTAAAAAAAAAAAAAACAAAAAAAAAACCTAGGTATAAAAAGTATACTTTAGTCTGTAGGGTATACTAAAATTGGCATTCCATTGACAAAAACGATATGAACCAAATGGACAGAAAAGGTTCATAGGAAGAACAACATCGCAGTAACTTGGTGGGAAAGGTTCCTGGGTAAAAAAAACACGATGACTGATCAGGAACAATGGCAGATATATGAAATCTGGCAAATCCTGGTGTTAATAATTATAATCGTATCTTATACATAAAAGCCTAAACCAGATGTTCCTATATCTCCAAAATTGTTGCCCATGATCGCGGACCCCAGAATATTTTTTAAATAATTAAATTATTAAATTATTATTTTTTTAATTTACTTAAAAAACTAGTAGATATTAAAACTAACAAGTATTAATTTTTTTATTTTTTTTGAATGAGACAGACTTAACTCGCGTATATGGTGCAGCATCAAGTAGTCACAATATATCACAAACAATGTAAACAGGGCTTACTCTGTTGGGATTATGTTCCATCTGTCAATATCTAATATATATCTGAAAACCAGAATTGAATAATGTATTAAACTTATTTTATGACGCTCCAATATTGACGATTTGTAACGAACGAAAAAATTCGTTTTATGAAAACAGGCAGATAATCGTTTTAGAAATTTCAGCTTGCTTTCAAATAAATAGTTAGTTTTCAAATTTTGAAATTTGGAAAAGCTTTTCGAACAAGAGGTGTTATTTTGCATCACCCGGTATTTCGGTAGCTGTGACTTTTGAAGCTATTATTCTTTGACATTTGACAATTACAAAAACTGGAACGAAACACACTTCAACAACGCATTGCAATTTTTAAAATTCACTACAAAAAGGGTGAAAATCGTACAGTAACAGTTTGCAAAACTAAAGAATTTTTGGGTCGTCGTGAAGCACCTTATCCGACCGCAATACAGAAATTGATGGACAAATTCGAGCTGACCGTATTGATATTATTGCACGATTTCTATAGTGGGTGGAATGGTACATTTGTATGGGAGGTACCAGAAGTGGAGTTGCCAGACTTCCAAGTTTTTGTCGGAATCTTTGTCTAGCTATAGCTTTACTAAATGCAGAATATGGGCAAGATCTAATTGGTCATATTTATAATACTACACGGTTTATAAGGGGCAGGATGGTACATTTGTATGGGAGGTACCAGAAGAGGAGTTGCCAGACTTCCAAGCTTTTGTTCAAAACGTCGTCTTGCTATATTTCTACTAAATACAAAATTTGGGAAGATCGTGTTGGGCATATTGGTATTAGTACACGATTTCTAAATTGGGTGAAATAGACGATTTGTATGGGAGGTACCCGAAGGGGTGTGGCCATATAGCCCATATGCACTCCCATAAGCAGTTTAGGGAAAATATTAAGCCATGACGAATTTCAGAGTGATTGCTTTACTCTTTCGAAAGTTATCGTGCGTAGGGACATTGCTCAAACTACTTAAAAAGTCATAAATCGAATTTGGTTCAAAGGCCTAAAAGTCTAAAGTGATTTTTTCTATATGTTACACCTTTGGGTGTGAGTATTTGCAAGTTGCATTTCAATAATAATTCATTTATCTCGAATTACTATAACTCATACGCACCCATCGCCATTGTCCTGCGTTCATTGTTCACAATGATTTTGAATTTGACATTGTCTTTCGAATATCCTTTTGTACGTTAAAGCCCCTTTAAAATGTGTTTATATCAATTCATTCATCTTTCGATTTAATCCACTCATTTCCCCCCACACAACCTGTCTACACCTACGTAGCCCTTCAACTTCCCCGTGGTTAGTTTATGTTTCACACCCTCAATGCCCCGGTGACTTGTAACTATTTGCTATGACCACATAGACCATGTATGCGTTGCTATTTGAGTTGAAAATATGCTGAAGAGTGTTGAAATTCATTAACTATTCATTTGCACATTCATATCTTATGAGGTTCAACATGAGGCCATCGTTAATTATTTCATTATAAAATTATTTCATATTATCCGAGGACAATGCGAAACATAAATATGCACTCAAGTGCAACCATTCCAAATGTCAATCACAATCAATCCAACAACAATCGATTGGCTTTTGTGAAATGAATTAAAATCTGATTTTCTTGTAATTAAATCTTGGTACTGATTGGGATTATTAAAATTAAATTTAATATCTCGCCGATGTGTGCTTCAAGTCCGTGAACTGTAGTAACGACTGACAAAATTGTATGCATGGGATTTATTCGGTTATAAATTCATCGTGAGTAAATAAGGTATCCTTAACTTAGTCACCCATATCAATTTGGATAGAAGCAAACCATACCAGGCTCATCAAAATATTGTAGTGATCCAATGAAATTGAAATACTCAAATAAGAAAATATATTGAGAGTAACCGGAGCACACATTAAGATCATTTGCGGTCTCGCATTAGGTCACTTTACTTTTAGAGGGCAGATAAAACATCAAATAATTGAAAGGTTTCAACGATGAAGAATTGGACTTGGTTTACATGTGGTTGCAAGAGGTCGATGACCAATTGAGCAGCAATTTGTATGATTTTAGGCACTCTCAATTGACAGACTTGTTATACCTTGGTCATACCACCTGGCACCAGTAGGACAATCACATACAAAAACAAAGCTGCAGTCCCGCTCATGGGTGTCTCTGGAACACACAAATGACAACAAGCGATTGGCACCTATACAAACGGTTGTCTCGACTACATCCACCATTCCTGCCTCAGTCTCCTTCTATTAAATATAATCGGTCCAAATAGAACCGGTCGTACTAAAATCGTACACCGACCTAGTCGGTGTACTACCCAGCTTAGCTAAGTCCGTAATATCATTGTAGTAGTACTATTCCGATAGTACATCCCTCCAGTGTAGGGCAGGTCTCTCTGATGCAAAAATGCATTGAGCGAGTCATGTCACGTTAGCAAGAAGCCCGAGGTATATCGGACGGACAGCCAGCCTGCCAAGACCCCAATCATTCCCAAGGATGCTCCTAACGTTTCCAACAACGACAGAAAACTTCTCCCCGGCGCACTGTGGGATCGCTTCATACATTTTTGCGCAAAAAATAGAAGGAGTAGTCCGAGATCATTGAAAGTTGGCACCGAGCATTATATTGACTAAATTAAGAAAGAAATGGAATTTCATCAAAATCGGCCACGCCCACCGCCCACCGCCCATACAATCCAAATGGATTTTTCGCATAAAATTTTTCCTATCCGGTCAAAAGTGTTCAAATTTGGTACATACAGTTTCTAGAATTAAGAACAGATGCGTGCCAAGTTTCATCAAAATCGGCCACGCCCACGCCCATACAGATTATAGATAAGATTTTTTTTTTAATATTTTGTTTATTATTCCACAAAAAACGTTATTTATTCTTCATCTATCATTTCTTTGACTACATCATCACATTCCAAATCCTGTTTGGATGGCTTATGTCTTAGGCTGGTTATAAAAGGGTCTGATGAAACCAGTAAGCGATGAAAAATATCAGTGTTTGTCGCAACTCTACTGCATTTCCTAGAAAACATTAACCTATACTTCCTGTAGTCCTTCTTCACTTAGCATACCAATAGGAAGAATTGCTGCATCCATGATGTCGTTCCCAACTTACCTTTCAGCCATGTTTCATATTTCTTAAAAAAATCTTGCATATTTACTTGACATTTATGCCATCTATCCTTAAAATGACTTAAAATGAACCGCTTTGAAATGGCCTTTTTAACATCTTCAACTTGATCTGAAGAAAGTTTCGAATTTTTAGTTTTTATGAAAGTGTTTAATAAATTTATTTCTCCATTGCAATTAATTATTTCTTTACACAGTTCTTCATATAAAACCGAAAACAAAATCATTTTGATAATTATATATACAAATTTTAAAAACTTTGAAAAAAAAAATTTATCTCTATGCACTGTTTCGCCCGAATTGTTACTTGTTGTTGTTATATTCAATATTCAATAAATAGGTGGCCTAAAATTATGCAATACTTTTTTTTGCAAAAATATAATGAAAATTTTCATGACTTTTACCAGAAATTTCTAGTTTTCTTCCACTTCCGGAAGTTTCCTAAAAATATTTTTTGGTTTAATCGAAAGAAGACATTCCCACCTTTCATTTTATTAAAAGTACGGCTTGGAGGAGAGTGGAGCTACATTTTTTTGTGTCCATTGAAAATCCAAAAAAAATTTTTTTTAGCGGCTTACAGATTTGGACATATCTTCCTAACGGTTTATATATCCCCATGATTTTTTTTTTAATTTATAGAGAAATACTATATTTTTAAAATATATTAAAGTCAAATGGTATTATCAAGAAAATTTTACATATATGGACCACTGCATTGCATGAAAATATAAGTCATTTCTTGCTTAGCACCCTTGCTGGGACTTTCCCTCAATTTTTCACAAATAGAATACAATTTTTCGAAAAAACCATAAATGCACATTTCGTATTTAAACAGTTCTCTACAAAACTGCATCTTTAAATTTTTGAAATTCAGTAGTTGAAAAATTGATTTATTGACACCAAAATCCCACAGTTCGGCGTAGTGAGGTGAACCATTTTCAATCCCAGGTACATCTCTTGAAGTGGTGGACAAGCATGTGACAACTGTACCCCACGCGACTTCATTACACATGACCGGCTCACTCAGAGTCTCACACACACCTTGTATGAACAATCGACCTCATTGGGATCCTGCGGACAACCACGCACAACGTCCATATATACCATCTATACAACACAAAAGCCTTTCATCCGCTGAAGTAGCTTGCCCTGAGTGCTACATAGCTTTTCAGGCCTTTTCCCACGAAAGGTCAAATGCACCATCGAAGTCCACAAATATGCCAAGTTCATATTTGGAGGTCGCCTCTGAAATAGTATGACGAACATCCAGCCAAGCATCTTTCACTCTGCTAACCTCACAGAAGGCAAAGTGGAACTCAGAATGGCCTTCATTATTGCTCTTCTTCAGCCGATCAATCATTATTCTTTTTAACACTGTAGTTTTAAGTTTTCTAAAATTCAAACCTTAAACCTTAAAACCTTTGCAAATGATGGAAGGAGGCTGATCTCACGATAAGATCGGGGATTAGTCCTATCGGGTGACTTCAGGAGATCAACAGGGCGATTCCAAGCCACCGGAAAGTAGCCTTCGTATGGCCTTCCAGATGCGTGTACATATCTCTCCAGACACCTGGACTAGCCTTCCTAGCCTTCCCATCTATCGGGAATTTTTTCGTTGTCTTTCCGGTAATTCCCGGAACTTGATTTTCTTTATAAAATTTTATACAAAAAATACTAAATGTTATCCATTTTGCTTTTTAAAAGTAAACGTAAATAAAACACATATAAAATATTTTTGTTCATGATATTTCTTTTTTATTACAAAGTTAGAACGTTGGCATTATGTGTGAAACACTACATCATTTAAATGTACCACCACGCGAAGTGTTGATTTTTTGAGGTAATTTTGGACCACTTTTTGGAGCATATTGGGCGGTATCTCAGCCATAACTGGACGAATGTTGGTTTTTAAGTGCTCAAGAGTTTAAGGTTTATCTGAATAAACGCGGTCTTTCGCGTAGCCTCACAGAAAAAGTCTAATGGTGTGAAATCGTACGATCTTGGTGGCCAGTTGATGTCGCCACGACGAGAAATTACGCGGCCAGGAAATGTCTCTTGCAAACCACATATTCTCCAAGTCGTATTCTTCAATAGCAGGCAAAAAAAAAAATCGGTTATCATACGACTATAACGCTCCGGATTGATCAAAGAGTGACTTTTTGTCCAGCACTAACGATAAATGCGATCTAAAATGTATGACCAACTCCATATACCACCCCAAATACAAAAGGGTCACAACCCAAAATTTTCCAAAACTGTCTTTATTTAGAATTTTGAATTTTATAACTTGGGATTTTTAGAATTTTGAGTTGTGACCCATTTGTATTTAGGGTGCGATATGTGCATCATTTACCGAATTACACTATTCGATTCCAACAATATATGTTTTTCAATCGATATGACAACTGTCTAGTGTTGCTTCAATTTCGGGGGAATAACTGCAATTTAAATTTGCTGATCCCACTTCACCAATATATTTCTTTGATTATGCTGCGCGTTTGGTATTTATTTAATTTGTCCTTTACAGAGTCCTTACATAAATCCTTTTCAAAGGGATTTTCAGTTCCCTTCGCTCCTTCGCTTGTATTTACTCCCCCGAAGAAACAAAAAGCTCTGTTGGTTTATTGTTGAAAAGGATATGCAAGCTGAAATGTCTGCTTGGAACACAGTCCTTGCATCCGCCATTCAATATTTGTATGTATGCAATCGATGTGGGTGTGTATTTGTGTGTGTGTGTGGATTCTGGACCGACCGCCGAGTAAATCTTTATGGTTAACATGGATAGTAAGTCATGTATACATAAATGTTCTGATTGTTGTTATTGTCTTTGATATCGATGTTGTTGTTGGTATGGATTTATGTTTAAATAACCAACAATAGTAAAAGTTCAATAAATTAACGACAGCCAATGAACGAATGAAGTAGGATAGGAAATATAAAAGGCGAAGTGGTGGCGTGGACTGAACAACAACAATCTTGCTCCTTGTGGTAAAGTAATCCTTTTTCCCGAATGTATTTCACCAGCAAGAGCAAACGGTTTTCATCATCGAGGAGAGGATAAAAAGTGCAAAAATCAAAAGGATTATAGATGAATATTTTTTTTTGTCCATTGTGGGACAGGAGCCAAGTCTCCTGCGGCAGTCACACATTGTCATTTAGGAAATACGGAATACTGAACTTGTTCTTTATTGCAGAATTACAATTTCAGTTACCACGACTATATAAGGAGGTCTTAATACGCAAGCAATAGTGTTTGGGGAAAATATGGTAAAACATGGAGAAAATCGAAATCAAATAGAAAAGCACAAAGCAAAGTAGTCTCGCGAGAAACGGCAAAAATAATAAATCAGACAACATTGTATCGAAACCTAATAGGGTCTTCATATTTGCTCACATTTTGAAGGGACGCGATTATTTACGACTCAGGAGAACTGAATAAGAACTGTATAAAAGTTCACCATTTTCCCCATACACTGAACAGAGTGCAATGGTTGTAGTTTTTCACAAACGAAATAAAAAATTTTCCATTTTATAGTTATAATATATTTTTAATTTTAATAAACCCACGTAGCCGCGGTCATAACCTTAGTGATAAACAATTGCGAAAAAAAACATGGTCCCCCATTTTTAACAAATAGAGAAAAAACATGTTCGCCATAGCGCTTATTTTTTACAGATCTCTGTATTCCATAGAAAAAGAGACAAACAAACTCACGGGACCGTAGGGTGAGGGTATAAAAAATGCGGAAATGCCAAGTGAGAGGAGTCATAAAGTCTTTAACATTGCGAAGTAGAAAGGGCCCACTTTATTTTTGTATACAAATGTTTTAATTCGCGAATTAAACGTTTTGAAAATATTCCAGCAGATTTACTGTAACGGTACAGTTTTCAAATTATCCGTGACTACTTCGAAATTCTGGAAGGTTCGTTATTGTAAAATAGTGTATTTATTTCGAGTTACATGTCCACATTAGTTTTCTAAATTGAAACCACTATAAGTGGTGTGTTTTTATTTTCGAAAACAAATTGATCTGATCTCAGATCTGATACATAATATTTTTTAAATATTCTGGGCAGATTGATCAAATGACGTCACGCGTAGCGTATTCCTATTGGCTGATAGTCAAAGTGGTTTCAATTGCAGCGTTGCCAACAATAGTGCTTACGCTGTGTTTAATTCTGAAACTTGTACAAATAGAGTTAGGAACCCTTACAAGGGACAAACTACGTCATCTAACGGGAATAATGCGCATAGCGTAATCTTTCTTTCTATCATTCTTGGTTTGAGCTATTCTAAAAAAAGTGACATCAATTCAATTTAATTAACCACATGTACGTATGAGTGCTAGGCTTTCAAATTAATATTACTCATACGCTCATAGAACTATAGGATTTTCCAACAATATAGAGGCCTGACATATGTCTGCATAATACTCTTTTATTTATGTACATTTTTGTAGATGATTGTTTTCTTGAATTTTGAACGGTCTGCTATCTATTGTCCTAAACATGGAAAACAAGATTTAAAAACAAGTGGACAAATAGTAAGTTCGGCCGGGCCGAATCTTATATACCCTCCATCATGGATCCTTAAAAAGTCAATAAATAAGAAAACCAGTGAAAAAGTTGCAGTCGGGTAAACCGACTTATATATACCCTCGCCCTCATTAAAAACATACAAGTCTCATTTTTCAAAGTATCGGAAAGTTAAATGTGTGAGTAGCTACCATCATTTGATGTAACATCTGATGAAAAGTCATAATAGCAACCTAGAATACCGAATGTTTTAGAAAAATATTGTATTACATGATTTTACAAAAAGGACGGAATATAAAGCAGAGTTTTTACTAGAAAATTGTATGTAGTTAAAGCTTTACTAAATATAGAGTTTCGGAAAGAATCGTTGATCGAGTTTATATAATTACACGATTTCTAAAGTGGGTGCAATGGTACATTTGTATGGGAGGTACCAGAAAAGGAGTTGCCAGACTGCCAAGTTTTTGTCCAAAACTTAGTCCAGTTATACCATTACTAAATACGGAATTTGGGCAGATCTCGTTGGTCGTATTGAAAGTATTACACGGTTTAATGGGTGGAATGGTAAATTTGTATGACAGGTACCAGAAGGGGAGTTGCCAGACTTCCAAGTTTTTGTCTAAAAATTTGTCTAGCTATACTTTTACTAAATACAAATTTTGGGCAAAATGTCGTTGGGCATATTGGTGTTATTACACGATTTCTAAGGTAGGCGGGATGGCACATTTGTATGGCATGTACCAGAAGGGGAGTTGCCAGACTGCCAACTTTTTGTCCAAAACTTAGTCTAACTCTACTTTTACTAAATACAAAATTTGGGGAAGATCCAACTAGGCGTGTTGATATTATTACACGATTTCTAAAGTGGGCGAAATAGCAGATTTGTATGGGAGGTACCCGAAGGGGTGTGGCCATATAGCCCATTTGCTATCCCATAAGCAGTTTTGGGAAAATATTAAGCCATGCCAAATTTCAGAGTGATTGCTTAACTCTTTCGAAAGTTATCGTGCGTACCAGCAGGACAGACGGACATGGCTCAAACGATTCAGAAAGTCATAAAACGAATTTGGTTCAAAGACACCTGGGTTCTAATGTGGATATTTCTATGTGTTACACTTTTGAGCCGTATCAAATGATACATACCCTCCCATCGTAGGGTGAGGGTATAACTAACTGAGTTTTTGGGCCGCTCGTGACCCGATAGTCCCAGGAACCCGATCACAAATTGTATCCAAATCATGAAAATAAATACATATTTGGGTTCGCGAGAAAATTTCGTTGCATTTCGATACCCATATGTCCATGTTTGTCAAGGGACGGTTTTTGGGCCGCTGGTGACCCGATAGTCCCAGAAACCAGATCAAAAAATTTAGTAAAATCGTGAAAATAAAGGCATATTTGGGTTCGTGAGTAAATTTCGTTGCACTTCGATACCCATATGCGCATGTTTATCATGGGCCCTTTTTTGGGCCCCAAGGGTCCACGGAACCCATGAGCACGCCCATTTTTGGGATTTTTTCCCCATCTATAAATTATATAAACTTAGAACTTAGATGTAGTGAAAAAAAATATTTGAAAAATTTGATTATGGCCGGAATATATTTAGTCCCGTAAAGGAGAACTTTTCCCTTTGGTCCGATATGGCCCATTCTCGAACTTAACCTGCTTATGGGCAAAAAACATCTTCCTACAAAATTTCAGCTTTTTAGGGTTAGTCGCTCGCGCTCTATCGTGATTTCAACAGACAACAGACGGACGGACGGACGGACAGACGGACAGACGGACATCGCTAGAATGTCTGAGAATGTTACACTGACCAATAATATATATACTTTATAGGGTCGCAGATCACTCTTTCGAGGTGTTGCAAACGGAATGACAAACTTAGTATATACTCCATCCTATGATGGAGTGTATAAAAACGTTTCAGAACCACTGTGCGGCATTTGTCAAGCTGCGAAATCTATGGCGTGTAAGCAACATAAACAACGCAACTAAGTTCTGAATTTGTACAACAATATTATGGGAGAACAAATTATTAACTACTTACCTTTTCCTAAGGTTTGGTTTATAGCAATAGAAGTTAATTTGCCGGTGTTATGGCCAATTGATACCTCATATTGCCTGTTTTTTAGTGGGCAGAAATTTCCATTCGTTTCCATTAAATTGGTTTATCTAAACTTTCCTAATCTTCATATGAACATTTTCTTTGTCAAACCCCAAAACAAATGACAATAAACAGGGACATGGCGAATTCTGCATGGCCTTATTGTATGACCCTTCAGAAAACTGGATAAATTAGACTATGTTGGAAATAAAAAAATGTGTCTTATTTGAAAAGTAATCGTTAACACAATCACATTCTTCACAAAATTGCTGCGCGCTATAAAATTCTAACTATAAATATTTTTAGATTTAATAAACAAATCAAAAGTTGTAAATGGACACTTAGATTCTATTGACAGCGTTTAACTTGAACCGTAGGTGGTCAGCACACGTATATACAGCATTTTTTGAAACTAATCAAAACCAACACAAAAAAAGCAGGTGTCTAAATTGGTTTGATCGCAATTACATTTTTCACACATCCACACACACCAGCGGTCTATGTTGTTCACTCCATAGACATTCGTATACAAATACTTTAACTACCCCACGGCATAATCTAAACAATTCCAACTTTGGAGCTCTGCATATTTAATAAGATTATGGGATTAATAAAACAAAAGTTGGTTGAGTTGCGTCTTTTTTTGTTTTTGTTATTTTTATTCCTATTTGAATAATTGAATATCCTTCGACATTCTAAAAACGTTTTCCACATTTTGCAAACTTTCGCCTTTCCTCTGGGGCACAAAACTCAAACTTCCTCATTAATAATTCATAACAGCTGACCTTCCACAATAGCAGCAATGACAGCACTGACACAGCACCAACGGCAAAGGACGAGAGAGGACAATAGGTTGTAATTTCTTGTGTAGAGCGTTGCGTTGCCATTCATTTCCGCTAATTTTAATTCCATTCACTTTAGCAACAATTGTCTTGGAAATTACTTTAGCAAAACTATTTGACAGATATCAAAAGCAAAAACTCAATACTATTTCATAATCTACATACACACTGACACACTCATAGCAACATATTAACACTCGTGCCATGGGAGCCATGGTGACGGTCGACCGATTCCGGATGCCCCGGAAGTGTTGAACGAGATGGTGGAGTGGTACATGGAGGCGGGGATAGACATAAAAACCGTGAATCTTATGAATCAAACCAAACAAGGAAATTTCAAACTGAAACGGAAATCAAACAATTTGGTTGATTTGCTTGAAATAGAAAAAAAAAGTAGTTTGTAAAAAATACAAAGAAAACAATGAAGAAATATGCGAGTATGAGAGTAATCTCATACTTACTTCTTACTTGGTTCCCTTAACATTCCATAAAATCTTCTGTCAAATCAGAGAGCTGTGTACGATAGAATTGTATAGTTACTCACTGGCCGGCATCCGAATGGCGAATGATTTTTCTAGAGAAGAAAACGGCGTGCTTTGTCAGCTCGTCTGCTATGTTGTTCACTGGTTTGCGTCGGCACCCACATCATCTCATCAAGAGATCTGCCGCAATCTAGGGTTGATGTTGAGTTCAGGAATACACAATCCACATATTTAATGGCAGCCACACTATCAGATAATATGTTTCTTCCCACTGTGGTCAGGATATTGTAAAGGGTGTTTTTTTATTGAGGTATAGAACTTCGAATTGAAATAAAACACAAGAAAATCGTTTTAATGTCCATCAATTTGGCTTTATTGGAAGGATAATTTTATGCCATTAATGTTTAAATATGATTTCGGGCATGTGGCCGCCGCGGCTGGCTCGAATAAAGCCAATTCTACAGGTCCAATTTTCAATCACTTGTTGGAACCACAACTCATCCACATTCATGCCATCCAATTCGGGAACAAAATAGTCGGTTATCATGGCTCTATACCGGTCTCCATTAACGGTAACTGACTCTCCAGCATTATTTCGGAAGAAGTATGGCCCAATGACTCCACCAGCCCATAGAGCACACCAAACAGTCAGTTTTTGTGGATGTAATGGCATAAAATGGACGGAGCTTGCGGTGAACTTCGCGAACTGAACCATTACTTTCGAAATAAATTTGCACGATTTGCAAGCGTTGTTCTTTTGTCAACCTGTTCATGATGAAATGGCAAACCAAACTAAATATTAATCACTTGACAGCTGACAAAATGGCCGCCAGTTAAAAAAGTAATGCCAACTTAAAGTTCTATACCCCAATAAAAAACACCCTTTATGTCAGTCATTCTGCGACTTCTTTAATGGCGAACATTTCAGTTTGATAAACAATACAGTGATCAGTGATTTAGCTCTATATCGTCTTGTAGGTTCGGCATCCACCATATTAACGATTACACTGTGACCACAACCATTGTTCGACCATAGCGATAGCTCTCTTCGTCGGAGCTGTCGCAGCTGTGGCCGTCTGTAAACTAAATATGTACAGGATGTGTTAGTCCAAAAAAAAAACTGCCCCAAAGGAGATGGATTCCACAAGTGGGATTATGTACCTCCTGGTAACCAGAACCAGTTCGGTCTTGTTTGGATTTACTATCAGATGGCCCACCGACTTCACCGTAAAATAACTTCTTGACTGATTTCTCTGAGTGTACTCTGAAACCCCCCCACCTAACTGCTATTGCCACATGGTCGGTATATGCGACAACCTTGACACCAACCTCCTATAGGGAGAACAGTTTACCGATCCGAGCGAGGTTTCGCAGTAGGGGGATAGTACACCGTCTTGAGGTGTTCCCCTACCATCAAATCATTGAATTCGACAAAGTAATGCAGTGGAATCACCCTATACATCTAGCCTGTCGAACAACAACTCCCGGTCTATACTTACCTTAAGTTAACTGTCAATGAGTCTCTCCAGCGTTATCAGAAGAAATGATGACAGGCTGCCTGAGGGTAACTGAGTCTCTACAGTGTTTTCGCTTCCCGTATGGGAGGGTTTTCCTGCTTTAGGAATAAAGATGACTTTGGTGTCCCTCCACATTGTAGGAATGTATATTACCCCGATACAGAGCTCTTTGAGCCACGAAATCAGCGTAACCATGTTCGGCCCGGGTGACTTTAAAGGCTTGAAGATTTAATTGCCCATGAAATTTTAGATACAATTACAATTTCTCTGGCAACATTCGAAGGTGAACTTAACGAAGTGCTGTCCGCGGAAGTTTCATTTCGGTAGTTTGCTGGACAAATTTAGCCAGGGCCAACTCCAATGATTCTTCCCTTAATGTTGTCCATGCATACTGCAGTTTCTTGGTCATCTCACTGCACTGTGTATAGGCCAGTACTTTCCTTCGAAGTGTCATTAACTTTCTTCAACACCCTCTTTTATTCCCTAAGTTTTTCTTTATAACTCTTCTAGTGCTGTGAAGAACTTTCTGCAGCATTTGCTGACATTTACTAGCTACAACAACCATCATCGAGATCGTTGCTTACCCGAGGCTTCATCTAATAAACAACAACATCACAGGTCCCGGCGAAAGTATGCCTGTATCAGCTACTGAAACTTGGAGAGCATATGCAACACGGCCCATCAAATCGAACGACCCAGTCTAATATACATAACTATGCCACACAGTCATATATACTTGCAAAAGATTTTGCCGTCGGGTATATATTCCTCTATATTCACATTAAAAAAAAAACGTTCACAAGTAAAACGAAAACCCGCAAATAAACACACTCCAGTTGTTTGTGCATTGTTTTTCGTTGGTTTTTGTGTGGGAAAACAAAATATTTAAACAACTTAAGTTTCCATGCGGTTTATTAAAGCTTAACCAAGTGCTACTAGCAATGGCTGATGATGATACCACCGACAATGAATTCCCCGAACAGACACACTTCCACGTACTGCAGCGTGCGCATGCATGGACTAACTTTATAATGTTAACTTGCATGCACCGACTTCTACTCGCTCATATTCGTTGAAGAAATACAGCATCCACTTCAAAATGTAAGAAAGAAATCAAAGTTGTAAGTAAAGTAAATAAGATTACATGATACTCGGGCGTACGTATTTACTTTGGGGAAACTGAATACTTTGCATATGACTCACAGGCGTTTGGGGGGCTGAATGAGAAGGTACATAATTCACACAGCCTTTCATTTGGATTTGTTGTAACCCCACACGGTTCTAGTCGTGCATTAATCTGATAAAATATAATTTGTGTACCCTCCTGCAGTTATTCTTTGTTCCAGTTGTACAACGATAATTGAACAAAGGCAAAACAAGAATGTTTTTCTAATCCTTTCAAGTTATTGTTTCCCTAAGCGTATTTCATTAATATAACAACAATAACAACCAAGATTTTGTAATTTAACACCTTGCGACTTCTTCCTTTGTGGCCTCGTGACAGATAAGGTCTACGCCAACAGTCCAGCGTCGATTCAAGACCTAAATTTTTTTTGGCAGCAAATAAGCTTTACTTGATATAAGCTCCAAACACGAGATTTACTTGTGTGTAAACATTAAAAAAATACAGATTTTTCAGTGTGTATTTAATACATATATCGCAGCCCTCATATTTTAAGATAAATGCACAGTTTTACTTCGGAAACTATTTAAAGTTGTAGGCAGAATTTTACTCTGATCAGCAGAAGAGCGAACCATACTCATACAAAATTTTCGGAAATCAGATCTACCTACCTATACGACGTTTAACCGAAATTCTATCCAAATCAAATAACTATCTATTTATATAGATAATTGCGTGTCTCCCAGTTTTTTCCAAAGTCATGCACTTTTTTAAGGGCACCCAAAAATTTGGGGCCTCGGTGTCATTTTTGCAAACAAAAAAAAAAAGATAATTTTCTCAGGCTCTTAATTTACAAATAGTTTGGTATTTTGGTTTACTCTCTTGTAGCTCTTGTCAGAAAGAAAATTCTGAACATCTTCTATATAAATAAAAATTAATTGACGCATGTATGTTCATTAGGGTGGAGTGAAAACATGCTTTTTTTTTAATTTGAAAAAGTTAACCTCGGAAAGAGATGTAGTCTGGGGTCCTAATGAGGGGAAAAATAAAGAAAAAAATTTAAAAAAAATTTTAGGGGTCGCGCCACTCCCTCTAAATTTGGAAATTATTGCTATTTTGGCGTTGATTTTAGAAAAATCCTAAAAATTAACGACTTAACTTATTCGAAAGTTTGAGCTTGTTCAGTGCCCAAACAAAAGTATTTGAGGCAAATATGAGGATAATCGACTAATATTTGTAGCTTTGGTGGCGATTTCATTGTTCAGTCAATTTTCTGAAGAAGGGACGATTTGACTTATTTTACTTTTTGAAATTTTTGAACAATGAGAACATTTTTTTTAAATTTTTTCATGCCCTTATTTCATTGTTTACGCTATTGCAAACATTTATTGACATAAAACTTTTTAGGATTTTTCTAAAATCAACGCCAAAATAGCGATAATTTCCAAATTTCGAGGGAGTGGCGCGACCCCTAAAAATTTTTGAAAAATGTTTTCTTTATTTTTCCCCTCATTAGGACGCCAGACTACATCTCTTTCCGAGGTTAACTTTTTTTTTTTGAATTTCACTCCACCCTAATGTTCATTCATCACTTGAGAACTGCTGGACCGATTTGGCTAATTTCTTTACTGTTGTATTCGTAGTTTCCAGGACAAGGTTTGTATGAAATAAAATTCCATCGGAAAAGCGCGATAAATCAAAAAATTGAAAATATGTTTTTTTATGTTAATTTTGTATTGAATTTCATTTCTGAATGACGTTTCAAAGAGAAAAATGGGAAAATCGTAGTGATAAACTCAGACAATTAAAAAAACAATTCGTATGTAAACATGTATAAGGATATATCCACAGCAACAGGTATAAATGTACAGCAACGCGGGCCGGGTCAGCTAAGTCAACATTTTTCTTGGTAGGACGAAGTCGACCGGGTCAGCTAGTATAAAATAAAAAAAAACTTCATCTTCATGGTCAAAATCGCAAAAAATTGTTTTTTTATACACTCCATCATAGGATGGAGTATATACTAAGTTTGTCATTCCGTTTGCAACACCTCGAAAGAGTGATCTGCGACCCTATAAAGTATATATATTATTGGTCAGTGTAACATTCTCAGACATTCTAGCGATGTCCGTCTGTCCGTCTGTCCGTCCGTCCGTCCGTCCGTCTGTTGTCTGTTGAAATCACGATAGAGCGCGAGCGACTAACCCTAAAAAGCTGAAATTTTGTAGGAAGATGTTTTTTGCCCATAAGCAGGTTAAGTTCGAGAATGGGCCATATCGGACCAAAGGGAAAAGTTCTCCTTTACGGGACTAAATATATTCCGGCCATAATCAAATTTTTCAAATATTTTTTTTCACTACATCTAAGTTCTAAGTTTATATAATTTATAGATGGGGAAAAAATCCCAAAAATGGGCGTGCTCATGGGTTCCGTGGACCCTTGGGGCCCAAAAAAGGGCCCATGATAAACATGCGCATATGGGTATCGAAGTGCAACGAAATTTACTCACGAACCCAAATATGCCTTTATTTTCACGATTTTACTAAATTTTTTGATCTGGTTTCTGGGACTATCGGGTCACCAGCGGCCCAAAAACCGTCCCTTGACAAACATGGACATATGGGTATCGAAATGCAACGAAATTTTCTCGCGAACCCAAATATGTATTTATTTTCATGATTTGGATACAATTTGTGATCGGGTTCCTGGGACTATCGGGTCACGAGCGGCCCAAAAACTCAGTTAGTTATACCCTCACCCTACGATGGGAGGGTATGTATCATTTGATACGGCTCAAAAGTGTAACACATAGAAATATCCACATTAGAACCCAGGTGTCTTTGAACCAAATTCGTTTTATGACTTTCTGAATCGTTTGAGCCATGTCCGTCTGTCCTGCTGGTACGCACGATAACTTTCGAAAGAGTTAAGCAATCACTCTGAAATTTGGCATGGCTTAATATTTTCCCAAAACTGCTTATGGGATAGCAAATGGGCTATATGGCCACACCCCTTCGGGTACCTCCCATACATATCTGCTATTTCGCCCACTTTAGAAATCGTGTAATAATATCAACACGCCTAGTTGGATCTTCCCCAAATTTTGTATTTAGTAAAAGTAGAGTTAGACTAAGTTTTGGACAAAAAGTTGGCAGTCTGGCAACTCCCCTTCTGGTACATGCCATACAAATGTGCCATCCCGCCTACCTTAGAAATCGTGTAATAACACCAATATGCCCAACGACATTTTGCCCAAAATTTGTATTTAGTAAAAGTATAGCTAGACAAATTTTTAGACAAAAACTTGGAAGTCTGGCAACTCCCCTTCTGGTACCTGTCATACAAATTTACCATTCCACCCATTAAACCGTGTAATACTTTCAATACGACCAACGCGATCTGCCCAAATTCCGTATTTAGTAATGGTATAACTGGACTAAGTTTTGGACAAAAACTTGGCAGTCTGGCAACTCCTTTTCTGGTACCTCCCATACAAATGTACCATTGCACCCACTTTAGAAATCGTGTAATTATATAAACTCGATCAACGATTCTTTCCGAAACTCTATATTTAGTAAAGCTTTAACTACATACAATTTTCTAGTAAAAACTCTGCTTTATATTCCGTCCTTTTTGTAAAATCATGTAATACAATATTTTTCTAAAACATTCGGTATTCTAGGTTGCTATTATGACTTTTCATCAGATGTTACATCAAATGATGGTAGCTACTCACACATTTAACTTTCCGATACTTTGAAAAATGAGACTTGTATGTTTTTAATGAGGGCGAGGGTATATATAAGTCGGTTTACCCGACTGCAACTTTTTCACTGGTTTTCTTATTTATTGACTTTTTAAGGATCCATGATGGAGGGTATATAAGATTCGGCCCGGCCGAACTTACTATTTGTCCACTTGTTTAATCTGTGACTATCTGTAGTTTTAAAATTGGTAACCTTATTACACCGTGTTACACACATTCTGTCCTATGAACCAAATTTACTTTTCGGAAAGGGGATAAAAAATAAAAATACACGTGTATCGGCGATTTTCATGTACACGTCAGAATTTTTTTTTTTTAAGTTTGAAGTATGAAGCTCGTTGTGGTCTGTGTGAAAGCCTGTGGACCGATTTTTAACCCTTTTTCTGTGATCCAATCGAGCTGGCAGGCAGACTCGTGGAAATGTCTGTATCACGTCAATTTTTTTAAAAAAAATTTTATCAATTCTCAGATTTTCCCAAATTTTTATTATTTTTGAAAAAAAAAATATTTTTTTCACTTTTCTTAGAATAACTTGAAGAGATTCCAAATTTGTAAACTACTTAAGCGTTACGAAAAAAATGTTTTTTGAACTGAAACCTTAAAAAAAACGATAACCATATAAAAAAAAAATAAATTTGGATAATCTGAGAATTTATAAAAATCTATTTTCCACTAGTCTGCCTGCCAAAAATCAGCTCGATTGGATCACTGAAAAAGGGTTAAAAATCGGTCCAAAGGCTTTCACACAGGCGACTACGAGCTTTTAAACAACATTAAGGAAAAAATGTATTTTTCACTTACATAACAAAAACGGTAAATAACAATTTTTATTTGTTTGGTTGAAAAATTGCCTGAAAGTATTTCTTTTTAATTCCGTATCATTTCTGTCCTCTAGCAGCCCTTTTGCGTCCCGATGGTCTACTTTCCATCGATTTCGTATGCTAGAGATGAGCGGATCTGACATTGCCAACAACATTTTTCCCGAGTAATGTTATTGAAACACGTCCGGGTAGGCGAGTTGGCAGCGTGCTCACACCAGAGGCTTTGGTCTGTCGCTGCTAAAATATATCCATATGCTCTGTGTCACCCGGTTAACCCTTGGGTAAAAACAATTGGCATAGTATTAATGTTGTCAATGCACAATTGGATTGCTCTAAATCCGGCCTACTGTTTTCTTGGAAGTTGGTTGAGGGGACATACAATGCGGTAAACAATAAGTTTGTTATGCACTTCGCTTGTAACAGATAGAAGTGTTCTCCACCTCTAGTGTTGAAATTGTACAGGGTTTTCCAACAAGATGTGCTATTTTGGTATTCAAAGAAAAATTAAATTTTTTGAGAAAAATGATCGGATGTTTATTTCAAAATAACAGAAGGAGGTATGCCGTTAATAATGCAAAACAACATCAGCCACATGGCCACCACGACCACGCTTACAGGACCAAAACCTTTTCATGAAATTTTCCATAACCAAATCACAAAGTGGCTGTCCTATGTCTAACGAATTCCACCTTTGAGGTCTTGAATCGATGCTAGGTTGTTGGCGTATACCTTATCTATCACGTGGCCCCAAAGGAAGAAGTCGCAAGGTGTTAAATCACAAGATATTGGTGGCCAATTGTGATAACCTTTTTGAGAGATAAGACGGTCCGGAAACTTTTCCCGTAAAAGATCAATGGTTTCGTTGCTTGTGTGGCACGTAGCGTCGTCATGTTGAAAGTAAACGTAGTACAGATCAATCATACAAATCCGGCCATAAAAAATCATTAATCGTCTCTCGATGGCGCAATCTATTCGCCGTAACTCATTTAGATAAAGTAAGGATGAGGAGGATGGAGAGGATTCTCAGCAATAACTCGTGGGTTTTCCGAGCCCCAGATGCGACAATCAGTCAAGATGATTTTTCGATGGAATTCCGGATCATTTTCATGCATTTCAAGGACCCAATCAGCAAAGACACGACGTTGTTGATGATCGTCCGGCTTGAGTTCTGGTGTTAAGTGAACTTTATAAGCCTTGATACCCAAATCTTTATACGGTGTAATGACGTCCCAAAGAACGGCGAGGAATGGCCAAACCTGGGTTTTCTTCAACACTTTGGGCTACAGCAACAATATTCTCAGTTGTTCTTGAGCGAGATTTACACTATTTTTGTAGTGAATTTTAATAATTTCAATGCGTTGTAGAAGCGAGTGTCGTTTTATTTTTAGTAATGGCGTAGTTTCTACTTGTCAAATGTCAAAGAAGAAAAGCTTCAAAAGTGAATTGAAACAGAATGAATTTGACGACATGGTCAAAATATTAAATGCCAAATATTGGAAAATGCAATTCGGATGATTAAATAACACTTGATTCAGCAAGGAGCCTTTGGTATTCATCACAAATCCTACAACAATTCCTTATATCAAATCCTTATATCCTTATATCATTTGCCTTATATCAAATGTCAAACATTATGATATGCAATTTATTGACGAATTTCTTTGAAATCAGCCACGGTCAGAAAACAAATATCAAAATGTATTTCATAAATCTCGCAAATCCTTAGGCTCGACCAGGTCTAGGGGTTGCGAGTTAGAATACACAGTTATCTTTTCATTTGATTGAAAAATCTGAGTAGTTTCTATGGCAATCTTACTTGACGCCATCTCATTCAGTGCCATTTATGATTTTTATTAAAAAAATCACTCCATTTCGAAGGATAGCATATTTGCACTATACTTCCAATCAATCAGGCCAACAGACAGATACAAGTTTGGTGAATGCTGTGCTTAACACCCTTTTATCAGCCAGTCAATCTTCGTTCCTTCATAATTTCCTCATCTAAAGCACAAATAATTTAGTAGTTTGGTAGGAATAGGCCGAAGTAGTGGCGAAAGGGCGCTCAATCTTTCTTTCATAATTTCCTCATCTTTCTTGCTTCTTGCAATTTAGTAGTCAAGGGAGCAGTGGTGGCGAAAGGACTTAGTATCATTTTGTACATATCCCTGGCATTCATTATTAATATTGCAAACGTCATCATCATCATCATGATATTCATTATGATATTTCATCCATTTTCGCCTCTTATCAATGACTAATTTATCTTGAGGCCTTAGCGATGGCAGCCAGCCGGAGTGTGCCGGCTATCATTGTTCGTTATATGTATTTGTTTTTGTGAGCTGTTCCTTGTCTACAACGTTTTGTATGCTGTATTTGAGTACATGTACATGTTATATCCTTAGGATAAATATCACATTCACATACAATGTCAGACATGACAAATGGATTAAATATCAAAATTAGTTAATGTTGAGCCGGTTAACCTCCATGCATAAAAACTGTCACAAAAGCAACAGCAAATCAGATTTTCGCCACCCACTGATTTCTGTCACTGTTCCGTGGCACCGATATGGGAAGAGAAAGGGAGATTGATCCACGATTATGGTACATTGAAAGGCTAACATTGATTTCATTATGTTGTCTTATAACTCTTGAAGGCGTACAAGTTCAAGGTGACGTATACGTGACGTGCTTGATATAATATCAAGCATACGCCGTGTTTGATTTTTCATGAATGTTCAGTATGCAATTCGCATGTACGACTATTGGACCTGGATGCATTTCGATCCGATTTCCAATCCATATGCACTTCCATAGGAAGGTTTAGGAAAATATCAATCCATGTCAAGTTTCAAAGCAATTTGTTAATTCTTTCGAAAGTTATAGTACCAACCAGTAGGACAGACAGACATACATCACTCATGTAATAAAATGGCTCAAGAAAACTTTCGAGCATAGTACGGAAAATCTCGCTTCGCGAAAGGTATTTTCATTTTTATCTCTCGTTTTGTTACTCACACTCAGAGACAAAAAAAAATAATTCTCGTGAAAGTAATTTTAAAGAAAGTAAATTAAAGAGAGCACGCGTGAGACAAGAAATATAAAAATACTTGTGTTTGGAAATTGACGCAGGTCAGTTTCTTCTATTGTTATACACTCTATCATAGGATGGAGTATATACTAAGTTTGTCATTCCGTTTGCAACACCTCGAAAGAGTGATCTGCGACCCTATAAAGTATATATATTATCGGTCAGTGTAACATTCTAAGACATTCTAGCGATGTCCGTCTGTCCGTCCGTCTGTTGTCTGTTGAAATCACGATAGAGTGCGAACGACCAACGCTAAGAAGCTGAAATTTTGTAGGAAGATGTTTTTTGCCCATAAGCAGGTTAAGTTCGAGAATGGGCAATATCGGACCAAAGGGGAAAAAGTTCCCCTTTTAGGGGACTAAATATATCCCGGCCATAATCAAATTTTTCAAATATTTTTTTTCACTACATCTGATTTTTTTTGGTAAAATTGTTCTAAGTTTATATAATTTATAGATGTGGAAAAAAATCCCAAAAATGGGCGTGCTCATGGGTTCCGTGGACCCTTGGGGCCCAAAAAAGGGCCCATGATAAACATGCGCATATGGGTATCGAAGTGCAACGAAATTTACTCACGAACCCAAATATGCCTTTATTTTCATGATTTTCCTAAATTTTTTGATCCGGTTTCTGGGACTATCGGGTCACCAGCGGCCCAAAAACCGTCCCTTGACAAACATGGACATATGGGTATCGAAATGCAACGAAATTTTCTCGCGAACCCAAATATGCATTTATTTTCATGATTTGGATAAAATTTGTGATCGGGATCTTATATACGTATACAACATCGCACAGCCACCACGACGCTATTGTTATAGGTATTTAATTGTAACTCTCATATTAATTCAACTTTTTTTAAAATAAATAAATGTATAAACTGTTTTTAATAAATAAATGTATAAACTGTAAATGTATAAACAATTTAAAATTATGTTAAATTTAAATAAATGTTAACACTTTCAAAGCACTTACTTTCTTCATAGTTTTCTTATTTATTGACTTTTTAAGGATCCATGATGGAGGATATATAAGATTCGGCCCGGCCGAACTTACTATTTGTCCACTTGTTTTGTTTGAAGCAGTTGAAAAAAAGGGGTCGTAAGAAGTGCTTTGAATAGAATTGCAATAAAATTGCTTTATTGTTATTTTTGATTTAATTTTTTGGTTTGAAAACAATAAAAAAAAAAAAAATGTTATCCGCTGAAAGTTTAATTATTTGTTATACATATTTTCGTCCCATTTCGCCGTTGTAAAGGGATTTCCTAAAAGTGCAGTTGATGACGAATATTTTTTCTAATGATTAAAATCATGAATGAGAATTAATTTCTAATGAGTAGATATAACTCTCGCGCGAGTGCTCGGTAGATAAATCTCGTGAGTGAAAAAAATAATTGTTCTCTTCATATTTTAAATTACTTTCACGAGAAAAAAATATTTATCTTGAGAAAAATGTATATTTATCTTTGAGGAGAACAATTTTTTTCTCATAAGGTATTTTTCTCTTGTGAAGAGAATAAAAATTGAGTACTCTCCGTACTATGCTTTCGAGACAAAAATTAGAAGTCTAGTCCATGACGCACAAATATAAAGATAGGGTTGAGTAGACTCAGCTCGGTTTTTTGTGATATGCTGTCCGATTTCCACACAGGTTTCCAAAGTCCGACTACTTGCCGGTGACTCGATACGTCCCTACTACACCCTCCTGATTTATCGAGTATAGTGAATCAACTTCTTCGATGATACTTTCCTGGTTACTGCGCTTAGCTCATATATTTCGATTACGATTAGTAATCGCTTTGATTACTTCAAAAAAATGATTACATTTATACTCATCGATTTATTTTTTTCATTGCCACTTCATGCACTTGCGTCAGTCTTATCTCTCAAAGAGTTAATCACAATTGGCCACCAAGATCTTGTGATTTAACACCTTGCGACTTCTTCCTTTGGGGCCACGTGAAAGATAAGGTCCACGCCAACAGCCCAGCATCGATTCAAGACCTCACAGATATAATTCGTAAGGCTATAGAGACATAGGGCAGCCTCATTGCGATTTGTTTATGGAAAATTTCATTTTACTGATGTTGTTTTTCATTATTGACAGCATACTTTCCCCTTTATTATGAAATAAACATTCATTTATTTATCCCAAAAAAATCAATTTTTCTTTGAACACCAAAATAACACCTCTTGTTGGAAAACCCGGTATTTCCAAAGATATTGTAATTGTTCTGTAATTGTTTTTTTCTTAGTGCACATTCAATATCATTTACTTTTCTTTTTCATAATGAAATGCCGAGAGCTCCTCTAAGTTTACAAACTGAGGGTGGGTAACGTATCATATTCGTTAATAATTTACTTTACGTCAATGTGCCTGCGAATTGATTTTAAAATGCCATTTTACCATGTAAAATGTTCAGCCTCCATCATTAGGATTCCCATTCTTTGCAATCAACTATTTGTCGAAAATCAAATTATCAAAATTGGCTTGAAGAACTAAAATTTCATTTAGGCCACAATATATTGATTTTGTGTTAGTGTATGCCTACACATACAGGCATGCATTGTTTGGCACTTTGGTCTTAAATAAAAATAGAATTTAGTTAAAGTAATTTGTGTGGGAATTTCGATTAAGTTGTTAAAACTGTGTTTACGTTTCCGGTACAAGGCTGCAAGTCCAACCGAGCACAAGTGAAAGACAAGAAAATGCCTCTGGCGAACAATTTACTCTACCACACACACACATCTCTACCCCCACCGCCACAATTGCCAACCATGCCATCGCCACCTTCGCCTTTTCTTCAACTTCTTCGCCAAAGGATAACTTAATAAACCCGGTGAACTGAAAATGGAATAAAGCGAAGGAACACCAGCCAAAGAACAGTGAACTATAAATTGTTTTACAATTCAATAAACCAAAACAACAACATCAACAAAGACTTTAACCCCGAAAATACAACAACAACAAAGGAGGAGGAGAACACGCAGAAGACGAAGCATTACAACAAAACATCGGCAACCACCACAAAACCAAAAGTACAACCAGATAACGACTTAGGTTAGATCATGCTGAATCATATACGCCCTAGACCTAGATGGAATACAGCGTAATGAAATATATTGTCGCACAGTGGACTGCATGGAACAATTCCAATACAGCTGGCTGGTTGACAATGACAATATACTATGCGAAATTAGATCGGGATCGGTTTTAATCTAAATCGGAAGTAAATCGAAAAAAATGTGCATGTTTTCTACTAATAATCGATTGCTTGATTGTAAAGAAATCGCCAAACTAGCGACATTGTCATTTGACCCGAACTGGGCAGAATTCTGAGAACGCCTTCAAAAATTTTAATAAGTTTTCATTATAAGTATGTGTAATAAGTAAGTAATGGTCTCCATGGACAGGTTTGATTCTGGATCCGTGCCGATGTGCAAGCCGCTCAATGGTTCCGGTGGTGTCTCAATTTCTGATAGTTGCACCTTTCCTGCTGACTACTGTTTAAATTTGAGCGCGTGGATCAGCTCTATCAGATGAGCAGAGTGACCCATACTCGAATGCGAGATGAAGGAACGAAGCGAATCTAAATGGTAGATGTACTTGTTGGCATGTGTTAATTATGAAACAGCGCTCTTGTCTCCGTTCCACTTGTTGTAGCTAATTTCGCTTGTGATTGAGATGCCCTCAATTTTAGATTTTTGATTTTCGTTATCTTGTTGGATTTGTTTGTGTGTCCTTGCTGCTCTATTATTTCGCATGTTTGTTGCCTTCTTATGCGACAGCCTAAATAGGCCCTCTTGGGTTTCGCCGGCATTGACTCGATTTACACTTTATGTTCAGAGTGAGTGGGCATGACGTTCGACGATTGTTGATGAAAAGTGTAGAGAAGGAAGCTGACCATTCTCTCTGAATTTTTAATAGACAATTTCAAAGAAATATATAATTTTTTTGACATAATAGCTTTTCTTTATATTTTCAAAAGAACATCCCTGTGGAAATAAAAAAAAACAGTTGTCAAAATTAAAGACAAACATTTTAAGGGTAGGAAAAACATGCTCTATGAAGAATGCCACCAAAAAAAAATGAAGAATTTCCCAAAAAAAAAATCGCATATAAAATTGTTTATTATGAAAAGTTTTCCATATTTTTTTGCCGCTTTCACACGATACAGCTGCTTGAACAACTGAGTTGAACAGCCAAGTTGGTGGTTCTCCTCACACGATACAACTTCCCAACAATTTCTCATCCCAACTCATTTGCAAGTATTTTCCGTATCGTCAACATGGACGCATGTTTTCTAATTTATATATTTTTATTTCAATTAATTGGTTTTTATACTTTAAATCCCCTAACTGAAGCATATTTTATATTCCTCAATAAAATCATTCACTTTTTCCACACATTCTTTCATTTCTTACTATTTTTTCAAAATGCCGGTACGAAAATGTGTTTACGAATGAAGTAAAGAAGTTGAATGAACAGGGCCTCACACGTGCCAGCCAATCAAAATGTTTTGATTTTCATCCAAGCGTCGACCAACAAGCCCTCACACGTTACAACTGGTTGTTGTAACGTCTGAGGGCCGCATTAGGTAATTTTTCATTTTTCAAAACCTGGACAATGAAAATCTCTCCAATTTTTTAGTTTTGGGGAATTTTTCGTTTTTTTTGGGGATATTTTCAAAGCAAATATGAATCATATATGGTCATTTTTCAAATGTGGGGCAATTCTTCACACTTTTTTTTAAAAACAATACACTTACGAATTACAAAAATCTATTGATGTATTGTTAGGGTATTTTTCATAATATTTGGGGATTTTTTTTCCATTGGGTAATTTTTCATAAATTGTTTGGGGAAATTTTCATATTGGGCTTTTGGGGATATTTCATTTTTTTTTTTTTTTTTTTGGGACATTTTCCTTTTTTGTTATTTTTCATAGAGCCGGGACTCCCTAATCACCTAGCGGTATGAAATATACTTTAAGATCTATTCTTATACCTACCTAATATACATACGTACAAAATTTCATAACAATCAGAACAGCCGTTTCGGATTAGTATGACTTGACAACCGTATAAAAATAATTAAAATCTACTACGAAACTGGTAAATATGCGAAAATTACATGTCATCGAAAAAGTCACCAAAAGATTCGACCTTTGTGAATGCAATGGACTTTTGCAAAACTGTAATCTACCAACAACTTCGTCACTTCTACTATTACATTTTATAGAGGAGATCGTTCGGTTACTCGTAGTGTTACAATTTGGAAATCGAACGCTGAAAAAGCTTTTTTTAGATGTTCACACAGTATACTAACAAAGGTTTACTGTGTGATATTCGTCAAATTCGTACATCACTAAATATTTAGAAAAGTTGCAAAGAAAGAAAGCAACAAAACATATCTCTTACCACAGTGTAGTGTGTTTGCAACCATCGAAACCATCAGAAATCATCGTAAAAATTTCTTAAACAACACTTTGGTGGTTATACATGTACGCTTGATTACCCCAGCATTTGTATGTGTGAGTGCAGGAATGATGGTGTATACAAACAAATGTAGGTGTGTGTGTTTGTTTGATCCTTCACAAAGGATTTTGATGCACTGTTCTCACACAGAAACGCGAATGTTTGCATGAATTTGTTTGGTGTGTGTGTGTTTGTACAAATAATTGAATATGTATTTCGCAGATGTTGTTGTTGTTTTTTTGTTGGGTTAAGGTTCTTTTAACTACTTTTAACATCCTCCTTCGAAATTAATGGGAGGTATATTGAATTGTTCATAACGTTTGCAGTGCTTCGGCACATAGTACCAGGAACCCCATAAATACATAAACAGCGATTATTCCTAAAATTTAAAACCACTATATTTTTACTTATTTTAGAAATAGAGCAATAGGTTCGGGAACTTTCACTTGGCAATCATATTTGGAATGCTAAAGCTGGTGTTACACCAAACAGACATGTGATATCCTACATCGCACTGTAAGTAAGTTTAAGATGTAAGATGTAAGTTTAATAAAGTCAACTAGTATCGTAAACATGTGCGAAGACATGTTTGAAGTCGGCATAATTTTTGTAGAAATATAAAGTTTTACCTTTTATGAATCGAATCCTATTTTTGGGCCTGCAGCTCCAGGTGTCGAGGACATTCAAATTGTGGCGATATATTTTTCCAAAACAGCAAATATCTCAAAAGTAGCTACTTGAAATTTTTTTTCTCTGGCAAGGATGTTGCTGGTGAAAATTAAATTTTTAGTTTTAAAAGCAGTCAGGAAACTAGAAGTTACTAAAACACAACCCACATTTAAAACGAAATTAGGCCCTGAATTATGACAATAGACCCCAGGAAATTACACCCCAAAACGCTACAAAAGTAAATTGGAAATATGCCCCAAAAATTAGCAATGGGGCCCAATACTTTAATGTATATTGAAATTATGAAAACACACCCAAAAAATAAGGCCCCTATATTTCACATAGTTGTTCCCTTTATTAAAAAATTTCGCAGATGAAAAATGGCACCCAAGAAAATGAAGAATGCCTCAAATGAAGAATTCCCCAAAATAAATGAAAAATATCCCCAAAAGCCCAATATGAAAATTTCCACAAAAATTTATGAAAAATTACCCAATGAAAATCAACAAAATATTATGAAAAATACCCCAAAAAAAAACAACAATAGATATTCTTAATAGGGAAAAAGTGTAATATTTACCAAAAAAAATAATCGGATGTATGCAATATCACTCTCATTTCATATGTGAAAAAAACCCAAATTTATATGAAAAACAAACCCAAACAAAAGTGAAAATTGCATATTCGCGGGCGTCCTCTTTTGTTTTTTATAATGTGTTGGGGTTACGACACTAACTATCACATTTGAAAAATTACCCCACATTTATGTGTTCTTGTTAGGGTTTTTAATTTTCCGAATTTTTTCAACTCCCGTGAATGGGGAATTTTTACGATGACATAAAAATTCTATTGTTTTGGTCAATGTATCATTTTGTGCTGATTTTTCAACCCCAACACATTATAAAAAAAAAACATATGAAAAATGCCCCAAAAACGAAAAATGAAATATTACCTAAAAATATGGAAAACTTCCTAATGTTTTTGGGTAATTTTTCATAATGAAAAAATTTATATGAGATTTTTTTTGGGGAATTCTTAATTTTTTTTTTTTGGCATCTTTCATAGAGCCGTTTTCCCTGTGAAAATTGGGGCCTATTTTTATTTTAGATTGTGGGGTGTAATTTCCAAATAGATTTGTAAACCAACTGGGGTAATTTAGCTTTTTGTCCGTATTTCATTGGGGTCATATTGCATTTGACCCCAAGTGAAAAATTAAGCAAAGTACAGGGTTTTCCAACAAGTGTTATTTTGGTATTCAAAGAAAAATAGAATTTTATAAATAAATGCTCGGATGTCTATTTCATAATAAAGAGGAAGGTATGCCGTTAATAATGAAAAACAACATCAGCCAAATGGCCACCACGACCACGCTTACAGGACCAAAACCTTTTTATGAAATTTTCCATAACCAAATCACAAAGTGGCTGTCCTATGTCCTCGATAGCACCGCGAGTTCTATCTTTGAGGTCTTAAATCGACGCTGTTGGCCCCTAAGGAAGAAGTTATCACCTATTCGAGAGATAACTCGAAAAGAGCAATGGTTTCGCTGCTTGCGTGGCACGTAGAGCCGTCTTGTTGAAAGTAAACATTGTCCAGATTCCAAATTCCAAATAAACTTTTTATTCGTCTCCTGAAAAAATTGACTTTTTAGACTTGACATACTATGGAATGAAGCCATCGATCTGATATAGTACAAATTGCAGAACATAAGAATTCATTGTGTGTAGTGCACATTCGATTCGGTTATGCCAAACTCTATCGATGTTGTACGATCGTTTGGTGGCATATCGCCCCCCCAAAAAAATGCGATTTATTTCAAAAGGAAAAACAAAATCAGTTTAAGGATTTCATTTTAATCAACAGCAGCAGACAGCAAAACCACAATGAATTTGTTGAAAATACTTTAGATTTCCACAGACTTTAAACGAAGTGCTTTTCAGTTTATTGACATTAAGGATAACAACAAAATGGAATTTTTCCTTTTAAAGTATTAAATGTTTAACGAAAATAAAGGCAATACCACTCTTCCACTCTTTGCCCAACCCCAATGGATATGATTACAGATGGGAGGATTTCTTGACAACAAAATGTGAGGCTTGGAACAAGGGGTTTTTGGAAGACTAAAAGGGAAATCTAGCAGAATGCAAGGCAGTGGATCCCGAGATTTCCATGTAATACTTACTTAATTATTTTCATGGAGATTTAGAAGCTTAGAAACAATTTAGACGAGTTTAAAGTCTACTCATCTTTCTCTGTACCGCCATTCTACCAATTTCAAATTTTACAAGGCCAGTATGCGAAAATTATCTTAAATCGAAGGTTGGAAGTAATGAAAATTAATCATTTCATTCGTTTAAATTCTTCTGTAAATGCTAGACCACTTTACTTTACACCTTAAACACTATTAACCAATATTTGAAAAATGTTCTGCAACACGTTGAGCACCTGTTCCTTGCGATAGCTACGATTCCCTTTTGACATCGAAGCAATAATAGGAAATAGAAAAATATGAATCACACAGAATCCCTCTGGTTCTTTGATTGTGATGACACTAATGCCATCGAAAGAACATACATTTCCTAAGGATACACTTTACCTTTCATCCGTTTGCCATGACGTGCCCTTCTATCCTTTAGGATGTTTTGAAGAAGAAGAAGAAAAAACGAATTGGAAGCTCTACAGCGTTTCTATATATGAAATGTCATTCAATGTGCTGACAATTGTGAAATGAATGAATTTTGTTACTTTTACAATTTATTTGAAGCCACAAGGATGGCAATACATATGCTCAGCATGAGTGGAACTCATGTAAATGGATTACAGCATTGTCTATTTAAATGTTTAAAATATTTGTATAACTGAGTGAATGAAGCCATGAACATATAACCTTATTAACATTTTCAAAACCCCGAGACAAGGAATTATAAAATTTAAATCATGTCAAGACTATAACCCCCGTATTCATAAACATTTAAAGCAGCTTTTGAAAAGAACGTATGAAAATACCACAAAAAATCGGGTTCGGTTCGAGATGTATCACGAGAAGGTACTTTTCAAGGTCTTCATACATTAGCTGTTACTACAGGATTACGTTGAGGAATAATTCTTTTTATTCTTTCAGAAATTTTATTTTTTGTTTCATTTTTTTGAGCTTTTTTTCATAGAAGTCTTTCTCCATCAATTGAATTAGGTGCTACATGACCTCCACTAGGAATTATTACATTTAATCCATTTCAAATTCCTTTATTAAATACAATTATTTTATTAACTTCAGGAATTACTGTTACATGAGCTCATCATGCTCTTATAGAAAATAATTATTCACAAACAACTCAAGGACTTTTTTTTACTGTCTTATTAGGAATTTATTTCACAATTCTTCAAGCTTACGAATATATTGAAGCCCCTTTTACAATTGCTGATTGCCAATACACAAACAAAAATTATTGTAGACTCCCTATTTTTTAACACGAAAAGAAAAACTAAATTTGGATGGACTGAGTTTCTGACCAAACATCTAATGCCCCAGTCTGGTCATTTTGAGGGTGAATATAAAAAGAAGTATCAGTCGATGTGTACCGTAGAGAGGAATCTCCAGATGTTGTTGGAGCTTCAGCCTCTTAACCCAAACCTTGGTCCTAGTGGCCTTAAGATTTCTAGGACCCCAATTCCAATAATATTACCTCATATTACCTTACCACCGTAAGAAAATTATCTGCACTTTAAATCTTCATATTAATATTCAAAACTTAAGAGAATTCTTTATTTTAAGAAAAGTCATAATCAGGTTGCTATCGATCCCTTCTACAAAAATTCATTGAAGTGAATCTATCTAGATATTATATACGAATACGAAAATGTATATATGTATACAAACTAACATTATGGAGACTGTGATATTTTATGTTATCGTGTTAACAGAGTGTTAACATAAGCAATGAAGAATGTGAGATTTTATGTTAACATAAACAGATCATGTGTTTAACAGAGAAAAATTAGTATTTACAGAAGGTTAACATAACGAAAATTTGGTTCTGCTCCTTTAAAATAATGAGAAGTGAATAGTAGTCTATATTTTAATTTAACAAGGAAATTGGAAAAATAATGGTTTCATTATTTTTGGATTTAGCTTTTGAATTCAAAAAAAAAAAAAAAAGGTAATAACTAAGTAAATGTTACTATTATCTAATTTTCATAATAATTGAAGATTTCAATTTCGTAACTTTCATTAATAAACAGGTAAATCAGCAAAATGTCAATGACGGAAATAAACTCTTATAAAAATATACCACTCACCAATTTTCAGGATAAATTACAGATGTACTCCGAGGCCTCGATGAACATTTTCCTGTTGTGATATTCTTGCTGTTAAAATTAGAATTTCATTAAGATTTTGCTGAGAATTAATGAATTGATTAATGTGAAATCTTATCTGTTTTTCCTTATTTATGTAAAAATTACAACTAGGGATTAGATGTGTAGAGCATAATTATTGGTATTGTTTCTTCTGATGTTGCATGGTCGATGCTGCAGTTTCCATAGGGACAAATTTTAAAATAACCCGATTGGATTACGCATTATTTGTATGCGATTGGATTATCGAAACCGTCTTGACATCTATTGGTTGTCAGGATCTTAGTACACGTGCGGCGGAGATTTTCCTATGCGGGACAACTTATGGTCGTGCACATATCTCCAAATCTGCCAACTGCCTTAATTCCTGTCCACTGTTATCAATTATTGGTTATTTTCCTGGTTTACAAACGGGGTTTTGCAAAATATGGTCTATATTCCGACCTTTAGAATGTGCGTCACTTAATATGGTTTTCAGGATATAATTTATATAGTCCTCATTCCCATTGATTCATCCGAATTCCACAGAAATGAGGACGAAAACGTAATTCTTTCACGGAATTTGTCACGCTTTTTCTTCGTTATTTATAGCACTAGACGGTAGAAAAGTACTCGGTAAATTTATTGGACAAACGGGAAGTTACATTCCTTACCTGAAGGAAATATTCCTGGATTCAGGAAATGGTCACTTCTAGTTTCTAATGACACTAAAATCCGAGAACAAGATGACTCTGAGTTGGTTCAGCGCCTGCACAAAATTTGATTAAAGTCGATAAAATTCACATATTTTACAAAAATTTACCCGACAGTGGTTGGTTTTCTTCGGAATTTAATCAATTTGTATATAATTGGAGATCTAGTCAATCGGATGTACTAGATTTATTCCGATTACAATTGATCCCTTTAATTTCATCAACTTAAACACTTGGTACTTTTTACTTTCACTTTTATAAAAAAAAACTTTGTGTAATTACCGAGCGATTTGATGTGCGTTGTGCTGTTATCAAAAACCAAAAGAAAGATCTTGCCCTTCTTCTATGATAAAGAAGTCAAACGTAGGCCAGTTAATATTGGAAGGTGTTTTTCGCCGCCCTTTCCATACATAGCCCTCATTGCATTCTAATTAACATCCATACATACTCGGCATTAGTATATATGTAGATTCAGCAATAGAATGTTACAACAACGACATCAACAAAAAAAAAAGAGTCATAAAAAACCTGTTAACTTGCATTGGAAGTACAAGTGCAGTTCTAAAAATAGAACTCGCACATGTGACGTACTAACGAATTTAAAAAAAAAAAGAAGAACAAAAAATATAATGACCGAGTGGGGGGTTGAACCTGGGTTCCTGGCATCCGCGTCGCCAACGCAACCGTTGTGCCATGCTAAGCCTGGCTTGTTGTGCGACTAAGTTAGGTTTTAAATCCATTCATATGTATTTGGACAATTGACATAAAAAATACTAAAATTATCATATTCATAAGTAGAAAGATATGCAATGACCAAATTGCAATCTTCAAAGAAGATAAGCATCCCAGCAAACAAAATGGTATATCAGTTAAAACAAAAATATTGTCAAACCAAAATACATGAAATAGAAATCCACAATAAGAAGGAATCGTCCATTACACTTGCCACACAACTCTAGCGAATATGGTTTTATTGCAAGAGACATTTCCTGGCTGCGTAATTTTTCGTCGTGGCGACATCAACTGGCCACCAAGATAATGCGTTTTGACTTTTTTTGTGGGGCAATACTCAAGCGTAAAGAGAATCATTTCATTCAAAAATGTCAAGCGGGAAAAAAAAATATCGCTGTCAAAATGAAAACTGTTTCCAAAACAAAAACACTGGATGGATCACCCAGTGTATATTTCCTTTTAAGAACTGGTAACATTTTGTACTTAAAACCAACAAACCCATGCCCCCTCTGTTACAATAGAATCAAGTTTCCTTAAGATTAAAAAAAAAGCTTCGCCAATAATTTGCTGAATTGTTTTCGCCAGAATATGTTTTGATGTTCAAATCATCTTGTTCGCTACAAATTCCAGGAATTCCAGTGAATTGTGATAGCTTGAGACACCTTTCGAATTTCATCGTTCCAGAGAAGTTTCCCCCCCCTTTTCACTACATTCTGCCTACGAATGTTTGGCAATAAATTTACAAACGATTTTCTTATAAAAATTTAATAAAAGAAATTCCATTTCAACCCTATCAAGAACAAAATGACACGAGAATACAAATTCCAGTTATGCAGTCAAGAATGAAAAACAGATTGCTTGGAAGCAATGAATTCTGGGGCGGTGGGAGGGGAGATTGCAGAGCTAACATGGTGCGGATGGACGGATGATGGCAACCACCTACTGGCAGCTAAAATTCCATTCAATGAATCTAACAACAAATTTTCGTATGTCTGTCAGTTGGTGTTTTCGCAGGAAGTTCTTGCGACTAAAAGTGTGTTTATGTTAGTCGGTATGTGTGAGTGGGTGGGTATGTATTCTTTTCCATATGATCTGGATTCGTGTTAAATCTATGGAAAGTAACATTGTTGAACTAAAGATTTTCTTTCTCCCCTTATGTATTTGCCCTCGATGTGTGTGCTCCTTGTTTTGTTTTCTTGTACAAATAAAATTTGTATTATTTTTCCGGAAAAAAAAGAATACAATTTGCACCAAGGCAGGGTTTTTTTTTATTTTGGCAAGAATTTAAGAAGAGAATTTAAATTTTGTTTGCTGAGAATTTCAAAAATTCTTTTAAAGTTTTAGGACTTTACAATGCGGTCAGACCAATGGGATGACATTTGATAAATATTCGTTTCAGAATTTTGAGGAAATGTATATTTTTCAAATAAAATAAAAACAGACGGACAAGCCCTTTATTACAAATCAGTCCGGAATCAGCTGATTTCTAATTTCCCTAATGTTTCTAATATAGAGGTAGATCAGATACAATGATTTGTGTTGTTTTCTTACATTTCTCTTCATTATTAATAATTCTGTAACAATTGCTGAAAATCTTTCTAAAATACACAGCAATTCAATTACTCTTCCCAACACACACACACACACGTTTCCCACACAATGGCATCGGATTCCGCCACTATTAGTTCAAGGAGGAGTTGGAGCTGGAAATTCTCTACATGGCTCTATTCCCATACTGATGATCAAGGGTGAGAGACAGAGAGAGAGGGCGAGCGAGCGTATTTCTATTTACGGCCTGTTGAATTATGTGTCCCAATTGTGGTATATTTTACAGGCTAAAGGCGGAATTTATTTGCATTTTGTGTTCTCTTGTTTGTCGTTTCGCAAATAAAGTCATAAACAAAAGCGAGAAAAAAAACTAAGGAAAACATATAAACCATAACAGAACAACGAAAATATCGCACAGACCAAAATGGGGGGCGATGAGAAAACATAACAATTAGCAAAGTTTCCATTTTATGGCCAACCATTAACTATTTTTATTAGGAAAATATTTGATTTCCGTATTAAATATAATTAGACAGGCTGCAGATTGCGGAACATGAGGAGGACGCCAGTTTTACAATAACAACAAAAGAAAGACTGAGTACTTGTAGTGAAATGATGAAAGTACTTGAAAAAGGTCGAAAAGGCGGGTGGACTATAAACAAGGCCCGACATGAAGGCAGACTTACAAATTATAGACATCAATTAACATTGGTAAAACAAATCAGTAATACGGTAGAACATCCATATGTCGAATTTTTTTTAAGTCGAAACACTTCTAGTGACAGTAGCGTTAAGACAAAATGCCTGAAACTGCTCTACTATAACTCGAACTTCCATAACTTGAATTTCTCTATAACTCGAAGAGAAAAAATGCACAAAAGGTCATAAATGGAACTTTTCGGAAAAATAAACCAGACAATACAGTTGTAATGGCATCGAAACGTGTTCCGAGGTGTAAAGTGGATCCAAAAAAAGAAACGTTGCTCAAAAATATATGAGACTGATAATAAAGTTTATCATTGCTTCTCTGAATCCATGACATCGCAGAAACCTCAATAAATAATGTAGATGACGAGGAGGTTTGTTATACAGCCTTCACGACAACTGATGAGCATTACAAAGTTCTAAACAAAATGGAGTTACTTTTGATTCACCACAAAAAAATGTCACAGCTTTTCAAGTAGACAATTAGAATACATAAGTATACATAAAATTAAAATGAATAAATTCCAATAAATTTACTCTTTTCCAAATGGGAAACAAATTTTTTAAGTAATTCCGTAACTCAAAGTCTCCGTAGGTCGATATTTTCTATGGGATAATGGTGGTTCGAGTTAAGGAAGTTTGACTGTATTTTCCTTAATACGTTTATTAACATTCAATCATATTTATAAAAAACGGAGTTTTTTGTTGAGAAGACTCAACGTGTGACTGTTTGGTACGGTTTACTGACCGGCGGGGTCATTGGACGTTTTTTTTTTCGAAAATGAGGTTGGCTTAACAGTTAAGGTGAGTGGATTGAGCTATCGAGAGCTGATAAATGATTTTTTATGGTCGAAGTTGGATGATATTGATCTGGACAACGTTTACTTTCAACAAGACGGCGCTATGTGCCGCACAAGCAACGAAAACATTACTCTTTTACGGGAAACGTTTCCGGATCGTGTTATCTCTCGAAGAGGTGATCACAATTGGCCACCGAGATCTTGTGATTTATCACCTTGCGACTTCTTCCTTTGGGGCCTCGTGAAAGATAAGGTCCACGCCAACAGCCCAGCATCGATTCAAAACCCCAAAGATTGAATTCGTGGGCCATCGAGGATATAGGGCAGCCACTTTGCGATTTGTTTATGGAAAATTGCATAAAAAGGATATGGTCCTGTAATCGTGGTTGTGGTGGCCATTTAGCTGATGTTGTTTTTCTTTATTAACGGCATACTTTCCTCTTTATTATGAAATAAACATCCGATCATTTATCTCAAAAAAATTGCATTTCTCTTTGAATTCCAAAATAACACCACTTGTTGCAAAACCCTGTATTTGCCAAAAAGTGAGATAAATCACACATGACGAGTTTTTGTTTTCTGGTTAATAATTTTATTTGTCAACAATCAACTGATTTCTTGTTTCAGGCTCTAACATGTTTGATGTTCAGATTGAGAAGAGCAAATAATGGGCATTTTTGTGAAACATTTGCCAAATACGATCCTAGCTATATTACACATAATTAAATATTTCCACATCTTCAATATTTCGAAAAACAAAAATTAATTATAATTTTTAACCTGCACCATAATTGTGTTATCACGATCAACATGAACACAAAAATATCTGTGAAAGTAGTGTCTCAGATCCAGGAGAACAAACACGAACCACCGTACACGGGTCACAGGCATAATCAAATAAAGGAAAATCTAATCATAATTATGATTATAATAACAAACATAAATTACATTTTAGGATTTATCCCTAAAAGTAGAAGAATAAAAATGAAAGAGAATTTCGTCATGAATTTATTATAAATAGTTGCCAACTAATATTGTCTTCGATCTCTAAAAGGAAATGACAGTAAAAGATGTGCCAATATCCAGGTCTGCGGAGTCAAGTCAAAATTGATTGACTGCGAACCCAGTACTTTGGACTCGACTTCGATGTCCACTATTCCTATATTCTACGGTGGGGTGTGTTTGTATGTAATCGAAATTATTATTCAAATTTAGAAAAACATAAAAAGTTTAACTACTTTGTAATTTATTTTATGGGAAATGTAAGAAACAGAAGCTCGGAATCGAGCAAATTTTTCAACCTCAGAATCCGACTCGAGTCAGAATTGTCAATCTCCACCTACACAGCCCTGCAGATAGTCCAGGATCATCGTTTTCCATTAAGTGACTCTGCTAACATGTAACTGTGTGTATCTAGAGATAACGGAAACGGGGATCCGTAATATTTTTAGCTACTCTGCTGCTCTAACAAGTTGCAATTCGTTGTACAACTGAATCGAACAACAATATTGGTTGTTCTCCTCAGAACTTTTCGACCAATTTCATATATAATCTCATTTTTAAATATTTTTTTTTTTAAATTTAATTTACTATTATTTCATTATTTTTTCGTATATTCAAATAAACATTTTTCATAAGTCGATATTCACCTCTTCGGATTACAAAACTAAAATGAAATTAATTGTTCGATTTCCACCTATTAGCACCAAAATCAATTCGTATTAGATTTATTTGAGGCATTTCTAAGAACAGCTGAAAATGTCTTGACCACTTTTTGAATATTTTTGGGGCTTATGAAATTGATGGACATTTTATGGTGTCGCATGTTGTGACTGTTTTTGTCAGCAGCTCTAACATTTAAATATTGTAACTTTTAACTGGAGTCTTGTATTAGTTTCTAGTTCTGTTCATGTTGTATTCCATTTACCACGTCACAGAAAAATATCTTCAGGCGTTTCTTTAAATGTTCTAGGAGAAATGTCCATTAACATGGAAATTCATGTTGATATATTCGTTTTAAATTGAAACTAGACAATAGAGATAATTAATGGAGTCTGCTATGGTTTCTGCCATCTATAGAAGAGCACATCAATTCCACAGAAGGACACACATACATTTAAGTACGTCTATGGGCTATGGACAGAGCAACAACCTTTAACTTCCTTTGGGAATGGAATGTTTTCTTACTCGGAAAAGAGAGTTATTTCCTTTAAATGTGTATGTATATATTTATATATATATATATATATAGAATAGCTTCCAGTGATTGTGGTTGAATATAAAAATATATGTGTGTGTGTTTGTTTTTTTGGATGGTTTTGGGTCTATTTTGTGGGGTTTTGTTTTCTGTATCCTTAGACAAAGAAAATAAGTACATGTAGTTCAAAATTACCATAAATTTCATTCAAAGTATGCTGCAATATTGATGTACAGTGGTGGTCATATATTTGGAAACTCTGTTTTTATTTATTTATTTATTTATTTATTAATTACAATACAAAGTAAATTTATATTCTAATTTTGGGTCCAAGGGTAAACCGGGTGACACAGACCATTTGGCTAAATTTTTGCAGCGACAAACCAAAGCCTCTGGTGGGAATCGAACCCACAACCCCCACGCTGATAGACAAGCACGCTACCAACTCGACTACCGGGGCGCCTAACTCTGTTTTTAAATCGCGTTTCTGTACTACCACGACTCACATACAATAAAATGTAACCAAATATTATAAGTTTCACTTCGTACAATATCTTCTAGGCATATATTTCACATTTAGTTTTATTCCTGAACCTGGCTGACTTAATTTTCTAATTGAACCGAAAAATATGTTGGTCATTACTTATACTTTACTATAAATTAGAAAGCAAATACTGTAATTAAAAATTGGATAATAAACCAATAAAAATCACTTCGGTCAATTTCCGTGGTAAACTTTCAACCGAAGTCCGGCATCGTGAAGCTGGTATCGAATTACAAATTTCTTTTATATTTCGAAAGTGTTCTTCATTACTTTTTCGAGTCTTTGCTTTTAACATTCGTTCGACATCTTCCCACAGGTTTTCAATAGGATTTAGGTTCGGACTTTGTCAGGAAAGACAAAACCGTGGTATTCGTATCCATAAATCACATCTCCGTAAGTATGCATAGGATCGTTATCCTGTTGAATGAGTACGATTTCATTAAATTCTCCAATAAATTATTATATTGATATTGATCCATTCGACCATCTAGGTGGTGTATGGAATCAACATCATACCTGCTGAATTCTCCGCATACCAGCACATTTCCCCTCCGTGTTTAATCGTCTTGATGGTGTATTTAGGATCAAAAGAAGTAGGCCGTCTTACATATCATTTTGCATCGCATCCGAAGGAATTAAACTTCGATTCGTCACTTCATAGATTTTTTTCTCTCCAAAAAGCTAAGGGACATCCTCAGGTTCTCATTTACAAACAAGAAGCGTTTCTTATTATTTTTGCTGGAAACGCTTGGTTTATTTCTTTTAATCTACGTCTGATAGTTCAAGATTAAATATTTTGTGAAATTTGTGGATTTGCGATTTATTTCACCTCAGGTCAACAATGAATTGACTTCGCTCGTTCTACAAATAACTCTACAGTGTTGTTGAGTGGTTTTACTTGGAATTCTTTCGGGGTTCTCGAAACTTTAGTTTTTCGAAAAGAGTGTATTGATCCAAAAACCATTTCCTTTGAAGAACAAAACCACCAACTGATTTTCTTCGTAATAGCAGCGTCAATCAACTCGCGAAGTGCTGGAGTGCATGACTTTTTTCCCTCCCCCATATTAATACTGAATACTTTTATAAATTAGTTTAGTATTATTTGATGACTGAAAACAGCTAAACTTCCTTTAAAGTTAACGAAATTTTCCCAAATTAAAAATGCATTTCTAATTATATGACCACCCTCCAACACACCTGTGACACTAATTCAATCTATTGTTGCGAAGTGTTTATGGATATTTCCACTTACAGCAACATATTGAAGTTCAGTAAGAATATAACGGAACTTGCGAAAGAGAAAGACTCTTTGTCGGAAAGTTATACATCGAAATGTAAATCTGAACACATCGTTTCTAATTACATGGCCAACACTGTATGCTTAAACATTAGGGTGGTCATTAATAAAAGTAAAAAAAAACAGCCTTGCAACATTTTTTTTTAGACCCGAACCACTGTTCATTATCGACTCAGAACGACTAATACCTGAGAGAGAAGAAGTAATGTTTTTTATACCAATCGACACAGCATATCTTTCTGAGTAAATGTTTGCCCGCCTGGCCTTCTAATATTTTAATCACAGTGCATATCCCACATATGAAACTTTACTTACGTTGGTTTTACACGCTGAAAAAATTAAATTTTAAAAAAAAAAACTGCAGAGAAAATAGAGATCTGGTTACGAATACAGCAAGATTAATCTGGTAGTATTTCTAATGAATTTGTTTGCCGACTATATTAGTTGGTTGACATACAAATTGCTACTTTTTGTAAAAAAAGTTGTTAGTTGTTTTTTTTTCAGAGGAAATATTCGCAGAAATACCTCATGTTTCACTGTGCGCTGGACGTGTGTCCAAGTAAGACTGAATGGAAATTTAATAAATACTTATCACATCGACTGTTTGGTGGCACTCATACAATGTATCAGTTGAACTTGTAATTCCCTGCTATAAGAGTCAACCTATGGTGCAAACAAGTACGTTGTGTATGCTACTTACTGTTAACTTAAAATCTTAGCTAATATTAACATTTACTTTACTATATCAATTAATTAAGGATTATATTTGATTTCCATTTATAAAATGAGATAAGACAAACTTGAATTGCATTAGATGTCCAATAAAACTATCAGCTAAGAAAAATAATGAGAAGTTACCAAAAGAATCTATTACACTTAACCATTTGCTACATACGAGTAGTATCACGTTTTGCAGTAACATTAAATACTGATAGTAAATCGAATGGTACAGAAATTTGTCACAAGTGGTACACATTCGGTGTCTTAATTTTGAATTCGTGTCCAAGTATGGGAAACATTTAGTTTAAATTAATTGATTTATTTTACTTGTACATTTTTGCTTTCTTGCCGTATTTCCATTTTATAGGAGCCTTGTTTGTTGTTAACTTTGTAAAACCTCCACATTCAGATTAGATCTCAATTTTTGAGGACGTTTTGAAAATGGAGACTGGAACGGATTCGGGAGTTTTTGTGATTACTTAACTTTTATAGTGAATACATGACAGCCTAATATATTTCCGAGAAGAAAATATATTTGAATAGTCTTGCAGCCATTGTGTTACTCGGTAAAAAGTGTTAAATCCCCCATCCAATAGCACAAGGCGATACGGTAATAACGACATAACGGGAAATGAGATGAAAGATCTTTGTGTGTTGAACTGCTGGTTAGTGCACCTCCCTTCCTTATCGAAATTCATCATTCCAACTTTTGGTCACGTTTGAAGCTTTTATTCTTTGACATTTGACAAGTAAAAACTACGCCATTACTAAAAATGAAACGATAGACGCTTCAAAAACTCATTGAAATTATTAAAATTCACTACAAAATGGTAAAAATCTTCCAGTCACAGAAGCACCTTGTGGGACCGCAATGCAGAAATTTGTGGAAAACTTCGAGCTGTTGGGACAAGTTAGTGATGTGAGGAATAAAACACATGCACGTCGTTCAAGAACAACTGATAATATTCTTGCTGTAGCCCAAAGTGTTGAAGAAAACCCAGGTTTGTCCATTCCTAGTCGTTCTTTGGAATTAAGAATTCCACAAAAACGTCATTACACCCGATTTTGCATAAAGACTTGGGTCTTAAGGCTTATAAAGTTCAGTTAACACAAGAACTCAAGCCGGCCGATCATCAACAGCGTCCTGTCTTTGCTGATTGGGCCCTTGAACATTTATTTTCAATAAGACGGCGCTACGTGCCACGCAACCAACCGTTGCTTTTTTACGAGAAAAATTTTCTGGACCGTATTATCACAGGTGATCACAATTGGCCACCGAGATTATATGATTTTACACCTTGCGACTTCTTCCTTTGGGGCCACGTGAAAGATAAGGTCTACTCCAACAGTCCAGCGTCGATTCAAGACCTCAAAGATTGAAATCGTGAGGCTATTGAGGATATAGGGACTTTGCGATTTGGTTATAGAAAATTTCATGAAAAGGATATGGTCCTGTAAGCGTGGTCCTGATGGCCATTTAGCTGATGCTGTTTTTCATTATTAACGGCATACCTTCCTCTTTATTATGAAATAAACATCCGATCATTTATCTCAAAAAATTTAATTTTTCTTTGAATACCAAAAGAACAGCTGATGTTGGTTTTCATTATTAACGGCATAAAAATTTAATTTTTCTTTGAATACCAAAAGAACACCTCTTGTTGGTGTTTTATTAGTTTGCTTAATATTTTTTTTCATTACATACTGAACAAAGTATTTTTCGATTTGTTTGGCAAATAAATCTGCCATAGAACATTTGATATCAGACTTGCAGCAACTACAAATTCCATATTTTTTAAGCCTTCCCATTTGAAGTAGCTTTACTTGAAGATGCTACGGAATCTGAGGGTGATGTACGAATATCTGTCAGCAACTGAGCTGAGGTAATCTACACTGCTTCACTTTGTGAATGAGAGTACGATTTCCCAAAAAATAAATTTGGTCTCCTTTGATTTTGACCAGCCATGAAGCATCGATTTTAGAAAACCGCATGTTCACGCTGAAAATTAAATGTTTACACACAACTGAAACGCGTGTTTGGTCTTTGTAGCAAGTAAAGCTTATTTCTATCTACACAAAGCTTATTTGAATGTAAATATAACTTTTTTGATATTAATATTACATATTTGTGTATATGCAATAGCGTGTTTGGGAAAAACAGAAAATAAACTTATAAAATTCAACAAAGTAAAACATTTGAGTGCGAATTAGTGTGTTTTTGCAGTAGTTTTTGTAATTGTTTTTTTTTTGCATCTACGCTCTTTCAAACAATAACCGAGAGAATAAGATGAATTGATAGAAAGAAATTCACAAATTGAAAGAAAATAAAAAGTAACCCAAAAATATATTTGATATTTATAACCTACAAACAAGATAATGTTTGTGGTAAGGAAATGCGAATTTGTTTGCTGGAATTTGTTAAAATTACCATTTTTACAGGGTGTATTTGTTATAACAATGTTAATTTAAATTGGTATTGTTCCTTTTTATCAAAAATTATTAACAAATAAACCAAATTCAACGACTCTAGCCGACTTGTATGCTTTAGTCGACTTTTAGCCGGCTCCGACCTTTTTTTTTTTGCTTAGCCGCCGCCGATGGGATTTTCACAATGGCTTCGTCCTCTGGTTCTAAGCAATTCACGTATATCATCTTCGTTCAAGTAACATTGATTTGTTATTTCGTCATGTAGTATGTAAAAAGCGTTCGTAGTATGTAAAAAGCGTGTTTTTTTTTTTTACTTCAAAAAACATGATTTTCTAAATAGCGACTTTTTCTTTTCTGTATATGACAGGCGAGTCCTTACATATTAACAATAAAATTTGTAAATAAACAGTTTTCTTTTCGCAAGGAATTGAATAAATATAAACATAACATAGTGGGTCAAATATTTATTTTGTATGAAAAATGTAATATGGACCAAATGGTCTCTTAATCTAGGGTTTTATATACATACTAATCTTACAATTCAAAAACCCAAACACCCCTTTTAGTCAACACATTTGGCAAATAATTATACGATAATATCTCGCTCAACATCGTCGCCACCTGAAACATTATTTTCGCATTTTCATTTCGCAATGTAAAGCGCAACGCAAGCCTCGTACCCAACAACCGTGTTTGCCAACAGGACACAAACTAAACCATCAACCCAAAGTTGTCATACTCTGTTGACATCGTGCATGCACCAAATCGTTTGTGTAGCTCGATTGGACTGAACTCATACCAAATTGAGTAGACGTTTATACTTTGCGTACACGCCGTCATCCATTTCTGTGGCAGTGCCGCAGATGTTCTGGCCAACACACTCGTTCAATAATTTCTATTCTCGTCAAGTCCAGAGCAATGCCAACAAATATCTCGTGCTGTGGAGGTGAGAGTCTTGCGAAGTACCTACTGGCATTAGCATATCCACCATCACCGGCCAATGCTATGCAGTGGAGAATATGGCCTCAATTTGCCATTTCTGTTTGGATTCCATCTTCTCAGCCATCCAAGAATTCTCGTCTTGTGTGTGTGTGTGTGGTGTTAGTGCGTTCGATTGTGGAACTAGTTTATCGGGAAAAATGCATCCAAGAGAGAAAATTACTTTGTGGATATTATGGTTTTATTTTTGGTACAAAAATATACTTAAAGAAGAGTGTCTTATGAATCTCATGAGAGGGTTTATTGCACATGCGCTCAGCTATGGAAAATATGAGCTGTTGCAAAGAACATATCTAGGCAACATGTTGCATACGTGACCAAAAAGTTTATGAATGAATCGAAATGTTTATAGACACAAAGGTCAGTTCAGACGATATGAATCAGTAGGTACACTTTAGTGTATATCGTCTATGTAGAACAAACACTCATCATCTACATTTTCATAGTTTTGAGTTATAAGGTGTTTTATATAAAAGTTATCATTAAAAATCCAATATTTCGATAACAAATTTTTTGGTATTCATTTGTTAATTATTAAATACAACATTTTATTCACCAAAGTTGTATACTGTTATATCGACAAAAACCTTAGGTAGATAATGATGTTTTCTTCACGAATTTTATCGCAAACCTGCAGTTAGTGAGTTATAAAAAAATCTTAGAAAATAAAATAGATATGCGCATATCGATAAGCGCAATAAATAAACAATGGAAAATTATGAAATAAAATGCAATAAACTCATTTTTCGCAAAAGTGTAGTTGATGACTTTTTCTTCTACATAGACGATATGTATATTTTCTTTAAATGTTCTATTTTTTCTATGTGTTACTAACAGAAGCTATTACTTCTGTCCAAATACGTAATAGCAAATTAATTATATTTGCAGCCAAATAAACTTAGTTTAGATGCAAATAAGCTTTACTTGATACATGTTCCAAAAACGGGATTTACTTGTGTGCAAACATTTAAAAAATACGGATTATTCAACGTAGGCTGTGGGAATATTACAGAGCAGAACCCAGCTTCGAAACCTGGTAAGACCACCAAACATTTTTTGCGCCTGCTTTCACTTTACGAGTTAGAGAATAATCTCTACGCCATGTAAAAAGTGGTACAGAAATGTCGTTCGGAACCGGCTTTAAACAGTATATGGGTCCCGGTCAGTGAGTATACAAGTTATATCGTGCACAGCTCACTGAATGAAGAGAAGTTCCCCGTCAGTTTCTTCATGAAATGTTAAGAGAAATAAGTATGTCGTTCAAATTTTTACAATTTGAATAGTTTTGCAACGTTTGAATATTTGTATGTACACTCTAAAAAATATGTATTTTTTAAACGTTTGCACACCAGTAAATCGTGTGTTTTGAGCTTGCATCAAGTATAGTTTATTTGCTTCTAAACAACATTTATTTGGCTGGAAATATAAGTTATTTGCTATTATTACGTATTTGGGCAGAAGTAATAGAGTGTTTGAGCAAAACTATGCAATAAACGAATTAAATTTAAGAAAGTGCAACATTTGAGTGGGACTACGTCTGCAATGATAAAGGAGAGAATAAGATATATTGATATAGAGAGATTAACAAATTAAAATAATTATTAATAAGTAACACAGAAATACGGGGTTCTCCAACACGAGGTGTTATTTTGGTATTCCTGTATATAAAAAGGGCAAATATATATAGGTGCGAATCATAATTTGTTTGCTGAAATTAATTAATATGACAATTTTAATAGCGTGTATTAATAGTAATTACAACAAGTTTTGGAAATATTGTTATTTACCAACGGATATACGACAAATGCTTCTGAGTTTTTTTTTGCCTGATTATTAAAAGTTTTTACTTTTCACTCTTTGTTAAGATAAACTAGACAACAGAAACCTTTATCAAAAGGCAAGCAGCTAACCTATGTCCATTTGAAGAAAATTGGTCAAGCTTAGCAGTTTCTAACAAATATAGCTGAAAATGGATGAAAAACACAAACCATAATATGCTCCTTTCAATAAATCGCACAACCGAATACCAAGACACCAACTTAACGGAAACTCAATTGATTTCCAAAGACAAGTAAAATATCTCGGAGTCATTTTTGACCAAAACATAACTATTACGCCTTTTCGAGCATTGGCCTCTGGTAAAAAGCGTTCTACACTTAATTTTGAAAAAAAAGCTTGATATTCAAATGTCATAGCATGTCAGAACATATTTTTAATAATTATTAATAAGAAACCCTGGAGATTTTCTACATCGGCGCTGATCAACGAGACCGGATATGAACTTTATACCGTATTCATAACTAGACAAAATATAAACTTTTTTTAACACTCTCCTAATGCTATAATGAGAGATTGTTTAGAATTAATTAAAATATGTGAAATTTGTAGAGAGTAAAGTTAGTGATATATAGTTCATAATTTTTAAAAAATAATCTGTATAGGATTTTTAAAAAATAATCTGTAGATAATTTTAAAAAATCAATCTAGAGATAATATTTAAAAAATAATCTCTCTATATTGATTAACATTTACAGTAGGGTTTGAATAACCACTAGGAGAATTTCCATCGACAAATTAAGGTTTTTGTATCCTTTTTACCTTTTATAAATGAACTTATTGTATGAAAAACAAATATAAGTATAAGTAAAATATGTTGTAAAATCTCATTGAAATATCCCATAAGTAGTGTATAGAAAGTCTTTGTATAATATGATGTTTTGGATGAATAAATTGACTTGGTTTTGCTCTTTCGTACATACAGTACATAAAATATTTAAAAAAAAAAAATACAAAATTAATTATAACACTAGTCAACAGTCAAAATGTACTCGGGATGCGATAATTTTTTCTGTGTAGATAACCTTGACATGAGCTCGAAAAACGCAATAAAAAAATTTTTTTTCGTTTGGTTTTTGTTTTATTTTTTTTTTTTTAAATTTTTTTGGTTAATTTGTTTCGTCCGGCATAACCCGGGAACCACTAGCCCGATTTAATTGAATTAAATTTTAAAAAATTTAAAATTACAATGCCCTTAATCTGTTCATATATTGTTTTCCTATACAAGCAACAGTTTCCAAGTTAAAAATGAATATATAAAGGAAAAAAATTATTTTTTGCCTAAAGATTTAAATTTTTTTTTTTTAAAAAATCCATAAAAAATCCAAAATGAAAAAATGTCAAATCTTATTACTTTTACGTAAAGTCACATAACCTATGAGCAAAATGAGACAAAGATCATGAAAATCGATGCACGCGTTTCGCTTTTATTCGCAATTGAGTAAAGGTATGAATTTCAAAAAGGCTCTCGACAAAGGCTGTCACATGCGTACAGCTGGCCCTGCACAAAACTCCTTTCCAATAAACACATTGTTGGGGTATTTCCCAACGTAAAGTAGATTAATTCGTTCGCTGATATGATACTAATCTGTTAAAATTTCGATCTCTAAAGACCAAATAACATATGATTTAAGCGCCCCGGTAGTCGAGTTGGTAGCGTGCTTGCCTATCAGCGTGGGGGTTGTGGGTTCAATTCCCACCAGAGGCTTTGGTCTGTCGCTGCAAAAAATCTAAACATATGGTCTGTGTCACCCGGTTTACCCTTGGACCCAAAAATTAGAATATAAATTTACTTTGTATTGTAATTAATAATAAATAAATAAATAACAAGTGGACAAATAGTAAGTTCGGCCGGGCCGAATCTTATATACCCTCCATCATGGATCCTTAAAAAGTCAATAAATAAGAAAACTAACTGAGTTTTTGGGCCGCTCGTGACCCGATAGTCCCAGGAACCCGATCACAAATTTTATCCAAATCATGAAAATAAATGCATATTTGGGTTCGCGAGAAAATTTCGTTGCATTTCGATACCCATATGTCCATGTTTGTCAAGGGACGGTTTTTGGGCCGCTGGTGACCCGATAGTCCCAGAAACCGGATCAAAAAAAAGTTCCTTGCGTCATCCCATAGAAGAACATGTTGTGTGTTACATATAAATACAATGTCGAATATAGCCATGACCCAGTTGATGAATCCCATACAAACTTCCCTCTCTATATTTGAATTAGGATGCTGACATATGTTAGTTAACTACACATAAGACAAATAAGATATGGCCCTGTATTCCACACTCACCAGGAATTTCCAATGCATTTCACACACTATTACAGTATGCTCAATACAAAAGTTTCTTATTGAAAACAAGCTACTTCGAATATTACTGTCAGCCAAACTCAGCAATGGGAAAATATCTAACTATGTATGGATACCTGCCTGGTCTATTCAAATCATATCGATTTCCATATCGACTGCCAATAATAGCAATACTATGCAAAATCGTCATTATCGAGAAGCATATTCACTTGTTAAGCGATTATTTGATGAAAATTTCCTTTTCCATATATACTTCCTCATAGATCTAATAAGTTTTAAACCAAAAATATGTCGGTCATTTTAATCCTTACACGGCCAACTTTCCTATGTAAATTTTACAGTTTCAACGTATACAACAAGTTGGGGGCTATACGGGTACGTACATACTTATGTTGGGACAAATTTTGCCACAAAGCAACCGACATATACATTTGACATTAATTAACTCCGGTATATCATAAATTTTAAATTATGACACCTTTGTTGGCTTTACTTACCAACACTCGACGCCGTCCAGTTGGAGTTCAACACCTTGTGGACACTATAAAAAATTCACCAAATATAAACACATAGAAAATGAAAATGCTCAAGAAGGGAGTGCAAACAACCGAGACTCCATGGGGATGTTGGTGATGGCTAGAATTCCTGCAGAAAAACAAAGAAACCGGAGATTTTTTCGAAACGGAAAAAATAAATCAAGTTATACGTTATTAAAGTTTAGCAACAAAATTCGAAATAAAACAAATACCTTTTGGCGAGAGGAAGAGGAGGGGAAACGCAACAACAAGAAAAAACGTTCTTTGCAAACTTAATTTGACAGTTAATTTCAAATATTTTAATAGCACTCGGAAGGAGTGCAAAAGGAAGGAACACACATACCTATGAGGGAGGAGTTTACAAGTGGCCCTTCTGAATTATTATGTATGTTAGTGCCAGAGTTGTTTCACTGGAAACTGAATAATTTTTAATTAAAATTAAAAAAAAAAGAATAAATATACGGACGGACTCTCTCTCCCTCTCTCTGTCCACTCCTGAGCTCACACACATAAATCAAAGAATGTTTCATTAAAATTACAACACTTTCCTTTCACACATACACGGAAATCTCCACCCAACAATTCATCCTGCAAAATAGTGTCCGAATCCTGGGCCACCAAGGCCGCCACTATGACAACTGAAGAATATTTTTTGGGAGCAACCAAAGGCAAATACAATATTTATAATTAATTTTGGTCATTTTCAGCTGTAAGCGTGTATACTCCTCCGGCCAACTGTTTGCAAAATACACACACACACACGTGGGCGTGTATATGAAAAGTCATCCAAAGGGTCCACAGTCCGTCCTAAAGCAAAGACTTATGGAACTTTTTTTCTCTCTTTCTTTCTGAAACTACACTCCACACAATGAATGTGTGTGTGTGTAAGTGTATATGAGTTTACATATATTCCTGTGACAAAGGAAACGGAAACAGAAATTATTCGCAGACTTTTGGGTGTTGCAAAACAAAATATCACTACCGCTGAGAATGGTTTAATAAATGGACATTCTTGAGAGACACCAGTCGGAGTCAAACACAAAACGTAACAAAAAAAAAATTTTGGCACGAGTTTTCCCGTATTGAATTAAATGGCTTTTATTCAATGAAAATGTACAGAATGTCCTTTTTGTGGAATTTACATTTCGGCCAAATGATTCGAGAGTTGGCTGTATGCGTACGAGTAGAAATGCAAAAATAGTTGGCAATAGTTGTGCCTTATCTGGCTTTGTTTTTGTAATAGAAAAATGAAGGAAGTCGAAGAAACTCCATGTAGAGACATTTGTTTGCCTTCATGGAATAAGTTAGGCAAAATAAACCTATATAGGCCCAGCCAGAAATAAAGCCTCCTATTGATTTCTTTGTTTCACTCCTATGTCGTAAAATATTGAAATATACATATGTACGGAACACAACGTCAACAGATAGAGCAAACAACAGACCAAAAGCAAATGTAGTAAATAAAAAACAAATGATTGCCATTAATTATAATTATAAAACAACTAATTAATTCCAAGTTAACAGAACAAAATAAGAAATATCTTACTAATGTTTAAGGTTTTCTAGCATGAATTAGACTTTATATCTGTGCTACGAAACGAATAATGAAACGAACTGTACGAAAAAGTATTAAAGTCAAAATTATCTATAAAACAAGTGGACAAATAGTAAGTTCGGCCGGGCCGAATCTTATATACCCTCCATCATGGATCCTTAAAAAGTCAATAAATAAGAAAACTAACTGAGTTTTTGGGCCGCTCGTGACCCGATAGTCCATCCTATGATGGAGTGTATAAAAAAGGAAAGCATAATTATATATGTATATGATATCCTACACTGAAAGAAAAAGCTTCGTAGTATGACGAATTTGTACGTTGTATCAACGAAATCTGTCGTTAAGAGTCAACCAATGTTGGGCTTCGTTGATGCAACGAAAAATGTTTCGTTGAAGTAAAAAGTTTCGTTCATACAACGTAAATTGAAAAATTGATCAAATCTTTGATACAACAAATTTTGTTTCCTTGATACAACAACCTTGTTTCGTTGATACAACAACCCTGTTTCGTTAATACGAAAAATTGTGCGCTGGAAGCAATATTAACAAAATATATAATTTTCAGCTTTTTCCAAAATACAGTTTTCAAATGTTCAAAAAATGTTTAAAGCATTGTGTTTGCTTTGATTGCAGGCAAGGTATACAGATCCGTTTCGGAAGCTGCCACACTTCTTCGTCGGTACCCATTTGCAATGATTTCTACTGCAAATTACTGGTCTAATATGCGCAAAGTTCTCGCAAGTGAATGAGAACTACTGTTTAGTAGCGCATGTCCCCCAACAAAATGTAGCAGCAAAACAAACAAAGCAAAGACATGCATTGGAAACCTTTTTGTTGTGTGTAATTGTCAATCTTATCAAATAAATGGCATCGTTAAATGAACGAATGGGTTGTTGCATGTAGGATTGCGTTATAGCATCAAGGTATGCATGTAGTTAACTATAAGTGTTTGAAAAATCAGCTTATATTTAAATACGAAACGAATTTTGGTTGGTGATACTGTAAATGTAGACAAAAAGTCGTGTACAATATTTTTCAAACGGTAAAACGGTAAAAATTGTTTTCGAGAAAAAAATTTAAAGCATTTAAAGATATAAAATGAAATTTTTTTTCGTAATTTCTCTTATTTTCACAAAAAAAAATGTTCGTTGCATTAACGTACGCTGAGTTGTTGCATAAACGAAACTACGAAAAGTACGAAAAAACCGTATCGTGGTATAAACGTAACAATTGTTGCATGAACGTAAGTTTTTGTTGCATGACCGTAATTTTTCGTTGCATCAACGTATGGATTTCAACGAAACGCGTTCGTTCATACAACAACCGTATTTACTTTCAGTGTACAGTTTGCCATTTCCGATTGTAGAAGGAACATTTTGCGACCTTAGAACAAGAAGGTTCTAACTGACAACTGATAAATTGACCTATATATCAACTCATAATATTAGTTGTAATATCTTTCGATTACTATTAAAATGTAAATTGTTAAACTGTTTTAATTAATAATGGTTAACAAAAATTAATGTCATATAGTTCCATATTACACACATTAATGTTAAGTTTTCTCAAAACTAAATTGGTGCAGTTGGAACCTTGTTGTTCTAAGGTCGCGATTCAAGTTCAATTCGAACTTAGCAGGGCATCCTGTCAACCCAATTTCCCCAATTTCACTGGTGATTTTAAGAGCCTGAATCGTTAATAGATCTTTCGTATTAGATCGGTCCTTCACAAACAAAGTCAACCGGAGTCAACTGACATCGCGGTGGTTACCATGGTTGAAACTCGAAAATAAAATTAATACTTTTTTCAAAATACATACACAGACTTAACACTGCAACATTCATTTATCATACTTGACTTTTTAGGAGCTCTGCATCGTTTTTTTTTTTAATAAATTATGTAAATTTCCACAAACATTTTAAAATAGAGCAGCTGAGCAAGCAAACAAATTTGAAAAACTTATGATTTATATACATCAAAGTACTTACTTATTATACTTATTTACCTTAACATTGCCTTAAGGAACAGACGGGGAGCCTCTCTCGAATCATTGAGCTGTGTACGATATAATGTGTATACTCACTGACGGGGACCTACTGTTTAAAGCCGGCTCCGAACGGCTAATTCTTTTCTAGAGAAGTTTTACATGGCTTAGAGATTACTTTCTTACTCGTAAAGTCCCCAACATTTACAAGGTGGAAACAGCCGCTGAAAAATGTTTGATGGTCTTACCCGGTTTCTAACTCGGGTTCTTCTGTCTTAGTCGCAACTACCATCCGATGGCAGTAGACCATCAGCACTTTCAGCCTTATAATTTTAAAGATGCACGATTGTAGACTTCACTTCGGCTACATTATACGATTTCTATTGCATTTCACAAGGATGTCGTTAACTAGTGATTCTGAATAGATCAGAGTAAAAAAAACCTTTCTCTGTACTGCAAACATTTTCACATTGAAATGTCAAATGTCGCCAGCATCTCATATTGCTAACATCAAGCAATCACTAAAAATCGAACGATCATTGTTATGGCACCCATTGTCATCATCATTATCGTCCCGTCAATGACTGTCCCATCAGTGGAATCAACATTTGGACGGGCGTCATTTCAGTCGACGTTGACTTTCAACAGATATTGCTTTGCAAGACACGCGAAAGTGCTTCCAATTAATGGTCACTACTCGCTGCAAATAAATTGTTATGATTTTATAATTGCCAGGAAAACAGGAAGAGTTCGAGTGCTACTCAAACACACAGATATACGATTGTATGGCACATAAAATCAAATAAAAAGGATATCAGTTTGTGTAAGACTTCTGTCTACAATGTGCAAAGGAACGTCTTCACATACATACATAGCGGCTGCCCAAGCTGATGTTGGCGTTTTATTAAATTCATTTCCATTGGAGAAGGGAGAACAAAAGTAAAAAAACGACCAGTGGACAAAGTGTTGGCCAATAGGAGAGGAAAACACCAACAACTGAAAACAAACAACGTCATCGACATGAACTTTACGTTTGCCATCGACATCAGCTCCGACATCGCCAACGACAGCAACTCCAACAACACTTTTAAATTTCAAAGTGGACTGTCATTTAGTCATCTGAAGCTTCCACCCCTCCCCATGAACTTCATATATTCATTGAGTCATTCAGTCCGTTTCTTTTGGTTACTACGTCATAGTCATCATTGGAAACACCATCATTTATTTTCACAACCATTCGCCATTCGAAACTATTTTCACAACGAAACGAGGGGGAAAATAATGGATTTCTGTGTTTCATCCACTTTTTGCGAATACAAGTCGCAGTAGTCCGGTTGTATAAAACAAAATCATTAAATAGTTTCTCAAAAGTCCAAACCCAATCCCTATCGAGCTGTAGTGAATGCGAAACTTTTGCCAAACTTTAAATGTGCTGCTGTCATCGTTTCAAATTACCGCCACCTCGAAACAAATTTTTAAAAGTTTCGGGAACAAAAACGATACGGAACAATTTAAATAGAAGCACGATAGCAATTTTAGAACTCAAACCTGTTAAAAAAAACATGTTCCGAGTATTTGTACTCATATAACATTGGAGAAACACATCTAACAATTTTAAGACAGGAAGACATACAAACAAATAACAATTATTCACAATCACATACATTTATCATTTTCGATAACATTTGTCGAGACTGATAGCTTTTCTTACAGAAAACGTTATGGTTTTCCATAAGTTTTCTTATAAAAAACGTTATCGTTTCCGATAACATTTCGGTTCTGATAACTTGTCTTAGAGAAAAGTAGTCGTTTCCGATAACTTTTCTTAGAGAAAATTGACGTTTACGATGACTTTTTTTTAGGGAAAAGTTGTCGTTTCCGATATCTTTACTTAGAGAAAAGTTGTCGTTTCCGATAACTTTTCTTAGAGAAAAGTTGTCGTTTCCGATAACTCACGGTTCCCGTCGTAGCCGACTTGCCACCGAGATCAACATTTCGCTTGTTAGTTCGGAAATAGATCAGCAAATAGGCAAAGATACTCTAACGAAGCACATTTTCATCCTGCGGGTATGTTAACAGGCAACTTTGCAGAATTTGAGTATAGGAAAACCCATAGGTTATCGTCGAGATGCCATTACATTCTCAAAGAGTGATAGTTTATGAAGCGGTGGCATTCTCGGCCCTTTTTTGTTTAAAAATTGTACTGGAAACACATTTGCGGTAACCTCTTTTAGTGGCAGTAGTTGATTACATGGACTTGGACGGCCTTTGATTTCTGCAGGATGGCGCGCCATGTTGTTCGGTAATCGTGTTTTACATTCTGTTTATTTCTGATTGAAACAGAAGAGACATATAAATCGAACGATTCATAATATGTATATATAATCATCAATCAAGAATCAACAAATTTGGAGGAAATGCTTCATGAACTCAATAAGTTTAGAAAATATATAAGTTTAGGAAATAAACCTGGCATGTGCCACTACAATGAAGGTTTGAGATCAGTATATTAAGGTACTCTACTTGCGGTCGAGTAAATTGAATATGAAGTCGAGTGTAGGTTCGACATAATAAAGGGTGTTTTTTATTGAGGTATAGAACTTCGAATTGAAATAAAACACAAGAAAATCGTTGTAATGTCCATCAATTTGGCTTTATTGGAAGGATAATTTTATGCCATTAATGTTTAAATATGATTTCGGGCATGTGACCGCCGCGGCTGGCTCGAATAAAGCCAATTCTACAGGTCCAATTTTCCAATTGTGATGAAAATCAGCATCGAGATGAATCTCATTTTCGGCCCATACACCAAAATCACGACGCATTGCATGGTCTCGCGGCTTTAATTCTTGCACAAGCTGGATCTTGTAAGGTCGCAAGCCAAGATCTATGCGCAAAATCTTCCATAAAGTTGATGGACAAAGCTCCAATTGCTGTGCACGGTGGCGAATCGATTCATTTGGACGGAGCTTGCGGTGAACTTCGCGAACTGAACCATTACTTTCGAAATAAATTTGCACGATTTGCAAGCGTTGTTCTTTTGTCAACCTGTTCATGATGAAATGGCAAACCAAACTAAATATTAATCACTTGACAGCTGACAAAATGGCCGCCAGTTAAAAGATATGGGCACCTTAAAGTTCTATACCCCAATAAAAAACACCCTTTATCAATAAAAAAAATGATTCAGTCTTTCGCGAAGATATCGGGACGTCATATTCTAAGACCAACTGTGAAAAATATTCCAATCCTGTGCGTATCTGCCTGTTGTCCGAATTTCATCAATGTTAAATTTTCCTCAAAGCTACAAACTTCTATTGGGCGCACTAATCGCAATACATTTGATGGCAACGGGAAATTGGACGACAAACAGAAGTCGCCCACAATCAAAGGAGGAAAACATCAAAGCTGTATTTCACTGTTATGCGCTGTTTCGCAGTGGGTCAAGGAGGTGCATATTTGGTGGAGCTTACACAAGGACTGCGCTGTTCGTTTCGTTTCGTTTTGAAACATTCACAGACACCCCTACCAGGAATGTACTTACTGAAAGTGCTTGTAACAATTATTTGCTTTCAAATTCAAATAATTTCTATTTGATTTTCGTTTGAAGATTTTTCTTTTTCGTTTTTATGTGATTTCCTCCGTATCGCCAATCTCTTCGACAAAGCCATTTTTTAAATACAACTAACGACAGATAATATTTCCTTTACACATTTCTCATGTTTGGAATTTTGATTAGCTTTAATATCCTGTGGGCTAAACGCTTCCAAAGACATTCCGCAGCAACGCTCACACAAACAACAAGTAAACAATCCAAAAAAAAAAATGGATAAATAATACATTGAGAGCCAAAAGGTATAACTGCTCTTTTCAAGTTGTTATACCCTACAGGCTTCACTAATGTATGTACCTGCTAGAAATACGTGACCTGTATGTATGGCGCCGATTCATTCAGAACACCCAGCTACAGTTTGCCAGAGTTGCCTGACCGATTTCTATAAAATTAAGGAAAATAGTGCAGAATTTATGGAACAGTATCCTCATTGTGGTTGAAAATTACACTGGATTCACGAATATTAACCTGTCACTAATATCTGAGGGTTTTAGCCTCATTGTTGTTCAGATCGAGTCACATATTCAGTTGGCTGCATTGGGTTCAAGAATATAAACTGTTTTCATCAAATTGAGTTAATCGGTTTCATCACAAAATGCCTCCACGTAGACATTACCAAAATGATGTAGTATAGATTGTATTTCATTTATCATAAATACACAACAACTCCAACTACAACGACAGCTTATCAATGGCAACATTAAAAAATTACCAAACATCACTTACCAATGCGGCCTTTTCCTCCAACTTCCACCTTGCTGATCCACTTCAGAGGAGCCTTTATGAAATCCATACAATCCACACGACCAGTATTGGATGGATACTTCAGACAATGGCTACTAGACAGTCACGTGGAGGGTGCAGGAGGCTCTGAGAAAAGGAAGACCATTATCGGTTTGGCAATAGTAGTACAACTCTTCTTATCGCTGACTGAATGAAGAAACGAGCTGCTACCAGAATGAATGTTAAAAGTGAATTAGTTTTGGCCAAATGTTGCTGTGTTTTATTTTCCTTTCTTTGCTTGAAAAAACGGTAGCTAGAGAAATGTGGCTACCAACACCAACATTGTGAAGACACAAGTAGAAGACACCAATTGTGAATTTCATTAAATAATGATTGTTATAAATAATAGTGAATTGTTGGATAAATGATAAGGTCGAGATAACCCGAAAAAAAACATAAATATGAGCAAATCATCTATCAATGAATTATTGAAAAATTCCAAAGGCCAAAATGTCTACGGAAGTGGGAATGACGGCCAAATCATCAAAAAAATCCCACACAGTATTCTGAATGCGGAAATTAAACTGTGAGTGAAAGTGAAACGAGTACATTACATAACTGAGCGAATATTAAAATATCTACCGGAAGCTTATCGATACTACAGCTTTCCCAAATATACTTACCAAGCCAAACACATGTTTTGTTTCGAAACAAAGACATTTTCTTTTATGGATATTTTTTTTAAAATTTCCAAAATGCTTATGCAGAGACGGAAACAGTTTTACTGAAAAATATATAAAATATAAAATACAAAAATCTGCGTGCTTGCCTATCAGCGTGGGGGTTGTGGTTTCGATTCCCACCAGACGCTTTGGTCTATCGCTGCAATAATCTAGCCATATGACCTGTGTCACCCGGTTTACCCTTGGAAAAAATGACATAACACCTCTTGTTGAAAAACCCTGTAGTATTTTGGCCTCACTTTTTGAGTCAGACGGGTCACCCATGAAGCTTAGTATGCATGTTTGTTTAAAAGTTTTCACCAAATCCATTCCGTGTTTTTGTAATTAACTTAGCCAATGCCTCCATTCTGTTTGTAAAAATAAATATGTGACAATTTTTTAGTGTTTCACCAAATTTTGAAATATTAATTTAATTATGAAAAATGTTTTTGGCAGCAGTTAGTTTAATTAATTTTTTTCTATGGTTACATAGAAAAACAAATATACATATGTTAATCCTGTATGTGAATGTACTCACATATACGTACATGCGAGTATACGATGAAGCACATGCAAATGACGGTAATCAAAGACGAAATTCAAGAGGCCTTTTAATGAAAAATTTATTACAGGTCTTAGATTGTGTCGAATGCTTTCTTCTCTATCAACAACATACGATATGCATAAATAAATGATAAATATAATGAATCAGATTATGAATTTTTTCAAAAAAAAAAAAATCAAAGTTTTATGGCATCGGACATTCCTTAACCCATTCTAGCCCGCCGTGCCATAATTGGATCACCTAATTAAGGGTATATAAGAAAAGTGTTGGTAGTGGAGAGTACACTGATTAAATATAATATCGAACTGTTTAAGTGATTTTATTTAGATTTTGGTAAATTGGTTTAAATTCATTTTTTTTATTTCACTGCTTTTTTGTGTTGCTAGTAATAAATAACTAAAAAGCTTTATAAAATAAAACTTGACCTTTCAATTTGGCCATTAATGGCTTAAGGAGGAACGAGGAGGTGTGAATGAAGGCGATGCGTGTTGGCAGCCGGACTGCCCTACTGCCGCCACTGTTTGTCTATGCACCTGGTTATCCTTTCATTAATAATTACATAGTTTTGAGAGTTTTTTTTTAAACTCGTCTGTTTGTGTAATTTTAATTAACTTCAATGCGATAATTGACAAAACGACGGACAGACATTTGCAGGCGAAAATAATTTGGTTTCGTTTGACATACAGTGGAAACAACCAAAGAAATCTCTTTCAATATCAAAAAACGCAAATGCCTGGAGGCAAAAAGCGAGAAATCTTAAGGCCCAAAAAAATTATACCCAAACCAGAGATCCAGAGTGAATGAATTGAATTTTTGGTTACATCTCAGAGAGTTCAGTGTAAATTATAACACTAGTGAGAAATTCAAAAACTAATTTATATCAACAGAAAAATAAATTAAGGCTAGATCGAAGTATTCAATTGAATGCTGTGGCTCCAACTTGAAGGAAAGGGCCGCAGCAAAGTTCGTCCCTCTTATTTCGCACCACGTTATTCCCCTTTTTAGTCTCGTTGTTCTTCCCCTTCTCCAGGTGTAGCCAGGTCTACCTTGTCTTCTGCTGCCTTGAGGGTTAAACTCAATTGTCATTCCTGTTCTGCATTTCCGGTTAGAGCTTTCGGTGACATTTCTGAATGTTGCCTGTTGTTTGTCAGAGATCTCTTCTGGAAAACACATTCGGCAAGAATATATTTATTTATTTTTTCGCTAGCAGCGGTTAGTAAATTCTAGCAGTGAATGAATGTCGTTTACAATACAATTCCGGGTTTAACAGCCTCACAATAGAGTGGATTTTACATATGGGGAAAAAAGGTGAGCCTTAGTTTTAAAATTGATTTGTGGTGATGACTGAGTGCTACTTTTTTCGCGTAGTTGTTCCCTGTGTAAAATTGGGGCCTATTTTCATTTTAGAGTTTGGGGTGTAGATTTAAAATAAAACCTAAAATAAGCCCCAAAAATGATATGGGGCTTGTTTTTCCAATAGTTAGGGTCTAACTTCATAATGGAGTAAAATATGAAATTAATCCTTAAACAAAAAAAATTAAGAATTTGGGCAAGACCGCATTGTTTTTGGAAATATGCTCAAACGACTCAAAAGAAGAAAATTAGCCGAAACCACATCAGATGAATAGAGGACTTTGTCGTGGGTATTTCCAGAATTTGATTCACAATGATAACCTTATATGAATTCAAGAGTTTCCTTTCCATAAATCCAAAACTTTGCTCAGATAATAATTATTCCCGATAATAATCAGATAATAATCAAACCGCGAACTTTCATCGCCTCTGTTGTGGTTTTTTCGTTTTCGACCATTAATTCGAACTATTGAGGTTTTTGCCGAATATTCAGGTCATTCGGATCAAGATGAGTGGTAACGCCCTTCATGTAAAGTTTAGGTTGATAGTCTGACTTACTAGATGACTTACTTACACTCTGTCGTCTATTGTGATAAAACTAGGGCAATAACGTATCCTTAGCCCCCGCAGCTGATCCATCCGAGGTGCTCCAATAATAAGCTTCTGAGTTGGAGAAGATCATCTAAGTTTGTAATAAGGGTAGACCAAGGCAGAGAAGGTGTTCTATAGACACCTCTTCACTCTTTATCGCCACAGATTCTGCAGCAGTCCATAGTTGCAACCTTCCAATCAGACTGTTTCCTCTTCTGCCGGAGTAAACCTATATGATATGAGGTCTCGATAGCGACAGCATTGTGTGCGAATGTGTTGTGTCTAATCTGGGTCACATATGTCTGAAAGCAACCTCGGACAGAATTGCACATATTGTTCGTTTCTCCATAAGCTTTATAGAATTTGGATAGAGGCACACCTACGGAATCTTTAAGGTATTCCCGAGTAGTACGTCCCTGGGGCCCGGATCCCAGATATGGTGAATGATAAATTATGTAGCCAATTGGTGGAGAAGTCTTCGGCGGTCTAAGGCGGATATTGAGTTCAGGCATATAGATTCCCGAAACCCACTTGATTATATATTTTCTATTAACAAATGTCCTTACCAACCAGAAGTGGCCAGATTCCAAAATTACGCTTTAGCGGTCAATATACTTTTCATCGACTCCAGAATTATTTCCACAAATGCTCCGAATTCCCCCAACGTTTGGTTTTTATCTAGACAAAATGTTCACATAATAAAAACTAGTAAATAGAACCATAAAACGCAAATCTTGCAATAAAATAATATTAACTCTGTGCATTTTTGGCCGTTGTTTTCGAAAATGTTCCACTGTGCTGTTGTCGTTTGGATAACGCTGTTGTCATTCAAGTGTTATTTCTATTGTTGTGATTGAAAAATTTAATTAAAAAGCAAACAGTTAGTTTGTTATTCTTTTAGAAAATGCCGGAGAACCAGATTGATTGGAAAAAATATTAATTTTCAATTATATTTGTATAGGCATGTCAGAGACGATATTTAACGCGTCTGCCACGTTGGAGTATTTAATTAATAATTAAACTAAAGCATATCCTTTCGTTTCTAAATAGCAGAGCCATTTGACATTATCCATTGTAGAGCTTATGATATAATAAATATGAAAAGAAGTAAGCAAAGGTTGAAGGCATCCATACGATGCCCTACATGCACCAACAATTTAATTTCAAGAATAGGGGGACAGGCGAACGGACGCATCTAAATAAATTCAGAACGTTAAATGGCAATAAAAGAGTATTTGCTCCCGACTTTTTGCCAAGTGTTTTAAAGTAAGAACAATATTTGTGAGGTTGCATAGTATTTGTATTTCTTTATTTATATTTAATCATATGAAAAATATTTCTCAGATTGAAAAGATTAAAGAGCATTAGCAGAAATGGATATCAGCACTATGTATATCTTTAAGGTTCCTCCTTTTTCTGTTTATCATCCGCAATTTGGTTATAATAGGTATAATAAGAAGAGTCTGAAGATCACCTTACAGCGACAGAAAAAAACGTCAATTTGGCCAACATCTGAGTTGGCAGTCTCAGCAATTTGCAACACACGACCAACCGCTTTGTTCTCGCTTCTCAGTTCGGCTATTAGAGCAGCTCGAAATCAAAATGAGCCGTGATCATCGAGGCGCCAATGTATTCTCCGAATGAGGCAGTTTGGTGAGGATTTTGGAGCGTTGACATCATTGACCAATATTCGATAATCGCTACATAAGCTGGACAAAACAATTTTTTTTTGTCGGGAGATTGAAGAAATGGACATGGACACTCTTTTGTCCTTTGACTAACACTCAGGGGATTCCCCCTATAAATGCAATGCACTGTGTTAGCGATAGGAACAAATGTTGTTGGAGGGGGGAAAGAGGGAGTAGTGTTTGTTGACGTTGGCCTTGAATTTGATAATGTCGTAGCTGGCAGGAAAAACTCTTCCAAGAAGATTATTCCACATACGAACAGTCCGGTTGACGAACGAATTTTCTCGATAGTGCGTCGTTCTGTCAACCGGCCATTTGACAATGAACGGATGAGATGGTATGGTATGTAAAACAAAAAGTCTACTTCGATTTGAACCACAAATCGGCTTATTCCCCTTAACATTCCATGAAGGAACAGACATTTACCATCGGAATAAGAGTTACATTATTTTCAGTATACAATTTATCAAAAATGTCCGTTATGTCAAATGTCAATTTCATCTCCTGTAACCACTTGGAGAAGAAGCCTGGTTTGCATTTCGTAACAGTAAGTACACCTGGTCGGGATTTCTTTAATATACGCTATAACGGTTCTTTATAGATGATTGTCTTTGACGATTTTTGAGTTCTTTAGTAGGCACCTCACTGATCCTAAAGAAACGAACCATATTACAGCAATGGTGTAGCCTCAATATTGTCTGTTTATTACAATTCTCTTCGCCGGAGTCATCAGGCAGCTGTAGAAACTAATGTCCAGCCGCAGTTTCTGTTATATTTTATTTCTATTTGGACAATTTTGTAAATGGTGTACCCGAAATAACAAATAACCGCCATAATATTAGCTCCACTGACAGACAACACATATTTTCAATTAAACTACAAAGTCGACACCAAAAGTCTATTTTCTCGAATTTTTCATAATCAAAATTCGACTTAATTTTTCACAACTTTTACAACCCTATTTTAGAGTACATTGTGGGGACAGTGAAGGACAGATGTTCTGCCGATAATCCATTAACGATTCAGGATGGGCTGGATTGGGTGTACAAAATCCATTAAACATCATAGATATGTTTGGGACGAACACAATCATATCTATGTTTGTTAGTATACTAATATTTTTGGTAAAATAGTATGTTGGAACATATTTCGTAGGCATTTTAGAGAGTATAGCTCTCAGAGAGAGTAATTATAGGATGCTCGCCGTTTTCAGTAAAGAAGAAGAAGAAATCTATTTCTCATTTTTTTCATGCAGAATCATATACCTCTCTTATTCTGACAGTTACAGTTTCAGCCATTGTCCGGATTACTGAATTGTCCGGACTACAGGAAAAAAATTAAAATCTTAATATATATTTACCCTCGACACTGATTCACTGATACACTGATACACTGATTCACTGACTCTGTCACGCAGTACGTAGGAATTTAAATAGGCATTCTATAATAATTCTATAAATAATAATAATAAAAAAAATAATTTTTTTTTTTGTACAGAAATTGTGTTTTCCCCAAATTTTTGTTCTACCAAAATTTTTTTTCCCAATTTTTTTTTTTTTACAAATTTTTTTTTTTCAACAAAATTTTTTTTTTCAACTAAAATTTTTTTTTTTCAGCAAACATTTTTTTTTCAACAAAAATTTTTATTTTCAACAAACTTTTTTTTTCAACAAAATTTTTTTTTTCCACAAAACATTTTTTTTTTCAACAAAATTTTTTTTTTCAACAAAAATTTTTTTTTACAAATTTTTTTTTTTCCAATTTTATTTTTTTTCGAAATTTTTTTTACAAAATAGTTTTCTCATTAACAAATTAAGTAACAAATACTTTCTCAAGCAACTTACTAGTATCAAAATAAAATATAAAAAATAAATAATAATGAATTTATTTACAAAAAAAAAGGTTTAACAGAACTAAAATTTAAAAATGTTAGTGCTTGAAATATGAATTCATTTTGGAGCAGGGACCGTAATCATTATGAGATTTATTATAAAAATGACTACTAATAATTATATTATGAGTTTTAAGGATTTTCGTCAATGGTAATGATTAATTTTGAGAAATTTTACTAAAATCAGCAAATAATCATTATTTTTGAAGAAATAAGTAAAACTCAAAAACATTAATTTTATCATAAATTTTTTGGATTTTTATCTCAATACCACTGCATATCCTTATACAACAAATCCAGAAGAACCACCAAGGCTACAAAAATATTTACAATTATTTTATTTTATTTGTATAAATGGTGGTACGAGCTTTGAAGTTCAGTTAATACATGTTATCATTCTATACCCCTAACTTACCGACACCCATCCACTTCCTAATGCAATCCCCAACCCCTCCATCCCATATCAAAAAAAAAACAATGTTATACTTGGATATAGTTGCGTGCTTTTGTTGCTCTACTCACTCGCGTTTACTTTCTCAAAATGATTTATTTTTAGACTAAAAAATTCTCTGTTCGACAAGGTTGTTGCACTTTAATCTTTCAATTTGGGCTAAATGAATTGAGTTTTATTTTGAGAGAAGAACTAATAATAGAGATTTCCCTCTCAGTCGCATTAGCGTTTTTAGTCCATAAAAAAGCTCTTGCAAAGACGTCACTTGCGTATTTATTTATAGTGAATTTTCCAATAGTACTGTCAGAGTCTGTGTTCTCTTCAATATTTTCATTTGACATAACTGAATGCCTGACCTATATCGTCGTCCTAGAAATCGCAATATTGCAAAAATTGGCAGAAGGATTAAAAATGGACTGCGCTGAATATATTAAATGCATATTTGCTTCATTGTTGATTGGCTAACGGGAAAATGGCGTACAAAAACTGGGAAAGCAAAAAAAGAAAAATTGATGTCCGGACTACATATTCTATGGACTATCATATTCAGTGGAACTTCCATAAGTCGAATTTTCTTTAAGTCGAAGCACTCCTCGGGGCAGTGGCGTTAACTAGACAAATTCAATTTCCAGGTCTATAAAGAAATACGAAAACAGTATTAATTGCACCTGTTCGCCAGGTAGGGGAATTACATAGAAGATATTTTAAGAATTTATCCCACCTTTATCTCCACAGATTTTTCAGTAGTCGCAACCTTCAGTGCCATTGGATGAAATCCGATATTCTCCCGTCATGTGGAACATGACTTCTGAAACATAGGGCAGAAGTTGTTGAGTATTCAAAAAATAAGTTTAGAGAAAATAGGCATTGTATACAATTCCAAAAATTGTAACCAACTTTTCTCTTGTTTTGATGATTCCGTTTCGAATCCGCGCACCGAATTGACTCAGCTACTTTAAAGTTGTTCAGACTTATCTGCCGGTGTACGGTGTCCTTAATAGAGTTAACGCTATGCTTGACTTCTTAGCTCGGTATCATGAAAATCAATGTCAACGAGAAGAGCAATAACATAATATTTACCCAAACATGTACATGTATGGGGAACACGTTCATTTTAAGGGATTAGAGGAAAGTAGAGTGCCCCTTTCCCGTCCAATACCAGCATGCACAGTAGTCACAAAGTAAATGTTGGCACGCAAAAAAAAAACATTGTGCCGGCCAAAGACATAAATACCAACTCTATAGAGACTTTAATTGTGAGTCAGCTTAGGGTTGTATAAGTCGACTGCCAAAAAGTTGATTAATCGACATTTTCCCTTCAAAAATAGTGAAAAATGTTGATTACGAAAAAGTCGAGAAAATCGGTTCTTTCTTATCGACTTTTTTTAGTTTAAATGAAAATATTGAAAAATGAATGTTACAAATGCAATTATGCTAATACACATTAATTTTACTGCGTCCAGTACATCGTTCTCTTTAAACAATCGCCCTACTTGATAATATTCCGTTCAAAACTATCCGTTTTATTTGCAATTTTACGCCGACACATCGGCTGAAAATTAAACACATAGGCGTTCATCACTCAATACTTTGGCTGTACTTGGATTACTACGACCAATAGTGAGGTTTAACCCACAGCACGAATAAAATTACTGGCTGTACTAAATTGCTTTACTTGGTATGCTCGGGGCACACCATGATTCAGATCGTCAGTGTGATAATCGTTTATATGGGCGGAGAAGATGATTGTTCGGCCGGCGGCAGGAAATTAGGCCCTATGAAAATACACCTCAAATTGAAAATGCAATTAGAACCCAATTTCGGAGTACAATTGCATTATGAAAGTGAACTCCAGGAAATTACACCACAAAATGCTGAGTACATAACTTGAATATAGAACCCAAAAGATTGCAATGGGGCCTAATTTCACTGAGGGTATGAAAATGCAGCCCAAAAACAGGCAAATAGGCCTTAGTATTCGACTTAATTGTCCCCGGTGTAAAATTGGGACCTGTTTTCATTTTAGAGCTTATATTGCAATTTTTAAACCGATATCGCAATTTGTATGTGTGGTTGTTCCACGTATAATTTTTGGGTAAATTTTATTTTCAATAAATATAATAATTTCATTCCGCCTGTCTCGACCCATGTTGTACTGAATAAAAAGTGGGTGTAAATTGTTACCATTTTCACGAGATCAGACCGGAGACACTGGCCATGTATAGCCAAAAGTCTCTGCAACTTGTTCTGACATTAATAGACAGAGTGACCCCTAGGGGAGTAACGTGGTGAATAATAGATTCTTAATTGATATGTTCGGTCTGGCTGAATGTTATGTACTCTCCACAATCGATTATGTTCCATGGGATCGTAAAATATTCCAAACCTCTCTAAATCCCATGCTCAATCGGTCAACAAGCAAAATTGTCGCATCTGGTGCTCGGAAAATCCAAGAGTTATTGTTGAGAAGCCTCTCCAAACTCAACGTGTGACTGTTTGGTGCGGTTTATGGTCCGGCGGGTTTTTCGAAAGTGAGGTTGTCTTAACAGTTACGGTGAGTGGATTGAGCTATCGAGAGTTGATTAGTGATTTTTTGTCGTCGGAGTTGGATAATATTGATTTGGACAACGTTTACTATCAACAAGACGGCGGTACGTGTCACACAAGCAACGAAACCATTGCTCTTTTATGCGAAAAGTTTCCGGACCGTGTTATCTCTCGAAGAGGTGATCACAATTCTTGTGACTTCTTTCTTTGAGGCCATGTGAAAGATAAGGTCAACGTCAATAGCCCAACGTCGATTCAAGACCTCAAAGATAGAATTCGTGATGAAATAAACTTCCGATCATTTCTTTGAATACCAAAATAACACCTCTTGTTGGAAAACCCTGTATAGATGTATACATTTTTGTGTTACTTCATGTTTTGTTTTCCAATTTGTCAATCTTTTATTTTAAAGAGAGTAGATGCAAAAACAATTACGAAAACAGCTGCAAATACACACTTATTCGCACTCGAATGTTGTACTTTGTTGAATTTAATAAGTGTCTGTTTATCCGAGGCACGCTTTTGCATATACACAAAAACGTGTTAATAATAGCAAATAAACTATATTTACATCCAAATATGCTTTGTGTTGGATGCAATAAGCTTACTTGCTACAAAGTCCAAATACGCGTTTTACTTGTGAGTAAACATTTACAAAATACATATTTTTCAGCGTGCAGAATTCGCGCAAATATTCATTACAATTGAGGTCGCATAGACCATTAGTTGTTGATGTTAATTTATCGAACAATCCCATATTTAATACATCTGTGACTTCTAAAGAAAAAGGATAAACTTTGTCAGCGACTTCCGGACAGGATTTAATCATGCTGTTGTTTGCAATTTTTTGATGTACAACGAACTCTCGACTAAGGTCTCAATCCACCCTTAAGTGCGGAATATTTCATATGATGGGCTCACATGTTGATAGAGGCAGTGGAATCGAACCAAAATTGCTCAACTCCGACTCCAGCTGTTCAATTTTGATAATTGTATTTCCGTCTACTATACTCTATAAAAAAGTTCAAATAATCAAAAATATATATCAAAATTTTAAAAAATATTAACAGATTAACTTGTTTTTAATACATTGTATTTATTTTATGGGAAACAAACTTGGATTCAGAGCAAATTTTTCGACTGCAGACTCTGGACAAATTTGTCAGTCTCTGATTCCAATGCTCCGACTCTACAGCCGTGGGCAGTATGCAGGAGATACCTCATCGTAACTAGCAGTTCATGGTTTTATATCTTCGTTTGTTATTTCGTTCCCTACAAATTCTATTCTCACTTTGAGATCAAACGATCCTGGAACTATTCAATTTCATATGATTTCTTTTACATTTTCCACTTATTGTAAAATTACTTACAACAAACACCGTCCTATTCTATTTGGTTTGCTTTGAACCTACTGTGCCCTTATGGCATAATCAAATCAAATGTCAGATTATGGAGAAGAAACCCGGAAACAAAACAAAGACCAACAATAATAACATCAAATGGCAGGAAGACCGACCGACGACGACAACGACCCAACCACACATTTCCATACTGAGTCGACATACACAAAGCATGGCAGCCATAAAGGACACTCATAAAATCATTTTGTAGCGTTTATTAGACTACACCAGAAATTGTGAGCAATAACCAGAAGGGGAGGGATATGAAAATAAGACTAGTAAATGTGATGATGCCAATGATGTCGCCGATATTGATGCTGTTGCTGATGATATCCAATACGATGCGCTGAAGTTTAATGTCCTACAGACAAAACGAGAGCACAGTGTGGACGGGGGGTCGGGACGGGGCATAGATGTTTATTGTTATTAGTTGTAATGATGTTAATTGGCCATGATTATTACAAGATGGTCTTCAACATGTTATGGGTTTTCAATTTCTTCCGTTATCCTTGCTGTTTGTCTGGTGCCTTCTACCAGTTGCAGAGAATGAGACACGGAACATTACGACAGCCAAACATTAAAATGAAATAAATCGAATTGGCAGTTGAAAATGGGAAAATATGTTGGCAGTAATAATGACAATAAGTGTCTAAATAAGGGCATTAGATTACACATTCATGTAAGTGGTTGTATTCGTTTCCGATCTCTAGGACACCATTGGCTCAAGCTTCAATTTCGTTTTGGTTTTTTTAATTAGAATAAACATATCTACTTTTTGTGTGACAGTAGGTCCATAGGACTGAGTAAGGATCAATTTTAATTAACCTTATTCGTACTACGATAAATTTGTAAAGTAAAGTAACGCAAAATGGTGTAAAAAATCCAACATGAACAAATTCTGATTGACATTTTTGTAAAGTAAAGGATGATACTTAGACGTCTGGAATGATAATAACTAATAGAAAACAAGTGGACAAATAGTAAGTTCGGCCGGGCCGAATCTTATATACCCTCCATCATGGATCCTTAAAAAGTCAATAAATAAGGAAACTGAGTTTTTGGGCCGCTCGTGACCCGATAGTCCCAGGAACCCGATCACAAATTTTATCCAAATCATGAAAATAAATGCATATTTGGGTTCGCGAGAAAAATTCGTTGCATTTCGATATCCATATGTCCATGTTTGTCAAGGGACGGTTTTTGGGCCGCTGGTGACCCGATAGTCCCAGAAACCGGATCAAAAAATTTAGGCAAATCATGAAAATAAAGGCATATTGGGGTTCGTAAGTAAATTTCGTTGCACTTCGATACCCATATGCGCATGTTTATCATGGGCCCTTTTTTGGGACCCAAGGGTCCACGGAACCCATGAGCACGCCCATTTTTGGGATTTTTTTCCCATCTATAAATTATATAAACTTAGAACTTAGATGTAGTGAAAAAAAATATTTGAAAAATTTGATTATGGCCGGAATATATTTAGTCCCGTAAAGGGGAACTTTTTCCCCTTTGGTCCGAAATGGCCCATTCTCGAACTTAACCTGCTTATGGGCAAAAAACATCTTCCTACAAAATTTTAGCTTCTTAGCGTTGGTCGTTCGCACTCTATCGTGATTTCAACAGACAACAGACGGACGGACGGACGGACGGACGGACAGACGGACATCGCTAGAATGTCTTAGAATGTTACACTGACCAATAATATATATACTTTATAGGGTCGCAGATCACTCTTTCGAGGTGTTGCAAACGGAATGACAAACTTAGTATATACTCCATCCTATGATGGAGTGTATAATAAAGTACATATACAAGTATATCACAGTAGGTCTAATTCGACTATCCAGGTCCAACAGGACCAGTTGATCTTACTTACAGCCCTCACAGAGCCCACAATTTCAGAGTCTTCCCTCTTTTCGTTATACTGTGTTCTAAAGGGGTAAGGCAAGGGGTAAAAATTCACTGTTAATTCAAGCTGAAAAAAATGGCCATTTTAACAAATTTCAGCAAACAAATTCGCGTCATATATATTTTTCCATAACACAAACATTAACTTGATTGTCGCTAATAAATATCAAATATATATGTATGCATTTTTGTCTTACTTTTTATTTTTTTTTTTAATTTGTGAATTTCTATATAACAATCCATCTCATTCTCTCGGTATTGCTTTTATTTTAAACAGCGTAAATGCAGAAAAAAAAATAAGGAAACAGTTGCAAAAACACACTTATTCGCACCCAAATGTTGTACTTTCTTGAGTTTAATAAGTTCGTTGTCTGTTTTTCCCAAACATGGTATTGTTTATACACAAATATGAACCTTAACATATATTTACCCTCGACACTGATTCACTGATACACTGACTCTGTCACGCAGTACGTAGGAATTTAAATAGGCATTCTATAATTTTCTATTAATAATAATAATAAAAAAAATAATATTTTTTTTTTGTAAGAAATTGTGTTTTCCCCTATTTTTTTTTTACCAAATTTTTTTTTACAAATTTTTTTTTTACAAAATTTTTTTTTCACCAAAATTTTTTTTTTTACAAAATTTTTTTTTGTTCAACAAATTTTTTTTTTCAACAAATTTTGTTTTTCCACAAAAATTTTTTTTTTCAACAAATTTGTTTTTTCAACAAAATTTTTTTTTTCAACAAAAATTTTTTTTTCAACACAATTTTTTTTTTCAACAAAATTTTTTTTTTTTCAACAAAATTTTCTTTCCATATTTCAACGGGCGCCATAGGCGCATTACAACTTACTAGTTACTAATAGCAAACGAGTTATATTTACATTCAACTAAGCTTTGTGTAGAAGGAAATATGCTTTACTTGCTACAAAGACCAAACACGCGTTTTACTTGTGTGTGAACATTAAAAAAAAGACGTATTTTTCAGCGTGTATAAATAAATATTTTTTTTCAAAAGCTGAATATTCTATCCCGTTTCCCTTAAGCTGGCGGACTTACATTCTACACATTGGGTCAACACTGTATTTTAAAATTGGGCCATTAACAATAGCACAGAACTTCACATAATTACCAATACATATGTATTTTGTTTTGTCGTATGTGCAATGGTGGTGATGATTTGACAAATAATTATTTTTATTTTATTTGTTTTGTGGTTTGTATAAAACAAATATTGGTTAATTTCCGCTACACTTGCCTACGTATGTAGAAGTGTACTCTGGCATGTACATACAATGATTGCAAACATTGATACATATATATACATTAGGGTGTAGTGAAAGGTATTTTCCTGTGGGATATTGCTGAAAAGGCGCTTACGATCTTTTCCACTAAACTATTTTTGGCGCTTCTCCTACAGTTCAATTTTCAGTCTCCAGTATATTTGGTCAGAAATTGGAGCTCATTGATTCGAGAGAAGTTCTCTGACTGTTCCTTCACGCAATGTTAAGTGGAAGCAGTAAGTTTATTTGTAATTGACAAACATCTCGTTGATCCAGTTCTTTGCAATGAGCAGGTGAGTTTCCGACCACTTTCATCACATAAATACCCCAAGGATCATTCTTGAACGGTCCGTAGAATGGTGTTCTCCACTCGATCTAACTTTCATAATATTAAAATTTTACGGCATTTCAAATTACATATTTTTTTATTATTATTATATATATATTTATTTTATTTAAATACAATTCAAAGTAAGTACAAAGTATTCTTGCTTTCACATGACACTCATTTTCAGTTTGGTTGCTGTAAAAGTTATTTTTATTATCACACGATTTGAAGAATACTGGTACACCCTAATATACATTCATTTAACTATGCCAATGATAACAATTACCCAAAACAAACACATCCAAATGAAAAATGCCATCACAAAATTCAACAGCTGAAAATTGCTCAGTGTTCGGCTGCGCCGAATATTTTCTACCCTTCAACATGGTGTGTTCGAAGTGTATCAACTAACTTTTTAAATTAAAATGGCGAACAACGAATCACTCTTGTATTTGGAAATGTTGATAGATATAAAAATAATTGTATTTGTTGTGGATTTATAAAAACAAATACCATAAAGGTAAGAAAAATAAAGTGAACAGATATTTCCTATGATTATTTCATACTGTTAGATCAACTAAGATGTTGCAAACCTAATGATTGACTACATACTCTGTAATATGACGAAGCGCTTTAGAAGAATGTCACATCAACCGTTAGCGTCCATAGTGCCCTATGCAAGCGAAGTATCGCGGCGTACGAGTACTGTGGCATTATTGGCAAGTAACAACTTCAATTGGCACAACAACAGCAACATTACGATTTACGACATTTTTAACAACGAAATGTCAATAACAACCAATTATTGTTTAAATTAAACTAAGCATGTGCTTCCGACTACAAACAGCAGCAGTTTTCAATTTAGGTCTTTGCAAAGGACTAAGGACTGTCAACAAAAATTTTGTGAAAACAAAAACAAATACTTTTCGGCATTTGAATAAAAACGAATTGTGCTCAATAGAAATCAGTCACTCTATATATGTCAGTCTATCAGTAGTCGACTTTTCGTGAGTTGACTTAGAGGCAGTAATACCAACTCTCGATCGAGAAAAAGCACCGTCAAATTGAAAAAAGGGGTAAAAACGGGTAAACTTTAAACAAAAAATCAATTAATTTGTATTTAGTATTAACGGGCTGTTTTAAATTCTGTACTCTGATACGCTTTTGGTTTTTAAATATGAAGTAAATTCTAGCAGTGAAAACACAGACTTGTAGGCTGACTAATAGCGAAACATTTAGCACTAAAAAAGGGTATTTTAAAAGAAATACCGGGTAGCGATGCCAAAAAAGCACCAATAACGGTGCGAAAAGCACCAAAATGGCAACGCTGGTCAGAGGGTATATATCATTTGTAACCTTTGTAATGTCTATATGTCTGTCCGGCGAACTATAACATTCCCCTACCTGTATTTTGTAAAGCTTTAAGTATGTATAGTTTTCTAGAAAAAGGTGGAACTCTAGCCCCGTCCCTTCTGGTATCTCCCATATAAAGGTACCACTCCCATACACACTGAAAATCGTGCAATATTACCACTCAATGAATATTCTTATTTAAATTACGTACCACACCTCTTCCGGTACCTCCCTCAAAAAACGCTCACTTTTGAAAACGTGTAATTAAACTCTTTTTGTGTAACTATAAAATGTTTACATACAAGTTGGTGGCCACGCCCACTTTTGGACTTCGGATAATTTGGAATATCAGACTTGTATGTTTTAACTTAAGATAACTCGGTTTACCCCACTGAAACTTTCTATCTTGTTTTTCCTTACAATCAATGCGTCCTCCATGCTCTACGAAGAATATTTCTCATCTTCTTCTTTATATAGGGTTATCCATTTCGTGGTTTCAAAAGTATAGGGCTGGGATTCGACATCTGTCAAACTAAGTTGTTAAACCAATTTTTTTTTCATTTCAGTTGGTAGTCTGACATTGACGAAAATGGATCGCTTAACTATCACACAACGCGTACAAATTTATGATTCTGGCACAGCCACATATCGTGCTTTAAGAGGAGATTGTGGTTTATGGTTATGAATTTCACTCGGTTTTCTGAGAATCCTCAAGTAATTAAAGGGAGGCCATTACATCCACAAAAAGTCACTGTTTGGTGCGCTCTTTGGTCCGAAGGTGTGATTGGACCTTACTTCTTCGAAAACGACTAGGGAACGACTGTCACCGTCAATTCCGAGCATTATGGTCGTATGATAACCGACTTTTTTTTGCCTGCTATTGAAAAATACGACTTGGAGAATATGTGGTTTCAACAAGACGGTGCCACATGTCACAACTCGAGCGAATATAATAAACTTTAGACTTTCTAATAAAAACGAAATATCATGAACAAAAATATTTTATATGTGTTTTATTAAATTTTACTTTTAAAAAGCAAAATGGATAACCCTGTGTAATTCTAATATACGTGTGTTTGCGTGTGTAATCCCCCTAAACGGCCGGACCAATTTCAATAAATTTGTTTGTATTCGTTTGGGTGGCGCCCTGTGGGGTTTATATTTACAATTCGGTCCAATTTGGACAAAGGGGCGTAGTACCTCCCAAAAAACCTCCACCACGACTTTACAATGACGGGTCAGCTAGTATAGTATGTATATGACGGATATGTATTTCTAGAGCCAACATATGTTTTCGACTATAGATTTCCATCGTTTTCTGCATATCCTAAAGCAGTAGCTATCTTATAAAATGACCCCTTTCATGTTAGTCAAGGCCATCAGTTAGCGCAGCAGCACTTTATCTAAATTATCTTCTTAAAGAAAATATTTTTAAACGAAAAGTTAACTCAGTTAACTTAGTTAGTCGAAAGATGCCTGGAATGTAAGTACAAAAAATAACTTCGCAAACATTTTAAATTACTTTGATTTCCCCTAAGCATTAATTGTGGGTTGCATGCAGCCTTTTATTTTTTCCACGTTGCCACACCTGGATTGTAATTAACTAAATGTTTATATATAATTTGAGTAGAAGAGACTGAAAACAGCATCGAATGCACTTTTGCCATGAAAACCACTAAGTGGACGCCCCATTTTCCACCCAACAAGAGTGGGTGTTCATTTTACGGCAACACCGTTCACAAGAGCAACAAAAACAGGACCCAGGTAAACATTAACATCATTATCGTTATCATCATCGTCATCATCATCGTCATCATCACGGCTCGCCAGTAACAGCGGCAACATTAACAACTACAGCAAATGTTGTTAATGTAGACAATGACATCTCTACCTTGCAACGAGAATTTCTTGGCTGACAGGTTACTGACACGGCTCCATTCCACCACCACTGCCTCCACACCTTTACCCGTCCGTCTACGGACAATGGACGTGCGAGGGTAGTGTGTAACGATTTGGGTGGTACGTGTAGCGTTGCAAACAGCGATGGTAGCAATTTAATTGGCCAGCCATTATTACGCCTGATTGACCCAACGCTTGGTCTGTGTACCTATCCGTCTGTCTGCCTCCCCCTCGTCCAGTGTATGATGTCTGTAACGTGGCATTAAGCAGCCGCTTTGTTTAAAAAAATTGCCTTAATTTACACGAATTGGTAAACTAATTAAACGAACTTGTGTTCGTAAGTGGTACAGTGATTCAAACCAAAGAGACTACTCAGTGCTCACCGTATTGCCCACTGTCGAAAACTTAAAACTAAAAATATGAAAAATACAACAATCATGGATAACTAAAGCAATATGTGGCTGGAATTTAATAATCTTGAATATTTAAACTTTGAGACGAACAATTTCAAAATGACGCCCAAAAATCAAATGTACAATGAAGGCTTAGTCCGACTCTTATGACAGACATTTATCGTGTTGGAACATAGTATTTATAAGATTATAGAGAGGCTTTGGAGCGAGCAGATCAACAATTGCCCAAATCTGAACACTATGTCCAACCCTGGAAACGATCCACGAGAAGATAATCGGCACTCACCATCTTTCCATCGATACTCAGATAAAAGAGAAACTCTCCTCCATACAGTGTTACCGCCGAGTATTTTCAGAAAGTATCACAAAAAGGGTAATTCTTAAAAAAAAAAAAGTGGCACAATATTTTTAAAAAAGTGGCACAGAAAGTGGCACACTTTCTTAGTTTTTATGTTCAGAAAACAACAGCAAGAATATAAGAGTTAACAAAAAAGGACAATTTAAGACAATTTCATAAAGCGATTCAAGACTTTTTTCATGAGATTCATTTGTTAATTTAATTTTTTTTTTCATAAAATTATTAATAACTACAAAACGGTTGATTATGTAGAGAAAGAGTATATGAATAGATTAAAGGAAATGTAATTTAAATTTTTTCTAAATTTATTTCAGCAAAATCGAATAAGTCCTTCTCGAGTTATACAAAACAAATTTGTTGGCAAAAATTAAAACTAATGGAAGAAACGTCACGATAAGGAAAAAATTTAAAAAGTCATAAAAAATAAATTGGCCTATGAACGCCAAACCGTTAGGGTGTTTTACTATACTGACCTAGTACTTGCACCCTGACCTGGAAATTGCCACAATGTTCCACAATGTAATCCACAAGTATCATAGCTCGAAAAAAGTGGCAAATGTGCCAGTGGCATAACGGTAACCCTGCCTCCATATATCTGTAGACAAAGACACTTGAGTTCTAATGTGAATACTTCTAGGTGTTACACTTTTGAGCCGTATCAAATGACATATATACCCTCCTACCCGTAGGGTTTCATTCACATCGATTCGCTAACCGATCATATCGAGTCTGTTCCGTTATATTCCGGACCCACCTTAATGAACGCACTCGAACATATGTCAACATTCACATGGATTTGTAAATACGACATGTGTAAACAAATTTTCAACAATTTCTACATGTGAATCTAAACTTGTTAGTTGTGTATCACAATGTCGAACAATGAAAATCATATTTTCTGGCAAATACAAAATCACGTTTCCAATTAAAATATCAGAAATCTAACAAAAACTTGTTGCAACAAAAACCGAACATAAAATTCAACAACTTTGTTGCTCTCTTCAATTATTTGCAAATTTTTTCCTATTGTGAGTTGATCCTTTTGTTGTGTAGAATGTGTGTGTGTGTGTAATAATTAAAACGTGTCAAATGACCCATATTTTACTTGTCTAGAATGTATTGGATTTATAGCCTCAAAACATAAAAACTTCCGGCAGAACTCAATTTACAGAAAGAACAGAAGTCGACAGCACAAACCACATAAAACTAAGGGGAGTTCACACTATAATACTTGTTATAAAGTGATTTTATGTTTGCACAATGGTTTTATGTTTGTGGTTTTCACTAATATAAGCGATTATTAGACATTTTCAGGGTTTTTTATTTATTGATGCCAAAGTGCCACATTTTCAAAGGGCTTTCCTTTAAAATAATAAAATTGTTTCGTTACTTCGTTTTCCTTGTTAATAGAAAATTAATTTAATCTTTTTACATGTATGGAACTGGCGGTGTTCGGAAACCAATTACAGCTTCAACAAAAAATATACAGCTGCATTAAAGTTGTGATTCTTCTTCTTTTTTCGTTGAGTGCTGTCACAATCATATGGCTATCATACTGTAGTTTAAAAGCCCAATACTGGACGATTAAACTACAGTTAAACTTTGACTAACAAAATAAATTTAAAGCTTAACTTCAGTTTAAACGAAGAACCAATATGGACTCATTTATTGGGTCGACGAGTGCTGTCAATTTTACAGAAATTTGGTCTACCGACACCAAATTCAATAATTATTGAATTTTGAAAAAAAAAAATGTTATTCACTTTTCTTAGCATAACTAGAAGAGACTCCAAATTTTTAAACTACTTAAGCGTTACGAAAAAAAATGTTTTTTGACTGAAACCTCATAAAAAAAAACGATAACCATTTTAAAAAAAATGGGGAAAATCTGAGAATTGATAAAAATCTATTTTTTAAAAAATTTTACGTGATATGGAGATTTCAACGAGTCTGCCTGCAAAAAATCATCTCGATTGGATCATTGAAAAAGGGTTAAAAATCGGTCCAAAGGCTTTCACACAGGCCACTACGAGCTTCATACTTCAAACTTAAAAAAAAAAAAATTCTGACGTGTACATGAAAATCGCCGATACACGTGTATTTTTATTTTTTATCCCCTTTCCGAAAAAGTAAATTTGGTTCATAGAACAGAATGTGTGTAACACGCTGTAAGTTTCCAAATTTTTATAACAAAAATGTTGGTGACTGTTTGGCCATATTCTCAACGACGTGGTTGGTCTAACAAATTATTGTATGTGTATCTATTCTGTAATTAATATTAAATCCATTCAGATTATTTCTTCTTGTATCTCAACTGTTATTTCCCATTTAAAAAACACCTACAGTTGTAATGAGTAAATTGAAACAAAACATATTTTCCAAACTATTCGAAATATAAATGATTTGATGTATTTACTGATGAAACGAATATAGAACAAATACACCAAAACAAAAATTCCTTTCTTGTTTAGTGATGATACGCATGATGTATCGTATTTTATGAAAATAGTCATTATAATTTTCTACGACTGCCGTCATGGGTGCTTGCATTTGTGGTAGTTTAATCCAGTTTAACGATACTCTATTGACCATTCATTATTTCCAACCTTTAGAAATATAAATATCTACCAAATTGGCTTTAAACAAGTTGTTTGTATTCAAATATTTACCTTCACATAGAAATGTCATCAAAAATAGTGTTACGATGTCTGCCTCTCATTGTGGCTTCAATCACATGCGTAAGTTTGCACAAAATTAAACCCATTTTATTTACAACATCCACAACTCTTTCTTTCCAGACTCTGGCAACGGATCATCTTAATCTTAAGTTCTACAACTACACCTGTTTGATTCATGACAAACCACTGATAGACTTTCACTGCGAGTTCAAGAAAATTGCTCCATCTCACTTTGTATTCAACGAACACCTAATATTCGACCATGACATGGGCAACGATCTGTACGCCCAGGTGCGGCTGGAGGGTACTTTCAAAAGTTCTGTGAGAAAAATGAAATTTGCCAGTATAAAATTGACCGTCTGTGATGTGTTTTCAACTAAAATCAATAAAATGCTTTTCAAGGCTCTCTTTGGAGAACTGAGGCGCACCAGTAACTTACCCAACAAGTGTCCCCTGAAAGCGGTGAGTGTGCTTACAAAGCGAATATTCCACGGCCGTTTAAGTAATACCTTTCTCCGTTTAGAATGAGAAATATTTCTTCAAAAACTTTTCACTCGCCGAGAATATGTTGCCATTTCATCCTCCTGCGGTGAACTTTACATTCGGTGTGGATTTCTACAAGGTGAACAAATTAATTGGAACCACCACCATAATGGGTTCCATCGAACCCAAATGAAATGCTTTCTATTACATCCAGTGCGTAGAGAAATATGTAATTGTATTAGTAATGTACATTATAATAAATCATATTGGTTTGTTCAAGGATTCAGAAAATAAAAACAATATTCATATTGGGGGAAATTCAAGTAAATTTTGGGAATAAACTGGCTGGTCTTGCTGAGGTAATTTTGATCTTACTTAAGGTAAGGTCACACTATAGAGAAAATTCGTTTTTCAGCCGGACTGTTCGTATGTGGAATAATCTTCAAGCAAGTGTTTTTCCTGTCTGCTACGACATTATCAAATTCAAGGCAAACATCAACAAACACTACTCCCTCTTTCCACCCTCCAATACCCGTCTTTCCCAACGCTAACACAGTGCATTGCATTAGTGTTCGTCAAAAAAAAAACATAATTTGTCTGCAAGCAAAAAATTTGCACAGCAAATGTTTTCCTCTCTTTTTGACAGACAGTTGTTTGATCTCACAAAAATTGTGCAAGAACAAACAATGGGAAACAACAGATAGAGAAACCCGACAAATTAAAATAATTATCAATGTTTAGTATAGGGTTTTCCAACAAGAGGTGTTATGTTGATATTCAAAGAAAAATTAAATTTTTGCGATAAATGATCGGAGGTGTATTTCATAATAAAGAGGAAGGTATGCCCTTAAAAACGAAAAACAACATCAGCCAAATGACCACAATGACCACGCTTACAGGACCATATCCTTTTCATGAAATTTTCCATAACCAAATCGCAAAGTGGCTGCCCTTTGTCCTCGATAGCCTCACGAATTATATATCAGATGCTACAAGCCACCGAGGTGGAAATGGGCCTCATCAGTCAAGATGATTTTTCCATGGAATTCCGGATCATTTTCATGCATTTCAAGGACCCAATCATCAGTCGGCCGGCTTGAGTTCTTGTGTTAACTAAACTTTATAAGCCTTAAGACCCAAGTTTTTATGCAACATACGGTGCTATGATGTTTGTGGAAAGACCAATTCCAAACAACGACGAGGAATGAACAAACCTGGGTTCTCTTCAATACTTTGGGCTACAGCAGCAATGTTCTCAGTTGTTCTTGAACGATGTGCACGGGTTTTATTCTTCACATCACTAACTTGTACCAACAGCTCAAATTTTTCCACCAATTTCTGTATTGCGGTCCGACAAGGTGCTTCACTACGACCAAAAAATGCTTTAGTTTTGCAAACTCTGACTGCAAGATTTTCACCATTTTTGTGGTGAATTCTATAATTTACTGCGTTGTTGAATCATTTATCGTTCCATTTTTCATAATGGCGTAGTTTCTACTTGTCAAATGACAAAGAATAAATCCTTCAAAAGTGACAGTTACCGAAATACCGGGTGATTCAAAATAACACCTATTGTCGGAAAACTCTATATGTTTTTTTCAAAGTTCATTTCTCAAATTTCGCACCATGTAAAATGGGTCCAAAATTGTAAAACTCATATTTCGATTCTTATTATCTCCGGCATTTGTTGGGTCTAATTATAGAGATGAGGTGCCATATTAAAGCTAAAGATGTATTATTATTGAGTTAGGGCACTTTTTTCATAAAAATAACAAGAAAATAATTCTCAATTTGACGTCGCCTCGGAATTGGTTAATGGATAGGACACCAATCCCGAACCAAAAAAAAAATAAAGCCAGCATTTGTTGGCTATAGATATCCGTGGTATATTTTATGATCATACATGATATATATTATTTGAAACCATGTCTGCGTCTGGGATACCATCAAAACTTGTATGCCTTTGTAGAATGACTCTTAGGGAAACTAGATCCTAAGTAAAAATAGAATGTCTTAACATACCGCAAAAAAAAGTCATGCAAAAGGTTTAAATCACTCGAACTAGGAGGCCAGTAAACAGGTCCACCTCTGGAAATACAACTGTCTCCAGCTTGATTTTCAATAAATAGATTGCTAAACGTGAAAGCGAAAGTTTCAGTCGGGTAAACCGAACCCTCACCATCAGTATAAACATACAAGACTCGTATTCCAAAGTATCCGTCGGATTTCATACGTATTCCCTTCGCAGGGCGCGTTTCCTCAAGCTAAAACATTAGAAAATACAGAATTTGGATAAGATTGTGTTGGGCGTATTTATATTTTACACTATATCTAAAGTGGGCGGAATGGTAATTTTTTATGGGACTCAATAGGGAAACTATATGGATGCAATACGGTGGATACGATGAAACATTTTTAAAGGCCTATATTCCAGACTCTGAGTTTTCATACTGCAATTGCCGAATTTCGGTGAATATCATTAAATTTCTGTTTGGATTGTTTGTCATATTTTTTTGGTATTTTGTGTAATTTTTTGTGGTCCATTTTTCATGCAGACAGATTAGTTTCCATGAAATTACACACCAAACTATGTTTTACAACACACATCATTTGAGGTTCAGTTTCCCAATGACTTGCGAACAGAAAAAGTAACCCTAAAATTATTTAAAATTGATTACCACAATGATGGTTGACAAAGACAGTCGATATATTCGGAAAATTAATAATATTGTAAATATATGAAAAACAACAACATGGTTTTTGTATGGCCTCAAGTCGATCTGGATCAAAAATAATTTAAAATACACCACAATAAAAATAATGAAAAATTACCAAACAAATTAATGAAAAAACCTTCCCACTAATTAATGAAACGTCTGTTAAAACTATTACCGGGATTTTTGTATAAAAGTTGGGGGGAGAGAATATTCTCGATTCGGCGATCATCGGTAACTGAAATAAGACAGATCGATTTGGGGTAACAATTTCAAATATTTATATTTAATTGCATCATTTATTTGTTAGGGAACCCTTTACGAAAGTATTGCCAATCAATTTATTGTCATTGTAGTAGTCCACATTAAAGGTAACATTCGCCGGCGGTGGGTAAAACGGCAAGAGTTTGGGTGCTATGGAATAATTCGTTTGGTGATAGAGAAAATTCTAAAAGGAAATATGTATTCATGAAAATAGACAGAACATTTTACAGTATTCTCCGCAATGCTTACTCCCTTCAATGGACACTTGTGGGGTAAATTCGAGGTGCGCCTGAGTTCCGCCAACATGCCTTGCATCACCACCTTGCCAATACCTTTCGCTGATAGGACATCGCAGAGAGGACTTCTGATATCAGCAAAACGACTCTTTCTCGATGATCTTAGAAATTGTACGTCGATCTTCAAATGGACCTCAAGTTGTTTACCCATATCGTGGCTGAACATAAGGCGTTCGTGGAATAAATAGTGAATGGGTGTAATCTTGTCGTAGGTGCACTCAAATAACTTTATTTGATTGCCAAAAATCGAACAACTAAAGTTGTGTATATACAAATTGTAGCGTTGTTCAAATTCCTAAAATATTTTTTTTTTCAGATTCAAAATTTAATTACGACAAACTTTTACTTACAACATCCGGTATGGCCATAATTAAGGGCAGAATTGCAAACATAACATGGGTTAACATATTTTTTCGGTAGACTATTTCACTTAACATCTCGTTTGGGTAAAAATTTTAAATCAACTACAGTCCAGTAAACAAGCTGCCAATAACCGATGACATCAATTGATTTGTTGCGGAAAATTCCATGAACCAATTAAAAACGCGTTCGCGTTTTGAATTAGTCCCAGTTCAATTGAACACAAACTCCAATTTAGCTGCAATTTTCATGTTATCTGGGCAAATCTAAAACAATCGACACAAGAACCGCCATGGGCACATGTCATGTACTAGTATATGTGGTTCCTATGATGCCTTAATTAACTATTAATTTCAAGCTTTTCGTCCTCCATAGTCTCCGAAGATTGGCCATACTGGTAAACCTAATTACAATGAAAATAAAAATAAAAGATAAACAACGGACTTCCCCTAATCTTGACGACCACCGCAAACGTTTAAAGGACCACGATTTACGGATATACACTTGGAATGTAAGAAAACTCCAAAGACCAGGTACCGCTATACAACTGACATCAACGCCATCCGGGAAATACGATGGAAGGTACACGGCGCACAGTGGGTTGAGCGTTATGCAAAGTGGCGATTAATTCAGGGAAGCCGTAATGTTAAAATATTTTTATTTTTTATTGATGGATATTTATAAATACATAAAAAAACATAATTGAAAAAAAAAAAATTGTTAACACTTTATGAGCTTTGTTGTATTTTCAAAAAAATTGTCTTATTTCACAATTTTCGCTGTAACTTTGGAAACAAAAACGATAAATAATTAAACGCAATTGAAAATTAGTGTATACTTCATGCGCATTTAGAAAAACAAATGTGTTTTAAAAAACTAAAAATTAATAAATATTTATTATGTATTTATATTAGCAATATTTTAAATTAAACCCGATTTTTTCTTCAAATTCCATAATTCCACAAATTTCAAAAAAGTTATATTATGGAATATTTTTGAACCATAGTATAAATAAAACAAAGAACCATTACAGAAAAAAAATATTTAAAAAAAAAATATAATTGTAAGTTTTTTTTATTTACTTCATTTTATAAATGTTAAAAGTGATTAGAAATTACTCCATCCCATCTCTAATCAACTGCACACTCAGTGGCTACAATAACAACTACAAAACGGAATATAAAGACAAAAGATAATAAGGACAACGTGATTTTTGGTTTGTTTGTTTTCACTTTTACCATAACTTTAATAAGTCAAAATATTGTAAACATTTACAAATAGTTATTCTGGGATTTATTAGCTGATATCTCATACTTTAAGACTAAATAAGTTTCGCTCAGTTTCACCTAGAAAGTTTTAAAGCTCAATACAAACATCAAAAATACCAAATTTTTGAAGCAATTTAATTTACTTGTTTTCCAATATTTCTAAAACATTTATCTAACAAACAAATATTTATCATATGCTCAAATACCTGAAGTAGACGGCTCCATAATAAAACTTTCACTTTTAGAAGTTGTAATTAAAAAAATATTCACTTGAAGTATACAAATTTTCACTTTTAACCAATGCGCGCAAAAATAATAAAAATTATTGAACTTTGAAGTCACACTGCAAATAAAGTAAACCACTAAGAAGCTTTATTTTAGCAATTAGTGATGTAGAATTTTATCTAGTTTCATACGGTACCAAATACCAAATTAATGCTCATTTTTAAAATTAATCGCCACTTTTGATGGATTTCTGTGCGGCGTGACGAAAGTGAAAAATTGAGACATATTTTACGAAAAAAGAAGAGAGAGATGGATAGACAACAGTGTGAGGAGATATAGGTCTATGGAAGTAGAAACGATGCCAGAAAATTCTATCAGCGAGTGAAACATCAAACGAATGACTCGAGTACTGGCATTACTTCGTATAGAGATGACAATGGGAATCTGGTGCGCCGAGTATGCCAAGAGTCTGGTAACATCATTTCTCCAGACTACTAGCGGCAGGAGATACAACCGAAGATAGTAACCCGCGACCAATCATAGACGACGGTGTGGAAAGTCCACCCAATACCCACGATGAGGTAAAAACAGCAATATTTCGGCTTAAGAACAATAAAGCCAGAGGGGTCGACGGAATACCAGCATATCTGTAGATGACCGGAGGAGTCGAGCTGATAAAGTGCATGCATCGGCGAGTTTGCACAATCTGGGTAGATGAAAGCATGCCTGACGAGGCGTACTATGTAAGACAAGACCGTTTGCGCCAACTATCGCGGTATAAGTCCCCTATTCATCGCCAATAAGATAGTTTCAAGTATATTGTGTGAAAGACTGAAGCTAAATCACAGGCCGAATAGACGAACAATCGACCAAATCTTTTCAATACGCCAAACCCTGGAAAAGACCTCTCCAAGCCATTCACTTCTAGAAGCGGTCTCAGACAGGGCGGCAGCTTATCGAGTAACTTCTGCAACATCCGGATGGAGAAGAAACTGACACTCTAACAACAAAGGGCCACATTCTTTTCGCATATGCTGACGACATTGCCGGAAGGACGTAGCCAGATGTAACTGGCGTTTTTCTAGAATCGAGACGGAATCGGAAGGATGGTGAACTAGGACAAGACAAAACTTATGCTTGCAATGGCCAGGAATTCGTCGCGACGAGAAAAATGCGGACACTTTATATACCATGGCTCCGCCATTAATAGAAAGAATGATGTCAGCATTGAAATAAAGCGAAGGATCGTGCTGGCGAATAGATGTTATTTCCGGCTTAACAAACAATTCAGAAACAGAACCCGTACCAAAATAACACTGTACAAGGCATCGAACGAAACGTGAGCTGTATGAGTGAACGTAGTTAAGAGTATAAAATACAGCGATTGCGCTGGCTGGGCCATGTCGGCCGAATACGTTTTATAAAAACAGACTGTTGAATTAGTCTTTTTCAACAGTCTGTTTTTATAAAACGCCTGTTGTTATATAAACTGAATTGTGTTTTTATAACTCCAACACATCCAATTAGATTAGAGACTTTCTTGTTACAAAAACCCAAACTGACGAAACAGAATTTCTGTTCGCTCTTTGAACGAAACGAAAACCTCATTCATTTTATAAAAACAGACTGTTTTTTTTTTATTAAATTACAATACAAACTAAATTTATAGTATACTTGTGGGTTCAAAACCGGTTGCCACTGGCCATATGGCTAGATTTTTCGCAATATGTACCAAAAAGTGGTCCAAAATGACCTCAAAAGAATCAATACTTATGTGTTTCACACATAACGTTCAAACTTTATAATAAAAAAGAAATGTCATGAAAAAAAATATTTTATGTGTTTTGTTTATGTTTACTTTTGACAGCGCAAAATGGATAACCCTTTATATGACATATAAAATATATATGTATAATTTGTATACTCACTGACCGGGACCTACTGTTTAAAGCCGCCAATGAACGGCTAATGCTTTTCTAGAGATAGATCTCTTTCTCGGAAAGTCGCCAATGTACGAGGTGGAAAACAGACTCTGAAAATATTTAATGATTTTACAAAAAAAATAGTACCTACAAAAAACGGAAAGAAACATATAAGAGTTTAATGGTCCACCTTCCAACTTATCAACATTGAAAAAATAAATTCATAAAGTTATTATTTTCTTTTTAAACAGATTACATTTAATATTTATTGAAGTAAGTTAGTTATAGCTACCGAAACCATTATGAACAAAACTAACTCGTCCGCCAAATACTACTTTGCTGACTTCTGTGGAATTTTCGAACAGATTTTTATAATTTATTTAAACAGGCGCAGTCTACTGACGGACGCAAGATATACACAATTTGATACTCTTAAATATTTTGATATAATTTATACACGTGGTACCGTGGCCCCTTCCAACAAAACTTTAGTAAATAATTTCTCATTTTCATAAAAGCTCATGTCGACAGTGAAAAATGTTATCGGAGCGTATGGGGGAATTGTAGCATCCGTAACACTGTAATTGCCATAATTGTAGATGAAATTCTGCCAAAGATAGTGGACAGAATTGTTTAGTGGTTTGTTTACGGTTACATGATATCAACTTACCGCCTTTAAAGGACACGAATAGGGCAAGTTACTGCTCCTCCTCAGTTCCTCTATGAGATATTTGACCAGGATATGTTTCACTCTCGTGCTTAGAACATCGCAGACTTTGATTCGAAAGTCGGTAAACTTAAAAGAATTTCCACCATTTTTCGATTTCAATTGAATCAATAAATGGATCTCGGCTCCCCTTCCCCAATCCCGATCGAACATGAAGCTAAAGTTGAAGATATAACGATTCCGAGCCAATTTCGTGAAATCGCATTCCCATTTCTTTAGCGACGACGACATGCTCGAATTCTGACACGTCAGATTATAGAACTCCAGATTAAAGCGCCGTTTGGCGGTCTGCAACATTGAATGTTAGACTACAGGATTGCCTTTAGAATATATTCAGATGTGGTACTCACCATAATTGTGGATAAACAATTCAACGTGATCAGAAGAACTACTAGTTTTTTCAACATTTTCAATGGACGGTATTCTACAGAATAATTTTGAAATGTGGTGTGATTTTCGATAGCCGATTAACATTGTTTGCAACGAATCCAACGAATAATTATGATAATAATGATTTGATTTTAATTGGAAATGATTAAAGACACTTCTGATATGGCTGCAATCAAGCACTACTAACCAGCCCTAATTCTGGCCGAAGGAAGAAAGTGTAAACGGTTATGGTGCACAGTACTTTGAAATATACATTTCTATAATCCAAAGAACCAATTTGGTAATTCAAAAAATTGCCACATTTACCTCAGCAGACATGAAAACAGGCATAAGGTTATCAAGACCAAATTCTGTTAATCAATCTAATATGAGCCTTAACATTAAAACTTTACTTGAGGATTTAAATGGGGCTGTGGCTGAGATTCTGATTTTCGTGTTAAGCTCATTTTCAACTGAAATACACTTTAGAATCATTTTCAAAATTTTCCAAAAAATATTTTGTTTTTTGGGCGGGAAAGATAAGAAACGTAAAAGCTAAATATTCCGAAACTACCAACTACCTCTTAGGAGGACAGAATAGCTCTCCAACTTTATGACAGTTCGACAAATCAAATTACATTTTTCAAATTTCAAAACCTGATAAAAGTCAAAAATTTTAATTTGAATGAGTCAATTGTCACTTTTCTGACATCTACAAGTTTTTGAAACCGCATGAGTTTATGAACTCCCATGTCTATAAATTCTGAGCTATGTGATTCAAGGGGATTTGCTGTTTTGAAGTTCTAGAAAACAGAAAAAAGATGTTACGACCATAAAGACATAACGGCTGTTATTGATTTGTTATTTGTGTGTGAAAATTTTGGAATAAGGAAATTACAAATGCTGGCAACTTTTTAATAGCCGCGATTTCAATTGTCCAACGACGCAGGAGAGAAGTGAGGATCAGAAGACGACATTTGCGAGATACCTGAAATTGATATTCAAATCTTGTATAAATATTTCGTACATAAATATATTTTGTTAGTCCTGTTATTTAGCCATATCGTATGGACAGCCAAAATATAAATAAATTGAAATCCCTTTTTAATCTGGAATATATGTGATTCTTTCGCTATAATTGTTTGTTGTAAAAAAAAAAATGAGAACAAATATATTAAACTAGCTGGCCTGGCCGACTTCGTCCAACCTACTAAAATATTGAGTGTATTGTTTTTAGGGAAAGACATGCCAGCATTAAAAATAATGATCTAAATAAATAAAAACAAAGTTAATGCAACGATTAAAAAAATATTTGTGTATTTGTCTTTTCACAAATTTACAAAACGATCGCAAACTCATTGATTGACAATTTTTTTTTTCTTTTTTTTTGAAGGCAACACTCAGGGGATGCCCCCTATAAATGCGATGCATTGTGTTAGCGGAAGGAAATTAGGGTATCGGAAGGAGGAAAGAGGGAGTAGTGTTTGTTGACATTTGTTTTGAATTTCTGAATGTCACAACTGGCAGGAAATACATTTGCTGGAAGATTATTCCACATACGAACGGTTCGGCTAAAGAACGAATTTTCTCTATAGTGCGTCGTCCGGTCAACCGGCCATTTCACAATGAACGGATGAGAGACCCTGGATAGCCGTGTATTCCGACTAAATGTTCTAACGTCAGGGACCAGACGACGGATATCTTCTGAACAGATACCATTAAAATATCTATAGAATAGCGATACACAACCCACATTTCGGCGATGCTGTAGGGAGACAATAGAGCTGGATACCCTACTATCCCCAATCATCACCACCGCTCTCCTCTGTACACGGTCCAAAAGCTGCAATGATGTCTTTGGAGCTCCTGCCCATATATGGGAGTTGTATTCCACTTTAGGTCGAATGTAGGTGGTGTAAATGTTTACGAGATCAGATGGAGTGAAGTATGTCTAGCACCGCTTCAAAAAAGCCTAAACACTTGAATGCTTCTTTCGACACTTCGAATATATGGTTTGCCCAGCGAGCATCATCCTGTATCTTCATGCCCAGAACATGAAGAGTGTCTGATTCGTCGATATCCACACCACCCATCGAAATTGACGACGATGCTGGATCTGGTGAACGTTTGTGTGACAACAAACAGCACTGGGTCTTTTGCGCATTAAAATCTACTCTATTCATTTGGCCCCACTCACAAATCGTCGCCAAATCGCGGTTAAGTGAGTCGTTCATCGTTCGCCTTTTTTCCTCGACTTCCAGAGGACCTGGCCGATGATCAAATGAGTACGAATGACAGAGGTTACTGTCATCCGCAAAGGAGTAGATCGGGTTCACAGTCTGACCCAAGAAGTCGTCAATGAAAATAAGAAATAGAGAGGGAGAGAGGACAGAGCCTTGTGGAACTCCTGCGGCCAACCTATGCTCGTTGGATGAGACCCCATCTATAACAACTCGTATAGAGCGATCCCTGAGGAAACTCGATATGAATCGAGAGAAGATATTACCGACACCAAAAGCAATAAGTTTTGATATGAGTGCTCCGTGCCAGACCCTATCGAACGCCTTGGAAATATCCAGAGCCACGACCTTACTTTCACCAAGGGCGTGAATAGATCGACTCCATCGCTCCGAAAGGAACGCCATCAGGTCTCCAGTAGATCGATTTCTACGGAAGCCATACTGTCGATCATTTAGAAGGCCGTTAGACTCTAAATACTTAACAAGATGGTGGTTAACCATGCTCTCCATAACCTTAGAGAGCGCAGAACATATTGCAATTGGACGGTAATTCGCAGGATTAGTAGCCTCACCTTTCTTGGGGATCGGCTGAACATTGGCAACTTTCCAACGTGAAGGGTAAATACCAGCACGGTACGACATGTTGAAAAGATTGCGCAATGGACGAGCTATCGTCGAAGAGCACTTACATACGACAAGTGCTGAAATGTCATCCGGGCCCGGAGTTTTGTTTACATTGAGATCTGCAAGAACCCTTTTGACCCCACGTGATCGAAAAAATATCTGAGGCATCCAAAAAGCATTTGCAGATCTCTATGCTAATTGTACAAACATACTGCGAATATTTCAGGACATTAAGAGGCGTGGCGCAGCACATTTGTTTGAAGATATAGTAACTTCTGCGCAATACCATATGTCGCCTATGAGCAGTAACTCCCAGCTTAAGTTTAAGCGAATTGGGGTTTTCCTCGCCATTAAGGAGTACTCCACGACAGCCTACCTAGACATAATGGAAACGTTTAATAATGTTACTCCAGGTACGACCTCTGAACGAGGTCTTCTACAGCTAATACTTTTCCAAATTTATTTTATATGGTTGGAGTTATTTTAAAAATATTCTATCATTTTAATTTAATTAACCACCTGTACGTATGAGTGCTAGGCAGCCAATCAATATTACTTTGACGCTTCAAAAATTGGCTAATGTTATTTTAGAAAGCAAATGTGAATACAGACACTTTTAAGAATCATTGTTAGGAAGTTCACATTGTGAACGCAGGTATTTGCAGCATAGAGGTAGTACGGGGTTCCTGGAAATCATTTATTAAGCAGGTCAAGTCAAACAACAAATTGTAGAGTAAACTTTTAAAGTATTGTTGATATTTATTAAAAAGTTAAGCCAAATACATAACACACATCATTCGTCGCAAGTGCGTTTAACCATATGTTCCTGCCTATATACGAACCGTTGCTCCATGGACCCATGTTCTAGAGAACAGTTTATTCTTTTCGTAAGTGCTTAGGGTCGCGGTGAAATTCAAAATTGGCGTGTATGAGGGGAAAATTTGATCGCTGATACTATAATTGTCCAGCTTATACAAATAGTTCTGCACAGACGGAATGTAAACAATAAATTATACTTGTATTAAAATTTGATAAAAACAAACCTCCTTGAAAGGACATGAATAGGGAATATTACTGGTCCTTCTCAATTCATCCATCAGATCTTTCAGCAATGGATTTGTGAAAGATTGCTTAAGGCAATCACATAAATTCACCTTAATATCCAGAAATCGAATGCGTTTCATGCCCTCTGCTGGTATTACATCTATTGTCAGTTGCGCCTCCACACCACTGCCCCATTTCCCAGCGAACATAAGTCTGTTATTGATGACATAATGGCTGGGGTTCACTTTGCGTAAACTGCACTCACATATCTTTAGGCGAGGACTATATTTGCTACAGGTGAAGTTGTGGACTTCCACGCCGAAACGACGTTTCGGCTTCTATACAAAAAGATGTGCCTACGATAATTATTGTTTGCAATACGTCAAGGTTGCTCACCTGAGTGGTACCAAAGGAAATCAACGCAATTAGAACGATAACAAGTCTGAACATTTTCTTGCAAAACCTTTCAACCGACTAACAGTTATTCTGTATTTTTGTCAAGCATTTAAATGGGGTTTGGTTTGTTTGCCACCAATGTCATTTGTATTACTTACTCAATGTTTTAAATAAAATATCTATCAGATATCTTTAAATTACTTTTCAACAATAAAAACAAACCACTTATAGTCGTTTCAATTTGGACAACTAAATTGGACATGTTACGGGCTATTGAATAGATTTATGTGCATGACTCGAATGGAACACACTGTTCTAGAATAAGGGACCTTCTACGATGTCTAAATAATGACTGCTATCTGGAGAATCTGACAAACATAACGTTACCGTTATAGTAATGGCATGACGAGGTACGCATTAAGAGCAATTTGGTAGTTTCCATGAATTTCGTTTAAGTAGTCAGAGGTGACCTGGTCAGTTGTTCAAGGTTATCAAGAAACTTGCTGCCACAGAAATTTGAGTACGCACCAGAGCTTTGGAGTCGGAGTCCGGTGTTGAAAAATAATATTATATAATATTATTAAAAAGTGGGAGGCATACACGCCTGGGCGTATCTAGGGTTTGCATAATTTCTTTGAATCTCTATCTAGTTACAGCATAGGTTAGGTTAATTTGTCAGCTGCCCAAAGCATATCTCACTTGGATCCATCAAGAGGTCTCGTTGTGATACCGTGAATTCGTCCGCAAAAATCTAACCTACGTTTCTTGCTTCCGATCGCCATTTTTCAGCCAACTCATCGCCGAAATGCAGGAGTGGTTTCTTCGCCCGCCAACTTTAGAGAGACATGATTTGTCCACTAGAGTTTGTAGACCGATGGCAAAGAAGCTGTTCGGCTATCTACTTCTCCTCTTTATCGCTGCCACTCCGTATGGAATAAGTAGTCTCCGAACGTCTGAGCCTAGAGGTCAGTGGCCAGAGATGACCGCAATGTGGTTTCTCAGATGGAATCTTGGCGCCGATTTATTGCGGTCCGCGTCCTCCTCACAATCATTTTACGTCAGATTTTTCTGATTTCTAAACAGATTTGTGCCATTCTCAACCTATCTTCTGCATTAAGATGAGGTTCCCTGATATCAGCTATTTACCCTTAGCGACGGGGATGGCAATATCATAACAGCACTCAGTTGAATACAGAGTAGTGCCAGCTCTCGCAACTGCATCAGTCATACAGTTACCATTTACGTCCTCCAGAGACACCTGACATTCTTCAGAGATTTAATGCCCCGCCTTGAAGTCACTAAATATGAAGACTGCCATGCATGATACTGAAGCTGAAGACAGTTTCTGTAGCCATTGTTTCGGCCTGCAATATACTAAAATTGCCCGGCAATTTAAGGGATAGATTTAACATTAGCTGATCCAAGTACATTCCACAATCGACTCCTTTTAGCAATTTTGATCTGTCGGTATCCTCGATCCATCTGCTAGCCTCGTCACAAAACTGGAATCGAAAGAAGGCTCAGGTTCAAAGTTCATGGTGATTTCCCCCGAGATCTGAGCACGTCCATACTACCTGTATTTGCATGCTTATATGCTTCTAGGGAGCGACCCTCCTGTCTTGGCCGCATATCCGGCGGTTGCCAGTTACGAATATTGAACAGTGCCTTAGACGGAGTCGACCTAAGCGCTCCCGTTGCCATGATCGCCTTCTCCAACCAACAGACTGCAGATCCATAGAACAGAATTGGTTTGACGACAATGTCGTATAGAAAGTGTACTCCTATTGGGGTTTATGACCCCATTTGGGGCCGATTAAAGCATAACAATTTTGTAAAAATTTGTGGTTGATTTGCGCGGGCTAGGATTAATTTAAGACCCATGATTTCTTGGAGAAGTTGTTTTAGAGTTTTCCCGTAGGTTTCTTTTTTTGTTTTTTTCACCAGTTTTTTTTTCCAGTCATGATCCATGTAAAAACAATCATTGATATAGGACTAGACCATTACAAATGTCGTGCTATTTTATTGAATTAAACGACTATGGAAAACTTTTGTTTGTGTTACAAATTTGATATTTTTGTGGTTGTGAATTCTAGTTAAACATTTAATTACATAAATATTAAATTTGTTTGTTAATGGATGCATCTTTAGGCGTTCACTTCGTCGTCAGGCATTCATAACGACCTAGGGACAAGAGCTCCCCTCATTACCAAGCCAACCATTAATTTCTGGTTTTGACTAAAGTTCAGGGTAAAAGTGAAATTTATATACGGCGAATACGCAGGAAATATTGATTCGTCAACACTGTAATTTTGCACTTTGTACAAGACATTCTGCAAGAAATCGCATCAATAATAACTGAGAACTACACTCCAATGATATTAAATAATAAACCTTCTTGAAAGGACACGAATAGGGTACGTTGCTGCTTCTTCTCATTTCGTCCATCATGTCCTTAATAAGTGGTGTTTTGTATATCTTTCTTAGGCCATCACAGACGTTTATCTTAAAGTCTACAAAGTTTATAGTTTTGTCGCGCTTGGAATGTGATACTTTGATATTCAAGTGCGCCTCAACGTCTGGACCCACATTCTGATCATGCATGTAATCGATGTTGACCCGATATCGATTGCGGCCCAATTTGATCATATCGCATACAAAACGCTTTACGTGAGCACTATTATTTTTACACTCGAAACGGTACAGGTCGACATCAAATCGTCGTTTTGCGCCCTATGGCCCAGGATTTTAGGGAAATGCATTTAAGTAGCACAATAGAGAAACTATAAAATGTTATGCTCACCTGAATAACTTTGAGATCACTCAGTGCGATTAGAAAGAATAAACGCGTATACAACATTCTGTAATGACGGAAATTTGCTTGTGTTAGACAGATATCAATGATACGTTGAATGACTTTCTCGTTTGAAAAATTAAACTGCGTTTGAAAGTGCAATTTTCAATAACAAACTCATTGTCATGACCGCACTAATGACAGTATTCGCATAAATCTGTGGTCCATTGGTAGCCATTCATCCGTGACATGGAAACCTGTGATGCCCCATTGAAAACATTTATAATGTCATCCCTAAGTTCAGACCTTCGGATTCACTTTTCAGATGGAGTAATTGGAAATTGTATATGTTCTTGCAAAGGTAATATGGGACGCTATGCCAAGGACCTTACCGATTTACGTTTCATGACAGCCATCAACAGCCAAATATTATAGTTTAATTCTGTGTCTCGAAATGGCTCGACTTTCCATATTTTTTTATACCTTGGACCACTGTTGGTTATACATAAATTACATGATTTCGCCTCTCGGTTGGAATTTAGAGAACGAAACAGCCGCGGCGGCCACTTGTCCGATTTAATTTTTAAAACATAATGTCAAACTCAAATCTTTGTATGGTTCGTTATACTATAGCAACAGATCGGTTTTAGCAATGAAAATCACTCGATTATTACCAAGTGCCCGAATTTAACATTTTTATAATTACTGGTTACTGGCTCTAGTTGCTAACAAATCGTACATTTTGTTATAGTATACGTAAATAGATCGATAGATATAGATAGATATAGATAGATATAAATAGATATAGATAGATATAGATAGATATAGATAGATATAGATAGATATAGATAGATATAGATAGATATAGATAGATATAGATAGATATAGATAGATATAGATAGATATAGATAGATATAGATAGATATAGATAGATATAGATAGATATAGATAGATATAGATAGATATAGATAGATATAGATAGATATAGATAGATATAGATAGATATAGATAGATATAGATAGATATAGATAGATATAGATAGATATAGATAGATATAGATAGATATAGATAGATATAGATAGATATAGATAGATATAGATAGATATAGATAGATATAGATAGATATAGATAGATATAGATAGATATAGATAGATATAGATAGATATAGATAGATATAGATAGATATAGATAGATATAGATAGATATAGATAGATATAGATAGATATAGATAGATAGATATAGATATATAGACATTGGGCCATTGTCAAGCGGAATATGAAGAAAGGGACTGAATTGCTGAGGAAATGAATGAGTTAAAACAAGAACTGGCGTAAAGCAACCAAAGCTGCAGCAGAATTTAATAAAGGGGGTTAAATCAAAAATTCGTCACAAATTGAGAGGCTAATTTTATCCAAATAAACTATTGGTGTTATAGTTTAAACACCGTTTATTTCAATAAGTTAACAGCTTTTGTTAAAAAAATAAAAAAATGTAAAGTTACAAACAAAATGATATGTGCAGTAGACAGGGTCATGGCCTAAAGGGGGGGAAAAAACTTCATGCGATCTCTCCCCTATTTTGTAGCTTATCCAACGACGATTTCAGAACTACTCCCCGAAATAGTATTTCTGACGATGTCTCTTAATTTTAAGTCCAATGGAAAAAGCACGAACATTGTCATTCTTGGTTGATCAATGGCTATATTTCATTCATTGGCCAGTTGTGACTCCGAAGTCAAATATAAATTTTAATTTTTTCATATTTTCTGATAACCTCTGTAAAGACCTAAAAAAAATATGAAACTTTGGTTTTTGAAGTATTAATTTTTATTCATAAATATAAATGCCCTTCCGCCTCATCTTCAAAAACGTGTCTGTGTTTTCCCCACAGCTTTGGGCATTTTTTGTTTTTGTAGGGATTTAAGTTATCCTTCAGTCTTTGGGTCAGGGAAGAACTTTCTATAATTCTTCCGTAGGCGAGTTGGTAGCGTGCTTGCCTATCAGCGTGAGGGTTGTGAGTTCGATTCCCACCAGAGGCTTTGGTCTGTCGCTGCAAAAATCTATCCATTTGGTCTGTGTCTCCCGGTTTACCCTTGGACCCAAAAATTAGAATATACATTTACTTTGTATTGTAATTAATATCTTCTATATTTATAAAAGAGAATGCCGTCCGTGTGAACACGCATAACTTTATAACGGATCGTCCGATTTTCACGATTTTGGGCTTGATGAATTCGTGTTGGCCCAAGGAAGGACGTAGGATGTAAAATCCTGGAAGATTGTACAATGGCTCACGAACGCGCATTGGAAGCTTTAAATCGCACATTGAAAGATTTACGGAATGACACACGACATTTCGGTGGCGCGTTGATTTTGTTGTCAGGCGATTTTCGTCAAACGCTGCCTGTTATTCTAAGATCAACTCCAGCAGATGAATTGAACGCTTGCCTGAAGGCGTCGGCTTTATGGCAATACGTGAAGAAATTGCAGTTGAAAACGAACATGCGAGTTGCTTTACGAAGTGACCAGTTCGCTGAGGAGTTCTCTAGGCAATTGTTGGCGATGGGTAATGGCGTGATTCCAGTCGAATTAGTTACCGGCTTAATTGAATTTCCACAGAATTTTTGCAGCATTACAACTACGCCGGAAGAGCTGATTATGAAGGTTTTTCCGAATATCGCGCAGAATTATGTTGACCATGATTGGCTGAGTGCACGAGCGATTTTGGCTGCAAAAAACAAGGATGTCGATCATTTGAATTTCGTCATTCAAAATGATATCTCCGGTGAGTTGCATTCATACAAATCCGTCGACTCCGTGATGGATGAAAACGAAGTCACGAACTATCCGACAGAATTTTTGAATTCTCTGGATGACTCGGGCTTGCCGCCACACTTTTTGAAATTGAAAGTCGGCTCAATTATAATTTTGTTGCGTAATCTCAATGCACCAAAACTTTGTAACGGTACGCGTTTGATTGTGAAGACACTCAAATCAAATGTCATTCAAGCGGCGATTTTGAGGGGAAAATTCAAGGGCGAAGATGTTCTCATTCCGCGGATTCCTCTTATTGCGAACGATTTGCCATTCGTATTTAAGCGTCTTCAATTTCCGGTGCGTCTCGCCTTCGCTATGACAATTAATAAGGCGCAAGGACAATCGCTGGATGTTTGTGGAATCAATCTTGAGTTCCCATGTTTTTCACATAGTCAATTGTATGTGGCGTGCTCACGTGTCGGCAAACCTTCCGCTTTGTACGTGTACGCGCCAGAGAACAAAACGAAAAACGTTGTGTACCATAAAGCACTTCAGTGAAAAAGCGGAAGGTTGGCTGATAACTCAATCATTGCGGTTTGATTAAAGCACATCGTTATTCTTTTACTTTAGTTATTTCCATTGTATTTAACACAACTTTTTAATAAAGAGTTTGAATTGACTGAGTTATATAAAGCAGCAAGTGCATGCTCGGAATTATTTTTTTCGTTGCATTAACGAATTTAAGCGGAACGAAGTTCGCCGGGTCAGCTAGTAAATAAATAAAACAATTCTTCCGTTCAGTAATTGTGCACAATTTCTGTACGCACATCCACTGTTATTCGTGCCATCTCGATAAACAGACAAATGAGACATCAATAGTTAATCGATAACTGTACCTAACGTGTCGTTTAAAATTAACATACACATCGCGAGAAATGAAAACTGAAAAATGTTCAGTTTCTTTTCGCTACAGTCGTTACTAGTCGCACATTCTATGCGCCGTCACTTGTGTGCCACCCGTCCTACATGTGTTTCAGCAACGCTGCCGCTCATTCTATAAGTTAGAAGTGTTTTTCGGAAAAAGTCCTTGCCCTGTAAATGAGAATTGCAATCAAATGCCGTTTGGAAGAATATAGCGTATGAACCACTATTCAAAATATCCTGCAAACTACATTCATAAATTAAGTCAATCATAGGCTAGGACGCTTACCACTACAGGGCTAATATTGGATATGTAATAACAACTACAAATTATCGTTACACTGAAAACACTGCTTTCCGGCTCTTTATTTTTGCGAAATTATATCCAAAGTTTGATTTGCAATACTCTCGTGATATTATGGTGACATATACAGACAATTTAAAAAAATACAGCGACTATAAGATTTTGTTCGACATATCCATTTGGTATTTTTAGTTTCCGTTTCCGACAGATCCAGTCGCTACCACACCGTATAACAATTGAGTTTTTTCGTATAACTGAAGGGAAAAGTTAAAATTGCAAGAGGGAGAGTATGACGGCAATCTTTGTTCCGTAAAACTGTAATTGCTCATTTTGTACAAGATGCCCTGCAGAGAAGCAAGTCGGAATGAATATTCTCTGTCATAAAGGAGTGTTACTTTTTGGTATGAATTTACTTACACGCTTTAGAGGACATGCATAGGGCACATTTCCGGTTCTCCGGAGTTCATCTATTAGAATCTTAATGAACGGATTGTTGAATGTTTGGCTTAAAAACTCACAAAGCTTCGCTTTATAGTCTACGAATACAATATGTTTCTTTCCGTTCAGCGGCAACACGCGAATCAATATACGCACATCGACTTCTTCACCAACATTCTTATCGAACATGACACGAAAATTTAAGGTGTAATGATTGCGAGTCAATTTCTTGAAATCACAATCATTTTGTATAACACTATTCGATTGACTTAAGCATTTGAAATCGTAGAACTCCAATTCCCTGCTACGCTTCGCAGTCTGGACGTGGAAAATATTAGAAACAGAAAATATTAGAATCGGTTCGATCTCACCTGAGACATTGCTAAGCACTCCAGTATAATTGCCACGAGCAAAATTCTGTGCAACATGTCCGGGTAAGGTCGGCAACAGAGTGTACGGTCACTCAGGTAGCCGCGAAAATCGTACTGCTCAGATAGTTGGAACGCATTAGACCCGTAACTGTTACATGTCGGTAATGAGGCATGAGACTGATCATTTATAAAACAATCAATTCCAAGTCTAAACACTTATAGTTCGGTTAATTGTATGCGATAACGTTAAGTACAGCTGTTCATCGTCGAAATTATTGCAAAATAATTGCAAACAACGATTTTTTTGTTGTTAGGAGACCCAATTTTTCGGACAATCTGAAATTCAATCAATGTCAATATTATGTGATATTATGTTTAGCTTTTAATTAAACTGTTGTCGATCACCATATACGCTTTGGACAATTTATGATTAACGATAAAGTGGGTAATATTAAAACTAATTGATACGACCCAAAAACTGTAACACATAGAGAAATTCAAATTCAAGAATTTAAGTCGTTTGAGTCATGACCGTCTGTCTGTCCGGCTGGTACGCACGATAACTTTCGAAAGAGTTAAGCAATCACTCTGAAATTTGGCATGGCTTAATATTTTTCCAAAACTGCTTATGGGATTACATATGGGTTATATGGCCACACCCCTTCTGGTACCGCCCATACAAATCTGCTATTTCGCCCACATTATAAATCGTGTAATAATATTTAGTAAAGGCAAATTCTGTATTTAGTAAAGGCATAACTGGACAAAGTTTCGGACAAAAACTTGGAAGTCTGGTAGCTCCCCTTCTGGTACCTCCCATACAAATGTACCATCCCGCCTACCTTAGAAATCGTCTAATAATATCAATATGCAAAATGCGATCTTGCCCAAATTTTGTATTTAGTAAAGGTATAGCTAGACAAAGTTTTGGACAAAAACATGGAAGTCTGGCTACTCCCCTTCTGGTACCTCCCATACAAATGTACCATCCCGCCTGCCTTAGAAATCGTGTAATAATATCAATATGCCCTACGCGATCTTGCCCAAATTCTGTATTTAGTAAAGCTATAGCTAGACAAAGTTTCGGACAAAAACTTGGAAGTCTGGTAACTCCCCTTCTGGTACCTCCCATACAAATGTACCATCCCGCCTGCCTTAGAAATCGTGTAATAATATCAATATGCCCTACGCGATCTTGCCCAAATTTTGTATTTAGTAAAGGTATAGCTAGACAAAGTTTTGGACAAAAACATGGAAGTCTGGCTACTCCCCTTCTGGTACCTCCCATACAAATGTACCATCCCGCCTGCCTTAGAAATCGTGTAATAATATCAATATGCCCTACGCGATCTTGCCCAAATTCTGTATTTAGTAAAGCTATAGCTAGACAAAGTTTCGGACAAAAACTTGGAAGTCTGGTAACTCCCCTTCTGGTACCTCCCATACAAATGTACCATCCCGCCTGCCTTAGAAATCGTGTAATAATATCAATATGCCCACCGCGATGTTGTCCAAATTTTGTATTTAGTAAAGATATAGCTGGAAAAAGTTTCGGACAAAAACTTGGAAGTCTGGTAACTCCCCTTCTGGTACCGCCCATACAAATCTGCTATTTCGCCCACTTTATAAATCGTGTAATAATATTTAGTAAAGGCAAATTCTGTATTTAGTAAAGGCATAACTGGACAAAGTTTTGGACAAAAACATGGAAGTCTGGCTACTCCCCTTCTGGTACCTCCCATACAAATGTACCATCCCGCCTGCCTTAGAAATCGTGTAATAATATCAATATGCCCTACGCGATCTTGCCCAAATTCTGTATTTAGTAAAGCTATAGCTAGACAAAGTTTCGGACAAAAACTTGGAAGTCTGGCAACTCCCCTTCCTGTACCTCCCATACAAACGTTCCATCCCGGCTACCGTAGAAATCTAATAATAATATCAATATGCCCAATGCGATCTTGCCCAAATTCTGTATTTAGTAAAGCTATAGCTAGACAAAGTTTCAGACAAAAACTTGGAAGTCTGGCAACTCCCATTCTGGTACCTCCCATACAAATGTACCATCCAATATTAACATGGCCTTGATGCGGCAGTTAGTCTAATGGTTGGAAACCGGCGTCCAGATGATGCAATCCTTTGTTGACAACAATTTGGCATCCGAAGAAGAATCCAAAATATAAGTTTTACGAGCGTCAAATATACGATCGATACTCACGCTCATGTCGAAGCGAGCTGTGTTGGAGCGATACCGAGTGTCTTAGGTCATTCAACTGGGATCACATCTTTAGTTTGTTCATAACCAAGGTAGCCAACTTCGGGCTAAGTCTAGCCGAAGCCAAGTTCCAAAATAGTTCGTTTTCCACACACTGTGCGATGCTTTGTATTTCAATATGTACGAGTACAAAGGGCAACTCGTACTAAATTTAAACACATCTGAGTCATTCGTTCTACGAACTTTGCTGGTTGGCTCGGTAATGGCTCTTTTAATAATAAATACAGGAAATGCCAATAACGGCCAAACCACAAAAGCTATTTAATGGATTCAGCATTACAAATGGAACATATTTACAATTAATATATATACGATTGTTATCATAAATATCGTCTGTCGGAGCTTTGCTTTGTATTTACTATAGAATTTTAATCCGAAATATCCACATATATTTTAAGATAATTCCAGTTAATTCGTGTACTCGTTAAAATGAAATTTTATAGATAATCGCATTCACTTCTCAACCAAAACAGTGAGAGTAGCTTTGTGGCACATAATTCACAGCATTTGCCAATTGTAGTTTGAAAGCGTTCCATGTGAAATGGGGCAAATGCGTCTGTTACTCCTCATTACGGTACTTTATCTGAGTGGAAGTGAGGTGAGATTTATATTTAAGTACGGGTTATATTTTATCTGTCTGGCTGATGCTTCCTTCCGTAGACCAAGCGTCGTTTCAATTTGGAATTCTACAATTACACCTGCGTGAAAGTCTCACAACATCTCAAAGTGTTCGAATGTGAATTCGAAAAATTGACCACCAATCACTACGTCTTCAATGAGCGTCTGATGCTCTATAAAAATCTCGACAAGTTTCAGGCACAATTATCGATTTACGTTAAGCCACGAAATGCTAAAAAAGGTCTACGATTCATTGATCTGAAATTGAATGTATGCGAAGTATTGATGAATAAACTTCAGAATCCTCTGCTTAAGATACTGCTCAATGAATTGCGCAGGTCCAGCAATATACCCTTCTCATGTCCGTTCAAAGGGGTAAGTTCATTGAAAATGTATGATTTTTGTAAAATTACATTTAGTGAAGCTTGCAGAACTTTTTGTATAAAATGAACAACTACTCGTTCACCGAAGCATTTTTGCCATCTTATACGCCACATTTGAATTTCACTTTTGTTATGGAATTCTACGAGGGCCTCACATTATTTGGCATTACCAATATAACGGGCGCGGCGGCACCCATGTCATAACAAGGCCTGATCGAAATTCCGAAAAATGCCAACAGATGTATGGCTAGGAACACCAATCAAAATCCGATTGAATTATGAACACTTCAAGCCCAATTAAAATGTTGTCTAATATAAAACATGTTACTAATTGATGAAATTCTAAATTTCAAAGCATTAAAATAAATTATAAATAGTAATGAATGTGATTTGAATTGTAATTGAATGTGATTATTAGAATTTTCTAATTAATAAAGGTTATTTGAGTTAAATTACAATTTCGTTTTGCACCAAATTTTATATATAACCGTAGATTGTAACCGTATCCAATATGGAATTGTGGAAAAAGTAGGATGAGTTTTCGGTCACCATTTCCAGACAGCCTCAAATCAATCCCCTCACACTCGCGTTTTTGTTCAATAACCTTTTCATTCGCCGTAGTTGTAGTTTCCCCTATTTCCAACCTCTCTATCATGAAGCTCGAGTCGTGCGTTAAGCTAATCATTTAGACAAATTAATTTGTATTCAAGAAAGTAGCTGAACTTGAGTTTTGTACCATTGTGGGATAATAAAGATATATGTCTTCAAACACTAGCACGTTAATAGTTCCAGAATCTCTGCCTACTGTTCAGATTACCACACCCAATACTTTTTATGGCAAAGTGAATTAATTAATAAAGTCCATTTGAATGAATACATAGCATCTTCGTTTTACACCAAACTTAGTTCAGAGCCACAATACAAGAGACTGTAATTTGTATATCAAAAGATACTGTATACAGCTTAATTGTAATCTCACAGATATGTTAATTGTATCGCAAATTGATAACTTGCGCCTTTGCTGGTTATCTCGCTTTTTTTGTCTTTCCCCCCTGAATTCTCTATCTAAAGTCTTTGGCCAAAACTCGGTAATATTGTCAGTATTTAAAATGTGTGTTTGTTAAAGTTGCTGTGTGCTTCCTACGGAAATGACCAAATGTGATAGTTTAACTCGGGCATTTGGGAAAAACATATGGAACACAACAAAAACAAAACACATATGAAGAATGTCTCTTTTGTTTCAGCGTGTATCGAGGTATAGTGACAATGAATGTCAGAAATCTGCTATTTTAATAGGAATGGACTAGTCGACCTATTTAATATGAAACAAAGCCTTAGGTGGCCATCATTTTTGTGAGCTGTTTAACATAAAGGATGTTTTTTTGAGATTCATTGGTTTTCATGCAGAAATAAAATGCATATCATTTAATGTTATGGCCAAGAATTTATCTTTATTATAAAGATAATGTTTTCAAAATAATTTTGGGCTACCGGAATAAATTCCAGTCGAGAGAGATTTGGGGCCATAGCAATAAGGCGTCAATCGTATCGGACTAGACAAACAAGCGACTTCACATAACCACACAAAAATTAGTCCATGGGTGTTAAATCGCAACCCGTGATATAATGCGCTCACCAAAAGTTGCCTTCAATAAATTGACTGTTTCGTTGGCAGTATGGCAGGTAGTACGAAACAGTTATTAATCATGGCTCTATAGCGTTCCCCATTGACTGTGACATTATGGCCGGCTTCATTTTTGAAGAAATTTGGACCAATAGAGCACACCAAACAGTGATTTTGTTTTGAGGATGCTACGGCGTCTCAACAATGTCTTGCGGATTTTCTTTACACCAAATGCGACAATTGTGTTTATTTACATACCCAATAAAAAAAAGTGAGCTTCATCGTTGAATAAAATTTTCTTGTGAAAATCGAGATCGGTGGCCATCTCGTTTTGTGTCCATTCACCGAATGTGTGATGGTCGTTCGGCATCAAGTCTTGCACGAGTTAGATTTTGTAAGCCAAGATCCTTTCATAAAGTGACGGATGGGCCCATTCGGATATTCTTCGACACTCTGCTCCGCAGAAGCCACAGCGCATTCAGTGAGCACTGTACGGCATCTCTGAGGATGCGCATTATACACTTTAGTACAAGTGGTGCGAAACCCATCCATGGTTGCTCGAATTACCAACTCGGCGTCGCTTGAACCAAACCATTTTTTTGGTAATAAATTTGTTAAACGTTTTTTCCTGAGTTAGTCGATTCATTATGGAATGGCAAACCAAACTGAGCATAAATCAAGTGACAGCTGTCAAAAAGACCAACTACGAAAAAAGTGTGGCCACATTGAAAACCACACGTCCCAAAAAAAAACTCCCGGTACTTCTGCAAAAGAAATATATTGAAATTATGTGCGGAACTTATTACACCGTGTTACACACATTCTGTCCTATGAACCAAATTTACTTTTTCGGAAAGGGGATAAAAAATAAAAATGTCTGTACCACGTCAAATTAAAAACAATGTTTAACAATTCTCAGATTTTTCCCCAATTTTATTATTTTGGAAAAAAAATATTTTTTCACTTTTCTTAGCATAACTTGAAGAGACTGCAAATTTTTAAACTACTTAAGCGTTACGAAAAAAAAATGTTTTTTGAACTGAAACTTAAAAAAACGATAACCATTTAAAAAAAAAAAATTAGGAAAATCTGAGAATTGATAAAAATAATTTTTTTTAAAAATTTGACGTGATACAGACATTTCCACGAGTCTGCCTGCCAAAAATCAGCTCGATTGGATCACTGAAAAAGGGTTAAAAATCGGTCCAAAGGCTTTCACACAGGCCACTACGAGCTTTATACTTCAAACTTAAAAAAAAACCAGTGGAAAAGTTGCAGTCGGGTAAACCGACTTATATATACCCTCACCCTCAGTAAAAACATACAAGTCTCATATTCCATAATAGCAACCTCAAAATACCGAATGTTATAGAAAAATATTGTATTACACGTTTTTACAAAACGGGAGGAATATAAAGAAGAGTTTTTTCTCGAAAATTGTATATATTTAAAGCTTTACTAATATAGAATTTTAAAAAGATTTGTTGAGCGAATTTATATAATTACCGATTTCTAAAGTGGGTGGAATGGTACATTTGTATGGAAGGTACCAGAAGCGGAGTTGCCAGACTTCCAAGTTTTTGTCCAAAACTTTATCTAGCTATAGCTTTACTAAATACAAATTTGGGCAAGATAGAGTTGGTCATATTTATTTATAATACTACACGATTTATAGTAGGCGGGATGGTACATTTGTATGGAAGGTACCAGAAGCGGAGTTGCCAGACTTCCAAGTTTTTCTCCAAAAAATTGGTCTAGCTATAGCTTTACTGAATATAAAATTTGGGCAAGATAGAGTTGGTCATACTGATAGTATTAGACGGTTTATAAGGGGCGGGATGGTACATTTGTATGGAAGGTACCAGAAGCGGAGTTGCCAGACTTCCAAGTTTTTGTCCAAAACTTTATCTTGCTATAGCTTTACTAAATACAAAATTTGGGCAAGATAGAGTTGGTCATATTTATTTATAATACTACACGATTTATAGTAGGCGGGATGGTACATTTGTATGGAAGGTACCAGAAGCGGAGTTGCCAGGCTTCCAAGTTTTTGTCCGAAACTTTATCTAGCTATAGATTTACTAAATACAAAATTTGGGCAAGATAGCGTTGGCCATACTGATATTATTAGACGGTTTATAAGGGGCGGGATGGTACATTTGTATGGAAGGTACCAGAAGCGGAGTTGCCAGACTTCCAAGTTTTTGTCCAAAACTTTATCTTGCTATAGCTTTACTAAATACAAAATTTGGGCAAGATAGAGTTGGTCATATTTATTTATAATACTACACGATTTATAGTAGGCGGGATGGTACATTTGTATGGAAGGTACCAGAAGCGGAGTTGCCAGGCTTCCAAGTTTTTGTCCGAAACTTTATCTAGCTATAGATTTACTAAATACAAAATTTGGGCAAGATAGCGTTGGCCATACTGATATTATTAGACGGTTTATAAGGGGCGGGATGGTACATTTGTATGGAAGGTACCAGAAGCGGAGTTGCCAGACTCCCAAGTTTTTGTCCAAAACTTTATCTAGCTATAGCTTTACTAAATACAAAATTTGGGCAAGATAGAGTTGGTCATACTGATAGTATTAGACGGTTTATAAGGGGCGGGATGGTACATTTGTATGGAAGGTACCAGAAGCGGAGTTGCCAGACTTCCAAGTTTTTCTCCAAAACATTATCTAGCTATAGCTTTACTAAATACAAAATTTGGGCAAGATAGAGTTGGTGATACTGATAGTATTAGACGGTTTATAAGGGGCGGGATGGTACAATTGTATGGGAGGTACCATAAGCGGAGTTGCCAGACTTCCAAATTTTTGTCCAAAACTTTGTCTTGCTATAGCTTTACTAAAAACAAAATGTGGGCAAGATCGCGTTTGGCATATTGATATTAATACACGATTTCTAATGTAGGCGATATGGTACATTTGTATGGGAGGTACCAGAAGGGGAGTTGCCAGACTTCCAAGTTTTTGTCCGAAACTTTGTCTAGCTATAGCTTTACTAAATACAGAATTTGGGCAAGATCGCATTGGGTATTTTGATATTATTAGACGATTTCTAAGGCAGGCGGGATGGTACATTTGTATGGGAGGTACCAGAAGGGGAGTAGCCAGACTTCCATGTTTTTGTCCGAAACTTTGTCCAGTTATGCCTTTACTAAATACAGAATTTGCCTTTACTAAATATTATTACACGATTTATAAAGTAGGCGAAATAGCAGATTTGTATGGGCGGTACCAGAAGGGGTGTGGCCACATAGCCCATATGCAATCCCATAAGCAGTTTTGGGAAAATATTAGGACATGCCAAATTTCAGAGTGAGTGCTTAACGCTTTCGAAAGTTATCGTGCGTACCAGCAGGACAGACAGACGGACAGACGGACGGACAGACGGACGGACAGACGGACGGACAGACGGACATGGCTCAAACGATTCAGAAAGTCATGAATCGAATTTGGTTCAAAGACACCTGGTGTCTAATGTGAATATTTCTAGGTGTTACACTTTTGGGTCGTATCAAATGATATATACCCTCCTACCCGTAGGGTGAGGGTATAAAAAATTCTGACGTGTACATGAAAATCGCCGATACACGTGTATTTTTATTTTTTCCCCTCTTTCCGAATATGTGCATTTGGTTCATAGGAAAGAAAAAAATCAATTTTTTGTAACACGTTGTTATAATACAAATAAAATACCTAATTTATGTAAAAAAAAACTCTAATAATAATTACAAAAGAAAAATTTCGTATAACGAACTTTGAGTTAGCGAAAACTAAAAGCGGACAAAACGTACTCATATAAATCCTGTTATGAAACTAAATCAATGCAGATTGTCTTAAAGTAAGATTCGTTTCGGCTAAAAACCAAGCTCTTTCGATGTCAACTATGTTTAAGGAAATCGCTACTTCATTCATATACGGATTACTCAATATTCTTCTATATTCCAATTAGTGCCGATTTTCATAAAACAATCAAAAAGATATTTTTAAACGTGAAAATCATTGTTTACTTGTTATTTGTTTCCATCGAATGGTTTGTTTTTCTATTTCTATGGAATGGGACAGCAAATAACTCTGTGTCATCAAACAGTTCCATCGACTTGTTTACCTGAATTTGGTGCAGAACAAACTCACTCACATTTCCGGGTAATTGGATATTATTATTATTCTGTCATTGCAAATGGTTATGGTTGATTTCGTATTGCGCTAAAGCAATTTGCTCTCACGTCAAACTCATTTATTTCCTTAGAACCTAAAGTCTAGATTATTCTACGCCATTAATGAATTTTGTCTAAAACTTGGAAACTTTTGTCCTCAAATCAAGGAAAAAGTACTGAAAGGAAATCCGGGTATATTCGATTCGGTCCGGCAGAACGATGTTTAGACTTGCTCATATTTTGAAGCGTGTAGACTTTTATTGTATAATTTTGTCCAATTTCGTTTTAGTTCGATTGGACTAATCATATTTCTCTATTTTGTATACATCGACCCGACTTCAGGTTGACAATAATTGACTACTCCCCAATCCCCATTGCTCTTTTAAGGGAAAAGTTTCCGGGCCGTATTATCTATACAATCGGCCAGCGAGATCTTGCGATTTAACATCTTGCAACTTCCTCCTTTAGGGCCACGTGAAAGATAAGGTCTAAGCCAACAGGATATCAAAGATCGAATTCGTGAGGCTGTCGAGAACATAGAGCAGCCACTTTGCGATTTGGTTATGGAAAATTTCATGAAAAGGATATGGTCCTGTATGCGTGGTCGTAGCGTCCATTTGGCTGATGTTGTTTTTCATTATTAACGGCATACCTTCCTCTTTATTATGAAATAAACATCCGATCATTGAATGCGCTGAGGATCGTCATGTGTTGTCGAAGATCTATTGAAAATAATAAACATTAAGAAGTAATCATGATTCTGATGATAATGGAAGATGGAAGATGTTTTACACACTATGGTTGTATGACATTTCTATCGCTGGTCTCTGTTAAATTCTGATTATTATTTTTTTGTTTCACCTACCAAATGTGACCAGCGTGATTTTCCACTCCATGCTATTCAAACATAATTTTTGCAGCATTCATTCGTAACGAGGAAACCCACCCGTCCCATGCACGTTTGTCCATTTGGTGTTTGCACTAATGATGATGTTGATGATGGTTCACTTATTTAACCTTCACGTTGATTTCGCTTGCAGTGGAATGCAGATTCCACCAGTGTCATAATCCAGTTACGCATGATAGCAAACAACCGGAGCAAGGAAAGCATCAATTTGTCACCGTGTTTGTACTGTACTGCAACTCTTGAAAATGCCATGCTCTGCCTTCAGTTTGTTGAATGCGGACAAATATCATCACGTTGATGAAGCAAAGTGTTTCCAAACGAATTAAAAGTGTTGTTAATCATTGTAGATCACATGACCTGACGTCTTTGGCATGGGCGTAAGGTTCGGGGGACAGATCATGAAATTTGTCACCGAAACGGTCATCTTGAATTGCATTAGGACCTGCATAAATCTGCATATACATTCTATTCACTACATTTCATTCGTGATGAAAATTCATTATAATTACCGCGAATCCACTGTTCGATGAGAACACTACTGCAGTAGGTGCCTCCAAAAAGAGGAAAACTCCTCAAAGAATTACAATGGGGCAAACATAGTCAGCAAGCATAACAATTGACACAATTTTACTTCCAGCATCCAATTAGACCTTTTACTTATTGCAGCAGAAGAAGGAGTCAGAGCGATACCTAGCATCATACCTATGAGACGTTCACACACTGCCCCGATTACTGAATGTTAATATTAAATATTAGACAGACAGTGACCGTGGGCACAGTGGGCTGAAATAATAAACTACTAACTAAGATAACTGTGCGCCTAAGGGAGTGACAGTTTGATGCGGATTAAAGTTTGTTTTTTTGAGAACATAGAATCTATCCGAGAGAGATAAATGAAGGAAATCGTTTCATAAATAATGAAATTGTTGACATATACATGGCAAAAAATTTACATTTGTTCTTTTTTTATTTATTTTTTTAATAAAACCAGTGAAGTAGGGTAAACCGACTTATATATACCCTCACCCTCAATAAAAAACATACAAGTCTCATATTCCAAAGTATTGGAAAGTCAAAAGTGACCATGGCTCCCATCATTTGATGTAACATCTGATGAAAAGTCATAATAGCAACCTCAAAATACCGAATGTTATAGAAAAATATTGTATTACACATTTTTATAGAAAGGGTGGAATATAAAGCAGAGTTTTTTCTCGAAAATTGTATGTTGTTAGAGCTTTACTAAATATAGAATTCGTTGAGCGAATTTACATAATTGCACGATTTCTAAAGTTGGTGGAATGGTAAATTTGTATGGGAGGTACCAGGAGTTGCTAGACTTACAAGTTTTTGTCCGAAACTTTGTCCATAAATATCTTTATTAAATACAAAATTTGAGATCGCGTTGGGCGTATTGATATTATTAGACGATTTCTATGGTAGGCGGGATGGTACATTTGTATGGGAGGTACCAGAAGGGGAGTTGCCAGACTTACAAGTTTTTGTCCAAAACTTTTTCCAGCCATAGCTTTACTAAATACAGAATTTGGTCAAGATCGCGTTGGGCGTATTGATATTATTACACGGTTTCTAAGGTAGGCGGGATGGTACATTTGTATGGGAGGTACCAGAAGGGGAGTTACCAGACTTCTAAGTTTTTGTCCGAAACTTTTTCCAGCCATAGCTTTACTTAATACAGAATATGGCCAAGATCGAACAAGGCGTATTGATATTATTACACGATTTCTAAAGTGGGCGAAATAGCAGATTTCTATTGGAGTTACCCGAAGGGGTGTGGCCATAGCCACAAGCAGTTTTGGGAAAATATTAAGCCATGCCAAATTTCAGAGTGATTGCTTAACTCTTCCGAAAGTTATCGTGCGTACCAGCAGGACAGACGGACATGGCTCAAACATTACAGAAAGTCATGAATCGAATTTGGTTCAAAGACACCTGGGTTTTAATGTGGATATTTCTATGTGTTACACTTTTGAGCCGTATCCAATGATATATACCCTCCTACCCGTAGGGTGAGGGTATAAAAAAACTTGTTTTTGGATCAACATTTATACAGGCGATCGCATAACGATCGGCCGGACTAAACGATCAACCGAAGGATAACAGAAGACTTCGGCTTAATGAGACCATTACATAAATAATTTCTCCATGATCACCTTAATTAGATCGTGAGTCCCAATACCATATTTGGGAACCTCGACGATAGTACCATATACCTGGACGATAATTATCGTTTTATATTATATATTTTTTATATTATAATTTACCGCGGCGACACCGGTCGATAGTTTACCCCAACGACCGTTTTGCTCAACGACATCGGTTGTTGTTTACCACACAGAGTATTTTTAAACACTAGTATTATTATTACATAAAGCTTATGTGTTCCCTTGGAAGACCCTTTTGGCGAAAGAACTTGTGAGAAAACTACCGAAGGTTAGGTTCAGAAGCTGAGGAAGATTTACTTCACCTCATGTCCTTGGACAGACACATAAGCCAGTATTCGGCTTGTTGTGGGCTCCACCTGTTCCATGTATTAGGTCCGAGAAGTTATTTTAGGAACTTTGTACTATTGACATGGTCCTTAATTGTTTTCTAGTTGGATCAAGTCTATTAAAGAGTCATTTCCCAAGAAACCGAAAATATCTATAGTAAGAAACCCACGATTAAATTACATAGATTTGTTTTATTCTAAACCAATTCTCAATCCAATTTTCAGCCTTCTCTGATTTTAAATCAATAAATCTCAAACTGAACCGTTGGTTCCCTATGGACATGTTTCAGAATAACCTTGTGGACTCAACAGCCTGTTGTTGCCAATTTTGTGCGCCTATAAGTCTCGATTCACACTGGACAATTTTACTTGCGGCAAATTTTTATGATTCCCTCTTGAATTTTCCTGCCTTGTTCCTCGGAAACTTTTGTTTTCATTATTGGCGTTTTAAATGCAAATGACCTGCAGCCAACTTCACATTACGAAAAACACAAAAGGAATTGTCAGTATAAACAAATGTTTCCCTTTCCATTATCCTTACCTCTCTGCTAGTAACTTAGAATTGCGCCAATCAAAATTGCCTAGTGTGAATCCAGACTTATTGTTGGTTATGAAATAATATGGACATTTCAAATATCGAAGAAGTATTGATACACTTAAATTTTACATTCTACCCCACTGTGCATGTCACTCTTAATATTCCTTAAGACGATTGACGTAATTTATTTCCATTTCGTATGCACCACTCTACCAGATACATTTTCCCTAGTGCAGCTGTCTCTCAGATATTAAATTGTTGGCCCATTTCAACGTAATTGTGTCAATTCCTCTCAATTTCTTTTACCTGTCGTCTTTATATTCCATTTCCAACGAAATGTCAAATATATTTCGAATGTTTTTAGTACTTTCATTGAATTTAAAATATTTGCCTTTACATTCGATTTGACATTTATAGATATTTTTTCGATCAAAATCTTTGGCAAATTGCGCCTTTAAATGGCAATCATGACCTCCATGTTTTCGAATTTGAATTCGCTGTCTCAGTAACTATAACTTCCGGCTATGTTCCGTTCAGCCTTTATTCTCTGTTCCAGATGCAATTTTCGTTCGGTTTCATGTATTTTCATATTCTGTTGACATTGTAGGAACGTGTTCCTGGAGCGCTGAAAGAGAATGCAGAGTTTGAACAATTTTTTTTTTTGTTATATTTCTTTCGCATGTTGTCATTTTGCCTTGGCAAAATGCTGACAGGAAGGAAGCAAAAACTAAAAAAAAAAAAATAATGTCATCTTAACATCTTTGCATAGTCGAGCGTGCTGGGTCATAATCTGTTCTATTCTCGAAAGAGATGTTTGTCATGAAAACCTATTAAATCATGTACCTTTAATATGACGAAGGAATATTGGGTATACAGTTGATAATAAATATTAGTAACGATTGTTCTGGACGATTTCACATGCACTCTATTTCGCTTAAACGTAAATACGCTTTATTGAAAAATCGTTTATGTGAAACACATTATTAATGCAAAGAAACAAACTTATATGATACGAACACCGCATAAGAGAAATATTTTTTCGCTCAAAATAAAACTCACCTTAAATTTACGACTTTTTTGTGGGGATTTTTTGCCCAATGATATTGGCAAATCTAAAATTTAAAAATCATGACGGAATTGCAAAGATTGTCCAAAAACATTCATAATGGTGAAATTATAATAATAAAAATTGTTTAAATAAGTAAATTTGTTTGTTATATTTCAGAACATTTATTTACTAAAAAATATGTATGAAAATGATTTATTAATATTAATTTAGGAAGGAAAACGGAAAAAATATGATTTTGGCTTTGACAACTAATTAAGGACACTTCAATCAATACGAGCAGAACAAAAGTCAACTTAATTAAATGTTTCCCAGCTTTTTCTTGAGCAACTATATGATGAGAAAAATCTAAAAAAATACTGAAAAGCGCAACAACAACATCGAGGAACTAAAAACAGGCCTAAACGTCGTGCTTGATCATCCTAAATGCGAATCACATAGCTCAATTGGAAGACGATGAAATAGAACACCTTAGATGCAGAATATCGCGGAAAAAGCAATGGATTTCCGACAATACATGTCAACTAATACCAGTATGGAAGGAAGTCAAATCTAATGTAAATACAGCCAGGATTCGATATGGCAATGTTGTTCCAAAAGAACCGTATAAGGGTAAGGATCAGCAAGTGAAACGGAGTACCAAAATTATTTTTATCGATAATTAGTTAGGAAACGGAATTGTTAAAAACGTCCCTAAACACATCAGAAAAATATCTTTAATGAAAAATTTTTATTTAACAAAAAAACTGTGTTTTTTTCAATCTTAATATATATTTACCCTCGACACTGATTCACTGATACACTGATTCCCTGATTCACTGACTCTGTCACGCAGTACGTAGGAATTTAAATAGGCATTCTATAATAATTCTATAAATAATAATAATAAAAAAAATAATATTTTTTTTTGTACAGAAATTGTGTTTTCCCCAAATTTTTTTTTTCCAAAATTTTTTTTTACAATTTTTTTTTTATAAAAAATTTTTTTTTTCAACAAAAATTTTTTTTTCCACAAAAATTTTTTTTTCAACAAAATTTTTTTTTTTCAACAAAAATTTTTTTTTTCAACAAACAATTTTCCAATTTTATTTTTTTCCGAAATTTTTTTTTACAAAATATTTTGTACAAAATTTTTAAAATTAAGTAACAAATACTTTCTCAAGCAAATTAACGGGCGCCATAGGCGCATTACAACTTACTAGTTTATAAATATTTTCCGAATTATATCGCTTATAAACCGAAGCGACAAAGATAAGATGTAACTAGGGTTTATAATTTCCGACTTTTTCAACTCCCGGAACTACTTGTTCCTGAGTACTCCCGGGACTTGCTTTCATTATAAAACCTAATAAATTAAACATGTTTTTCCAAAAAAAAAAATTAAATTTTATTATTTTTTCTAACCAAAATTTAAACATATATAAAACATATATAAAAATAATTTTACAAAACTCATACGAAATTAATATTGAAAAAATATCCTGTACAATTTAAATGTAATAAGATCAGCTAGTTCAGGAATATTTCAGCAAATCGTTCAATTTCCCGGTTAAAAGTTGTAAAAAGACCGTACATAGTTTCATTTATTTGGTAGTATTTTCTTTCCAAATGACAAGAATTATCTTTCATACAAAGTTTATTTCTTTTTAATATATCGCCCTGCAATTAAATTCATAAATACCTTAAATATGCACTCGACTTGTTACTGCGATGCTGTTATGAATTCGCTTCGCAAACTGTTTCGTACTGAAGACTGTCATGGCTGCACTTTGTGGTAACAGCAATTAAAAAATATGTCTTTATAAATTTCATGAAACTTTTACTCAAAGGATCTCTCAAAAAGAAAATATGCTTAACATTAAACCCCCACCAGAAAGTGTGCTAACACTTAATTCAATATCCTTTGTCTGCCATTCCCCCGCATTATCCTACAGTTGCTAAAACTGCATTTAAACTTTGGCCAAAAAACAAATTGAGTTTTGTCTCCGAAAAGAAAAGAAAACTTGCATAACTATATGAAGAAAAAAATGTATATGCTGACAAAAGCTCGGATGGCAGGGTGGAATGTTGTACTAAAGAAAGGTGTATTGATTTCGAAAACACTTAAAAATGGTAGACGGAACTGTTAGGGTGGAGTTTTTGTAAAATACCCATGACTGCCGGACGGAGTTTAAACTTGATGCAGTAATTGTTAGATTTAGTCCAAAAGTGGATTCAGTATAGCAATTTGTTTATTTATTCCTTTGTCAGAAGAAATTTAGGTCGAATAAGATAAAATCCCATTGCCATAAATTTGTATTAAATTTGCACCATTGAAAATAATCCTCCAGGCGCTTCTGAAAATGAACAAGGGTGGCGAATAAGTCAACAAAATAGAGATGACGTATTTACCTTAACATTTCACTCTAAAATCATTCAACTGAGTTCGTTAGACTTTGAGTACTTAGTGACCGGGACCTACTGCTAATGATTTTTTAGAGAAGATTACTTTCTTACTGGTACAAGGAAAGTGGCAAGGAAATTACAAAAAAAATATAACAATAAATTGGTCACAAAAACAAATCGTAATAAAGTTCGGATGCATGCGATTTGAAATCCCTTTTATTCATAAGTCTAAATTTATACGATGACTTTTTGGTTTGACTTTTTTTAATTTTCTTTTGGATTTGATTTCAAAAGTCGTATGGAAATATAAGTTGATTTGATTTTTTTTTTTGAAAAAATGTGTGCAATCAAAAATAAATTTAAAAAAAAAACCCTGCAAATTTGTGAGTTTTTTTGTACTCTGCAATCTTATTTACACCTTTCGCCTAAAAACTTCGAAATGATAATTTTAAAATCAAGCAAAAAATAGATAACTTGTTTCCCCAGAGTTTTTCTTGAAATTTTTTTTGAAACATCTTCATACCAAATATGCCCTCCTGTAGAGGATAATTGACCGACCAAGAGTATATGGCCAATCGAAACGTTGAAGATGTTGTAGTAGCTTCAATAGAATTTATTATGAAATCATCATAATAAATTCTATTAACCTACTACGCAGGGGACATTAGAACTAGAATTTATATTAAGAAAACATTGTTTGGGCAAAACAAATAATTTTAAAAAAAGAACGAGTCAACCACATTTCAGACAACTCAACCAAATGGAAATAAGTGACTATTTTCATCCAAGATCATTAATATTTAATTTAAGTTTGACATACATATATTGTAATAATTGTGCCACGAGATGCTATTTCCATTTCAGGGAACATTTTCTAAACTACATACTCAGTTCGTTTAAATGAAAGAAGGTTCAATTATTCAAAATCCTTTTTATTGAAAATCCCGCTTAAATGTAACAAATTTCACAATTTTTGTCATTTCCGCTTAACCAAACTCGCTTATTTGTAGTGTTCAGAAGTATTACAAATTTCATTCACTGGCTGCACACAATAAAACGAATTTTTACCAATAGGCATATCAAATTTAATATTTAATTTTGGTATTCAGTTTTTTTTCTTTTTTATTTAAAAAAATCAGTTTTTGACAAAAACAACAGCATGAGCAAATGTAAGATATTTCAACAGACGCAAAACCCTTGATATTTGCATTCCATAAATGGCCGATGTGTGGTAGATAGTGTGTGCGACTATCACACAGAAGAACCCGAGTTCGAAACCGGTTAAGACCATCAAAAATTTTTTAGGGGCTGTTTCCACCTCGTTAATGTTGGCGACTTTACGAGTAAGAGCGTAATCTCTAAGCCATGTAAAACTTCTCTAGAAAGAAAAACAGTAGGTTCCGGTCAGTGAGTATACAAATTATATCACATACACCGCCCGCTGATTCGAGAGAAGTTCCCCGTCTGTTCCTTCGTGGAATGTTAAGGAAATAAGTAAGTAATTAATTCTATTTCCGTAATACATCTATTTACTCGGAAGTCAATAGTTTGTTGTTTTATGCTCTGCTTAGGCATTTCACAAACAATTTCAAATTGATTTTGATTTTATTTTATGTGAAAACCTAATTTTAAATTGCAAATAGTAACCACATAATCAACATTATTGTGTGTTAACTTGGTTCAGAGGTTATTTTTAATTATACAAAAAAATAAACTGATAAACAGCATGTAGTGAACAACTTTAATATTAACCTTAATAAAAAATTAATTTGCAATTGAAAAGTAAAATTTTCCAATATTTAAATTTCGTTTTGCTACCCCTCTTGCTTCTACATCTCCTTCGCCAACATTCATTGAACGTCTTCAACCTAGTTGGAAAGTACGGTTTTAAATTTCCACAACTTTTTTCAACTCCCGGGAATGGTGAATTTCTTCGACGTCTTCCCGGGCCTTGATTTTCTTTATAAAATATAATTTAAAACAAAATACTATTTTCCAAAAAAAAAAAACTTCTAAATCGGATTGTTTTTTTAACCAAAACTTAAAAATAAACAATTCAGGCATGTTTAAAAACTAGAAATGATTATTAAAACAAAGCAAATATCCCGTATGATTTAAAGATCAACTAGTACAGAAATGTTTCAGAAAATAAGAAATCGTTTATTTTCCGGTTAAAAACCACAATCACAGTTGTAAAGTTTTTGGAAAATTTCTCGAGAAATACGTCCCAGGAATTCCCAGGTTAAAAACCCTAGTGGAAAGTCATCGTATAAATCGGGTTTAAGAAATGAAGATTCGTCATGAAAAATGGATCCTCAACGATAACCCAATGAAGAGGCAATCATGTGGTCAATCGACAGACAAACCGCGTAAACAAATGCATGCTGGATCCCATTTGGTGTATTATGATGTACTCAAGCCTACTCCAGCCAAACCTTTCGCAAAACACAAATATCAACTAGGATTTAGCCCTAAAAAAATTGGATTTCGTTTATGATAAAAAAAAATAATATTCTCCCTTTATATGAAATTATGTTCAAGAAGAAGTGCTTGGCAATTATTTATTAATGGCCAAGACCAATAACAGGTTGTAGAGCCGGGTGGAAATAATTACGGATGTAACGAATGTGAATTTAGCGAAAGCGAATATTCAAATATATTTTTTGCAAAGGCGAATGCGAATATTGAAACAACATTTTTGGCAAAAGAGAAGGCGAATTTTCCAAAATGATGCGAATAATTTGCATTCCCATATTATTTCAAAACGTTGTGCAATTGCTAAAATTTATTATTTTGTTTATGAAAGGAACCAATTGTTCAAAATATTTTTTTGCTAAAGGGAATGTTCAAAATGAAAGCGAAAGCGAACATCGTTACATCCCTAGTAGGAAGTCCCAGCTGTGCAATGCCTCAAAGAGTCGCGTCTACAAATTATCCATGTCATACAAAACGTAAAATGATAATGCTGTGATTTGGGCCAAAATTAAACAACAAGTTGTTTTAAACCATATACATATGTAGGTATGTGAGTATGTCGACCCACTAACACTGGCTACCGTCAGACCGCATGTTACCACCGCAACAACGGCTGCAGCAATGACAAGCGTGAACGCTTTGCCTGCAGAGTTTGAGTGAGTATGTGTGTTTGTTTCATTTCCGGTTTTTGTAGATTTAACTTTTATTTCGTGTGTATGGGAGAGCTGGTGTTTGAAAGAGGAACTGAACTTAATGAAAGCGCGGCGTAAGGTTGAAGGATAATGTTGATTACGATGCTGTTTTTGTTTTTTTTTTTCATTTTTGGTTGTTTGTTAATGTTACTCTTCATTTTACATTTCGCTTTGTTATTTGTTTTTAAATCTGTAAATCCATTCGTCTGTTTGTATCTGTGCAAGTCTAGATATGTGCATTGGACTGGCCCGCAAAATTTAAATTCAAAGCCTAAAAACAACTGCATCAACCAAAAAAAAACAGATATACGATCCGGGGTCGGTGCAGCATGAGAACTTTCGTCAAACTAGAGAGCTGTGCACTTAGTTACTTAGGTTGGCTCTACAACCTGTTGTTGGGCTTAGTGACAAGTGACACCAGGGATTTTTATGTCTTCTTCCCCTTGATCCAACCACCGGAGTCTCGGCCGTTCACGTATGCGCCTTTCGTGGTAATTGTTGTCCAACGCCTTTCTGGCTGGAGCGTTTAGATTCTATCGGCCGATATGGCCGAACCAGCGTAATTGCTGTATTTCCATGCGCTTAACCACATTCTTGTCGGGATACGTTTCATTCGACCCCTATACTCCTCGTTAAAACGGATAGGGCAATATATTTTGGTAAGGATTTTTCTCTCAAGAACACCTAGTACAGCTTCATCTATGAAGTGTGTTGTGCCAGGTTATTTCAATTGAACAAAAGAGGGCCCATTTTCCACAACCTGTACAATTGGATATTAAAACAGAAATTTTTGTGGTCGCTTTAATTAACATTTGATGGAAAGCTAAAGGACCTGCAACCTGTCGTTTTGAATACAGTGCTTAGAAGTTAAAATTTATACAGAAAACTGTAACACATAATTGTTTTATGGAACATTTTGTTTATAGTTTACACATAACTCATTTTGCTAACTTCCAAATCAATCAAGATAACGCGAAACGGAAAAAAATTTGGATGATTTGGTCATGATTGATTTAGTCGGCGCAGCGACATTATATATGCTACACCACAATTCAATCGATTGTTGTCCAACGAGTACTGCTGAATTAATTAGAAAAAAACAGGTATTCCTCCCACTGTGCCTCGGTATGTGGCGTAATATCATTGGATATACATTGTGCGATGGTATCAGAGATCGTATCTGTCACACAGTGTCGTCCATCTAAAGTAGAGTGGATTAATATGACGGACAGAATGTAAAACGAGTGAGAAAGATTCAGTCGGTAAAACCAGTAAAAACTTACAATTCTCATATTCAAAAGTGTACAAAAGTCAAATGTGGGTGTGGCCAACACCACTGGATGTGACATCTGGTGATTTAACACCTTGCGACTTCTTCCTTTAGGTCTACGCCAACAGCACAGCGTCTATTCAATCGAATGCAAAGGGCAGCCACTTTGCTATTTGCTTATGGAAAATTTCATGAAAAGGATATGGTCCTGTAAGCCGGGTCGTGGTGGCCATTTGGCTGATGTTGTGTTTCATTATTAACGGCATACCTTCCTCTTTATTATGAAATCAACATCCGATCTTTTATCTCGAAAAATTGTATTTTTCTTCGAATACCAAAATAACACCTCTTGTTGGAAAACCCTGTATTACTATACGATTTCTAAAGTGGACGGAATGAAAGACTGGTATGGGAGACATTCAATTTTTCCTCCAAAACTCCCAAACTTGGGAAAATATTAACCCATGTCAAATTTCTTTCGAAAGTTATCGTGCCTACCTGTGCTTACATGAAACACTGGAAACTTCTCTTAACTCAGAGATCGGGTCAGATCTCTCACTAATGATAATCACACCAAATTACTTACTTACTTATTTCCCTTAACATTCCATGAAGGAACAGACGGGTAATTTCTCTCGAATCAGTGAACAGTGTACTATATAATTTGTATACTCACTGACCGGGACCTACTGTTTAAAGCCGGCTCCGAACGGCAAATGCTTTTCTAGAGAAGTTTTACATGGCTTAAAGATTGCTCTCTCACTCGCAAAGTCGCCAACATTTACGAGGTGGAAACTGCCGCTGAAAAATTTTTGATGGTCTTACCCGGTTTTGAAGTCGGGTTCTTCTGTGTGATAGTCGCACACACTACCTACCACACCACGGCCTTCCAATCACACCAAATTATCTCTAATTATAAATATAAGGGTTTGCCATTATTATTTGAAGCAAGACGGGGCGGCGACTGGCTCAAATAAATTCGACTACTTTTTGCAGCATTTGGGACCGTGTTTCAGCAATAACGCGCCAAGGCTTCCATCGTGTCGGGCTTATCTGCGTAGATAAGCGACATCACATAACCACACAAGAAATAGTCCAGCGGTGTTAAATCGAACGATTTTAGGGGACGTGCCACAGGCCCACGACGCGAGATAAGTTAACCAAAAGATTCCTTCAATAAATCGATTGTTTCGTTGGGTGTATGACATCTAGCGCCGTCTTGTTGGAACCAAACGTCATAGGTTACACCAAAACAGTGACTTTTTGAAGATTTAACGGCTTCTCAACAATTGCTTGCGGATTTTCATTACTCCAAATGCGGCTTTAATTCTTCCATAAAGTGGATGGGCACATCTCCACATTTGAACGATTTGCAAACGTTGTTCCAGAGTAAAGACCAACTCCAAAAAAGTGTGGCCAGATTGATAATCACATAATTTTTTAACATAAATTTTTTGTATCAATTCGATTCGATTTTGTTAGGTAAAAGTGCAACTTAAAACGGGTGGTGCGAGGTGATAAATTTCAGGTCGGCAAGCATAATTATAAATAAAAACAAGTTATTTAATTCCATTACCTAATATTTCATATTATTTAATGAGAAACAGCCAAACTGTAGTAGATCTCGACCGCTGGTACAAAATGTGTTAATGACTTTTAAAGACGTTCGGTGCTTTGTCCGATTGGTTCACACAATAAAATTCGAAATACTTAACCAAATTCATTGAAACCGAAAATACTTAAGGGATTGCATAAGGGCCCAAAAAAATTAAGAATTATCCCAAAAACTCTCATACAAAACTAGGGAAGTTTTCATAATGAAAAAATTGGGGAGTTTCCCATAATTTTTAGATATTTCTTTTTCATAATGTGTTGGGGTTACGCTCCTAATTGTCACATTTGAAAAGTGGCACCAATTCATAAATGAAAAATCGCCCCAAAATGTTACATTTTGCTGGGGCCATTGTTCCTTTTGAAATTGTGGTCACTTTTTACATGTGATAATTAGGATCGTCCTCAACACATTACCAAACAAAATCGTGCGCGACATATGAATTTTCATTTAAATTACAATTAACATCGAAAATGGTTGGTCCAGACTTCTGAGTAAGTCTAAGTATTAACTAGTTTAGGTTTACGAAACAAATGTAAGCTCTTGCTACGCCACTTTATCGGACTAAAACATTCTCACTTATTTTATTTTGGGTTGGTAACACTGTACGACCGTTAATGAAACCTTAATGTGTTTCCATTATCTGGGTAAATAAGCCCATCAAACCAAAAGCAACTGAAAAATAAACTCTACAACTTTTTATCCAGTACGAATTTTTAATGTTTACTTTTCTTGTGTTTTTTTTCCTCTTCTTTTTTTTTCTTTGTTGCCCTGTAAAGCGCAAAGCGAGTAAAGTTTTAAAGTGCAAAGTTGTTGATGTTATTTTTTCAGCACCTCGTCGTACAGATAAATTCATGATTGTAATGCATCAAAAATAATTCAATTTGCAACATTTAAAAGAGATTTGAAGATAGGAAAGGGATATGCTACTAAAGAACGTGTTTGTCGATAAAGTGAACTTGGTCATTAGAAGTTATTCCAAGGGATGTTAATTAATTAATTAATCTCAAAGTTTGATCCATTCAAATGCAGTTTCTTAAAACTACATGTGCCGCCAATCTTTTATAGGTCTTTGTAGAGGATTCTTCATCATCAGCTGCCCTAATATCCTAAGTGAGCAATGGCGTTCTTCCTTAAATGTGTTTGGTGAAAATAACACAGCTCGATTTGAAAATCGAACCTTATGGAGTATTTCGGCAAAGACTGCTAACGGTTAGAAAATCCTGGTGCTGAAACGGGGCAACATCAAAACATGGATTGTCAGAAAAGAATTTTCCATACACAAGGTTATTGATTGAATGATGTATCAACTCTTTTGAGATCGCTTCTGTATGGAAGGCACAGCATATTAAACGCAGTAGTCGCTTATTGTGCGAAAGAACAAAGCCCAACCTCCATGAACTATTTCAACCTTATCAGTGTGGCCTCAGGCCTAATAAAATAACGATCGACCCAATAATATAATTAAATATAATGCCGCTGAAAAAATGTTTGATGTCAACATCCACATCGGCGATAAAAACAAATTATTATTCCGGAAAAAAAACCAGTTAATGGACAACTTTTCCCAAATAGAACAATTTGAATGTAGTTACTTCCTGCTAAAGCTAAAGCAAGTATAACGTGTTGGTATGTAAATGACTGTGTAATTGTGATGTGGCCATCTCTCCAATGTGTGTAATACCCCTCTTTTTACAAGTCTGCTACTATCCAGCGGCGGAATTTCAGAGTCTTTCTGCAAATTGGAATGATGACAGGCCTTCTAAAATATCCCACAGACAATTCAGCCTTCCGAAAAAACCAGCCAGAAGATTTCGTTTTTACAATTTGCAATCCGATTTCTATAATATCTGCTCAGATCTCCTTCGTGTCCTTTAAAATGTCAGAGAGGCATTTGAGAGTTTTATTTATTTAATTTATTTAATTACAACTCAAAATAAATTTATATTCAAATACCCAAGGGTAAACCGGGTGACACAGACCATTTGGCTAGATTTTTGCAGCGACAGACCAAAACCTCTGATGGGAATTGAACACACAAGCACGCTATCAAATCGCCTCCGGGAACTTGATAATTTCTGTATTATTGAGATACTTCGCATATTGTTATTTTAGCTCCTGCTAACGTTCCCTTGCCAGTCTCCTGGAAGGCCTTCTTCAGCCGGTCTCTCAGAACGTCTGCTTCAGGCCTTCCCCTACCAGAACACCGTATGTAAATCGAATACGAAGACAGGACCTACACACTGACCAACCAAGCCCTCTTCCCTCTTCACTGTTTGTTACTTGTTGTTATCTTTTACCTCTAGTCTTTCTCTCCCTGTCACCTCACTCTCCCTCACCCTCTCTGTGTAGTGCATTAAAACAATAATAACAATTGTACAGAGACTCGGAAATGTGTGTAAGCCACAGCATCCACCAGCCAACACTTAAACGCATATCAATGTCCCATTGTTCACACATTTACACAAAACGAACAAAGGACGTGGGGCAAAATCTCGGCTTGTTTTCAATTGTCAGTCTTTAACAAAAGACAGACACAGTGGTTTTGACAAATACTTGTGATAGCTAGAAATAAATCTGAAAACGGAAGCAATACTTAGCAACAATAACAGTCGGAAAACAACTGCAAACTTAATATGTATTTCTCATTTGCATCGACTATAAATACAAAACGAAAATTCAAATATGTTAAAGCAAAAGTTGTAGCACTTCTTTTTGGCTACATGAATTATTCTCCTTATTTTTTAAACAATGGAGAATTCTAAAAAAAATGAAGAATTCTCCAAAATAAATGAAAAATCTCCCAAAAAATTAAGAATTCCCCAAAATAAATTAAAAATCTCCCCAAAATCCCAACAGGAAAATTTCCCCAATAATTCTGAAAAAATCCCCAAACAGTTTACGAAAAATTACCCAATGCCAAATCCCCCAAATATTATGAAAAATACCCCAATAAAACAAGATTATAAAAAATAGGGCGCGTCCCCAAAAATTAAAAAAAAAACTGGGGAAAAATTTCCCCAAATGAAGAATTCCCCAAAATAAATGAAAAATCTCAACAGGAAAATTCCCACAATAATTCTGAACAAATCCCTAAACAATTTATGAAAAATTACCCAAAGCATAATCCCCCAAATATTATGAAAAATACCACAATAAAACAATTTTATAAAAAAATGGGGTGCGTCCCCTAAAATTAAAAAAAAAAACTGGGGAAAAATTTCACCAAACAAAAATTTCAACAGGAAAATTTCCCCAATAATTCTGAAAAAATCTCCAAACAATTTATGAACAATTACCCAATGCAAAATCCCCCAAATATTATGAAAAATACCCCAATAAAACAATATTATAAAAAAATGGGGCGCGTCCCAAAAATTTAAAAAAAAACCGGGGAAAAATTTCCCTTAAATGAAGAATTCCCCAAAATAAATGAAAAATCTCCCCAAAATCCCAACAGGAAAATTTCCCCAATAATTTTGAAAAAAACCCCAAACAATTTATGAAAAATTATCCAATGCCAAATCCCCCAAATATTATGAAAAATACCCCAATAAAACAGCATTATAAAAAAATATGGCGCATCCCCAAAAATAAAAAAAACGGGGGGGAAATTTCCCCAAATGAAGAATTCCCCAAAATAAATGATAAATCTCCCCAAAAGCCCAATACGAATTTTTCCCCAAAAATTCTGAAAAAACCCCAAACAATTTATGAAAAATTATCCAATGCCAAATCCCCCAAATATTATGGAAAAACACCCCAATAAAACAAGATTATAAAAAAAATAGGGCGCATCCCAAAAAATAAACAAAATTGGGGGAACATTTTCCCAAATGAAGAATTCCCCAAAATAAATGAAAAATCTCCCCAAAATCCCAACAGGAAAAAAAACCCTAATGCAAAATCCCCCAAATATTATGAAAATAATTTCGAAAAAAACAACATTACAAAAAAAATAAAGCTCGTCTCGAAAAATAAAAAATTGGGAAATATTTCATTGTCCATTTTTCATACACGTTCCGGTAATTTTGAAGGGAGCCAATAGATTTAGATTCCTTTATTCTGTATATCGTCCAGGTGCTGCAGTGATGTCTACTTCTTGGAGAAGTACCAGTTATACTTCGGACTATTTTTTTTACAACATCAGTATCGTCTGTATTTATGAATATGTTGTTAAGTTTGTTAAGTTACGTCGCATTACGGAATGTTTATTTGTGTATTATGTGTCACTTTGGATGAGGGCACGTGTAGCGGCGATTGGTTTCGATTTGTATTTGTAGTTTCATAATTTACTGAGGATCTCGTTTCTCGTCTTGAGTATACAAGTGTGATTTAAAACCGATGTAAATAATGCAAACTTTTTTCTTTTTTGTCTATTTGACAAACACTCTATTCAAAAAAATGATGACCGAAAGAAGTCGTCGTACGGTTGCACTGACTACAGTGTGGCTGTCGCAGCCGAGATTGTGCGACTCAGTCATGGAACATCGACTCTCCATCGATCTCAATATACAATAGTTCAAGACCACAAAGACCTCGCATTATTCGCTTATAAGGTTCAATTGAGGAAGGCCATGGTGTGGCAGGTAGTGTGTGTGACTATCACACAGAAGAACCCGAGTTCGAAACCGGGTAAGACCATCAAATATTTTTCAGCGGCTGTTTCCACCTCGTATATGTTGGCGACTTTACGAGTAAAAGAGCAATCTCTAAGCCATGTAAAACTTCTCTAGAAAAGCATTAGCCGTACGGAGCCGGCTTTAAACAGTAGGTCCCGGTCAGTGAGTAAACGAATTATCTCGTACACAGCTCACTGATTCGAGAGAAGTTCCCCGTCCGTTCCTTCATGGAATGTTAAGGGAAATAAGTAAGTAAGTAAGGTTCAATTGAGTCACCAATTAAAGGCACACGCCGCTCTGCTTAGTTATTGCTCCTCAGAGCAGCTTGAGGTGTCCAACGAATGTTTAACACATAATTTCGAAATAATCGCAATTGAGGCCAATAGTTGACAAGAAGATATACAGCTGTATGAGTAAGTAATCATTTCACTTCATTGGGCACACTCCAAGAAAATACAACTTCGAACCAATCTTGGTCAGAGATGGAATTTCCACACCATCATCTTAAATTGGTTGTCAAATTCTTTATTCAGATGGATCAGGGGACGCTAATAATTCGAGGAAAAAGGAGTTGAGAAAATTTAAAAAAAAAAATTGCAAATTTTATACCAAAGAAGCATTCACGTCCGAAACAGGTGCGTATGCTTGAAATGGATTGGTTGGGTTTGCTTTATTGAGACTTACAACAATTTTAAAGAAAAAGAATAACTTACTGCTAATGAATTTTAGAAAACTTAAAACTATTACGTATTGTTTTAATTTTATGTGGTGAAGTGTAATGTGTCTTACAAATTATTGTCAGCGTATTAAAATTGATATTTCAAAAGTCATCGTGTAAATCAAGACTTCAAGTCGAGTCGTTTTCTCCATCTATAACAAAAAAACTCGCAAACAACTCGTCCGATTTTGTTGAAATAAATGTTGAAAAAATTACTTTGATATTATACAGTGAATACCCATATACGGAGAGCGCACCGTGATAAAAGACCAAAAATAGACTGTGTTTCCCAGTTTTGTCCAAAGTTATGGGCCCCAAAAAGACTTCAGTCCTCGGTGTCATTTTGGGAAAAAAGATGATCATTTTCTTAGGCTCTTATCTTGCACACCGTTTGGAGTTTTAATTTACTCTCTGAGTAAAAGTTGTAGCTCTTGCCATAAAGAAGAATTGTGAAAATATAAAATTCAAAAAACCGGTTTAGGTCCATAGATAGCAAACCGTTAAAAATGCATGGAAACAATTAACTACTAAAAACTACGATCCCAATAAACAACATTTTGGAACATATGAACTTCTTAGCAATGACTCTTAAAATGTGTTTCAAAACACATTTGATTTCTAGAACAGCATTAGCCTATTTATGGAGCGTATGTGCGATATCAATTTAAAAGACTAGAACTCATACGTACAGGTGGTTATTTAAATTAAATGGATGTAATTTTTTTCAAAATAGCTCCAGCCATTTAAATACGAATTGGAATTTTATTGTTGAAGCATGACTGAATGACTTTCATCATTTTTGTAGTGAATTTTAATAATCTCATTGCGTTGTTGAAGCGTGAATCTATTTTTAGTAATGGCGTCGTTCCTACTTGTCAAATGTCAAAGAATAAAAGCTTCAAAAGTGACAGCTACCGAAATACCGGGTGATTCGAATAACACCTCTTCTTGGAAACCCCTTATATTTAAAACTTTATTTGGGTATAAAAAAAAACAAGCAGACGGAAAAGATGATAACCCTCATTGAATTATGGAAAAAGCGCTGAAACCAAGTCCAGAATCTAGGGGGTAAACGAATACATGTATATAAAAGCCAAGTTATTGTTTTGTTTGCCAAGAAACTCTGGTCTGTGCTTCTGGCAAACACTATTTCATATCCACCCGATGCAACTCTCGTCAGAATTCGATTTTTGTCTCCACACGCAATTATGATGTAAGCGAGTCCTAAGTTACCGATTTACCGGACCAGTTACAGATTTTTTCGAATGTTCGAATAAAAAATTCGACAAAGCCTACTGTCTGCACTGGGTGCCTACAGAAACTATTAAAGAAACAGAAGAAATAAAATAACCGACAAACGGTTTATTGTTGCAAATAAACCGATACGAATACCGGGGTACAGGAGGACAGAGGAGAAGAAAAAAAACAAATCTAACAAACAGATAACCATAGCAGGCCATAAACGCATTCACCATTGCCAGTCCTTCGGCCTGTATGCACTTCTCCCCTTGTAGTCCATGATGATGATAACGATGACGATGGAATTGGAAGTGGTGATGGCAGCGAGAAAAGCGTAATCAGCCATTGTGGCATTTAAACTCGTCTGACTCCTGCTGCTGTTGTTTTTTTTATGCGTGTGTGTGTGTGCTGTTATTTTCTCAACCATTAGCCGCATTTATGCAGCCATAGAACAAATCAGATTATAACACAGCTAGGTTTAAATTGCTTTTGAATAGAGTCCTCGCGTACACAGCCAAATAAAGGCATGCAAAATCCTGGCACACATACAACGGAATGGCATTCCATGCAGTCCTAGTTTTGTGTCGTGCCTGTTTTCTCCCCTCCGATTCGTGGTCGCGGTATTTCCAAATTTAAAAATGACATTAGCGGGTAATGAGTGCTGATTGGAGTAGAGTGTGATATGAGGCGCATAGACCCTTCACCGATCAACGACTGTATTGGGCCACCATCATTTGTCACTGTCTGTTGTCTGCCGCCGAAATGCCTTTAAATTGTTTGTGAATTAATTTTAATGGGAAAGAAAAATTAATTGACAACAAAATAATTACGGCACGCATTCAATGCAAGACTGTGAAAAACAAATGAAGCATGAAGTGAATGTGGGGCAAATATTTAACAAAAAGTGGGTTAAAAGGCTTTAAAGTAAAAGTAAAGATGATGGCATTTCGGAAAACGGAATGCCATCAGAACGAGTTTCCTACTAAGGGGATAAACATAATCTTTGGTGTTCCCCTATCAACATTTCACTTTATATTTCGGACAAGTCTAATTTGGCCCGCCATTTGTAATTTGGTACATCAGTTTGATTCGGACGCCAACTTCCACACTTGTCCACTGAATCCATAACGAAATCGACCAAGTCATGACGAACTGTCTTTTACTATGCAACCTGATCTTGTTAAATGTGTCCCTACTTTACATGTACACTGTTGCTCTTAACCCTCAAGCATATTCTGAGTTCCTTCGTGCGATTTTCCATATTTGACTATTTTAATTTTCTAGTGTACCGAAAACAGAACTGTGATTGAAACCTCAAGACTATAATTGCATAAATTTGATTTTGTTAAATTTTTTACAAAAACCACAAAAACAAAATACACACAACATACATTGCAGGGACCGCTTTGCCATAACATGGTGGGGAGTGTAACTGAATCATGAGTATTCCCAACAACAGAACAAGTTCGTTTAAAACAAAAGTATGAGTGCCAGTAGAAGAGTTTCTTCCATATACATACGCATGTATGTATGTATGTAGGGCCAAATGTTCTAATCGACTGCCGGTGACTATGTCTGATAAGAATGAACATTCAGAGAGTGACAGAGAGAGTGGGGCATAATATTAGGGATAATGAATTATTGTGTAAATGTGTGAATTCCTTAATAATATTGTGTTTATGTAGATGTAAGAAATATTCACTTTCTCATACACACACACATACAAACGAACAATCAAAAGATAACCAAAATGTGTGCGTGTGATTGTAATTTAAGAACATTCAGCCATAAACATTTGCAAACGATTGAAGCATGAAATTAAATCTTGCGGTTAATTTATTATTTGAGAATTAACATAATTACCCGACTGTGGATTCATCGACATTTAATAAGGACCAACAACCACATGGGCTAATACAAGCTCTTGATTATATCCGCCTGTCAACCGGAAACGTCCGGGCAGTTCAACTCGTGTTACGTCTTTAAACGGAGCAACATCTTTCCAATTACACTATCATGTAGCGAAACGGATGGTGAACTAATTATCTGAAAGCCCTTTTAGGCGGACATAACAATACTTTAGGGTTTTCCAACAAGAGGTGTTATTTCGGTATTCAAAGAAAAATTTAATTTGTTGAGATATATGAGCGGATGTTTATTTCATAATAAAGAGGAAGGTATGGCGTTAATAATGAAAAACAACATCAGCCAAATGGCTATCGCGACCACGCGCTTACAGGACCATATCCTTTTCATGAAATTTTCCATTACCCTATTCGATCTTTGAGATCTTGAGTCGACGCTGGGCTTTTGGCGTAGACCTTATCTTTCACGTGGCCCCAAAGGAACAAGTCCCAAGGTGTAAAATCACAAGATCTCTTGATTGCAATAAGACGACGATGTTTAAAAGTGTTCTATGACAAATTCCCTTAGAAGTAAAAAAGAAAGATGGTCCAATAAATCCCAATTTGGTGAATACATCATTTATTTTTAAGGCATTCTCCATTTGGGGCATTATTCTTTTTTTTGCTGTGTTGTGTCGCTTACAATAATCCTTGGTTTCGGTCGCATTTTTTCGCCGAAACCAAGAGGTGAATTCTAGCAAACTTTGAATATACAGGTTTTGTCTATTAGAAATTGTAGACCAGATATTGTACTTCAAAAGTCCACAAAAGCGGGTAATGACAGAGAAGGCTTTAGGGATGATACCTCAGCCTGTTCCTCTTCATCGTTGCAACTTCTACAGAAATCGTTGTATGCGGCCCAGTTGCCCGTTCGTTTCGGTTCATTCAACGTCATTCCTTGTGTCTTACCACAAGCCCTGATGGTTTTTATATACAGGATTTATCCTTGGTAGAAAGACTATCACACAGAAGAACCTGAGTTCTAAACCGTGTAAGACCATCAAACATTTTTCGGCGGCTGTTTCCACCTCGTAAATGTTGGAGACTTTGCGAGTGAGAGAGCAATCTCTAAGCCAAGTAAAACTTCTCTAGAAAAGCATTAGCCGTTCGGAGTCGGCTTTAAACGATAGGCCCAGGTAAGTGAGTAAGCAAATTGTGTCGTACACTGTTCACTGATTCGATAGAAGTTCCCCGTCTGATCCTTCATGGATTGTTAAGGGAAATAAGTAAGTAAGTTTAGCTAATGCCAAACAGCTAATTTATCCAGAGTTAGTAGAGTAACTATATGTGTCTTCTATATCCAAATCTGAACAGATTTCATACAACTCCAATAACGCCTATGAAAACTTGCACTATGGCGTCTAACCTTGGCGAGATACTTAACGGGGTGGAAGGTCTGAAAATATTTTGCGGCGGTTTTACAACTTTACGAATAGGACATCGGAAGATCGATTCTCGGTTTGATATCGAACTCTTATAGGATTTTCATAAAATTGTGTACAATTTTATTGAGATTAAACGTTAAAATTCCTCGAACATTAGACACGAAATACAGATGCTGTTGTAGCGAATTTTGGTTCGTTTGCATTTTGAGAGGAGAGGCAGAAGAAGGGGAAACGTTATTGTTTCCCCAACTGTCTGTTGTTGTTCACAGATTAATTTCCATAATGAGTTGTTATTTCCTTATGTTGTACACTTGAAAACACACACGCTTGAGAGTGTGCAAATACTGCTGCCACACTACCGAACACGTTCATGACCTGCGTCGTTTGTCACAGATTTCCCCCATTTCCTTTGCAGTCATTTCAAAAGCAGACAATCCGTTTTTCGCCCTTTTTCCTTTCGACTTGAGACGCAGTATGTGATGGTGAGAGAGTCTCACATCACGTGCAATATCAGCAATGCAATCGCGCGCGTATTTTTTTCATCTGCAAGTGTCATCTTTGAATGCACCCACACTCGCATTGCAATCGTGAATGCTTTTATGTGAGCACAGCGATGATCACGCATTTCACACATTGCATTTGGATGCTGTTGCCATTGCAATACTCGTATATTTTAATGGCACTTCCCAGCAGCCAACATCCTCTGCTCGCCGTTAACTGCTCCACATCACCTACCACCTACCACCTACCATTGGTGAGGCGTCTTTGGTGGGATCAGCACCAAAGTGAACGGCAATCCTACTTAACGCAAGTAATTCATATGCGACGCAGCAGAGTTTGCATTGAAATGTGTTCATTCCTTTCGACGTCTTGTGCTGATTGTGATTGAAATGCTGATGACGGACGAGAAGCCATAAGGATGTATGCATCTATCTGGCTGTGATGATAGTGTGAAAACTTGGACTTTTAATTAAGGCAAAGTGCTTTCTGTTATTAATGTGCCACCAATAAAAAAAACAACAAACAGAACAAACAGAAAACTTAAACACAGAAAATAAACGCATACTTTGTGAAGAATGCGGGCAGACTTTGTGAAAATTACAACTGCAGCCAAGGAATTCCTCATAAAATATGCGAAAAATAATGGCCTACATAACTTAAAATAGGCCTTTTTGTAAGAAATGGAAAAAAAGGAAAAGCAGTTCCCTGTAGAACATAAATTGAATTTTATGTGCAGTTAAGCATCGGTATGAAAGTGGTTAAGTTCGGCACATATATGAATATTGTTTTTTGACAGGCTAGCCCAGAGAGGATTAACAAATCCATGGTAAGTAACAAAAACTACACTTTTTTCCATCTGTTGTTCGGTAAAGTGTTTTTAGAGGTGGCACAAATTAGAATCATCATTTCAGCAGAAAAATGTTCGAGCTTTGATTTAAGATGCATATTTTGACAATATTTTTGTTCGTTAAGCGGAAATGTATTAAATTTTTTTGGAATTTTTAGTAAATTGTATAAAAATTAACTTTCAAAAGTTTCAGAAAGGTGGAAAAAAAACGAATGATGCCGTTTCAAAATGTGGTGGCCATCATGAAGTGAAAATCAAATTTTTCGAGAAAATCCGATTTGTGAAACATCTAAATGTTTTCCAAAACATTTGCAAAAATACTTTACCCCATAAGCATTCAAAAACAGATTGAAATACAGATTGTGGCCTGAGATTGAAGACAAGGACTCGATAACCTTCAGCAAGTTGGCGCTCCACAGACCACGCCGCAATCGTGGTACCAGCCGTCTCGTCGTATCATGATGGGCCGATATTATGCGAACAATTCGTCAACGATTTAGTCCCCTAATGCGTATACGGAAGAAGCCATTTTCGAAATAGAGGCAGAACCCATTACAAAGGTCTTGAATAATTGACAAGATGCCACGTGAGGGAAATCGTGTTCCATAAATAATGAGAATGTTTGTTCGTTCGCATAAACCAAAAACATCCGGATCTAGGAATTTCGCCACATTCCTTTGATTTAAAAAAAATATTATCTTGGATTTAAAGAAAAAATTTTACTTTGACCACTCTTCAGACACAATGACCAAATGTCCAAATCGGTTACCGAAACCGGAAAGAAAAAATAAGTTTATTTCCTCGAAGACAACTACGATCAGACATCCAATGGATATAATGTTTAATCAGACATTCAAAGAAGCTGTCAGATCCAAAGAGGAAACGTTCAGAAATTGGTGTTTCAATAACCCAGGCAGTCAAAAATTAAGTATACCAGAGTACTTGAAGGCGGTAAACTTTCCCATGAACAGCCTCTACGTGCTAAATTTCCCTTCCCTCCCGGTTAAAAGTTTTTGGTCGTTTGTTGAAATGTTGAGGAATAATTCTTCATATTCTATCCCAACTCTTGTTAACGATGATCAGATATTCACTGATCCGGCTGAAATATTTCCAAACAATTAGACTTTGCCTGAAAGCAATCAAACACTCTGTGATTGAAAACGTATCTCAGATATGTTTTCGAACATGTGGACTTAAAAGGGTTCTTGCGGAACTCAACGTGAACAAAACTCCGGTGTAGGATGGCAAGTCAGCACTTGTCCTAAGTAAGTGGTCTTCGACTCTAGCTCGTTCATTGCGCAATCTTTTCAACATGTCGTACCGTATTTACCCTTCACGTTGTAAAGTTGTCAATGTTCAGCCGATCCCCAATTGCAATATGTTCTGCGCTCTCAAAGGTTATGGAGAGCATGGTTAACCACCATCTTGTTAAGTATTTAGAGCCCAACGGCCTTCTGAATAATCGACAGTATGGCTTCCGTAGAAACCGATCTCCTGGGGCCCTGATGGCATCACGGTGAATGGAGTCCATTTCAGCCATTCACCGTGATGCGGATATATCCAAGGCGTTCGATAGGATCTGGTCGGAGCACTCATTTATGGCATTTGCTGTCTGTAATACCTTCTCTCGATTCATATCGAGTTTTCTCTCTATACGAGTCGTTATAGATGGGGTCTCAGTCAATGGGCATAGGTTGGCGGCAGAAAAACAGTCGAATTCGAATAAGCGCGCACGTTTTAATCGAAAAAAAAAACGCTTAATTAAAAATAAATAAATATAAAGGGATTGTTGTGTATAACATTCCATGCATGTTTCCAAAAATCAGTTGTCACAGAGAATGATTACAAATACAATATTTTCTAATAGGTTTTGATAGGTCTGTTATAGAAAGTCAGTTGAATGTTGAAAACATAAAATAAAATATCGACTTTGATGCAAAACTCGTCTAATAACAAACCTACCAACAGGGCCAATTGCCATCAACATGGCCACCTAGTGCTCATCTGTCTAGTGTGAATTTACAATTTGTTTTCTTGAGGGTCTCATGTCCGAAAATGTGAATCGTGGCACATACATACATACAAAAGTGACGAATTAATAGAAAATCCACCTTTCGGCATTTTAACCAAAAGTCTAACATTTTGGTATTCACCTTTCTGCTGGTATTTGGTACAACATTGCATACATACATATGTGTGTGTGTGTGTGTATGCACTGCCCTACATTGGAAAATGTCCGCTCGGGGATATCCATCCATCTCGCATCTAAAACTCACACAAACCTACACGAAATCAATTTCAGCTATCAAATTCATAAAATCAGGTACGTATGACTCTGGTGCACAGATTCCATCGAGTCAGAGACTCTAGTCTTTACAGACTATGGATACGGAGGAGATATGAGATATGCTGGCATTTGCCGATGTTGCTGTGAAGTCGGATTTCACCAAACCACAAACTCACAATGTAATGAATGACTGACGAACGAAATGTCAGCTCTACTGACGGATGATCTGAGTGATATGGTGGCACTACTCGTAGGTAGTTTTGAAGTTAGGTTATGTGTGTGTGTGGGTGTTGTGTTTGGGTGCATTTGTCAGTGTGGCACATTGGGACCGGTGGTCAGATCAAAGATGAAGCCCTTACGAGTATGTGAGTAGCATCGGTGTTTTTCTATTTAATCTGTGGTTTAAATTTCTTAAATATTTGTCCACAGACATACGAATTTATAAATGCAATAGTAGCTTATCTCACATTTTAGTTTTAATGACACCAGACTATTTTTAGGAGAGTAAATTTGGCCAGCAAATGGATTGAAAATAAGTAGAACCAAAGTGACCTAAGCTAACATAGTGGACAGCCGTGGTGTGGTAGGTAGTGTGTGTAGGTTCAAAATATGATAAGACCACCAAATATTATTCAGCGGCTGTTTTAACCACGTAAAGGCAGGCGACTTTACGAGTAAGAGAGAAATCTCTAAGGCATGTAAAACTTCTCTAGACAAGGATAAGCCGTTTGGAACCGCCTTTAAACAGTAGGTATACACAGTGAGTATACACACTGATCGCTCACCGCTCACTGATTCGAGAGAAGTTCCCCATCTGTTCCATGGAATGTTAAGGGATATAAGTAAGTAACAGCGATAGCACCATTTTGTAAGAGAACCGGGTAAAATCAACATAAGCATTGTAACACCTGAGTCCCGATTTGTAAAGAGAATACCAGATTGATCAGATCACATGAGATCATCCCCGCCTATCTGGGGATGTCATCAACCTGCCGAGATTCCATCTGAAAACCCTGATTGCGGTCATCAGTGGTCACTGGCTTCTGGGTTTACACGTTCTGAGACTGTAGTAATTGGAACGATGAAGAGGATAAAATGTCAACCGAACAACATCTCTGTCATTGCCATGTCTTTTGTGGACTTAAGATGTGTGTAAAGCCAAAACTGTCTCTCCATTGTTGATGTGGGTAGAATTCACTGCTTCACTTTGTCAACGGGTTGGCTGAAAAAATGCGACCGGCACCAGTATACACATTCGAGAGAGGTTTCCCGTGGGTTAGGTTTCAAAGCTTTTTTTTTTAGAAAAACCTCCATTATAATTTTGTCATTCCGTTTGCAACTCCTCGACATATTGGCATTCCTTCTTCTTGATCAATTGAGATTTCTAAGACGATCGTATCAAAAATGTGTCTTATAGTAAAAGAACGATTTGTGTCCAATAAACCCAATTGGACCAAATTTAAGGTACATGGTTCGAGCTATTTAAAAAATATATATTTACTCTCGACACTGATTCACTGATACACTGATTCACTGACTCTGTCACGCAGTACGTAGGAATTTAAATAGGCATTCTATATTCTATATAAATTCTATAAATAATAATAATACAAAAAATAATATTTTTTTTTTTGTACAGAAATTGTGTTTTCCCCAAATTTTTTTTTCCCAAAATTTTTTTTTTTACAAATTTTTTTTTTTTACAAAAATTTTTTTTTCAACAAAATTTTTTTTTCTCAACAAAATTTTTTTTCCATATTTCAACGGGCGCCATAGGCGCATTACAACTTACTAGTTCGATATAATTAACCATCTGAACGTATGAGTGATAGGCTTTAACACTAATATTACTCATACGCTCCAAAAATTGGTTAATGCTATTCTAGAAAGCAAATGTTAATTCATACACTTATAAGAATCATTCCTAGGAAGTTCATATGTTCTAGATAGTGGTTTATTGAGGTACATTGTAGGTACACTTTTGTAGTCAATTGTTTTCTTGAATATTGAACGGTTTGCTACCTATGGACCTGAGCAGGGGAGAAAAGTTTAAAAATCGAATTTGATTTTATATGTTTACAATTTTTGTTCTTTATGACAAGAGCTGTGACTTTGCCTCATAGAGTAAATGAAAATTCCATACGTTTTGCAAGATATGATCTCTTTTTTTCTAAAATTGACACCGAGGCCCCAAATCTTTAGGGGGCCCATAATAAAATGTGTAGGCAAAACTTGGAGACACTGGTTTTTTTGGGGTCTTTTATCACGTAGTATTGTCCGCATATGGTTATATTTTTTCGTGTTGCACTGTGTAAGCTGCACAATTTTGATTTTTATAAATTATGATTTATAGGATAGAGGCATTTCTTACCAATTAATATTGCCCATTTTCCGGTTAATCCGATAGGTAAATTAACGGAAAAAGGCTGAACAATTTTTACAAATTTTACATAAGGATCATTTTGGTTCGTCAAAGGGACGGTTTTGTTGCAGCACAGTGTTGCCTTGATTTCGTGGGTACAACAATTTTTCAGTTTGTTGCACTGAACCAGCAATTTGGTGTTCTTTTGTTAAAAAGTGTAACCCTACAAATACATATTGGGTTCTTTTTTCAATCTCTCAGTTTTTGTACTCTCTTCAGACGACGTAAACCAGCTGATGTCTTCTGGGTTAACATTTCCAAGGCACCCAAACCAAATTAAACTCGTAAATTCAATTCAGGATTGTTTAGGTTGGAACGCTGTGAGTTTTGCATTTCCAGGGTGTAGATGCAACATTTTCAATACTAATATCCAATTTGTTGCAATCGAATTGAACAATTGCCGAATAAGAAATTCGATTGTCGTAACAATATTTTTTTTTTGCTTCTACTAAGAGTTTAGTTTCCAGAATCGATCGTTTAGAATGTCTTTTGATTTAACAAAAAAAATCTGTTGTTATGAAAGGGATTAATGGGTTATCACATTCTGAGTCTATAAAAAAGTGTGCCTACAGCACATTATTACGAAAGCTCTCTAAAGCAAAGACAAACATATTATTTATATTGAAAAATATTGTAATAGAGTGTTATAAAATGGGGTCATTATGCAATGGAAATATTCACTAGAAAAATGTGGGGGGGGGGGAAATATCCACTCCCGAAAAATAAATGTTTTCTTTGAATAAAACAGAAGAATAAGACACAACCAGAAACAACACACCGACAACCGAAAGCCATTTTAATTATTACATATTTTTCGGATGGCAGTCTCATGTATATTGAGATTTGTTATAAAAGCACCCTACAGGTTGTGGTTATAGAAAAGAAAGGTATACGACACGTTAAGGGTAAAACGGATACCATAAATATTTTTGGAACAAATTCTTGCCAAGACTTTTTAAGAAATGTATTTGGCATTCCAGTATTTTATTGAGCTCATTCACTTCGATTGCAAAGTATTTGAAATGTATTTAATTTATTCCATTAAGTACTCCGTACTTGAATTAAGCCATAGCGCTGTCCAAAATTTGGTAAGCACGGTTTTCCTTAAATCACGTTAAAAAAAAGTGATTTATGTAAGGATTTTTGTAGCTCGAAATTCTTGATTTTATCCATAGTTGTGGTGTTGCCAACTCCGGGGTAGCAAAACGCGCAGACAACTTATGAAAAACGGCTAAAACGCGCTAAAGTTTTAAATAAATTAAGCAATCATTGACCAATTAGTTTAAAATGTTTATTTGGAATATGAGATCAACACATAGTTTTTTATAGTAATATATTTGAATACTTAAGAAAAGTAAAATTTTATTTATTAATTTATTAATTTTGGTGTGCGGCTATAATTTTGTTTTCGGGTTTTGGGCAACCCAAAAAGGGCTAAAAATAGACCGAAAAGGTCTAAGTTGGCACCACTGCATAGTTAAGCCCGAATGGAATTGATTTTTAGGGCAGCCTTAAGTTCATAATTGAACAAACAATAAATTCGAAATGGACTTATGTGTAGACCACTTAAAACATCCAAGCGCATTAAGCTCGAATAAATGGTTGAAATTATCGGAAAATTGGTTTGATTTAAGGAAAATTTAGTTTAAATTGATATCACAATATTCTTGTTCTAAGAATATTAAATTCATAATACAATGAGTTCGAATGAGTTTGTTGAAAAAACAATTTTTTAAAAAAAAAATTTGGGGAAAACACAATTTCTGTAAAAAAAAATATTTTTTTTTTTATTATTATTATTTATAGAAAATTATAGAATGCCTATTTAAATTCCTACGTACTGCGTGACAGAGTCAGTGAATCAGTGTCGAGGGTAAATATATATTAAGATTTTAAAACTATCCAATTTATACTTATTTTAAGAATAACTAACTACGAATCGTACTTGTTTTTTTAAGTGCGATTTTAGTTCAAATTGAGAATATTCGGTCATTTTTCTTTCTGTGTACAATCTTTTGGCATAGGGCGACATGTCGCTATCTCTCATACAAATCAAACCTCATACAAATCAAAGAAAATTACATTTCGTTTCGTTTTGAAAAGAAACCAAGTTTCATTTTTTCAAAATGACCCCATCAATTAACGATATTCCCATGAATTAAGTACTCAGCCGTATTTTGGCCCTTAACTTCCGTATAAGTTGAAGCGGGAGCAGGTCAATGCTTCCTAACATCGCGTTACATCTCCCATACGCTTCATACAATCTTATCAAAAATGATATTTCGGACTGAGAGATTTCCACTTGTCGAGGAAAATATTTATCCCGAATGTAGTCGGTTACTGAGTCGGTTTACACGACAAAAACTTATTAACTAACGATTCTCATTATCCGTATAAACATGTTGCTGCCTGTCTGCCAAACCTCCTACGAACGAACGGCATTGTACAGCTTGAGGCGCGTAATAAGGTTGCTGGTTTCATGCGGTGGTAATTAATACGATGTTTTGTTATTTTGTCGGTTAGCCATTATTACGATGACGGTTATGGTGATGAAGATGAAAATGTCGACGGAATAATAACAGGAAACCACCGCAGCAACGAAAGGATGCAGACATGAAGTTGTTAATGTCTATTACAGTGAAACGAAGGGATGCCAACGGAAAGGGGACAAAAAGCTTTCACACCCTTCACCATGTATACTAGTTTCGTTATTCGATTTGCAATACCTCCAAATATGGGATTTTTGTTTATTTCGCATTGGACATGTTGCTCTGTTGAGACAGAGGAATTTGGAAATTCAGTGCTAAAATAGTTCAGCGAGATTTGTTAAGAGGAAAAATAGTTTCCTGCTTAATGGGACTCAAATGAAAGACAATTTCCTCATGAATTCGAATATAAATTATATTTGAAAGCAATTGGGGGTGGTATTCAAATGGAAAGAGGAATGCATACAGGCCAGGGCTGTGGCGGCGACGGAGTCTGACAAATTTGCCCGGAGTCGGGCAATGTTGTCTCGGCTCCACAGTCCTTATACAGGCCAAAGTCGATTCAGTGGTGTTGCTCTACTTACCCAACTCTTAATGTGGAGCCACCATATCTTCTGAACTATTGCAGGTATACGGATAAGATTTGGTGCCAGGCGTTTAATAGGTGTGTCCATTGCGATACTGTCCGTCGATCTAACCGTTCAAACTTAATGAACGTGTTACATGTTAATTATCAGCTGCCAACTTGTTCCAAACTCGTAGAAAAATTGACTTCGTTTCAGACTGAACAGTCTCGATCCAACATCTTCAAATGTGCATAGGCATTGCAACAAATGTTGTGGAAACCACCTAGACATATACGCACACACACACACACCTACACTTTTAGTGTACATTTGTGGCAAGTACGAGTGTGTGTGTACTCATGTATCTAGTGCTGTCGTTGATTTTGCAACACGTTGTTTGCTTTCATGTCTGTAATGGTTTGACATATGACACACTGACAACAGCCAGCTGATAATGGTTCTGCAATGTTGCTGCTACCCAGCACACAAATGCACATGTATATGCACACATACATATACTCGTACGAGTTCAACACAATTGAAAAGACGTGTGACATTCTGGTTAATGCAACAAAAGCTTGCGGAAAGTCTTGTCACTGCATGGACAAGTGTATGTGTGTGTGTGATTTTGAGTTTTAGATTAGTTAGGTTCAGGCGTTGTACAGTGGTTGGAAATCGTGGTGAATTTTAAAAATTAAAATTTTTAATCACTTCTGATGTTTTAATAGGTCCTATTCGAATTGTATGTGGTTACCTCGGGTGTATACACACTTTGACCTCGAGAAACACATTTAAAATCCGTTGTATGTCTCTTGTAGTTTCAACCCATATATTCTCCGAGTTTCATTTCGATTTAATTTTTTTTTTGCATGGCCTTAGTGATAAGACCTACAAGGACAATTGTCTGAAATCTAGCTCAACGATTCCCAATCTTAATAGCAGTAGCACTACTTAGTTTCCAAGCACTGTGCATTGGAAAGAGAAAAACTTCCCAATCATAGTAAGAACATAGAAATATATCGATTTCCAAGTACTGTGAACTAGGTGGTGAATGTGTTGATTTTTCCCATTTTTGTTTTGGTTTTTTGTGCTTTAGAAGGAGGAAAGTTGTCCAATCGGTGTAGGAGTATTTGAACTCATTGTTTTCATATAATTGGACCATTGTTGACCGCAAACGGAAACAATCCTCTGAAAACTGGAAGTTTTGTAAATAGAAGTGGAAATTCGAGATTTCAAGAAGAGTTGGGTTTATGTGTATTGACCGAACATACTGAATTTCAAGAATCCAATTATATTAATTGGATTTTGGAAAAGTGAAAATACAGAAGAAGTGCATCAGTTAAAAAATGTCTGTAATATGTTCCTTTAGCTATAATAAGCTAAAAATCTAAGTCGATGTTGGGTCTATGAAAAATGCCCAAATAAAATATCATACAAAAAAATTGGTAAAATTCATAATTTTTAGGTAACGTTTAATTTTTATACACTCCATCATAGGATGGAGTATATACTAAGTTTGTCATTCCGTTTGCAACACCTCGAAAGAGTGATCTGCGACCCTATAAAGTATATATATTATTGGTCAGTGTAACATTCTAAGACATTCTAGCGATGTCCGTCTGTCCGTCCGTCCGTCTGTTGTCTGTTGAAATCACGATAGAGTGCGAACGACCAACGCTAAAATTTTGTCGGAAAATGTTTTTTGCCCATAAGCAGGTTAAGTTCGAGAATGGGCCATAAAGGGGAAAAAGTTCCCCTTTACGGGACTAAATATATTCCGGCCATAATCAAATTTTTCAAATATTTTTTTTCACTACATCTAAGTTCTAAGTTTATATAATTTATAGATGGGGAAAAAAATCCGAAAAATGGGCGTGCTCATGGGTTCCGTGGACCCTTAGGGCCCAAAAAAGGGCCCATGATAAACATGCGCATATGGGTATCGAAGTGCAACGAAATTTACTCACGAACCCAAATATGCCTTTATTTTCATGATTTGCCTAAATTTTTTGATCCGGTTTCTGGGACTATCGGGTCACCAGCGGCCCAAAAACCGTCCCTTGACAAACATGGACATATGGGTATCGAAATGCAACGAAATTTTCTCGCGAACCCATTTATGCATTTATTTTCATGATTTGGATAAAATTATTTTCATGATTTGCCTAAATTTTTTGATCCGGTTTCTGGGACTATCGGGTCACCAGCGGCCCAAAAACCGTCCCTTGACAAACATGGACATATGGGTATCGAAATGCAACGAAATTTTCTCGCGAACCCAAATATGCATTTATTTTCATGATTTGGATAAAATTTGTGATCGGGTTCCTGGGACTATCGGGTCACGAGCGGCCCAAAAACTCAGTTAGTTTTCTTATTTATTGACTTTTTAAGGATCCATGATGGAGGGTATATAAGATTCGGCCCGGCCGAACTTACTGTTTGTCCACTTGTTTGTTTTTATTTTGTTTAAAAATATTAAGTAGTTTTTTTTATTTAAATTTTATTGCTGTCGCACGTGACATGTCGCACGTGACATTTTTTTTTTTCATCGTACTTTTTATGTTTCTTTGTTTACTTTTTATGTTTATTTTTGTATTTTTTATGTAACCAGACACAGATAAGATAATTAGAAATGATTTTTAATATATTTAGTATATTTATTTTCACAACTAAAATTATGAACTTAACAAAAAAATATCTTTAGTAAAGAAAAATTAAAATAAGAATATTCATTTTTTTTAATATAAAAAATAAAGAATACTTATAGAAACAAAATTAACAAAGAATAACACTATTAATGTCAAATAAAGTTTTTTTATTGGAATATGCAGTCCTAGCTGCTGGCACTTGTTGGCCGTCGCAACAAAACAAGTGCAACTGTGATATCCCTGGAATGCTTTTCACTTCCTTCCATTTTTCGTCCAACTTATATTGCAGGGATAATTTTTCAATTTCAGCAGATGACATAAAATATATTTTAATTCCGTTTATGTGGGTTTCTGCACATTGATAAAACGATAGGACATCGGGTAAAACAATGTTTTTAGATTTGGTTATTTGCCACACTTTTCTTTTTATCACGGCTCCATCGCCATCAACGGCTCCCTTTCCGTGAGAACTGGCTAAAAAATTCCATTCAATATATGTGCAGTTTACTTGTTTAATAATGTCATTCAAGCTTGTTAAAATATATTTATTTTTAAATTGAGCGCAGCTTCCGTCAGAAAATATTGAAATCTTTGAAAAATCCAAAAAAATTATAAACTTTACACTTACGATGTCGCACGCTACAAACTTTAAATAGGTATAAAACGGAAAGTATTAATTATTTTCCACCAACTTTTTTTTTATTTAATTTGCTACAAAAAATGCTGTTTTTAACTATTTTTTGGTGCACTTTGTACAAAAGCCTCCGACGCACTGATAACAAATGCTGTTTTCGGATGTCGCACGTGACATCGAAACATAGGGCAAAGGAAAGTGAAAATGTACCGTTATTGAGAATCGCATCGTTTCTTTTATATTTTTTTTATATTCTCTAAATATAAACAGAGATTTAGAGAAGCATATGTCAATACATACTATCTCTCATTACGATCATTAATTAAAATAAAATATGCAATAGAAATGTTAAGAACAGAACTTTTGCACTTGTTCGACTTTACATTCGAATATTTCAGAATGTGCTATGAATAAATGAAAAATTAGTTTACATTAGTTAAATTTGATAGATTCTCTATAAAAAAATGTTTAAACAACATACTTTTATAGACTCTGACTTTTTTAGCTGTGGTTGACACTTCTAGAGAAATGCCCACATGATAATGATTGTTCGAAAGACTCATCATACTCAAACTTCATTTTACTAATACACACATTTTTCCTACTGGCCGGCTGACTGCTTACCCTGCTATTAAACGTACAATGAATTTGTTGCCAGTTCGACACAAAAGAAAAATATCAATAATCACGTGTGCATTTTCATTTGAAAAATGTCGTCGCAGAGTAGCTTCTCTCAGGAATTGTTGCCGTCCGCTATATCAGACAAAAACAAAATGTTGCCCTACACCACAAAAAAATGCAACATTCAACATTTGGTTGTTTGTACATCAAACACGTTTGAAGAATTGTTTATTGATAATAATGCAATTTTTCAAAACAAAATTAGACAATTATTCCATAAATTGCCATAAAAAAATGTATTGGGGAACTCTAACATTGGTCGCTGCTCCATGTGCCAAAATTTCACATCCCTTGGCACACAAAAAAGTCACGCAATGCCCAAAGTGCACTTTCTCGCAGAACGGCAATTTGTAAAAAAAAAAGTTATGATCACTGGAATAAGTTTGCAAAAGCCTGAAACACAAATTTGTCGCAAAAATAATTAATATATCACAAATACAGTGATTTCAAAAATCTGCAATACAACTGAATCACCCTGTAAGTAAGGGGAGAAATAAAACGTTTTTTTTTTTTGAAAACATATATTGTATTCTAAAAATCACTGAGTTGTCTATTCCGGCATTTCAAATAACCAAATTAAATTGTTTAACTAATGTTTTTAACCACAGCTGTTTTCCTTGCCTGACACCCGATTGACTCTACACCTGTACAACCTATTTCTTTATGTACTGCTACCGTTTTCCATTCCATATAATAAGGACTATTGCAATAATTGTAAACAAAATATCCTAATAAACTATTTCATGTTTTTGTAATTTATTCTAAATCAAATCTATCATGTTTTATCAGGTCCTGAAGGATTATATTCTGTGAAACAATCTGTTTATCTGGCATTCGCAGTATTCGAATTAGTGTTAGTGTATTTAACCCGTTTGTCCATGAGGTGTGTGGGAGTTTTAAGCCTTCGAACGCTTTGACAACCACTTGTTAGCCAGAACTTTTGTGTCATGTGTCATGTTGCTCCGAACAGACGTCACAGTATCCTCGTTGCGCATGCAGGTGGTTGGGTGTCGGGTGGTTCTGTGCCTGTGTATCAGTTGCTTCCAAGTTTTTAAGCTGTTAAATAAAATGTATCACATTTGAAATCATATGCCCTGCGTGGGGGCGAAACGCAAAGGCGTTAAACACAAATCTTAACCGTGATACAGTTCGGTTACAGTTCATATACCCATTGTCAGGATGAAGGCTTAGTGTCCACCACCCCCTCTTCCTCCCCGGTTATATCCTGTACCTGTAGTTAAAATAAGGACTCCGGCACTGCAGAGTCCTTGTCATAGTGGAAGCTGGTAAGTTTTACTTTTTGTGCTGTTGCTGTTGTAGTCATTTATGCCGCGTACAGCAATAGCGCAAAATAAAGATTGATAGCGAGAGGCCAGGCCGAAACGTGTCTGTTCACTTAACATCAACCTTTAACGGTTAAAATGGATTTAACGTGTAAATTGATGATACCGCCAGCTTAAAACAGATACAACAGAACGCACTCACACCGGCGCAATCTCATGCACAGTGGTGTGCTTTTCAATTTATAGAATATCTTTCAATTAATTGGATTTAAAACACAATAAAACACAATAAAGAAAAAACTATAAATTTATAAATATTGCCTAACCGAATTTTGGTTTACTGGAATGTCCCGTTATAAGAACACTAAATGACATACAAAATTGGGACTTGGTTCAACGGCGAGTCATTTTAAATTGTCCTGTCTGATTTGTGAAATTGGTGAGCTGGGATTACAAATCTATTGTCGGCCAAACTGACCATACAGTGTTACGGTATATTAAAAAAAAAACCTCTCGATGTCCGCAGAAATGTCAATAGTGAAACTGTAGAGATTTTCTGGTGAGATTGTCACTAGTACCACTGACCCATGTGTACCCCAGTCAATGTAATCTTCTATTGGCAATTATCGTTGGTTTGTCATTGGAAATTCACCAGTAGACTGTGTCACTACTGAGTCAGTCAGTATTAAGGCCAAATGGTGACACCAGAACCAATGATTCACTACTACATATTAGTGGCCATGGTCAACAATTGTGTACAGGGTTGCCCACACACAAAACCACAGAGGCTGGTTAAACCTATTATTATTACTTATTTGGAAAAAAAAGATTTAGTTAGTACTACATTGAGATATAAAATGTATAAGACAGTCCTTCAGGCTGGCTTTACCTTTCGAAATTGTATAAATAAATTTTTTGTATTTAGTGTTCGTCTCTGGAACAATCTACCATTTAATCTTCAACTCATAAACAACACATCGAAGTTTAAAAAGGAGCTTTTTATACATTTTAAATAATACTATGTACTTATTTATGTGATTGCTGTATTCCATCAATTAATACTCCATAATTTAAATGTATAGTTATAAAATATGTATGTAATACCTCATTGATAATTATAGATTAGCACTGTAACTTATAAGAGTAAAATCTTGTTGTGCTATGTTGTCATAAAATAAATAATAATAATAATAATAATAAATAAAATGCGTAATTTGGAACAACAGCGAACAATTTCCTTGCCCTTATAATAAAAACAAACTACTGATGCGCTCGTGGAAAATGTCACCAGTAAATACACTTGAACTATTGTCTCTAAAAAAAAGAGCTGTTCACATATGAACTAGTAAAATTTTCTCTAGAAAAAGAGTTCTGAAATGGTTCTTGGCTGACTACAGGGTACCTTCTAAGCAGAGGACGAAGCCGAAGTGAAATTGTCACCGGCGGCGGCTAAGCAAAGAAGCAGTTCATACACACATCAATAAAATAAATTGTCGAATTCGGGACGTCACCAATACACATGAAAAGAAGAGCATCCAATGCATTTCGGACAAGTCGCTGTTTGGTGTCAATTTTGGGTTTTCATCGTCACACAGTGGGGGAATTTAATCATAAATCCATCATTTGCCATTGGCTAGTCCGATTTGATTTAAATTTCACACAGACATAGCTGAAGTGTGTTCGAGGGTATGTCTAGAATTTAAACTCAGTGGGACTGGCCAGAGATGAGCTATAAGTGTCCATAGTTGAAAACCTATGTTATCAGACAAAGTTATATCAACTTTTATTTATAGTCCAATATGCCTAATTTTTTAAATGGACAAGGAATAAGGTGGACTGTAAATAAAAAATTGGCAATAATCGAATGCGACAGGCAAGTGGTATATTGCACATTTCGGATGCTTGCCAACCACCGAAATCACAGCGGACATTTGCTCGATGTTATGTTTCATACATTATAGCATCGACAGAGTGGTAGCACCTCGTTCTGCCGAGATGTATTTCCAGCTGAAATACCGAACACATATTCTGCGCTATGAGTCAAAGGCGCATTGAATTTGGCTCTTCGCTTGACTAAAATGGATTGAATTTTGGTGTTTGGTATTACAAATATCCATTTATCTGGACCTTCGGAGAGTAGTCCAGCGACTAACAGTGGTATACATTACACATGTCCAAAATTGAGGTATCATTTTAATTTTTGCTGCTATTTGTAATTTTTATTTTCAGATTCTAAATAAATTCCGGTTGGTTAATATGGAACATTACACATATTTTGGAATTTGCTTGAGTTTTAAGATGTAGGAAATTTAGAAAAAAATTCGGTAGAGAAAATGCTCCAACAAATCGTGCCATCAAGCTGATGATTGAGAATTTTGAAGAAACTGGATCAATTCATGACAACAGAAACAGAATTTATCAACGTAATGTTTCGTTCAACCGTGAGCAGAAAATCCAAAAACATCTATTCGTCATCGTTCCCGGGAACTCTATATCAAACGATACACATTATTCAACATTTTGCATCATGATCTCCATTTAAATTGCTGACTCATTAGGTCGGCAATTCGTTTCTTGGGCCATCGAAAAACAAGAAAAAAATGAGAAATTTATTTAACAAATTAATCTTCACCGACGAAGGTCATTTCCAGCTCAATGGCTGGAACAACAAGCAGAATCGGCATGAAGAGATTCCAAGAGTCTTTTTGTACGGGTGGCGCAAAAGTAAACTTCCGATGTTTTTTGGCAGTAATTAAAAAAAAAAGAAAAAGTTTGATTCTTCTTGTGGATTATTTAATTTTGGATCTTTTAAGTCAAGAATATGATGAATATGAAGTCGAGAATATGATGTCATGTAAATGGCTGCCGCCACAGTTGCCACTGACATTAGGGGCCAATCGCAAAATTTATAACATTTTCTGATAGGAGGATTACTTTTGCGCCACCTGTTACATATCAAGCCCGCCGCGCACCGTTCCGATATCACCCAGACTTCAGTACTTCGCAGATGCTACTATTTCTGACTTGGGGAACACGAAATACCAAAATTAACTGCTTCCGCCAACAGGACCAACTTACAACACTCCGAATTGCTGGCCTAGGTGTATTGCCCGATTTTTGGGCCACCCCTCTTTTTCAGTCCTACACCCACTCGGTGAATGGGCAATCGAAAGTCATGTAGTAGTAACACACCCTGGCGTCACAAACTAAGCTCGTTACCAGCCAGTGTTGCCAAACCACTGTGTGGTGTAATATGAACACGAAGACGGCTACACTTCTCACATCCGGCTGTAATCTACTAAAAACGTTTCCCTGTCGCTTGCAGTGCATGTGTATGCGTGTGAGTTTATTTCTTTGTGTTGATTTAAGCAGGATGAATGTATGTGTGTAGGCCATTTATTACACGCCGTAAATAGACGTATAAATATGTGTGTGTGTGTGTCAGTGTGGGTCTATATTGATGTTGTATGTGTGTGTGTGAAGAAACGAGCGGGTCTATGTGAAACCTTCCAGGAGGCCTTCATAGGAAGCGCAAAAGTATATCTGCTACATTAAACCGTCATTTAAAATTGATACGCCCGGCGAAAGTATCGCCTTCTAGAAGTCAGCTTAAAAGTACTTCTAGCAAGCTTTCCTACAAAAATAATGATTAGCAACTGTCTTATCTGTTAATATCGAAAAGAATACAGCTCATCATAGATCCGTTACGATAACATATACATTACCTATTTCCTTTATTCACCAGACCTACCAGGCCTAACCTAAATCAGTGCCAGAAGGCCTTGTACAATTTCCCGCTGATTTGTAATGCTTCTCCTCCTAAACTAGAGAAGATTATTTATGTTATTAGCGAAATTAAGTTTTACTGTTTCTCTCCGTTATGCGTGTGAATCTCTGCGCTTGTGTGTGTGTGTATTTATGTGTCTGTGAGCTTTCGTTTGTATAGAAAATAAAAGTAACTCATCATGTTTTCATTAAGCACAACGCACAGACACACATTGGCACAGCATCTCGAAATTAAAGGTCCTGCCTCAAGTTTTATGGTAGTTCCACTCCTTTGTTCGTGTAGTTGTAAATTTTCTAAACGGGATTTTCCGCATAAAAAGGATGTTTTATGTTTTCGTGTGGATTTAAAGATTTTCGTGATTCCAGCCAGAAAGTATCTGAAAAGAAGATTAAACTGTAAGTAGTTTTCCCCGAAAAGAGAAAATACAGAAGACATTTATGTGTAGCATAATGGAAACATAGCGTATTTTTGTTTTGAAAATTGAATGATCTTATCGCATTTAAAGAAGATTAGATGGCCTACATCACTCATAGAAGTGGAATGGCTTAAAAAGCGAATTTCTATTCTTTACATTGACTACAAGATGTGCAGGGATTGAAAGTGAACAAACATACGGTGGTAGGTGGAAGGAGCGGCCCGTTAGACGAAATGATGTTCGGAGACTGTGGCATGTATAACAACGTGAAATCATACAGACTTGACATCCCATTAAGGGACAAAGGGGAAACTTCTTCCCGTTACTGATATCTTATTACGAAATATTTAAAGAACACCCATTTTCTATGCGATGATTCTCTTGTATATCATTGCATTTATCATGTCCCGTAACTCTCTAATGTAGATCGGTTTCTCGGTTCATCGTTTGGTTTGTTAGTAACAGCCTCTCGTTTTATTCGCGGTTCTTTAGTATGGGTGAGGTGGATCCTGTTACAGCATTTGTTCTTCGGATTCCTATTCTGTCGATTTTTTATGTCCTTCGAACCAAAACACCGTGTTACAAAAAATAGATTTTTTTCTATCCTATGAACCAAATGCACATATTCGGAAAGAGGGGAAAAAATAAAAATACACGTGTATCGGCGATTTTCATGTACACGTAAAATTTTTTAAAAAATAGACTTTTATCATTTCTCAGATTTTCCTAAATTTTTTTTTAAATGGTTATCGTTTTTTTTTAAGGTTTCAGTTCAAAAAAAGTTTTTTTTTCCTAACGCTTAAGTAGTTTAAAAATTTGGAGTCTCTTCAAGTTATACTAAGAAAAGTGAAAAAAATATTTTTTTTTCAAAAATAATAAAAATTGGGGATAATCTGAGAATTCATAAAAAAAATTTTGTAAAAAAATTGACGTGATACAGACATTTCCACGAGTCTGCCTACAAATCAGCTCGATTGGATCACAGAAACAGGGTTAAAAATCGGTCTAAAGGCTTTCACACAGGCCACTACGAGCTTCATACTTCAACTTAAAAAAAAAATTCTGACGTGAACATAAAAAACGCCGATACACATGTATTTCTATTTTTTATCCCCTTTCCAAAAAAGTAAATTTGGTTCATAGGATAGAATGTGTGTAACACGGTGAAATGACAACTTAAGTTTGGACTTAAAAATGTTTAAGGTTTTCATTTAGTAGCAGATCCCAAAAAATAGGCATATGGTCCAGTTTTGCCTTAAAAAAATATTGCTTTTGGATAAACTCAACGAAAAATCATTGCTGATCCAACAGAACATAGAACAGGTTCATTGATCGTAATAGAGTTTCCTCATTCCTTTCTTTACAACGGGACAATTTGCAGGGTTGGTTTCTGAAAGAAAGAGAGAGATGGAATTGAGCTAGAGTCAGATGATTTGTATAAAAAGGAATAGAGAGGATATCCGACACTTCCACACCAAACTATCAGATTGTGAGTTCTTTTAGAGTCCTTTGCCACCCTCAGGCTCAGACTTACAAAATTTAATTATTAGGCTTAGGTCGGATCCTTCGGATGATGGCAGGGAAATTCGATTATAAATACAATTCTTATGCCGCCCTCACACGCTACAACTGGTTGAACAGCCAATTGGATCGTTCTGCTCACACGCTACAACGTCTCAACAAATTTCTTATCCAATCTCATTTGCAAATATTTTCCGTAGTGTCAACATGAACGCATATTTTTATACACTCCATCATTCCGTTTGCAACACCTCGAAAGAGTGATCTGCGACCCTATAAAGTATATATATTATCGGTCAGTGTAACATGCTAAGACATTCTAGCGATGTCCGTCTGTCCGTCTGTCCGTCCGTCCGTCTGTTGTCTGTTGAAATCACGATAGAGTGCGAACGACCAACGCTAAAAAGCTGAAATTTTGTAGGAAGATGTTTTTTGCCCATAAGCAGGGGTATCGAACTTACTATTTGTCCACTTGTTTTTAATTTATATATTTTTGTTTCAATTATTTGGATTTTAACTTTGAATTTCACAACTGAGGCATATTTTAATATTCCCCGATTAAAAAAAATCAATCAATTTTTCGAAACACCGTTACAAAAAAGTGTTTACTGCATCAATGACTAAATGCGAATGCCAACCAAGGCTTGGTAAACTGACACAGTCGGCAACAAGTTGATTTGGGGAGACTTAACAATGTATCCTGTTGTTCAATAATCTCTGCAACAGGTAATCAAGAATTGCTTGCCTCAAGGTGACCTGGAACTAAACCCATCGAACTGTAGCAAAGAAATGGCAAACTATTGATGTGGACTGTAGTATGTGCTTCCAAGCACTATGTAACCAAATACAAAACAAAAAAGCTTGAATTAAGTAAGCTCATAGTCACCTCTAGATTAAGATTCATCAGATCTACTTGAACTTAGGGTTTTCACTCAAGTCGAATGAGTTGGCCAGCCATGGGACGAACCTCAAACGTGTCATTGGTTTTGGACATTCTCTCGAATGCACCTACACAGGTTTGTCATTTTTTTCGCAAGTTCCCATACTTCAATGTTGTAATCAAGTTTTCGTAGGCCGAAAGATAGTTCTGCTCTTAAGATTTTTGCTTAGCCCAAAGTGGCACACTTTGTTGGTGGCACAGTGGGCTGTATGAGACATGACAGCAATTATTCCCTTCCAAATACACCGCATGGACTAGAAAGCTTCAGCTAGAAACCCAGTAGACGACAACTACCACGAAAAGCGTAAACAGTGAATGCTGAATCGATCCAATTGAACAACTCCTCACACCTGTAGGGATGTTGATGTCGAAGCAATCGTTTAACGAACGGAGCCCCCAGTAAGTCTCAATCTTTAATACATTTTTGGTTGCATATTTCACTTGCAAGACTCCACAAAATCCTTTACTGTAGCAAATAAACAACAACAACAAAACATAACATAAAGCAAAGACGAACAACAAAAAACTAAAGGAGATTTCTGTTGCTGGGACCATAATTCAACTCAATTCGAAGAGAAGCTAAAACGAAACCAAACCTTTGTGGTTTACGGAGGGAAGGATGAGAAATCCAATAAAAGTAAAATACAAATGTTATTTTAGGGTTGTAAAGTTTCCTTTTGTTAGGGTTTTCTTTTGTACTCGTCATCGTCTGACTGCATACATAAGTGTTGCATATGGTGGGCGGTTGACGCCGAGAACTGAACGATTCCTTGCGAGAAGGACTGCATGAATAACGGAGTACTTTTTGTTTACGTTTTGGTTTTTTTGTTTTTGTACTTTTTCCGGAAAACAGGGAGAACGGCGACGTCTTATGCTGTACTTGATTTCTTCTTGGGGTTTTTGTTTTTTTTTTTTGTTTCTTGAGCCGTCCTCGTCTGTAAAGGAAACATAGGACATGGCAAATCTTTGTTGCATACTTTGTGGTTGTCGTTGATTTTATGTGAGTGTGAGTATTTGGATTTCTTGAGATTGCCGTTGGTTTTTTATGCGACTGAGTGTATTAAGAATATTGCATGTGTAGTGCCCCCAAAGTATGTACGACGAGTATGTTGTAAGTAGCAGCCGTTGCTTTTTTCATTGTGGTGTATAAACGAGAAAGGGTGTTCATAATTATGGAATGAAATTTTTTTATGTAATTCATTCGAACACGTAAAAGAGCACCTACTTGTTGTAAGGAAATTCGAAACAGGTCCTTTGGAACAGCCTACGATTTCATGACACCAATGATCTTTACGACTTCTTCCAATTGGTGTATTCATCGGATCCTCGGTCTTTCCTGTCTGCGCCTTCCGTGGCAATTGTCTTCCAAAGCCTTTCTGGCTGAAGCGTTTGGATTCATTCGACCGACATGGCCCAGCGCTGTATATTGATGCTCCTTACTACATTCATGTCGGCGTATAGCTCATACAGTTCAGGGTTCGTTCGACGTCTATACTCGCCGCTAACACATATTGGGCCATAGATTTTGCAAAGGATTTTCTCTCTCCTAGCACAGCTTTATCTGCTTTCGCAAGTGTTTAAGGTTTGAACAGTGTTATTTTAGGTCGACGAGAAAGAGATCTGTTCATGGATTGTTGGTTTAGCCCAAAATAGCATATATATGCCAACATGATTGGAAGGGGACAAAAATGGGGGAAAACGGGTCGAACTCACATTGCAAAGTTATCAGCTATGACCAATCATAGTTAAGTAGCCATTGCACTTTTCAGGTTGTCAGGTTGAAAACGGATCAATTCAGGGATGAAAATTGGAGAAAACTAAAAAAAAATAAATCAAAAAAGGACCCAAAACTGGTAAAATATAAATGTGGAGTAAATACAAGTATATAAAATTCTTGCGTGACTGATTCATTACTGTCCTGATCAAACGGCTGAATCTAGAATCACAATATTTGGGGAAATCGGGACAAATGTGTCACAAAAATACAAAATAATTAAATATTGCGATTTTTTTTTTGGAAACTTGGTCCGCAAATACGACTGCCAATAACAGGTGGAAACGGGGCGAAAAAGTGGTCAAGAAGGGTTAAAATGCGAGAAAAAAATATAAAACGGTGAAATAAGAATATAAAGGGACAAAGAAGGAGCGAAGACAGGTAAAATATAAAAAGTTACAAAAAGGGCCAAAACAACATCGAAGAGTACCAAAACGGGGCAAAAGGAATCAGGAGACTACAAGTAGGGTGCAAAATGGGTAAAATATAGAGGATGTGGGAAAACGTTTTAAAAACAATTATAATGGGCGAGAAGTAGAACAGGAAATAAATGTGTCGACATTGTTGCGGGCTAAATACAAAATGTTGCAAAAAAGTAGAGAATCAGGCCAAAATTGGGAAAATGAAAATTGTGAATAAATATTGAAAATTAATATCTATCGCCAAAAATTGGAAAAATAGGTTATGACTCCGTACAAAGTAGTTTTTTATAAACCCGCGTAATTAAACAAATATTTTGTGTTTTACTAGAAGAGGGAAATTTAAGCATACGAAGTAGCGGGTATTTGCTAGTATCGAACGTCTTGGAAATATCCAAAACCACGATGTTGCTTTCACCAATGCGGCGAATGGTTCGACTTTATCGTTTCGCAACGAATGTCATCAAGTGTCGACTAAAAAACAAAAAGTTGTTCTTTTGAATTTGTATTTCACCCGCCCATTCATGTGAACAAAGTTTCATCCACAACTGATCCAGAACGTTAAAATGTTGCATTCTCAACTGATAAACCGCATGTATTGGCTAGTCTATACAATCCGAAAGAATGAAAGCATGTCCGTCGACACAAGACCGAATTACATTACCAACGTAGTTAATAAAATTACAACCGATTTACATTTTAAAATCATGATTTTCATGTTTTTAGCAGATTGCGTTGGGAGGAGAAAAAACGTCACAAATTTAACATTTTTTTTTAGAAATTTATTTTTGAATTTTCACAATATGTTTTTCGAGAATATTGCGAATTATCAAACTCAAACGGAGTCGCAAGCAAAAAGTCAATGTATGAATTCATATGACTTTTGGTATCAAATCCAAAAGTCAACACAAAAAGTCATCGTGTAAATTGGAACTAATTGTGGTGGTAAGGCTGGTCAGTGCTACTTTGGGCTAAGCAAATAAAAACTGATACTGAATCAATGTTTCCTAGATTCTTGACAGTTATAAAATATTTCTGTACAGACCTGCCAGATTTATCGATTTATCGGCATTTTGTTGATTTTGACATTCAAAATTAGAAAAGTATCGATTTACCGATTATTGGTCTGCAAATGCTGATTTTTCTTTATTTTTGGGTAAATCGGCCATAAACCAATTATTTTTTATCAATTTCTGTATTCAACCTTTAAATGCACAGTGTATACTATGAGTTTCAACCAAAAAAACTCGACATTATTAATCTTTTTTATACGAATTACCCAATTATGATTTATTTTGGCACAGGACGGTACTTTTCGCCAAATATGATTGATTCCATGTCATAAAAGTTGACCCGTTAGGCTAAATACGGTTCAAAATTTGATTGTATCCTATAGGAAACACCGCGCATTTAAGGTTTAAAATGGCTCAACATCAAACTGTCGATTATGGCGATTTTTTCTTCATTTTTCACTGGAAAAAATTCGGAATTTTTGAAGCAGAAATATGTCATGCCCCAAAGCGACACCCTTTCCATATGTGTCTCATAGCCATCTCCACATTTTTGCAAGTGCATGAATAAGTGCAAGTGTGTGTGTGTACATCCGTATTTCAATGTTTGTGTTGGCCTGTTGTTTTCTTATGTAGGGTGTGTGTGTGTGTAATGGTGGCTTTTGTGGTTTGTTTTTCTAACACAAATTACATTTTAAAGGATTTTACAAGAGATGGCCGTCCGTCTGTCCTTAAGACCATGTATACATATGTATATAAGTATGTATTGAGAGTAAATCATGTAAGTAAAGTATATATTATTTTACATACACTAGTTGTTATTTTATTTTCTATTTTATGTTTGAAGACCAGTTGTGTGTGCCTGTACTTGTCCTCTCATCTTGTGTTAAAATAATCGGGGGACAAGTGAATCGTTATTTTTGTCATGGTTTGAATTTTTGTAAATAATACAAGTTTAAGCGATCGATGGTATGGTAGTTTGTCATAGGTCACAGATTGCTAAAGAGTAGGTTACCATTTACTCTACTCCTTTTGGATAGGAGACTTTTTAAGTGTGTTTTGTTAAGTTATGGATGGCAGCTTGTGAGTTCTCCGGAAAACAATTAATGGATCCATTGTCATAACAGTGAAGAAAACAGTGGACGAGGGGCCGGGGAAATGCTAAGCTACGGTAGTGGCAGCAGGGAAATGCATGAGTGAACTAGGACACTGGTGCTGTAACCCCCACACTAGGGTGGAGTGAAAACATGCTTTTTTTTTAATTTGAAAAAGTTAACCACGGAAAGAGATGTAGTCTGGGGTCCTAATGATGGGAAAAATAAAGAAAAAAATTAAAAAAAAATTTTAGGGGTCGCGCCACTCCATCGAAATTTGGAAATTATCGCTATTTTGGCGTTGATTTTAGAAAAATCCAAAAAATAACGACTTAACTTATTCGAAATTTAAAAGTTTGAGCTTGTTCAGTGCCCAAACAAAAGTATTTGAGGCAAATATGAGGATAATCGACTAATATTTGTAGCTTTGGTGGCGATTTCATTGTTCAGTCAATTTTCTGAAGAAGGGACGATTTGACTTATTTTACTTTTTGAAATTTTTGAACAATGAGAAAATTTTTTTTAAATTTTTTCATGCCCTTATTTCATTGTTTACGGTATTGCAAACATTTATTGACATAAAACTTTTTAGGATTTTTCTAAAATCAACGCCAAAATAGCGATAATTTCCAAATTTCGAGGGAGTGGCGCGACCCCTAAAAATTTTTTAAAATTTTTTTCTTTATTTTTCCCCTCATTAGGACCCCAGACTACATCTCTTTCCGAGGTTAACTTTTTTTTTTTTGAATTTCACTCCACCCTACCCCACACCCAAAAAAAAAACCGCATATTAATTTGAAATTTTTTTCTTATCAAATCCACATTTAGTGAAAATATTTGAAATTTGATAAGAAAAATATCAATCTAACGTGAAAAACGTTAAATTAACGTGTTTTAATGTTAGATTGATATTTTTAACGTTAGATTGATAGTTAAAATATCAAATTGATATTATAATGTTTTACATTCTCATATCAATTCGTAATATCAAATTAATGTCAATATCACTTCTACAAGAACATATATCAATTTTACATTTAAAAATGTAATTGATTAATTTCACATCGAAATTGATAAGAAAAATGTGAAATTTATATTAATTCTTTATAATGTGATATGAAAACATTACACCTTTTTATATTTCTCCGAAATGTGTTGCTTTATTTACTCTAAGAGAACCTGTCAATTTCAAGTTCATCGAAAAAACTGAGTAGCATCTTAAAACAAACTGTGAAAATCACATAAAACAAACGGTGTTGTGAATCGCGCATAATAAAAAAATATTAATATTAATTTTAAAGTGTTAAATTAAAAAAAAAAATGGAAAATACACAAGAAGTTTATTAAATCAGAAGTTTTATTAAATCAGCAAAGTGAACAAACAATTTTCACATTATCGAGCGAAGTCGACCCAGAAACTGTGGCCAATGAGGGTAACAGAAAATTAATGGATTTACTCGAGGAGTTCAATTTAAAGAACGCATTTGATGCTCTTAATGGTAAGTAATATAATATTTAATTATTTTTATTAAAATATTGTTAATAGCAATGTTAAAAATAATTGTCTCATCATGCTGCTCTTAATACGGAAATGTGTGAAGTTATTGATATGAATTCATATATTTTTGATATAAAAATGTACAATTGATATGAACATTTTGATATTAAAAATGTGAAATTGATATGAAGTCATATATTTTTAATATTTTTTTTATTTTATTTCAAAAGCTTGTGGTTTTACGTACGACCGTCTTAGATACATAAATAAGGACGATTTGAATGCGGTTTTTCCTGAAACTTACAATATTGGTTTGAAGAGCTGAGGGAAAAGATATCTATTTGGAAATTAAAGAATGTAAAATTGTTAATGTTATTATCGAACAATACTAAATTTGTTTTAAAAATCTAATCTAGTTTCCTAAGGACGATATTACCACCGTAAGCTGTCATTCCAAAGTTCTGGGATGGGCCCAATCCCAAGATTTTGGTTCCAATACAACATCATCTTCTAAAACAAATGTTACTGGCTATACGGTAAGTGTTTTTTGGAAGATTACGTTTTTTTTTTTTATTTAAATATAAGTTATTTTTAAAAAATTTACAATAAAACATATCTCTAATTATTTCAACAAACAAATTATTGTTTAATTTAAATAAAGGAATATAAGTGGGTTTGTATGTGAGTATATACAAAAAATTACATATAATATGAATTACACATTAAATCGTATCAAATTAATATTTTTTTTCATATCAAATTAATATTTTATTCATATCAAAATGATATTTTCACATATCAAATGAGCATTAAAATAACGTCAATTCTACATTAAATTATATCATTTTGATATTTTATTCATATCAAAATGATATTTTATTCATATCAAAATGATATTTTATTCATATAAAATTAACATTAATCTTATTAATATTACATTTTACATTTCACATTAAAATTATCAATTTTACATGTTTTCGTATCAAATATCAAATTGACATTGCTTCAATATCAAAATTGATAATTTTCTTGTTGGACGTATTTTGTAGCGTAAAATTATCAATTTTACGGTGGTTTCTTAAAATTTTTTGGTTTAGTGCATGATATATCACACGATATGCCACCGGATAACCCGGAAGGATTGGAGAAATTGGGACCTCTATTGGCATGGTAAGAGCCGTTCTGAGCTGGTATTAAACAGTTGTGAGTATACAAATTATATCGTGCTCAGCTCACTGAGTCGAGGGAATTTCCTCGTGGAATGTTAAGGGAACTAAGTAAGCAGATAAACTCAATTAATGTACTTGTACTTGATTCTTTTAATCGTTTTCCCACAGCTGCACGCATCTGACCGGATCACTGTCGATTTTTACCAGATTTCGTTTTAGAGGCAATTTTTACCTTTCGACATTTTAAATCTCCATTTCCTTTCATTTATCATAAAATGTCAGACTGTCTTAACAGCTCCCTCGTCACCCTTGCAGGACCTCTTCGCCACAGCAACAAAACATAACCTTCCATCTTGGCGACGCATGACGAACAAATAAAATGATTTCAAGAAACTCCTTTTCGTATTCAGACATACTCTAAATGCAATTGATTGATGGACGGTTGGACAGTTTTTTGAACGGACAGATGAGTGCTGTGATGGCTGGTGGTATCAAAGTATGTCAGTTGAAAATTTGAAAAAAAAAAAAAAAAAAAAAAAAAAAACAGCACACATACGACAGAGCTGTTCTTCCTTCGGTCTACCATAAATCTCCACTTCCCTTTTGTTTTTGAAAAGAAAAAAATAGCAACAAATTTGTACATCAACTGAAACGTCAAAATACTTCCATCCTTTTAAAAGGAAAATTCATTTACTATACTCGTATACTTACATATACATAAATACTATCTGTTTTGATAAATGTTCTACTATTTTGTTGTTCGATGTTGTATGAAAGAAACAAATTTCACCATAATTCTTCGGATGCTCCTAGGGGGATGGTGAATAGCATCACCCAAAAAAGAAATGTGCATAATAAACAAATGATGGACATAAAACTATAAATTTTATTATCTGTTAAATGTAGGAAATGTAAGTTCAGCCAACTCCAAAGACGAAAAGCACACTGTGCTACAAAAAAAAAATCTTTTTTTTTTTTTGTTAGAGAAATGAGATGCCAAAATTGTCAGATGGCTTTCCTACAGTCAGCCTCCATAAACGGTAGCTAGAGATTGCAAAAAAAATCGACACTCGGTCAGTGATGTAGTGATGTAATAAGGAAGAAATAAGGGAAGAAAATTTAAAAATTTTCCCAAATTTAGAGTTGACTTCGGACTTTATAATCAACAAATGTTCCACTTAAGAAAAAATTAAAAAAAAAATTTATGGTCGAAAAATTGCAAAAAATTATCTTAACATTTAAATCGATACTAAAGCTACGAATATTTGTCGGTCATCCTCTTCATTGCCTCAAATACTTTTATTTGGCTTCTTTAATTTTTAGAATTTTTTTAAATCAACACTGATCCTCTATCCGCCACCACTCCAGGCATGAAAACAGAAGAGAAATGCTTACTGTGCCGCCCACTTTTGCAGAAATACTCAGCGCACTATCATACCTGAAGAACTCGAAAGCGACCTGCTCCAATAGCGTGGAATTATTAAAAACCCATCGCCGAAGCTCTGATACCCATAATCAGAAGTGTGGGAACAATAGTCTATCCCGAACAGCTGGAAGGAGGGTGTAGTGGTAACAGGGCCGAAGTAGGGTTGTCTCAGGCAATCGCGGTAACAATTTGTTATCGTTCCTGATTCCACATCGAACATATCCAGTTATAGAAACCATTCTACGATGCGTTCAGACCGGAAAGATCTTGTGTGGAGCTTGTGGAGCATATTAACTCGCTTTATCATCGAGCAGTCCATCGAATAAAGACTTCTGCTTTCTTCACCTGCGTTTGGTAGCTTTCGAACGGGCCTTCGACACGGTATTCAGACCTGCTCTCTGGGATGCTCTGAGTAGTTAGGGAAACCATGCGAAAATAATTCACCTTATTCGCGAGTTTTATACCTTGGTCAAATGCAAAGTGCTCTACAAAGGCGAAGAAAGCCAACCATTCGAACTCAGCTCAGGAGTAAAGCACTATGTGCTGAAACAGAAATCTGCGGCTGCGGCACCGATTGTCAAAAGACACTGATTCCAAAAAATGTTGACCCTTTTCGATTTTGATGAAATATTGCACATACATTCTACTAGTTCTAGCGGGTAATAAAACGTTTACTTTAGATCGAAGTTATACGTGGTTCGCTTTTTACATATATCTTGATGTCATCTGAATGTTCTTGATCTCCTCTTTACGAATATGAACGATAAATATAATGTCATTATGGTCCAAGGACTCCAAAAATTAAAAATGTCTTTGTTATATTACAGCCCAACTATCCTTTCCACGATACATAAAATTTGGAATGGGTTGACAACGGGTTCAGAAAGTGTAGCATTTTTCCCAAAATGAGTGTTTTATATGAGGAAGAAATAAAATCCTACCATTTAATTAAATACATTAGAGCGACTCGAGTTGTATGGAAGCAAAATTATTATATGGGTATCATAAAACGGGTTTTTTAAGGCGCGTCCAACTGTTTATACAATTTGTCCAAGGACGATCAGGATATTCTGTAAAAAAAGTGGTTATTGATTTTTTTTGTTCGAAGTTGTATGTAATAAAAATGGCAAATTAACATAATATTTAGATATTTAGTCGATTTAAAAATCGTCAAGTTTATAATGCGAACCAGATTTCTTTTAAATCCCCCAAATTCATACTGAAAACTGAGAGACAAAACCGCACTGAATTAAATCTATTTTTTTAATTTCTATGCGGGTTTTCTTACGCTTCGAATGTTTGATTGCTCAAGAAAACTCTGCATTGTTTGCCACTGCAGCATTGCTGTGTTTCCCCACTAGTTCTGTTTTTGGTTCACAGTTGGCAACCCTACCTGGAGTGCAACGCAATCGACACGCATATCTGCAACAAATCCTGCGAATTTTCTAGACGAACTGGGTAACCACTGAACAACTGCTTTGATTGAATCTGAAATCTCCAGGCGCAAATTGAAATAATGGAAGACCACGAAATGCATGGATACGCATGATGAGCAATTAAGGTAATTCTAGTAATATCACTTGAAAGCAAGCAAAGATTCTAGCTAATGATCGAGTTAAGTGGAGAGAATCAATAGTAAACATGAATGATTACAAATAAAAACTTGTAAAGGGTTTTCCAACAAGAGGTGTTACTTTGAATCACCCGGTATTTCCGTAGCTGTCACGTTTGGAGCTTTTATTCTTTGACAAGTAGAAACTACTTACTTACTTATTTCCCTTAACATTCCATGAAGGAACAGACGGGAAACTTCTCTCGAATCAGTGAGCTGTGTACGATATAATTTGTATACTCACTGACCGGGATCTACTGTTTCAAGCCGGCCCCGAACGGCTAATGCTTTTCTAGAGAAGTTTTACATGGCTTAGGATATCATTGAGCGATACTCTACATACTTGTAAAGTCGCCTACAATACCATATTCGACTCGGACCCATGGCATCCTAGCGATCCATATAAACATATGGTTATTGTAAAGACATGATACATCCCTGAGCTTTTAATGGCATTTTGGGAAGCACTTTATTCCCGGAGGTTGCATAAAATTCGAATGCGACGAACTAAATTATGTTTTTACTAATTCTCAACATGTTTTTTTTCTTTTGCGTTGCGTTGGCCAGTGTAGTTGAAACGAAAGAGTAAAATGCACATTGAATTAATTCAAAAGTTTATCAAATGAAAATTCCCTGGAAATCAACAAAGGTCCACATCGTTTTGCAGACATTGAAACGTGTCGCTTTTTGAAATCAAGGGGCAGGATCTTGCGACAATCAGTATTTTGACGCTTGTATATATTTAATAAGAAGATTTTTTATTTGAATAGGAATTAATTTCCATTAATAAGAGCACTTTGAAAATGTTCCCTTTTTTGGGAAATTTTCTCATTGCTGAGTTGTTACGTTAACTGAATTATGTCAGCCAATAATTTCCCTGGATTATATGAATAATAAATAATTATATGAATAAATTATAATAAAATAGAATAGGTGACTGGGCGAGAATACAATATAATAAAAAAAGTATTTGGAAAAAAAAATATATAATGGTCGTCTTTAACCCTTAAATACGCAGAGTATACTATGAATTTCATCCAAAAAAGCCTACATAATTTTCCAGTTTTATTTATAAATATTACCAAATTATGAGTTATTTTGGCACATGACAGTACTACTCTGTAAATATGATTGATTATCTATCATAAAAGTTTACCCGGTAGGCTATCTATTGCGACATTTAACCCGCGCATTTAAGGGTTAAATGGACTAAATGAAGTATTGCTCCGGTGCTGCAGCCAAAAGACAAGCAATCCTTTGGAAATTTTTTGGAAATAAAAGTAATGCTGAAACTTGCATTGGAATACATTTAACCGACATTTTTTTAAGAGCTGAAAAGAAAGCCGTTTTTAAATAGACATTCTGTTATAGGATCATCCCTGGGATCATCACTGTTATGGGATCTCTCTCACGAGATGCCTTTCAGTCATATCATCATATGAATTGACTATTTTAAACTACTGCATATAACACAGACATGTTTATTTCATATCTCAAACAGTTTCAATTTGTATGCGTTAAGTCTGTTCTTTACTCTGTTCGAAACAAAATTCGACAAACTATTTGATAATCGAGAATTTTGTATTTTTATCATGAATATATTTGGACATACAGAAATATATTCACAACAATTGAATACACAAAATACAAAATGATGACCCATTTAAGAACTGTAATGAAATACTTAAGGATGATCTAAGGAGTGATGGGAAAACACAATGTATGATGAACACTTCGATCTGAAAATTAATAATGGTCGGGATTTATAAAAGACGTAATATGCAATCACTACAAGCTGAAAAAATTGCGAGTTTTGGAAAAAGGATTTTTTTTAATCGAACTTTGCAGTCATATGCCGATTTTCAGCGTATTGTTTATATGATTTTTTTTGGGCTATAACTCGTAGACTAATTGATATTTGTTCAATCTGTAAAAGCCTAGTTATGGCCAGAGACCGGTCCAAGAATTACATTTTTGTGGTGCTTATGAAGCAAATTATTTGGCAAAATTATTTTTTTCTTCATGCTTTTTGGAAATATTTTCCACAAAACTAAGTCTTTTTTGCTTTCTATTTGATCTATAAAATGCTTCTCAGTTTTTTCAATAAATTTCATTTGAAAAGAAAAGAAAAATCATAATACAAAACTGGCGTTTTCCAGATTAATATTAATTTTCTTCTCATTTTTTAATGTATCAATTTTGTTCAGTGTTGGTTTTGAAGAAACAGTGAAAAATAAATTATAAAAATATGTAAAAAAATATAACTTTGAAATGTTAGTTATGAAAAGTTTAAAAAAAAAAGATTAAATAAATAAAATTAATGATTTGGCCAGTTGCCGTTTAGCAGGCGGCTGTGGATCAACATCACTGCTCTTGGTCATCGTCATCATCATCGTCAGAAAGTTCGATAATTTCGTCCAACAGATATTCTGGAATTTCATATTTGTCTTCCCCTTCTTCCGCTTGAAATGAAATTGGGGTTAATATGTCGTACAAAATGCATCACCTGCATCAGCATCTTGGACAGGTCTCTAGCAATAATTTGGCTTTTACCGATTGAAAAACTATCAATTAGTCGATTAGTTTTAGCCAATGAACAACAATATGATGAAAATCGGCATTTGACTGCAAAGTTCGAAGGTCGATTAAAAACAATTCGAACTAACAAAAACAAACGCCGCGATACGGGTCTTCTAATTTAGCCTATATTTTCACCACTCACTCTCAGAATCGACCCAACTTTCGCTAACCGGAATTTGTTCCGCAGTGTTTGAATAAAAGTAACCCCATAATTTCTCAACTACGAAAAAAAATCCCTGTAGTTTCCGCAATTGTGGAAGGACGCTGAGCTGGTAAGTGAAAGTTGTAAGGAAGCCATAGACACAACGAAATGACATTACTTTTTTTTGGGAAATTTTTCGAGAAATTGTGGTCCAAAGTGGGAATTTGGAACTGGTGGAAAAAATATTTACATTATCTACGTTTAGTTATGTTTCAGAAGATCCAAACTATATTTTTTAAGTTTTTAGCAAAAATTGCAAAGAATCATTTTTTTCAAATTTTCAAGTTCCAACGATTATAACATTTTGTCTCATTAAAGAAATTATTCCGATATCTTTAGTGGATTTTTAACCAATTATCTTTATTTACTTAACATTCCATGAAGGAAAATACGGGGAACTTCTCCCGAATCCGTAAGCTATGCGTGATATACATAATTTGTATAGTCACCGACCGGGGCCTACTATTTTCTAGAGAAGTTTTACATGGCTTGGGGCCAATATATGAGATCGTAGTTAAGCCATGATTATGTAACACTCAGTTTCCAATAAAACTCAGTGGAATCTTTAAATACACTCTGAGTGTTCCGTCAAAATAATCCACATTTTCGGCTGTTGATGTGGCAACACTAACACTTTTTATCAGAAAGCATATGTTTCCGGTGAATAATTAAAATTATATTAAACTTTTGTAGTGAATTTCAATCACACAAGATTTTTAGAAAAAATATATGAGAACACATGTATGGAACTGGTGGTTGCCGGAAACGAATTCCAGCATCAACAAAGTTACACAGCTGCTCTATTTATGAGATTTATTTTATTTATGGAATTTGGGGAACCAAAAAAGATTTGATTCTTCTTCTTTTTCCCTCAGTGCTGTCACAATCGTAAGGCTATTAGGCTGTGGTTTAAATGCGCAATATTGGACCATTAAACTGGGTTTAAACTTTGACTGACGTTAAACGAAAAACGAAGATCAACCTCAACTCATTTGTTGTTCCTCATAGGCTTATCCAACACGAGGTGTTATTTTGGATGTTTACTTCATAATAAAGAGGAAGGTATGCCGTTAATAATGAAAAATAATATCAGCCAAATGGCCACCAGGACCACGCTTACAGGACCATATCCTTTTCATGAAATTGCCCATATCCAAATCGCAAAGTGGCGTATTCTATCTTTGAGGTCTTGAATCGACGCTGGGCTGTTGGCGTAGACCTTATCTTTCACGTGGCTCCAAAGGAAGAAGTCTCAAGGTGTTAAATCACAAGATCGCGGTGGCCAATTGTCTCACCACTTTGAGAGATAACACGGTCGGGAAACTTTTTAGTTTGGCGAACTCTGACTGCAAGATTTTCACCCTTTTTGTAGCGAATTATAACAATTTCAAACTGTTGAAGCGTGTATCGTTCCATTTTTAGTTATAAGAAGTTCAAACGAAAAAAAGCTCGCCAACTTTAGTCGATCCTTGTGCAATCGGTTCAGTTCTGGTCTACGAAATAAATCATTATTGAGAAAAGCCATAACTTGTCTAGTCAGATAAATCCGTGACATACTATTTTCTTTGACAGACATCATAATCTATTATAATAATCTATTTACTTCCACTTTCACCTACAAAATTGCCGTCATTCCTGCTAACAAATGTACGCTAGAATCTTTCAAACTAAAAACGTACGACTTTATATTCATATTCCAATTCTTTTTTAATCTATTGTATTTGGAATTTTAGAGTTTTGTAGCATAAAACCATCATTGAATATGAGTATGTGTCTCGTTTTCGACTTTTTGGCAAAAGGACTTTGCATAAAATATATACAATTTTATAATTTTCTGGCATTAGAAAACCAAATACTAAACAAAGTAACTCATGCACTCAGATATATTTGCTACGACTACGACTACGAAAGAAGAACATGTTTTATTCTATTATATTGCTGTCTTTTTAACATAACTGTTTAAGTGGAAGATTGTAATTACTCTGACAAAATATGTCCTTAAATCCTCATGTGTAAAAGCTATTTTCCCAAAGCTATCTAGAAATCAAACAAATGAGGTGTGATTTTCGTATTTGGTATCAGGAGGAAGTTGCCGAACGTAGGTTAAATTCTAAAATATGTGGAAAATTGTCTAAATAAGAATTTACTTACTCTAACATTTTAGTTCGTAAACGTAATTTTTCAAGGAAAACCGTACAAATTCTGTGTGTGTTTCCCATATAAAAGTCGGTATTTGAGAAACGTGTCAAAAAGGGTAATGTAAATACGCCTTCGAGAGAAAACATAGGAAGCCGTTCTTACATTTCTACCTATAAATGAAAACCATTAACGAAAAACCAAAATCATCTCGCATGTCGGCCAAGTAAATCTTCGGGAATCGGAGTAACAAGAGATCGGGGGGAAAAAAACATATCGCTAATTCATTAATGAATAACAATTGTTAAAGACATCGAACTGGTCTTCATATGTATATAGAAAGTTATATAAGAAAACATTTTAAATTAGATTTTAAAAAAAAACATTTTAAATTAGAGTTTTAAAAAAAAATTGTTAAAAAAAACCCAAATTGACGTTATTGAATTGTTAAAAAAAACCCAAATTGACGTTATTGAATTTTCGTTCACTGTTTGGATGGATGGAAGGAAAGGGCGTTTTCTTACAAAAAAATAGTTAGGTAGGTTAATTCGACAGCTGACCGAAGCATATCTCACTTGGGTACATCAGAAGGTCACGTTGTGATATCTCAGCTTTTATGGTTGCGGTAGCCCCTTTTCGTCGAAATGAAGGTTTGAATTCTGCCCACATCGCCTTTGGAGGAACATGGTTTATCTCCTAGAATTTGTAGACCAGACAAATTCCGTCTTTAGTCCACAAATTCGCCACTTGCAGAGAAGGTGTTTAGTTGACAAGAGAATCGGTTTGACAACAACATCGTATAGCCGGTATACGTTTTTGGGGTTCATGCCCATGCTACTGCCGTCTTAGTGGTCCTTGCAATCCAGCATAAATTGAAAATGTTTGGAACTTTGGGATAGTGTGAACGGTAGCAGTTCTATTTTAGCTGGGTTGACACCCAACTCGCATTCCCGACACCATTTCAATACCAAACCTTGCCCAGATTCCAATACTTCTGAGAGTATGTTAGGATCCGTGCCCACAGCTGCCATCCGTTTTCTCCATGGCTTAATGGCGACAGTACGAACGTATTGTGGTAGGAAGTGTGTGTGTGCCTGTCACTCAACACAAGATCATCAAACATTTTGCAGCGGCTGTTTCCACTTCGTAAATACGGAAAAATTTACGATTAATCTCTAAGCCATGTACAACTTTTCTAGAAACGCATTAGACTATTTGTTATATATTTTTTTTTAAATAATCAAATATTTAAGACAGTAATTTCTGTTACATGTTCTGTTATTTCTGTAAAATAGTTTTTGTTGTTCAAAGGGCATGTGCTAAGCCCGACTCCCCCATACATGGACAATGAAAACATAAAATACAAAATCAAATCAAGGCAATAAAAATCATTTCAACTTATTCACTCTCCTCCCACAAAAACCCCTTTCCAACAGCTTGACCAGATGCAATCCAAAATGTCATTCTTTAGCAGATACTTGCTGTGAATAGGGAATGGAGTATCTGAGTATGAAGATGGCACAGTGGTTTCAATGTCTATAAACTGCAGCACGGAGGGGGGTTTTCCTGAACTCGAGGTCCCCAAACTAAACATAACTTCGTATGCTGATGAAAATACGAAGCAGGCGATGGTGTTGAATATCCACTCCCCAGCCCAGGCAAGGTCAGAGCAGCATCGCCCAATAAAATAACAAAAAAAGCCACAGTGGCAGACAGAATACCGCCAGAGCTGTATAAAACCGGACAATGTAAGAGCTTAAGTTGCACACATCAGCCAGTCTGCTCCGTCTGGAAGATTGAAACCTCAGTATAAAAGGTCTGATTCACAAGAAAGGAGACAAACTCGTCAGCGCCAACAACTTTTCTAGAATAATTCTTGATCCTAAGGAAAAATATACCCCCAAATGAATACAGTAAACAATTATTTAATTATCCTAAATAAAACAATAGATAAAAGCGAAGAATCGTGCTGGCAATTCGATACTTCATCATGTCAAGCGAAAAATTCAAGAGCACAACCCCCTCGAAATTCACTCAAACAAAATCTTTCCCACACATGGTGTAACACTTAAAGAGTCCCAACCTAAAGAATCGCAACATCGTCTGCGCTCACATTTTGAATTTACGCGTTTAATTAGGTTTCGGTACTTTGGAAATAATAACACAATAGGCATCGGCTGTTTTACGCTGTAACATTCTCCATCGTCGAGTACACTGAATGCACAAAGTGTGACAGTTTTGCACTCATTGAAGGCAACATTTTGACAAACGGACTTAAAATCTGCTCCACTTTTTCAACAAAATAACATAAAAGTATGGGCAGCATTTGTGTCCGTCGAATGAACCGCATGTCTCTGCAATTTTATGGCAAGTATTTGGATTATCTTTTTATTTATAATCTTTAATACAATTCGTTATCACAGAACAACAGAAAATACTGGAGCTCCATCCATATAACGAAGTTTTTCAGCAACATATCAGTTGGTAATCAAGCGACCTTTTAATATAATTCGACACGTTGGAAATCAGGTTTTCAAATCCTAAAGCGCAAAAACTCCGGTTCATACCCGATGTCGGAAAAAAATAAAATCCTCCACTATGTTCCGCAAACAAAATACTAAATGAGGCGAAAAATGAAGAAATAATTTTATAAATTTGGATATATTACAAATTACCCACAGAGGAAACAGTAAGACGCAATAAATTAGAACGTAGTTAAACATCGATTATTCAAAACTCAGATTCAAATCAAAACTTTATAAACACTAACAGCGTTATCAGAAAACAAATGTTTCCGGTGAATAATTAAAATAATATTAAACTTTTGAAACGATTTTTGACAATTGGAAAAGTACTGAAGAAAAGCCAGAGGCCTGGAAAAAAAGGTTTAATGGGAGTTCAACTGCAGCACACAGGTGGATTTGGTCACACACGAACGCTGGCAAGTTAACTGTGGCACGGGAAAAAGACACATGTATGCATTGAATGATTAAACTCCAGTTAAAATGAATTTGAATTTTAACTTAAATTTTGCGATTTCCAATCACTTTCACAATAAGTATGATTAACAAGCCACTTCTTCGTAGGAATTATACAATTTAGGCAATAGAATTTTAATTAATATTTTTCACAAAAAAATTTAAATTATTTCTGAAAAGTTGATTAATATTATCATTTCCGTGATTGCAATTAAAATTCTAATAAACATAAACACATAAATGTGAAAGTAATGTCTTGTATTGGAAAAAAGCCAGTCAGACAAATATGTCAAATGGTACACGCTGAAAAATACGTCTTTTTTTAATGTTCACACACAAGTAAAACGCGTGTTTGGTGTTTGTAGCAAGTAAAGCTTATTTCCTTCTACACAAAGCTTATTTGAATGTAAATATAACTCGTTTGCTACAAGTATTACATATTTGTGTATAAGCAATAGCATGTTTGGGAAAAACAGACAACGAACTTGTTAAATTCAACAAAGTACAACATTTGGGTGCGAATAAGTGTGTATTTGCAACTGTTTTCGTAATTTTGTTTTTGGCATTTACGCTCTTTAACATAAAAGCAATACCAAGAGAATGAGATGGATTGTTATATAGAAATTCCCAAATTGAAAAAAAATAATATTTGATATTTATCACCTACAAACAAGTTAATGTTTGTGGTATGGAAAAATACAAAGATGTGTGATGCGAACTTGTTTGCTGAAATTTGTTAAAATGCCCATTTTTTGGAATTTAAAGCATCTCTTGCATTATTTGGTAGTGAGAGTTTTTTTTTTTTGGGAATCACTGAACAAAATCGAAACTACCACATACCACTGTACTGTGTGAACGTTCGTGATGTGACAATTAAATAAATCCAAGAAACCCAATCTAAAACAGACCAATAATGGAAATACTAAAATGTAGGAGAATTTGTTCATGTGTACGTCGCAATTTTACAACCATTGACATGGTGTCAAATTGGCCATTTCAATCAGTTAAAGCGGTTTGCTGGAGAAGGAAAAAAACGATTTGAAAGATATATGTAGACATTTATATGGATACTATATATGTACATGTGTATATATATATATAAACATAAACTGCATACAAATCGTTTGCGTTTTAAGCAAATCTGCCTTGATTTCGTTTGGTGTGTTTTGTGAAAGATAATCTTCAAAAGTTATTTTTTTAAATTGTACATTGTGGTCCATGGAAGGGTTTGCCATCAAATTGAAGAGCAGACCGCTAACATAATTTAATTCTAGACTCATAGGAGCATTTTCATTCATTTCAGTTGCAACACTGTCATATCATTTTGAGGATATATCGTTTTTGGACGCTTAAGGGCAATCTTTGACTACCAACATGACCACGTTAGTGTGTGTGTTTTTTTAGAAACTAATTTAATAGTTTCCCTGTTCTACATTTGAATTTTCTAAGTCCTATTATACGATGTACTTGAATTGCTAGTGGAGAAAGCTTTTATGTTTAACACATTGTGTAAATATAGATTTAAGTTGACGTAAACTCGTAACATAACTTAAAAGTACATACACACATATGGAGATTCTCCAAGACAACAGTGTTCCGAAAAGATTGGCGTAACATAAAAACACATTTTTAAATTGTAAGTATGGCTGAAAAGTACGAGAATTGACTTAAAAGCTAGGAAAAATGTATGGCCTCATTTCAGCGTGTTAGTAATGGAGAGATGCATCGATGAAATTTGTGTGGGATATCTCAATTCTACTTTTATTTTATTTTATTTTATTTTCTCATCAATTGATGAATAATTTACTAAGGCCTAAATATGAATAATTAGATGCCATTACCTACCGATCTGCTGAAATCAGGCTGTATGAAAACGCTTTCACTACATGGACTTCTTTTAGACGATCATTTCAATGATCTCGCTCTGGAAAATATTTGTTAGTGATCAGTTCAAAAATTGCGACTTTTGCGATATGGCGGTATTGCCGCAAATGTTTGTACACGTACAGTGTTGGGCAAACATATGGTCACACAGTAGTCTTGACTTTAAACAAAACAGTGGTATGAAGGGTACGTTTATCGTCTGGAGCTTCCACGACCGCTACGATTGATCGATTGTAATATATTGCGCCAAATTTGATCGAGATCTGCAATAATTTATTCTAGAGCGAAAGGACCTGAAATGGTAAAATGGAAGCTGTACACAGAAAAAAAAGACAACCAAAAAATTTCAATGAAAATATTTGTACAAGAATTTCATCACTTCTCAATGAAACTTTTCGTAAATATGCTAAAAAATTTGTCAAATATTGAAACAAAGTTTGATGAAATGTATCAACAAAACAATTCATCAAATATTTGGATATTTTTAACAAATTTTTATGTTGATCCCATTTATCAAATTTTGTTTTAATATTTGATACATTTTTAGCATATTTACGAAAATTTTTATCAAATATAGAAAGAAATTTGATAAATTGAATTGACAAAAAATTTTATATTTTTTATGATTGGTATTTTGGTTATCTAATTTATAAAATTTCTTTTAATCTTACATACATTTTTTCGTAAATATGATAAGCAATTTACCAAATAATAAACAAAATTTAAAAATTATAATATCATTCGATCTATTTTATTAAATTTCGTTTCAATATTTAATAAAATTTTTCATAAATATGCTAAATAACGAAATTTGATAATTGTTGATGAAAAAATTTATTTATTTATTGTCAAAAATATTTTTAATGAACGACATAAAATTTTTTTTGTATATATGAAACTTTCTTCATCAAAGATATTTTTGATAAACAGTATACGAATACTTTCTTTAAGTTGACAAATTGTTTTATCACAGGATTTTCAATGAATTTTTTGTTTGAATTCGTGAATGTTTTCATTGAATCGAAAAATTATTTTTTTCTGTGTAGGAAAAACATGAACAAATATTGTCTATTTCAGAATGGATACAGACGAGCTCAACGCAATATACTGCACCAAATTCGATATCTGGCATCTTGAAGTATCTGCATTCGGAAGATACATTTGTATGGAAGCATTTGTTTAATACACAAACCGATATGGTCCTGGGTCGCCGGTGCGAATTGAGATTGTCAAATTAAATCGATATCAATATAATATTTGGCTTCTTGAGAAGCAAGACCACAAATCGATTCGAACTTTATCCATAGGGCCATATCAGAATATATCAAATTTCACAGCTCGATCCTAACATGTTGAGCATCGAGTCAAAGATCAAAATTGTTGGCTAATATTATTTTTCAACTTCAAGATTTTTTTTATTTTTAAGCAGATTTTTATCGTCTGGTGAAAAATTAGCAAAAGCGGTAACGCATAGTTGTGAAATGTTGGAAAAAAAACTAAAAATAGTAAATGAAAGTTGGTCATATTGTAGTGAATCGGGAGATTTATTTTTTGCAGTAATCTAAAACAGCTTTTTTGCAGAAATTTTCTACATAGAGTCTACTTTCAGAAAATGTTATAAATATTTGCACAACATATTTTAACAAATACAAAAAAAAATCTACTTTTTTCCATGTCTCAATTTCAAACAGATTTAACTTTTGACTGGTTTATAATTAGGATACTCAGTTTATTATCCAGCCTATATTATCCAGAATTTGCCTGCAAATGAAATGATTATATTTCCAGATCTCTGGGAGGAACCAGTATGACACTATATCAAAAATACTAAAAGAAGGACGGATGACAACTTTAGCTTTGGCGAGCTTTTGCACTTGTTTCATACCCGATGTAGCCAACTTCGAGGCTCGTATTTCCAGTTAAATTCGAAATCACCTTGACTATGGCTGTGTGAAATTTCATTGCTATAGGTCTAGCCGAACCAAAGTGAAAGAAGTATCTCCTTACTATGCAGCGCAAGCACTTTTTGGGAAAATAAAATAAATGAAAAAAGCCCAATATGAAAATTTAACCAAAAATTCTAAATAATCTCCCAAACAATTTATGAAAATTTGCCCAATGCAAAATCGCTCAAATAGTATGAAAAATATCCCAAAAATACAACAATAGATTTTTGCGATATAGTAAAGTTTATTTCTAAGCCAAAAAAATATCAAAAATATGATGGAAAAATACCCCAATTTTGTATGAGATTGTTTGGGGGAATTCTTCATTTTCTTCATTTTAATCTTAAATTCTATTACAGTATGACTTTTATTCTGATTTATGTTGATTTTTTTAAGAATTCATACATTTATTGTAATTTCATAGGTACTGGCATACTTATGTCCCACAGTGTACAAGAAGATCTGCAAGGACATTCAAAATGAATTCAAATGAAGTGATGCTGCTGACACAATGTATGCCAATCTTATGCATTTTTACAAGGTCTCCACCGTTCCGTCCATACATGCACGCTTACATACAGACGTACATTAGACTGGTTCACATTATATAATAATACAAAGCAGTTCGACGCAATCTTTTAAAAATTATATTTGGGTAACATTTGAAAACCATTGGCTAAGTCAAACCTTAAGGGAGAATATGAATTTCTCTTTTACAGTTTAACAGTCTTCCGAAAACACATTCATCCTAATGTCAAGCTGTTTGCCAACATATAAAAGCCATAATTTTCTACAAATAAACAAATTGAAGGTTGCCACATTTCCCTCCAAAAAGGCATGGCACAGACATTGGCCGAACGGGATGACGCAGACAGTGACTACATTGAGGCAGAAACCGGGGAGAAATAGACGTAGAGACAATAAAATACAACTTAAAAGTGTCAACGAAAGATTCACAGTCTACAGTCAACTTCATATGCATGGCCGGGTAAAAGCACATATACACAAATCTACAAAGATGTCAACAGCGAGTGTCGTCCAAGCGATAGGAGGTAGTAGGTGGTTGGTGGAGTAAATGATGACACTGCTCGTTTTGGAAATGGCAATTGCAACATAAAATGCTTATGTCAATGATAAAGTCATTTGTGTGGAAAATCAACTTATATTGGCAAAGGACCAACAAAAAGTCTATGAAAGGTGTTGTGTTCGCCGCAGCCATTGGAAAAGCGGTGGAGAAGAATAATGGAGGGAATAATCGAACGGAGCACTATGTGTGCCACTAGTGCAAATGTGAAGACAGTAAATGTTCAATGACGACGAAAGTACGAATGAACGACAACCACAATTCGTATGGCAATTCTATGGACGAGTCCGATGCAAAATGCAAGTCGAGTCTGTAAGAAGATGCCGCACAGTGCTTCCTCGACGGACTAAAACTAAGGAAGTTGTAAGAAGTATTTGATATGAGTACTTTTTTTCAAGGCTCTAGAACCTGCCGCACTACAAGTTCAGTCTCATAGGATATCATGAAGGGATGTCTTCATATTTACTAACTGCAAGTCCCTGGAGAATGTGTACATCACTTCAAGAACTGCTCGAGATGACTGCTGTCTCTGGAAGAGATATCGAGACATTACTCGGTTACCCTTATATGCGAACCTGGCATGATAAACCGGTTATTCTCTTTCAATTAACTATTTAATTGTATTGTGGATTATTTTTCGATTAATATTCCAGAATAATCGTTCGATCGTAGAAAGGGACAGATAGAACGAAGGACAAAGTAAAATAGGGAAAAAATGGGTGAGTGAGAAACAGTTTTTAGTTCGCAAGGAATAAATTATACTAACCAACTTAGTCGAGTTTTGTTGGTTTATGGGCTCACCACAAGTAGTTTGCCTTCAAACGAAAAAGAAAGGCCATTTACTCAATTCATCCTCAATATGAACTAGGAGACAGCTTTCTTAAACCCAACTGACCATGTGAAATCGAAACCACACTCAGCGTTGATACTATGATCGTTGTGTGATCGTTGACAGCAAAAAAAATGTCCTACCAAAAATTTCCAAATAAGCCTACCAAAATCCCTTGTAGCCGACCAATATTTTCAAAATAAATCAAAATGCACTTTAACGATTAATTTTCAACAAAATCCATGATGTTCAAAGCTGTCAAAAGTTGACAGAAGTCTATTAACAGATGGTACTTGATGGGAGCAGTGTTGCATTCCATATAATTTTATTTTGCCATCACTAATGGGGACATAGTTAGGCTGATGGTGGCCAGGCAGATTGGTCTCAAATTTGTGATGTGGATGCAAACAGCCATTAATATGCCAAGATTCCATCTGAGAATTCACTCCGTCATTTCGGTGACGGGTTGGCTCGAGAAGCAACGGGAACTTCTAATGTACCCAAGTTAATGAACTTCGGACAGCTGCCAAACTAACCAATCCACATACACTATATTATTTATTACAAGGTTGTTGCATCTCGAAATTGTCTTCAGTAGATCAAAATTGAGTTTGGGTGTTTTTTGTTTTTTTTTTCTTGGTCATAGTTGTGAACACTCCAACTTAAATTAAGAAAAAATTTAAATTTATTTTAAATAAAATAAAAACCCATTTATCCAAAACGACATGTAAAGGTGTCAGCACCAAGATTTTCTACGTTACTTCTTTGATTTGAATCCCGAAACAAATACACATATTGCTGGAGTGTGACGTATGGCAAAGTAGTTTACGTTCGACTTTAATTCTATCCTGTTTGGGATTTCTCAAAACTGTGATTTTCGCCCCTAAGGCTAATAAGACAAAAATATATAAGAAATTTATTGCCGTCCTTACAGCCATGTGAGGACTGAGCACTAATCTCATATGTGGTCCATTTTGTGGTGACTTCAAATATCCTGTGATGCATAAAACGACAACAAATTTAAAACAAAATTCATCAATTGAAATTTCATACATTCCGATAATCGAATTGAAAACTTCGGTATGATGGCAGCAATGCTGTTGCCTCTAACTCCCCCAAGAAATGCGTTCTAGTCTCCTTCCAATTTGCTCGTATTACACAAAATTGAATTCCCCATTTGAATATTTGTTCCTTTTATGTGACGTTTCTTGGCTACAAAAATGTCGACTCGTTAAGGCCTACAAGTTGTCGCAGAAGTCTTGTGGTTTCGTACTCAAATCCGTATGTACATATGTAAGTACATACATATTTATTGCATATTTATTTATATTTGTATGTCAGTGTAAATGTATAGGCAGACAAACAGGGGTAAAGTAAGAGGACTAGGGAAGGCCTTACAGTAGGTCATCGTGGTGAGATAACAGATAAGCCGAATCTATTCTTCATTGGATTCAATGCCTGAAGAGCAATAATTTTACTGATAGCAAAAAATTACTTCAAGAAGGTCTACAATACCGGGTCCTCCAGTAGGCATACAAAAAAAAACTTACTTCATGAAGTTTGAAAAAAATGCATCTCCGCTTTTATAGACGTTTACAGAACGAACTTTTGTTCTACTTGAAAAAAGAAGACCTTCGCCAGAACACCTTCTCAACGAAGGCAGTCGATCTGGTCGGCGTTGGTACAGAAGAGAACTTAGAATGGGTGTGCAGAATCTGTTTTATATCCAAAGAAGACTTTGAGAAGACCATAAAGATTGCTTTACATCTAAAAATAAGGCCTTCTAGAAGGTCTTTCCGAGAAGACCCTGTGAGTTTTATCGCTTGGCACATATATTTAGGTCTACATGTCTCATGCATATATACAGATATGTATGTCTATTTACTAATGGACGACACATGCATGCATACGTATGTATATGTGCATTGCATATACATATATGTGCAAACATAAATTAGATACGTTCTTGTCTTCCTTAGTCGGTTTAGTTTATTTAGCCCAGTCAGTGATTTGTGGCCATTTTTCTATATTTTTAGATTTAAAATTCAAACCGTTAGCTTTATTCCTTTCCGAGATAGTTTATGGCATAAACTTTGGCTTATTACTTCATACCGACCGAACCGAACCGAATGAATGAAACACATCATCAACAACAGTTACGACCACCACAGCAAAAATATCAACAAAATACATATTAACAATATTTATTTAGCTGAATGTACGTACGTCCAGACAGACAAACAAACAAAAGTGCTCGTTCCAGAGTGCAATGCCAAATCATGACTCGAAGTCCGCAACACATCCGTCAGAGATGGGCAAACATGTTGTTAGTGCGCCTCAGTTGTATCCAGATACAACTCTGCAAGTGTAAATGTTACTTAACTCAGCTTTATTTTATTTGTTCTATTTTTCCTATTTTTGTACCAAGGTACAATTCTGTGGGAGTTACGTCTTAGTAAAATTGTACCAATAATTCCCTGAATTTTCCAATTTTCGAGTGTTCATTAAACATTATTTTTTGCGAAACCAAGGAGTAGCTTGATAAATACTGTGGGGACTCTGCACCATCCATTTCAATGGTAAACAAGTGGACAAATAGTAAGTTCGGCCGGGCCGAATCTTATATACCCGATCACAAATTTTATCCAAATCATGAAAATAAATGCATATTTGGGTTCGCGAGAAAATTTCGTTGCATTTCGATACCCATATGTCCATGTTTGTCAAGGGACGGTTTTTGGGCCGCTGGTGACCCGATAGTCCCAGAAACCGGATCAAAAAATGTAGGCAAATCATGAAAATAAAGGCATATTTGGGTTCGTGAGTAAATTTCGTTGCACTTCGATACCCATATGCGCATGTTTATCATGGGCCCTTTTTTGGGCCCCAAGGGTCCACGGAACCCATGAGCACGCCCATTTTTCGGATTTTTTTCCCCATCTATAAATTATATAAACTTAGAACTTAGATGTAGTGAAAAAAAATATTTGAAAAATTTGATTATGGCCGGAATATATTTAGTCCCGTAAAGGGGAAATTTTTCCCCTTTGGTCCGATATGGCCCATTCTCGAAGTTAACCTGCTTATGGGCAAAAAACATCTTCCTACAAAATTTCAGCTTTTTAGCGTTGGTCGTTCGCACTCTATCGTGATTTCAACAGACAACAGACGGACGGACGGACAGACGGACATCGCTAGAATGTCTTAGAATGTTACACTGACCGATAACATATATACTTTATAGGGTCGCAGATCACTCTTTCGAGGTGTTGCAAACGGAATGACAAACTTAGTATATACTCCATCCTATGATGGAGTGTATAAAAGTGGTTTACTGACTTTCGTTGCGGTCACACAAATACAAATAAATCCACGATATGTTGTGTTGGCCGATCAAAGAATAAAGTAGGTGAGATTGTTGATGCCATACGCATTTCATATGGAAGTGTGGTTTCGATTTTGCACGATCAATTGGATTTAAGAAAGCTGTCTTCAAGATGGGTGCCGCATTTGCTCTCAATTGACCATAAACGTAATCGTATGACAACTTCAAACAACTTGTTTGAAATGGTTTAACCGCAATTTGAATGAGGTTTTGTGGCATTTTGTAACCGTGAATAAAACATGGATCCATTACAAAACTCCGGAGTCCAAGCAGCAGTCTATACAATGGGTTTCCCCAGGTCAACCGGCTCCGAAGAAGGTCAAGGTGACTGTTTCGGCCAACAAGGAGATGGCAACATTTTTTTAGGGATGCACTGGGGGTAATCCACTCCGATTACCTTTAAAAGGAAAAAAAAAATCCCAAATGGCCAAGAAAGAAGTTCTTTTTCATCAAGATAATGCACGGGTACACACGCGTGGCAAAATTGCATGAATTGGTGACTAGTGACTATTTCCTCTATCCAAGCCTAAATAAATGGCTCTGTGGCAAGAGATTCTGTTCCAACGATGAAATTATTGATCAAACAAAAGCCTATTTTTTGGAAGTGATACAAAAATTGGAGAAATGTTGGGCTAAGTGATTGTTGAGAAATATATTTTTTTTTCGCAAAAAAAAACTCTGAAAAGTCTCGGAATTATTGATCTGCCCTAATCATCATCTGTCAATTTTCCATTTCTCCACATTTGAGTTTTTGGTTTGTTTCGAATTACAATTTCGATATAGATGGACAAATTATGCAATAGCATGTAACTGGACTTGACTTCAAATATCGGGAAAATCAAGCCTAATTCCAGTTAATTCATCAGAGTCAAACTTAGTGCCGCTGTTGCTGGCACGCGATTTAGATCAAGGCCCCCTTTTCAATGGTAGATTGTCCAATGCGGATGTTGTGATTTAATACTTTCTTAACAAGAAGAAGACAAAAGAACACAAAACACAACACAATTTATTCATAGATGACACAGTGTTGAATAGAATTTGCTAAGGAACGTACAAACAAGTCAGCGAGGGAACGAATGAATGAGCGCAAGAACTTTAGATAATGTTATGCTTTGTTTGACTGTATGTAATGCATACTTTGTCGTTTCTACCCCTCTCTCTCTCTCACCAGCACCCTACCCCCTACCACGCCTGCCAGTATGTTGCCAATTTTGACAGGGCAAAATCATAAATCAAACTAAACCCGAAAAAAAAACTCAAACGACAACTCGCAAAACTTTTTACCCTCCACCAGCACTGCTCACACCTCCTTGCGCCCTGTCACATCTATCCTCTTTCAAGTTTTTGAAAAATACGCGAAATAAATGCGTTGCAATGTCTCTACTTCGACACACTCGCACCGAAGAGTGAGAGGGAGCGCGCGCGCGTTTAAGACGCCAGTCGTGGCATAAGACGTGTACAGACATAGATGAGGAGGATGTGGACGACAAAACTGGGACTGACTACGCAGGCAGCCTAAGAAACCATCGCCCGTTAGCATAGTTTTCGAATAGATAAATTGTCTTCTGCCAAGCGAAAGTGTGAACGAATGATGACGAAAAAAAAACGTTACTGGAAAATTTATTCGTTGGCGGTTTTTGTTGCTGTTGCCGTCTTTAACGGTTCGTTCTTTTTGGGTTACAAACTTTTAATAGTTTTTCATAGTTTATATGTTGGGAGTGCGTCTTTCTTTCTTTTTCCGGGCATTTGTTTTTTTTTTTTGATGCGTTTTTCTGTCGTTCGGTTTGAAAATTCGAAATGTCTGTAACAGTTAAGTGGGAAATGAATTGGTCAAAATGGACAAAGAGGCGGACGGACGGCCGTATGTACGAATGGATGGATGGCGGGCGTGTTGGTTGGTTGGGTTGGCTTACATCACATCGGTTTGTTAAATGTTTGATGGTGTGTAAATGATATAAATGGTTATTTATACCGTCTCTAAAATCACTTGAAGATTTTTAAATATTCATGGAAACAAAAAAAAAAAAAGGTAAACGCAGATAACAGCTGAATTTCGTTTTGGGTTTTCATTGGAAAGAGGACGAACTCTGTTAAATGGTATAGGAGGATTGACAAATGAGTATTCCTTACACGCCATGGCGCGCTAGTGGTTAATAGTCGGCTAACAATAGCTGGGTCACTCTAAAAACTAACATTTAGGTGATCAGCAGATCACAACGTAAATAAAACTCCGGGCCCGGATGGTATTTCAGCACTTGTCGTATGTAAGTGCTCTTCGACGCTAGCTCGTCCATTGCGCAATCTTTTCAACATGTCGTACCGTGCTGGTATTTACCCGTCACGTTGGAAAGTTGCCAATGTTCAGCCGATACCCAAGAAAGGTGATGCTACAAATCCTGCGAATTACCGTCCAATTGCAATATGTTCTGCGCTCTCAAAGGTTATGGACCCGTCTTTCCCATCGCTAACATGGTGCATTGCATTTATAGGGGGCATCCCCTGGGTGTTAGTAAAAAAAAACATATTAATTGTATGACAAACACAATCTGCAGGCCAGTAGATCTAAGTCGATTTGCGGAAATAGTAGTATATCTTCAAACTCTGGTATCTCTACGTCTCGCACAGCAAACGAATGCCTCGTTCGTAGTTGCCGGGATCTTTAAAACATTTTTTCTCCAACTCGAATTCGGTTAAGCGGAAATGAAAAAAAATCAAAAAATTTGTTTCACTTATGCCGGATTTTCAATAATAAGGATTACGGATATTTGAATCTTCTTTCATTTAAACGAACTGAGTATGTTGTTTAGAAATTGTTCTATAGAATGGAGATAGAAATTTGTGGCACTACTATTAAAATACATGTATGTATGTAAAATTTTAATTGAATATTAATCAGCCCGCATGAAAATATTTACATTTGGGTAAGTTGTCTTAAAGGTGATTGACACAACATTTTTTGCGGACATTTGTTTTGCTCTTGGCCTCAGAATTTCATTACATACATTGATTCTAATGTCTTCTTGGTAGTACGTTTAATAGAATTTATTATGATCATCTCGTAATACAAAATTTGCAATGTTTCCATTGGCCATATACGTGACCTTCTCTATTATCTCTTGGTCCGTCAACTATCCTAAATTGTTGTATATCTACTTTAATGAGTTGCAAGAAGTAGTATTGAAATGAGAGAGCACAACACTATTTTTTGTCGCCATTACATTCATCATATTTTTCTTAAGCGGTGGTCGTATCATATTAGTTCGTGTTTTTGCATTATAAATGTGTTTCACATAAACGATTTGTCAATAAAGCGGATTTTCGTTTAAGCAAAGTACAGGGCATGGAAAATCACCCAGAACAATCGTCACTAATAACACTCTGCGACAAATGGTAAGGGTCAGTGATCGGTTTGGAATGAAACCACCGGGGAAAGTTATATTGGTAAAAAAAAAGTCATACGTGTTCCAGCGTTTCGCTGGGTCTCATCTAGGAATCGAGATATGTCGATTTGAAGTTAGTAAGTATCGTATAGGGGAATTTGTCACGTTTTAGGCTCTTTTGTTTGACATAACTCGAGAAACACTCGTCCGATTTAGCTGAAACAAATTTAGAAAAATTAAGAATTACAATTCCTCTAATCTGTTCTTAAACCGTTTTCCTACTTAAGCAACAGTTTCGCAATTATAAATAAATGTATGAAAAAAAAAATTATTTTTGCCTAAAAATTAAAATTTTTTTTTTTTAATTCATAAAAAATCCAAAACGGTAAAAAGTGTCAAGTCCTATTACTTTCACGTAAAAAAAAAATAAAAAAAAAAAAAAAAAAATTTCTTCATGCGCTTATTTTTAACTTGGAAACTATTACTTGTAAAGGAAAATAATATATGAACAGATTAAGGGAATTGTAATTCTTGGTTTTTTAAAATTTATTTCAGCTAAATCGGACGAGTGGTTCTCAAGTTATGTCAAACAAAAGAGCCAAAAACGTGACAAATTCCCCTATACGATACTTACTAACTTCAAATCGATATATCTCGATTCCTAGATGAGACCCAGCGAAACGCTGGAACACGTATGACTTTTTTTTACCAATATAACTTTCCCCGGTGGTTTCATCCCAAACCGATTGTGGCTGTCGCACAGTGTAACTATTTTCAATTAAGCGATTTTTTCAATTAAAAGGTGTGCGCTTATCCGAAACCACGATGCTGGCATACATGCGGCCACAAATGCCAATGAACTAGAGTTGACGTTAATCATATCGGCTTGATCCAATCTGCCACACTAATTTTAATCCAATTAGATATTCGACACTGTTCTATCAATGTTAGCTGAGAAGATTGTGGGCAAATTCACTTGGCTAAAATGTATTTTCTTGTAAAACAAACACGATACTGAAATGTTTGCAGAGCACACCATAAAATTACACGAGTTTACCAATTGACACCTTTTTTGCCTGACAACATCGTTCAAGATTACCTGTCAAAACAATCGTGCATAAATCATGGCATGGACACGCCATACAACATGAGCCAGTGTGGCCATAGTGACCACGCTAAGTGGAAAGTGGTCGGTCGTCACATTCAACTTGTACCGGCTTTAATTGAGTTTCATTTTGGCAGTTTGTTTTTTCAACGATTACCCGGTAGAAAAAAATTGTTTATGACGCTATAAAAAATTGTAAACCAATTAATATTTTTAACGCTACCAACGATGACGATGACTTTATGTAAATTTGCAACAAAAACAAAAGCATACGACCAACAACCGCAGTAAGTGTGGGACGTAACGAAAAAATGCTGCTGCACCGATAGTCTTTAAAAATAAAATATAAACATGAACTGCAAGTGTGAAATTGTAATAAATTTCAGGTGTGAAGTGTGAATGGATGAATTTACAATAATTCATCAAACAACATTTTAAAATGTCAATCAAATATGTACACGACTTCTATATGGAAGCTGAATATTATTTTTCTCAATGTCTAATCAAACAGATCCCGCCATTTTGTAGTAATTGATTAGGGAGAGCGGAATTCGATTAATGGTATAAGCGAGTAACCAAATACTTACACATATCTAATTACTGTTGTTTTGGTCGGCACGATCTCCTCAGCATGTGAGTGTTCTTCCTGGTCAGTGTCACTCGATAGATGACGCAGCAATCAATGTCATTTGGTAATTTGGTGATTCATTTGTGATGTTCTCTACTCCAACCATTATTTTTAAAGACGGTGAAACATCCTTAGTGCTCAATTTGGTACCAGCTGATTTTGTTATGTGCCCCCTAAAGCTCATTGAATATGGTTTTCCTGGGAGCCTTAGTGTTCCTTTAAATCTGCAATGCATCACAGTTATGGAGATAATTAAGGCAGCTTTCACACCAAAGCGTAATAGAGCAGCTGTCATATGAATTAATGTTGGAGAAAACCCGCTATTAGTTTGTTATTTAGCATAATTTTTCCGTGAATTAATTTCGAAAAAAAGATGTTTTTTTTGGAGACAATTCGCTAGTATTTACTCTCTACTCCGCAGTGCCAAATATTTCCCAGTTCCTGTGGGGCATTTCCTCATAGAATCCGTTTCCCTAATCACTGACCATGACGACCAGTATTCGTTCTCAATGCTAACTAACATCCCTTCCAGGTCTCTTAATAATTCTCAAAGCACTGTGCTCTAATAGTTTTTTAAAATCTAGATATCTCTAAGTCACAATAACCGCTGACAATAACCTCCTCTTATTTAAGGTCTTTCTAAAGATTTACTTTCTTTAAACATAATAAGTTCTAAGTCACAATAACCGCTGACAATAACCTCCTCTTATTTAAGGTCTTTCTAAAGATTTACTTTCTTTAAACATAATAAGTTCTCAAGTTGAAAAAATCCCAACGAAACATCGGATAGAACGAATGAAATTATAATATTTTATTTGCATTGGACTTTGGAAGCGACTTTGAAAGCCCGTTTAGATAGAACCTAAAAAAAACTCTAAAGAAAACAAAAAAAAATGTCAATAAATATTTTAAATAAAAATGAACTACCATTTTTTTTCCAAATTCTGTGCCTGATTTCACTGTCTGTTCACGGAGATCATGTTCATGTGTCGTCAACTAAAAGCATAGTTCTGTCAATGAGGCATCAGGTATGCAGCGCCCACATACGAAGACGATATGAGTTGTTTTAAGGGACACTTTTGATGCGCCAGCAGGCAGTTCTTCTCGAAAAAAGTACGTCTTCTTATGGGGACAATTTAGTTATCGCAAAAACACCACAGCACTGCTTTATCTTCTTTTGCAAAAAGTCGTGGCCATCATTAAGCTTGTTGTCCAATGTTGTTTTAGTTCGACGAAAGGGGATTCCGTTCTTGATTTCTTTGCTTGACCTCAAGTCTCATATATTTGTCGGCACGATCCATCTCTTTCTTTTGATCCCGAAACCATTCCTTTATTGATGGCGGTCCAGAGGTAGAAATTTTCGTCAAAATTACTTCATCACTTTTCACCGCCGCGTCTTGACTCGGGCAGTTGCAAGCATAATTTTGGTCTTGTTCTCCTTCACTATCAGACCGAATTTTTTTGCGGTTATGGGCCTCTTTAATTTCACTCTATTTTACAGATAATGTAAATGTTACCTGTTTCAGTTTTTGTACAACCGTAAGAAATCGCACGAAACGCTGTCACATGTTCAAACTATCTCAAGATGTCTCAGGCAAGTGACCGCTTTTTTTGTAGTAAAAAGTGTTAAGAAGACGTGACACCACAAATTCAGAAAATTTTGCTTTGCGATTAGAGAAATTTCGGTTCAAAGATAATTTGCTTTAAAAAGGACACTGTTTGAGGGGACTGGGGGAAAATTTATTTCATCGACGTTTAGTTGTTTCAGAAAATGAAAAATGTTGTATGTTTCTTTTTAAAAAAATATTTTTTTGTCTATTATTCAAGTTCCAATGGCGTTCCGTTTCCGAACTAACCACTTTACCTAACTGAAATCGGACTGAACCTAGGTTGAAAAACAATTATTTTTGGGTTCGTTTTTTTTTTAATTACAATACAAAGTAAATAATTTTTTATTTTGGTGGGCAAGGGTAAACTGAATGACACCATATTATTCATATAAAATATTAGGCTAAATTACAATTTTTAATTTTTTTAGTATAGAGGTTCCCGTTCCATCTTGCGGACGTAAGCTCAGATCAGCCAATACCAAATGGCAGATTTATCACTGTGGAACTGTTGGAAATAATTATTTAAATCGCACCAGACCAAATAGAGTATACAAGTAAATACACGTGAGTGTAAGGTCATTCCATTTTCAGAGGTTATTCATGATACGTAGGTACCTCCATGAATCAATAAACGAAGAAACCTCTCTAAAATTAGTGAGCTGTACACTACGGGCTTCAATGCTCACTGAAGGGAACCTAGTTATCAAGGCCGAAACTGTTTTTTCTAGGGAAGTTCTACATGGCATTGAAATTAGTCTCCTGCTGGCAAAGTATCAGGTTCATATCCTGTTGTGTTCCTGCTGTGTGATATTTGCACTCATTATCTTTGACACCAGGGTCGCTAATACCGATGACAACCTCCCACAATCCTGCCCAGAAACTATCCTCCATGCCCCCGCGGCAGGTTATATTAGTTCATGGAATTTCGACTATATAAATGGGGAGACACAAATTGTTTCCCACAACACTTTGGCCGAATACTCCGTCCTGTGTTAAATTATTCTCTTCGTTTGAAACTTGCAATTCTCTGTGACAAAGGCTGGCCCTTTACCCCAACAACTGATATGCGAGTTCAATGATCCCAACGATGTCTATGACATCTCGACGGACTATCGCAACCATTTTTAAGTAACTCATTGTGACAATCACTTCAGACCACCTTAACCTTGCTGCAATAAACCTCCATTCCTCCCACCCACATTCTCTTATACTCGTATCAGTTTGTTGGTAATCCAACCGTTTTTTTTTCATCTTCTCTGCTTCCATATCTTAAAGTGAAACTTAATTGAATTCCGACGCAGTGAAGCGTTATATATACGATACTTATCTCAAAAGGAAGAACATCAGCATCTCAGGCTCGATTTCATTGTCAACATAACAGAATTGCTGCTGTGACATTGAAAATGTTGGTTGCAAGCATGATGAGAGCAGAGAAAAAATCGAAAGAAAAAAATGTTAGGCAATCTGTGTTTTTGTTTTACCGTCAGTGTGGTTTGCTGCCGTACGACAGCAATGAATGCACAGGATGCCAACTGGATGGTGTTTTTTTTTTTTGTTATGGAATCAAATTAAGATGTGACTTCGTTCAGATTTGAAATGAGATTTTTACTTTTCTGCAATTTTATTGTTTTCCTAACGAATTTTTTGTTGTCGTGGTTTTTGGAACCTAATAACAGATTTTTGTAGAAGTAAAAGAACGGAAGGAGTAAATGTTTTTCTTCATCCAGTTGCCGGATGCATTAGAGTGGTTAGATTATTTGGCCACTGTGCTTACAATCGCTGTTCAAATCTTGGCCAACTCGTTGGTGTGTGCAAGTAAAAGGGAAAGACCTGTAGCACAAAGACCAAGACCGGCAAACTTACTTGTGTACTAATGAAATCGTATAGGAATTTTGAAACTGGTTTACACATTTTGTTTTTGACAAGACAAACATCGACAAATTTCAACATACTGTTCCTTTAAAATAATATCATGATATTTGGCTATGGGAGTACCTGCTCCAAAAAAACTAATTTAAAAAAAACTAAAAAAGTCCTATATAAAAGTCAAGTGCAAATTACCACCAGGGTTACCGTTATGCCACTAAAGTGCCACATTTGCCACTTTTTTCGAACTATGATACTTTTGTGCCACTTTTTTATTTTGATACTAAATATGCCACCTTTTCGTATTTAGTGCCCCATTGTTATACTTTTGTAGAGTTTTAGATTAATCTTCTTGTTTATATTAGTTTGACAACACTGATGATTTAAAATCACAAAGAAAACGCTATGATTACACTGTGAAACATTGTGGCAAATTCCAAGTCAGGGTGAACGTACTAGGTCAGTATAGTAAAACACCCTAAGGGTTTGGCGTTCAAAGGCCAATTTATTTTTTATGACTATTTACATTTTTTTTGCTTATCTTGACGTTTCTTCACTTAGTTTTATTTTTTTGCTTGCCAACAAATTTGTTTTGTGTAACTCGAGAAGGACTTATTCGATTTTGCTGAAATAAATTTAGAAAAATTTTAAATTGCCTTTCCATTAATCTATTCATATACTCGTTCTCTACATAATCAACAGTTTTGTAGTTATAAATAATTTTATGAAGAAAAAAATTAAATTAAAAAATGAATCTCATGAAAAAAGTCTTGAATCGCTTTACAAAATTTTCTAAAATTTTCTCTTTATTTTTTTGCTGTCGTTTTCTGAAAATAAAATCCAAAAAATTGGGCCACTTTTTATTAAGAATTACCCTTTTTGTGATACTTTCTGAAAATACTCGGCGGTAACACTGATTATCACACGACACAGCGATAATAATATTTTATGAGACCTTACGGTTACCGAACAACGCTCTGTATTCCCGACAACAGTGACATGTAAAACTAACAGAGTTGCAAAAAACATAACAGAACGACTTCGCAAGTAACCGTTCCTTGACATATTCTATCACTGTTCATCCATAATAGTAGTTGACCATGTAGAGCTAACTTTGATACTCTTGTAATTTATTGCTGAAGGGGCTCAATTAATTGCCTTACAGTCACAGTTCGCAAAACTAAAGCATTTTTGGATCGTTGTGAAGCATCATGTCGGACTGCAATACGGAAATTGGTGGAAAAATTCGAGCTGTTGGGACAAGTTAGTGCTGTGGCGAATAAATAGAAAGAATAAAAAAGAAAGAAAAAAAAATAAAAGAATAAAACCCGTGCTCGTCGCTCAAGAACAACGGAGAATATTGCTGCTGTAGCCCAAAGTATTGAAGAGAACCCAGGTTTGTTCATTCCTCGTCGTTCTTTGGAATTGGGCATTCCACAAACGTCATTACACCGTATTTTGCATAAAGACTTGGGTCTTAAGGCTGACAACGTCGTGGCTTTGCTGACAGGGTCCTTGAAATTCATGAAACTGATCCTGAATTCCTGATGAGGCGGTATTTCCACCTCGGTGTCTACACCAACAAGCAAAATTGTCGCATCGGGGGCTCGGAAAACCCAAGAGTTACTGTTGAGAAGCCTCTCCATCCTCGAAGTGTGACAGTTTGGTGCGATTTATGGTCCGTCGGGGTCATTGGACCTGACTTTTTCGAAAATGAGGTTGGATCAACAGTTACAGGTGCGCTATCTAGAGATGATTAATGATTTTTTGTGGTCGGAGTTGTATGATATTGATCTGGACAACGTTTTCTTTCAACAAGACGGCGCTACGTGTCACACAAGCAACGAAACCATTGCTCGTTTACGGGAAAAGTTTCCGGACCGTGTTATCTCTCGAAGAGGTGATCACAATTGACCACCGAGATCTTGTGATTTAACTTCTTGCGACTTCTTCCTTTTGGGGGCATAGGACATAGGGCAGCCACTTTGCGATGTGGTTATGGAAAACTTCATGAAAAGTATAGGGTCCTGTAAGCGTTGTCTTGGTGGCCATTTGGCTGATGTTGTTTTTCATTATTAACGGCAATCCTTTCTCTTTATTATCAAATAAACATCCGATCATTTATCTCAAAAAATTTAATTTTTCTTTGAATACCAAAAACTCTTTACTATAAATAAACAAATAGTCGATAATATACTTTTTTATACACTGTCCCATAATGGAGATCTCAAGTATTTTTCTATATATTGTATCCTTCTTTAAAGCTCAGTATATCCTTTGTTATACAAAATGTAAGTTTGTAAATATAAATGAAGGCTGATTGTCATTACATGACAAATGATTTCTTCAATTGAAATTTTGACAAAGATTGTCAAATTACCAAAACCGAATTGGACGAAAATGAATTTTCGAAACGATTGAGCCATTCAAGTTACAAGGAAGAATGACTGCTGTCCATGAACATTTGTTATTAAACGTACAGTTCGCCATTGTCAAATGATTTCTAATGAGAAGACTGCCAAGTATTTATTTCTGACAAAGAACATGGCTATTAAAATTGATTTATTTTCTCACTAGACTACTGTTCGTATAAAATTTGACGGCAATTGCCTTTTAACATTGCGAATACACGCTATTAAAAGGTTTATAAATTCGTGTTCCAGTCGAGTGTGATTTTCTCCGTTTCCTGTTTCGCCCACTAAAATTACGATTGTAATCCCCAAAAAAGGCGTTGATTTTATTCTCACTATAAATTTCGGTTACATTTGAAACTTGTAAATATGGAAAAGCAATTACTATTTATTATTTAAATATTCATGCAGCAGAGTGGAGAACATCATTCCGTTCCCCCTCTCCATTGTCAACGGTCATTGTCAACTGATGGAAATGATGTTGGAAATATATCGGGTCAACAATTGATTTATTGAAAAATTCTAACATATTTATGATTGCAAATACAATATTGTATCGTAGAGAATATGGCATGTGTACTTGAAATCATTGTATATCTACTACAAGCATGTGTTTTATTAGCAAAGCAAAAGTGTGATTTAATAATAAACGAATATGTGTATTTAAATATAGTTTCATAAATATGGGTTCATATGATAACTCTGGAGTGATCAAGGAGACGATGAACTTTGGAAATACACACTAAAGTACTGGACTGTTTTATAATAAATATATAATTATTGTATATTAATTACAGCCTAAGAGCCAAGCTGCGATCATGGTTCTGTATTCTTCGAATGTGATGCCTCGAAAGTTGCTTCAATGAAACAGGGAGGAAACAAAGTTTTTATCTAGAGACAGTCTGGAACAACGAGGATAACGAAAATATTGGCCAATTAGCAGGGAGTAGCTCGGGATATCCACTTCCAATCGATTAAGGCCCAATAAATAAGTCAAAGTTGATCTTCGTTTTTAGTTTAAACTGAAGTTAAACTTCAAAATCATTTTTTCCAAGTTAAAGTTTAAACGCAGTTTAATCATCAAATGTTGGGCGTTCAAACCACAGTTTAATAGCCATATGATTGTGGCAGCACTCAACGAAGGAAGAAGAAGAGTCAAAGATATTTTGGTTCACCAAATTCCCCAAATAAAATAAATGACATAAATAACGCAGCTGTGTATTTTTGCTGATGCTGAAATTGGTTTTCGACCACCACCAGTTCCACACATGCGTCTTTTGCAAGTGCCGAGATTCATTTAGCAGAGGTTTTTAATTCTCATATTTTTCTAAAAATCTTTTGTACCCAAAATCCACTACAAAAGTTTAATGCAGAGGTGTTATTTTGGTATTCAAAGAAAAATTTAATTTTTTGAGATAAATGATCGGATGTTTATTTCATAATAAAGAGAGCGTATGCCGTTAATAATGAAAAACAACATCAGCCAAATGGCCAGCACGACCACGCATACAGGAACATATCCTTTTCATGAAATTTTCCATAAACAAATCGCAAAGTGGCTGCCCCTTGTCCTCGATAGCCTCACGAATTCTCTATTTGAGGTCTTGAATCGACGCTGGGCTGTTGGCGTAGACCTTATCTTCCACGTGCCCCCAAAGGAAGAAGTCGCAAGGTGTTAAATCACAAGATCTCGGTGGCCAATTGTGGTCATCTCTTCGAGAGATAACACGGTCCGGAAACTTTTAAGTTTTGCAAACTGTGACTGCAAGATTTATACTATTTTTGTAGTGAATTTAAATAATTTCAATGCGTGTATCGTTCCATTTGTAGTAATGGCGTAGTTCCCACTTGTCAAATGTCAAAGAATAAAAGTTTCAAAAGTACCGAAATACCGGGTGATTCAAAATAACACCTCTTGTTGAAGAACTCTGTCTTATTTTAATTATTCACCGGAAACATATGTTTTCTGATAAAAGTGTTAGTGTTGCCACATCAACACCTGAAAATGTCGATTATTTTGATTGTTTATTTTAAGATTAAACTCAGTTTTATGGGAAACTAAGTTTTTCATAATCATGGTTTAACTACGATTTCATTTATTAGCCCTAAGTGGGACTCCTCACATACAACTAATAGAATGTGGGTGACATAACAAAATTTCTATGGGATAACCGGGGGGAAAACCAGACATTAAACCAAGTAAACTCATGAGCATTCTGGCTGGGCTCTCGGCAGTGATTGGACGTGCAAACGTGAACTGTTGACAGGTATGTGAAGAGGACATTGAAACGATACAATATTTTCTCTGTCACAGCCCAGCTTTCGCAAGAATAAGACTCAAATAACTTTCGGGTGATGCAATTTCGGACTTACAAAACCTCAAGGGCATTGACGGGAGAAATCTTATAAAATCATGGATAACATGGAGCACTTAAATTAACTGGTTTCGTCACCAATACTAAAGACTACTCCGACGGTGGGACATTTACTAATACTCAGCTTAATCAATAATACGAAACTAATACAGAAATCAATTGTCATCAGCCATTTCAATGAAAAATACCACCAAAATGTTAAACATTTCGGACCGGCAAAATGTATTTACCAAATATGGGGAACCCTTCAACCTTTCCAAATTTGTATTGCGTTCTTCAACATCTCTTAACTGCAAAAACTTCTGTTGATCCGATATTTATTTAGTTTCAGCAACCAAACAATATTTGGTACAAATGTCAATATCATAACAACGATTTAAAAAAATATGTAATACAATAGCTTCACAGTTCCAAAAAGTAGATAAATCGAATTAATTTTTTTTAAATTCAAAATCTGAAAATGGCGAAGAATTTTAAAGCGGAAAAACTAAATTTTTTAAATGTGTAAAATAATAAGGCAAGGAATTGCGAATTATTTTAGGGTAGTAACATTGAAAATCGGGAAATTGGATATATTTTAGAAATTTATCCAATAAAATGTCCTCCCTAAAATCAGAAAATAAAAAATTTACTATTTTTTGTATTTTCTGATTTTTTTTTTAAAGAACTCAAAAATGTTTAGTAGTTCAAAAGTTACCGATTTTACGCCGATGGAATTGAATTCTGGACCACTGTGAGCCAAGGCCCACTATTAGACGGATCCACGAAAAATGCCCCGCCCACTCTTGTAAAAAATTCGTGAATTTGCGAATCAATGGTCCGAACCGAAATAGGGTTTGTGAGGCCACTTCAGAAACTAGAAAAACATTGAAGGTTGCAGCCTTTACAGCAGCACTCTGTTCTTCCTGCAGGAGTTTCCGTAGGTGTCACTGGTGGCCTAATACTGACTGTATCGACCGTTGGTGGAGCCGTCAATTCTTTCGAATTTATCGAGGTCCTCTCGATGCCTCCTGGCTAGTTGCATCTCACTAACGGCAAAGAGCGCAGGATCCCGCTATTTTTTATTTTTGAGAAAGATCATCGACTTCCCCGTGCCGCTCCTGCCGTTTTCCTCCTTTGTTGGACCTGCGGGTACTTCATCCTAGGGTACGGACTTTTTGGTGTAATGCCGGTAAGGATCTTGTAATGTCTAAACCAGACTTCTGGTCTGAACGATCAACAGACGTTTTTCTTTTTTTGGAGTTTAGTGAATGAGTAGCCTGCTACCGAACTAATTTGCTCTTTTCAAAGCCAGATGGTAGCTCCAGAATCTAAAGGAGTCTTCTTCTCTCTATGACCAGCGCCATGTATCACTGTGATATCATGATCACCCTTGTCAGAAAGCAGTGCCAACTCTTCCAGCCTGTTTGCAGCGTCTTCGGTATGTGACAGATATACCGACAATATTATTTGAGTCAAAATACTTTGAATCTCGGCAACACTCTCCACAATATCTCACTGTACAGTGCTGAATTCGGCCGGCGAGGCAGGTACTCACGAAAATCTAGAGCACATCTGTCCAGTGGTCAATACAAAGATACCGACATAGAAGATGACACATCGGGCTTAATCAACAATAGGACTGAGTAGTCCTAGAAACTCTTCAGACGTTTTTTAATATCTTTTATATTAATTTAATGTTAATATTAATATCATTCATATAATGAATGATATACTAATCATTGAGATTTAACCATAATTTTCTTAAGACCTACGTGTACATTTCAGAAAGAAACCATGATTAAGTTTGGCTACACAATAGATACGAGTACTTTTGAGCAAACAAACTGAATGCCTTACGTGGCTATTAAAAAAAAACAGATTTTTTTTATAGCCACATACTCTTCTTAAATCTCCTGCAGGAATTTTGAGAGTATCCATATATATTAAAATATATAAGTACTCGATAATATTACTGTACACTTGTACGTCACTGAAACAAAATGTAATAAAAATAGGACAATTCAAGGAAATTCAAGGACTCTCATAAATTGTATGAATATTCAAATACGAATATTTTGAAAAAATACAACAAACATTCTAAATACAACAACATAATGCTACTTACATTTTAGGGGAGCGGAAAATACTGGGGTTTGGATGCCCAGAAATGAATGGAAACTAAAGCAACGGACGGAATCTGAATAAAGTCAACAAAATGTTTGCTCGCTTTACAAGCTAAAAAGGAATTTTTGATTATTATGCTTGGGGCTCTAACAATATTTCGAATATTGTTGCATGGTGTTATACCTTTCATATCTATTCGTATTTGCAGTGACGAAAACCAATAGCAACATATATTCCATTAAAAGTCAATTGAGCTTGACAAGTTTTCATTTATGTTCATTGTTTAAACGAAAGATTAAATGGATTTATCATGTCTTTGGAATTAAACAAATTATTTAAATTCAAATGTGTAATGGTCATTAACCATCAATTTTATCTAATCTGGTTAGCATATGGCATTTGGTCAAGAAATATATTTTAAAATAAGTTTAAAATTACTTCCAAAAAGTATAGAAATCCTTTTTTTCCTAACAACTTAAAAATAGGTAGAAAAAGAGGGCACGATAAAACTAGCTAATGTCTTTCCCTACACTTATATGCTTGGCACACACAAACCGATTGTTGTAGCGGCAATAATCTAGGTGACCACTTCAGGCAAGTTGAAACATGACTAAGTGGCCGGAGGACAAACGCTAAAGAGATAAAATGCCAATAGGCAGCATTCGCACTGATTTTTACAACGTGTCCGTCATTGAAATTGGAAAATATTTCTGATTTACAATCCGACCATGTAGCTTAGAGCGGCAACTAAACTGGAGAAGGCACATTTAAGACTGAAGACAACTGAATTACAGCAGAAAGGACATCAGCTCAAAAATGCGTCAATATAGGACTATGAACAATTTTGAATTAATTATTGAATTAATTCTGAATCTTCTGGTTAGGTTCTAAGGGGCAGATCAAATAATTTTTTTTGTACAATTCGACCCCTCTTTAGGATAGGTTTTTTTAAGTATTTTTTTTTTAAAAAATTACATTTTATGAGACCTTAGTTTTCAAAGCTTTCATTCGAGTATAACACACTCTTAATATAACGCAATAAGAAAAATAAATAATTTGTGTTAAAATTTTAAAATGACATTTCTTGTTATTTTATTATATTAAAATAATCTATATGTTACATATTAATCTATATTTTTTTAAAATTTTTTATTAATATACATTTTTGTACCCTTTGCTAAAACAGACATGCAAAGAAGCTCTCAGATCCAAAGAGGAAGCGTTCAGAAATTTGAGTTTTAATAAAAACGCCACTACTGAGCTTCTACGTAAGCAGGCAAGATCCAATTGTGCCAGAGTGCTTAGGCGCGAAAAACTTCTCCACGAACAGCGCATTCGTGCTAAAGTTCTTTCTTCTCCCAGGGGAAGTAAACATCCGGCCTAAAATGGAATATAACTCCCATATATGGACAGGAGCCCCAACGAAATCTTTGCTTTTGGACCGTGTACAGAGAAGAGCGGTGGTGATGATTGGAGATAGTAGGGTATCCAACTCTATTGTCTCCCTAGATCATCGCCGGAATGTGGGATGTGTATCGCTATTCTATAGATATTTCAACGGTATCTGTTCGTCAGATATCCGTCTTCGGGTCCCTGATGTTAGAACCTTTAGCCGGAATACGCGGCTATCCAGGGTATCTCATCCGTTCGTTGTCAAATGGCCGGTTGACCGGACGACGCACTATAGAGAAAATTCGTTCTTCAGCCGGACTGTTCGTATGTGGAATAATCTTCCAACAAGTGCTTTTCCTGTCTGCTATGACATTATCAAATTCAAGGCAAACATCACTACAAACACTACTCCCTCTTTCCTCCCTCCAATACCCTTCTTTCCCATCGCTAACACAGTGCATTGATAGGGGGAATCACATGAGTGTTAATCAAAAAAAAAAATAGCTGTTCAGTCAGCCTCATTTGATTCATAACCTTACAGAAAAGGATGGAACTGTTTTGATTATCATTGTTTCTTAGTTACGATACATGTATATAGATACATAAACGGAAAGACATATTTAGTATTTAAAACTGAGTCTATCACAGCAATTTTAAATTTAAATTAATACTCAATATGTTCTACGTCCCCTGAACGTTGTTAATTTTCAGGTTTATGCTTTTCCTAGAAGACTGCCACTACAATCAAAATTCAAAACATTACTGAACACCACTTTGATCGCATAGAACTCTGCATTGCATTTATTACGAAATCGAAATGAAAATGCAAAAAACGGCTGTAATTATTATTAGCCGAACATCAGGCAAATCCTAACACACAAAACCAAAAGTTAATTTGCTATGGAATCATCATTAAAAACTTTGCATTTCTGCCAGCAAAGTTTAAGGTTGCCTATGCAAATAGTTTACGTGCTAGAATATTTTATTTTGTTCAGTTTACTTCCTGTATCCATGGCACACTACTGTTCCTGTTTAGATTTCCGATGTACTTTCGATTTGTAAACACTCTTCATGCTCTCCGACTTAATGAACTGAACGCAAAATAATTAAGCGCAAAAAAAATAATGGAAACCGGAAAACCCCACACAACTCGACAACAGCAAAATGCAATTGAAGTTGTTAAAGTTTCATTATAATGCAATACATCCATTAATTTGCAACGCAAAACCAAAGTTAAATTGCAACAGTGGCCGCTGCAACCACTGGTGCCAGCAAAAAACAGCACCGTAATTTATTCAATTACAGCTGTCAATTAACAGAGATGTCAAGCGCCACCTGTAATGGTTAGCAGCAGCAGCAGCAGTGCTTCGTCAGTGGGACACCACCGCTGTCACAGCAGTTACAGTAGCAGCCACTGCCTGCCGGCCGGTGACAGCCCGAGCAACGAGGCGACGACGTTCCGGCGAACTGTTAACGGAGAGTAAGACATTAAATCACTTTTATTGTCATTCGATCAAAGACAGCAGAGCGACAACAAGAAGACACAAAAGCCATTGAATTTCGTTAAAGAATTACGACCACATTAATGTGATCAACAGGGACGTTTGCGAAGGAGGACGCGAGGAGTTATTGATTGAATCGAGTAATAAACGAGGGCTGACTTTCATAAACGCAGTTTACAATGCAACACTGCATTGCCTAGTCTTCATGATCACATACTTTCTGATTTGCGATCTTCTGTTCACGTCTAACCCAATCACGAAGCGGACTATGTAACATAAGAGAAGGTACGTTGGGCAGAGCTCAAGATTTTTTAATTGGAAATTATGTTTTCTTGACCATAATTTCGAAATGATGGATAAAAATAATTCTTTTTGATATAAATACGTTTATACGTTTGCAGACTACTTCGATTAAACCTACAAATAATTGTTTTAATTGATTTAATCAGACATGCAAAGAAGCGGTCACAGCCAAAGAGGAAGCGTTCATAAATTGGCGTTTAAATAAAAGCTACCCAAGCAGGCAAGTAGCAAGTGAGCCAGAGTATTTAGGCGCCAAAAAAACTTATTTACGTCTTTGTGCTAACGGTTTTTTTTAGTCCCAGGATAAGTAAGAGGTTTTGGTGATTTGTAAAAACGGGCAATTCCTCATCTACTGTCCCAACTCTCTTTAACGATGACCAGATGTTCACTGACCCGTTTGACAAAGCCACCTTAAGGCTGCAATATTTTTAACTAATTCGTTTTTGCCCGTGATCGATAACGTGTCTGTTCGATGACTCCGCTATTTTTCGAACACGTGGAGTTAAAAGGGTTCTTGCAGATCTCAATGTAAAGAAAACTCCGGGCCCGGATGGTACTTCAGCACTTGTCCTATGTAGGTGATATTCGATGCTAGCTCGTATCGTGTTGGTATTGAAATCTCACGTTGGAAGGTTGCCAGTGTTCAGCCGATCCCCATGAAAGGCGAGGCTACAAATCCTGCAATTTCACTTTCAATTTAGATTTATTGAGTCTTTGTTGGGAATACATATATAATTTTGTCTTAGCATTAGTGGGTAGAATATTAAAATATTGGCTAAATATATGTGGTTCGTGATTGCTCCCGGCACTTGCATAGCATGAGAGCCTATCTCCATCAAATTACCGCCCAATTGCAATATGTTATGCGCACTCAAAGGTTATGGAGAGCATGGTTTACCAACATCTGCTAAAGTATCTGGAGCATAACGGCTTCCTGAATGATCGACAGTAGTCTTCCGTAGCAAACGTTCAACTGGAGACCTGATTGCGTTCCTTTTGAAACAATAGAGTCGATGCACCGCCTTGGCGAATAATATCTAATCCACGTACAACCTTTCTAGAAAAAGTATTAGCCGTTCGGAGTACACAATTTATATCTTGCACAGCTATCTGATTAGCGATAAGTTCACCGCTTGCGCCTTAAGGGAAATACGTATGCAAATATCGTTTCATTTCCTGTAAAAAGCAAGTTAGGTCCTTTTCATATTAAGGGAACGACGTGTATTAAATCTTTGTTATAAGATATTTCATAATTCATATGCAAGTGCAACTCTTTGTTTTGAGTTTTACTTTTTCATGTGGTCCAACTTAGACAGCTCCCTTATCCAAAAGGGTAGTTTACATCTTTGTACAACACCGCAAAACCGCGTTTCCATTACACTTTCTGTTATGAAAATCCTATGCCAGCAATGAAGTTTATTTAAGATCGTCCGTTTCCGGTTTATAGACTTGTTTTCCATCTCACAATCACTTAGTTGCTGCTCATTTCATTTTTCCCACCAGATTTAGTTTTTTTTTTGTTATTAAATGCTTTTTCGTAAATTCAAATTAACACCGAAAGTGAGCTTCCCTTTGGTGCAATGCGATCTCATTAAACTATTCCCTTTTTCTTATTACTATCAAAACGAAGAGGAGCAAAACGAACGAACGAGCGAAAAGGACAACAATTTCCTGTTTTCCTTGTACTGTCATAGTGTGACGTTTTGTTGAACAAAAGGCCCAGAGAAAATGAAGTGGAAAAAAAGTATACTCGGCAAAAAGATACCTGATGAGTCTCTAAGGATAATGGGAAAGGATTGAACAACAAAAACAAGAACTGAAACGATTCAGAAATAGAGAAGGAGTAAGAGGGACGTAGAAAAAAAGAACCAAATAATGTTGGGTAGGTTAGTGTTAAATTACCGCTACACTGGGGACTTGACGGTGATGCCGATGATGGCGCTGTGCTCTTGATGATTGCGACGATGGCGATGATTGTTGACGATGTACGTTGGCTACAACGTTCGGAATAAGGTCAGGAGTGAAAATAAAACTCTTTATTTGCAAAGGACAAGTAAAATGGAAGACGACCGCTGCTGAGCAAACAAAAAAAGTGCGAAACCTTCACATTAACAAGCGCAGGGAATAGCGCTGCATAGCCTGAAAGGAACACCAAACTACTGATAATGATGATAGAGTTTTGCCCCTCAGTTCTCCGAATCGAAAGCCATCATGGCCCAGAGTGGTGGTGAATGCAACAAATACGACAAGGACAATGCTGCCGAGCGTACAACAACAGGAAAAAAATAATTCTCTATTCACTGGAGAGTTAATGACAACGTGTAATCGTAGCTGGAGGAGGAAAAGATGCCTTTACAAACTGGGCAAAAAAAAAACGCTAATGTTGTGTTGTTCCTTCGTCACGAACCCGTAATGAATGTGCGAAACGGAAGCTATCCACAAGGAAAACAACCCTGCTTATCAATACGGAATGAAGGAAATGCAAATTGTATATGTGTACGTAGGAATGTAGTGCTCTTAATGGCCTTTCTGCCGGTTCCCACAGGCTATTTCAGCCACTGGAAACTGTCTTCTCAAAATGTGCGGGATACTAAACCTTTTGGTAGGAATGTTGCATTAAAGAGTAGTCAGTTTAAGGAAAAAGCAAAACTACTAACTAAGTTTAATGCCGGGCGTCGACGTCTGTATGATACCATACACACGGCTCTCACACATTGTCTTGAACGTCAATAAATTACTAAGTTGGCGGTGTGGAATCAAGGTGGCTATCTTGAAATCAAGAGCGGTAAATCCGAAATTGCTATTTTGGCAAGCATTCCGCAGGGGTAAATAACACCGCATTATAGGACACAGGAGTCTCCCAGCTAGATTCAAACAAATACGTACAAGAAACATCCTAATAGTGACTACCAATGATAGTCGACCGAATGTGCTGGACTCGATCGCTAAGTAGTAATGGCACTTGGTCTCACCAAGTCAGTCAGTAAGCGCCTAGGACTTTTGTCCTAGCCTGACCAACAAATCGCATGGCGAGTTATGCTCGGTGATGATTCTTTAATTGGATCTCTGGGTTTACTGTGGTGATGGTAGCTGCATCATATTTACCCTATTTGTGATAGCACACCATGGTTCGAAATCATGTAAAACTCTCGAGGCTATCGGTACAGGCGAACACGCCCACAAAATCACTATCAAAGTGTAGAACTTCCCCGACTAGAGGTAGAAAGTAGACGCCACAAGAAAAAAAATGTATATTTTGATGGACACCAAAAGTCCCTCTGGCAAAATGGAAGAAGAAAGCGTCAGACAAAAGTTAATCCATCGACAAAGTTAACAACTGGGATTTTACCGTGGATATTCTATTGCTACAACTGACATCAGGGAATAGTGTCAAGGTCCTGAAAGACTTAGTGAAAGAGTTTTCGGACTACTAGAGCGGTAAGCTCACCAATTCTTCGTTCTTAGCAAAGGTTGGACAGCTTATCACTTCGTGGAATTCTCGAATTCTGAAGGTCTTTGTTAATGTAAATACATGAGATATTATCCATAAAGAGCGCGCTCATGATGGAATACTGTTAGTGGTCCGTATGACCCGGTACCGGAAGGAGGAAATAGTGTTTATTGACATTTGTTTTAAATTTGTCACAACAAGAATGTCACAACTGGCAGGAAACACACTAGCTGGAAAAATGTTCTAACGTCAACAACGTTCCGGCTATGCTGCAGGGAGACAATAGACTTGGATACCCTACCATTCCCAATCATCACCACCGCTCTCCTCTGTCACGGTCCAGAAGCTGCAAATATGTCATTAAAGCCCCTGCCAATATATGGGAGTAGTATTCCACTTTAGACCGGATGTAGATGGTGTAAATATTTACGAGATCAGATGAAGTGAAGTATTTCTTGCACCGCTTTAAAAAGCCTAAACACTTGAATGCTATATTCGACACTTCGAATATATGGCTTGCCCATCGAGCATCGCCCTGTATCTTCAAGCCCAGAAAATAAAGAGTGTCTGATTCGACGGTGCTGGACCAATGAAATCTACTCTGTTCATTTGTCCCACTCACAAATCGCGGTTAAATGAGTCCTTCATTGTTCGCCTTTTGTCCTCGACTTCCAGACAACCTGGCCGATGATCAAATGAGTACGAATGACAGAGGTTGCTGTCATCCACAATGGAGTAGATCGGGTTGACAGTCTGACCTAACAGGTAGTCAATGGAAATAAGTAATTTAGAAGGAGAGAGGACAGAGCCTTGTGGCACTGCTGCGGTCAACCTATGCTCTTTGGATGAGACCCCATCTATAACAACTCGTATAGAGCGATCCCTGAGAAACCTCGTTATGAATCGAGAGAAGATGTTACCGACACCAAATACAATAAGTTTTGATATGAGTGCTCCGTGCCAGACCCTATCGAAGATCGACTCCATAGCTCTGTAAGTAACGCTATCAGGTCTACGGAAGCCATACTGTCGCTCATATAAAAAGCCGTTAGACTGTAAATACTTGACAAGGTGGTGGTTAACCATTCTCTCCATAACCTTTGAGATCGCAGAACATATTGCTAAAGGGCGGTAATTCGCAGGATTTGTAGCCTCACCTTTCTTGGGGATCGGCTCACATTGGCAACCTTCCAACGTGAGGATTAAATACAAGCACTATCTCATGTATACCGATACACAGTTGCGACCCCTTCAAACTGTTGTGGCCGGTCGGCATTTTGCATCTCTATTACAGAATGCCTTCACACGCTAAAAAAAATCACTCATTAATAGGACTTTGGTAAAATCAATACAATTAATAAGTACTAGAGCGTCATCTAGAGATGGTACCATTTATTATTAGTCAATTTTATTATTCCCCAACTGTGGCATCTCTTTCTTATCACAGTTTAGTTAAGACATAAACCTATCACCTGACTGCACAAAAGATACGCCAGAGGGACATTTGACACATTGTGGAATGGAGGAATCGGAGAGGGCAGTAAGTGTGGAATGGAGGAATCGGAGAGGGCAGTAAGTGTGAAATGGAGGAAAATCGAAAACCGAGCCAGCCAATAGTCGGCGGCGGCTCGGCTCATTTATCGGTCTGTTTCGGACTTGGAGAAATAAGAAATCAAATCGTGTTCCACAACACAAAAATTAAAAATTATTATTATTCCCATCGAATGACACTACGCGGCATTTGCAGACACATAAACAAGCATCTTTATCTTATTTTACAAATATCAATTTCCGACTCTTCTAGCTGGCTCGTTTACTTTCTGTCGTTCATCACTTGCCAACCAACTGATTATTCCTAGAGCAGATGAATAAGAATATGAAAGTATTTTCAATATCGGACAAAGCTTCTTCAACATTTATCTTTAATTTCGACGACGTAATTTTATAGTTTTTTTTTTATTATTATTGGGAACTATAAAATTTGATTGTTTCATTTTCTATATCTTATTTTGGTTTTTAATACAAGTGATGGATTAATTTAATACTTATGCATCGAGCTTGATTCGATTTTGTTCACATCGGAGTAGCACATTATTTCCAATTTTTACATAACAAGTAAATTTATTTTTATATTATTTTTAATGTAAATTATTATACCTTAAATAGTTTTTTGAATTCGTGGAGTAGTTTTTATTGTAATTTATTATAATTGGCCGTGAGGCTTTAAATTACAAAAAAAAATGTGGAAATAAATGAAAAATAAATAATTTCTCCGACCACATTCATTTACAAAGTTTCATTTTTAAAAAAATGGCCATGAAGTAAATAATCTTTATTGTAGTGATGAATCAAAATATTTTTTGATAATCATTCATTCGTGTGAGGGTCGCATTACATTTACATTTTTACATTTACCATAATTTATTTAATTTATATTTTAAAACGGTTCGGTTCGCAACCGTAGTTGCCACTTAAAAAACCTTATAAATTGGCTGGGTATGGCAATACAGGAAAAGAAACGGTTTCTTTTTCCGTTGAAAAATGTATTAGCAGGACAACAAGCAACGTGTTCAATTCTTTGTAGAAATGTGTTATTGTAAAAGCGGGACAACCATCTTTAAGATTTTTCGATAGCGGGCAAATGACTTTAAGGTTTAGTTTTCAAGTGTAAGTTGTAGGTGTATAGTTTTTGTAATTAATTATAATAAGTGGTAAATAGTGAGTAGTGAAATATTGGATAGTATATAGTGTAGTGTAAGTATAAGTGTACTACTACTATAAGGCCCATTATCTTAATGTCCGATTAAAATTTATCGTACCGGTTAACACAATTTACTTTTCTCAATATCTACTTAGCGTTTATAAGATCGATAAATGATAACCGGCACATGTCTGCCGGTTAGTCGTTTATCATAACGAAAACCATGAACAGCTGATGTGATGACTCCTTTTCTGTCATTTTTTATGTTTTTCTTTCACAATATTTAAAATTGAATTCAATAAAAATTTAATAATATACTGCACAGCTAAGAATACACAGCTATGCCATTTATTTTTATCATTTATAAACATCTACACGGTAGAGTTGCCGTACTACCATTTGTCAGCCAGTTAATTTAACGAATACATGAGAAAATGAAAATGTTTCACCGGCAGTATATCGCATCGATAAATGAATGTGACGGTTAATTAATTATTATTTATTAAGTAATTAATTATTAGTAATAATTTGAAGTAATTTACCTGCTCTGTACTTCCGTAAAATCCGCTTTATTGAAAAACCGTTTCTGTAAATATAAAGACACAAACTTATATGATACGAATACCGCTTAAGAGAAATATTAAAAATGTAACAGCTGCAAAAACGGGCAAAACAAATGATCTCACAAAATTATCTGTCAATCAAATTTAACACAACTCGACCAAATGAAAATAAGTAACTATTTTCATTCAATTAATATTGGATTTAAATTGTACATACTAGTATTTTCATAGAACAATTCCAAAATTACATACTCAGTTCGTTCAAATGAAAGCAGGTTCAATTATCCGAACTCAAAATCCCGCATAAGTGATGCATCATAAAATTTTACAGTATTTGTAGTTTGTAGTAAGTATTTGTAGTACTTATACAATTCCCTATAAAAATTTTTTCAGGTTTTGCATAATTGATTTAATTCAATTTATAATTTTTTATATAGATCACAATAATGAGAATGATGTAGATGTTGCATCCCAATTTTAATATTCGTCATTTTTGTTTCGCAATTGTTGCAGCTTTTCCAATACACTGAAACAACATTCGTCAAGTTACCTCCCAATATGTGCCAAAAAAGTGGTCCTAAATTACCTCAAAAGAATCAATGCTTGCAAAAATTCGAGTGGTGGTCATTTAAATGATGTAATGTCACACATAATGTCACAACTTTATAATAAAAAAAAAATGAAAAACAAAATATTTTATGTGTTTTATTTACGTTTTCTTTTAAAAGCACAAAATGGATAACCCTTTATTATTCTAGATGTGTGCCACCTTTTTCTATTACAAATCCCCTTTTTGTGCCGCTGTCTTAATATTTGTTTCTCATTGGTAACGCCGATTCTTATCAGCGTGTTCCACAACACAAATTCGACGTTTTTGGAGCAAAATTATTCCCTTCGAATGACACTACGCGGCATTTGCAGACACATAAACAAGCATCTTCTCTTAAAGCAGCGAACTGTACCAACAGAAACACGTGAATTTCGGCGTCTCTTTGGAAAATCCGCAGCAAATTTCAAAAACATGTCTTTGAATGAAGCGAAACGTATTGCAGCATATCGTGCTGTAGATGAATGGGTCAAAACCAATACTGCTGTGGGTATTGGCAGTGGATCCACAGTGGTCTTTGCTGTAGAGCGTTTGGCGGAACGTGTGAAAAACGAAGGACTGGAAGTGGTCTGCGTACCCACAAGTTTTCAAGCGCTTCAATTAATTGTGGAAAGTGGTTTGGTTTTGGGCGACCTCAGTCGTAATCCCCAGCTAGATGTGGCCATCGATGGGGCCGATGAAGTGGACAAGGATATGGTCTTAATCAAAGGCGGAGGTGGCTGCTTGCTACAGGAGAAGATCGTGGCATCATGTGCTGACAAGCTGATAATAATAGCTGATTATACGAAGAATTCGAAGAAGTTGGGTGAGCAATATAAAAAGGGAGTACCCATAGAAGTGGTTCCCATGGCATATGTGCCTATACGTGAAAACATCCAAAAACTCTGTGGTGGCGACTTGAAGTTACGCATGGCGGTGGCCAAAGCTGGTCCCTGTGTCACGGATAATGGCAACTTCATATTGGACTGGCATTTCCCACAGGATGTTGATTTTGACTGGACAGAGGTGAACAGAGATCTTTTGATGATTCCAGGTGTTGTGGAGACTGGTTTGTTTGTTAATATGGCCACTAAAGCGTATTTCGGTATGGCCGATGGTCAGGTTAAGACTCAGGAGGGCAAACTACGTCAGGTGGAGGAGTAATGTTAAGGAATTTATTAGAATGGTATATATTCAAGAATAATGTTCATACTTATTGTTAGTCGTTTTTTTTTTCATCGAATTTGTACGTGTTTTTATATATGTAAATGGTTTTACTTAATAAATGTTGATCATTTTGAAACGGAATTGGAGATTAAAATGCCATGAATAAGAAATGCTTTATAACTTCGTATGGCATTCATTAGACTTGTTACTGTATATGTTCCGATTGTCGCCGATATTAGAAAGTCCATTAAAAAAATGACTATTGACTAAAGAATAACGCACTGCACTATTAAATTTGTCTGCAGCCTCTGTTTTACGTAGACTACGTCCTTTAATAGTGTTTCCACGAAACATATCGCCAATGTTACTGATATGTTCCTATTCAAAGAAATACCTTACATGGGGTCAGCTAAAATAATTCATCTTCAGAAAAAGGTTGTCCAAGAACATATTCGCCTTTAAAAAGTTTTTATAAGAAAATTCTTAAGACAAACTGCGTTGATTGTTTTATAAGTTCTTTATATTGCTTTTTGTCTAGTTTGTTTTTTCACTTTTCAAATTCATAAATAAGTTTCGTTTTTACAAAGTCTTTGTGTAATAATAATCCTACAAAATATAAAAAATACGCTGTCAAAATCTCACTCACTGAGAAGCCAGCAAAATCCCCATTCCCGCAACTGTCTTCCTTACTGACTCTCAACTTGTCCGGTACGGCGTGCTTCAAAATGATTTTTTGTTTCGACCCGGTATAAGATTGTCCTTGAGATAATTAAACAGTGACAGCAGACCCTGTTTCTTACCCCTCGAGAAGTAATTGCTGACAACATCCTGACCACCGTGTCCATCGTTAACAGTGGTGGGTAAAACATTGTCATTAGCGCTTAGGGAAACAAACAAAGCGAATGGAACCATCCATAAACAAATTGTAAAGTAGGCCAATATCTGTAATGAGAAAAGAAAGCCGTTATAAGTTGTGAAATGATTTTATTCGGGCATGTCTCACCTGTGTAAATGGATAGTATACGGAGGTAAAATGTTGAAAGGCTAACAAATGATTGGCTATTAAACATGCTACTGTTCCCATGAAGGGTATCGATAGGAATTTAATAAATGGAAAACTGCTCATTATGGCCAAATGCAGGAACTGACTGACAAAACCCATTATAATCATGCTCCAAGGAAGGTCGTCACAAAATATAAACATTGTATAGACAAACATTGTAAAGCTTATCATCATCATGATCATTTTGCGGGCCGCACTTGTATACTCTTCAACCAACTCCGCAATATAGTATAGACCGGCAGCTGTGAAAACAAACAAAGAATTCAAGAAAAATCATTACTGTGTCCACTTTCCCATTGCATCAATGACACTCACCAATTGATATGGTTACAAATACAATTTGTAATATTAAAGCTATCCAGCTTAGAATGTACATAAAACTCATCTTATTCGATTGTTTGTCTTCGATTGGCCGAAAAGGGAGGATCTTATTTATGACTTCCGCCTTTTTCGCCAGGCAGTTCCTATGAGTTGGTTTACGCCTTATTATTGCAAACTAAAACTGTGATTTCTTTAATGCAGATGTTATTTACATAACACCTCATTAGTTTTGTAAATATAATTAGGAATTTGTTTAAAAACAAATACACAATAAAACACTAATTAAACCACTACCTGGATGTAAATTATTAAAACGTCATCGTCAGCTGTTCGCCGGACAACAGCACAGTGTTGCCAATTAACAACCATAGAGCAGTCGGGAACTTTGTATTCGCAATTATTCTGGTTAAATAAAGGAGTTAAGCGGGGAAATATAAAAGTGATGTGGAAAATAGTTTCAATAGGAACTTCAGTTTCCAGTCCAAAGGGCGTTCGGATATCTTCCAAAACCCCCACCTAAGGTAGATTATTTTTCTGTGGACCATTTTCAGAAAACTTGTGTTTAATATTGTAATTTCACGTCGAATTTTCACATTACTCTTCCATTTTGAGCGCATGTGTTTTATAAGCGAAATAAAATGTTGCAGATCACATAAAACCGTGAAAATAAGTGGAGACAACAAATCCACTTTATATAACCAACATACTCAATTATTAGCTCTCGATAATGAAACATGTTCGATACTGCCAATTAAAGATGAAACAAAAATTTTTGAAGATCGCATTATTCCTGTTACATTGAAAATATTAAGTTGTACATCGTACATCGATGCTAAACGATTGTCAAAAAACAAATGCTGTTGACGGAAAAAAATTTACACATTTAAAATTCAGGACGTCTTAAGCATACATATTCCTAAAATATACACACGATTTGATAAATACACTCGAGCATTGACGAATCATACAATTATCACGAGGTTTCCTAAAAACGTTTACCCAAAATGATTTTAATCGCAGTATCGGACATCGGCACATGTGCTTGATTTGTTAAATATACTCGAGAATAGAACAATTACACAATTATCACGATAATTCCCAAAAACTTGGTCATAAAATGTTGACGGTGCTTTTATTTAAGCGTGTGATCAGTTTAGGGGTTTTTGGGTTTTAATGATATCAATGTATATGGATAAAAGTGTGGCATCTCTGGTACAATACAATTTCACAATTTGACACCGACAGCAGAGAAATTCAATAATGCAAAAAGGAAGCGTGCGACAAGCGAAAAAAAAAGTTCGAGTGAAGGATATTTTGCAATTATAAATTTTAAAAACGTACTGAAACTTATTGGTTAAAGAAATACGTGTAGACGCAAAGTGTTGTAACATCAAAAGAGTAATAACAATTTGCTGCGAACAAACATTCGCAAAAAGAATTTGTTCTCGAATTTCGGAAAACGTGTCTACGACAAAACTGCTGTGAGTGGTCATAGAAAAAGCTTCAAAGAGCATTGCGACTTCGATACGCTAATAGAACCGATACAAGTGACAAAGAATTGATAAAAAATTTAGACGGCATACCACAGTGAAATTGTTGATGAAATTGAATAAATTCCCAGAAAAAAAAAGAAAAATACAGTGGAATTTTTGCTGGGAGTGTTAGGTTAGAAACGAATTGAATTGAATCTGTGTTGTGTGAAGAGAGAATCCCCCCACCGAAAACGAAAGTGAGTGGTAGAAGTAAGTGTCTGGTGGTAGTATAACGGAACGAAAACAAAATGACAAACAATACAGAGGAGTTACCAATACAAGAGCAACAACAGCAGCCACAAGAGAACGACACGAATAATGACAATGGACAGCAAAACACAGATGAACCACCGCAGCAGCAGGCTCTGGCAACAAACGGCGGCGAACAAGAGCAACAGGAAGAAAATATGGAAGTAGATGATCAACAAGCTGCCGTCGCTGTTAATGGCGATAATGAACTTCCCGCTGCTGCTGAGGCAGAAGGTGCAGCTGCCGCGGTGGCGGAACAGGACCAACCTGCGAATGACTCGGATGCGGATGGGGATGACAATGCTCCCGCTGCCAACAATGAACCTTTCTATGGTTTCGAAGAGTCTGAACCTAACTTGGAAGAGAAGGATATGGCTCAAGTGCTGATATTTTGGGAATCCAAACATACCCAGTCCGGTTTTGATCCTGTCCCCATACTGAAAAGGTAATCAAAAAATCGTTTGTTTATTTGTTTTAGTTCTATTTCAGCAGTGTTTGTTGAATAACTCACCAAAAACACATTCACATAGAATAATTATTGATAGGAGCTGTTAGTAGTGGGTCATTGTATGATTTCTTATGTGTGTGGTGGGGAAAATGCTGACTGAATTGCGGTTTTTTTACATTTATAAAGGGTTATCCATTTTGCTTTTTAAAAGTAAACGTAAATATAACACATAAAATATTTTTTGTCATTTTATTTTTTGTATTATAAAGTTTGAACGTTGACATTATGTGTGAAACTCATCATTTAAACGACGACGCAAATTGTTGCATGCATTGATTCTTTGAGGTAATTTTGTACCACTTTTTGGCACATATTGGGCGGTATCTCAGCCGTAACTTGACGAATGTTGGTGTTAAGTGCTCAAGAGTTAAAGGTTTATCGCGTAGCCCCACAAAAAAAGGCTAATGGTGTGAAATCGCATGATATTGGTGGCCAGTTGATGTCGCCACAACGAGAAATTACGCGGCCAGGAAATATCTCTTGCAATAAAGCCGTATTCGCTCGAGTTGTGTGGCATGTTGCACCGTCTTGTTGTGGAACCACATACAGCCCTATTCTGAATACTCCCGGGGAGATAATTCCCGGGGAATTTACATTTTTCTGAGAATAAAATCCTCCTATTCTGAACAAACCCAGCGAATACAAATAAAGGACATACTATTTCGACTATTCGGAGTCAGATGATTTGTTTGTTTCCCGGTTTGTTTACAATAGGAGGATTTTATTCTCAGAAAAATGTAAATTCCCCGGGAATTATCTCCCCGGGAGTATTCAGAATAGGGCTGATTTTCTCCAAGTCGCATTCCTCAATAGGTGGCAAAAAAAAATTGGTTATCGTACGAATTGACAGTCGTTCCCTTGTCGTTTTCGAAGAAGTATAGTCAAATCACACCTTCGGAACAAAGAGCGCACCACACAGTTTCTTTTTGTGGATGTAATGGCCTCCTTAAAATACTTGAGGATTCTCAGAACCCCAAATACGACCATTTTGTTTATTAACATACCCACCGAGTGAGAAATGTGCTTCGTAACCACAATCTCCTCTTAAAGCACGATATGTGGCTTTGCTAGTATCACCATTTTTGTAGTAGGTTTTAATAATTTTTACGCGTTGTGTGATAGTTAAACGATCCATTTTCGTCAATGTCAGAATTCCAACTGAAAAGAAAGAAAATTGGTTTAACAATTTAGTTTGACAGATGTGGAATTCCAGACCTATACTTTTGAAACCACTAAATGGATAACCCTATACAATGTTTATCATCCTCAGAAACTATTGAGAATTTTGTCGTTATTTTTCGAGTGTGGGTCAACAACGGTTTCTTTAATAGAAATGCTGGTAATCAAAGGAAAGAAATTGCACAATATATTTTATTTTCTGTTGTACCAAGTTAATCGTGATGTCAGAAGTACTTACATTAATTCTTTAGGCTGAAGTGCAGTTTAGATGGCGTGACGGAAATTTAAAAAGGGAAAAAATCATATAATTGTGAGTACTCAGTAATCAGTTGGGTAATCCGAGAAAGTGGCTGCCCTATATCTTCGATAGCCACACGAATTCTATCTTTGAGGTCTTGAATCGACGCTGGGCTTTTGACGTAGACCTTATCATTTACGTGGCCCCAAAGTATGAAGTCGCAAGGTGTTAAATCACAAGATCTCGGCGGCCAATTGTGATCACCTCGTTGAGAGATAACACGGTCCGAAAACTTTTTCCGTAAAAGAGCAATGGTTTCGTAGCTTGTGTGACACGTAGCACCGTCTTGTTGAAAGTAAACGTTATGCAGATCAATATCATCTAACTTCGACCATAAAAAATCATTAATCATCTCTCGATAGCGCAGTCCATTCACCGTAACTATTGATCCAACCTCATTTTCGGACCATAAACCGCACCAAACAGTCACACGTTGAGGATGGAGAGGCTTCTCAACAATACCTCTTGGGTTTTCCGAGCTCCATTTGCGACAATTTTGCTTTTTGACGTAGCCACCGAGGTGGGAATGGTCCTCATCAGTTAAGACAATTGTATGGTTGGTACCAGAAGGGAACGACTAGGGAGAAATTTCTATGTTTATAGCTTTATAGCAAAGCGATTGTTTAACACTTAAAAAGTCATGAATCGTATTTGATTCAAAGACACCTATGTGTCTTAAGATATTTTGTCTATGCGTTACACTTTTGGGACGTATCAAATTATATATATACCCTCCTACCCGTATGGGGAAGGTATTATGAAAGAAAATTGGGGCAGAATTTGGCAAATATTTAATAAAAAATATAGACGTGGCCCTAAGGGTCCAAAGGGTGAATGAGCCCCGAAAACCTTATGAGTTCGATCAAGTCCGAGGGCCCTAAAATTAACGTCCGCTTTTGTTTTGGTCACCGAAATGAATGGAAATTGCGCGTGGATTCGAATATGCATAGAAATGAGGGCGGATCCCAGTCAAAAAATTGTGTTTACTCCAAAAAAAACTGTTTATAAGCGTGCGTACTCAAACTTCATGAAATTGCATAAGGATGACTAAAATGCAAATTGTTTTGCCAATCACTTTTAGGGCAAACGCTCGGTAAAGTGCATTTCAGTCAAAGGCGTCCTTAAATTAAACATCAACTTCCATTTTGGGCACAGAAATTAAAGGAAATTGCGCGAGGATGCGAATATGCATAGAAGTGAGAGCGTATACCAGTAATGAAATGGTGGTTACTCCAATAAGGATAAAATTTTTTTGTAAATGTCTGTGATTTTTTCCAAAAATAATAAAAAAAAAAAACACATTTGTAACACAAAGAAATTACTTTTTATGTTGGCATTGATCACCAAGTGACTAATGATATTTGCATCTGCCGTGGCCGTCCAAAGCTAAAAGCCTGTATGTGCACCGTCAAATAACAACCTTACAAATCTCTAGTTTTCACAAGCATCCCAAAATACAAAATAAAATCTTAATGATATAGGAAAAAAACGCAAGTTTATTTGTGCAAAAAGTGTGAACAAAACAACAGCGTATCTCCACGTAAGATTTTTTTGTGGAAATAATATTGGCAGAAAGGAAGCATACAATTCATTTTAAGCCGCTATTAAAAGAAAATAATTGAATTGTGTCTACCTATGTCGTTAATGATGAAAACAGTTTATAGAAACATGCCACATACGTTTTTTTTTTGCTTAAAAAAACAATCAGTTTTAATAAAAGATTAGGTAAATCGAATCAGCGTTAAATTTTGCAATTTGGAGTCAATTCCTCAAAATCGACAAAAATGCACATAAGTGGTTGCTTGTGAAAACCACAGAAATGGCCTTATCCGTTTTCTATTGAAATTTAAGCTATTTGGAGTTTCAGTGTTAAGTTTTTGCCAATTTACACGTGATTCGGGACATGTGTTAAAGAATATGTAGTTCATCATGTCATTTTATCATTAATAGACCCACAGAGGATCTGCGCTTACAATCATTGAGTTTACTGGCATAATTTATGCTCTGCGAAAAATTCGATTAAACGAAAACTTGTCTTCAGCTAATTGGTCCGAAGAGCAGAGCACTGGCTGTTCAAGAGTTGGTAATGCTCTCTGAAAAAGTCACTGTTTGTTTCGGTTCATGGGCCGGCGGCATTATTGGATCGCACTTTTGTATTGGTTTTGGTATTGCTTTCTCATCACTGCTTAAGATTATCGTCGATCATCTGTTGTTTGTTTTAATCTAAAATATAAATTACTACAAATAATATTTCTGCTGTCCAACTCTGTGAGGGAAAGTATATATATTTCAGAAGCATATATTTCATATATTTCCATATACATATTTCAGAAGCAGATCGTTACTTTACAAAAATAAATTAGAGCATCCGTGTTTATTTTATTGTTTTTTTTTTCAGATTGGCCGAAATTTTTGAAAAAGAAAAGGAAATCTACATGCGTAAAGATCCCGATCCATTTGATGAACGTCATCCTTATCGCACAGATCCCAGTTGTCAGTTCGGTTTCTTATTAAAACAACTCTTTCGCAAGGATATCTTTATGAAAAAGGTAAGTCTTGAATTTTCTTGTATTATGTAGATAATTGAATATGAATCCTTTTTTCCATTGCTTTCTTAGTTGGTCAATGATTATCTACGTGACAATTACTTTACCCGTCAAAATTTACAAAAAAGTTCTTATGAATTGAACATTTTGGCTTTACGTCTGATATTGGTGATCATGCCTGGTTTGGAGACATCGGCAGTATTTCAAGTGGAATTCGATAATCTGATAAATCGGATTTACAGTTGGGCTGAGGACAGTATAGAACCACTACAAAGCTATGCTACCGGCCTACTAGCTGCGGCCATGGAAGTTACCGATATTGCGGTTACATTTCGGGATATGAATACACGTCTGGTGCCTAAAATGATTAAACGTTTACATATGTTGCAGGCGATACACATAAGTGAATAATTCATAGTTTTGGAAATTACATTTTTCTAATCTAGATACATTTTATTTTCAGCTATTTTTCAGCCTCCAACGACATCAGAGACGGTTTCGGCCAACAACTCCATTGACAGCGAAGCTGTTCTTAATTCATCAGGCAATGCCGGGAGTGGGGTGGATCGTATAGTGCCGTTATGGATGGCCGGTTCAGCTCCTCAGTCTCCACAACGTTTAGATGACAATACCTCAAGTACTCGATGTCATAACAGTAACGCTTTGGACACCTTTGCGAATTCTTCAAATTTATCGGCATTGCTGGAAAATAGCCGCGATGCTTTTCCCGCTGGTGTTGCTGGACGTTACTATAAAAAAATGTACATACCCATACATCCACCTTCGGCGGAAACCAGTCAGATGTTAATATTGCGTTATCTCACCACTATGGGCGAATATCAAGAGTTTCTGGGCTTAATTTTCGAACACAATGCCATGCAATTAATATTCGGATATATTGAAAATTTGGATAGACGTGACACCTGTTTAGCCTTTGAAGCTCTAAAGTATTTGGCATCGTTGTTGTGTCATAAAAAATTCGCACTTGACTTTATAACGCACGGAGGCTTAGAGGTGAGTTGAAAGAATGCCAACCTTTTTACATTAGTCAATTGTTTTTATCACTTTATATTTGAATTCGTCGAGATGTTAATATGATTCGATAAGGTCCAGTTTTGTAACTTGGGATGCCATAAAATATAAATATTTGATTAATACATATTATTTTTTTTAACTACATTTGATAAAAAGATCGACATTTAGATTGATTTTTATAGAATGTATTTTTTGGGTTTACTTTTAACACAAGTTATTTTCCTTTGTCTATTTTAGCGTTTGTTGAGAGTTCCTCGGCCCAGCATTGCTGCTACCGGCGTTTCTATAACCCTATACTATCTAGCCTATTCGGAAGATGCCATGGAGCGTATCTGCACTATGCCCAAATATATTATCACCGATTTGGTGAGGTATGCCTTGTGGATTCTAGGACATTCATATGATTCGGGTAAATGTCATGCCACCATGTTTTTCGGTTTGAGTTTTCAGTTTAAAGTTATGTTGGATGAATTTGACGCTCAAGACGGTTTAAGGAAACTTTATAACGTGGTATGTATTCAATGAACACACACCTTAAAGACCAATGAAAACCATTTGCATTTTAAATGTTTTCCAGATATCAGTTTTGAAAATATTAAATCCTTCCAATAACGAAGATGGCAACAATGAGCTTAACGAAGACGTTGAATGTGCCTCCCGCCAGATTGTCCGTCATGTTTGTGTAGCTCTTAAGCGCTATATGGAATCACACCTGTTCTATAAATACAACAGTTTCATGTGTCAACAATTTCCGGTCTCAAGTGAGTTCAATCGGAACATAACAAAGGCAACTAAGACGACAATGGAACAGATCAACGAGCAAATTCGCACTCTGCAGGAAAATACATCGGTAAGGGCTCATTGGGCACCCGTGGATCAGTTGTTGAAACTGGGCGGCATTACTTTATTGCTGGAAATCATTGCATTCTCCTATGATTGGAATAATAGTGGACGTTCGGAGACAGTACGATCGGCTTTAGATGTTTTATCGATATGTTGCGTAATACCTCGTGTGTATGCCGCGTACTGTGAAATCCTGTCATTGCCGTCAATTGTTACCACTTCGGGAATTTATTCGGTATTGGGAGCTGCTGCCGGTGATATTGTCCCGGATGCTGATGTACAGAGGTCAGCCTTGGCTGTTTTATGTAACTGCGTATGCTCGCCGATAGCAAGGGTAAGTTCTAAAATTATTTAAGCATTTAAGGTACATTCTATGATATACCATTATACCTTTGTTTCCTTCTGCCAATTGAGCATTCTCGATTCGTACCGTAACATAATTAGCTAGTGCCCAAAAAATACGGTACATCTTTAATCTGCTTTTCAAATATCTGCGACATAGATGGAAAAATGTTCACCTTAAAAATAAATGGACACTTTCTGTCCATTGCTACATGTCGTATACTAATGTATTATTCTCTTTTCTTTTGCTATTTTTTGTTTTTGATGCAGAAAGATCCCCACACCCTGATAAAATGTTTTAGTACTTCTAAGAAAAAACATAACAACAAATACAGCGAAGAATTAGTGGAAAAAGTGTGGGATTCAGTTTGCAACAACAACGGCATCATTGTTCTTCTGTCACTAATGCAAATAAAAACTCCCATAACAGATGCCGATTGTATACGTGGAATGGCATGTCGAGCTCTGGCGGGACTGGCGCGGTGTGAACGTGTTAAACAGATCATAGGCAAATTACCTCTTTTCGCCAGTGGCCAAATCCAGTCGCTGATGCGTGATCCTATACTTCAAGAGAAACGATCAGAACATGTTATATTCCAGAAATATGCCCTGGAACTGTTGGAACAGGTGTCGGGTAAAACGAAACCTTTCAGTCACCAACTGGATCCATCGCTAGCCAATATCCATAAGGCTAATGTCATAGCCCAAACAAAAATCCAGTACAATGAACAGCAACTGTATCAATTAATACATGACCATTTGGAATCCAAAGGTCTGTCGCAGACTGCTCAAATGCTACAAAAAGAAGCCGGTCTACAGTTACCCTCAACCGTAATGAAAAATTTCCATCAGTCACCGTTTGACTACAAGGTTATGCCTACAAGTTTGATAGCACGCAACCGCTTAAGATCCAGAATGCAAGATGTCAATCAAGCCATCAACTGCGCCTCGAATTCGACTTTGAGCCATACTACTTTAAATGGTCCTGGCGGGAATGATGTAATGAACGGGAGTTTTTCCGATGATCAGACAATGAGCACAGTAACTCCCATAAAATTAGTAAAGAAGATGGAAAAAGTAGCCCCACTATCAACATCATCTGCCTTGAATAGCAATTCAGTGGGTTCTACCTCGAAATCGCTGCAAAAACAAATCTCAGTGATAGATACCAACAACTTGATGGAAATCGGCTCCCCACCCACATGTTCGAATGGTGTTACCCTGAGCACTATTGTGACAGAATATTTAACGAATCAGCATGCGCTATGCAACAATCCCATGACAACCTGTCCCCAGTTCGATTTGTTAACGCCACACAAATGTCCAGATCCCAAACCGAACCGCATCATGGGTGATAATCTTAACGTTACGACAAGATTCTTCCGAGCTCAAGCTGGTTATAACGCGCAAAGATTGAATCGTCGATTTGTCCATTCACATTTTGCACCCTGGAAGACGATACGATCGAATGACTACAGTGACATCGTATTCTCCTCATGTCACATTGTACCCAACTCAGATATACTATTGGCCGGAACACATCAGGGCGAGGCCAAGGTCTACAATATGAATCACGGCACTGAGATGTTCTCATCACGTTGCCATAGCTATATCATCGATTCCATACTGTCGAATCGAACGGGTGACTTGGTGCTAACATCAGTTTCCTGGCGCTCGCCCTTAAGTGTGTTGTGGTCGATAAAGGATAATGATTTTATAAGCAAAATTGATTTCATCGACGAATTTTATTGTGAATTTAGTAAGTTGTCCCAGGATAAGGTCATAGGAACAATATCAGATGTAAGTAATCCCACTGTTACATATGTACACCTATTGACTATTTACTTTATTTCCAGTCCTGTACCATCCACGACATTTCGACGGGTCAAAAGGTTAGCACATTTACTCCAACTTTGGGTAATCAATACACAAAGAATCGTGCAACATTCTGTCCCACCGATGAATTGGTATTGTCAGGTTTGTAAAAATTTGGTATTATTTAATTTTAGCAAACCATAATATATGTGTCGCTTCATTCTTTAAGATGGCGTTTTGTGGGATGTACGTTCGGGGAAAGAGATTCACAAATTCGACAAGTTAAATCAGTCATTATCAGGTGTCTTCCATCCAAACGGCTTAGAGGTATGTATAAAAATACGATTTCCTTGAAATGAAGTTGATACACAAGAAATTCCGAAATTTCCTCCTTTACTTTTGTTTCTATTTAAAAAAAATCTCTTTGTTTTCCAGATTATTTCCAATACCGAAGTCTGGGATTTGCGCACATTCCACTTGTTACAAACGGTGCCAGTCCTCGATCAATGCCTCATCAAATTCTCACCCATGCATGTTCTCTATGGCATACGTTTGGAAGTGGATCGTTCGGATTACGAGGACACGGCGAGTTTCGATACCAGCTTTAAGGTACTAGATGCATACGACTATTCTTCGATAGCGACGATAGATGCGAAACGAAGTCTCTTTGATTTGAGTGTAAATGGCAATGGCAGTCTGATAGCCTTGGTGGAGGATCAACCATCGTACGATGCGAAACCGGAAACATTTGTTAAAATCTATTGTGTGGGCATGAAGAAAACGGAACAGGATGAAGAGGTGTGTGACTTAGAAATCGATAATACCACAAACAATGGCTCTGCCCATCGCAACTTGTCGAGATTGCATGAGAATTTTGGGACAAGCGGCGACATGGGTAGAGCAATTGTTAGAGAGGGCGGCTCTGAAAGCCTATTCGCAACGACGGCTGCCAGTGGCAATGGCGGCGTCGGTGGTCATGCTGCGCCGCGCCCCAGGGCTGCTGGCGGCGTCAACGATGTTGGAGTTGAAGGCGGCGGCAATGGTGGCGGTGGTGGTGGTGGTGCTAGAGTTGTTGGGGAAGGAGATGGCGGCGGTAATGTAGTAGCAGCAGCCGGAAACGGCAATGGTAATAATGTAGGAAACGCCAATAATGTCTTTGGCATACGATGGAATCGCAATAACATCGAAATAGTACCTTCATATCTTATGGGACATTCGCCGAGACGACCGCACCAAATACAACCACAGCCGCAATTCCGCAGTCATAATCATCATCACCATCCTGCGCATTCTCAGCAAAACCGCACCAGCAACAACCATAGCAACAACAGCAATAACAATCGTGACGCTGGCCTTCGGGCTGCACCTGCACCAGCAGCACCCTTAGAACCATTAGAGCCCGCAATTAATAATGCCAATGATGCGGGCGGTGGGCGTGGCGGCGCAGCAGTGGCGAATAATGTTAATAATGGTCTCAATGACGATTTCTTTGATTTGGATGATATAGCAATGAATTTATTGTCTTTGCTTGTAGGAAGATGAGGAGTGTGAGTCCGATGAGGACAATTCCGATAGTGATGAATCAACCAATGGTGGGTGTTCTATAGATTTATATTTTATAACTGATTTCAATATTTGATTTATATCTCTTTTATTCCGTGTGTCTGTGTGTGTATGTCCATCAATCTATCTTCCTTAGTGTTTGATATACGTCCTGATGATCAAATGCGAAGACGTCGTGGTAATAATGACGCGGATGACGACGACGATGATGACGACGACGATGATGACGATGACGACGACGATGATGACGACGATGATGATGATGATGACGACGACGATGACGATAACAACTGGATCGACATTGATGTGGACGACGACGAGCTTCCACATTTCCGACTCTTCGATTAGAATTCAACGCGGTTCATATCGTGTTTGCGTGTGAATGTTTATTACCTACCAAGCAAGCCTTTCGAAGTCTCCTCTTCGCGGTCTCTTCGGGAACTTCCTGCCATTGTTAAGGGCCACACAATCGTAGTGCGTGTGTTTTGCCAAACCAACACAAAACAGACTCCGTTTCCCATGTACCACCAGCTGCGCTTGCCTTTCTTAAGTTAAGAACACGCAGCTGATTCTTCAGAAACAAATCAATCATCCCAATTTTTTTTTTGGTTACTCTTTTAACTTAGCTTAAGAAACTATTATTTTTAATTATTTCCTTTTGTAATGCTTATATTGTTACATATTTAACTACATACTATTCTTTTTTTTTATAAAGATATGTAAAAAAAAACTAAAATGATGTTTTTTAATTTTAGTTTCCCTTTACCTGTTCTCCTTTGTTAATGCTTTATACTTATGATTCACATTTTATTGTTTTTTTTATGGTATTATTATACAAATTTAAATTATAAATGTTTCCTATATCTCACTATTTGGTCCAAGTTTATCAAAACGTGAGAATTTGAAAAAGGTCGAAAACAAAAATCGAATAAAATACGTGGTGTCCTACATCTCCATTTTATACACACTATGAATAGAGACCGAGACAAATGCAAAACTTGTTCAAAAAGATAAAAACAAATATATTTTGTCTAACAAAAAAAGAAAAATATCAATTATGAGTGTGTATGTAATTAATTTATGTAAGTATGTATTAAGTATTGAAGAATAATTAAAACAAAGAAATTAAATTGTTTAACAATTTACTTGCATTTTTATAAATACAAAAAAGAGGAAAACTAAAATAGAAGAACTATATTAAAAATAAAGGAAAACATGTTTCAAAGAAAATTGTTGGTGTTTCTTTCACAAATAAATTATCGACCTAATCTTTACACACCGCCAAATTCTGGAAAGTAAAGTAAAGCCATACATACAATCCTTTTAGCCACCATCGAAACATATAAGGACCCTGCGAAATCCTCTGTAAATCTCGGAATGGAACTCTCCAAATGATTAATTTCTTCACCTTTTTTATGGAGATAATATTTAAACACGCCGAATTTAATAAAAATATCCTCATATCGTATGCGGGTGACATTGATGTCATGAGATGTATCTGGTGATTTAACAGAATCGAGAAGGAATCGGCAACTGAAAGTTACTGCTAATCGGCGCATGCATTCGGACGATTTCAGGTGATAATTGGACAAAGTGACACTCAATAAATATATTTTTTTTAGTCTAGTTTAGTTTATCAGCATAATGATTTTACAAATGACATTCCGAACTAAAGAGTTTAGGAAATTTAATTTCCTTTTCTACTTTGTTGACCAAAAAATTGTTTTAAGAATTAACATTAATATTTTAAATTGTCAGATTATAATCGTTCATTTATTTTTATTTCAAATTATATTATTTAAATTGCTATTTTATCCGACTTTATACTAATTATTATGCGGTAGTCGATCTCCAGCTTATTTGTGTATATGCTGATCCTGAATCCATTACATATGGGTAGACTTTATGTTTCGGATCGCTATCCAGCTAAAAGTAGTATTTGTTGCCTAATCTCTGTTTCTCTTTGGTTAATGGCAAATTGGCCTTTAAAATATCCAAATACACTTTCTAATCCATTATTCCTTCAATGAAGTGGTGATATCCTGGACCAGGGCTGCCAAAAAAGATCTCCAAGCCATCACAGATCCCAGCCGTGTTTTACACTTGGTGTGATGTATTTAAGGTGAAGCTCTTCATTTGGTTTTCGCCAAACATAAGGTCGTCTATCCGATTCAAATGTATTATATTTGCTCTTGTCAGTGAACAGCACATCCTTCCAAAGTAAAAAGTTCTTATTTTTATGCTCATTACATTTTAAAAACTGACTTAGGCTATTAAGACTTCTGACCACAAACATTCAACAGAATTAGAGACATTCCAGTAGGAATGTGGAGCAAAACCAATATCTATGTATTTTTGGGTCTGTAAATTCTACATTAGAAATAATTATCTCAGTTTGGCAATTGCTGGCTTATTTCCATGATTATTTCAATCACAAAGGGTCGATAATCGAGATTATCTTAATAATGTTAACAAAGCCCTAAGAGTCTATCCATACGAGGGTATTCTGTAGACAAGAGGCTATTACTTTATTACACAAAATAATATAGAAAATTAAAATCATTCACTCTTTCTTTTGAAAAATTACACACCTTTTTTTTCTGTTCACGTTATTTTCGACATTTTGAACAAATTTTCTTATAAACTTGCCATACGCAATATATTTCCCCAGATGAATTTGTGAATTTTTTTTCAGTTATTTTCGATTATTTTTTCTACGTACATGCACTTTGATTAGATTGTATGACACTACTTAACAAAAAAAAAATTGTAATGAGTAACCATTAGGGCTGTTGCCCGGATAAAAAATAAATAAAAAAAAATGTACTTAAAACAAGTTATCTGTTAATATTTTTTAATTTTATTTATCTTTAAGATATAAACGAGCCTCTGTGTTATTTAGAGTATTCGAATAGTGGACGGAAATACAATTTTCTAAATTTCGTTATTGAACGGCTGAGCTCAAGCTATTTAAAAGTGCTAGAGTCGAGCAATTTTGCCTTGACTCCTCAGACCTGATAACCACCATGCAATTCTGATGGACTATGGTCCCCTGAGTACGAAAATGGTCGAAATTTGTTTTTCTATGGACAGGCTTTCTTTTAATTCTATTTTTTGAGACATCATTTGTTATACCTCGAAAATCATTCGTCTGATTATGTTGAAATACACTTAGAACAACTTATCACTAAAATATCCTTTACCTACGCTTGCCTCTTAATCTGAATGATAATTGTAAAGTTATAAACAAATTTAGGGCATAACATTTTATTTGCTTAATTTTAAAAATTTAATAATGATAAAAATTTAATTTTCAATAGTTTATCATAAAGCTACAAATCTTACGATTAAATTGAGGTTTAAATCATTAAAACCGATGAAAGATTTTCGCTTATATTCACAGTTTAGGTACCTTCTGGTACCTCCCAATCAAATGAATGGTTGTTGGTGTACGATTTATAAAATCGAGCCTAAGTGGGAGAATATTGTAAAAAAAATAAATAAAAAAATGTCGACCATAGTACATCAGAATTGTATAGTTATTCTTCATTTCAGTTTTTTTTGTTGCATAGTGTAATATATGTATTTACATGGACTTGCATTTTACGCTCCGGTTTATTTCTTTCAGCCTAAATGAAAAGTATGATCAATGAGTAAATGAAAATATTCATGGGGAGATAGATAGTTCAATATTCTATTAATGAAACTAATCAAATTTATCTTATCAAAACCAAAGCAAACGCCAACGAGTGAACCAACACACAATCCTACCATTTGAGATTAAGTAAAGGCAAATCGAATATTGTAAAAAGCTGAAATTCCCAAAACTTTAAAAATAAAAAACCAAGTGAGAAAGTTTCAGTCGTTTAAACCGACTTACATACACCCTCACCATCAGTAAAAACATACAAGTCTCATATTCCAAAGTATCCGAAAGTCAAAAGAGTGCGAGGACACCACCATCTGCCATAACATCTGCCAAAATGACATAAAATCAACATCAAGATACCGAATTTTACAAAAAAAAATGGTATTACACGTTTTTCAAAGTGGTCGGAACGGTACGTTTGTATGGGAGGTACTATAAGAGGTGTGACGGGTATACTATCCTACCCGTAGGGTGAGTGTATAAAAAACAACAATACTAAAAACTGCAATCTCAAGAACAAAGCATTTCGAATAAACAACGCGCAGAGTAGTTAGCTCAATCGTGTGTGCAATGCTGCTTTTCATTAATGAAGTCGCTAACCCGTTCCACGGCAGTTGACCAAAAACAAACGACATTCATGCCATTCGGAGATTTCCAAAATTCGACGACACTGGACAGGCCGTGAGGAGTGTGAGTCTGAGTATAAGTTTAATTTAATTTATTTTCATTTTGTTTTAGCAAAATGCTTTTCCATTCTATCGTATGAATAATACTCATGTACTCATGATATGTATGTACGGCATACCCACATACATATCTGTCGATATGTAACCAATTTTGTGTTAATAGTGAATTCAATTAAATCGCAACTTATTCTAAATTTAAACACCTCAGTTGTTTATACACCTCGAAACGCAACGGACGCGTGCAAACAGTCAACGGATATTAAAGTTTAAGGAATACCAATCGTGTTTATATGTTAGCGCGTGTTATATTTTTTTGAAAATGATTTTCAGCCACAACCACCTCGTCATTATGCGAAGATTTTCCATTGTTCTTGCGTTTATATTGTTGAGCGGTGGCGGTAGCGGAGGTGTTAGTAGAGTCGTGGCCAAAACATTCGAAGAAAATACGAAATTTTGTCTAAGAACGGAACCAACACTCCTGTCCGATATTGAGAAACATAAAAATCCACTCGATGACAATGCCGCCTGTGAAATTATTGCAACGACGCTGACAATACACGAAAAGGTACAAAGAAAATAAAATAAAATGTAAACGGAATTTTAAATTGCTAAATTTAAAATCATACAAATGGAAATGCATATTTTCCAATGTAAGGAAAGTTAATTGTAAGGAAAGTTTCAAATCCTCGCTGAAAATAGGTTTCATTTTAACATTCTTACAGAACCTAAGGAAATGTATTATTTTACTCACTTATGATTCCCTTTTGAACTTGCCTCTTGTGTTCACACAAGGTAATTCGATATCGGCAATTTTTATTTTCGTTATTGCCAAAAAAATGAATTATGTCATAAGTCGGATTATGCGGTTATGGTTTGTGACCACTGTATTTCTGTCATACAACTTCAATTATTGCCAACGATTACTTTCATATACGTAAATTTTGTATAACAAAAATTGCGGGTTAACAAACGCATAAAATGTACGCCGCACAGTAGTCCAGAATCAAATTCCATCGTTTAAAAATACTTTCTTTCTAACATTAATACTCGAACGGAAACAGTAACGCGAATATTGATTACCCCCTGATGATGGTTGACGAAGACATCCGAAAAATTGGGAAAAATTAATAATACAATACATGAAAAACAACAACATCGTTTTTATATGACCTCAAGCCGAACTATAACATAAATAATTTAAAATATCTACATAGGTAAATAAAACATAACCATACAAAAACTTTCCTACTTTAAATATTAAATAAACCTACTTTCTTCATATTAAACATTTTCATCCTTTTCGGATTTTGAAATTTGAAAAAATTTAATTTGATTTTTTTTTGACTTTGTTGAACTGTAACTTATACATTTTTAGAGCTACAGTACTTTTTTATAATTTTTCAATTTCAATTTCGCTTCATTAAATATAACATTAAAGTTTAATTTAGTTAGCATGCGAAAACTAAGAGCTTAGGAATTTAAATTCCTTTTCTACTTTATAATTATAATAATTTTTTAACAATGTGTATGAGATGTTTATATGGAAGGAAAAGGTTACAAAAACATTTATAAATGTTTTTTTTTTGTTTTTTTTTTTAACTTAAATAGGACTACGTTAGTTTATTAAAATTTCGATGAAATCAATTCATTAATGTGTGGATAATGAGATATCTCGCATCTTCTGTTAATGTTATGTTCCAGTCTAGCGATTTTAACGTGGACTAATTCCAAAACAGCAAGTTGGTGTAGTCGTTTTGTCGAATAAACACGGTTGCCAGATAGAAACTGAATAAGATCTGGAATAAGGAAAATTAGCTTGATTTTTTGGAGAAAAATCTTAATAAATAAAAAAATACTGTTATTTCTTTGGTCATATTTCGGAAACCAGCAATGATATCATTTAATTATAGCTTGAGTGATCTACTAAAATGTATTTTAAAGATCGAATGAGGTTTTACTTCCGAAATGAAGTATGCATTCAGAATGAATCTTTCGTTCATATATTGGAAACATGCAAACCCAATAAATATATTCTAGACGATAATTATTGCATTCTCAATGCACAAAATATCTACTAGAACGAAATACCAAAAGAAGGGAACAAATATTTTAGCCCACAAAAAGTTAACAACATTTTTAAAAAAAAAAAAAAATTCTGCCTGTAATTTTGATCTGCAGAAGGTAATGCTGTGATAATTTGTGTCTCTTATAAAAATTTTCGGATTTAGGTGAATTTAAAATAAAATTAAATAATTTGACGTTGTCTCCTCTTTGCACCTATTTGGAAAACAAGCCAAGGTATCTTCACCTTAGTCTGATCAGAGGTGCGTACAAAGCATGTAAGTCATTTCAAGTAACAATTTGGAATTTGACAATTTCGATTTAGCTGGAAAATACATGAAATAGCTAGTAACTGGACTAGACCTAAAATATCTGGAAAATCCAGTACATTCAAGCCCGTCTGACAACCCTACCATTTATATACCATTTTGAGGAGTTTATTCTGTGAGCAAATTTTTATAATATACAATTTTATAATAAAGTGTGTTTTCAACTTTGTTTTTTTTGTACCAAATATAGTTTGGTTGTAGAAATATTAAAAACATTTTTTACAGTTAAGAGATGTTAAAGAATCCGTTACCAATTTTGAGGGTTCTACATTTTTGGGCGGTAACTTTTACCCGCCCGAATTGTGCACTCAGTGATAGGGTACAGTTGGTAAAAAATTGTAGTCCCAAAACGCGAATTGTCTGTGTGTCAACGACAAACTTTCTATATAGGAAATTGTCTCTGTTTCGACGACAAACTTTCTATATAAAAAATTGTCTGTGCGTCGACGACAAATTTTCTATATAGGATATTTGGTATGAATTGAGGTTGGAAAAACATTTTTATACGGATATTATCGCAGGTATCTCAATTCAAATGTTGCCTCAGTTGTCACTGCGACAATTCGTAATCTAGAAAAACATAATAAATCTTAATTGTTTTGTTTTCATTTATGGTTGTAACAACCGATTAACCTTTATTTGGCCAAATACGGTCAATAAAAGTGTTAAACAGTTGTCTCTAAACCGAAAATAATGATTCAATCAACTAAGTAGCATTTGTACACAAAGTCATGTTGTTAAACATGACACATGTTACAAATGGAAAAAACATGATCAACGACAACCTTGACATTGACGACGAGTTGCACTTGCAAATGAATTTTTTTTAATTATTGAACATAACCGTAATTAATCATTTCTTTTGACATTTTATTAAGCCTTGAAAATAAGTTGTATTTTTACAATTTGAAAATGTTAAAATAAATTGTAATTTTCTACAATTTGTAAATGTATTTGCCTTCTTTTTTATTTTAGGAAAGTTTCCTTAATACCATGTGCAATGATCATGGCAGCTCCCACAAGGATGTGTTTTATTTTCTGAAAATGCACAATGGAGATTTGGCTGGTCGTGGTACATATCATGAGATATGCAACAGCAAGACCAACCCTTTGCTCGCCTGGATTCCCTATGAGTATCTGCAAAAATATTATGCCCAGGACTTGGACCCGAAAGAGGTGCATTATTCATTATAACAAAAAGAGAAGGTTGAATTAAATTATTTTTAATTTTACAGCGTTTAAATTATATAGCCAAAGCCACAGATGTTTCGCGTGAAAAGACGGAATTGTGCCATTTTCGTCACTGGGATCTGGTGAATCATATATCGCATAATTTATTCACATGTGTCGTCATGATATTCGAGGATAATTTTGTAAGTTTGAAGAATGTAAATATTGCAATAACACTACACAACAAACTAAAAAGATATTTTCCAGACATCCAGTTTCCTAAAGTAGGCAAAAATTACAAATTTCTTTAATTCGTTCCTAAAATTAATTTGTCTAAAAATTAATTTGTTGGCCAATTTAAAAACAAAAAAATCATACATATACGATTACAAAGAAGAGACATACAAACTTTTCGAGCAAAAAAATTAAAGTTCATATTAAATATTCTGACCCAACCACGAAGTTTCGATTGTCTACCTCATCATTACCCAATGAATGTTGCACACCCGCAGCGTTGAGTTTCCACTGCGCTCTAAACTCACCGGTGAAGGTTTTTGTGTTAGTGAAAAACTGACCGACTTTATGTTGTTTATGCAGAAATTTCTGTTTCCTTCAGTATGTCACTATCGTGATGTTTTTTCCAGTACGGTTCTGACGAACCGAACCACTTCTTTTTTAATTTTTTGCTGTTTTTGTTCGGATCGAATTTTGCAAGTATGTTCCTCACTACCAGGAAATTATCACAGGCTATATTGTATCATAATAGGGCGAAGAGGCGTGGCAGTCAATACAAATACGTTCTAAGTTGTTCGTTTTTTGGCAAACCATGGAATTAAAGCTTTTGGTCATCACTCCATAAAAAAAACAATAAAATAACTGTACTTTTTATTTTCTATTCGATGCAAGAAAAGAAAAGTATTCCATTTAAAACTGGACTTAGCACTTTTGCACTCTTAGGTAGCGATATACATAACGATGAAAATGTAAAACGGCAGGTCAGTACTATTACAGCACGAAGGCATTGATAAGTCGCTTAAACAATGACGAAAAGTGTCCAACATAATGTAATAAGAAAAATATATCATTATAGCAAAAAGACAAACAACTTGAATAACATGAATAATAGTTTAATTTTTATTTTTATAGATCGACAAATAATATCGTCCTATCTACAAAAATAATTCAAAATTTTTGTAGGTAAGACGAAGTCTGGCTGACCAGCTAGTATTTTACATATTTGTCCCATTCAAACGATTTTGTAGACCGGTGTAATTACTTTTTCTTATATTTTCTTTCAGTACGGTTTGGATTCCAACATTAATGTTTTGGTTGAAATCAAACCGTTGATGTATGAGCTGCGCAATGTCACCTTTATGCCCTGGGTCAATTCAACGGTCAGTTATAAGACGCTATTGGGTAAAACATTATTGAAAAATCCCAGTCGCGAAAGGAAACGTGTTTATGGATACTTCAATTACGAATATGTCGAAAAAGTACAATTGAACCTTAGCACAGTTTACTCGGCGGATATGTTGGAATTACCGTTACTTTTTGAGCATAAAAATGCCGTTTTGAAGTTAGACGATAAGGGTGTTGGAGGGATGGATGTTAAAGAGGTTAATATATATAAATATAAACTTCTCTCAAAAGATCACGTTCATAGAATTTTTATATATTTTTTTCAGAAAGCCTATTTCGGACGCAAAATGGATGCCAAGACTAAAGTTCCGGTCGATCTTATCGGCCAATGGTCCGAACATCGTCAACAATTCTCTGCGGATATTTATGAATACTTTGGTTATGGCGTGAAACGTTTCCACAATGAAATGCAAAATGGCGATGTGACCTTTATGCGTATCGAAACTACCGAACCCGTATACGAAATGCCCGAACCTGATGATATTGTGGAGCCCAGCATACATTCGGTAGACGGCAAACGTTTCGAGCGCATTACAGCTGTAGAGGATAGTTTTGTAAAAGACAATGAGTCCTACGTCGATGAAATCGGTGATTTGGGTGGGCTGTTTGATGATCACATGAGTGACGCTGGTGATGAAGATTATCGGGACGGACATCCCTATCCGGGTTTTTATCCCTGGTTTATTTTAGCCATTCTGGTAGTTGGCGGTGTTTTCCTAGCTGCAATTTATGGGATTGTGCGTCATTGCAGTGCCAAGGAGCATCGTCAAAAATATAAGTTTACCGGCATCTGAAGAGCAGAAATAAAGAAAGTTTGGACGGTTATTCAAGATTCTGGATTAAGTAGTGCTATTTATTGGTTTTTTAATAAATTATAATTTTTAAAAAGTTCGTAGTATTTTTTTTAATAACGCTCAGGTGATGCCCCCTATGAATGCAATGCACTGTGTTAGCGATAGTAGGGAAGGGTATTGGAGGGAGGGAGAGGAGAGAGTAGTATTGAATTTGATAATGTCATAGCAGGCGGGAAATAAACTTGCAGGAAGATTATTCCACATACGAACAGTCCGGTTGAAGGACGAATTTTCTCTATAGTGCGTTGTCCGGTCAACCGGACATTTGACAATGAACGAATAAGACATCCTGGATAGCCGAGTATTCCGGCTGAATGTTCTAACGTCAGGGACCAGACGACGAATATCTGACAAACAGATACCATTGAAATATCTACATTGTTGTCCATCTTGGGAAAAGTACTGGGTGAAAACAAACAATTTATTTTAATTGCGGATTTAAACTCTTCATACGTTTTTTAATGCTTAGACAAAATAATTCACACATTCGGCAATTCGGGTGGTAACACTATAGTTATTACAAAAAATATGTTTGCGATGAAAAATTAAAACAAAGAACTCATTCCTTTTTGAGAAAATAGTTAAAACGGAGTTCATCTTGGAATACACACACAAGGTTTTGAGAACAAATGAATAGGAATTAAAACAAAAATGCAAAAAAGGAACTTTAGAGCAGAAAAAATACATTTCTATGGAACTGGTGGTGATCACCAACTATAGACAATCATACAGTAGCTTAAATGCCCAAAATTCGACGATTACACTGAATTTTTATTGGGCCTTTCTACAAAAACAAGTGTATCTAGAAAAAGGAAGACCTTAAAACTTAAATCCATCCATCAAATTAGTATTTCGATTATATTGTTTTGATGCGTAAACTAATAATTACTATTATATTCAGATTCATGCGATTACTAATTTATTTCGAATAAAAATAATCGGGATTACTCGAGATTACCAAAAAGAATCAAAAGTAATTCGACTATTTTGCTTTTGATTTGATACTCGATTTTTTTTTATTATTTTCAAAGATTACTGATTAAATGTCATTAACGAACACATTTGCCCACATGAGTCTATCCTCTCCGTGTTATAAGCTGGAATTCATTCAGGTTGTAACTGCCAATTTTTTAAAAGAATCGAATAATCAAAAGAAAAGTAGTCGACATTTTTTTTTGGATTCTTTTTGGTAATAGCGAGTAATACCGATTAATTTTATATTATTTATAATCATAATCAATTACTAAGAAAAAATTATTAAAATTTGTCAAAAAAAAATTTCGAAGTTCCGCTTCGAAAGGTCAAGTTAGACGATAATAAGTAATTTAGTGTGAACGACAATTAATCGTATCGTGTAAACACCATTGTGACTCAAAAATCAAAATACATTTGTTCACGCATGTTACAGATCAGCTGATATTTCATGGTCGTTTCTGAATACAAATGATAACAACGAAAGATAGTGAACAATTGTTGCACACTGACACTTTTTTATGAACAGCTGTTTTTTTTTTTGTCAAACTTTAAAAAAAAAACATTCTGATGCATGTAATACTTTCAAATACCAATAGATGTTACAATTTTTGCTGGAAATGGAAATAGTTACACAATAACCACTCCTTTTAGTTAATTAAAAGTTAAAAAAATATTAAAAACAAGTACATACATGTAGTCACTAGCGATAAGTGACTCTGTGTTATCAAAAAGAAAAGTAAGTCTCAATAAATATACTTACTTAATGCTGCCATCAGACGATATGTTTTTATTGTCACTTTTTGTATCCATATGTAATTCCGTATGTATGTTAAAATCGAAATTTTACATACGATTTCAAATTTTGCTATCACTTCTGCATATGTTTTTTCGTATGACATAACCTATAAATGTAAACAACAGCTGCTTTTTAATGTGCATTTTTCATAAACAGCTGTTTTGTTTATGTTTGTCAGACGATAATAGAGCATGCTCTAATCGAAAAAAATTACATATGTATTTCCGCATGTATTTTACGTATGCAATGTTTCATATGTATCAGACGATGTGTACAACTTTTACAGATGGAAAATATGACTGTACCAATGTTTCGTAGGTGGAGAGAATGTCAAAAGTGCAAAAAATATACGGTGACAAAAAAGAAATAAGGTAGCCAAAACATTTTTCCAGGAAAGTCACTTTGCGGTTTTTTAAGTCGATTCACCGATCATAAAATTATTCCTTTGTCTGATTTTGTAAGATAACGATTTGTAAATAGTATATATGGTTTGTTTGGATAAAAAATAATATTAAAATTAATATTTTAATCTGGACCGTGGTAGACCTGTTTACACGTTGTCAGTTCTCGGACAAAACAAATGTCTCGTGTCAAAAAACATTTAAAATGATTAAATAATTTGTTTCTTTAAAAACCTTATTCTGCATTCTCAAATGCTCTAAAATCCACGTTGAACGGATTTCATCTGGCAACTTTTATTGTAATAGATTTTAATCATTTCATTGTAATCATTTTGTTGTACATTTTTTTTGTTAAATGTTTACCCGTTTCACTTGTGCTTTGGCGCTTTTTCTCTTTATTGAGTTAGCATTACTGATGTTCACGCTTTTCACCCATTTTCAGAAACCTGCTGTTATTTACGCGCGTATTAGAATTGGCAGCACTGGTCGTTTTACGCCATGCACGTTCTCTTTCTTTTTATACAAGAGCGAGTGAGATGACGTAAAGTGGTAATTTGTTCGTTCCCTTTTTTGTCGCCCAACGAACGAAACAACTTCGTTTTCAGTTTATATGTACCATTGAGTTTTGCCGACGTCAGAGTAAGACAAAAGGTCGTTCGTGTAGTGAAAAAGTTGTCTTCGATTCATCGTACAAATCATTATTGCATCTTTTTGCCCCAAGAAAATTAATTTTAACTACGGGGAAATCTAGTTATTTCGTTTTTGCAAACTCTTCTAACAACGGTTTCGGTGTTATTGTTTTGAAAACAAAAATATTAAGTTAACCACTCAAAACGTACACAACAATTAAAACGATATGAAAATATAGTGTTCAATTAGTGAGGAAAATAATGAATATCGCCGCAGCGAATTTATTAGAATTCGATTCGCCTTATTTTATATAATTGTATTTATCTGGTACTAAAGAACGGAAGGTAGTGGTGTAGGTAAGAAATTAAAAGTGTGGTCAAACTAACTAATTTCCAAATTTTTAGGCCGTTGATACGTCGATGATCATAGACACTAACCTACCGCGCGTTTTGTGGAGAAAAACATGATTTTTTGGAGATTGTGTAGAATGGATCAAGCTCTGGATTCACAACCAACAACACATATTTTTGGGAAATTCAAAGAACAACACAAGATTTCACTTTATGTGCACACGACTGGAATTTAATCCAACCCGACTAGCGGCTTTATATAGTTTGAGGAGAGCTACCCGATGCCAAGATTACCACATGATCAGCATATGATACACAGCTCAAGAATGACGTGAACTTATTGAGGATAAGAATCCTCCATGTGCGGATTCACTAGTAGATGGCTTCCTGGAACTCTGAGCTTATGTTAGTGGTGATAATTCAGTCTTCCGAAAAATCTGGGACGAATAGTCCATCTAACAATTCCATGATAGCGCATCTTTCTAACATTCGTACGAGTACTGACTCGTATTATGACGCGCATATCAGTTTCGTGTACAGATCCTACTGTTGGTCCAGTGTTATTCATACAAAAGTGTTATGAAGGACATCCTGACTTCTCTAATCATTTCCGATATATACTTACCCAAATATATACCCAGTCGATTTGTATGTTTAACAATTGCAGATTGTTTATCTGCCTAACGAGATTATGACCCCAACTAATTGTTTTTAAAAATATTTCCCATCACTCTGAAGATTTCAATACTTCAACTTGTGAAACGTCTTTCCCTATGCAGCGTAGCTCGAATCAGTCCATAAACTAACCAATAGAAAACTTATTTTTTTTGTTGATTCAAGGTTTTACGGCAAATTAGGAACTTTCCCCTTAATTCTTGACATCACAGATTCCACTGTCATGTATTATAGGATTTTGGTAGACAGAAGGATAAGGACACAAAAACTTTATGTCAAAGAAATCCGACAGACATCGTTACCGCAGTGCATAGAATATCCCGCCCATTTGCAGAATATTCAATTTACTTAATTATACGATAAAGCCACCTCTAAAATGTTAACTAATTTTCTTTTACATTTCAGATAATCGGAAGTCATCATTAATACCATCCTTCAACGTTATATAGTATACACGTCATCAAATGATGGAACGCAAAAAAGTTCTCGAACTCGATAAAATATGCCGAGTCTGCATCTGTGAACGCAAAGATATGAGACCGCTCTTCAGTGAAAAGGTGGCCGAGATGCTTATGGAATGCGCCAGTGTTAGTGTGGAGCCCACGGAGGGTTGGCCCGATAAAATCTGTGTCCAGTGTGTCCATGCTGTCTCACGATGTCATGCCTTCAAAATGCAAGTAGAACGTAGTGATAAAGAGTTGAGAGAATATATCAAATCGATAACGGTGAGAGTTGTGATCGACGAGAAGCCCCAAATGGAAAGTCCGATGAGGGTTCAACAAACGACCCGGGTGGTTCTGGACGAGGTGCAGGGCTTGAAGCTGCAACAGAGTCAGGCCAAGCTTATTGAACTGCAGCAGCAGCAACAACTGTTGTTGCAACAACAGCAAGAACAGCAGCTATTAAAAATGCAGCAGCAGAAGCAACATAAACTTATGCAAAAGCAATTGAAGCAGCAGCAACAACAGCAGCAACAGCAACAACTGTTACTGCAGCAAAAACAGCAGGAAGAAGAAAAACAACATAAACAAATGATGCTGCAACAACAGCAGCAGCAACAACAACAGCAATTGGTAATGCAACAATCCGTAAAACGGAAATCTCCATTAAAGAGATTGCAGCCTTTACTGAAGAAACCTTCTCAGCAACACCAACAACAGCAATTACAATCTCCCGCTCAACAACAACAACACCTCCAACAATTGTTACCCCAATCCTCGCTAAATCTTAACGAAACCGTCACCTTACAAAATAATCGTTTGCAATCTCCTCAGTCGCTTCTCAATCCCCCTCAGTTATTGCCCATTTCCTCAAGTTCTTCCAATACAACCACCAACTCTACCACCACAAGCCTGCCTCAACAAATTGTCTTGCCCAATGGCCAAATCATAACCACCACTCAAATTCTAACTACAAACGGTAATGGGGGTCCACCGCAACTGGCACAACTAATTAGCAATACAAATCCTGCGCCAACGGCGGTTCATCAGCCACCTCAGCAGCCACAATTTACGCCCCAGCTAATACAGACATCAAATGGCCAGACGCTTCAGTTGATACAACAGCCAAACGGTCAACAAATTCTGCAATTAGTACAAATTGTCCCCCAGCGAACGTCCGGACATCCCGGTCATAATGGGACCACCACTACGGCCATCTTGGAGGATGACCACATAACAATGGTGGACGAGGATGCTCTGATGGAACAGTCAGAACAGCATTTGATCGATGATGACGAGGATGAGGAGGATGGTAATGTTGAGGATCATCATGGCGGTAATCACATGCATCACAACGATCGGGAACAGATATGTGAGACCATCGTTGTGGAAGATGATCAGATGCAAATTCATCATCATCATGCACAACACCATCATTTGCTGCAGCAAAATGTGGAGTTGGAGTATTTGGAAGATGTAACCGTTACCACCTCTCAACAACACCACCAACATCATCAGCAGGAATTGATATTGCCCGATGTGGTGGTCCAAGAAGTTTTGGACGATGAGGAGGAGCTCGACGAGAACGAGGATGATGACATTATTGAAGAAATAGCCATGGAAGAGGAAATGCTAGATGACGATGGCACCGTTCTCTTAGACACCTCAAACGGTTCCGAATTCATCGCCGAACATGATGTGGAAGATCACCATCAAATATTGGACGGAGATGAAAACGATTATACCGAGGATAACTCATTGACCCATTACACTGTCGTTGAAGGCTGTGTAAGTGCCGATCCGGCAGATATTGATGATGTCGATGCATTGGAGGAAGCCGAAGTGAATGCAGTCTTTCAAGCAGCTTGCGATGCCAACGAGACGGAAAGGCAACAGCAGCATTTGAATGACAAGATGCAAGCCACGACGATAAACTCGAATGCTAACTTTTCCCCTTCAGCCTCCGCCTCCAAGAAGCCGAGACGTACAAATGCAAATTCAAGCAGATCGTTAGCCAACTCTCGCCAATTACAGGCCACAGCCTGTTCCATTGCTCAAGCTGCGCTAGATGATGATTTCGAAATCGACTCAAAGCTCATAGCCGATTTCATTAATCAACAAACCACAGTTTTGGGCTCTGGACGATACAAGTGCAATTTGTGCCAACAAGAGTTTAAACAATTTAAAGGCCTGCAGAATCACATGCACTCGCACTCCAATTGGATACGAGCAAATTGCAAAAAGCAGCCGCAATGTGAGATTTGCCAGAAAAGTTTTAAGGGTCCCGGCATGCTAAGAATGCACATGAAGACGCATCAATCTGCGGGAAAAGTGCCCACCTGTCACATTTGCAACAAGGCATTTAAGTCGAAAGCCATTCTATACCGTCACCGGCAAACACATCAGCAACGTTCATACTCCTGCGCTGTCGACAATTGCCGCAAACACTTCTCCACCTCCATGACCTTAAAATCGCACATTGAGCGAAAACATCCAAATCCCTCGAATACACCCAAATACAAATGCGGCGAATGCAATAATGTTTTCTTCGACGTCGATGGCCTGGAGGAACATCTGCAAATAACGGGACATGGCAGCGGTGATGGCCTGACGACGGTCTCCGCGACGACGCATGCTCAAACTACACAGAATTTAAATATAACCAATGTACAAAATAGTTCGTCAATACCCACGGTCACCATGACAGAAGTGGTTAGTGGCAACGGTGATGTGTATATAGTTACGCAGGCGTAGTTTTAATTTGCCCACATTGAATTAGTTGTGTTTAATTTAAATCGGAGAGATAGAAACTCAGTTGTTATATTTATCATCATTATCATTACTGTCGTGATCAATATTTTTATTATTTGTTTCAGTTTCCCTTTTCAAAAAAGGAAAAAGCGAATTTTATGGCAAACAAGTATTTTATGTTAGGCCGCGATATCTAGCATTTTATATAAACATACATATTTACATGTAGTCATATATAGTGTACCATTAGAAAAGGTATGCACGTATAGTTTTAGTAGTGAACATTCATACACACATAGGTATAAATAATGTACATTTTTTGGCAATAAATCTAAATATATTTTAAATTTTTATTAAAAAAGGAATTTGTTTGTTTTTATATCTCTATCTATATATAAACATTAGTTTGTATTTGTATGTTTGCTCATGTTAGTTTCTTTCTTATGTAAGCCTCAATGAGAAGCACTAAAGCGGTTTGTTGCATAAAAATGGATATTGCAATGGGGCCCACGGTGTCTTAAAAATGGCCTTTGCAATTTGAGTTTCGGACTTGACGACCCTATGGGCCGCAAAACCGATCAGTACCCAAATCCCATATTCGTATATCCAGCAGAAACCTAGAAAATCATGAATAATTCAAGATATGTAATGCAAATACCAAACAAGACGAACTTTTTAATTATTTTTTTTTTATATTTCAAAGTCTAACAGGACAAAAGTTTTTCTATCCAATATGAACAATTTCTTGAAAATATAGAAAACAAAAAATATATAACATTATCGAAAACAAGTGATAATCTTATATATACTGACCTCGTCCCAATTTACACAATGACACCTTTCGTAAAGTCATAAGCATTTACATGATGACTGCTCAAATATAATCATACTTGCCTGTTTCTTCTTTTTGTGAGTGTAAATCGGGTAATATATTTATACCCTTACTCTAATTGTAAAGTATCCGAAATCCAAAAGTGGCCGTAGTAATCACATTTGAATGTAATATATGGAAAAATGTTATAATAGCCATCTCGAAATACCAAATTTTTTAGAGACGGAGTTTTTTTTTCAATAGTGGTGGTTTGGGGTGGCTAGAATTAAATTTTTTTCTAGTAAACTATCTAGGTGAAGCATTACTAAATACATAATATGGGATTATGTTTTGAGTAAAATAATAAAATCCTTATTCAAATAGTGAAGCAAGCAACTGATATTTAAGTTCAATTCGATAGTGAGTCAGTCGAAGCTATCCATTAACCGAATTTTCGTTCAGCCAATTGTTTAACCTCTGGTGGAATGGAATGTGTAAACATAATGTCACTTTACATTTTAAAAGGGCCATAATTTTGTCATACCCCCAAAATCCATTTCTCTACGCAGTATTAATTGGAAATTCTTTTTAAAGTAACTACGTCATTTTCTATTACGTTGTCCTAAATTCAAAAATGCGTTTGATTGTGGCTTTTTTCCCGGAATCATTTCATAAAATTCCCACACATGTGTATGTACGGAAATTAATTCCTTCCACAGCTGGCTGTATTTGATTATATGCGAGGGTTGTATGTGTAGGTGTGGTAAACAAAAATAAGAATTCTACAGCTTTTGCGTAACCTTTATATAATTGCAACGATAGGCGATGATTTCATATGGTTGTTAACTTTTTGGAGCTAAAAATGGGACAAATCGGTTAAATAACGTTCCCATACAGGAAGATTAATGCTTGAAGATTAATGTTCCGAAATTTGTAGCAAACTCGAAGGCTGAATATCGGTGCGGACATTTACTCGGTTATTGATCCTGCTAGTATTTGGTCATGTGGGTCTTTATGATCATGATCTTTCGTAAGTGGTCTATAAGAATATAAATATTTTGACCCAAATGTCGCATTTTGTTGATAGTTTAAGAGTAAAAAATATGTATTCTTTTTCGTCGTGGTTTCAAAATATAAACGAATTTGTCGAAAAAATATAAACGATATTTACTTGCTTTATTCAGCGACGCATAAAATGTTGACAATGGCTTGGTCAAAAAATGTCGTTTTCAATTACGTTTTTGAGCCATTTGAGGGTGTGCTGATCGACATCAGTAACTACAGAAATTAAGGAGGTCACCACAATGAACATTCATCGTCAAGAAGGATGTCAACAAGTGAAACTGACGGCTGACGGGTCGCTGGACTGGATCAAAAAGTGCTAAATTACATATTGGAAGGCTGTGCGGCATTACATCCAAGGTGAGTGAAAATAAAATTCGATTTGTGAAAATATATTTCATATACAGGGTTCGCCAACAAGAGGTGTTATTTTGAATCACCTGTATTGCGGTAGCTGGCACTTTTGAAACATTTTATTATTAAAAATGGAACGATACACGCTTCAACAACGCATTGAAATTATTAAAATTCACTACAAAAATGGTTTGTGATTTAACACCTTGAGAAGTCGTGAGGCAATCGCGGACATAGGGTAGCCACTTTCCGATTTGGCTATGGAACATTTTATGAAAAGGATATTGTCCTGTAAGCGTGATCGTGGTGGCCATTTTGGTGATGTTGTTTTTCATTATTAACGGCATACATTCCTCTTTATTATGAAATAAAGAGGAAGGTATGCCGTTAAAAATTAGTCTCTACGTGGGACTAATTTTCTAATTGTTAATAGGAAACTGTATGGGTATTTTTTTGCTCTGGCAGATAGCTATTGTGGGACTATTTTTCACGAATTATGTTTCAAAACCTATCAAATATAATTTCTTGTTGTCGGGGATATCATGTGGCCCTCGTTTAGTGACTTCTATGCTGCCTCAAACTACGCACATTTTCTCCAACTCCTTGTTTTGCTCAGTGCCGTAGTTTAGGGTATGTTTTTGCGTATTTGCTATTGAATTTCTAGTCCCCCACCCCTCTAAAAAATGGTGTAGATTTGGTTTCTCTTGAATATGTCAATTAAATTCTATGTCTTCTTCGGTATTTTTCCGACACGAACATATGCTGTCAAAACTACAAAATATACACAAAACGGAAGGCAAACCATAGATTTCCATTTGCTTGTAATGAACATGTAATGGAGGTCGTTATGACTGCCTGTCTGCCGTTGTGATTTCGTGTACAGCGTGAGCGAATGACCCCAATTCAAAAAATCGTATAAAGTGTGGTTTTGTTTAGGTTTTTATTGAGTGTCTTTATGGGGAAATAAAACAAACTTATTGTGTTCTCAGTTATTTTGAATACTCCGGAAAAGGTTATTTAAATATTAGCGGGTATACCGTCAGCGCGTTAAATTCATTAACAACGCTCCAGTATATACACCAAATTTGTTTAAAGTTAACTTTCTAAAAGAATGCACTTATTGTTAATATTTAATATGTCTCTACCATGTGCAGGACGATCGAAACGCCACTTTCAAAATCCGAAAAGAGAAAAATTGTGCTGATTTGTGCAGAAACCCGAAAAAAAAACCGAGAGTTGTGCTGTGTTGTGCTACGTGAGTTCATGGTAGTGCCGTTTACAAGGCAGCCATTTTCGAAAAAATTATGGATAGGGCTCACCTTTTATCACTATTTTCTCTAAACCCAATATTTCTTTAAATAAACCAACTAGTTTGAAACCCGTTATATTATATATAAATTTGTAACTTGTGCTATGTTGTGCACACATTTTTCGCCATAAATAGTTTTCCAACAAGAGGTGTTATTTTGAATCACCCGGTATTTAGGTAGTTGTCACTTGTGAAGCTTTTATTCTTTGACATTTGACAAGTAGAAACTACGCCATTACTACAAATGGAACGATACACGCTTCAACAACGCATTGAAATTATTAAAATTCACTACAAATATGGGGAAAATCTTGCAGTCACAGTTCGCAAAACTAAAGCATTTTTGGATCGTCGTGAAGCACCTTGTCGGACCGCAATACAGAAATTGATGGAAAAATTCGTTCTGTTGGGACAAGTTAGTCATGTAAAGAATAAAACCCGTGCTCGTCGCTCATGAACAACTGAGAATATTGCTGATGTAGCCCAAAGTGTTGAAGAAAATCCAGGTGAAGCACCTTGTCGGACCGCAATACAGAAATTGATGGAAAAATTCGATCTGTTGGGACAATTAGTCATGTAAAGAATAAAATCCGTGCTCGTCGCTCATGAACAACTGAGAATATTGCTGCTGTAGCCCAAAGTGTTGAAGAAAACCCAGGTTTGTCCATTCCTCGTCGTTCTTTGGAATTGGGCACCGTATTTTGCCTAAAGACATGTTAACACAAGAACTCAAGCCAGCCAATCATCAACAACGTCGTGTCTTTGCTGATCAGGTCCTTGAAATGAATGAAAATGATCCGAAATTCCATCGAAAAATGACTGATGAGGACCATTTCTACCTCGGTGGCTACGTCAACAAGCACAATTGTCCCATCTTCATCGTGTGACTGCGGTTAATGGTCCGGCGGGATCATTGGACCTTACTTTTTCCAAAATGAGGTTGGATCAACAGTTACGGTGAATGGATTGCACTATCGACAGATGATTAATGAGTTTTTATGGTCGTAGTTGGATGATATTGATCTGGACAACGTTCACTTTCAACCAGACGTCGCTGAGTGCCACACAAGCAACTCATGTTGTTTTTACATGTTACATGTTGTTTTTCATTATTAACGCCATACCTTCCTCTTTATTATGAAAAAAAACCGATGATTTATCTCAAAAAATTTAAATTTTTCTTTGAATACCAAAATAACACCTCTAGTTGGAGAACCCTGTACATCGAAAAATGCTAATTTTAAGGGTTTTGGAAAAAATCGCGTTTTTTATTTTTTCTGGCGTTTTTTCGCGAGAACTTACCACAAGTTACAGATTTCAAAAATTTGCATTTCGAAAGTGGCGGTGACATCATCCTGGACATATTTTTACCTTCTTTACTTATCGCACTCACATTTAAATTTGCTCAACAAAGAAACGCTGAAATGTTTTTTGAATTTTCTCTCTCGAAAGTTCAGTGAAAATTATTCATTTCAAAGGAATATAGCTTGGCAACTCTCGCATGATGGGTGGGTTTTATACAATTTGGTCATTCGAAATGTGTTTATCCTTCGTCACGACAAACGGTATTTAATCAATTCAACGTTTTTCCTGGAATGATTTGTTTTTCTTGTGTTCGGGAGGTTCTCTTGCCTTTGTAGCACAAATGAGGTTTTCCCATTGTTAGGTCATATTTATTTGTGGTAAAGTAGAAGGATATCATTGGCCATGACTGTTGTATAATTACAGGTTGGTGTGGCGAAAATATACTACTTGTGAAATGACCACAACTATTTTGTGTGGAGTGCGAATACAACAGCTGTAATAGAACATAGTCAGGATAAAATCCGTATAAGAACACATCTGAAAATTGTCAGCGAACGCGAAGTTATTGCCACATGAAAACGAAACTTTGAGTACGAAACATTTTTCAGTTATCCGGTATTTTTAGTTAAGGGAATTTTAGTAATGCGAAGGAATTTGGTTTGAAATGGGATGAAACGCTATTTATGATAGACTTTGAGCTCCAGTTATCCGATAGTTGTCCACTAATTAGATTGCAGTTATCCATGGTTGACTTTATCAATTAAGTGTTCGACTCAGTACTGGCACATCGATCAACCATGATCACCTATTTCTTGGGGCCGGATATTAAAGGCATTGACCTAGACGTTCTGTGGTTTCAGCAGGATATCGCACCATTCCAGACAGTCCTCGACACAATCAATCTGTTATGAAATATGATTGGCAATCTCGGCGGTGTCAAGTAACCACCTCGGAGCTGCGATGTTACGCGGTTATACGTCTCTTTTCTAGGGTCAGTGAAGGACCCCAGAACCTTAAGACAAATATCGTGATAGGACCTGATGTTGCACTGTTGAATTTTTGTTTCAAAAAACTCTATTTTTCGCACCATTCAATTTCAAAATTCTAATGATGAAGTTTCGTAGATAAATTTTTATAGCCTCACCCTACGGGTTCCTACGGGTATATATCATTTGCTACGCCTCAAAAGTGTAACACATAGAAATATTCACATTACACCCCAGGCGTTTTTGAACCAAATTCGATTCATGACTTTCTAAATCGTTTGAGCCATGTCCGTCTGTCTGTCCTGCTGGTACGCCCGATAACATTCGAAAGAGTTAAACAATCTCTCTGAAATTTGGCATGGCTTAATATTTTCCTAAAACTGCTTATGGAATTGCATATGGGCTATATGGCCACACCCCTTTGGGTACCTCCCACACAAATCTGCTATTTCGCCCACTTTAGAAATCGTGCAATAATATCAGTACGCCCAGTTCGATCTTGGTCAAATAATGTATTTAGTAAAGGTATAACTGGAAAAAGTTTCGGGCAAAATCTTGGAAGTTTGGCAACTCTATTTCTGGTACCTCCCATACAAATGAAGGGCTTATTGCAAAAACACGATAAGCCACAAAATGAAAATACTGAGAAAATCGCCTTTGAAGTTTGAAATAAATGCAGAAAATAGGGGTTTGATGAAATCATGATTTAAATACTTGTAATTAGTGTTTAAGGGAGACTACTATCACATACCAGTCCATGAATACCTAGAAAACTTCGGAAAACGCTATTTTCAAAAAAAAAGTGTGGCTTATCGAGTTATTGCATACATTTTATTTAAATTTTTTTTATTTTGAATATCAAAAGTTTTGTTATTTTGGTTGAAATAACGTGGCTTATCGTGTTTTTGCAGTACAACATTTTTTATTTTTCTTTTTTAAAAAAGTAAATGAAATAAATATTAAAATGTTAATTACATTAAATAATTTCTATAAGTTCTAATTCCGTTTCAGCGGAAGACGGCTCCAAAGCGTTGTAGAAGGAATGATAAATTGGTGGAATATATGGCAGTAAGGATTTTACGCTGTGTACTTTTTTGCCGCTAGTTTTAGGAATTCTGTGTATTTGTTTTTCAATCCATTTAAGGTTGTATTTGCAGGTCTTCTCTTTTTTATAATACTTACTTCCTTATAATCTCCTTGAATTGAATGCTTTACAAAAATTGATCTCGTATTTTGAACTTTAAAGAGAAATGAGTATACACCAGAGAAATCCGTTTTGCACCTATCGGTAGTAATTGCATTTTTATTAATGCCGTCCACAATAGGGCCGAAATTTAAAAAATCAGCTTGTTCCATAACTGTAACGACAAATGGAGTCTTTTTATTTGCTTCTTTAATAACACTGTGCAAACCTTCTGGGGAGTAGATTTGCGGAACATATTTCTTATGTCTCTTTTCTATTAAAGCGAAGTCTCTATCAGATGGCAAATGAGTGTGACCACTAACTAGGAAATGGTGCGTAATAGTTTTGAACCTTCCTTCTTTTACTAATTGCATCCACTTGCGGCTAGGCCATAAATTAAACGGAAAATAGCTAAACAATTTTAGGAGACGTTGCAATGGTGTAAAGTAATTGAATGAACTGAAAAAAACACTTTTTGAAATCGTGTGGCTTATCGTGTTTTTACAATAAGCCCTTCATATGTAATTTCATTAGATTTTTTTTGCAATAACAGGATAAGCCACACCAGATAAAATAAATCATACCTCGCTGGTTTCTGAAATTACTTCATACCCAGTCGGCAAAAAGCCTTTGTCTACCACGCTGTCATCAGTATCATCAATAAAATAGTCACTTTCGCTAATATCTTCACCAGAATCCATCGTTTTGTATTACGGTCTTCTTAATTGTTGTGACTTATCGAGTTTTTGACAAAAAATATTTATGAATAAAATCGAAATGCAAAAAGTAACATTTGCTATAGGTCAGAAATTAAACGGACAATTGCTAAAATATTTTCAGTGAACGTTGCAATGGTGTAATGTAATTGAATGAGCTGAAAAAAACACTTTTTGAAATCGTGTGGCTTATCGTGTTTTTGCAATAAGCCCTTCAAATGTACAAATGAAAAGGCTCAATAAATTAAAATCTTAAACTTGAAATTTTGAATTTACTTTTAAGTAAGTAAGTAAAGGGAATGGAAAAAGTAGCCACCACTTGCATGAACATTGGCTTTATTAAATCTACATCTTCCTAAGTTTTTCCGAAACTTATTGTTTAGAAACGAACAAATTCTTTATTCATTTGACTAATCAAAACATTTTTGCATATCTGACGGAGGGCGATAAGTAGACAAACAACGTTTTCGTCTTATGCAAGATTGCAAGTATTATGAACATAATAAGCAGACAGGTGTCATAACATAAGAAGATTTAACCGAACATGTGCATTCTTCGTTTGCACACAATTTTCCTTCCCATTAACAATTGTGAAAAACAGAAGGCTTTACTTTAAATACCCGGTTGTCGTCATGCGGCATATACCATCAACAAATGTTTCGGTCACCTCCTTGAGTGATTGTTTTTGTTGTTAGTTGTTAAATTGTATTAATGCCTAAACCCACAGCCCACTATACGTTTTGATTATTTAACATCGGCGTTGACACATGCAGGCCGTCGCCTAAAAGAATAATTTTTGTTTACGCCGCATTTACGAAGGTTGTATATTAAGTCTGGGAAATATTAAATATGCACTTCTTCACCTTTTTGCAGTTGTATGTGTAAATACATAGGGTTGTATAAGTCGACTTTTTGCCACAAAAATGGTGAAAAATGAAGTCGACTTTTGATTACGAAAAAGTCGTTTAATTGAAAATATGTTTTTCGGTCAGGGGAGCAGCTGGACATGAGTTTCTACAGCTACCGGATGACTCCGACGAAGAGAATTGTTGTAATGAGTAAGCAGACAATATTGAGGCTACACCATTGCTGTAACTTCTTCTCAATGTAAAAAAATGTGGTTCCCTTCTTTAGGAGCAGTGAAGTTCCTACTGAAGATCTTCAAAGACAATCAGCGATAAACAACCGTTATAGCTTAGACTCAAGAAGTCCGGTCCAGGTGTAATTGCTGTTACGAATTGTAAACAAGTGTTCTTCTCCAAGTGCTTACAGCAGATGAAATTGAGTAACAGACATTTTGATAACTGAAAATAATGTAACTCTTATTCTGGTGGTAAATGTCTGTTACTTCATGGAATGTTAAGGGAAACAAGTCAGTAACGATATGAATAGTCTATGTGATTCAAATTGAAGTAGATTTTTTGTTTGACATACCATAAAGTGGAACTGAATTGATATCTAGTTTTTTTTTACCATTTGTAACAATTTAAACTTGAATTTGTATAAGTTTGAATAAAATTGTAGTATTTTGAATTAAAAAGACGAAAAATCGTGTTGTAATTCTCAAAAACTCTAAAAGTCTAAAAATCGACTTTTTAAATTTCTGAAAAAGTCAAAAGGTCGAAAACCCTAGTTCCGATTAATTTCTTAAGAAAAATTGTTCGGGAAATCCTTGCTGCAATAAATCGATTGTTTCATGTGCGGCACCGTCTTTGCTGATAACCACATGTTATCCAAATCCATGCCGTCCAGTTGTGGTCACAAGAACTCCGTTATCATGTTCCTGCAACAAATGCCGTTCACAGTCACAGCAATTTCGGAATCATCTTGAAAAAAGTAGGGCCCAATCACACCGCCTGACCAAAATCCGCACCAGACATTTGTTTCTCATGGATTGCATGAGAATTTCATAGAAGAACATTTTTTTTTTAAATTGGCATTGACTTCACTTTGCGCGATTAAACGAATTGCTGGTCTGCTGGTTAGAACTGTTTTTTTTTTAAATACGATAATAAGTACGATTCGTAGTTAGATATTCTTAAAACAAGTATAACTGGGATAGTTTTAAAATCAAGTACAAAAATTCTTATAATACGAATAAAATACTTGCTTTATTTTAAAATTTTGTAATTGTAGAATTCGATGAATATAAGTTTTTATTTAAGAACAGAATTTATTTATTCAAGAAAAATATTGATGTTAGTTTCTAGGCTGATTTGAATAGACTGTGAAAATTTTAAAATTTTCTATAAACTAAATATTCAAAAGACTCTATGATTGAAAATAACTTTAACATAAAATATTTAAAATAATAAACGGTAGTTCTCGGAAGACTATAGCACATAATAAACCGATCTAGTTTCTTAAAATGTTCTAACCAATCTTAGAATCGTTGACACATTAGGTGCAGTTTCTCAACTGAAAATTCTTCGAAGTTTGCGTTGCTCCATATTTAATAATCCGAATAATCATCTGTCAAATATTCAGAGTTGCCACTTGCTGAAAAAAATGACACTAAACTTGCACTCTAACCGAGACGCCATTTAGGTTGGAATCTAAAAAACCGTTCAACCGAATCTAATTCGTCCAAAAAAGTCGCTTGCCAGTAGACAATTTGTAGCGGGCTTGCCTATCAGCGTGGGGGTTGTGGGTTCGATTCCCACCAGAGGCTTTGGTATGTCGCTGCAAAAATCTAGCCCTGTCTCACCCGGTTTACCCTTGGAACAAAAATTAGGATATACATTTACTTTGTATTGTAATAAATAATGAATAAATAACACCAATGGTACATTAAAGTATAACATTCGAAGAATGTTGTGTAGAATGAAAGGTATCACTTATATCTTGGCGGACGATCATCTGAAATCCCCTGGTAACGCTGAAACGGTATGTCGAAATTTCTATTGTCCTTTTATGTTGGATCTAAAATCTATCAGAAAAGTACAGAATGACTTTTAACGAATAATTCGAAACATGTATCTTACACCATTTGAAATACGTCCTTACGTCGCATGAGACTAATTACACTCTGCGACAAATGGTAAGGGTCAGTGATCGGTTTGGAATGAAACCACCGGGGAAAGTTATATTGGTAAAAAAAAAGTCATACGTGTTCCAGCGTTTCGCTGGGTCTCATCTAGGAATCGAGATATATCGATTTGAAGTTAGTAAGTATCGTATAGGGGAATTTGTCATAAATAATTTGAATAATTTGTAATAATAATTTGAATAATTATTCAAAGATTTGACTTTGGAAAGCAAACCGACATTTCCTACAACCCTCGTACACATAATATTCGTTTAATTTTTTCCTTACTTTCCGTGCTTTTTGTGTGTGTTTATTTTTTGCTAACAATTTTGTTTACAACGTACTTAGTACTTTTTCAATCTTTGTCAGTTCTTTCTTATCATTTCTTTGGTAAGCACAAAAGCGCGTGCCTCAATATTGATTGGACCGATAATGAAAACTATCATGCGAAACAAGACCAAATTGTAAATTGCTTGTACTTGCACTTGTGGCTAAAATACCTAAGTAGAAAGGAAAACTATCTGGAAAACATCAGTAGTAGAAACTAATCCAATTAGGGTGGGCTATGGAAATAATGATAAACAACATACGGACAGACTGTGTGACGCTATGAACAACGAACCGAAATTAACAAAGACGGTATCGGAAATGGCAAAAATAATCGATCCTGTTCTGTTATTCGAATGTGAAACGTTCGAGAAAATTTAATGTTCCATATTCTAAATCCGCCAGCAATTTTGGAAATTCGTTTAGACTGTCTATGACCTGGTGGAAGCATTTAGAAAGTTAATTTCTATTTTTAAATTAAACACTAAGTAGAAAATAAAAAAAAAACGCAAGTCAAACTAACTGTCTGTTTCCATAAAACGAATTTGTTCGTTCGTTACAAATCCTCAGTATTGGAAGTGTTATTAAATAGGTTTCAGACAATAGTTTTCAGATATATGTTAGTTATCGACATATGGAATACAATTCCAAAAGAATCAGCTCTCTTTACTGATAAGAATCCATTTTATTGTGGCTTCAATTTTGACAATTTGCAACGAACGAACAATTTCGTTTTATGGAAACAGACAGTTAATATATTTTTATCACAAATATTCCCAATTTAAAAGGGACATACATTTATTTATGTGTTTGCAGTCCGTACAAAATGGTAAATAACTTCAAATATCTTCGAAATGATGGGGTTAATAATCGGGAATATACATTGGATTTGAAGCATCTTACAAATGTCGTCTTCTGATCCGATCTTCTGTCCCTGCGTCGTTGCAGAATTGAAACGACGGTTAATTAAAAGTTTGCCGAATACGTTTCAATTGTGTGGTCGTCTCTAATAGAGCAGACTTAAGTTCTAGCCAGTGTTGCCATATACAGGGTTCTCCAACAGTTGGATCAACAGTTACGGTGAATGAATTGCGCTATCGAAAGATGATATTGATCTGGACAATCAAAATAAAACTTCTTTTTGGAAAGCCCTGCATTTAGCGCTTCAGAAAACTGTAAAAAAAACAGATAAAACTGCATATATGGCAACACTGGCTCTTACTGAAGTGGGTTCGAGGTCTGAAGACTTGGCAGATTTATCCTCCACTGTGTGGTTGTGGTCGCAAACCGAATATATTTGATATTTGGAAATTTGAATTTCATCTTCAATTTAAACCAAAAATTACCCTAATCTTCATTTGGGGGATAAATGAAGATTTTTAATCAATGTGACAAGCGATACTTGTTATTACGACAATAGAAAGTGCAACCCCTGTGTATTAGTGTAAAAAACCATATTCCGATATTTCTAACTTTGAATAACAACTGAACGAGAGACAAGAATTTAGCTAGGCGTTCGTACGAGAATATTGTTGCTTATTGTTGACCTAGTCTTGGACACAATTAGCCACATGCGCACATATCACACAAATCCTTCAGCGGCATTAGGAAGTAAAATAATTTATATCAATTTGACGGTATATCAGCATTTACCTAACGATGGACAATTAAAAATTGATGAGTGCTTTTATGATATATTTCGCTTTCAATGTTTACTAATTGATAAGCCACCAAACTACGTCAGTCAATACAATCGATCATACCGCATATCCATCAAAAATAAATCGTTTAACGTTTTTAAACGCGTTTATGAGTTGAATGATAACAAAAACATGTATTGTATTCTAAAATTAGCGAATGAAATGATTTATGGCCCAGAAAACGTTTAAACAAAATCCCCCTCTGTAATTGATTAATTGCCAATCGCAAACCACTTGAATTAATTGATATTTTTGTTTGTTTTGGTTCGGTGTCTGTCGTTGATAGGACAAAATCGTAGAAAACGGGTTAAAATGAAAAGTTGTGATTTTTATTTGAATGAACCTGCATTGTCAAGAAGTTCCCTTATAGCTAACCAACAATACCTAGATCGTCTGGGGACATTATTTCGAGAAATAATAATGTTAATAATTCACCTGTGGTGGAGGGCATTCGTTCATTGTCGAAATCATCTTACGGAATTTCCCCACTTTTTTCTAAAAGTGTTCTTTGAAATGATATTTTACTGGCAAAGAACGATCCCGACAGCTGTTAGATTTCATATTTTGACGAAATGTGAAACTTTAATAAATGCGCAGTCCAGAATAACAATTTCGATATCTTTCGATATTTTGCAACAAAACAAAAAAAAGAACATTATCTATTTAAAGATAGAAGCAATGTGGTCTTGAGGCAGGGCAATAACATCCTCAGTCATTTAAAATAACAAACGATTTATTTTTACAATTTGATTGTTGTATGGAAAGCCTTTCTATGTAAAGGATTTATCATCAGGTAAATGACTTTTATTTAAAAGCAAAATCACTTTTCAGAGATGAACAAAGGGCCAAATGCGGCCACACTAAGGCTGATAATACTTTGTTTGATACTACAGAACAAATACGCAGTGCCATAAGTGTGTCATAGTGTCTCTATTGATGTGTGATAAAATAAATGACGCAGTGATACCAAATAACACAAGTGACAATATGGGAAACATCTGGTGCAACAGTCGTGAGAAGTGGTTTACTGGTAATTTACAAGATTTTTATCTTATATTTGTTTACTTTACGTTTAATTAGCAATGCAACTTCACATCTATAACACTAGCCAACAAGGTTTTGAACTGGCGCAACCAGATATCGACCTTAGCGTAATTTGTTAGGGCGAATTGCAATTTGTAATTGGTTCTTCTCTATCACGTAATTTGTTAGGCTGAATTGCAATTTGTAATTGGTTCTTCTCTATCACGTAATTTGTTAGGCTGAATTGCAATTTGTAATTGGGTTTTCTCTATTACGTCAGGATTTGGAGATACAAAAAATATGTTTTTATTCGTTTTTTACATAAAAAACTTATGATTAAAATTAATAAATTGTCAAAAGTGAATAGAGTTTTTTGAACGTAGTTTGTATTTTGTTTGTTCGGTTTCACGTATTAGAGTCCAGCATTAATCTTCCAGCATTCCTTTGTCCCAAAATCCTTGATAATTTCTTTCAATTTTCATTTAATCTTGTTGTGGTAACAAATCTAACTGCGAATCAAGAATATTCATTTTAAGTGACATTCGTGACAATTTTTTAATAATTCAGTAACCATTTGTCTGTAGTTTTCACTCATATTGTTTCCAAGAAAACTGTTCACGATGCTCTTGAATGATTCTGATATTGCATATCCTTTTTTCCACGACGTGAACAAGACGTGATAGCCCAATTTGTATGACAGATTCGAATTCAGCGCACCCAGATTAGTTAAAAAACATGCTTCGTTTGTGCAGTCAATTTTTTTTCTTCAAATTTGTGGACCAGTGTAATTTGTTGTTTAGCTTGTAATGGGAGATTAGGCAAATAACTGTTAGTCTCTAGAGTTAAGCGCTCTGGTATTCGAGTTTGTAGCGAGGGGTTGTGGGATTCGATTCCCATCGAAGGCTTTGGTTTGTCGCTGAAAAAAAACTTGCCTAATGGTCTGTGTCACACGGTTTACACTTGGACCCATAATTAGAATATAAATTTAATTTGTATTGTAATTAAAAATATTCTAGAATTTTCTGGTTTTTACCGGGTTCAGGGACACAGGATTACCGACTTATTTCCTTGTCCGGGCGGTGAAATGAAAATGTCGGATTATCAAAGTCTAAATATCATTTGATTATGCTTTCCCGGATGAGCAATTTATTCAGCTTAGGAAACAGAAAACAGACCTAGGAGGGGGGGTGATCAGATAAATACGGGGAATATAGAGGACAAATGATGGGCTTCGGAAGATCACTTATTTCTTTGTCAAATGCATTAAATTAATGTCGAATCGGTCCAACACAGCAGCGAACTATATTCGCTGGTGATCGTTTTATCATTTTCAATCCGAAAAACCTTGGCCTTCCGGATAACTTCTGTGTTGTGATGAATCAACTAAAATAGAATATTCGCCCGAATAAACGGGTTTGGAAAAAACACAGATGATCAGTCAACCCTCTAGGGGCCATAATTTGCAAATGATGTACATATTTTTGTGAGACTTTAGCAACGTAGTGCTCCAAACAACTAAATAAAATATTTAAAATCCCTAAATAGCTGAAATTTTTTAAAAATACAGTCTTTGGTACAACTCCCACTTCATCCCTTACACAACTTTTTGTGTTTGCATCAGCTTTCATTGAATTTAACGCGCAATACTCGCAATTTGCCAAGATTATCAGTGACTAGTTCGTACCGGTATAACCAGTTAGTAGCGCATAAGTAATCTTTGTGATTCGCGCCAGCGTTATTGAACTTGTGTCTTAACAAAGAATACAAAAAAAAAACACGCTATATCAATACAACAAAAGTATGAACTTTTCACTGATCAGATGTTCAAATCCAGAGGTAAACAAAAAACTTGCTGATAAGAGATAAAGTCTAATAGTGATAAGGCCGAGTTTAAAGTTTTACCAGCATTGAAATCAGAATTTGTAGATTGTTTTATTACATTTTAGAAGATTTCCTGGCGGGAAAAGGCTTGCGCAATTTTTTTTTTAAGAAAAACGAAAATGTTTTTCAACTAAAAAAAGTAAAAAAAAAACTCAACTGTAGGGTGGATGAAGTAACAGGCTTTATTAATTGTAATCATATATTTTTCGGGGATCCTATTAAGTACGAGTACATCAATAATACGAGTATGTCCACAGTAGAATGCCAGCCCAAAGTCCACAATATTGAAACTAGACCTTTTCGCCTGCAATTTTAGTTATTTTATTTCATATATAATCAAAAATCGAAAAACAGACATGTCGTCGATGTTTTCAACACGACTCCATCGCTCCGTAAGGAATGCCATCTCGGTCTTCAGTAGATCGATTTCTTCGGAAGCCATACTGTCGATCATTTAGAAGGCTATTAGACTCTAAATATTTAACAAGATGGTGGTTAACCATGCTCTCCATAACCTTTGAGAGCGCAGAACATATTGCTATTGGGCGGTAATTCGCAGGATTTGTAGCCTCACCTTTCTTGGGGATCGGCTGAATATTGGCAACTGTCCAACGTGAAGGGTAAATACCAGCACGATATGACATGTTGAAAAGATTGCGCAATGGACGATCTAGCGTCGAAGAGCACTTACATAGGACAAGTGCTAAAATGCCATCCGGGCCCGGAGTTTTGTTCACATTGAGATCTGCAAGAACCATTTTGAACCGACGTGAATGAAAAAATATCTGCCATAAACAAACTAATAAAGATAAGAAATAAAAATAGTATTGAAGTAAAAAAAAATTCAATTTAATATTTTTTTTCAAATTGCAAAGTCTAAAAAAAACAAGAAAATACAAATACTAAAAATTTAATTAATTTTTTCAAATTGCAAAATATAACAAGTATAAATATTGTAATACAAAAAAATTAAAAAATGTGTAAAATACCTAAAAATAAAAATAAAAACGCTATTAAAATTGTACACTAATTGAAAAAGTCGTTGTGGCATCAAGTCCAACTCTAACACATTTTAAAAAAAAATATTTTATTTGTATTATTTTTTTTACTTGTACAAAAAAAATCAATTGTTATATGTAGTATTATTAGTTTAGAATGTTCGCCATAAGGTTATGTTTTACTGAACTGAGGTCAGCATTTCATTAATGCCATTACATATGTATATGAAAAGGCGGTACTTTATTGAACGGGTTCGAAAAAAGGGGCGTGTAAAAGCCCATACACCTTATGATGAATATAAATAAAATTGTAAAATATGAAAAGTTTCGTATATTTCTTTGAAAATTTTGGAAAATACAAATTTCGGAATTTTTAGTAAGTTAATTTGTTTACGGACAAATGTAGGATGTCTCATAATAATACTCATCTCGATCAAATTTGTTACTTTGATATAAGCGACCATATCGATCCATATTTTAACATAGCTCCAATCAAATCTTCACCTTAATTTATTAAAAAAAATCTATGGATACCGAAAATCGATTTTTAGATTCTGTCCTTATAGACGACACAATAAGTACTTGAGGCCGTCCATTTGCTGCACGGCCACCCAGCGATCTAAAAGTCACATATTGCTCGGATCCTCCTCTAGAAGCCACATACTAAACTCGATCGTCAACAAATTGGAAAAATATGTTATGATCGTTCAACAAGCTTCCATTGTGAAATTGAACCATATTTTTAGCACTATGTATTTTAGTTACCTGATTTTTGGCGATCAATTTGGATGGATTTGTTTTTAAAGGAAACATTTTTATTTAAAGGAAATACAACGTTACTTTGTATATATGTTATAAAAATTATTGTGCTTTTTGTGGTCGCATTTAATATACAAGTATACAAATTCAAAATGTATGCCTTGGGAGTGTCCATCAACACTGTCCTACTTACAGTCCATTAACTCTCAGTGCGAAGTGCGTCGTAAATCGTACCTATAGTCTGTACACTGAAAAAATTAAAAAAAAACGCACTGAAATTGAGAACATTTTACCTTTTTATTTGAAGTACTTAGACGATGGACTACAATTTACTACAGCTGAGAACTATTAAATCCTCATAAGTACAAACTTACTTGTAACGAAAAGATTTCTGGTCTGGATTTGAGTTTCTTTTAGAACTTGATTTTGTAAGAAACACTTTTTTTGGGAGTACCGTGTATTGTCAGTTTTAAATAAATTTGTTTACAGTGTCTCGAGTGTGGATCCTACTTTAATGTCTTTCATTTAATAATTTATTTAAAATCGTTTGGTTTGCTATTTCACATCTGTTTTCTTTCCAAACATTTATTGTTCCATTCTGCAAGTGAACGCTCTATTTCCGTATACTTTTGTAGTAAACAAAAACAAAAAAAGATTTTATTTTTGTACCCAAAGTACTTCCTTTCCATAAACGAAAAATTTAAATAAAAAAAAAACTGCATTTCGGCCAAAACGTAATTACCATATTTTTTTTGGGAGGCGAATCAAAACAAATATTGTTTACGTTCATTATGAACCAATTAATGGAAATTGACGTTGGATATAAACAGCACTAACGACGACGCCACCACCATCGATATTCACATTCCTTTGGAAGTAAACAACTTGCACAAGACAAAATAAAACAAACATTGATAAGAAATTAATTAATTAACAAACATAAATATTTATGCAAAAGTGCGTGTTGTAGTTTGAAAAAAAAATGACAAAAACAAAAAACGTGCCATACGAAGTCGTGCATTTTTTTCAAATTTGTCTCGCAAATAAATTGTCACGAATCAGTGAGCTACACACCCACACACACACATGCAAATACTGATCGAGACCTTTTTCTTCGACTTGCACAGTGGACAAAACTTTGTAGGGCAAATGTTTACAAGTAAACAAAAAACAGTTGGAGAGTAATTTAAACATACATTGTATTTGCACACAAAGACTTTTTATTTGGGATTAACAAGTGGTTTATTAATGAATAATGTCTTTATCGTGCTTGCTATAAGTGTGGGCGTTGTGTGTTCTATTCCCACCAGAGACTTTAGCAAAATGGTCTGTGTCACCCGGTATACCCAAAATTACAATATGAATTTACTTTGTAGTGTAATTAATAAAAGTAAAATAAAAACAAATAAATGTCTTTATAAAATACTTTGTGTTATTTAAATAACTAATATCTGGGATAACCAAACCTATCATATGTTACGGGGAGAAGTGGTTGCAGTGATTTATTTTTGGAAAAGGACATTCTATGGCCTACTGTAGCCCGAGAAACTCCTAAGCATTCTCGTTCAATTTCAATTTTTGGAATCATCTTTATTTACATATATGTTTTTAAATAAATATGTACAGTTTCGAGATATTATTTATATATATTACAGCGAATAATATTTTAACATAAAATATTGATATTATAGAGTTGTTTATATAATGTTTTAAAGGAAAATTAGGGAAAACCTTTATTTGAGAAGTAAGAAAATTCAAATATTGGGAAAATGTGCGTGTATTTAAAGTAATAGTACTAAAACTAGTAACATACAAATATACACTATTTTCGATTTGATAATTTACATTTACATACTACAATTATGGTAGTTCTCTACATTCTCTTATCAATGGATAGGGAGAATATTCAATTTTAGTAAAGTAATTTTCAGTAAATCTCTTAATGAAATCATCTAGTTTTTCGTATTTACATTCTTCATGGAGTAAATCTGTTGAGAATCTCCAGTGCTTCTTATAAATTATTTTTAGACATTTATTTTGCAAAATTTGTAGTTTCTTTAAATGAGTTTTTGCAGCTTTATACCAAACAGGACATGCGTAAGTTAAAGAAGGCCTTATTATGCTTTTGTAGATAAGATTTTTGTTTTTTAAATGCAATGACGAACGTTTGTTTAAGAGAGGCCATAATGCTCTAATCGTTCGGAGACAATTTTTACGAATTTCATCGATATGGTTTTTGAAGGTTAATTTTTTATCAAGAATTACTCCGAGATATTTTGCGCTGTCTTGTATTGTAACTGTTTCGTTTCCCAGGATTAAGTGTCGAGTTGGAGTCCGTTTCGGCGAATTGTTGTATGGAAATATTATGGCTTGAGTCTTGATTGGGTTAATCTTTATTTTCCACTTTTTGAAATACTTGTTACACAGTGCTAGACCTTTCTCCATCTTTTTTAAGAGTGCCTTAGTTAGTTTACTCGAAGCAATAAGTGCTGTATCATCGGCGTAGTAAGCTGTTTTTATATAATTTGGGGGGCAAAGTCCGATGTGTATATAGAGTATAACAGAGGAGATAATACTGATCCTTGTGGTAAGCCAGCAGCGATAGTTTTTCGTGTGGAGTAAGCTTCATTGACAGACACAACAAATGACCTATTTTCAAGGAATTCCGCAACCAATCTGCACAAGTAATTTGGGGTTTCTAATTTGATTAATTTGTATATGAGGCCATTGTGCCAAACTGTGTCAAATGCTTTTTCAATGTCCAGGAGAATAAGACCAGTTGAAAGTTTATTTCGCTTATTAGTCGTAATGATATTTTTAATTCTATTGACTTGATGAACAGAGCTGTGATCTTTTTTGAAGCCAAATTGTTCGTCAGCTATTAGAGAATTATCTGTCGCAAAATCACAGATTCTTTTTTGGATTATTTTTTCAAAAAGTTTTCCGATGTTACTAAGAAGGCTTATAGGCCTGTAACTTTTGGGATCGGTCTTAGGTTTATTTGGCTTAGGTACTGCTATGACCTTAGCTTGTTTAAAAACTTTTGGGAAATAATTCAATTGTATGCAGCTGTTAAAAACAATTACCAAGAACTTTAAAGCTTTCATAGGAAGACTCTTTATTAGCAGATTTGAAATATTATCCAAACCTGGAGACTTAGAAGTTTTAAGTGAGCTTATAATGGTGGTTAATTCGTCCAGAGATATAAAAATTGCATCTTCGTTGTTGGGCACTTCTCTTTTAAAACTTTTGATCTTCGAATTAACTACCTTGTCAACAGAATGCTTATAGTTAGAAGTTGTACCATTTGCTTCAGAAAAAGTTTCAGCTAATACCGTGGCTAAGCATTCTCGTCGTATCAGTGGGCTGTGTACGATTTGGTGTGAATATTAACTGAGCGGGACCTACTGCTTTAAGCTGGCTCAGAAATATATTTCATTTGCGTATGAACACTTATTACACAGAGTATGACTGGAAGAATAGTCAAGAACTAGTTCCAAAGCGGTTCTTCGGCGAGTATTGTGGTGACTGTGGTTTAAAACCAAATTCCGATAATTTGATATTGCATGACAATTGGGTGCTGTGACTTACTTAATAACAGAGGTGCAAGATATGAAGAACATGATTCGAATTGGAATCGGCGGTTTAAACTGACTGGTCTCTATAATTTTCAATTATAACGGTAGCGTACCATGTTTCAGACCTTTACGCTGCTAATCATGTGAAACACAAGACATTTATTTTCGTGTGGAGGTCGCAAAAATCGTACATATATTCCAGGTGTTCGTGGATTTATCGTTGGCTTCATTCCAGCGTATCCTAAGTCCACTCACCATGTTTTTAGGGAGATTGTGTGTTTTATTTCGGATAATTTCAACTTAAATCCTGTCAACATCAATCCTACCAAATGTTATGTCCTGTAAAAATCTTGACAATCCGATAATCCAATCAAAGGTTATGCTCAAAATTGTACTTAGCGTATGATTGAAGTTTAAACAAACGTCCATTCTAAAACTGGCTAAATAGCTCTCAGCATTCCTTAGAAGTGACATTTATGTTTGTCGTGCTTTCTACGAATATTTTTTAGTTAAAAATTGTTTTCTTAATTTTTGATTTTTAGGAAAAATTTGTGTTCATAATAGTATAGAAATACGATTTAAATGGCCTTATGTGTAGTCCGCTTGGATTAATTTAAATACTTGGATTGATTTAAGGAAAATTTAGATTAAATTGATATCAAAATATTCTGATCACAATCTTATAAATTCATAATAGGATGAGTTCGAAATGGATTTAAAGAGAGCACATTCTGATCCGGTCTTAGTTTTCTTTCTCGGAAATAGTTTTACGAATTTTTTCTCTTACCTCACAAATTGTACTTTCTTTACATAATAAATATTTAACTACCCTTAGATAAAGGGTTATCCATTTTGCTTTTTAAAAGTAACGTAAATAAAACAGATATAAAATATTTTTTTTCATTTCTTTTTTATTATAAAGTTTGAACGTTGACATTATATGTCAAACACTACATCATTTAAATGACCACCACGCGAAGTGTTGCAAGCATTGATTCTTTTGAGGTAATTTTGGACCACTTTTTGTCACATATTGGGCGGTATTTCAGCCATAACTTGCCGAATATTGGTTCTTAACTACTCAAGAGTTAAAGATTTATCTGCATAAGCACGGCCTTTCGCGTAGCCCCACAAAAAAGTCTAATGGTGGTCAAATAGCATGATCGTGGTGGCCAGTTGATGTCACCACAACGAGAAATAACGCGGCCAGAAAATGTCTCTTGCAATAAAGCCATATTCGCTCGAGTTGTGTGGCAGGTGGCACCGTCTTGTTGAAACCACATATTCTCCAAGTCGTATTCTTCAATAGCAGGCATCTACTATATTTTTCATGGTGAGGCTTCTACTGATGTGGTTCTTCGACGGATTCCGTATTTTCTTCCACACATATCGGCGTTTTTGTGTCCCTTCCGAGAAAGATAGCTACTATATCCTCCGTGTCCCGTTAGGTACAGAGTCGGGTTGTAATTTCTTTCTCCAAGTCTCCGTCTAATCCATTTTATATGTCCATCTTTCTTTCGTCGAGTTTTGCCAGCGGCTTTTCCATTTCTGTGTGGACTTATTTCCTTCGTAGGGTTTTCCGCATTTTCTTTCGTTGTAGCATATTGACTAGCTATTTCTTCTGCAGCCAAGTCAATTAGCATGATTTGGTTATAGAGTTACTTACTTGAGAGATGAGTATTCTATTACTTTGCTGGGCACCTACTACCTTTGGCGGAATTCTAGCCAGAGCATTATTTACTACCTATGCCGTTTGATATTTAGAAGGTTGTCTCTGAAAGAACTGAATCTTTGAGAAATGACTTGCCATAAAGCATTCTTGGGAGCTTTTGAATATAAATGCAGTTCATATTTCATTTACTATCCACAGTTCTTGTCAGTTAGTGAGTCTGTCTGCTGGTACCATATAAATTACTTAGTCTTCCAGTAATTGTCATGGGAACCACATTTCATTATCTGTTGGCGATCTGAAGACTCCTTCTCTGCAGCATCCTGCTTTATACCGTTAACCATGAACTATTGACATTTGTCAATATCGCTCCAGTTATTAAGTATTTACCTCCTTACCAATATGGGTCAACATTAGCCTTTCGATATATGTTTTAATATTCAATATCTTCGAACGACATTAACATATTTTCTTTTACTGACCCTATCAGTGTGACCAGTTTCCCGAAAATGGTTCAACCAACTAACATGCAAGTGTAGATATTTAAATGAAAGTTCATTATCTTTCTATAGACTTTATATAAATTGAAAGCCAAAATGCCCTTTCGTACCCTCACTTTAAGCTTTTTGTTTACTTGACGTGCGTACCATCGATTTTATGAACAATAAAATTTGTCATAAATATTTGTCGGGGCAACCTTGAACTTCGTTGTTGTTCATCAGTATGCAGCACAAGTAACGTCAACGGGGGGTATTTCGATCACTGAATGGCTGCCACCATTCGTCGTCTATTGTTTCATTATTGGCGTGTTTTCCGAAACTATAACATAATTTATGACTAGGAAAAAAAAAAACCGACAAACCAATTCACAATGTGTTCGAATGAAACAATGGGTTGTAATCTAAATAAAGAGCGGGCAATGCGGCCCCCTCTTCGCATCGCTTCAGTGGAGAACATAACATTTGCTCGTATATTAGGTGTGTTTTTTGTTCTCTTTTTTATGTTGTCTATTAATGGATGCATATTCTACTAATGTTGTTCGCTTGACTTACTTATTTCCCTTAACAATCTTATCCACAAATTTTTAAAATCTATAAACTGAATGTGGCTGATGGCGCTCTTGCGGTTAACATTCCATGAAGGAACTGATGGGGAACTTATACTCGCCGACCGGGACCTACTGTTTAAAGCCAGCTCCGAACGGCTAATGTTTTTCTAGAGAAGTTTTGAATGGCTTAGATTACTACTTTACTCATAAAGTTGCCAGCAATTACGAGGTGAAAGCAGCCTCTGAAAAATGTTTGATGGCCTCAGCAGATTTCGCACCTGGGTTCTGCTGTGTGTTAGTCGCCTTATCACGGCCGTCCGATGTTGTTCGCTCATTGCATTTGGATAGGATACAAAGCAAAAAATATACCTTTTTTAACTGGGTGATTCATACATACATTAATTTAATCTAAGTGATGAATACATACTCGCTATTAAGCGAGTATATGGTCGATAACTTCTGATTACTTATAAATAAAATCGTTCTTTTAATTAGTATTTTTTTTTAATTTGTTGGTCGGTTTTTTAAAGTTAATAAATTGGTATCATTTAATTGGATCTTTAAATAACATTTACAGGCGACTCCGGATTATTGTTCCGCTTATAAAAAAACTATCGAATAACTGAAACAGAACCTTAATATTGTAAATTAATGTATATTTATAAATATCGTTCACATCCATGACTTCAATCTTCTGTCACAAAGAATTGTTTATCATAACTCTCTAACTCTCCCCCTTTCCAGCTTCATTTCAATGGATCATTGATTCCGCCGCTCCAAAATCAAGAGCGATTGTTAACTGAAAAGCGAGAACTAGATAGATGATAGTGTGCCTTGCTCAGCTGAGTCAAGTGGACCTTGTCAGGTAATGTCTTTGGGAAGCTACAGTAAATCTCGTTTAATAATCTAATAATTACTTTAATGAATTTTCAGTAATTATCCGAATAATAATTGACATTTTGCCTAACGCCAACAAATTTAATGTGATTTTTCCAATTGTAATTGGTTTTGTTTTCCCCTTTTCGACAAATAAGCCATGTATTAAAAAAAAACAATAAATTTATTCATGTTAACTTAATCTAATTAACCGAAAATTAGCTTGAAACGGAAAAATAATTCTTGTTCTATTATAACTTTGATCCACTGTACATAAATATGATATATTTTGACTGTTAACATTCAAATAAAATCAAGTGTATTGTTTGAACAGATCCATGTAAACCATGGCACAATAATTATTATTCTTCAATTATAAAAGAAGATAGTAGCAATTGCCCAACAAAAACTCTACCTACTAGTATTGGGCCAAGACCGCCTAAGTTTCGTTTCCAGTTTTATTTCGTCCTATTCGGGAATTCTCCAAAATTAGTTAAAAGACAAATTACACAATTAAATTATCTCATTAATTGACACAAAAACATGTGTTGGGGAACTCTAAAATTCGTCTCTGACGCATGTGCCAAAATATCACTTGCCAATGATTTTTCGTTGGGAGTCGGCCGGCCAGTGTTTTGATAAAAAAAAAGTGTGAGTGTGATGAGTTTTTCGTGTAATGGCTGGCTTAATTGTAATTATTATTTGCCGATGTGGAATATTCTTTCAGCAGTAAAATTCTCAAATTCAAGACAACTTTCAAGAGACTATACTCCCTATTTCCTCCCTTCATTACCCACATTACCTATCTCAAACACAGTGCCATTGCATTTATAAGGGGCATCCCCTGAGTGTCGGTCAAACCAAAAAACCATAAACAATTCTTAAATTAACAATGCGAATCAACCGACTCCTCATTGTGTTCGATTGTTGTATTTTTATTTTCTGGTACTTAATAAGTGCCAAAGCAAAATTAAAGATAGAATAATTAATACGAGTAGTACTAATTTGACTGATTTTAACTACACGCTGAAAAATATGTCTTTTTTAAATGGTTACACACGTGTTTGGTCTTTGCAGCAAGTAAAGCTGTTTTCTTTCTACACAAAGCTTATTTGGATGTTAACATAACTTATTTGCTTCTAATATTACATATTTGTGTATAAGCAATAACGTGTTTGGGAAAAACAGACAACGAACTTATTAAATTCAACAAAGTACAACATTTGAGTGAGAATAAGTGTGTATTTGCAGCTGTTGTCGTAACTTTTTTTTCAATCTACATAAGGCGAACATTTAAGGGAGACGATCAAGAGAGAGAGGAAGAAAGGAAATAAAATGGCTAAATAGTATACAAGATTTGGCCAATTGTAGCGAGTAGGAAAACGTTTTATTAGCTGCAGAAAATAGTTATTGGCATACTTAAAATCTCTATAATCACTTTATTGCAGTCTATTATTATAAAAATAATTACGTACTGTAAACAATTAGCAAAGGGGTTTATTTAGAATTATGTTTGTATGATCGCTTACATCTGGAACGGATGTGCAATTAAGAAGAAGAATACTTAAAACTTTTAAGTTAAAAGTAAACAATTCATGTGCTAAATAACTGTTAATCAGCTGATAAATAATATAGGTACTATAATCTAACGACTGCTAATTTGAGAAAAATAAACCCTATCTCCTCCACCTGGTAAACAATCATCTTAAAGCCTAAGTGGACTATCTATATTTAATAATTATTTGTATTCCGCTTGCGATTGATTATCTATAATATAATCCTATATTATAGGAAAATATAAAAAAACACCTCTAATGTTTAAAATAATTTTTCAATGAACAAATATTTATTCTTTCAAGGGCGTAAAAGTCGTGGCGAAATAAAATCTTGTCATTACAACATAGTTAAGTCACATTATGAAATATTATTAGAATTATATGTTCACAGTATTCGGGATCGGCACAACACAACCTAGTGCCGTTTGATCAGCTACATAAAATTGGACAACTGGCCGTAGTGGCCTGGTAAGTAAGTGCGATTATCACACAGAAAACATGGTTCAAATCCGCGCAAGATTTGGAAATTAAATGTAAAAGTTATAAAAAAAAATCGTCCCCTCAATAAAACAATAGTATATAATGTATGGTGTATTAAATACTATTATTTTAATGAGGGGACAAAATATGCAACAACACATTTCATCGTTCAGTGTAAGATAAATTCATCGACTATTAAATAACACTTTGTAGTATACCGGGTGTTTTTTAAGGCGTGTAGTTTGCAATCTTGCCACACTTTTTTCGACGTTGGTCTTTTTGACACTTGATTTATACTCAGTTTGGATTGCCATTTTGATAATGAAGAGAATTAACAACGCTTGTAAATCGTGCAAATTTACTACCAAAATAATGGCCACCGATACCGATTTTCACAAGAAAATTTTGTTCAGCGATGAAGCTCACATTTGGTTGAAGTACTGAAAATTCAGCAGCCGTTACATTCTCAAAAAGTTACTGTTTGGTGTGATGTATGGGCAGAGGGAATCATTGGTCGACCAAGATCGTGCGATTTAACACCGCTGGACTATTTTTTTGTGGGGTTATGTAAAGCCCGACACGATTGACGCCTTGAAAGAGAATATTCAGCTCGTTATTGCTGGCATACGGCTCCAAATGCTGCAAAAAGTGGTCGAAAACTGGGCATCTCGGCAGGAATTTATTCAAGTCAGCCGCCTCGGCCACTTGTTCGAAATCATTGTTAAAACGCCTTATCTGTGTAATATAGATAAATTCCTGGCCATAACATTTTTTTTTTTTTCTGTTATTTCTTCCTGAAAACCACACGTGTAAAATAAACACCCTTTATATGAATCGAAAGAGGCACACGCTTTCAATACCTGCTATTATATAATTTAATTGTAAGTCTAATTGTTTTAAACAACAAGAAACAAAAAACCCAGAAAAGCACATTAACATGACAACGATTTAATGACATTTTTAATTTGAATTATATATTTTGTTTTTCCGTTTTTTTTTTGTTTGTTTGTTATTCAAATTCAAACGCATTTCATAATTTGTCACAAATGTTAATTTCATTCATTTTTTCTTTTTATTATTTTCAGACATTTTCTCTGTGTATGTGTGTTTCTAATTAATTTGCAACACAATTCGTTGTTGTTGCTATTATTTTTATTTATGAATTTGTTTGTTTTCATTAAATGCCATTGGTGTTTGTTTTTGAATTGACGTGAAACAAGTTCATGATGATGACAACCAGAGTCCAATTTCAAATATATTCACTAAAATGGTAACAAGTTTTTTTTTTTTTTATTTTGTTATCAGTTGTTTTTGGTATAGAACGGCATGATGGCATACCCTAGTATTAAAGATGTCTAGACATGAACGACCAGAGAAAGTTACACTGGGTTATTGATCAATTTATGGATTTTATGGCCCATGTCAGCCAAGACAAATAGGTATAGTGGAGATTTTATAAAAATGATCGTCGTAAAATTCAGAGATCTAACCAATGAAGATCATTTGCCAGACAGCAGAGTGTGTTATTCCCGGTTTTGTTTTTGAACATAAAACGAGATCATATGATCTCATGGGGAGGTCAACGTTCTTGCACCTCTTGGTAACTTGCAAGAATGATAGAAACAAAGATTACGCCATCCCGCGCAGAAAGAAAATGTTCTGCGCAATTTGGTTCAGCGACGTCACGCGAAGTGTTTTCCCATTGGCTAATAGTCAAAGTGGTTTCAATTACAGGGTTGCCAACAATAGTTCTTACGCTGTATTCCAAACTGAAACTTTATACTCGTTGTATATACACATACAGCCCGATTATGAATACTCCCGGGGAGATAATTCCCGGGGAATTTACTTTTTTCGAGAACAATATCCTCCTTTTCTAAACAAACCGAGCGAATAATAATAAGTGACATACAATTTCGAATATTCAGAGTCAGACGATTTGTTTGTTTCCTGGTCTGTTTAAAATAGGAAGATTTTCTTCTCTGAAAAATTTAAATTCCCCGGGAATTATCTCCCCGGGAGTATTCAGAATCGGGCTGATAGAGTTGGCAATCCTTACAAGGGAACAAATACGTAACGGGAAATCATTCTTGGTAATTTGGTTCTCCGATACTAAACTAGTCCCGACAATGTACATACATATGGACAAATCCTGGGTGACGAACGCTACTTTCGTACGCGTTTTGGATTAAAATATAAAAAATTGTTGGTCTTTCAAAAGAGCTAACTTCAACTTAGAGGGAAATTGGTGTTCTGTCGAATGCCAGAAAAAAATGTATCCAAATTATTGTGACGCACGCTACAAAAATGGAAGTAGCTTCGAAGGTTAAGATATGTTTTCGTAATTTTTAGCAAATTTTGCATAATAAAGCACACAGAATGAAATACTTATAAGAATGATTAATATAAGAGAATTCTTAAAAAATTATATGAAGCCAAAATTTTTTTTAATTTTTATCAACTGCAGGGATACCCACATTTGTCCAATGTTCCATGAAACAGAAAAATAAAGTTGAAAAAGTATAAAATAATTGCTTTTTGGTAGACTATCTGTGGGACTTGCCCATATACAAAAAGGCACATTGGGCTGAGCTCAGCCTTTCAAATCGAAGTTATGTTTCCTAGACAATAATGTCGATGCTGCTGCGGAAATGGTCGAGTAATCAGTTCATTTTGGAACAAATACGTTTATTCCTTCAAAGACAACTGTGATCAAAACTTCAAAAGAGACTACTAAGTACTTAGTGCTAAGTATTTTCTGTTCCCAGGGGAAGTAAGCGCTTTTGGTCATTCTTAAATTGGGTAGAAGCAATTCTTCGTCTTCTATTCCAACTCTTGTTAACGATGACCAGATGTTCACTGACCCGACTGATAAAGCTAAACTTCTGGCTGAAATATTTGTTTGAAAGCGGTCTAGCACTACCCGTCATCGAAAACGTATCTAGTGTGTTTCCTGTCAGCTGTGACAAACTCAAGATAAACGTCAACAAACACTTTTCCCTCTTTCCTCCCTTCGATACCCTTCTTTCCTTTTGTGAGTTCCCCTGAGTGTTTTTCAATCAAAAATTGCTTCTTACGTTTCTTGGAATTATGTCAAAGGTTTGTACCAAAGCGTCTTCTTACAAACTACAAAAGATTGAATACGAAAAGGTCTGGTGGAAGGTGTTTTTTTTTTTAGAAATCCACCGGTTTTATGCACAAGCCTTTCACACGCTACCTTTCACCCAATCTCTAGAATTACGCAGCTTCGATCGCTTATTACAGAAGCTTTGCCAGACTTTTTTTTACAGATTAATGGCTCTCTTGTTGTATACACGGCAAAAATTGCAACAGTGTTTGGAAATCAACATACATATATCTTTGAAATAATTCTAATTCTAAAAAAAAATCTCTACCACCACGATTTTTTTTTAATGTAGCATTTGTACACAAAAATGTTAAATGTTTGCTGCATGTTGCACTGAACCCGTATTTTTGTGTTCTTTTGTTAAAAAAGTATAACCCCACGAATTGATTTTGAGTTCTTTTGTCAATGCGTTGCCTGCAGACAGTCTCACTTATTCCAGTCGTCGGTGTAGAATTTGCCACCATAAAACAGCTAATGTCTACTGTGTTATCATTTCCAAAACACCCAAACCAAATACATTCAAAAAGTGAGCGCAAACGACGCCCGATTGTTTAGGTTGGGACGCTTTGAATGTCACCCCTAAAGTTGTTCGTTTGTTAGTGAGAAAAGTGTGAAATTTTCGGGGTGAGGAGGAGAGCTTTGTGTGTAATAGTTTCACCTCTCACACCACAAGAAAATACCAATCTTCCAACTTTTCATTGCAATTGTGAAACTGATCCATTAAAACATACTTGGTCCAATAGGGTGAATTCTATGTCAGTAAGTTGAGAATTCAGAAATTCACAAAACAATCAATGAAAAACAATGCAGACAGATGTCAACAAAGTATTTAACCTTCCCCATATAGAGTCTCATAGTCTGTTTGTATCAGGAAGAAACCCAAAAATTCTCGGCGTTGTTGTTGCTACCCATTTCGCTGGAAGTCTTATCAATAGCGTCAGTCCACAATAATAGATTCCAAATATTATTTTATAGTTCTGATTAGTTATCAACTAAAAAGAGGGTGTGTCATATGATACGCTAATAAATAAAACTACGCAGTTCCAAACTCTGTTGGTAACGGCATTTGTTGTAGGAGAATACGAGAGGACGTTGCCAACCAATTGATAAGATTTGATGGTGTTGACAACATTGCCAATTTTAGATTACACCCGCGGGAGTGCGACTGGCCCAAGTATATTTGCAGCCATAAATGGGAGTGTGTAATGAAATCATTTCATGTATTGGTTGGACAATCTAATGGATTATTTTTGAACCATGTGCCCTGTTTCCAAAGCAAATGCCGTGGTTAAAGTACATGTTGACCGATCTAAGGCACCCACCGGGCCTGCTGTTTGCAAGTTTGTGCATAAAGTATGGGAGCCTGGCATGCTGGTGGACATCTACCCAAAAATCTAAAATATATCCAATTATCCGGTTATCTTAAAATAATCCCTCACTCCTTGTCTGAAACCATTTTCCTAAAGATCTCTAAAATGCTTACTGGATCAAAAGTTACAGACTTTTGGCTGAAGGAATTGGATTCAGTACCACAGTGAGTTGTTAATCGGTGACGACTTTCGAGAATGTGACTGCCGTAGCCCAGAGTAAGGGACTCAGCGGTTATGTAAACAAGGAAAACTGCCGCATCTGTACGTCGTGATCGTTGAGAACCCAGTTTGGTGAGTATTTTGAAGCGGCGGTATCATATTCTCATGTTCCATTGAAAATGCAGCAGGAAACGCCCTTTTGGATAACTGTAAGCGCCACAGATGATAAACTATGGCCAGTACGGGAGATTTTCTTTGGTAATCAAGGAAAAAAATAGTTTTCAATAACAATTAAACTATCCATTTTGTCCAAGGGATGAATATTGAATTTTGTTTTTTTAAAAAAAAAGGACATTTTTGCTGTAGTTAGAGATATGTTCTCTGAATTAATTTATGGAAAAAGTAATTTTTGGAAAATTTTGAGTATGTCAAATTAAAAGATATTATGTCCGCTTAAATGTTGTAAACATAATTTTTATATAAAAAAAACGTTTTTTTTGCCCAAAAAAATAGATAAAAAAATTCTAAACTTTTATAACAGAATAGCTAGATCCCTATTGAAGAAAATAAGCCATGTTTGAAGTACATACATATATGGGAAAATGTAGAAATTATTACACCTTTTATAGAAGTACCACAATTTATCAGTAGGGAGTTGTTTAATGGCTTGGGAACGAAAAATGATAATACAAGATAGAAATACCATTTTTTATTACTATCTGGTCGATAATTTTATAGCATCTAATTTTTAAAATGATTTCCGGCTTATGTCCGCCTTGGCTACGAGATACATGGTCAATTTGATCAGGCCAATGTTTGACTACCTTTTCTAATAAATCTGGCCGTATGGCGTCAATGGTGGTTCGAATATTGGCTTCCAACGCTTCAGCATAATCGAATGGTTTGGCAGCATAATCGAATGACTTAACATAGTCCCATAAAAAGTAATCCAGAGTCTTTAAATCGCACGAACGAGCGGCTAGTGAACAGGGTTCATTCTGTAAATAAAACTGTCACCAAATTGGTTTTGCAATAAATCGATTGTTGAGCGCGTTGTACGACAAGTTGCGCCGTCTTGCTGGAACCAAATGTCGTTGATGTTTACCTAATTACTTTGTGGAAACAGCATGGCTCGAGAGCTACGCCATTCACCGTAATGACAACTTACCGAAAGGAATAATGACCGATAATGCCCACAGCATTTAAACCGCACAAACAGTCCATTTAAATGGATGTAATGGTGATTGATTGAGCATTGTCTTCGCTCCAAATACGGCACTTTTGATTATTGACATAGCTTGCTCACTACTGATATTGACCAGACAATGGACGAAGTGCTCTACAAACTTTGCTAATAGATTTTTATATTTTTATTTAATTACAACACAAAGTAAATTTATATTCTAAATTTTGGGTCCAAGGGTAAACCGGGTGACACAGACCATATGGCTAGATATTTGCAGCGACAGACCAAAGCCTTTGATGGGAATGGAATACCAGAACCCCACGCTGATAGGTAAGCACGCTACTAACTCGCTTACTAATAGATTTATTTGTTCCAAAGTAAATTTCCAAAATTTTGAAGCGATGTTCTGGCGTTAAACAATTCATGATGGGGTGTCAAACAATACTTATCGATATCGATAGTTCTTATGCCGTTTCAAAAAACACCCTGTACTTTGATCGGACGTCTCCTTTCAAAATCATAAGCACAATCATTAAGGTACCCAATCGTCGGGCAAACGGCAATTTTTTTTAAAAAAAAATTTATCCATAATTTTTTTTAGGAAAAAACTGTATCCATAATTTTTTTAAAAAAAAATTTACCCATAATTTTTTTAAAAAAAAATTTATCCATAATTTTTTTAAAAAAAAATTTATCCATAATTTTTCTAAAAAAAAATTTATCCATAATTTTTTTAAAAAAAAATTTATCCATAATTTTTTTAAAAAAAAATATATCCATAATTTTTTAAAAAAAAAATTTATCCATAATTTTTTTTTAAAAAAATGTATCCATAATTTTTTTAGAAAAAAAAATATTTATCCATATATTTAAAAAAAAAAAATATATCCATAGTTTTTGTTTGTTTGTTGTTTATATACAAGAATGATAGAAAGAAAGATTACGCCATGCGTTAGATGACGTAGTTAGTCCCTTGTAAGGGTTGCCAACTGTATTTGTATGTATAACGAGTGACAATTTTCAGATTGAAAAACAGCGTAAGAACTTATGTTGGCAACACTGCAATTGAAACCACTTTGACTATCAGCCAATAGAAACAGACTTCGCGTGACGTCATTCGCCCAACCTGCGCAGAACATTATTTTGTCTGCGCGGGATGGCGTAATCATTGTTTCTATCATTCTTGGTTTATATACGTATACAGTGCTGTCTGTGTAGAGTGAACACCCGATGCAATGAACACCGCGTTAGAGTGAACACCAGAATTTTTACACTGACTACTCTGTAGAGTGAACAGTCATGGACCTGAATAGAGTGAACATACTTTATATTAAGTTTTTAGGTTTGCCGAAAGAGAGAAATAATAAAAAAGAGTACAAAAATTAAAGATAACATAAAATAACGGTAAAATAACGATTTGCTCGCACAAATACAGTATACCCTCGATCAATACAACTGATAGAAATCAAGAAAGTTGCAGAAACCGTGGAGCTGCAGTAACGCGAATATACAAGCTCTACATTGCCTTCGCGATCAAGCAGTGGATCAAGCAAACCGAAGAAACAAACAACTATTACACATTTTTTTTCAGTCTTAAATTTAAACATCAGTATTTTATCGAAATAAATACAATGTATAATATATAAATGCATTTAAAATAAATAAAAAAATCGTTTTAAATACAAAAAAATCAACCTTGATTTAGTGAACAACCTGGGTATTGTGAAATCGCCCAGCAAAAATTAGTTCACTCTACCCAGACAGCACTGTATATAGAAATCTTTTAAGTCAACATATTTTTGTTACACAGTATTATTATAACTCCTTAATGAACTTGACTTCTTGATTTTCATTTTCCCATTTTCTCTCGCAGGCTTTGTTGTAATTATTCTCAGTAGTTTTCTTACAATAATTCTCAAAATTAAATGTTTTGAATTATCGTCCGTTTTTTTTTTGAAAAAAACTGAAGTGCAATTAAAGTCTATAACAAATCCTTTGTCATTTCAGTCAATATACACAAACTCTAAGGACATCGAGGGCATTGTTCTGCCTACATTTTGAAAATTCCATGGCAACAAATTCACAACACACTTTATTGATTTGAACTGCGAACAGCCTAAACAACGAAGTCCAATGATCCCTTTAAGGGTCTATTAGCCAGCAAAAAAGCCAATGATATCATTTGGCTATAATTATCGTAAGAATTGTTTTCGTTTTTCTTCGAAAAATGCAAATAAACAAAAAGTACATACATTTAATATAAAGACTTTACCGCTTATGATAATAATTGGAATTATAAATTTTGTACGCTAAACAAAAACAACAATCGCCATTTGTTTTTGTCGCTTTTTTGTCTATTGATTTTCCCCCTCAGTGTCTATGCGGTGCAGATAAGGTGGTTTTAATCCACAAAGACAATACTGACAGGGGACAGAATTTTTAGACAATTGTTAAAAATGTTTTTTTTTTGTTATTTCGACTCTGTTTTTTTTTTCTTGATTGTTTGTTAGGTGAGCTCATAGATTAGCTGAACGAAATTCCGCGATACTTACCGAAGTGTGTGGATCTTGTTTTCAAACGGATTTAAACAATTGAATTATTTCCATTGGCTGGGAATAACACTTGACATTTTACGAAATTATTTAATTTATTTAAATGAAGCACTTTGAATTACTTTTTTTAGCAGATAAGCAGTGAATGTCAGTGTACACAAAATGACCTCCTTTTTAAATTCGCAGAATATTTTCATGAATTTTTGGAAATATTTGAAACAAAAACATATTTGCCCGGGTCGAATATCACACATTCACTAAAAGGAAGTATTTCTTTCTGTACCAGTTTCAAATGCATTAAATCTCATTATGATAAGTATTGTTTGACTGCTCAAAAACTTTTCTAACTTCCCTCGTAATATCTTGTGGCTGTTACTGTGAGATTTCGTGAATTCGGCGAAAATTTAGAAATGTGTGAAGCCCGTTGGTCTACTGAAGGACGCCGAACGTTCAGGAACGCCCAGAAGAGATAACTCGTCAAGGAATGGAATGATATTAGATGATTTGATAAAGAAAGTACGTGAGGAGGGTGATAGATATCTCAAATCTTGCCTGTGGTCATATCAATACAGAAATATTTGAAAGTAAGAACGATATTCGCGAAATTGGTTGACGCGATTACTCACACCCGGCGATAAGTGTAACCGTTTGGCATCTTCAAATGAGTATTTGACCTAATTCCAAGAAGTTTTTGCTGCGTTGCGTAACCGTGGACATGGAAACATGGGCCAATAATTCCAGAGACGAAACAACTGGCAAATCAGTGGACTTTTTGTGAAATACACTCAGCAAAGATATTTTTTTTTAACTAACAATCAGGGGATTCCCCCCTTATGAATGCAACTGTACTGCATTAGCTATGGGAAGAAAGGGTGTTGGAGGGAAGAAAGAGCGGATTTAAATTTGAGAATGTCATAGCAGGCAGCTGGAATTTTTATTTCACATTCGAACACTTTGGCTGAAGGACAAATTAAATGGTATAACGTTATAACGTCGAATATCTGCCGAACAAATGCCGTTAAAATATCTATAGAATAGCGATACAAAACCCATGCTCCGGCGATGATGATCGGAGACAACAGAGTTGGATACCCTACTATCCCCTTACATCGCCAGAAGCTGTACAAATGTCTTTGCAGCACCTGCCCATATATGGGAGTTATATTCCATTTTAGGCCGGATGTAGGTGGTGTAAATATTTACGAGTATTTCTTGCACGGCTTTAAAAAGCCTAAACACTTGAATGCTTCTTTCGACACTTCGAATATATGGGTTGCCCAGCGAGCATCACCCTATATCTTCATGCCCAGAACATCAAGAGTGTCTGATTCGTCGATATCCACACCACCCATAGATATTGACGACGGTGCTGGATCAGTGGAACGTTTGTGTGACAAAAAACCGCTCTGGGTGTTTTGGGCATTAAAAACTACTTTGTTCATTTGACCCGACTCATAAATCGTTGCCAGAACGCGGTTGAGTAAGTCGTTCATCGTTTACCTTTTGTACTTGACGTGACCGATGATCAAATGAGTATGAATGACAGAGGTTGCTGTCATCCGCAAAAGAGTAGATCGGATTCACAGTCTGACCCAACAGGTCGTCATTGTAAATAAGGAAAAGAGAAGGAGATAGAACAATGACATAACAAATGTTTAACTAATTCATCCTCTTTGGTGTCATTACAGGCTCTACAGTAATAATACCGAGACATATCCATACGATTTGTCATCTTGCCTATCGTAATGACTCCTGTGACAATGCTGAGTCTCTTCTTGCCGAAACACAGAAGCGTGTATGCCTGGCCATAAAGAGCGACTTGTCTTACAAGTTTGTATAGAATCCCACCGTCGCATCGTCTCATTGTCATATTTGCCTATTGGTCAAAACAACGCTTTTCTTTGTCAATAAAGTAAATTCCATTTGGATTCATTAGGATTTTATTCGTGACCATTTTTTTTTTATGAAATTCCCATTATTGTTATTATTTTATAAACTTGTAAATGTGTATTTCTGCACCTATGGTTTTTTATTTCTAATACCGATATCAAAGGTCATGTTCATGCCTACAAACATGCCTGGACACGTGTTTGAAATAATTCGGAATTACAATAATATTTCCTGAACAAATGTTTGCAACATCTCAACTCATTGTCATGTCTCTATTTGCAGTTCTATGCATCACCTCATCATGGTGGTCTGTTCAAGAAAATCTAAATATTCTTTATAAGGCAAGTGTATAAATCGACCGCAAAGAGGCAAAAGCAAATGCCATTGACTGAATCATCCACCCATTGCACCCGCTTATTTGTTATCAAATGTGAATTTGAAAAATCAAAAAATTGAAATACAGAAACGTATGCGCACATTAAAAACACTTGTTAAGTCTTGTAGACCGTCGTTAATTGGCATCAATCAAAGGCATCATCGTGAACGGTGCGCGCCGCTGATGCCAGTGATGTCGTTGTTTTTTTTTTGAGTTTTGGCTAAATGTCAAAACGATACGAGCAGAGTCCTCCTTCATCGCACCCGTTCGTCCCATTGGGAAATACTATAAGGAAATTCTGCCTAAAAATGTAAACAACAAATTGTATTAAGAGAATAATGTCCACTAATGAAAAGACGTCATCACTTGCATTCAAGTCGAGGCGAAACGATTCTATTTCCACCAACTAAAAACGAAATAAGTTGGGTCCCCACCGAATCGAATATACCCTTCATGGATGAGGTCGTAGACCCAACATGGTCGGCTTAGTGACTAATTACCCGCCAAGGGGCATTCAATGGTGTCCCATGTTTAAAGCTGTCCAGTGCAAATGGACGATATTCTCTTTTAGTACAATGTCCGTTGACATAAATGTCCAAGGCCCTAAATGGGCCGATATATATAAAAAAAAATTCAAGGGGTAGGGTGATTGCACTCACTTCGTATACCAGTTGAAATACATTGTTATGGTTATAGCTCATTCAATATTAAGAAGAACACACAGAAAATTATCAAAAAAAAAATTATGGTTATCTTCAGATATGGTTGCCGTTTGGAAAAATGCCCATTCTGAGCCGATATACAGTATAGCTTTTCTTAAAGACGTACAATTATAATACACATTTGCTTATCTTAACAGTTTTGCGTTGATTATAAAAAGACCAGATCAGATCTTCTAGGGCAATCTTTTTTCAGTGATCTCTCAAACACGTCGACACCAATTCATAGTATCGTTGATCTTCTAACCATGAGTACTATTTCCCTTGGGTCAGGCTTCAATATAGTTTTAAAATTTAAATTCAATTAAATTAACCACCTATACGTATGATTGAGTAATTAATATTACTCATACGCGCAAATTCTAGAAAGCAAATGTGAATTGATACACTTTTAGGAATCATTCCTAGGAAGTTCATATGTTCTACAAAGTTGTTTATTGAGATCTTAGGTACATTTTTTTTGTAGTTGATTGTTTCCTTGCTACCTATGGACTTAAACAGGGGAAAAGGGTTTTTTTGTTTTTATATGTTGTTCTTTATGACAATAGCTACAACTTTGCCTCAGAGAGTAAATAAAAATTTAAACGGTTTACAAGATATGAGCCTAAGGAAGTGGTCTTTTTATTTGCAAAAATGACACCGAGGCCCCAAATCTTTGGAGGTCCATATCACGTAGTGTTCTCCGTATATGGTTAAATTTCCATGACTTACAAATTAAAATGTTTTTGTCAGCTACAACAGGTACTTGGTTGTATTTTTGGCCATAAAACTGGATTCCTAACTTCGATTTCTATAAACTATACCTCAGAATAAAGGTAATTTGCTCATATTTTCAACTACACCAATTGTTTTTTCTGATATTGTTTTTAAAAGAGTAGTTAATTAGTTACTAACGTTTAGGGGGTTAAGTTTTATTTTTTAAACAAAACCGACAGTTGCTGCATCTAAATTATAAAGTCGAATTCGGACAAACGCATGCCTTTTAACTGAAAAAATCGCTTAATTGAAAATAAATAAATATTAGTAACGATTTTTCTGGATGGTTTTCCATGCACTGTACTTCGCTTAAACGAAAATTCGCTTTATTGAAAAATCGTTTATGTGAAACACATTTTTAATCCAAAGATACAAACACCGCTTAAGAGAAATTCATGTAACTCATTAAAGCACATACACAGGACTTGACGGACTAAGATAGAGGACCAATAATAGAGGAGGTGACGTATATGACCAATATGGCAATGGTCTCAAAAGAAATATCTGTCTGTCACATTTAACCCAACTCAACCAAATGAAAATACTTGGCTATTTTCATCCAAGCTCATTAACCCATTCATGGCCAGCGATGTCATATGGCACAGAGAAAATGATTTCTTAAATTTAAATATATCAATGGATTCGAAATCAGGACTACATTTTACGAAATATAAAACGTTTTTTAAAAAATGTCTTGGGTTAATATTGAATTTAAGTTTGACATACATGTATTTTAATAGTTGTGCCACAGGTTTCTAACTGCCTTTTGTAGTACAATTTCAAAAGTACATACTCAGTTCGTTTAAAAGTTCGAAAGAAAGTTCAATTATCCGAAGTCCTTTTCATTGAAAATCCCGCATAAGTGAACAAAATTTCTTCGAATACGACTTATTTACTACAAATTAAATGTTGACGTCATAATAAAGATATGAGAAAACACTTTATAATAACAAATTATTGTACTTAATTTGTTATTATAAAGTGTTTTTTCATATCTTTATTATGACGTCAACATTTAAAGTGTATGAGATTCAACAAAGTGGAAAAATCAAATTACATTCTTTCAAATTTCAAAGTCTGAGGTGATATCTTTTAATTAGCCGATGAAGACTTTTGACCAATGGAATTAGATTCTCGACCACTCTGAGAAGCGTATTTAAGCTGCTAAAATCGTCTCCAGAAACTCACCGGCCTTATTCTTAAGTCTCCCTAATATTTACTCGGGTACTATTTTTTTTTTAGATTTCATCTCAGGCCCTGTGCCAAATGATTAATATATTACTGATAGAATTTTGTCACAAGGTCAGCTAAAATTAGAAAAATTAAAAAAAAAATTGGCATATGTTATCAAAGCGTACTAATATCCGTTCCACGTTCCCCAAACTACCGTTTTACGCCATCGAAATGCCCGTTTCATTTCCAACACGATGATTTTTTTTTATATCAAAATCCTTTACAGATTATTCGTTTATCCTAAAAATTGCTATTTGATTATCGAAAAATAAATGCACCCACGGTGCAATGTAAGCGGAGTCGAAAGATGTTTTTCGAATTCTTTGGAATTCATCTCTCCTCGAGCAAAATATGCAGAATCATAGGCGAATAAACATAGTTTTTAATCGTAGCCGTTTTATATTAACCCACGTGGCGCCACCGCCCTTTAAAAAGTGCGGGAAAGGGTAAACAGTTCAAAGGAAAATCAGTAACGAAATTTGAAAAGTTTAAATACAAAAAAAAACCTCGCTAAGTGGGTTAATCAACTGAATATCTGTTTTATTATCTTCTCCCGAAACAGTCATATGACACCCACTGTACTTTTTCAATACTACGGTCATAGTTTTTCTTTTTTGGTTTTGTCTTTTGTATTTGAAATTCTTCAGAGGGTGAGAAATAACACTATTGACACGCTGTTACTCTTTCGAAATGTTAATAGATTTTGAATGTTTATCTTATATAGAAAGTGTCTGTCTATGTTATCGTTTTGAGGTTTTTTCTAAAACGCAAAAGCCGCTGAATTTATTATTTCGCTAGTTTATTTATTTCTGTCTTTCATCGAATATATTTCAATTTGAAAAACTTTGGTATACAAAAATAAAAAAACACTACAAAATAAATTCAATTAAATTGATTTTCTAATTTCAAAAATATTTTCTAATCTGTACACATATTGGCGAAAATATGGCGCCTTCAGACTGTTGAAATAATATAAAATGAAAGAAAACAAAGTATAGACAGAGAATATTGAATATTTAAATTATACCCAACACTATATACATGTGTTTTTTTAAAGTATTTTGTTGTTGTTATTTCCTCAAGTTTTGCCAAAAACAAAAAATATGGGATTTACCGTTTTTTTTTTGTCATTAATAAGACTTTGACTTGGGCGTTTTAAAATATTTTTTTTCGCAAACAAAATCGAACCAAATTTTACGCATCATTAGTAGTTGCTAAGGAATGTTTTTCTGTGTTCCAACGAAATAGAGAAATTAAACAACAACAACAACGTATTGAATAGATGAATAGACCGAACAGACAAACACCCTACAGGGGTTATTAAATACGTTAAACTGTTTGTTTAATTGGAGATATAAATATTTATTGGGTAGTGTTATAATAGAATGCAAATTATTAAAAGTAAGTCCAAATACAAGTTTTTGTTAATTCCAAAAAAAATTAAAAAGCATTTCTATTATTTTTGGAACACGATTTTATTCGTGTGTTGGCAATTCGATGTTCCAAGACGGTGTCGCACTCTCTCCGCTACGGCAGATTCATTATCGACAGGATGCACCGGAGACCGTGAGTATCATTTTGCACGTTACATTATTTTCGAAATTTTGAGCGGCCATGAACATATGTATGTCAACTTAAGCATATGATTCGACATGAAACCGATACTATTGTAATTGGGGATGGAATATTTAATTGAATACTGGACGGCCGTGATGTGGTAGGTAGTGTGTGCGACTATCACACAGAAGAACCCGAGTTCGAAACTGGGTAAGTCCATCAAACATTTTTCAGCGGCTGTTTCCACCTCGTAAATGTTGGCGACTTTACGAGTAAGAGAGCATTCTCTAAGCCATGTAAAACTTCTCTAGAAAAGCACTAGCCATCCGGAGCCGGCTTTAAACAGTAGGTCCCGGTCATTGAGTATACAAAATTATATCGTACACAGCTCACTGATTCGAGAGAAGTTCCCCGTCTGTTCTTTCATGGAAGGGAAATAAGTAAGTACTTAAATGCTGTGACGTAATGTGCAAAGGGAATAGGAGAAATTTATCCAAGAAGGTACAAAGATTTGACCAATTCTAAGTACGACACAGGCAGGCTTTAATCTTATAATCTGGCATTTGGAACCAACTGCGGATTTTACAAACGATGTAGTGGGGAGAGGGGCATTCAGATTTAGATGAGAGGCACCACAGCCCCAAAAATGCACATTCAAGTTTAATGAATGACGTGAAATAACATTGCGCCAAAATGGTTATTTTTCTATTCTCAGAAAGACCTGTGTGGCACTTAGGAGAACTTTTCCAAGGCATTTCAATTTACTGGTGTTGGCTTCTATTCAAAAAACTCCATATTCGCTAGAATTTCGGATAGAATAGTAGCTGGGACCAATACAAATTTGTATACTTGTGGTATTTGGTCGTTCTTTGCCCAGTTGGTAGCTGCAGGAAACTTGGTCATTCTCTTTAGACTCCTCCATATTTTTAGTTTTTAATAGCAACATGAACACTTCACCGCTAGAAGGCTTTGTTTGTTGCTGCTATTTCCATTTGGCGCAGAGTTGTAATTCTAATGGTACAGGGTTCTCCAACAAGAGGTGTTATTTTGCTATTCAAAGAAAAATTACATTCTTTCAGATAATTGATCGAATGTTTAGTTCATAATGAAGAGGATGATATGCCGTTAATACTGAAAAACAACATCAGCCAAATCGCCACCAAGAGCACGCTGACAGGACCATATACTTTTCATGAAATTGTCCATTACCAAATCGCAAAGTGACTGCCCTATGCCTCACGAATTCTATTTCTGAGGTTGAATCGACGGCGTAGACTTTATCTATCACGTGGCCCCAAAGGAAGAAGTCGGAAGCTGTTAAATCACAAGATCTCGGTGGCCAATTGTGATCACCTCTTTGAGAGATAGCACGGTCCGGACACTTTTTAGTTTTGCGAACTATGAGAGTTTTTCTTTTGCGAATTGACGTTGTTTTTGAAATTGTTTGTCAATGTTTTAATTCATAACTTACGTTAAGACACGTAAAGCAAGTCGGACGATCAGACAAAAAAAGTGTGAAGTTATTCGAAGCGAAAGTATGTGACTGGCTTTCGTTATAAATATATGTACAAGGAAATATAAAGAGCGTTATTAGAGTTATGACAGGAAGATGTGACGTTTGGTCTATGACGGCAAACGGGGAATATTCGAATATTGTAGGTTTTGTGGGGATAAATTAAATAATTATATAATTAAAGAAATGAATTTATTATAAAACTATAAGATTAATTAACTATTTTCTTTATTCAATTTAATAGTTTTTCTCCCATCCTTTTTTTTATTTAGAAGAATGGAACACATTTACTGATGCCTCGAGTCCGTAGGTAGGGTATATTGAGCAACAACTTGATATTCTGAAGCGTATTTGAATTTTCCACACAAATAAATAACTCATACGCTTCACCACAAATCATTTCTGTTGCATATACGTTTTGTTTTTAGCAAAAACAAAATATGTTTGATTAGTATTGTCGGTATTTTGAGTATTTATGAATATATGGATTTTTTTTTGGATGTTGGTGGGAATATCGTATAGATGTATATACATAGATATATAAATATTATATTATTCATAGACGGATGCCCAAGTTGGTCTGTTGTGAGCACATTGTGTGTGTGTCATAATGAATAGGCCAACATTTCAGCGGAATTTCAGGTTCAGTTCTTACAAATTATATAGTGAGATTTTGTTTTTGGTTTTCAAATTTTTTCATTCAACATTCGTTCATATTTCAATTGATTCACACCAGTGATGCGATGGATTATCTCTATGAGCAATCGGACGGGTGCCAGTATTTCGCGATTTCATCTTTTTTGCATCTCAAAAGTGTTTCTAATTTTATACTGACAGCTGTTGTTCTTGGTTATGCATGTATAGATACATATATATATATATATATTCCGACATTTGAAATATATAGTCGTTTAGAACATTATGTGTGGTGTAGGTAAACTTGACGTGGTCAGTTTTATGGTATGGGAATTTCAAATACAACAAATACGTTTTTAAAGAGCTCATTTGAATAATTTGAATTGAAGAAACAAACAAATCACATGTCATGAATTGTTTATTTTTGAGAGTCATTGGAAAAATCATATTCGGATGTCAGGAAATATCGCATTTGATATAAACATTGTGTGTGTGGTATTCCGATATTCCAATTCAAGCAAAAGTGATGTTTTTTTTGGTCTTTTTTAGTCAGGATGTTAAAATCTTTCAACTGGAGACTTAAAGTTTTTGGAAATAATTGTAGAATTTCGGTTCGGCTAGAACTAGCGCAGCGAAATTTCCCGCAGCCATAGATCATCAAATTGGGGCCCCCTTGCCCTCCGAGGGCTGTGCTAGGGGCTCCCGAGGTAAGAAAAATTTCCAAAAACTCGCGAAAACTAAATTTGTGATCCGATTTGAATGATCTTTTGTAAAAATTCCTACACCGTGGAAAATAAATTACAAAATTTGGATTTTTTAAAAAAATGGTATTTTAATTTTAGCCAGGAATCGGGAAATATTTTGCAAAAATAGAAAAAAAATAAAATCGGTCTTATTGTAGTGAACCGGAAGAGTAAATTTTTGCATTAATTTACATGGTTTTTTTGCATTCCTCTACATAAAGTCTACTTTCAGAAACATATAAATTTTTATGAAGATTTTTTTTTTCAAGTAGTGGTGTTATTTTGAACCACCCGGTATTTCGGTAGCTGGCACTTTTGAAGCTTTTATTCTTGGAAACTACGCCATTACTAAAAATGGAACGATACACGCTACAAACAACGCATTGAAATTGTGGTCGTGGTAGCCATCTGGCTGATGTTGTTTTTCATTATTAAAGGCATACTCCTATGAAATAAACATCCGATCAATTATCTCAGAAAATTCTATTTTTCATTGAATACGAAAATAACACCTCTTGTTGGAGAACCCTGTACTTAAAAAAAATAGCAAATGAGTTATATTTGCAGCCCAATAAACTTTGTTTCGAAGCAAGTAAGCTTTACTTGATACAACCTCCAAACACGCTATTTACTTGTGTGTAAACATTAAAAAAAAAGACAGATTTTTCAGGCGCCCCGGTCTGCTAGTTTGTAGCGTGCTTGGGGGTTCGATTCCCACCAGAGACTTTGGTCTGTCGCTGCAAAATTTTAGCCAAATTGTCTGTGTCACCCGGTTTACCCTTGGAGCCAAAATTAGAAAATAAATTTATTTTGTATTGTAATTAATAAATAAATAAAAATAAAAGACAGATTTTTTATATTACACTTTAGTGAAGTTGTCGATATAAAAAGAAAAACTATCGAATCAATATTTGTTAACAATGACACACCGTTCTAAACTAATGCGGCTTTCGCAGGGCAGAACTGTTGGCAACTTTGGGAAAACATTTTTATTTTTACCAGTGGCCAAACGTTGCACTGGCTACAGCTGACTGGGTGTTGACAGATTCATAACAGGCAAATAACGAAAGAAAATGTTTGTCCCTCATGCCTGTTGGTGCAGCACCCATTGCTGCAAGTTAACATTAAATGAGCAAGAATTCATCTCCATCGAGTCTGTAAACACAGCGCTTTGGCAACGACAACCACAAACTATAAATAAAACTTTCATTTTCTTCCGCATAAGCACAGTGGTCGTCGTCATTTGCAAATTTGTTGCAAATCAAATAAAATGTTTAAGTTTCCACATGCACATAAATGTACATATGTATGTATGTCACTGCAGTAATAGAAATAGAAAGGAAGAGATTCGGTAAAACATAGAAGCCAAAGCATAAAGAGTTAATTTGATTTTGGCACACAATTGCCAAGCAGAAAAAGCCAACACTAAAAAATAAACGAGAAAACAACAATTATGCAACGATGATCGTTTACAATTGTCACAAACAATTGTTGTTACCCCCGTATGTTGATGTTGTTGATATCGATGGTGTGCTGCCATTGTTGTTGCTGGGTGAGAGATGTTATGGGAGAAAATAAAAACAATTGAAACAACTCAAGCCAAGTGTAGTTTTTGTTGCTGTAGCAACATATACACATAAACTCGACCATACAATTAATTGCAACGAAGTGAACAATGACAACAACAACAACAGCAGCAGCACAGCAACATCATGATACTCGTACATACTTGTCATTGTCGGCATTTCTCGTCACAAATGAGAATACGAGCCAGCCGCCATGGTAACGAACATGAATGAATAGATGTATGTGCATTACAGCCTGCCTGCTGCCTGACTATGAAGTGATTGTATGTGTGCATCATCGGACTTTTCCTCATGCTCTGTATTGTACTCGTGCCTTAAAGGCATTTAAACAATTGCAACTGCAACAAACGAACCTGAACTTTCCCACCAGCACTCGCATACAAACATAAAGCGCCTATGCACATCTGTACAGATGCATGTACCAAGCAGTGAAAGGAGAATCTCGGCAGGCCAACGACGTCTTAAATAAGGCCCACCAGTCGCCGTTTTTTACGCGTTTGTCACCTGTAAGTTATTGAAGGCACTTCGATCTTCACAAAGTTTAACATTTCTTACAAAAAAGACAACGTTTTATGTAAATATTGAAGATGTTTAACAGTATAATGGTACTGTAACCCCCGTATTGAGAATTTTTTAAAACAGTTTTACAAATCTTTGTTAAGTAAAATGTATAAAAATACGAAAACAATTTTCACAATTTTTTTTTAACAATGTTAACAATTTAATTTTTTATGAATATGGGGCTTAGTAAATAGAAACATCAGAGATGCATTTCTTATACGAGGCTGCCGATTGGTAACCCAGTCTTATTTATGCCCCTTAACATTCCATGAAGGAAAGTTATCGAATCACCTTATATGTACGATTTTTTCGAATCTTAAATAAAAACTCATCTAAATATGATACAGGGAAACGAATAGTCATCACCCTACACTGCATATTCACTGACCGGGACCTACTGTTTAAAGCCGGCTCCGAACGGCTAATGCTGTTCTAGAGAAGTTTTACATAGCTTAGAGATTACTCCTTTACTTATAAAGTCGCCAGCAATTACGAGGTGGAAGCAACCATGGAAAAATGTTTGATGGTCTCAGCAGGTTTCGAGACCAGCAGGTTTCGAGCAGGTTTCTGCTGTCTGTTAGTCGCCCACACTACTGGTAGCCCGGCATAAGATTTATGACAATAAAAAAGTTCCGTATAAAACACACAAAACAAAATGGTCCAAGGGAAGTATTAATGATGAAGATGCCATCGTTCAATATCTACTAAATCCCTCACAAGGCCTACTGTTGGTAGGTCTATGCAGTGAAGGCCTCAACATTACCGCTACTAAGTTTACTGGTGACCTTTGTCAAAGCCAGGGAAACACAATAAAAAAAAATATCAAAATAGACTCGTGTACATGATCCCGCGGCTGCTTTAATGTAATAGGTACATTAAACCGGCTCACCACCTTAAATACTATTAAATATGAATATTCTCAAATTTCGAAATTTTATTGAAAATCGCGATCAACATTCACAAGAAAAAACAATTAACAATCAATATTGTATTTCTAGTAACGATAGCTGAAAATCCAATTCAACGCCCATCCTAATGTACATTAGGGTGTCAAAAGCTAATGGTGTCAGCTATTTTTGGTACTTTTTTCATTAATTAATTTAATTTCAGCACAGTTGGCCAATAACAAGCATCTTCTAAATCTGGCAAATATTTATTTTTTATTTAATTACAATACAAAGTAAATTTATATTCTACCTAGCAAATGCCCGCTACTTCGTAAGCGTACATTTTCCTTCCCAGTAAAACACAAAATATTTTTTAATTGCATTGGTTTACAAAAAAATGGTTTTTGGCTGTAGATACTAATTTGAAATACATGTTCACCCTTTTTTTTAATTTGCCCCGTTGTTTTTACTATTTTTCAGCCGTTGTTGCAAAGCGTAGTTATGGACTATTTTCCAACAACAATCACAAAATTTAATTTGTATGTATTTTTGGGTATTTCGAAGGGTTTTTTGGGGACACATTTTTCACATTTTACCATTTTTATCCTCTTCATATCCGAATTTCGAAAAATCCGTTCATAGCTAATTTCATGGTTCTAGCTTCAGCCATAGCCAAGGACAGGATGAATCAGTCACACAGTTACTCAAGTATTTTATATACTAGTTTGTAGATTATTTCTCATTTATATTATACCAGTTTTGGACGCTTTTAATCCCCTTTTCCATTACCATTAATTTTTGGCTCATTTCTGCCGACAACAACGTTCCCTTTTGGCCACTCTTTCGTCCCTTCTCTAATTATTATCCACATTTTTGTTTTCCACTTATGTACATTTTTTTATCCCGTTTTGGTACGTTTGGCCTCTTTTTCGACCCTTTTCTAACTATTATCCACTTGTTTTTTCCGAAAATTTGTTTCAATCTGTTATTTTTCCCCATTTTTGGCCCCTTTTTCGTCCCACCTCTAACTCATTTCCACCTGTTGTAGATTATTTCTCATTTATATTATACCAATTTTGTGCCTGTTTTGGATCCTTTGCCATAACATCCAATTTTGGGCCCATTCCTGTCGATTAAAATTTTTCTTTCACACATTTTTGTTTTTCACTTTTGTACTTTTTTTTTATCTTGTATTGGCCACTTTTTCGTCCCATTTCTAACTATTGTCCGCATGTTGTTGCCAAAAAAGTTGTTTTAATTTTCTCTAACTATTGTCCATAAGTTTGCCAAAAATTTGTTTCAATCTTTTATTTTTTCCCGTTTTGGCCCCTTTTTCATCCCATCACTAACTTATTTCCATCTATTGTTACCCATCGTAGTCGGCTAGTTTATCAAAAAAAAATTATTGCGAATTTTGAAGGGTTTTGGGAACACATTTTACCCGTTTTATTCCATTTTCATCCCCTTCATGATTCAAACTTCAACCGTTTGGCCAAGACAATGATGAATCAGTCAGTCAAGAGTTTTAAATATATATAGATTTTGGTTTAAGGGTTACGCGGGTGACAAAGACCGTGTGGCTAGAGTTTTGCAGCGACAGAACAAAGCCTCTGGTGGGAATCCACACCCACGCTGATTGGCATGCACGCTACCATATCGCCTACCGGGACGCTTTGTTTGGGTATAATTTCATAATGTTTGGGCGTTATTTAATTTTTTTTCTCTTAGGCCTTGTTTTTGGTGTTACTTTATTGTGTTTTAGCTCATTTTTCGTTTCGTTTTATTTCATATCGCACTCATTGATTAATTGGCTTAAATTGTATTTCCCTCAGAAAATGTGGGGAAAAATAACAAAACCCGAACGATTTTTCGTGAACATCAAAACAGCTGCAAAGTTTCTTATTTTTTCGTTTATTTTCCTTTAAACTCTTCTTTCAACCAACCCAAATGTCATTGTTAGCCAATTTATTTTTACGAAAAAAAAAGAAGAAAACAAAACGTTAATGTTCGGGCGGGGGCATTTCATTTGAACATTCATTCCAATACCAAAAATATATATTCGACGCGACAAAACCCGAAATAGTCTACAATGAAATGCATTCTTCATTGCATTCTTTTACATAAATCATTTCAGTTTATTCGTGCAAAGACGCGAATACAAAGGTTGAATTAAAAAAGAAATATTTCGCAACAGAAAAAAAGATGAAATAATTCTGAAACGGAAATATTTTTAAAATCTACCGAAAAAAAAAATACAGAAAAAATCTCACCGGCTGCGAAAGCCAAAGGATAGAAAAAAGAAGAAAATAAAAATCGAAATCAATGAGAACGCACAAATCGCCGTTTATAAATATTTTACTTATTAACCAATTAATTCAATGCACTTTGCTGCAGCGAATTGCCTGCTACAGCAAAGCCACAAAATATCGTCATCTGAAGAAGCGGCAATTATTACGAATATCGCCGCCACTGTGGTGCGATTTATGGAATATTCGATTAGTTCTAGTGCAACGTATGCAGTGCGTAGTTGTGATTTTCCCAGAAGTGATAAGAGCAAAATTCGCCTTGAAAATATACATGCATATACGTTAATCACGTAACATAACGTAACGGAAGTTTTAACGACAAACCAAAAAAGGGTTGATGGCATAAGAAAGCTGAGAAGAATTTTTTACGAGTTACAGTTTACACGTTAAAGTTTTTAAAGTTCATGTTTAACAAAAGTTTTAATATATGAAAAGTTTCACTGCAGTTATTTAATTTAATAGTCCACGGTGAATCAATAATCTTCTTCAATCAATAAATTCTAAACTTCAACGTAGGCTGAAGCAGAATGAACGATTGGATAGAAAGGTTTGGTGAAATAAGTCTACAATCGCAGAAGGCTACATACAATCGCCAAAAATAAATAAATAAATAAATCTGAAAATCCTCCAAACTCATATAACCTGTACATCGGGTGTTAGGAATAAACTGACAACGGTTTCGTAAACGGAAAAAAAGCAAGAGATTGTTAAATAAAATAAAGTTTAAAAGCTCTCCTATAAATTATATATGATATATTGAAATTTGAGTTTCAATGTAAAAAAAAACTTTCAAAAGCTTGCCAGGAATTTATAAAAGATTACAACGATTAATGAAGCATCCGAAGAGACAAATCGAATTTAAGTGAATTTAAATCCTTCAGTATGTTGAACTAGTAACCTCGACAGCTTTAGAACAGATATTAAAGCTTTAATAGATGTTAAAATACTATCAAAACCTTGTTAACGAAATTATTGTACCGAGTGCCGCTAAGTATTGGCAATTCACAACCCATAATAAACAAAGTGACAAAGCATTAAACAAGTTTTCACAAGCTTATCTGCAAAGATATACATTTTAAAAAAAGCATTGAAGTCATATATAATTTTAAAATCTTTACGAAGTTTATAAAAAAAAAACTGTCAACAAACACTAAGACACTTATCAAAAACATTGGAAGCTGAGAACAATCTAACCGTGTCTCTTAAGTAGAGGAAATTACTCAAAAAGCTCTTCTTAATAAAACAAGAAATTTATATGGAAATGTTAAAAAAAAACTAAATAAGATATAAAAATAAATAAACAACAGATAAAGTACAGATCGCTTTAGCTTTAAGTAAGCTTCTACAGCTCAACATAGTGAATTCAAACTTTAAGCTGTAAATATAGTCAATTAAAAATATTGTTATTCATACATTTTTCAACGTGTAACAGAAATAATCAAAAATTGAATTTGTGACAAACAAAATGTATTCTGCTGAAAAGAAATGCTGAAAACTTAATTTGTGACAACATTTTTTGGAATTATTTGCAATCAGAGAGAAGAAAACAACACAATTAAATGAAATCACTGAAAGTCTGTATTATACTTGAAGAAATTAGAGCAATAACACACATTTAAAAAAAATAATTTCCCTTGCAAACGGTATCAAAAGAATTGTTTCAACGACGGAAATGTTGTTGTGAAAAAATTCTCTCCGAAAATTAAATACAAAATACAATAAATAAAATACTCGGCAACATAACAAAAGGCGGACCAACTACTCATCACTCGCCCTGTGAATTACGAAGCACCCGGTGTCATTGTTCTATAAAATTTTGCTGCGGATGATAATCAACGTATTGAAATTCAAGGTAATTGAGATTGTTCGATATTGATAAACGACACGTGTTACAAAATATCTACAAGTCTTTGTTTAGAATCATTGCGACGTTGTAAATGGTCGACCACAGCAAACTGGCGATAAACTGCCACTGAACAGGCGAACAATGTATAGGGCCTGTGCGTGGAGGCATTACTCGTACAAGAAATTTAGTAACTTCTGTTATCTAGATGCGGACCCTATGTTGTATGGTTTTTGTTTTTGCTTTACCACATACAGAGCAATTTTAAACAACAAAGTACTTGGATAACTTTTGAAATTATAACCAATTACGAGAAAGTAACTTTAAAAACTTTAGTTTCCAAAAAATCTGATTTTTTTTATTAAAAAATTCCGTCACAAAACATGATGACAGTCAAACGCAATTAATTCGGTCCTGGAAAAGTTTCATGATGACGGTTAATGGCCAAAGACTGCATGGGATTGTAAATGGACGACAACTGCTCACAGGGGACACAATTTGACTTTCAGGGACGTTTTTAAAATATTTCTCTACTACGAGTTAGCAATAAATCGACGGGATCACTCCCCTTAGCAAAAAAGCCATTTAGTCCGACATTATTACCCATTAGGGTGGAGTGAAAACATGCTTTTTTTTTAATTTGAAAAAGTTAACCTCGGAAAGAGATGTAGTCTGGGGTCCTAATGAGGGGAAAATAAAGAAAAAAATTTTAAAAAATTTTTAGGGGTCGCGCCACTCCCTCGAAATTTGGAAATTATCGCTATTTTGGCGTTGATTTTAGAAAAATCCTAAAAATTAACGACTTAACTTATTCGAAATTTAAAAGTTTGAGCTTGTTCAGTGCCCAAACAAAAGTATTTGAGGCAAATATGAGGATAATCGACTAATATTTGTAGCTTTGGTGGCGATTTCATTGTTCAGTCAATTTTCTGAAGAAGGGACGATTTGACTTATTTTACTTTTTGAAATTTTTGAACAATGAGAAAATTTTTTTTAAATTTTTTCATGCCCTTATTTCGTTGTTTACGCTATTGCAAACATTTATTGACATAAAACTTTTTAGGATTTTTCTAAAATCAACGCCAGAATAGCGATAATTTCCAAATTTCGAGGGAGTGGCGCGACCCCTAAAAATTTTTTAAAAATTTTTTCTTTATTTTTCCCCTCATTAGGACCCCAGACTACATCTCTTTCCGAGGTTAACTTTTTTTTTTTGAATTTCACTCCACCCTATTACCCATATTCCTGGAAATCATCGTATGTTGTCATGATTGAATAATAGGTGAGTGACAGCGTCCATACAACTCATAACTTTGAACGAACTATTGCAGACAAAAAGATACGATTTTGTACATGGGTTGCTGTTTGGCAAAACATTCGGATTGTGGCCAAATATTCCTTGGAAGTGGTCACTTTTTGTAAGTAATCGCGGCACCCATCCGACTGAGAACTTTGTTATGCTCAAATATTCATGTAAAAGATGATATTTCAGCTGAGTTTAGATCGGCCACTCTATGTACTTTAATGTTTCGATCTTCTAATATCATTTCATGGATGGCGTGTCGTGTCTTTGTGTGCGACAAGCTTTTATGGGTGACCTGAACGTTGCCACCTGTGCTGATGCGATCCCAATGATGGTGTTTTTTTTAAGAAGAAAATTCATTATTCTTGATAAGCCCACGAAATTACATTTTTAATTTTCGTCGAAATTTACGAGATTTTCGAGGGGTTTCCAACACAGACTTGTAGTCAACTGGCTTAAAATTCTACATACGTTGGTTGACGATAGAAGATAACTGCGAAGAAGAAATGGCACATAGTTGTCGAAATGCCGTAATATATTAACGATTAAGGACGTAGGCGAATCTGTTACTTTTCGTCTGTGAACGCTTATCAGTATCTAGTACTTTTTTAGAATGTCGCGTTGGTATTTCGACAGATGTCAAATTCGAAGGTTGTGGTCACGCCCACTTTTTTGTTTTTATTGAAGGTGATGGTACATGTAGGTCCGTTTACCCGACAGAGGCTTTCTCAGTGGTTCTGTTTCAAGTAGGTTTTGTGATCTGCTCGAAAGACCAAAAGCAAAATATAGCACGGAGACTACCTGATCACTGCAGTGATTATTTTTGGTATTAAAGAATTAGCAGATTCTCTGACTGTCAAGCTGTCATTAAATCCGTCTTGCTGAACTCAACATCAAGCCTGAACTTATGCCGATCTCATAACGAGATGGCTCAAAAGTTCAGTATTCTCCAGTCGAAGTGGAATCCATAACTGTGCATCTAGCCATCTCAAACTGACTAACAAACTATAGCTGGGCGTCTATTCGAGGCTGCATTTCATCCAGACCGACGTGTGGACGATTAGATGTCCGCACACAATGCAGTCATTATTGAGATATGTGTGTTTAATTGTGTCCGTCATGACAAGAATTTGTCCAATGGAAAGGCATGTCATTAGAGTGGGAGATGCAGCTCTATGAAAAATGTCCCCCCAAAAAAATGAAGAATTCCCCAAAAAAGCTAATACCAAAAAAATCTCAGAATGAAAAATCCCTTTTAAAAAAATTGGGGAGTTTTTCATAATTTTTAGGTAATATTTTCATATTTTGTTTTTGGGACATTTTTCATACGCAAAAAAAAATGGACAAGGAAAAATCCACAAATTTTTTATTTTTGTGGAATTTTTCATTTTTTTGAGATATTTTCATAACAGAAGTCAATCATATATGGTAATATTTGGTGGATTTTGCTCTGGGTAATTTTTCATAAGTTGTTTGGGGGATTTTTCAGAATTATTGGGGAAATTTTCATATTGGGCGATTTTACATTGCGGATACTACAGAACCAATGGGATGGCTATGAGGAGTCCATAGCAGACATTTTATACACTTACCCTGGCTCTTATTTTCTTAGGAACCGAGACGATCTCGCCCATATTGGCATTGGCCGACTGGGAAGTTTTTTGTGGAGCTCAGAATGGGTCAACAGGGAGACTTGGGATACGTTATTGCTCGTTTCCGTTGTATCTCAATGCACTACAGAGTCTAAGTGAGTTTTCGTACAAGGACTAATCAAACCCATCACAACAAAAAATAATCAATGCAAAAAGTGTTTGGTGACAATTATTGAAATTCGTAGTTTATTAATCTGGCAACACCTTTTGTTTGGTTTCAAATACGAATCGAAATGTTCTTTGATCACTCGTACACCAAATATTAGACATTTACTGACATGTGACTGAAGAACGTGCTGCTGTCAATATTCTAGTCGGCGGAAGCAATGAAGAGGGAAAAATCATCTAAAATCGTGTTCTTCATAAATATTCGTAAATATATATTTAATTGTAATCAAATACAAAAGTATACATACATTACAGAAATAGACAGACAGTAAAACATGTTTTCTTTTCAATAAAAATAAGTAAATGTGTTTTTTACGTTTATTTATATTTTCAAACGTTTACATCAAATACACAATTCATCGGCTTATGGGCCAGAAAGAAAAAAACACACACATGTTCATTGTTGAAGGCAACGTCATCGGTTTAAGCCAACAGCTAAACCAATCTAAATGGAAATACACGTTTACTGAACACAAACGACTATTTTCAGAAATAGACATGTGTGGCGGCCCTTTATTCAAAACATTTAAAATTGAACAGAATACACAACAACAACAATAGCAAATGTAAGCACATTTCATTTCTGGCGTGTGCTTTACGGATAAGCAAAAAACGTGTTGTCGATTGTAAGGAAAACGCGTTGAGAAAACGTGTTGCCAATTAGCCCAGAAACAGTGTGTATTTTTTTTGAAATAAGAAAAACATGATTGTTTTTTATATTTATGTTTTTTTTTTATTTTGTTTTATTTAAATAAATGCTTGAATTCGATTAAATGTTGAAACAAATTGAACCAGACGGTGGGGGTCAAGGCATTCACCGCCTTTCAGCTTTTAACGGCAAACATTCTGTCATCGGTTTATTATTCTGTTTCAGGGAAAAACATTTCCTCGGCGGCGTGTGCCTCTCAAGGGGAACACATGGGATCATTGTTCTTGGTGTTTCACATAAAAGCTGAGTGGACAATGCTACCAATTTTCTGTGGAAATTTATGAGAACAAAGAGGAGATCGTCTACGTGTAGGAGAATATGGCGAAATATCTGTGCGAGTATTACAACATGACTCATTTGCAATTAAATGGAAATTCCTCAGATATTAGTTGTTCTTTATTAGCCTTTACAATGAGTTGCTTTACCAACAAGTTAATACAAGTGATACCCTACATTATACTGGCAATACTGCACATTCTTTCCAGTTATCGGCACATTTTACGCTGTCATTCACCAAAGCATTAGACTTGGGCGGAAACAAGTGTTTCTGTTCATTTAAAACCTTTAATTTCGGCCAGGTTAATTGGGGCTGAAAGTGGCTAAATGGGATATTTATTCCCCTTAACATTCCATGAAGCAACAGACGGCGAACTTTTCTCGAATCAGTAAGTTATCAACGATCTCCATTGTAGTCTCAGTGACCGAGACCTACTTTTTAAAAACGGTTCCGAACGGCTACTGCTTTTCTAGAGAAGTTTTACCTGGCTTAGAGATTACTCTCTCTCGTAAAGTCGCCTACATTAAGGAGGTGGAAAACTGCCGATGAGAAAGTTGATGGTCTTACCAGGTTGTGAAACTGGACTTGCTGTGTGCCGCATGACATGGCGAGTAATTTTCCGCCACCAAATAACTAAAAGTATATACTTTGCTAAGCTTGATATATAAATTAATAGCAAATATCATCAATGCAAGACTCTCTACACGTTATTTTTTTTTACTGACTAATACTCAAGGTAATCCCCTATTAATGTAATGCCCTGTGCGATAGGAAGTTAGTGTTTTAGAGGGAGGAAAGATTGAGAAGTTGACGTTTGACTTGAATTCGATAATGTCACAGATGGCAGGAAAAACACTTGCTAGAAGCTCTCCTCTGTACACGATATAAAAGCTGCAAATAAGTCTATGGAGCTCCTGCCCATACATAGGAGTTATATTCCATTTTAGGATGTAGGTGGTGTTCATATTTGCGAGATCAGATGGGGCGAAGTATTTCTTTCACCGCTTTAAAAAGCCTAAACACTTGAATTCTTCTTCGGACACTTCGAATATATGGCTAGCCCAGCGGACATCGCCCTGTATCTTCTTGCCCAGAACATCAAGAGTGTCTGATTCTTCGATATCCACACCACCAATAGAGATTTACGACGATGATGGACCAGTGGAACGTTTGTGTGACAACAAACAGCACTGGGTGTTTTGTGCATTAAAATCTACTCTGTTCAAATCTTCGCGGTTAAGTGAGTCATTCATCGTTCGCCTTTTGTCCTCGACCTCCAGAGGACCTGGCCGATGATCAAATGAGTATGAATGACAGAGGGTGCTGTCATCCGCAAAGGAGTAGATAGGGTTCACAGTCTGACCCAACAGGTCGTCAATGAAAATATGAACTTTGTGGCACTCCTGGGGGCAACCTATGCTCGTTGGATGAGACCCCATCAATAACAACTCGATAGATCTTTGAGAAAACTCGATATGAATCGAGAGAAGGTATTACCGACACCAAATGCAATAAGTTTTGATCTGCGTGCTCCGTGCCAGAACCTATCGAACGCCTTGGAAATATCCAGAGCCATGACCTTACTTTTACCAAGGGCGTGAATAGATCGACTCCATCGCTCCGAAAGAAACGACATCAGGTCTCCAGCAGATCGATTTCTACGGAAGCCATACTGTCGTTAGACTCAAAAAACTTTCCATAGCACAACAGATTCGACCATTTTTGGACTCAGGGGACCCTAGCAGATCAGAAATGAATAGTGGTTACTCGTTGCAGGTACATTTTTGTTGTTGCATAGAGTAATTGATGGAAAGTGGTAGTGGATTACTGAATGTGGACCAACAAGCAGGGTTGCTCAAAAAAATGAAAATGTTCTCAGTCGGATCAGAATCGTGCAAAAGAAGTGTTTGGCCCATGGCACAATAATAGAACGTAGTGGAAATGGCCCAACAACTCAGATACAACCCTGGGTATTTTGATTGTCAAATTCTGATAACAAGTTTTACAAAATGAAATTACAGAAACGTTTGGCCAAGTGTAACGAGTTAGGCTAAGACTACAAGGGTTACAGAATGAATTTTGGATAAACTCAGGGCTAAGTGTATCGAAAGGATGAAAAATAGAAATAAAATTCAATTTTATTTAACTGCCCTCGTTTTTTCTGGTCATACAATGACATCTACATTCCGAATACCAATGTTCTTTTGTATGCTATATTTTATAACGGGAATTTATAATTAATCCGACCTAAAGTTTGTAGGTTAATTACAGAACAGAACATCTTGTATGAGTAGGAAACAATTACGCAAAAATTGCAAATCTTATTAGAATTGTATCGCACAGTGGATTGGTATGTGCATAAAATCGTAATAAATGTGGAACTGCATGTAGGTGGACATTTTTGTATTGCTTCTCCCCTGTGAGTTAAACGAAAGCAGGGGGGCAACTTCAAGAGACCATGTTAGTATTCTCAGGCTATTAAAATTTTGGCGTCGAAGGCTCTATTGTCAGTTTGAAATTTAAAATTGTCAAAGGTATTTTTTTTTTCTGGTTGCCTTCTCTCAATATGCTCCACTGTGCGTCGCTCATTTGTTCGCCAACAATGAAAGAAGCACATAAATCTTTTCTGTTTGTTTAACATTTCAATTAATAATTGCAATTTCTATACGATTCTTTTTGTCTTTTCTCTTGGTGTGCATTTATTTTCACCTTTTCACTAAATATTTGCTCGCTTTAGCGGCCGCCGCCGCCGCCTGGTTGACGTAAATGTTTGTTTGACCGTTCGTGTGTGTGTGTGTGACAAAGAAAAAAAAATAAGATTAAAAATTAATTACGAAAATGCTACACAAACGCCATGGCGTACATGTTTCTCTTTTTGGTGTGACAATAAAGCACTAAAACACACAAATAACATGCATTAAATTTAAATTTTATGCTTGAACATTTGTAATTTATTGCATCATGCTTCACAGGGTTCAATTTGCGAAATAAACTTTTCCTTATTCCTACGTACGCCCCCTCTGCTAATACAAACATTTAAGTAGTTGTCACTAACACACATGTACACACATACTGACGCACATTTTAAGAATCGGTGTATGTACACATACACCTACTCTTGGCTATCGCCTCAGACAAATGCCATTGTCACGGTCAATAAGTGAATGTTTTCTTCTTTTCTATGCTGTCTCTCGCTAAGAACTAAACATTGATTTTCTCTCGTTCGCGCTTTTGCTGTAGTTGTAGAACACAATCATTTCCTTCGTCACCTCCTCCCTGCCATTCAGCTGTCATCATCGTCGTGAAAAGTGGGTAAAGGTTAAGCGAAATTGTTGTCGCACATCACAAAATATCGCTTTAATCTTTCAATGGGCGACAGTGAATGAATGACTTTGATAGTATTGACTTGGGTCGTTACAGTAAATTCGTTGCGACGCAATTTTTCGCAATGTTGCTCGTAGGCAAATCATATGACAGCTACCATTTCCTTAAGTAGACGACCCGAAAATAGGTCAACAAATGAAATGAATTCCAAGAAAACGCATTAACAAATAAAATGATTGAAGCATAAAACAAAATGTGAACCAATTTGAAGCCATATATTTTAATTTCACTTTGGGGTTATGTTTCAGGGTACCGAAAATTGGTATTGAAGATTAAACAGACATAAATGTTCACATGTTTTAGGGACTAAACTAATCTTTTGAAAAATTCACTTTTTTAAAAAAAAATTTCTACTAAAGCTTTATAAGTTTTAGAGAGAATTAGTCTTGTCTCATACATATGCCAATTAAATGTCCCGTAAATGGACGTGTCTAAATATCACAGGATCCCAGAAAAACTGGACATACTGAAATGCAAGAATGTTACGTATTCAAATATTCGTAGATGTCACTAAACCTGGCTGAAATGTTGGTCAAGGACCCGAAACCCCGCCAGTAAACATGGGCTTATGGGCTTACTTACTTAGTTTTATCCCTTAACATTCCATGAATGAACAGACGGGGAACTTCTCTCGAATCACTGAGCTGTGCGCGATATCCTTTTATACTCACTGACCGGGACCTACTGTTTAAAACCGGCTAATACTTTTCTAGAGAAGTTTTACATGGCTTAGAGATGACTTTCTAACTCGTACAGTCGCCAGCATTTACGAGGTGGAAAACAGCCGCTGAAAAATGTTTGATGGTCTTACCAGGTTTTGAACCTTGTGTGATAGTTGCACATACTACCTCATCTGTCAGCAGGCTACGCATGGAATGATATCAAATGTTTGAATTTATACATATAAACCAAAGAAACAAAAAAAGGGTATGACCTATATTTCTCCGGCTAACAAACTTGTAAATATTGTAAAAGTTTTGTCGAGTTAGTAAAAAAACCAGTGAAAAAGTTGCAGTCGGGTAAACCGACTGATATATACCCTCACCCTCAGTAAAACATATAAGTCTCATATTCCATAATAGCAACCTCAAAATACCGAATGTTATAGAAAAATATTGTATTAAACGTATTTACAAAACGGGCGGAATATAAAGAAGAGTTTTTTCTCGAAAATTGTATGTAGTTAAAGCTTTACATAATACATAGAATTTCGAAAAGATTCGTTGAGCGAATTTATATAATTACCGATTTCTAAAGTGGGTGGAATGGTACAGTTGTATGGGAGGTAAAAGAATGGGGAGCTGCCAGACTTCCAAGTTTTTGTCCCAAACTTTGTCTAGCTATAGCTTTACTAAATACAAAATTTGGGCTAGATCGCGTTGGGCATATTGATAGTATTAGACGGTTTATCAGGGGCGGGATGGTACATTTGTATGGGAGGTACCAGAAGGGGAGTTGCCGGACTTCCAAGTTTTTGTCCAAAACTTTGTCTAGCTATAACTTTACTAAATACAAAATTTGGGCAAGATAGCGTTGGTTATACTGATAGTATTAGACGGTTTATCAGGGGCGGGATGGTACATTTGTATGGGAGGTACCAGAAGGGGAGTTGCCAGACTTCCAAGTTTTTGTTCAATACTTTATCCAGTTATACCTTTACTAAATACAAAATTTGGACAAGATCGCATTGGGCGTATTGGTGTTATTACACGATTTCTAAGGTAGGCGGGATGGTACATTTGTATGGGAGGTGCCAGAAGGGGAGTTGCCAGACTGCCAAGTTTTTGTCAAAAATTTTGTCTAGCTATAACTTTAGTAAATACAAAATTTGGGCAAGATAGCTTTGGTCATACTGATAGTATTAGACGGTTTATCAGGGGCGGGATGGTACATTTGTATGGGAGGTACCAGAAGGGGAGTTGCCAGACTTCCAAGTTTTTGTCAAAAATTTTGTCTAGCTATAACTTTAGTAAATACAAAATTTGGACAAGATTGCGTTGGTCATACTGATAGTATTAGACGGTTTATCAGGGGCGGGATGGTACATTTGTATGGGAGGTACCAGAAGGGGAGTTGCCAGACTTCCAAGTTTTTGTCAAAAACTTTGCCTAGCTAAACCTGTACTAACTACGGAATTTGGCCAAGATCGAACTTGATCGTGTTGATATTATTACACGATTTATAAAGTGGGCGAAATAACAGATTTGTATGGGAGGTACCCGAAGGGGTGTGGCCATATAGCCCATATGCAATCCCATAAGCAGTTTTGGGAAAATATTAAGCCATGCCAAATTTCAGAGTGATTGCTTAACTCTTTCGAAAGTTATCGTGCGTACCAGCAGGACAGACGGACAGACGGACATGGCTCAAACGATTCAGAAAGTCATGAATCGAATTTCGTTCAAAGACACCTGGGGTCTAATGTGAATATTTCTAGGTGTTACACTTTTGGGTCGTATCAAATGATATATACCCTCCTACCCGTAGGGTGAGGGTATAAAAAGTGTGTAAATCCGGAAAGAGTTTACCACATGACTGTGGTATTTCAAAATCGTATTAAAAACGACCGTGAATAAACATATTTTTAAGGCTAAATGAAGAATTCCCCAAAAATTCTGAAAAATCGTCAAACAAATTTATGTAATATAACTTTATGCAAAATCCCCCAAATATTGGCTCTGGATATTTCCAAGGCGTTCGATAGGGTCTGGCACGGAGCACTCATATCAAAACTTATTGCCTTTGGTGTCGGTAATACCTTCTCTCGATTTATATCGAATTTTCTCAGAGACCGCTCTATACGCGTTGTTATAGACGGGGTCTCATCCAACGAGCATAGGTTGACCGCAGGAGTGCCACAGGGTTCCGTCCTCTCTCCTTCTCTATTTCTTATTTTCATTGACGACCTGCTGGATCAGACTGTGAACCCGATTTACTCCTTTGCGGATGTTAGCAACCTCTGTCATTCGTACTCATTTGAACATCGGCCAAGTCCCTCGGAGGTCGAGGACAAAAGGCGAACGATGAATGACTCATTTTAACGATGAATGTCGATTTCAACAGAGTAGATTTTAATGCACAAAAGACCCTGTGCTGTTTATTGTCACACAAACGTTCTATTGGTCCATCATCGTCGTCTATCTCTATGGGTGGTGTGGATATCGACGAATCAGAATACAGAGTGATGTCCGCTGATGTCGAAGTATCGGAAGAAGCATTCAAGTGTTTGGGTTTTTTAAAGCGGTGCAAGAAATACTTCGCCCCATCTGATCTCGTAAATATGAACACCACCTACATCCGGCCTAAAATGGAATATAACTCCCATATATGGGCAGGAGCTCCAAAGACTTCTTTGCAGCTTTTAGACCGTGTACAGAGGAGAGCGGTGGTGATGATTGGGAATTGTGGAGTATCCAACTCTATTGTCTCCCTTCAGCATGGCCGGAATGTGGGGTATGTATCGCTATTCTATAGATATTTTGACGGTATATTTTCCGCAGATTCCCCTCGTCTGTTCCCTGACGATAGAACATTTAGCAGGAATACGTGGCTATCCATGGACTCTCATCCGGTCATTGTCAAATGAGAGAGAGGAAACTGAAACCGGATATCCATTTTGAACTCATCCTATGATGAATTTAATATTCTTATCCCAAGAATATTGTGATAACAATTTTATCTAAATTTTCCTTAAGTCAATCCGAGTTTTTGATAAGTTCAAGTATTTATTCGGGCTTAAAGTAATCCAAGGGGTCTACACATAAGTCCATTTCGAACTTATTTCTATTCTTATCCTCTCCACATTTCCCTGTGCCACCAATGGCACACAGTTTACACAGTTTTTAAATATATTTCCAAATAAAGGTTCATAACAGATACAATAGGCCAAGACCAACAGATCCAACTTAAGTATGTAATAGATAATATTCGTTACGTCATCTAGTCTCAATGTAAAGTCTCTGTGTAAGATGTAAACAAATATTAAGTCACAAGAATCACCTCGTCTGACTAATTTCCCACTGGACTCCTACAGGCAAACGTAACCATGGGAGGAAAACTAAGACAACGTTTAACAAGTAAACAAAAACCCACGAACAAAGTGCATGTCTCGAATTTAGATTGAAATCCGCAGCAAGTACATAATCCCTGCGCAAAATATTTCCATAATGCGGTAGTAAACTGTTGCTATTGTTGTTGTTTTTTTGCAATCGCTACGTCTTTGCAATTATTACTGAAAAAATAAAACAAATTCTAAAAAAAAAAAATTGCTTTGTTTTTTCCAGCAGAAAACGACGTCTTTCAGGTGTTGTTGTTTTGCAGTTCATGAGTAATCGGACGTACGAAAATGCAACGAATGCAAACAAAACAATTGCGATGGATTTGATTTGAGTGAAATGTTTCCATTTCAATTACTTATTAATTTGTGTATATTTACTCACAGACCCGATTGGCCATTCAACAAAAGCGCAATCGGAAAGCCAAAAAAATTGTGTAAACAGAGTATTCGGAATACCCCAATCAATCTACAATTGTGGCAGTCCAATGGCAGCGTCATCTATTACTGTTTTCGCCATAACAAATTTAGGCTAATATGCAAATATTTAAGTACACATATCATTTGTTATTTATACGTTAATCGTAAACATCGTATGTTCTAATGAATCACTGCATGCAAACACACCGTGAAATGAAGAGGTCACCACCGTGAATGTAAAAAAGAAATTAGTTATATCGATTTATTTCATATTCAAACAAACAGAAAAATTATCGATGCATAGAAGAACACATTGTAGTACCGGGTATTATGACTTTGTGCAGTTGTTGGTAACACCCAACTGTCCTAGACCCTATAAAGATTATAAGATAATTTCTAAATCGATTTTGTTTCTAATCGGAGTTCTGGCCGCCGACATCAACCCACATGGTCCACGAACCCTTTTAAAAGTAGGCATCTAGAACGATCTCTATTGAAAAGGGTAAAATCAGTCTATGTTTTGATTCAGACATCATGCAATTATACATATTGGGTAACTATCCGACCTATGAATGGAATATTTCAATAGATTTAAAGAAAATTCAAAAGTCTTGGCTTTTTTTTACAAAATGTGAACTCTGTTGAAAATTAAAAAGATCGGATCCTCTTTAGCATCAAACAAAAAAGTATCACCAGTATAATTTTATGAGCACAGTGGCGATTATGATAACTAGTGCGCTTAGGAGGACTCCACCCAAGTCAATGTTCACTACTGCGGGATATCCTTGCAAGGGTCCTTCGCCATAAGAGCATGGAAATATTGGGACTATGGAAATGATCAAATCTGCCCAACCTGACCCTTTTTTCGGCCCCAGTATTATGATGTGAATACCACATAAATAGAACTTTACTGGCGTAGGGGAGTTTGTTGAGGAATTTTAAACTAATTTCGGGCACACCATTAACAAAATTGTCCAAACGGAAATAAAATATATCAGAAACTGCAGCTGGGCATTAGTTTCTACAGCAACCTGATGATTCCGACGAAAATAATTGTTGTAATGATTAATCAGACAATATCAAGGCTACACCCATCTGAAAAGAATTAATAAGGTTCCCTTCTTTAGGAGCAGTGAGGTGCTTACTCAAAGAAATCAAAAGATCTTTATAGACAAACAGCGATAGCTTAAATTAAAGAAGTCCGGACCAGGTGTAATTGCTGTTAACCAGGTTTCTTCTCCAAGTGCGTAATACAAGATACAAGTTCACAATCTGAAGTACCAAATATGCTTACAGGAGATGAAATTGAGTAACAGACATTTTGAAATCTTTTACACTGAAAATCACTTAGCAAATGTATTCCGATAGTCTTTTCATTCATAGAACGTTCGTTTTTTTTTTTGTGGTTCAAATCGAAGTAGACATTTTGTTTTATATACATAAGTGGAAATGAATTGATCTCTTGTTTTTTTAATCATTTGTTACGTTTTACTGCCTGTTTCCATAAAACGAATTTGTTCGTTCGTTGAAAATTGTCAAAATTGAATGCCCAATAAAATGGATTTTTATCAGTGATGAGAGCTTATTGGTTAGGAATTGTGTTCCATTTGTCGATATCTAAAATATATGTGAAAATCACAATTCAATAATGTCTGAAACCAATTTTATAACGCTTCCAACATTGACGATTTGTAACGAACTAACATATTCGTTTTACGAAAACAGGCAGTTAAACTTGAATTTGTATAAATTTGAATACAATTTTATTATTTTCAACTAAAAAGTCAACTTAAATAGAAAAATCGACTTGTTAAATTTTGGAAAAAAAAGTCAAAAGTTCAACTTTTTGCAACTATATAACCCTAGTGTAGTTATGATATTAGCATTCCCCTCACTGACAGTAAAAAAATGATATCTGGAGAAAAGAACCAATCTGGAAATTAGAAAAATCTGGCGTGTTATGAAGCGGAGGACTCGGACCGTGATTAATCTGCAAAGATTCCATCTGAGAAACCTCAATGGGGTCATCACTGGTCACTGGCTTCTGGGCTCACACGTTCGGTGACTGTATATCTCAGAGATGCAGCGATGAAGAAGAGGAAGAGACAACCGAACACCTTATCCGTCATTGCCCGGCTTTTGTGGACAAATTGTAGTAGAGAAAAGCTGTGAAGTTGTGAAATTGTCATCCCTGTTTATTATGGACTGTGGTTTTGGTCTATGGCGAACAAGAGTCCGGTGCCGAAATGTATTCAAATCTTAAGAAGAGATGCATGTTTAGGTTCGTGAGGGAATTTCATCTCAAATACATTTTACTATGTATTTTAACAGTATTTGTTTGCTTTGTTGCTTCTCGTTTTTCGGACTGTGCGCTAGTAAACAGTAGTTCTCGTTTAAGTACAGAAGACTATTTAAGTGTACTTAGGTAAAATAAGTCCAATTTGAAGTGAGGCAAGAGAAACAATTCGTAGAACTATATTTGAGAGAGAGAAAACTGGTTCGGACAAATGTGTACTATCTTTAAATCCATTTCGAACTCATCCTATTTTGAAATTAATATTCTTATAACAGGAATATTGTAAGATAAATGTAATCTAAATTTTCCTTAAATCATTCCCAGTTCTCATTAATTTAAGTATTTCAATTAATCCAAGCGGTCTACGCATAACTCCATATTTTTATCAGTGTATGGTACACTAATATGGGACTTTCTACAGAGGCTATGGAAATATAGAATGATTCGGAATACTTCGCTCCAGCAGTACAGACTGACACTAGAAACTGACACAAAAGACTTAATGCCGATTTCCGTAAAACAAATTCATTCGACAAATTGTCAAAATTGCAAGGCCAATAAAATATTTGTTACTAATAAGAGCCCATTCTTTGTGGGCCTCTGTTCTATATGTCAATATCTAACATATGCCTGAAAACCAGAATTGAATGTGGTCTCAACGCCATTTTTAACAGCCTAAGTCACTATGTCCAACGGCAACGTTCGCATGTCTTCTATTCGAAAAACAGCTGACCAGCAGCTGTATTTGAAGCCACTAATCAGTTGTTTGTTGCCTAGAAAGCATACGAACATCGAGGCTTAGGCTGTTAATGTTGACGATTTGTGACCAATGAACAAATTCATTTTATATATACAGGCAGTGAAATTGTTATGAAACGGATTTATTCCAACCTCACTAGACTACTTCAATGCATTACCCTTTTGCCATGGCTAGAATTAATCTAGTTGTTTAATTTGCCAATGTTATCTCCGTTAAGCCATTGAACTTTTTTTTCATTTTTTCGAATTAAATACTCGCGCATTTTTACCCCACCGATCTGTTTGGCACTAACCAGATAATAAAGCGCAAGTTCATTGATATTTGACTACCACCATATTTTCACACTTTGTGGCAATCTTTTCCCCACGGGGGATTCCTTTATGTCTATGGTCCCATCAACTCTTTAGCTGTTTGTTATCAACGTATGACGTATTTTTTTTTAACATTTTTTGTGTCCGCTTAAGAATTTTGAGTAAGTACATTTGTTTAAAGAATGATAACGATCGTATCATTTAATTTAACTTTAAATTGTTTTGGTGGCGACAACACAAAAACACTTGGAAACAGTGGCCAATTATCTGTAGAAATGTGTTTTAAATTACTTCCCCTATAATAAAACAAACCATTAGTAACACTAGCAGCACTGATACTTACTGTGCCCGCCATCATCATCGTCACAGTGGTCGTCGTCATATGCGATGATTTGGGTGATCAACGTTTTACGAGGTTCGTATATCACAGCGATATATTGCTTGCAAGCATATGTATATTTGGGCGGACGGATACAATCGTATATGTTTGTGTGTAACTATATTATGTTTGCACACAAAACTTAATATTGTCGAGACACAATTATCTGTAGAAATGTGTATCTGTAGAATGTTCGTATATCACAGCGACATATTGCTTGCAAGCATATGTATATTTGTGGACGGATACAATCGTATATGTTTGTGTGTAACTATATTATGTTTGCACACAAACATAATATTTTCGATGCACAATTTCAGCATATTGAAAAAAATATGTTTGCCAAAAAAGCGCCCCGGTAGGCGAGTTGGTAGCGTGCTTGCCTATCAGCGTGGGGGTTGTGGGTTCGATTCCCACCAGAGGCTTTGGTCTGTCGCTGCAAAATCTAAACATATGGTCTGTGTCACCCGGTTTACCCTTGGACCCAAAAAATTAGAATATAAATTTACTTTGTATTGTAATTAATAATAAATAAATAAAATAAAATTTTTGCCAAAATAATTTTAGAACATTTTTGTTAGAGTTTAAGAGAGTACTACTACCAGAGAGCGTAAGTTTATGAATCTGAACGTTTTGTTTAAAGAGCAGTAACGTATGGTAATCAATCCGACTATTGCGGTTAACGCAGGATTCATGCCTACCGACCTTGTTCTAAGGATTGAGAAAGCCTTGTTCATGTATAGCATAGTAATCAGACACATATGTGTAGACACTTGATGCCTGACCGGAGACTTCAGTCTGGTACCAAGAGGCCCCTGAATCTGATGCGGCTTACCAGCAGATGAGGCCCCTCAGAGAATACCGTGATTGCTGTTTTAATACCCAAGTCGTGATCAAATGAAGTATTCCCTTGTCCAACATAAAATCATATCCCAACTGAAGATTGTTTTCATCTCGCAGTTCTTATTCTATTAACTCTGCTTTGTATTTCTTGGCGATCAGTGACTCCTTTCCGCGGATTTTTTTTGAAGTCACGGGTATATGCACACAAATCAAGGACTCTGGAAGATCTTTAGGAGTACGTGTAGCACCCACTTAACGAGTACGAGTAGCACCCACTTCACCAGTATCCTAATAGTGAAGGAAAAAGGTGCAAATAAACGTTTAAAAAATACCTGGTATTTTAGACGTGTGGTTTTAAATCTGGCCACACTTTTTTCGGTGTTGTTCTTTTTGACAGCTGTCACTTGATTTATACTCAGTTCGAGGTGCCATTTTATAATGAATAGACAACGTTCGGTAAATGGACCCAAAACGAGATGGCCACCGACCCTGATTTTCACAAGAAAATTGTGTTCAGCGATGCTTCACTTTTGATTGAATGGGCACGTTAATAAACCAAATTGTTGCATTTGGAGTAATGAAAATCCACAAGTCGTTGTTGGGACGCCGTTAGAGTCATTGTTTGGTGTGATCTAGGGGCTGAGGGAATCATTGGTCCATGTTTATTCAAAAATGAAGCCTTCCATAATGATACCGTCAATGGGGAACGCTATAGAGCCATGATTAATAACCTTTTCGTGCCGGAATTGGAGGATGTTGATGTGGACATCCTTTGGCCATACAACCAACGAAACAATCAATTTATTGAAGGCAACTTTTAGTGAGCGCGTCGTGGACCTGTAGCGTGGCCTCCAAGGTCACGCGATTTAACACCGCTATACCATTTTTTGTGGGGTTATGTGAAGTGGTTTGTCTACGCAAATAAGCCCGACATGGTTGAAGCCTTAGAAGAGAATAATCGGCGCGTTATTGTCAAAAATTGGGCCTTTCGGGTGGAATTTATTCAAGCCAGCCGCAGAAATATTTTTTAAACATAATGGCAACCCCTTATCTTTATAATAAAGATAAATTCTTGGCAATATGCGTTTTTTTCTTCTTGTAAACCAGACGTTTAAAAAACAACCTTTATATGAAATTATGACGTTTTACTTCAGAGTTAGTCAAACAACATCGGAGGCATTTTCGCACATTCCAAGTCATTCTACAAACGTCTAGAATGATCGTCAACTCCAGGGAGATTACGTTTTATTTCATTTAAATTAGCTTTTAGGGTCGAAAAATATGTGTTTGTTTTATCGAAGCGAGTTTAGTCTGCAATTCCAACCGCTGCAACCTGATAAAGGTTTGACTGCTAACAAGTTAGGCACTACCGTGGCGGATGCCAACACAAAGTGCCCCAGAAGTTAACATTCGGATGATAAAACTTGGGTTATAGCTGTATTATGATGCGGTTAATAGCTCACGACTCGTTCGACGCCTATACTCCTCGTTGGCACAGATTACGACGGATTTTTCTCTCAAAACACATCCAGCACAGCTTCATCTGCTTTCGAAAGTACTCATGTTTCGGCTGTTCTTGAATTGTTTGTTTAGCCCAAAGTTTTATATAAATTGGGCTAAAGGATTATATAAAGGATTCGAGGAATACAAATTCTTGTACAACATCGACGCTGTAATTGCCAGCCGTCACAATGTCGCCTTTCTGTTGTCGCGACGTACGTTTAACAGTTGCAAGCATAACTGTGGACTTGTCCTCGTTCACCATCCGACCCATCCTCACGGATTCCTTATCGATTCTGGAAAAGCCCCTTCCGACAATGTCAATGTCGTCCACATTAGGATGTGGCCTTTCAGCTGTGGCTGTTTATTTATTGCCTTTTTTCCAATATTTTCTCCATTAGTATTAAAGAAGTTTCACGGTAGGCTGTCACCCTGCCTAAGATATCTTGTAGTGGTGAGTGGTTCCATTTTTACTAAGGATCTAGTGACCCTCAGAGTCATTCTACAAAGGCTTACACATTTTGATGCCTATGAGAGCAGATGTCGGCTTTATTGTCGATGAATAAATGATATGTAGTGCTTTGCTTTTCATGGGTGTGAAGAGTTGGTCGATAGTTCATCGAATTTGGGTTTTAATCTTTTGCACAATATCCAATACATTTAAAAATACAATAGCTACATTTGCGTTATACACGACTTCTTACCCGACCCTCGTAATTTTCTTGTTATGTCTGTAGATATAAATGGCTGCCATGATGATGGGATGGTGGTGGTGACGTTGGCGTTAGCTTCCCATGACTTCGGGTACAAATTTTGTAAAACGCCGCGTACTTGAACCCAAGCACACACCAACAGCGTGCTGTAATAATTTTGTAACTACAGCCTTGAATTATCACCAACCGCGTTTCTGGTCGATGTTTTTCTCTTTCTTTTGTCGTTGTTGTTTCTTTTCGATTTTTCTACACTACTAATGCGCGTTTCGTTGATTGCCATCATCATAATCAACAAAGAGGAGAAGGAACACGCGTTGTAGTGCTACTCGCACTCTTAATGGTGGCACATTGAGAATGTGGTGTCTTGAGATTTTATAAAAAAAAAAAATATGTAAATAAATCAAGTATTTCGATTACATTCACAAAGTGATGCCCCCCAAAATTATATAAACAAGAACTGTAATAGGTTTATTGTTAAAAGTTCCTATTGAGAAATTGATCTTTTTTTAAATTGAGAAAAAAAAATTGCCAAGAATTCCATCACAGTATCGGCATGTTGATTTCCAGTTTATGTTTATAACGCTTTCGTTGTATATTTGGGACATTAAACTCGAACAAGGTTTAATGAGGAGGTCCACAATTATTTTCTGGTCTAGTGAATGGACATTTGGGCAATAACGGCGGTGACACCAAAATGATTTATTAGAACGTAAAAGATAAATTTGTCTGCTGCTAAAACACTCTAAGGTGCAGACGTACTTTATGAATTCATAATCTTTTCGTTACAAGCTTTGCCACAAAACGTACACATATTTTGTGTAACGCGAATGGAAATACAGGGTCAGGGACAGGAAATACAGGGTTCTCTAACAAGATGTGTTATTTTGAATCACCGGGTATTCCGGTAGCTACACGCTAAAAAATACGTCTTTTTTTTTGTTTACACACAAGTAAATCGCGTGTTTGGTGTTTGTAGCAAGTAAAGCTTATTTCCATCTACACAAAGCTTATTTGGATATAAATATAACTCATTTGCTATTAATATTACTTATTTGTGTATAAGCAATAGCGTGTTTGGGAAAAACAGACAACGAACTTATTAAATTCAACAAAGCACAACATTTGGGTGCGAATAAGTGTGTATTTGCAACTGGTTTCGTAATTTTTTTTTTTGCATTTACGCTCATTAAAATAATTTCAATACCGAGAGAATGAGATGGATTGTTATATAGAAATTCACAAATTGAAAAAAAATAAGAAATGACTCAAAACTGCATACATATATATTCGATATTTATCACCTACAAACAAGTTAATGTTTGTGGTATGGAAAAATATATATATGTTTGATGCGAACTTGTTTGCTGAAATTTGTTAAAATGGCCATTCAGCGTGTATCACTTTTGAAGCTTTTATTCTTTGACATTTGACAAGTAGAAACTACGCCATGAAGCGATACACGCTTCAACAACGCATTGAAATTATTAAATTCACTACAAAAATGGTGAAAATCTTGCAGTCACAGTTCGCAAAACTAAAATGTTTCCGGACCGAGATCTTGTGATTTAACACCTTGCGACTTCTTCCTTTGGGGGCATGTAAAAGATAAGACCTCAAAGATAGAATTCGTGAGGCAATCGAGGACATAGGGCAGCCACTTTGCGATTTGGTTATGGAAAATTCTATGAATAGAATGATCCTGTAAGCGTGGTCTTGGTGGTCATTTGGCTGATGTTGTGTTTCATTATTAACGGCATACCTTCCTCTTTATTATGAAATAAATCCCACCATTTATCTCAAAAAATTTCATTTTTCTTTGAATTCCAAAATAACACCTCTTGTTGGAGAACACTGTACAATGGAGAGGCGTAAATAAAATGAAAAACAGCGGTGTTTACTACAGCTGCCATGAAAGCAAGCACCAGTTCGGCTGCGGATTTGTTGTGAATAATAGGGAACGTCGTCTGGTCGCCGGTTTCACACCAGTCGCCGAACGACTTCTCAAAATCCGCATCAAGGGCAAAATCTTTTTTATAAGCCTGCCTTCTGCTTATAAACCGGCGGACGATAAAAAAAAAACGAAGAGACCGCTTATAAGTTTTACGAGCACTTACAACAGAGATATGATCGATGTGCCGGCCATGATCTTAAAATCGTACTTGGTGGGGTTTTATTAAGAAAATAATAAGGAAGAACATCTTTGGTCCGACCATCGAAAAGTTCAGCCATCAAGTCGACTCTTCGCAAAACCGAATGAGGCGACACGAGGATTTAGGTTGTTAGCATCACCAGATGTAAATATGGCGAGACATGACCGACAGTCATGTCACCTGATGGGAAAAACACAGAACCAAATCCAACATATTGTGATCGACGGAAGGCAGGCATTCAGAGTCTTGGATGTACGAACGTATCGAACATCGGACCACTACCTTGATTCAGTAACGAATTTCACTCGATTAAGTGCCAAAAAACCCCGATGGTAACAAAAAAAAAATAGATTCACGTTTGGCAAACATTTGACTGAAATATGTTTTCCCGCCTTGGCGCAGAAAAACATTCGGCTTATCGACACTTTTTGTTTTCCCAAACAACTGTCGAACAATATCAAATAAAATTGTGTCAAACATATTTTCGCGCCGTTCAGACTTCTGCCTGTTTCCATAAAATGAATTTCCATAAAACAAAATTTTCAACAACATTGAAGGCGCTATAAAATTGATTCTTCTCAGTAATGAGAGCTTATACTTTTGGACTTGTGTTCCATATGTCGCTATCTAACATATATCTGAAAATTAGAATTGAAAAATGTCTGAAACCCATTTCAATATTGACGATTTGTAACAAAGCAACAAATTCGTTTTAAGGAAACTGACAGTTTAACAAATAGTTGAGTGGTGAAATTTAAATATTCAAAATATTTTTTTAAATAGAAACAACCAAAATAAACACAAAAATTTAAATAAATATTTTTGATATCTCGCCCTGTTCTTGAGATTTTAACTTTGGAAATGTTAGCCTTTAAATGCCGATATCGCAAAAACTAAAAGAGATATAAAAAAAAAAATATTTAATTTTTTGTTTTTATTTTGGGCTGATTTATACAAAAAAAATTTCAAAAATTGGCCTCGTGGCATGGCTTGTGGCAGCCGTTATTTTCAACTATTCAATTAAAATAGTTTTGTATAGAATTTGTCGTTGAGTGTACACACAATGTTCACATTTGTCGTATTTTTGGTTGCTGTCAAATAATTGTATTTGTCCGCAATCACTTGAATTCTTGTTTGCACCAAAAAAAATATTTGGTGTTCAGATTGTGACGATAATTTTTGTCAAATATTTATCAAATGTGAACCTGGCTTAATAGTTGGAAACTCGACTCACAATTGTCTGCATTTGATCGAATATGGTTCTCTATGTTGTAATGGAAATAAAGAGTCCGCCATCTATAGTATGTTTTTCCAACTAGTGCTTATTTCGTTGTCGTTATTTTCGTTATCGAGCCATGTTGAACGAATTTTTGTTTACAAAAATTGAAGAGGAGGATATTGGCAACATTTGGCGCTACGTGCCACACAACCGAAGCTACACTCGATGTTTTGCGCCCTGTTTTTGAAGATCGCATTATCAGCCGCAGAGCTGATGTCGTTAGGCTACTGCATGGCCAGCCGAGGCAGCCATTTGAATGAAATTGTTTTCCATTATTAACCGGAAGGATTGTACTTTCAAATAAAAAAAGAAATTTGAGAAAATATCCAGTAGTTTTTTTTTATAAAATTTTCAAAAAAAAAAAAAAGTTATTTGGCGGACCCTGTATAATCATTCCCTTGTGTAACCTGTAAGAAAACATTATTTGATTTCACATTTCCATTCCTTGTTTTCCTGTTGCTTGTCTGTTTTTTTTTCCCCGAACATAGTCTTTCTACTGCAACTTTATCGATTTCACGGCCTTCTGCTAAATTTTTTTTAAATTACTAACGATTATTTTCATTATAAAATCAAAGTGATTTTCGTGTGTCATTCATGGTGACAGTAGTCTCTTATCCTCAAATTACAAATTACATAAGAACCTATGACACGACACGACACTAAACCGGAATAAATGATATTTTTCAAACACCTTGCATGTCTACGATTCAAGGATATGCAGCGTGTCATCTATAATGATAATTATTTTTTCATACATTAGTTAAGTTCCCGTACGTACAACAACAAATTGCCAATTTACTACCCGTTCCTTTTTAAAACCCGTAGAAATCTTTCGTACACTTTTTACTACGAAATCAAAAGTACAGGAACAGACCTATTATACACTATTTTTATGCATTTCATATTATCCTTTAATACTGTTGTTGTTTTGTTGATGTCATAACTTTGTGACATTGAATTTATGAAAGGCGTCAAATGGTCTTCTTTATGGCTGGTGGCTGATGTACGTTTCAGTTTGTTTACATGATGATGTATTTGGTTCTATTAAACGGTATTGGTTGTGATTAAACAAATATTTAAGCAGAGTTGCTCGAATAGAAATACAGAGTTATTGGACCGATAGAAATGTATTTACCCACTAGCCGCCACATTTATTTTATAGTAAGTAGCTTGTGCTTATCTCAAAGTAGGTAATTTTCAGGATAGATTTAAGAATTCAAGTCTTTTATTAGGGAAGGCAAATTTAGAACAAAAAGTTTGTTTATTCTGATATAAACGTGTACCAACTAAATTACTTATGAAAAATTACAATTTGTTCAAAGCTGATGGCAACGTGCAATGTAAATTTTGTACTGATTGTTTATTTTATCATGCTTTGCATGAAGTTCATATCATTCACTAATGGCCCTGCAAAAAGATTATTCAAATAGAAGAGGTTAGTATAATAAGTCTAGCCAAAATCATGGCAATATTTGAAAAATTTTCAAAGCAACAATGTTTTTTTTTTAAACAAATACCTACTTTTTTAAAGCAAATGCTGTTTAAATACTCACTTGGAAATGTTCGGCAAACGACTTGGGACGTCTGCCCTCTGTATGGTCTTTGGTCAAAATGAGACAAGACATACATTTTTATCTTACTTTACATTTCATTTACGTGGTGGAATCAGCCCCTGAAAAAAGTGTTTGATGGTCTTACGGTTTCGAACCTGGGTTATGCTGTGTGATAGTCGCACCCAGAATCTGTCACACCACGGTCGTCCAGTTGTATGCCGTACTTGACACTAACAGCGTAGACAATAGATACCGTTAATTTGCATTAGCAGACTTACTTTTGCATTATCCCATATTAATTTTCAAGGTTGACATAAAAACGCAAATTCAAACTGCATTTATATGGCATCACTTTGGTATTTCCATATGGCAACACAGTCGCAATCAACCGCTGTACTCACAATCAACGGCTGTTCTCATGCTTCAAGTGGGATATAAAGGGAATTTTAGAATTAAATGCGTTTTTATATGAAGTATGCAGTTTTCCAGTTTATACTGATTTTTTTAAACGGCACCCGGTAATCCGTCATTCCATTGAACCTCAACCTCATTACATAGACGATTGGTAGTGATAGGAAAAAAAGATATTGAAAGGAGGAAAGAGGAAGTATATTTCGACAACACTCAAACCCGAATAGCATACATCGTTAAAATGTCTATGTCTGGCGATGCTTAAGACAATAGAGTTGGATACTCTACAATCCCCTATCATCAATACCGGTTCCTCTGTACCCGGTCTAGGGTGCCCAGATGTTGGGTGATGTAAATATTTACGTCCTCATGTGAATTATTTCTTGCTCCGCTTCAAAAATCCTAAACACTTGGATGTTTCTTTGAATACTTCAAAAATGTGGCTGACCCAGCGATCATATCTTTATTGCCAGAACATTAAGTCGAGGTTGATCTTAATTTAAAAATTAATTAAATTATTTACCGGAAACATGTGTTCTCTAATAAAAGTGTTAGTGTTGCCACACCGAAAATGCGGATTATTTTGACTGACCACTTTAAAGTTTGAACTCAGTTTTATTGGAAACTAAGTTTTACATAAACGTGGTTTAACTACGATCCCATTTATTGGACCTGAGAGTGTCTGGTTCGTCGATATCCATATCAGCCGTAGAGATTGACGGCGACGCTCGATCAGCGATTTCCGTGCATTAAAATATGTTCTGTTCAGTTGACCCTACTCATAAATTATGGCCAAATGACGGTTCATCGTTCACGAAGGATAGACAACAGAACCTTGTGGCACTTCTGCGGCACTAGGCTTATCGACGCCAACTTCAGTAAGTTTCGATTTGAGTACACCGTGCCAGACCCTTCGAACGCCTTGGAAATATCCTGAAACATGACATTACTTCCAAACCAAATCGGAGAATGGCTCGACACCACCATTCTGAAAGGAATCCCATCGGATCTCCAGAAGATCCGTTTCTACGTAGACCATACTGTGGAATATGCAGAAGTCCGTTCGACTCTAGATACTTTACCAGAAGTTGGTTAAACATGCTTTCCATACTCTTGGAGAGAGGTACTCTACAGAAGTTGTGGCCTCAGCTTTCTTGGAGATCGGCTGAATATTGGCCATCTTCCAATGTGCAGGGTAAATACCAACACGTTAGGATATGTCAAAGTGATTACCCAATGATCGAGCCAGCTTTGAAGATCATAAAATCTGAGACCCCCAACTAGATACGTTCTGCTACTATCACAAAAAAAAATACAGATTGAAAACCGGGCAACAATTTATATTGAAGATATATTTCAACAGGTGATTGTACGACTAAGATATTATTCCTTAACCCATTAACGCTTTCTGTCCCCATACGAGGACGGCTGCATAAAACAAGACAGCTATATGAAAAACCGTTTCTATTTCGCCACAAGTGGTAAAAACCACATAAGAAGCTGCAAACCACGCGTAGAAAAAAAATAATAGAACAGAAGCAAAAACAAGTGTTATCTTCAGTCTTTTCGAATGAATAAAAGTGAGAAACAATTTTATATTTGAGCGAGGTAAGACTATCTAGACAAAGCATTATTTTGATGAACTAGAAGAGTAACATTCGGAGGAAACATTAGGAGAGACAGGTGATATGCGCTGTTACTACACCAGATAACCCACGTTCAAATATGCCAAACCAGACACAGTAACATTTTTCAACGGCGCTAACCCCTTAATCATTCATCGAAAGGTTTTTAACCCGGGACGTATTACCGGGAAAATTTGTCGACTTTTTACTTCCCAATTCCCGGGACTATTTGTCGGAATTCCCGGGAATAAAATACTACCAAACTATGTACGATTTTATGCACTTTTTACAACTGTGAGAGTGGTCTTTACCCGGAAAATTACACATTTTTTTACTTCCTGAATCATTCCTAAACTAGTTGATCATATTACATTTTGTTTTTCAATTGTACAGGATTTTGTTTTTTTTTAAAAAAACCAATACATTTTTGTTTTAAGAATATTATTTTTTGTAAAGAGAATCAAGGGAATTCCCGATAGGGAAATTCAAAACCCATATTCATAGCCCATTCATAGCCGGTCCACGGTGAGTAGATGATTGATGAGCAAAAGATAACTGTGCCCCGTGAATAATTTTAATAAACGTGGCCCAGGATAGTATTGAATATTGAAGACCAACAAAATAATTTGACTGTTCCTATCTAGAGGACCTCGTGTTTTCCTCAAAATGTTACCAACATGGTGGTTCTGTCTTATGCTAACGCTGGATACACTACTCAACAAAATGAAAAAAATTTCATGTACTCCGGATGCGATAATTTTTTCTGTGTAGATAACCTTGACATGAGCTCGAAAAACGCAATAAAAAATTTTTTTTTCGTTTGGTTTTTCTTTTAAATTTTAAAAAAAAATTTTTGGTTAATTTGTTTCGTCCGGCATAACTCGGGAACTACTAGCCCGATTTAATTGAATTAAATTTTAAAAAATTTAAAATTACAATTCCCTTAATCTGTTCATATATTGTTTTCCTATACAAGCAACAGTTTCCAAGTTAAAAATGAATATATAAAGGAAAAAACTTATTTTTTGCCTAAAGATTTAAATTTTTTTTTTTAAAAAATCCATAAAAAATCCAAAATGAAAAAAAATTTCAAATCTTATTACTTTTACGTAAAGTCACATAACCTATGAGCAAAATGAGACAAAGATCATGAAAATCGATGCACGCGTTTCGCTTTTATTCGCAATTGAGTAAAGGTATGAATTTCAAAAATTTGCTCGACATATGCACAACTTTGTCTATGGTAAGGTTTTTTCTTTTTTATTACAAAAAAAATTAAAATTTGTTGGGTTACAAAAATATATGAAATTTGAATATATTTGAAATTCATACCTTTACTCAATTGCGAATAAAAGCGAAACGCGTGCATCGATTTTCATGATCTTTGTCTCATTTTGCTCATTTTTTCCTTTATATATTCATTTTTAACTTGAAAACTGTTGCTTGTATAGGAAAACAATATATGAACAGATTAAGGGAATTTTAAATTTTTTAAAATTTAATTCAATTAAATCGGGCTAGTGGTTCCCGAGTTATGTCGGACGAAACAAATTAACCAAAAAAAATTTTTTAAAATTTAAAAAAAAAAAACAAAAACCAAACGAAAAAAAAATTTTTTTTTGCGTTTTTCGAGCTCATGTCAAGGTTATCTACACAGAAACAATTATCGCATCCCGAGTACATTTTGACTGTTGACTAGTGATATTCTTGAATTGAATGAAATGCCTGCTGTTTGCATACATATGTAGTGCAGTGTGTGCAAGAAAAAACAACAAAAACCTTGAATGACAAGACAAAGAACCGCTGGAAAAGTTTACAATTTCAAGTGCGGGTCACAGCCTTCCTTGTTATGTTCGACACATACTCCTTTTTAAACTCAGCCTACAACTCCCCAAAATCAACACATCCCGCAGAACAGTGTGGGTGAGTGACCATGAGAACGGTTACTCAAAGAATGCATGGACTACTGCTGCCAATGTTTCCTCTATGAGCTCATTTGATGATTTCCTCCTGTAACCTTCATAACGACCAAGTCTAATACAACGTGTGTGTGTGTGTGCCAGGTTTTGTTGCAGTAGTTGTTCTTATGTCTATTCAGAAAGTCCTTGAAATATAAACCATTACAGGCACTATTATCAACATCATTATCGACGTGGTTGTCATCGTCACCTCCGTTCATCGCCCGCAACATGGGTTCCATTTGCCATCACTTTTGACAGAGAGGAATGAGCAAGGAATGACATTTCCGGAAATGTCAATTTACTCATACTATGAGTAGTTTTTCTTTACCTAGGCAGGCTGTTCCATTAGGTTTAATCATTTTAGCGGCGATATGTGGGTGGGTACATTGAAAGGCAGGCAGGCCGAACGGGTAAGGCAAGGCAGGCTGTTTTACAATTTGTTTTTCTAACGAGAAGTTTTGACAGCCTTGCAGATATTCATATCAGCATCGTGTTAATGGAGAAGTTGCGAAACGTTTTAAAATTTAATAATTATTTCGTAAATTGGATATGAAAAAGTAATGTGTTTGGTTGAACGGGTTGCCCGTTCGCGAGAGTGAGTTCACACAGAGGTCATGGGTGAACCCATTGTGATATCCTTGAAAGAAAATCGAGTGAGGACATTCGATTATTTAGAGAGAAGGAAATGACGACGGACATGAGGACAATATGTAAGATTAAAGCTTTGTGATATTATAAAACGAGAATGAGGGAACAAAATCAAATAAACAAGAGTATTTAATATTCTTGATATATATTTCATATTATTTCAAAAAAAAATATTATTTTTTTTTAATTAAGCGATTCGTAATCTAAAATATTAGTCATATTGGACATAAATCGCACAACGACATAAATATGATCCACATGTTTTGCAAAGAACTTTGACATTACGATAGTAGTTCACCTTTAAACGAAAGTTATCGATAACATGTGTATGGACCACCATCCGGTTTTTTGTATGTCCTGCCGTGTCTCACTCCCTCAATTTGAAAGATGTATCTGAACAATTTGTCGATTAAATTCAAATATATAAAAAATATTCGTCATATTGAACATAAATCAATCAACGACATAAATATGAAAACACAACTTGTCCAAAGAACTTTGACATTACGATAAGGTTTCAACCACAAGTTATACAGATGCTTCGCACCGTGTTATCGATAACATATCTATAGAACATCTTCGTATTTTGTATAAATCAGTAAAAATGTCATAGATTACGTAAATTTCTCTGTCTCCCTTTATTCGTTCATTTCAACTTTTCTTTTATTATATTTTCAATGAACTTTCTTAATGAGCGTATCCGGTAAGTATTTATTTATATTCTAATAAACCGGAAACCGTATTATAAAAATAAACGTCCGATATTATTTTTATGAAAAGATATCCTAAAATAAACAACCAAACGGCAGCAGCGAAAAAATATCTTGCACTTGACACAGTCTTTTATAGCTTTGAAAATAATATTCGTATTGTGTTTATTTTTGAATTTCTATATAATCATTTGCCATTGGAAGACGTTTTCAACACAAATTTCAATATTTTGTTTAGAATGTGCCAAGTTGGTTTTACGTTTTTCGTCTTGCCACTCAACCTTAACCAATTATGGGCCGTTGAAAGATGATGCTCTGACGGATAAATAGCTGAGGATTTCACAGAAGCTGAAAAGCTGCTGTCGCTGTTTGTTGCGCATTTAATCGACAATTTTGAAAATATATGTTTTCAGACTTGCGTCTTTCGCACTTCTTAATGCATGCGATGCGGTATAATGACCCAAATATTCTGTGTGTCGTTTTGCATCAACGAATCATGTGATTTATTTAATTACATGTGATCTTCGAAATTTATGAGAATTTGTCAACAGGTGATGGCTAAAATATAAAGCGATAAAAATAGAAGAAAATTATTATAAATAAGATGCAGTAGAATTGGTATTATGTGCAAAAGTTCTTTTATATCGTTATTCGTAGTGTAGGTAAAAAAAAACAGATTTGTTTATAAAAGGCCACATCACACGGTACGATCTGAACGATTTATCGAATCTTACCGCATGCATGCCAGACAGACAAACAATATATTGTTTTTGACATTTTGATAACTTTCCAAAAAATAAATCATTTAGATAAATCGTCTCAGGTGACACAGTCTGACACAATTTGTCTTTTATACTTTACGTTGTCGCAAACTTGTATAATCGATAACCTTCAGACTTCACAAACCACAAACAAATGTATAATACGCGATACCAAAGTCCCCGATAGCATGTCGAATTGTATGGGTTATTCATTGATTCAATAATTTCTCTATAGGAATTTTTTTATTAGAAACTTTTTAGAAACCCTTTAAATATCTTTTAATGTTGTTTCACTCAGGAATTGTCCTGGCGATAACTTTTGCTGCATTTGTCGATCATTTTCTTATAGAAAAGTAGTAATAAATATGATTAATTTTAAAAAAGCACATACAAATTCAAAAAAATATTTTTTTATGTTATTATAGGTTCAACTGAAAGAGCTAACCTTCCCATTATATATGGAGCACTATTTTATTAATGTATCTGCCTCGGTTGGCTTTGCAGTGGCACATTCGGTCGACCCAGTACCGCATCCTGTCTACCAAGACCTTGGTGACGGTTTTTGGCTCTCACGAATAGCTTGTTCCATATTTTTTTACACCATGACAAAAGCTGGCGCAATAAAGTTTTGGTGCCAGTCCATTGGCCGTATATGGGCTTGTGGTGTGATTGCGCCGGTTGTCGGTACTATATAAAAAACGAGTTTGTTATTTTTATGATTGCACCAGTTTGTGGTTTCGTGTGTTGTGAAATTTTCTCAACTATGATATTGAAAGAAAAGAAATGATAGACCTCAGAATGTTTTCACATCAGGGACCCAGTGAGAACGGATATCCGAAGAGCATATACAATTCAAATGTCTATAGAAAAGCTAAGTTTCGGCAATACTAAAGGGAGACAGTAGAATTGGAGACCCTTTTATCCCCTATTTTTACCACCGCTCTCCTCTGTACACGGTCCCCAGCCCATATATGGGAGTTTTATTTCATATTTGAGCGAATGTGAGTCGTTTACATATTTACGAGACCAGATGGGTTGACGAATTTCTTGCTCCGCTTAAAAAAGCCCAAACAGTTGAAGTGGTTCTTTCGACACTTCAAAAATATGGCTAGCCCAACGAACGCCACCCTGTATCTCATATATATATATATATACCGCTATCGAAATACAAATCTCCTAATATGGAAACATTTTTGTTTTTCCCCCAATCAGATTTTGAGAGAACGCTGTGTGAGTCAATGAAATCGTCTACGATCCCCTTCACATTCTTGAAGCAAATCTGTTTTTTTTTTGTCATTCATTATGAATCACATGCTCATAAATTTTAAGAATTTATTTCGTAATGAATTCAATTTTTCTTTTTGGGTTTTTTTATTTTATTAAATGTTTATGAAGAGAAATAGACTGAAATATGTATTGTGGATATTGGACGGCCGTGGTGTGATGGATCCTGGTAGGTTAGGTTGAATGGAGGATCGGTCATGTACCATGACCGTCTCATGGCGCTGACATACACCTAGGCCAGCAATTCGGCCTGTTGTGCGCTCCTGGTTTCTTCTACAAATTCCCTTCCCCTTTTTCTACGCATGCCCTCTCCGCATGCCCTATATTTGTCGCTCTCGGAACATCCTATTCTAAATAGGGGTGCCCTTAGGCTAGTTAATTTTTGTTAAACCCGAGTATTCTCTTTGTTTTCTTGTAATCGAGATTTCCCCAGGTTTCCTTTGTGGTTCATCCCACCTGTTCCTCTTGCCACCTTAAGGCATGGGTCGTCTTCATCCATTCCCTCAACTCCTTTTTTGTCTCTAGAAACTGTTTAGACAGTTGCAGAGTATTTTGGTCAAGACCAACAAACATTTATTAGCGCCTTTTTCAATCTTCGAAATGCTGACGACTTTACGAGTGAGAGAGTAAAAACTTCGCTAGAAGAAGTATTTGATGTCCGATCATTGGTCAGCTCACTGATTCGAGCTCTTTAATGGAATGTTAAGAAAAATAATTTGTTGAAGATTACATTACAGATTATAATCCCGCTTATGGCTGGCAGTTTGACAGTTGCTAGTGAACTCGTATTTTCCGCATTATTTAAACACAGTGGGAAGGTAATAAAGATTAAATTTTTTATGTAGACATGGATTTATAGCGATATTCAAACGATTCTTACCCCATCAGCGAAGCCGTTGATGATCAATTGTTAAATTCCATTCAACTGGAATTTCTGCAACATTTTCCCAAACGCCTGCCTCACTTTACATTTCTCATTGAATTCGAAACGTTGTCCCTGACCTTCAGTACTTTTCCTAATTGAGTTCTTCCACTACATTTGCTAAATGCATGGATGAAAATTTTTGCTCCTCGAAAGCAATATAACGACCTCTTTAACTCAAGTGTTGCTGTGAAGTGGATTTTTTTGTTTGTTTCTTTATTTTCGCAAAAGAATGTTCAGTAGTTTTCTCCAAACGAATTGTGAATGAATTGTGTTTGCTTTGCGTTCGTACTCACAGAGGAGCGAACATAAATCGTTTGTGAGATAGACAAACGTTGCAATCAACCTTGGCCGTGATTTGTCATTTCTAAAGAAATGCGATATTTCCTTGAAATGTTTTTAATCTGTTGGGAAATTAAATTTAGAAAAATGTAATTTAATAAAATATAATAAAGATGTCTATAAAAAGAATACAGTCTTGCCAATGTTTCGAAAATGAATAGACAACTTTTGATTTTTCTTTCTAATAAAAGTTGTTGTTTTCTGAAAGAAAAGTTTTTTGAATGAAATGTTTCGTGGAATAAAATTTGTAAATGGAACACTAGTTGACAATGCATAATAAAGAATATCGTTAACCGAGACCGAAATGTTCACTTTAAAGTTTAAACATATCAGCAATGTCCTCGGAATAAAACATGCAACACGATATGCGCAATTTTTGGTCAATCCATAAAATTTTCAAATGTCTTCCCGATTAAAATATTCCACTACTTTCACAGATGGTTTTTGGTGATTTCACGAATACTTTCAGATATAAAAAAGGAAAAATGAAGTATTATCTAAAAATTACGGGAAAAATCCCCACGTTTTTAGGGTATTTTTTTAAATTTCCCCAATTGTGTATGCGATTTTTTGTTTGTTTTCTGTTCGATTTGTCAATTGAAAGTTATCGAAATGTCAAAAAATCGTTATCTGTCGGTTACACGATACGATAACATTCCAACTCAAAAAACGTACCAAAAATGTTCGATTATTCCGTTCATTCTAGTAAAACCCCTTCGTAAACCAACACGCTTTCAAGTTCCTGAAGTTTATCCTTCTTTTGAATAAACAATATAAAATTGACAATATCACAAAAAATATATTGTTTTGAAATTTTTAATTAAATGATAATATTTCCTCTTAATTTCCATTTCGTGACTGTTTTCCTACCCCTCTTGCTTGTCTACCCCTAACAATCGTCAAACGTCTTGCCTGGTCAACGTGGGTTGAAAATCGTCGTGTAAATAGGATCAAAGTTGTTTTTTTTTCACAAAAATTCTCGGAATTAAACAATTTAGTTTCCTGGTGGAAAATACATGTATACGCTAAAAAAGACATTTTCTCATTTATTTTGTTTTGAAATACAATTTTTAAAAGCGACCCATTAAAGCTGTTATTTACCAACGGACTGACTAAATGAATTAACTCGCTTTAAAACGTTTGTGAAAGCGTTTGCACTAAAGTTTAATACTTTTATTATGAAATGTGTCAAACGATCAATTTGATTTTATTTTATTTGGAATATTCCAGACATTTGTCAATGTCGACAAACGAATAAGTAAACAAACAAAAAAATAAAATAAATAGTAAAATAATAAAAAAAAGTACCATCCAATTAAGTGAAATTATTTAAATGATAACAAATTCATCATTGATAATCGATGAGTTTTTATTTACTTTTAAATAACAGTCAATAGTGAGTAAAGTTGACAGGGCGTATCGTAAACTTTTCCAGTCGCTTAAAAGAGAAACACTTTATTGACACATAATTAAAACCACAAGCAAAAAAAAAATATCATAACTTAAATTTTATTTCGCACTCAAAGTTTCCACTTAGCTATGCTTCACTGAAAATGTTCCATATGTTGAAAAAATTGTTTTTTTTTTTTAAATCATTAAGCGATATTTCGAAAACTGACATCGATGTCAATACATGTTGAAAAATCTGTCTTTTTAAATACAGGGTTCTCCAACAAAAGGTGTTATTTCGGTAGCTGCCACTTTTGAAGCTTTTGTTCTTTGACATTTGACAAGTAGCAACTACGCCATTGCTAGAAATGGAACGATAACGCTTCAACAACGCAATGAAATTCACTACAAAAATGGTGCAAATCTTGCAGTCACAGTTCGCACAACTAAATAGTTTCCAATTGGCTACCGAGATCCTGTGATTTGACACCTTGCGACTTCAGAAAGATATGGTCTACGGCCAACAGCCCAGCGCGTATCAAGTAAAGCTTATTTGCTTTGAAACAAACTTAATTTGGCTGCAAATACAACTCATTTGCTATTATTATTACGTATTTGGGCAGAAGAATTGATGGGTTTCGGGTAAAACGCAATAAGCTTATTAAAATTCCAAAAAGTACAACATTTCAGTGCGAATAAGAATATATTTGTAGCAGTTTTCGTATTACTCAAATTGAAAAAAATTATAACAAGCAACACAAACTATACATTTGATATTTATAACCTAAAAACACGTTAATGTTTGTGTTGGATGCGGAATTTATTTGCTGAAATTTTTTGAAATGGCGTGTACTCTTAGTCGGATTATCGAATGGTATTTGACCTTTGCCATTTAATAGTTAACAAGTTAGTAAATACATTTTTTTTCGAATGGTAACGCAGAAGACATGCCGCCGTGGTGTGCTAGGTAGTTTGTGCTACTATTACACAAGTAAACCCAGGTTCAGAACCGGGTAAGTCCATCAAACATTTTTCAACGGCTGTTTTCCACCTCATAAATGCTGGCGACTTTACAAGTAAGACAGTAATCTCTAAGCCAATTAAAACTTCTCTAGAAAAGCATTAGGCGTTCGAAGCCGACTTTACACAATAGGTCCCGATCAGTGAGTATACACAATTATATCGTGCACAGCTCACTGATTCGAGAGAAGGTCCCCGTCTGTTCCTTCATGGATTGTTAAGGGAAATAAGTCAGTAACACAGTAGTCATCAGCTGATTTGCGGTGTAGCACTGTCCAACCTGGCGGGAGTGGAAGATATTCAACATTTTCCCACTCTTTGGAGGCAACATTTTGACAAACGAAAATAAAATTTCTTTATAGGTTTGTTCTTTTTTAACAAAAAAAACCGGGTTGATTGCACAAAAATTAAGGTCAGTTGTACAAACGAATTCACCATTAAATTTAATTTTAAATGCCTACCGGGATGTTTGGTTTAAAAAGATAACAACTAACCACATCAACTTGTCCTACTGAACACAGCGTTCGGTTTACCGAGTATTTTCGATATGGATCATTGACCATTCATTTCTTGTTTTTTTTTTGCTCAAAGCATTTAATGGGAAATCCATTGGTTTTTGCAAAACTTCCACTAAATTTCGAATTTCAATGAAGAGTTTTCTGAACTAAAGTAGACCATTTAATACACAATACATACATATGTTGGTTCTGAATTTCTCAATTGAAATAATATCAGTAAAGTATTCAATTCAATCCGAGCACTTTCGCTGACGCTTTTATCTCATTGTAATTAATAGTGAACGACAATTAAAAAACGCTTAAAAAGATGTTAGATCAATCTATTTAAATATGTGCCATGGGTTATGGTATGGAATGTGGTCGAATTCAAATACGTTCAGTTTAAATTGTCCAAGCGAAATGTTGTACAAATTTTTGTTCGTTGTGGCCGTTTTGCATTACGCAATAACTATTGAGGTGAGTGGAGTGGAGTACTCTATACGACTTCGGATATTAAATTTAGAAATATTGACATAGACCGCGAAAAGGCGTTTCAATTTGGAATTCTTCAATTTCACCTGCACAAACTTCTCCACACGCATCAAGGTGTTTGAGTGTGATTTCCAGAAAGTCGACATTAACTATTTCTTCTTTCGCGAACGTCTAATGATGAATCAAGATATGGATAGCAAGTTCGATATTCGCGTATGGGTCAACTTCAGGCGTCAAAATATGCGGAATGCAGTGCGTTTAATAGATTTGAAGCTGAAGCTGTGCGATGCTCTGTCCCATTCATTTACCAATCCAATACTGAAGGGTTTATTGACCGAATTGCGCCGGACTACCAATGTGCCCTACATGTGTCCTCTCAAGAAAGTGAGTTTATTTAACTGGAGTATTTACAAAACAAGCAAAAATAAATTCAAAATTGCTTTGCCTTGCAGAATGTTTTATATAAAATGGACAATTTTACGGTCACCGAAAAATACCTACCCACATATACGCCTTTCTTGAATTTTACCTTTGGCTTGGAATACTTTGAAAACAGCCGATTAGTTGCTGTGTCAAAAATACACGGAGCTGCAGTGCCCACAGAGTAACATGTCGTGTTTGGACTTTGTTTTTGTTTGTTTTCTATGTGTACATATTTACAAACAGTCTTTAATTTGCAAAATACATAAATACATTTCGTGTAAATCGTGGAGCAAAATAGACTCTAAGTATTCAGTAAATAGACCAATTCATGGCTGATTGGTTTGTCATTCACGTTTTGCTCTGTGATCGAAGAGAAATTCCCATTACTGGCCGTAAACTCTGATTTATGTTCGGGTAGTCGATGCATTCATTGATGGCTGTGGATAGCAGGAGAACTTGTACAGTCGCCTATATAATATGTATACCCTACACTAAAGTTTGATTATACCGATCGACAGATTGGAATTTTCAAAAATCGATTTACTGCCTGTTTCCATAAAACGAATTTGTTCGTTCGTTACAAATTGTCAAAATTGAAGGCGCAATAAAACGGATTTCGATCAGTGATGAGAGCTTATTCGTCTGGGATTGTATTCCATATGTCGATATCTACAATATATCTGAAAATCACAATTCTTTAATGTATGAAACCCGTGTTATAAAGCTGCCAATATTGACGCTTTGTAAAGAACAAACAAATTCGTTTTATGGAAACAGGCATTACTTTGTTTTAGTTAAAGAACCCCATTGCATATCGGTCCATAGCCCCCATCCAAATGTAAGTCCCGAACAGCGGACATGTTGGAAAAGGTGTGCCAACAATTGGACTTTCAGAATGGGCCACCTGAAGCGTCGCCGTGGACAGTGTGTGCATGAAATAATCTTGTAAACAGTTTCTGTGTTTTCTTGAGTTTTCCAAAAAATTTACAAAATGTACAAAAAAGTTGAAATTATTTTCTGTGGTTGGTTTTTTTTAAATGCAATACTTAGCAATATTAAATGTCTCTGTTCTTTCAATTTCAAATATGAAATACTTCATCAGAATTAGGCGTCGGCATCATATGGTCCGTCCGGAACAACATTAGCTGTCCCCTTTTAGTCTGAATTCTGAACAAATCAAAGTAGATCCGCTTCGTTCAGATTTGAGCAACTAGACTTCTTGTTTTGCAATCATCCACGTAATTGCTCAGATAACATAATTTTGAGCATACAATTAATTGAACCAATTAAAGACTTCATTATTTAGGATAGGCGATTGAGGGCATGATACATACATTAGGTAAAACCAGATAGCGTAACGCATTAAAATAACCAGTTAAGGTACGTTTTGGTTTTGATTAAATTCGTGTCATGGTTTTTATAGCTAAATCACGCAATAATTGCGAAAGGTATTGCAGGCGGCCGTGGTGTGTATGTGCGACTAACACACAGCAGAACACAGGTTCGAAATCTGCTGAGACCATCAAACATTTTTCAGAGACTGCTGCGAGTACGAAATCTAATCTCTAATCCATGTAAAACTTCTCTAGAAAAGCATTCAGATCCAGCTTTAAACAGTAGGTCCCCGTCAGTGAACAGCTCACTGATTCGAGCAAAGTTCCCAGTGGAATGTTAAGGGAAATAACTTAGTAAGTATTGGCCAATCACTTAAATATTAATTATAAAGCGGTTTCCAACAAGAAGTGTTTTTTTGAATCACCCGGTATTTGGGTAGCTGTCACTTGAAGCTTTTATTCATTGATATTTGACAAGTAAAAACTACGCAATAACTAAGAATGGAAAGATACACGCATTGAAATTATTAGAATTCACTACAAAAATGGTGAAAATCTTGCAGTCACAGTTCGCAAAACTGAAGCATTTTTGGGTCGTCGTGAAGCACCTTTTCGGATCACAATACAGAAATTGGTGGACAAATTCGAGCTTTTGGGACAAGTCAGTGATGTGAAGAATAAAACCCGTGCACGTCGCTCAAGAACAACTGAGAATATTGCTGCTGTAGCCCAAAGTGTTGAAGAAAACCCAGGTTTGTCCATTCGTCGTCGTTCTTTGGAATTGGGTATTCCACAAACGTCATTACACCGTATTTTGCATAAATACTTGGGTGTTTAAGGCTTATAAAGTTCAGTTAACACAAGAACTCAAGCCGGCAATCATCAACAACGTCGTGTCTCTTCTGAGTAGGTCCTTGAAATGCATGAAAATTATCCGAAATTCCATCGAAAAATGACTGATGAGGACCATTTCCCCCTCGGTGGCTACACCAACAAACAAAATTGTCGCATCTGGGGCTCGGAAAACCCAAGAGTTATAGTTGAGAAGCCTATCCATCCTCAACGTGTGACTGTGCAGTTTATGTTCCGACGGGGTCATTAGACCTTACTTTTTCGAAAATGTGGTTGGATCAACAGTTACGGTAAATGGATCGCGCTATCGACAGCTGATTAATGATTCTTCATTGTCGGAGTTGGATAATATTGATCTGGACAACGTTTACTTTCAACAAGACGGCTCTACGTGCCACACAAGCAAACGGAACCATTGCTCTTTTATGGGAAAAGTATCCGGACCATGTTATCTCTCGAAGTGATGGTCACAATTGACCACCGAGATCTTCTGATTTAAAACCTTGCGACTTTTTCCTTTGGGGCCACGTGAAAGATAAGGTCTGCGCCAAAGGCCCAGCGTCCAAATGTGCTCGATTCAAGGCAAAAATCTGAATTAGTTGGATTTGACAAACATGTCTAGCCAAATCAATCGGTTGACAAATATCAAAGTTATTCAATGTTATCCAGGTGTCATTTACTCGAGACATGTGAACACTAGGGATCGCCATGAAGGGATCCCTACTGAAATTCAGTTCACGTCTCTATTATAAAGGGTGTGTTCGACTATCAATCAACATACCCCATGTTTGTGCCGATCAATGAGTTTTCATAAAAACGGTTAATTGCCAATTGTAATTGAAATGAGCAATTTTATCGATTTGAAAACACTCACTTAATTGCTTCCATATCTTTTGTCAATTTTATTAAAAAAAAAACTAAATTTTGCGTTACTGAATCATCAACGATAACAAAATTGGAAATTGTTTGTCGTCGTATTTAGAGGTTTTTACTGAAACGTTGCTTACCTCATTCTGTGTAACTGATAAGATTTATATAAACCTTCGGACCAGAGGAGACCGGGTTATTTTTCTACGAATTCCTAATTTTCACATAATGCGGAAATTTACACGGGTCTCACTGTTTATCTATTAAAAATGTATTTACTTTTGTATAGGAAAGTTCAAGGGGAATGAAACTTAATTAATGGAGAACAATTTTAATTAGACTTTTCTAGAACGCAAAGCGATCGAGAATAAATATTTAATATTTGAATTATGATTAACTGGATTATTTTTCGTGATAGAAAAATACCGCATAAATTAAAAGCAATACAAATCCCTAATACCTGATTATTTATTTATTATTTTTTTCTGTTTCACGACGAATTTACTTATTCCACAAGAATACCAGGTGTATAAACATATTTTTTGGAATGACTATTTCCGTCGCTTTAGGAAAGTTTGTATTTCCGCTTTAGTTATATTTATCTCAGATTAAAAAATCTCCATTAAAAACATAGATGACCGGAAATGCCGAATAAAACACGGTAAATGGAAAATAATGGACAAAATAATAGCATCAATTTCACATAAATAGCTAAATAAAAATTTTATCTAATAACAGTATATTCTCAAAAATTAAAGATGCACATAAAAACCTATCTAATGCAAGACAACTCACAACTAAATTTTGCAGAAAACATTTCTGGGTTGACTGACAATCATAGTAAAGAAGGAAACGCTTTTTGCAAAAAATGCGGAATTTTTATTTATTTTTGTCTTATTTGATATGGTCAGGTTCCAGTTTATGAATTAAATAAAACAAATTTATTTCATATTTTCCCGTTTTTTTTTGTCTAAAGAAATTCATAAAAAAAAACGTTCACAGATTGCAGCTATATGCTGAAGGATGAAAACAAAGGACTTCGGATAACTTAACTTTCAATTTAAACGAACTGAGTACATTAGGGTGTCCAAAACCAGATTTTGATAGCTTATGGTGTAAAGTATTTTTGAGATTTTTTGAAAAGCTTTAGAGGTACCACAAAACCGTAAATAAAGGGTGTTTTTTATTGGGGTATAGAACTTTAAGTTGGCATCACTTTTTTAACTGGCGGCCATTTTGTCAGCTGTCAAGTGATTAATATTTAGTTTGGTTTGCCATTTCATCATGAACAGGTTGACAAAAGAACAACGCTTGCAAATCGTGCAAATTTATTTCGAAAGTAATGGTTCAGTTCGCGAAGTTCACCGCAAGCTCCGTCCATTTTATGCCATTACATCCACAAAAACTGACTGTTTGGTGTGCTCTATGGGCTGCTGGAGTCATTGGGCCATACTTCTTCCGAAATAATGCTGGAGAGTCAGTTACCGTTAATGGAGACCGGTATAGAGCCATGATAACCGACTATTTTGTTCCCGAATTGGATGGCATGAATGTGGATGAGTTGTGGTTCCAACAAGTGGTTGAAAATTGGACCTGTAGAATTGGCTTTATTCGAGCCAGCCGCGGAGGCCACATGCCCGAAATCATATTTAAACATTAATGGCATAAAATTATCCTTCCAATAAAGCCAAATTGATGGACATTAAAACGATTTTCTTGTGTTTTATTTCAATTCGAAGTTCTATACCTCAATAAAAAACACCCTTTAAATACAACTAGGGGTTTTAATCCGGGAATTCCCGGGACGTATTTCGTGGTGCATTTTTCGATTTTTTACTTGCCGATTCGGGATTCCTGGGAATAAAATATTACCAATATATGAAACGATGTCAAATTTTACGCAATTATACAATTGTAACTGTGTGTGTTTTAACCGGGAAATGATACAATGAAACATTTGCTGAATTTAAATAATTTTCCAATGTTGTTCAAGCGTAAAGTGATTCATTTCATTCTGTCAAGATTTCCAGCGTGAAACAGCTCAATAGTTTTTGTCATGATAGTTCTTTTTATACCCTCACCCTACGGGTAGGAGGGTATATATCATTTGATACGACCCAAAAGTGTAACACCTAGAAATATTCAGGTTAGAACCCAGGTGTCTTTGAAACAAATTCGATTTATGACTTTCTGAATCGTTTGAACCATGTCCGTCTGTCCGTCCGTCCGTCTGTCCTGCTGGTACGCACGATAACTTTCGAAAGAGTTAAGCAATCACTCTGAAATTTGGCATGGCTGAATATTTTCCCAAAACTGCTTATGGGATTGCATATGGGCTATATGGCCACACCCCTTCGGGTACCTCCCATACAAATCTACTATTTCGCCCACTTTAGTAATCGTGTAATAATATCAATACGCCCACACCCATCTTGGCCAAATTACGTATTTGGTAAAAGTAAAACTGTATAAAGTTTCGGACAAAAACTTGGAAGTCTGGCAACTCCCCTTCTGGTACCCGCCATACAAATGTACCATATCGCCTACATTAGAAATCGTGTATCAATATCAATATGCCCAACGCGATCCTGCCCAAATTTTGTACTTAGTAAACCTATAGCTAGACAAAGTTTTGGACAAAAACTTGGAAGTCTGGCAACTCCCCTTCTGGTACCTCCCATACAAATGTACCATTCCACCCACTTTAGAAATCGTGCAATTATATAAATTCGCTCAACGAATCTTTCCGAAATTGTATATTTAGTAAAGCTTTAGCTACATACAATTTTCTAGTAAAAACTCTTTATATTCCGCCCGTTTTGTAAAAACGTGTAATACAATATTTTTCTATAATATTCGGTATTTTGAGGTTGCTATTATGGTATATGAGACTTACATTTTTTTAATGAGGGTGAGGGTATATATAAGTCGGTTTACCCGACTGCAACTTTTCCACTGGTTTATTATAAAGTTTGTATATAATGTCAACATGTGTAAAACACAACATCATTTAAATGACCACCACGCGAAGTGTTGCAAGCATTGATTCTTTTGAGGTCATTTTGGACCACCTTTTGGCACATATTGGGAGGTATCTCAGCCATAAGTTGACGAATATTGGTTCTTAAGTACTCAAGAGTTAAAGATTTAAAAATGTATCTGCATAAACACGACCTTTCGCGTAGCCCCACAAAAAAGTCTAATGGTGGTCAAATAGCATGATCTTGGTGGCCAGTTGATGTCGCCACAACGAGAAATAACGCGGCTAAGAAATGTCTCTTGCAATAAAGCCACATTCGCTCGAGTTGTGTGGAATGTGGCACAGTCTTGTTGAAACCACATATTCTCCAAGTCGTATTCTTCAATAGCAGGCACAAGTCGGTTATCATACGACCATAACGCTCCGAATTGACGATAACAGTCGTTCCCTCGGCGTTTTCGAAGAAGTAAGGTCCAATCACACCTTCGGACCAAAGAGCGCATCAAACAGTGACTTTTTGTGGATGTAATGGCCTCTCCTCAATTACTTGAGGATTCTCAGAACCCCAAGTACGACAATTTTGTTTATTAACATACCCGCCGAGTAAGAAATGTGCTTCATAACCATAATTTCCTTTTAAAGTAGGTATGTAGCGCCGTCTTGTTGGAACCAAAGGTCGTCCACATCAACATCCTCCAATTCAGGAACGAAAAGGTCATTAATCATGGCTCTATAGCGTGTCCCAATGACTGCAACATTATGACCGACTTAATTTTTGAAGAAATATGGACCAATGATTCCCTCTGCCCATAGAGCACAACAAACAGTGCCTTTTGGGGGATGTAACGTCGTCTCAGCAATGGCTTGTTGATTTATTACTCCAAATGATACAATTTTGTTTAATAACCCACCCATTCCACCATCCTTGTGAAAATCGAGATTGGTCCCCATTGTTTTGGTAATAAATTTGCACAATTTGCAAACGTTGTTCCGGAGTATGTCTATTCCTTATGAAATGGCAAACCAAACTGGGCATAAATCAAATGACAGCTGTCAAAAGAACCCACTCCGAAAGAAGTGAGACCAGATTGAAAACCACACATCTAAAAAAACAGCCGGTATAACTCGTGTCACCTAAGTGTTGTGAAATTTTAGTTCTATTGTGGGTTGAAACTGCTGTTACAACTAGCCCTGCAAGAACTAGAAACCCACCATATTTGCAAATGAATTTAAAATCTAGCTTTTATCTTTACCAACACACTTCCACATCGATTTTTTTTTTATTTAATTTGAATTTTAAAATAGTTGTCTCACGCGACATGAGTCATTCAGAGACCTGTATTAGGTTCGGGTATTCGATCCATCATTTTGTTATTTCGTATATTTATTTGAAAAAAAAACATGCATATCGTATGAAGCTGTTACTGTTGACATGTTGAACAAGAATGAATATCGATATCAATGATTAACACGTAGTGGGTTATTTTTATTTTAACAACTGTTTTAGCTTTATTTCGTATCAATCATGACAATACTTGCGAATGGTATCTTGTATACTTTCTGTCTTTACTTCTAATAATTGCAATGATATTTAAAATAAATACCAGTATGCAATATATCACTCGAGTATTGGAAAACCATCATTATAGACTAGTGGCGATATCGCCTTCGTTTTGCAGAAATATAAGAACAGAAATGGTAAATGGCGTGTTTGAGTTTTGCACAAAACGGTGTTCGTTTGTTTTGAAAACTAGAGTGTCGAGATATTGAAAAAACGAAAACACTTTCCAGTTAAAGGAGGAACCAGATACCTACGGATATACATATATATATATATATGTATGTGTGACGTCAATAACAACTATTTATATTAAGAAACCAGTAAGAAAAGCCCAACTCAGGTAAGGCCGAATATATTTCACCATACAGTGCACAATTAAAAGTTATTCAAACAGCACTAATTAGTATTCTTTATTTACTAAACCGGTGAATGAATTCAAAAAGTACACTCATAATAAATGCAATCCTTTTAAGTGGAAACCATCGAATACCTGACGGTTTCAACAGATAACTTCGCTTAACTGAAAATCTTCTGTACGATTTCATATGAAAATGGTTCCTTTTAAATGAAGATACAGCAAAACTCCGCTTAATTACCTCCTAAACATTCTTATATATAGGGGACGCCCCCTATAAATGCGTTGCACTGTGTTAGCAATAGAAAAGAAGGGTATTGGAGGGAGGAAAGAGGGAGTAGTGTTTGTTGACGTTTGCCTAGAATTTGATAATGTCTGAAGAACGAATTTTCTCTATAGTGCGTCTTCCGGTCAACCGGCCATTTGACAATGAACGGATGAGGCTCCATGGATAGCCGAGTATTTCGGCTGAATGTTCTAACGTCAGGGACCAGACCAGACGATATCTAACAAACAGATACCATTGAAATATATATAGAACAGCGATACACAACCCACATTCCGGCGATGCTGTAGGGAGACAATAGAATTGGATACCCTACTCGCCTCTATCATCACCACCGCACTCCTCTGTACACGGTCCAAAAGCTGCAAAGATGTCTTTGGAGCTCCTGCCCATATATGGGAGTTGTATTCCATTTTAGGCCGGATGTAGGTGGTGTCTAAACACTTCAATGTTTCTTTCGACACTTCGAATTTATGGCTAGCCCAGCGAGCATCACCCTGTATCTTCATGCCCAGAACATCAAGAGTGTCTGATACGTCGATATTACTGTAATACATTATACAAAATTTTAGGGTTTTGCAGAACTAATTTGTGGGTCTGAAATGGCCGGTGTTCTCAAGGGCCCACTTTTTTTTTGTTGATAAATAAATGTTTTGTCCGAACTTAAAAATTTTCCACCCTCAAATGGCTGTGAAAGCTATCGGCATGTATCGCAAACTCAATTTTGGGGATTCCCCGACACAGACAATTAACTTAGGCCCTCCACAGGCGGTCTCGAGCAATAGAGGGCAAAAAGGTGTTTATTTTAGAATGTAGAGTGGAAAAATAAGTATAATCTGATCGCCCCATTATTATCCAAACAGTGTAATTCTCACATACTGTCTCCGCTGTATTTACTACTCCTAGGTACAGAATGTCGTGACTTCTACATGACTATCACGATAAAAGGCGTGTGGCGCAAACGATACAATTGTATTGGCTGTATCTTTGTAAATACAAATTTTTAATATTTTGGAGTTAAGAGCGTTTTCTATAGAATTTCATTAAAAAGCGAGATTTGTGAAAACGTGGCGCTTACGTCTTTTTTCTTTCGAGGTAAGGGTTCGATATCGTATTATAGTTCTAACCAAAGACCATAGAGAGGGCAGACGTCCCAAGTCGTTTGCTATACATCTCCAAGAGGGCATTTAAACAGTATTTGTTTAAAAAAAACAAGTATTTGTTTTAAAAAAAATATTATTTCAAATATTGCCAACCTTTCAAATATTGCCTGTTAACGCAGTTTAAAGGGAAAACGAGGATAGTTCGGAACTAAAAATCATCGTAGTGGACCTTCCTTAAGCCAATATGACCCAATGACAATTACATTAGTTGCTGGTCCTACCCACCTCCATGATATTGGATCGGATATCAGATTTGGCTTCCAGAATAGCTAGACCTCAAAATAGTGATGTAATTTTGTATGATTTCTACCTATTGAGAACATCTTTATTTCGATTTCTGAATCTGATTCTCATTTCGAACTCAAGAAAGTCAAAGCTATGCCGAAATCTAAGTCATTTTTATGACCAAATGAAATTTCAACAATAGAGAACTATCGAAATGATTTGTGATGGTTGTCGTTTGTTTGATAATTTTTCGCAATTGATGGCAAATGTGTCGAAACTAATTGTTATCGATAACTTTGAAATGTCAAATAGTGAAGTAAATCGTATCATATGACCAGACCGTTAAATGGACAGCAGATGGACGTTAAAAAAAGCGAATAATTTAGTGATTGACAGCCGAACGGTATAATAAAAATAGGTTTATCAAGTTTATTTTTTAGTTTTTTTTCGATATTTTTTATTTATACAGTTTTTGTTCCTGTTGTTCGATATCATTGATTTATTTCAATTTTTATTCTACAAAAATAAAGATATTCAATAAGACATTGTGTTTGCTTAAACATCACAGCGTTTTGTAGGGTACAATTAAAGCGTTTACAAACAATAACAATTCAAAATAAACAAATAACATCAACATGTTTCTGCGAAACTAAAGTCCTATTTACATTAGAAATTATAATCACGTTTATGTCTTTCATTTTGATTGTTGCTAGTTAGTTTCCATGATTATTTCAATCACGATAGGGCGATAATCGAGATTAAATTTCTTTTGCAAACATAATGTGTGAAATTTATGTTTTTTTATTCGGCAAAACTATTTTTTGAATACTGTTAATAAATTTGTTTATTGTGAACATATTTATTTGTGTTTGCTGTGTGAAATGAGAAAAACAATTTTTTCCATTAATTTCTTTCTCACAACATATGCAAAATTTTGTATGTCGAAAAAGTTTCCATTTCACACGTACAATAAACTTTCTACATTCCCTCCCTCCAGGACGTACTTTAACTCATTGCTGAAATTCATGAAGATAAAAAAGCTTGTTTTACGTTTGAAAATATTTTTAAATACATATCTCAAAAACCTTTTTAAGTTTTAAATGTTTCAGACTCTAAATTTCGACAGACTCTAATTAATTAATGTCAGAAGCAATTGTTTTTTCCATTGAACAAGTTCCTATGACGATTATTTGTATACCCTCACCCTACGGGTAGGAGGGTATATATCATTTGATACGGCTCAAAAGTGTAACACATAGAAATATGCACATTACACCCCAGGTGTCTTTGAACTAAATTCGATGCATGACTTTCTAAATCGTTTGAGCCATGTCCGGCTGTCTGTCCTGCTGGTACGCACAATATCTTTCGAAAGAGTTAAACAATCGCTTTGAAATTTGTCATGAGTTATATTTTTCCAAAACGGCTTATGGGATTGCGTATGGGCTATATGGTCACACCCCTTCGGGTACCTTCCATACCAATCGTCTATTTCGCCCACTTTAGAAATCGTGTAATAATACCAATATGACCCAATCGATCTTGCCTAAATTCTGTATTTAGTAAAGCTATAGCTAGACACCTACCTCAGAAATCGTGTAATAACACCAATATGGCCCACGCGATCTTGCCTTAATTCTGTATTTAGTAAAGCTATAGCTGGACAGAGTTTAATACCTAGAAAAATCACTCTTACAGAACTCAAACTGGACAATTTAAATATAATAAGATTAATTTATTAAGGAATGTTTAATTTTAGGAAGTTTAAAATCTTATAATTCCCATTTAAACCCCCCAATCACAGTTCTAAAAATTTCGTAAAACCGTAGACAGTTTCATTGTTTTGCTATTTTTTTATTCCAGAGAATTCCGACCAATAATCTCGGGAAGTAAAAAATCGGCAAATTTCCGACGCTAGAAACCCTAGTCGGTTCGTCCAGGTTTTTCTATCTGTCTATTAGATTCTATCGGATTTGATGTATTGGGGCTATTTAAAAATATTCATCTACAATAATACATAAACAGTAGTTTAGTCAGTCTGCATAGAAGAATAGAATAAACACATATCTTCCCAGATTACAATTATCAACTCCATAATCGTTCTTAGGCTGACAGTCTCCTGTATTATTTCTGCTGATACAAATATGAAAATGGTACGCAAATCACATTGTTGGGTATTTGGCAAACGAGCGTTTTGTCAGTCTGAATAGACGATTTCAGTGCTGTTGGTACCCGTTTACGGTATAATTCCATAAAAGAAACTCTAGAGCGCGCACAAACCTTGAGTATTTTTAATGTTTAACATGCGCTGACATTTACGAAACTGAGAGGACTATCCGAAAGAGAGTTCATTGACAAAAACAAAACCACTCAAACAGAGAATTCTCTAGAGCGCATGTAAAGATGGGAGAGATTAGGACTGTCAAGTGTGGACCAGTGCTGCCAACTCTGACAGTTTTTATGTTTCTTCAAATATCACAATATACTTTTGACGATTTTCATCACAAAATGTTGTTTTCGGTTTAAACAGCTCATAAGAACTATTGATAAATTAATTCTATGTGGTTGTATGTTGTCAATCAATCAATATTTGGCTCACAGTAGAATGTATTTCCGTGATTTTATCACTTCCAATACGATCAAATCAAACATTAGAATAGCTAGAATAAGGCGTAATTGGCAACACTGCTTGTCATACGATTACAGAATGACAAAAACTAAAAGAGAAGTGCTCTGAGTGTGCATGAGAGCTGGTGAGAGGCAATGAGTGATTATCAAAAAATTTTGCACTGACTAAAAACTTGGCACTCGCTTTACTCAGTCTAGCCAGGCAACTCGTTTCAAGACGTTTGGAACGACGGATAAGGAAAAAAAACTGAAAAAGCTAAGATTTTATGTGAATTTTTTAACGCGTGTGAGAAAATTTCTATATATACTAAAAGTTAACAGAGAAGAGGAAAAAAAATTATGTGTATATAGAAAAAAGGAAGAAAGAAGCTTTGGTGAAAAAATTTTAATTTTGAACCAAATTTCACGAAAATCACTTTGAAATCCAACAGCAAAGTGATGTGAATTAAAAAACGGAAATAAATAACTTCATAATTTTAATTTTGTAATATCCACAAAACAAGTGATAAGCAAAGTTCAAAATAAAATCAATTAAATACTGAAAATTTTCACAAAGAAAGAAAAAAAAGTGAAAAAGTAAACGAGAAAAAAATTCCATTCAGAAATTTCTCAACCTTTTCGTATGTGTATCTGCGAACTGCGAGATTGTCTGTTAAGCGACTAAAAAGGTAAAAAAATCCAGAAAGAAGAAAAAACATAAAAACGAAAAAAATTGCAAACAAGTTTTAAGTTTAGTATTTTTTTTTTTTGTCAAACGTTGTCTCATTGTGGTTGTTGTTGGATGGCTTTTATATGTACAAAAAAAAAATAAAAAAAAAATATTGAAGAAGACGGAAAACGACGTACCCCAAAAGAAAACGAAATGCATGTTTAGAGCTATGTATATGAACATACATAAAGAGAGGGAGCGAAAGAGAGTGAATGTGTGAGTGCGTGACGTGTGTGCGTAGAACTACGAGAGTGAGTGCTACATAAAAACAAAAAATACGAAGAGGTCGTCTGTGCTGCGAGACAAGAAACAGAAAAAAGTCAACGAGAAAACATGTCGTAGTCACAATAAAACTACGTAGAAGAAGAAGAAAAAGTCGAAGACAAATAACGTCAGTTTTTTTTGATGACTTTAACAGTTTTATTTTGTATGGGTATTGTGTATTTTTGCCATTGTGGGTATTTTTTGTATTCCACACTATCACGTATCTCGTATCTGAGATAATTCAGTGTTGTGCGTCGACCGCCGCCGCCTGTTGTGTTTAATGATTTCCCCTCACTTATTATTCACATAAACAATTACACTTCAATTAATTTCATGTTCTAGGTTTCTGTTTAAATATTTAACAAACCTACAAAGTGAAGTGAATGAGAAGACATGTTTTGAACGGAAATATTGCGTTGAGTGTAAGCTATCATTTGTTCGTGTATTTTCAGTACGAGAGCTAGATTTCTGTCTGAATGCGCGAGTGAGTGTGTTTCTTTTGATGTATGCTTTGTTCCTATTTTTTTTTGCTGTTTTTAAATTTATTCGTACGTTGTTGTGTATTTATTTATTCTATTTGTCGTTTGTTATTGCTGCTGATGTAGCTTTTTTATCGCTGTTTCCATTATTGCCATCGTTTTGTAAAATTATGTAAAAAATTGGGAAACAGCAAATTGTGTAATATTGGGATTTTGTGTAACAATAGCAGGGTACATAACCGATTCATGGGTGAGAAATTATCACATGAATTAAAAGTGCGTGTGTTTAGCGCTATAGCTTGATATCAGATGTTCTGGGATTTTATGGAATATCTAAGGTGTCCAAATGAACCAGAAATAACATACAGTGAAAGCGCCCCGGTAGGGCGAGTTGGTAGCGTGCTTGCCTATCAGCGTGGGGGTTGTGGGTTCGATTCCCACCAGAGGCTTTGGTCTGTCGCTGCAATAATCTAAACATATGGTCTGTGTCACCCGGTTTACCCTTGGACCCAAAAAATTAGAATATAAATTTACTTTGTATTGTAATTAATAATAAATAAATAATAACATACAGTGAGAAAATTCCCTTGAGGCCATCTTAAATCTAAAAAACAGGGAAGTGCAATAATTGTTCATTGCAATGTATGTGACAATATCGAAGACAGTGGAAATTATTATATCGCAAATGAAACAAATATTGGCGGTTCGTACATCGATACACGGTGCGGATATTAAATGGTATTGGTATATATTCCTAATACATAATTCTATTGCAATGCTTTTATTTACGTGCATTTATTTGTTTGTATTTGTGGTTATTATTGATGCGTAAACAGTTTAACTAGAGGTGTAAAGGAAATGTCAGATTTTCCTCAGTCAGTCAGATTGGATGGATAGAAGAACGGCGTTCCAATAAAAATGCACCATTTAAATTTTTCTTTTGTGGAGATGTGGCACCTCTAAAATTTTTACAGCTTAAATAAAAATATGAATGCGAAGTCTTAAAAGTAACCCATACACCCACAATAAAAACAATTCCCTTGGGGTATTTGATCCATATTGAAGACATACTCGAATTGTAGACTGACCACCTAATATGGATTTGTAATTACTTTGTCACTATATTTTGTTCCAGTTTAATTTTCGACGTAGGTATAATTAAAATTGTTCCTCCCCTAAATTAAACGTATCCTGACCGTGAGAATAAGTTTCGTACTTTAGTAGTTTATTAGTTATCTCCATAAATAACAATATACACGAAACTAAACGACAACGATTGCAACAATGAAATATTTACATGAAGTGATGTCTTTAATCCCAGTCAGTTTTAGGTATTCTCAAAAGGTCATAAAATAAGGAACAAAACAGTTCAGGTAAAATGCGTTACGACAGGCAATTAGAATAAATCTTAGACGGCGCCAAACATGCTAAAATTCTTAGATTTAAAAGGGATTTATTTATTAGGGATTTTTTTCTTTGCTCTATTCTTGTCATAAACCAAATATTATGTCCATTACACATAAAATGTCGTTTTTCAATCATGGCAACCCTAAAAGTTTTGCCATTTGTCATATTGTTTTTTGGATGGTTCATATATCGTGCATATCAAGTAATTAACTGTTAATTAAATAAAGCCACAACATGTCACAAAAAACCTTACCCAAGCGATTTTCAATCGAAAAAAGCAATGTATCAAATATCGGAGGAAAAAAACCAACAAATATTGTAATTCCAAGAAAACAAAACCAAAATAAACAGCATACAGACTGAAACTGGTCTGAGTTTCTTTGATTCTTCCATAACATATGGTCTTCAAAGTTTTTTTTTCGCATGGTAATTATGGTCAAACAGCTGTTGTTATGTTACCAATACAACTCTGCAATATTAATTTCACTTAAATAGCACAACCACCATAGCGTATACATACAGCAATAAATGAGAGACAGAGAGAGATTGAAAGAAATACAATAGACTGATGAACGATTTTAAACTTGATTTACGTCAAACTTCACTCAAATGATAAAGCGTACAACAATGATTTCTAGTTCGAAGTTTCTAATTGGAATGGTATGGTTCTGTGCTTCCTTTATTTTATAAATTAAAATTAGAAAAAAAACGTAGCCCAGAGGAACATTTACTCTTAATTAGTTTTTTTTATACCTATTGACTTTACTTTTAAAAACAAGTTCTGTTTTCCATTGCTAGATTTGTAAATTGCCATCAATTTACAGTACATCATCATTTGGCCTTTTTTACTAATTTTTTTTTTATAATTTGATACACACCGAATACATAACACGTTTGTTGGTTGTCGTCTAAACAAATACTCAACAAATAAATAAATAATCACACTTGTTTTTCGTCTTCTCTTAGAAACCACAGCTGTTTGTTGTGTTTATTGATTATTTAGCGATGTATGTATTTATTTTCATTATTAATAATAAATGAATTATAACAATAAGTTGACGTCAATTATATAACAAACTGAACTCACAGTGAAGTGATAGGTAAGCCAGATAGAGCGTTTAACTTTAAAACTCGTAAGAGGAGCGGAAAAAAGTTAGTTTCTCTTTATTTCTTCATGTTCATAAAGCGAACCAGTTGTGTTCTATTGGCAGCTGAGGAGTATATGGCAAAAATGAAGGTGGTCCAAATGATTGTTTTCAAATAAAATTATTGGAAAAAGCAAACTTTTCCATTATTTATGGAACACGATTTTATTAATGTGGCACGTTCTTGGTGACCTTGGTGACGGTTTCTGGCTTTATCTCACGATTATTTTAAATCGTATTCGCTTCAATAACCTGATGCGACAATGGACCTTGTAAAACGAATAATGAGAACTGTGTGTCCAATATTCGCATCAAGCTGGTGCATGAAAAGTTGAGGGGATGGATAATGAAACGTACGCTGATATTTTACACGGAGATATAAAACTGTTTTCTGTGAAGATTTCGTGTGACTTTCGTTGTCAAAATATTTACTTATTTCCCTTAGCATTCCATGAAGGAACAGACGGGGAACTTCTCTCTGTGCACGAAATATGTTGTACACCCACTTTCAAGTTTTCGAACCTGTATTTCTCTGTGTGCTAGTCGCATACACTACCTACCACACCACAGCCGTCAAAATAACATATGATTAACAAATAAATCACTACATGTACATCCGGAATTTGGTTTTTATTTCTAAAAGGTAATTTAGTTTGTGGTTACCCTTTTCTTTTTGATGCGCAAAGTTTAAGGCCAACGGGAGACTCACTAATCGGAGGGTAAAATGAGGTTAATGAAAATTGTCGTTGAAGATCCTTTACACAGAAATATATTTCTTCACGAGTGCAAGAAAGTAAATCGGCAACACTGCATTGCTTTCTAAACCCATTATTTCGGGCATTTTTAGTTTTTGCATAAATTGTCTAGTAATTATTGTACCCTAATCTTCTTTCTATACCTACAAAACTTTGTTTTAAGATTATCATAAAATATAACATCGAAAGAATGACGTTTTTACGATAATACAGCAAATTTATCGAAAACAATCTGGTGTATCGTACACAGGTGGGGTTACCACTAGAAGCTTGTGGAAATTGTGCGATATATTAATTCGAATATAAATACAAGAAGGGCGACCATTCGGAACTCAGTCTTTTTTCAAACACGAAGCAGATAACATCGAAGTAAACGGATAATAGTTTGGAACTGTGAATAGAATAAATCTAGTTCAACAGTTTGCTTTTGTTTTGTTTTAGGCCACAGTAAAAGTATGTATTATTAATGTCGATATATTTTATTCAACTAATTTCGTAATCACGCTGATCGATTGGGAATAGTTTTTAGTCTTGTTATCCTGCTAGCAAAAATACATGATCCTAATACGGCTAATTGGGGAGTCGGATAATTAGTGTAATTTAAAATTAATGTATTGATTTCATTACCCTGAATATAAATTCACTGCAAGAGTCAAAATTAAATTATTCCAGTTATTTCTACCCAAATTGAAATATGAAGTCATCATTTTTAATTCAAAAAAACAAACCAAGTTTTATCAGATTTCATTAAAAAAAAGATACACAAGATTTTTTTTATAGCTTGAACTGAAAATGTCATCTTGTTCTATGGAAACTCACGTAATGTCGTGCTGCAAATGATTGTAGTTAATGAATTCTGCCAGTAAATTGTGATCACTTAAATATATGAGTAATGCTGCTTCTAAACAATTGTTCTTTATGATACACTTTTGTGTTATTGCAGTCATGAGCATTTGTTTATGATTTGATTATAATTTCTCAAGTTGAATGTTTTCAATTGACATATATTATCGTCGATTGTTATTATTTCGGTGCGTTATCGCAACTTCTTGTTTTCATTTCTTAAAAAAAAAACTATTTTTACCTGATTACGAGGGTGGTCATAGAACAACGTGGACTAGCAAAGAAAACAGAATTTAGGAAATATTATCTCTTTTTTCGGTTAACACTGAGGGGATGCCCCGTATAAATGCGTTAGCGATAGGAAATATTGAAAGGAGGTGTTTGGTGACATGATCCTGCTAACTTCTTAAAGTGAATTTTTGTCAACGATCCAGATTAGCTTCTCTTGTCCTGAGAATCTGATTCAGACGAAATAAGTGAAATTCAAATGGACATTAACTAATATGAGAAGTTATTGATTGAATAGAAATACGTTTCTACTGACTACTAAAATTTATTCTACATACATTTTTTACCATGGTATTTTTAAAAATACAGTAAAATAGCTATAAAAACTATTGGTGGCTTTAAATACGCCGCTTATTTCAAGTTCGGACGCGGCTAATAAAAAGAGTCAACTGGAGCCGGCTTCAAGTCGCCGCGGCGTACTTTATCGCCGAAGAAAGATACTCGGCGCCGTGCTCTGCTGGCTAGCCGCATATCCCGGCTGAACGTCTGATCTTGTTCATTGTCATTGATCCGACCATGTCGAAGTTAGCAACAACGCCTTTACTTGTTAAAAGTAACAAATTGGAATTCAATATATTTTTTCCGCCCCTGCCTTTAAGAAAAACGAAGCTGATTTTTCCGAGTTGTATTCATTCAATTAAATTATCACACCAGCACACTTGACTTACAAAGCACGCCATGCGTAAAAAATAGGGAAACTTGATTAAAAATATCAACACTTCTCGAAGACTCGTAGATAACGAATTATTTGTTTTTTTTTTTTTTACCAAAGGTAATATGATATTCTACTAATTTGTATGTATGACAGTAATAGGATAATTCCATTAAAAGTATAAAAAACAAAACCCATAAACTTTAGTATACAATTTCGCCACGTGGTACATTCTCGGGTATATCAAAGTTTAAAGTCTCTTCAAAGTTCATATCTGCAATATATATATTTCTTGGCGATATCCCAGCCAAAATAAAGACTGCAAAGAACCGAACACACATAACTTGCATCTGAAAATGGTCCTTCTTTACACATGAACAGAGATTCAACACACTTTTTATGTAGCTTCATTCAGAAGCCCTGTCGGTATGCCTGGGACTTATTCTAGTAAAGGACATACTACATGGACTGGCGACTGAAGGCGCAATTGATGGGCCGTGAATTCGATGTTGCTCGATTAGCATGTCAAAAATTGTCATGTCAAAATGCAGCGAATCAATTTTAAGTGAATGCAGAAGATAGGAAATATGTCCTGCATACGCTTCTCTTATACTGCGGGGTTGACATATGCGATGATTTATGAGTGGGTTCCCATAAAGATGGAGACCCAGTGCTGTTTGTTGTCACACACTCGTTCAACTGATCTAGACATCTTCTGGACATCAAGAAACAGGATGATGCTCGGTGAGCTAGCCATATCTTCACAGTGCCGAAAGAAGCTTTGTAATACGTAGGATTTTTGAAATACTTCTCCTCATCTGATATCGTAAATATTTAGACCACTTACATTTATGGAATGTTCAGGGAAATAAATAAGTAAGCATTTTGAATTTCGAATACAGTATAAAAAATAAATCCGGATAAATGTATTTCAATTTGCAGTTGTAATAATAAAAACACACGAATTTACCAGTTCGTTAACCCAAATAATATTGACTTGGAAACAGATGTGTTTGTGCCAAACATTATATGCAAATATTTGAATTGAAAGCTCAACATTCGAGATCTAATCGTTTCCACTTTCATATTCGAGTCAAATCTAATCAATATAACTCATTGTTTCGTGGAGTTCCATAAACTGCAGAAATATTTGGTTTTAACGAAAGAAAACTAACCGTATGATTACTTTGTCTCTAACAATAAACGTTAAGTTAATAAAACACTTTTTAATCACTGTCTCTGTATCGAAGCAGTCCCGGTGTATATAATTTCTACATTTTGCTTTTGCTGACATTTAAAGATCAAGGTTTTTTACAATCACTCGTTGATATTCATTATCATTTGGAGCACTTTGGTTAGGCTGAAACAAAACAATAACAGTAGGCCACCTTTTTTGATATATTAGAATTTCTTTTTTATATTACTTTTAATAAATGAAATGACATAAAATAAAAAAACAAAATAATGAATTTGTAGACAAAAGAAAATCAACAAAAATAAACTTAAGTTATCGTTTTGTAAAACAGTGTAATCATAAACGTGATATAATGCAATTTTAGTAAACTCATGTTTGTTTGAGATTTTATTTTAGTAGTTTATACTTATATGACAATATTTAAGAACAAACGAATTTTCGAGGACAGAAGATCAGATCATATGAATGGATATAAAATATAGACTAGAAATTGTCTGAAATACTGACATAGTTTTAGATATGGATTGGATAAAAACGTTTTTACTTTTTGTAAGGTCGATCACAATCAGCGGTTAATCTGCAAGTAAATATACAAAAATAAAGAAAGTAAATGGACTAAACATATGTTACTAAAATGGTTGCGGGTGCACACTTCTTATACCCTTTTTACCTTTTTCTTAGTTATAACTGATTAGAAGTGGTTGAGTGTTTGCGAACCCAATGTGTAATACGCGGATTATTATCTGTACTCTTTCCATTGCACTGTGAGAAAAAATTGCCTTGATGCCTCGCCTCTGCCAAATAAATACATTAAAAGAAAAAAAACAATTTCTTCACATTTTGTTTATTCTTTTTTTTATTAACAACTATAATGGAATTATTTTACTGCTGTTCGTTTATTTATACAACAAACACCAACTGTTTTGTCATTCACGTTTTGCACCTCAAAAAAAAAAACAATAAGCAATAAAACTACTTTGGACGTCATTGGAACACAAGTTTGTTTGCTTTTTGATTGTAGTATTTTTCACTATAAACTTCCCACAACAATTGGTTTTTGTGAGTGCACTGTGGTTTTAACTCCAGCTATTTGATATTTGATAAAGCTATTGAATACAATTCCCATTCATACATTTTCAGGACTTCGCAAAGTGCTTAAAACTTTTCGCAATATAACATGACAATGGTCGAACAGCTGTCTCTTCGTTTGAAAGTCATCAGTTTTTTAAAAAACATAAACAGTATCAGACAGATTAGAAAAAACTTTTACAAGAGTTAAAAGTGACACTAACAGAACCATTTCTCGCACATTGAAACCTACTGTGATCTAGGGAAAGTTCACATACCTCATACAAAATGGGCTAATCAATGCCAGCACCTTTTTATGTGTGAACATTCATAATTCTATTTATTAGCTTAGTGTCACCAAATCCAGAAACCCGAATTAAATAATCTTGTCTTTTGAAAATAGTTCAATATTCTGCTATTCTTCGAGTACCCACTGACTCAAGAACGTCACAATCGCAACTATGGCATAACAATATTGTCTTTGACCGTCTTCCATGCCAAATAATCATCTCTTTCATAAAACGAGGTACCAATACCAGATTGGTAAATCTCCATATTCTCCACGCCACCCTCTGACGCAATTGTTGTAAGCGAACTGTTCATTCGTGGCTGATTATCCAGGGGTGTCAATGGTTTAAGCATACAGAAAAATAAAAAAAACCATGTGTTTTGGATTGCCCGCATATACAGCAGTGTTGCCATCCAAACCTTATATTAATGGTTTCTGGTTTTTTTGTAGCTTTCGGAAAATATTAGAGAAGCATTTAAATATTGAATTTATGAAGAAAATCCCAGTGTGCAGGTTATACAGTTTGTTTATAAATTTTTGTGTTTTATTCTTCTTCTAGACAAGTTAACGCATAGTAAAATGTCTGGAGATTAGGAAAGAGATGTGGTATTTATATGTGTTGTTTACTCTGGCATTTTGCAAGTGGTCAGGAAGAAAATGGAAGAAACAAAAACAAATAGTACCTATATAATTGTGAAGTCAAAGTTAACAAAAAAACAGAACATAAACATTTAATGGAAATTGTAGAAGATTTTTAATGTAAACATTTTCAAAACAGTCTAATTTTTATGCTCCAAATGCCGTCCAAGCATTACACAGTAAGGAATATTCACTGCTTTCATACGTACATTCCCTCTCGCACACATTTATAACCTTTTTAATTGACACTAATCACTAACCACAAAATGGAAAAAATCCCCGATCAAAAAAAGTACCAATATGCTTCAAACGAGGATTGCGTATAAAAAATAAATGGCACAGTGTTTTGTTGGATATGTGAGTGTAAATTGCTTTAATTTCACTTTGCCAATGTCTTTTTATATTTATGTAAATCCGCGTGTATATAAAAACGCCTGGAAATTTTAAAAGTAGGCCCCTAAAGTCGTTATCTGTAAAAGTATTTTGTCATTTGGAGATTTTGAAACTTGAAAAACATATTTTATACTTACTAAGGTTGTTTTCAATGAGTCTTTAGGTATTCCGAATCCAACTAAAAGTAAAAAGAAAAGACTAATCGTTTGTTGACTTCTGTGCAAACTATACAATGCATCTGTCAGGGAGAACCAATTTTTCTCATATTGACCGCATTCTCGTGATGCGTATCTTTCAATTTTGGTTTACAAGAATATTTGAATATTACAGTCTATGCCACGATGTCGAACGAGAATGCAACGACAAGCTTTGAAATCAGCTGCTTGTTGGTTAGAAAGCATGCGAATGTTGTCGTTTCATTGTCGCTTAGGCTTGTATAAATCCAGCGTTGCCAATAACAGCTAATGCACATTTTTTCAAGGGAAAAAATAAACTAAACTTAAACCAAATAAATAAATTAAACTTTTTTTTAAAAAAAAAAAAAGTCATGCATTTTCTGTATTTTGCTGTCATGCATTCTGAACTGGATGTCTAAGTAAAACTATTAAGGGAGGGTAATATTGGCATATGCAGAGTGAAAAGGGACAAGAAGAAAATGTCCGAAGAGTGGTTTCGGTTCAATGGGGGTTGAGGATATGTCGTGGCCTGCACAATCTCAAAGAATGGAGAAGATGACATTGAACCGAAACCACTCGAACCAATTTACTCGTGTAACTCGCACTTTATCTTCTTTTCACATTTCACTCTACATATGTCAATATTAACTCTCTTAATAATTTTACTTTTATATCCGGATACGTGAATCCATTGATTAAGTAGACAATTTCCCACAAATTATAATCTCAAACCCTCAATATTTAACGATTCTACTGGTATGTTTTTTGGAGCGTATTCAGGGTAGAATGGACGTCGGACAAATATATTTCGCCAATTTTAATCGGTACATTAAAAGTGGTCTTGGGCAAATTTCTGTTATCACACAATAGCACCTTCCGTAGACTACTCGCAAAAAAAAGTATTAAAACCCTATGACCAGCATATTAACAAACTCACGTTTCAGTTATTAAAGAATTGATGATGTTCTTTCCAGAATATCGTACACTCTATCACACAACTTTTTAAACAAAGCACTCAGTGCTTTGTCATTACTTTTTTATTTCTACCTTTTGAAGTGGAATTTACCATTGGCCTATGGAGAACAATACTTTGATTTACTTTGTGTTCATAAGGTATGGACATCGAACCATTAGTACATGTAAACAATGGCTAGAAAAATTTGTATGCCCTTTTTTGACAGTTTGATTTATTTCAATCATTTGTACGATACAAACGGTTTTACAGATTTCGCTCACCTACTAATATGACAAATCCGTCAGATTAATCATAACATATGAACAGAAACTTTTCAATACATGCAAAGACTATACAGAGGGCAGACGTCCCACGTTGTTTTTTGACACATTATTTCGGCTACACCCTGTAGATGTCAGTAGTTGACATGGCAATATTTGAAAGGTTTTCAAAGCAAATATTTTTTTTTTTAAACAAATACTGTTTAAATATCCTATTGTCAATAATCAAGTCTAGAATTAGGGCAGAAAACTTTTAGAACAATTATATACTTGATGTGCACGACCCTCGTATACATTTTCATATCTTCATAATATTCACACACATCCGTCATTCTGCTGTACTACAAACATATGAAGTGACGTGATAAATTATTCATATTGTATTGAAATATACATACTAACATACTCGTACATACCAACACATTCATACATACGAGTATGTGTATATTTCCTCTAGACAGTTTGTCACAGTGAATATTTCACGGCACTCGAATATATCTAAAAATTAACAAAAGACGAAAACGCTGTTTATAAATAGCGGCTATATTTCATTGTTTACAGTGCGTACCAGAATAACTATCCTGATTTGTATGCGTTTATTTTTAATCTTTAAATGTCATGCCACAGAACGAAAGGATATACAAACTCGAGTGTTTATCTATTTATGTCAATGAACGTTGAGCGTGGAAGTAGCGATCGATTGATGTTTTGTTTGGGGAAATATAAACATTGGACGAATGACATTGACTTCATCAGGTATTTTATAAACAAAACAAAAAACTGGAAATTTGCCTATGATCAACTATAAAGAGATTTTGTAATATATAAATACACCTGACCCTATTTGTACAGGGTTATTTTTTAAATTCTCTAATTCTAAATTTTTTTTAGACGGACAAAAAAAATGTGTGATATAAAATTGTCTTGGTATAGTGCAGAACAACCGAATTAGTAATTTTTGAATGCGTTTACAGATTGTTAAACCAATCTAATATTCTGTCATTACAGTGTGCCTTTTCTGGATTGTATGTATCGTGCGAAAACCGGATTAGGTGTAATTGAAATCTGACTGAATGTCCCAAATAATCCGTAGTATCATTTTATTGTATTATCGAAAATCAATGCATTATAGATTACAGAAGTTCATGATAAGTTAATAAATTGTTGATAGTGGGTTTTTTGTGTTATTGTATATGAGTATGTCGTTGTTTGGGGCCTTTTTAATTGTATTGAAACAAGTGTTTTTCAATTGAAACAAGTGTTTTTATATCAGTTAATGAGGTTAAAAGATTAATAATTGGGTGATTTCATTTCTGCACGAACTTTCAGTGTAGAATTTTTGATAGTTCTCCTGTGACTCTTAACCCGTATCAAAGTAAATAATTTTTATTTCCACATAAGAAGATTTTCAGCCATACAAATTTTGTTAGTGACATTCTTGGCCTGTGTAAAATACTATTCACAGACACTTAATCGACATTCTAAGCAAAACAATTCAAGGTGTAGTTACATAATTTAGAATATATTTTACGCATTTGGAAATCTATCCATCGAAAATCGAGTCAACATGGTTCGTTGAGTGCGAACCAGGGCTGTGACTCCCAGTTTTATTTACTTTTATTTTTCATAAAATAAAATAAAAAACAGATTACCATCTGTTAACATTTTTGAAAATTTTAAATATTTCCGATTACCTGAACTATGTATACGCACCACAATGTGAATAGTTGACGGAAATCAGTGTACGAAACCAAACAATTTTCTTCGTTTCGTACCGCTCACGAAAAACATTATAAATGATTGATTAACTCTGTGCAAGAAAAGGAAAAAAATATTTTTTGAAACAATATAATCATCGTTCGCTTAGAATACGTTGGGCTCTACTTCACAGCCCTGGTGCGTACAAAGGAAATTTTTGTTTGTTTAAAACCGCCGGCTCATAACATGCTTTAAACTGAGGTCATTCTTTGAATTGAAGAACTGATGTCGGGTAAATTGCCATAGTGTCAAATTTTGGGTGAGTTGGCATGATGAAAGATCTGCAAATCTTTGAGTCGTAGCAACAGTTTCAGATGAAAACTCCACGGTTATCACCAAAATAAAAAAATTTACGGTGGTAACCACAGTTAATGCTAAACCCCCAAAGGGTTATTTAACAAAAGTAAATTATTTTGTTTAATTGCACACTATGATGATGAAAAATGAGCGAAACATCGAGAACAAGCGAAATTGATTATTGGACTAATCAAATAAAAAAATATGTAAACAAAATTTAAAAAAAAATAAAACCAGAATCGTCGAGTATAATAAAATTCGTTTTTCTAAATTATCCATACTTGTATCCATTGATGTTTTTAATTTAATTGATTCAAATTGAGTGCCTTTGTACGAGTTACCCCAAACGCGAACGTATTTAAGACAATTATACGTTTTTGGATATATAAAACGTAACGTTGAGGGACGAAACAGTCAAAAATACCGCCTGTGTATAAGTAAATACATAGAAGCAGATTAAAATAAATCAAGATGAAATGCACCGTGAAGTCAAAGAACTGCACCTATAAAAACTTTTTATTGTCCAACAAAAAAAATTTAATTATACAAAATCAAAAGTCATAATAATGTGTACATAATATCGGTATATAAGGGGGTGGTAAATTGCAGTCTTTGTTTGGCAATATTTTCCGATTCCTGCATGTTTCATTTCAGCCACTCTTCATCATTTTTTCATAGATAAACTTAATTTGGTAAAATTGTCTGTTCAAATGAATTCATCCAATTTTTCTGTTTGTTGCAACCTTGAACCCCATTTTGAAAATATCCATTAACTTGTTACGTTTGAAACATAATTTCGTTAATTTAAATTATCGAAATTCAGACGTAAGTATCCTCGATCGCTTCATTTGTGTTTTAAATGAGACTAATATATTCTGATGCCATCAGATGTGGGCGACAGAAACCCTACATTTGAGGTTAAATGAAGGGGAGATGAAAGAGTTTCTATTTGACTTTCACAAAAAAAAACTGGCAATATTAAAAGTGAGATAGCCATAAGCTTAAAGCCATATTATATCCATCATTCTCAAGCGGACATTTGTGTGGGAGCTATTCCGATTCTTTCCAAATTTATTAAATGTTGTTATTACTCAGAGGCCCGATTTACACGATGACCCACACACCCACCCACCCGTTGTAAGCACTCACGAATTTTAAAGATTCTTGGCGTAGGGGATAGAGGAGCAAGCAAAACACTCGCAAAATGGATATTCGGAGGAAATATTTGCATTTGTCTTCCCCGCATTGTCGTTGTAATATTTTCGACATTTAAAAAAATGTCCAGAAAAGTCATGAACGATGACTTTTTATGGTGGAAATGACTGACTGAAAATTTAAGAAAAAAACTGTCAGTTTGTACAAAAGCAGAATTCACGTCAGAAACACGCACGCATGTTTGTCAGAGTGTAAACGTTCATGACTTTACGAAGGGGGTTCACAAGACAACTCATCGTGTAAATCGTACCAAAGACCATTTAGAGGGCAGACATTCGGAAGTCGATTTCTGATGCATTAGTTCGGAAGCACACTCCAGATGTCAGCAATTCGCATGGCAATATTTGAAAGGTTTTCAAAGCAAATAATATTTGTTTTAAAAACAAATACCTACTTTTTTAAAACAAATACTGTTTAAATACCCTTTTGTAAATATTCAGAAAACGATTTGCGAAGTCAGCCCTCTAAATGGTTTTTGATCGTACTGCTTAATTTTTGCCAGTTTAATAAATGATTTCCAAGCACGTTGGTGTTCTGCTTGGCTTCTCCAGTTCGTCATACCAAGGATTTGCATGTCTCTTTCGACCGGTGTCTCGGTCTTCCCTGTCTGCGCTTTCCGTGTTAGTAGTCATCCAAAGGCTTTCTGGCTAAAGCGTTTGGATTCACTCGACCGACATGATCCAATCGCTGTAGCGGATTTCAAAGCCAATAATCAGCTGTTTGTCGCTTAGAAAGAATGCGACCATCGTGTAATTCACATTTTAATAATATTTCAGTGATTTTTTTTAAATTCTTTTTATGGAAACCCCCATAATTACTGAAATAACGTTTACACGTAGGCTGTTTTCACCTAAATTAAAGTCAGACGTTGTCGTCATCTACCACCCAAAAAATAAGAGTTGTCAGTTAAGTTTGTTTTGGTCGTTTGGTTTGCTTTTTTTGGGAAACAGGTCTCTCTAGTGATTTCTGTGTGTCGCGGTTGTATGTGACAGGGAGCGGGTATGGTGACGACGGTGGTAGATAGGCTCGACGATTATTTTTAAATAACTCATAACGCTTTATTGCGATTAAAGTATGTTAGTAGTGCTATGTAGGTATATTGCAAGATACACATGTCAAATATACAAATGTATTCGTATGTCTATATACACATTAAGTACATGGGGCAAAATATTAGTTTAATTTTAGTGTACGATATACTTTTTATTGTTGGAAAGCGACATATGTTATTTGAATGTTGAATGCTCATTTAGTGCAAGACGGTCACAACTCCACAAATCAAATTCTAGACCAAGGAGTAAAAATAATCCCGGGCAGAAAATATTTTCCTAGTCAGAAATGCAAGTACGTATGTAAATGCTTTGTAGCCAACTATGGAGTACAAGCTAAAAAGGACAAAAAAAAATAACATTCTCCAGAAAAAACTGAGTTTGAACACTTTTTTTTCTAAAAAATTGGTTTTATCAACCCTAAATCTGGCATAAACATATGTAGGTATGATTGGAAGAACTTTCTACGGACATAATTTTCTAGTACTCAGGTTACACATTTGAAATATAAATTGTGTACTGTTCCGGTTACAAATTACGAATTTATACTTCTGATGGTCTTACACTAAATGTATATTAAATTTGTCATGTATGTGGCAGTACAATTTTAATTTCTGTTGACCCAGTTAACATAGAATGTCTGTATATTTTTTTTTTTTAATTTGTTTCCATACATATGTGTATTGTATGTATACAACCAAGTAGTCAACGTTGTAGGTTATACTCTGTGGGACTAAAAACTTGTACTTATTTGTACATAAAATGTAATTCAAAAATTTTAAACACTAAAAAAATATTTGTTTTTTTTTTGCTTGAACTATCGTCGTCTTATTTTCAAACTATTTGAAACTCGAATTGATAATAGTCCGTTGAAGATCAGTTCTATGTTCAATTATTGACAACGTATAACTTCTACACTTCAACGACCCCGAAAAGGTAGAAGCGAAAGAAATTGTGAAACGTATCTAATGAGACTCAAACCCCAACGTATGTTTTTCTATAGAAATCTTTTCCGGTTTCGGGAAATTCGAAAATCCATAATTATAGATAAGTGTGTCTAACAGAACGCTTGTACCATTGCTAATCAAGCACTTCAAGGAGTCGAAATCGCGTTAACAACTGTTAGTTGCCTTATTATTTTGTCAGAATTGTTGCTATCTGTTTAAATGTAGAAGCAATGTTGTCTTGTGGCTCGACATATCGTAGCTCTATCATAAGATGTATACAATTTTAGAATACATATATATTTTTTGTTTGTTTAAGGGATTTCATTAGCCTTCGTATACATCAGATATTTTATCAATACTTTTGTTGCTGCACCCCTTAGCTATCTATTTCTTAATACATATTTTATTACGGATTTGACCTAAATTCGCTGAAGCCACCACCAACGCCAACCAATTCTACCCCACACCGTCTGCAATAGATCGATAGTAACACGAATTGTATACAATTGACCCAAATATCGAACAAACAATAGAATACAATACACCTGTGTGTCAAATAGAGCTGGTGCAACCCCAAGGTCATTGTTGTTATTTATTTACAATTTCAATATCTGTCCACCATGAGATAAAATATTTAATTTAATTTTCCTTTTTTTCATTGCAGATCTGATATCAATTTTTATTTTATAATTTCACTAAGTGGTCGGCTCGAGTACATTTGGTTTTCCTTTTTTTTACATTGGAAACTCGTTGACACATTTAGCCAAGGATATTAGAGTGGCGCTGCATACAACCCATTGGATTTGCTTGAGAGGAATCAAAAAAATCCGTTGCAATTTTTTCAGACCGAGACGTCGGACAATTGTTTAAACTGTTTTACGTGGAAGGGTATGGTATATTTTCTGGGGGACTGGGGCATGGGAGATTCTGACTGTGCGTCATATCATCAACATGTTCCAAATACAATACAACAACAGCAAAACCATCAGTTCCATCAGCATCATCAGCATGAGCAACAACAGCTGCAACACCAACAACAACATGTTGGTCAAATTGCTCCTAATCTAAACCAATTGTCACCCCTACAATTTGGTAGCACAACTGGTTCAGCGACTTTTTTAAGTCACAGTGCAGATTCGCATCCAGCAACACCAACTTCGGCCACAGCTACAGCCTCTGCATCGGCTTCAGCACTAGCCGTATCACCAGTGGCCTCTACAACCACTCAACAACCCCAACATGTTGCCTCGAGCTCTTTGGTCACTGCCAATTTGCAGCAATTGTCTGTGAGCAGTAATAATTTAAGCCACAGTGGTGCAACACCTTTAAAATCGTTGGCCACAGCGATTAATAGTACCGCCAGCAACTCCATACATCCGCTCCAGCAGCAGCGCAACAACAATCAGGTGCAGCAGCAGCCACGACAATCTCATCCTTTAGCGAGTGCCGCCGCAGCTCTTCATCAGTATTTGGGACAACAGCGCCAGCGTTCAGAGTCCTGTGCAGGTTTTTCCACAAATACCGGTGTTGTTGACTTTGGCAAAAACAAAAATGGGGCTACCGAATCAGCGGCAACTATCAGCAAAAATAGTTGCACCGGCAACATACTCCACAATACAACAGCCACGCATTTGGGTGTTCTAGCTCCACAACAGCAACAACAACAACCGCAACAGCTGCAGCATCATCAGTTGCAGACCCAATTGAGCAAGGATCATTTGGAGAGTGAAGATGAAGTTGCTCTACAGCCATTGTCAAATCAGGTAAGATAAAATAGAATAACTTTCATTTTGATCAAATCAATAAAGTTTTTTTTTTTGTAATAGTACAAACCGTAGTAATTTTTCCTCCATGATCCGACATGCTGTGGTCTCAAGGACCTTATGATTTGGCTGTCTAAGATTAAGCAAGCATGTACTCGGTTTTTGAATTTATTCATTCATATTCAGAGCTGTAATCACACATTGGTTGTCAGAAATGAGTGCAAACTTTTCGAATTTGCCGTGATTCCCCTGAATGATTTCTTTCCTTCCGTTTTCTGTTGTGGTTACATCTTTATAAATATTAAATAAAATATTTAAGGATATTACTCGAGAAGTATACATGTGTGGTTTTTGCCACCATTCACTTATAACCAGTCCGCCAATTTCTGCTACAGTGTACTACAATGTTACGTTTAACGGGCCTTAATCCGCTGCAAAAAAATTAAACAATAAGTTGAGTTCGCACATCTCAAACACTTAGGTAAGGCTGGAACGGACGATAATGGGATAGGTTTCATTAAAATCTATGATAGTGGTAGACTATAAAAAAGGTGAAAATGTTTACTATTGAAAAATGTGCAATATGAACAATTACAATCCGAAGAACAGATACTGTTGAAATGCACATATTTTTATAAATTGAAACATATTTGACTTTTAGTTTCTTCAAATTATATCTATATTTCAATTTGGACAGCATTTCATAAAAATTTATTTTTGTACCTTTGGGAAAGTAATAAACAAAGTCAGTTTTCTTTGGTATTATTATTATGTCCAATATACAGTTTCACTTTAAGATTCTTTATTAATCCTTGGTATTCGTTTCATCTATTCCAGGTCGGAGGCCACACTCGCCTATTGTTGCTTAATCAATCGACTGTTATAAAACCGCTTAATTTGCGTGAATTGGATTTTTATCAAAACATTCCGCAGGATATACAGAAGTTTGTTCCCAAATATAAAGGTAAGAATCTCACAATTATTTCTCCTTTTCCGTTTACATGAAACCCATCTCGTTTCTTCGTTTCATCAACATTTACATTTTATTGGAAGATAAATGAAAAAACTACTATATATCAAAAATTCCTAATAATACCTACCTATACCGTATGTATATCATTTGTTAATGTTGATGCCTTTGTCTTCTGTTTATTCTCAAACAAATTCATTTGTAAATAATAAAGTTTGAAACCCAATTTTCAATAAAATACAAAAAGCAAACAAACCCCAGAAAAAAAACCTGTTCTCCGTTTTTAAGATATTCCCATAATTATTTTTTTTCCACTTTACACCATTATTTTTGCTTCTAAGAAACATTTAGAAAACAAATTGTAACAAAGAAACAAACAGTTAATGATTGTACTTTTTAAAATAATACGTAATAAAATGCCAAAAAAAAACAATTTTAAACTGTGACAAAAGAAAACAAAAATTCAACACCTCCTTTTTAAATAGAGATAAACCAAGCAAAACAAAAAAAAAGCGAAACATAAAAACAAACAAAAACTATGTGTACTTTTTATATGTATGTTTTTATTCTTTCTTTCGTTTACTTTTAGCGAATTCTGTTTGTATAACTTCTTTAGAAACAAACAAAACCAAAAAAAAAAAAACATAAAATTATACAAATTCTTATGTACATTTAAGTATGACTGTGATATTTACAAAAATAAAAGACTGAAAAATAAAACAAAAAATTTAAATGAAAACTGAAAAGACTGAAGACTGTTGTAAAACAGCCGAAACCCACAATTAACATTTTACATTATCTATAAAATAATTTATTGAACGTGAAATAACCCATAATGAAATTTTAATAAAACAAAAAAAAAATATAAACAAATCATCATTTTGTTTAGATCAGTAAAATTGAAATTGACAACAAATGAAAACAACAACACATCTTAGCGCATCAAGACATATTCATTACTTTTGCGACTATTGTTTTACATCGCAATTTAATTAAATCTCTAACGGCTTTTATGAGACAGTGGAGGAGTGTACACAGTAAAAATGTTAAATATAAAGAAGTTGCACTTTTACGTTCAATTCTGCAATCGCCAGTTACGAGCTACATTTTACATGTAATCTGACCTTTGTTAGAGTGTTGTTAGCTTTTAACTGAAGATCGTAAAATGCTCGTTTAAAAAGACGTTTTCAAAATTATTATAGTTGAAAAGAAAAAAATATTCAGATAACTATTTACAATTTTACATACAAAACATTTTCGTATTTTAAGAAGAAAGTTTCAAATTTGACAACAAATTTTGGGGAAAAGTAAAAAGTTTAAAGCCGATTTCTCGATACCACAGTCTAAACATTGGACACATTTTAAAAGCTCAGGTCATTTGGAGTTTGTGTTATCCGCCATAGCATTTTCAAAATTTGCAGAATCCACCAAGAAAAATATATCGGCTGTTTTTTCAAGAGCTTGTGAAAGTTTTTTTTGGTTGCAATAAATTTGACACCCAATTGAGTTTGCATTAAATCGATTGTTAAGGGCTCTGTATGGAATGTTGCCAACTTGTTGAAGTCTTTGATGTTTAGCTGATTAATTTTTGGAAACATAAATTCAGTCAATTATATGAAAATAATAGCAGTTAAACAGATCTTTCTAGCAGCACCCTGAAATGCGATATATTTAAAATTTCATAAATATAGTACGACAATCACTCAAAAAATGCGCAAAAATCGTAATGTCTCGAGTGTAAAAACTAATTTGAGGAATATTTTAAAGCAAACTCGATTTTTGGCGGTTTTTGTAAACTGGTCTAGCTCACAAATGCCGACATATATAAATGTCCATTACATTTGCAACTTTTTTTGAGGCCTTACTGTGCATCTATACATTCAGTAGCATTCCATAAATGAACCGTCGGTGAACTTATCGCACATACTCACTGACTTAATGTCTTACATGACTTTGATATTACGATCTTATTCGTAGAGTCACCTGCATTTACATGGTGGAAACGGATAATCACGTTGAGGTTCTTATCAGAATTTAAAAGTCAAAAAAAAATTTCAAATATTAAATTCAAATGACTGCTAATTTTCCATTTTACTTTTCAATTGCAATTTAAGCAAATCTATCCGTTTCAGAAAAAAATTTTATCGAACCCTCATCGAAATGTGGAAAAAGTCAAGGCAATAACTGTGATTATTTTACTTAGAATTTGTAATACAGGGAAATGCATCGACGAGACAACTTAATTGTTTTACAGTAAATGTATGTATTTTTTTCTTTTGTTTTTTTGTATTCCACCATTTGTTGTATACTGTGTACCCCCTCCCATATATGAATTAAGTCGCTTGTTTAAAACAATTAATAGGAACTGTGATTTCAAATTAATAACAGCATCTATTTGAATTGCTTTTAATTGTTGTTGTAATGTGAGGGCAATTAAAATGGATTTCATGTGATTTCATTTTGATGTTACAGCTTGTTTTAATTGAACGAATAAGTTAACAAAAAGAATCAAAATCAAGTGTGTTCCAAAGTGTTGAAACAATATTTATCCAAAAAGAAAAAAAATGCCTATAAGATGGGGTAAGTGCCAAAAACGTTAATTCAACATCAACCGAACAACTCAAAAAAAAAACAAACAAAAAAAAGAAGATACATGTGCCAGGACCTTTTTCTAGCTAATTTGTCCTTTCGAAACAGCCAAAGGCTCCAACTAACTCGGTGCTGAGAGAACATTTGAGTAAACGAAGTGTGCGTGCTCTCTTTCAGGCTCTCAAGCAGAGGGAGGAGGATACGCATGCGAAGGGACGGACCCTATATATCTCTATCTAACTAGGAGGCTTTTGCGTTGAAGACTTCCAAATCCCGAAAAAGCGTAATTTGTTGTAAAAAAAAACTATTTTTTTCTGTAAAATCTAAGCTACACAAAAATATCTATTATTGTCTCGTTGTATTCATAATACAGAGAAGGCAAATCATCGTCCGCCCTGAAATCCTCGTGTATAGACTTCTTCTATACTCCGCTCAGAACTAGGTCCAACTTCTTCCCCTCCGTACCGGCGAGAAGACTCGTAACAAATGTTTCTGTGTGTCACTTAGGGACCGCCTACGGCCCCACTACCACTATCAGATCTCAATGCTCTCCTCCTCATCCGTTAAAAATGAGCGAACCGAGAAATAAAACCTAAAACGTTAACCGATTAAAACGGGTTTGTATAACATTTGAATTTATTACAATTAAAATTGTTTATTTATCATTTACAAACAAATTTACATACATACTCTCTCTCTCTTATTACTTATACTTATTTTATATATACATATTGTATTACAATTTAAGTATTGATTTTTTTTTTGTAAAAAATATGAATACCTTTAGTTTTGTTTACTAAAAACAGAGCCAGAGTTGATTTGCGTTAAACAAAAACTTACATGCAATCAATTGTGGCTACAAATATTGTGAAATAGGAGATTTATCTTTGAAAGTTTATCAGAATTTGGCTTATAATTTTTGGAATATACGATAATTTATTTAATTATAATTTTTTAAAATTACGTTTTTTCGAAACTTGCAAATCAATCTGAAAAAGATTAACTGAACATACCCAAAACTGTTGGATTTAGCAGATTGTTGCCGTTACCAACATAACATTTCGGTTAAATTTGATGCCAAGAAACAAATTAAATGTTATCGTTGATTTGTTCTGTGTTTTACAAACATTATTTTTTTAAAAGAAAAAAATGTGAGAAATTAAATTTTTCCCCCCTCTTTTCGCACCTTTTGATAAAAAAAAAACTTTGTAAATTTGAAATTAAGATACATTTTATGTATTTCTCATGGTTAACCCGATCAACTAAAAAGAAATCTTTTTATCATGATTTCTCGGCACATTTTTCGACACAATGTTTTATAACAATCTTTTGATTAGCATGCCAATATGTCTGTGTGTTGAGTGACAGAATGAATGCTGATTGCGTGACTTCAAAAACTTGTGAATTTTAAATATGTTTATCTATGGTGTAAGATTAGGACATTTTGACGCACTTACGGAATGCTATATAACGCTATCTTCTCCAACATCGCGGTGTATGTTCAGTTAATAATAATTGGATTGTTTTCAAAATCGTCTAGCAGCACTTTTGGAAAGGGATTGTTTTACTAAATTAACATGTATTTCAACTTTTCATTTAATGTTCCCATCGTCATTTTCAAGGAAATTTACATTCACAGAACATATTTTCGTTACTTTCATTTGTCATGTATCCGTGCCTATCATATGCATACATTGATCTCTTTCGCTCTCAATGCAATGCAATCCGTATTGGCATACGATTTCCGTTGTGTTAATAATTCTCATTTCGTTTTATCGTGTTTTTGCTGAAATGCTATTTCATATCATTAAAAACGATCACGATTAAAAAAAAAATACATCAAACATTTTATATACTTAAGTAAACACAGAATTTACTTAAAGATGCGTGTTGCGAATTTAAATATGTTTAACTAATATGTTGCTTGATTTGCAATTTATTTGCAGGTGTTATGCAAGCTACCACCATGGGAGGTTGCAAATTGGAAAAACGTTATTCGCCCAGTTTTCGCGAAGAGCCCCAACGCAAGATGAGCGCCTCCAAGCGCAAAAGGGACGAAATCTTAAGGTAGGTTTCGGAATCAAATCTTATTGATTTTTTCCTCTTGAATATATTTTTTTAGATCTTGTCTGGAAGATCATTTTTATTAAAATATTTTAAATTTTTTAGATATTTTGTGGTTGTGTTTGTGAGAGAGTAGTTGAAAAAATTTATTAAAAATGGGTATGAAACTAAATGATTTTTTTTTGTATATTTACCTGAACTATGCACAATTACATGTATATGTGATTTAAATAATACTTTTAAAAAACACACGTCCTATATACTACTTTTATTCTTTTTTTTTATTTAAATAATAATCATGTTTTAGGCTAAAAAATAGATACGAATTAAAAATAACCTAAATACAATACGGGAATAGTTTATATGTGATAAATACAGAAATATTATTTCAGTGCGAACACGATGATCTCAATTGATTACGAACGAACCATGGCGGCTCCGAATTTGCAAGCGGAAAAATGGAACTGTAAATATACTGATAATAAAAAAAATCTTTTAAAACAAAATTTGTCATCAGAAAATATATTTCTGATTCTTTGTAGAGAAGATGGTCGTATGCAAAAAATGTCGCTTATTGCAAACACCAAGCATTTGCGATAATTGGCGATTGAGCTCGCATATATTTATGTTTATAAGTATATATGGGCATGGGTATAATTGTGTTGAAAACGAAATCGTATTAACCATTAAGGTCAACATTTTTGATCCCTATGATAATCGCTATTTTATAGATAGAAGAACACTATGCAACAACAACAACAACAAAAATTCATAATGATTATCATCTTTACTGAATACAAATTGTTTTTCTATGGATAGGTTTTTTGTTTAAATTCAATTTTCACATAAAATGTTTTAACACGAAAACGACTTGTCCGATTTTGTTGAAATAAATCAATATATTATTTTGAATCGTTTCATTTAGTGCCTTGTAGTCAAATTCAAAGAAAAACAATTTTTTTTTAAAAAAAACTTACTAATAAATTATATACTTAAAATTGAATATTTTTTTGAATTGAAAGTACGTATTATATTTCGTTATATTATTAAATTTGTGTGAAATGATAACTATAAGTTGGTGCTGATAATTCAAATACCAAGGAAAGGATAAATTTAGGCGGGTCTGAATTTAACCATTTTGTTCAAATCTGTTCAAATATAAATTCAGAATTTCGTGTTTCAAATGACTTGGAATATATTTGCCTAGGCATTTGATATGTGATTTATCCAAAGTCCATGAAAATACCTTCCTTTGCTTCCAGTCTTTGTCTACTTTCAAAAATAAATGATTTTCGATAGAAATTCGGTTGTTGAACATTGATTTAGAAAATGTTAGTTAAGACAAAGACTTGTTAGTTAAAGACAAAGACAATCCAAAGTCCATGAAAATACCTTCCTTTGCTTCCAGTCTTTGTCTACTTTCAAAAATAAATGATTTTCGATAGAAATTCGGTTGTTGAACATTGATTTAGAAAATGATACATCAATCAGTATGTCCTCATTTACAAGATAAAGTTTTCCCCAGTTCTTTTTTTCTAAAATGTTCAAATAAAACTGAACATTGTCTAAATAAAGTTAAGTGGTAAATTATGGCGAAGGAGATAAAAGACAAATGTCGAATACTTGCCTCTATACACCCTTCGCCACCAGTCGCCCACCTTGGTGGCAAGTCATTGTCTATAATTTATATAATCAGTGTAATAAACGAGTCATATCATAATGTCGTGTTGTGTATAAAAATACAGAAATGTTATCCAAAATAGAATTGTCGTGTTTCATTTTTGACCTCAAATGAAAAATCAGATAGAGATGGGAGAAAGAAACATCGAAAACATTTCAATCATTTGTCAAACCGCACTACAGAAAGATATTTTAATTTAATCGAATAAAGTAAAGTACCACAAAACATGATTTATATAACAAAAATTTAGTTTTTCTTTTAATTACAAACTGGAAACAAAACTTTTAATTTCAGAAATTTTATTTGTTTAAGTTATATCCAAATATCCGAAAAATAATTGATATAGGGCGTGTGTGTTTAAAGAAAGAACAAATTACTCTGCTACTTATTTTAGGCTCCTTAAGGCCGCATGAATTCCTGGTTCATAAACTAAATGGCCGCCTATAAAGTCAAAAAACAAATCGCAAAATATACTACACGTGTGACCTACACATATGCATTTTCCAAACCATGTGGTTTTTGGAGAACCATTTGAAGGGTTTTTATGCCAACACAATTTCAAACCCAAAGAATGAAAATATTTAACAATTGTCTCTTTTCTTCATATTACAGAATGAAAGTTCACAAGAATGGCAATGCGGCCGATGTCATCAAGAGTATATCGCAATTGGACAATTCCAATAAACAATGTAAGTTTGAACTCTGACAAAATGTATTTAAACGTATTGACTAACAATTTCTTCTATTTACTTTAGATTTCCTTATGCTGGAAAACATAACATCTCAGTTTCGTAACCCTTGTATATTAGACTTAAAAATGGGCACACGACAGCATGGCGATGATGCTTCGGCGGAGAAACGTTCTAAGCAAATGGCCAAATGTGCCGCCAGTACGTCTGCCTCGTTGGGAGTGCGCCTTTGTGGCATGCAAACGTATCAAGTTCACCTGGATCAGTATGCTAAACGTGACAAATACTGGGGCCGGGAATTGAATGAGGTGGGCTTTAAGCAGGCTCTGCATGATTTCTTCTATAACGGTTATCGTTTGCGAACACGTGTAATCAAGAAGATTGTTCAGCGTTTATTGCAATTACGTCGCGTCATTGAGAAACAGTCCAGTTATAGATTTTATTCCTGGTAAGTAATGTCAGCAAACGCACATTTTTTAAATTATTCTCACATATTCTATGGAATATAGACTAATTGATCTTGTTCTATGTCTATTTGGTTTACTCTAGCTCACTTTTGATCGTTTACGAAGGTTTTGAAGACAATCCCATGACTCAGCCCATGGACTTTGACGATTGGGCTACACCATCAACACCTAAAAAGTCTACCAAGAAATCAAACACCTTCGATTACCATCCCGATAATAGCATTGACGACGATGACATTGAGGATGAAGTGGATCACGACGAAGAGGAAGAAGGCAATGAGGGTGGCGATGAACTAGAACTGCACGATACCGATGAAGATTTACATCTAGTAGCGGCGGACAGTGGCAATGCCTCGGCCACCAACAGTAGTACCGGTGGCGAACAGTGCTGTTACGATGCAGATGCTTCCAATGATTCAACAACTAATGACATGAATCTCAGAACCCGCATTAGACATTTGCATAATACTTCACGAGCATCATTGGCAGCAGCAGCATCCCCGGGATTAGCAGCATCTGCATCGCATGTATCTCGAAGCTTTGACAAGCATAACTTGTCATCGTCATCGGAAACAGAAGAGGATCACAACAGTGTATTGATGACAGAAAGTGATAGTAGATCTATGCCACCGCCACCACCATTAGCCGGTTCTAATGTGGGCCTATGCAAATCTTCAGAATTAACTCGGCCGTCAGCTTCATCGACACCAACCACACCTGCACCATTCATTCCCATTTCAGAAGAAACAGTATTCTTAGACCCCGAACCGCCCATGCCAAGTATAGCCACGTCGTCGCCGCACTCCGGTGACTCATGGATGAACTACAGTAGCAATAGTAGTGATGATTTTTCCGGATTGTCAGAACAAATTAAAGCTGTGACAAGCGGCCGTCAAACGGGAAACAATAGCTCAGATGAGGCTTCCTCTGACTATGACAGCAGCATTATTAGCCAAACGGAGGTAATGTTGAAACGCTACAAATCCCAACAGGATGCATTTGAGGCGGCGGCAGCAGCAACAGCCACACCGCCCCAAACACCGAAAACTTTGATTCGTAAAAAACACAAGAATTCGTCGTTAAATCCAACTACAGTCAATGCTTCTCCGGCATCGTCGACAACATCCTCATTGAAGTCGGTTAAGGGAGCCGTGAAGCGTTTACGTTGCAAAGAAGATGATGACGATGATGACGACGATGCTAATGACACTTTAGATGGACGAGAAACAAAAGAATCCACTACCAAGTCGTCGCAAGCTAAAAAGTCCACCAATACCTCAGCGACATTATCTTCATCGACACCCGTTTCTATAATGAGTTCACCTGCAAAAACACAACAAATACCTGCCTCAACAACAGAACATGCACAAATCAAACAATCTCTCCTCAATGTCGGTCTACTAATGGATACCGCAGCAGTCTCCGCAGCAACAACACATACAGCGTCAGACGCCTCCATGACACCGGCAACGACACCCACGACGGCGACAACAACAGGAGTGTCGCTACCAACCCAACAGCAACAAAAGGACACTACAAAACCATTGTCCAAAAAATCAACTCATCGAAAATTCTTACAACATGTTTCGAAGTCCTTAGACATCGATACCACAATGACAGCATGCGATGACATGCACTGTGTGGTGGATGTCAGACTCATAGATTTTGCTCACACTGCATTTGTACCCCGCAACGGTTCGGCACTATTCCCCACACCACCAATCACCGTACACCATGGCCCCGATAATGGTTTTCTCACCGGCCTAGACAGTTTGAATCGTTTGCTAACAGAAATTCTCAATGAAGAAATTATGTGTTAAACAGCACGTTCAATTCAAATGAGGCATTAACTAAAAGCTTTATAAACAAAACAAATGGAAACAGGAAACAAGGAAAGCGAAAAAAACTGATCTTAAAAAGAAAAACAAAATGATTTCCTTAAAAACCCTGCATGAAAAGGTTTTTGTTGTTTCACCGGAATATAAATGATGAATCATTGATTTCCCTTTTTGAATAGAGCACACATCCCTGCCATAACCTTAACTTAAACTGAAATGTCAAGCAATGTCAAAAGGTTATATCGACAGGTTACCTTCTCCTCCGGGATATTTGCCCACAACAAAAGAGTTGGATAGCCTATTTATAGCCTAACGTACATACATACATATATATACATATAGTTAATACCCTCCTCTTCGCCCTCCCCAAACACTATTTAAAGTAAACAAACTTAAGAGTGAAATCATGCCAATGTGATACTGTTCAAAAATAACATAATGAAATGATAAATAATGAAATGATAAATAACCCCCAGATTTTTTTTAAATATTATAATAAGACTTACAAATATATTTTAAAGCATAAGATTTTGAAAATAAAACCTAAACCCAATTTTTAACAAACAACACGGATAAATTTGATCTCTTAACAAATGAATGAATGACGAAAAGAAACCATATTTTGTATTCAAATGAAAGTGGTCGCGTTTTACATACTTCTCCTCCACCACATCCTCCTCAGCCGTCACCGCCGCTGCCATCTCAAGCAAATACGATGCAAATGAAAAAGTCACGCAAAGATTCTAAACAAAAAGTATTCTTTTGTTACCTGACATTAACTAAAACCAAAAAACGGACGTAGAAAACAAATTTAACAAGAAATTGTGAATTGCATAACGATTGAAGTAAATTAATTACGAACATTACATTATAGCAACATGTTTCTAAAAACACAAAGATCGTATTGATAGATTTAAAAGATTAAAAAAAAACAATTTAATGCACTACCAATGATAAATACGCAGCGAAGAGGAAGAACGTTGATTAACTAGAATTGAAATTTTATTTTCTACCGTTGCAGTCATAAATTTTGTGGAGATCTGTGCGGTTTGGTAAAGTGCATGTGGTATGCGTTTAACCCCACCATCAAGATTCAACAATGTGAAGCGGGTAGATTAAAATATTTCCATATTTTCAAAATAATAGAATGAACATATGGCATACAGAGCCAATATCATGGGAAAAAGATTTTTAAAAATAAAATTGAAATTTCTAAACACCGTACAAAAAAATCAGATTCGAATTCTTAAAATGAAGAGCAGTGGCTAGGTTAGAACATGACAAATTCATCTGGAATATATTGTAATTGTCCTTGAACAAAACTGAGCCGGAAAAGTGGTTTTATATGTTTTGAGTATGGAAAGAAATGTATTTTCATGTAACCTGTTTTAAATTGGTAAATATAACGCGTTCTGAACTCTGATTGGGACATACAGTTTAAAGAAGTGGTGTCTATGGCCTATACTCTGGATGCTCATTTGTTTTTGTAAAAACAGACGGCACTAAGCAAACCATGTCGCTTACACATCACTAGGTACCACTGGTCCAAAGCCTACTCCGAGTGCCATATCCTATTATGGAGACGGTTTTTACATGATCAGCCACAAAAAACTCAAATAGGTGTCCTGTCGGCTAAGATATCGAATCAAACGTGCTTTGAAAGATGCTCTTCCAATGAATCCGTAAAACATTTACTATCAGTGACATTAAAATAGGCTACGGATTACAATAACATTAAGAAGCCAGTGAGAAATTGAGACCACTATGGGTAACTATGCAATGGCCCCTTGATGCTGACAGAATCGAAAGGAAACAGCATATAGGCAACTGTTCATACCGTATAGAACAAAAAACCGTTAACATTATACTTGATTTTCAAAATGTAATTGAAAATGTTCGCAGGGGAGTTCTTAGACGAATATAGTGCTGGGACCTTGAATACCGGACAGTACGCCTACAAACCGGCTTTGGATTGTCGAAGAGCGTGTGCATTTGAGATCAAAAAAACAAACAATCTAGAAAAATCTCTTCTTTTTCTGAAGGAACAACCGATGACTCCCTTAAGTTTAATATTCGATGGACTTGTGTCATCTGTAATGAATTGTGTGTCTTTCATACTTCCCTGTTCTGTCTTTCGCTTTTGAGTGCAATTGAAAATCTTTCCCGACATAGGTGTGACAACTTTCATTTTCGCCGAAATTTTGGAGAATGTGTTTCACCTAAAAATACTCGGCGAAAGTAAAATGAAAATCCTTTTTTTATATTGAATGATAAGTGAATTGAGTAAAAAGAAGTTGAGACACAGAGTTTGAAATGTTTTCTGTCTATTTGGATACTTCAACATTTATTTTAAAGCCATTTACAAATAAATGATTTAAAAAAAAGTTGATCATTTCAACCCATATTTGTCACAGGTAACATTCACTTTGGTGGAATGCAAGTGAAAAGTGAAATGGATTAAAAATGAAAGCTGGAACAGGGCTGATAATCTCGTTATCGAACCAACTGGTGAAATCCCAATTTCTAATTTTCATATTTTCGTGTTCGTCTGAATTGGAAACTGTGGTGATTTTCTTGTCGGAATGGAAATTGAGCGATTGAGATATTTCTCGGTACAAAATAGAAAAATGTATCTATTGAATTTATACTCATTGTATTTAAATTTGTTTTGGATAATTTTAAATTGTTCATAAACATATTGCTATTGAATAATCTGAGTAATGTAATCGAAATGTAAATTAAAACTGCTCTGAAACTACTTAAAACACACAAAAAATACTGAACTGTTGACAGGACGACAGAAATAAATCTGAAATCATCAAACAATTATTGACAACATTAACGAATCATTATTGATTTCATGTAATCACAGGTACGAAACACAGACCTATTTTTTATTATGAAAAAAAAATCTTAGTTACAAGAAAAAGGAATTTAATAAAGAAATCTAACTCATATTCGGAACAAGAAGCATAAACACAAAAATTACATATATTTTCTAAAAAAAACCATACGAAATTAAGTTAAATCACAATCTAAACAAATTGAGTTATACAAGAAAATTAGATTAGTTATTGGCAAAATAAAAATACAACTTATTGAATATTAGGACACTTTGTGAAATTATTGTGAAAATGCTTCCATTTACATTAGAATTTAAACATAAACAAATGCACAGATTTTCTACTTAAGGAAAAATAAGCAAACAAGCATTCATTAATTACTTAGAAACAAATCTGACTTAATATTTAAAAAGTATTGTTTGACAAAAAAAAAAAAGAAACCAATCTAATGAGCTACAAAACGTTGTATTTATTTGCAAAATTTATTTGGAATTTGAATCAGTTTGAAATCTTATTTTATTTCTTTAAAGTTTACAAAATTTCTAAACACCAAAAAAATTATGGAAAAGTCTCACCTGAACGAAACGGCATAGAATTCGTGAAATACACACTTAAAAATAACATGCAATACTTATTTAACAAATGTAAAACTATATTGAAAATACTTTGTTAATAACAAATCAACGAATTCTAATAAAATGTGACAACAATAGAAACACAAACGAAATCAAACCAAACTGACTTTAACTGAAATGGTAATCACATTTTCAATCTCCATTGTAAACAAGGAATAATGTTATTGAATTCTGATTTATACTATATTTGAAATATTAAATTAAAACTAAAATAAATTATTTGAACATGTTTGGCATATAAAAAACAGATCAATATACAGGTCTAACAAATGACCTTACAAATGTTTGTAAACTAACAAAAAAAAATATTGCAAATTTCCATGTTTTATTTGAATTGTTTTAAAAACAGAAATATAATTTGTAATCTATACTTACATTCGAGATTAACAGCTGCCTGAATGGCATTAAAACATACTCAATGACTACGGCTTTAATCTCAGATGTAATCATGGAAATATTGTTTTTGTTTTTTTTTTCTTCAGTAACTCACAATTTTCTTTAAGAAAAATATCTCACAATCAGAAATAAAAAATCGTTTATTAAGATTAACAAATAAAATTAACAATTATTTAAGTATAACAAATCGATAATTTTAAGAAATCATCGATGTTGAAAACAGTGTTTTTTATGTATTTCCTAAATTTGTATACTTTTTGTTTTTAATCAACAGCAAGTATATTTCTCCAATTACAAATTAATTTTAAATTTATATATTACTATAAAGCAAAGCAACAACAAAACAACTACAAATGTAAAACTTTTTCGTTTTAAGCACATATGGAAAACCGTATATAAAACAAAATATAATAAAACTCCCCTTTTCTCTCCCCCCAGTCCCCCCAATAATATATACATTAAAGTACATACATATGTGTAGTAGTTAAACAAAACAAAACAACAACAAAAAAACAGAATATGAAATTTAATGAAAACAAACAAAAACAACTACAAATTATTATTAATAAAATGCAATAAAACTATACTTACATGTTTCAAAATATAAAAAATAAATAAAAACGTTGTTTTTTCTAAATGTGTTCAGTTTGCCAACCGTTGAGTGGGTAAGTATTTTTTTGCAATATGTCTCAATGCAAATCGCAATAGATTTCTGAACGAGCTTTAAAATATGCAACTATAAATTAAAAATCACCTACAACTTGAATGAAAATGATGGCAGATATCCGGGTCAAAATATTCAATTCCGATCTAAGAAATATTTTTTTTGCTAAACATTTTTATAAAGCGTTTCTAGCCAATCGTAGGACTGATTCAGACAAATATTTTGTTTTTGTACTATTTTGAGGACTTGAAAAATTTTAAATTGGAAAAAAATACATTTTGGTCTTCAGAAAAAATGGTTCACTGCTCTGTAATGGGTTGACCGATTTTTATATTATAGAGAACATAACAATTTGGTAAATTTGCATTTATAAAAAGACTATACATATTTTTAAAATGATTTCTTTAAAAATTAGCCACTACTTTTTTATGAGGAGCCCTCTTTTTTTGCTTACAAATACACGACAAAATATGTTGTCCTTATGATTTATGAATTACAATTTTTTATATGTGACATTGGTGACCATGTCCTGACAATCGTATTTTGTTAAAATTTGCGATTGGGATTTGAAATCGAAAAATTGGTGTCACAGAGATTGCAATCGCATAATATTTGGCGATTTAGGGCTGTTCGTTTGACTAGATCTAGTTTTTCCGAAAGATCTACGAAAACTAACATTTGTAAATCATTAAATAAAAGTGATTTGTTGATAGGTCAAAGGTTAATTTTGTACTTTTTTGCGATGAACTTTATACCATTGAAATAAACAATAAATACTGAAAATTAAAGTTCACATGTATCAATGTTGACATAAGTAATTAAGTGACATCAGTTTTAAGTTTATTGAAATATGTTAGCATGTATTGCATTGAGGTCAAAAGTCATATATAGGAAAATGTAAAATGTTCAAAAAAAAGACATGTTTGTTTTGAAATTGATACTTAGTGGGCCTAGTCGAGATGTTAACATTTTCATGCTCTTCAATACCTCTTCAGAAAACGGAGTTATGACCAAAACAGTGACTATAGGTATGACTGTAAGTGCACAAAGTCCACTTACAACTGATAAAATCCTCAGGGTTAATAAACATAAAATACATAATTTTCTAAAGAAAGTAAACGTTTTTATATAAAATGTGACAATAGTGTGACACAAATTTGAAATCCTTTCGACCAGTATTTGGTCACGGTTTCGATTCGATTCTGTTTTTTTTCAACAAAAAAGAAATTCGCATGTTACATAGATTGCCAATTCCAAACATGATTTTGTTGTGTATGAAAAAATACCAAAACACTAAACTACCGTCTTTCATCGGTGGCGGCTCAAAAACAATAAACTCTAAGCGGCGGCTGCTTGACGACTGCGAACCGGTCGGCTTCGGTCTCTTGTCCAGTCGTCAACCAATCACTAACAGTGTTGGTAAATTGTGGCACATTGTGTCATTTTCGTTTGCGGGGATATGTTGTGGAGGATATTCGCAATCCCAGCAACAGAGCGCACACTACCAAAACAGCTAGAATAGTTTATCAAATTACTTCTATCTGTCATTAATCATTTTGTATTCATTTCTATGATATAATTGGAATAGGTAAACGTTAATGTTGGCACTATTGGGTACATTCAATGTGTATTGCGGCACAAATTTAAATTTCCAAAATACCAACACTGTTGAGATTCACAACAATCGTTCGGTCGTGGCACATGCACACGTTTTCAAGTTTTCGTCATCCTCGAGAGAACGGTGAATTAAATATATCATTGAAGAAGTTTTCCATACACTTTAAAGCAAAATGCCTGAAGAACAACCCGTCGTAAATGGTGGTGAGACGTCTGCCGAAAATGGTCCACCAAAAACCGCAAAACAGTTGGAAAAGGAAGCAAAAAAGGCCGAGAAATTGGCTAAACTTCAAGCGAAGTTAGATAAGAAGGCAACAGTTCCAGCTGCTGGAGAGAAGAAGGAAAAAGTTGAGGTAAGCCCTGGTTCCTGGTTGATGCAATCTTACGTTGCTATGACGAAATCGGTGTCAGGTCTGATGAGTGTACAGCCATTCAACAATAAGGCTTTGATAGGGGAAGTGTCTGAAGAGGGTAGTAAGAGGGTCTTATTGCAGAAATTGAATTGTAACAATCGATATGATGGTTTTTGTTGTGGAATTAAAGTGAAAGTTCATATGGATTCTATGGCATGATTGTATTTTTTAATTGGCTTTATTTTGTTTTGTTGCAGAAAAAAGTAAAAGAAACCAAAGAGGCTGCCGTCTATACTGCCAACACAGCTCCTGGAGAAATGAAAGATGTTGCTGGTGCTTTGCCCGATGCATACAGTCCTAAATATGTTGAGGCACAATGGTACAGTTGGTGGGAGAAACAAGGCTTCTTTAAGCCGGAATATGGGGTAAGTTTTCCTTAATTTATTTGCCTATTTACATAAAGGAATGGAGTCGAAGTAGTTTCAGAACTTGGAACTTTACTGAGAACAAAAAAAAAATTTTATAATGCTTTATTAGTTCTTATTGGATCTGCTCCTTGGGAGCCTAACAATAAGTAGAATCTTAAAAATAAATGCAAAAGTGAATCCAGGTAAGAATTTTTTGTTCTGCGGTTCTCTGATTCAATTTTAGTGATATTTACAGCTACAAACGTCTTTCTAGCTGACATGCACAGTCGTTTTACTAAACCGATGGCGTAGTCGAATATATATTCAACTCAAATTCTGGCATCAATGTCGAGTGTTCCAACTATTTCTTAGCGACTCTCAAGCGACACCGCTTCTTTGTAAATATTATATATAATTTCATTCTTTTTGTAGTACCAAAACCCGTATATGGTATTAGAATGCACTCGTTGGTATTAGAGTCCAATTTAACATTCGGCTCAGACCAAAAATTAAAATCTGGCCCGATTCTACATAGAAGAATATTTTTAATTGTAACTACATACATAACTAAATCACTGGAAAGAGTAAATATTAGGAAAATCGCCTGGAAATGTTAACCATTGGCCATAAGTTCGCAATATTTACAATCCAGCAATGTCACAGGAACTACGTAATCTTGCTCAAATTTAATATTTTTTTACATGTTTAGGTCGTTATGTTGCCAAGATACAAGAAGTTCCTATACATTCTTTTAAAAATTAATATAATTCCAACTTTAAATGAATTATTTTTGACTAGCGTTTTTTAACTTCTGCGCAAATCTCAGAGAGAACAAATACATAATAATTTCTGATAAACAGTTGTAATTTTTTTCCCGACTGCCTCCTGTGGTGAGGTTCCACTTACGCATTCAATCTATAATTCATATTTGAAATTTTATATGTTAAAACTACAATGTTTCCAACTCTCTTCTTTTCAGCGTTCCAGTATTTTGGAAGAAAATCCCAAAGGGAATTTCGTTATGGTCATTCCACCTCCTAATGTGACCGGGTCTCTTCACTTGGGCCATGCCTTGACCAATGCCATTGAGGACGCCATCACACGTTACAATCGCATGAAGGGAAAAACAACTTTATGGGTTCCTGGCTGTGATCATGCCGGCATTGCTACACAAGTTGTTGTAGAGAAGCTTTTGTGGCGTGACCAGAAACTCACGCGTCACGATTTGGGCCGTGAAAAGTTCATAGAAAAGATTTGGGAATGGAGACGTGAAAAAGGTGGTCGTATTTATGATCAGTTGAAATGTTTGGGCTCATCGTATGATTGGTCTCGTGTTGCTTTCACCATGGATCCCAAACTTTGTAAAGCTGTCACAGAAGCCTTCGTACGTTTGCATGAGGACGGCAGCATTTATCGTAGTTCACGTTTGGTCAATTGGTCGTGCGCATTACGTTCGGCCATTTCGGATATTGAAGTGGATAAGATTGATATTCCTGGACGTACGTTTTTCTCCATACCCGGATATGATGAGAAGGTTGAGTTTGGCGTTCTGGTAAAGTTCGCCTACAAAGTGGAGGATTCGGATGAAGAAATTATTGTGGCCACTACACGTATTGAAACCATGCTGGGTGATACTGCTGTTGCAGTCCATCCTAACGACGAACGTTATAAGCATTTGCAGGGTAAATTTGTTAAACATCCCTTCTGTTCGCGACGACTTCCCATCGTCTGCGATGAGTTTGTCGATATTAATTTCGGTACGGGCGCTGTGAAAATAACACCGGCCCATGATCCCAACGATTATGAGGTGGGCAAACGTTGTAATTTGCCATTCATTACCATCTTCAATGATGACGGTTATATAATCGGTGATTATGGTGAATTCACTGGCATGAAACGGTTTGTGTGCCGCAAGCAGATTTTGGCCAAACTGCAGGAATTGGGTCTTTATCGCGAAACTGTCAACAATCCTATGGTTGTGCCGTTCTGTAGTCGTTCAAAGGATGTAGTGGAGCCGATGATCAAGCCACAATGGTAAGTTAACTGACATAACAATTTAACTTTTGTAAGAAACAAACTTGTATTCATCTGTGTTCAGGTATGTTAAATGTTCCGAGATGGCTGCCAAGGCTACTGAAGCAGTACGCTCAGGCGAGCTTAAAATTGTACCCGAACATCATACAAAGACCTGGTATCATTGGATGGATGGAATTCGTGATTGGTGTGTGTCACGTCAATTATGGTGGGGTCACCGCATTCCTGCATATTTTGTAACATTCAATGATCCCTCGATTGAGGCTGGTTCGGTAAGTTTCTGAGGGTTTAATTTTGTCTTATTATAATAAATTTTTCGATTTATTACACGCCTACATTTTTGAAAAGGCGTCTGTGGTAATGATTGACAACTTCTGCTTATGATTCTTTATTGTTTTTGTTTAATCATTTGCATTGTTTATTTTATAGTCTGATGATGAAGCCTACTGGATTGTTGGTCGTTCTCAAGAAGAGGCTTTGACCAAGGCCGCCGAACGTTTCAAGGTGGACCCCAGCAAGATTGTCCTAAAACAAGATGAAGATGTTCTGGATACTTGGTTCAGTTCTGGATTGTTCCCCTTCTCAGTGTTTGGCTGGCCCGATAATACTGCCGATATGGAAGCATTCTATCCCACTACGTTGTTGGAAACTGGCCACGACATTCTGTTCTTCTGGGTGGCTCGTATGGTATTCTTCGGCCAGAAATTGTTGGGCAAGCTGCCATTCAAAGAAGTCTACTTGCATCCTATGGTGCGCGATGCTCACGGCCGTAAAATGTCCAAATCGTTGGGCAATGTCATCGATCCCATGGACGTTATTCACGGTATCAGCTTGGAAGGTCTGAATGCTCAATTGGTCAACTCGAACTTGGATCCTCGTGAAATTGAAAAAGCCAAGGCCGGTCAAAAACAAGACTATCCCAATGGCATACCCGAGTGCGGCTCGGATGCATTGCGGTTTGCGCTGTGCGCCTACATTACACAGGCACGTGATATCAATTTGGACATTAATCGCGTCTTAGGCTACCGTTTCTTCTGCAACAAGTTGTGGAATGCCGCGAAATTTGCCCTGATGTACTTTGCCGGCAGTGAAAGGTTCACATCCAACATTAAATTGGACGGCACTGAAAATAATATGGACGCTTGGATTTTGTCTCGTCTTTCCGCGGCCATTGAAACATGTAACACTGGATTTGAACAATACGATTTTGCTGCAGCCACAAGTGCATGCTATAGTTTTTGGCTGTACGACTTGTGCGATGTATATTTAGAATGTTTGAAACCGATCTTCCAATCGGGTACCGATGACCAAAAGGCTGCAGCCCGTAGAGCATTGTTTGCTTGCTTGGATTTGGGCCTTAAATTGCTGTCACCAATTATGCCGTTCATTACGGAGGAATTGTATCAGAGATTGCCCAGATCCGAAACCACACCAAGTATATGTGTCACATCATATCCAGGTAAGATGATTTGTAAAAAAAAACAACATTTGTATTAGATAATTTTTAATGTTAATTGTGCCGTTTCTTCTGCCCATTCAGACAACACGTCGTGGCGCAATGAACAGGTTGAGAAGGACGTTGACTTCATGCAAAAGGCCGCCCGCATCATACGTTCTGCTCGTTCTGACTACAACTTGCCCAATAAAACGAAAACGGAAGCTTACATTGTCTGCACCGATTCACAACCTAATGATATACTAAAGAAATACGCCAGTGATTTGGCCACTGTATCATATTGTTCCAAGATCGAATTCGATGCTACTCCACCAGCTGGCTGTGCTATCCTCACGGTTTCCGGACAATGTGAAGTTCATTTACTACTCAAAGGCCTCATTGAGGCTGACAAGGAAATAGCGAAATTGCAAAAGAAACAGGACCAACTGGTGCAAACAGTTGCCAAACTTAAACAGGCCATGTCAGCCGGCGATTATACGACAAAGGTGCCCGCAGATGTACAAACTGCCAATACAGAGAAGTTGGATCAATCTGAGAGTGAGATACAACGCATTATCCAGGCTATGGAGACTTTGAAATTAATGTAAACCGGAATATGACGATCTCCCTACACCGATGTGGTTACAACAATTTGTAGTTTATTTATGATTTCTACTCTGCATTTTATTTTTTTTTGTATTTAACAGTAATTGTATGTCGACGAAGAATTTAAATTATTTTACTATAGAGACTATGAAAAGATGCTTAAAAGTTGAACTTGAGCTGCTATTTATTCTGTCGTGAAAAAAAACGTGTATTATCTAAAATAGCTTTTGATCTGAAGCAGAAAACCTAAATAAAAAATAATCAAATTCTCAGTAAACCGTTTGTTGGTTTGAGTAGTGAATGGACAAGTTTATTTGTCCTAAACTTGCCCATTCACTACTCAAACGTCATCTAAATTGTTCTTATTGAACCGTATTGGTCTGTGTGTTGATGAAGCCATCGTAAACACAGAGTTCTTTTTTCTTTACACGATATGGCTGATAATGGTCGGCTTTATGGGGCGCTCAGAATTATTCAACGAGGTGGATACGTGTTTTGCTCGCTTCCGTGGTATCCCAATGGTATGCGGAGGCAAAATGATACTGTTTATACGAACAATACTACTCGTATTCTACACCGATATTGCCAAATATGTTCAGGTTTGTTTCTTAAGTCTTTCGAAACAAATCTAACGCAAGTCTCCCCTAAAAAAATCGTGGATAATGAGTTTCCGAATTGGAATTTGTTAAAGAGGCTGTATCTATTTTTAACAAATATTTTCTTTCATTTGTCAGAACTCATGTCACAAAATATCAAAATTTTTAAGTTGTTCACGATTTTTTTGAGTTTCACGTTCTCTAAATTCTTTGGATCGCTTATCTTGCTTCATGTTCTTGCCATAGAACGCAAGTACCGGAACTTATCTATAAAACATCTTCGTTTCACTGCAAACAGATTTGTAAGTGACAATAGTTTTATTATAAATATGTACCATAAAAATATGCGGTGCTTAAATAGTTAAAGCGTTAGGAAATGTAAAAAAGCATGTAAATAATATATGTATTTTAGAATAACATAAAGTGTTAGAAATATATCCGCGTAAGTTGAAGAAAAGTCATTTTACTATTCCATAGCATTATTGGGTTCATCATTATCTTCTTTGACCTCCTCTGTCTCTTCAATATCCATTTTCTCGGCAAATTTTTCAATTTCACGCAATTGTTCTCGCAAATCATTTGGAAGATGCTGCTCACTCAATGCTTTGGGATCTTCACCCTCTATAACAATTTCCTCTGGATCAGGTGCGCGCGGTAGGAACTCCAGATCGCTGTATAGTTTTGAAAATATATTGCGTGCATTTTGTATGGATTGATCATAATCCAATTCATAGAATGGTGGTGCGGTTGTACAGATTAATGATGATGTATCCTGCTTTATTTCAAAGCCACTTATGGTGAAGTATGATGAGTACAGCATCTTGGGCGATTCTGCGGTATCGTTGAAGATTTGTTGTGTGAAATATTCAAGATCAGACTGGGGATTATCGCTTAAAGCGACAGTAGTTATATGGAAAATGACTGAAATGAGAAGAACATATATATAAATCAGAACAGTGAGACTGTGAGTGAAAAAACATCGAATATATATATAGTTGATGAGATCAATGAATAACATGATAGCATGAGGAGCTGGCGCTGACAAACCATAAAATCAACCCGACACATTTTCAACAATAGATCCTGTGAAACATTTGTCAAGATAAATCTTCTTCTATTCGTCCAAATTTCGTCCATTCATAACTAGAGGTTCGTAGAAGGAATCAATCTTTGGATATCTGTATGTTTTAATCAAGTTTTTACCTAATACCAATAACTAATACTTACAGAATCCCTTAGGACACGTTCCCGAATAATGCGACAATTGCATAACTATAGCTTCGTGTTTGCCATCCGCCGTTGTAAGTCTCAATAGATTCACACCTCCGCCGCCAGCATTCAACTCAGCACTGCCCAAGGGCGAAGAGGTAATAAACACTCCTCTGGACAAATAGTTCTGGGAATTGTCATTTCTCATGTGCTCTGGCAAATTGCTGGTAGAGCACACTATATGTTTCGCCTCGACCTGCTGCTGCCCATCTACCTCAATGCTGACCGTTTGCGTAGCTTCATCCATATTCACTGCACTGATCTGGCGTTTCAAACAATATATGCCACCAAATACAGCACAAAGTCTACAGAAACACTGGGGTATCTCACCACAACCGTACATGGGAAATATGAAGGGTGTATTGCCGTAACGTCCCAAACTCTGTAGGAATTTCTTGGTGCGTTCCATGCCTTCTTCGAAGGGCGTGTCCTCGTTAGTCATGGCAATGGCTTGCATAACACATTTATTGATTTTCTCAGTGACCTTTTGTTGGCGCAGATATTCGGCGAAACTCTTGCCGCGAAATTCCGACATATCTTCCTCGCATTTGTCCTCTCCATATGTCATACATATTGTAAGGAACTTCATGAGCAGTCTCTTCTCCACAATGTTTAAGTCTTTGGTATTGAAAACATCACTCCTAGAACAAGGCACACTTAGCAGTTGACCTTGGAACTGAGTGCATATGCGATCCACCGCTCTAAATTCAGCATAACGGCAAATATTGGAGGATATCAATAGTTGTACCAATGCTCCCGAGGAATACAATATTTTCGGGCAGAGATCCAAATTGAATTTTCGAGAATGTTTCATAACCTTCTCAACCGTCCACTGTTCTTCTTTAGCCGATTTCTCTTCGTCCGTTTGTTGGCTGTCCTCTTCCGTGGCCAATTCATCTTCTAGGGGTATATGCCATTGGAATTTTCCATTTCTTATCTCTGCATCTTTAACAGCGTTCTCGCTTACTAGCGAATTGAAGGCATCTAAACTAAAGGAAGCCCATGATCCGCCATAGTATTCATTTGGATCTATGTGCAGGACAGTTTTTCCGACACGGCTAGCTGCTGCTGCCACGCATGACTCGGGAAAGCCTAGACGAGAATGTAGAAAATGATGATTCACTTGTCTGCAGTCTGCTTGCATTTTTTTGGCCAAGCCTCAGATCTGTTCATTTACCCACCTGTGCCGATTACAATTAAATCAAACTGTTTTGGTAAATCATCATCCATGATTAGTTACTGTTGTAATTGTAAATTAGACTTAATATTAATTTATTTTAAGTGGAAAATTTCTGCAACAATAGCAGCGAACTAATAAAAACAACCAGCCACCAACATATGGTGGATTACTCTCTTCGAGGGATGTGTCATCTGGTGCATAGGGTGTCTCAAAAATAAATGATTTAATTTCTTGTGAAATGGGTGATTCGCAATTGGACTATGAAGCCGATAAGAACTCATCAGCGACGGCTCATGATTTTACTCACTCGAAAGCCTGTTTAGCACTTTCACAAAATGTTGAAGGATAAATATACCAGATAATGACAAATGTTCGTTGATTAAATTATGACTTAATACTTTTTTATACTTAATATTTTGGATGTGGAAAACTTACCGTCGTTAATTGGTAAACTCATTGTAATTGCAAATTATAGCCATTGTTTACAAAACAATTTCATTAAAAAATGTTATTTCCTTTTTTTTTTGCTCCAAAAATTCAATTGGGGTTCGGTCACACGTTAAAACTTGTTGTACAACATCACAAATTGTACAACCAGTTGGAACGTGTGGGGGTCGCATTTAGTTTACGTTTATAACTCACAGTGCAGAGTTGCTTTTTGGTCTTTATTAACCCTGGAACGCTAATGTTAGTCGTTTCGACTACCATTTTTAGTGTGTTTATAATGCAAAGAAAAATAAGATTAGTGTTCTAGGGTTAAATACATTTCACATCCAACTTCTGCACGAAATTATACCAGTATTTAAGTTTTTCGTTTGATCTTTAAGGCGTTGTTAGCATTTTCTGTCGACATTTCTATTGTTACGTTTGCCTCTGCAGCAATCTAGCGAATAACTAAATCTAAACTAAGTCTCGCACTGTACGCCACGTTATTAGATTAATTGGGGGCTTTACATTCCTCATCGTACATCCTCATCCATTCTTCAATCAATCAATTGATTCTTCGGCGGCTTTTGTCTTGGAGTCGAGACCACTAAGAGCAGAGCTGTATGGTGTACTCGCACAGGATAGCTGAAATAAATTCCTGGTATATGTTTAAGCTGTCGGTTTGAAAATGTTTTTTCAAAGTCTACCTTTCTGTTCAAGTTGATTCGTAGATATTTTCACATCACTGGGCTACATATATAGTTCTGACTGTTCATGCGCTGATGTCACGATATATAACCATGATCCTTGCGGCGCGCTTCATTTCGTGTTCGCAGTATTGAATTACATACTTATTTCCCTTAACATTTCATGAAGGAACTGACGGGAAACTTCCCTCGAATCAGTGAGCTGTGCACGATATAATATGTTTACTCACTGACCGGGACCGACTGGTTAAAGCCGGCTCCGAACGGCTAATGCTTTTCTAGAGAAGTTTTACATGGCTTAGAGATTAGTCGCCCGCATTTACGAGGTGGAAGCAGCCGCTGACAAATATTTGATGGTCTCGGCGGTTTCGAACCTGGGTTCTGCTGTGTGGTAGTCGCACACACTACCTTCCACACCTCGGCTGTCCACGCAGTGTTGAAGTACAAACATAATCTTCGGAATTTAATTTAATATCAAATTCATTTGGAAAAATGAATTTGACCTATGGATCACAATATGGAAATTATGTACATAGAACATGTATAGTAGTTTCGGTTTAGCTGTCACTATAATTTTTTAAAATTAGTTTCAGTTTTCCTTGTTAATCAAGCATTTACCAACCCCTCAAAAGAAAACGCAGCAATTTGTTCTCTCTTTAAAATTAATTTTCTAAAAATGAAGAACAAAATATATAGGTTACTATGGAGCGATCTGTTAGCATGCTGCAGTTATCTATGGAATGGTGGAAGTTAATGCATTTAACTAATGTAACTTTGTATGGCAGGTTAGCAAATTGAATAGCTGCACATTTGTGGCAGTTAAACGAATTTAAGTAAGGAGTCATTTTGACTTATGTACGTGAGTCCGTAAGGGAATCAATCAAAAACATTTATCGTCTTCTTCAATTGCCATACAAATTCTGAAACAATTGACAGCGAAATAAGTCTGGCATGAAAGAGACACATAACAAAATTATTTAATAATCTGATTCCATTTGTCAACAGTATTAATGAACGGTGAATAAAGGCAAATAAACAACCCACCTCCATCTCAGGAAAAGTGGAAGATAAAGATAGGGTGGACGTTTTTAAACAGTCAAACAGTTTAAATAAAGGTGGACTATTTATTATGCATATACATACATTGTATACTTCTGAGAGAAATGGTGATAAATTATATTTTTGTTGTTATATGTATCATAAGTGGACTTGAAAAATACCCTATAAGTAATCCAGAAATGAATTTCAATAAGCGACCCTCAAACACGTGATGTCAGCTACTTACCATGAGCAAATATAGGGTACGAATTCGGCCTAATAGACATGCATGACATACAACGATGTCATAAGTTGGTAGGAACAGATAGATGCGGCAGTTTAGCTTGTTAACATAATTTTTCAAATTTGTGTATTTTTCTTTTGCCTGAAGTGTAGCTTAGATAAACAAAATACAGGGTTTTCCAACAAGAGGTGCTATTTTGGTATTCATAGAAAAATGAAATTTTTTGTGATAAATGAATGTATGTTTATTTCATAATAAAGACGAAGGTATGTCGTTAATAATGAAAAACAATATCAGCCAAATGACCACGCTTACAGAACCATAACTTTTCATGAAATTTTCCAACACCAAATCGCAAAGTGGCTGCCTCGATAGCCTGACGAATTCTATCTTTGAGGTCTTCAATCGACGCTGTTGGCCCCAAAGGAAGAAGTCGCAAGGTGTTAAATCACAAGATCTCGCTGGTCAATGTGATCACCTCTTCGAGAGATAACACGGCCCGGAAACATTTCCCGTAAAACAGCAATGGTTTCGTTGTTTGTGTGGAACGTAGCGCCGTATTGTAGGAAGTAAACGTTGTCCAGATCAATATCATCCAACTCCGACCATAAAAAATCATTAATCATCTCTCGATAGCGCAATCCATACACCGTAACTGTTGATCCAACCTCATTTTCGAAAAAGTAAGGCTCATGACCTCGCCGGACCATAAACCGCACAAATCAGTCACACGTTGAGGATGGAGAGGCTTCTCAACAATAACTCTTGGGTTTTCCGAGCCCCAGATGCGACAATTTTGCTTGTTGTCGTAGCCACCGAGGTGGAAATGCGCCTTATCAGGAATTCAGGATCAGTTTCATGAATTTCAAGGACCCTGTCAGCAAAGACACGACGTTGTTGATGATCGGCCAGCTTGAGTTCTTGTGTTAACTGAACTTTATAAGCCATAAGACCCAACACTTTATGCAAAATGATGGTGTAATGACGTTTGTGGAATCACCAATTCCGAAGAACGACGGGGAATGGACAAACCTGGGTTTTCTTCGACACTTTGGGCTACCGGAGCAATATTCTCTGTTGTTCTCACATCACTAACATGTCCCAACAGCTAGAATTTTCCCCCCAATTTCTGTATTGCGTTCCGACAAGGTGCTTCACGACGACCCAAAAATGTTTTACCAACCCCCTTCGCCAGCAATCGTTGTAAGTCGCGTGGTTGAAACTCATCGTGCAAATCGGGTCATACAGATCATAATTGTTAAAGAATTGAAATGAAAAATATTGTCACAATATCATATTTTTGACTTTGGTGTCTGTGCAAACGCACGTGTGTAGGGTACCAAAAATAAATACAAATAATACAAATTTGATAAATTATCAGATACAATAAAAATGAAGCTACTAAATATAAGTGCAGACACAAATTTTTTTCAGCACCAACAAAAAAATACAAGAAATTTGCTACAATTTTCAATGTTGACATGAAAAAAGTAGAAGTGAACTGAACGATTGACTGATAAGCGATGCAAGAAATATTCGCAAAAAACAAAACGAAAATTACAAAAAAAAAAAACAATTCAGGTGACACATTACGATTATATTGACTTGTATCACCGGCGATATTGTATTTGAACATACAAATTACAAGTCGGTCATGTTTTTCAATCAATGCACTTGAAAAGTATTTGTTGCCACGCCCTTGATATGGCTTTTATGGTGGTAGAATCGTTAGGGGTACAGTGCAGGGGTGTTTTTTTTATTGGTCTGGTGAACGTAGTCTAGGTCTTCTCCTTCTGACATTGTTTCAGGGAATGCTTTGGAGTTGTCGTCTCCAATTTTAACGGAGGATCTAGTGTAGTTCCAGAAAGGCTCACACGTTTTGTAGGGTTTCTAGACTTGATATGGTTTCGTAGAGTTTTTCTCTTCTATGGCGATTTTTCAATCGGTAATGTACCGCTTTTTAAAATATGTTATTTTTCGATTTGCCTTTCATGGAGCTTTAACAGAACTTTGTTCATTTATTGATTTAATCGGCCAAGCCAGCGTTAACGTTAGAAATAGTCAGTACACGGCCATCAGTGGCTGTAGGAATTACGGGAGCGACTGCTGGCTCTGTAAAGGCTGTTCAAAATGATGTTGTTGGAGTTTCCACACTCCGGATGGGTAATGGTGCGATGTTAATGCACCATTTACAAAGACCAAGGGAGGCGAAAAGTCAAGCAGTTCTCGGCTAGAGATACTACGATAAAGAGAGCGAGATCTGGTGACGAACCATCCTTATAAAGCAAGAAGACGAAATTGTCAAGCAGCCATGGTCGGAGAGACCGCCATTAATTTGCTGTCATCGGTCGATCTGATCAGGAAGGCAAGATCAGTGTCGATCATTAAGGGAGAAAAGAAATAAATTTCCTTCGAGGGTGTGGACTGGTTGAAATGAGAAGATTTCTCACCGGAACCCTTGACAGACTTGGCGCAAAACTAGAGGTGATTCCCTCCTCTTGCCTACCGCTTTGTCCAATAGTGATAGTGTGGATTCCGATAAGGCCGATGAATGGTTTCCACTGTACCAGAATTGAAAAGGCGGGCATTAGGAAATCCTTTAGTCTACCGAATGCCGTATTAAGGGCTGCGGAATTTATTGTATTGACGAACTCCTTTGAGCCAAAACTGTGGCTCCTCTCTGAAGACAATTTTTCGATGAAAAAAAGGGTGATCTTTTTTGAAGCGTTTCTAGGTAGGTCGCCCTTTGTATGGCTTTAAACCGATATCGTAACGTGAAATCTTTCAAGTGGTCGAAAATCACAAACCCAACTGCGGGGACCGGCGACGGATGGACATATTGTGATCTGCATTTACACTGGCTGGATACAGCAGCAATATTCTTCTGATGTCCAAGACAGTGAAATTGGTGCTAAATTTGGTCACAAGGGCTTGAACAACCGGTTCGGCGTGTCGATAGAACGACCATGAAATGGACGTATCCTCAATATATTTCTAAAGTAGGAGTACGTCACCAAACGCTAGATGTCACTACGTCTTCCATATCGGAACGAGAAAAAGCTGCAGCTATTTGGGCCCTCTGTATTGTATGTCTCTGTATTGTCTTTGCAATTATTAGAGTTGTATGCGAAAATTAAAGGGCTGGTTTTCATAACACGAATTCGATCGTGCGTTATGAATTGTTAAAATTTAGGGCGACGGATATTTCTCCGTAAGGGAACCTTGTTCTTTTGGACGCACATTCCAAATGTCATTCTGTAACATATATCTAGAATCCAGCATTGAATAAATTCTAAAACCCATTTTATATCGCTTCCAATTTTGTAAGGAACGAACAAATTCGTGCTATGGAAACAGGGTTTTTGTTAGTCTTAAAAGGCAATTAGAGTCGAATTCGGTTAAGCAAAAAATTAAAAAAATCAAGAAATATTTTTCACTTATGCGGGATTTTCAATAAAAAAGGGCTTCGGATAATTGAACCTTATTTCATTTAAACCAACTGTGTATGTACTTTTGAAATTGTTCTATGAAATGAAGATAGAAACTTGTGGTACAATTATTAAAATACATGTATGTAAAATTTAAATTGAATATTAACTAGCCTGCATGATATTAGTCACTTATTTTCATCTGGTTTAGTTGCATTTAATGTGGTTCACACATACTTTTTTGAGATCATTTGTTTTACATTAATCATATTTCTCTTAAGCGGTGCTCGTACCATATAAGTGCGTATCTTTGCATTAAAAATGTGTTGCACATAAACGATTTTTCAATAAAGTGGATTTTCGTTTAAGCGAAGTACAGTGCTGATCGTGGTATTGTATGACAGACAAAAATTAGGCGCTCTACCATACAAATCAGAAAAGTGTTTTTTTTTTTAAACTGCAGAAAACAACCGTATGCCAGTCGGAACAAATACATATGTATAACAGTATAAATATATATTTACAGCAATTTGTGGAAATTATCAGAATGCATTGCTCAGAAAAAGGCACACTCCATATTCTATGTTTGAATTTTATTTTGTTCATTATTTGGACAAAAGGGTGTGAATGAGACATTGGCGAACCTTTATCGGTCAATGACAGTTGTTCTTGTTATTGTCATTTCTTCGAATATGAGCATGTGGAGTACAAAACGAATGCATAATTATAAGTTAAAAGTTATAAGACAAAATAAAAACACAAAAACTCTTTTGCAGGTATATTTACCCCGCCCGGAGGAAACAGTTCATTTAACTTTAAACAGAAAATACAAAGACAATGAAATCTGTTCCCTTTATTTCGTCATGTAAATCATGAATGACTGACTGAGTTCGTCCGAATGAAATTGATCTGGAGGGGCGACACGACATGGTCTCTCAATTGGGAAATTTCTAATGAAATTTTGTGGAAAATATTAGAATTAAAAAAAAACTACTTATGAACCGAAAAGAAGTTAAGAGATTTACTATCGAAGTTCAGTGACTTTCTCGACTCTGCAGTCGTATGTTCTTTTTGCATACTTTTGCTAAAGTTGTAGTCGCACGTTCGGTATTTTGTGCAGCAACAATTTCATGATAGTCACCAATTTCTTTTTGTCTGTTTACATTACGGGAGCGACTTTTGCCGCTTCAGCACTAAAATTCGTATTTTGTTTTTCAAAATAATTGCAATCTGATTAACTGGCAGCGAGAATGTTAAAATAAAAAAAATGTTGGTCTATGGAGGGATTTTCTGCAGAAATATTTTGTTATTTAGCAGAGTTCTATGACCCTTTTTTTCAAGGGGCTTTGCAGCATTCGCCCTTGTAGAAATATTATTAAACATAAGTATATCAGTATATGTATATGGACCGTGGAGGATTGTGTACCTAGGCTATACTATTTCTAACGGTTGTTCTAGTTCTAAAGGGTTCGCCATTTCGTTATTTTCGTTATCGGGCCATGTTGAACGAATTTTTGTCTACAAAAATTGAAGAGGAGGATATTGGCAACATTTGGTTTCAACACACTCGATGTTTTGCGCCCTGTTTTTGAAGATCGCATTATCAGCCGCAGAGCCGATGTCGTTAGGCTACTGCATGGTCAGCCGAGGCAGCCATTTGAATGAAATTTCCCATTATTAACCGGAAGGATTGTACTTTCAAATAAAAAAAGAAATTCGAGAATATTGAGTAGTTTTTTTTTATAAAAGTTATTTGGCGGATCCTGTACATTTACAAGCCATTGTAGAATTGTATTGAAATTACAAGGGTTGGTCGTAGTCTTCAATTGCTTGGACAATCGGACCTTGTAAGCGAATAATGCGAGGTCTTTGTGCAAAATTTGCATGAGGCTGGTGAAATGTTGAGACTATTGGCTACGGCTGGCACATTCTCTCATAAATTGAAGAAGTTTATTATTTTATTCCAAAGGTAACCGAGCCTTTAGGCCGTATATAGTTACAAAATCTACATCAATAAATTTTTCATAAATTCTTTGAAGAATTTTTCAGATGTTTTGGGGAAATCTTCATGTGGACTTGTTTTTTGGGCCATGAACTTAACTAGTTCTGTAGGCAATATGCGTTCTCCAGCATCGAACCACATGTTAAGGGTTTTCCAGCAAGAGGTGTTATTTTGAATCACCTGGTATTTCGGTAGCTGTAACTTTTGAAGTTTTTTGTATTTATTTTTATTATTAACACATTGAAATTATTAAAATTCACTGCAAAAATTGTGAAAATCTTGCAGTCACAGTTCGTATTTTCGGGTCGTCGTGAAGCACCTTGTCGGACCGCAATACCGAAATTGGTGGAAAAATTCGAGCTATTGGGACATGTTAGCGATGTGAAGAATAAAACCCGTGCACGTCGCTCAAGAACAACTGAGAATATTGCTCCGGTAGCCCAAAGTGTTGAAGAAAACCCAGGCTTGTCCATTCCTCGTCGTTCTTTGGAATTGGTGATTCCACAAACGTCATTACACCGTATTTTGGACAAAGACTTGGGTCTTAAGGTTTATAAAGTTCAGTTAACATGAACAACGTCGTGTCTTTGTTCATTGGGTCCTTGAAATTCATGAAAATGATCCGAAATTCCATTGAAAAATCATCTTGACTGATGAGGCCCATTTCGACTTCGGTGGCTACATCAACAAGCAAAATTGTCAGATCTGGGTCTCGTTGAGAAGCCACTCCATCCTACGTGCCACACATGCAACGAAACCATGGCTCTTTTATTGGAACTTTCCGGACCGTGTTATCTCTCAAAGATGTGATCACAATTGGCCACCGAGATCTTGTGATTTAACACCTTGCGACTTCTTCCTTTGGGGCCACGTGAAAGATAAGGTCTATGCCAACAGACCAGCGATTAAAGACCTCAAAGATTATGGAAAATTGCATGAAAAGGATATGGACCTGTATGCGTGGACGTGGTGGCCAGTTGGCTGATGTTGTTTTTCATTATTAAAGGCATACCTTTTTCTTTATTATGGCACAAAAAGCTAACGTGTTGGTTCCTAAAACGATAAGACCCCTTCATATTCGCATGACATGGAGAATAATATCAACAATGATTTGCAAATTGAAGGTTAAAATTAACCTTATCTATTTTCAAAATGTATATCCATAGAAATAAGATTATTACCATTTGTTAGCAGCACATTGGAAGAACGATTTAGGACTGTTATTGAACCCGGATATAAATGTACCTATACAATATATGAGTAGCGGTGTTTACATGGAGTCATTTATCGCATATGGTCGATTTCTGGAGACCAAAAAATAGTAGAATATCATAACTACAAATACAATAAAAAATATGTAATTTTTCAATGTTTGTAAATGGAGTTTGTATTAGGTGAAGCTTATTTCCTTCTACACAAAGCTTATTTGGCTGTAAATACAACTTGTTTGCTATTAATATTACATATTTGTGTATTAGCAATAGAGTGTTTGGGAAAAACAGACAATGAACGTAGGAGATCCAACAAAGTACAACATTTGAGTGCAAATATGTGTGTATTTGCAGCTGTTTTCGTAGTTTTTGTCTTGGATCTACGGTCTTTAAGATAATAACAATACCCGAGAGAATAAGATGAATCGATATATAGAGATTCACAAATTGAAAAAAATGAAAAGTAACACAAAAATGTATACATACATATATATTTGATATTTATAACCTACAAGCAAGTCAATGTTTGTGGTATTGATAAATATATGTGTTTGCTGAAATTTTTTAAAATTACCACTTTGTTTTCAGCGTGAATCTATTTTTAACAAGAACGATATCTTGTGATATTCAATTTGCTTACAATGTTCCCTTAAGATCGTTGCATGTGAACCGTCCATGTATATTAACGTTATGAAAAACACTCTTTGGTATCTAAGTGCGCACTTGATTGCTGATTATCGGTTAAAATTCAATTTAACCCATGATTCATCCATTCCTTCTCGAACGATACCATCAGTTATATTAAATAAGTCTTTTTCTCGCTACCTACTATGCACTGTGGTTGCAATTTCTATTCGGTCCAAAATAAATTAATAGAATTTCATGAAATCATTTAGCAAAATATAAAAAAATAGAATTTTTAATTTATATGAACGAATTGGTTAACAGCTATCCCTCTAAAGCTGTGTACAGTGTTGCCAGATGCAAATTTGGATTTATTTTGACAACAGGCCAACATTTAGTCGTGCTAACTCCTAATTTCGCCTCTTGTACAGCCACAGCACATCCTTAAATGAAGGATTTGGATACGATTTGCCATCTTTAAATGAAAGTTTAATACGCAGCACTCCGTTGTGATACCAGATGCGACAACGATTTTTAAGAATATTTCCAGGTAATTGTCTTATCTCACAATTTATCTATTTTCGATTTTCAAACCACTGTGTGAAGGTAACCAAATTTCACAATATACAGTTTGTCTTCGTAGTCTTTGTTCCAATTGAGAGCATTTCCTACCTTCAGAATGTCCACACCCAACTGATTGATTCTTATTCATATCTAGATTTCTGGTTTCTTTGTATACTACTTTATTTGTTAGTTCCGTAAAATGCTTAAGCAGGACTTTCGCAATTTGTGGCCATGCATTGGGCAATGCTGATATTGACGATAAGATATGACGGATATTCATCTACAATCGATTACAACTATTTTGCAAACGATCTGCAAATTTTCAGATATATTTATTTAGAAGTAGTCCAAGGGAATAATTTCATTACATTTATACGAGGACAATTGAAAATTGCAACAGATTTATAATAAAAAATATATCTCGTAGCCGTGAAAAGAAAAACGGCTATTGAACCTAGTATTAAAGGTATTTTATTGAATATAATACACTTTTCTATCTAATGAAAACTAGTCGAGAATTTTGCCAGTTAGTTGTCTAATAAGTTGATAATACACATACGGCAGGCTGCCATATCAAAATAAAATTTAAAAGGAAGGCGGAGACAACGATGTCTACAAAAAAAAGATATTTTTGTGTTACTTTACAGAGTACAATACATTAAAAAATACTCCCTAGGAAATTTAAAATATATTTATAATAAAATTTAGCATTATTCCTAAAAAGTGGTTTTTGGGTATTACATATTTTTGGCGATTTTCATTCAATAAAAAAATCTGACAACCCTGACGGCAGCAGCGGCCAAGATCGTGGTAAATGTTGTCATATTCACAAAATCACTGTTTGATAGGGCTCTGATCAAAATTTATTTGTTGTCCTCTATATTCAAAAATTGGTTGATTACAAAAAGAACTCGTTTTAAAACAAATCTGATTTGCAAACGATATTTTGAACGGGTCCAACTCACCAACGGACACTGGAAAATTTCATAAAACTCATTAAACTGTCATTTTAAGTGGGAACAATATCAGCGGATTTGTCTTCAATTTATTTTTCAATGGGAAATACATTTTCTAAATGTATGGTTACCTTTAAAGGAAGGAAATATATTTTTTGAGTCATCAACAAGTAATTGTGTTTTATTTTGAGATGTGTCATTTTTTAATCGTACGGGAAGGAGGGTGGTAATTGGTGAATGGTTCCGTATGCCATATAATAACCTTATGTGTGTGTGTTGGGGGGGCTTGATGATATTTCCGAAGCATTTTATTAAAGAAGTTCAGCAAATGTTCTGGTGATTTTTCCTTCTTCGCGTCGTTGCTGGCTCTCTGGTAGTGTCATACGATTTGCCATCTTGCCAATCGTCGCAACAATGATAGAAATAAAGATAAATAAAGAGAGATGACTTTGAAAGGGATTTTGTGCAATATTACAACTTGAGGGGGTAAAATAAATAAAAAGGAAAATTGGTAGTTTTTAAACCAGATCTCGGGTTAAGTCTAGTTCAGAGCATCCTGCATTATTGCAACAGCCGTCCATTTTGTCATAGCACCGGATGTTCTAAAGCAACTCTACAGTAGAACTTAGGAACTATTTCAGACAGTTGTGAGCAGCTGAGACATGTGCTTCGACTTCCTAATGTTTCAGAATGTTTCCACAAAATACATACGCATTAAAATATTCTATTTAGTTCGTCATATAAATTCTCTTGGACACATGAAGTTTTGTTTCATGAATATCGGTGAATTTCACCTGCGGAGAACCGGTCATAAGCATATGCGGTGTACCAAGAATGATAGAAAGAAAGATTGACGTATTTGTTCCCTTGTAAGGATTGCCAACTCTATGTGTATCTACAACGAGTAAAAAGTTTCAGATTGGAATACAGCGAAAGAACTATTGTTCGCAACCCCGTAATTAAAACCACTTTGACTATTAGCCAATCGGAACACACTTCGCGTGACGTCACTGACCCAAAATCGTAAAGTGCACTGTGATGACTCCTTTAAGAATTCTGTGTCCCTTTTTGCCAAAACCCAGTAGGTTTCATATCTGGCTACGAAGAGCCCCATTTCTTACGAGTTTGTATAGAATCACACAGTTGCACAGTGTACTTTTGGTAATCAGAAATCTGTAACATTTTTTTATTTCATTGGCAAAAGGAGAATAAAGTTTAAAATTTAAATAACAAAAGTTACTCAGACCGTGACCACTCAGAAGGTAGATTAGATATTTTAGTCCAAGCATCTCCCTGTTTTTAGTTATAGCGTTAATTTTCATTAGCAGGCTTAATTTAAATTAACGTGTGCATTATAATTAACATGGGATAATGTGCATTAAAGCTGACTAAAATGCTCAAAATCAAACTGCATTTAGGTATTTTAAAAACGGCAACACAGGCACAATCAACCGCTGTACTCACAATCAACGGCTGTTGTTACAACCAAAAGTCGACTTTTCTAGCTTTTGACTTTTCAAAATTTTAAAAAGTCGACTTTTCGAACTTTTGTCTTTTTCGAAATGTTGAAAAGTCGACTTTTTGAGATTTCCAAGTCGATTGAAGTCGAGTTTTTAATTGGAGATAATACAATTTTATTTAAACTTATACAAATTCAAGTTTAAAACGTAATCAATGATAAAAAAAACAAGAGATTAATTCAGTTCCACTTCATGATATATAAAACAAAAAGTCTACTTCGATTTGAACCACCTTATCCTGTTAAATAGATCGAAGAAAAATGCAAGTGCCATGAAGGAACAGACATTTATTTATTTATTTATTATTAATTACAATACAAAGTAAATTTATATTCTAATTTTTGGGTCCAAGGGTAAACCGGGTGACACAGACCATATGTTTAGATTTTTTGCAGCGACAGACCAAAGCCTCTGGTGGGAATCGAACCCACAACCCCCACGCTGATAGGCAAGCACGCTACCAACTAGCCTACCGGGGCGCTTAGGAACAGACATATACCATCGGAATTTCCAAGCATTTCCAAGGTCTTCGGCTTGGCTTCTCCACTTCGTGACACCAAGCATCTTCATGTCTTCTTCCACTTGGCCCATCCACCGGAGTCTCTTCCCTGTCTGCGTCTTCCGTGGTAGTTGTCGTCCAAAGCTTTTCTGGCTGCAGCGTTTGGATTCATTCGGTCGACATGGCCCAGCCAGCGCAATGCGCTTAACTACGTTCTCACTGCTCCTAAAGCAGCGAACCATATTTTTTACCTTCAGAAGGTGGTAATTTTTTTTCTCGACTTTTTCGTAATCCAAAGTTGAGTTCATTTTTCATCATTTTTGTAGCAAAAAGTCGATTAATCGTCCTTTCTTGAGTCGACTTATACAATCCTAGGCCGCACATGCATTTAATGGTCTCCTGTCAACCATTCGAAGTCTAACTGTAAAGTATTTATAGAATCCACTTCTATTTTTCGTAGATTACAACCTGAAATGTAGATATTGGGAACTTGAACCACACCCATACTACTTACGGATAAAGACATGCGGATCTGGAAATTACTCTCACGCTTTAGAAAAAAAATATTCAAATCCTAAACCACTATTTTTAGAAACCTGACACCGGTCTTTTCTGAAGACTACGAAGAGGACAAAAATAACAAACTGTTGTATTGTTTTTTAGTTTGGTAAAAGAAAAAATATCACATAATAAAAATATTTCAGGTCGCTTTTATTTTCTATCTGCTTGGTTTTTTTTTCTTTCTTTGCTATTTCATAACATAATTTAACAAAAAAATTTAAATAATCAAAACCTTAAAAAGAGACTTAACACGACTAAAAGTTACGTGAAAGCTTAAAACGCCGCCATACAACAAACTGTACTTTTCCACCAACAACGATTACAGTAGACGTGTTCGATTGATGGCGGTGTATCTGGATAAGTCTGTTGTTTGTTGAGGTGCATTCGCACTAGCAATGCAGACTCAGACGGAATTTGTCAAACTTCTTCTGTCTCATTTAGACGCTACGATCCGCATTCGTTGGAACAGGTTATTTTGATAGGGCGTTAAATTACACTGTGCAACAAATAGAGGGACTTTTTCTGGGGGGTGAGAAATTCCAAGTCAGGGTGATGGTACTAGGTCAGTATAGTAAAACCCTCAAAGGGTTTGGCGTTCGTATGTGTCAGTTTTTTTTATGACCTTTTTAATTTTTTCCTTATCTTGATGTTTTTTCGCTTAGTTAGGGCCAACAGTGGAGTCACACATTGACATTATGTGTGGTTCAGAATAGAGCTGGCAAACTATCGATAGTCACGCCATTCGATATTTTCGATAGTTTGTTGGAAAACTATCGATAGTATCGAATAATTTAGGAATGTGAAATTTCATTTTTCAACGATACGTGCAACTTCTTTGACATTGTTCTATGATATTGATTTGTGTGTTATGAGTATTTATGTGTTATTCTTGTTGTAAATTTATGTTGTAAACATTTGTGAATTTTAATAAAAATACAAATAACACAACATTAACCAAACACATCACACATGTAATAACCATTTAATCTCAACATCAACACAAAAACGGAATAAGCACAAAAGAAAGGTACATAAGATGAAAGACGACATGACGAAGTATTCTGAATTATTATCTCCATAAATTTATTTTTTAGTTATGATGTTATACGTGCAAAAGAGCGATATGTACTTACATTTTTTTTTAATAAAGGACTCAAATATATTAAACGATCTAAAGTTCAGAGTTGTTTTATTAAAAAACGTTTTGTATACTTTTCCACACAACAGACACTTAGCATTTCTTTTATCTGTTGTTTTTTGGAAATAGTTCCAAACCTCTGAAAACCCGTGACGTGCTTTTTTCGACTGATTAGTTTCCCCACCAACCTCGCTGTTTTCGCTGGCTTCCTGGCCGTCATTTTCATTGCTGGTTTCTACTATGGAGATGCAGTTAGAAATATCTGTATACATTTTTAATCAAATCGATTGCGCTATTAATAAATATATATATCACAAATCAAAGTTGATTAATTAACAACGCCGTTTATCCAGAAGAAATCTTAGTCGATTAATTAACAGCTGCCGCTTAGATGTGTTTGCCAGATAGAAGTAGCCGCCACTAACCGAATAAATACGGCAATCCATTTTTTCAACGATAGTATCGCTATCGAAAAAAAACCATCGATAGTCTAGTGAAAACCAAACTATCGATACTATCGATAGTACCATCGATAGTTTGCCAGCTCTAGTTCAGAAACTGATGATAGCGATGAATGCGATGCCACTAGTCCCGAACAACCACCATCGAAAAAGTCTAGGCAATATTTATTAAAATAAATAAAAATAAAATTTATAAAAAAGGCGATAAATGACACTTTTTAGAATAAAAACAAATATCAATATTCTTGTCAAAATGGGATACCTTCACTTAATTGTAAATAAAAGCAGAACGCGTTAATCGATTTCTATGATCAATGTCGCATTTTGTTTATAGGTTATGTGACTTTACATGAAATTAATAACACTTGATCCTTTTTTGCCGTTATGGATTTTTTATGAATTTAAAAAAAAAAAATTAAATTTTTAGGCAAAAAAATTTTTTTTTTCTCCACAAATTTATTTTTTACAATTTATTATTTTATTTTTTTTTTTGAGTTTGTTTCATCAAAATTGGACAAGTAGTTCTCGAGTTATGTTAAACTACGTTTTTGCCAAAATGTTACAACTAAGCGAAAAAACATCAAGATAAGGAAAAAATTAAAAAGGTCATAAAAAAAAACTTACACATACGAACGCCAAACCCTTTGATGGTTTTACTATACTGACCTAGTACCATCACCCTGACTTGGAATTTCTCACCCCCCAGATTGGCTGTTGTACTGTGTTATTGGACGTGCGATGACAAAAATATTCCTCGTAGCTGTAAGAAAAAAAGTCACAAGCGCCAACAATTCCGAATTGAGATAAAGCCAGATACGGAACCGTGAACGAATTTCTGACCTTTGTGATAAGCTTATAATATGTTTTAAAATCATTTCTGAAAGAAACGTAAAAGCTAAATATCTCAAAACTTTTAAAAAGGAGATATGACTCCTTAGGAACGGTCCTAAATACTGAGGAGACTAGGATACTGAGGAGACTACAAAAAGGGTGCAAGACGGGTAAAATATAGGGAATGTGTGAAAACGTTTAAAAACAAAAAATCATAAAAGATGAGAAGTAGAAAAGGAAATAAATGTTTCGAAAGTGATGCGGGCTTACTTACTTATTTCCCTTAACATTCCATGAAGGAACAGGACTTCTCTCGAATCAGTCAGTCAGTGAGTATTTGTATACTCACTGACCGGGACCTACTGTCCGAACCGCTAATGCTTTTCTAGAGAAGTTTTACATGGCTTAGAGATTGCTCACTTACTTGTAAAGTCGCCAACATTTAGGAGGTGGAAACAGCCGCTAAAAAGTGTTTGATGGTCTTACCCGGATTCGGTGATAGTTGCACACACTACCTACCACACCACGGCTTGGTACCAAAAGTTGAAAAAAAAAGTAGAAAAGGTGGCCAAAATTTTGAAAATAAAAATTGAAAAAATGGGGGTTGACTCCGTACAAACCAGTTTTTTTTATAAACCAACGTAATTAAACAAATATTTTGTGTTTTCCTAGAAAATGGGTATAAATGAAATACGAAGTAGCGGGTTTTTGCTAGTATAAATATAATCTTATAGCTTTTATTATCATTTTCAGTACATACAGAAAAGCAACATCATTTTACGGGTTTCTTCAGGGATATGAGCTTCGACAGGATTCGATGAAATTTATTTGAATCGTAATATTTTTGATATTTATCCTGTGATTGTTCTCAATTATCATAGCCCACAAAGTCTGAATAGCTCGTATTAAAAAAAAATATCAGCTGAATGATGTTTTACTCCTAGTCCTTTGATGGGTGTCACAAAAATTTATAAAGAATGCATGAAATATAATATGTTTTCAACTTTTCCTCCGTGCGTATGAGTGATATTAATTAAGACTTATTTTTGTATTTCTTTAATATTTTCCACAAAAATTGTGCTATTTCTAAGAAATAAATTGAATTTGAAAGGAAATATACACGACTATGAAGGGGGGAACAGATAGTGTTAGGGTTCCTTAATTTTAACTAAAAAATAAGATGTATAGGACAAGAAAATAGTTGCCCTACAGATGCTAAGTAACATTCTTCAAGATGAACGGCATTTCAAAGTCTACTTTGCAATTGAAACCATTTGTATGCTAGTTTGAAACTCGGCCATATTAACTTCTCGGTAAATCACCGTTTAGAAGTTCGAGAGTTTTCTTTAATCTAAAAATGCCATTAGGCCAAAGCTAATACAAACCAAACGTTCTAGATGTGAGTATGTAAGAAATGTAAATCTTGGAATTACCAGGTGCCGCCTGGTTTGGAAAATATTTAATCCAAATATGTTTTCTCGTGTTTGAACAAAAAACGTCAAATATTTTTAAGATTAATTATGCCTTCATATTATGAGCATTTATTTGACACTTTTTGTTTTCCCAAACAGCTGCCGAATCATCACATCAAATGAAATTGTGTCTAACCTATTTTCGCGCTATTTTAGAACACCTCAAAATAAGCACAAACAAATTAATAAAAAAATGTCCATATCTCGACCGGTTCTCAAGATATTGACATTCTGATTTTGTAAATTTTAGACAATATAAAATACAAAAAATGTATTTCATTTTTTGTTTTTACTTTGGCCTGATTTATACAAAAAAGTTGTAAAGTCTAGGGACCACGGTTTGTGTCAGCTGGTATTTTCGCCTGCTCGTGTGAGTTTTGTAAGAGCAAATAAATATTTGTTTGTTTGTCGAATATCAGCTGAACTGTTGTTTGCCCCAAACAAATATTTGATGTTAAGATTGTGACAAATATTTGCAAAATCTGAACCTAGCTTTAGGAAACCAACACTCCCAACACCGCAAATTGCAAACCAAATGACAGTCGGGATTACAATTTCCAATGTAAACATAACCTCAAACTAATTTGTAATCTTCAATTAAACCAACCCACCAAACACAGCCAATAACAACCGCACAGTTTACGCTTAAAATCAAATTCGAAGTTAAATCAGATACACACTCGTATACACACACATAAACACATAAACTAAACTTAGCAAAAAAAAAAAATATACAACCTAAACCCCGAAAAAATAAAGTTTCAAATCAAAACCTAAAAACAAAATACTCAAAATTTCGACCCATTAAAAAGAAGACAAAGGCATAACTTACGCACTTGCGCACGGCAACAACGCCGACGTAGCGACAACGAAGATCTCGCATATGAAAAGAAAGCCCCAAAAAGAAGAGAAAGAAGAAAATTATTGTGATCAACGCTAACAAAACCTATAAATTCACGCAGCACATACAGAAATAAAACAACAACGACGCCGACGACGACATTGGTGGCCGAGCATTAGATACGAACACACACTCGACGTATCCAAAAAGAAAAAAAAAGTGTGTGTGTTCCCCAAAAATAAAATATGCACACAAATCATAAGACGAACACACACGCATACACATACAAACTACGCACTGTCGACGGCACAGTGGGCGAAATGATATCTAAATTGAAAGTGAAACCCAATGAATGACTTAATACTTAAATTCATATTTATTTTGGAATTTAGGCCATTAGTTGTCGGTTTCCCAAGTAAAGAGTGATCCAAATACAAGTTTCTTTTTAAAAATTCAATACAAAAAAAAAATGGAAACATATTCAACATGTTATCGGTTTATTCGAATGTTCAAACACTCCCATTTATGTTAAACAATTCCACTTAATATAGGGAAATAAATAAGTATCTTCTTGAGTTGTGTATACAGGAGGTAGAATGGTAAGATGATCGTTCCTTAGGGTTGAACAGGGGATGTCCACTCGTCAAATGAGATTCACTCGGATTCCTTGTAATAAAAAAACTATGAAAATGAGAGCTGTGAGCTGTTTCCATGCAAAGGTTGTTAATTGTAATTACTGCTCCATAATTGACCTAATTACAGTTTACCCCACTGTGTGCGGTCGTTTGAAACCGATTGGAACGCATCACGCGCACTCCACAATTTAAAATGGATACGCACAAAATGTTACTTACATGGAATTAATAGCCTCAACACACTCACACACTTACACGTACGTGTACGTGTACGAAAGTGTAAACGCAAACTCACCAACTAATAGTAATACCGGCAATTTTGCCGTTTATTTTCTGGGTGCTAAATGTCAAGTTTGTATGAACTCCTAAGACCTACAAGTTAAGTAGTAGTTTGAATCAGATCGTAAAGATTTGAGAGTAACACTTTCCTAAAAACCTATTACATACACCAGTGGCACCTACCACCACCACGACAATCCTTGGCATTCAGTCGGGTGGCTCTGTGGATGGCATGGGAACTTCCGGCCGGATGTACAGGATAGCGTTGGTTGAGCTATTTTAGTTGAATTCTTTATGGCTTTCTCGTTTAAATAATTATTTCATGAGTTAGCTATGAAATATTATATTCAAATAAAGTTTGTACGATTTTCCCCAAAATGTGCAATCGAATTTTATTAAAAAAAAATCCAGAATAAGCAAATTACACATGTCCAGCTACTCCGGAATTCAAGATCACATAGTCATTCAACATTTGAAGGTGGAAAATACCATCGAACACCATCCAGTTTCCAGGGGAAATCCAAGAGATTGCACGCTATTTAACGATGCAAATTTGAGGTATTCTGTGAAATTGTGAGGAGGAAAACATGTGAACATGGCATCATTTGGTAGGGTCAAGTGTCGATAAAAGGAGCCCATATCTCATACAGAGTGACAAGGTCTCAGCGTTAACAACCGCAAACTGGAGAGAGTACGTCTAATGCCGAAGAGCTCGTAAACGATTTGTTAAGCAGACCAAGGCTACTCAAAAAATGTATCTTTAACGTAATTAAGCCAGTTTCCGTAAACTGTCGCAAAGCCACTTGTAATAGCTAAAAAAATAAACATTGATCATAAAAATCGATTAATTTCTTTCGAATTTCTTTCATAATTTCACAAAATTTTAGTTTTATTAAATTTCTTTCGCACTTTTCAGATAACCCATTGATAAACCAGTTAAACTAATAGGAATATGTGATATTCCTGTAATTTATTTATTTATATCTTATACATATGAGTATTTATTTATTTAATTGTCTTTTTTCCCTAATACATATCTAATTTTCCTCTGAATTTATATCATTTAAAGGAAAAATATATTCCGCACTTCTAAATTCTAGATGAAAAGTCAACAGAACTAACTGCCTATTTCCATAAAACCCATTTGTTCGTTCGTTACAAATCGTTATAAAATCGCTTTCAGACATTATTCAATTCTGGTTTTCAGATATCTGTTAGATATCGACATATGAAACACAATCCTAAAAGAATAAGCCCTCGTTGATGATCAAAATCCATTTTAATGAGCCTTCAATTTTGACAATTTGTAACGAACAAACCAAATTCGTTTTATGTCGTTAAATTTTGTACTAATCAAATTTATTTTAATAAAAAAAATGTTCTTCTTCTTTCGATTTATTAAATTTTGAAAATATTTCCCCTTATGCAAATGTTCACAGTGAAAATATATTACAGAGTAACATTCGCGTATTTTTTTTTTGGCAAAATCCCTACCTAATACAATGAATATCCCATTTAGCATTTTTCTCAATTTCTGACATTGAACTGCTAAATTCACTGTCTTTCACCAATTGTCGAATTTTTGGGCCATTCAAAATTCCTGCTTTCAGCTTTTCCAAACTTAAATTGAAAAAGTTTCCTTGAGATATACTGAAGACATTCAATATCTTTGTTAAGTGCTTTAACACATTGTTTCATTAGAACAAGTTTTGGATAATATGATCTCGGGGCACTAGAGCCACTTTTATTATATCGGTCATACCTGTAACGAGTGATTTCCTAGAAGGCCATTGTTTTATCTCCCAATATTCTGTCCAATCTCCCAAAAATATATAAAGATATTTGGTAAAGCTGTTTTGTTGACCTAAGAAAAAATCTACCATCTTAAGATCAACCAAACAATGTAAAACCCATCAATGGTGTGGAGCTGGTGTGAAGTTATTTCGAAAATTTGTATATATATCGCATTGATAGATAGAAGATAGAAATCGAAGTCTGCCGGGTCAGCTAATAAAAACGTAAAGCATGCATCGATTTCGATAATCCGTATCTACTTTAATTCAAGTGATATGTAGCATGAAAATCCTTGGTATTACGAACTGGAGGAGACAAGCCGAAGACCGAAATGCTTGGAAATCATTTATTAAGCAGGCCAAGACTAACAACAGGTTGTAGAGCCAACTTAAGTAAGTAAGTTAGATATGTAGCTTCACTACAAATAAATACAATTTTATAATTTTTGCAGTTTTCTATTTTTCCTACATATTTTTCTTTTCAAAAAAACATGTTTTTACCAATTTTTCGCATTAAAAACAATTAAACATATTGTAAAACGAAATTTTTTTGTAAATTAAGTTTTACAAAATCGCACAAGTTGTTTTTGAGTTATAACAACATAACTGGAAAAATTCCTCAAAATATTGAATTTTTTTTTAAAAAAAAAATAGGTTTAAACAAAAATCATTCTTAGAAGTGTAAAAGTTCATTATTTTTGTACTTAAGTAGATGATTCATCAGATCTATATAGTGGTTGTTCAAACCCGTTTTATCTGTTGACCTGTGTAATAGAAACAGAAATCTTGAGTGTGACTTTTTTCGATCTGTGGATAAAGTAAGATTTTCAAATTTTATTATTTTTTTAAAATTTCGTTTTTTTTATTATAATATTATTAATTTGATTTGGCACCTCCGAAAGACATCCCTCAACTGAAGGAAGAGGTGCGATGAATTGTAGATAGTCGACTTGAAAAGTGGCACAATAAAACTCTCTCACACAATTCTTGGTTACTTTGTGAAATTTGGTCTCATATTAAAGTGTGGGGTTATAAGGGTGTGAGCATTTTGGACATAAATTGAATTGTTTTGATGCTGTAACTACAAAACTACTTTCAATAGACATGGGATTTTTTTTTACAGAACATAGACTATTAATTTTGGTAAATTTTTGAATCAATAAGTCCATTTCTTTTTGCAGCACACCGACGATTTGTAACAGTGGTCATGAATGGCTTAAATGATAAAGGCAATTGGTAAAATATATCTCAGTAAATTGATTTTCTATTACCAAATCCACACAAGTTCTAAAAGCGTAACAAAAAGCTATCACTAAAGATTCTCATTTCAATCTCTTCTGCAATCTCATTACTCCAATTCACCTACATACATATATGGAAATATTTCCTTTTTTGTTGCGCCTAAAGGTTTTTTTTTGTATTTTAACATATTTATCTATTTCATTTTACATCTTAAATTAAACAATTCGTTTCGGATCGTCTTAGAATCTATAAGACTACAGAGTACCGATATATAAAAGAACATTTTTACATATTGTTCTTGGGTAATATATTTCAGAGACACTGGTAATTTTCTTCAATCCAGAAGGCAAAATTGGACCCTGTAACATAATTTTTTATTCATCAAATACATACAAGATCTTAAAGCGATAGCGGTGTGTAATTTAAATAATCTAATGTCAATATCAACCTCATATTGGGCGAAATGGAACCCTATAATAGGGGTTACTCTCCTGGGAATCTTAAGGACATCTGTACTTCCATGGTTTGGCCAAGTAGCTACTTATCCCTCTAAACGGGCATGACTGCTCTGGGGATGTCTTCATTAATTGTGTTTACAATTCCCTTCATTATTTTCAAGTGTGATGGAACAGTTTAAATAATTCCCAAATGTGTACATCATTAATACGATCTTTGAGATCGATCGAATTGTCTTATCTGTTGTGTTGACAGATCGTAACTCTCGTTCTCCCAACACTAACTGATCAAGTAACCGAAATTCTTAACTGACCTATAAACTGATCGAAGCCTCTTTTGTTTGCCAAAATCTCCAAAATAAAATATATAAGATAACCATACAAAAGTGCTGGTGATATGACATCGACAAAAGAGAAACAATGAAATGAACCACTAAACGATGACGTTATCACGCGACGTTAGTAAAACCATCTAACCAAAAACTTATGATAACTGTTTGTACTACAAACACATACACACATTTTGTAACCACTTGAAAAGCAAAACAAAACCATTGCTAACTCAACGTACACCAAAATATCATCGAGAGTAAAAGTGATCGAAGAAAAAGAAGAAACAAAAAAAAAACAAAATAACTTTTGCTTTCGTTCGTCGTGACACAGATAACTAAAGACACGAAGCGGCCCAACTCAACCGAACAACCAATCCAGGCCGCAGTCAGCCAAAGAGATACTCGTCGTGGAAGTGTCTTAAAGTGAGAGTTACCAGTAGTAGATAGCTACAACAACACACGTAACACACATGGAAAGAAGCGAAAAAATATAAAACTTCGACAACAACAACGCCGCATGGTTGGTACGAATGCATTCAATATTACAGCATAATAAACAATAGCTTTCGCTTGGTAAACATTAAAGCAAATACAGCGAGAGAGAGAGAGAGAGAGAGAGTAGCACACACATACACAATGAGAGGCAAATACCCCATATAAATAAGAGAGCGAGAGAGACCAGTGTCAGTGATCCAAAAAAAAAAAAATACACACGAAGTATCCACAGGTTGTTGTGGGGATGTTGGTTTGCCTTAACATGTAATAAAAATTTCTTGTTTTCATTTTCGAAGAAGAGGAATGAGGTTAGTTTACAGCGATGTTTATTGCAAGAGCATTTTCCACAATTTGTATATGTTTTATATTATTTATCGCTTTGTTGCCACCTAATCCCTTTTTATTTTAAAGGGCATGGTTGGGTAGAGTATTACTACTAATTATGCAAATATATGCACCCGTAGCGTATGAGCAATAAATTCCTCATACGAATGTTGTTTTTTTAACTTGACAAACACTAGGGGATGAGTCCTATAAATGAGGTGGAAAGGAGGGAACAGTGTTTGTTGACATTTGATTTGAAAATAGATCCGACCAAATTTATATGTTTTGATAATTATTTAATACTTTCTTACAAAGAAATTTCATAAATCATAACTCACAATGTTACGAAATTTTCTTATTTTTAATTTATATCTTGTTAAATTAAATCGGTAAATATATTGGAATTTTGTACATACTCAACTCGGAAAATAAATGCCTACGACAGTAAAACTCCCCTAATTACTTCGTTGAAAATCTCAAACTTTTCGATTAATATTATATAATAATTGTAAAATAATAATAAATAAATAAAAAATAATAAAATTATTCTTTTAGTTTATTTGACCATTTCGAATTGATTGAATTGCCTGAAGTTATTTCGGGTAAATAACGAGAGAAATTCAAAGTAAAACTCTATTCAGCGGAAATAATTCTTTGGTTAATTATGAAGAAGGGGTAAATTTGACAGTGTTTAGATATTGAGGCAAATATGCGAGAAAAGCAATTAAGCACCGAGCTATTTAAGCGGGGGATACTGTAGAATATAAAATTCCTGATATGGATTATATAAGGCTGGTTTAACAATTTTCCGAGAAAGATTTTCAGATTGATCATATTTATTTATGTTGGAGTTACTACCAGGTATATAAATACCGCCGGCGTTTAAAACTTGCTAGACAGGGAGAAGCGACATGTGCCCTTAGGCCCCAACGGAAATTAGAGCGCAGTTTACGAATTCTCGGATACATTAATATGTTGAACTTGTGTCAAAATCCAATGAGTTTTCCCATAATTCCTAAAACTTTAACTTTATTCGATTTGGGGAATTCTCGGATAAACGAATGTGTTGAACTTGTGTCAAATTTCTCATGAGTTTTCAAAATGAATCCCCGAATTTCTAAAACGTTAACTTTGGTCGATTTAGCCTTTGCGTGAGGAACAACTACACCATGTATTTCGAAAATTCTAAATTTATTCTTTATGAACAAACTTAGATTGAATATAATTCCCCGTACTGAGCTGCTACAAAATCCAACATAACTGTGCGTGAGTTCTATGAAAAGAGCGCCAAAAGTCTGGTACAAAGAAAATACACACAAAAACCGAAAATTTTAGTAGAAAATATAATAAAAACCAAAACACAATCAAGGCATTTGATCGTAAGCTGCAACAGCTTTTTAAGCGAAGTTTTATGAGTCGACCGGATCACGTATTGGACTTCTTTCTCTTTGTATGTTAAAGAAAGGTTTGTACGTGTATATGTGAGGGTAAGACACTGAGTTTGTATGTATGTATGGACTTTTAAGGGACTTCATTTACAAGGGAGATACAAAAGTACATACTTACCAAGGTGGATTAAAAAAGACAAACTTCCAGTTTTATTTATGGTTTTACAACAACGTTTTGCACACGCATACATACAACAGCTCTCTGTTTGAAGTGATTTAACTAACGGTAAATAGACGAAATTCTTTAGGATATACGAATTAACATACTCGTATGCCTTTGCATTACAAACTCACACACACACGTTAAAGCTTTTCTGCACTCTACAGTTTTTACTCGCACCGAACAGAGAGTGAGCGGGAAATAGAGAGTCATTTACAACAAACACATACATAATGTCAAAGTAACAGTACAGCGCGCCAAGACGACGACAGCAGCGATCTTCGTCATTACAGCACCGCACAACACAGACAGACCAACGACGTCATTTTTTTTTTCTTCTTTTATTACATTTTTCTTCTTCTTTTTTTCACGATGGTTGGCTGGTTGAGTTTAGGGGGACGCCGCCTTCAAAGCACCAGCGCTAAGAAGGCATAATTCATTCATACATTGATAGTCCAACATTGCGGTAGTACATACGGTGGTACAAAGCACAACAAATTTCGGCGTGTAACATAACAACAACAAAAGCAACAAAGGCGAACAACACGAAAGTGCACTCATTCGATTGCTCATTCTTCGCTCGCTCGCTTGCTCGCTCACAAAGCCATCGGTTGGTGGCTTGCTTAGGTATGGGCCAAAGCTAAACGGATGCGGACGCGCACTTCTTGTAAACGGGAGGAAAAACGAATTTGAAGAAAACAGAAAGCAATAGAGAAACCGAAGACACCGAAGAAAAAAGTACAATCACACAAGAAAAAAGACGAAATAATATAAAATCTGTTGCATCACTTGTGAAACACTTCAGTCGCATTGAGACAGACACGACGGTGATACAAACAAAAATCAAACATTCAGATGTGTAAATACATTTTTTAAACAAATGAAAAAAAAAATAAACTAAATAAAATTAAAAAAAAAATATCCAAGTGAAAAAGAGAAAAATTAAAAAACAAATAAATATTCTTTAATATTTTTAAAGAAAATTTTTGGAAACTTTTTACGGGAATTAAAGTTTTTTTTTGAAACGCACTATAACGGCCGGCCATCAGCGGAAACGGAAGTTTTTTATTTTCGTAACGGAAATATTTGCAAAAACGATTTGAAAAATCAGGATACGAATTTGAAAAAAACCAACTAAAATTAAAACTAATCCAAAGAATTCTTACCTCTGACAAAAAAATTAAAAAAAAACGCAATTAAACAAAAATTGTGCTCCAATTATTTGAAGAAAAAAAAAACTAAAAAACTGGTGAACATTTTGTCAAATATACAATAAAAAACTACAATAAAATAATTCTAAAAATATAGAAAATATTGAAATTGAAAAAAAAATATTTTTTAGACAAATGACTTGTGAGAATTTTTAAATTTCCCCCCCAAACCAATTATAAGAATTACAATGATTATTCTTAAAACATTAAATGTTTATAAAAAACAACAAATTTATTTTCCAAAAAATTCCAAATTTTAAAATAATTTTAAACACTAAGCTGGAAAATAATACTAAAAAAAGTATAAAAAGAAACATTTCGCAAATTTAGTGCAATAAACAATTTCGAAAAATTTGGAAATTTTAAAAAAATCTAAACATAATTTAAATGGACTGAACCTTGTGGTGTGCATCGACAATTGTAGAAAATAAAACAAGGATTAAAGTTTAAAATTATTAAGAATTTAACTACATCCAAACAAAAAGTGTGTACTAGAACAAAATCAAAACAATTCATTGAAAAACTGAAAAAGGACATCTAACAAAAATAAAACCCCGACTATAAAGATAAATAGTTGCCGCTCACAACAAAAGGATAACACCCACTCCAAAGGATAACAAATAAAAAACAAATAATAATAAAAAAAAAAAAATAACCCAAAGACACCAACTTTTGATAGAGGAGACGCACATAATTCATATTTTTCTCTTCCCGATGAGAGTTATCCCGTTTTTGCGATCACCCACAAGACCTTCGCCGAGTAAAATGGTTTAACAACCATCTCGTTTAACATTCGCTGACAATCATCATAATCTTAAGGAAATACATTTTCTTTCACTGAGATTGTCTGCTCTTTTAATCCAACCAATCGTATAAGCAACAACATTAAAACCGTCAAAATTTTGCCTTCATTCTCTCAATTAAAAATGCTCAACATGGAATCCCCCCAAATGTACGATACCGTACAGACACTGACACAGCTCGACCTAAAGAAACAGCCGCCGCCCCAGCAGGCCATCATAGGACAGATCACCCTGACGGCCATGTCCTCGCAGCAACAGCAGCAGCAACAACAACAACAACAGCAGCAACAACAGCAGCAACAACAGAACAACAACAATCAGAATTCACAGCAGACCGATGCGAACAACAACAATCAACAGCAGAGCAATGGGGTCGGCTCCGGTTTGGTGGTGAAACAGCATGCCATGCATCAGATGCAGCATGCGGCCGCCATGAACAACAACAATAACAACAATTCCGCTCTCAATGCTAATGTCAATAATGTCAACTTGTTGCAGAAACAAATGCTGCAACAGTGCGTGCAATCCGACCTGGACGAATTGACCGCCCAAGAGATCTCATTGGACTTGCAACACCTCATAGACGATCAGTTTCGCGATCAGGAAACACTGGGCATATTCAGTGATATGGTTACCTCACCGGGCGTACTCTCGGCCACCCTGCCGCCCAATGGCATGGTAACCGCCGCCGCCAAAGTATTGCAACAGCACCAGCTGCAACAACAGTCGCTGAGAACGCAACAGCATCAGTATGGTCGCAATCCATTGGCCTACATGCCCCAGGCTGTCCACTCCAGTGCGGCCTACAGCAACAATTCCAGTGATGAAAATTCCTCGGTGGGCTCCGAAACGTCCACCATCAAGGAGGAGCCCATCGATCCCGAATATCGCCGCCACTTGCAGGAAGCAAATGCTGCCAACAATGCCGCTGCCGCCTTCATAACCAATGGCACGGCAAATGGTCTCTACAATCCCTACCAGAATACCAACGGAAATGGTGGCAACTCCAGCAATTCGTCATCACAAAATTCAAACTTCAATACTCTTACCTCAGCCAATGTCCTGGCTCATCATTCTGCCGTTAATTTGCCTCATCTAGCTGCCGGCGCCCATTTACTCAAGCATCACAGCAAACAAATGCACTCGTCGCGCAAAGTCTCCCTCAAGCATGTGGACAAGGGCACCGACGAGTATCGCCGTCGACGGGAACGCAACAACATTGCCGTTCGCAAGTCGCGGGAGAAGGCCAAGGTTCGCTCTCGCGAAGTTGAGGAACGCGTAAAATCCCTGCTCAAAGAGAAGGATGCCCTCTTGCGGCAGCTGCAAGAGATGACCAATGAGCTGCAATTACACAAACAGATCTACATGCAACTGATCAATCACAACAATCCCGAAGTGAGTCGTGTATGTCGAAGTTTTCTCAATACCAATGATCATGGCTTGTGAAGATCGCCACCCCATACACACAATGTCAGCCTGAATACCACCACCTGATGCTCCCCTCAGGACCAGACTCAGACTGTGTAAAGTGAAAACAAATGTAATTATTTTAAATTGATCTTTATAAAATCTCGTGGCAATACTTTTTTTTTTTTTTGAAACAAAAACCTAAGGATACGAAATTAGCGAAAATTTTAAAAGGGCGGGTAATTAAAGATAAGTTTATTTACGTTTTACAAAGACGAGCGGCGAAATATTCTCATAAAATCAGATAATCATACAAACAAAATAACATAAAAAGCCGAGGCATTCCTCCATTTAACCGATATCCACAGGCAGACACATATGCAAATATTTACTTACTTATATACACACACACACACATATATGTATATATATATTGACATTTTTACAAAAACGACCAAAAACAAAAATAACGAATCGAAAAATTTCCATGTTGAGCAAACATATTTTGTTGTTGTTGTAAAGCCCCTTCCTTACCCACAGCATAAAGAGAGCGTTGAAAGTTTGATCTAGAGTTTGAGCTTGAGAGAGCGAAATACACCGGAATGCACTGGAGTGAATTATCATTTAGTCTAACGACTATTTTCACAATCGCCGGCTAATGACTGAGCAACAGTTTTAGATGGAACTTTTCATGTGACACCCTGTGATTGAAATAATCTCTGATAGTCACTAGCATCTATGGCCAACTGACAGTGATAATCGGTATTCTTAGACAAAAACTACGATAGCTTTAACGGAGTTTAACGATGGCATTGCCTTGTTTAGAATATTTGGACTATAACTCGGGTAGCACCGACTATATTTGTTTAGAAAATATTTCAAAATATCGTGATAGTTCATTAGCTAATACAAATGGCAGTCTAGGTGTACGAATTAGAGCAGTTGTTTCAGTTAAACGGGTGGAGGTAATAAAATGTGAATAGTACAAAGTTTTGGGCGAACAATAGAAATGTTAAAAATAATCTCCCGTTTTATATAAAACGAATAGTTCATTTATTACATTCGAATTACGAAACGAACAATTTATATCGTCTATTTGAGCTGTAGTAAAACGAATGTAACATTTAAAATTGATATTAAAAAAAAAACAATTGTGTGACTATTTATTGTGTAATTCACAAAGGGCCAATTGCGTTTCACATCTACCAAAATTATCGTTCGTCTGATACAAATTAGTTTTGTAAAACTCTGCGGTATAATTAGGCCAATTTACGAGCCCCATCGACCTGGTCAATCCATTTTCGAATTGTTTCAATCCAGTTTCTCTCCAGCAGTGTAGTTAAATCTCAAGCTCCAGAATGATTGAATACGTTAAACCATAAGGCAATCAAAGGTTTTTAATAATAAATACATCAACTACAATTAGAGGAAACGTAAAGTTATTTTAAAAATATGAAATATTGCGATAACATTTAAAAAAAAAAAAAAATTTAATCCAGAAAAGATTTTTCCAAATGCAAAATTAAAAGAAATAAGAAAGCTTTGAGATTCATTACGTTTCCTTTAGCTTTATATGCTACTTATTAGAAGAAGAAGAACAAAATAAATATAAAACTGCTTCACATGACGTTTAACGTAATCACAGCTCTCCTTACGCCCACTCCCCAACATTACACTGTACTTAATAAAATAAAATAAAATAACATAGAAAATAAAACAAAAATTCATACAAGCTACACTGAGAATATAAACAAACAAAAAAAAAAATCATTGTACATTTATCAAATTCTGTTTTTTTAATGTTTATTATTATTATAACTTTTTTTTTATAAAATTTAAGTATACAATTAAATCAAATATTTGATTATCTATATATATATATACCAATCTATCTATATTTAATATTTATAATATCTGTATGTATGTAGAAATGTAGTAGAAGAAGAAAAATAATGAAGAAGACGATGAAATTAATGTAAGATAAGCCAAAGAAATAAACAAAAATTATTTACAAGAAAACAAAAAGAAAAAGAACAACAAATCATATTTATGCTTATTAGAAGAGAAAAGAAAATTATAATGCTGATGAAGAGGAAAAACAAAATACGCACAAACAAAAAAAAACCGACCACAAAAGACACTCAACAAAATATCTATGCTAGCACAGTTAGCCGCTTTGGAGACAATGGTCAGCAAAGGCACCTAATTTGAATGAATGAAAACCAACGTTAAGCATTTGGTGAAATTGTTATTTATTTTATTGAGAATTGGCATAAATATTTTCCAAAAACAATTGAGTTCACTATTTCGTTTTGCACAAATTTCTATTTGTTTGCTTAAATTTTGTTTTGCACAAATTTCTATTTGTTTGAATAAAAGTAAAATACAAAATGTTTAACACATACAATTTCTTTTAATTGAGTTTGAAACAGCTTGTTTAATTTTCTTAATATCAAAATTGAACAATAAATCGGCATGTGAAATAATCTTAAATACGTTCAAAGTTAGTTAAAACGTTGTTTCTACTTATCAAGCCTTGCGACAGTAATACGCCTAATATCAGAAGACTAGGCGCTTGTCGAGGAAGTGTAGAAAAAGCCATATTCTGTTGAGAATTTCTCATCCACCCTAGCAATGTTAGACATTTTACAACACCAAGTTATAGTGAAATCTTAAACTTGTATACCTAAAGTTTCTTACAACTTAGGCCATATGGCTGTTGAAAGTTCTACGAAATAAGAAGAATTTGTCGTCTGCCCTCTCGATTGTCTTTACTTAGTTATTATATGACTGTCGCCCACCTTTGTCGATCTTACGTCTCGTTAAAATTAGAAGGCCACTCGCTTCGGCTTTGTGTTCATAGCACTGCAATTGGTGGCGGAAAGATGCATCAGGTCGTCATGGACTGAACTGAATTCAGCTTCCCATTCCTAATTCCCATAGCATATGTTTTTGTTTTTATAAAAATAGATGTGCTTTTTTGAACGGTTCTATCTAATGTCTCCACTATACATTTTCTGAAGTTGTATTCCACTCCATCCAAATTGTTCATGTTTTTGAAAAAATAGCACATCTTCTCCAGTCCAAGAATGCAAACCTTTTTTAGAAAATCAAACATAAAATACAAATCCAAAAGAAGTTTTTCCTCATTCACAATACCTGCAGTATTCGATGGTGCAGCAATTAGCGATTTTATTACAAAAACATTTTCTGAGCAAAAAGTTTTCCTGAAAAGTATTTACTTTGCATGGATTTTATGATTTTTTCGTTGTGTGTTGTATTTTTTCTTTGTTGAAGATAGAAACCTCTTACCGTTTGCCTTACTTTTAAGCTGGCGCTACATTACCTTGTGGCTTCCCTGAGATATTAGCTTACATTTCTCCTTGACTAGCCGTATCGTAGGTGATATTTGTCCTTATCGCGATTTTCCTTATCGATTAATGTTATCTTAAACCTTTGCCATTTTTTTTTGCTCTTTCCTAGCATTTCCACCTGCATTACCTCATCCCTGATTTTGTGGCATTAGTGCATGACAGACTTTGGCTCAACCTCTTGATATGTCTGATTCACCTTTTTTCCGAACACAATCGGCCATACCTCGGTTTTTTTACACAAGGCCTACCACTTCATATATCTGATTCACCTTTTTTCCGAACACATTTGGCCATACCTCGGTATTTTCTACAAGGCCTACCATAGAGTTTGGCTTGGGTTTCCTTATATCATATGAGTATATTGGTTGTCTGGTTTTTAAATTGACTTCCAGTTCCATTACTTACATTTATTTGGTGTGAAATACCTTTTAATGCATCTTAACTTTCTGAATTTCATTTCTTTTTCTCGAATATTTATTAGGAGAGTCTTCCACTTACACATTGACTACCATTTATATGGCGGGAAATACCTTTTAATGTATCTTAACTTTCTGAATTTCATTTTCTTTTCTCGTACCTTTCATCTGAAAGTCTTCCACTTACATATTGGTTACCATTCGCTTACCTTTCTTTGAACATAGTTTACAGTTTAACTTGCTTGTATTTTAGCTTAGAGTTTCACTTATCTTTCACTTTCAACCTTAGCGGTTGACTGACATTTTAAACCTTACATATTAACTGACCCTACCTTTACAGTTATCATACCTTACAGTTAACTTACCTTACAGTATAACTTACCTTACAGGTCGACTTACCTTACAGCTCAACTTACCCTACAGTTTCACTTACCTTTACATTACACTAGGCATTACTTTCACCTTGCTGTTACTTTGAATATCATTCACTTACCTTTTAGCTTCACTAAACTTACCTTTATATTTCAATCACAGTACCTTTTGAATTATCTATCTTTCGGATGCTTTAGGATTTCAATAACCCAACATGACTTTTAAATTGCGACAATTTCATTATTTCTTAAAAGCGCACAGTGGGGGATTTGACAATGTTAGAAAGACAAGTGACATTTGCAATTGGCTTCTCCGGTTTGATTGAAATTTCACACTGACCTAGCTAAAGTAGGTTCAAGCTTAAGTCTGGAAGATGGATGGAGCTGTAAGGGCCCAAATTTGGACACCTCGGTTCTCAGAAATATTTAAACTTCCGTTACCGCGTTTACTGTCTTAAGGAATATTCCCTCGCTCGCAAAGACGCCGACATTTACGAAGTGAAAACGGCCGTTTAATAAAGTCGCATGGTCTCACCAGTATACGAACCTGGTTTGGCTGTGTGATGGTAGCAACCACTAACATCTTCAAAAATTATATCTCAATTTTTTTAAATTTTTAAATGTTATTGTTTCTTGCAGTAAACAAATCATCCGTTCACTTCTGCCCCTAACTGTATTTACAGAAAAACGTCCCCGGCTAATTATGTTGCCATTCCGTGTACTTGCCCCCTAGAGTCAGCCAAAGCCAAAGTGCTACAGATCTAATAAATTGTACAGAAATCTAATTAATTTCAAATGAAACAAACATTTTTATTTGAAATCGTACATGAGAAAAAAAGTGATAACAGAAATTCTTTAAAAATAAATCCGACAACAAAATGACACACATAAAGGCGGAAAACAATGTAACGACTCTCGAATGCAATGAGGCGATGGGAAACATTTTAAAATTAGAAACAAAGAAATGTATAGTAAATGGAAAAAAAGGTTTAAACTATTTGAAAAAAAAAAACATCAAAACCGCCTGAATTGAACAGCCGACCTAAGACAACATTGTTTTTTTTACAAGAGAAAATCTGCACCCCCCCACCACACCTTTTGCAAACCCAAAACAATTGCCATTAACAGTTTGGCAAGCGCAATTTTCAAATTCAATCGTTAAAACCATTTAAAAATCAAATAAAAATTCACACCACATCTCTTCACAAAAAAAAAAAAAAAAAAAAATTAACCTAAGGCGAAAATTGTTTTTCTTTTTCAATTTTAGAAAAAATCCAAGACCAACAAAATAAATGATGTTCTCATATTATATATTTATAAATAGTTTTTGTTTTTAATGAAAATCTAGAAAAAAAAACAATTAATATTAATAAGACATTAAACAGTTATTATTTGTTATTGTTAAAACATTAAATATAGTTTATTTTTACAAAATTGTCATAGTTCAATTCATTCTTTGTTCGGTTTAATAGCAAAATGTGTTTAACAATATTTTCTTAAATTACATATATTATTTTTTGTTTTGTCAAGAATTATTGCTGTGTTTTTGGTTTTACTTTTGTACTGCTATGCTTTATTTAGTTTGTATTTATTTAATTACTCTTATTGAGTTAGTAAATTTAATTGTTTTTAGCAAACTATTCTAATTAGACAACAAAACTATGCGTTCTTTCGTTCGTACATTTGCTTTTGTTGTTTTCTGTATGCGCTATTATGTACACTGCAATTTCTATATGTATTTCTTATTTAATTATTTTTATTAATATTATTATTATTGAATGAAAGCAAGAGAAATAATAAATTCTTCAATAAATTATTAATCGGTCGTTTTATTCAAACAAATTATGTTAATAATAATTTGATAATATGTTTGTAGATATGGGTTTCTATGTTTGGGAAATTTCAATACTGTGCTCTGTGAAATTTCAATATCACAGAGCAAACCCAGGTTCGCATCCGGGTGAGACCATCAAACATTTGTCAGCAAAAGTTTCCTTAAAACTTCCATTTAAAACTTTTCTCGCAAAGCTTTAGCTGTTCGGAGCCGACTTTCAGCACTAGGTCCCAGTCAGTGAGTATAAGAAGTATTTCCTGCACAGCTCACTGATTTAAGTGAAATTATCCGAATGTTTCTGAAGGGGAATAAGTCAGACTAGGTTCACATTTGTCAAATACAGCGTTCTCCAACAAGAGGTGTTATTTTGGTATTCAAAGAAAAATGGCATTTTTTGAGATAAATGATCAGATGTTTATTACATAATAAAGAGGAAGGTATATAATGGATAAAAATATCAGTCAAATGGACCACATCTTTTTCATGAAATTTTCCATAGCCAAATCGCAAAGTGACTGCCCTATGTCCTCGATAGCCTCACGAATTCTATCTTTTAGGTCTTGAATCGACGCTGGGCTGTTTGCATAGACCTTTATCTTTCACGTGGCCCCAAATGAAGAAGTCGAAGGTGTTAAATCACAAGATCTCGGTGGCCATTTGTGATCACATCTTCGAGAGGTAACACGGTCCGGAAACATTTCCCGTAAAAGAGCAATGGTTTCGTTGCATGTGTGGCACGTCGCGCCGTCTTGTTGAAAGTAAACGTTGTCCAGATCAATATCATCCAACTCCGACCATACAAAATCATTAATCATCTCTCGATAGCGCAATCCATTCCCCGAACTGTTGATCCAACCTCATTTTCGAAAAAGTAGGTTCCAATGACCCCGCCGGACCATAAACCGAAACCAAACAGTCACACGTTGAGGATGGAGTGGCTTCTCAACAGTAACTCTTTGGTTTTCCGAGCCACAGATGCGACAATTTTGCTTGTTGACGTAGCCACTGAGGTGGAAATGGGCCTCATCAGTCAAGATGATTTTTCGATGGAATTCCAGATGATTTTCATGCATTTCAAGGAGACAATCAGCAAAGACAATATGTTGTTGATGATCGGCCGGCTTGAGTTCTTGTCTCAAGTGAAATGCCCAATTCCAAAGAACGACGAGGAATGGACAAACCTGGGTTTTCTTCAACACTTTGGGCTACAGCAGCAATATTCTCAGTTGTCCTTGATCGACATACACGGGTTTTATTCTTCACATCACTAACTTGTCCCAACAGCTCGAATTTGTCCACTAATTTCTGTATTGCGGTCCGTCAAGGTGCTTCACGACTACCCAAAAATGCTTTAGTTTTGCGAACTTTCATAATTTTTGTAGTCAATTTTAATAATTTCAATGCTTTGTTGAAGCGTGCATCGTTCCATTTTTAGTATTGGCGTAGTTTCTATTTGTCAAATGTCAAAGAATAAAATCATCAAGAGTGACAGCTACCGAAATACAAACCTCTTGTTGGAAAACCCTTCACAAAAAATATGTAAAGCCAAGGGATCAAGTCTTGTGTCCGCTGTTATTTTCAGTTGTTTGCTCTTACAAAAGTATTGTAAGGGCAAATAAATATTTGCTCAAAAGAGAGGCAAATATTTGACGTTTAGTGTTCTTACTGTGACGAATTTTCGTTTGCTAGCAAAGAATTTTATTTGTGAAGAATCAGCTGATCTCTTGTTTGCCCGAAAATAATATTCGGTCATATTGTGATGAGTAAATATTTCACATATTTGGTCAAATCTAGTCAATGTAAACAAAATCCAATACTTCAATTGAAGTGGTTCGATTAAAAGAAAATCATGCGGAATGCGTTGAAATTGTGTTACACATTATTTTGATTGGTTGTCAGCATACGCGGCGCTCATCTTTAGTCACAGCAGTTGCAAATGCAAAATGTAATCCACACGGTCCATTTAAATATTTCTTTTTTGAAATTCTTTTCATATGCAATTGTTCATATTTTCTGGGTCAGCTATTATAAAACCCTTTCATTTGGTGACCACATATTTTGTGGAATATGGGAATGGATGCTTCTTCTTGTCGGTGTCTCTTCGATTGTGAATTGTACGATTACGTTTAAATTGTACGATCACGTGCAAACTAATAACCCCACATTTTTTTTTAAATGGAGCCGATATTCCTTACATTTTATTTGGTTTTCCATATTTTTACACGATAATTTCTAATTGCTGCAAGAAATTACTTCATATTCGCTTGATGTTCTTGGTAATCCACGCATCGCCTACACGGACCACAAAATACGTTGGGAATTTTCATTAATCAAATTCCTGTAGAAAAATAGGGAACCAACGTAATTTCAGACATTGTAGAAAACTTCTAAGACAGCTTCAACTGCCTGTTGAAGTACCCACGTTTGAGCGCCACTGATAAGCACAGGTATAGCGTGAGTTATGTTCTTTGTCAGAGGGTCTTTTCAACTATTAAGCGCCCGGTAGGATCTAACTTTGTCCTGGCTGGCTTCCCTAGCAAATAATCCCCTAGTCAAATCCGCTGTTATAGCCATCCGTGTAAACTTTCATGTCCAAGCCGAAGAGAAAACCTTCTAGTTTCCACTGCGCTCTGGATGGGAATATAACTTCGAAGAGTCGGCCAAAGGTGAGATGAGGGCTCCGTTATTCTGTATACATCAGCTGGAATGGTGTCTAGAATGTGCCCTCCCTCCAGATTCCAGTTGAGAATAGACGAATGCTCTTTGCCCCAGATACACCAATCCATGCTGATCTTTGAGTTTTTCCAGGAGTTTGCGATGGTTCGTCGTCGTCGTCTTCCATATCAGAGACACACACAAATTTATTGATTTACTCCAGTAAAATGTCAAATACTTTTGAAAATCTTGTGTGCATTTTTGGACCGGGTATTTCAGAAAAATAATTTCCTGGTTTCCACTTCTATTACAACCATGGTTCTTTTAAAACCATCATTCAAACAAATCATATTTTTGAACACACACACACACACAGACATATATCAACTCATAGAAAGGCGCTCACTGAAAGTGCCTTTGAATTTGAATGTTGATCCCTAAGAGGAGACGACAGATACATAAGATGTGTTCGATGGTGGTGAAAACAAAATTACAAAATGTGTTTTTATTGAATTTATCGAAACAAGGTGTGTCAAGTAGAATCCATTGAGAAATACAAATAAATCCGACAACATCATAAACGAGTATACGACAACTCTTTTGCAGGCCCAGTAACTTTCATTCAAATTCAGTTTGGCAAGCCCAATCAAATAGATCTATGAATCGAAACTTTGGAAATGTTGCCGTATGACCGAAAATTAGCTGAAATTATCTTTTCGCTTTACATTTAATGGAAAACTGTCATTAATTTTCACAAAAATCATAGGATTTTACAGCATTTATCAAGAATAATCATTTTTTTTTAAATATTTCCGATAAGACTCACTTGCCGGCGAAGTCCTTATACTCCCTACAAATATTAGACTGGTATTGTACATCGAACATGCCTACAGACAGTTACAGCCTGTTCGCTTGGACTCACCAAAAACTTGTATAGTTTTGCTTTAGTTTTGATGTTAATTTGCAGACCATCAAATCAAATTAAAATTTCAACTTGACATTTTATTTTCGCACATGTGCCGTTCACTGCCGCCCCAAAAAGGCCCATGCCCAAACAGAAACATTTCGCTGAAGACTATGAGGAGGAGAAAATAAAATACCATAAACTATGACAACAGAACAGAACATTCGAAGATTTCGAGATAGATGCGCATGCAAAGGCAGATGCAGAACATGATCAGCCCAATGATGTTGGTGATCATGACGAGGAAGAACAAGACGTGGAGGCATAGTTATCATAGGAACGCCTTTTAATCAGATTTTGGCATAAATCTTAATCACAAAATAAACACATTTTCACACAATAATCACTTGTGCGAAAATGTGTAATTCATTTATAAAACGATGTACACGGAGAGGAATGTGTGTGGCCAATAATGGTCAGCGGTTTAATCTAAAGCGCTGCCAATGATCTCTATGATGCCTGACTCCTATCGATTTTAATAAAAATTTAAGCATTTTTAAGCGTAAAAAGTGAAATTTCACAAAACGTTGGAATTGGAAGGTAGATTGCCGGTTGTTTTTTAATTTATTGAATACTTAACCCATTAATGCCCAGTGATTTTTTTTCTATCGTCTTTGTTAACGATGTACGGTGTGCGATTTATCGTATGCTCGTTCAATGTGGGATAAGGTGCAATCACAAGGATTTCTTGAAAATTCTATTTTTAATGCTGTAAAACCTTTGTAGAATCTTTGAACCTATAAATGCAGTGCATTGTGTTAGCGAAAGGAAATTAGGGTATCGAAAGGAGGAAAGAGGAACTAGTGTTTGTTGACATTTGTTTTGAATTTCTGAATGTCACAACCGGCAGGAAAAACGCTTAGTGGAAGATTATTCCACATACGAACGGTTCGGCTGAAGAACGAATTATCTCTATAGTGCGTTGTCCGGTCAACCGGCCATTTGACAATGAACGGATGAGACTCCCTGGATGGCCGAGTATTTCGGCTAAATGTTCTAATTTCAGGGACCAGACGACAGATATCTGACGAACAGATACCATTGAAATATCTATAGAACAGCGATACACAACCCACGTTTCGGCGATGATGTAGGGAGACAATAGAGTTGGATATCCCCAATCATCACCACCGCTCTCCTCTGTACACGGTCCAGAAGCTACAAAGATGCCCATATATGCGAGTTGTATTCCATTTTAGGCCGGATGTAGGTGGTGTAAATATTTACGAGATCAGATGGAGTGAAGTATTTCTTGCACCGCTTCAAAAAGCCTAAACACTTGAATCCTTCTTTCGACACTTCGAATTTATGGCTAGACCAGCGAGCATCACCCTGTATCTTCATGTCCAGAACATCAAGAGTGTCTGATTCGTCGAAATCCACACCACCCATAGAAATTGACCACGATGCTGGACCTGGTGAACGTTTGATTCCCTGTGATTATCTGAATGACATATCATAAAAAAACATAGCTTACACTTTTTTATGTCAACATTTCTTGTGAACATTTAAGAAGTTGGCAGAATTTCCATTGATCGTATTCGCTTAAGTTGGTTTCCAAATTTGAGCAGGGGCCTAATCACGGCATTCGTTGTCGACAACATTACGGCTTTCGATCGAGATTTGTATTACTCTGTTATTATTTTATGGTGGATAGCAAATGTTAAATGATGAAGAAGAGGAAAATAAACAAAAACTAGGAAGACAGAAGGAAATATTTAAGATCAAAGACAGAAATATATATTAAGGGAATCAATTATTCAAATTTTGAACCCATTATGAGGTCCATGAGGGAATTTAATAATTTACATATGAAATATGATATTGATTTTTCGTTTTCTTTAAGTAAATTTATCGATTTGTTGAATTTAATATATTTTTAAGATAATGTGTAAGCTAGCCTGTAAGGTTTATGTACCCTAGACTAATGAATGAATGAATAAATAAATAAAGAAAAATATTTTCGATAATATTTTGTCGAAAACGACTCTGTGATCCAGATCCGATTTTATGGTGTGACAAAAACTGCGTGTTAACGATCTCAATCCCAAAGGCATTTAATTTGAAGTATGCGAAATGACTGAAAATTTGTTCAAGTGAATGAAATATTTATTTGGATCAATCAATGCCAGCTATTTACTTGTTAACGAGTTTTCCATACAAATGTTGCCCAGAGCTACGCTTAAACGGGTCCATTCCAATTTTGGCACATTTCTTCATCAGCAGCAATTACAAAAAAATGTCTGCTTGGGTCAAATCGGTCATAGGAAAACGGTCATGCCAAACGGGACCCCAGGACGTTCTGGGGTTTTTTTTTGGATCCCAACATAATTTTAACAGCGTTATCTCCCAGCAAACTTCTTAAACAAATTAAGGCGTCAAAAAACAACATCCACAGTCAATACATACATTTTTTAGAGCCTTCTTACATAAATGTGGGTTGAGTACTTTTGTCGAACCTTTTGCACAATTTACTCTTTGCAGGAGCAGAACCATTTTCAGCTACCAAGGAAAAAGACCTTCGGTGTGTTCTGATTTTTTTTATAGTGTTTATCGACGTTTGTCTTAAATTCGAGAATGTCATAGCTGACATTAACAACACTTACTAGAAGATCATTCCACATACGAACACTACAGCTGATGAACAAATTTTCTCTATACTGTATCGTCTGGTCAACCGACCATTTGACAATGAACGTAGGAAAGTCCCTGCATAGCCGAGTATCCCGGCTAAATGTTCTAACGCTTTGACGCTGGAGTTGGTGTCGTTGTCAATTCGCTGCTGAGACACTTGAACGTTGCCCAGTTTCTTCCAGTGTAAACCATCATGTAAATCGTGCACTACAAACGCGAGGAGCCCTGATGCCGCCGCCGATGAAATGGCAGAAGTCTTCTTGAGACAAATGCCGTTGGCTGGGAGGCACTTCAGGGGACGGATCCTTTTTTTTTTGCGGTAAATTCTGTAGATTTATTAGAACATTTCATCTCAACATTTTGATTAACATTCGCAGCGTAAGTGTGTATGGGTGTGTGTGTGTGTGTGTGCAGCTAATGTTGTTGTTGTTGTTGCTGTCATGTTTGGTTATTTCACGTGGCTGTTTTTGTTGTCGAGTCGTTCTTCTAATTTGTTGTTGTTGTTTCAAAGTCTGCCAACATTTAAAATTAATGCCGCATTTTTGCATTTATTTTGGCGCTTAGTTTGGCAGTAATTGAGCTAAAAATTTATTGTACGTGAAGAGAGAATAGCAACAGCAACAACAACACGCCGCCACATCGGGAATATTTCAATGATAGAAAAACAAAGATCACATGCAAGTTTTAACAAAAATGAAAATTATGATTTTCATTCTAATTCATTATGAACGATCCGCATGCGATCTCCTCCGCTGCCACAAAGTGCCGCAGATCCATGATGCGACTATCTAGAATCTGCGGCGTATTGGTGAGTTTATGCGAGTGTGTTTGTGTGTGTGGACATTTGATTTATAGCTCGTTTATGAAGCAATATTAATCCTTAATTAGCCATAATTCAAATAAATTTTCTATGAATGAAAATGTGAGAGGAATTAATGTTTAATAAATTAAGTCGTCTGTCATAATTAACCAAAGAGACAACAAATGGTTTTTTAGCTTTTTTTTTGGTCTCTCTTTCATTTCTATTTATATTTGTCACCCCTTCTAATTTCACTATTTAGTTGTTTTAGCAAAAATCTTTTACGAGATTCTTCCAATTGCAATTATTAAACTAAGAAATTTACAACAACAACAAAAAAATAGTTCAGCAATTGCGCGTATCTTTCAAAAGTGACATGGAAATGTTCAGAGATATTGAGTGGTTTTTTATAAGTGCACTGGCCGACACATTCATCTAAAGTTAAAGTAGTTGGAAGTCGTCTAGGCCGATGGTGTGCCCGAAATAAAAGGAATGTGCAGGAACTTCCTGATCGGGTATATAGAATATAGACACGGAATTTCGCATTTCGCAAGTCGGAGTATGCGACATTGTTTACTATTATCTTTTCCTAGTGAACTCTCTAAATTAATTTTAATAAATTGGTATCTACATTAGGAATGATGATTTTGTTTGCTATTTGAGTTGTCAAGGTCTTAATTCGTGACATGTGACAATGTCCTGTTTGCCTTGCCTATTTTTTTTTGTCAAGAATATACTTATAAATGAACAGTGCTCTGCGAAATATTGTCGTCATTGAAGCCATTGTGGTCAAATTTCGCACCAGCTTTACTCAATCCACCAACCCGTATCCGTAGAATGCGTAACGATGAGATTATTTCTGCTGCATCCGCCAGTTTTTAATGAATATTACGATATTTCTGTCCGTCGACGATAGCAGCAATTGTGTTTGTGTTATTCGATAACCTGGACGATTTTACGTAAGGATCTCGAATACAGATGAGGCCGGGCGACATCTCAGCAAGCAAAAGATTCCGACTTTGTCTGATATCAGAAAATTCTGCACAATATCTGATGTCTTCCGACACATTTTGTTCCGAATTCGATTCGATATGTCTTGGAATTCTAAAAATAGATTGTGCAGAATTGTCGGCGAGATTTCTAATCTAAAATTGAGGGAATTTTAAAATTTGTGTGTGCAGACATTTCGACTGTAAGATTTCGTAACGTAAAGTCTGAGGGATTTTTCATTTTGCCTGTGTACGAATTCCGTAAGATTTCTGATAGAATAACCTGTCTTACATGTTCAAGTTTTACTTTTGTTTTGATTCATGTAGTGGTGTGCGGCTATCACACAAGTAAACGCAGGTTCGAAACCTGGTAAGACCATCAATCAAACATTTTTCAGCGGCTGTTTCGACTAAGTTAATCGAAGTAATATTACAAGTCAGATAGAAAAGTATTTGCAAATATATAAACAAATGTTAGATCCCGAAAAGATTACAGAATTTGACAGAGTATCAGATATTTTCTACCTATTGTTTTAGACATTTGCACGATTTTTCTTAAAGACAATGCAAATTTAAGAAAATAAATATTCTTAGAATTTCCCTCAGATTTCACATCGGAATTCGTTGACACATCTGACAGATTAATCTGCACAGGTTACCGAAATTCCCCCGACGAATCATGCAGAATTCTGTCCACCCTTTCACACGTTTTTTTTTTGTAAAGAAGTCGGACAGAACTCGGTACCGAAATCGGATGCTTGTCCAGATAATCTTAACGATGTCGGCAACTTTTGCTTGCAGGGTTACACCACAAAATCATCTTTTCGGTGAAGGGACCTTAGAGAAGCGAGGAAAAAACATTTTTTTTTATCGAAATATTGTCTTCAGCACCGAGGCTTTTTTTTCACTTTAATAATTGCTGAACTTGATCCGAAGAGCAGCAGAGGCTGGTCAAGAGCTGGCAAAAAACACAATTTGGTGTAGCTTATGGACCAGCGGCATCATTTTATGACACTTCTTTAAAGACAGCTAGGGCCAGCCGATTTTTCATAAATTAGGTACCAGAAGGAGAGTTGCCAGACTTCCAAGTTTTTGTCCGATTCTTTTTCCAGCCATAGCTTTACTAAATACAGAATTTGGGCAAGATCGCGTAGGTCATATTGATATTAATACACGTTTCTAAGGGGGCGGGATGGTACATTTGTATGGTAGCTACCAGAATAGGAGTGGCCAGACTTCCAAGTTTTTGTCCAAAACGTTGTCTAGCTATAGGTTTACAAAATACAGAATATGGGCAAGATCGCGCTGATGGTATTGATATTATTACACGATTTCTAAGGGGCGGGATGGTACATTTGTATGGGAGGTGCCAGAATGGGAGTGGCCAGATTCAAACAGATATTTCATTCATTTTCAGAGTTTTCTCCTAATTTCCAAAACCAAGATTTAGCCAATAAAGTGACAAATACAACATCGCGAGGAAGTTTCAGTCGTGTGTTTGAAAATGTTTGACAGCATCAGAGCTGAGTTTATGCGCCAACTCATAATCAATAAGGAAACATGGATTCACCACATGGTCGGAAAGCATGACTGTGAAGTCGAACTAAAATTCCTCCACTCCGACTCCTTCTTCGGAGTCGACATCCATCCATCTTCGACGTACAAGTTTACACACATGACTCCGACATGGATTGCTTTGTCGGCTCGGGAATTTACTCGAGGGAAGCCAACCTGTCTCCAGCCTCTTCCAGGCCGAAGTTTTTGCCATTAATTAAGTCTGCTCGCTGTTACATAATAAAAACATAACATCTGTATTTGAGTTGACAGCCAAACGGTCTTACTATTTTGCAAGACTGAGTCCCTCGTCAGAGGTATCTTTCTACGAGAATGAACTGACGATCTGCATTCCAGAGACTCGACACAGTGTGCGGGGCCGTACCGGTAGGGTCCATTAAGAGCGGTATTCTTCAGCACTATTTGGTACGAGCCAACTCCAGATGAAAAGCATTAGAGTCATATTGAATCCCAAGGAAAATATGGCCTGAATATAGCCAGAGTAGGTTCAAATCTCTCTATGTCCAGAAAGGTCATATCAAGACTGATATCCGTACCACTGGTTGATTGGAAACCATGCACGATGCGATACAGTCCAATGATGACTGCCATAGCTGCGGAGATGTAGACGAGGAGGTGACGAATGCACACTTCCTCTGCCCTGGTGAACCGTTGATATAAAACACGTCGCTTAGGGTTTCCGAAAGACGTAATTGTAGTTGCTTACTTATGGGTTATAAAAATTGAAATTTATTAAAAAAATATTTTAGGTAAATAAAAAAAAAAAATACCCATTTTAAAATTTTTTAGATATATTTTTAAGGTTTTTATGTTTATGAATCAATAACCAACTAATTACAAAAAAAAATTTAAATGAAAAAAAAACATATTTTTTTTAAATTAAAAGAAAAAAATATATTTTTTTAAATTAAAAGAAAAAAATATATTTTTTTTAAATTAAAAGAAAAAAATATTTTTTTTAAATTACAAGAATAAACATGTTTTTTTAAATTAAAAGAATAAACATGTTTTTTTTAAATTAAAAGAAAAAAATATATTTTTTTAAATTACAAGAAAAAAATATTTTTTTAAATTAAAAGAAAAAAATATTTTTTTAAATTAAAAGAAAAAAATATTTTTTTTAAATTAAAAGAATAAACATGTTTTTTTAAATTAAAAGAAAAAAATATTTTTTTTTAAATTAAAAGAAAAAAATATTTTTTTTAAATTAAAAGAAAAAAATATATTTTTTTAAATTACAAGAAAAAAATATTTTTTTAAATTAAAAGAAAAAAATATTTTTTTTAAATTAAAAGAAAAAAATATTTTTTTTTAATTAGAAGAATAAACATGTTTTTTTTTAAATTAAAAGAAAAAATATCTTTTTTAATTAAAAGATTTTTTTTTTTAATTTTCGGTAAGGCCAATTAGTATAATCCATATATTGTGGAAATATATCGGGTAATTTGAGAGGCTATTTCCCGCCTCGTAAAAGCCGCTAATATTACGAATCATTCGTAGCCAGATTAAAACTGTAGATGCCGTTCAGTGAGTATACAAATTATATAGTGCACCGCTCACTGATGTCAACAATGTCAGCATTTTCCATGAAGGATGCTTAATGGACTGGTAAGAGAAATACCTCCGATTTCAATTACCAACACAGCTTCCCAACCCGGACGATTTTTTTTCATTGAATCACCCATAATTGTTTATCAAAAGTGAGTTAACGTGGCTTGTTATCTCAAATTCCATTTTTTTTTTGTCTGTAAGCGGATAAATTGAAAAGCTAAACGTAGCACGAGACTCTTCAAAAATAAACATCTGCCGGCGTAAATTACATTCACAGTTCCGAACATTAGGCATGAGGAGAACGAATGAACACCCGTAAATTTGGTGTAAACTACAGAGACGGGCGGACGGACGGGGCGACACACAGATATTGGTGACCTACTTTTGGAATCCGATTCGAAACAAAAGCACAACAACGCCACCAAATAAATAAGTAGAACAAACTCTGCCGTCGGAAGAAAACGAAAACAATAGAAAAGACACCAAAGAAGAAAAAAAAATTAACACCCCCTTGCACGGAACAGAACAAAAAATACAAATGCAAACACAAGGGCTTCCTAAACGAACGCCTGTCCGTCCATCCGTCTGTTCGTAACATAGCAACGCACTGTGATCGTAGGGCGCAAAAATTCTCCAATTTACGAATGGGCGGCATAAAAGGGAAATGCAGAAAATCGGTGGGAAGTACGAACAGCGCCACGCACGCATCCAATTCTCAAACCATCCATCGATTTACGCTCGTCAGTCGGTCGGTCGACCGTACTCGGTAAATTTACTCGACAAATTCTTCTTCTTCTTGTTTGTGCCGTTCTCTGCCCCAAACATCAATAGGAAATTGGGTCAAATTCGGTCAGCATTGGATGGAATACATTCTTCTTCTTCTTCTTGTACAACGGCTGCCTTTTATTGCGCGCTGCGTTTGTTTGCACGCTCAACAAGTGTTAATATGTGTCTGGGCGTGTGAGGAGTGCGCTGCATGCAAGGCCTTTCATTTACTCTGACGGTGGTGATGGACGTACGGACGGACAGCTCTGGAGGAAATTGGGTGCCCTTTTGATAGTAAAAGGGCTCGAGCGAGTGCAGATAATGTAAACTTGTATTTTTTTTTGTTGATAAAAAAAGTTTATGTTATTAGATTGTTTAATTTTTTTTTTTACGATTCATTTCGGTTTCACTTGTTTTCTGTGTACTTTTCATCCGTTGTTCCTCTAAAGTCAGTTTCTCTTCGTTTTTTGTTTCACTTTTTAGTGTAGTGGTTATCATTTTTTGTTAGCCGTAGAGAAGATGTAAAAGCCCTTCTTATGTCGCCATCGCCTTGCCATAGACGTGGGTATGTCCACGAACGTCTCAGATCAACATTATTTAATGCCATGTCTGTCAAATATAAATTTAGGCAAAAATTGTGGCACAGTGGTTCGTGCAGTCTTTTCAGGCAATTGCATATTAGGAGAGTTAAGAAAAGTCCAATGAATACCTACCAGTTGAGTACTCCAGATATAATATAGGATCAAAAATCAAAAATTTTGGTTTGGACTATTGGAATACTAATGACCCACAAATAATCCATTGTGGCCTGGGTTTCTTTTGTGTACCCTATGAGTAATTACATATCTTACAAAGGGAGGGACCATGAATGTCTAGGAAAGATATTCATTACTTGCTAAAATCTGCGTCAGTGAATATTGAATGTGTTTTTTAAATACAATACAAGGTAAATTTATATTCTAATTTTATGTCCTAGGGTAAGCCGGGTGACACAGACCATGTGGCTAGATTTTTGCAGCGACAGACCAATGCCTCTGGTGGGAATCGAACCCACAACCCCCATGCTGTTAGGCAAGCACGCTACCAATTCGCCTACCGGGGCGATGCGTCAGTGAATATGTCGCACAGTGTGTTTTTTTCTTGGGTAAGCGCTTACAACTATTAAAAAAGGGTAGAAAACACTAGGAAATTACAGTCCAGAAACCCGACATAAGAAATCATAAAGGGTTTTCCAACAAGAGGTGTTATTTTGAATCACCCGGTATTTCGGTAGCTGCCACGTTTGAAGCTTTCATTCTTTGATATTTGACAAGTAGATACTACGTTATTACTAAAAATAGAACGATACACGCTTCAACAACGCATTGAAATTATTAAAATTCACTACAAAAATTATGAAAATCTTGCAGTCACAGTTCGCCAAACTAAAGCATTTTCGGGTCGTCGTGAATCACCTTGTTGGACCGCAATACAGAAATTGGTGGACAAATTCGAGCTGTTGGGACAAGTTAGTGATGCGAAGAATAAAACCCGCGCACGTCGCTCAAGATCAACTGAGAATATTGCTGCTGTAGCCCAAAGTGTTGAAGAAAATCCAGGTTTGTCCATTCCTCGTCGTTCTTTGGGATTGTGCATTTCAGTTAACACAAGACGGCCGATCATCAACAACGTCGTATCTTTGCTCATTGGGTCCTTGAAATGCATGAAAAAGATCCATAATTGCATCGAAAAATCACTGATGAGGCCCATTTCCTCCTCGGTGGCTACGTCAACAAGCAACGTTGTCGCATCTGGGGCTCGGAAAACCCAAGAGTTATTGTGGAGAAGCCTTTCCATCCTCAACGTGTGACTGTTTGGTGCGGTTTGTGGTCCGGCGGGGTCATTGGACCTTACTTGTTCGAAAATGAGGTTGGATCAACAGTTACGGTGAATGGATTGCGCTATCGAGAGATGATTAATAATTTTTTATAGTCGGAGTTGGATGATATTGATCTGGACAACGTTTACTTTCAACAAGACGGCGCTACGTGTCCACACAAGCAACGAAACCATTGCTCTTTTACGGGAAATGTTTCCGGACCGTGTTACCTCTCGAAGAGCTGATCACAATTGGCCACCGAGATCTTGTGATTTAACACCTTGCGACTTCTTCCTTTGGGGCCACGTGAAAGATAAAGTCTACGCCAACAGCCCAGCGTCGAGTCAATACCTCAAAGACTCAAAATACCGAAGTTTACAGAAAAAGAAAAAAAAATAATTACACGTTTTTAAAAGTTTTGTATGGGAGGTACCACACGGGGCGTGGCTAGAATTAATATTGTTTCTCAATAGTGATATCTTTGGACGGCCATGGTGTGGTAGGTAGTGTTTGCGAAAAACCTGGGTTCGAAACCGGGTAGCTGCTTCCACCTCGTAAATGCCATGTAAAACTTCTCTAGAAAAGCATTAGGCGTTCGAAGTCGACTTTAAACAGTAGGTCCCGATCAGTGAGTATACACAGATCACTGATTCGAGAGAAGTTCCCCGTTTGTTCCTTCATGGAATGTTAAGGGAAATAAGTAAGTAAGTAAGCTATTTAGGTTAGGTTAGGTTGAATGGAGGATCGGTCATGTACCATGACCGTCTCATGTCACTGACATACACCTAGGCCAGCAATTCGGTCTGTTGTGCGCTCCTGGTTTCTTCTACAAATTTCCCTTCCCCTTTTTTCTACGTTAGGAATTCGGTCCCCTCTATAAAGTTCCTTAAATTTCTTATGTCTATTGCTTTGACGGCCGATAGGTCATCTAAGGTGTCCTCTCCTAACTGGACTTTCCTGACCTGCGAGAAAGTACGTACATTATTTCACAATTTTTTTTTTCATAGCAATGTTATTACTCTCTGTACATATAAAGTGTAAATTGAGAAAAATTGCAAAACATACATACCAGCAATTTCTTGATTTATACGCACATCAGTCCTTCAGTGTTACTATAACGAAAATATTTCACATTCAAATCGAAAATTTTCTCAAAAATAATGCGAATTTTGGGGATTGATAAATCACTGTTCTATCGTTCGCTGCGTGAAGAAAACAACAACATTGTCGTGGCATTCCTTTCGCACTCTCTCTCTCTCTCTCTATCGCTGATCGTCACACTGACAGAACCAACTGTCTCTTTCCAACGCGCCTTCTTAAAAATAAATAAATAACAATGACAATAACAACAACAGCAACAACAACAAGAACACTGAAATGACGCGAAACTGTTCCTAAAGGGCCGATTGTTCATTTTTGTTTTGATTAGATTTTCCGAAGAAAACAAACGAACGAAAAAAAACATATACATTTTCTTAAATTGTTGTAGTTGTGTTGGCGTTGAAAATGGGCAGAGATTATTTAGATTTCTTTACGATACTTTTTGTTGTTCTTTTCATGCAGTTTCAATAACAACAACAACAAGCACGGCATAAAACACCAAAATAAAAGTAGGCCAATGGGTCTTTAGGTGAAGTGTTCTGCTGCGTGTGTGTGTGTTTTTTTTTTTGGTTCTAATCAGAAGAAATGCTCCCTCGTTCTGTTCCATTTTGATTTGATCGTGTTTCGTTTGTTTTTGTTTTCTTTTTCGTTTTTTTTTCTGTGGGTTTCCTTCGTTTTTTGCAGTTGCATTTCAGGGTGTTGGGTAGCGGCGGGCGATAGCGATGTTGGAGTTGTTTTTTTGGTTCTGGGCCTACAACAACATTTTGTTGAGTGTTTACTTTATCGAACAAGTGTTATCGTCTGTCTCTTCTTTCCACTCGTATCCACCACATCGATGCTTTTATTTTTCTTCTTCTTCTGGGGTCGTATTTGTTTCGGATACTTTACAACTCTTTTCGAATGTTTGTTTAACTGTCGATGGGTTGATTGTTTTTTTTCTTCTATTCTTCCATGTACTTCAAACCTCTTGATGTTCATTTCGCTTTGGGGATACATACTCACAGTTGTTGTTGTTATTCTTCGACGGGCCTTCTCCTCTACGGAGGCCACGCTAAATGGGAAATATTGCCTATATTTGGTGAGATAATATTTGCTTGTCTGTCGGCCTCATGCTCCTGCTCGACCCCCCTGGAATTGGAATTCCCTGGTTGGGCCTCGTTCATTTGTCTGCCCTGCAATGTACATGGTGAAAAATATTCGGCAATTAATGAAATTTAGTTTTGGTAATTTATTGATATTTAATTGCTTTCACTGTTTATGGAATTTCGAATTCGGCCGACTGCAGCAGCATGTGTTGTAACATTGATTGCCTTTTATAGACGTGTATTCCCGGTGGTATGGGGAGGGATTGCGTAATTTAGGGAAACGGGAGTATTTATTGGAACCGCTACTTTGGCATCACTGCCAACCTGTCGTACTGTCACCTACATATCTGATACGTCATTGACAACACAACATTCCTAATTGGGTTGGAGGTAAACATTCGTATCCGATAGGAAGAACATCCGACATTAGAGAAGTTTAGCTAGAATTCAATAAACCGAGGGGTTAATATCTTCGGCGGTGTCTCGATTACAACAAAATTCTGTTAAGTGCGACGACAAAGTTTGCCAGTAAAAAAAATTCTGGAATTTTCTAATGAATTCTGCCATTCAAAATGTTTGTTTTAATGTCAGTACTGTCAATCGGTCAATAGATTGGACCGATTTGGAAAGATTATGAAGATGAACATCCGGACGTCTATAAAAGGTAGAATAAGCGCAGACATGCCAAATCTGTCGATCTACAGGGATTTAGAAGGTTAGGTTGGGTGGGAGAAGTTTTGAAACTAAGATGCCTGCGCTGGTCTCTGATGTCCAGTCAACTAATACATTAGCAGTCTTTCCGACAATATATGTATGTTAGATTGTGTTGACTTATCACTCAGAGGTCTAAATAATCGAAATAGTAGTTCAAAAAGCGTTAGTGCAGAGGTTTATAGGCCAATATACGAGGTGCATAGAAGAGAAGAGCTGCATTTTTAAATACATACAAAGAAATTCGTACAAACAAATAAATAATGAATTTCCTTTCATTAACCGATTATCTTCATATTGTAAACAATAGTCTCATATACAAAAGTTAAATTATGACGTCATGCGAGAAGAGAGGAACAAAGTTGCACACCTCATTGCGTAACCTTTATTTTCAGAAATAAAGAATATCGGCTGCTGCTACAACGGTTTTTTCTTGGGATAGTTACAAGTTGTAGAACAAATCCCAGTTCTATCTTCGGAGAGCAACTCACAGCTCATAAAGAAGAGCACATGATATGTCGCTTCAGCTGAGACAACAGTTACAAATGTGTTTTCTTGGGACTGTATCGGTACTGCTTTGGAGAGGAACGAGTAGCTCATGAAGAAGAGCACAGGATTTGTCACATAATATGAAAACCATTTAAATGGGCTCTTTGTCTCCACATGCATTTAAAAGGTTCAGTTTGCCCTTAAATCTGAAAATTGTTTCAAAACTTGACACAAACTCTAGACCACATACAAGGGTATGATATTATGGTGGAGAAGCAATATGCGATAAAAATCTTTTTAATTGGCATAGTGCAATGAAACTTTGTATGCATGGCCTAAGAAATCGAAAAATAAAACAATTTGTATGAATTAAATGAAAAGAATCCCTTTGATTCCTAAAATGGGAGGGAAAATCCCAAAAATTTTAATTTTTAGGTAAATTTGCTGTAGAATCCATAAATTCGGACATACGCTGAGCTGGTAGGTGAACATTGTTAAGAATACATTCGCTTAGGTTAGGTTAGCGTGGCAGTCTGACTCACTTATTGTATGAAGTCCATTGTGAAACCACGGAAGCTAGTAAAAATCGCATGTCTAACTGCGCCTAGATTCCGACACAAGCAGAAAAATATGTCTTCTTTAAACGCGTTTACACACTAAACGCGTGTTTTAGACTTTGTAGCAAGTAAAGCTTGATATAATTGCATATGGATATAAATATAACTGATTTTCTATTAATATTACGTATTTGTGTGTAAGCAATAGCGTGTTTGGGAAAAACAGACAACGAACTTTAAATTCAACAAAGTACAATATTTGAGTGCGAATTAGTGTTTATTTGCAGCGTTTTTTTTTCATTTTTTAATAATAACCAAGAGAATAACATGAATTGATTGATTGAATGTATACACATATAACGGGTGGCGCAAAAGTAATCCTCCTATCAGAAAATGCTATACATTTTGCGATTGGCCCCTAATGTCAGTGGCAACTCTGGCGGCGGCCATTTACATGACATCATATTCTCGACTTGATGTAAACAAAAATTAAAAGACCAAATAAAAATAATCCACAAGAAGAATCAAAGTTTTTCATTTTTTTTTAATTACAGCCAAAAAACATCGGAAGATTACTTTTGCGCCACCTGTTATTTGATATTCATAACCTACTAACAACGTTAATGTTTATGGTATGAAAAAATATATATATGTTTGATGCTAATTTGTTTGCTGAAATGTATTAAAATGAAAATTTTTCTCAGCGTATATAGAAACAAGATCCCAACGTTCGCCAGTGTTGTATGGACTCCTGACTCTCTTTATCCTAAAGTCACTAGTCACAACCTGCAGTCTCATTGCATGCCAACCCATTAGTAATGGGATATCGGGTCTTAATTGCGACTGTATTGTTTTAATACAGTCTGTAGCCCTCCTGACTGCAAACCGTAAAGCCCTGAGCACGGGTCGCATAATATTCACAGACTTAGGGAGAGTATAATCGGTACTACGTTGTTCCATCAGAGCAGAAGATCTTCATAAATGGTGGCAACCCTTTGTAGTGATTGATGGTGAACTGCTTGGTGGTCTGAGATAAACCCAAGGGTTTGGATTATCTGATTAACCAGATAACAATTTCTCTTGGTCGGGAGCTGTGTTTTTTTAGGTTATTATTAACCTGATGTCATACCTAGTGGCCTGGCCAAGGCCTAGGGTTTGGCATAAGACCTCGAAAAATAAAACAAAATGTATGGATTCAATCAGAATTCCTAAACTGGGGATTTTATTTACTAAATGTGAAATACAGGCATGTCACAGAAATGTTACGAAATCGATTTGAATTCGTGTTTCCAAACCCTAACATTTTAATTTTGCTTCTTCAAAAATTCCTGGGTTTGATGAAATCAAGAAAAAATGGAAATCGAATATTTCTATAAAATTAGCTATTAATTTTAATATTAAAACAAATACTTACATTTCTTTGCGGAGTTTCCTTCAGATATTTTTTTTTTTTTTGGATTTTAGTGTTTTTTTTTTTTTTTTTTTTTTGGGTTTAAGTGTTGTTTTTGGTTAAGGCTGCCAATTTTATATGTGACAAGATCACACAATTGAGGCGATGGCAATTCTTTGACATGCCTGATACTTTATACGTTAAAAAAGATGTTAAAATTATCATACTCAACGTATTTAGTATATTTTTTAATAAAAGCAATATTCATAATTAATTTTGAACAGAATTTCATTTCAATTTGGAGTTTAAGTTGAAATTGATATCAATTTCACTTCAGATTTTGTCATGGGTTTCAAATCAATAATTTTTTTCGATTTCCTTTTTCTGGAGAAGCTAAAAACGTTTTGGTTTCAAAATTTGTCGATTTGGGTTTCTGTGACATGCCTGATAGTTTCCGCAATTCTGAGCTGATAGGCGATCTACAAAATCGGGCTTTATTGATTTCTATCTAAAGCTTTGCTTTGCAATTTTAGAAATTGTGCTTAAATGAGGGAATTTGCTTTAAAAAATGTTAACTTACACACTTCCACACTTAATCTTGAATACACTTTTGCAAGGTTTGTGTGAAATTTCAGTCAAAGCGGACAAGCAATGCCAGATTTTATCCCAAAAAAAAAATCGAATACCCCCACCGTGGGCTGGGAGCCCCAATTAAGTTAATCCTTATAAAAGATTGCCTCTTAGGTAGTTATCTATGTCATAGTCACAACGAAATCTTGGAGAACAATATTGAATGTCTATCAACCAACTTAGAAACGAGAAGAGCTTCAACGAACCATTGTCGATGTCGACCAGATGTAAAAAAAGCCTTGTTGGTCAGTATGATCGAGAAAAATATCAACGGTTGTGCCCTTAAAATAACAGAGGTATTCATCGTGTGGGAAACTCAGTCCATGTATAATGCCACCCTATCCATTAGGGTGGAGTGAAATTAAAAAAAAAAAGAGTTAACCTCGGAAAGAGATGTAGTCTGGGGTCGTAATGAGGGAAAAATAAAGAAAAAAAATTTTAGGGGTCGCGCCACTCCCTCGAAATTTAGAAATTATCGCTATTTTGGCGTTGATTTTAGAAAAATCCTAAAAAGTTTTATGTCAATAAATGTTTGCAATAGCGTAAACAATGAAATAAGGGCATGAAAAAATTTAAAAACAATTTTCTCATTGTTCAAAAATTTCAAAAAGTAAAATAAGTCAAATCGTCCCTTCTTCAGAAAATTGGCTGAACAATGAAATTGCCACCAAAGCTACAAATATTAGTCGATTATCCTCATATTTGCCTCAAATACTTTTGTTTGGGCACTGAACAAGCTCAAACTTTTAAATTTCGAATAAGTTAAGTCGGTAATTTTTAGGATTTTTCTAAAATCAACGCCAAAATAGCGATAATTTTTTAATTTTTTTTTCTTTATTTTCCCCCTCATTAGGACCCCAGACTACATCTCTTTCCGAGGTTAACTTTTTCAAATTAAAAAAAAAGCATGTTTTCACTCCACCCTACTATCCATATCACGAATCCATATCGCTAATTTACTTGAATAGTGGCATAACTCAAAATAGGATTTTTTCCGGAGAGCCGTTTAAAATAGTCAATTTCGTCGTACTTTCCAAATATAGAAAAAGAACTGCGGGCTATTTCAATAATATGGAGACCTGTCATATGAATCCATAATACTCAGTAGAACAAAAGCCAATTTAAATTAGAGATTTACAGCTTTTCCAAGACCAAAAATATATAAAGTGAATTTTGAATTCTGCCACTATTCAAGTAAATGAGCGATATGCAAACGTGTATGCCCTCTCCACAACTCATCATCTTCCTATGAACGCAAGTCTATCCAATTCACGACGATGATATCAAATTAGGTTAGTACAGAACTCAATGTCACAATCAAATTGTTGGTACTCCTGTTGCCCAAATGCATGTAAACATGCATCCAACCAACATTCATCGATAATAGCTCTCGTGGAGTTAATGGAAAGTGAAAGGAAATCTGTTTAAATGGATTACAACATTTTACCATACATTCTCCAGCAGCAGTACAACACAAAAACCCAAAGCAAAAATAAAAAGAAAAAAAAAACAGTCCGTACTTTTGTAAGCACCACAGCTGCACCACATACTTAAGTTAAATTTGAAATTTGCATAATAAGGTGTTAAACCTTAAATAGTTATGGCAACAATTTCGAAAACGATATCCAAATTTCACATAAACAACCAATCGAAAATACGAATCTAACGATTTTCCGATATGTAAGAGTATCTCGATACCTTCGAGTTACAAAGTTAGATTGGCCAAGAAGAAAATCACTTTTTCTCTGACAAAATCCACTGATTTTCCATATTGGACGACAGAGCGACACTCACTCATTAATAACAACGACACCACCCAGATCAATTGCATAAATATTTGGAGAAATAACAATAACAACAACAAAAATGCCCAAAGTGGAGACAGCGACATATGAGGTACGTACAGTGGGTCGAAAAGTTAACAAAACGAATTCTAAACGAATACGTCATTTTAGGTTAGAGTTTAAATATGATATAACTAAGAGTTTTTACTTGAACGGAATCATAGAGCTCTAAAATTTATTGACCCTCGAATACATCTCCAATCAGGTTAGATAGATCCTGAACAAAACCCAATTATCATCAGATTGGCCCAATTCACACGGGAATAATTTTTAGTCCGAACAACTTTTGTTTTTTCCAAAACACACGAGACTAATTAATCTGACAAAAATTGTATACGTATACACAGCTTTGTGTGTGTTAGTATTTTCTTTATTTATTTCACGTTTGTTTTGTGTGCATGTATTAGTTTTGTTCTGGTAATGCGGGGTTGTAGCTGGATGAAAAATTAATCCAACCAAAAACGACTCTCCTCACCGAAAATGCCTACAAGCTGCCATGTTAGACCAGAACAATTAATCCCGTGTGAATTGGGCCATTGGATATCATTCGGATAGGCAGAAGTCAAACGAAAGTGGCAGAGTTTTGTCCTCGCAATCACAGGAAATGCCCACATGTTTAGAAGAGCTGGCTATGGTTCGACTATCGGTCCTTGATCCCCCCCGAGACTGTTCGTATTTCAAGGCTAGGCAAATGGTAAGCTTGATAATGGAAAAATTCATAGAAGGATTCTCAAATTATCTCATCGAAGTAGGACAGCAGTGTAGTTGTGATGTAGGACCGACAGGATCTCGGAGAGTGGGAACGTGTGACGGTGGTGTGGTTTAGTTTAGTATGTGGTTTAGTATGTTCAGTGTTGCCGTTGACTTTTTTCAAAAAGTATCACAAAAAGTATCATTTTCAAAAAAAGGTACCAAAAAAAGGTATCATTTTTAAAAAAAAGTATAAAACGTTTTAAAACGATTTTTTTATTTAAAAATTACTCCAAATTAGGTACAAAGTAAGCAGAACAATAAAACAAGGTAAAAAATACGAATTCATGTAAAGTAATGAAGTAATGAATAATTTTTTTTTCGGAATTTGTCAATTAATTCCGGGTTTGGCTTCCAATCTTCTAAATCAGTATCTACCAAATTAAGAGCTGATAGTCTCTCATTACAGGTCTGAACTTTGAGTCTATTTTTTAGCATATTTTTCATAAGAGAAAGTTTTGAAAAAATACGCTCAGCGCAAGCACTGCTGTGTGGCAGTTTAAAAATATATGACACAAATTTATTTAATGTAGGGAACAAGGGCTCGTTGTAGGAATTTTTCATTTTTCCTACTTTCCCCCAAAACTCCTCAGCATCCATAATTTGGAAAAGGCGCTCCCATGTTTTTTTCTTTTGTTAAAGCCTCCAAAGATTGATATTCGCTCACAAATTCATATGCATCTTTAATTTTATAATTAAATTCAGATATTAAATCGAAATAATCTATATCAACATTTGTTTTGATCATAGAGGGATCTAAAAACAAAAAGTATCAAATTTAGTATCAAAAACAAAAAGTATCAAAAAAGTGGCAAGACCCAAAAAAAGGATCATTTTGATACTTTAGTATCATCAACGGCAACGCTGAGTATGTTTGTTTGCATTGTAAGGTAATGCCAAAAGATATCCTGATGCCAAAGCCAGTTGAATTTCAGCAGTGAAGATAATGTGACTGCGTGATACAATTCCCGGATAGGATCCTATACTGGCATCCGCTGAAGACATCGCCAGAAGGTTGAGTGTTTTCCAAAAGGCAACGACTTCTAAAGAGTGATCAGAGGGACAAGTCATTGCCAGGACATATTGAGCCATTGTGAGGAATGTTTTTAACTCACGGGATGGAAGACAGCAGATGGAAATGTACACGAACACTTCATACAATTAGTCAGATAGGACAGGATGTCGTTGGGGCAGAAGTTTCCCCAGGCTCGGAGATGGGACATCATAAACGACAGCTTGTTCAGACGAAAAGTCCAGAAGGAAGCAACAATTGTGGTAGTAAACGAGATACACCTAGTGTACGTCCAACTAATCAGTACCATTGAACTTTAGTTAGAAACTAGGTTTCAAAACGGACAGAAACTAAGCTGCCTCGTCCCCCCCCCCCCAACGCAAATAAAAAAAATACATCTGCTTCAATTATTTAACATCTTTTTCCAGTGTCGACCGGAAAATTATAATAAAATCATGTTTGGGACAGCGAAGTGCACCGGGCTACAGCGAGTCGATTATAATCATCACTCTCCCGATCGTGAACACACGTTTAGTCTATTTTTTGTTATTCTGTTCAGTATTTCTTTGCGAGGTGAAATACATTGCTCCTTCCCAAATCAGAGGATTGTGGCTAACTTTGTATGAAAATGGATTTTGTTTTGGATGAAAAAAACATGTCTGTAATTGCTGGAGTTCCAGATCATTAAGTCGAGGTTATACAAACGAAGGGGAGAAATTTAATAAGAATTCCCCAAAATGTATTTGGCCCTTTACAAACTATTTCGACAACTTTTTGAATAAAACAGCAATCAGACGAGTGCGTTTTCCAACAATTTCCGACAATTTCGGGGGTAGTGACGATTTCGGCATAGTGATTGCCTTACGCTTAAGTCCACATAAAAAACATAGGGAGGGAGTCATATCTAGTAGTTTATAATCACCATTTTAGTCTATTTCTGTTATTCTGCTCAGAATTTCTTTCTTTGTTAGTACAAAAAATTTTCATCGTCTGAGAAATTTGATGCAGACACCGATCAAACTTGATGAACGTTTCTCAGATGTCTTTCCCAAGTCGTTTGTTGTAAAACAGAAACAAAAGTGTTTGCATGGTTCTATAGTGGAGGTGCAAAATATTCCAAATATATCCCTCTGGCAGGTAAATCTATTGTCACTTTTTTGCACCACCGTGCAACCACTGGAGATGAGATGGAATGCAACAGCTCCTAATGTCTTTGAGCAGATCATCGATCTTCATCATGTCTGTCAGCGGATTCCCCCTCCCCACCAAACATATGAAAAATCTAAGATCATTGCGTGTCATCCATCTTTTCCACGACCAGCCGACAGCTAGGCCGCCTTGCAGCCAGCCACCAACCCACGAAGACAATGTTTGCAGCTAACAGCGTGTATGCGCTCACACACACCCAAATGTCAATCAAAACTGTCAATTACAATTTTTCATTTATCCAAAGAATCGACGGCGGCGAGCGAGAATGTGTATTTGCGTCTAATGTGCCCTTTTTTTTTTGCCCACCCTTGAGGAACGGCGAGTGAAATGTGCGTAAAGTTTTGGTTTTGTTTTAATTTTGGGAAATCTTTGGAAAGCGCGTTGAAAGCGTTATCAATTAAGTAAAAGCTAAAGGAACTCAATGCTCGCAAGACCTTAGGAGAAGAACATCAACAAGTACTCGAGGGCATGTGAAGTACCAAAAAAAAATCAAGATGTAAATATTTAAAAGTGCAGAAATCTTTTAATGGAACAACTGCCAGACGGCAACTTTATTTAGACGGCTGGTTGGAATATCTGGAGCTGAGGGGCCAGGCCAACAAGTGCTGAAATGCAAGGCACTCATTTGCGTTTCTGCTTTCGTTGGCACCCACCAGATTAGGTTGTGGTTCACAGTATCTTTGTCCCACCACTCTCCCCCCCCCCCCCCCCCCCCCCCTCCATTACAGTTCCGAAATGTAATTTTTGTATACTTTTAAAGTATTTTTTGTTGTTGTTTTGTTGTTGCTGCTGTTGTATTGAGATAATGTGTATCATGACGTGCCCTTAACATGTTACTGATACGCTGCCTCAAAGATGCTTCGTTGTAATAACATTTTATGTTATTTACTCGCAAGTACTTAAGTTCTAATGCTAGACGAGAATTGGGTCATGATCTAGTTTTGGAATGTAATGATTTTCTATTTAGTAGGTGACTTTTATTTAAAAAAAAAAAGAAAAAGAAACGTGTCTCAAGGCTTTCGAACTTGTTAGTTCTTTTCATTTCGTGAGAGATTGTGGCTAACTTTGTAAGAAAATGGATTTTGTTTTGGATTTTTCACGAATGAAAAAAACAGAATGAAAAAAACAAAAACAGGTTATGCAAACGAAAGGGGGAAGTTTACTAAGAAAGCCCTAAAATCTGACTGGTGGATTCGATTGGGTCCTCTACAATTTATTTGGAAATCGTTTTGAATAGAAGAGCAATCAACGAACGGCGTTTATTACGATCGACAAAATAGATCCACAACTTTGTGAAGAATCTCGGGGTTAGTGATGATTTCGGCATAATGATTGCCTCAAGCTTAAGTCCACATACAAAAAAGTAGGGAGGGATTCATATCTGGACAGCGCTGCGAAATAAACCCCACACGAAAAATTAAGTATTTCCTTAAGAAGAAATCGTTCATATTTTTTGGGGGTTATTTCATTAACAATTTCGGGACTATTTCATAATGAAATAATCCCAGTAGGTGAGTTGGTAGCGTGCTTCCCTATCAGCGTGGGGGTTGTGGGTTCGATTGCCACCAGTCTGTCCCTGCAAAAATCTAGCCACATGGTCTGCGTCACCCGGTTTACCCTTGGACTCAAAATTAGAATATAAATTTAATTTGTATTGTAATTAATAATAAATAAAATAAATATTTTCTTTGGTTTGTGGGGATTATTAAATTTTTATTTAATTTCTTATTTGGGGATTATTTCTTTAACTGTCGGTATTATTTCATTGTTCTATTTACTTGTTTGGGCTTTATTTCATTGGGGATTATTTCATTTTTCGTCTGGGTTAGCGGTCAGCGCTGCTTTTTTGACATCAGAAGTTCCAGAAGAAGCGATTTTCGTTGCAGAAACTGCACCAGTCGAGTAGTAGGTCTGACCGTAGACTTTGACTTGTACAACATCTAGCCAGTGACCTCCTAAAATCGAATCTTCACCAGGCTATGTATTTGGAGAGTATCGACATGCCTGTGAATTGAGCTTAGATAAATAAAAAGGGGATTCTAAGAACGACTTTATATCCCAACCTCCACCGGGGAAGTTAATCGTTTATGTAAGCCAATGGTTTCTGTGAAAGAGCAAACATTTCTATTATCTATGGAACACGATTGCATTGATGGGACTGGCATCGCCTCCTGTCAAACCATTTTTTAAACAACTTCGCTACGGTGTTGGGTTGGATCTCACGAAAGGATATTCGCTTAAAGGGATCGAATCGTTAATGGATTAAGCGCACAACATAAATATCTAACGCCATCAAATCTCAGCTCCAAGATGGCCAATTAACATCACCGATATGGCTGACACCAAAATGCCGACTGAGGCGTGGGTTGTGTGTAGGGTTGCCAGCTCTGAAAGTGAAATTGCTGGACAGTCACCAAAAACATTCATAATTATTGTGAAAATCTTGCAGTCACAGTTCGCAAAACTAAATCATTTTTGGCTTCACTTTGTCGGACCGCAATACAGAAGTTGGTGGGAAAATTCGAGCTGTTGGGACAAGTTAGTGACATGAAGAATAAAACTCGTGCACATCGCTCAAGAACAACTGTGAATATTGCTGCTGTAGCCCAAAGTGTTAAAGAAAACGCAGGTTTGTCCATTCCTCGACGTTCTTTGGAATTGGGCATTCCACCAACGTCATTACACCCGATTTTGCATAAAGACATGGGTCTTAAGGATTATAAAGTTCAATTAAGACAAGAACTCAAGCCGGCCGATCATCAACAACGTCGTGACTTTACTGATTGGGTCCTTGATATGCATGAAAATCATCTGGAATTCCATCGGAAAATCATCTTGACTGATAAGGTCCATTTCTACCTCGGTGGCCACAACTAGCAAAATTCTCGCATTTGGGGCTCGGGGAAACCCAAGAGTTGTTGTTAGGGAACCTCTCCATCCTCAACGTGTGACTTTTTGGTGAGGTTTGGTGTTGGACCTTACTTTTTCGAAAATGAGGTTGGCTCAACAGTTACGGTGAATGGATTGCGCTATCGAGAGATGATTTATGATTTTTATGGTCGGAGTTGGATAATATTGAACTGGACAACGTTTACTTTCAACAAGACGGCGCTACGTGCAACACAAGCAACGAAACCATTGCTCTTTTACGGGAAAAGTTTCTCGAAGAGGTGATCACAATTGGCCACCGAGATCTCGTGATTAAACACCTTGCGACTTCTTCCTTCGTTGGCAAGATAAAGAAAGATAAGGTCTACGCCAACAGCCCAGCATCGATTCAAGACCTCAAAGATAGAATTCGGCTATCGAGGACATAGGACAGCCTCTTTGCGATTTGGTTATGGAAAATTTCCTGAAAAGGATGTGGTCCTGTAAACGTGGTCGTGGTGACCATTTGGCTGATGTTTTTTTTATTATTTATTTATTATTAAGGTATGCCTTCCTCTTTATTATGAAAAAAAAATCCGATCATTTATCGCAAAAAGTGTAATTTTTTTTTGAATACCAAAATAACACATCTTGTTGGAGAACCCTTTGTATCGGCACCCATTATCAATAATTTCTTCTCCAATCTCTGGTTTATGATGTGCTATAGTCTTCCGTAATTAAACGAGAACTACTGTTTACTAGCGCATAGACCGAAAAACGACAAGCAATAAAGCAAACAAATAAATCAAGTATTTTATTCTAATTAGAAGAATTTTCGTATGTGATTTCAATTGTACTTGTTGTACGATTTTAGTTCAAATTAGTATTAGGAATATTCGTCTTGAATGTAGAATGCCATTTTTCTTTCCGTGTGTGTTTTTGGATATATATTTGGAGTTGTTGATATTATTCGTGTGAATTACATTTTGTTGTGTAGTATTTTTGCGAGTAGTCAACATACTTGTATTTCCTGACAAAATGAACACCTGGACAAGTTAAAAAAATCTTAAAAATTCAGGCGAATTAAGCGGCAACTGGTAATATTCGCGCCATCCTGCTGAAGCCAAAGATCGTCCAAGTCCATGTCTTCCATCTCCGGCCACAGAAAAAATGCTTTATCACATGTCTGAAATGCTCACCGTTAATCGGCTGGCGTTTCCAGCAGCATTTTCAAAGAAATCTCTATTTCGGCCGTAATGCATTCGCCTTCTGACAATCCTCGACACAGAATAATTGCCGACAAACTCACCGATCTAATGGAACATGACAGTCAAGCGACACGGCGAAATTTCCTCTGTCACATTTGGAATATTCCCGTGCGATCGCAGCCCGCCATGTACTCCATCTGCCATCTGTCACTGCAAAGTGTGCACAGAGTACATAATTCAATGATGCGCAGTTTGCACATTTTATCGTACCGCACGTTTTGGTTTATTTTCCCCGCTGTTTGCTGTCGGCATATCTTTAGTGAATGTCCGTCCGATTGTTAATGTTATTAAGGGCCATAAATAGTTCATAATTTGAGTATACCTAAGTGTAAGTGTGTGCCGAGGAACATTAGGGTGTAGTGAAAAAATATTTTTTGTGCAAAACTGTTTTTTTTGGTAAAATCGTTTTTGCAGCATTCAATTCTGTTTTTAAATTCCGTCTTGATTCTGGATTTTCAATAAAATTCTGTTTTTCTTTCATTTGTGCTCTTCTTTCTCTAAATTTTTACTGCACTTCTAAGCAAGTTAGGACTTTCTAGTTTTCACCACGTGAAGGAGCGTCTCAAAAACTATAGAAACCAAAAAAAAAAAGTGGACAATTTTTTTTTGAGTCGTAAGCCACCTTTTCATAGGCCGACAGAGAACAGAAGATGGAGAGCGAGTGAAGACGATTTGTGATTTCTCTTTTTAAGAGAAACAGGGCCAACTCAACGACTCCTGGTAACGCTTGGAGCCAGTGTTACCGCCGAGTATTTTCAGAAAGTATCACAAAAAGGGTAATTCATAAAAAAAAAACGTGGCACAATATTTTTAAAAAAGTGGCTCACTTTTTTGGTTTTTATTTTCAGAAAACAACATCAAGAAAATAATGAATTAACAAAAAATGACAATTCTAGACAATTTCATAAAGCGATTCAAGACTTATTTGTTTCTTCATAAAATTAGTTATAACTACAAAACTGTTGATTATGTAGCGAATAAGTATATGAATAGATTAAAGGAAATGTAATTTTAATTTTTTCTAAATTTATTTCATCAAAATCGAACAAGTCTTCTCGAGTTACACAAAACAAATTTGTTGGCAAAAAAAAAAAAACAAAAAAAAAAAACTAATGGAGGAAACGTCAAGATAAGGAAAAATGTAAAAAGGACGGATTTTGAGAAATTCCCAAAAAATATTCTATAGAAAATTCAAGCGAATTTACTGGAGTACATCATTGAGTATGAACTAGAACTTGAAAATATTTTTTCAGAAAATGGCAGATTGTCCAAAAAATTTCGTAAGTACAAGAGAATACAAATGAAAATCGCCTACAAATGAAATCTTAATTGGACACTTTTATAATACAATCTATGTGATATGATTTAACTCAAAATTTGATCATAAATAATTCCCTAGTATTATTTGCAATAAAAGATGACATTGTAAGAGTTCTCTATACAAGATGCCACTGACCAGATCAATTTCCAACTCGGAGGTTTGAGAAAAACTTCTATTTGGATCAAAGCTTTGCAAAGCTTCTTCAATTTGAATTGTGTGTGAAGATTCTTACATATTTCAATTCATCGGTAAAATCTACAAGTTTATACGGATTATCGAAGAAGGAAATCGAGATGGAGAAAGACTGATGCAGATATCACTAAAACAGCAATAGGGTGGGCTGCGCAAACAGGGTCGGTCGACCCACGCATAACGCGATAGATTAAGAAAGATGCTGCCACACAAGATATTAACTGGAGGCTAGTGACAGGAAAGAATGAAAATTGTTGTGCTATCGTCGTCATTGAATATCACAATGATTTTCTATTGCATTCTCTTTTTCTCTTCCACAAGATGGGAAAAACGTAATTATCTTTAAAGAAAATGTCGAAAATGGGAGATTGACTGACACAGATCTTCTTTTTGTGATTATAATTGAAAAGCCAAGTATACGTCTACCCTTCTGAGCTGAAAACAAACATTCGTGCGAATTCATCGATGCTCAACAAGTTTATGGAAAATGCAGCTAAAATTACTCATGTTGACGAAAATTTAAATAAAAACAAATTAAGTGTGGAACATTTTTTGTTTACGTTATTCAATACTTCCTTATTTCCCTTACCATTCCGTGAAGGAACAGACGGGGAACTTCTCTCGAATCAGTGAGTTGTGTACGATATAATGTGTATACTCACTGACCGCTAGTGCTTTTCTAGAGCAGTTTTACATGGCTTATCAAAAGGCTCTATGAAAAATGCCCCCACCAAAAAAATTTGGAATTGCCCAAAATAAATGAAAAATCCCCCCAAAAGCTAAATATGACAATTTCCCAAAATATTCGGAAAAATCCCCCAAACAATTTATGAAAAATTATCCAATGCCAAATATCTAAATATTATGAGAAATACCCAAAAAACAATATTATAAAAAAATATATGTATATATGATTGACTTCTGTTATGAAAATATCCCAAAAAAAACGAAAAATTTCCCAAAAATAAAAAATTTCGTTGTCCATTTTTGGGGGGCTTTCTTCATATAAAAACAAAAAATAAAATGTTACCCAAAAATTTTGAGATTTGATGATTGACTTCTGTTATGAAAATTCCCCAAAAATAACGAAAAATTTCCCAAAAATACAAAATTTCGTTGTCCATTTTTGGGGGCTTTCTTCATATACAAGCAAAAAATGAAATGTTACCCAAAAATTATGAGATTTTTTTTGGAGAATTCTTCATTTTTTTTGGACCATTCAATATTCTCATTTGTATGTCTATTCTCTGTATTTGTTTACACTTCCAATACTTTATATTTCTTGATATATGCATATAATTCTCAGATGTTTATTTTCTTAATCAAAATGGGAACCTCGACCAGCTTAACTTTCAAAAAAAAAAACACCGCATTCCACTTGAATACGCCCTATTTTTGTGGCACTGCATCAAGGCAATCCGGTATAGATCGTCCTACTCTTATCATGTTGCCCAGATTCAAACATAAAACAAATAATAATTATTCAAATTTCGTTCTCGGAATATTTCGGCAAAGAAATCAAGAGAAATCAACAATATTTTTTTTTTTTAACGAAGATTTATAATTTGCGCTTGCTGTGAAGCAGAGACATACGACTGAACAGACGCACACACGTTATTATAGAAGACAGTGACGAAATTGGGGAGGCCGTGTTTAAAAGGGGCCTTCAAATAGGTCCTTCTGTTGCCTTCTAAAGCCTTTTGGCTTTACTATTTAACCTTTTACTACTAGAAATTTCTTTATAAGGCTAAAAAGCCATTGTTCCATGTCAAAGATCAATCTTCTTAAAGCTTCTTCTTAAACTATCAATCCTTCTAGATGACTTTATTTTATAAGGCTTTAGCTGCCGTATCTTTCAATATGGATGGCATGTTGGATTATCTTCACATGCTATTCTCCTAAAGCCTTACAATAGTCCCTTGGAACATTTCCTCGATTGCTATACATGCAGTCTGATGAACTTTCTTAGAAGCTGTCAGAACTTCTAGATGACATTATTTGAACGTCATGTTAAAGAGCTTTTATTATTTTTTTCTAAACAACTTTCCAACAAGAGGTGTTATTTTGAATCACCCGGTATTCCGGTAGCTATCACTTTTGAAGCTTTTATTCTTTGACATTTGACAAACAGAAACTACGCCATTACTAAAAATGGAACGATCATGCTTCAACAACGCCTTCAAATTATTAAAATACTCTACAAAAATGATGAAAGTCTTGCAGTCACAGTTCGCAAAACAAAAGCATTTACAGGAACGCAATACAGGAATTGGTGAGAAAATTCGAGTTATTGGGACAAGTTTGTGATGTGAAGAATAAAACTCGAGCACGTCGCTCAAGAACAACTGAGAATATTGCTGCTGTAGCCCAACGTGTTGAACAAAACCGAAGTTTGTCCGTTCTTTGGAATTGGGCATTCCAGACCTTCTTCACAGAGAAATCGAATCATTTATTTAAATTGTTTATTTTTATTAAATGATTGAAGTATGATATTAATTTTTATTATTTAATGTATACATTTCAGTAAACTTTTAATCGAGGTAACCGCGTTTTTAATTGTTTGCAGCATTTTAATATTTCTTAGTTGCCCTTCTAAAAAACCTACAATAAAACTGACCTTCTACCTTAACTGCCAGCCCTTGGCCTTCTTTTTATTCCGTTCAGAAACCCGTCTCTGAATAATTGCATTCCATACAGCCATTCTAGAAATCCTTCCTATTTTTTCGCCGACCTATCACTGCACAGACAGGCCCCCGAACATGCTGGCCTTCGTTATTCGCCCATTCCGCTGCTGAAATGGCTGAACATGGCTAAGGACCGATCTGCTAGTACGGGTATCATTTCGTGTGAGGGGCACGTTTCATTCTTGTCGTCGTGCCACCGCTCCGTATAGTCAAAGTCGTAATTATCCCTAGGGCAAGATGTGATTTGTTGATGATACGTATGAGTGGGTCTGCGGTGCAAATGTGTTATAGTGTTCGATGGTGCTGCTGTCGCTACGCCGCTGTTGTTGTTCTTGTAATTCTTGTGGCAATTGATTTAGATCTTGACGTCTGCGCTGCTATGATGGCGGCGTTTGTCTGTTTATTTTCCCTTTTAGGCTGCATTCATTTCGATGGCAGTCGTCGTTCGTTGTCGTTGTTGTCATTTAATTTTTTGGCAAACACCGATCTAATGTTATTAGATTAATTTACAAGCAGATAGATATTATGGATGCTGAGAACAAACTGCCGATGATTCGAATAGGTGCACTTTGTTGTACGTTTAGAGGATATAAAAGTTGTTTGGCTGATTTGTTATTTACTTTAGAAATATAATCTGGGGTGGGGAATCGTTTTACTGGAAATCCCCCAAGTCTTTTTGAAAAAGTTAGATTTCCTTCAGTGCCCTATAAATAGCCGGCCTATTGAACACATCATTCAAAACCCGGTCCACCATTTACCATTTGGCTGCAGACAGTTCATCCCTGTTATTTTCCATTAAAACGTATCTAGAAACAGCAGGCGCGACAGAATTTTGCCACCTGTTCGTTAAACGAATATTGTGAGAATTAAATTTCATCTGTCCCTATGCAAATATTGCCGACTGTTCATTTATAACAGATCGTGTGGACTTTCGTATGTATGTTGTGTGCCTGTCCCGATTCTTTGTTTTATTTACGCCATTCTTTCTTCGGCCTGATGGCGGACACAACCAACATGAAATGTGTGAGAAATGTTTGTTTATTTTTTGTGACATTCTACACTTTTTCTTTGAGTGTAATTGACAACAACGCTAAAAGATGGCCGAACAGATATGATCCTCGCATTTACTGTACATGGGTTTGCTGTGCTGCAATGTTGGTTGTCGTTTCATTTAAATTGTCAAAGCTGACAGCTAAGAGAGATTGTGTTCGCTAAAAAAAAAAAGAAGTGAGAATAAAATACTTGATAAAAAAAATGTTGGAAATTAAAAAAAAAACGAAAAACTAGGTTTGAAATGCCAGTCAGCTGTTCAGATTTGTTATACATATAATATAACTCCCATCCACCCAATTCTCCAAGCAGTAATGTCAAAATTTTGTCACAATGATCAACCAATCTCATTTTATACCGGTAACGACGAATATAACTCAAACCTGATGTGGACAAAAATGTTCATAATAATGACATTAATCAGGATTACATCCGATTACTATAAATAATCAGAAAGAATCAAAAGAAATCTCTGAAAGTAGTCGGATTATTTTCTATTATTACTTTTGACTCTTTTTGATTATTTATAGTAATCGCAGTAATCCAGTTAGGAGAGGACACCTTAGATGACCTATCGGCCGTCAAAGCAATAGACATAAAAAATTTAAGGAACTTTATAGAGGGGACCGAATCCCTAACGTAGGAAAAAGGGGAAGGGAATTTGTAGAAGAAACCAGGAGCGCACAACAGACCAAATTGCTGGCCTATGTGTGTGTCAGCGACATAAGACGGTCATGGTACATGACCGATCCTCCATTCAACCTAACCCTAACCTAACCTATAGTAATCGCATGACATCTTGATTACTTTTAGATTTTTTGTAATCGTAATTTAATCATTACAGCCGCTGAAAATGTTTAATGGTCTTACCAGGTTTCAAACCTGTGTGATAGACGCAAACACCAACTAGTATTTCCCTTGAAGATTTTCAATACACGATACCGTCATGGTTGACTCGATCGTTTTCGTATCTCCCATGAAATTTATTGTTTTGAAATATGTACTGGGTTAAGTGGATGACTAAATGTTGAAGAAACTCAGCGGTGAGTAGAAGGGCTATGTATTCTTTTGGGAGGAGATTTTCAGGTTCTATTCGATGTGCTTGGTGCATTCAAAACTCATTTAAAATAAACACATAAGCGCCCCGGTAGGCGAGTTGGTAGCGTGCTTGCCTATTAGCGTGCGGGTTGTGGGTTCGATTCCCACCGGAGGCTTTGGTCTGTCGCTGCAAAAAATCTCGTTTGATGGTCTGTGTCACACCAAAAATTAGAATACAAATTAACGCAGGATTATATTGGAGTGGGAACGGTTTCGTTCTTGAAAGGATTTGTAGAAGGCCTGCAAAAAAATACTTTCTAAAAAGGTATTACATACAATTGAGACACACTTCGTTCGCACGGCCAAATATTTGTACAAGTTTTTTTTAATTAACGCGACTGCACAAAAGGGGGCTTAAACTATCAACATAAGCTAAATATTAAATATTATTATTATAATTAAATATTATTAAATAAATTATTTCTGGACTTTCTTGGAAAAGAAGTATAAAGGACAGAGTTCAAAATGGACTTAATGCCCTCTACACTTATAGGAAATCCATAGGAAACATCTGGTACCTCCTACCAAAGGCAGTTAAAGGCCAGTTCTTACATATAGAGCCCTTACCGCGAAGAAGACGTAAGTGCCACTTTTTTCCGAAAGTCGCTTTTTAATGAAATTCGATAGAAAAGTGTGCAACGCTCTTAATTCCAAAACATTACAAAATTATATTTTCAAAAAGCAAATTCAATTTGCTTGGCCAATTACGTTTTTTTTTCACGATCAGGCCTCGATATGGTTGTACAGTGTGGTTGGAGGCAACAAGAGTGGATAGAAAAGGTACAGCGATGTGCGGTAGCCAGAACCATATTTTGACTCAATGAGTCATCACTGCTAAGTCCCATGTATATATGTTGGAATTCTGTTTTCGGGGACAGTCCCAGAGGGATTGCGGATTAAGAGCGGACTAAAAAGTAAATGAAACAGATTTTCTGAATCAGCCCAGTCTGGAATTCCCTGATAGGGACTCATGGATAGGAGTGATTAATTTGCACAAGGATTTTGCGGTTTTCACAGACGCATCCCAGTTGGATATAAATACATTCAAAATGTAGGTCGTAGGAAATCCTTTAGACAATCGGATGAATGCAGCGTCTTTCAAGCAGAAATTCTAGCTGTACTAAGGGCTGCGGAGGGAATTTAGACTTGTAATAGGATTTATCGCAGGCCACTACACGACAGAGCTCCAGACTTCTGAAAGATGTGCCAGGAAGAGGATGGGTTGGAGATAGTTGAACATGTACTTTGTCAGTTTTCAAGTTTGAAATAGAGGGACAAAGGTGAGATAGCTGCTTGGCAGAACTAGGGAACATCACAAAGATCAGGGCTGAAGTCTTAATAAGCAGGTGATGGCTGAACGACAGGAAATGCCGGTTCCCAATGGATTAACTAACCAGCAAAAAACACTCTATACCATACGTTTTCTAAGTTTCCCGTTTCTACCCTTCACTCCAATCTCTGTCAACTATATGCTTTCTTCTTCAAAACCTTTCTAATTATTTTTTTTTTGGTGAGAAAAAAGGATTACTTTTCGGAACCTAACCTAACCGAAGTATTTATTTTGTGTCTTTTTTTTAGGATTATTGCAAAAAATATTTCTTGTTTATTTATCTGCTTGGACTGCACTCTGGGTATGCGGCGAATCCGTTCCGGAACTCACAGGAGTGGTATCTTTTTCGTAATTATTTTTATATCCCTCCGCTCGAATTTGAATCCAAGATCTTACATTTGCCATACAAACATCGTGTACACTGGACTTCACATTTAAAATGTATGTTGATGTCTAAATATATTTTTCACATAGAAATGCATTCTACTAGAAGCAGAGGTTTTTGGCTAAAATTATTCTACTGTGCTCTGCCTAAAGCTATGAGTTTTGTTCCGAGACATGTGTGTCCTGCTTCTAAAAGTTCTGCTCATCCAGACGTCTCCAAGTATTTGCCGGCCTTCCTCTTCTAAGGTTTCCTAGTGGTTTCCAATCAAGCGCCTACGGTTTTCTAAGAGTATGACTGCATTCATTTGAGGATTATCGTCTCTTGCTCTGTGTCATACAGGCTTTCATTGGAAGTTATGTTTGTCTCAAGCAACGATTTCTATCGTCTGGTCCCTGACGTTCGGAATACGTACCTATCCAGGGAGTCCGTTCATTGTCAAATGACCGGTTTACCGGACTACACACTATAGAGAAAATTCGCTCTTCAGCCTATTTGTTCTCATGTGGAAGAATCATCCAGCCAGTGTTTTTCCTGCCTTCCATGACTTTTTGTCAAATTCAAGGCGAACCTTTACTCCCTATCACAGACACAGTGCATTTATTCATCTCGGGAATGCTAGCCAAAAAAATAAATAAATAGGACAACTGAATTAACGCTCGCATTAAATATTTTTTTTCATATTATTATTTTAATTATTATTATTTATTATATTATATTATTATTTTAATTATTTTATCGTCTACAGCCATTGGCGGGGAGTTGTTGGTGTTGATTGCCAATCTGTCAATCGCAGCGAACGTTTTGACGTCACTTATCATTCCTGCAACGTCAGAATATTTATGGGAAAGCAAACATCTGCCGAGCTGCCTTCACTTGCCATTTGTGTTAGAATGTCTTCTGTAAGAAGGAAACCTACAATGATTACTGGGTCTGTGGGATCTATGGAGGTCTCCTAAAAGGCCACTTACATAAAGGAGATCGGGAATGTTGTATTGGATTTGTACGGAGAAATATTAAGTTAACCCGCACGGTTGAATGTTTGTATGACACTGAATTTTATTTAAAACTATTTTCTTAAACTCACACATATTTTCTTAAACTAAACTAATCTTAAAGCAGGAACGAGAACGCGATAGTCGCATGCGTGAAGGTGGCGTTTTGTCAACCAACACATGCATAACACTCATTATCATCATTATTCCATTCATTATCACCATCCTCGTCGCTTTTACTAAACATACCACTCAAGTAGGTTTATTGCCAGCTAGTACAGTTTTATAAATTATTTGAATACATTGAAGTTTTATACATTTAACAAAAAGGATAAAAACCAGTGGAAAAGTTGCAGTCGGGTAAACCGACTTATATATACCCTCACCCTCAGTAAAAAAAATATAAGTCTCATATACCATAATAGCAACCTCAAAATACCGAATGTTATAGAAAAATATTGTATTACACGTTTTTACAAAACGGGCGGAATATAAAGCAGAGTTTTTACTAGAAAATTGTATATAGCTAAAGCTTTACTAAATATAGAATTTCGAAAAGATTCGTTGACCGAATTTATATAATTACACGATTTTTAAAGTGGGGGAATGGTATATTTGTATGGGGGGTACCAAAAGGATATGTGCCAGACTTCCAAGTTTTTGTCCAAAACTTTGTCCAGTTATACCTTTACTAAATACAGAATTTGGGCAAGATTGCGTTGGTCATGTTGGTGTTATTACACTATATCTAAGGTAGGCGGTATGGTACATTTGTATGGGAGGTACCAGAAGGGGAGTTGCCAGACTTCCAAGTTTCTGTCCGAAACTTTGTCCAGTTATACCTTTACTAAATACAGAATTTGGGCAAGATTGCGTTGGTCATGTTGGTGTTATTACACTATATCTAAGGTAGGCGGTATGGTACATTTGTATGGGAGGTACCAGAAGGGGAGTTGCCAGACTTCCAAGTTTCTGTCCGAAACTTTGTCCAGTTATACCTTTACTAAATACAGAATTTGGGCAAGATTGCGTTGGTCATGTTGGTGTTATTACACTATATCTAAGGTAGGAGGTATGGTACATTTGTATGGGAGGTACCAGAAGGGGAGTTGCCAGACTTCCAAGTTTCTGTCCGAAACTTTGTCCAGTTATACCTTTACTCAATACAGAATTTGGGCAAGATCGCGTTGGTCATATTGGTGTTATTACACGATTTCTAAGGTAGGCGGGATGGTACATTTGTATGGGAGGTACCAGAAGGGGAGTTGCCAGACTTCCAAGTTTATGTCTGAAACTTTGTCCAGTTATACCTTTACTAAATACAGAATTTGGGTAAGATCGCGTTGGTCATATTGGTGTTATTACACGATTTCTAAGGTAGGCGGGATGGTACATTTGTATGGGAGGTACCAGAAGGGGAGTTGCCAGACTTCCAAGTTTTTGTCCGAAACTTTGTCCAGTTATACCTTTACTAAATACAGAATTTGGGCAAGATCGCGTTGGTCATATTAGTGTTATTACACGATTTCTAAGGTAGGCGGGATGGTACATTTGTATGGGAGGTACCAGAAGGGGAGTTGCCAGACTTCCAAGTTTTTGTCCGAAACTTTATCCAGTTGTACTTTTACCAAATACGTAATTTGGCCAAGATGGGTGTGGGCGTATTGATATTATTACACGATTACTAAAGTGGGCGAAATAGTAGATTTGTATGGGAGGTACCCGAAGGGGTGTGGCCATATAGCCCATATGCAATCCCATAAGCAGTTTTGGGAAAATATTAAGCCATGCCAAATTTCAGAGTGATTGCTTAACTCTTTCGAAAGTTATCGTGCGTACCAGCAGGACAGATGGACAGACGGACAGACGGACATGGCTCAAACGATTCAGAAAGTCATGAATCGAATTTGGTTCAAAGACACCTGGTGTCTAATGTTAATATTTCTAGGTGTTACATTTTGGGTCGTATCAAATGATATATACCCTCCTACCCGTAGGGTGAGGGTATAAAAAACCATGTGAGTGTTTGCCTCAAATCTGAACATTCTGCGGCCGGCGAACTACAATTACATGTTGTCTTCTGCAGATACAATATTTTACTCTAACTTTTATCATACTATGCGAAGATTTCCAGAAATCTGACCAGAATCTTTCGAATTGATAATAAAGAATCGGAATCGAGTATGAGATGTAGAATACAAACGTAAGTCTATTGACAGGTCTTCTTAATGAAGCGACATTATAATGTGTGTCTTGCTCAAAGATGATCTTCTGAGCTGCTTAATCTTAGAAGGTCCTAAAAAGTATGTTTTGGATTTGAAAGGACGATCTTCTTGTACCTCGAAGTACGCAAATAAATCGCTTATTTTCCTACCCCGTATATGTAAGTTCATTCACATGACTAACATGTGTTGAATTGTTTATCTTCTTCTATAATTTCCATAAACTGTTTTCGTCAAAAAAAATAACTCCAAAGACATCAATCTCTCCTCCTTTTAGGTGTGACACACATCAACAATATGTTATTGTAGTAAAAAGAACGTCGTCCAGTGTAAATTTTGGATGCTTTTTTATTTCGAATGACCTTAATTGTAACTGGGCCAGCATTATCATAAAGCATGGCCTGCCTCTCATCTGTCTAACACGAATGAATCAGTTCTAAAATGGCCAAAATGTTCTGGGTTGTCTTAGACTACACTTTTTATTACTCTATAAATATTGATAATATTATACGATTTCTCGATGTGCCCAATATTTAATTCATGATTCCAGCCTGCTTGAAAAATATAGGTCATTCGGCCTATAAACCCAGGCAGGAGAAGGCCAAACCGTTCTTTTTTTGCTTGTTCATTTTTCTGAAACGTTTTGAAACAAAAGACTTCGTTTTCATACTGAAATTCCGCACAGCAAAAACAAAACTGTTAACTGTTTATGTACATATCTCAGCGTCAGTGTTTAGACCGGTTCTCCAGCATAATGTTGTTTTGGCTCACTGGTCATTTTCAGTATTCAGTATATGTTCATTCTTATTCTGGCACAAAAGTTAGTCGTAATTTGAAAGTGTTTCGTTAAACATGGCAAACATAAGGCCGCTCTCGTCCGTTTTACAGCAAGTGGCCATCGATGAACTAAACGAAGTGCCTGAGCGCATACCGGAAGATTTGGAGTCGCTCAAGACATGGATCCGACAGCAGCCGCATTTAAATGCTCGCACCGACGATCAATTTCTCATACAATTCCTCAGAAACTGTAAATACAGTCTGGAGAGGGCCAAACAAAAGATAGAAAGTTTCTATTGCATGAAGGCAAAGTATCCCGAGCTGCTGGCGACAACGAATGTCGATGAACCGAAGTTTCGACATTTAAATGACATTGGGTAAGAATCAATGGCACTCCATTGTTTAATGTGTTTACACTTTCAAACTGATAATCTTGTCCAGGTGCTTTGGCATATTACCCATGCCGCTTAAGGGCTGTGGTCCACGTATTATTGTATGGCGATTTAATTTTTCCCCTCAAGAGTTCGACGCCTCGGATATCGTGCGTCAATGCATTGCTCTGTGTGAAGTGACGATGATGAGCGATCCTTATGCCTGTATCTATGGCACAGTGGTGTTCTTTGATTTTGCCCAAGCCACAGCTAATAATCTGCTGTTATTTACCCTGAGCATTGCGAAGAAGGCCACCACATTCCTGGCCAAGGCCATACCTGTACGAGTTAATGCCGTCTATCTGATGAATCTCTCCTCGTATGCGGAAAAGTTCGTCAAAATGTCTATACATGTAATACCGGAGAAATTAAGACGACGGGTGAGTCAGCCCTCTGGGTCTATGGACTGGCAACAATTGTCATGGGGGTGTAACTTTTGCATTTTAGATTTTCATTGGTGCTACTAGTCTGGAGAATTTCCCGAAAAAGTATTTGCCTGAAGATTTGGGTGGAGAAAATGGTTCGCTGATAGAGTTGAGTGCAGAACTGAACCATGTGTGGGACGAGTATCGCCAGTATTTCAAACAGAATGCCGAACATGGCTATCCGGAACATTTGCGTCCTCGCAGCCAGTTGGACAATATGGACGATTTGGATTTTGGTGGATCGTTTAGGAAGATAGTTGTGGATTAATTGTGAACTGTCGATTGTGACAATATTTATTAAAATAAGATATTTTTAGAAATTATGAATTAAAAACAAAAAAATTGTGTTGGCAAATTTATTTGTTTTTATGAGGAAAGTCCTAGCACTCTAAGATCTTCAATTTTCCCTCGAAGTTAATCAGAAATCAGTAGTGGTCCTGTGTTTGAAAGCCATTGAATTTCGACTAAAATGAGGGAAACAATTTTGAGGGCTCATCAAGCATTATTTATGCGCAAAAACCATCACCGAACTCGAATTCAGAATGGTATATTTCAGTAGATTGGCTTCTAGTATGCCAGCGAACTTAATCATATATGTAGGGTATTATGTAGTCCACCCTACCCTGCATTAGCCGTTCCCTACTACTGGATATATGTGGGGCTAGAACAAAACGACATCTCATCATTTAACATTAGTCGAACTATTTACAACAAACAAAAAAAACGTGTATAATAGTTAACAAATTATGCAAACGTCGTAAAAAAACGAAAACTTTAAAACAAACCAAAGGCATAACAATTCAGAGAAACGTGAACTGACTACAGTGGAAGATATTGATGTAATTTTTGGGAAAAAATTAATCGCACTGTTCAGCAACCCAAAAGCCGATTTGTGTTAATGGCCACCAAGAAGGTGAAAGCAGCTGTCAAATATCTGTCTGCCATTTGGTTCCCGGAGTGCAAAGATTAAAAAAGGTATCAATAAAATATATCCCATATGGTCGAGTGGCTAGGATATCTGGCTTTTGCCCAGAAAGCCCGTGTTCGATTCCTGCTATGGGAAAGATATTTTGGATTAAGTGTGGTGTATTATTTGTTATTATTATATTGAACGGACGAATAATTCTTTTTTTTTTGCCTAATTTGAGTGTTTGTGAAGTTCACTATGAATATATGTGGACCCCTTTAACCTCCTGTTTTCATAAAACGAATTTGTTCGTTCGTTACAAATCGTCGATATTGGAAGCGTTATAAAATGTGTTTAAGATATTATTCAACTGTAGTTTTCAGATATATGTATATTAGCTATCGACATATGGAACACAATATCAAAAGAATAAACTCTCATTACACAGAAAAAAAAGACAACCAAAAAATTTCAATGAAAATATTTGTACAAGAACTTCATCACTTCTCAATGAAACTTTTCGTTAATATGCTAAAAAATTTGTCAAATATTGAAACAAAGTTTGATGAAATGTATCAACAAAACAATTCATGAAATATTTGGATATTTTGAATGAATTTTTTTGTTGATCCCATTTATCAAATTTCGTTTTAATATTTGATACATTTTTAGCATATTTACGAAAAATGTTATCAAATGTTGAAAGAAATTTGATAAATTGAATTGACAAAAAAAATTATATTTTTTATGATTTGTATTTTGGTTATCTAATTTATAAAATTTCTTTTAATATTACATACATTTTTTCGTAAATATGATAAGCAATTTACCAAATATTAAACAAAATTTAAAAAATTATAATATTTTTCGACCTATTTTATTAAATTTCGTTTCAATATTTAATAAAATTTTTCATAAATATGCTAAAAAACGAAATTTGATAGTTGTTGATGAAAAAATTTATTGTTAATTTCAAAAATATTTTTAATGAACGACATACAATTTTTTTTGTATATATGAAACTTTCTTCATCAAAGATATTTTTGATAAACAGTATACGAATATTTTCTTTAAGTTGACAAATTGTTGTATCACAGGATTTTCAATGAATTTCTTGTTTGAACTCGTGAATATTTTCATTGAATTGAAAAATTATTTTTTTCTGTGTACTGATGAAAAAATCCATTTTATTGCTTTCAATTTTGAGAATTTGTAACTAACGAACAAATTTATTTTATGGAAACAGCCAGTAAGTAGACTCATGCAAAAATCGAAACTGGTACGTCACAACATTGCCAACACATACATCCCATATGGTCTAGTGGCTAGGATATCTGGCTTTCACCCAGAAGGCCCGGGTTCGATTCCCGGTATGGGAAATTTCTTTTTATGTTGATTTAATTTTATTGATGATTTTTTTTTTGTGTGAAGTGTTAAAACCCAGTTATGTACGACATTCCATCTATAATTATGGCATTCACCAATATATAAATTAAATTGATACGATCTACATTAATATATCCCATATGGTCGAGTCACTAGGATATCTGGCCGCCGGTGTTTTTCATTGTGTCCAACTAGTAAACCGAAGTAAACTCCAAACCAAAAAATGTAATAACACCAAAAACTATAAAAAAAAAAAAACATTTGGGGATTATTTCATCTTCTTTGGGTGTTATTTCGTTATGAAATAAACAGAAGTCCTGTTGCCACATCACACAAATACATTTTGTTTCCTCTTGCACATCGAGGGTGTCTCCGAATGCCCTTTTCCATTTTAAAATAAAAACATGTATTTGTTGAGACTCTTGTTCTTTTTTTTATCGGATTGTATAGAAGACATGTTGCGATTATGTATAGAATAAAAAATCCGTCAAATGTTCACACGAAAGGTTATTACTCTTTTTATGAAATTTTCACAGAGATGCGTTTGTATTTCACCGATGACGCGATGGATCTCGAATTTGTGTTCAGGAATTGTTTCTGGTTTTGTTCGCATAAGCACGATCTTGGTGGCCAGTTAACATTAGAATTTCTTAAGATAATTTTTTCTGGAGATAGTGGCTGCAATAAATCGATTTTTCATGCGCATTGTGGCAGGTGACGGCGTCTTACTGTAAACCACATACTAGCCTTAAGCCCCAAGTAGTCAACCAGTTAACGTAACAAGTAATCACCTGGCACAACCTAGCTTATGGAAAATATGTGTAAGTGGTTTGAGTGAGTTACGATTTTTACGTGGAAACGTAAAGACCTGTAGAAATTGCAAGTAGAGAGCAACGAGAGAGTAAAAAATGTATACAGCATTGTATTTATTTAAAGAAATACAGAGATTGTGAACCAAAATAAAAATGGATTGCATAAGGATTTTCCTAGTGGAAGGAAAGCCACTCTGAATGATAATTTATGAGAGAAAGAGAAAAAACCAAAATTAATCCTTTTTAGTTATTTATCATTAAAAACTCACATTATTGTTCGGTTGTGGAAAAAGATGACTTTTTTCCGGAAAAATTTGCATTGACTTCACTTTGCTTCATTATCCATTGGACGAGTTAGCGTCCATGGGCTGCTGGTGTGAGCTCCTGAGTCAGCTGAATTTTGTACGTATGAAAATGGAGGCCGTTTTTTTTTTTAAAAAATTCACTGCATAGTGCTTTGTGAAATTTTAAGTTGTTGATAACGAAGCCGAATTGATGTTTTCGGCGGCACTGTCGTTTACAGCAGCAATGTTTTCAAGAGACCAACCGGTACGTAGACGCACAGTAATCTTATTGTCCATAATCGACCCAGTTTCTTCAGATTTTGTTGACTCCTCTTCATATGGTGGACAAATTAGGTGCACGTTCTCAATAGAAAGCTGTTAAAGAACAGAGTTGCCATTTGCAAAAAAAAAAAAAATTTAATCTAAATTTTAAATGTGCGCTCTTACTGAGAAACCGTTTACTATTTTTGATTTTGAATTAATTATAAACCGGCACATAATGAGAGATTTCAATTTAAACGTAAGAAGTCTTGGGCACGTATGGCTGTAGTGAGCCCATCTACGAAAGCCATTTGTGAAGACACTCCATGGTGGAGGTTATATAATAATAACCTAGACAGACGACAGCGTTATTGCGCATTCGCAGACTTAATGCAAATTAACTTGTACATTATCTCCACCCAACCTGCATTAAAATCGAACCGTAATTTATATTGCATTAAGTATTTGAATATGGCAACACAGTCATAATCATTCACAATCAGCTGTTATACTCACAATCAGCTGTTATACTCACAAGAAACGACTGTTGTCAAATTGCTATTGCTATTGTGTCGAAATAAAATTCATCTCTTTCAAATACGTAGAGATTTTTCATCAACAGCATACCCGCTAATCTTACTTTCATCCTTCTTTTCATTTTATATCGATGTAAATGCGAAAAATGTATTGACAATCCACTACTGTTTTTGTTTTATTTGAAGTTCTATTCTGAGGCGGAAAAATATGTTTTTTTTGTCGGAAGCCTGTTGTCCCGAGTTTCATTGCAATAAGAGGCTAGTTAGAAAAAAAACCCTTGTACAATTTTAATAATCTTCAAAGTTTATGCAATTTTGGTTAACTGCAGCGGTTCCGTTCATTGGTTAAACTCCAAACCTTCTGACGGGCGACATTTTTATGGTTCAAATTGTCTACGATGGATTCCGGCAGATTCGAAAGACTTACGGACAAATTAGACAGACTGTCGAACGGATTTTCAAAGGCGGTAGTACTCGCAAAGAAGATTCTAATCTAGAATTGTATGTGTTTTAATATGAAGATTTCTCTGTAGATTTTCTGATCACCCTTCTTACTCAAAACCCATCACTGATTTTCAAATTTCGATTGAATAGTCTTTAAGAATTAACACAAAATTATTCATGTTAATGGCTTAAACAAACAAAATCCATGAGACGTTTTGGTTATTAATGTTTTTGCGTTTTTGTTTCTAAATTGGGTGTTTTAAGTTTCGGTAAAAGTGCTTTGATAATCTGCAACTACACTTTAAAGTCTGGTCCGTACAAACTCTCTTTTATGACCGAGTTGCAAGTAAGACTCAATGTGTGCGTGACCTCTAGCTGGCAATACAAAGGTTCACAAAGTGTCCATGGACTTGCTCTATCCATTTAACTTGCCCATGTAAAATGGGCCCGCCCTGATTCATTACCTTAATTTTGAATTTCAGGTGACGATATACTATAAAATTGAACGTAGGGCCCTCTTGTAGTAACCAACAACCTTATGTGAATATTTGTCAGTGTATGCTATACACAGATATCTACCAAAGGCACATATGAACAAACACATATACATACGTACATATAAACACGGATAGGTACTATCTACGAGTATTAATAATACATTTTAGATAGAGACGGATTAAGTTTTAGTTAAAAAGTTACATAACAACAAAAACAAAACGTCTACAACAATAAGCCACATCAACAAATTCCAAACCATACAAAACAACAGCAACAACCACGATATCTGTAGGTATGTATCGTAAAAATACAACAACTAAAGTGGTAAATAAAACGTTAAGAGCAACAACAGCAAATGGCTGCAGCCATTAGCTGAGCCGTCAACCGAAGAAATGTATTCCAATGTATTTTATATTCGCCACCACCACCACCAACATCAACAAAAACAACGAGATTCAAAAAACCGAATTCTCTTATTCTTCTTTCTATTTTCCAAAAAAAAAAAAATGGATATTTTGGGAAAGACCGAAGACGGAGTTAAAAATTGCCAACTCTGGACGATAACGTTTTTGTTGGAGCTCTGTTTGCTTTACGCTGTTTCTAATGGCAATTGAAAGTATTCCTAAGTAAAAACTTATTGGGCGAAAAGAGGGACGTGCTTAAAAGAATGCACCCTCTCTTTTGAAGTACACTCCACAATAGAGTGAGTTCCAATATGAAATCGAGTGATCTTGTATAGGTCAGTGGTTAAACGAAAAATGTTCTTTTCAAGATACACGCAATAAAATACGTCTTTTTTTAATGTTTACACACAAGTAAAACGCGTGTTTGGTCTTTGTAGCAAATAAAGCGTACTTCTTTCTACACATAGCTTATTTGCATGTAAATATAACTCGTTTGCTATTAGTTTTACATATTTGTGTATAAGCAATAGCGTGTTTGGGAAAAACACACAACGAACTTATTATATTCAACAAAGCACGACATTTGAGTGTGAATAAGTATGTATTTGCAGCTGTTTTCGTAACTTTTTTGTTTGTATCTACGCTCTTTAAAATATAAGCAATACCAAGAGAATAGAATATAAAAATTCACAAATTGGGAAAAAACTGCATACATATTATTTGATATTTATCACCTACAAACAAGTTAATGTTTGTGGTATGGAAAAATATATATATGTTTGATGCCATTTTTTTTCAGCGTGTAGACTCTGTAAATTTGTACAAAATTATATCTTAGCGCCCGGGCCCGATCCTATAAAAGTACTGCATTTTTTCTTCGAAAGTAAATTAACTTCAAGGTGAGTATCCAAACGGTTCTGGTTCCCTAATTTACAGAAATGTATAGGGGTTTCCAACAAGAGGTGTTATTTTGGTGTTCAAAGAAAAATGCCATTTTTTGAGATAAATGATCGGATGTTTATTTCATAATAAAGAAAGGTAAAAGGTATGCCGTTAATAATGAAATACAACATCAGCCAAACGGCCTCCACGACCACGCTTACAGGACCATATTGATTTCATGAAGTTTTCCATAATCAAATCGCAAAGTGGCTGCCCTCGACAGCCTCACGAATTCAATCTTTGAGGTTTTGAATGGACGCTGGGCTGTTGGCCTTAGACCTTATCTTTCACATGGCCCCAAAGGAAGAAGTCGCAAGGTGTTAAACCACAAGATCCCGGTGGGCAATTGTGATCACCTCTTCGAGAGATATCACGGTCCGGAAACTTTTTCCGTAAAAGAGCAATGGTTTCGTTGCTGAAGGGGCACGTAGCGCCGTCTTGTTGAACGTAAACGTTGTCCAGTTCAATATTATCCAACTCCGACCATTAAAAATGCATTTATCATCTCTCGATAGCGTAATCGATTCACCGTAACTGTTGATCCAACCTCATTTTCGAACAAGTAAGGCCCAATTACCCCACCGGAACATAGAGGTTCCTTAACAACAACTCTTTTTTTTCCGAGCCCCAAATGCGACAATTTTGCTTGTTGACGTAGGCACCGAGGTGAAAATGGGTCTCATGAATCAAGATGATTTTTCGATGGAATTCCAAATGATTTTCATGCATTTCAAGGACCCAATCAGGAAAGACACGACGTTGTTGATGATCGGCCGACTTGAGTTCTTGTGTTAACTGAACTTAATAAGCCTTAAGACACATGTCTTTATGCAAAATCGGTTGTAATGACGTTCGTGGATTGCCCAATTCCAAAGAACGACGAGGAATGGACAAACTTCGGTTTTGTTCAACACTTTGGGCCACAGCAGAAATATTCTCTGTTGTTCTTGAGCGACGTGCGCGGGTTTTATTCTTCGCATCAATAACTTGTCCCAAAAGCACGAATTTTTCCAAAAGCATGATTTTCACCATTTTTGTAGTGAACTTTAATAATTTCAATGCGTTGTTAAAGCGTGTATCGTTCCATTTTTAGTAATGGCGTAGTTTGTACTTGTCAAATGTCAAAGAATAAAAGCTTCAAGAGTGACAGCTACCAAAATACCTTGCCAAATGTCAACGAATAAAAGCTTCAAAAGTGACAGCTACCGAAATACCGGGTGATTCTCTTATTGCAGAACCCTTTGCTACTTAATGAGCAGACAGGAAAATTAAAAACATATCTGTGAGTTCGATTCCCTCCAAAGGCTTTGGTCTGTCCATATGGTCTGTGTCATCCGGTTTGCCCTTGGAAACAAAATTACAATATAAATGTACTTTGTATTGAAATTAATAATAAATAAATAAAGAAAAAAAAGAAGAAAATATATTTTTTTAGATAATCCTTTTTTGTTGGCACGAAAAATTTTTACAACATTTTTTATTTTATTTTCGATTAGCTGGCACCGTATTGCGGAAAATATGGCATATTTAATAAATGTGGAAAGTATAACAATTTAAAAAACATCGGTTTTTCGTCTAACTGATGTACTGTATTTGTTGTTTTTTTATTGATTTCGTAGTACATGAATATAAACCAACGGAAATTTAAAAAAAATTGTATCCCAAAATTTTGTTTGATATATTTTTTCCGAGTTTAGATTGGCAAAATATTATAAACTAGTAAGTTGTAATGCGCCTATGGCGCCCATTGAAATATGGAAAAAAATTTTGTTGAAAAAAAAAAAATTTTGTGGAAAAAAAAAATTTTGTTGAAAAAAAAAATTTTTGTTGAAAAACAATTTTTTTCTTGAAAAAAAAAAAATTTTTGTTAAAAAAAAAATTTTGTAAAAAAAAAATATTTTTAAAAAAAAATTTTGAAAAAAAAAATATTGGAAAAAAAAAATATTGGTAAAAAAATAAATTTGGGGAAAACACAATTTCTGTACAAAAAAAAAAAATTTTTTTTTTGTTATTATTATTTATAGAATTATAGAATGCCTATTTAAATTTCTACGTACTGCGTGACAGAGTCAGTGAATCAGTGTATCAGTGAATCAGTGAATCAGTGTCGAGGGTAAATATATATTAAGATATTCCTTAGACAAAATGGCTGTTGCATAGTGTAATCAGCAATGTAACATACATTGAAAACAGATATTGGTGTAATTTGTATTAGTGTAAACTGGCCCATATTAGAATAGGATAATTAAACTCAAATGAAATTGAAAAATTCACAAAAAATTTCGCGTTTTTGTCCACAATAATAGAATTTAAGACCTCTATTAATTTTCGTTTGAGAGCCATTTTGCATTGAGATCATTTTTGAGGTAGCGACAAGTGGATCTTTTTCCAAAATCACTCATAAGGCTTGGGTGTAATGTGCTGCGTTGCCGAGTCGACCACCAACAAATTAGTCTCACCATTACTTTTCAATACCAATCAATTCAATCAGTCTGAGGAGTAAATATACATTTAAGAAGAAACTACTGAAGAATCAGTAACCAAAATCCAATGCCTTTTATTTAAAATATTTTCGTGAATACTCCATCAAGGAAATCAAATTTTGAGTAAAAGATTATACTCGCATATAATAGATTTCTATGGGCTGACATACAAAAGGCTGAAAAAACCGAGCGTATCAAAATTTTGGATGTGTTTGGGAAAATTCACAAAGACATTCTTGTTGTAATCAACAAGACCTAAAAGAAAAATAGTATTTATTACTCCAGGATTTTATTTTTACTGTAAATAAATTGTTAAGTGCTTAAAACCACCTCTCTGAACGACTGAGAAGTTGTCTGGAGAAGTTTGCCAAATTTCTTAAAAATCTGTCATATTATGACGAAGGAATATACAAAGTACCTGCAAATAAACTTATATTGATATAAAACATATCATCAGGCAATATAAGTTCCAAACATAATTTTAATCTTCTCCCGGGACTCTCAAATAACACGTTTCATAATTAGGCCTCGTTTATTGACCACCACTTTGATTTGTAGTAAATAAGGATCACATCTGTTCACCATTTTTTGATGTGATCTTAAGTTTAAAACTTGGCAACTATGGGAGCTAACAACTATGTCAGCTGTTGGAAATGACCCATTCCTGTAGATTCCAATGGAAAATATCAATTTACTTAAAATGCATAATAAATACTTTAAACGCTCTCTGTGTGTGTGATGGTGATTTGTGGTTAAGATGTTTTAAGTCTTCAACATTCCCAACTCTATTGGCAACAAAGGCTCAGTTGAAGTCGGGAATCTTCACCAACACAACCACAGACCACACAACCAACTCAGCTGGCAGCCACAACGAATCTTTCCACCAAGAAATGAGCGACAAAAGAAAATAAGTTGTCAGTTAGTGAATAAAGACAAAAATCAAAACAAAACAAAATAATAGGAAAGAAAGACTTTAAAGCTGATGTTGGAGGTCTGAAGAGACTCAACTAACTTTTTGTACCACAAAGAGTTGTCTTGCCTAGACTGTGAATGCTTGGCTGGGATGGATGGATGACTGAATGGAGTGGAGTGGAATGGAATGAATTGACTATTAGCTAAGTAAGTGACGAATAGACGGACAGATCGCCTGTCTGACTGATTGCCGGAACGAACGGCTGGCAGTCATTTCGAATGCAAGCCAAATACGCAAATACGTGTATGTGTGCCCGTCTTGTAGACAGACTCTGGTATTACTCAATAGGCGGCGAGCGGTGGGTATGCTAAAAAGTGAATTAACCTACATTTGATTAGTTTACGTTTAAGACTGTTATTTTCTAGTTGTTGTTGCTGTTGTTGTTGCTGTCTTCTCAATTCGTTGGTTGATGTGGATCTTTCGATTCCATTTGGAGAATTTTGTGGCTCCACATACGCGCACTGCGCAAGGGACATGAAATCTGATCAGAGTTGAAAACAATTACACCTAGATCGAGTACAGATGTTCTCAAATTGAAGTCTAAAAGATGTATCCAGTTTGGGTCGACCAGAGCTGAGCTAAGGCCAGTTTTCTACATTGGCATACATTTTATTGTGGCTCTTAACTGAGGGAAGTAGGGAATTCTTTGGTAAACTAGCTGCCGAAAGTTGGACATACAACACATAATTGCAGCTTTAAGTTCGCCAGTAAGTGAATAAACATATCCTACAGCCAGTTACGTGTGGACGTAAATAGCTTCGATACTCACGAGATAGCACGAAAGAAATATCTTAGATCAAGCTTACTACCTGATTTAGCTTAATCCTTGTCAGCCAGAATCCTACGCACCTATTACACAGACAGTTTGATGGAAGGGCCTACTCACACACTGGTACTTTTGAATCCTCATTGGAAGGCAATAAAATCTTTCTGGTCAAACAATTGCGCATGTCCACTCACAAGACATTCGGTCTTAAAGTCACAAGACCATCGCAAGTCTCTCAACAGAACTTTCACTTCATTTAGTAAATAAATAGTAAGGTCTTTTCAAATGGTGTTGGGGGGGAGGAGGGGAAAACTGTAATTCATCTTTTTGACCGACCAACCACACAGAATCTCCAATTACTTAGACCACACACGGGAGAGTTTCCAAAGAAAACATGTTAAACGTAAAACACCTCAAGTCTGATAAGACAGAACTTTGTTAGAGTTTTGGCTGCATTTTATCCGTTTAAATCTAATAACATCCACACAAAACGCCCTCCCTCAACTCTACGGCATAAGTATTAAATATGTCGGTAAATACTTTTACACAACGTATATATGTATGTAGCTATGCCCAATAAGATTGAAATGTTCATATGTTTTAGGCCTCAAATTCAGTTTCACTTTTCAAACGAACAAAACATAAAATGCGTGACCTACGAAGCTGAGCTCAGCTTAGCTCCGCTGAGGAAGGGCCGTATTTTCATGTGTCTGTCTGAATGTCCGCCCGTAGTAACCTGGCCCAAGCGATGTGTGTGTGTGTGTGGATTCACTTTCTTCTTCAAATGGTTTGTTTGTTTTCCAATTGGTCGTTGCTGCAGCGGGGTTTTGTCGTCGTCTTATTTTGGACATTCAAACACAATTAGCTTTCATCAATCACCTTTGTTAGCCGAAAAATAAAACAAGAGTCAACACACAAATGAACTGGCAAAAGGGCCTTTTGTGGCCGAAGAAAATCCCCTGCCAAAGTTGTATACGAAATTAGAGACCGATCGGTTGCACTGTGGCTAGAAACCAAGGAGTAGACACATATCGTAATAATTGTCGTTTGTACTCAATGGGGAGTGGTAGTGAAACTGCAAGGTTATCGATAGGTTCACTAGGCCCAACCTAACTGCATATCAATTCGTCGAAACCTAAATATATAGTAGACGAAAGTCGGCCACAATCCACACACACACATTCTGTCCTATGAACCAAATTTACTTTTTCGGAAAGGGGATACAAAATAAAAATACACGTGTTTTGGCGATTTTCATGTACACGTCAGAATTTTTTTTTTTTAAGTTTGAAGTATAAAGCTCGTAGTGGCCTGTGTGAAAGCCTTTGGACTGATTTTTAACCCTTTTTCAGTGATCCAATCCAATGATTTTTGGCAGGCAGACTCGTGGAAATGTCTGTATCACGTCAAATTTTTTAAAAAAATTGATAAAAATCTATTTTTTTAAAAAATTTGACGTGATACAGGCGTTTCCACGAGTCTGTTGGGGGGACCAAACATTCCAGCCACAAATATCAACTCAGACCAAAACCTTGTAGCAGCCAAGGTACGCACATAGTTCAGATCCCCAATGGCTGCATTCACCTCAGTTACCACAAGAGATCGAGAGAGAGTTGTTCCACTCCCAATGATATCAATGCCTAATGGAAACACATCCAGAACTCTATGACAATAGCCGAAATGACGAAATTTGCGGCAAAACTCAATTGTATGATGAGTAGCTAACAATGCATTGCAATGTCGCATACAGGGTGACATTGGCGGTCATGTCGAGCTGTCTTGGAGCGATACCGGAAGTTGATGCGGGAGGAAAATCATTTATACCGAAAAAAGAAAAAATAAATGAGGAAATTGAGATCTATGGAAAAATAAATGAAGCCGGAAAATGGTGTTTTTACGGAATGATGTTTTACGGAAATGAGTAAAACATCAATATGAAGATTCGCCTACTGGCATAAAATTCCTGTAAAGTTGAAAATGGGAGTCTAACGACAGACCCGCAGAGTGACTGAGGATTTGGACTCATCATTACTTCAGCTTGTTGTCTTCCAAAGAATCCTGAGAAGAAAGCAACGCACTAACTATAGTAGAGGCTACTACTGAATATTCACCTACTTGGCAAGATAAGAATACATCAGCAAATGCTTGGCTTAAAAACACGTGTGGAACCGGATCAGATGACCTGACAAGGTGTATGGATCAGCTAGTCTGCACAATCTGGGAGAATGTAAGCATTGCTGATGTTTGGCAGCAGTGACACGTTGAGGATGGAGAGGCTTCTCAACAATAACTCTTGTGTTTTCCGAGCCCCAGATGAGGTGGAAATTCCAGATTATTTTCATGCATATTAAGGACCCAATCAACAAAGACATGACGTTGTTGATGATCGGCCGGCTTGAGTTCTTGTGTTAACTGAACTGATGTCTTGAATTTTATTTTTCACTAGAGGTACATTTAAATCTTTGTGGATGTTTTCATTTCTCATAAAATAATCAAAATAAGAAATAATAATAAATAAATAAAAAAATCAGTGATATTAAAAACCACCAAAAAAACATTCTTTGAAATGATTCAAATTTGTTTTCCCTAAATCCAAAGTTATTGAATCACTGTGCGCCGTTCAAATGCTGCTGTCTAATCGGAGTTTAGGCCCTTTAGGCCTACGTGAAAGAAAGAAAGTTTTTTTTGTTGGCTCTGGCATTAATTTTTGTTGTTTTCGCTTTTCGTCTCTCTAATGCACATTTGTCGGATACTCGTTTGCAGTTGTCGGCGATACCACAACCTACCCAACTTTTTTATTATTTGAGCATCAACAATTTTCGGGGGTTTATGTGCTTAACGCGACTGCGAGTGAGTGAGTGAGCGTGGCTGTGTTTTATTTATTTATGATTTCTATTTTCATTCATGCCACGCCGTGTTGATTGTTGTTGTTGCCGTTGCAGCGGCTAATGTCATATAGTCGATGGTACTGTTGTTGTTGTTGTTGTTGTAGGGCCTGTTAAGGGCTTAACATTCAACAAGTACTTTATACTCTGACAGCTGCATGAAGTGAAATTCATTGTTTCCAAGATTAGACCGACCGACCACCCGCCCGTTTGTACCGCAAACAAGCCCTACCAAAACTCAGAAGGAGGCTAATCATTTTTGAATGTTTTTTTGTTGCTGTTGTATCTGTAAAATAAGTTTTGCGTCGATTTCTATAAAATGTTAAATTTTTTTCAGTTTCTGGTTTTTTTATTTTGATTAGAATCTTTTCCACGAGAGTGAGTGCTTACAACAGTTTCAGTTAAGCTCATAAACCGATCATGAAACATCATCTGCTTTTGGTGTTGCGCTCTCTCGTTACCATTTCAAATCTTCTACGACATCTGGTTTCATGAAAAGCGCATATGGCGATCGGCGAAAGTCAAACGAAATTTATAATTGTGTTTGTCCGACAGTCGATTTCTGAAAAAAAAGTAGTGTGAAAATAAATGAGTATCAGTCAGAACAAGGGTTGTCCGAATCGGTGCTGAAAATCGCCACAAAAAAAATGTTATATCAGAAAATTACTATTTTTAGGAATAATGCTAGATTTTATTTGATAAATAGAATCACATATTTTTTACACTTCCTAAGGAGTAATATTGAATATTCATTTATTTATAGATGTCATTTGTTCAACATATCTACAACGTTGAGTACATTGATGTAAACCTAATCGAAAGCTTTGGCTAAAACGTTCAAATTTTAGTCGCCAATGATGATGAAAACTCGCCACTTTTGGCGAGAAATCACCCTGACTCAGAACAACATTAAGTCAGATCCTAAGGGGAAGCGTTCACAAATGGACGGTAATGTTAAAAATGTCAATACTGAGCTGCTACGTAAACATTCAAGATCAAAGTGTCAGTATATAGACATTGGTGGAATTCGATTTTTTTTTTTTTAAATAAATTCGCTATTTGCATTTTGTTTGTCCGATTTGATTGAAGTTGCACATCGGCCTAGCTGACAGATTTCCGGACCGTGTTCTCTCTCGAAGAGGTGATCACAATTGGCCACCGAGATCTTTTGATTTAACACCTTGCGACTTCGTTCATTGGGGCCACGTCAACATCCCTGTGTCGATTCAAGACCTCAAAGATAGAATTCGTGAGGCTATCGAGGACATAGGGCAGTCACTTTGCTATTTGGCTATGGGAAATTTCATGAAAAGAATATGGTCCTGTAAGCGTGGTCGTGGTGGCCATTGGGCTGATGTTTTCATACCTTCATCTTTATTTATCTCAAAAATTTAATTTTTCTTCGAATACCAAAACCTCTTCTTGGAAACTCTGTACGTTAAAAAATTAAGGAAAAAAAGACGTGGAAAATCATCAACGCTTGTGAACAAATGTAATGTGTTGTGTTCTCAAATTATCCGTGATCGCTTGTTATCAAAATATGGGAAATTCCACCAAACCGTGTTGACAAATTTGCAACATCGTTGATGATTTGGCCACATCCGTGTAAAGATAGACTATCGTGCCCGTATGTTATCAATCCAAGCACGTTTGGTCATACTTTTTCTATTAGTGTAAAAAAAACCAACAAATCAGTGGTTCCAATGATTTGACGGTCATAACTTTGAAATGCCAAGAGTAAAAACAATAATTTCCTTCCGCAAATTACTTAGAATTTCAACTCATTAGTTACCTACACTTTCGTGGAATTTTTAACAGTTATGAAATGTTTTTTACACCCACAATTTTTTAGTATTCTGTGTTTCCCCTTTGAAATTATAAACAACTCAATATTCAATGAAATATTTTTGTCAAAAACCCCCAAAGTTGGGATTTTTACAAAATCGGCTATAGTTTCCCTAATTCCGGATAGACGCTGAACTGATAGGCGAACATTGTTAGGAACACATAGACACAACAAAATCGGGCTATACTTTGGAAAGTTTTGCTTTGGTCTTCGAGAAACAGCGGCCCAAAATGGGAATTTTCTTTAAACAAAAAATGTAGGAATTCTATCAATGGAATCTTTGAATTCCTAAAATTGGGAGGCAAAAGAAAATCCAAAAAAATGTAGGAATTATTTCAAAGGAATCCTAGAATTCCTTTGGGAGGCAAAAAGATCGGGCTATACTTTGGAACGTTTTGCTTTGGTATTCGAGAAATAGAGGCCCAAAATGGGAATTTTCTTAAGTAAAAAATGGTAAAAAATTAATGAATTGTTTAATTTCACTACATTTAATTCTGTTTAAAAAACATGTTATAAACCAAAAATTGATTGTTTTTCCTTCAAATTTTCAGGTTCAAGTTGTTAGCGGGTTTTCCAATAATTCTATTTCCAAATTAACCCATCTTAACCTGATAGAAATTGGACTTTAATTAGTTTCGTTAACTGAACAGGTTTTGAAAAAAATATGTTTTTTCGTATAAAGTACGAATATCCAGAAGTAAAAATATGTTCTGATGTATTATTCAAGTTTTATTGGACTATAGGTAAACATTTGGCAGTATGTTAATGAAGATCATTAAAATGGTTAAAAAGTGTCAACACAATTTTTTATAATTCTATTCAGTATCAAACACAGTGGAAAATAGATAACTTTCCTACGTTTACTTAGTTTCCTATGGAAAAGACATATCCACACCGTCGAGCCGAGGTTTAGGAAATTCAAGTCGTTTCTCTAGATTTAAGATGTCACCAAATTATGAGTATACCTTAAGAAATCCAATAACTGTTTGTCCTCCAACTATTCGAATACTGTCAGTAGTTCAGGGAATTGTGGCCTGATTCCAGCCAGACACTAAGATTGCTATTAGCTGTCCCCTTCCGACTGGCATTCACTCTTCCCTTCCATAATGAGGTGCATGTAAACTCATAATGTTGCCTCAATTTTTGTTGTTGTTAATTCGATTTTAACACCGTCATTAGGTTGGACTATTGACACGATCATCACTCACACTGATTAGAGTCATCAATAGATAGGTTTTTTTTTCTAAGCCGTGCGCAGACAACCGTTTTTTCGGAGGCGTTTGTTTTGCCCACTACTGCACCCATTTCAACGTACATTGGCTGTGTCGTTCCACTCATTTTCTGTTTCTTTTTTTTTTGTTATAATTCTTGTGTTTGTCATTATCTGAAGTTGTACCTTTATGAGCATGCGCGGAGTACTAATGCACATGCATGCATGTATAGTAGGGTGTAACGAAAAGGAGTTGTTATCAAGAGATCAGAAAAATACTAAATTTTGGTAATTTCATTCAAAAAAAGTGTGGGAGGCATTGGATGAAGAACAACTTGCGTTAAATGGCACACACTCACCATTTCTTACCAGTAGGCGGAATCGTAAGTATTCTCGAAAGATATCGATAAAGTTTTGAAGTTTTTTTTATTTTATTTTCCTATTTGGTTTCATGAGAAAATTGCATTTTAGTACCGAGCAAAATCATGGTAATGACAACTAGAAAATCAAATGAACAGAGTGGATTTTAATGCGCGAAAGACCCAGTGCTGTTTGCTGCCACACAAACGTTCACCAGATCCAGCATCGTCGTCAATTTCTATGGGTTGTGTGGATATCGACAAATCAGACACTCTTGATGTTCTGGGCATGAAGATACAAGGTGATGCTCGCTGGGCTAGCCATATATTCGTGTGTTTAGGCTTTCTGAAGCGGTGCAAGAAATACTTCACTCCATCCGATATTTAGACCACCTACATGGGTTTTTGGGTCTAATTTGAAGGAATTTTATTTTGAAAATTCTTGGCCCCTCTGATCTGCGGCACAGAGCAAAAACATTATAAAGATTAAAATATTTCCAAACTGTTGTTTTTCCAGGACACCCTAATGCCTTCGCATGTGTTTATGTGTACGATTACGCTTAGACAAGTACATTTTGGGCTCTAATGCGTTTCTTCCATTTCATGTGGTGCGGGTGTTTAAAACATGCCCATTATGTTGGCTGTGTTTTTATTTTTGCAAGTGACTGAGTATTCGCTAAATTGAATTTAACTTACATTTAGATTTTTATTCTAAGATTAGAAACGAAAATTGATTTAAGGTGAGGCCGACATCATCTCATCTCTGGTAGGCTGTCTTCAGTATCGTTTTTTTCTTCTTCTTCTTGTTGTTCTCTAACGTGGAACATACGCAGACACGCGAATTGAATCAAAATAAAATCGGCAATTCAAGATTAAAGTTTAATTAATTTGATTTAATATCGTACATAAAAATGTCACATTTTGATTTTTGCCAACTCAAGTGTCAACTTTGTGTGGAGATTGTATCGCTTTACAGGTTGTCGAATGATTGGCAATGTGTTCAATTGGAAACGATCAACATTTGTTTTTGTGTTGGAACAAAATGCAAGCAATGTGTCAAGGACGTAGTCAAGCGGTGGGTTTTTGTGATGGAACAATTCGATACATCAAGAAACAAAAAGGGGTTTCCCGTTTCCTTCCTACCAGTATGGAGTTTAAACTACATGAAGTCAATGGAAATGTAATTCTTAATTGTTTGTGCCTCACCAATAAAATTTCAGCCCACAGAGGACTTTTTGGTAGAACATTTTTGTAAATAGAGACTTATGAGGTCACTTGTTACGAACTATCTATTTCGGTTGATTGATTCTCCGTTTATTTAAAGTAGTCAACATTTAAACAAAAATTTAAAACGCCACTAGAAATTTAATGAGCTTAACATAAATGTAAGAAAAAAATATTTATAAACTATAAATTTGACATGATATTTCCATTGATTTTCTAAAAACAGTTCATAAATATGTAAATGTATTTGTACTTGTATGTGTATGTCTGTGTTAATTAGTAGTTGCTGGTAAATATTATGCAATCTCAGCTCAAAGTCGATACTACAAAGACGGGAATGATGTAATAGTGTTCCGTTTTAAACCAAATCTCCGTAAAAGTAACACACACACACTTCATTTGCATTTTAAATTCCCCTAAACTTCAAATCAATTCTGTCTTTTTCTTTTCTTGTCTTTGTTCGCGATGATGGTGGTTGTTATATTATTTTTCCATTTATTCCATAACAAAATAAAGCATTTCTTTCTTTTGTTTTCTTCGCTTTTTTTTAATATTTTGTTTTGTGTTTTGTTGTTGTCAATAAATCTTATCAGCCATTCAACTGGTTTGTTTTTGGTTGATTGCCATCGACTTGGTTGGACTCCAATTTTTTACAAGGTAACAGGTGATTTAACAGAAAACTTTTAAGCGGAGGTACTTTAGTCATCTGGACTGTTGTACTACGCCAGGCCTTTAAATTGGCCCCCTACGATGTTCAATTACAATTTAATGGTTGCTCTTTGTCTTTCCATCTATTTGTCGACCTAAAACTTTCCTGCTGACTTCTTAAACAGGGATTTCTTTTGCCAACTTGATGGACTGTTTCACTCTTAAAATGCTTTGGAATGCATATGAAGTTGTCTGCCTTCCTGAAGTTGTGTGATTTAGCTTGTATGCCTTGTACCGACCAAAAAGTCTTCGATTTCAAAGAAACTTCCAAACATCTTCCAGATCTGGCCTCTAAAGGCCAGAGACTGAAAATCTACTACGGACACTGAAAATCAACTACGGACACTGAAAATCATCTACGGACACTGAAAATCAACTACGGACACATCCAGTGTTAAACTTACAGCTTGATCGTCTCTAATCCACAAACGTCAGACCTTATAAGCTACACTTTTCTGGTATGGGTTTGCAAGTGTCACTTTCTCCTATTTGAGCCATGACCTGCTTACCTCAAAAAATCGTTCGCCGTACACCTTCGAATATGAAGTATCATGGGAAAATGATTCAAAATTTTTGCCGCGCTTTTTCATTTTTCTTTATATCTTCCGCATTTACAGTCCTTTTTTTTTGGTCGGTAAGGTGTTATGCTCTACTGCGTACGGCTATGGGAATACACATTTCTGCGAGCAAGTTTTATGCGGACCTAGAAATGTCGTTTTTATTCTATTTATTATTTTCTATTGACAGATTTTCTGTTTCCATACAAACTTTAATTAAATTAAATTTTGACAATTTGGTTTAAAAAAATCGATCGTTTTATTTAAAACCATTTTTCGCCGGCTGATTTTTGAACTAATCTTTTGAAAATATGATATTTCAAATTTTTACACTCCAAATTTAAAACTACATTTTATAATATTCGGATAAAATTCTATCTAGAACTGACAATGTCATGAAAAAATCGCTTTCGCGTTACAGAAATTGTTTTACACACTAATAACTTGTGATTGCAAGCAAAATCAATTTACAAATAACAAATAATCGCCCAAATTAATGAAATAACCCTCCAAAACCGAATAAAATATCTTTGGGATTTATTTCATTCGGGCGTTGTTTCATTATGAAATAATCCCCAAAATATATAATTTTTCGCAATTTTTCGTGGAAATTATTGAATATTTTCATTTGGAGGCAATTTCACTTGGCCGATACGAAATACGGTACCCAATCGGAGCTGAGTTTTGATTGTCCCATGCCGTATGACTACAGCTACAGCGGACATATCTTGATTTCACCATTTCCAATAACTGGCAATGTCATACATGATCGCACTAGACTCCTTTCTTTGGGATTTTCTTTAGAAGACACGTGTATGTGTGTTTAGCTGCAGACTATCAATGGGAACTAACTATCGCACAGTGGCTCCACAGAGTAATAATAACTAAAAAAAATATTTTTATTCAATTTTAGATTTTTTTAAAATTATTTTTTTTAAAGTTTTTATGTCTTAATTATTACGCAACAAATTAAAATAAATAATTATTTTTTTTAACTTGGTTTTTTATACCCTCACCCTACGGGTAGGAGAGTATATATCATTTTATACGGCTCAAAAGTGTAACACATAGAAATATCCACATTAGACCCCAGGTGTCTTTGATCCAAATTCGATTCATGACTTTCTAAATTGTTTGAGCCATGTCCGTCTGTCCTGCTGGTACGCACGATAAGAGTTAAACAATCACTCTGAAATTTGGCATGGCTTAATACTTTCCCAAAACTGCTTATATGATTGCATATGGGCTATATGACCACACCCCTTCGGAACCTCCCATACAAATCTGCTATTTCGCCCACTTTAGAAATCGTGTAATAATATCCATACGCCCAACGCGATCTGGCACAAATTCTGCATTTAGTAAAGCTAGAACTAGACAAAGTTTTGAACCAAATATTGGAAGTCTGGCAACTCCCCTTCAGGTACCTCCCATACAAATGTACCATCCCGCCCCTTATAAACCGTGTATTAATATCAATATGCCCAACGCGATCTTGCCCAAATTATGTATTTAGTAAAGCCATAGCTAGACAAAGTTTTGGACAAAAACTTGGAAGTCTGGCAACTCCCCTTGTGGTTTTCTATAACATTCGGTATTTTGAGGTTGCTGTTATGGAATATGAGACTTGTATGTTTTTACTGGGGAGGGAATGCAACATTTTTGCACTGGTTTTAAACAATTTCAGATTTTTGTATTTATTTTTCTTGGTTATTTTATTTTATTTAAATTAAATAAATAATTTTTTTTTATTTTATTCTTCTTACGTTTATGTCTCAAAATTATTACGCAACATAATAAAATAAATAATTTATATTTTTTAATTTAATTATTTTTACCAATTTTCAATGTTTTTTAACTTATTTGTTTACGATTTTTATGTCATTATTGCGCAACAAATTAAATAAAAAATTTATTTTTTTAATTTAATTCGTTTTACCAATTTCAGATTTTTTTAAGTTTTTTATGTCTTAAACAACAAAGTAAAATAAATAATTTATTTTTTTAATTTAATTAGTTTTACCAATTTTAGATTTTTTTAAATTATTTCTTTAAGGTTTTTATATTTCAAAATTATTACGCAACAAATAACAATTTATATTTTAATATTTTTTTATTTTAAAATTTGTATGTACTTTAATTACTACACAACAAATTAGAAAAAAGTTGTTTATTTAAGATTTTTATGTCTTAACATTATTACGCAACAAATTAAATAAATTATTTTTTTTAATTTAATCCAATTTTAGATTTTCTTAATTATTTTTTTAAAGTTATTTATTTAAGATTTTTATGTCTTAACATTATTGCGCAACAAATTAAATAAATAATTTATTTTTTTAATTTTTTTTTTTCGTTTTACCAATTTATTAATTCGTTTTACCAATTTTAGATTTTCTTAATTATTTTTTTTTTAGTTATTTCTTTAAGATTTTTATGTCTTAACATTATTACGCAACAAATTAAATAAATTATTTTTTTAATTTAATCCAATTGTAGATTTTCTTAATTAAATAAATAATTTATGTTTTAATTTAATTATTTTTACGAATTTTAGATTTTCTTAATTATTTTTTTTTTAGTGATTTATTTAAGATTTTTATGTCTTAACATTATTACGCAACAAATTGAATTTTTAATTTAATTTTTTTAATTTAATCATTTTTCCAATTTTAGATTTTATGTCCTAATTATTACGCAACAAATTAAAATAAATAATTTATTTTTTAATTTCATTAAGTTGTTTTTTTAAATTATTTTTTTAAGGTTTTAGTGCCACAAAATTATTAGGCAACAAATTAAAAAATACTTTTTTTTTAAATTTCTGTAAACTATTCATCATAATTCATAAGAGCAGATGTATCGAAAAGAATAATCATTTTCAAACTATAATTATTTTCCAACTCTATTCGTGACTTATCTTGCGACAGGGAAGAAATAAGTGGATCGGTAGATGCTGCGTCCACATTTTGCCTCACCTTCGATGCTTTGAACGTGTTCTGCAGTCTATTTGTATTATACAATTTGTTAAGAGACTCCTGTGCTTCTTCAGAAGTTCTTCAATTGCCAAGGACTGGTATTCAATTATATCCTTGGCATGCGCTAATATTTTATAGACTTTCGGCGTCAACTTCTTCTATGCAAACATTTTTCGTGATTTAGTTTTCGATGCATATTCTCCATATTTTGTAGAACTGACGTTATCTTTGCAGTTAAACACATTGAAAATCGTCTCCAATCTGTTCACGCAGTAGGCATGCATCAGCCATAGATTTTTGTAATCAGCGACCTAACTTTGTCATTATCCTTTGTATATTTAAGAGACAGCGCTTGCGATAAATTCTTTGTGGTCAAATCGGGCGGAAGTTATAATTTCTTTGGAAAATGCTGTAAAAAGACCGAAATTTTGAAGACATTTGATTGACCCATATTATCATGAAAATAGATGGAAAACAAAGAATCGCCAAATAAATATTAGGAAATGGTTCAGTTCCCTGCTGTAATACTGTCTTTCTCACACTGTTGTAGGGTACAAATATTCCCAATTGTTACAAATGAATTAGAGAACTCCGAGTATCGCCCTATAACATGAGTGCCCCACTGGTAAATGAACAGCTCCGAAATCTGTATTTGTTATCAGCTTAAGCAGACATTTATAATTTACAAGATTTGTAAGTTTCATTTAAACAAAAGCAAAGCAAAACAAATTTGTTGTTTTTTAACACACGACAATAGCGTTGACCCAATTAACAAAACTTTTATTTTCGGTTGCAGTACTTGAGATGAACGATTTTCGGAGTTGTCAAATACCTGGGGGTATTTTCAGATATTGACATTTTATTTTTGTTTTATTTGTTCCACTTGGAAACATAGGACATCTACAAGAGAATTTCATGGGAATTTATGGTTATCTGAAAGTCACTTCAAATGTGTTACTTTGTTGCTGCAAGGCTGTTCTCCGCCAGGTATTTTTCGGGCGTCGGCTGTCTTGGGAATTCCACTCGAATGCTGTTCATGGATTTCCCCAAAAGTGTGTCAATTTTTCATGCCATTTCTAGTTTAGGCTCTCGTGAAGGTTTCGTATTTTCTACATCTTCTCTGTCCATTTAGTTCACGCCCAATTCCCATCTAATTAGTATTTTATTGGCATGTTCCCTATTTTATTGAATCCAACAGTTTTAAATGTTGTTTTTTCACATATCTGCAGACGTCGTTGGTGATGAAGATGCCGTCATTCGTTTTTACGGCATTGTTTCAAGTGATACGAGCGCGATATCGATCGCATTGTTTAGGTCATTTCAATACAGAATCAATAAAATACGTTTCAAATATTCTAACGAGAATGCAGTGCTAAAAATACATTTGCGAACGTCATTAAAAAGAGTACGATGATTATTTTCTATAAACCATTTAATAGATTGTAGGAATTTGCTGTACATCAAGAAATTTGTGACATACCCGGGGAGAATTTTACGGAAACAAAAAATCGGTAGATCCGCATCTATTTCAAAGTATATTTTAATAAAATAGGCATCTTTTAAAGTGCAGTGTTTCATAATTTTTGGCAACTTTCGGCAAAAAATTTTCACTATTACTCCTAGAGGAGATACAACTCTAACTCCAGGTTACATAATTTTTGGTGGAGTTTGGTGGAGTCCTAATGTAATGGCCCATACAAAAAAACCCAATCAAGCGAAATTTAATAAATTTTTGGTGCATTATTAGAAATAAAAAAAATATATATATACATATATATTACTTTTTAAGAAATAGCTCGCCGTATAGTGTAAACGCCATAAATTACTTTTAAAATAAAAAAAAAAATGGTTAGAAAAGGTGCAGGAATAAACAAGCTACGAGCGTTGAAAGTGCCCCTTTATTTAACAAACTATCAGTATGGTATTTTTAAGATTAAAATGCCCAACTTTGAGCTACTATATTGTGAGAAATAACAGTAGACTATCATTTTGATGTTACTTTCTGTTTTAATGGGAATGTTTTTTTATTGTATACAAAAATATCTCGTCATTCGAACAACTTTAATATTTCGATTTTTGTCCCTCTAGTCCCTCTAGAAAGTGTTGTGAAGAAACAATTTATCCATTTTTATAGTTTTTATGTTTTTATTTTATTATTTTTCTAACAAAGTTGTTTCTTTTACTTTCTTGCTGTTTTTTTTTTTTTTTGCTAGAAACAAATCAGCTGTTTGTTAAATGTCACTTGCAGGATAGAAAAATCTATTTTCTACAGGTTCATCCGTTACGTTACGTTACGATTACGGCCAAGTAACCATTTGTACATGTTTCACATAAGGAGAACGTATCAGCTGACACGTCACGATTACGATTACGGTCAAGTAACTCGGCCTTAAGAATCGGACTTTCGAATGTTTGGATGAGGAAATTATTACTCGGTTGATGGCGACTTGACTGTGGGCGATCTTCAAGGGAACGTTCTCGGAACATTTTTAAATCTTTTATATACAACTGTAAGAAACGGTTGCGACTAGGCCCACTGTAGGATTAATTACATCGGTAGTGGTTTCCCTTTAAAAACGTACTGCTTTGGCTACCCTCGTGCTGTCATGGTTGTCAGATAGGTTACATCAGAACCACATTTTCGTTATCGGGCCATGTTGAACGAATTTTTGTTTACAAAAATTGAAGAGGAGGATATTGTCAACAGGACGGCGAAGCCGAAGCTACACTCGATGTTTTGCGCCCTGTTGCTGAAGATCGCATTATCAGCCGCAGAGCTGATGTCGTTAGACTACTGCATGGCCAGCCGAGGCAGCCATTTGAATGAAATTATTTTCCATTATTAACCGGAAGGATTGTACGTTCAAATAAAAAGAGAAATTTGAGAAAATATCCAGTAGTTTTTTTTATAGAATTTTCCAAAAACAAGGTTTTTTGGCGGACCCTATCTTTTAGAATTTATTTTATTTATTTATTTATTAATTACAATACAAAGTAAATTTTATATTCTAATTTTGGGTCCAAGGATAAACCGAGTGACAAAGACTATTTGGCTTGATTTTTGCAGCGACAGACCAAAGCCTCTGGTGGGAATCGAACCCACAACCCCCACGCTGATAGGCAAGCACGCTACCAACTCGCCTACAGGGGCGCTTCTCTTTTAGAATTATTTTCAAAGTTGAGAACTTTTCGTGGTAGAAAAACTGTTGTGTTTTTTTTTGTTGCATTTTAAAAAAATTGTTTCAAGGGGAAACGTTTTTTTTTTGTTGGTTTTTTTTGGCACATTTCGACGTATGCCATTTACAAAGTTTACTTTTTTTCATATTACAAATTTACACCTTTTTTAGATTTTGAAATTTGTAAAAATTTAATTTGAAAGAGCGTTTTCTTTATTATGATGTCATGCTTTTTATTGAGTATATTTTTTTGTTGTAGCATCTTTTTTAAAAAAAGATTGACTGTGAAAAAAATAGATTTAGGTCCAATACAAAATGTTCCAGTTACGAGATGTAAAAGCCATACTGATTTGAAAAGATAGAAGGGTTTCCCATTATGAGGAGGTGAAATCTAGGTACGCAGATGAAAAGACTTTCAAATTTCGTTTCTTTTAATGTTATTTTATGTCAATCGGAGTGCTATGGCCATAATATTCCCGCATCGTAGAAAAAAATACCTTTTTTTCAATTCTATGACCGAAAACATACCAAATGTGTTACTTAAATGCATATATTAATCTTCATTAGGTCATCAGTAAACTATTTGAGTAGGTGATAACAAAACCTCCACGACGGGCTGTATAAACAGTTGTTTTTCTTTGGCCTTTTCAAATTGAATTCACATTTTTTTTTGGGGGGGAAATGACGTGAAACTATTTTGGCAGCATTCTAATCGAAATCCGAACGAAAAACGTTTTTCATTAAAACCAAATAAAAATTGTTAATATTTCAGCTTTTTTTTTTGTAAAAAAAGCTCACAAAACTACAATTTCCGTTTATCAAAACCAAAGAAGAAGAAGAATAAAGAACTACAACTCACACACACAGCAAAAGTTGTGGGGAAAAATGCCAACAATTAACACCAGTTAAACAAGCGGGAATAGGCCAAACTAAAAGAGAAGAAAGGAAATTGCTCTCTACACCAAAGAAAAAACAAACCAGCCGCTTAGCCAAACGAAACAGCTTCAAAAATAAAAGAATAACTTTCCATTTCACGTGGGAATTTTAAGGCATAAACACATTAACGATTTTTCGAAAAGAAAAACTTCCCGTTGCCATCTCTAAAATAGTTTTCAGACTCAACCAATTAATAAAAAAAAAAAAAAGCGAAGCTAAAAATACTTAGAGGCTGGCACTGACTGAACCCAAAATCACGAGATTTCTAAGAAACGTGTTTTTTTTTTTAGAAAATATTTGCTCGTGCTTAGCAGTTTTTTTTTCATCTTCTTCTTAAAACAATTAAACTGGCAAACTGCCTGCTGCCAATGGCTAACAGAGAAAAGCGTGTGTATGTAATTACGAGACTGTAACATCTAAAAGATAAACCCACAAAAAAAAACGAAAAAATCCATAGATGGTTCTCAGTATGAGTATGGGTTTTTCTTTCTGTCTAAAATGCGCTACGATGTGCTTTTAATGGTGTTGCAGTCATCTTGGGAGAAAAACAAATAATTATCGAAAAACAACAAACTTCCGACGCCTAAACATAACCGGCATTTTGACAGTTCTGTGTTTTTTTTCTCAGTGGGAAGGGGCAAGCAGAAAAACCTATAAATAATAAAATCATATTAACAACCATATAATTACACTTAGGCGGCAATGAGGCTGCCATCAGTACTGGGTGTTCGTGTTCCAAGTAATTGATTGGGAAAAAACAAAACCTTTGTCATCGTCTGATGCGTGAACCATAACACTTTCTAAGAATCATGTGCAATTCAGAGGGCTAAAGTCTTATTTCGGGGCGATAGATTACAGGAACGCAATTCCAATCTTTGGCTGTACAAACTGAGGTTTGTCTCCTCCGTCCATAATGATTTCCATGCACTTCGGTCATCCAATTCTAATTCCTTTCAAATTGAATACCGTCACCGAAATAAATAAATAAATCATTCGGTTTTCAACCTTGGTTGGGAGTGAGCTTTCTTTAAAACATTTTGTCAAGGTTTGCCATGTCTTCTTATACAGGGCCCTTCCATCGGAGTCTCGATCTTCCGTTCGGATTCATTCTACCAACATGAGCCTCCCCCATAAAATGGAAGTTAATTGTTGGTAAATGTGGTTCCTTCTTGACTTTTTGAACTGGTAAATTCAAATTAAATATCGCAATCGAAAACACTGAGGTTCATTTCTATTTAAAATGTCAGTGATTGAAACGTTTTCTAGATTTCTTTCCATTTTAGATTTCTTTCCATTTTGTTTTTCTTCAGTTATTTATCGGTTTGCAAAGGAAATACCAAAATTCGTCAAGCGAAAAAAGTGACTTTCTTTGAAATCCCATTTCGATTGCATCGAAGCCAGAGCTGGGATCTTGGCAGCAGTTTCACCGACACTTTCTCAAGTTACCCTGTATTCTAGCGAGTCTTGCTAGCGTACTAGCACTAGTAGAACCGTAAAAAATCATGCTCAAGGCTAACTTAAAATGCAATTACATTTTTGCAAATAGCAAAAGAATACAACATAAATCATAGAAATATATTTTTTTCCTCTCTTCTGTTTGTCTGTTTCGAATTAGCGACGAAACCCATGCAAGCGCATAAACACATTCATTTTTAAGCCAAACAACTTGGCCAAATCTGCAAACAGCCAGAACCACAACAGCAACAAAGCACACACAATTCAGATATGCATCCTCTGCAAGAAACAAGAAATATCTAAAATATATTTTAGACGATACACCCGACAAAATAAAACAATGGCCCACGAATCTGAAAATTCAAATGGATTCGATTGTATTGCATTCGAAAAGGAATGCCCTGCTAATTGGTCTGTTAAAGGGAATGCCATTGCAAAGACTCGGCTAGTGTTTAAGTGGGTCAGTGGAATACTTTCGGCGATATTCCCCAGCTATGGCCTGTTGGCCATCGAACAAATGAATGACACTCGTCGAGTGTACAAATTATGACTGGCGGTTATCTGAGTGAGCATTTACACCTTCAACGATGTTAATCGGTTTGTCTAATTTATAAAATCAACATTAATTAGAAAAACGAAAAAAGGGAAACGGACGGACGGACAGGCGGGCGGGCGGGCTGACTCTGTGTGCCGCCAAAACGTTCGAAAACACCTACACATTTTGTGTAGTTAGAGGTAAGTTTTGTGTTATTTTTAAAACGTTTGTTTTCATGTCGTTTTTTGATTTCTTTACCTAATTGCAGGCGTGACGTCTTCAATTTTAATCGCCAAACAAATACACATTTTCGTACGTATTTACTGGTGTATACACAAATATGGGGTTTACCAACAAGAGGTGATATTTTGAATCACCCGGTACTTCAGTAGCTGCAACTTTTGATGCTTTTATTCTTTGACATTTGACGCCATTGCTAAAAATCGGTCCAAAGGCTTTCACACAGGCTACTACGAGCTTTATACTTCAAACTTAAACATACTTTTATCGATTCTCAGATTTTCCTAAATTTTTTTTTTTAAATGGTTATCGTTTTTTTTAAGGTTTCAGTCAAAAAACATTTTTTTCTTAACGCATAAGTAGTTTACAAATTTGGAGTCTCTTCAAGTTATGCTAAGAAAAGTGAAAAAAATATTTTTTTTCAAAAATAATAAAAATTGGGGAAAATCTGAGAACTGATAAAAATTGTTTTTAAAAAATTTGACGTTATACAGACATTTCCACGAGTCTGCCTGCAAAAAATCAGCTAGATTGGATCACTGGAAAAGGGTTAAAAATCGGTCGAAAGGCTTTCACACAGGCCACTAAGAGCTTTATACTTCAAACTTAAAAAAAAAATTCTGACGTGTTCATGGAAATCGCCGATACACGTGTATTTTTATTTTTTATCCCCTTTCCGAAAAAGTAAATTTGGTTTTTTGTAACACGGTGTTAACGGCATATGGAATGGCATTATGGAATAAAAGTCCGATCATTTTTATTTGAATATCAAAAACCTTTTGTTGGAAAACCCTGTATTTCCCTTCATGAAATATTTATTTATTTATTTATTTATTTATTTATTTATTTATTTATTCATTTATTTATTTATTTATTTATTTATTTATTTATTTATTTATTTATTTATTTATTTATTTATTTATTTATTTATTTATTTATTTATTTATTTATTTATTTATTTATTTATTTATTTATTTATTTATTTATTTATTTATTTATTTATTTATTTATTTATTTATTTATTTATTTATTTATTTATTTATTTATTTATTTATTTATTTATTTATTTATTTATTTATTTATTTATTTATTTATTTATTTATTTATTTATTTATTTATTTATTTATTTATTTATTTATTTATTTATTTATTTATTTATTTATTTATTTATTTATTTATTTATTTATTTATTTATTTATTTATTTATTTATTTATTTATTTATTTATTTATTTATTTATTTATTTATTTATTTATTTATTTATTTATTTATTTATTTATTTATTTATTTATTTATTTATTTATTTATTTATTTATTTATTTATTTATTTATTTATTTATTTATTTATTTATTTATTTATTTATTTATTTATTTATTTATTTATTTATTTATTTATTTATTTATTTATTTATTTATTTATTTATTTATTTATTTATTTATTTATTTATTTATTTATTTATTTATTTATTTATTTATTTATTTATTTATTTATGGAAAATTCTACAAAAAAATTTCGAGAAAAGATAGTGAGCCACCCTAACGTGAATACATTAGAATGGCTATACGTATCTTGATTGGTTACATTCGGTTGCTGTTGTGGACGATGATTTCAATCACTTTTGCCTAAGAATCGCCACGCAATTGTTTTGTCGTTATTTATTGAAAACATTTACGATTTATTTGCTGCGGACAATTGACAACAAAAACCCAATACGATGCCAAAAGTGTGAATATCGATTGCAACGGACAGTGTGATCTCTACAAAAACTTGTATTTGATTTTAATGCATTTTTTTTACTTAATTGTAAACCTTTACCCTAGAACGTGAAACGAAAGAAAGGGTTTCGGTCGAATCAAAAATACAAAATGCTCAAATTTCCAACTAATACGCGATAAACAAAATTTTTTGAAATTCTTATCGATTTAGTCCTATCCGTGTGGCTGTAGGTTAACCCTTTGTCGACCGACAGTACTTATAAGTGCCATCGCAATTATCATTGAATCACCCTCACCCATTGCATACTTTCCATTTAGCTTTAAAAAGCTGTACAAATTTAGATTTCGTGAAAAACACAAATATTTCGTTGCCTTCAAGTTTTGGTACACAAAGGATTAAAACAGATTCAAAGTAGACAAACTGCTAACCCCTCAAAACATGTACGTCTCATACTTTCTAAAATGCTGTACATTAAAATAAGGAATATATTGAACAGTAATGCGACAGAAACTGAAGAGCCACCATCATCACATTTTAATAGAAACCAACCATCACGTTTTGTATCGGAAAACTTTAAAAAATGTCCAAACAGTCTGTTCCATGATTAATATGAACATCTGTACCTACATGTAAGAGATTATTACTCAAATGCATTTCAATACAAAACCACCGTGCATTTTGAAGATGTGCCTGAGTAGCTGATGTATGCATGTGTATTTCGTAGACTTGGCACATTCGCGACACGCGTCTACCAGACCAAATTCTATTCTTTACTTACAATTTACGTGAAGAATTCACACAGAAAAAAAACACAAAATATAACCGACAGGCGGACGTTCTGCCCTCTCCTTTGAAAGAATAACATCATAACTCAAAAGAACTAAAGCTTGTATGGCAGCAATGTAGAAATCCTCGCATACGAAAAATATTCGTACTTTCATTATTACCACTTGATAGGGAGCATTTCGTATGTCCAAACATCACGAATTTTGAGTTGTGGCCGTTTTGTCGCAATCGAACGATATATTGTTTAAATGATACTCGAACTTCAGAGAGAACTACAGACAGACTTTTGAACATACGGACATACAACTAAAGATCCAAATATACATAACGATGAACACACATAATCTTCGACACGATCCAACAAATACTTTACATAGGCATACAGGCACACGTACAGATGTTGAGACGAGAACATAATTAAATCTGATATTCATCCATGGCTACCCCACAAACGGCCGTATACTCGTATGTATTATCGAGAATGTACTTATTCTACACAGAGAGAAACAGAAATGAAAACAAAATCTAAAATATGAATTACAATTCTTGAATTTTTGCAACTGAATTATTGATTTTTTTAAAAATGTATGACTTGTGTTATTTTGGTATTCAAGGAAACAGGAAGGTATGACGTTAATAATGAAAAACAAAATCAGCCAACTGACCACCACGACCACGCTTACAGCACCATATCCTTTTCATTAAATTGTCCATAACCAAATCGCAAAGTGGCTGCCCTATGTCCTCTATCTTTGAAGTCTTGAATCGACGCTGGGCTGTTGGCGTAGAACTTATCTTTTACGTGGCCCCAAAGGAAGAAGTCCCAAAGTGTTTAATGACAAAATCTCGGTGGCCAATTGTGATCACCTCCTCGAGAGATAACACGGTCCGGAAACTTTTTAGAGATGCGAACTGTGACTGCAAGATTTTCATCATTGTAGTGAATTTTAATAATTTCAATGCGTTGTTGAAGCGTTTATTGTTCCATTTCTAGTAATGGCGTAGTTTCTACTTGTCAAATGTCAAAAAAGCGACAGCTACCAAAATACAGGGTTATTCAAAATAACATCTTTTTGGAGAACCTTGTATATATAACAGGTGGCGCAAAAGTAAACTTCCGATGTTTTTTTTAGCTGTAATTAAAAAAAATTAAAAACTTTGATTCTTCTTGTGAATTATTTTTATTTGGTCTTTTATTTTTTTTTACATCAAGTCGAGAATATGAATATGAGAATATGTCATGTAAATGGCCGCCGCCAGAGTTGCCACTGACATTAGGGGCCAATCGCAAAATTTATAGCATTTTCTGATAGGAGGATTACTTTTGCGCCACCCTGTTATATATATACCCTATACAATACCCTAATTTCCTATCCCTAACACAGTACATTGTATTGATAAGGGGCATCCCCTGAATGTTGGTCGGCACTTCATCTGTTGCCCATGTAGAGTGACTTCCAATCAAGCGTTGAACTACATCTCTGTAGGATGAGGAATATTTCCCTGTACTGCGATAGCCAGGTCTGTTGGACATTTTTAGTGTTGTATTACTGAGAAGGAATCTGTGTACACAGCGTAATAAAGAGTATTTAGGACTGATAAAAGAAAGAAATGTAATAACTCAATTCCACTTCGACTATTATAGTCGCCTCCGACTACTATATAGTCGTCTTCGACTATTATATAGTCGTCTTCGCCTATTATATAGCCGTCTTCGACTACTATATAGTCGTCTTCGACTATTATATAGTCGTCTTCGCCTATTATATAGTCGTCTTCGACTATTATTGTCGCCTTCGACTATTATATAGTCGTCTTCGACTCTTATATAGTCGTCTTCGACTTTTATATAGTCGTCTTCGACTATTATATAGTCGTCTTCGACTATTATATAGTCGTCTTCGCCTATTATATAGCCGTCTTCGACTACTATATAGTCGTCTTCGACTATTATATAGTCGTCTTCGCCTATTATATAGTCGTCTTCGACTATTATTGTCGCCTTCGACTATTATATAGTCGTCTTCGACTATTATATAGTCGTCTTCGACTTTTATATAGTCGTCTTCGACCATTATATAGTCGTCTTCGACTATTATTGTCGCCTTCGACTATTATATAGTCGTCTTCGACTTTTATATAGTCGTCTTCGACTTTTATATAGTCGTCTTCGACTTTTATATAGTCGTCTTCGACTATTATATAGTCGTCTTCGACTATTATAGTCTGTTTGCAATATAATAGTCGCCTTCGTGATATCGCAAAACGGACACTCAATTCGGATTCAGGAGATCGTTTTACATAAAGATCAGTTGTAATTCGATATTTTCTTTGAGTTAACAATTTCGTTGTATCGTAGGTTCTGCATCGATTAGTTGACATTTTAATCGACTATTTACATAATAATCGTTCGATCGTAGAAGGCGAAAGAAAGGTCGAATAACAAAGTAAAATCGGAAAAGTCGATGAGTAACAAGAGGTTTTTGTACACTCGGAATAAAAATACAAATTATACGAAACACATCAATTGATTTTAGTTGTTATTTACGACGTTTGTAGCCGGTACGAGTATTCTTTACATTGAAGATCCAATGGCTATAGACAGTCAGATAAGTATGTTCAAATTTGTTCAAGACACAGTTTAATCGGAGAGCTGATGATTCTGTGTAGTTGTGCTTAATAATATCTCAAATATTTTTAGCAGTAAAGATTTTTCAAAATTGTTCTGTAATTAAATTTATTAACGTATTTTTTTGTTTAATTTTTTTTTTCTGGTGTGACTGTGCATGGTATTTTGTCGCCAAAACCAACAGGTACAAAGTTTGGTCGCACTGAATCGCATATAACCGTGCTAACGAAACAGCGTCAGTTTTTTCTACAGTCCATGCTACGAACATGGGTAAGAGATGGACAGACAGGACTAAGCTTGTGACTGACTATGTGTAAAAAATATGGGTTCATTAATTTCTATAAATAAGTAATTCTGTGGTAACTTATTAACTATGGATTAGGTTGGGTTGGAGTGACAATCCTTGAAAGAAGGCCATTATGATGATGAAGCGCGGCAATATAGACCTGATGTTGAGTTAGGTTATATTGGAAGACTGCGTTACTTAGATTTTGATTTGCGTTAGATTTTGATAGCACGGATAGTCCCTCCAGTTGAACCATCCCGATCGACTCAAAAAGGGGCAAGGCAAATGCAGAGAAGGCGTTTTATAGACTGCACCTCTTCTCTTCATCCTCACAGCTAATTGTAACCTTCAGTCTCATGGCATACCTTTCAATCAGACAGTCTACTGTCCTGACGGACACAACCCATGAGATATCGGGTCTTGATAGGGGCAGCATTGTTTAACAACGTATCTAGTGGATATTGAATGAGACCTCGGACAATACGTCCAACTATCGTGTGTAATTCTATAGGCTCTATTAAATTGTAGGGTTTTGCTATCGGGAGACTGCTAAACATATACTGGCTACAGGGATATACCAGAGAACTGTAGAGCAGACGAGCTAGCAAGATTTCAGTCAAGCTGGGATCGGTAGGTGACGTAGTCATGAGTCTTGTTTGCTCTTCAATTCTCTGGCATGTTCTTGAGGCCAGGTCATCACAGTAAGTGATCGGTGGAAGTCGAGGGATGCTGTTATTAAGAAGACAGAATCCCGAGTTTTAATGATTTAAGAATACTTTTATCCCCAATGAGTTGAAGACGTTATATCTCATAATTTCTGCTATTTCATGTAGCCTTCGTGCTAGGTAGAGAGAACAATTTAGACAAATTTTACTGACGATAATTATAGAAATTTCGCAAAAATACCCCAAAGTCCCAATCATTTTATAAAAAGTGTTTCGCATATCTTCAAAATCTCCAACATTAACGAATGAATTCTATGGTTGATGTTACCAACCCAGTGACAACCTGAATACATCTATCATACATTGGTGAAATATTAGCATAGTCGTCAAATGTATCATTTGCAAGACATGTATCATGCAGGTACAGCAACTGCTCGATTCTCGATTCATTTCAAATTCATAAAGATCCATATCATACAAATCGCTGGCAAGTGTTCGTTTGATGAATATTGAGATTGGAATTGAAATGTCTAAGAGTGACTAACTGACTGACTGACGCTGCTCGGTTATTAATTGAGTATTTTGGCAATTTAATGTTTGACGTTTCGTTTCTTCCCCTGTGTTTTTTTTTGCAAGCTCATCACTGATGTGATTGACGCCGTGCGTTTGCCAAAAAGTCTGGTAGCATGAATTTAATCGTTTTTACACGCTCCATCACTTTAATGGGGGATATACACAATGCTACCGTTTCTTGTGTGCTCAGTCCGGTCATTTATCGGACAATATCAAAAATGAAACGTGTAACAAGTGGGGAACGTACGATTTGGTCAATAACGATCAAATGCAAAACATGCATTTGTGTTGTATTTTGCCTGTGTTAGGTGAGTTCGAGGCCAATGGGGCTATATCGGTAAATAGGACAGGTTTATATTAAGACGTTGGATATCTGTAATTGTTTTTTTTTGGGAACGAGGCAAACTTTCTCAATGAGAGATGTAGTGACATCTAGAGTTTGCAGTCGTACTACTGCTGTAGACTGTCTTTGGCTCAAGAGAAAGAATGTGAACAACATCTGACGTACCACTGTCCTATATGGGAACGTCGACTCATTCAGAGGTACGCTGTCGTGAAGCAGGCTCTTTAACGACTTCGAACAGTTTGCGCTCTTTGGACATTCGTGTAATATTTCATCGATAGCTCATATTTCATCGTTTCCTAAATTAATTCGCCATTCAAATCAAACGTAGGGATGAGGCTTTATCACTTTTTATCCCAATGGGACAATTTAAGACTTCCAAGTGAATAAATCCTTTGATCAGAGGACTTTTACGTTGGCCTCTCTTTCTCTAGAGCGACCAGGAGAAGAGACATGGAGTTACGGAGCGGCCGTTCAGACTTTATGACCTTCTTCGGATACGACCAGGAGAAGAGGCATGGAGTTACGGAGCGGCCGTTCAAAATTTATGACCTACCAGTTCTGCGTTGAAATGGTGGGATTCTGCTTCCAGCTTCAGGATTCTATCGATATTCGCCTCCATCCTATATAACCAAATTCCGGCTCAGCGGATTATCCTTGACAGGCATCAGCACCAGGCTTAACATCACGTAGCTTCGTGATATATCCGCCAAGGAATTCTTTAGATGGTCCGTCCATACATCTGATCACTAGAGTCGATGCGTGGAACTGTAGAGTCCTTATAAGAAAAAAAAATCTATTTTGAAAAAAAAATTGATACAGACATTTCCACAAGTCTGCCTGCCAAAAATCAGCTCGATTGGATCACTGAAAAAGGGTTAAAAATCTGTCGAAAGGCTTTCACACAGGCCACTACGAGCTTTATACTTCAAACTTAAAAAATTCTGACGTGTACATGAAAATCGCCGATATACGTGTATTTTTATTTTTTCCCCTCTTTCCGAATATGTGCATTTGGTTCATAGGACAGAAAAAAATCTATTTTTTGTGTTATAGGAGCGACTGTGTCCCTTCGCCATTTTGACTCTACCGTGGAGTGAGGAGATAGAGCACCGGATTTGTTGTTGGTCAGGACCACACTCAGCTCGTTGAAAGTCCGTTTTGCAGACGAAGATGAAGCCGGCGTATTATCCTTTTTCCGCTTTACATGCTTTTCATCCTCCAACTGGGAACAACATGATTTTACAACCGGTCCGTGTCCTGGCCCCGGAGTTGAGATGCTAGCAACACGCTTCTGTAGAGACTTGCTGACCATACAGATTCTCGGCACAACTACTTCGCCACCCAGATCATAAAAGTGTTTGTAACGCTCATAGATGCACTGGTCGGTGCCGATAAACATAAGAGGACGCGTCTATGAGAGAGGTAGCCTTAGAGCTAGTGTTGTGAAGCCGATAAGAGAGCGGCGAGTAGTTGTGCCCTTCCTTTTTATTCTGCACTAGAGACAGATAACACGCAAGTCCTCGCATCGCGGCATGATAGTTACTCTTCGCGAGCTGTAACGATCATTGCCATGTGTGTGCTGTTCACAATAAATTCGCCTATAACAAATTTCTACTCAATCTCTTGATCTCATGAATAATTTCGAACTCGTTTTTTTTTCTCTGCTGACAGCTTTTCGATCGAGGGGCGTAAAGTGTTCAAACAACAAACAAAAATCGAAAGCAAATGTGAACAGAGGAAATATGATTTATATGCAATTTGAATTTAATGATGTTGCGCTGTGATTTTTGCACGCTTGAAAAGTGCGAATGTGTGAATCGGTCTAATGCGATTTTTTGACGTCGATTGTGTGTGAAAAGAAATGTAATTTAATGGCCGAATTAATTGAACATTTACATACTCAGACAATTGTTATTGATTTATAATCGAATCAATTCGTGTTTTAACACTTCAATTTTAACTCGATTTGAATTAAATGTAAATTTTTGGACCTGTTTTTATGTTTTTTTTAAATACGAGTGTTGATTTCACTTATTGCCCTCTTTTTGGCATTGTGCGGGGTTATCAATCATTTGCTTTGGCATATAAAAAGCCTAAAGGGTTTAAGAGTTTGCTAATTTTGCACCTTATGGCGCTTAATGACCTTCGCCCATTATTTCCAGTTGGTCTGATGTTCAGATCTGTAATGGATTGTTTCTCTTTATAAAATTACACTCAATTAAACGCTTGTCACAAAATTATCTCTATCAATCAGTCATACGTTAAGTTTCCTTTGTTTTCGTTTGAAATCTCTCTCTCTGCAATAGGCTTTCTTTGAGGCATATGGGATAAAAGGCTGAAGTGACCTTGTTTGTTAGTTGAAATTTGTAACTGAGCTTTTTTTCTTGTTGAACTTTTATAAGCTGCATTTTTTTTGTTTTAAAGTTTGGTCCGCAAAAGAAAGACTGGGTGGTAATGTATTAATGTGTTAATTTATTTAAGCTCACTGATTCGCGAGAAGTTCCCCTTCTCTTCCTTCTTGGAATGTCAAGGGCAATAAGTAAGTAAATAGTTTTTGACACTCCCAAGTCAATGATAAATAATTCAATAATTAGTACGTTCTATCTAATAAATAAATTTGTTAATTTAATATATTAATTATTAATTTATAAGAGGAAAAACATAATTTTTTAAATATTTCATCGGTCTCATGTCCATTCACATCACGCCACTCGGAATAATCCGAGTCATGATCATTCAATTCAATTTATTGTCTTCATATCATTTTACAGTTTTTTTTTTAATAATACATATAAAGAGTTCAAGGACATTTCCTTTTTCTGCTTAAATATTAAATTTGTTTTATCAGAATTTTTTAAGCATTTGTAATAAATGTAGCTGCAGGAGAAAATTTGTAAAAAACCTTTAGATTTTTTTTTATATACTATATAATAAAACTTAAAAATAACTTAACCGACTTAATGAGAGACCAGCTCAGCGATATGATCGTAGTCCGTTAGAGAGCACTTAGAATATGTTCAATCAATTAGAAAAAAAATGCTTAAAGATCAACCAAGTCCATGTCTTCAATCTCGAAATATGGTTAATGATGGATCCGTAGCACTTACCGTTACGTTTTCATTAGCATTTTTTTAACGAAAATCGGTGAATGATGCCACCGCCCTATACAGTCAATCTTTCTATGTCTTCTCGACAATCAAGTGAGGGTTTTCGGATCGCCAGAAGCGACAGTTTTGCTTGTTAACGTATCTGGAGACATGAAAATGCTCTTCGATCTGGTCCAAGACCTAATCTGAAGTAGATACTCGTGTGCCTTTAATTGCTGAGTCATTTGGATCTGGTAAGAGACAAATTTGTGTTCGATTCTTTGCAGTGCGCTTCGTACGACAGTGGGGACCTTAAGTGTGGTCCACGATCTTTCTTGTGAAAACATCATTTCAATAAACGCACTATTTGGGGAAATGGTCTCCGCGGATTCGTTCACAGCTCTCGATCTGAGAGGTAGAATTTGTGTATGACTCTAACTAGGACTGGAACTCAGCAATACATTTGTTTTCCAGTTGATCAGTTTCCACTGGTTCGTTTCCATAAACCAGTTTAATCGATCCCATAGAAATAAGTCAACGGACGGTAGTTTGCTCGATCTTTGGCGGTCACCTCGATGCTTTATGGGAACTTGACTTTCAAAAACTAGAATGTATTGTCCGTTGTGTCTTGTGTTGGAACCACATGTTGTTGAGTTGCTTCTCATCATACTTAGGCGAATACAATTGAGATATCATGGTTTCATGTTCTCATGGTCTCATGATAAATTTAATTGCACTAGCTTCGCGAAGTTGAACCGATCTGTAACATTACCTAGTGACATACATCTCCATGAACTCTCACAGTGTCTGTTTGTTTTTCAGATCTTCTCTAAGGACAGGAAGAGAGTTTGTGGCTCACAAATAAGATATTGCTGTAAGGCATAGCGTCAAACGTGACAACATCTTCAATAACTATCGCATAATGAACCTGTCATTCGACTGTACCTGTTTATATCAAAACCCATGTACCGTTGGATTCTATACAGTGGCCACAATTAGTAGTGTTCAATAAACGCGGCAAGCGCCATGCGATTTCCTGTCGCTCATTAAATCGTCAGCATTTCCGCCACACTAGAAAATTATGTCATCGAAAGGTATGATCACAGCAACAACAAATCGCACATCGCTAGCCAACAGTCATGGGAAATTTTGCGCGCGCAAAAATTATGTGGCCTCCCCACCACCACCATCATGGGATCGCAACATTCCATCCGTGCTCACGCTGTTGTTATCAAATATTTACCGGCTGTAAATGAAAGAAAAGAAATGCAAAAAAGAAAGAAAATAGAAAAAATCCAAACACCAACTGGGTGCACATACTTAGCCCACCACTCCAATACACTTCATTCCGGCAGTCAATCAGTCTGATAGACGGACAGACATTGAAGCATAATTGGCAACGGCAGCGACGTAATTTGCACTGAAAGTAAAAGTGGTTTCGGTTGTTTGCCAGCCGCTTTCTCTCCGACACCCCTCACCAAAAAGCAAGTCTTTCTTCATTTTCTTTTGGTTGTCGTCATGTTTGTTTTTTTTTTTGCTGCTGTGCTGTGGCGCTGCGTCGTTATGTTAAGTCGGTTTGTGAGTCCAAGGTCAAGACAAAGACTTTGAAAACCAACTTTGTTTTTTCTGTGTTACAAGCGCAACGAACGAACGAACGAACGTACGCCAAACGAACAATCACAGATGGCGGCTGGCATGATAAACTTGAAAATGCTCCGCAAGAAGAAGACGACGAAAACGGCGCTGCAAAGAAATGCCAACAAAGAGAAATTTCTCTTTCGTTCGCATTTGAAGATCGACACTCATACACATACCAGTTGAGCCAGCAACGAATAATTTGCTGGATGTAGTGGTGGCTGAAGTTCAGTTAAATCATCTCCGCCAAAGAAAGACCAACGAAAAGAAAGAAAGAAAATGGGCACAAGAGGAAGAGCCAGCCAAGACAAAGATGGTATCTGTCGGTTTTGCTATGTTATGCAGTCTTCGTTAGCGTCGGATAAGTTCCGGTTTCACATTTTGTTGTAATCACAACAACAGCATCAGCGCCAAAACAACAACTCATGATACCGTTATATGCTGTTAGGCAACAGCTAGCTAGGCAGCTAGCTAAACACAGATTAAGTAGTCCATGTGGTTTGTAAGTGGAACGCCAGTCAGCGGCAGCAGCAGCATCAGCAAAGCATCGTCATCGACATCAACTACATATTCAAATATTCAACATTCAACAGCTGTGGTCTTGACAAGAGCAGTGCCATCGATGAAACGAAATGGTAACTGGATGGCAGATACTTATTCGTTCTTGACTAACATTTTGGAGGCTTTATCTCTGTATGCCGAATTATTAGTGCCGCTGCAACTACAAACTTACTTATTTCCCGTATCATGGAAAATGTCGCATCTGTCTTGGGATGCCCGTCCACATAGCATTGTCTCGCGTTGCCAACTAAAAGTATCTATTGACAATCACTATTCCCGATAAATTTAAAAGATATCTTTCTGAAACTGGCCCTCGCGATAATGACCTGAAGCTCACATCAATGATTGTCCAAGAATGGTTTCTGTACAATGTGAAATAAATGTTTCCCCACCCACCACAGAGTCCAGACCTTAACCCCATAGCACATCTATGGGGGGAATAATGACCTGTACAGAATGGAAACCGAAGGCAATTTGCTAAGAAATTAGTCTGACGTTACAGATATCTAAAGACACCACCTTTCTGTCTCAAACTTGGGAAATGAAGTTGCTTTACCTTAGATCGATATACAGGGAAACAATACTATCACTCGCGGTGTAGTCCAATTGGTCCTGGCTGTCCAGCGCAACATAGCGATTAATAATGTCCATCATGATCTTCAAAAGCGTAAAACATTTTTGGATTATGCGGCAATTCGAAAGCTTGTCCTTGTTGGGGATTCTAATTTGAGAGGAAGGCATCCTCCAAACAGGAAAGGTGTAAAATATTGCGCAATGAACGAGCAAGCGTTCAGTTAACTTATATGGGACTAGTGAAGAGATGGCATCCCATTGAGAGGATTTATTAGTCTGAGATCTAAACAGAATCACCGGGTGATTCGATTTATCTATGCAGTCCATACAAAGCTTGTAATCAAAGAACAGGTAACTCTTAATTGAAATTTGGCAGAGTTAATTTTATTTTTTCCATGAACGAACGCCTGCGAAGTTAAACCACATAATCTACTGTCGCAGGTCAATAATGAGTGCTGTATGAAACCTATTTTTTTTGGATTCATAGTGGTAGTGTTAGAGATAACGAGAATGGTATTATTATATTGTCGCTGGGTAACGCCACAGTATTGTCCATTATTGTCCGAAATCATTGTTACTATTAACACGTTACGTACGGAAAACCAGAAATTCCCTTATAAACTAACTTACTTACTTATTTCCCTTAACATTCCATGAAGCAGCAGACGGGGAACTTCTCTCGAATCAGTGAGCTGTGTACGATATCGTTTTGTATACTCACTGACCGGGATCTACTGTTTAAAGCCGGCTCCGAACGGCTAATGCTTTTCTAAGGAAGTTTTACATGCCTTACAGATTACTCTCTTACTCGTAAAGTCGCCAACATCTACGAGGTGGAAGTAGCCCCTGCAAAATGTTTCATGATCTTGTCCGGTTTCGAATTCGGGTTCTTCTGTGGGATAGTTGCACATACTACTGGCCGTCCCTTACAAACACCCTTTCGAATTAGTAATATTTTTTCCTAAGCTGTAGGCGCCCTGGTATGCGAGTTGGTAGCGTGCTTGCCAACACCGTGGTGGTTGTGGGTTCGATTCCCAACAGAGGCGTTGGTCTGTCGCTGCAAAAAAAATCTAGCCATGTGGGCTATGTCACCCGGTTAACCCTTGGATTCAAAATTAGAATATAAATTTACTTTGTATTGCAATTAAATAAAAAAAAAGATTGTTCCAAACAGATCTGTACTATTTCAGTTACTTGTGCTATTTATTTGACCAACACTGCATCACCGCACTTAACCAAAACATCACTTTGAATGGGATGGTGACTTACAAGACGAGTCTTTGCTGTTTTTGCTCCTACTCCATACACGTATTTTGTTGGTGTTTCTTTACTGCTGTGTGCGATTATAAAGATTTTGTGCCATTTTTTCGGATGTTTGACATGCAGAAAATGTTGTTGTTAACACCAGTTGTTGATGACGTATTTCATTCGTAATCTTGTTAAGATGTTGACGTTGCTGATCTCGGTCGCCTATGGTCGTAGTAGTGGTGGTGGTGGTGATGATTGAAAGGTGTTTCGGCAGAGAGGAGCTTCTGTGTTAACGCGTTACGCTGACCACAAATGTAATAGTAACGGGGGGGAATTAATGTTAAATACTCTTTGAAAAGGAATATAAATAATTAAAATGTGCACACTCGTATTATACCGTTAATTTTATGACGGATTTTAATTACGACGCTGACGGACGTGGCGAGCAGTTGATGTATCTCATTTTATAGTTTCTTATAATCGAACAACAACAAAATGAGTTTTTTTTTTATGAAAATGGTGATAATCATAGATGTGGGCTGAGATCGGTTTTGAAATTCAGTTAAACCAGTTGATATTTATGAGGACGAGTAATGTGATTGCAAAGTTAGCCAAAATGTCAACGTTCGGTGTAATTGGACCTAAAAGACTGTCAAGAATCTTTATTATGGGATTCTGTGGTACATTAGGAAGATAGTAAGGATGTTTTCTTTAAAGCCCTCGGCAAAGAAAACAAAACCTCGGTCATTCAAGCATACTCCCTGTATGCGCATAGTAAATTGCAGGTCGTTTCTAATGGATTATGCCTTCGTCAAATAACATTCTACTAAAAAAGAAAAACCATTCTTCTTTCCACAATCTTTACTAGTGTCTACATTTGCTGGGGAGATTTTAACACATCAACATTCTGCTTTATATGATTACTAATGTTGCACAGTGGTTATTACATATCAACGAATCGAATACAGAGAGGACTTTATTGTGGCCTGTGACGCTTGCGATACAATTGAATTGCCTATGTTTTTGTAAATATATTTTTTTGATATTTTGAGATTATGAGCTCGGTAAATTAGCACACATGTCTTTGCCTTATTCTGTGACTTGCCAACCATAATTTTCACCCTAGCGAGTTGAACTCTAACTCCCTTAGTCAGAGTTCATGAGAGTGCTAGTCTCTAATCGATGCGCTTACACCATTGACCACCAGCAGGTAATCTTTACATTAATTCAGCTTTTAACTAAACCAACTAACAGCTCATGCTAAGTGGGTTACACCAATAGAAAACACATTAAGAAATCATGACTCCTTCATTGCTAACCAAACGACGAGTGCTCCTTGTGAAAAAGTGTTGTATTATTGAAAATGTCAAATTATACGAGTCTTCGTCGACTTGCACATAGTTCAAGAGTGAAGGTTTTGGTAATTTTTTCAATTCCTTCGAGGGGGAAAACAATTCGCAACAAACAACCGGTACAAATGAAATATATCTTCAAGATTACAGCTAAAGTTCAGCTAGATTAGGATGGCAATCGATCATCGACACCAAGCAGTCCGACAGACAGCCAGCCACCACCACGCCACTAACCAAAAATATTCATCCAAGCCACCGTCACTCCATGCATCCATCGAAACCACCAACCCAACCACTCGCAGACACTGAAAACCCCCCCCCTCCCCCAAAAAAAACACAAAACTTAATCACAATAACTAAACACTGGTAGTACTCGCTCGTAACGTACACATAATGCGCTGAACGGATTCCTTTCACTTTCGTTACGAGCACTCAAATCAAATCAAACGGGAAAACAAAGAATGCCTTGGCAACGCCATAGAAAAAGACCACGTTACGTTAGTGGGTATCGCCAGCAGTTAGCAACGTCAGTCACTGATCTGCTGCCATTCATTACAACCAACCACCTCCCCTCCCTCTCAAAGGAAACAATTTTAACATAGCCGTTTTTATTGTGGCAATATTAGACAAAATGCGATTTTGATCTTGACTGTGTTTAGTCGAAAACAAAAAAAAAACCGACTGACTGACAGATGCCTTTACAAAGAGAGGAAAAGAATACAGAGAAAAAACTTAAAAAATCACTGCCCGAAATTAAAAGTTAAATAAACCAAAAGTATTTATCAACATCTAAGAATTTCCTATTGTTGCATTTGGAAATCTATGCAACTCAATGTGAGTTGAAGTCTTTTTAGTTTATGGGAAGTTTTGTAACAGAACAACAAATGGACCCCACCTGCATGGATCAACTGGAGCAATTCCATGGCGAAGGCAAAAACTGTGTAGGGGGCGCATATTTCCAACAGGGCACAACTATGGTTTTTTCTACGAAAGTAACACTGAATTTCTATAAAAGTACTCTGCCAATAGACTTAGGTCGTTTGTTACAGGTGGTGTCTATTCCAAATGCCGGAATTTTTCGGTACAAGCCAGCGATATTGTAAAGAAAACGCCAAACTAGCAATATTGTCGTTTGACACAAACTGGACAGCATTCTGAGAAAATATTTATAATGAGTAAGAGTTGTGCAAAAATATTTCAAATAAATAAACTATATTCTGACCATTTGTCCATAAATTTCGAAACAATTTTGTATTTATTTTCTTCTTCTTCTCTATTAGTTCACAATGAATGATATGTTTGTTCACTTGGCATCATTTAATATTGACATTTTGGCAACGCCATGACAACTTAAGCCACAAACTTAAGCTATAATTTTTATCCGCGCTTAATATCGCTTAGCACTCCATACAAACTAGCATACATACAAACTATCTAAGCCAGCAGAGTGAATAAAACACTCTGCTCCACTTATGCTCCATAAAAAAGAGTTTTCTAGTTAGCTTTCACCTGCACTCTCGACAACTTTATCTAGTTCTAGCTTTACGAAATACAGAATAGGGATAAGTTTGCTTTGGGCGTAGTAATATTGTTACACGACTTTCAAAACCCAATTACTGCGTCAATTCGACATGGTAAACGTATAATGAGAGGTCTCTGAGCAAAATTCGCATCAGGTCTGGTAAGCGAAATGTTCATAATTTCCAGCGTAAAACTATTCAAATCGGTCCACGGCGATATGATGACAAGCTGGAGCCAGCAGTCATTGTCAAACTATTCGGATATTGTCTTCGGAATATTTACTCAATTCAAGTAAATGAACACTTGCTCTGATACTAATGATGCTTTCAAATTTACTGTACCCAATTTGTATCAAAGATGCAGTTTGATTAACTTTGACTACATTTTTCATTAGATTAAATTCGATCAATTTGTATCAAAGATGTAGTTTGATTAACTTTGACTAAATTTTTCGTTAGATTATGTTCGAGAATATTCAATTTTAGTTTGCCAATCAGGTCTGTGGTGTCGAGTGAAAACTGCTTCCAGCTTTTTTAAGTAGATCGACACCGACTTCAGCAAAATTTCAAAAATTGTATTTCCGTTGTATTTCTATATCACACTGAGATTCGTTAGTATCTTAAAGATACAACATTCATAGTGCTCATTTACTTCAATAGTGTCACAACTCAAAACACGATTTTTTTTAGGAGAACCCTTTAAAGTTTTCAATTGCGTCTCACTGAGCAAATATAGAGAACAAATCGTAAGTTTCCCGAATAAACTAGAGCAGATAAACTACACGCAGAACAAAAGTCAACTTAAATAAAAGATTTAATGCTTTTTCTTAAGTAAAAAAAAAATTAAAAGTAAATTTTGAATTGTGACCCTATTGAAGTAAATGAACGAAAGTATTTCAAATTTTTAAAAAATATTAACAAATTAAATTGGTTTTAATACATTTCATTTATTTGATGGGAAATGTAAGTAAATAAAACTCGGAGTCGAGCAAATTTTTCAACTCCAGGCACCGACTCAGGGCAAATATGTCAGACTCGGATTCCACAGGCATTATCTGTACATTATGGTTAGTCACTTTTTTTTTGCGGCAAGTGATCCTTCCACTAGTGTACTGATTAAAAAAATCTTAATTTTTAGCCATTTGCGTGCATAAACTTCCCGCACAAAATGTAACAGATAAAATGTTCATACAAAAACCAAAAATTCACATTAATTATCTATTATTATCTATTTTTTATATTTACTCAAAGTCGAAAAATGACAAACGTGTGCTTTTAATAAAAAAAGACGTCGTTGTTTTCTTGTTTTAAACAACAACACAACTTTTCACAAAATTTTCACATATGACAATATGTGACTATTACTTTTATAGTTTGTGAAATCTTTATACAATAACAACACAACATTTTGTCAAAAATAATTGTTCTAAACGCATTATTTATTTTAGTAGTTTAGGCGTAAAAATATTGGTCGACGTACACGCTTAGCAATCCACCGACATAATCGGAAAGCAAATGAGAATGACTGATGTAGTGTAGTCAGTTTTTGGAGGAATATCGCATGCACATTCAATTATGACTCCAGAACAAAGAATCCCCAGAGCAATGTCTTCAAATTTCGACACCAAATGTTCCTGCTATGCTGTGCGGGTGGAAAGGTCGAATTGCCACAATTTCCACCGCCACAAAAACTATTGTTATTATAACTTCCTGGACGAGATCCTCGATTTAAGCATTTCGTGGAGAATATTCAGAAGAACAACGTTTCCTTCCAAATGACGTCATATAGTCGAAGGGGTTTTAACCAACATCACAAACACCACTTAAAAATACAGATCAGGGATTCATAACGATTCACCGCTACGAAATAATGTCTACATTCGAAGATATTGTTCGGGAATGTGTTAAATTAATTTTAAATTCACAGATTCAAGGACTAATTCACCAATTTGCAGGATCATTGCTGCCACCAGTGAATGCTGGCCAGAAATTTCTTTCCTTGAAAACTCTTATGATAATCATTATATACGTAAAGGTAAAAAAACTAACAAAAATATCATCTATATGAATTTGTAGGCCTATCGTTTGATGATTTGTCAAAACAAGGAGAAGCAAATCATTTCATCAATTCAATATTGCTTTAATTTAAAAATCGAAACGAAAAGTATAAAAAATTGCGTTCTGCAAAAGGAAATGCAAACAATGTCTGCCGTCTTAACATTTTGCCGGAAACGTATGTTGGAAGCTCTAGGTACTGGACGATTTACGCCATAATCAAAACTACTTTTTTTTCGGAAATAAATAAATGTGTCCTTAAAGCATCGCCGGAAAGTTGTTTTGTATATCGCTGTTCTATAGATATTTCAACGGTATCTGTTCGTCAGATATCCGTCGTCTGGTCCCTGAAGTTAGAACATTTAGCCGGAATACGCGGCCATCCAGGGTCTCTCATCCGTTCATTGTCAAATGACCGGTTGACCGGACGTCGCACCATAGAGAAAATTCGTTCTTCAGCTGGACTGTTCGTTTGTGGAATAATCTTCCTGCAAGTGTTTTTCCTGCCTGCTTTGACATTATCAAATTGAAGGCCAACGTCAACAGACACTACTCTCTCTTACCTCCTTCCGAAACCCTTATTTCCCAACGCTATCACAGTGCATTGCATTTATAGGGGGCATAACCTAAGTGTTAGTCAAAAAAAAAAAAAAAAAAAGATTTAATAGCGAGATTTCCCGTGTATTGATGCAAATTATAAAAAAAATAGCAATTCAAATTCAAATCGGTGGCCAATTGTATCCAAACGAAGTCGTCAACAATCCAACTGAATTCTTTAACTCTGGGAATTTTCGAGGAATGCCGCCGCACAATTTGCATTTCAAAGTGTTATCGGTTATAGTCATGTTACGCAACCTGAAACAACCAAGAATTGGTAAGGGAACAAGACTAGCTGTTAAAAATCTGATAAAGCACCTGACTTCAACCGACTTGGCTTTCCAATTCAAGCGTGCCCAGTTTACAGTTCGCCATGAATTTGCAATGCGGACTAATAAATCGCAAGGCCATTCAGTCTGTGGAATAAACCTCGATTTTCCCTGTTTTTCACATGGACATGCTCGACAGTAGGTATATCAGGAACGACAAAGAGGGTGGTTTGTCAGCAAGCGATGATTGCATTTAAATCATAAGCAAATTTTTTTCAAAATAAAAAAACTCCAATTTGTTTCTTTCCAAGAAATGCATTATCGATTCAATGCACGTAACTATTTTTCGTATGTAAACATGTGTAAGAAGATGTCAACATCTACAGGTTTAAATGGACAGCTAGGCGAGGATCAGCAACGCGGGCCTCGTCACCTAAGTTCACATTTTTCTAGATAGGGCGAAGTATACCGGGTCAGCTAGTTTCTTATAAATCTGAAAGAAAATCAACGTTATGAATGAAAAAACTCTAACCCCACTAACATCATTCTCATCGCAGCTGAACATTTTATTTGTCTACTCGCACATTTCATTGTAGGGCATTCTATTTGTTTTTATGTCCCTTTTTCGTTTAAAGGTACTTCAATGTGTTCTGCCTAAAGCTAAACCCAGACCTACCGCAACAACATCCAACGAACACACAGACAAACATTACTGGCTGAAAACGCTGACACTGCCGTTGGTAGTGGGTGACATGCGATTTTGACATTTGATTAAAGGCTGTCAATTTTGACACTGTTTTCTTTTAATTGTCAACATCAGTTGCCCCGGCTAAAGACGACAACGGCAAAGTTTAAGTTTGCTGTAATGGAAACTTTCAAAACCAACATTCACAGAAAATCAAAAAAGAAAAACTGAAGAATAACGAAACAGACTCTGGCAGTTCCTTGGAGTTGAAGTGTTAATTTAATTCAGAGATTTTGTTTAAGCTGCACTTTGAGTTGTTGGTGTGTTTTTCTACGTTTTTTTTTTGCTTCTGTTTAGTTTTGGCAGTGTAAGGAGAATTTAGGTTAAGTACTGTCACCATGACAGTTGACAGTTGTAAGCGAAGTTTAGTAAACATCACAGCACAGCTCAACACACACACACACACACTCAATACCGGTGGCGGCGTTGGTTCATTCGCCGGTTATTTGGTTTGGCCTGTGTTATTTCTTCTTCTTATTTTTGGTATTTGTCAGTTGACTTTACAATCACGTAGTTTTATTTTCATTTTTTCGGTTTTAGTTTATCTTGATTGTTCTTTTTTTTATTTGGATGTATTTTTACTGTGTTTGGTTTTTTGGTGGAAAAAGATTCGGTTTTATTTTTAATACAAACAGACAAACAAACACTAACGCCCACCTGAAATCTAAAATCAACTGTGAAAAGATGTATAACTCCGAAAAAGGTTCTGCAGCTGTTTTGACACGATTACACTTAACCCACCGACCGACCAACAGACCGACACCACCAGCACCGAATGACTTTAGCGTTAAACTTTAACAAAAAAATAAAAACGTCATGTCATGTTTGATGGATGCATTTTTTTCTGACATCGCCTTTATATACAAACAACACCTATTACATGCAGTATTTTTGTATATATATGTACTTGAACATTAGAGTATCACGAAAAAATATAAGTCATTTATTTCCTTTTTTTCGTAGTTTTCTAAGTTTGGAGAAATATTTTTTTTGGGGCTCTATGAAAAGTGCCCCACAAAAAGTCTCATACAAAATTGTGGAATTTTTCATAATATTTTGGGGATTTTGCATTTACTAATTTTTCATAAATTGTTTGTGGGATTTTTGAGAATTTTTTTGGGAAATTTTCATATCGGCGTTTTGGGAAGCTTTTTCATTTATTTTGAAGAATTCTTCATTTGGGGCATTCTTCTTTTTTTTTGGGGGGGGGGGGGGCATTTTTCATTTTTGTGGTATTTTTCATTTACACTTAATTCTGCCAAATCTGAGAAGAAATGAAGATTTAAATTTAGGACTTAGGTAATACAAATTCCTTTATTATTACCGAGTATCTGTTACATGAGTCTCTAGTAGAGGATATTACAACCACGTGCGGATGTCAGATGAAGACACTGTACGGACGAGAGAACTATTAATTTAACTCGCACGGTTGAATGCTTGTAAAACACTAATTTTTATTTTCAAATATTTTCTTTAAAACTATCATATATTTTCATAAACTAAACTAATCTTAAAGAAGGAACGAGAACGCGATAGACTCATGCGTGGGGTGGTTTTGTCAATCCACACATGCGTAACATCTTGTGGAAAATTCCACCCATTATCACCAGGCTGGTCCCTTTTCCTAAAAACACCACGCCACAAGAGTGTCTATTGCCTGCTTATCTAAAGCAAAGCCCAAGCCATGAAATACACACATGATTGAATACATTGAATAGTACAGTTTTATACTTTCAACAAAAAAGGATAAAAAAAACCATGTGAGGATTTGCAGAAATCTGAACAGACACTGAGTTCGACATCGAGTACTTTATACCGATCGACTAAGAATGCAGGTTGTAGTACATGAATTCAAAGAAAGCGAATATTCAAATGATACGAATAATTCACATTCGCTACACAAATACGCTATATAATTGTTCAGAATATATGAGAATGGACCAGTCATGTATTTCACTTAAGATCCCAGGAAGGAGCAGACTAGGAACTTTCAAATCAATGGTAGGGTCGTATTATTTGCAGTCGGCTTTAGTCCGTCCGGAGGCTGTGCTAGGGGGCCACGTATTTGTGCACCTCGGGTATGGAAAAACTCCGAAAGCTCGCCAAAGCTAATGTTGTGAGTCGATTGGAATAATATTTTTAAAACGGTCTCATCAATAACTACATTCATCGGTACCTCAGAGAAGCACATGTGTTTGCTTATCTCCTAAAATTTTCAGCGACTGTTTTCCGCCTCGTAAATGCTGGCGACTTTACGAGTTAGAGCCATGTATAACTTCTTTAGAAAAGCATTAATCAGCTCACTGATTCGAGAGAAGTTCCCAGTCTGTTCTTTCATGGAATGTTAAGGGAAATATTTTCTGATCCCTGGCAATGAAGCAATCGCGACCATTTTTCTACAAAATTCCACTTAAGGAATTTATTTTCCCCGTTTTAGGAAATGTGGGATTTCTGCAAGTGGTATTCCAAACATGTTTTCTGTATTTATTTATAAATACTGTCATTGGTCATTGGATCAAAAGTTACTCGAATTCACATTTTTTATTTTTTTTTTTACATAGCCATGAATTGTGCTAATTTTAAGGAAATGTGGAAAACTGCTTTAGAAAAATTGTCCAGACAATAATATTTTATAGGTAATAGTAAAGTACAGTTACTAACGAGTTGACTGACACCAAACAGCCAAATATTGTGTGCACACTAACACCTGATAGGGAACACCCTACTATTACCCCTTTAGGTGAAACTAGGGTTAGGACGACTTTTCGACCTTTCGATATACAGCAAAACGACCCATGCCTTCAGGTGGCAAAGAAACAGGTGGAAAGAACCACAAACGAAACCTGGCGAAATTTCGATTGCAAGAAAACAAGGAAAAACAAACAAAACAAGAATACTCGGGTTTAACAAAAATGTGCTGAGTAAGCTAGTTGGGGTCATCACAGGACACTCTAGCCTTTCTCGCAGATCAGGAAAATCCAATTAGGAGAGCATACCTTAGATGACCTGTCGGTCGTCAAAGGAATGGACATAAGGAATTTAAGAAACTTTATAGAGGTGACCTAACATAAAAAAGGTGCAGGGAAACTGAAGAAGAAATCAAGAGTGCACAACAGACCGAACTGCTGGCCTAGGTGTATGTCAACGACATGAGACGGTCATTCGTACATAAGCGATCCTCCGTTTCAAGCTAACCGAACCTAACCATTCTTAATTTGTTTCTCCAAACATTTCACCTTGATGCTCCATGTGATGCTAAGTTATGCAATGACCATTTACATATTTTCTCATGTCAGTAACAAAAATAAATTTAAATTTTTGAATGAGTTTTTTTTTGGGAAACATGTCCACATCCTCCCGCCGGCGCAGCATGCCTATTTTCTTTGTCTTTTCTTATTTTTCTTTGCCATTCAAACTTTACACATGCACTTTTTAGTTGGGCCACCCTAATACATGTTCGAGCTATATAATGAATTTACATACATTCATATATTATTTTTCAGTCATGATGAATATTTAATTTTTTTTAAATTTTGTTTTTGAAAAAAGAAAGGAAAGCTTTTTTGAAAGGCCCTTTTTATGTAAATATTTGTGTTGCATCTGTTTTTGACATGCCGCAGGAATATTTAACAAGAGAACACAAACAGTTTCGGAAACATTTCTAACAACAATGTTTGCAGCAACTGGTGATTGAGTCACTATTTTATGCTGTGACATTATAATCGCCCACTCATATATCGATCACATTCCAAGAAAGAAAAAAAAAACAGTTTGCCGAAATTGGCTAGATAATTCCCTATGAAGTACTGGGTGGCACATTCTGGTCAATTGAGATCCTGAGCCAAGTCATTGTATGACATATCCCTACCGAGTTTGCAAGTTACATGCTTAGTCTATTGCAAATACATGTTCAGCGAGGATCTGTGCTTCCACGCAAAGCTTACTTAATTGTAATTACAAATGGTAACGGTATCAGTTATTGGATAACACCTTTGGTTACGCTGAAGCTGAGATGCAGGCGTAACTGTTCGTATCTGTTAAAATGTATCTTAATTCCCTTCTATTTGAAAACCATAAATTTCGATAATCAGTTTTTCTCGCTTTGTCTGCTGGTACTATCCAAAACAACAACAAGCGGGATATGTTTTGGATTGTAACAAAACATACATAATACAATATTTGCATAATGGCCGCATAAACATTTTAATTACTTTAGCCTAAATAACAATTAAATAATAACTACTAAATACAACAACAAAACAAAAACTAAAATAAAAAAAAAAAAAAGTTAACCTCTGCAGACAGACAGACTAGCAGACCTATTGTGAAGTATTTCAGCAATGCATAAACGGTTTTTTTTCTCAGTTTGTTTTTTGGAAGAAAAAAGTCCCGACTAAAAAGAAATGGAAATGAAAATTAATCTTTAACTTCCAACAGCGGGCCCGGATTATGTAATGACATCGCAAACCGCAATGGCGACATTCAATTAAAGACCAACAACCAACAACTCTGTTTTTTTTCTGAGCTTTTTCCGAGTTTTTTTTGACTGTTTTTCTTCGTTAAACGAAAACAAAGCAACAACGAAAAGAGAGTAATTAACGGATCTACTGCTGCAAAATTATGGTCATAATTACATGACTTTTACTGGGTTAAACAACTAAATGCCACACTGTTATTAACATTACTATTAATACAGATACATATGTGTGTGTGTGTGTATGTGCAACCACAGCTAACTTTGTCCATACGTACGTACCGTACCCACTCCTTAACGTTCACGTTAAGAAAATTTCGGTGCATGCATGAATGAATGACTACTGTCGCCGTGACGGATCTTTTTTTTTTTTACCCTACCGTAGACCATATCTCTGACAATTATTTTATGGTTTCATTATGTGTAATAGATGGAATTTCATTTTGGAATACGTATTTCCCCTTTGCCACAAGTCTTTCGATCTTAAAAATTTCCCCGCAAAAATTACATTTTAGGAATCGGATCCAAAGTCAAAGCTATTGTCCCACATGGTGCAAAGGTATGTTCACTGAGACTTGGAGTATTCCTAATATGTCAAGGCACTTTTAAACCTCAGAGTATACATAATAGAAGAAGAGACGCATTAGGGTCAAATATGGATTGTCGGACTTAAATAGATTTGTTGGTAGAGGAACCAGGGCGATGGCGACAGAGTCCGAGTCTGCCAAATTTGCCCGAAGTCTGGTGTGGAGAAACTTGCTCGACAAAAAAAGTACAAAATAAAAATTAATTAAAAATCAGACCGATAGCCTTTGTTGCTAGTGCCATTTATATTTTAGTTTATTATAATTTTTTATTGTAATAAATTGTAAGAAATAAATTGAAAATATTTTTTTTTTAAATTTGAAATATTTTCGATAGGATCTAAGAATAAATTTTGTGATAGAACAACTGATGTCGGAGTCGAGCTATTAAAAAATGCTGGAGTCGGTGTCGGAGTCGAGCAATTTCGGCTTAAGTCCACAGCCCTGAGGTGAACAACTCAAAGCGGTGCTCAAAACCCTCGCACTGTTCACTTGTCGTTTACAAAGACCTCCAAAGTTCCAGAGCTAAATATAACAAGAAGACTACACTGTAGCTAAAATGTTTGCAATTAAAGAAGTAGCGGTATAGGAGATATAACGTCCTCACCACATTGGGTATTAAAATATTCCCTAACATTCCAGCTGCAATTCAATCTAGCTTCAGCATTCCAGAGCTAAATGTCAGAGATGTTAACGAATACCGGAGATGGTGCCCGGGTCACAGGGACATACCAGGCAAACTGCAGAATTCAGCCAAATTTTATTCTGTAGGCGTGACCCTAGCCACTTGCATTGGCAGTGCCGGACATACCCTTGAGAGGGCCTAACAATTTTTGGGGCCCTTTTTAATATTTTTTTTTAAATTAACATTTTGGAAAGAAATCTATTAAAATAAAAAATTATATTGCATTTATTCAAATTGTAGATACAAAAAATACTAAACATGAGGTACATTAAATAAATAAAAAAAAACATTTTCTACGATATTTTTTCTCTGCGAAATCTTCAGCAATGGAATCAAAAAAAAACAATTACTATTGCCGAATGGAACGAGAAAAAAACTGATATTTCGTTTTGTCCTTTTCATTCTTTCAGAAGAATTGCCGAAACAGAATTGCCTGTGTGTAAACGCAAATGGCAAGTTCAAAAGAGAATCATAAATAATTTCCAATGTAAACCCTGACTTATGTTGGAACGTCGACATCATTATAATTTGTCCAGTTGTTGAATGTTGCATTGTTTTTATTTCGAAAATTTGTTTTATCGAGAATTTTGTATTTTATATATTTACATTTATTTCGCTGCCCTATCGTATTTGCATGCGATCTTATTGCAGTGGGTATATAGGCGATCTGGCCGATATAGATCAACTCAAGACTATTTTGAACAGCTTGGGATGGTTCAATGGAGGGAACTAGGAATGCGGTTTTTGTGAGCATGAGCCTAACTTTCTGACTGCCACGCTACCCTAACCTACCCCAACATCTATGATAACTCTGCGCCGCTCTGTTTACAATCGGGTCGCACTGTTCGAACATATTTTCAGAAATGAATCTGAACTGTCAGGATTCAAATTTGTCAACATCCTTTCTCAGACACGAAATGATGCTGACGTCTAAATACAAATTGAATAAAACATTTGAAGAGAGATCTCTAATGATGGGAAATTGTTAAAATGCATTTGTGTACAGTGAGTAGATTTGACTCTGGAAATCGGAAAAATCATGCGAGTATTTCCAAAATAGAGAAAATATATGACTAATTTGGATTTTCTCTGAGAATAAGTAATTCCAGCACAAGACCCATACATCAGCTCGAAAAACTTCAGCGGAATCTGTGAGAAATTTCATTAAATTAAAGGTGTTCGACTTCATTCCCAATTGATCCACTGTACGGACGTACAGGGTCACCTCTTTCTAATGCCGTTATATTTTTCCCATCGACATTCACACTTCCAACATAACAAATAAAATTTGTAATTTATCACATTTAGACATTCTGTCGATAAATACTTTTCGCACGATCGAACTTTAGGGTCTCCTATGGTCGGCATAGATCAATGGTCGCTTTAGCTACTTACTAATTAATAATATTTTCAGACTTACTAACTAAGCTCGATATAAGCCAATGCCTATTCAGCCAGCATGTCCGTCCGTCTATCTGGGTCTCTGCTTGCCTCTATGGATGGATGAATGAATGAATGTTTTGATGGATGGTTGGATGGATGGATAGATGAATGTATGGATGGATGGAAGTGTAGATGTGATGTATTTATTAGCGTAACATTTATAGTTGTGTTTTTGTTTGCTTTTTGTTTCAGCTCCAGATAAGCAGATATTACGGTTATTTCTTTAATTTTTAGTGCATAACAATTATGAAATCCATTAAAACCAAAAAAAAAAAAACGAAACTAAACCACACTCACACCAACGAAAGTAAAACCATACGAAAATGTTCACAAAGAGTAAAGGAAAATGAATTAATACCACAAAAAGGAAAATGCCATTATGCTTCTGTTTGTTGTGCTTTGGGTTTTCTTCTTCTTCTTCTTAATTTTATACGTTATTATGTCTTAATAAAATGAGAAATGTTCAACCAACACGTGGTGGTTAGCATGAAATTACAATTTGCCCAATTTGTTTTCTAGCGAAAACAAACAGCCCTCCCCATATGATAATTAAGCCAACACTGACGCACAAATCGAGGGCGCCGGGCGGAGATTGAAAGGAAAAGTAACTGACTAAAGAGATGGGTGGAGAAAGGCCACACTAAAATCTAAAATTAAAACATAACTGAAAATTCGTAAAAATCTTAAAATGAAGAAAAATTAAATAAAATAAATTCATATTCTTGGGATTAAAAACGTTTTCAGTGGAGTTGGAATACTGACGTAATGTAATACAGTGAAACTTCAATAAGTCGAATTTTCGTTAAGTCGAAGCACTTCCAGTGGCAGTAGCGTTAAGGATAACAATTGCCTTAAACTGATCTTCTATAACTTGAACTTCTCTATAATTTGAAGAAGAAAAAATGGCACATGTTTCCATAAGTGGGATTTTTCGGATCAATAAACCAAACAATAAAGTTGTGATGGCATCGATGTTTGAAAATTAATCAAAAAAAGAAAAACGTTGCTCGGAAATATCTGAGGTTGGTAATGAAGCAGTTCATTATATCACTGCTTCTCCGAATCCATGATGAGGCGGAGGAGGAGGTTGTTATAGAACCTTCCATAACTCAAGGTCTCCATAAGTCGAACTTTTCTACGAGATAATGGTTGTTCAATTTATGAAAGTATGACTGTACATAATTTTCAAGTTGTTCTAGTTTTTATTCATTTCAAAATTGTAATTATGAGAGCTTGCCCATACACTGTTGTGATGATTTTGATTCACATCATCTTGAGAGTTGTTCTTTTTATCGACGATACTAAGAGCAGAATAATTCTCTTTTTTAAAACGGCGTTAACGTGAAAACCCATAGACCCATACGAATAATGTCAGACCCGATTCACACTAGGGAATATTAATTCCCGCATTTCTCACTTTTCAAGGAGACTGGAAAGGGGAATGGAAAGTGAAAGGGGGGAAAATAACTAGTTAGCTGCAGATGATTTGAACATTTTCAAAGGCATTTGAACAGGAAATAATGAAAACAAAAATTGCCGAAACCGATTTAAAAAGGTTATCATAAAAATTGCCTAGTGTGAATCAGGATTAAGGAAAAAATTGGACGACGTGGTAAAATTTAAAAAAAACGGTCCAGTTGAAGTAACTGTTATAGGAACCACAAAGCCCAGTAGATTACTTGTGACAAAAATTTTAAAAATCGGATTAGTCACCAGTCCAATATATTTCCACAATTTTCGGAATTACTTACTTGTGTTTGCTCCACAAACGCTGATAGGTGATAACACTTAGATGTTATAGAAACCACGGAGCCTAGTAGATTACTTCTGACAAAATTCATAAAAATCGGAGACAATTTTCGTAATTACTCACTTGTGTTTGCTCCACAAACTTTGATAGAGGATAGGTTTTGACCTGCTTGTTGAATTATTTCCTATCACATCGGTCTAGTGCCTACTATCTCCAGTTCGCAATACCAAGGATATTCTTGCCATATTTCACTTCTTCGTTCTTACGGAGTCTCGGTTGTACCCGTCTGAACCCTCCGGCGTACGCCTTTCTGGGTGGAGTCTGTGGATTCTGTCAATATAATTGGCAATCGGCGAAATCCCCGTATTTTGATGAGCTTTTTTACATATATGTTGGTATTAATGACATCGACCTTTTTTTCTCTTTATTAATACATAAAAATTAGGACATAACTTTGGCAGGACGAATGATGTCACTTACGAAAACATCCAGCACCAGTGCATTTGCATTCGCATGTACAGTAGGGCGTTTCAAAAAAAAAATTTCCAACTCTTGAAGCGGAATATTAAAGTTTGTGATTTAAGAGAATTTCGAAAATTTTTTTTGGATTTTTTGAAGAGTACGGAGTCGCTGAAATCGATTTTTATCAAAAAAATGAGGTTATGGAGAAAAATTTTTAATATTAATTTTTGCTGGTGCTTTTTCTTCATAAAACTAAACAATTCTCTTCTTAATGATCCGATCCCACGACAAAAAAATGATTGATGTGAAAAATTATTATATTAAGGACCACTTTGATAGTCTTAAAAGTACAAAATTATGTTTTTATAGATTTCAAACCTCAATAACTTTAAAAGTTTTCAACATTTTTTCAAGATGAAAAATGCGTTAGAAAGGTCTTTAAATTACCTTTCATTCAATGTATAGGTTTCTTTTCACTTGCGGGAGAAATATAAGAAAAAAATTTAAGTTTGAGGATTTTTTTTTTTATTTTTAAAATTTTATAAAAATTAAAAGAATTTCATTAAGTTTCGTTCTTGGTTAAGTAAAAAAAAAACATTTAATATACATTCCAATCCAAAAAAAATTCAAAATTCTCTTAAATCACAAACTTCAATATTCCGCTTCAAGAGTTGGAAAAATCAGAAAAAAACGTCTTTTGTGAAACACCCTAATGTACAGCGTCGTTTTAGTTCGTCGTGAGAGAGGACTGTTCTTGAATTATTTTCTTTTCTCGCTTTATTTCGATGCTGACATCATTCTTCCTATTGATGGCGAGTTGAGGTAGCCGGCTTTCGCTATGTCGCCTTTCTTTCGTCGCGATGTTTGCTAAGAAGTTTCAAACAAAAGGTGTGTATGAAAAAGCACCGACGATGTCAATATCGTTCGCTTTGTTGTTCACTGTACCGGTTTTATTAACTTCTGCTGTTTTCAATATTTTCTGCAAGAAGAAGTTGCACCATAATCTGTTGTCCTTTCTGAGGTCTCTTGTCCCTGTTTCAGAGTTAATCAGTTAAAAAATTGTTTCCTTAGTCAAGTTTCGAAGTCGGCTGTATAGCCGATGAAAAGATTGTGTGTATGACTTTGCTTCACATGGGTCTTCTCCAGGATTTACCGAAGTGGGAAAATTCGATCGACACTTGAATTGTTCGCTCTGAGATTTGTTTTCGAAGCGGACATGGTAAGCGGAGGCTCATATCATCTGACATGCTTCCATTGTCCTAGATCAGTACTATCCAAGTTACATGAACTATCTATCGAATAAAAGTATTTCTTACATTGTCACTCACATTAATAATTTCCAAAGTTATATAAAGAAATTTCACAAGATCTAAGATACATTTCATAAAACATATGAGTATTTTGCAACTAAAAACAACAAAAGTTTTCACAACTTGCATATCTAATGATGCTGCAGGTTCCGATCGCGTACATTCAAAGCAAAACAGAAGTACTTACAATAGCCTTTGCTATCACTTAGTATGTGTGCTAAAAATTATACATTCACGATGTGCAGTCCGTGTAACTGAGTGCAATCCCAGAATCATCGAATGCAGTCCAGCAACATTTTTGCTCCAATCAACCAAATGAGTTCCATGTCAGCACGTCTAGGCCACAACTGCTACCGTTATCCGAATCCAATCATGTCGAACTCATTTCGCTCCATTAGAGACAAAGAAGAAGAAGACGGACAACGGACTACAAAGAGAAACAAAAATCATGTCACCTGGTTCATTAGGTTTCTGTGACGACAAGCGCACAGTAGCACTGTGAACAATACCAATTAACCGACATACGAGCTCAGTCCACCACTCACTCACTCTCGATATTCCAAAAACTTTTTTTTTTTTGGTTTTTTTGAATGTTCGAATTGGTTACAATTCATGCGATTGCGTGACAATATTAACGTACCTGTATGTACGAGCGAGTGAACGCATCATCAAAACGCAGTTGTCTTGACGTATGTGACACACTACACTACGCATTGTGTGGGGGTGTCAGTATGTTGATAGAACGTAAAGAGGTTTGCCTTTTGCCATCAGTATAATGCCTGTGTCTCCCTATTCAGATTTGCAATCGAAACTTTCTATAATCACTGCCTTCCGGAGGCCTTCTCGAAGGTCATCTAAAAGAGCATCAAGATATCGTAGGCTTGGTGGGCTAGGAATGGTCCGGAAGGCTCTAGCATAAATATATATTCGCAATTCGATAATATTTCATATTTTTTATGAAAATATTTCATATTTTTTATGAAAATATTTCATATTTTTTATGAAAATATTTCATATTTTTTATGAAAATACTTCATATTTTTTATGAAAATATTTCATATTTTTTATGAAAATATTTCATATTTTTTATGAAAATATTTCATATTTTTTATGAAAATATTTCATATTTTTTATGAAAATATTTCATATTTTTTATGAAAATATTTCATATTTTTTATGAAAATATTTCATATTTTTTATGAAAATATTTCATATTTTTTATGAAAATATTTCATATTTTTTATGAAAATATTTCATATTTTTTATGAAAATATTTCATATTTTTTATGAAAATATTTCATATTTTTTATGAAAATACTTCATATTTTTTATGAAAATACTTCATATTTTTTATGAAAATACTTCATATTTTTTATGAAAATACTTCATATTTTTTATGAAAATACTTCATATTTTTTATGAAAATACTTCATATTTTTTATGAAAATACTTCATATTTTTTATGAAAATACTTCATATTTTTTACGAAAATATTTCATATTTTTTATGAAAATATTTATTATTTTTTATGAAAATATTTCATATTTTTTATGAAAATATTTCATATTTTTTATGAAAATATTTCATATTTTTTATGAAAATATTTCATATTTTTTATGAAAATATTTCATATTTTTTATGAAAATATTTCATATTTTTTATGAAAATATTTCATATTTTTTTACTATAGTTGGCTGAATTCGTACCGTCAGGGAATTCCACGAATTTGGTTACCAGGATTCAATGAGCCAAGTAAAATCAAACTTTACAATTACAATTTAAATTGAGAAGTTTCGACTATTTCTTACAAGTGTCTGCAACGTGTTTCGCGCATCAAATGTTAAGAAGACAATTCAATATCCTTCATGTTGGAGTGCTCTACGCATTACGAAATTCAACAAAGAATTAAGGGAAATTAGGAACTTAATAATAATTGGGCCTTTATTTATTTAATTACATAACAAAGTATATTTCTATTTTGATTTTGGGTTCTGGGGTAATCCGGTATGCAGCGACTGACCAAAGCCTCTGGTGGGAGTCGAACCCACAACCCCCACGCTAATAGGCAAGCACGAAACCAAAACGCCTACAAGGGCGCTTGAAAATCAAATTTTAATATGATTTTAATATTTTTTTTTCGAGCTACTGCACTCATTTTTTTTTATTATGAGTAGGGTTTTTAATTTCCCGACCTTATGCAACACCCGGGAATCGTAATATTTTCGACATTCCCCGGCAATTCCCTTTCTTTATGAAGGAAACCCCGATTTTTCAATTCCGTCATTACACCGTACTTTGCATAAAGACGTTGGTCTTAAGGCTTATAAAATTCAGTTGACACAAGAACTCAAGCCGGCCGATCATCAGCAACGTCGTGTCTTTGCTGATTGGGTCCTTGATATGCATGAACATGATCCGGAATTCCATCGAAAAAAAAATCATCTTGACTGATGCGGCCCATTTTCACCTCGGTGAAAGGAGCAGACGGCGAACTTTTCTCGAATCAGTGATCTGTGTACGATATCGTTTTGTATACTCACTGAACGGGACCTACTGTTTAAAGCCGGCTCCGAACGGCTAATGCTTTTCTAGACAAGCAACGACACCATTGCACTTTTACGGGAAAAGTTTCCGGACCGTGTTATCTCTCGAAGAGGTGATCACAAATGGCCACCGAGATCTTGTGATTTAACACCGTTCGACTTCTTGCATTGGGCCACGTGAAAGATAAGGTCTACGCCAAAAGCCAAGCGTCGATTCAAGACCTCAAAGATAGAATTTGTGAGGCTATCGAGGGCATAGGGCAACCACTTTCATCGAATGGCAAATTATATTCCAATCGGAGTTCATTTGCTGCGGCGTAATCGTTCTTCAGCTTGACTTACCTATGGTACGACCACAAATTCTCTCACTGTCTACTCTGTCATTAACATTCCCCAAGGATGATTTTATTGTCTTGGCTGGAACGACGCAGTTTTGCGGCAATACTTTTTTATTAATAATTTTTAATATTTTATTAATGTGGATACATTGTAATTTTTCTGGATTTTGTCTGAAATAGTGTCAGCCTTTTAAACCCTGGTTTTACCGGATAATATTTTGCCGCAAAATTATTTTTAGCCACTTTTTTTTATTAGAAAGTTTACATACTCCATAGACTTTATTTCCCATACAATACATGTTCAATATACCACATAGCGGCACACTGACATACAGACAAATCTTGTCAATAGTAGGCCATAATTTGGTCGATCATGACCGATTATAATAATGGCACTACCTCCCCCGCCAACACTGTGGCCATAACAATTGATGTTTAGCTAAATGTTATGGTTTTGCATGTGAACGGAAAACTTTGTGTGTGGTGAAGAGGAGGGCAGGTGAAGAGTGGCGGACTAACATTTGGTAGCTCGTACATTATAATTCCATAAAAATTCAATTATCATGTGCTTTGATTACGACGGTACGCACAATAACATTAAAACGACACTGGCAACTGCTGCTGCTGCTTCTTCTTCACCGTTAACTTTGTCGCTAACGAGCACAAAACAAATGTCCGCCATAGGATTGTCCGTCCGTCCGGCCATTGTGCAGTTGGGGGCAACGAGATTGTGTTGCGCATGCGTAGCACGTATGCCACAACAAAGTTTGATGTGAACCGTGTACGTATGGAGAATCGCACGAATATGTGCACATGATGTATGTACAATATCACATTGTTTTGTCAAGTTTTTGATATCGAATCTATCATTCACCGGCCACCATCACCAACAGTGACGACGATAACAAAAATCCACCAAAGACCGAAAGACAAACCGAATATATATTTTTACAGCGAAAAAAAAAGCGAAAGTGTGACATCTTTTCACTTTCAAGGCCGCATAATAAAAACCGAACTTATACACACTCACACCCAAACAGAGACCCGGAGACCTGGTGAGTTATAAATTAACTGAAAACGATTTTTGAATATCCAACCAACAAGCGACCGCATTCAATCGTTTCAAATGAAAACAACACAAATTTTGTTGTTTGAACTAAAAAAAAGAAAAGGGGAGAAAAAAACACAAATGAAATGGAATTCCTCCATAGAGTTTATGTGTGAGTCGCTATTGGTGGTGTTGGCCGTTTGGCTAAGAAATATGCTAATCTGAAATGGTTTAAATGGAAATGCACCGTATGTTGGCTGGTTGGGTGTAAAGTGGTGTCTTAAACGGGATTTATGTGACTGTTAACATTCAAAACGATCGCCTCCCTTTCCCCCCTCGCCACCTCAATAAAACACAATTCAAATATAAATTTTAGCCCAATTCATAGTTCAGATTCTATTTGCTGTGTATGGTGGTCGTGGTTGATCTATTCAATTAACCGGCATTCATTGGAATTTCACTGAATATGTATTAATCATAGCCTCTGCAGCGGTGTAGCCACGGCTCATCATCATCGTCATCGGCATTCACCTGAAAGTTACATCACATCGTATATTAAACATTATGGTTGTTTTTTTTTATTGTTGTTGCCTGTATAATTTAAAGAGATGCCGTTATACATATACTCAGTATAATTAATAAATTCGAAATTTATTCAAATTAGCTGAGATTGAATAATGTATGCATGTTTAAATTAAATTTGTGCCTGAAAATCGCTAATTTAGTTTGCAAATGAGATCGGAAAAAACGGATCGATGGAAGACCGAAATGGTCAATTAGAGCGATCAATTTATGAAAAAAAAAACTATACCAGGCCACTTAAACTGTCAACTCAAAATGCCTTCGCCAAATGGACAGATAACAAATAGACTACATGATCCATACAGAAATATATGCATCGAAATAATTATATGGTACAGACGTCTATATTTAATATCATATTACAAACTCCTTTTGTAAAAAAAGAAGAAGCAGTTAAATTTATGTATTCTAATTAAAAAAAAAAATATTTGTATGGAACAAAACTATGTAAACTTAAAATATAATATTAAGCTAAAGTATATCTCTTTTTTTTAAATAAATAATGTATATGACCTCCATGATTTTTTCTGAATTTCCTAATGCGAATAGTGGTTGAATAAATCAATTTATGAAATTAATTTCTATTTCTATAATTTTGTAATTTAAGGTTTTAACTCTGTACCATATTATTATTTCATATGAAAGTGGCGATGTTATAAAATTTCAATTAAAATACGGGTGAATCTTAAAGCCACATAAGATTGCAAAATATTTTGTTTAATATACATTTGATGCAGCGTTGGAAAAAAGTGGAACAAGTCTGGGAATTAATTCTCGTATTTTGGGATATTGGAAGCTTTTACACTGTACCATATAATAATTTCGATACCTGTATTGAATAAATTTTTTTAAATCCGCACTTGTTTTCATAATGTTTACATTTGTTCTCTAGAAATATTCATAAGAAAAATAAATTTAATTGAATGCATAATAACGGGAAGCTATTGCGATCCGTATCACTTTTTGGTATCCTTCAAAGCAGCGGATTGCTTGAGAGCGATAAAATCATCCACATTTTAGTGAGTCGAGTCTGTTCCGTATTTACTATATCTCCAGTCTTCTCACAGATCTTCGCACTGTAACTTCGAGGCAACTGAGTTTTTGGTATCCTACACGGAAGCGGCTTTCTTGTGAATGGAGAGACCTTGCTCGTGTTACACAACGTGGAGTAGTTCAGAAAATTCGTTACTTAAATCTGCGATAATAAAAAGTAATAAAAATTTAAAAAAAAAAACGACCATGATTTACAGGTACGCCTTTGCAATAGAGAAACACTCCTGGGGCCTAAGCCTCTATCCAACATGGCTGACATCACCGAATCCAGGAAATACGATTAAATCGCACGGTGAATATACTTCAAACGGAAATTAGGAACCATTTCAGATGTGCATTTAATATAGTCCAGTGAATATTTCATCGAATTGATGGCCTTTATCTAGTTGACAAAATACTAGCTACAAGGCTAACTTATTTTGTATTTGCTCAATGATCGAACGGAAAATAATTATTTTCACAGGCGTCTACGACAGATATACGGACAGGAGACCTTGACATTAAAATCTTTATGGGGAATTGTAACGCAAGTACAGGGAGATAGTTTGGTAATCAGTCAGGCGTATGTATGTATGTATATATGTTAATACAAAAATTAACAAAATGTTAGATCATATATTCGGACATTAATTTATTTTCACAGTTGAGACTGGTCTTAGATTATGAGGATCTTTATATAAAAAAATGAAAATTATTTTATTGGTATTCTAATGGTGTAAATGATTCGATGCCATGGATTGAAGATTGAAAGATTGTCATTGACGGCAGCTAAATACATAATTGTGAAAGAAACTGATATATTGCGGATATTTGTTTATGGAAAAAATCGGACTTAATGAAAAATGCCCCAAGAAAATGAAGAATTCCCCATAAAAAAATTGGGGAGTTTTTCATAATTTTTTTGGAGATATCTTATTTTTCATTTTTTCATATGAAAAATACCCCAAAAATGTAACAATAAAAAATATCAAAATTTTTTAATTTTGGGGGATATTTTGAAAACATATCTGAATCATACATCATTTTTGAAAAATGAATTTTTCACTTTTGTTTGGGTTGTTTTTTTTTTCATTTTTTTTTTTGTGAAAATCTATTTTTGTATTTTTGGGATACCCTCACCTTAAGGGTAGGAGGGTATATATCATTTGGTACGGCTCAAAAGTGTAACACATAGAAAGATCCACATTAGACCCCAGGTGTCTTTGAAATAAATTCGATTCATGACTTTCTGAATCGTTTGAGCCATGACCGTCTGTCTGTCCTGCTGGTACGCACGATAACTTTCCAAAGAGAAAAGCATATGAGCTAAATTGCCACACTCCTTCGGGTACCTCCCATACAAATCTGTTATTTCACCCACTTTAGTAATCGTGTAATAATATCAATACGTCCACTGTGATCTTGACCAAATTCCGTATTTAGTAAACGTATAACAGGGCACAAAAACTTGGAAGTCTGGCAACTCCCCTTCTGGTACCTCCCATACAAATGTACCATCCCGCCCTATTAGAAATCGTGTAATATTATCAATATTCCCAATGCGATCTTGCCCAAATTCTGTATTTAGCAAAGCTATAGCTAGACAAAGTTCGTACAAAAACTTGGAAGTCTGGCCATGCAGCTGCTGGTACCTCCCATACAAATGTACCATTCCACCCACTTTATATGTCTTGTAATTGCATATATTCGCTCAACGATTTTTTCCGAAATTCTATATTTAGTAAAGTTTTAACTACATACAATTCTCGCGAGAAAAAAACTCTGCTTTATATTCAGCCCTTTTTTTTAAAAACGCGTAGTACAATATTTTTCTATAACATTCGGTATTTTGAGGTTGCTATTATGGAATATGAGACTTGTACGTTTTTACTGAGGGTGAGTGTATATATTAGTCGGTTTACCCGACTGTAACTTTTTCACTGGTTTTTATTTATTTTGACGAATTCTTCATTTTTAAAAAAAAAATTGGGCTGTATGTTCGAAATTCAAAAGGGTGGTAACAACAAATAAAAGGCGTATCAAGTGATAAAATAATAACGAAATATCCTTATCATTATTTTCCATTTAAGTTTTCGCTTAGTTTTCAGCCGTTTGTTCTCGGCATCAAGAACGAAGAACGTGTTATTTGTGGGCAGACGTATGAGTAATATGAAATGGTATTACTCATACGTGGAGATGGGAAACGCTTTGACACTTGAATGATGTACAGCTCTTCAGTTAAGCGATTAAGTTATTTCATTGGTTTTCTGGTATAACAACGTAAGTTATAATAGTAAACATCTCAGGATAGCGAAAAATACTAAAACAACTACTTCTGAAAAGGATTAACTTATGTTGTTATTAACAAAGAAAGCAGAGTAGCGTTATAATTTTATTTAAAAAAAGAGTTTACTTTGAGGGAAATGTAGCTCAGTATTTAATTAGTTATTTATTATGAATTACTATACAAAGTAAATTTATATTCTAATTGTGGGTTCAAGGGTGAACCAGTGACACAGATCATATGGCTGGATTTTTGCAGCGACAGACCAAAGCTTCTGCTGGGAATCGAACCCGCAACCCCAACGCTGGTAGGCAAGCACGCTACCAACTCGCCTAACGGGGCGCATAACCTTAAAATGTACTTAACCGATTATTTATGGTCGCCAACTTCACATTATTATTAAATACAAATTTCATATTCTAACAGGAAGACATGATGTTGTCGATTTTAACACACACACTCTCATATGGGTGTTTTTGTTTCTGGCCAACAGTTTTGCCTTACCGGGATGGAACACATTCAGAATCTTAGCCAATTAGAATTTTGCTGAGACTCGAAAAGATTTAGAAGGTGTAATAAAACCAAAAACACTTTTATTTTAAAAAAGGAAACAAGCGTGCAACACAGTAAACAGTGCTGTCGCAATTGTTGCTGGTTAATAAAAATACACTGCATTTTTCATAGTAATGTTTCAATATTGAATTTGTTTATGTTGTTGTGATAGCGAGGAAATAAACAATTCACCTGTCAAGCACCAAACAATGGCAAGAGGAAACTAATTTATTTCGAACTTAGTTTCTTTATTTGCCAGGAGTGGGCTTAGTTCAAACATTCTGATATTTCTGCCCTTGTCGAGAAAAAAACGAAAATCAGAAGAGCAATAAATGTTTTCCAAATAGATGGAAACGCCTGACATTTCAAAAAAAGAATAAAAAGAATGGGATAACGTGTAGAAAATGTGTAACATTTTTTTTTTATAAAGAAAATTATAATTTGTTTAAATTTTTCTGTGCAGCTTTCAAGTGTTGTACCTTCTGTGTACATAACTTATTACTAAAGGTTCCGCCATCTAACGCTTTTTTTCAACTAATGCTTATATCGTTTTCGTTATTTTCGTTATCTTGTCATGTTGAACGAATTGTTGTTTCCAAAAATTGAAGAGGAGTATATTGGCAACATTTGGTTTCAACAGGACGGCGCTACGTGCCACACAGCCGAAGCTACACTCGATGTTTTGGGCCCTGTTTTTGAAGATCGCATTATCAGCCGCAGAGCTGATGTCGTTAGGCTACTGCATGGCCAGACGAGGCAGACATTTGAATGAAATTATTTTCTATTGTTAATAGGAAGGATTGTACTATCAAATAAAAAAGAAATTTTAGAAAATATTCAGTAGTTTTTTTTTTGAAAATTCAAAAAAAAAGTTATTTGGCGGACCCTGTACTTTTTCCAATTGGGTATAACCAGGACAATATTGCGGAGAATTTGAATGGTAAATCTACAGTGCGCACAAGTGAATATACCACATTATTTTTTAAAGGTATACAAATTCTTTACGATATTTTTTACTAGTTTTAGTACACATTTTACAATCAAAAAAATGTTTCTTTTACATTCAAGAAATGTCCGTATTGAAGGATTGAGCTGTACCCAGACCAAAGACAAGTTGTGCGACAACTGCTAACGAAAGACGCCCAACAACGACTACTGGGCCCCATTTGGGCCACCCTGTACAAAGTCGACACATATAGTGTGGCTTTTGGATAAATTCACTCATCGATTCGAAAGAATAGATTTTAAGCAGAATCGCCGTCGCTAACGCCATCGCCATAATTTCCAATTGTTTTTACAATGATTTTGACAAAAAAAAAAAAAAAAAAAATACCGCATCAATACAAGCTGATCAAGTGACAACACACAGAAAAAACTTGCATATTCATACATACATGTGTATGTATGTATGTATGTACATACATATATGCCTACATGTATATGTATGTATTTATACAGATACCCAAATCGTATCCGTCAGAAACAATAATAATACTAATGAGAAAGAGAAAGAAAAAAAAACGTGTTTGATCCATCAAAAGAATTCATCGATGACGTCGAGACTGCGTGATTTTTTTTTTTCATCTTGTACGCGACAATACAAAAACAACGCCATCAACAACAGCATCAAACAAAAATCCACAGAAAAATTCGTGCATCGTGAAAAATGCAAATAAACGATCCAAACGAATGAAAAGAGTTTTTATTTGTATTTTTCTTTTTCGATCTTTTATCTACTTATGCCTCTTCTATCCCTCCACCCATTGCCAGTTTGCAGTGCTTTCAATGAAAACGAAAGCAGCGACGGCAAATGAAAACAACAGCAAACATTCACACTTGCACACACACACACTCTCCCAATAACCGCCAACTTCTACCACCACTGAAGAAAAGCTGGCGATAGCAACGTAGTATGCGATCCGTTCATGTGATCGCTGTCGTTGTGGTGGAACGTAATTGTCCGTCTGTTCGTCCGTCCGCCAGTCATAAACATTTCCAGCGCGTTTGTGAGAAACTGGGTCAGCATGTCGCTCGATTCGTTACGATTTTAAGTTGAAGAGACCTAACGAATGTTTGGTTGTTGTTGCTGTCTCATAGAAAGTGAAAACGATTATGGTGGCAGCAGAGGCAGCGATAGCGACAGCGACAGCGGCAGAGGAGCTCGCATGCATTAACACCGAAGCAGTCTAGCAACAATTACGTGTTGTTTTTGGTTTCTTTGTTGTTTGATTGTTAGACAGCGACGACTGTGACGATGACGTTTGCGAAGACGCCGTCGATAAACGCCAAAGAAAATGTAGACAAAATAAAAGAAATGAAATGAAAGAAGAGAATAATCACGGTATGCTGGTAGATACCGCGCACATACACACTTTACACTTTGTGCGTTTTTCATGGGTTTTTGTTGTAACGATGACTTGTAGACGACGCTTAACGAATCACATAATACAACACGACAGAGTCTAACAATGGAGTTTTATAGCGGTAAACGATCAAATCCCACTACAACAACAACGACAACAAAACTAATAATAATAAAAATTAAAAGTTATGCTATAACATAATGGCAGAGATTGCAGCGATGTCAGTGGCGTGGCTGAGAGTTGGCGCATCATGAAGAGATTTGCGCTATTGGTTTTCCGGGTTAAGTAAGTGTGGGGGGAAATATAATATTCTAAAATGTTCAATGTATGTGATGTCATCGAGCCGGATATTGTAGATCTATGACACATAATCTTAAATTAGTTAACGGTTTTGTCAAATGATACGAATCATCTGAAGAATTTAACTCCTGAATTTTATCCAGTTAGCAGACCGTTTACAAAATTCGATGTTCATCTGTCAAACGGCATATCATATGGATAAATCGCACGCAGTGTCTTTACCTTCTAAATGAGGTTTTTAAATCGAATCATTGAAAATCGCGAATCTAGCAGAACCCAGGTTCACATCCTGGTAAGACTATTAAACATTTTTCAGCTGTTGCTTCGTGGCGACATTACTAGTAAGAGAGTAGTCTCTAAGCCATGTACAACTTCTCTAGAAAATCGGAAACGGCTTTTAATGTTGGGTCCCGGACTGTGAGTATACAAATTATATCGTGCCCACTCTCTGAGAAAAGTTCCCCGTCATGGAATGTTATGGGAAATAATTAAGTGTATGGCTCTTTTTTTTAACAGTCTATACATTTTTGAACTCGACGTACTATACCCGTCCATTATTTTATTATTATTCACGAATCTAGATTTGTTAACGTTGGGAGTATTCGGGACTTTCCTCTATGACGTCTCCCAAAGAATGAAGAACAGCAGCCCCATCTGACGAGATAAACTGAATACAAATAACGGTTTCCAGCCAAGAAGTATGAACGAAAAAAGAAAAGCTGTACTGAAACAAAAATAATTACCAGCTGTTCTTTGGGAAACTTCTGCCATTGACCGATTTGATTGACTTTTTGTGAAGAAAGTCCTCAAGAACACGGAACACCCGTAACTAGTATTAGCGAAAAAGTTCGGCTGAGATTTGGGTGCAGATATTCCAGGCTGTCCTACACCAACTGTGAAACTTGATCGTTCGTCCTGAGGATACAGCCCCCACATATGTCAGATAGGACCCAGGAAGACCATGTAGTTCCATTTGTCACAAGCGAGGCATTAGAAGTATCCTGCCACACTTAAAAATCCATACCCATAACATAGGAGCGTCAAGTAGGGTATGATTCCGTTTTGATAAAAGATTTGCCACACCTCTCTGAACCGCCAGTTATCACGGCTACTCATATCTAGTTTGCCAGATTGATAAATTTAGTAAAGTTACTCGGAGCGATGTAATGTGATGTTATCCAGGAATCCTCAGCTAGTAGCTTTAAATCGACAAATCATTAGGGCAGAGCAGCCGCAGAGGAAGTGTTCCACCATATTTTCCTTGTCTATATAGCCGCAGCTACGGCAGTGGTCATTATACAGTACGTTCAGGCTCTGGGCACTCTAGCCAATCAACCAATATCAAGTAAGTATGGGTACCACTCTTGATATGTGATTTCTGTTGTGGACGATAAAAGATTTGAATCTCCTCTGTTTATATGCAGATATATTCGTCATGAACTTAAAGCTCTCCATCTAGAATTGGCTTTTCACAAGTAATGTTGGAGAAGGCTGCCACGCGCATTGTGTCGAGTCTAAGGGAGACAGACCCCGTCCTTGGTAGTTCATTCGTCCGTTTATTCCCGTAGGAATTCCAGAGAGACTTACACTCCCTACATTCAAAGACCATACCGAGGACAGACATCCCAAGACAGACCCTAGCGGTACGGCTACGCGCCCTGTGTCGCATCTAAGGGAGACCCCGTCCTTCCTACGTCGTCCGACCATTCTTACCCGTCCGCCCATACCTGTGACCAGGTATCCCCACAAGATGAGAGACTCAGTCTCGCCTGAACCATTTTACATTCCTTCACTAAAGCCGAGTAACACAGAGATAGTTTTTTAGAGAGACTTATTCCGCTTGGCTGTCAACAAAAATACAGGTACGTCCAATTCTCTTGTAGCGAGCAGGCTTCCACAATGGCAAAAACCCTTGCCAGTAAAACTCTGCAGACATTCAGGCGACGATAGCAGTGTTCCAGTTTGTTCGCTCCAGAATATTCTTGTAGCGAGCAGGCTTCCATAATGGCAAAAACCTTCCTAGAATCCCTTGCCTGTAAACCTCTGCAGACATTCAGGAAACGATAGCAGTGTTCCAGTTGGTTCGTTCCAGAATATTCCCGAGGCAACTCCGCAATCCCATCGCAGACGGAGAAAAGAAATTTTTAGTCCCATTCCACTCTGGAGGGGAATATCACTTCGAAGATTCGGCAGAAGCTAAAATGAGGGGACCGTTAGCCTTAAGATATTTTGAAATCAACTGGAATTTTGGACAAGTGAATATATGAGTTCAGGTAAGATTTCATCGAATATCTCTTGTGAATGTCTAAAATCCGGAGAAAACAAATATTGTCTTTGGGGTGACTTCAGACGTGATATCACACAAGATGATCAAATTACCTATATGTATGAGATATTTTATGGGCATGTCCCAGTGGTTATGGCGATTTCGCCAAGCTTGTAGACCTGTAAACATTGACATTGAATAAGAATAAATCCCCACTAAAAATAGTAAATATTCCCCCTGTATCATCCAGTGCGCAATGAGATTGCAAAGGATCTCCTAGAATCTGACGAATCATCAATAATTCTTGTTTGAGTAAATGATATTGGTACAATTGGATAATCAGCTCCATTTGTCTTATTTGGATAAAACCCAACGAGTTATTTCAACTTCGTCAACTTCGATGAGTCACTCAAATGTCGGCTATAGATTTGAATTAAATGAACCACAAAAGATTTCTTTATTATTATTCAGAGCAAATATTTATTCACAGCAAATAGTTTTTATTATTTCGTTTTGTCAAAATGATGTTTTTTCTCACTTCTCCCCATATTCATGCCAATCCAAACTGACGAACTACGCCACTGTCTGTTAAAGAAACAGCGCGTGCAATTTATGATAAAGATACGCATGCGCGTATAATGTGGAAGACAAAAGGGTTGTGGAGTTGACTGGTTTTTTTTTTGACTGATAGACTTGATATTATTGATAGTGATTTCGGAAAAGAAAGACATCACAACAACAAACAATAAGCTCCCACATTGTTGTTGCTTCTTTTGAAAAGAAAAGTGAATTTTCGTTTTGTTGTGTATTTCGTTGTGTGTGTAAAATTTCTGGAGTCCCACTCATTCGTTATGCATTAGGGCGCCCATTATTCAAACGTCCCCCTTGCCTGTTGTATTTGTTTGTGTCTTCTTCTATTTTCTTTGCCACTGCCTCTTTCATTTCCATACAACAATTTTTTGGTGATGTTGCCGTTGGTGTTGTTCGGTGCGCTGTTGGTGCTTTTAATTATTTTCGCTTCTAACAACTGTTCGTTTGTATTTTTAGTTTGTTCAGAGACATTTCAGAGACGTTGGGCATTTATTTATTTAAGCGTAGCATAGGTTAGTTTTTTGTCTTTGTAGTTTGTATACCACACACGCAAATTTAGAGGCACACATGTATTTATATACATATGTCTATGAATGTGTATCTTTAATCGGGTTCGTGTATATATATTTTTATAGAAATTGAACATGCGTTTTTTTTTTTGGGAATTTTTTGCTTCTTTGTAAGTTTATTACATTTGGAACTGTTAATTGAACTATTATTTATTTATTTTTAAATCTTAAAAGTATGTCTACATCATTTTTTTATTTTTAAGTCTTAAAAATACGTCTAGATCATTTAGCTGAGGCTATCCTTTACTAATATACTGCAAAGAGGGTAAATTACTTGCCATTGAACTATTTAACTTTTCTTCGAAATTTTGTGATCGGAAAATTGAACTATTTTGGACAACATTCGTTTATTTTGTATCTTAAAGGAAAGACGCACAATATCAATCTCTTTACCATCTGTTTTCTATATAAAAACCCTCATATTGGCTGTTTGCTGAGGTTTACAAGCTGGCGACCTCCACGGTTCTTATTCTTTGAAATGAGAAAGAATCTGCCGTTGCTGTGAATGACAAGAGCTATCAAGCCATGCTTACTGAATTTCTGTTTCCCAACATTAATCAAGTAAACATCAACGGCATTTGGGTCCAACAGGACGGTGTAAGCGCGCAAACAGCGCGCTTAACAATCGATTGCAAAATTATTTTGTTGACAAATTTATTTCCAGAATTGGTCCTGTTCACTGACCCCACCCTCGTTCGTGCGATTTAATGCCTCTGGATTACTTTTTATGGGACTATGTTAATAAGCAACTCTTGCAGCATTGGAAGCCAATATTCAAGTCACCATTGGAGCCATTCAGCCAGATTTAATGGAAAAGGTAGCCAACATTTGGACTGATATATGCCGGAAATCATTTTTAAAATAACTGTCATGAAAATATCCGACAGGTTCCAATGAAATACATTTCATTCCAAAAATATGTCTGTCTTGCAATATCATTTGAAGTTCTCAAGTACCCAATATGAAAATTTCCCCAAAAATTATGAAAAATTCCCCGAACAATTTATGAAAAATTTAAAAAATACACCATAAAAATAACAGTATAAAAATTGTGCGCGGACTAGCGCGATATGACTGAATTCTGTTATGAAGACATCCCACAAAAAAATGATAAAATTCCACAAAAATAAAAAAAATTGTCGAATTTTCATTGTCCATTATAAAAAATGCCCCAAAAAAACTCTCCAATTTTTTCGGGGATTTTTTCATTATTATGAATTTTGTATGAGATTTTTTGGGCAATTCTTCATTTTAATTTTCGGCCATTTTTCATAGAGCCACAACTATAAATATAGCTCCACATAAAGTTGTGCTCATGCCGCTCTTGAGGTCACTTCTGAGATCCGATCTTGTTGAAATTTGCCACAGCATGTGTTTTAGATCTAACTCAACAAAAATTTATCAATTATTCTAACACTGAACACGCTGAGTCGGTTGCAGGGTAGCACTTTATTTCGAACTTAATTCAAATTCAATATTCGATTCGATTTAGGTTCAATAAAAAATCTAGCCTGTAATATATTTCCCACTTTTCAACAATTTATATAACATGTCTGAACAAAATATCTCTCCGAACCAGCCATCAGAAAACGCCATTATATATGAAACAGGATTTCGTTCTTGTGACTTCGCACAAGCGCGACCATGGTTCGGGCTCTACCTCATGAATGGCTTGATCGATATTCGCCATAAGGGTCTGACTCGTTAAGGGGTTATTCTCATCGTCTCTCACGGTTCCCCACAAAAAAAAGACTAATGCTGCCTAACATCGCCGAGACGGCAAATAACACAGTTACAGAACGTGGTGCTCAAAAGATCAAAAATTCTTTTGGATGGTGTGATTTGATAATCCAACAAGAGATTGCTGCATTAGTCACAGCAATAGTCATTGAATATTGTACAGGATGGGCCAAATGTGGGGCGACTTTTTTTTTTTATTATTTTTCCTTCAGATTTAATTAAATTTATAAATATGGGCACACCCTGTATAAATTTAAAGTCAACACAAAGACAATTTCAGAAGAAAAACTACGAATCGTTGGAGGCCCTCTTTCTAACCCATCCAAAGAATGGTAAAAATTCGTGATCTTTTGAGGACACAATAAACTAGGACTTGTTTTTAGAACTGTTTCTCAACTGTCTATGTTCTAAAACTGGTGCTTTTATGGTTCATTGGAATGTTGAGGTGGAAAATGTTATAGAATTTCTTCTCTGGATACATCTGTGGTCACAACCCATAACAGCCTAAGTCTGTTTTTCAATATTTTCAGTACAGGAGTTTAAAGTTTTGAATCTTCACTGAAAATCAGGAGAAGGTGTTTTTTGGAAAACTTTGCTACAGATTCCAAGGAAACGAATTTCTTTACTTAGTTGTTAACAAAAAATAGTTGTTTATTCTCGCAGTCAAAAGATATTATCGAAAAAGACACTTAGGCTCTTATGAATTGTTGAACGAAAGAAAGTCAAAAAGTTCAAGTTAAGTTAGGCTATTATTCCAGATTAAATAAAAAACTTTTTGTTTGGAGAAAGACCTTAACTCAATTTATGTTTATCAAAAAACGAAATTGTAATTCGGAATAAGAGCTGAACTCAAGTTAGGAAAATAAAATTGTTTCTTTGTTTTTTTGGATTAACGACTTAAGTTGATTTAGGCAATAATGAAAAAATAATGTTTATATTTGTTGTAATCCTAAATTGACTTAGGCAGTTATGCCAAAACAGTAATTTAGAAAAATAACTTAAGCTATTAGGTTTTTTAGGATTAATTGCCTTCCTAGAAGAGATACAAACATGAAAAATTTAGAGCAAATAAATTTAGATACGCTGAATACGATGGTGCTAATAACTCAATTGTGTCCTAACTCGAGTTAGGCTGTTAAGGGTTGTGACCACAGACATATTCTGTTGATGTTTGGTTTGAACCGACATTTATAAGGTAAGAGTTTTGGGTACAATTTTGATAAGAGAACTTAATTTTTTTTGAACGAATAATTTCCCATCTTTAAGCCCTCAAAATTTTTTGTAGCCATCTGTTTAGTTGTTACTTATTACATCTTTTGCTTCGTTCAGACCACTGTGTGACGAAGCGTATAACAGTTTTAGACATCTGTATTGCGATTTGTTAGTGGGTTAAAGTTCGACGTAGGTCACGTTGAATTGATTTATCCCAATTCTTATATCACCAATTCCTCCTAATAAATCTCTGATCAACACCGTGCGGCGGACAAATTGTTAAATATTCCTAACATTTCCTCTTAAAAAGCAAGCAAGATACGAATGGAATCCAATCAATAGCAAAAGTCCGGCCAATAAAATGATCAAACAAAACCAACAATTCAAAGACTAACACTCACATGGAGATGATGGGGGTTTTGTTTGTTTCTTCTCCCGCCGCCAGTAGGTTGCTGGGACATATTGCCGATGCTGGTTGGTGGTCAACCCGCAATGCTTTGACCGATGATGGCCAACAAAGAGCTCAGGCTCATAGAAAATAAAACCAACGATCGTAGGTTGACTTTCGTTAGATGACTGGCCCCTATCCGAGTATAAACATATGTTTGTAGGTACCGGGCAATGTACTCGTACGTACTGTTGTATTTGGGGGATGTGATATAATCATAGTACCTACTATGTACTTACTACTCGGTACTACAAATAGACAACAACAAAAAGCTAAAAAGAAGAAGAAAAATATAAAACAAACGACAGCCACAATAACGGGGGCTAAAAGAGATGCGGACGCAGTTAAATATTAAACATTTTTTTGTTCAGTTTTCAAAAAATAGTTAAGACGCGCATGCGAACTTTGCAGCTTTGCTGGCATGAGACAGACGAGGTTGGTTGGACGTTATTGGCATTGTTGGTGTTAGTATGCACGGGTATCTTCAGAGTCCATCGTAGTACATTCAAACGCACATATATACGGACGTGTAGACAGTGGGTTCATGGAGACAGATATTGGGAATAAGCAATCGTAGGCAAATGCTCTTGTGAGCCAGTCGAATTTTCCAACTCAGTTCTTTTTTCTTCTATATAATCTGTCTATCTATACAATGTATAGAAGAAGAAACTGTGCCTCGAGCTCCAGGCAAAGATGTGGGGGTCAGAGATTCAAAAATTACTGCAGTCGAAGTATAAGCGAAATATACGTATGCCTAGATGAGTAGTACTAACTGTCAGGTGTATTCTCAAGACTTTAATTAAGAATGAATTATGACTTGTCATAAAATTACACTGATGATAACACCGTGTTACACACATTCTGTCCTATGAACCAAATTTACTTTTTCGGAAAGGGGATAAAAAATAAAAATACACGTGTATCGGCGATTTTCATGTACACGTCAGAATTTTCTTTTTTAAGTTTGAAGTATGAATCTCGTTGTGGCCTGTGTGAAAGCCTTTGGACAGATTTTTAACCCTTTTTCGTGATCCAATAGAGCTGATTTTTGGCAGGCAGACTCGTGGAAATGTCTGTATCACGTCAAATTTTTTTAAAATTTTTTTTTATCAATTCACAGATTTTCCCCAATTTTTATTATTTTTGAAAAAAAAAATATTGTTTTCACTTTTCGTAGCATAACTTGAAGAGACTCCAAATTTTTAAACTACTTAAGCGTTACGAAAAAAAAAATGTTTTTTCAACTGAAACCTTAAAAAAAACGATAACAATTTAAAAAAAAAATTAAGGAAAATCTGAGAATTGATAAAAAATTTACGTGATACAGACATTTCCACGATTCTGATGTGTACATGAAAATCGCCGATACACGTGTATTTTTATTTTTTCCCCTCTTTCCGAATATGTGCATTTGATTCATAGGACAGAAAAAAATCTATTTTTTGTAACACGGTGTAATTATACAAGGTGGTCTATTGTTGTTGGATATTGTTATACAGCAACCTCATCTCTTGACCTGACTTTGTAAATTCGAAATAGAATGGGGGAACATGGAAAAATGTGCCCCAACTAATTAAAATATGAAAAAATTCAGTATTGTTATTTTTCTTTAAAAATTGTTCCCAGACAAGACTGGACCACAGGAGGCAAAACTATGTTGGGACCAAAAATTACCAAAATGACTAAAACGGAAGAAAAACAGAAAACAAAAAAGTTGTAGTTAACAGAAATGATAAAAAAAATTCAAAAACAGGAAACGGAAAATAATTTGGCTTTTAAAATATTCAGTTTGTGTACCAATGATTTGAACAGCAGCATGCATTCCTTGCATCTTACCTGGAAATTTCGGCATTCCGCTATTGGTAGGTTTTGTTTCAGCCTTTCTGATGGTTTCCCCACATGGTATGTATAGTAACTTCAGCTAACGTTGGTACAGATTACTAATGACATGTTTCTTCTGTTTGCCCAGAACATCGCCGTTCTGGTATTGGAGCTTGGAGGTTTCTCTCCATAATTGTAAGTCATGTAGCAGCTCAGGAACCACACTTAGCACATCTTGCTCTCAATAGCAACAGTGTACATGTGCTTATCGCTAAAGTCGTTAAGAATAAAAGCTTTAAGGTTGTTCTTTGCCATAATACAGGCTCTCGACTTACCTGGTCCAGCTGCATTTACAGAGGTGTTATTTTTGTATTCAAGGAAGAATGAAATTTCTTGAGATAAATGATCGGATGTTTATTTCATAATAAAGAGCAGGGTATGCCGTTAATAATGAAAACCAACATCAGCAAAAAAATCATTAATAATCTCTCGATAGCGCAATCCATTGACCATAACAGCTGATCTAACCACATTTTCGAAAAAGTAAGGTCCAATGACCCCGCCAGATTATAAACCGCACCGAACAGTCACACGTTGAGTATGAAGAGGCTTCTCAACAATAACTCTTGGGTTTTTTCGGAGATTTTTCGAATGTCGGCTAAATTTTGTATGTCTTTGAGTCATAATTCCGAAGGACAAATTTATATAAATCAAAAGCTTTTCTGATTTTGTCCAAATCACATTATGCAAAAAATGTTTTTTTTCTTCTTTTGACTCCCTACTCTCCCTCTTGACCAGCCTGCATCGGAACATTGTGGCGGTGGCCCAGGCTGCTGCCAGACGAATCTCCGGAAGGCTCCACACAGAGCCATGAAGACCATCTTCCAGTTTTCTGGGGGAGATGGTACCATCGATGATGTTGCGCTCTATAAGCGCCCAGTTGAGATGGTACAAGGTGGCGCAAAAGTAATCCTCCTATCAGAAAGTGCTATAAATTTTGCGATTGGCCCCTAATGTCAGTGGCAACTGTGGACATCATATTCTCGACTTGATGTAAAAAAAAATAAAAGATCCAAAATTAAATAATCCACAAGAAGAATCAAAGTATTTAATTTTTTTTTAATTACTGCCAAAAAACATCGGAAGTTTACATTTGCGCCACCTTTTATTTTACCACCACTCAGTACTATTTCACCTGTTGCAGGGGTGATATTGAGACGTTTAGTCCCCGGAGCGGTATTCTCCTCGGAACGCTGCCGATTAGGCACCGCATACGAGGGAGACCGTTTAGACATATCACCTTTTGTAGGAGGAGGATCTCGTTTTGAACCCTCGATCGGGTTGTGCGCCCATTCGGGAGAGTTCTTCTCGAGCTCTGTGAGCTCATCTGCAGGTTTTGCACCAAGTCGATCGATTATTTTAATGGCGGAACGAATGGTGGTGAGGACCGTTTTGGAAGGGTTGTTATGTCTTGAGTGGGTATTGGCGGTGGTCATGCTGGTCATCGGATTCTTTTCCGTGTGGTCTTCCAGCCCATTTTTTGACACTAAGGAAGCGTTTTTCGATATTGGAGATTAGTTTTTTCAATATTGGATATTACGATTGAGTTAAAGAAAACAATTTCGTATGCCTATTTTTTCACCCCTCAGGGTGTTGTTTCCTTAAAGTTTTTCATTGTGAATGCAATGTAGAAAATGTTGATACTGCAGCGCCATTGCAGAAGCTTAACTGCTAAAGGGTGATGAGGGCACAGGATTATCCCTTTGCGAAGAGCGTAGTACAGAGGTAGTTAATGCTGAAATGTATGTAATAAAATGTAATTAACATTAGAAACACTGGTGAAGCAAATCTTGAACTTCATATAAAGCTTACGAAGATTTGATGTCCTGAATTGTGAAATGAAAATCGAGCCGAACATACATCTCATAAAAGGAGGCCGATACAGGTATTGTCACAAATACAGATTAAAAGTGGAAATCTAACAGAACGAACGACCCCAATGAAATGCCGAAGAGTTTAGAGTTATCTTCATGGTAAAAATCACACTATAAACTGTGATCATTCAGCTGGAGCTAAACCGGGGTACAATACCCTTCTCCTTGCACCGACTGTTACACTCTCATGCGACGATAAATGAATGCTTGGATAGTTTTAAGCGTTTCTTTTTCTGTCGGGGTGATGATGTCTTAGAAAAAGAAAAATACACAAAACAACAACCACATTGGCAAAAACTTATGTAATAATATCTGACTTATTTGCAGCGCTTCAGCGCGTTCCTCTGCAAAAAGTAAACAAAACACAGACCAACAGAGCCAGCACCGGCAAGCAGACCGCGCAGACAGACGGACGGACAGACCAAGAAACAAACCAAAAAAAAAACTAAAAAACATCGGTTGGATTTCATTTCACATTTTCATTTTCATTTTGGCACATATTGTGTACTCCGCCGGCGTATTGATGACCATCTAATGGTGTTTCTTGTTTGGGAGGAGTACTCGTATACGTCGATGTTTCTTTCATTTTCATTTTCATTTTGTATATTTTTTTTATCATTTCGTCGGTTTTTCATGTTGCATTGCACTGAGGACGGCGACGGCGCAAACAACGAACCGTACGCTCACCTCAGCTCATTTCAGAATGATGGTGGTCTATTATAGAAACTTGTTTCACTTACTAACACGTTGCATATTCACTCGCGCATACATACATGTTTGTTTGTTTGTCTGTATGTACATTGAGGATACTTTTGCTTGGATGACCTAAATAACCATAGCGTACCGTGCCATGCCATGCCAGGCCAGCCATGCCATACCATACCAAACCATTCCAAGCAACACCATGCATCCGACGACCGAAGACTGACCAACCATAATAGCATCGCTTTATAATGAATAAAAAGTTAATTTTCAACATTTTAGTGATGCAGTGTTAGATTCTTTTTACCGGCTTCGATGTGGTTTTTTTTTTCTTCGCACAAAAGAAAATCTCGCAAAGATATTTTCGCGCTGGACTAAGACGAGCAAAAACACACCCTACGAGTCGCATTGGCCATGGATTTATGTTTAACCACCGCTAACCACCGGGGAAGTTCTTTCGTCCAGGCTCTTCTGCTGAAGGGTGGTGGGACAGTGTGAACCTCTTCAAATCCATTAGATGTGATTGGCAAGGCAATCAATCAACTAGATGATGTCTCGATCACTCATTTTTGCCTCCGCATACAACGAAATCGTTTCACGATTATTCTCGAGCCAAATGTGTTCCGATTCAACATTCTTAGACAACATTATGACGAATGCAACACGCGCCAACAGAGGCTGTTTACCGCCGGGCCATCGGGAAGACCTAGGATTATGCGGTAGACATCAGCCTCCTCTCAAATATATACAGGATAAACTACAAGAAGAAGAAATGTCGGCTAGAGTTAGATTGAATATTAATGCAGCAACGAACTTTGTAGATGGCCTGCGACTTTATGTGCAATTGTGTTTGAACAACAACTATGTGACGAAATATTGTCAAGTATAAATATTACGCTAGATATATTTAAGAAAATTAAAATTATTTGTTATAAAAATTTTTTGTGCATAAAAACATTTTATAAACAATATTTTCCGGCAAAGTTCGATTTTTTTTTCAAATGTTCAAGTTTCAACGACTACAACTTCTTCTCAGTAGAGATATCATTGAATTGTTAATTTTTTACAATTTTTTTTAATTATGGTTTTTTTAAATAAAGACGCTAAAAGGAGATGTTCAAATTTTTTTTAACAAAACTACTTTTTTTTTTTTAGAAAACGACTTTTTCTCCGACTTTTTCAAAGGCCTGAGCAGTAACACTGATGATGAGCATCAATGCCTCGATTCCTCATCCAACACCAGCACGCAGAGGATGTCAGCTGTCAGGTATGAAGCATTACATTGAATTGTTACCTCATCCATTATATTTTCTTAATCAAACTATGAAGGTCCATAGTATAATAACTGGCTGGACCAGAAGAGCTTCGTTGCCCCCTAATTACAATTTTAGATAAATTAGAATTCGCCGTGGGCCAGTAATTTATTTTGGAAATTCTATGACTATCGTTACATGTTTTTGGCAGATATAGCTTTTTTAATAAGGGTACTTATTTCTGAAATAAATAAATCTCATCTTCAAATGGTTTGTCAGATATGGCGGTTCAAAATACTAACGTGTATGGCACCGGCCTTCGTCAGATCATGACTTAATATATAGTCTGTTTTTATAAAACGTATATGACTGAGACGAACAGAAACGTCTACAGCCGAAACGAAAATGAAAAAAAATTACTCCAACGAATCCAATTAGCCAATACACACAAAAATACATTAGAAAAAAATGTCAATTAAAATTTTAAATTGTAAATGAGCGACATCCAACCAGGGTGAATTAACTTAAAAAAATCGATTTTTTAACCTTTTTTCCCCCTATTCCGGTCCATAGGTAGCAAACCGTTCATAATTCAAGGAAACAATTAACTACAAACCTGTACCTAATATCTCAATAAACAACTTTCTCGAGCAGTTGAAATTCCGAGGAATGATTTTTATAAGTGTATCACTTGCCATTTGCTTTCTAGAATATCATTAGCCAATTTTTGGAGCGTATGAGTAATATTAATTTGAAAGCCTAGCACTCATACGTACAGGTGGTTAATGAAATTGATTTTTTTTTAAATAGCTGACCCCAAGGTTACCGTTATGCCACTAAAGTAGCACATTTGCCACTTTTTTTCTAGCTATGATACTTTTGTGCCACTTTCTTATTTTGATACTAAATATGCCCCTTTTTCGTATTTAGTGCCCCTTTGTTATACTTTTGTACCACTTTTCGAGTTTTAGATTAATGTTCTTGTTTATATTATTTTGACAACACTGATGACTTAAAATTACAAAGATAACGCGTCATACGCTACGATTACACTGTGGAAAATTGTGGGAAATTCCAAGTCAGGGTGAAAGTACTAGGTCAGAGTATACTAGGTCACCTTAAGGGTTTGGCGTTCAAAGGCCAATTTATTTTTTATGACTTTTTACATTTTTTCCTTATCTTGACGTTTCTTCCCTTAGTTTTATTTTTTGCCAAATTTGTTTGGTGTAACTCAAGAAGGACTTGTTCTATTTTGCTGAAATGAATTTAGAAAAATTTAAAATTACATCTCATCTATTCATACAGTTATTCTCTACATAATCAACAGTTTTGTAGTTATAAATACTTTTATGAAGAAAAAACTTGAAATAAAAAATTAATCTCATGAAAAAAGTCTTGAATCGCTTTATGAAATTGTCTAAAATTGTTAACTCTTTATTTTCTTGCTGTTGTTTACTGAAAATAAGAACCAAAAAAGAGTGCCACTTCCTGTGCCACTTTTTTAAAAATATTGTGCCACTTTTTTTTTAAGAATTACCCTTTTTGTGATACTTTCCGAAAATACTCGGAGGTAACACTGGCTGACCCATGCAAAAACGATTTTGAATTTTATTAGCTGTCACCTTGTCGAAGACAAAATGGTTGTTCAGAATTGAACATGGATATTCTGAACAGGCTGTATTCTTTTCTATAGATACTGTAATTGATGACATCCTGGGCAGAATATACATGTTCAATCCTGAACAACTATTTTGTCTTTGACACGGTGACAGTTTTCTCGATTTGATTTGTACACAATCAAATAACTCAGAGAGTAAATCTAGATTCCAAACGGTTTGCAAGATATGAGCCTGAGAAAATTATCACTTTTTTGCAAAAATCACACCAAGACCCCAAATCTTTGGGAGTCCATAAAAAAACGTGCATGGCCTTGGGCAAAACTGGGACACACGGGTCTTTTTTTCTCGGTCTTTTCTCACGTAGTGTTCTCCGAATGTAGTTATATTTCCATGACTTACAAAATTACACACAGTGTAATGCGTCCTATTCATGCAACGGCCGATGTCACGAATACAATATGAGGAATACAGTACAGAAAAGGATTTCTTTCCTCTGTCGGTGTTGGTCTCACAAGAATTATCAGTAAAGTCCCAATCACTTCAGAGTTAACGACATCTCATGCTGTTTTGGGATTGGTGACGAAGTCAATTGTGCCACATGTTGTAAGCGAAATGCTCACATGGGTTGAGGGCTGGACGGAACCCGGCAATGAGTACACACACGTTGATATACAATACACACATATAAATAATATATTTTTAGTTATATATATTTATACAGTCGAGATAAACTGAATTCTGTAACAGTTCAAGCTGTTACGGATTAATAAATTCAGTATTAAATGAGAATTTCGAATAGTCAGTATTTTTAATATTATGATATTCGGGATTAATATTATTAATTGGTAGACCTTCGATCCGGATTAATATTATTAATTTTTGGTCCTTCGACCCGGATCTTCTTTACATTTGCAACATCAGACCGGATTAATGTTATCTATTCTATTAAATATTAATTGGCCAACCCTTTTCCATTTCAGTTGACGCCATGTGGAATTAACATACGCCATTGCATTGGCGAAATCTTACCAGGCGATTCTAGGAGTGACTCCGAACAGTTTGTACTGTACTCCTTGTAAACCTGACCCGAATTGAAGATCGGAGAGGGGATATACAATGACAACTTGATATATATTAAATCGGGGATGCAATCCGAATCGAGCCCGCACCGGTTTTGAACGTAACTGTAATACATTTTCTTTCTCTGTCAACCCAGAATCGCATAAAAAGTTTAAAAAACAAATGGTTCGATTCGCCAAATGAGTTTTTAAAAAGACATCAAAATGATGGCTTGATCGGGAATCATTGTTCAGGAGTACCTAAAAACCCTTTTGAGAAACCGAACCAGTGGTTCAGACAAACTCAAATTCTGTAATGTTTTGCATTCCTGTATTAAATATTAGATTTAGAAACTTATCTCTCACGAAAATATATATTTTATTCCAGTCTTTTCCTAGAATGCCAATGCAATTGCAATTCTACTTTAAGTAAATACAGGATGTATCATTTATTATAGAATAATTTAAAAAAAACAACCGATATCCATACTTGAGGTATTTTTATTTAATTTGGAACTCAAGAATGTATTTGAAAAACATTTTTTCCATATCCTTGATTGATGTCTGAGGCGGGGTGATTTACGCTTTGCTTTTCAAAAAAACCTTAAAATCGTAGTTCATAAATGGATGTAAACTAGTGCTTATTTATTTATATAAGTTCCCTGCATAACTTTGTTGTTGCTGGCCCTAGCCTGGCCCTGCTTAAGAATTGTTTTTGGATATTTATATAAGCCATGGATATTTTGGCCGGAGTTTTAGTCTCCGCTTACAGTCAAATTGGTTATAACGCTTTTGTAGCTAGAGCGACCTCGCAGTCGATACATTTTGAAGATTCCTCAGTCTGTTGAATCGGTATGCCTAGTTAACCCTAGAGCACTAAGGCCGGCCTGTGAGGCGACTCGACTTTTTGTTGTACACGATATTTTACGATCGGTTTCAAATATCATCACATGGTTTCGTGTCAACTCTGTCGACTGCTGTGCGAGCTTGTCTGTAGACGTTCATAATAATTGTATTCTACAAGATAAATCTTTTTTTTTTGGAGCTTTGCCACCTCACCACCATCGTTGTGTCGGTGTATGCCGATCTTAACACTTTTACTTGACTGTTTACCGTTTCTGTTGCCTCAAAACACTTGATGTCAGTCGCTTGTTTGTATACATACATATATATACGTATATTTTTGTTTGTGGTCCGGGGACTCCACCAAATATGCATTTTTATTCCAAAAGTATGAACAGCAACAACAACAACAGCCGCCATCAAAGAGAATTCATTTATTTAACTATTTAATCGTTGTTCATTTATCTTGTATCTGGTAGTTGCCGTATCTACGACATACAGACATACGTATGCATGGACCAACTACAAATACAAAAAATTTTGTATGCATCCACCATCCAGGCTCAGAGTCTAATAGACAAATAGCCAAAAACAACAACCGAACATTTCAGTTTATGACGGTTTAGATGTGTTTCTGTGGGCCTTGGTGGGCAGGCAGCCAGGCAACGTCCGTGGCCGGTCCTCTCAACGATTGGCTTGGGTGTGGTAATTGCCGGTTTGTTTCTGTGTTATATGTTGTTGTTGTTTCTTGTTTTTTTTTTTTTTTTGGCTGATGTTGTCGTCGTTTTGCGTTTAGGCAAATCTTTGCGAATTCATTTATTTGCTGTTGCTGTCAAGACATGTTGCACCGTCGGCTGTAAATATTTCAAATTTACACCAAATGAGAATTTCATTTCAATTGATTAAAAGTGTCAAAGTTTAGCCAGTCGGGTTGAAAGGGGCATGTTGCGTTGCTTTGTGACATCCTCTTCTTACAAATGGTGTTTTTTTTTTTTTGGTGGGAAAACATGTGGTTTTATGAATGGATTTCTATGTATATCGAGTTGTAAGGTACCGCGTAAATCAAAGACTAAGAAGTATTTGTTAGAACGATTTCTGATTGACCTCCATTTCCAGGTAGTCTTTCAACAGACCCCTGTCAGTAGTTTCTAGCGTTTTACTAATATCTGATTTGATTTTCCATATTTCCTTTTTATCTTTGCAGGCAATGGTTATGACATCAGGTTTCCAGTTCATGCCAACTTGTTGTTCTTTTATCGCATCTTTCAAATGCAATTTTTGAATTATTCTATCCAGCTCATAAGTTGCCAGCGACCGCTGCACTCTAATAGTAAATTAAATAACAACCGGCGAACTTGTTTTTCAGTAACTCAGAATGAAGTGGAAATTTCTGGGAAGTTCGTCAAATATTCCAAAATACCAACAAGTAGATAGTCTTCCTCCCGAAATGGGGTAAGGCGTCTTACAACAAAGCAAATCACTGCAGACCAAACAGCCTGCTATACTTTTTGCTCAAAACTCTGCAAAGAATCGTTGATACATACAGCAAATAATCCGTGTACCCAGTCGGAGGCACAGTACGCCTACACGAAAGGCAGATCTACAGAAACAGGGCTTCACTCACTGGTTGGTCATATTGAAAGACTACTGCAATACAAGAAATACGCGTTATTGGCATTCCTAGATATAGAGGGAGCTTTTAACATCGTCAACCCGTAATCGGGCATTGGCGCCATGACACAGTTTGTCATATCACTCGTGAGCCGATTTTTCCGCATTTTGTCTACATTGGACGCCTTGAATTTTTCCAATGTGGCATTACGAGTGACGCATATGGAATCTTATTATGGAGAAACCGGCTTGCCAGACAATTGCATATGCGGATGATATGGAGTTTGCAGCTCCGGCAAGAATCCTAACACAATCCTTAGAGGTATTGGGTGGCAATCCAGCTAACACGGTGCTGGTACGGTTAACAAGACGATATAAGATCTCTCAATTTGTTATCCCCAACATCGATGGGGCACACTATGCCAAAGTGCCAAGGGTCTTGGACTGATACTGGTTAGCAAACTAAACCGAAACCTGAATACTGAAACGAAGACCAATAAAGAGGCAGCTGCACTATACTGCTGTAGAACCCAAAAACGGATACTGGCTATACAATTTTGTCGTCATAGCAATTCTGTTCTACGGATCTGCAGGCTGGTGGTTTGCGCTGCAGAAGAAGAACCACCAGAGAGAGTTCGATGGAATCATGAGAACGATGGCAATCATGGCAACGGGTGCATTTAGTTCCAATCCTTCTAAGGCACTGTTCACTTTACTTAACCTGTTATAGTCGGATATCCGGGCACACTAAGTGACTGCAAACACTGCGAAACGACCTGGCGCCATTAAGGCAGGAAAATATAGGAATTTCGGACATGCTAAAATCTGTGGTTTAGTCAACACAAACGTTCCTGTTGACTATCTAACAACCGAACCGAGTTTTGTGTCGAGAGTACTTAATCGAATGGCATCTGCCTTCCTGCGGATGTCATCCAGATATGGGTTCCTGGGCATAGGGACATAAATGTTAACTGTACGGGTGATGCATTTGCCAAAGCTGTCGCTACCATGAATGCAAGGACGATCAGAGGACGCGGAACGCTATTAATCCACCAAGATTCCATCTGAGAAACCTACAGGGACTTCTGCTGAAGCTGGAATTATGAAGAGGAGGACTGCACTACCGAACACCTTCTCTGTCATTGTCTGGGTTTGGTGGACTTAAGACGGAAGATGTTCAGTCTGACAAAACCTCTCCCTCCAAAGTTGACATGGGAAGAATCTTATCCTTCATTTCGGCAACAGTTTGGCTGAAAAATGGAGACCGAAACCAAGAAACCGAATTGTCGGTATCACAACGGGACCTCTTGATGGACCCAAATGAGATATGCTTCGGGCAGCTGCCAAATTAAGCCAACCTATATCTACAGGATGGAAATTAACTACATTTAAAATAAAGTACGGCTGAACTTGTCTATATCGTAGCAGTGGGGGAACAGGTAGTTTCTACGTTATTAAGAAAATTCGTTATAAAAAATTTAGAAATATGATCGGTGACATTATTTTGAGACTCCATAAATCATGATAAATTGCCTAAGGAACTGGGAACTGGGGAAATGAAGGCAATTCATTAACTTCGCCGTCAGAGTTCGATCTATCGTCCTCTGAATCTAAGTGGAAAAGTATTGATAAAGATACTGTTACCAATTATTTTACATACGACCTTTCCCCCTTACTTATAAATAAAATGTTTTGTAGAATGTCTTTATCAGAAATTCGTTATAGAGAAGTTCGACTGTAACTATTTTTTAATTAGAATCCTTCTTTACCTTTTTCCATCCTTTCAGGATGGCCAAAGACTGATGGAACATCTCAGCTGTTTGTCCTGCAGGGAGTGCCTTACGATTTATGTTACTTTCCAATACCAGTATGTAGAAGGCGGAACCAATACTAAAGCATACGCTTTCAACACATTTGTATGAGGAAAACACAAAATGAAAGCTAACAATTTCCTTTATTGTTTATATAAAATACGAAAATTGCCTGAGTCTAAAAATTAAAAAAAAAATGTTTTTTTACTAAGTTCTTCTTCAGGGATTAGTATCCTCCATCGTAGTGCTAGTGTTTGTACCCGTCTCATGAGCCTGATTTGTGTGTGTATGTGGTTCTGAGTAAGCTTCCTATCCAATTTAATCCTAACTTAACATCGACAATTTTAAGAATGGCTTCTTATATACACTTGTGCCGAAAGGTCTTACTTACACTTGTGCCGAAAGGGAAATTAATTTATCAATTTTCATGAAACACAGCATTTCTCTCTCCCTCTTTGCAACCCACTCTAATATACACACCTCAATGCACACATAGGTACATCACATAACCAACGCTGAGATGTTTCGCCTCCTTGTTCTCACTCTGTGACTGTGGGATGGTTTTTGTTTTCTGTTAGTTAGCCACAGGCTCCATAATTCTTCTCCCCTCCCCCTCAAATAATTCTACTGCAACACACAACAGACACCTCAATTTTCGCTCACTTGCATATGAAGTAAAAATGTGTTTATGATAATACAAGTCTTACTTATATTACAATACCGTAGTCAAGCCAAAAGACTGGAACTAATGAATGGAAACCCCTCCCATAAATATGTTCCATTGATTCCACTCACACGAGTGCGAGTCTGTGGCACAGTCGCTGCTTTTCGCTGTTAACACATTCGAAGGCGTAAGTGTGACATAAAGTTTAATTATGAACTGTAAAAGGAAACAACTTCTTCGGTTGTTAAATTAAGGCAGTCTTACACTTACACACACATCCATGCCGACATACAAATAGTAAATCATGTTGCAACAATAACGATTGTTAAGACAGCAGAAATGAGCAGAGAAAATTAGTTGACACCATTTCATCAATGCGATTTCCAAATCCAGATTGCATAAGTGAATTAGGCTAAATGAATTAGGCTACAACGAACGTACTTGGAAAATATATGGGCTTACTTTGAAAGAGGACAGTTTCAGCATGTACCTGATCTGACCGAGAAAATAAAAGAAACGACATGCATTCAAGAATTGATTTATAACATGGTATTAATTTTAAAGCAAACTTAGAACTATGATGGTATTATTGTAATTGTAACTCCTGCCATGCTTCAGCTTGTGCATCCGAAAAGACAGGCGACATAACCTTTCCAGGCAATGTCATCAATTGTGCTTTCTTCGTTCCACTTGAATCAGTTTCGACCAAATATTTCAATTGTTCTGTAGCTTCATGAATTTGATGATAAATCAATTATGATCACACATAGAAATGAATTTGAATTACAGTCAAACATCTACAGGGTCCGCCAAATAACTTTTTTTGTTGAAAACTCTATAAAAAAAACTACCGGATATTTTCTTAAATTTCTTTTTTTATTTGAAAATACAATCCTTCCGATTAATAATGGAAAATATATTCATTCAAATGGCTGCCTCGGCTGGCCATGCAGTAGCCTACACGGTATTTCATAAATAGGAAATATTAACAGTCATATTTTGTATATGGAAAATATTAACAGCCACACAACATTTCCTTTATAAAATAACAGCTGCACAGCTGAGGCTGAGGGATTTAATACATTGTAACGTACATCTGGTTTTGACTGCATTTTAGTAAGGGGTGTTTTTTTATTGAGGTATAGAACTTCGAATTGAAATAAAACATAAGAAAATCGTTTTAATGTCCATCAATTTGGCTTTATTGGAAGGATAATTTTATGCCATTAATGTTTAAATATGATTTCGGGCATGTGGCCACCGCGGCTGGCTCGAATAAAGCCAATTCTACAGGTCCAATTTTCCAATTGTGATGAAAATCAGCATCGAGATGAATCTCATTTTCGGCCCATACACCAAAATCACGACGCATTGCATGGTCTCGCGGCTTTAATTCTTGCACAAGCTGGATCTTGTAAGGTCGCAAGCCAAGATCTTTGCGCAAAATCTTCCATAAAGTTGATGGACAAAGCTCCAATTGCTGTGCACGGTGGCGAATCGATTCATTCTGACGGAGCTTGTGGTGAACTTCGCGAACTGAACCATTAATTTCGAAATAAATTTGCACGATTTGCAAGCGTTGTTCTTTTGTCAACCTGTTCATGATGAAATGGCAAACCAAACTAAATATTAATCACTTGACAGCTGACAAAATGGCCGCCAGTTAAAAAAGTGATGCCAACTTAAAGTTCTATACCCCAATAAAAAACACCCTTTATAAGGCTTTAAGAGCCGCTAGGCTGTCCAAAAAGATTATTATCTTCGAGGGGTCAGGATTAGCTCAGAAATCTGTTCAGATGACATGTCGCTTGCGACTGTGAATTAAATTAATTCAGTTCCAACTTTAATTCATTCAAATGCGACTTTAATTAAATTAAACAAAACAATTAACTAGTTGATTAATTTGTGTTCTGTGTAGTTACAACCTTCTGCCTTTCAGTTCATGGCATGCAAATACCACATATATTTGTGTCATCAAGGTATCGTTCAAAGCCAACCGAATAACAATTATTCACACGGATTTTTTCCAGAATTATCCACTTCGAAAATCGTAGACGTTTAGCAAAACAAATATCGTCGATACTGCTGCACCGATAATCGAAATGCAATTGTTTTGAAAAGTAATTCAAATGAAGAAAATCTCAATTTGCAATGTAAACAAAGTCCTGTCCATCGAATGGTCGTGAATGCTGAAAACTTAAGCTCACATTAAAAAAAGAGAAAAACAAAACAAGAAAAAAAAAACAGGTCAGTATTGAAATAAAATTCAAAACATTTCAGATCATTGAACGCTGAAAGTCAATTTAAACAAATAAGAAAACCAATTCTAGACATAACAATAGGCTGGTTCGATGCTGGACACTGGTTCAGAATTCAAATGGAAAATGATCGTTTATATACTGAAAATACAGTGTACTCAATTGAAGTTAAAAAGAGAAAATAACTGAAACCAAGTAAAAACAATTAAACATGATTACAGTATTTTGTACTAAACTTTCGATAAAAATCAGTTCATAGCATTTGTAGCATTTCATCAATGGTTCAGAAGGCAAGTTTGCCCATTTCTAAATTACAATATTGTGTTTTTTTTTTTCTTTTTGATAAATTTAACGGAAAACAAATCGTTGCCCTATTTAGAATTTAATGACAATGACACAACGATTCCTATCAAAATGTCCCTTCCAATTATCCCATTGATTTATGACTCAATGGGCAAAACGATCTGAAGACAAAGGGAAATAGTTTGCCTATACTTTATCAATGCACATAATTTCGCATTAGAATGGGAGATTTTGGGAAGATATGAAATTGTCTTTGCCACAATCCAAAAAAGGAAAAAAAAAATACCGACCGACAACAACTGCAGACAATCATCTTATATAAGCCAAATATTGAGGTAACATAATCCATTTAGTCGGCCAAATGCCTAATATACAGTCAATCAGACAGGCAGCCAACCAGCCAGCCAGGCTGTCTGTCAGCCAGTCAACAATCTCGGTCTGTCTGTCCACCCGTCCGTCCTACTGTCTCGAAACCAATAGCGTAGTGGTAAGTACTCGACGTACATTGTTTGAAATCGAAAACTTCCATCTAAAGTCGACTGAAATGAAATTTGAGTGGCATCCGTTTTTTGGTTTTAGATTCTAATGCGACCGAAGATCGTTTTCAATTTCATTTGCGGCAGTTGTCGTCGTCTACTTTGTTGCTCTGGTGCTGCGGCTGCGTCGGTCGCTGCTGCTGTTGTTTGTAAGTGGTAATTGTTGAGTCACGTTTCACCGTTCCATGCCGGTAAAAGACGTAAATCCGCAAGTAAATAAAGTACCTACCGAACAATATCCAGCGGCTTGTTGGCCGTACTAACTTTTCCTTCTTGAATGCAAGAAAACTAAGAAGAAAAAAAATGTGCTTTTCATACTTCCATTGTTGGGATCGTTGGCGGTGCTGCCAATCGTTGGGAAATAAAACAGTCATTTGTAACAAAAGATGGTCAATATTGGTTACAACTGGCTTTAACTACATATATAAAATGTCGAATTGGCTTTGAAAGTCTCCACAGACTGTCGTGGGTTTTTCATGAATATCCCGGCAAAGGTCTGAACCATGGTGCATAAATTGGGCAACTACTGTGTCGCCCCAAACATACTCCTTGAACCCAAGACGGCTAAGAATTCGCCGTGTTAGAGGTTACATATTATGGCCTATGTAAAACCTATGTCGTAGCACTAGGGTTGCCAGATACAAACTGTATTATATCTGGATTCAAGAAAAATTTAGCTTGATTTTATGAGAAAAAACTGGACTAATAACGAAAAATTGCATTTTATTGGTCATATTTCGGACACCCTCATGGCTATGGCTAAGTAATGTCCTAAAATTGATGTTACGGATCAAATGAGTCACGCCAACTTAGGTTTTACTTGCGCCATAAAGTATGGACCCTTCGTTCATATCTTGGAAATATCTACTATGAAAATAAGTGAAAAAAATATTTTCGCCAAAAAAAGCGTATAAATTTATACTTTTTTTAAAAAAAAAAAAAAAAATTTTAAAAAGAGTTTTAAAATATGAGACTTTAAAAAAAAAAAAAACATTTCTCTAGAAAGCGTATCAAAATATACGACTTTTTTTTTAAAAAAAAAATAATTTTCTTTCTGTAATTTTGCTCATCTACATAGAACATAAATCTGAATTTCTCTTATAAGAACTATCGTATTTAGTGGAATTTTCAACAATTTCAAATATATGTTTAAAATGTGACTATTTCGATTTAGCTGGAAAAATTATGCAAGGGCTTGTAACTGGACTTGACTTCAAATTTCTGGAAAATCCAGCCAATTCCAGCCCGTCTGGCAACCCTACGTAGCACCCGGATGAGATCGCAATCACTTCTAGTAGGGCCGTTACTAGTTGGTCACGCTAAGACAAAATTCATTAGTACCCTGTTAACCTAACAGTATAACAATATTTTCTATATAATAATATTTACAGCGACACAATATTTTCTATAAAGAAAATATTCACATTGGCACAATATTTTCTATAAAGAAAATATTAACAGCCACACAATATAGAAAATATTAACAGCCGCACAATATTTTCTATATAGAAAATACTAACAGCCGCACAATATAGAAAATATTAACAGCCGCGCAATATTTTCTAAATAGGATATGTTGTTCGGCTGTTAATATTTTCTATATAGAAAATATTAACAGCCGCACAATATTTTCTATATAGAAAATATTAACAGCCGCACAATATTTTCTATATAGAAAATATTAACAGCCGAACAACATTTCCTATTTGAAAATATTAACAGCCGAACAACATTTCATATGTGAAAATACTAACAGCCGCACAATATTTTCTATAGCCGCACAATATAGAAAATATTAACAGCCGCACAACTTTTCCTATGTAAACATATGAAACGCCACACAACTTTTCCTATGTGAAAATATTCACAGCCGCACAATATTTTATATAGAGAAAATATTAATAGCCACACAATATTTTCATTATAGAATATATTAACAGCCGAACAATATTTTCTATATAGAAAATATTAACAGCCGCACAATATTTTCTATATAGAAAATATTAACAGCCGCACAATATTTTCTATATAGAAAATATTAACAGCCGAACAACATTTCCTATTTGAAAATATTAACAGCCGAACAACATTTCATATGTGAAAATACTAACAGCCGCACAATATTTTCTATAGCCGCACAATATAGAAAATATTAACAGCCGCACAACTTTTCCTATGTAAACATATGAAACGCCACACAACTTTTCCTATGTGAAAATATTCACAGCCGCACAATATTTTATATAGAGAAAATATTAATAGCCACACAATATTTTCATTATAGAATATATTAACAGCCGAACAATATTTTCTATATAGAAAATATTAACAGCCGCACAATATTTTCTATATAGAAAATATTAACAGCCGCACAATATTTTCTATATAGAAAATATTAACAGCCGCACAATATTTTCTATATAGAAAATATTAACAGCCGAACAACATTTCCTATTTGAAAATATGAACAGCCGAACAACATTTCCTATTTGAAAATACTAACAGCCGCACAATATTTTCTATAGCCGCACTATATAGAAAATATTAACAGCCGCACAATATTTTCTATATAGAAAATATTAACAGCCGCACAATATTTTCTATATAGAAAATATTAACAGCCGCACAATATTTTCTATATAGAAAATATTAACAGCCGAACAACATTTCCTATTTGAAAATATGAACAGCCGAACAACATTTCCTATTTGAAAATATGAACAGCCGAACAACATTTCCTATTTGAAAATATTAACAGCCGCACAATATTTTCTATATAGAAAATATTAACAGCCGCACAATATTTTCTATATAGAAAATATTAACAGCCGCACAATATTTTCTATATAGAAAATATTAACAGCCGAACAACATTTCCTATTTGAAAATATGAACAGCCGAACAACTTTTCCTATGTGAAAATATTCACAGCCGCACAATATTTTATATAGAGAAAATATTAATAGCCACACAATATTTTCATTATAGAATATATTAACAGCCGAACAATATTTTCTATATAGAAAATATTAACAGCCGCACAATATTTTCTATATAGAAAATATTAACAGCCGCACAATATTTTCTATATAGAAAATATTAACAGCCGAACAACATTTCCTATTTGAAAATATTAACAGCCGAACAACATTTCATATGTGAAAATACTAACAGCCGCACAATATTTTCTATAGCCGCACAATATAGAAAATATTAACAGCCGCACAACTTTTCCTATGTAAACATATGAAACGCCACACAACTTTTCCTATGTGAAAATATTCACAGCCGCACAATATTTTATATAGAGAAAATATTAATAGCCACACAATATTTTCATTATAGAATATATTAACAGCCGAACAATATTTTCTATATAGAAAATATTAACAGCCGCACAATATTTTCTATATAGAAAATATTAACAGCCGCACAATATTTTCTATATAGAAAATATTAACAGCCGAACAACATTTCCTATTTGAAAGTATGAACAGCCGAACAACATTTCCTATTTGAAAATATTAACAGCCGCACAACTTTTCCTATGTGTAAATATTAACAGCCGCACAACTTTTCCTATGTGAAAATATTAACAGCCACACAATATTTTCTATATAGAAAATATTAACAGCCACACAATATTTTCTATATAGAAAATATTAACAGCCACACAATATTTTCTATATAGAAAATATTAACATCCGAACATTTCCTATTTGAAAATATTAACAGCCGAACAACATTTCCTATGTGAAAATACTAACAGCCACATTATATTTTGTACGAAAAAAATATTAACACTCGCAGATATGTAGAAAACAATAGGCGTGTTTTCGTTACAGCGCTAGCATAGATAATCGCTGAATTTGTATGGAGAGTTAAGCGATATTAAGCATGGATAGAAATTACCGCTTAAGTTTGTGTCTTCAGTTGGCAGAGCATTGCCAGCATAAAAAATAACAAAATGCCAATATTAAGAGGTGCCAAGTGTACAAAAATATAATTCATTGTGATTTAATACAGAAGAAGAAGAAAACTAATACCAAATTCTATCAGAAAAGATGGACGAATGGTAGTAGAATTGTTAATTTATAATTGAATTTCACATATACTATATCCACAACACTTACTCATCATGACTATTTTTTCAGATTTTCATGAAAATGTTTTAAAAATTTTTACAGCGTTCGCAGAATGCTGCTTCGTTTGTGTCAAATGACAATATCGCTAGTTTGGCGTTTTCTTTACAATTAAGCAGGCGACAATAGCTTGCTTGTAACGAAAACACGCCTAATATTTAGAAAATATTAAAAATAAATACAAAAATTATCAAATTAATAATGAGGTTTTCAAATAATTTCTAGAAAAACAAAAACGCCAAATGGGCAACACCCATCGTTAGCAATGTTTGCTTACAGTTGGCTAGAGTTAAGATCAAATTGTATTTTTCCTCAATACGTGTTTGTTTTTTTTTCTTCGTTTTGAGCATTTTCTTTAATATGATAATAATTCTTGAATGTTGTCATTTGGTTGGTGTAGACTTGCTAGGTTTTTCAGTGCTCACTACCGATCTTACTACAAAGTTGTTGCATTGTCTGAACTCTCCTCATACGAGTGGATTCATGTGCTTGAAAGGCATGGATCCTTTTTTTCTTTGATCGGATTCATGTTGCTCCCCTCTTCCAGCGCTGTTGTGCTTGACTGTGGCTGTGGCAGTTACAGTTTTCTTTAATATGAAATTAACGTAACTTATTTGTTATAGAAAAAATATATGGCATGATTTTATGCCACAACGTTTGCACGTTTTTCTAAACGTTTTCTTTTGTTGATGTTGCCATCAACATCAGCGTCATCGTCATCTGCTCGGCATCTTGGCTATTCAGCCGTCGCTTTTGTTTCTCTTCATGGTGGTTAATAAGGTTTACTTTATTTATTTAATGCAGTATCTTTTTGAGTTTTTATTTTTTTAATATTTCGTTTTCGGCGGTATTTCAGTTTTTGGTCCATATTACGTGATTTGGGATTTTCATCGTCTGCATGCATCGTGTCCCATAAAGTTTATTGTTGTTATTTTCTTCTTCGCCTAATGATTTGATATGTCATTCATTCGTTTATCAGTTTTAAAGTTTAAACCTAAATACGAGAGTGCATTACAATGTAGAGAATTTGAAAGGTCGCCTTATCAGCGGTATCTGAATGATAAAATCAATTGGTCCTGATAAAAATCAGTATCGTTCAAGGGATTAATTTGTCTTTGTGATATCGTGCAAAGGCAATATTACAGGTATTGACATTTTCCATGGCAGATGTTCATGATGTGAATATTATCTATTAGAAAATCTAATGAATGGAGGAACACTTTCTCGAGTCTCATTTCTCTAGAAGTGTTGTATGTTATGGAGAATAGTTCAATTCAACTAATTTTAAGATTTCCTTAAATCTGGTTTGAGGTAAATTTTGAAGAGCATGAAGTTTATGTCTTAACGCTGTAGAATTAGATAAAATAAATTATTGCTTAGATATTTAAAATTTTCCCTAGAATTTTAATTTAAATGTTGTAAGAGCAACTCTTTATAGATCACCCCTTTTAACCCGCAATATGGAAATTTCGGAAGAAATTCGCTTATCAAAGGTCAACATGATATGACCAATGCAAAGAGAAAAAATACATGGCTACCGAGATTAGTCGCAAGTGTTCGACATCGATCTCACAAACTCAACATTTCGCGCCACAGCCTGATCCGAGTTTCACACAAATACTTCACACTTCAGAGTGCACTCTCAAGCAGAGCGGAACATTCCCATGTGAGAAGAGAAGTTGGGAATGTCAACGAGAACCGTCGTTGAAATTCTGCTTTTCATTCTGACACCACAATTCTTTCTTATCGCCGGAAAAAGCTCCGCTTTGCTCTCGTCTCGGGTCACATCGTTGAGTGCAAACTCTGTCAGCACCCTAACAAAGTCCTATTGACTCAGCAATTGAAGGTCATCTGCTTAGTTATTGTTTTTCAGTTTGGGCCTTAGGTTTTTTTCTTTTATCCTTACAAGAGTTCTCAGATACCACCTACGATCATATGACAGTTTGGGCCTCAGAGCAGCTCAAAGTGCTTTCACTAGGGAAGTCAGAGGTCCACCGGCCAGTCAAGGCACCTCTACCCAAGATTAGTGAGTCTACGTTCATGTAGACCTGGCATGACATGTGTCCTACTGATTCTTTGAAGGTATTCTCGAAGTTGGTGTTCGGTGACATGTAGTCAGTCTTCAGTTTTAATTTGCTGTCCCACCGTGATTTTAGAATGTAATTTCCATAACTATTGACCATGTTGGTTTCTCTTAGACGGAGGGCATCATTATCTGCACAACTCCTGAGATGGACATCTATATAAACGGTATATAAAGAATTGTTAACCAACATGCGTGGGGAGCTGATCTTAGTGCTCCGAAATATCGACGGAGGCTAAACTTTAGACTTTGGTTAGAGTGGAGAGATGTGATTTTGAGTTAACGGTGACGCATGATTACCAATATTTGTGGCAGTCGGTTGAAGACATAAATTTGGACAATCTTTGGCAGGATGGCGCAACGTACCGAGAGGACCGCTGTTATGCTAAGAATCTATTAACGATTCCGGTCCTTAAGGCAAATATGGATCAAGGTCGTTCGTGAGATAGAGCCAGAGCCTGTCAAAGGATGGGCTACAGTGAAGCCAGTCGAGGCAGCCACATGAAGGAAATCGTGATCCATATAACAGAAACACCAAAAATCAAATAGTTTTTTTTTTTAATTTTTACAAAAAAAAATTGAATCGAATTTTTAATATTCAATTCATATCATGTTAAGGTGAGATCATGGAAAAAATGGTATCAAAAATAAATAAAATGTACTTTTACTTTTGAAATGTTGCAATAAGTACCGGATCTGTGGTCAGTAGGGAACGATAAACCGGCCTATGAAAATTGAATATTCTCAGGAATCTTAAGATGTGCTAAGTTTTTGGATTTGACTATACGAGTATTTGGGCCGGACCCATTGAACCTGGATGAATTGAAAGATTGGCGTATGAGTAATTAAATGAACTCAAACGAATCAAAATACACACAACTTTTTAAGATTTGGAGGAATTTAAGAAGCTATACCCAACTCTTGTTTTCGGTTCTGGAAGTCAAATAAATACTACTCGAATATCCAAAAAACCCTTGACGGTACACACTTTTCTCATATAGAATGGCATACGAGTATACCCTCCTACCCTTAGAGTGGGAGCCTAATAATAGAGGACCCATACAAAACTGCTCAATAATTGATTCAAATATGTAAAAGATCCAAAATGTTCAACTCTGTTTAATTTTTATTTGTATATTCAATAATAATAACAATAATAAATGTGAAATTATTAAGAATTAAACAGACAGCAATACAACGCAAGCGAAACAACAAACTAAGAAAAATCGGCATCTTGCGAAAAGCCCAACCACACCACACTTGTTTCGCGTGGGATCGCTCACATGGGAAAGCCCCGCTAGTTTTTCAGCCGCCCAACCGAATTGCATGTGCTTGCGTAGATGCAGCTAAGCATCCATCCAACCATCGTTCATATGGATCTCAGATACGGATGAATATGCATACGTACATTTGTCTGTACGTACGTACATTGGTGTAGTTACGGCTGCGACGATTCATTCATATTCAACAACTCTGCCGATTGCCACTGCAAGTGGCAACCAAACAAAACAACAACAACAACAAAAACTGAATAAATACGAAGAAGGCAAAAAACAATAATGAATGTAATGTTATTATAATAATACTCACTTGTAGTTTTGCGATACGATTTGGGCACATACAGCTAAAACAAAAACAAAAACGTACCACGAATGCTGACTGCCTGCCCGTCTGACTGGTCACAGTGAGAAACATAACATTTTATCGCCGACATACACCGGAGTGACCCATGGGCGTGGGCATTCATTTGTAGCCCAAACTCTTCGTTCACATGGTCAGCGGGCAAACATGTTGTCCAGAGGATAGAGTTTGAATAAATTACACACGATACATGGACAATATAAATTAATGGAGCATTTGGCTGGGCGCATTCGTACCGAGCTGAGGCAATTAACAATTGGCAAATTGTTCGCTATGAGAGATGACTTTTAAAGGGACTTTGTGCAATCTTAAAACTTCAGGGGGTAAAATAAATAAAAAGGAAAATTGGTAGTTCTTAAACCAGATCTCGGGTTAAGTCTAGTCTACATTATTGCAATAGCCGTCCATTTTGTCATAGCACCGGATGTTGTTAAGCAACTCTACAGTCGAACTCAGGAACTATTTCAGACAGTTGTGAGGTCCTTCGACTTCCTATTGTTTCAGAATATTTGCACAAAATACGTACACATTTAAGTATTCTGTTTAGAAAAATATTCTCTTGGGAACATTCATTTTTGTTTCATGAGTATCGGTGAAATTCTCCTGCAGAGAACCGATCATAAGCATGTGAAATGCTTCCGTCATCTTCCTTCAACACTAGTCTTCGGTTGACATCCACAATCAATCAGATTGCTTGTCAGTAGAGAGTATATCGTGATGAAAACTACTATCGTGGAGGTCAAGCCTCCCACAAAGAGCAAAGAAGGCCAGAACAAAGCCGCGAAGGCATGGCATACAAAACTGGACTCACGGATCACCATACCAGATGTCACTCCGCAGGCAACTGTAAAGAACACAAACACCGGACTTCTCAAGTATGTTCTGACCAGCGCACACTAGGGTATTTGACCCCTGAAATGGAGATTAATTGAAAAATTAAAATTGATATATTCGAAAAAATGTGAACAAAATTATCCATCACAAATTAAATAGTTTAGTGACATTCTGTGTAGTCTCAAACTTCGTTTATTTACGTTGTGAGATTAAGTGAGACTTCAGTTGCTTCCATTGTTATTTTTTCTTTCCTATGATTCCAAGGCTCAATTATGGTTATAGAACTTTTATCTTCAAACAAAAATAGCAATTGCAGTGTCTATTCAAGTAGAATGCTCATTTTCTCCAGAGATCTCTGGGATTAATGTCAGGTATTGGTTGACAGTCGTGGGCCCTCAAATAAAAGTTTTGTTTAGCATGATTATTTGGCTTGTTACTCGAATATTCATGTCCAAATTATGTCATCTTCTTGGTTTTACGGTGATAATTTCATTTCATCACCAGAGACTATACGATTCAACTCCTAATTTCTTTATGCGTTGGAAAATGTATTTCACACGACATTCGGTGTTCCTCGGCTGCAGTTCATATGGAACTGGGGAGAAGTTCCCCCTCGTTACCTTCATGGAATGTTAAGGGAAAATGAGTAGGTAAGTAAGTATGAAACTGTTCTGGAAAGCTGAAACAATTTTGAAATACTTGTGTATGTTCTAATTCATGGTCCGAGTACAGAAATATGTGGCCAGTCACGATCGCCTGTGTGTACGCAGACAAACTGTTTTTATGGATTACGAAAATATTTGAGTATTTTTTTTTTTTGTTTTTGCCAAATTTTGATCTGTTAACTTGCCCTCTAACCTGGTGAACAGTGAAGTTGTGGGCCAAATACATCACAGGAAAACATTCTTCCACCACACACACACACATACATACACACAAAACAATGCGAATATCCATGCCCTGCACTGCGACTGGCCACATAGCATGTGGTTCGTGGTGGTATGCCACAGCGGCGTTCCATGCCACGAAGTCGAATGATATGATTTTTTTTTTTGTTGAAAGCCCAACAAGAGTGAAAAAAGTTTAAAATTTTCTTGATTATGTTGTCGCTTGAAGCGATAAAATTTTGACAGCCATTTAAAATAGTCAGTTTTACATACAGAAAACCCCCCTTAGAAAAGACAACAACCGCGATTTGAGATCCGTACATATCGCACATACTTACAAATGTATGTAGGTATGTTTGTGCAAACACTCATTCATTCATTCAGTCATATCTGGGGTCGCTGGTTTTTTTTCGTCTTTCGAGTGTGTCTTTTGCTTTGTTTCTGAACTGCAAAAATGGGCCAAATACACAGAAAATATTAAAATAAAACGAAACGAAATGAAATAAAAAAAAAAAAAATGTCAAATGTGTTAAAAGGAAAATAAATTGTTAAAACATGTTTATTGTTGGTTGCTACAGCGTTGATGTTGTTTTTGTTAATAAAATCAAATACATCACCAACAACAACAACAACAACACCACCACCAGCCACAACATTAACAACAGTTCAAAGATTTGTTTCGTACGTGTAGAGTTGCAAAAATGGCAAGTTAACAGTTAATACCTTTAAAAAACAGCTGATTAACGGTTTACTTATGCACATACAAGTCGATGTACGAGGTCCGACTGGAATGTGCCCAGCAAAAGCTTTTTTTTTTAATTTGAAAAAGTTAACCTCGGAAAGAGATGTAGTCTGGGGTCCTAATGAGGGGGAAAATAAAGAAAAAAAATTTAAAAAAAATGTTAGGGGTCGCGCCACTCCCTCGAAATTTGGAAATTATCGCTATTTTGGCATTGATTTTAGAAAAATCCTAAAAAGTTCTATGTCAATAAATGTTTGCAATAGCGTAAACAATGAAATAAGGACATGAAAAAATTTAAAAAAAATTTTCTCATTGTTCAAAAATTTCAAAAAGTAAAATAAGTCAAATCGTCCCTTCTTCAGAAAATTGACTGAACAATGAAATCGCCACCAAAGCTACAAATATTAGTCGATTATCCTCATATTTGCCTCAAATACTTTTGTTTGGGCACTGAACAAGCTCAAACTTTTAAATATCGAATAAGTTAAGTCGTTAATTTTTAGGATTTTTCTAAAATCAACGCCAAAATAGCGATAATTTCCAAATTTCCCTAAAATTTTTTTAAAATTTTTTTCTTTATTTTTCCCCTCATTAGACCCCAGACTACATCTCTTTCCGAGGTTAACTTTTTCAAATTAAAAAAAAAGCATGTTTTCACTCCACCCTAATGAATATGCTTAGGTTACGAATGATATCTGTGGAATGTTGAACAGGTCGATTGACAGTCTTAGTCTTGAATTCTGATATCACGGAAGCTAGCTACGACACGCATCTCCCCGTTGAAACATCATGAGCGGCCCAAAAAGCACCTGAGTCGGATCAATATCTATAGGTTCCTAACATAGGGGTAACATTGCAGACGCTGTTAGCCTGCTACCAAAAGCCGGTCATTACTCCGTGCACTGTAACTAACTTTTTTTATCTGAAATGTCCCTTTTTATTTCCGGTACCCTACCCGTATCGTTATTACCCAACCGCCAGGAATTACGTACATCATGCGCCCATACTATCGGGAACAGACCCTGACCAGACAGCAGTCCCCTGTTCATTAGAAGCATCCGGATTTTAGTTAACTAGGGAACCACGGAGTCGTCGGTTTCCAATTAAAACCTGTGCCGAGGGTATCGTGGCGGAGGCTATTACTTTTGAAGCGTATGACCAGTATTACGATACACAGAATGCAAGAAATTGTATGAAGTATGAGGTGAAATTATTGCGATCATCTGATAGAACGGACAAGCATAAGAGTGAGTGAGGGGGTGAACATGCCCTATATACTCTGACAAACAATCTGTTTCTTGAAACTACAGCTACCAAGAGATCCCTGACACTTCAGAATCATAATGCCAAGTGGAATACGGCAGAGTGCTTACTTAATCTATATATATCAAACTCTTTGGTGACTGATTGATTCAGCACTGTCCTGACCAGAGTTGCCAGGTTTTTTCTAAGCCTTTCCCCTACCTTGTCAAGAAAATCCCCTAAACTGGCAACACTGGTTCTGACCAAACGGCTTAAGATAGAAGCAGGAAATTTGGGGAGTATGTAGTCCCTGCCGCGTGGACATCTACTACATAATTCGGATTGGAAAGGATAAGAACGGGAAAATGTTTCCCTTCGAAATACGCAAAAATAAAAGATAATCCAATATTGTGAATTTTGTTGGAGAATTGGTCCACAACTATGCCACAACAGGTGGAAATGAGTTCAATATTGGATGAAATAAGGGCCAAAACTTACCCAAACGGGATAAAAAAAATGACAAAAAGGTGGGAAAAAAGGTTAAAACAATTATTGGCAACAACAAGTGAACAATAGTACCAAAAAAAGGATAAAAAAAAGGAACACAAATGTGAATCAAATGTTTGGCAACAACAGGTTGGAATGAGTTAGAGATGGGACGAAAATGGGGCCAAAATGGAATAAAAAAGGAGGAAAAATTGTGAATCAAATTTTTGGCAACAACAAGTGGATAACACCGTGTCACAAAAAATAGATTTTCGGAAAGGGGATAAAAAAATAAAAATACACGTGTATCGGCGATTTTCATGTACACGTCAGAATTTTTTTTTTAAGTTTGAAGTATGAGGCTCGTAGTGGCCTGTGTGACACACTTTGGACCGATTTTTAACCCTTTTTCGTGATCCAATCGAGCTGATTTTTGGCAGGCAGACTCGTGGATTTTTTAAAAAATAGATTTTTATCAATTCTTAGATTTTCCTAAATTTTTTTTAAATGGTTATCGTTTTTTTTAAGGTTTCAGTTCAAAAAACATTTTTTTTGTAACGCTTAAGTAATTTAAAAATTTGGAGTCGCTTCAAGTTATGCTAAGAAAAGTAAAAAAAAATTTTTCAAAAATAATACAAATTGGGGAAAATCTGAGAATTGATAAAAATTGTTTTTAAAAAATTTGACGTGATACAGACATTTCCACGAGTCTGCCTGCACGAGCCTCATACTTCAAAATTAAAAAAAAAAAATTCTGATGTGTACATGAAAATCGCCAATACACGTGTATTTTTACTTTTTATCCCCTTTCCGAAAAAGTAAATTTGGTTCATAGGACAGAATGTGTGTAACACGGTGTAATAGATAGGTAAGTGACGAAAAAGTGGCCAAAACGAGATTAGAAAAAACAAAAATGTGTTAAAAGTGTAATCGATAGGAATGATAAAATGATAATGATAAAAAAACTGGTGAAATATATAAATGACAAATAATCACAAAAGGTCGAGAAGTAGGAATATGCATGGCAACTGCAGTTAGAATTGCGGTGTAAAGAGCAGCAAAAAAGGACAGAATCGGGCCAAAATAGAGAAATTTAAAAAAGTGCGAATAATTATTTCAAATTACCTATTTCAAAAACTGGATGACGGGGATAATGGGACATATAAGAAGCCAAGACTGGTAAAATATAACAAGTTATCGAAATGACCAAAACAGAATAAACATAGAAACAAGGTGAGTTTTCAAGTTGAATAAAACTATCCAACAATTCGAGGATACTGAAAATATGACAAAAATGGAACAAGACAGGTAAAATGTAGAGGATGTAGGGGAAAACTTTTCAAAAAATAATCATAAATGGCGTGACGTAGAAAAGGAAGTAAATGTTTGAAAATTGGTCCGGGCTTGACAACAGCAGCAGGCAAATGGGTCATAAGGGGGAATATTAAAAAAGTTTGAACAAAAAGTACAAATTAATATCTACCGCCAAAAACTGGAAAAATGCGACAAAGGTCGTTATAAAGATTTTTTTTTCTGTAAACCAATGCAATTAAACAAATATTTTGTATTTTTACTGGAAATGGAAAATGTAAGCATAACGAAGTAGCGGATATTTGCTAGTTACTTTTATGGCTATTCATAGCCTTAATAAGTCTTTCGATTCATTTACTGTAGAATTGGCTATATTTCAATTCAGCAGGTCTTTTTGGACTTACTGTTTCAGAGGAGACTGGATCGTATTAGTATTTTAATCCATTCTCACGACATGTCTCAGCCAGCGCCATAGTTGTGATTTGATACGTCAGTCGAGAGTATCGGAGAGAATATCGCCCACAGCGCCATACAGAGGCACAGATAAAATAATGGTGTTATGTTTTTTAGTTCTGTTGGGTCAACTACTTACCTTTCCCATCCGCCCTCGTACATGTTCTTCGCATGTGTGTGACTATGAATGTGTGTACGTACATTTGGGTACAAGCGACAAGTAGTCGGTTTGTAAGGTAATTAATGACATGTTTTAATGTAAAATACCAAAAACATAAAACAAAAAAAATGTTTAACATTTTGTTTGGTCCACTTTGAGATTTCTTGATTTTGATTAAATGCGAAACCGAAACAAAGCCAACGATTGTCTGTCATTCCTTTAGACTTTAGCATGATCGTCGATCGACTATCTGCAGTACAGTACATTATACCCACATTTACACACTCTGTATGTATGGCCGATACATATAGACACACGATCATGATTATATGCCCACAAAAGTTAAATAGTTCACTTAAGTCGATCTGTGAGACGTAAAGCAGCACGAGCCCATCGGTACAACATGAGCTATGGACGGCAACAAGCCATGTTATCGGTAATGATCTTGCGGGCTAGGCCTAAAACATCATTTGATTGGATTCGCAGGCCACCGAAGACAAGATTTAAAATGTAGTTAGAAAATAAGGTAAGGGTAGGAAATGTGACACACAAAAAGAGGGCCAGACATAATAAGAAAATGTAAAGCCGAGAGAGTCGAAAATTTCCATTACATTTTTCTAATTGTTTCGGTTTATGTGGTCACTCCGGTGGCAAGGAGCTTCAAATAGCGTGTAGTTTTGAATTGTATTACCACAACTCTCTGAAACCGCCTGTTGTCACGCATACTCATATCCAGCTCAGATTAAGGAATTTACTGAGGCTACTCAGAGAGAAGACCACCACCCATTCTGCTCTTAGACTCGGCCGAAGCTGAGTTGAGGGGTCCTGTAGTCTGTAAGTGTAGATGAGAATCGTGATTATAACTTGTATGCATAATCTATTAGAAATCCAACGATTTTCTTTTTACAACGTAACCTACTCACTTGAATATAAACGGTGTTTTTTATTGAGGTATAGAACTTCGAATTGAAATAAAACACAAGAAAATCGTTTTAATGTCCATCAATTTGGCTTTATTGGAAGGATAATTTTATGCCATTAATGTTTAAATATGATTACGGGCATGTGGCCGCCGCGGCTGGCTCGAATAAAGCCAATTCTACAGGTCCAATTTTCAGCCACTTGTTGGAATCACAACTCATCCACATTCATGCCATCCAATTCGGGAACAAAATAGTCGGTTATCATGGCTCTATACCGGTCTCCATTAACGGTAACTGACTCTCCAGCATTATTTCGGAAGAAGTATCGCCCAATGACTACACCAGCCCATAGAGCACACCAAACAGTCAGTTTTTGTGGATGTAATGGCATAAAATGGACGGAGCTTGCGGTGAACTTCGCGAACTGAACCATTACTTTCGAAATAAATTTGCACGATTTGCAAGCGGTGTTCTTTTGTCAACCTGTTCATGATGAAATGGCAAACCAAACTAAATATTTTACATACCTTGGAATTGTCGGGGGATCAATTAATGCCAACATAAAGTGTTGAACAATTATGTCCAAATGTAAAAAAAAAACAACAACAAAAATGTCAAATTTATTTCCCCCTAAAATCGAAAAGTGCGAAATTTAAATCAATTGTATTATCTCTTTCATGCTCGCTGTTGCCTACAGGCCACATTACAATTCTATCGAGCTCTTACTGCGAAAAAAAATGTAAGAGCCATTTTTTGTCGAAAACTCACTTCTTAATGAAATTTCTTAGAAAATTGTGCAACGCTCTTAATGCCAAAATATAAAAAAAAAATTGTATTCAGAAAAGTATAGCAAATTCAGTTGTATCAAAGGCAACCGAAAATAATCCAAAGGATTCAAATTACAGCTGCCAGGCGTCCAATTGACATCACAATTTCGACTGTTTTCGACAATTTTACACGATTTTCGGTCAAATTCCTCATCCACAGCCCAGCCAGTCATGGTAGTCATTTAATTTTATTTAACTACAATGCCAAGTTAATTTATATTCTAATTTTGGGTCCAAGGGTAAACCGGGTGACATAGATCATATGGCTAGTACTTTTAGTACAGGGTTCTCCAACGAGAGGTGTTATTTTGAATCACCCGCTATTTCGGTAGCTGTCACTTGTGAAGCTTTTATTCTTTGACATTTGACAAGTAGAAACTACGTCATTACTAAAAATGGAACGATACACGCTTCAACAACGCATTGAAATTATTAAAATTCACAACAAAAATGGTGAAAATCTTGCAGTCACAGTTCTCAAAAATAAAAAGTTTCCGAACCGTGTTATCTCTCGAAGAGGAGATCACAACTGGCCACAGAGATCTTGTGATTTAACACTTTGCGACACCCCTTGTTGGAGAACCGTGTACCTTTTTTACAGCCTATTCTAATTCACAGGCCCACCTGTACATGCGGTGTGGCAGTTTCTTGCAGATGAATGGTAAAAAGGATTATACGGGACAGATGTATGCCAGTGACAAAGGGGGCCGGGTGTGGCAACATAGTTTTAAAGCTAAGGTAAAGTAAAAAAAAAATTGTCAAATGAAAGAAACAAATCATAATGCATCGCATATAAATCCACATGGATATGTAACTTTGAGGATTGAAATCATCTTTCGTCCAACAGCAAATCCTGGAAGTTGAACTTTTCATTTCATTAGCGGCAATCGCTTTTTAAACAACTTAGATATTTAAATAACTTGGACATCAAATATCGCACGAGCCAAAGTAAATAGAGCAAAATCAAAACCAGATTTAAAAAATTAAGTCCGTTTTTGGAGTTATATTAAGAGTGTGTCATACTCGAATGCAAGCTATATGATCGGTGGTTTATTTTATTTATTTATTTATTATTAATTACAATACAAAGTAAATTTATATTCTAATTTTGGGTCCAAGGGTAAACCGGGTGACAAAGACCATATGTTTAGATTTTTGCAGCGACAGACCAAAGCCTCTGGTGGGAATCGAACCCACAACCCCAGCGCTGATAGGCAAGCACGCTACCAACTCGCCTACCGGGGCGCCTGTGATCGGTGGTTTTTGTTGTCAAATGGAGAGAAATGATGACTTATCAATACCATCGTGCTGTAGTAGTACTGACCTGCCATTGCATGTTTTTTCGTTCTATATATACGTATCTTATTATGAAATCATGTCTAAGAACTACATACCGTTGACGAAGAGCAACGAACTGTAACACTGAGTAACAATAACTCAACCATTTGACAGACTTGACTGGCCGGGTTTTTCCCTGTTCGAAATAAGCAATTCGAAATTGTATTTTAATGATTTTACTTATTTTTGAGCCCTCACAGCACATCGAAGTTCTTGTATTATTGGTAGACATCCGCAATTTTGCTATTATTTTGCAAAAACTATAATACTATTCAATAGGGGGGAGTGAAATTAAAAAAAAAAAGTTAACCTCGGATAGAGATGTAGTCTGGGGTCCTAATGAGGGGAAAAATAAAGAAAAAAAATTTAAAAAAATTTTAGGGGTCGCGCCACTCCCTCGAAATTTGGAAATTATCGCTATTTTGGCGTTGATTTTAGAAAAATCCTAAAAAGTTGTATGTCAATAAATATTTGCAATAGCGTAAACAATGAAATAAGGGCATGATAAAATTTAAAAAAAAATTTCTCATTGTTCAAAAATTTCAAAAGTAAAATAAGAAAATTTACTGAACAATGAAATCGCCACCAAAGCTACAAATATTAGTCGATTATCCTCATATTTGCCTCAAATACTTTTGTTTGGGCACTGAAAAATTTCGAATAAGTTAAGTCGTTAATTTTTAGGATTTTTCTAAAATCAACGCCAAAATAGCGATAATTTCCAAATTTCGAGGGAGTGGCGCGACCCCAAAAATTTTTTTAAAATTTTTTTCTTTATTTTTCCCCTCATTAGGACCCCAGACTACATCTCTTTCCGAGGTTAACTTTTTCAAATTAAAAAAAAAGCATGTTTTCACTGCACCCTACTATTCAAGCTATAGGCTTTTCACTCAGTCAATTGTGCCCCAAATATAATATGTTTACACACAAACATATACATCTGCATAATTAAATTTACAAATGTTTATTATCCTCGCGTTTTTATATTATTTCTCTTAGCTCTTAAATTTTACTATTTTTTTTTGGTTTAAGCCCTATGTTCCCTTTTTGACTTTGTTTGACTACACGTTGAAAAATCGGTCTTTTTTTAAGTTTTACATACGAGTAACATGAGTGTTTGGACTTTGTAGCAATAAAGCTTCATTCTATGTTCCTTAATGGCGTGTTGAGGGACAGACGTACATTAGAGTGGGAAATGTGTTTCGAAAATATTGAGCCCTTACCGAGAAAAAGACCTTTTTTTCCAAATTAGCTTTTAATGAAATTTGTACAATGCACTAATTAAAAATACACTTGCACGGCTGAATGTTTGTAAGACACTCTCACTCATTGAGTACTTGTAAGATACTGATTTTATTTTGTTAATATTTCCTAAAACTAGCATACATTTTCTTAAACTAAACTAATCGTAAAGAAGGAACGAGAACGCGATATACGCATGCGTGGGGTTGTTTTTGTCAACCCACACACGCGTAACATCTTGTGGAAAATTCCACTCGTTATCATGCTCGTCCCTTTTCCTAAAAATAGCCCGCCGCTCTATACCACACACGCATGTTGTACTGCCTGCTTATCTTAAAAAACCCAAGCTACAACATACGCACATGCATTGAATATATCCAAATTACAATTGTATACATTATTTGAATACATACAAACTACAGCACAGTTATACACATTGTTTTGAATACATTCAATTACCGAATCCAACACAATTTTATACCGTCAGCAGAAAAGGAAAAAATACCATGTGAGGATTTACAGAAATCTGAACAAAATTTAATCGAAAAATGTCCAACTTTCTTAAACCCAAACTCTTAACAAATTATATTGACAAAAATATAATAAATTCAATTGTATTGTAAGCGCCACACATGGTTTTACTTGACTACAAAATTTTCCTTTTGCGCTTAGGGCTTGATATGTTTACTTGAAAACTTTTTGGGCTTCCCAGAGAATGCTGGGATAAATATGTATAGGGCTAAAGTATAAAAACGGAACTCTTGTCCTGAAAACACACAAAAATTCAATCTTCGCCTATTATAATAAAGTCATAAATAGTCTGTCTTTATAAATTCTTGTAAAATAGTTTTAAATTTCATATCAATAATTGCCTCTGCACCCAAAGGAAGTCTACTCTGCAAACAATCCATCAATTCGTTATGACAACCAACCAACGTCTGTGCGACAATCTGGCCCAATCATTGTGAACATATCAACTATTAATTTTTCTAATTTGTTCACATTGAGAATGGGAAACAGAAACGGAGACCGAAGAAAACCAAACTGGACAAAAAAAACTGATCAAAATTAAAAGAAAAACAAACAGAGACAGCGTCTCAACAGGTCTTTGCACATTAAAAATGCACAACAAGTGTTACATTTGATTGAATAATGACTGATTTTTCTGTGCGGCCCAAAACAACCGTAAAACGAGCTCAACTCTAAGCGATTTATAGTAACTTGGACTGAATCAGCTCTGGTCGCAGTGAATGGCGGTAGTGGCTGACGGATGGACGGACGGTGCGCTGGCTGGCTGGCAGGCTGGCTGATGGTGGTGTTTTGTCAAGAAGTCCGTGGAAAAGTCAAGCTAATTTGTACGAGTGCATTACTCCATTTTGATTTAATATCGAGAAATGTCGTTTGCTGGTGTCGTTTCGTTTTTTTGTTGTCTCCTTTTTCATTTTTAACTAGATCTTTGGGTTGGACTGTATCTGTGAGTGTGTGTGTGTGTGCTCTTTATGGAGTCGGTTAGAGAAGTCTTGTGGCTACATTGAACAGTGGGGGGAAATGTGTGCAAACCATTTGAAAATCATCGAGAAACTAGGGGATACAACCTACTCCTGCTGCTACCAAAAACTTTTTCAAATAAATAGGGTATTTTTGACTTCAAGCGAAGTAACTGCAAGGAAGTTCAAACCAGTCTTAGTGGGGACATTTGAATTCAAATTGTTTCGGAGTATGTTTTAGTAAACAGGGCAAAAGAAAACTTGGATTTAAATTGTCCAAGCCCGAAGTAACCTCAACTACTCCTAGTACCCGCAGTCGGGCTTTGTTGTCCAAAGTTGCCCTATAATAATTACTGAGAGCGTGGTTACAAAAATTTGACTTGAGCCACTTTTTCCCCCACTGTCGTGGTGGGGTGCATAGTTAGGCTCTATCTGATTGAATGTTGTTGTCACAGGTTTTTTTTTTGTTTGGTGTCCACTGAACTGAACTCCGCAACAGCGACAATACTTCCCAGCTGAGCTCACAGCGACAATGCGACGGCGGAGCCATGGAAAGCGACAGCAACAACAGAATGCAATTTGTCTAATAAACCACTGATGTAGTGGCAACAGGTCTCCGGCAAACTGCTCCACACACACACACACATACTAAAACGCGTGGAACAGGCAAAAGGAGCCACACACACAAAAAAAAGCTCTAACATGACCACTGAGACGCTTTTAGCCATAAGAAGGTGTTAATTTCAATTTAACGTTTTAGAAATAATTGAAATTGATTTTGTTTCTGTTTACCTCAGCACTTCTATGCTGGCACAGTTGAGTTCTCGTCTCCTCCACCACCGCCTTCCAAATGTACACATTGTGTTGTTGTGGTTCAGTGGTTTTTTTTTTTTGTTTTCCTTTTAGGCCAACAACTCTTTTGGCATCTTTGGGGACTGGACGTGCAGAGACTTGGCTTTCTTGTCTGGAAAACTGCAAGAAATTCAGAGCGAGGGATACGTGCCATGGCTGTTAGTTTAACGTTTACAGCCAAAACGCATTTTAACAAAAAACAAACAAAATTCTTTAACAGTCTCGTCTATAAAAAAGTTAACAGAAAAAAAAAACAATTTAAATGTAATTATTTTATGAATTTATCTTTGGTTTATTTCTTGATGTTTTCCAAGATTTCTGCTGTTTTTTCGTTATTAAGTACAAATCACATTTTGTTTGGTGGAATGCGGTGTTATTGCCTGGATTAATTTCTGAAAATATTTGTGTTCGTGTGTTCGTTCAAATTATAATCGAAAATGTAATTTTTCTTGTTTTATAATTGGAAACACGTACCAGAAGTGTACAGATCAGTTTAGTATAAACCGGCCAGTTTTTATGATATGACCGCTGGATGACAAATGCTTAGCATGGAAGGCAGCCATTTTCGTTAATGAGTTTTTCGTGATGCTATCTAAAGTTGCTTAGGTGTAATGAATTGTTTCATTAAACGAAACGAAAACAACCGGGAAAAGGAAAATAGAATAAAAATGTAAGCTGGGATAAAATTATTCATTGACTTTAAAAACTTTAGCTGACGATATTACTGATATGATATCGACCACTTATCTAATTTATTTTTTAGTATTTTCAGTGGTCATCTTTCAAACCCACATTGCCAGCTTCTTCGTGAATTTATTAAAATATATATACAGTCAACTTCCATAACTCGAACCACCGGTATCCCCTAGAAAAGTCCGACTTACGGGAACTTTGTGGTATGGAATTATTTAAGGGAATTTGTCTACTTAACTGCCACTAGAAGTGCTTCGATTTAAAGAAAATTCGATTTATGGAAGTTCCATTGTATTTGTATATTCTTTGTCAAATTTGTTGTAACTTAAATGAAAGAAGGTCATTTACAATCATTAGCTTTTTTATCGTCGAATTCGATTGAGCGGCAATGAAAAAATTGGTTTCACTTATGCGGGACTTTCAATTAAAAGGACTGTGGCTTATTAAACCTTCTTTCATTTAAACGAACTAAGAATGTATTTTTGAAATTATTCTATGAAAGGAAGACAGAAACTTGTGGCACAACTATTAAAATACACGTCTGTAAAATTTAAATTCAATATTAATGAGCTTGTATGAAAATAGTCACTTATTTTCATTTGGTTGAGTTGTCTTAAATGTGGTTGACACATCATTTTTTGAGATCACTTGTTTTGCCCGGCACAACATTATTTTTTTGTCGCCTTTACAGACATCATATTTGTCTTAAGCAGTGTTAATATCATATAAGATTGTGTATTTTCGTTCAAAATGCGTTGCATATAAACGATTTGTCAATAAAGCGGATTTTCCCTGGAACGCTAATGTTAATCGTTTCGACTAACATTTTACGTGTATTTATAATGCCTAGAAAAATAACGTTAGTGTTCCAGGGTTAAGCGAAGTACAGTGTATGGCAAATCACCCAGAACCATGCTTACTAATTTGTATTTTCAATTAAGTGATTTTTTTCAATAAAAAGGCTTGCGCTTATCCGAATTCGACTGTACAATAATTAATTAGCTCTAACTGTGAGGAGATCATGACAGTTACAGGACTTTTCCAAAGAAATGTAACACGAATATCTTCGGCGCCCAATATTTTAACTAACAATGTTCAGAGTCGTAATATATGCCCAATTGCTGTCAGTCTAATTTTGAAACGACAACTACTCCGGAACCTAAGCCATTACGGGTCAACAGCAACTGGGCCTCGTACATGTGAATGCCATATTATTGATGTGATTTGTTTTGAGAAACTAATATTTACAAATCTGAGCTCAATTTAACAAAAATCTACATAAAAGATCATAAATATGCAATAGCAGCCAGCATTCAATGTACGATACTCGAACATGGCTTAAAACTAATTAACACATAATCAACACGTATTTTGGTCAATATGGTCACGAAAATGAAGAAAAAAAATACTGAAACAAACCGCAGCCAACAGAAATCCAAAAATAATCGAAATTTAGCTTTATTCGAACATATGTAAGCAACAAAAAAAAAAACTCGCACATTTACAGTAAATTAGCGGCAAACACCACCAAATAATCTGAAAAAACAAGCAACGTCTCTGACAGCAACAGAATGCGGCAGCCAGCCTCAGTGATCGGATGAAGTCTGGCTGTATTCCAAAGACACATAGACTACGTACGCGCGTTTTTTTTTCACTTCGGTGCTACAATGATGATGGTGATGATGATGATGCCGCCATCCACCAATCAATGAATGAGTGATTCAGCCGGACTCGAAGATTTCTTTTGACTATTCAAAACGACGTATCTGCAGGCGAGGGTCTGTCTACAAATGATGATCTTCTTGCGTGGTTTTTCTTGGATGCTGGATGGATGAAATGCTAAAGTCAGCAACCCTCCAGTAGGCAAAACGTTAGATTTTCAGTTTTCCATTTGGTTTGCTGGTTTGTTTAGGCGCATTGTAACACCAGCCGGAGAAGAGCTGATGATGAACTCAATTGCGAATGCGAAACTCATGTCATTCACTATTACGTCAGATCACATGTGAACCAATTTGTGGCATCAATCTCAGGCTTAAGAAATGAAAATGAAATTAATGAAAACCCAAGAAAAAAAACAAACCGACAACCAACAGCAGCAACACCGCCGTCGCCATCAGCAAACAACACCGCGCGCCGTTTTACCGGCAACAACGGTGGCACACAAATCCCAGAGTGCAACATGTGCATTTTTCCATTTTTTACTCTTCTCTTCACCGTCTTCTTCGTGCTGCTGATCATTCGTTTGCATTCTGAGTTAGTGCTGCTGAAGGGTGAGAAAATGTTGTTGCATTCGCCGGCGAATTTGGTAAACAAAAAAAGTCAGTTCAAATTGTTTGGATATCAGAAAAGTTATGCGGGTATTAAATTCAGTGACTCATTAGCGTTGAGCATTGAGTGGAAATTTGTCTAAGGGATCGTGTGAATGAGTCGGTTACAGAAATGAGAGTATGAGGTTAATTTTAAAGTCTGGCAAATATTCAAGGACGTGTTGGTAGGGTCAGCGACAAATCCTTAGAATTTGTTGTCAATCGTTCGGTTGCATTCTCATAACTGCGCTCCAAATCAGGAAGGCTTCTTTTTTGACATTTCAGAAATACTACTGTCGTCCTATGATGTAGTGGAATATCCCAACAACCACTCAAGTATCATCGAACATTCATAAGATGACCGCAAGTCCTGTGGAGGTCGGGGAAAAATTGGCGAAAGACGAATGACTCACTCAACCGTGATTTGCCGAAGATTTATGAGTGGGGTCAAATGAATAGAGTACATTTTAACGCACATAACATTCAGTGGTATTTGTCGTCAATTTAAGGAGACAATTTCCCTTAAACTGTTTTGTAAGTAAAGGGTGTTTTTTATTGGGGTATAGAACTTTAAGTTGGCATCACTTTTTTAACTGGCGGCCATTTTGTCAGCTGTCAAGTGATTAATATTTAGTTTGGTTTGCCATTTCATCATAAACAGGTTGACAAAAGAACAACGCTTGCAAATCGTGCAAATTTATTTCGAAAGTAATGGTTCAGTTCGCGAAGTTCACCGCAAGCTCCGTCCATTTTATGCCATTACATCCACAAAAACTGACTGTTTGGTGTGCTCTATGGGCTGGTGGAGTCATTGGGCCATACTTCTTCCGAAATAATGCTGGAGAGTCAGTTACCGTTAATGGAGACCGGTATAGAGCCATGATAACCGACTATTTTGTTCCCGAATTGGATGGCATGAATGTGGTTGAAAATTGGACCTGTAGAATTGGCTTTATTCGAGCCAGCCGCGGCGGCCACATGCCCGAAATCATATTTAAACATTAATGGCATAAAATTATCCTTCCCATAAAGCCAAATTGATGGACATTAAAACGATTTTCTTGTGTTTTATTTCAATTCGAAGTTCTATACCTCAATAAAAAACACCATTTAATTTCATAACTCAAAGTCTCCGTAAATCTCACTTGTCTACGGTATAACTGTTTTTCGAGTTATGAAAGTTTGACTGTATGTTCCAAATGCGGGATATCGTTTTGTTTTTAATCTATTTATCAAGGTACAGAAAAAGGACAACTGGCACACGCAGCACATTAAGATTATTATCAATTTCTGTGGAAGATTCGATGACATAGGAACTCTCAGTCAACTATTCACTTCCAGTATGGTCAAAATCGCCATCAGAGTCCGATACGCTGAAGTTCCTTAAGGGTTAGCTTCTTCTGTGTGAATCAAAAATGGCGTCTTACTTATTTCCCTTAACATTCCATGGAGGAACAGACGGGGAACTTCTCTCGAATCAGTGAGCTGTGTACGATATAATTTGTATACACACTGACCGGGACCTACTGTTTAAAGCCGGCTTCGAACGGCTAATGCTTTTCTAGAGAAGTTTTAGAGATTACTCTCTTACTCGTAAAGTCGCCAACATTTACGAGGTGGAAACAGTCGCTGAAAAATATTTGATCGTCTTACCCTGTTTCGAACTCGGGTCGCACACACAACCTACTGCGATCCCATTTATTGGGCTTCACAGGGATTGCTCAAATTATTTAGATATTTTGCTTGTAAATTCTTATTATCGGCAGCTCTGTAGTTCCATATTTCCACCGTGAAATATTTTAGATATTAACTAGGGCTCTACGTAAGATACCCTAAAATTAAAAAATTCCCAAAAAATCTCTTAATTATATAAAAATTGGCTCAATAAAAAAGCCTCAAATACAAATGAAGAATTCTCTAAAAAAAAACCATTTTGTAAGAGATTCTGTTGGGCCATCTTCCGTTTTTATTTTTGGGGCCTTTTTCATGGAGCCATAAAATACATTTGCTTCGAAATTCCTCAGCACATCATTTCGTGTAAGTGTAAATCTTTTCCACAGATAAGTTCGAAGATAAAGTAAAAATTTGTAATACCATAGATCGCTACTGCATAACATAAACTGTATTACATAAACTAATAACAGTCTAGGAGGGCTACAACTGATTAATTGCATTTTTTTTTATCACCACTTCCTTGGTTCGTCCATAAAACAGACAAACAAATAAAAAAGAAACATACGCGATATTTTAATTGTCACTATTTCTGTGAAATTATTCATCCGCTGGACACAATATGAGTTCAGTCAGACCAGCAGAAGAAATGGATACGAGATGTGGCCGGCTGGGAACGGTAAGTTTGACGGTAATTTCTGGTTCATTTCTGTATCGTTTGTTAAATATTTTCCTAAGTAGAGAATTTATGTGTGTTTGGTTATAAAAATTTCATTACTCACATAAACAATTCATAATATTTAACCGGTTTTCGGTTACCGTTTTTGAGTTTAATTAAAACTCGAAATGTGATTTTTTGTACCACACACACAGGTAAATGAGTTTAGTTTTGTGTTTGTGCGTGTGCGTTTTACTCATATCATAAAAATGTGCCTAATTGAATTTATGAAAAAGAAAAACCAAAAAAACATGTAAATGCAAACGGTTCGAAAAGTTAATGGATTTAATGCGTTATCAGATTAAACATTTCCGAAAAGTATCGAAAACTTTAAGTCACTTCACACAAGGTATTCTGGGTTACTGCAGGATGTGCGGAGGGGGAATTGTTTGGACAAAGTTACGAGATTAAAAAAAATATTGTCAGGATTGTGCACAAAACGGAAATCTGTCCTAGCACAGGTAGAAAACACAACATACGAGTATCCAAAGGGTTTTCCAACATGAGGTGTTATTTTGAATCACCCGGTATTTTGGTAGCTGTCACTTTTGAAGCGAGTATTCTTTAACATTTGTCAAGTCGAAACTACGCCAATATTAAAAATGGAACGATAAATGCTTCAACTAAAATGATTAAAATTCACTACAAAAATGATGAAAATCTTTCGCAAACTAAAGCATTTTTGGGTCGTCGTGATGCACCTTGTCGGACCGCAATACAGAAATTGGTGGACAAATTCGAGCTGTTGGGACAAGCTAGTGATGTGAAGAATAAAACCCGTGCATGGCGCTCAAGAACAACTGAAGTTTGTCCATTCCTCGTCATTGGAATTGAGCATTCCACCAACATTACACCCGATTTTGCATAAAGACTTGGGTCTTAAGGCTTATAAAGTTCAGTTAACAAGAACTCAAGCCGGCCGATCATCAACATCGTCGTGTCTTTGCTGATTGGGTCAGTGAAATGCATGAAAATGATCCGGAATTCTACCGAAAAATCATCTTGACGGGTGAGGCCCACTTCCACCTCGGTGCCTATGTCAACAAGCAAAATTTTCGCATCTGGGGCTCGGAAAACCGAAGAGTTATTGTTGTGGAGCCCCTCCATCCTCAACATGTGACTGTGTGGTGCGGTTTATGATCCGGCGGAGTCCTTCGACCTTACTTTTTCGATAATGAGGTTCGATCAACAGTTACGGTGAATGAATTGCGCTATCGAGAGATGATTAATGATTTTTTATGGTCGCAGTTGGATGATATTGATCTGGACAACGTTTACTTTCAACAAGACAAGGTGCTACGTGCCACACAATCAACGAAACCATTGCTCTTTTACCGTAAATAAACGATTTCCAAGCATTTCGGTCTTCTGCTTGTCTTCTCCAGTTCGTGATACCAAGGATTTTCATGTCTTCTTCCACTTGGTCCCTCCACCGGAGTCTCGGTCTTCCCTGTCTGCGCCTTCCGTGGCAGTTGTCGTCCAACGCCTTTCTGGCTGGAGCGTTTGTATTCATTCGACCGACATGACCCAGCCAGCGCAATCGCTGTATTTTGATGCGCTTAACTACGTCCATGTCGGGGTACAGCTCGTACAGCTCACGGTTCGTTCAACGTCGATAATCCTCGTTAACACAAATCGAAGGATTTTTCTCTCAAAAACACCCAGCACCGCTGCATCTACTTTCGCAAGTACCCATGATTCAGCGCCATAAAGAAGCACAGGCAGAATAAGAGTGATGTACAGTGTTATTTTAGTTCGACGAGAGAGGGCTCTGTTCCTGAATTGTTTGTTGAGCCCGAAATAACATATATTTGCCAGCACGATCATTCGCTTTATTTCGACGCTGACATTATTATTTATATTAATGGCGGAGACGAGGTATACAAATTCTTCCACTACCTCGACGTTGCAATTTCCAGCCTTCACTATGTCGCCTTTCTTTCGTCGCGACATACAGAGGCGTACAAGTTTCGATGGGATCTCATACGCAGACATGGTTTCAAATGTATTCCTACTGAGATTAAAATGGGATTTTGGTAATGGACTTCCACAACGTCATATATGATTGAAACTATTATGGAACGGTTTTCTATCAATATTCTTATGACATTTACTGTAACGTCGCCAGATCTTCATTTCCATCTCTTACTAGGGTTTTACGTTTACGTTGAATAAATTTTCCAGCCACAATTTCAATTTTGCGTAATTTCATACCCATTTTGTCGGAATATTCGACTCTCCTCTCTTCTCAGTTTGCGATATTTCTCGTTGCCACACCCTGCAGCGATGCTTCACGGGCAGCGTTCTGCTCTTCTGTAGCCTTTCACATTACAGAAGCACATTTGCGTCGTAAAATGGATGAGGCATTCTTGGAGCTGAATTTTCCAACTATTGATCCAAATGTGTTTTTCTGCTTTTGCAATAAAGTTAATGGTATGACTTCAGTAGCGTTCTTCGTTCTCTCTATAAAACTCATCATCCAGTTTCTCCTTTATAGGTCTATGATCACATTCTAGATCAGTGATTCGGACTGCAGCAGATTCGCTGAAAAGCCAAGGTTTATGGTACACACTAAATCCACAACCAAACACGTGCTAAAAAAATAATATTTTTTTTTGTACAGAAATTGTGTTTTCCCCAAATTTTTTTTTTACCTAAATTTTTTTTTTCCAAAATTTTTTTTTTACAAAATTTTTACAAAATTTGTTTTTGAACAAAATTTTTTTTTTTCAAGAAAAATTTTTTTTTTCAACAAAATTTTTTTTTATCAACATATTTTTTTTCCACAAAAAAATGTTTTTGTTCAACAAAATTTTTTTTCCATATTTCAACGGGCGCGATAGGCGCATTACAACTTACTAGTTTTTAAAATGTTTTTCCTTTTTTTTCTTATTAATTTGAAAATTGCACACTAGGAAAGCGATGTAGTTCCTTAACAGGGAAACAATTTAAAAATTGTTAGGGATCTCGCTAAAGCTTTTCCAGGGAGGTGTTACATGACTTGACTTAGAGCTAGCTCTTACTCGTAAAGTCGCCAGCATTTGCGGGTTTCGAAACTGGCTTTCATGGTTGAGAGACGCACTCACTACTCACGACTTGGTATAGAAATTAAATCAATTATTTAAAATTTAATGTACACGTTTTGAAAATGAACCTCAAGTTGTCCTCTAACTGCATAAAATATGTATGTATGTATGTACCTGCATATGTGCCAGACAGTTGGCAGCTCGTTCATTCTGATCAAATAACAAAAATGTGCGACTCACATTCTCGAGCCCGGAAATAAATACTAAACTGCATTCAAACAATACTTTCAATAATAGTTGACAGATAGAATTTGCCATGATTGAAACGATTTGAGAATTGACGTTTTTTCAGACTCCGATTACACCGGCCGAAAACACAAAACGCCAAGCAAACATGAATATGCATGAATAAACAGAAAAAAGAACAGCAAAACAACAACAGCAATAATAACCCAACAAAAAACAAAACTAAAAGTAATAAAAATTGTAATTAAATACGGCAAAAAAAAAAAATACAAACGAACAACAACAGCTACATCATCAGTAACAAAAAACTACTTTTAACTTGACTCGAACACAACAACAGCAAACATCTCGATGGTGGTAGCAAAAGTGGTAGTAGAAGTTGTAATAGAAGTAGTAGTCATTCAACTAAGGAAGACAACCAACAACAACAACCAACGGCAGCAGCAGCAGCAGCCAAAAGAAACACCATAGCATAGCATAGATCCACAAAAGTAATAATAAACAATTGACCCAGTTTTCAAAACGGCAACGAACGACCGACCGAGCTAAGACGCTGTGCAAAAGGCAACAACAAAATAATCATAATAACAACAACCACCAAAGACGGCAAAACTAAGTCAACGAACGTTACCGACAGAGCAGCAGTGCTGCGCCGCAGAGTGCATGATGGCTAAGAAAAAGAGACCCCCAGAAAACGAAATGTTCGAGAAGTGAATTGACTGAGTGCGCAAAAGAAGTCAGTCAGTCAGTCAGCCAGCCTGCCAGCCAAGCCAAGCAGCCAGCCTGCCAGCCAAGCCAGGCAGTCAAGTCATTCAGTTTGAACCAAAAGCGCAAACTTAGTTCTCTTTTCACGTACATATGAATGTATGTATGTATGGCCAACTGACTGGCTGTCTGACTGATGGTAGATGATCGACCGACCATCAGTCCTACTCGCAAGCTACGATTTAGCCAAGTTTTGGCTGGCTGGCTGTTTGCTACCACCATCACCATCGCCACAATAACAACAACATCAATAACAAATCTATCTATTCATCCATCTAAAGAAAAAACTGACGAAGACTGTCGTCGTCGCTGCGACGAACCAGCCAACCATCATCCACCACTCGGTCTATTCATTGTATAAACACTGCATACCGGTGAACGAAGACAGTATGATAAGTAGGTTAATAATAAAGTAATAGGGCAAAGGAAGTAAAGGATCGACAAATGCATCAGGTGTAGATAGAAATTCGTAGACTAGAGGCGGTAACTTTAGAGGAGATAATTAAACGAAAAATCGATACAGGTTTTACAAAGTTACCATATGCTGACATGATATCTCTTATCGGAGTATCGAAGTCGTATCTATGAAAAAATACGGTTTTCGTGGGGATTTTTCAAAATTAGTGTGAAGATTTTTCGACCACATATACTCCAAAGGATACTACTCCACGATATACTCCAACACACTCATTTTGCCATTTTCAGAAAACTCAAGAAACTATTCTGCAACTTGTGGTTTCCAATACAACACCAAGAGAGACCTAACTTTTGTTTGACAGAAGCACAGCAACAAAAGAAATTAATCTTTTTTCAGCCGCTAAATATGTGTAGTATATTGGAGTGAAAACATTCTTATGACCCTTAACATTCCATGAAGGATGTTTCATGTTGAACTTTTTGGGGAGTTTTTCAACTTTTTGTGGGAGTTCTTCATTTGGGGCAAGAGTCCTACACATGCCGCCGCCATTGTAGCGACGAATTTTCATTGGGGAATTTTCTTAAAAAAATGACTTCAGCGTTTTTCAAAATTTTTGGGGAAGTGAAAACATTTGGGGAATTTTTCAAAATTTTTTGGGAGTTCTTCATTTGGGGCAACGACGAATTTTCATTGGGGAATTTTCAATAAATTAATTCAGCGTTTTTCAAAATTTTTGGTGTAGTGAAAACATACTTATGTCCCTTAACATTTCACGAAGGAACAGACGGAAGCTTTGAGCTGTGCCGGCTCCGAACGGCTAATGATTTTCTTGAGAAGTTAGAGTTGGCTTAGAGATTACTCTCTTACTAGTCGCCAGCATTTACGAGGTGGAAAACGCCAGCTGAAAAAATGTTTTATGGTCTTATCCGCCTTTCAACGTGGGTTTACTTGTGTGGTAGTCGCACAGTTTAATTCGACATTCCTGTCAACTGGAACACCGCTATACCAGATGTGGTATTGGTTACAAGGTTGGAGCTTCTACTTTTTTGGTTTACTTCTGGCCAAACGTTCCACTGGTCCAGCAACGTCGTTAATCTGTATGGACTTCTCTTGATGTTCTGGACATGAAGATACAGGGTGATGCTCGCTGCGCTAGCCATATATTCGAAGTGTCGAAAGAAGCATACAAGTGTTTAGGCTTTTTAAAGCGGTGCAAGAAATACTTCAATCCATCTGATCTCGTAAATATTTACACCCCCTACATCCGGCCTAAAATCGGCCTATAATTCCCACATTTGGCAGGAGCTCCAACGACATCTTCGCAGCTTCTGGACCGTGTACAGAGAAGAACGATGGTGATGATGGGGGATAGTAGAGAACTGTACTGTCTCCCTACAACACCGCCGGAATGTGGGTTGTGTATTGCTATTCTATAGATATTTTCAAGATATCTGTTCGTCAGATATCCATCGTCTGGTCCCTGACGTCTATCCTGTGATACTAATCCGTTAATTGTCAAATTTCCGGTTGAACGGACGACACGCTATAGAGAAAATTCGTCCTTCAGCCGAACTGTTCGTAGGTGGAATAATCTTCCTGCAACCTACTCAAATTCAAGACTAATGTCAACAAACACTACCTCCTCTTTCCTCCTTCCAACACCCTTATTTCCGATCGCTGGCACAGTGCAATGCCCTTTTGGGGGCAGCCATAGCCGTATAAAAAAAGGTAGGCCTAGGACAGCAAGACTGTGCTCGAGACTGTTATGTTCCGCATGGAAATCAACTTGATTGCGAAGATCTCAGCCTTATATAGTGAGAAATTAAATTTCTTCTTCCTCTATTTTTGAGTCATCGGTTAATACAGCAAGTACTCTTGTATGACTACGAACTTTTTCTGAAAAGACTGACCAGTGCTTTCTAACATCGTGTTACACACATTCTGTCCTATGAACCAAATTTACTTTTTCGGAAAGGGGATAAAAAATAAAAATACACGTGTATCGGCGATTTTCATGTACACGTCAGATTTTTTTTCTTTTTAAGTTTGAAGTATGAAGCTCGCAGTGGCCTGTGTGAAAGCCTTTGGACCGATTTTTAACCCTTTTTCAGTGATCCAATCGAGCTGATTTTTTGCAGGCGGACTCGTGGAAATGTCTGTATCACGTCAAATTTTTATCAATTCTCAGTTCTCTCAGCACAATTCCTAAGATAGACATGTATGTATATCGGTATATCAAGTTTTGGTTTCTAGGTTCAACATTTTTTCTTTTTTCTATTTACTATCATACCGCCCTCTTTTGTGAAAACTGCAACGTTCCAAAGCCAGCTAAGCATAGGATTAGAAGCAGAAATTGAAACCGAAAGCAGAAACCGAAAACAACAAATCGCACAAAAAAAAAACAAAAAACAAAGCTCGTTTTCCCCCAGATTTTGCTGCTTGCCAACCACAACAACAACAAAACGCAGGCTGGCAAAGGAAACGTTGTCAGTGCATTCGCCTCTAAAGAAGTTAACGTCGAGCGTAGATACACGATCACTCACATGCAGTTTCTTGCCAATTCTATGAGCGCTCAGCCTAGCTGACTTGGTATGTACGTGTGAGTGAGTGCCGTGTGGTTGTGAACATGTAGGTACCGGGTACCGTCTTCTTCTATTTTGGCCAGTTCGTTGACTGCTAACATATGTTTTTAACTTGTCTATCCACCCCGCCTCACTCCGCTCCATTGTCCGTGATTAATGGTGGGGTACAGTGCAGTTCCCTTCTATCCTTCCTTCCTCTGCCCAAAAACACCGCCGCTCGATGTGTTGCTTTGATTTTGTCAGTTTGTCGAGTTGTCTGACAGAGTCTGTCAATCGTCTAAACAACAACAAAAAATCTCTGAAAATAACAGCTTTACGTGCAAATATGTCTTGCAGTCATACTATAGCGTGTTTGCACACACATGCTCGACTATGTATCACTTATCATACTCTCCATTTCAACCGGAGGCTATAGAACTGTTTGGATCTTTGGTTGAATGTGGTTTTGCCAGCTAATTTTCCATTAACTCTGAACAGAATCCATACATTTTTTATTGGTATTGTCTTTGAGTATGTGTAGATATTGTCAGATACTGTATCTGTTTCTGCTTCTTATAGTCATCTGAATGGATTTTTAATTTCACCTTTCATTCATAGACACCATTGTTTTAAAGATTTTGTTTCATATGGATATTAAATGCAAGTGAAATTTAGAATATATAAACATATGAGTTTCGAACTGAAATCTTTTCAAAGTTTCTCCAAACAGTCGTTCTGAAAAATCATTACCTTAGACATCAAAATCTTGTGAAATGTGGGCAGAAACACAGATATTTTATCATTATTTGGATGTTCTCATTGAATGCCGCTGGTCCTACCGAATGGTTTTACTTAGCTCAGTATATACGAATTTTAGATTTGATCGCAATTGAATGCCGAATTATCTCATCCTTTAGCTCTTGAATTGTTCTTGGATTATTGATGTACACTTTTTCATTCAATACAAATCACATGATCGTGGCGGCTAATTAACATCGTCACGACGTGAGATAACACCTGACCATTCAAGAATAAGAGTCATTATTTCGTTGGCTGTGTGACACCATCCTGTTGGAACCACATATCGTCCAGTTCCATATCCTCAATTGCTCGCCATCCTCAATTTCACGACGACAGGTCGATGTTGACATTTGGTCGATTATGCGATTAAGTTGGTGAAAAACTTGACATTAATGTGTGACTCACAATTGTACCACACTCTATAGAAATAACTATTTAGGTGATCAGATGGGTATTTATTACACGGTTTTATTTCTTTATTAACAATTCTATTTATAACTGAATTACAAACATAATGCAAGCTCTGAATACTGAATCTACCTTTCAACTGTTCGGTGGTGAAAAATAGTAATCCTTGCTGGAATTTTGACGCAACATCCATTAGTACCTCCCTTCGAAGATACAGTAAGACATGGTGGTCTCAAATTTACATTAACGAGTTCCAAAACGTCCACCGAAGTCTGCACAATTACAGATTGATCTAAAGTAAATAACGTGACAAGCTATAGCTTGGTAGGAAATGAAACAATTCTTAAAACATCTCTTCTACCAGAGTACAGCAATAATTGCCATCAAATATGCTAAAAAAAAAATGCAAAAGGCAAAATCGCAATTTCAGATTCACTATCCGCATTGGGCTCTATAGCAAACCCTACCAACACTGAGGTTGATTCGAATTTAATAAGAGTTTCATTGATCCAACAGAATGGTAAAATTTGACTAATTTGGATATCAGGTCGTTCAAGGCTTTGTGGTAATGAGCTAGCTAATAAACAGCCTCTGATAGTTACTGAGAATCTGTGGTCGAAATACATAAAGAAATTTATTAACAACGACTTCTCTTCAGAACAAACAGAAAGATGGAACAAAACATCTAATTGGTACAAAACTTCAAACGACAGTAAAGATCCCCTGCATAGCTTTCTGTCCAAAGACAAGCAACTATTAAGAAAGGGCCAGATTAAAATTATAAGACATACATTAGGTTATTGCCAATTTACACATGAGCATAACTTAGATAAGAACATAAAGAAGGAATGTACCTTCTGTAGGTCAAACACTACCGATATTACTCATTTGGTATTAAGGTGTCCCCCAATCCCCCAATCACAACCCGCAAAATTTATTGAGTAATTTGAACAACTTAAATGTTGAAACTAACAAATTTAACTTTCTTAAAAAAAGTAACCCCTACAATTTAATTTAGTAATTTCCTATCAACCAAATACTTACATATGTATACACATGTTTTTAATTGTTTCTTTATTTACTTAACAAAACATGTACTCTAGTATAAGATCTACATTTCCTAGCTTATTACACGGTTTCTAAAGGGAGCAGAATGGTCCATTTGTATGGGAAGTACCAGAAGGCGACCGACTAGGGGTCCAAACATTTCTGGATAACTTCATATGTTTACAGCATTATAAAATACGGAATTTGAGTAAGATCGGATTGGGCGTAATAATATTATTACAAGATTTCGAAAGTGGGCGAGATGATACATTTGTATGAGAGGTACCCGAAGGGGTGTGGCCACACACTGATATTATTACACGATTTCTAAAGTGGGCGAAATAGAAGATTATATATAGCTCATATGCATTCCCATAAGTAGTTTTGGGAAAATATTGTTTTGATTGTTTACCTCTTTCGATAGTTATCGTGCGTACCAGCAGGACAGACAGACGCACATTTGTGAAGAAATAAAACAACAAATCGAAACGTAAACATTAAGTGTGCAGTGGCCAAATGTTTGGAAAATAATTGCAAAAAATCTGGTGAGTAATTGTGAGGAAAAACAAAGTTTAAAATGTTTTTATGTTTTTACTATCTGCAGCTAGAGGAAAATCAGGAAAATATACAAAAAAATTTTCGTTTTTCGCTAATAAATAAATTGATGGCAAAAATAGTCAATTGTCCCACTGTTATGAATACACAAATATTATCAGCTGTTAGCTCGAAATTTTTAGCCAATAGGAACAAAGTTTGAGTGACGTCATTGGTGACAAACGTCAAAAACAGAAAAGGGAAGGGGGCTGGGATGGCGTAACCTTCTATACATAAACCTTGGTTACCCTTCTACCCGTAGGATGAGGCTATAAAAACAATAAAAAAAATGTTATATATTTTGTATTTTATAAAGAAAATTTATTCCCGGGAAGACTTCGAAAAAATTCCCGATTCCCGGGAGTTGAATAAGGTCGGGAAATTAAAACCCATAAGAACAACCCATAATGAGCGGTCTCTGAAAAAACTCAATATGAATCGAGAGAACTTATGTCCAAAACCAAATGCAATAATTTTCGCAGTCGGGCCCTATCGAAAGACTGGGAAATATCCAGAGCCACGACTTTGCTTTCCCCCATAGCTTGAATCCATCGTTTCGCAAGAAACAAAATCAGGTCTCCAGTAGATCGTTTTCTACGAAGCCATACCGTCGATCACCAAGAAGGCGGTAAGACTCTGAATATTTTCATGGGACATGTTACATATTGCAATTGGACGATAGTTCGGTGGATTTGTAGCGTCACTTTCCTTGGGGATCGGCTAAACATTGCCAACCTTCCAATATGATCTGTAAGAAGTTATGATTACTTTGTGATCTGTAAGAATTAAGTACCTACTCGTACACGTATTGGCAAAAATATCCGAGGCATCGAACTAGATACATTTTCGATCAGGGGTAGTTTTTGACTGCTTTCAGGCAAAGACAAATTGTTTGCAAAGATTTCAGCCAGAATGTTAGCATTGTAAACCGAGCCAGTGAATATCTGGTCATTGTTAACAAGTGTTGAAATAGAAGATGAAGCATTATCCCTTATCCTTTTCAACAATGACAAAAAGCTCTCACTTGCTCTGGAAGAAGAAAGAAATGTAGGACGATGAAGCTATTCGTGAAGAAATCTTTCACGCCCAAGAACTCTGGTACACTGTGATCTTGTCTGCTTACGTAGCACCTCAATATTGGCAATTTTTATTGAAACGTCAATTTGTTTATATCCGATTATACAAACAATTCTTAGAAGGTTTGGTCAAGGAGTCTGTGGGGCAAAAAAAAAAGAGTGTAATTCAAAAATAATTATTTTCTCGACCATTTCAGCATAATTGTTAAAATGCTCTTAGACTCGGCCCAGCATGCCTTTTCAGGGTGGGTACATTGTTCGCTTCGTGACTGGTTTATAAGTTGCCGCCAGACGATTCGTCGCGTTTTCCATAGGTTTCGTCTTTAATGTAAAAAAAAACTAAGCACAGGAGATTTTGGAGGCACCCAAAAAAAAACCCGAATTAATTTTTAAACATTTTTGAAGAATTTTCAACAACTACAACTTCGGAGTCGCCTAGGAAATCCACAAAATGTCGCAACTGCGTTCTAATATTTATTTAGATTTCCATACTTTCTTAAAAATCTACCAATTTTGGCGACTGATATCATTTCGTCCACTCAAAAGTGACGGCACAGTCACACACAACTCGTAGTATTCGTTTAACTATTTGATCGGGGATTGCGGCGCAATTATTTCGGTCATCTAGGAATGGTCAGTTTGAATTAATTTGTTTTAGCACCTTTCGAAAAACGAACGATATATGGAGGCAAAACTGCTCGCCGAGCCATTAACCATTCTACACCAATCTGTTCTCTTTGTTTTTGGCATTTGATTTGGGATGTTAATTTAGCGTCATGTTTTGGTTGGGTGTGATAATCGATGCAAGTTGAAGTTTAAAGCAAATAAAAAAATCAGTTGTTGTGATTTTACCCGCTCTTCATTTTCAATGCAGATGAAATGCACAATCAGTCGATCGTTTCTATCAATTCGGTCAGTTCATCAGTTTGCAAGAGCTGCCTGATGCATCTTGCAACAACAACAACAAATTCAGCCTTGCCGCCAGTATTCAATTAATTCCCTCATATATTATTCAACGTTCAATTTATGAACAGTGGGTCATTGGCAAAAAGGTATATTTTCCTAAAAACTTCAGTTTTTATTGAAAAGTAATTCGTATTTACTTAAAATGTCCACAGTGGGTGGAGATTGGAAAAAGATTTGAATCAATTAGAATGGCAAAGTCATGGCATGTTATTAATACACAAAAAATAAACAAATAAATATATAAATATACACAAATATATATGTATACGTCATCAGATACCAATAAATATTGGAGTTTAACAAAAAAATATGAAAATAAAAAAAATTTTTTTTGGATAAATTAAGGGTGTGATTGTAGTAATTTAATATTACACTTCTGCCAACGATTAATCCCAACATCCACACATTTTTAAACGCATTTTCTGAAATCAACTGCAGTTCCCCCATGAATTATTCATTTTCATGCATTTGAAGGACCCAATTATCAAAGATGATCGGCCTGCTTGAGTTCTTGTGTTAACTGAACCTTATAAGCCTTAAGACTCAAGTCTTTATGCAAAATACGGTGTAATGACGTTTGTGGAATTCCCAATTCCAAAGAACGACGAGGAATGGACAAACCTGGGTTTTCTTCACACATTGGGCTACAGCAGCAATATTCTCAGTTGTTCTTGAGCGACGTGCACGGGTTTTATTCTTCACATCACTAGCTTGTCCCAACAGCTTAAATTTATCCACCAATTTCTGTATTGCGGTCCGCGACGGTGCTTCACGATGACACAAAAATGCTTTAGTTTTGCGAACTCTGACTGCATGATTTTCATCATTTTTGTAGTGAATTTTAATAATTTCAATGGGTTGTTGATACCTGTATCGTTCCATTTTTAGTAATGGCGTACTTGTCAAATATCAAAGAATAAAAGCTTCAAAAGTGACAGCTTCGAATATACGGGGTGATTCAAAATAACACGTCTTCTTGAAATACCCTTTATAAAGCAATAACTTTTGTAAAACCGCTACAATTTCTGAACCCGTTGTCACCCCATTCCAAATTTCTGTTAAGAAAAAAAAAGAAACTTAAGAAAAAAATGATGCTTTTTTAAGATATCCATTCTGATGACACCAACATTATTTCAATCTGAATTCGAGTTGCAAAGTTATTCCACCCTAAAAGAAGCTACTTCTTCAAAAAAAAATGCCCGAGGTAACTGACTGTGCTGTAAAACGCGAACGAAATTTCATCAAAACCGAAGAGGATCAATATCCACACTGAGTCGAAATTTTTTTAAATTACCCTAATTGCAATAAAAATTAAATTTATATTCTAATTTTGGGTCCAAGGGTAAACCGAGTGACTCATATGGGTAGATTTTTGCAGCGACAGACCAAAGCCTCTGGTGGAAATCGAACCCACAACACCCACGCTGATAGGCAAGCCCTCTACCAAGTCAGCCAACCGGGCGCTTAGGGATGACATTGTTATTTCAGCGTTGCTCCATCTGGAATAGATTTTATTGATGGCAAAATCTCCAGCCAAGGGAATCTGTTTAAACATCTGGTGAACAACTGGAGGAACCACAACAGACGTTGGCAATTCTACTTTAAAATCAACTAAAGGCCGCCCTAACCATAATCATTTATAACAAAATAAGTCATAAGTATTAAATAATGCGTTCTTGCTGGCAATGGAATCCGATGGCATAATCTGTGGCTGAGAACGTAGCTTGGACAACACTGAAACAACTTTGACACATTTTCTTCGTTGACAATAAAAACGTCAACCAGAAGAATGTAACTTATGACCTGCCAAACACAAACGACGGACTACTGGCTATCTTCTGACCGCTACTGCCGAAAACGTAATAAAAACGTGTTGTATTTAAAAATACCTTTATCCCGTACGTAATCTTTATTACGTACTCATCGTTAGTTAATTTGCCGTTATTTTCGGCTGTCATAACAACCAAACGAAATTCTTAACAAGCAAATTCAAAACAAGTATTCTTCGGACAAATTGACCTGAACTCCAAAGCGCTGCTGTGACATCGTCGTCGTCGTCGTTTTCGTCGTCCATTGGAATCCATCCATCGCTGTCGTTCATTGTGCCACATTTTTGTCAAATGAATTGTGTTTTTCCTCGATTTGCTGGCTTGTTTGGCACATGGAACCGGCGTCCATTTCCATGTAATTTAACATTTAATTTTTTTTTTATGACGTTGTCGGTTATTGGTCTTTCGGTTTGTGGATTGTCTGAAAACAAGTTTTCGTTATAATTCGTATTAATCGCTTATTTGTTCTGTGCCGTCCGTCCGCCCTCTGCCTGTCTGTCGGTAGCTGTTATTATCTGTGTTATGGTATAATATCGTTTTAGCCATTATTTTGTTGTAGATGGTGGTTTTCTTGATTCTAAGTTTACATGATTTTCAATGGAATTTGGCTTGTTTTAGAAGTCGTTCTGTTTAGCGCCTTTTTCTGGTGGTGTTCGTTTTTATTTGTCTGTCCGTTGTTTTGTTCTTTTCTCTGCTATGATTCGAACTTCTCACAACACCTTCGTCGGAAAAATACTGTACACTGTTCTATTCTGAGAAGTTTTTCTTTTCGGCGGTGTCGTTGTTTCTTTTTTTTTTTTTGTTCTGGTTCTTGTTGAGACGATGTGAATGTCGCCAAAAGTGTGAGAACAATTACGAGAATAAATAAAACATTGTTGCTTTTGCGGTACTGGGAAGTAAAATGACGTCTAATGTAGCTGGGAAAACAGGGTACTCTGATGGAATTGGACGAGTCAGTAAAATGAATAAATGAAAAATTCCTCAAAATTTCACAAAATTTCAAAGTCTTAAATTCTCAATAGTCTAATTTTTCTGGACACATTTAAAAATAATCGACAAAATACAAAAATCCTAATGTAACGGTTTTTTTCAGAGCTTGAGAACATTAAATGATAAGACAAGACAGAAATATTGTTGGTGTGGAATATTTTCCTTATGGCATTTATTTTTTAAACATAATTTGGTCATTCGATCACCTCATTTATGACTATTTCACCGTAACGACAGCTCCTTTCTCATTTCGAAAGAAATATGAACCGATGTTGCTGCCAGCGTGTAAACCGCACCAAAATTCGTTAAAGGCTCGAGGATTGACTTCGCTCGAAATTACCAGAAATGTGCTTGACCTGAGTTGGCGTAAAATGGACGAAGTGTAAATGTGAACTTAGCGAACAGATTTTTTTTTTTAAAGTAAATTTCCATAATTTGTTACACGCTAAAAAATACGTCTTTTTTTTTGTTTACACACAAGTAAAACGCGTGTTTGTAGCAAGTAAAGCTTATTTCCATCTACACAAAGCTTATTTGCATATAAATATAACTCATTTGCAATAGCGTGTTTTTGGAAAACAGACAACGAACTTATTAAATTCAAAAAAGCACAACATTTGGGTGCGAATAAGTGTGTATTTGCAACTGGTTTCGTATTTTTTTTTTTGTATTTACGCTCTTTAAAATAAAAGCAATACCGATAGAATGAGATGGATTGTTAAATATAAATTCATAAATTGAAAAAAAATAAAAAATGTTCACTGGCAAATATTTGACATTGAATGTTCACACTAGTCGAATTTTTATTTACTAGCAAAGACATTTTTTACACTGTTTGACAAATAAAACTAATTAATTAAACAAATATTTGTCCAAAATGATACTTTCGGATTTCGGAAAGTAGAAGAAACAGCTAAAATAAAAATTAAATAAATATTTTTTATATCTCCCTGTTCTCGAGATATTGATAATTTGGAAATATTAGACTTCAAATGCCTCGAAAATTTGTATTGGACTGATTTTTATTTATTGGCAAAGACGTTTATTTGCCAACAATCTTTAACATTCTATGAAGGAACTGACGGGGATCTTCTCTCGAATCAGTGAGCTGTGTACGATATAATTTGTATACTCACTGGCCAAGACCTACTGTTTAAAGCCGGCTCCGAACGGCTAATGCTTTTCTAGAGAAGTTTTACATGGCTTATTTTTTGTTTGCCTCTTAAAAATAGTTGGTCTTCAGAATGTGATGGGCAAATATTTGATATTTTTTGCCAAATATTTAACTAATGGGATATTAGTTTTATATTTCTTTTTTATTAATTGAAGAGGAGCAGGGTGGACAAAAAAGTAAGGGGTTGAAATTCAAGAACTTTGAGCGGATTTTGACTCTGTATGCGTAGGAAGTAAAATTGTTCTTACCCATTGATAAGTACTTGCTGTATAATTTATACTGAAAAGGCATTTTAATTGAAAAAAATATTGGCCAAATTGAATATTTAGAATTACGTAATTAATAACAAAAATTTGTTTTAAATGTGTATAAAAATGTGTGGATCGTCCAGTTCAGAACATTAAATGCTCCAAGATTATTCTTAAGCCAAACACTTCTAAAATTTTTCTGATCAGTGAGTATGCAAATGGTGTTGTGGACATTTACACTCGCCCTTACAGTTGTGGTGAAAATAATAGCACCAACTAAAACATTGTAGTCAAGAAAACTTATTTAAAAAACTGGCAAGTATTCTCTTTAAAATAAATCAAAAATTGATTAGTTTTTTTTTCAATCGTTCCAATAATATTTAAAATTTTGTTAAAGAACTCATAAAAATAATTTAAATTTCAATTTTGAATTGGGTAAAAAAAAGTACTGATACTTTTTTAAAATGTATGGTTTTATTGTCAGTTAAGAATTATAATGGAAACCAATAACATTCTTAAGACTACCTCGGACTAGCTCGGAAGTACCACATCCGATTTGTCAGTACATTTCCGTAAAATTCTTCATCTCCTGCCAAACAATCTTTCTCAATTTTGTTCGAGCGTACAGCGTCCGATTTTGCAAATGTCAAACATAAACCTGATAATAAAAATAAATCTTATTCTACTTTTAACAATCAAAGTAATCGGTTGTTCAAATTAAACAATTTAAACGAACCAGCCTTTATTTTATATGTGGAGTAAATTTAAAATTTTCGATATTTTGTCCATTGGATGTCTATTGAATAAACTGAATGTTGACATGAGAACCCCTCATTGTTGCCTGTGATTTTGAGTGTCGTTTTCCTGTCCATAGATTTTTAATGGGGTTCTGTTTGGCAACTGTTTGGTATACTCCATCACATAAAATTTAGTCTCCTTAAACACATTTCGCCACGTTTCAGGTGTGCTTGGGGCTACTGTTCTTCTGGACGACACAAATCGGTGCCATATTTTCGAAGATATACCTCAATTGTACAGGGTCCGCCAAATAACTTTTTTTTTTGAAAATTCTATAAAAAAAACTACTGGATATTTTATCAAATTTCTTTTTTTATTTGAAAGTACAATCCTTCCGTTTAATAATGGAAAATAATTTCATTCAAATGGCTGCCTCGGCTGGCCATGCAGTAGCCTAACAACATCAGCTCTACGGCTGATAATGCGATCTTCAAAAACAGGGCGCTAAACATCGAGTGTAGCTTCGGCTGTGTGGCATGTAGCGCCATCCTGTTGAAACCAAATGTTGCCAATATACTCCTCTTCAATTTATGTAAACAAAAATTCGTTCATCATGGCCCGATTACGTTATTGCCCCTTCGGGTAATAACGATAAAAAGTTCTCCAGAAAAAAATGGACCTCTAGTCACACCTCTTCTGATACCTCCCATACATGTCTACCTTTCCGCATGCTCTACAAATCGTGTAATAATACCAATTCGCACAACTCAATCTTTAACTAGATATAGTTTCGCTAATGTTTCTAATTCGTGTAATTACATCAATACGTGTTAAGAAATCTTACCTAAACTCTGTACTTAACTAGATACTTTATTAGAGGGGAATTTTAACCTTAACCGTCTTCTTACATGAATATTATTGATTTGTTAAATGTGGTACGTTTTATATCTTTGAAAAACACCATATGTACTAAAATTGAAATTCACACACGCTGAATCGCCAATCACACGTGAAATCGACAGCATTTTATTCTACCTAAATAAAGTATGGCCGTAAACTTACATGAGATAAATACATATGTGGTTCTCCTAGGCGCTTTAACCTTTTCCATGATTATTTTTGGCAGGTAAAGAAAATTTATTTAGTGTCAGTTTTTAAAACTGTATTTTTGTTGTTGTTATTGTACAAAAGATTATTTTTTCCATACCTCGACGAAAAGGTTCAAGTACCTAAGTGAAATATTGATAGAATGCAGGTAAAATATGTTTTTTTTCGCCTTTACGTTAACAAAGAATGCCAACCTTCATTCAGTCCCATTTAGGAGTTACAAAACACAAGACGTATTTATTCAATCGCTTTTTCGATTTTCAAATTTATCATGCCGAGATTAAGGAAACAGTCGGAGAATCAACGCCGCGAACTCACTCGCATACGAGTGGCACTTGTCAGAGTGTCACGAGACAGATCTGCGGATATTGCTCGGGATAACGTAGTTCGAGCAGCAAGGCGCCACGATTCTGAATACCGATTACAGGAACAGAGATCCAATACCTTACGTCACAGCCTTAGACTACGGAATTCGCAATATAGAGAATCCGAACGCATTCGTGGCCGGGAACAACGTAGCCAAAGACGTAAGAATCCTGAGTACCGAAAAGCCGAACGTAATAAGGATAGAGAGGCCCATGCAGAACGGCGTCGTGATGAAAAATATTTGGTAGCTGAACGGCAAAGAAACCGAGAGGAACATCAACAACGACGTCTTAACCCAGAGTACAGAGAAGCCGAACGCCACAGGGACAGAGAGGCGCATGAACAACGACGTCGTAACCTTAAATACAGAGAGGTCGAACGACAAAGGGAGAGCGAAGGAAAAACAGACAATACAGTGAATCGACGTCAAACGAGACAGCAAAATCAATCTGTTTTATGCAATAAAAGACGTGATCAAAATTTGTAGTGTTCGTCTCCAAAGGGATTTGATGCGGAGGAACATGCGGAAAACCATCTGAGGAATTCCCATAAATTTTGTAATTTTGTTACTAAAGCGCGAGGAAGCAAAAAGTTACCAATATATGCCTGTCAAATGGCTTAGAATTCCCCAACACACCGGCACAACTATAAAGACTCTCATGTCCGCAAGAACATTTTTTGAGTTCAAGAATCCCGTTCATGCGCATTATAACTCTTGGATTGACGTCAACTTTAGAAACTCCGTTTAGCTACCACGATCGAACAATAATAAATTATAATTATTTAGTTTCGTTGTAATAAGTGTAAATAGACACGATACCACACAGAAAAAAATACGGGCCAAAAATATTCAATTACTGTCGTAATTGAAATTAAGCTTGGAAATCAATTAATGTTGTAATTGAACTTAGAAATTCTTGGCGAAATCCATGTAAAAAATAGTAAAAAATTCAATTACTTATTTAAAATTTGAGTAATTGAATTCACAACTTTTGTAATTGGGAGAAAATCAATTAAAAAAGTAATTGAATTGACGAATTCCATACAAACTTCGTAATTGATTTCAAAAATATGTTTTTTCTGTGCACTCGCAGTACAACTTGATCAAATTGTACAACCAGTTGTAACGTGTGAGGACTTGTCATTTAACTTCTTTACTTCATTCTCATTTTGTAATTGATGATTGATTTTATTGACGAATATAAAAGAGAATATAAAAATATGCCTCAGTTGTGGAATTCATAGTTAACGAACACATAATAGAAACAATAATATATAAATTTAAAAAAAAATTACGGAAAATATTTGCAATTGAGATTGGATAAGAAATTGGTTGAAAAGTTGTAGCGTGGGAGGAGAACGATCAACTTGCTTGTTAAACTCAGTTGTTCAACCAGTTGTATCGCTATTTTGGCGTTGATTTTAAAAAAATCCTAGAAAGTTTTATGTCAATAAATGTTTGCAATAGCGTAAACAATGAAATAAGGACATGAAAAAATTTAAAAAAATTTTTCTCATTGTTCAAAAATTTCAAAAAGTAAAATAAGTCAAATCGTCCCCTCTTCAGAAAATTGACTGAACAATGAAATCGCCACCAAAGCTACAAATATTAGTCGATTATCCTCATATTTGCCTCAAATACTTTTGTTTGGGCACTGAACAAGCTCAAACTTTTAAATTTCGAAAAAGTTAAGTCGTTAATTTTTAGGATTTTTCTAAAATCAACGCCAAAATAGCGATAATTTCCAAATTTCGAGGGAGTGGCGCGACCCCTAAAATGTTTTTAAATTTTTTTTCTTTTTTTCCCCCTCATTAGGACCCCAGACTACATCTCTTTCCGAGGTTAACTTTTTCAAATTAAAAAAAAAGCATGTTTTCACTCCACCCTACCGTGTATATCTTTCGAACACCCTGTATTCCATAAGAATTATTCTCACGAATATACAACAATGGCAAATTCCAAACATTAAACGAATATTACGGGTATGTTCAACATTAATACACACAACCGGCAAAAAAAAAAAAGAAACCGACCGACCGACAGAAGATGAAAAAAAATGCACAATGAAACTCATACCACTTGCTTGTGTCGCATTTACAAGTAATGCTGGCTGCCTTGCCTTGCCTGCCTGCCACATAATCAGCAACAATTTTATTTTAATTTTCTCATAAAAAACAAATCATGACAGACAGAAATCTAAAGAACAAAAACACAACAGAATACGATGTTAAAAACAAAAACCCCAAACAAAAACAAGTTTAGAACGCGTGCCTCTAAAGTTCTTATGGAGCGACAGACAGACAGCCAGCCAGACAAAGACCGAAATGCCGGCTAAAGTTCTGTAGAAATCGCAATATGCTGTTTGTGTGCAGCGAAAAAAGGGGGACATAACGGGGAGGTAAGGTCATATCCAAAGCTGTTGAGGTTTATGAGTACCAGCCAAGCATTCGAATCGACGACGTATGATTCCAATCGCGCCGCGTCTACCGCGTGTAAGGTTCTCGTGGCTTCTGTCATTGTTTATGTGAGAACTTTGCATATGTTTGTGTGTCTGCCTATGAGAAGTTAATCTGTACTTAAAACAACGCCGGTGGTCACGTGAATGTTTACGCGCACCCTATACACGGGTACTGTAACTGTGTCCATGCGTTTGCCCGGATATAAGGAGGGGTTTCGATAGGAAAACACACACGGTGTATTGGAGAAAGCGCTTTAGCTGATATGTATTTGTAGCCTTATAATATTGTTACTACGAGAAATAAAATGGAAAACATTGGTATTGTTCGCCGTAAGCTTCTTAAGGGGAAATCCCGCGAACGAATGCGCCGATCCTTCGCTTTTGGATAAATAAACCCATTTACTTCTCGCTCTATCTTTTCTACGTCAATGTCATCCGCAAATGCGAGAAGGATTGGCATTTGGTGTTCACTGTGCCTGTTTTTATGAATTTCTGTTTTTTTCTTCAATATATTCCTCATGAGGTCGTTGAAGAAATTGCACGAAATAAGCTGTCGCCCTGTCTGAGACTTCTGGTAAAAGTAAATGCCTCCGTGAGGTCACTCGCTATTTTTACTGAAGACAGATGTCTGTAAATGTCATTTTACAAAGGCGTAAAGTATAGAAATAGTGCACGGAAATATTTACAATTTTCGCAACAACTCAAGTCGCAGTCCGGGGTCGATCTATTTAAAAATGATGGAGTCGAACAAATTTTTGGCTCCAACCCCTGGTTGAAATCATCAGATGAGGTTCCAATCACAGACTACCTGAAGCATGCTCCTTATAAGCTCTTATCCTCCTGTCTTATACAGCTCTGACAGTATCCCGCCTGCACTTGTTTCCTTGTCGTTCTTAAGCCGCGCTATTGCTGCTTTCAGTTGGTGCATATTCAACATCATCACCTGTGATTGGAGAAATATGAATTCAAAATACTAAGCACAATCAACGTGACTGTCAGCAGATTCCCATTTTGATCTCTACGGGAAGTTTTGACTGCAGCCGAGTCTTTAGTTTGATGTTTTAGTGTAGAAACAGAACACAGCTGCTGCGGTTGCGGATGCGGAAACCAGTGCGGCATGAGAAACTGAATTAAATAACGACGGTTTTTCTTGCCATTTCACGGATATTTTGTTTTTCGTGCATTTTCATAGGAAAATTTCTCCAATTTTTTAATTTTGGGGAGACATTTTCAAAAACAATATTTAAATTTGGGATAATTTTTCATTACGCAATATTACCCCAACCAAAAATGTGAAAAAAAAACAAATACAAATGGAAAACAACCTCAAACAAAAGAGAAACATTCTAAAATTCCGCGCATTCACTTTTGTTTGGGGTTGTTGTCCATGTCCATATTGCCGGAAAGACGTTGAAGACGTTGAAGATGTTTTGACACTTTATGTGTGAAAGCAAAGTACATAAAATTAATATTGTGTAAATGTAATATTCAAAATTTTCTCATACTTTTTAATTGTTGTTGCTGGTTTTTTTTTGAGTATTTTTCATAATATTTGAGGGATTTTGCATTGGGTAGTTTTTCATAAATTGTTTGGGGAATTTTTCAGAATTTCTGCGGAAATTTTCGTATTAGGCTTTTGTCGGGATTTTTAATAATTTTTCATAATTAATTCTAGTCTAAATTAAGCCTAAATTATTCTAGCATCAAATTGTATAACTTGTCCATAATTTTCTCATTTTGGTCAATGTTTTTTATTTTCTACATTTTGTTGTCCTGCAAATAATTACACCGTATTACAAAAAATAGATTTTTTTCTGTCCTATGAACCAAATTTACTTTTTCGGAAAGAGGATACAAAATAAAAATACACGTGTATCGGCGATTTTCATGTACAAGTCAGAATTTTTATACACTCCATCATAGGATGGAGTATATACTAAGTTTGTCATTCCGTTTGCAACACCTCGAAAGAGTGATCTGCGACCCTATAAAGTATATATATTATTGGTCAGTGTAACATTCTAAGACATTCTAGCGATGTCCGTCTGTCCGTCCGTCCGTCCGTCCGTCCGTGTGTTGTCTGTTGAAATCACGATAGAGTGCGAACGACCAACGCTAAGAAGCTGAAGCTGTAGGAAGATGTTTTTTGCCCATAAGCAGGTTAAGTTCGAGAATGGGCAATATCGGACCAAAGGGGAAAAAGTTCCCCTTTACGGGACTAAATATATTCCGGCCATAATCAAATTTTTCAAATATTTGTATACACTACATCTGCACTAAGTTTATATAATTTATAGATGGGGAAAAAAATCCCAAAAATGGGCGTGCTCATGGGTTCCGTGGACCCTTGGGGCCCAAAAAAGGGCCCATGATAAACATGCGCATATGGGTATCGAAGTGCAACGAAATTTACTCACGAACCCAAATATGCCTTTATTTTCATGATTTGCCTAAAATTTTTGATCCGGTTTCTGGGACTATCGGGTCACCAGCGGCCCAAAAACCGTCCCTTGACAAACATGGACATATGGGTATCGAAATGCAACGAAATTTTCTCGCGAACCCAAATATGCATTTATTTTCATGATTTGGATAAAATTTGTGATCGGGTTCCTGGGACTATCGGGTCACGAGCGGCCCAAAAACCGGCCCCTGACAAACATGGACATATGGGTATCGAAATGCAAAGAATCCATGATGGAGGGTATATAAGATTCGGCCCGGCCGAACTTACTATTTGTCCACTTGTTTTTTTTAAGTTTGAAGTATAAAACTCGTAGTGGCCTGTGTGAAAGCCTTTCGACCGATTTTTAACCCTTTTTCAGTGATCCAATCGAGCTGACAGACTCGTGGAAATGTCTGTATCACGTCAAATTTTTTAAAAACAATTTTTATCAATTCTCAGATTTTCCTCAATTTTTATTATTTTTGAAAAACAAAATTTTTTTCACTTTTCTTAGCATAACTTGAAGAGACTCCAAATTTGTAAACTACTTAAGCGTTACGAAAAAAAAATGTTTTTTGAACTGAAACATTAAAAAAAACGATGACCATTTAAAAAAAAATTAGGAAAATCTGAGAATTAATAAAAATCTATTTTTTAAAAAATTTGACGTCATACAGACATTTCCACGAGTCTGCCTGCAAAAAATCAGATCGATTGGATCACTGAAAAAGGGTTAAAAATCGGTCGAAAGGCTTTCACACAGGCCACTACGAGCTTTATACTTCAAACTTAAAAAAGAATTCTGACGTGTACATGAAAATCGCCGATACACGTGTATTTTTATTTTTTACCCCTTTCCGAAAAAGTAAATTTGGTTCATAGGACAGAATGTGTGTAACACGGTGGTATTAGCAGATACCATCGGTAGGAGGAGGGTGTAACAGGAGAAGATGAGTTAACTTTGAAAAATTACTAAATCTATCGGTTTACCACATTTCTATCGAACACCAAAAATCATTACATTCAAAGACTTAACTGAAATTCTTCTAACATAAACATGTTGATACTATGTAAAGTACTTTGCAGGTCGACTTTGCCCTTTCGAGAACATTTTCGCGCAGTCTGCATTCTGTCTGAGATACATTAAAAGGTTAGAACGTTTGGCGTCATAACGGCTAGAAATTATTATGCATTCATTATATTGTAGTACTAGAACGTGTTTGTTCTATGCGTTGACTGGCCGTTACGTATTGGAAGACCAAACAAGTTTATTAATTGCCTTCAACTGACGCTGGCCAATTGTTAGCGACACGTCAACGCCGTTGTTCTTTTGCTGTTGATGTTGATGGTAATGCGATAATAAACGGTCATTGACTTGGCAAATAAACGGAAACCCATAAGAAACCAAAATTATGTCGAATTATCCAAAACCAGCAAATTATAAGGAAACATTTATGATATAATAGCTCGAATCAGCTCCGCTGGAAGCTGTCAATAGATGGTACCAATACCAACAGAATGACCGACCGACCAACTTTGGTTTAAATGATGAGGATTATGACGCCTTAACCAGCCGTATAGTTGAGCATTCAATAATGTTTGAATAAAGTAACCCGCAAATACTCAAACAAAGCAATGAGCATACTCGTCGCCTTTGGTCGTATTCGAATTTTTATTTACAGCCGAAATACAATTGAAGCGAACTCACAACTGCTGTGATCGAATAGACAAAGTGATCCAATGCGCTTTGTTGGTGGCGGCATCGTGGAATTGTTGGGTGATACGCTGGAGCTTCGCTGGACGTTGTATGAATATGTCCGTCTGCATGTTCGTTTCTTCGTTCATTTTTGTTGGCTGGCCAATGTGGGTCAGTGCGATGAAGTGCAGATTCGTCGGTTGTTGTATTTATTTTGCCGTTTTTTGCTTTGTATTCCATACCAAGCACAACGAAACAATAAAAGAAGAAGAAAATGAAATTAAACAAAACAAAGCAAAATCACAGAAAAAACGCCAAGTGTGATACGAAAATGTGCATGCATGCTCGCAAAACTGAAAACCACAAAAAAAACAAAAGACTTAGACAACGAACATTTTTTTTCTTCAGTTGGCTGAATCTAATGATCTGGCGAAGAGTTGAATGCCCCCTGCACAATAAACGTATCAATGATACGAGAAGGACAGTTTGTTGATGTTTCGATTATGTTTATGATGATAGCTGAGTAGATTATATTGATTAGTCCATTCCACAATGGTCGATCCACGAAATTTGTGTAATTCGGATATTAGAAAAATTAGTGTTCGTGGGGTGATAGTGAGTGTGATCGTTTAACTGTTAGCAAACCTAGAACTGTAAGAATAACAAAACTGTTTTTCACAGATCGTTAGAAAACCTAGAACTGTATCCTAGAACAATTTACCGAAAATGTCTTAGATTTCATTTTGAACCGTGCTTGTTATTGGCAATAGACTGACCGAAATACATTGTTAAATCAGCTTAAATGTGTTGACATTATTCGCTGATATCAGCGGGAGGAAGAGGTTTTGGCAAGAGAAGATGAGTTAACTTTGTGGAGAAGGCTTGGGCTGTTGATAGCACTTGCCGCTTTTCGACGTCTAGCTTTCTTTTGGTATTGTTACTTGCGGGTTTTGCTCACTACATCGAGTGGGTACCTCGATTGATTGACAGAAATACATCGTTAAATAAACTTAAATGCTTCTTAGTGTTTAAAGCATTTCCCTTAACATTCCATAGAGTAACAAATTCTCTCAAATATCTGAGCTGGGGTTCAAATGATTTGTATACTTTACTTTAAGTTGGCTCCACAATCTGTAGTTAGTCTTGGCCTGATTAATAAATCATTTCCAAGCACTTCGGTCATATGTGTGCTTTCTCCAAAGATTTGCATTCCTTCTTCGACTTTGTCCTTCACCGAAGTTTCGGTCTTCCTTGTCGGCACTTTGTGTGATAAATGTCATCGATCGCCTTTTTGGCTAGAGCGTTTGCATTCGTTGTACCGACATGGCCCATCCAGCTTAATCGCCTTATTTTGATGCACTTAACTAGGCTCATGTCGGGATTTTTATACTCACTGACTAATTACAGCCGACTCTGAACGGCTAATGCTATTTTCCACAGATTGATGCAGGCTGTGAAAAGTAGAACAATTTCTTTAAAAGTTCTGTGGATTCTGGCTAATGACAGTTTGAAATCTATCGGATAAATGAAAGTGAACACCCACAAACAAATCTCTAGGCATAATGGTCGTGATGTGGGTGATAGTGTGTGAGACTAACATACAGCAGAACCCAGGTACAAACCATCACACATTTTTCAGCGGCTGCTTCCACCTCGTAAAACCTTTCGACTTTACGAGTAAGACAGTAATCTCTAAGCCATATAAAAGCATTAGCCGTTCGAAACCGCTATGTACCCGGTCAGTCAGTATACAGATTATACCGTACACAGCTCACTGAATCGAGAGAGGTTCCCCGTGGAGGTTCCTTCGTGGAATGTGAAGTAAGCTAGGCATAACTTAACCAAGCTTAACTAAAACTATCGGATAACAGAAAAATGTCATATTCCATTTCTGCTTAACAAAAACTAATTAGGAAGAACAAAATATTTATCTGCCTTTGGATATTTCTTTTTTTAATACTTGGAAATAAGTTTAACTTAATCAGCCTACATGAAAGTAAAACATGGCCAACCATATTTTGTACACTATTTGAATTGCTCGGGTACTGGCAGTCGAAACGACGAACGATTTCAAATAAGCTAACCTTAATACTATCAAAAAAAAAAGTATGGAGGAGTGTTCAATTTATATAATTATATACACCTCCACTTACGAATTGTGATGACAATATTACAGAAAATTGAAAAAATAAGTTAAAACAAAAAAATATTTATTTTAAATTTGTTGGGTAATAATTGTAAAACATATTTTTTTGATATCATAAAATTATTTTTTTCCACATATGATAAATATTTTAAGGAAAAGTACAAAAAAAAAAATAAATTGAAAAAAAAAAATCTAATCTGTTTCAAATTAAAACCTCAAAAATAAAGGGTATTTTTTATTGGGGTATAGAACTTTAAGTTGGCATCACTTTTTTAACTGGCGGCCATTTTGTCAGCTGTCAAGTGATTAATATTTAGTTTGGTTTGCCATTTCATCATGAACAGGTTGACCAAAGAACAACGCTTGCAAATCGTGCAAATTTATTTCGAAAGTAATGGTTCAGTTCGCGAAGTTCACCGCAAGCTCCGTCCATTTTATGCCATTACATCCACAAAAACTGACTGTTTGGTGTGCTCTATGGGCTGGTGGAGTCATTGGGCCATACTTCTTCCGAAATAATGCTGGAGAGTCAGTTACCGTTAATGGAGACCGGTATAGAGCCATGATAACCGACTATTTTGTTCCCGAATTGGATGGCATGAATGTGGATGAGTTGTGGTTCCAACAAGTGGTTGAAAATTGGACCTGTAGAATTGGCTCTATTCGAGCCAGCCGCGGCGGCCACATGCCCGAAATCATATTTAAACATTAATGGCATAAAATTATCCTTCCAATAAAGCCAAATTGATGGACATTAAAACGATTTTCTTGTGTTTTATTTCAATTCGAAGTTCTACACCTCAATAAAAAAACACCCTTTATAATTAAAAAAAAGTATGGTGGAGTGTTCTCCAACAAGAGGTGTTATTTTGGTATTCAAAGAAAAAACATTTTTTGATACAAAAAAATTTCATAATAAAGAGAAAGGTATGCCGTTAATAATGTAATACAATATCAGTCAAATGGCCACCGCGACCACGCTTACAGGACCATATCCTTTACATGAAATTTTCCATAACCAAATCGCAAAGTGGCTGCTCTATGTCCTCGACAGCCTCACGAATTCGATCTTTGAGGCCTTGAATCGACGCTGAGCTGTTGGCTTAGACCTTATCTTTAATTTTAATAGTTTCAATGCGTGTATCGTTCCATTTTTGGTAATGGCGCAGTTTCTACTTGTCAAATGGCAAAGAATAAAAGCTTTAAAAAGTGACAGCTACCGAAATACCGGGTGATTCAAAATAACACCACTTGCAGGAGAAACCTGTATAATTAATAAAAATGTAAATTTAAAAAAAAAATATTGATTAGTTTTTTTTTTTTGTCTTTATTTCATAATATTTGACAGATGTAGTTTATCTTAAGTACTAAGAGGTTAGATAATTTTTATCTTTTCTACTTTATTAATTTTTAACGATGTTTTATTGTCACATTGGAAACATAAAATACAAATTTGATGGAAAATTAAACAACCAAAATCCTCTTAGTTGTTTATAACAATTTTAAAATATAAAAACCATAAAAATATAATTTAAAAAAAAAATCTAAAATTGGTAAAAAAAACATTTTTGTTTACCATAAAATTGTTATTTTTTCACAAATTTTATAATGAGAGTTGTATAGAAAATTTAAAAAAAAATTATATATTAATAATTTTGAAAAATAACAACCTGAAACATCTAAAATTGGTAAAATTATTTTTTTTGTGTTGTTGACAGAAAATTGTTTTTTTTCACAAATTTTTTAATGAAAATTTTACAGAAAATAAAAAAAATAAATTTTATTAATAATATAATTTTTTAAACATAAAAACCTTAAAAAAATTTAAAAAAAATCTAGAATCTAGAAAAAAAAATTTTTTGTTACCATATCATAAATTTCCAAGAATTAGCTGAACTATTATCTGTTTATTATCTTCGATTCAAAACATATATTATTGTTGCAACGAAAAAACTGCAATGGCTCCACTGAGCGACTTCTCGATTATTTGGATTGGTACTCTTTAAGTGTTACCCCTAAATTAGCCCATTTGTTAGCACAAGAACATTTGATTAACATTTTATTTGAGAAACGAATTCACAATCGCAATTTTTTCGAAACTACCTTTTTCATAAAATTCGATAGGATATTGCCCAACGCTCTTACTTCTAAAGTTTTACAAATTAACAATATATATTTACAATGATATAGCAAATTAAATTGTATTGTAAACGCCACACGCCTTATGATTGGTACTGGAGTCTCGTCACCGGTATGGAATTCTAGTGACAATAAGTTGGAAAAGTGTTCCCGCCATATTCTCATTAAACCTGAAGTTCATTCTTATTTTATTTGCGCATTACTTTTATATGCACATGCGTTGTCGATTCGTCGTTAAGACTCATAAAATGGTGCCGAACAGCCCAGGGAACTTTTCCAAAACACTTTGAGGTCCAAAAAGTCTAAAATTTGTTGTTTTTAATCTCTTAACCAAATAGTAGAAACCACTTACGGGTATCAAAAGAGTATACGGCAAGAATACCCTAATGTTCTGTCCTTTTCCACTTCCTTCTTGTGCCACATGTTCCGTGGTCTATCAAAGAAAAACTCTCACTCCATTTAATATCTATAAGTCCCAATCCGACCAAAGATGGAATAAAGCTTTCACATTTGGGATGAGTATTTAAGAACACTCTTGATGTTGTTTGACCGTGGCCAAAGAAGAGCAACGGTGCTGATGGTTCGATAATCAGTTATATTTCATCGTTGAAACCACATTTGAACTTTGGTTAGTTTTTATGGAAGGCGCTCTGCTAAAATATTGGGATTGGTATATTTGACCGTACCACCCGGTAGTCAAGAAGAGGTCGCATATTTGCTATCGTGCTACCGTCTATTTCTAACAGAATGTGGGTAGAACTGACAGCAGATGTCTCTACCGACTTCCAAGCTGAGTGTTGCTCCAAAAAATATAAAGCAATGAATTAAACTAACCCTAAACGTTAGAACATGACCGTAAGCGTTTGACCATATAATTTTCTCGGCGGACAAAAATCACAGTCTGCAATACAGAAAAACCTCCGATAAACCTCAATTTCATAATTGTTCATTAGTACAACATAGAAATTGGAAAAACCGATTGAAATCCGAGGGTTAACGAGTCTTGGAGAATAACCAGAGGAGAATGAAATCTTGTTGGCCTCCCTAAAGTATGCAACGTTTTATTTGTGTTCATAATTGTAAGGCGTTTGAATAAAATTACTGGGTGTATGTCTGTACTAAGTGGAAAACGTGTGGAACACATTGGAGAGACACAGTCATTGCCAAACAAAAAAAATATGTCTACAAAAACTGTTGTAAACATTTTACTGAGAAAACACAGGGCCAAATGTTGATGATGATTTTACACACGTTCAAGCAAAGCCCTTCACATTCCATACCTTGCAGCAAATAAAGGGCTGGCAAAGACCATACAGAGGACAGATGTCCCAAGTCGTTGGCTGAACGTTTCCAAAAGGGTATTTAAACGGTATTTGTTTTAAAAAAGTAGGTATTTGTATTAAAAAAACATTATTTGCTTTGAAAACCTTTCAAATGTTGCCATGCCAATTACTGGCATCTAGAGTGTGTAGCCGAACTAATGTGTCAAAAAAACAACTTGGGACCCTGTCTGCCCTGTGTATTGTCTTTGGGGCAGGTTTTAATTATCAAATGAGCTAATTAACCAAAGTACACTAGTGATATTACAAATCATTTACAACAAGTTCAATTTTCTTTAATTTGAAAATTTCACACTCGGAAAGAGATGTATTTTGGGATCCTTAAAAAGGAAAACATTTTACAAACATTTTTTTTTTTGGGATGCGTCACGACTTTGAAAATTTTAAAATTTTAGATTTGAAAAAGAATCGTAAAAATTAATGAATCAACTTATTCTAAATTTACTCAAATACAAGTATTTGAGGCAAAGAAGAGAATGATCGACCAATATTCGTAGCTTTGGTATCGATTTTAATGTTAAGTTAATTATTTGAATAAGGGACTACATATATGGATTATTTTACTTTTTCCAATTTGTCGACCATAACAATTTTCTTTTTTATATTGGCATTAATTGGCATTCAAATTGTGAAAATTTATTGACCAGAAACATTAAAAATAATAATAAAAAAAATTACAAAATATCAAGGGCGAGACGCGAACTCTAAAAAATTTAAAAAAAAAATTCTTATTAACGATTGCAAACTACATCTCTTTCCGATTGTGACTATTTTTTATTTTACTCCTCCCTAATGTTCAATACACCATCAAAATGGGGAAACTCAAATAAGTAGTACACAGAAAAAACGAGAAGCGGTTTTATGTTACAAATTATGATAGTCAATTAAAAATGAATTCATTTCATGCCAAATCTAAAGGTCAACGTATATTCTAATTCTGGATGCAAGTGTAAACAGGGTGACACACTATATGGTTGGATTTTTGCTGCGACAGACGAAACCCTCTGTTGGAAATCAAACCCACAACCCCCACGCTGATAGACAAGCACGCAACCAACTCGACTACCTGGGAGCTTAATCCGAATGGTATTTTTGGTTTCATTGATGGAAAAATTTGAAGCGTCTCTATAAATAGCAGATGCTCTTCTGATTTGGATCAGTTAACCGTTTATTGCTTAACGGAATACTCTATAACATTGAATAAGTCTTTCGAAAGTTATCGTGTGAACCAGCCGGACACGCAGATTAAAAATAACATTTTTTGTTAACTGTCGTACTTTTACAAAAATGTACATAACTTTTACATATATCCATAGATTTCCTTCAAATATGACGTGTTTTTTGTTCAATAGTTTGTTATCTATTCGAAAATAAAATAAAACTAATTTCTCTTGAGTTGACAACAAAAACAGCTGATCATTTAGCTTGCATTCGAGTATAACACACTCTTAATATAACGCAATAACAATAACACATGATCGCAACAAAAACCAAACAACTTCATCAAGTAGTTTAGAGTGGTATTTTTTGTATTTTTGTGCCACGAAAAAATTATAATTTTTTTATTTAAAAAAGAAATACATTTTTTTTAAATGTTTGCTCACTGCTTTTTAACCAATAATTTTTAATAAAAATCATGTTCACAACATGTTTAGCCTACAAAATTACCTTTAATATACAGCCCGATTATGGAAACTCCCTGGGAGATAATTCCCGGGGAATTTACTTTTTTCAGATAAAAATTCTTTGTATTCTGAACAGACTGAGAGTCAAACAAGAAAGCTGACTCCGAATAATCCAATATGTCTGTCCCTTATCACTATTCTTCCAATCTTTTTAGCAAAAGAGGATATTATTCTCGAAAAAATGAATAAATTTCCCGGGAATTATCTCCGTGGGAGAATTTTTTATAATCGGGCTGATAGTGTCTTCATTCCAATTTATAGACAAAAAATGATTGTCACTCCCGCATACGAAGGATCGGCGACAGTAGCTCCCACTTAACATTATTTGATTTACAAATTCTCCCAATTCGGTGTCTAAAAGTCAAAATAGTGGAAAATACATTTTTTTCTATACCTACCGATTTAAATATTAGACGTGTTTTCGTTACACTGCTAGCTTAGATAATCGCCAAATGGCCACCATATCCACTTCATACAATTTTCCATATCCAAATCGCAAAGTGGCTGCCCTATGTTCTCGATAGCCTCACGAATTCTATCTTTGAGTTGTTAAATCGACGCTGGGCTGTTGTCGTAGACTTTATGTTTCACGTGGCCCCAAAGGAAGAAATCGCAAGAACTTTCATAATTTTTTTGTAGTGAATTTTAATAATTCCAATGCTTTGTTGAAGCGTGCATCGTTCCATTTTTAGTAATGGCGTACTTTCTACTTGTAAACTGTCAAATAAAAGCTTCAAAAGAGACAGCTAACGAAATACCTGCTGATTTAAATTAACACCTATTGTTGGAAAACCCTTTATTTTCGTTTCGTACATATTTCTTGGTACCTTGTTAAATTAATTTGTTGTTAATTTATATAAGGAAAAGGGTATAGCCCTTACTTTTAAAGTAGAAAAAATTATTTAACAAATATAAATGTAATAAGTAGATTTTTCTATTTTCTTCTCGCCTAAATTGTCAATTTTACCAACTGTTTTCCAAATGCAAAATTGTTTCGTTTTCTGTAGAAGGACAAAACGAAATTGATTTCACTTTCAAACGAAATTGTGCTCTGTGACAGGGCAGATGGTAATGACAGTCGGTCCACCGGATTTTAGATGGTCCTAACATTTTTATTATTTTCGATTCACTGATCTAGAATAAAACCATTTGCAATCATTTCCGATGTATGACGTAGTAGCAAATCCCATGAGATTTGTCTCACAGAAGGCGATCCTTAAGAAATAACAACTTATTTCGTAGTAGATTTAAAAGACTATTTTTTTTTTATTAATTTTTAACAAAATTTTTATTTTGATACAAATGTTCAAATTAAGAAAAAAAAAATTACACAATTTGCTTAAGTATGTAAAAAATACAGATTTTTGTGTATGTGTTTAATGCAAAATGAATTTAAAATTTGAAAATTAGAGAAAAAAATGCAATTATTACAAATTAAATAAAATTCAATTTAAATACGATGCTTTGTGTTGAGTAAAAAAAAAAGAAACATACATAAGTAGAATGAATTATAATTAATTATTAAAAATATAAAAAATACAGAAATGAAGATTTTTAAACAAAAACATTGCAATCTTTGGATAAAAGCTGATAATAGATAATATTGCCACATTTTGGATTAAAAAAAATTAAAAAAAAAATCAAAGCGGAACTGGAGTTACAAAGGTAAGCGAAAAAGGGGACGAGCGAACAGGTCAAATAATGGGTACAAAACAAAGGTCAAAAGGTCAGTCTTAGTTAATGATAATGGTTTTTTTTTTGTTCCAGTTATGATTTTGAATTTTCTAATAATACTTAAATGTCTACCAAATGTAACGAACGAGTGATGGGCCAAAACACAATTCAAGAGATATAAATAAATGGATAAAGAGATAGAGAGAGAAGGATATGCAGATAGACCGGCAGAGAAATGCTTAGGAGGTGCTTATTACGAGTTAATCATGTCATAGTGAGAGTTTCATATGTCGTCCTTGCCAATGGTTTTCAACTACCGATTATATGAATTATTATTATTAATAATTATTACAAAAAAAAATATAAGACGAGATTACTTATGATTATTATAAAGATGAATTGTTGTTTTTTTTTTAGTTTTTCAATTACATAATTATACTTAAACGTGAGTGTGAGTTTTTCGCGCTTGAGCTTGAAAAAAATTAGAAGTCAATTGTAAGCAATGGAACTTTTCCGTATTTTTTGTTGTTGTTGTTTAATGAGTAAAACTAAAATTTCGTTTAAAACGTTGGTCGCATGAGGGGAGTGTGTGTGTGTGTGTGAGTGGCGATGCCTAGGAGAGTGATGGTGTTGAAGTCTGTTTGTGTGGGTTTTTTGGTTGTTACGATTTTGACGAGAGAATATGGCGAGAGAGTGGTTGAGACTACAGAAAACACCTTAAAGTATGCAACAAGGAACGGATTTCCTGTTCAAGTCCCAAAGCGTTCTCCACGGCAATCTGGCGCTCCCTCTGCAAACTTCTCTCCAAAGCACGCTCCTCATCATTCCTCTGACTTGTTGATTAAATACAATCACCTTCGACCTCTTCGGTGTGCACCTCAGGATCGAACTCATCATCGGCGGTGGCTTCTTGGTACTGCTGATATTCGGACACCAGATCGTTCATGTTACTCTCGGCCTCGGTGAATTCCATTTCGTCCATACCTTCGCCGGTGTACCAATGCAAGAAAGCCTTGCGTCTGAACATAGCGGAGAATTGTTCGGAGATGCGTTTGAAGAGTTCCTGGATGGCGGTGGTGTTGCCAATGAACGTGGACGACATTTTCAGGCCCTTGGGTGGAATATCGCAAACGGCCGTCTTTACATTATTGGGAATCCATTCGACAAAGTATGAGCTGTTCTTATTCTGGACGGCCAACATTTGTTCGTCCACCTCCTTCATGGACATGCGGCCTCGGAAGACGGCAGCCACTGTCAGATAACGGCCATGGCGTGGATCACAGGCGGCCATCATGTTCTTGGCATCGAACATCTGCTGGGTCAATTCGGGTACGGTGAGAGCACGATATTCCCGAGAGCCACGTGAGGTGAGCGGGGCAAAACCGGGCATAAAGAAGTGCAAACGTGGGAAGGGCACCATGTTCACGGCCAACTTGCGCAAATCCGCATTCAATTGACCGGGGAAACGCAGACAGGTGGTCACACCGGACATGGTCAATGAGACCAAATGATTCAAATCGCCATAGCTGGGATTCGACACCTTCAAGGTGCGGAAGCAGATATCGTACAGAGCTTCGTTGTCGATGCAATAAGTCTCATCGGTGTTCTCCACCAGTTGATGAATGGACAAGGTGGCATTGTATGGCTCTACAACGGTGTCGGAGACCTTGGGCGAGGGCACCACCGAGTACGTGTTCATGATGCGATCGGGATATTCTTCACGAATTTTCGATATCAAGAGAGTACCCATGCCCGAACCGGTACCGCCACCCAAAGAGTGCGTCAATTGGAAACCCTGTAAACAGAATAAAAACAACCCATTAGTTTCAGACCAATCCAAAAAGTTCACAACGAAAGTAGCCAACTTACTTGCAAGCAATCGCAATTTTCACATTCTTTGCGCACCACATCCAACACATTGTCCACCAATTCAGCACCTTCGGTGTAATGGCCCTTGGCCCAATTATTGCCGGCACCCGATTGTCCAAACACAAAGTTATCGGGACGGAACAGTTGGCCATAGGCTCCAGAGCGCACCGCCTCCATGGTACCCGGTTCCAAATCCAACAAAATGGCACGCGGCACATATTTACCGCCCGACGAACTTGTTACTGCTGGAAAGGAAGCAAAAAATTGAAAAAGATCAGTGTGAAGAAATAGGGAAAGGAAAAGGAGCATAGATAGCAGCCGTTACTGGTCTAAGCGCTACAACAAGAGTTTATGCTACTTGGAGAGTGGGTTAAAGTTGGCGAAAGGCTAAGAATGGCGCATCCATTTACAGCTGCCGGGCGATCATGCAATTGAGTTGTGTTAGTGTACACGATGCTGGAAGAACGGAGTAAGTAAAAGGAGCGAACCAGCAGCATTTTCAGAACGTTGGGCTGCTCTGCCAAACTTATTAAGTGGAATGGCTGAACTATTGCTTGATACCTTGGAAATCTTCGAAAATGATGGAAATACGGCACAAATCAGCAACACGAAACACTGGAGCGTTTGCGTTTGCCCAAGTTATTTTTTTGACACATTAGTTCGGCTACACACTCTAGATGTCGGTAATTGGCATGACAATATTTGAAAGGTTTTCAAAGCAAATAATGTTTTTTTTTAAAACAAATACATACTTTTTGAAACCGAATACCGTTTAAATACCCTTTTGGAAATATTCAGAAAACGACTTGCGACATCTGCCCTCTGTGTGGTCTTTGCCTATACTAGGAATTCCGACAAGCCATGCCTTACATTTGAATTTCGAACAATGAGTGCTGTAAGTTGTTCTATGTAGAATTTGTGACAAGACAAGACCTTATATTTATATTCCAGATAATGATACTTATATTTATATTCCAGATAATGATACTGGAAAATTTGAATTTTTTTTAAATCATGTCACACGATCATGTCCACAGCAAATTCATCAAAGAAAGTACCCGCTTCCATAAATCCTTTCCATTTTTCAAACAGTTTGTTATTCGTTTATGGCATAGAATAGCCTTTCGATTTTAACATACTTTTTTTTTTTTTTTTTTTTTGGGAAATCCACTGTATTTGGATGATTTATTGCACCTCACCAAGACAACACGTTTCGTTGTATTCAAATACATCGGTGTTGGGCACATTTTCGATAACATTTCCTCTCCTTGCCCCGTAAAACCATTAAATTTATTTCGTTACATTCCATTTATGGTGGTTTTGTAAATTTCTGCCAGAATTCCAATAAAAAGACCAAAATTTTATGTCAATAACCCATAATTATGTTTGGCGTTTTTGTTTTGTTTGTTGTTGTTTCGTTTAATGAATTTCTCATCATCATGATCGCAACGCCCAGGCCAACACCGCACCGCATCGCACCGCAACGTCCGCCATATCAATTTCAATAAATCATCGCAAGAACCATCAAATCGGCCATCAACACTTGGTGTAACATCTTTTAAATGCGCGGCACGTGCATGCGCATGCGCACAACGATGCGATGTCTGCGTACAAAAATGGAAGGAAGTCAGGCCGTCGTCGTCGTCAGTCAGTGTTTTTCTTTGTAAAGTGGACACAAAAGAACAACTCGGGCCACTTGGACATGTGTACTGCCGCTGCCAAACAAGGAATGCCACAAATGGCCAACTAAGACGGAGAGAGAGAGAGAGTGCGTTTGGCTCTGTGACGCAGCCTTAATAATGCGGTCAGCAATGAATGCAATACAATTTTTGTAATTTTATTTTGTACATACACTTGTCGATCGTCTTGTCTTCGCTTCAGAATATCCAAATGCAATTGTACAAGTATTTATGACTTAATGCTGTCGGCTGATGACTTGTGGCACCTGCTGTGCGAACGTGAGCACCCACAGCCCACATTTGCCAAGTCATGACGTGCCGAGCGGGACACTTTGGAAATTAGTTCTTCTATTTTCTTTTTTCGCTTGCATTTGAAGTGCCACGAGGGTGGTATGGGTTAGTTCAGAAACAGCAAATGATCATAGACCGAAAAACGCATTTTTAAATGCAAAACTAATGTTTCTTTTGAAGATATTTATCCAAACCGTGATGAGTAACAGTAGGGGAGAGTGTAGCGTGTTTGCCTGTAAGCGTTGGGGGGTTGTGGATTCGGCTCTAAGAAATGTCCCAAAAATAATGAAGAATTCCCCAAAACAAATCTCTTACAAAATTGGGAAATTTTCATAATTTTTAGGTAACATTTTGATTTCGCAAATTTTTTTATTTTTGGGGAATTTTTAGTTTTTTGTGAATATTTTCATAACTTTTAGGTAACATTTTGATTTGGGGCCTTTTTTCATATGAAAAATGGACAATAAAAAATACCCCAATTGTTTTATTTTTGGGGAATTTTTTGTATTTTGTGGATATTTGTTATAATTTTTTGGTAACATTTTGTTTTTGGGGCATTTTTCATATGAAAAATGGACAATAAAAAATTCCCCAATTTTTTTATTTTGGGGAAATTCTTGTTTTTTGTGGATATTTTAATAATAAAAGACAATCATATTTTTTTATAATTTTGTGTTTTTGGTGTATTTTTCATAAATTGTTTGGGGAATTCTGCAGAATTTTTGGGGACATTTTCATATTGGGATTATGAGGGGATTTTGTCATTTATTTTGGGGAATTCTTCATTTGGCGCATTCAAAATTTTGTTTTTTGGGTCATTCTTCATAGAGTCGTGGTTTCGATATTCCCACCATACCATATGCTCTGTGTCACCCAGTTTACCCTTGGGCCCAACATTAGAAAGTAAATTTACTTTGTATTGCAATGAAATAAAAAATATAAAAAAAAAATCAAAACCTTGTGATAGTTTTTTAATCGGAGCCTAGGGTGTTCGCGGAATTTTTTTTAAATAAAAAAATGAATAAATGAAACAAGGAGGATTTTCTCATTAGCATTTCAATTTAAACAGACGATAACTTTAGAACTTGTTCGAATGACCGAATGTACCGGTTGGTCCATTTAGTGGTTTCCTTTTTTGCATCATATATTATTTTGACAATGCTGAGTGGCCCAAATCCCATATCTCAACATTCCACGCACCACTTCATATATCCAATTGGCTCAGAAATTGAAAGCATTCGACAATGTCAATGTTAATAAATCAAGCTCGAGGTCTGATTTTTAATTTCGCTAAACGAACTTGTATTTGGACCATTCCTTATAATTCCAGCACAATAAACCGGATTTTGTCACCTTCAACAATAAATGTTGGTAAAGAAATAAAACTTAAGATCTGTCTAAATCAAAAAATTCTGTAGATATAAATGATTATCGGCAAAACAAAAGTTTTCTAATTTCAGCTTATTTCCAAAATGGTGCTTTGTTTGGTTCAAATGACAACATAGCTAGTTGGGCGTTTTTTTACAAATAGGCAAGCGAACTAAAAAACGCGTATTATCTCTTATCGCCATAATGGCCATGTCTGGCAAATTCAGAAGAGAACAATTTAATAAAGCATACATAAAACGTCACAACCCCATAATAATTTTGCCTTGTAGAGATTTCCTCCTCAGGGGATATACGAAATCAGGCTTAGGGATTTCTTACAGTGGAATATCTCAGACATGTGATTAGAGGGCACATCAGATGTTTTCTTTGCAATTGACCGGCAACTCTACAGAGTAGATGTTCCAAATGAGAAACAAGTGGCAACGCTGTAGTACACTCAGCTGTTCAGTTTATTATTGTTTGTGTAGAGTGAACAAAAGTATGGCAAAAAACGATGAAAAACGGCAGCGCGGGAAACAGTTTTCCCTTCTCGAAGAACATTTACTTCTTGAACTGGCGAAGGGAATACAAGGCTGAACTAGAAATGTATTTATTTATTTATTGTTCATAGGCAGTTTAATATTCATTGCAGTGTAAAAAACATTCGTGGTTCTCGCCGGTTAGCGTTTACCGATCCTATAAACGCTAAGTATATATTGAAAAAATTAAAATGTATAAACCGCAGTATGTCGTTGCGATAAATGCTGTGCGTTGGTGTTAAAAAATAGCCCAATGTCAAAATATTCTCTTTTGAAAAAATTCTGTTAATTCCATTTGACACAAATTTGTTTAGAATTACGTCTTTAAAGCAGTTTTGGGTTCAAGTTAACTTTGACTACTTTGAATAAATCTAAGACAAATATAAACTCAAAAGAAAAAAAATTGTCCCGGAATTATAGTCGGATATTGAGATAATTGAACTTAGAAATAACAATTGAGCGAACATTGTTTCTATTTAAATTAACAGCGAACGTTCCATAGTTCATGTTTGTAGTTTTAAAAGCAAATGAAACACTCAACCAGAACAAATGTTTTGCTACCAGCTGTTTCCATCGGACGCAGAGTTGTAATTCGAATGGTATTTTCTTTTGGTGTTGTGTTTTTAATTCGATGGTTTGTCAAAATTGAACTTCACAGGGCTTAAGTTCAGACGAGCAATGGTGGAACGTTATTCGAAGCGTAAGTGAAACTCCCCTATTTATCTTATTGGCTATATAAATCTTTTTTTCAATTCTTTCTATTAATTTCAATGACACCGTCCACAGGGTGCACGTATTACGCTGTACTTAACATAACATAAACTCAATTATGTTATTCAATGTCACTCCTTTCAAAAACTTGCCATACCACACCCCTTAAACTGGAGTGTTTGTCGTTCGTTCGCCAACCGCCCAACCGACGTCCATCGGTGAAAACTCAAATGGTATTTAGATTGAAATTAAATCCAAGCATGTCGTCGATGGCTACTTTTCTAATGGGCGTGTAAAAGAAGAGGCAAAATTCCCACTAAATATGATTCATTGCAAAATAAAATTGTAAATCGAAAGCGTGCTGGAATGCCAATTGATGGATGGATGGCTGCCGCTGCAGTTGGCTCTGCCGCTTCTCGAAAACAATTTGTAGACATAATCAACGGTGTATTTAGGAGTCCAGTGTGGCACCGCCAACATATAACAAAACATCGCCAACGAGGCAACATTGTAGCTAAATCTAAGGCATGCAAGTTTTAGAGGCAGTTAGATTAGTTATTAGTTGGATTGAATGTTAGACTTGGATGGCGTTTCAACGTCTCCTCCACGCCCAGCTCATGGATCATGCTCCATCATCGTCTTTACCATACCTGATGCTTCGTTGTAATAGACGCTGACACGTTCCAATTGCAAATCGCTATCACCAACGTAGGTACCAGTGGCATCGATGCCGTGCTCCTCGGAAATGATTTCCCAAAACTGTAAATAAACCAAACAAACAATAAAAGTCCATAAATAAGTCGACTGTTAGGAATATTTATTTGTAAATGCAAGTATTTTCAAGTGTTTTGGTTTTTCATATTTAACTTTAATTGTCGGTTTTCGTGTTTGCCTACAAAACAAAACAATTCAAAATCGAGTAGTTAGTCGTTCTTTTCACTTGTCGGCGAGTCGGGAAAAATTCATTGTTATTATTTTCATCTTTAGGTAAACTGTTGCAAGATGGGAAACACATTTCATCGCATATTTGAAAATATTTATAGTGTTCAGGTGTTTTTAAGTGATTTTAAAGGAATTTCTGTTAATAGTGAGAAAAACAATTATAATGATGATGGCTTCAAACATGAATTTTCTTCGTAATTTTGTGGTGGCTTATATCTACAGGTTATCAGAGGTCAAAGTAGAAATATGCAGATAAATTTAAACTGTAAACCGGGAAGCGCCGTCTGCTCGTTGAAATAAACAGCGGCACTAGGAATACAATTTAGAGTACAGACGGCCTAAGTTTAAATATGGACTTCAGGATCTCAGTAAAATAGATACAGTGAAACATTCATAACTCGAACTTCCATAAGTCGAATTTTCTATCAGTCGAAGCACTTCTACTGGCAGTGAGGGAAACAAACTAAGTAAGTCGAACTTTTCAACGGGATAATGGTGGTTCGAGTTATGGACGTTTGACTGTATCTATTTGAGATCCTGAAGTCCATATTAAAACATGTCTTTTGAATACTCATACCACCAAATGAATTAATGAGACCACATATGAGCCGATATAAGTCTGTATAAAAAAATATATCTTAAGGGGAATTCATAACACGAGTATTCCTTGATCATGAGGTATAGCAAGACTTACTCAGAGGAAACTTTTGGGAATAGAAGTTTAAAAATGCAGCACATTTGCGATTTGCGAGCCCCAAAGAGAAATGTGGATATTTGAATGAAATTAATGTCTGTCAGATATCTAAATGTGCTGTTCGTTTCTAAGATCTGTCTTGCATTGGTATTCGAACGGCTAGAAGTCTAGGGGTCTTAAGTGCTTTCAACAATCAACATATGAGCAGCCAAAGGATATTTTGAATGCTAGATGTCCCATAGAAACGGAAAAAAATATTAGACGTGTTTTCGTTACATCGCCAGCGAAATTAAGCATGAATAGAAATTATCGCTTAAGTTTGCGTCTTTAGTTGGCAGAGCATTGCCAACATAAAAAATAGCAAAATGCCAATATTAAATGGAGCCAAATAAACAAAGATATCATTCACTGTGAACTAATACAGAAGAAGAAGAAACTAAATATGTACAAAATTGTATCGAAAATTATGGACAAATGGTTTTTCTAATATTTGTTCGCAACACTTACTTATCACGAATATTTTTCCAGATTTTAATGAAAATGTATTAAAATTGTTTCACAATGCTGCCTAGTTTGTGTCAAATGACAACATCGCTAGTTTTACGTTAGCGTGTAGCGAAAGCACGACTCTTATCTTTTGACCAAAAATTTGTGGATACAAACAAACCATGGGACTTGGCCGCTCACATTACTTATTTCCCTTAACATTCCATGGAGGAACAGACGGTGAACTTCTCTCGAATCAGTGAGCTGTGTACGATATAATTTTGTATACTCACTGACCGGGACCTACTGTTTAAATCCGGCTCCGAAAGGCTACTGCTTTTCTAGAGAAGTTTTACATGGCTTAGAGATAGATCTCTTACTCGTACAGTTGCCAACGCTTACGATGTGGAAAAAGCCGCTAAAAAATGTTTGATGGCTATACCCGGTTTCGAACTTGGGTTCCGCTTAAATTACGTGGAATTTAATTTCTCACAAATCTAAATCCATGTATTGTGTTAAGTGAAAATTTCACGATTAACATACAGAATTTATTTAAAAACCTATCCCGTTTATCGAGGACATAGGGCAGCCACTTTGCGATTTGATACGGATATGGTCCTGTAAGCGTGGTCGTGGTGGCCATTTGGCTGATGTTCATTATTAACGGCATACCTTCCTCTTTATTATGAAATAAACATCCGATCATTAATCTTAAAAAATTTAATTTTTCCTCCTGTTGGAAAAACCTGTAATTCACAAACACAAAATGTAGAAGACAAAAGTATTTTATATCAAGTCATACAACAACAAGTTGTTTTTCTTGTTAAAAAACAATTTTTTTTGTTATAATAATTACGAGCATTTTGAATATTTGATCCTGCATTTGCGACAATTGTTTGTTTCGTGAAAAATGGCTTCGGCAAGAACACAACATTTTGTTCACACAATATTTTAAATTTATAAAAGTTTAGCTGAGACTTAACCTCAACATTGCCCCTCTACCTTATGGAATAAATATTCCTAAACAAAACACACCGACCATTATTGAGTAGACAATAATGGCCTGCCAGAACAATCTGTGAAATTCCTTTAAAATTAGAAATGAACCTTAGACCAAATCAAAAAATGAAGTGAAAGAAAGCCATAAACCAACAAAAGGCATTTCACGCAAAGCAATTGCCGACAACTTCATTTCATGCCCATGCAGCCATTGGCGTCCGTCCTCTGGAAGGCTTCTTAAGATCCGATGCGTTGGTATTGTTGGTGGATTTTGATGCTGCTGATACTCGCGATACTGGTACTGGTGGTTGGTGGTGGTGGTGGTGATCTCAAAGATCATCACGAAATGATTACAAAACACTATAATCACCGCACGGATAATCATAATGACGATCGGCATTACCAGTGGATACAAAAGGAATCCAATGACGACGACAACAACAGCAACAAATCCATCCATGCTATATAAAATGTAGTAGCAGCAAATTGAAAGATTTATTATGTTGCGCTTCAATGGCGTTGGCTGTGATGACGGCTTTTGTGGCCGGAGTGAGTATCTGGTGAATGAATGCACCCCAACAAACCAAACAAAAATGCGTTAAGGAATGTTGTTTTATTGTGATGTTACATGTGCCACTTCACAGTTTGTAGAACATCAAGCGGCGACACCAGCCAACCGTCATAACGGACGGCAAAACAACAATAGAGCAGTGGCAACTAACATTACCGTACCGTACATTTGTTAATGAATTTATTGTAAAATGCAATCATCGGACAGCATTTTTGTTTTCATCAAAACTGAACAACAACAAAAGAAGAAGTACAAAAAAAAACATGGACCCATACACAGCCCCCAGAGCAGGCAATCTAATAAACATTTTCATTACATTAACAACAAATTTATAGACTGATGACATTCACTAAAGCACGAGTACTCGTACGAATGTTTGTCTGTCCAAAAGGACGGACATATTTACACATTAAATTCAGCATGTGTACTAGGGTGTTCCGTTTGTAAATATAGCGAGTATTTACTTTTTAATTAATTTTCCAGTTCCATTCCTTCGTTTGAAATAATTGTTCTCGCCTGATTGTTTTACCAATTTATATTAAAAGGAAATAAATAGTGGAATAAATAGTGATCAATATTTATTTCACTAGAACCTTTTTTATGAATAGTTAAAACCTCTACTTGAACTAGGACCATCTGCGGAAAAATAAAAAAAAATCGTGTTTTCCCGGAATACACTATTACACTATGCAACAAAAAGATAAAAAAATGTCTGGAACCTGTACTGAGACAACAACTTTCCTAAAATCAGCAAAAAAAAATGTATAGATTTTTCTTTTAATTTTTTTTCAGTATTTCAAACAATCAAACAATTCTATATATCAAATTTAATTTAAGCCAAAAATGTTGTAAAAATGTATAATCATTACTGTAAAGCAGTGGGAAAATTACAAAAAAAAATTTTTGTAAAAAAAAAATTTCACAAAAAATTCATATAAAAATTCAAAAATTTCGACGGCTCCTTCCAAAATAAAAATAGCAAATTTGTTTATAAAATGTATTCGGGTCACCATTATGCACCAGCATCACTTGGACAAAATAGCTGTCGCATAGTGTTATTGAAAGACCAAACATTCTCATTATTTATTGAACAGGATTTCATTCATACGGGTGTTTTGCAGTAGAACATTCTGTCAGCCAGCGGTTTCTGGCTCCATCCCATGAATAAATGGTGAGCAAAACATCGATTGTGGAGTGGTCAGAGTGGTGTGGCGCGCCATCCTGCTGAAACCAAAGATGGTCGATGTTCATGTCTTCGATCTCTGGCCACAAAGAATGGTCTATCATATTCTCTGCAGCGATCACCGTTATGAAAATGGCTTTTCGATATTACACAAGTAAACTCAGGTTCAAACATTTTTCAGCGGCTTTTTCCATCTCGTAAGCGTTGGCGACTTTACGAGTAAGAGAGCAATCTCTAAGCTATGTTAAACTTCTCTAGAAAAGCATTGGCCGTTCGGAGCCGGCTTTAAACATCGTACAAAGCTCACTGATTCGAGAGAAGTTCCCTGTCTGTTCCCTCATGGAATGTTAAGGGAAATAACTAACTAACTATGCTCCAATATTGATATGATTTGTTTGTCATCTTTAATTTTTTTCTCGTTTTCAACCGAGAAAGTGCTGTCACTGCAAACTTATATATTATTGAAAATAAATCACTGGATATACCACCCGATATATAACTGCCATATAACTGTACTTTCCAAATTTAGAAACCACAAAATAAACCCGTTTCTGAGAAAATTGGGCTCTGTACATTCTGATCGGAAACTACGTAATCTTAAGGCAATTTTATCTTATCAATCCATGTTTAAATGCAGATTCAATGCAAATGTACCCCCGAAGGGTTGCCCTGCCGCTGTAGAGTTCAAACATATTTCTCAACTACATCAGAGAAATGTCCGCGGTTCAACGGTCCATTATTTCATTAATGTTCTTTTTGACTTTAGCTCACCTCAGTGGCCGTGGTAATTTAAACAAATTAAAATTGAATGCGTTTTTTTCATTCACGCAATATTTTTGGTTAAGTTTGGACCGAGTGGAATCACTCTTTGGTCTAATAAATGAGATCGTAGTTTAACCACTAAATCAGTCTCTATTCACACTAGGCCATTTAAGTTGCCGCAATTCTCAGTTTGTTGGAGAAAGAGGTAAGGGGAATGGAAAGGGAAAAACTTATGCTTTTCGTAGTGCGAAGTTGGCTGCAGATAATTTTATTATTTTGGAAGACATTTGCATATGCAAAGGAAATAATGAAAAAAAAATTGCCGAAACCGAATTGCTTTGTGTGAACACAAGAGGCATGTTCAAACGGAATTCATATAAATTGCCGCAAGTAATATTGTCTAGTGTAAATCGGGACTCGGTTTCAACTAAAACTGAGTATAAACATCACATTCGGCATTTCGCCTGGCAACACTACCAGCTTTATTAGAAAACATATGTTTATACAAAAAAATAAACTTTTGCAGTAAACATTTTTTTCGATGTGGTTTATTTTTTCGCTTTAGGTTTTGTCTTAACCTTTAACATAAAAAGGTGTAAAATTGACCTCCACCTTCACAATTAAAGTTAAGTGGTCATGGGATGATTGTAAGCAAAACACGCCTAATGTCTACGTTCTTTTCGAGCACCTCCTAAAAACCTTCTAATTTTTTAAATTAATTATAAGTAGGTGTTGAAGAGTCCTAATTGATCGAGGACCTGTATAATTCGACCCAACAAACCATTTGTTTATGGTTCCGACACTTTACCAAAAGTCCATACTGAGGGCAGACGTCCTAAGTCTTTTGATGAACATTTCCAAGAGAGGGAAAACGTGTATTTAACCAGTATCGGTTTTGAAAAAGTAGGCATCTGTTTAAATAAAGACATTATTTGCTTTGAAAACCTTTCAAATTTGTTTCAAATATTGCCAATTACTGACATCGAGTACATGTGTAGCCCAACAAATGCGTCAACAAATGACTTGGGACGTCTGGCCTCTGAACGGTCTTTGGCTTTACAACTTTTGCTGTTCTCATTAAAGACACCCTAATATTTATTTATTCGTTCTATAAAAAAAAATTAAACTTAATATGCGTGTTTTGAGCAGATACTCCACAAACTTTTCGAATTCAATAACTCAGAGTCAGACAGACGGACGGACCGGCAGACGTCAAGATGTTTGTCGTCTGTCAAATGAACAACAACAGCGACAACGCCAGCCATCAACGCCACATTGATCACCAAAAATTATTTTGCCTTTTTTGGGAAAAGAAACAACACTCGCTCGCATTCGATGAAACGCATTCATCCATCTCATGTATTAGAAGATGGAGAGAGAGAGAGAGAGAGACAGGGAGTGAAAACCATGCATCATAAGGCGCATTAAATTTTATTAACCGCATCAAAATGAAACAATATGTAATAAAAAAAATTAAGAAAAACTAAAGTATCATTAAATTTTAAGTTCGGTTTTAGGTGAATTATTCAAAATGGGAGTGTGGTTTGCCGTCGGGTGACGGAATGAGTCGTCTTAACAAATATACAGTGACCGACAAAAGTCTACGTCGTATGTAGACTCATAGCTACCAGTTCTGAAAACATTATAAGGAAAAGTACTGATGAGGTTCTGTTTGAAATCTCATTTTACTTATTAAAATTATACCAAGAAAATAACATACTTCAATATAAACATACTATAATATTCAGGAAATCCCGAAAAATTGCGTTGACAAATGTCTACATACGACTTAAAAACTAATAAAGAAACACTTTACATATCCATTAAAATGTATTATACAAATATATTAATATTTCGTCGCTCCACCTCGAGCATCAAGAACTGCCTGCAATCGTCTGGGCATTGATGCAACCAAATTATCCAATTCTTTGCCATTCATCTTGAAGCTCATCTTTTAGCATTTGAGCACTAATCTCCCAAACGTGCTCAATGACGTTTAAATCGGGGCTATGCGTTGAAGTGTCCAATTGCCGTGGGGCATAATATAGAAGCCATTCTTTAAGAACTTGAGCGATGTGTTTTGGGTCGTTGTCTTGTTGAAAAATCCAACTCTCACCAAGGTTCAAAATATCTACTAATGCTTTCAAATTGTGTTCCAAAATAGATTTATATTGATAACGATCCATATTACCCTTAATAAAAACCAATTTCCCTACCCCATTTGCAGCGACGACACCCCAAATCATCACGCTGCCACCACCCTGCTTAACTGTGGAAACTAAGTGTGTTGGATGCATTGCCGTATTAGCTTTTCTCCAAACTTTTTCTCTTCCGTCACTTCCAAATATATTATATTTGGATTCATAAACAAAACTCGTTTCCAGAAATCCATTCCTCTTTCTGTATGCTGTTTAGTAAATTTAAGCGTAGTTTTCGGCTTTTTTCGCTTATGAGTGTTTTTTTTTTGCGAGAAACCATAATTATTGAGAGTTCTTTGAATAGTTCATGGATGCACAGTCGTTTCTGATCTTTTTGCAAGCTGTTCGACCAACTTTCTGGCATTTAATTTCAGATTTTTATCGACTTCTTTTAAAATGAAACTGACATCTCGGCGATTAAGCTTTTTGGGTCGGCCACTTTTTGACTTATTCTGTATTTTCAAAATTATTGAATATTGTTTGAACTGTTGATTTACTTAAATCCAATAGTTTCGATATTTCACCAAACGATCTCTTTCTTTTCTCAAGTTTCGCACTTCAGTAGAAATTTCTTTTCGGGGGACCATTGTTTCAAATGTGTAGTTGGTTAAACTGTACAAGCTACCACCAAATTCAATTTTGTACAAAAGTTTATGATAAATCGTAAATGAAAAATTACAAAATTGGTACATTCCCGTTATCACTCCATACCACAGAGTCGTATCAACAATGAGAGACTTTTGTCAAAGCTTTTTCTTAATTTTTATGCAAAAAATTTTACGTTTGTAATAAAATTATTAATATTTCAGGTCAAACATTAATAAAAAAAGATTCCAAACTAAAAATTAATCATTACTTTTCTTTAAAATGTGTTTGAACTCTCCAGATAGCTTAAATGTGAGTCGTATGTAGACTTTTGTCAGCCACTGTATTTGGGTATTTTCAGTATTCGTTCAAATAATAAGAGGATATCCAACATAGACCGATGATGACTAATTTTGTTATGAAATGAAAGATAGACTCAGAATATTTTTGATCAAGTGTTTTTGTTGCTGTAGTACATATGACTGGTTTATGCATGGAGTATCACATGGGACAGATGAAATACATGTTTATGTTATTATTTCGGTTAGTGATGCAGAATTATGTCTAGTTTCAATGGGTATTAAGTATTCGAGTGTTATCTCAAAATTATATTCGTGTAATTAATCCACAGTTTTGATACCCCAGTGTGCGTAGCCTCTGTCCACCCTGGTGGATGGTATATTCGACTCCGTATAACTGAAATCCACTTAAGCAAAAACTATCTCTAAGTAAACTAAATTCTCTTTAGAAAATATTCTATTCTATTCTATCCATGACAATATTTTTTTATTCAGGTTACACTTTAGAGAACTGCAAGTCAGGGCGGACTTATGTACAGTTTGGAACACTGAAGCTGTAATAAAACAATTGAAACTTATTTCCAACATAACATTTTCCGATCACGAACCTTATGATGTAACGACGACCCAATGAAATGTTTCCTTGCCGCTGATGGTGACTCATGTCGCAAGAATTTTCTGCTTTAAGACTTCAGCAGAAAGCAAACGGAAAATATTGTTGCTCGTTTACTTTTTATTTGGGTCTGAATACGACGGCGAAATGCTAAATTTAGTTTACTCTTTTTTTTGAGTTTGAATATCTTGGCAGCTTCGCATGAGTTAAAATTAATATTTCCCTTTTGAGTTATTTATACACGGCGAGAAAAAAAACCAAAAACAACAACACCATCACCAAAACTACCCGAAAAAAAGAAGAGCCAACGAAATTGTAACCCATAGTGTGTCACCACAAATATTATGATCCCCAGGAGCGCGTTCATCCATATGCATGCATGTACATGCATCCGAACCCAACCAAGCCATATCAACATTCAAGCATGCATCTGCATATTGTAACGTGCAGCAACGTTGCATATGCAACAACGTCAGCGCTCTATTCGTACGATGACGTCTAAAATAAAACATGTTGTCAAGTGCTATTTGACAAAGACCAAAAAACGAATGAAACCAAAAAACCAACAACGAGAGCGAAAGAAAATTAACATAAATGGTTGGTTTTTAATGAAAATAAAAAAGAAAATGTGTACATTTCCACTTCACTTTTTTAGTGCTGCAGCTCTTGTTCTTCTTCAGTTCGAGCATATTTAAGAAAATGAAAAAATGCATATCAAAATTGTTGCAAATATTTTGAACCATCACCCAACCAAAACAGTTCAGCACAAATATCAGAGGTCCCAGCCTGTATGGGGCTTTTGCATGTCGACTCTAATTAGAGGTGTTGCAACACTTGTCGGCAATTTGGTACGAATGGAGTTTTCCACTAATGCAAGTGAACATTCGAAATGATATTCAATTATCGGTTAATTGGCTTTAATTTTTGTTCGCCATTTGCAGTCCAACTCTAAGTGAACGGAATTTCAACAACGAAATTGAGACTGGAGGCTCAGTCACAGCTTCATCACATTACAAAGGCCGGAAATGATGACAAATCACATCGTTTTCTTAAGGTTTTGAACTAAATAACAGCCATGAAATCATTCAATATTTGTTCCTTGTAAAACGCAGCGCATTTTTGAAAAATGTATATTCAGTGAAAACATTAGTTGGGAATAAGTTCCGATTATGAAAATTTCAGCATTGGGATTTTATTAAGAAACGTCTTAAGTTGGATAAATATTACGAATTTAACCGGTGCACAGGATCATTCTTCTGTAAGGCCTTTTTCATAAAAACTGATACAGTCAACTACAAAAAAATATTTTATTTGACATTACCAGTTTTTAGTTGTCGCAACGAATTTACAGTTTAGCAAAACTATGCAATATAAAATATGTTGTTATTCGTACAATACTGTCTCTGAAATATTAAAAAATTATGTTATAGTGAGACAGTGCCTACCGGTGACAAATAAAAAGCCTGTTTTATGGGTAGAGAGTGCACTTTTATGGGTCACAGCACCGGGATGCCGAACGATAGACACTCGCATGTCCTTTATTGTAATTTTTTTTTTTAATTTCATTACTTCACATGGCAACAGAAAATCAGGCATTCCATAGGAATATTTTCTAAACTTATCGGTTAACTGAGACAAATTTCACTTATCCGAATTACATTTTAGTAAAAAAAAACACAGATAACTAAAAACAAATTTTCGACAGAATTTAAGTAAGTTCTGGCGACACGTTTAGAATGTTTTTCGATGTAACATCAAGTCAATGATTTGGGAGACAGATATTTAAGATATTTGCAGGTTTAATCCTGAAGGAAATAAAACGAAATCTGATGTTGATGTATGTAAGTAAATTGCCGTGTAATGGAAAAAAACGCCTTCGCCTCTCGGGCAAATGAAAGAGTGGTTGATGGTCAGTGTTCTTGTTTGTGCTCTTCGGTCGAGTTTGGATGACTTTGTGGCATAGAACTCGCCAATGCTTTGAATGATGTTAGTCAATTATCGGTTCATTGACATATTCCAGCAACTTAGTGTAGCCCCAAATAAAAAGCTAAGGGGCCAGATGTATGAGGTTGAGTTTTACACAGCGGGTTTACTTGGAATGCTTGGGTGGAGCTGGTAGACTCATGGTAGCTACACCATGTGTAATGGCGCCATTTGTTTTAGGAGAAACTCTTGCAAAATTAAGGGATATATAGTAAACTCCTCTTAATTATCTCGTTAAAAATCTCAAGCTTTTTTTAAGTAATTATCCGGGTAAGGTAAATAATTGAATTCGCTTAATTGCCTCAATTGGGTAATTATACGAATTCTACTTTTTTTTTTAACAATGACCTTTTTTGTAAAATTGACACAAAACAAACATACAAAAATTGTCTGTAGTCAAAAGTAATTTTGGGTACACATGCGATTGAAAGTCTACGTCACCTTCATTCCAGGAAAAAAAATTCTTTGGTTAATTAAACGAACATTTTTTGTATAAAAAGCCTAGAATTTACAGGAATTAAGAAATTAACCATTTCGAAAACAGCCATGTGTTTTTTCAAAATCAAGATAACTTTGGAAAAGTTAAAAGTTAATCTGATTTTTCGAAACTTATCTTGGTAGTGTGGCAACACCATCATTCGACAAACAACTTCAGTTTAACTCACTTATTCAGCAAGCAATTCGCCTATCATACGATGTCTATAGTCTCAGAAAAGGCGTGCTAACTAAAATATTTAATTGCCATATTTTATAACAAATTAACTTACAGCAAACTAACACGAACGACGAATATCTGTCAGACAGAAAAGTAAGAACAACTGAAGGGTACAGACCAAGCCATTCAAATGAATGTCAATATAATTTGCATTAAACGGATTACTTCTGTTCTGTTTATACAGATTGTAATTATTTATGGCCAGAAGGAGCCTTCAGCTAAATAATACTTAATGGCACACTTTCAACTAAAAGTCATTAAATAAGACTGCAAGTCAGTTGGAGCGCTTGCGTGATCTCTTAAAAGTTTAATTTATTACATTTATCAGGGTTGAGATCAAGAGATCGTACAGATGCTGGTGGTGGTGGCAGCACTTGCATTGACTTTGCAATGTGACTGCTGTGATGATTATAATGAAGAGTCATGCTGGATCGTCCTCACATTTTCCAATGGCAATGCAATTGAATGTCATCCCACCCTCAGACAATAAACATATGCTGATGCTGGCTCGACTGACTGTCGGCATTTGGGGAATTATGTTGACAACATGTCAAATTGTTTACTTGCAACGATGTTGATCTTTCCAGAAGGGATGCACATTTGAAGTTTTTCAAAATTAAGTCATTATTTGTTTATAAGTATTGGAGTGTGTGGCGAGGGGGGTAAGTGATTAAGGAAAACTGTTTCTAATTGAATTTAATTTGAATTAGGCAAGAGTCATACAAGTAAGAAAGTAATTAGTAAATATGCTATGCCACCATAACCAATGTAGCATTGACCACATTTATGGTGAAGATCGTGAAGTTTAGTGTTTTCGATTGTCGATGAAGTGGTAAAAGTTGAAACTACAAACCCATTTGAAGTGATGGGTTTATAGCGTAGTCAGATGACAGCGTTAATGGAAATAAGCAGAGTTAATTCAAATTAACGGGTGCGTTATCCCATGTTAATGCGCATTAACGTGACACTGAATTTAGGTATTACAATATGGCAACACTATCACAATCAACCGCTGTGGTCCGATCAGCTGTTGTCAAATTGTTTGCAATTGTGTCGCATTAAAATGGATTTAAAATCAGCGCTAATTTAATTGTTTTTACCGAAAAATAATTAATTTCCTCTGTCTTTCAAATAAATAGTCATTTTTCACCAACAGCTGCAAATCGTAATTTCCATCTTCGTTCCATTTTATCTTGATGTAAAAGACAAAATAGTAATTTTTCACCAACAGCTGCAAATCGTAATTTCCTTCTTCGTTCCATTTTATCTTGATGTAAAAGACAAACTTTCAGAAGTAAATGTGTTTACAAATCGCTGAAATTATCTTACAGCAATGCCAATTCTGAGTAGTTGATCCTTCATGTGCATGAACTTTCAAAAATAATGTAATTCGGTCGCCATTTACCATGTGATATGCCGTTGAAAAACAACATCAGCCAAAAGGCCACCACCACCACGCATACACGACCTTATCCTTTTCATGGAATTTTCCATAACCAAATCGCAAAGTGGCTGCCCTATGTTCCTGTATCGTTCCATTATTAGTAATGGCGTACTTTCTACTTATCAAATGTCAAAGAATAAAAGCTTCAAAAGTGACAGCTACCGAAATACCGGGTGATTCAAAATTGTTGGAAAACCCTTTACAAAAATAAATCGATTTTACATTTTCATAAATCAATTGGTACCAAATTTATACGAGGTCGAATTTAATCTGTGACTTTTAATGCGACACATACTTTATTAGGGATCTTTGTGCGATCTAATCTGGTCAGGTCCGGTCGAATTTAAAAGTGTTTTCTCAACAAAAAAATAAGTTAAGTCCACTTTACGCCTTTACAAGCAGACCACCCATGTCAGTAAACTTACCCATATGAAGTCAAACAAATATGCAAGTAGATCTTACCTAAAAATAAAAATAAATAAAAAATAACACATTAGAATATTTGAAATATTATCGGATAAAACTTTAGTTGGAAATTGGATGACTCATGTATGAAAAGATTGTTAATCTGATATGTGCAAATTAAAACATTATTTAACAATAGTCTTCAAAAGCTGAAAATATCAAGATTCTCTTAATTTGTTCATTATAACTTTAATTAATGACTATTATTTTCTTAGACAAACTCAAACAACACAAGTTGTAAGAAAAATGGCAAATTCTCATTTTCATGCTTCACTAAACCAACCATAACCGAATGCAACTCTGTGTGAAGTCGACATCAGCCAAGCATTTCCCTCATCACAGTGGGATGAGTTTGTTTAAAAACAACAAACAAATCAAATAACTAACGAAACTAACGAAATGAAACCGAAAATAAAACAAATAAACATTCGTTCACCACTGCACTGCACTGCCAAGACAAATAAACTCTATTCTGTGAGTTTATGATGTGTGAAACAGACTCAATGATAATATTTATGCGAAAAATACAAGAAGAAAATCTATACGCTGTATGTGAACATGTGATAGATATCTCATGCCAAAGTTGCCATGAAACTTTCAACTTTGCACGAGACGAGTGTATGGAGAAGGGGCTAATGCCCTACCCCAAAACAAAATGCAGCGACAGCCTAACTCAGGCGAAATGACTGGCAAGAGTGTGGGAGGGGAAAGGAGATATACCAAAATGTTCATATTTCAAAAATTGCATGTAGTGGCTGATGTAAGACATGCAAGTTCAGCCTGCCTCTGGTTGCATACAACAGAAATGAACGAACAAGCAAACAAGTGAAGAGTATCCATAAGATTGATGAGTTCCCCGGGACCCTTACCGTCGCCCTTCATTACTTGAGTGTGATATGTGGCTGGGCCAATGTACTAACGAATAATGCTACAAGTAGGTACACATATGTACATACATACATGTGTGTGTGTATATATTTAGTAAATGTGTTTGTACCTATGTACGCACCACATCCCAGTACGTATAATGCCTAATATAGATGCTAAAGAAACAACGGTTTCTTTATTTCCTCACTTTTTTTCCGTTCGTGTTGCCAATTGAAAAGGAGGAAAGAAAAAAAGGAGCTACACCATTTCCAATTGAAGGTGGGAAAAGACAGAATTTCAAGTGGCGGAATTCAAAGAATATAAGAAATTGGGTAAAGACAGAGCGGGTGATGGACTCATTATATATTTTGATATTGCAATGGTAAAATGTTTGCATTATCGAAAGAAACATTGTGTCATAGTAATTAAAAAAATATTTCACCACTGAAAGGGAGGCAAGGGCAATAATATTTTTTTGTTTGTTTTTCAGTCGTGGAAGATCCCTAGCTTGTTTGGTAATTATCCGAATAAGGTAATTAAACGAATCCGCTTAAGTACCTCGTGTGGGTAATTAAACGAATGCTCTTAAATATATATAACCACTTTTATAAAATGATAATATATTTATCCGAATAAGGTAATTAAACGAATCCGCTTAACTACCTCGTGTGGGTAATTATACGAATGTTGTTAAATACATATAACTACTTTGATAAAATGAACTATAAACTGCATTAAAACTTCCCTAAGAAGTGTCTGTCAAAACACACAAAACCTAAAATGAAATAAAATTTGAACACTTTTAACCAAAGATAGACGAGATCTTTTTCGAAGATATCTGAAGCCAAGATAATTTCAAATTATTATCGAATTCAAAATATAGCACACGCTTTAAAAAATATTGCACATTTCTAAAAAATATCCTTATGAAAATGTGAAAACTTAATAAGGATTTTAAGCCAACAAACGATAAAGGATATTTTTATTCATTTGAATTAAATATGTTTTCTTTTACTGCAAAGGAGACACTCAAATAATTCATTTGAATCCTTTGATTATTCAGAACGTATTTTTTGTTGCACAGAGAAATCAGAAGAGTGATCTATATTCCAAGACAGACTAAGTTTGATTTTAATATATTAGGCAGAATAAATCCAAAAGAGAACGAGTATTCTACTCTTTGCCGATCAGATGATATTTTAAATATTCCTGGTGGAGTGAGTTAGAGTATCAAATCTGGAGAATTGATATTAGTGCAAAGTAGAAATCGCAGAGAAGGTGCTCTATGGACTCATCCTCCCCCTTTTCCCACAGTGAATTCAAATGAAACTCATTTTAAGTTAAATCCAAAACTATCCAAAAAAATTGTCTTTTCTATTTTAACAATTGTTTGTACTTTAAAATTGATATATATTTAACTTTGACTAGTTCCAGGGCGAATCAGCTGACTCATTCTGCCTTTCTTAGCGGATCATGGGTAACGTCAAAATCTCATGAGAGTAGATTTGAATAGTTTAAAGATGAACCGTCTCTATTCTTAGAGATGGGTGGACAGGGTTTGTGTTATCAGACCCGGGATTCATGAAAGGAGAAAATAAGCCCCTTGTTTCGTAAAAAATCAATTTCATGAAATTCTCATCTCTAGAATCAGGGAATTGTCTCAAAAAACATTTCATTATGAAACTGTGCAAGTCAAACTTTTGGGACTGTGGACGACAGTCAGTGCAGAATAGTCGCTTCATGCTCGAAAGAGGAGCACAATGCAATCCATACAATTTGCAGCATTTAAAGAGTATCAAACAGTTGCCTTTTTGTGTGTGTGTGTGTGTGTGGTTTGTTTGGGCCGACTGACTGTTTAACAAAATTCTTGTTGTCTTAAGATTCTTGAGATTGCCACTAATTTATTTCGGCTGTCATGGCTGGACGGCTGATGGGATTGTCCGACAGTGGGGCCATATACACACATACACACACACAGAGTCATATGAGTGAGTTGCTAAGGCCCGTTTGTTCTCAGTTGAACTTCATGAAATGATTTTGCTTCTGTGTGTGTACATATTCTGTGATTTTTGCTGTTGGCTGTTCCTTATATTTTTTTCTGTTGTTTTTACGGTTTGATTTTTGCCAAGTTGAAAGTACTTTTACTTGCAATGCATGCCAGCTACGATTTTGCTGTAAGCTGTTGTTGGCTGCATTTGCGGTTCATTCTCGCTGTACAAACTCTTTCACACACCCAAGAAGAAAACGTTGCAGCGGCAGTGGCAAAAATGTTGATGAGAAAGAAGAAAAGAAATCTTCCACAACATGCCACCGACCGAACGACCGTCAAGTCAACCGACTGAAGAATCAGACGAAGAAAAAGCAACAAAAAAAATGACTAAATAAACGAAACGATCGCCAACGAGGCAATAATATACCAGCACTCAAGTGAATGAATCTTAAAATCACGATAAACTCAAACAGTGGTGGGCAAAAAAAGGGCAGCGATATCGTTCAGTTTGAGATTGTTGGCATCAGGGGCGGGATAGTTGAGAAAGAGCTCAGGGCAAAAGGAATTAATTAATTCGTATCATACCAATAGAGCAATCAAAACTTTTTAATCAGATGGAAAATTCGGGCCTTCTGAGTTTTATCGTACTTAAAGCACAAGTCGTTGAGTCATAATTTCAAAAGAAAAATGTTTGAACTTCAATTTGATGTTTATAAATCAGAAGTTTTGTATTTTTTTTTTGCTCATTTAGCTTTCACATGTACAAGTTTTTGGAAAATTTTATATAAACCACAAAAGAAACGTTACATAGCTTTGAAAAATTCCTTGAAAGAGTAAAAAACTAACGATGCAGTTTTAAAGATGGTAATTTGAAAGAAAAACATAATTTTAGGGACTCCCTTAGTAATAATCAGGCTTTTCTTGGGTTTGACTGACGGTTTTTTTTTCAGCCACAAATAATTTTTAATGAGCACTCGAAGTTAATTTTTTTCCAAATCTACGAGGTTGCATGTTTTGAACAGCTGTTAAACACAAACTACATGACGGAACTATCTCAAAATTTGACGACAGTCAATTAAAAGATGTGTAACATTTCATATAACTACAAGGGAAGTTGGAAAACTTACGGTATTATTGATCTGCTTTCGTACCTTTATTATTTTCGCTCTGATAGTGGAAGAAGACGTCCTATCAAATTAAACACTATACCAAATTAACCCATTAATGACCAAGGCATTTTTTAAAGAAAACGTTAAAATTTTGTAATAAACGGGTCATGAATTCGAATCCGTTGATGTTTTTAACTTTACAAAATCCATTTTTTCTGTTCCATATGACATCGCTGGCTATAAATGACTTAAAGCCAAAAATTTTGTAAACATAAATTTTACATAAAAACAGTGGGCACAGTTAAAAAATATTTTTTTTTACAAAAAAAATAAGTTTATTGTTGGCATTAAAAAAATCACAAACAATTAAAAAAATTTAATGTTTTTTTTTAATTTTATTTCTGAATAGCCATGTTTGCAGAAAATCTATGGATAAATGTGGAAGTTATGGCCCTTTTTTTAAAAGTACCATGAGGTAGCAAACTAAATATGGAATAAAAACCATGCCTGTGTGTAACATTGACTGTTCTGAAATATAAGTCACATTTATATTACAAAGTTCTACCACGGAGTCTCAATGCTACAGGCCAACATCTGTGGACAAAAGACTTTACGGCCCGGATCTTGTAACTGCTATTTTTTTACTCTCATGTGTTGTTGTATATTTCTCTACCATTTCTTATATCCATTAAGACTAATACTTCTTCTTAGTACTTGTTGTAATTTTTAATTCTTTATAAATTTTGTTATATACGCCACAGAGGGTATCTCGTTTTGGTTTTTGTTTTAGTAGCAGTGATGTTTTTTTTTTCATTGCGGTGGGTCGTTGGCCGACATTTAAGCATGACAGTCGTCAGTCCATTCGTCCGTCCCTGTACACAGACAATTTCAAAACTCGGAAGTATGTACGAAAACGTTCATACGACTACTGTGTGATGCTAGAAGTAGAAGTACCCAGAAACAGCCCTGAAATTCACTTACTTTCATAGGGGTGGGGGGACGTGGCCGACGGACAAATGTTTATTACAAAATCACTTGAAACCAAATGAACATAAAAGCTGGAGAGGGAAAAGCGAAGCTTAAAATAGAATTGCCTACTTAATGTCATTCGTTTAATTTGTAACTCCGCTCCATTCATTTCTTTTTACCACGATAATTATTCGCATTAACAAATGTCCGTCCCCTGTCCGACTCCCTGCGACTTAAAAAGACGGAGTGTCTACAATTGTTTGTCGTGGTGGGGTTACGACGACTCATGTTGAAGATGAACCATAAATTAAATCATTTGTCTTATTTTTTGTGTTGAACAAGAACGCGTACGAGTATCCCATAAACCTATCAACGGATACGAGTAAATACCATAATTTTTTAGGTCTCATAAATTTGTGGTCTGTTTTATGAATATTTCTTTTTATTCTTGTATTTTTAACAATTCTTTTGTAGTTATTTTTCCATCTTTCTGCTGTGTTAGTCAGACAATTTCTTGATGAATGATCTTCATTCTTTGTCTTAGTGGGGCTTAGCGTGGCAAACAATATCCCGAAGAAATTTTATGGAAAACTGATAAAAGTCATGAAAGAAATTTCCAAATCACTGCACATTTTCCACTTTATGTGTATGTGTTGTTTTTTATTTTTCGTCTCAGATCTAAAATTACTTTATGGTCTTTCATTGTGCCTTTCTTTATTTCATGCTGTCTTTCGGCGAAGACATGAAGTTTGTGAAAAGCAAAATAAGTGCAAACCGCCATTTCTAACCTCGTTACTAAATGATGTGTAAACATTTTGTTTTTCTTGCTTTTTCTTTTAATTATATTTAATTAAGCCGAATACAAATTACCAATGACATTTACCAGGTACTCTCAACAGATTTGGATGATAGACTTTATAGTCTAGACATTAACACAGCCGAGACCGTCATTCGATGGTTAACCTACATGTTTAGCTTCAAGTAAGTGTATCTACACACTGTGGAAGAGTTTCTCTAAAGGTCAAGCAAGACAGTTTTTTAAAAACCCTCTCCGCTTGGCTGGCTTTCTGCTAACAAATATCTCTCTCTCTCTCTGTACATCTTGTAACTTCTATTTAACTTCTTTTCGAGAGCTGGACACAAAATATTTTTCACAGTTTCTCCGAGGGGTCTCTTTGTGGATGCTAGAAAACTTATAATCGAAACAAAGAGAACTTCCTTCTTCTAACTAAACTAAACACGTTTCCCGACTGAATATTTTTCAAAATGTCACACAAATTTCTACAAAACCTGTCACACTTCCAAATGTCGTCAGCCTTCATGCAGGCGCTGTTGGTGAAGAAGTTTTTCGCGCCTTAGTAGTCTCACCAGAATACTTTCTTTTTGCCTGCTTGTGTAGCAGCTCAGTAGTGAAATCTTTATTTAAACGCCAATTTCTGAAAGCTTCTTCTTTGGATCTGAGAACTTCTCAACATGTTCCGATTAAGATGTGATTGATGTAGTCTTCCAGGGAATAAACGTATCTAACAATCAATCGAATAAAATATTTATCGCAGCGATCTTATTTTGTCTTGTAAATCCAGGCATCCACCGCAATCATCTTTCTCTATGACTTTATACGAAAAAGTCTAAAACTCAGCAACAATATTTACAGACTAAAGGTCTCAGGTCTAATTGATCGATCTTATTGTTTTGCCGGTCAAGAAGAAAGAACTTCCACATTAAAATACCCACGTAACATATTATTTTGTGCAAACATGTTTCCAGCTGCATCTGCGCCTCTCTGCTAAATTACCCAGGCTCGTGTTTGCCTTAATGCTGCAGCTTTCAAACATACCGGGATAAATCCAACAGAGTGATTAACTCTTCAATTGCCCACTTTTACGGGGTATTGGAATTCCAGTGAGTCTAAAGCGCCCACCGGATAAGGGTTACTGGCAATTGTATTGTGAACCTAAACAACTGCCCGATATCATAGATATTTAAATTTATATGTAGTCGATGCAGATGTTGCAAACATAATTAGCCGTGGGCTGATCATATCAAGGCGGCAACGACTGGTTACTCCACTTAACCCACAAGGTTATGGAAAAACGGAATCATCTGTATTAAATACAATAAAAGGAAAACATGTGTATGCATGTCTCTAAATCAGACCATTCATCCATAACAGATGAGAACTGTTCTTTCGCAGCTTCGTAGTTATGTACGAGGGCAAATTGAAAGTGGTCAGGTAAACCAACTATGCCCCAAGCAAGTGGAAGACGTATGTCTTTACGACCTAGATAACTTGAATCAGATGGGAAGATTTCATTAGATGGGAGGGAGTTTTCTTTAGACGAAATGCAATATCGTGGTCCAAAAAACCAACATGTGTCCAATCTCTTTGAGAGCAAATGGGGATCCCAGCTTGTGCTTTTGAGTCCATTGGCCTAGATCAGAAATCATTCATTAACACGTTTGTTCCAAAGTCCCTTTGCGCCGACCACATTCAAATTCCAAAGATTTAAAGAAACGCACTAAAAATAATGTTACTTACTGCAGATCCACAATCATATTCGCGCTTGTGTCATGCTCTCTTTATGCCGACCACTGGATTAACGTATTCATACAAATTAAAAACAGCTTGACAAACCTTTGGTAGGAAAAACGTGTGAAAATTGTTTTTGCATTTCCATACATTTTTTCTTAACAAAATATGTATGTAAATACATTAATCTATCCCAGTGGTCGGCATAAAGAGAGCATGACACATGCACGAATATAATTGTGGATCTGCAGTAAGAGTTTTTATTGAGTTTCTTTAATTCTTTTGTATTTTAATGTGGTCGGCGCAAGAAGAGATTGGTACAATCGTATTAATTAATGATTTTTTGTTGGTTTCAGAGAATAGTGATAAGAATACCACGATTTTCATTAACCATTACAAATCCGGAAACCAGATTTAACCAAGCAATTAGAACTGGATATTGGAAAAAAATATTTTTATAGGAAATTAACTGATAATTTGTTAACTCTTGTGTGAGGTCCTTCTTTGCACGAAGAAGCCCTTCCATAGCTGGCGAAACGCTCTTCGTAGTTCTTCCATAAGACTTCTAATAGAAGCGAGCAGCGAAGGTCAAACGTATCCTACTTTAATGTGAAATGAATGTTTTCTGTATCATGTGTCCCAAAATGGCCTTCTAGAAACTCCTGAGATGTATCGAAAACATTCCCATCTGCCCTCGTACACATGATGATGATGGTCAAGGCAATCTTGTCGGTATGTGTGGTACGAAGATATTGATATGAACATGGACTATACATATGTATAATCGGAACATAAATTCATTGTACATCTGCATACGATCGGCCCGGGTAGTTATGTAGGATGAATTGTGTTATGAAAATCCATTGTTTTTGTTGTTTCGGTCTCTTCAGTTTCAATAAAAGAAAAAAATGATTGCGAGAATGACTGAATGAATGTGCAAATTGTTGATATTTGTATGGCCTGATAAGTCGGTTGGGTGTTGTCCCTCGAGTCGAGTGTGCTGTACGTATGCTGGCGGGCAGACCGGCCGGCGATACATCCGTCGACTGTCGTACAGCAGGGTTGAATTACATTTCGATACGACAAATACATCTGGATGAGAGTTGTCGAACATATCTACATTTGTATGTACGCGCACAAAGGCCGTGAAAGAACCCGATACATATCCATGCAAACAAATAGTATTTGGAAAAGATGAAAACACCCAGCAGAGGTTTACGGAATATAAAATGAATGAGAAATAAGCGAAATGCAGAGAAGTAGGAGGCTGGCTGGGGAAATCAACCCACTTTGTCACTTATGCCGGCACTCAGAAATCTACAGAACGGAGAACACACCGAACACTCACGTCCAGTCAGTGCAGAGAGAAATGCCAGTTCGTCGCTCTATTCATTGGGTGTGAACGCAAGGTCAATGTTGCTGGCACACGCATATTTATCGGGGTTTTTTCCGCCACAAAAAATTAACAGTTTTGTTCGACACACTCAACACACACGAAGACATCTGCCGTTATATGCAAATGTTTGCAGAGAATGCAGATAAAAAAAAAACGTTTGCAAACCGTTCATTTGAATTAATCGTTGGCAGTGAAAGAAAAGCTGTCATTGCAGAAATTCAAAATCAGGTGTTAAATGTTCTAATGAACGAATACAAGATGCACAGACAATACAAAAAAAGAAGAATGCAAAACAAAAAAGCACAAAGCAAATATAATAAAGATAAATGAATAATTACAATTATATATTTATTTTTCAAAAGAAAGAAAACTTTATAAGAAAACAACATCATCTAAAGGTTTTCAAACATTACACTGATATTTAATAAATGAGATCGTGGTTAAACCACAGATTAGTAAAACTCAAAAACTGGGTGTACTCTTTAATTCCACAATTTTGGAAATTAGCGTGGCTTTAAACCAAAAAAAACGCCTTCTAAAGCATTTCGTAGAAAAAATATTTTTTTAAATGGAAGCACCTGAAAAAAGTTGTGAGGGAGTTGAACTTGCATCACTCAGACAAGGCTTTGAGAACACAATAAAATAATAAAAAAAAAACTGAAAAAAATAATTTTTACAGGGACCAGAGACATCTGTATGGCAATGGAGGTGGTCGAAATCCAATTACAGCATCAATAAATTACAGAGCTGCATCATTTACGGAATTTATTTAACCCTGGAACGCTAATGTTAGTCGTTTCGACTACCATTTTTAGTGTGTTTATAATGCAAAGAAAAATAAGGTTAGTGTTGCAGGGTTAATTTGAGGAAGTTGGTGAAGCAAAATAATTTTGATTATTTTTCCTTCGATTACTGCACAATCATATGCCCACCGTACTGTAGTTTAAACGCCCAAAATTTGACGACTACCCTGCAGTTGAACTTTGACCGAAAAAAATGATCTTTAAATTTAACATCACGAGAAACGAAGATCATCTGTTACTCATTCATTGGTTCTGAGAGTAAAATATGAGTCACTATTGTGAATGCAATAATAAGGGAAATACTGGGTTTTCAAACAAGAGATGTTATTTTGGTATTCAAAGAAAAATTAAATTTCTTGAGATAAATGATCGGATGTTTATTTCATCATAACGAGAAAAAAACAACATCCGCCAAATGGCCACCACGACCACGGTTACAGGATCATATCCTTTTGAAGAAATTTTCCAAAACCAAATCGCAAATGTCCCCCATAGTATGACCAATTCAATCTCTGAGGTCTTGAATCGATACTGGGCTGGGCTGGGCTATTGGCGTAGATCTGGCGTCCCAAGATGTTAAATCACAAGATCTCGGAGGCCAATGGTGATCACCTCTTCGAGAGATAATATGGTCCGGAATCTTTTCAGTTTTGCGAACTGTGACTGCAAGATTTTCACCATTTTTGTAGAGAATTTTAATAATTTTAATGCGTTGTTGAAGCGTGTATCGTTGCATTTTTAGTAACGGCGTAGTTTCTACTTGGCAAATGGCAAAGAATGAAAGCTTCAAAAGTGACAGCTACCGAACCGGGTGATTCAAAATAACACCTCCTGTTGGAAAACCCTTTACATCGACAACTGTAATTTCAATTTTTAATTTCCACATTTTAAAATATGTGTTTTTTTTTAACAGAACAAATATTCATTTCTATAGGCATCCAATTATTATGGAATACGATTTTATTAGGCACATGAATAAAATCGACTTTGCTGGCTTGTCAGTTGCATTCTGTCAACCCACTTTTCAAAGAATTACTTGATCGATATTAGTCTTAAGATGGGTTCACATATGACGAAATATGTCAAAATATTTTCTCGCTACAATCTGACAAAATATTTGCGTCTGCACGACGCGAAAATATGTTTGACACAATTTGTTTTTTGACATTGACCAAAAGTCTCAAATAATGTGAAGTCATAATTAACCTTTAAACTAGTTGACGTTTTTTTGGGCAAACACGGGAAAACATGTTTGGTTCAAATATTTGCCAGATAGGAACCTATCTTGAAGAGCCCAGTACATGTCTTTAATTTCCGCGAATAAATAATGTTTTATCATGCCTCCGTTAACCGAAATAACGTTTCCAGCTATATTTCCACGGATAAGATAGGCCATAGAAGGCACGGATAGAAAATCCACAACAAATTGACAGTTTATGTTAATACAATGGATTTTCGATGATCACGTGAGGATTTTACTATACTCAGATATGGCAGGTCGAGATGAAAACGAGCTTCGTCAGAAAAGATGAAATTTCAAATTTCACAAATTCGTTGTTAATTTTCAGCTGCTCTAAGGTCGATAACGAGGTGGATGGTCGTGTGCCATCAAATGCTAGGTCAATTGGAATTCCAAAATCCAAATATTTTTCGTTAAAATTAATCTTGTATATTTTCTAATATTTTACTGTATTGCTTTAAATTTTTATTATTTTAATAAATTTCAGTAAATTTTGTGATTTTTTGTTTGGGCCTTCACTTTGATATGTCGCGAAATCGCTAATTACATACGTGCCCAAAGTGTTAATCGCTAACATATTAAAGTTACATTCTAATTTATGAACAATTATTACTTTGAAGGCAGCAGAAATTAATTTCTCATAATATTTGCGTTAGACCTTAACTCATGTCCAGTGAAGGCGCATTCAATCTCTGGGAAATTGCAAAATTCACCACTACAAATATTTGTAAACTACTCCACTTTCTTTAGTGTTCCCCAACACATTTTGCAGAATACGAATATCAAACAAACAGATAATTTATTTATATTAAATTCCCAAATATTTGCATTAAATTTGGCGATACTTAGACACCGATGTGTTTGATTGTCCAATATTTACTTGAGCTGCTGATGTGCGGGGAATGATAAACAATTTCGTATGCAATGTAGACGAGGGTGTTTTTATTGAAATAATGATGATTTAAACAAACATTGAATTTGTTTATCAACAAATATTGAATGTGTGAAACAAACAAACGCACTTAAGAGCATATTTTATTATTATTTGTTGAAGAGGCGTTTCATTTAAATTCAATTTAGCAGAATATACAATTTTCTATTTTAGATAGTCAACCAAGAACAAAAAAAAAACAAAAGTGCTGAGGAAGTTTTCTTTCTTTGGAAATTTTCAAAAAAAACAAAAAAAAAACCAAACCTTGACGTAAATATTTTTTCCGTTGGTGATTGCAATTGTTGTCGTCATGATGATGGTCAAGACTGGCTTGGTCAACCAACCAGTCGCACTAGCGCAGATGTTGAACACACCGCACGTATAATAATGAATGAATGGGGCCAAAATGTTGTTTTTATTTTTGTTCTAAATACCTATGGATTAAAATTTGATGGATTAGCAGAAATAGCAAAACAGACGCGCTTGAATGGTTTCTCTTTTCTTCTTCTTCTTCTTTAGTTTCTTGGTGTGTTATTACAACCAAATGATTTAATAAACCCCAATTACGAAACTACCAAATTTGGATATTTTATTTGCCAATATGAATGCCAAAGAATAGGAAAATATGAGGCGATTATGGATATGGGACCAGCATCGTTATTAAGCTCACATTGAAGATATATTTAATATTGACCGGTGTTTAGTTAGTGGCTGGCAATTAATAAAAAAAACATTTGGGGCATTAGAAAACAACACATATGGAAACGTTTTTAGGAAATTGCTCATAACTTCGGTGTTTAGCAATTGATGCAATTTCTTCCAACAGATCTTATGTGTGTTTCCCTCCATATTCGTATTCCATAATGGGAGAAATCGGTGAGTTGTGCTCGATATTATTTCTATGTTCACAAATCTGGGCATACTGTTTAAAGACGACTTCGAACATCTAATTATTGCATTCGAAACAAAGTGCATGGTTTTAGTCATTAATCACAGTGATGTTCTTATTCGGGTTTGAGCCTGAGTTTGTTGTATGAAAGTCGCATAACACAGGCCAAGAGATCTGATGAATCTTAGTCCAAGTCCAAGAATATACGATAAATCTATTCATGACCAAGTCCATAACAATCTAATGAATTTTGGTCTAGCCAACTGGAGATCGCTAGCGGAACTCCAAAACTCATGGAATTTCATTTTAAACGCGCCTACACAGGTAGATAATGTATCCCCGCTAAGAAGTCAAATACCACCCTTTTCTTTTTTTCTTTTTCATTTTCCACTCACTGTGTAATTTAATCGCTCTTTCAAGTTGTCAAGCGATGAGGGCATGACATGTCAATCAATAAGTCTTATATCTTAAGCATTTCCTTAAATATTTCAGGCAGCAAAATGATTTAATGAATACCACAAGAGCTCCTGCCCTTTTCGGGTAATTTGAAACCAGGACAAAAACCTAAATGGACAAGCTACTACTACAAATTCACCACATGACACATTTTGAACTGAAGGATCCTTGTGAAGCACAAGACAAACCCAAAGGCTGGCCAGTCAGTGCCACAATCATGTGTCATTGAAACAAAATGTCTCCAATTACCAGTGATTTAATATTAACAGTAGATAGAAACACACACACACTTGAACATTCTATCAAATACATTTTTGAATGTGCCACCATCGGGGTGGATATTTTTGTAATAAATTTCATCGTTTCAAAGGTTTCTCTGACATGGTCAAGTCAATCAAACCGGATACCGGAAATGCGATGACTTAAAAAGGGAAGTTCAACTTTGGAAATATTCAAAAGGTTTCAGTGAGTCATGTGCAATTCTTGAATGCAATGTTTGAATGTTTTTTTTTTTTTGGCTGTTGTTGTAAATATTTAGACTGGAGATGAAAAGTTTCTTCGTGATTGCATTGAATTTAATTCAAACATTAATTAACAGATTTATTCGTGCGCATGATATCGTTCGTTTTTTGTGATATTATTACTTTTTTATTTGTGTGAAACACTTTCTTTGCGAGGGTTTTTGCTAATCAACAGCACCAAGAGCTAATTAAGACTCTTAGTTGGTTTTTTCATTTGAATTCAATTGAATACACTTTTCAAGCCCGTGATCCAAATTATCAAACTACGATCTTTTCAGATTTTGTTCAGTAAAATGCCTACACTTGTTTAACAAAAAGCCTTAGTTAATTTAATCTAATTAAGTAGAGATTTAGTGCGTTTTCTTGTGTTCATGTCTTTGGCCATAAAAAAAAATGTTTTATTTATCTAGTCGACACCGGCACCGAGGTAGTTGGTTAAGGTGGGAACCATACCTTTTTCCTTGCCTTTTTTTTTATTAAAGTGGTTTTATGTTCAGTTTTTGTTTTAATTATTTCGTATATTTTTTGTCGTCATGTGTTTAAATATACAATGTATTAAATTTCTGGTTGTTTACTTTTGCTGACTGGTTTTATGGCGTTAAATGCATTCAACAAAACAATGGAAATGACTTAATGGAAAATACGTGCCTGGGAGTGGTGTGAAGTGAAGTGAACTACATGTGACATGAAAGGGAGACGACATATGTTTTATTTATGACAAACTCCGGCAAAGACGACAACAACAAAAATACAGCTGATTAATGAATACGAATATGTAATTCAAGTACCTTGAAGAGGCTCTACGAAAAATGCACTCAAAAAAAGGAGAATGAACCAAATGAAGAATTCCCAGAAATAGAAGAAAAATCCCCCAAGAAATGGAGAATGCACCAAAAGAAGAATTCACACAAAAAAGAAGAAAAAAGATGACAAATAGGTTCTACAAGGTATTTAGAGAATTCCCAATAATAGATCAAAAATTCCCCCAAAAAGCCAACATGAAAATTTCCCCAGACATTTTAAAAAATCCCCCAAATAATTTATGAAAAATAGTAGAATTTCCAAAAATTCCCCCAAAAAGACAACATGAAAATTTCCCCAGACATTTTAAAAAATTTGGAGAATTTCCAAAAAGTCCCCCAAAAAATTTGAAAAATCATTTACATTTTTTTATGAAAATCAGGAATGTGTGTTGGAATGTGTCCTTAGCAGGTTTCGTTGTATTCGAAGTTTGGGCATTTTGTGCCGAAACCGCCAAAGACAGGATTTTTCACATTTTCTTCATTGAATCGTAATTCTTCAAAGACTGGGCGCGATACCATGAAACAAGTAAGAGACGAGTTTAGTGAGCAATAATTCTCACGTGTTGGCCCAGTCGAACGATTGCACCCCACTGGACCATATTTTGAGGGGGCTCTCGTCTATTGGGACAGGCCAACCACGATTGGGAGACAACATTACACAATGATATTTGACAAATGGTCCGGGTGTTCCTTCATGGAATGTTAAGGCAAATAAGTTAGTAGGTAAGTAATGATTTATCGATCTGAATAAATATTTAATTCACTCCTTAAGATCACAATCAATGTGAATTTCGATTGCACCTTCTTTTGGAATACAAAACTAAAATATTTTTATCTTCAATCGAAAAACGAATACTCTGAATATTAATAATATTCTTTTTTCTATTTATGGTTTTTTTTATACAAATTTTTAAATTATCCAGCGCGGTTTAGTCTCTCCGTAAAGTGTATCCAAACATAATATACAAGACCCATTCAGTACGTTTAAACGTGTATCAAAAATAGTTTAATGGGATTTTAAGAACAATATTTCCAATAGGACATCAGGAGTTGTCGCTGCTGCTGCGATATAATCTTACACCAGTTAGATTTTGTCCTAGCTGTCCAGTGTTGCCCTCTTTATGTGAACTGTTAAGATTTTAAGTCGCTCAGAGAAAAATTACACGAAATAGTTTGCAAATCATCATTGAGCTCATTATGATTTGCGATCTTCAAAATTGGTATTAGTGAAAAGCAAACGTAAAATACCAACTTTCCCTAGACTGTCATTGAACATTAACGTTATTCTACGAGTTATGGCAATTTGTGATTACTTTGTAAGTGATGAGCGAATGCTTGCAATGTCAATGTTTTTTTTTTGTAATAAACAATCACTTCTATATATTCTTATGAATTGATATCATGCATTTTGATTGTGTAAAGGGCGCTTTAGACTCAATCTTTGTTGAAGATGGAACAGCTGATCTTCCCTTTCAGCTTCATTGACGATTCTTCGATGGCAATGCCGCCACATTGCCATGCAAATGACTCCACTGTCCTTTAAGATGTATGAAATTTAGTTGCCAACTAATATTACTGATTGACATTCTCTGCCATAATTTATTTTTTCTTTTGGCAGATTACAACAGAACTCTGGGAAATTTAAAATCCTTCGATGGCAATGCCGCCACATTGCCATACAACTGACTCCACTGTCCTTTAAGACGTATGAAATTTAGTTGCCAACTAATATTACTGATTGACATTCTCTGTCATAATTTATTTTTTCTTTTGGCAGATTACAACAGAACTCTGGGAAATTTAAAATCCTTCGATGGCAATGCCGCCACATTGCCATACAACTGACTCCACTGTCCTTTAAGATGTATGAAATTTAGTTGGCAACTAATATTACTGATTGACATTCTCTTTCATAATTTATTTTTTCTTTTGGCAGATTACAACAGAACTCTGGGAAATTTAAAATCCTTCGATGGCAATGCCGCCACATTGCCATGCAAATCACTCCACTGTCCTTTAAGATGTATGAAATTTAGTTGCCAACTAATATTTCAGATTGGCATTCTCTGCCATAATAAAAAATAAAATATTTGGTCTATCTACAGGTTGGTTCATATGAGACCAACTACCATAATTTCTTTTTTCTTTTGGCAGATTTCAACACAACTCTGGAAAATTTAAAATGAATACGTTCACTACAAGGTACTTAAACTATCGATTTATTCTGTTCTTCTGGACGATTGAGGTCAGCGGCTACGTCTTCCATGATTATACGTTTAACTCGCCGGTTTGAGAATCTAGGTTCAGTTGCTGACCGTTCTGGAAGTTACCACTGACGACCAGGTCGAAGCTGTGCGGTTTAGTGTTGCAAATTATCATCTGTCATTCAGGACAATTGGGTCTACCCTGAACAATGTGGCTGAGAATTTTAAAGACCCTCAACAGTAACATCACTAGGTCTCATTTTGGCCACCCTGTGCCCTGTCATGGCCAATGTGAATACATTCAAACAGAGCTTTCTCAATTTTGTTGAACCGAAGATCCTATCGAAACGACTAGGGCTATGCCGGCTCCGTATTTGGAGATTCGTCAAACGATGCATTTGGTTTTTTAAAATCCACCAGATATATTTCTATGTTTGAAAGTGACTCTTTTGTGCTCTGATGTAATTGCGGTTAGTGTTTCATTTCTCTCTTATTTCATATATATAAATGGTATTTCCATTTTATTCCCTCCACCCCTGGGGTTTTACAACTTATTACATATCTTTATATTTATATGTGTGGATATGCAAACTGATTGAATTGTCATAAAACCAGACTTGAAATCGACAGCTAAAGAAGAATACGAATAAAACCGCAACCATACAACTCCACAGTCACAAAACCAAAATGCAAGAAAATACAATAAATTTGTAACGATAAAAATACTGAAATGATTAAGTTTTTTTGTTCTTAACAATGTACACTTTTCTAACGCTCTGTGCGTCTTATCACTGCGACAGCCTTACGCTTTCAATGTGAATAATACAAAATACAATTTTATGATTCCGAGAATAGGAAAGCAGCAAATGAATGTACTTGAACAAAAAATACGTTAAGATACAAATAATTGCTCAACAAATATGGGGTTTATTTTGTTGGTCGGATAATTATAAGTGTGTGGACAAAATGAATCACAAGAATGAATAAAATTATTATTTTATAATCGGATGTTCGTAATATGACCACTGATAAGAATTATCAGTGATGATTATCAGAGACAATTAGAGATGATTTCGTATGAAAGTGGAATTAATGGAAACATCATTCTATCATCATCCATAAGATCTGCAGAAATACAGGCGGTTTCATTTTAGTATTACATGTATATTGCAGAGATTTTTGACAAAAAACGTTCATAGCTTGATTTCCTCTCCTGCCTTTTAAGGACTGGCTTTCTAGGGACACCGAGGATTACCCAATCCTCTAAGCCGAAACTACTCAGAGAGAGGCATTCCCGAAAGTTGAGTGCACTAAATTCTTATTGTTCTAAATAAATTGGCCAACTCCATTTTAATTACACTGAGGTAAAGTCAGGCTAACTATAATTTGATTTGGTCTATTCTGAGTTTTCGGTAGTTGGCCATTTTGAATTTGGGGGAAGTTCCCATTCTGTTCTGAGGGAAATAAGGAGGATGTTACAGTGTACTCTCTCATAAGCGTACACCTAAGGGTGTGAGAATTTTGTCCCCTTATGAGGGAAATACAAAAGAGGACTGAAGCGGATTGATACGGAAGAAAGTGTCCGTTTATGAGAGGTGTTCGCTTAAGACAGGTTCCCGCAAGGAGAGAGTATACGGAATCTGTCTTTGATTATAAATATTAAAATCAGTTTAGAGCCACACACCATTTACCACGTATTCAGAGTAGTTTATAATATTTTATTAAAAAAGTTGGTGAATATTGTAAATTATATAATGGAAATGAAAATATAATCACGTCGCCGGATACGTACGTTCGTTCTTCATTCGAAGAAAGTATTTTCGGGTTCCAGGCGGAGAAATTAATTTCGTGCTAAATCTCCATTCTTACTTGTTGTCTGTTGTTTTTTGTGAGATATATCATCACCATTTCAAGATCATCCACAGCTAGCATGATTAATTCCAGTCATAATTGAAACGTCTAATCTTGAATGTCCGCCGGCAACAATTGCCTCTAATCATTTTTATAGGACAGCTTCACTGAACGTGACAATAAACGTGTTGCGGCGTTTGCCATAAAAGTGATGTCGAAAGAACCTGCAAAGATAACGCCCTCCCTCCCCGTGCCATATATCGAAAACAAAAAACAACCTCCCGCTGTTAATCGCTACATCCGATAGGAACGCATACATGAGTGAGTGACTGAAAGCGTTGAGGAGGCAAAACCTTTTGTCCAAATTCATTTAAATCAATTTAAATTACTTAATTTTCTTAGATATATTTATAACACAGACAACTCGACTCGGTGTCTGTAGCTAGCAATGTGACTGTAGCTATTGTGGATATTTTTGAGAATTTTTTCGTAATTGTTCAATTGAGTTGAAAACTCCTTAAACAATCACACAAAAACACCATTACCAGCACCAGCACCACCACCAACATCGATTTCACTTGAATTCGATTTTGAGTTGTTGAAATTTTCGGTTTACCCTGACATTGATTTTATACCAAAACTGTTGGAGGGGCGACAGGGAGATGAACTGACAGCAGACTGACATCAGCACACACATAGCAATTCTCTAAGGAAACTCGTTGCAAACTGGATTCCAAAAGATATTTTGGGTTTTGTTTTTTAGATATACCCTACATCAGGGCATAGCTTACTAAATTTATAACCATACCTTTGGTCAGGGAATCTTATGTTGGTCGCTGATAAAGAGGAATGTTAAGGTGATGTTCCTGAAGCAGGTGGGCAGGTTTTGAAACTAGTGGGAATTTTTGTAAGGTTTCGTATTGACAGGCAAAACCGATTCCAAAGGTCTTCCTTGCAGTTTTGAAACGATTTCGGGTACTTTACTGTGGCGCTTCTCTAAGAAGATCGACCGGAGGACCCCCCAACTCCTAACTGAGAGTCTTCCCCGAGAGCGATCTTTAGGGCCGAAGCCCAAGAAGCTTACTCGAGTTTAGTGTTCTTATAACATGACCTAATATATATTTTTTTTTTGATGGCCGACACTCTGGGGATGCCCCCTATAAATGCAATGCATTGTGTAAGCGGAAGGAAATTAGGGTATCGGAAGGAGGAAAGAGGGAGTAGTGTTTGTTGACATTTGTTTTGAATTTCTGAATGTCACAACTGGCAGGAAACACATTTGCTAGAAAGTATTCTGCAAGGCCTGGCGTTACCATCAAACTTAGTTCTCTAGGCCATACGGTCCAATTAGCAAAGCGAAAATTGTGAGTTCATATTACGACAGCGACAAATGCATTGATAAAATGTTTAATTTAACATCGATCGACAACAAAATTCCATGTAGAATTATTTACGACATTTCCTAGACAGGCCTTCCGGAAATGCTTGCAATCTAAAATTTCGTGAATCTCTAAAGAGGGGATTGATTTTAAATTAGTCCATGTGAAATGAGCAAATTCATTTTAAATTGAATTGATTCATTCTGAAAGAGTGTTTTCATTTATTTCAAATGAAAATTATTTTAAACGAGGAATTATTAATGAGTTCATTTTAAATAAGACTTCTAGATCCCTAAAGTAATAATTTTAAGATGTTCTGAAATAGAAATGTATATGGGAGGGTAAGTCGTTCCTGAAGAAACAAAAAAAATGGTTTAAAATTCACATCTTTGAAAATTTCTGAAAACTGCAGATGAAGAAAGAATTTTATGTGATATTCTTGAACATTTTCAAAGGCTTAGAAATTAAATACCTCATTTTGCAGTAACCCCAAAAGATATGCATTTGGAATCGGGATTAGGGTTTTTGGGTTTACGATTTAGACCGAAAGGAACAGAAAAAAAAAGTATTAAATTGTTTTTCTATTTCGATTCTGAACAACTTTTGCCCAGTCATTAATAATAGCGAAGGAACCGAACAAAATTTATTAAAATTTTTGCTTTTGTTTCTAACATTGAAAGAACGTATGGAAATGAGGATTTGTACCAAAAGGAACTAAACATAATGTATTAGTTTAATGTACGGCATCACAGTAAAAAGCTTAAAAATACAGAGGTCTTCGGTATTTTTTTAAATATTGATATCAAATGAAGAGAAATCCCACACTAACTCAATAAAAATTGGAGTTCAGTCCTGACTTATTTGTTGGAAAACTCCCCCAGTATGCCCCCGATTTTATTTAGGAACTCTTTGTATCGAGGAGGGTACAAAGAATTCGCAACGGCCGGAATTAATGACGTTTTACGTTGATTTTTTTTTTTTTTTATTTTATCTTGTTTTTCAAATACAATCTCCTCTACATTTTCGAACGCACATTTAGTTACGCATTGAAAAAAATAATTTAATTCAGAAAAAAAAAAAATAAAAATCAATTCAAAGCAAAGTGAAATATTACACACAAACACACACACAATACAGAAGCAGCACAATGCGCACCAACAACAAATATCTGAGTGCACAGACTTCAGAGCACAGATCCCCGAAAACGTAACTGCTGATTTTAGCAAAATAAGGAAACCCAACCGCTGCGACTGCGCATTCTCAAGAATTCGTTATTGTACTCAAAACTCACTATGTCGTCTAATGTGACCAAAGAACAGAACTTACCTTAGCACCGATTTGGTTGCCACATTGACCGGCTTGTAAATGAACGATTTCCCTCATGTTGATTTAAGTTTTTGTTTTTTTGGTAGTTTTTGTTTAAGAAAAAGTGATCGGGTTTCAAGGCGCACTTTTAACTTGATAACTTTTTGTGATAAATGCACTTTTTGTGGGGATTTGATTTTCTTATTCTTTTGTTTGTTATATCCAAAATTGTTATCCTTTTTTGGCACTGACTGAATTGAAATAATTCTTAATCGTTTCAAAGTTCTTTTCTTTATGTGTATTTTATGTGTAATTCGGAAAGAGAGAGAGAGGAGGTCGCACTTGGTATCCACTCGACGAACAAAACTCAACTGATCGTTGGGTAGTGCGCTTTTCCCACAAGAAGCATTTTTGCCGGCCTGATAAATTTCAGTAGCCGTTGTTGTTGTTGCTGCTATTATTCATCTTCGTTTGTTTGTTGTTGTCGTTTGTCGTCGGCGTCGCTTCAAACACACCACTGACTGACAAAGCTGTATGAAACGAACGAACGAACCGAACCGAACATTCGAACAAAACGAGCCACAGCAAAAGTCTCCACAACTCAACGAAATCACGCCACTGTGCGTGCGAGTGTGTGCTGTGTACTTCACGAACCCACTATTCATTAGGCAACAACAACAATTGCTCCCGATGATCGGTAATGAGGTTTTTGGTGGAGTTCTTTTGCGACTGATGATGATGTCACATTCTAGAAAAACATTTTTCTCGTTCGGGAAAAACAATCCTAATGTTATGACTAGCCAAAGCGCTTTCCGGTGATAATAATACTCAGAAGCGCCCCGGTAGGCGAGTTGGTAGCGTGCTTGCCTATCAGCGTGGGGGTTGTGGGTTCGATTCCCACCAGAGGCTTTGGTCTGTCGCTGCAAAAATCTAAACATATGGTCTGTGTCACCCGGTTTACCCTTGGACCCAAAAATTAGAATATAAATTTACTTTGTATTGTAATTAATAATAATAATAATAACAAAAAAAAATAATAATACTCAATAACTTGTGATCCAGTAAACATTTTTAATTTATGTAAAGAGCCGACTGTTGGTAAGTTAGAAAATAATGAATGCATTCGAAAACTGAACGAAAACCTGATAAATCGGGTATTTTTAGGGATATGTTGGGTATAGTTACTGTAATTGGAATTTCGATTGTCTCTAGCAGTTCCAAAACAGTATTTTAGTTTTCGCAATTATAAATTGATAAAAAAAATCCATAAAAAAAAATCACAACCACTTTCTAACAAAAGCTTAAACATTTTTTGAAAAACAGTCCAACAATATCAATAAAATATTTAAATTTGTTCAAATTCCTAAATTGAAAAACAATAGCTTCAACAATTTTTGAGAAACAGTCCAGCAAAGTCAATAAAATAGATAATTTTTTCCGTAATTGAAAAACGTTGAAACGTTGAAAATGAAATACAGTTTTTTTTTTAAATTGAAAAATAGTTAACTTTTCAATGTTTTTTTAATACGATTTTTATTTTATTATTAATTACAATACAAAGTAAATTTCTATTTTGGGTCCAAGGGTAATCCGGGTGACACAGACCGTATAGCTGGACTTTTGCAGAGACAGGCCATAGCCTCTTGTGGGAATTGTACCCACCACCCCCCACGCTGATAGGCAAGCACGCTAAAAACCAAGGAAGGACAAGGAATGGACAACCCTGAGTTTTCTTCAACAGTTTGGGCTACAGCAGCCGGTTTTATTCTTCACATCACTATCTTGTCCCAACAGCTCGACTTTTTCTACCAATTTCCGTATTGCGGCCCGACAAGGTGCTTCACAGCGATCCATAAATGCTTTAGTTTTGCGAACTGTGACAACAAGATTTTCACCATTTTTGTAGAGAATTTGAATAATTGCAATGCTTTGTTGAAGCGGGTATCGTTCCATTTTTAGTAAAGGCAAAGAGGTGGAAATGCGGCTGCTGAAAAACAATTATTAAGGTTTTTTTTTTACCAGTATATGAACCTGTGTTTGCTATGTGTTAGTGTCTGTCACACCACATCTACCCATAATTTCCTGTTCAACATCGCAACCTTTATTCTGCAAGAGAGTAGCGGATACTGGTGTACTACTGAAGGTAATATTATTACTGGGTAATGCAATCCGGAATTGGTATCCCAGTCAATTGCAATTGTGTTGTGACACCTAAAACGAGGACAGGCTCTTGGACGTCAGTTGCATAGTTTTATCTGATGAGCAGCGGAGTGTCCATGGATTTTAGTGCATATCTCTGTAGAATAAGCGAGTTTGCTTGTGAGACCTTTTCCAGACGCCTTCTAAGTGTTGGTTAACTATTTGCATGTCTTTACCGTAACATTTCCATTACCAGGTACTGACATCTTATTACCCGCAGCATGAATTTTCACAGCGTAAGCGGTGCTTGGTAAGGGAAGTGTGCTACAAATTTCATGTTACAGTATCTAAAGTATGTGTTGATTAATAGGAATATCGAGAGATCAAATCTGATTCTCTTAAAGTGTCCCTGTCATTTTTAATTTGTTTACAGTTTATTTTTAAATTAAAATTTGTTTATTTTAAATTACAGTTTATTTTTAAATTAAAATTTGGTGCAATGGAAGGTTATCAGTCATAGGTAGAGTTGGGTATATCCCGAAAAAACCCCAATCTCGAGATTCGGGATTTCCAGAAATAACGAAAATTTCAATTATCGAGAATTCTCGAAATATCGGGAAAAATTCAAAAAAGTCTTAAAAAATCTAAAAGCAATGAATTTCATAAAATATTCTTTTTATTTATTTTAATTGAAATGTAAATAAGAGAAAAAATATTACTATTTCAATAATTTAAAAAAAAATAGTTTAAAAAAAATAATTACAAAAAAAACAAGTGGACAAATAGTAAGTTCGGCCGGGCCGAATCTTATATACCCTCCATCATGGATCCTTAAAAAGTCAATAAATAAGAAAACCAGTGAAAAAGTTGCAGTCGGGTAAACCGACTTATATATACCATCACTCTCATTAAAAACATACAAGTCTCATATTTCAAAGTATCGGATAGTTAAATGTGTGAGTAGCTACCATCATTTGATGTAACATCTGATGAAAAGTCATAATAGCAACCTAGAATACCGAATGTTTTAGAAAAATATTGTATTACATGATTTTACAAAAAGGACGGAATATAAAGCAGAGTTTTTACTAGAAAATTGTATGTAGTTAAAGCTTTACTAAATATAGAGTTTCGGAAAGAATCGTTGATCGAGTTTATATAATTACACGATTTCTAAAGTGGGTGCAATGGTACATTTGTATGGGAGGTACCAGAAAAGGAGTTGCCAGACTGCCAAGTTTTTGTCCAAAACTTAGTCCAGTTATACCATTACTAAATACGGAATTTGGGCATATCGCGTTGGTCGTATTGAAAGTATTACACGGTTTATAATGGGTGGAATGGTAAATTTGTATGACAGGTACCAGAAGAGGAGTTGCCAGACAGCCAAGATTTTGTCGGAAACTTTGTCCGGTTATACTAACTACGGATTTTGGACAAGATCGAACTTGCAAGTGTTGATATTATTACACGATTTATAAAGTGGGCGAAATAGCAGATTTGTATGGGAGGTACCCGAAGGAGAGTTGCCAGACTGCCAACTTTTTGTCCACGACTTAGTCTTACTATACGTTTACTAAATACAAAATTTGGGCAAGATCACGTTGGGCATATTGGTGTTATTACACGATTTCTAAGGTAGGCGGAATGGCACATTTGTATGGCATGTACCAGAAGGGGAGTTGCCAGACTGCCAACTTTTTGTCCAAAACTTAGTCTAACTCTACTTTTACTAAATACAAAATTTGGGGAAGATCCAACTAGGCGTGTTGATATTATTACACGATTTCTAAAGTGGGCGAAATAGCAGATTTGTATGGGAGGTACCCGAAGGGGTGTGGCCATATTGCCCATTTGCTATCCCATAAGCAGTTTTGGGAAAATATTAAGCTATGCCAAATTTCAGAGTGATTGCTTAACTCTTTCGAAAGTTATCGTGCGTACCAGCAGGACAGACGGACAGACGGACAGACGGACGGACAGACGGACATGGCTCAAACGATTCAGAAAGTCATAAAACGAATTTGGTTCAAAGACACCTGGGGTCTAATGTGGATATTTCTATGTGTTACACTTTTGAGCCGTATCAAATGATATATACCCTCCCACCGTAGGGTGAGGGTATAACTAACTGAGTTTTTGGGCCGCTCGTGACCCGATAGTCCCAGGAACCCGATCACAAATTTTATCCAAATCATGAAAATAAATGCATATTTGGGTTCGCGAGAAAATTTCGTTGCACTTCGATACCCATATGTCCATGTTTGTCAAGGGACGGTTTTTGGGCCGCTGGTGACCCGATAGTCCCAGAAACCAGATCAAAAAATTTAGTAAAATCGTGAAAATAAAGGCATATTTGGGTTCGTGAGTAAATTTCGTTGCACTTCGATACCCATATGCGCATGTTTATCATGGGCCCTTTTTTGGGCCCCAAGGGTCCACGGAACCCATGAGCACGCCCATTTTTGGGATTTTTTTCCCCATCTATAAATTATATAAACTTAGAACTTAGATGTAGTGAAAAAAAATATTTGAAAAATTTGATTATGGCCGGAATATATTTAGTCCCGTAAAGGGGAACTTTTTCCCCTTTGGTCCGATATGGCCCATTCTCGAACTTAACCTGCTTATGGGCAAAAAACATCTTCCTACAAAATTTCAGCTTTTTAGGGTTAGTCGTTCGCGCTCTATCGTGATTTCAACAGACAACAGACGGACGGACGGACGGACGGACAGACAGACGGACATCGCTAGAATGTCTTAGAATGTTACACTGACCAATAATATATATACTTTATAGGGTCGCAGATCACTCTTTCGAGGTGTTGCAAACGGAATGACAAACTTAGTATATACTCCATCCTATGATGGAGTGTATAAAAAGTAATTCAAAATTCAAGAAGAGGGGAAAAAGGTGATTGAAAAATTCTTAAAAAATCTAAAAGCAATGAATTTCATAAAATATTCTTTTTATTTATTTTAATTTAAATGTAAATAAGAGAAAAAATATTACTATTTCAATAATTAAACAAAAAAATAGTTTAAAAAAAATAATTACAAAAAAAAAAAAAAGTAATTCAAAATTCAAGAAGAGGGGAAAAAGGTGATTGATAACATTATCTATCAAAATGTTTTTTTTTTTTTTTTTGAGTAACACTCAGGGATGCCCCTAATGCAATGACCTGTGTTAGCGGTAGGAAATGAAGAGGAAAGATGGAGTAGTGTTTGTTGACGTTGTCCTAGAATTTGTCAAAGAAAATGTCAAAGCAGGCAGGTAAGACATTTCCTGGAAGATTATTCTACATGCGAACAGTTCGGCTGAAGAACGAATTTTCTCCATTTGACAATGAACGGATGAAAGACCAGACGGCGGATATCTTGTGAACAGATAACATTAAAATATCTATAGAATAGCGATACACAACCCACATTCCGGGGATGCTGTAGGGATACAATAGAGTTGGATACCCTACTATCCCCAATCATCACCACCGCTCTCCTCTGTACACGGTCCAGAAGCTGCAAAGATGTCTTTGGAGCCCCTGCCCATATATGGGAGTTATATTCCATTTTAGGCCGGATGTAGGTGGTGTAAATATTTACGACATCAGATGGGATAAAGTATTTCTTGCACCGCTTCAAAAAGTCAAAACACATGAATGCTTCTTTCGACATTTCGAATATATGTCTAGCCCAGCGAGCATCACCCTGTATCTTCATGCCCAGAACATCAAGAGTATCAGATACGTCTATATCCACACCACCCATAGATATTGACGACGTTGCTGGATCAGAGGAACGTTTGTGTGACAACAAACAGCACTGGGTCTTTTGTGCATTAAAATCTACTCTGCTCACAAATCGTCGCCAAATCGCGGTTGAGTGAGTCGTTCATCGTTAGCCTTTAGTCCACGACCTCCAGGGGACTTGGCCGATGTTCAAATGAGTACGAATGACAGAGGAGTAGAGTAGACAGTAGAAGTAGGAGTAGATTCACAGTCTGCCCCAACAGGTCGTCAATGAAAAGGAGTCGCTGTCATACGCAAAGAAGTAGATTGGGTTCACAGTCTGCCCCCAAACAGGTCGTCAATAAAAATAAGAAATAAAGAAGGTGAGAGGACACAACCTTGTGGCACTACTGCGGTCAACCTATGCTCGTTGGATGAGACCCCATCAATAGCAACTCGTATAGAGCGGTCTCTAAGAAAACTCGATATGAATCGAGAATGAATTGTTTTTTCTATTAATATTTCTCAACTAGTAAGTTGTAATGCGCCTATGGCGCCCGTTAATTTGCTTGAGAAAGTATTTGTTACTTAATTTTAAAAATTTTGTAAAAAATATTTTGAGAAAACTATTTTGTAAAAAAAATTTCGGAAAAAAATAAAATTGGAAAAAAAAAAATTTGTGGAAAAAAAATTTTTGCTGAAAAAAAAATGTTTGTTGAAAAAATTTTTGCTGAACAAAAAATTTTTGTTGAAAAAAAAAAATTTTGTTGAAAAAAAAAAATTTTGTTGAAAAACAAATGTTTGCTGAAAAAAAAAATTTTGTTGAAAAAAAAAATTTTGTTAAAAAAAAAATTTGTGGAAAAAAAAAAATTTGTTGAAAAAAAAAAATTTGGGGAAAAAAAAATTTTTGTAAAAAAAAAAATTTTAAAAAAAAAAATTTTGTAAAAAAAAAAATTTTAAAAAAAAAAATTTGGAAAAAAAAAATTTTTGTAAAAAAAAAATTTGGGGAAAACACAATTTCTGTAAAAAAAAAAATATTATTTTTTTTATTATTATTATTTATAGAATTATTATAGAATGCCTATTTAAATTCCTACGTACTGCGTGACAGAGTCAGTGAATCAGGGAATCAGTGTATCAGTGAATCAGTGTCGAGGGTAAATATATATTAAGATAAACAAATTTTTAAAAGAAAATGGATTTCTCGAGAAATCTTTAGATATTCTCGTGATTCGGGATTTCCCGAATTGTTGAAAATTTCAATTCTCCAGATTCGGGATGGAAAAATCTGGAAAATTTCTCAAGAATTGCCGTCGGGAAATTCCCGAAACCCAACTCTAGTCACAAGTCGGAGGAATACATTATGTTACGAAACCTGCTTAGACATTTTTTTGTATCAGAGGTTGCAGGAAGTACAGAGGGAGAGCTTAGGTACGTAATGGTTAACCAGATGATGGTGCAACACGTTTAATGCTAACGCAACTAAAAATAATTCTCTTTAGTTTAGTTTAGTGCAAGGCCATTCGCATCCACTTAAAGAAGATGTGTGATGTGAAAGAAATTTCTGCAGTAGTTAGAGATGACAGTTTTCTATCCATATTTGTATCTTCACCTTTTCGTTATCAATGATTTACTAGTTTATATCAGACAACAGAAATGTTCTTAGCAGATGGAAGCCACATTTAACTGTCCTCTGCGGCTGACTCCCCCCTGACCCTCCCCTATCTATATATAGATTTAGATCTTACATAATCGAAAAAGTTCCCAATTTTATATTTGGAGACACCATAAATTTTGTTATGACTAAAAAGTACGAAAAGAAAATTTAAATTTATAGATGTCGTTTTGAATATTATGGTCGTTGTTCTATTTTGACAAATTTCAATTTGAACAACAATTACCCCATAGGCACAGCAACATTAACACCGGCACCACAAAGCGATGAACTGCAGCGCATCACAGGGCAGCAACGGTGGTCGATGGTGCAGTGCAGCCAACAGACAGACGACAACCAAACATATACTTGTGTCGTCGTACACAGCATACACACGGACGGTCGGACGGACTGACTGACATCCATTCCAAGTGTAGGTATTTCACGTACACTACCAGTCATTTCAATAGGAAACCAATTTTTCTAAACACTTGGAGTGAAGTCGATCGGAAAGATATGAGAATTCTATATCAAAAGCGTATGTGATGCAGACGAATTTGTAAGGGATATTTTAGTGAACATGATTATATTTTGTAACAGTTGATGCTTTATAATCCCTATGGTGTGGAGTGCAACACAATGAAATACTGATTCACGTCTTTAGATGGTGCGTACAGATGAGACTTTGGCCGCTATATCCGAGGCACAGTTTTTCAATCCAGAAATATCGGGCGTTATCGATCTCAACAACAAGAAAAATCTGTTCAACAACAAGCACATTCCGCACATCTGGGAATTCAAAATCCCATACGTAAAGTTGCCGACATCGTTAAGATTTATTTAAGATTGTCTGTACATACATCTGATTTCTGTACCGACAGCTTTGCGAAAAACCTGTGAAAGATTTGCCAGAATTCAGAATGCTTTCTCGGGGGAAATTCAGTAACTTGTGCAGATTAATCTGTCAGAGATCTGAACCAATTCTGAAATGAAATGTTGCCGAGAAATCGATTAAAATCCTGAAATGAAATCTGAACTTTGATTTTCTTAAATTCGCATTGTTTTTAAAGAAATAAAGAGGTTTCCAACAAGAGGTGTTATTTTGAATCACCCGGTATTTTGGTAGCTGTCCCTTTTGCAGAAACTACACCATTACTAAAAATTTCTACGCCATTAAAATTCACTACGATAATGGTGAAACTCTCACAGTCACAGTTCGCAAAACTAAAGCATTTTTGGGTCGTCGTGAAGCACCTTGTCGGACCGCAGTACATGAATTGCTGATCAAATTCGAGCAGTGGGACAAGTTAGTGATTTGAAGAGTAAAAGCTGTTCACGTCGCTCAAGAACAACTGGTAATATTGGTGATGTAGCCCAGTGTTGACGAAAAGGCAGGTTTGTCCATTCTTCGTCGTTCTTTGGAATTCCACAAACATCATTACACCGTATTTTGCATAAAGACTTGGCTCTTAAGCGCCTTGGAGACGATCAAATAATTCCATCAATCAGTTGTGTGTGTGCCTCTAATCGGGTTTCGTCGGCTACACGTACACGACGTCGGCAATGATTGACATAAAAAACAAAATTTTTTGATATTTTCGTTGATGGTGTTTTCGTTGATGGTCTCCAGTTACGATTGTCAAGCATGACTCATTTAGTAGTAAAAAATTGTGCGAGATAGACAAGTGCGCGGGATTCTCCAAAAGATTCTCGTGCGTAAACCGATGTGGTTCTTTTAACCAATTTTGCATCCACATTTTCTTTTTCTAGACTTCTTTTTCTTTTATTATTATTCTCTTTTATTTATTATTATTTCCGTGTCAAAAAAAATTTTAGTCGAGCTAACAATGCGAAAATTTGAATTTAGTGTAATATGATGACGCTGATGCTGGGAAAAATAATAATTTTTGTTTTTGGTGGTCACAGCGGCTTTTAGAGGATGATAATCCTAAATGTCGAGAACCGAAAAACAACCACCAAAAGGTCCCGCTTTATGTTTTTTTAATTTTTTATTTAGAAAACATTTTTTTATACCTCTATCAATGCTATTAATACTGGTCGATATCGTTCGATGACTCAATATATTATTTTTTGTGTTTGTAAAAATATCAAAATTTGGCTGTTTTTACAAACAAAGTGTCAACTTCTTAACAATTCGTTTAAAAATAACAAAACAAAGCGAAGACCTATTACGATAACATTTATAAATAGCATAAGTATCGGCATTTCACTTAAAACAAAAAAAAATTAATAACTGTAAATTAATATATTGCAAAAGTCTATAGAAGTACAGTACATTAATTGTCAAATATATTTGACAAATCCACCGAAAGGGTTAAAATTGCAGCACATGCTAACAAAAGCAAATCTTCTTCCTCCGAAGACGACATATCAAACGAACACACAACGAAAACGAACAAAAAGTGATGTTAGCGGAGTGCAGCAAAAGTAGTATGAAAGTTTCAACCGAACACAACGAAGTCAAACACAAAGTGATGATTGTCGTATTTTGTGGTGCGTTTGCGGGCAAAACACGAAGGCACACACTAATACATATGCACGCGATTGATGGAATTATTTGATCGTCTCCAAGGCGCTTAAAGGCTTATAAAGTTCAGTTAACACAAGAACTTAAACCGGTCGATCATCAACAACTTCGTGTCTTTGCTGATTGAGTCCTTGAAATGCATGAAAATATCCGGAATTCCATCGAAAAATCATCTTGACTGATGAAGCTGATATGCTGATAGATTCTTCTAACAGAAGAATCAGTCACTACGTTAGGAAATATCACAGACTTTCTGCAGAAATGTCTAAACATACACCATTTAAAATTCCCTCAGAATTTTGGATAAACAATCGTTAAGAAATCTTGCCGACATTTCGGCAAAATCTATTTATAGAATTTCTATATATTGTGTTCCAACCAAATCTGTTAGATATGTCGGAAGACATCATATATTGTGCAGAATGGTCTGATATCAAACAAAGTCGGAAAATTTTGCTTGCTGGGAAGCTAGCGAACGTTTGTCATCTTGGCTATTAAATTTATTAAAGTGCTCTTGTGTATAAAAGGTGTTTTTTTTTAGCACTCAAGATGTTGAATTGGTGGATCATTCGGCGTCCAGCCCTGAATTGGCAACCAATGACTTCTTCATATTTCAAAAAAAAAACTGTTGAAATGTTTAAAAACCAAGTTTAGGAGATGTCTCAATCGCAGTGGAAAAAGTATTTCGTTCAACTATTTGTCGCGGCGCTTTTGTTTTGAACCAACTAAAAGTCTAGCTATGTAAATGACTATACAAATTACTTAGAAATTTGATCACATCGATGCCGGTTTTTTCTTACAAAGCGACTTTCTAATTATATTAAACTCAGCAGTCTAATTTACAAAATTAGTGATTCCGAAAATTTCAAATGTGATCTTCCGTATCTAAATGACACTCAGTGTGCACATGCGTGTATGTGTGCGTGAACATTTTCAAATGTTGTCTCCAAAAAAGAAACTAAAAGGCTGTGATTAAAATAGATCAACGTCGCATCCATCTCTTGGCAAAAGTAGCATTCAGCCATCCCAACCACAACGAAATCATCCTACCCCCAGACTTATGATGCCCAAAATACACACACACACACACGCATTTATATGGGATAAGAAAACACCCATCAACGGCAGGAAGGTGTGAGCAGGCCTCATATCATGCGTGTAAAGGAACATCTTACATACTGTTATATTCTAATACCCTCCACATTAGGATGGGGAGTATATTAGTTACGGCATTCTGTTAGCAACAACTCCAAAGAATAAAATATATGAAACGACTGGTATAGAATATGGACCAAATCAACACCATAAAAGGATCGAAACTGTCTCGTTAAACATTTTTGTTTGTAGCGATTCCATGGAATGTTAAGGGAAATGACTACGAATCGTTTGAACTGTTAGAGTCATAGTGCTGACACTTAGAGCTGGACTTAGAGCAAAATCGACATACAATTGTAGCTGTGCGAGTTTGAGGATCGGGAAATTTCCATAGGCAAAACTAGAGAATTATTGAAGAAAAGGTCAAAATAATAGATTGAAAACAATTCATATTGTATCACCAGATTGTATTATACAGGCCAGGCCTCCATAAAAATGAAGGCCACATACGGTAACCCCTAGCCAATTCCGCCGCTGGCAATTGCCACAAGTTAAATTACCAACGAACACACCACTGCACATCTCACAGATATCCGGAGATATGAGCGCACACACACACACATATGCAAATGAATTCAAGTAGGGACAAATTTTGAAGACGTTGTGTGTCTTTGGTACATGCACCTCCCTGCGTCTGTCCGTCCGACGGTGCATGTGTTCTATATTTAGTCATAATAATGACTTTTCCTGTTTTTCTAATGAAACTCAAAACAGAATCAGAAACTTCTTCGGTACAAAACTATTTTTGCACAAATGAAATATTCTGAAACAGAAATATCGCCCCTGTTGGTTTTTCGAAATAATTCGTTGCCCCAACATGCCGTACATCTGATCGTCTGTCCGTTCGTCAGCCAGCCAGGTATCCATTCAACTGCACTTTTAACCGCCACATGCCTGCACCGCACTAAGTAGAATTTTGAAATATTTGTTTAACTTTTTCAATTCATAGAAAGCTTTATTTAGTGTCCCTCCCCCCACCGTTGTGTCTCACACATGTTCTCTAACGCCATGATAAAGTGTCAGGCAACAAGAAAAAAAAAAGAGAAAACCATTTTGGTTGTTTGAGTTTCTTTTTGATCGACAAGTACGTTGTCGTTTGAACCGTCCCGTAGGAAAATGCAGTCAATTCGATCTATTCCTCTTCCTTTCCATTTAGAAAACAAAAAGTATTTTTAGTTTTGGTGTGTGTAGAAAGAAAGAAAGAGAGTGTGAGTGCATTTGTCTACAGATACACTTTCTTCACATGTTCGGAACGTTTGCATCAGAGATTACTTGTAAATTCTTAAAACTAATTTGAAAATGCCTTCGAATGAAAAGGGATTTAATAACCTTTCCCATCAGCGTAATTCGTTCGAGTGCTGTTACTCGCCTTCACCACTCTAAGGGCAAAATTAGGGCAGCATTCAATTAAGTGTTCTTTTACTACGGATTAAGAGAGAGAGAGAGATCATCTTTCTAATGCCCTCATCCCATTCACATAAGATAACAAGACCATCTGGCAAACATTAGACAAATAAAAAATAGTACTCGTATGTGCCAATGATTACGATGGTGGTCGAAGACGGATGCAATGTACTGAGTTAAATAAAATTGAGATATTGTGCCTCAGGAACCCGAAATCCTAAACAACATTTTGTTGGAAAATATTCTTGTCCCCACAAAATTGGGGTAGATACTAATTTGAAATACAGGTTTACACTTTTTTAATTTCCCCCATTTTGGTCACTTCTTTGTTCCCGTTTTCCATTCATTCCTTGTCGGTTGCCAAACATTTGTTTCAGTTTTTTTTTAATTTTGTCCCCTTTTTGTTCCTTTTTTATCCCATTTTGGTGCTATTATCCACTTGTTGTTACCACAAATCTGTTTTACATTTTTTTTATTTTCCCTTTTTTATCCTTTTTGGCACCTTTTGCGTCCTATATCTAACTCATTTCTACCTGTTGTTGCCAAAAATGTGCTTCACCCTTTTTCTATTTTGTCTTCTTTTTATCCCGTTTTGGTACCCTTGTCCAGCAGTTGTTGTAGCTATAGCGTAGCTATAGACCAACTTGTCAACAAAAATCACAATATTTGATTTGTATGTATTTTTGGGTATTTCGAAGGGTTTGCCCATTTTTCCCGCATTACCATTTTTGTCACCCTCCTATCCGAATTTCGAAAAATCCGTTCTTAGCGGATGTCTAGGCTGCAAGGGCTACATACTTCCCAAATTTCATGATTCTAGCTTCAGCTGTTTCGCCATACCAGTGATGAATCAGTCAGTCACGCAAAAGTTTAATAAAGTTTGAGATAAATGATCGGATGTTTATTTCATAAATAATGAAAAACAACTTCAGCCAAATGGCCACCACGTCCTAGATAGCTTCACGAATTCTAAAGGGTTATTCATTTTGCTTTTCAAAAGTAAACGTAAATAAAACACATATACAATATTTTTTTTTAATGATATTGTCGAAAAATCGACTTGGAACAGTCAAAAGGTCGAAAAGTCTATTTTTGGTTGCAACCAGGGCACACTGTGACGTAACATACTGCTAAATTTTCAGGACGATCGTCGTTGATAGTGATGACCAAAAATATGTGAATTTTGGAGATTTAGCAATTGCATTTGGAACGGAAGGTTTTAGAAGAAGTTGAAAACATTACGAACGTAGTTCGTCATATTTTAGCATTTCCTTTACGATGATATGACGAGCAATTTGATATTCGACAAAAGTATATGAAAAGAAATGTCTAACTCTAATTTTCAATTAATAAACTAAAAATATTCATTTATCTGTTGTTTTTTTTTAGTCAAATGTACACGTGCTTTGACAGCAATTACATCGTCGCTCTGTATCACTCAAATGTCTCAATAACTTTGTACGACACGTGTTCCCGGATGACATACCGACGGAAATGACTCACCATCCGGATGAGAATTTGTTGTTCTTTACAGCCTCGTCGCTCGTAGTTGACAAAAATAACGAAACACGTCTACCATTTGCGTACCTTTGCTGACCAATTATTTTTGCTCCATTTGCATTCAAGTAATACTCAAAAAAAAAAATACATAAAATACTCAAAACGTAATAACAAACACTAAAAACTTCAACAATAGTCACGTTCTATAGATTATGCAAAGACCATACAGAGGACACATTTCCCAAGTCGTTTTCTGACGCATTTGTTCCGTAACAAATTCTAGATGTCAATAATTGGCAATTTTTTAAACATATTTGAAAGGTTTTCAAAACTAATAATTAGGATTTTCAAAATATCGTCATGTCGGCCGCCACGATCGTGTGTTGGACATCTTTCTTTTGGGTATATTTGAAAGAACAAGTGTACGTCAATAAGCCAAGAACAATTCAAATGCTAAAGGATATGATAATTCGGCACACTAACGACGTTGAACCTCAATTATGTCTCAGAGTCATTGAAAATATGGACCAAGGCATGGCGGGCATTTTGTTTCACACATAATTGTCATAGATCCTTTTCTCATAATAATAAACATATTAAGATTACAATTAACATCGTGCGATTTGGTTGGACTACCCTTTACAATAATTGATGCAATGGAATACATTTGTGGACATTTATGAATATCATAGATTTTTTAAATTTTTGGAGTCGTTCAAGGGTTGCGGAAACCGCTAACGTGTGTACTCAAAATGTTTATCTACAACTAATGTTTTCATAGCAAATACTGGTTAAAATGCACGTACAGCTGCGGGAAGAAAAATAGCACCATAGTTCCTGTGGTCCTTTCTTTAAAATTTACTGAGTTTCAAACAAAATATAGCAAAACCCGTAAAAAAGTTGCAGTCGGGTAAACCGACTTATATATACCCTCACCCTCAGAAAAACATACAAGTCTCATATTCCAAAGTATCGGAAAGTCAAAAGTGAGCGTGGCTACCATCATTGGATGTAACCTCTGATGAAATGTCATAATCTCAAAATACCGAATGTTATAGAAAAATATTGTATTACATGTTTTTACAAAAAGGACGGAATATAAAGCAGAGTTTTTACTAGAAAATTATATGTAGTTAAAGCTTTACTAAATACAGAATTTGCTCAAGATCGAACTTGAGCGTGTTGTCATTATTACACGATTTATAAAGTGGGCGAAATAGCAGATTTGTATGAGAGGTACCCGAAGGTGTTTGGCCATATAGCCCATATGCAATCCCATAAACAGTTTCGGGAAAATATTAACCCATGCATAATTTCAAAGCGATTGTTTAACTCTTTCGAAAGTTATCGTGCGTACCAGCAGGACAGACGGACGGACAGACGGACATGGCTCAAACGATTCAGAAAGTCATGAATCAATGTGGATATTTTTATGTGTTACACTTTTGAGCCGTATCAAATGATAGATACCCTTCTACCCGTAGGGTGAGGGTATAAAAATGATAATAGGTGAAAGGAATTAGTGCAAAAAAGTTTAGTTTTTAACCAAAATATGAAACAATATATAAAAAATCCTTAATATCTTGTTGTATGTCCTTTATGGGTAATAACGGCGCGCGCAACGTCTTGGCATTGAGTTGACCAGGTCTTCACATCGTTTTTTTTTTGGAAAATGTTTGCCTTAAAAACAGCTCAAAGTTGTTTTTTATATGCTGGTTTTGCATCAGACACGTATTTCTTGACGTCAGCCCAAAGATTTTCAATTGGGTTTAGGTCCGGCGACTGGGCGGGCCACTCCATGACGTTAACCCCATTGTCTACAAACCATTGTCGTGCTCTTCAGCTTGTATGTTTGGGGTCATTATCCTGTTGGAAGACCCACAACAATGGCATTTCCTCTTCCGCGTAAGGTAACATTACGTTTTGTAAAATTTATACATAAACATGTTGATCCATCATTGTTTTTATTAAATGTATTGGGCCCACTTCATAGTACGAGAAACGTCCCAGCACCATGATGCCAGAACCCCCGATTGTCTTGCAAGTGAATTTTGGGTTATATTCGGCATTCGGTGGTCTTCGCACAAAGGATCGAGAGCTTTACCACCATATAAAACAATTTTTGACTCATCTGTCCACAAAATATTCCTGCACTTACATGGTCTTGTGCGTTTCGTAACATGCCTTGAAGTTAACAGGGGATCTTTTCGCGTACTGCAGGCATTAAAATTCGGTTCTCGTAATCACGAGCACGAACAGTTTCTACGCAAGCCTCGATTTGGAGTTCCTTTTTGTTATTCCATAGCAGGCTTAGATGGGTCTTTCTTGCAGAGCGTAATGCGTGTCTTTGGTAAACAACGTCAATTTCGCTGCACGGTAAAAGCTATCTTTGGCATCGTCGTTACCATTTACAGTAGGACAATCTTCTTACTACTTAAGCGATCTTACAGTATAAAATGCAACAATAGCGATAAATAATATTGAGTCACTTTAAAAATATTCCACAATCGCGGTTAAGGGGTTTTATAGAACATGTCATCTTTATACCCTCACCCTACGGGTAGGAGGGTATATATCATTTGATACGACCCAAAAGTGTAACACCTAGAAATATTCAGATTAGAACCCAGGTGTCTTTGAAACAAATTCGATTTATGACTTTCTGAATCGTTTCAGCCATGTCCGTCTGTCCGTCTGTCCGTCCGTCCGTCTGTCCTGCTGGTACGCACGATAACTTTCGAAAGAGTTAAGCAATCACTCTGAAATTTGGCATGGCTGAATATTTTCCCAAAACTGCTTATGGGATTGCATATGTGCTATATGGCCACACCCCTTCGGGTACCTCCCATACAAATCTGATATTTCGCCCACTTTATAAATCGTGTAATAATATCAACACGCTCAAGTTCGATCTTGGCCAAATTCCGTATTTAGTAATGGTATAACTGGACAAAGTTTTGGACAAAAACTTGGCAGTCTGGCAACTCCCCTTCTGGCACCTCCCATACAAATGTACCATCCCGCCTACCTTAGAAATCGTGTAATAACACCAATACGCCCAATGCGATCTTGCCCAAATTTTGTATTTAATAAACGTATAGTTAGACTAAGTTTTGGACAAAAACTTGTCAGTCTGGCAACTCCCCTTCTGGTACCGCCCATACAAAAGTACCATTCCGCCTACATTAGAAATCGTGTAATATATCCAATATGCCCAACGCGATCTTGTCCAAATTTTGTATTTAGTAAACGTATAGTTGGACTAAGTTTTGGACAAAAACTTGGCAGTCTGGCAACTCTACTTCTGGTACCCGCCATACACATGTACCATCCCGCCCCTTATAAACCGTGTAATACTATCAATATGACCAACGCGATCTTGCCCAAATTCCGTATTTAGTAAACGTATAGTTGGACTAAGTTTTGGACAAAAACTTGGCAGTCTGGCAACTCTCCTTCTGGTACCCGCCATACACATGTACCATCCCGCCCCTTATAAACCGTGTAATACTATCAATATGACCAACGCGATCTTGCCCAAATTCCGTATTTAGTAATGGTATAACTGGACAAAGTTTTGGACAAAAACTTGGCAGTCTGGCAACTCCCCTTCTGGTACCGCCCATACAAAAGTACCATTCCGCCTACCTTAGAAATCGTGTAATATATCCAATATGACCAACGCGATCTTGTCCAAATTTTGTATTTAGTAAACGTATAGTTGGACTAAGTTTTGGACAAAAACTTGGCAGTCTGGCCACTCTCCTTCTGGTACCCGCCATACAAATGACCATCCCGCCCCTTATAAACCGTGTAATACTATCAATATGACCAACGCGATCTTGCCCAAATTCCGTGTTTAGTAAACGTATAGTTGGACTAAGTTTTGGACAAAAACTTGGCAGTCTGGCAACTCTCCTTCTGGTACCCGCCATACACATGTACCATCCCGCCCCTTATAAACCGTGTAATACTATCAATATGACCAACGCGATCTTGCCCAAATTCCGTATTTAGTAAAGGTATAACTGGATAAAGTTTTGGACAAAAACTTGGAAGTCTGGCATCTCCCCTTCTGGTACCTCCCATACAAATGTACCATCCCGCCTACCTTAGAAATCGTGTAATAACACCAATATGCCCAACGCGATCTTGCCCAAATTTTGTATTAAGAAAAGCTATAGTTGGTATAACTTTTGGACAAAAACTTGGAAGTCTGGCAACTCCCCTTCCGGCATCTCCTATACAAATGTACCATAACGCCTACCTTAGAAATCGTGTAATATCACCAATATGCCCAACGCGATCTTGCCCAAATTTTGTATTAAGAAAAGCTATAGTTGGTATAAATTTTGGACAAAAACTTGGAAGTCTGGCAACTCCCCTTCCGGCATCTCCCATACAAATGTACCATCACGCCTACCTTAGAAATCGTGTAATATCACCAATATGCCCAACGCGATCTTGCCCAAATTTTGTATTAAGAAAAGCTATAGTTGGTATAAGTTTTGGACAAAAACTTGGAAGTCTGGCAACTCCCCTTCCGGCATCTCCCATACAAATGTACCATCACGCCTACATTAGAAATCGTGTAATTATATCAATGTGCCCAACGCGATCCTGCCTAAATTTTGTATTTAGTAAAGCTATAGCTAGACAGAGTTTTGGACAAAAACTTGGAAGTCTGGCAACTCCGCTTCTGGTACCTCCCATACAAATGTACCATCCCGCCGCTTATAAACCGTCTAACACTATCAGTATGACCAACTCTATATTGCCCAAATTTTGTATTTGGTAAAGCTATAGCTAGACAAAGTTTTGGACAAAAACTTGGAAGTCTGGCAACTCCCCTTCTGGTACCTCCCATACAAATGTACCATCCCGCCCCTGATAAACCGTCTAATACTATCAGTATGACCAAAGCTATCTTGCCCAAATTTTGTATTTACTAAAGTTATAGCTAGACAAAATTTTTGACAAAAACTTGGAAGTCTGGCAACTCCCCTTCTGGTACCTCCCATACAAATGTACCATTCAATATTTTTTTCTATAGCATTCGGTATTTTAGGTTGCTATTATGACTTTTCATCAGATGTTAATCAAATGATGGTAGCTACGGTCACTTTTGACTTTCCGATACTTATGAGTATGAGACTTGTATGTTTTTACTGAGGGTGAGGGTATATATAAGTCGGTTTACCCGACTGCAACTTTTCCACTGGTTTTTATTTTTATTCGAAAACTTACTCGACGAAACATATGACGCCCTCCACCGCAATGTGGTGAAGACTGTTGTGAGTTTATTGCACACGTGTGTAAGTTTTCGAAACATTTTGGAGATAAAAAAAATAATTCCGTAAAATGGAATCTTGCGAGTATGTCCTGTTCACAAAGGGCGTCTAAATGTTGATGTGCATATTTAAACTAACGGCTTCTATTGATAGTTGATAACAACATTTACAAAAGTTAAGTGTGGAAGATCCTTTTTTGTCAGAATATATGGATGACCGTTCATAAAAATAATTCGCAAAAGAGGGAAACAAAAGTAAATTTCTTTTCGTCTAATATGTTCCCAGAACATGTGCCGTTATTCATAGTCGATGATTAACCCTTTCCGTGTCAAAAAAAATTTTAGTCGAGTTAACAATGCGAAAATTTGAATTTAGTGTAATATGATGACGCTGATGCTGGTGGTCATAGCGGCTTTTAGAGGATGATAATCCTAAATGTCGAGAACCGAAAAACAACCACCAAAAGGTCCCGCTTTATGTTTTTTTAATTTTTTATTTAGAAAACATTTTTTTATACCTCTATCAATGCTATTAATACTGGTCGATATCGTTCGATGACTCAATATATTATTTTTTGTGTTTGTAAAAATATCAAAATTTGGCTGTTTTTACAAACAAAGTGTCAACTTCTTAACAATTCGTTTAAAAATAACAAAACAAAGCGAAGACCTATTACGATAACATTTATAAATAGCATAAGTATCGGCATTTCACTTAAAACAAAAAAAAATTAATAACTGTAAATTAATATATTGCAAAAGTCTATAGAAGTAGAGTACATTAATTGTCAAATATATTTGACAAATCCACCGAAAGGGTTAATAAGGTAAAGTTTACATGAATAAAAAAATTTACCATAAACATTGATTCAAGAAATACAATTAAAATTTTAAACAGATGAGTCCATCTATGCAAAGTAATGAGTCGGTCATATTTGTATGGCAACCTAAAAAACTGGGTAAGATAGTGATAACATATAAAGGACATGTGTTAGCAATGATGACAGGAATGGCCAACAAAAACTCCCATATATCAACATCAATTGTTACGGTAACTGTATTGTGCAAACTTAAGGGCCACGGTTATTACGGAAGCCTGTTAGAATATTCGGCCAAAAAGTATTAAATGCATCTAAGCGTCAGACTTACAAATGGAACATACGCCTTTTATAATTTATTACTAGAGGCTGATCGATAATTCGGGTTCGACCAAAAAGTCGACTCTGTACTTGGCGTAAAAATATAGAAAAAAAGATCGCATTAGGACTTCTTGTATTGAGTAGAACCAGCACCAAACCATAGGAGATGCCTCAGAAATATAGAGGGTCCCTTTGAAGTGATTGATGGCGAACTGAGTGTAGGCTGTAAGGCCCTAGATAATCTACCGAAGAGGGGAGATATTTTTGTTATTCAATTACAATACAAAGTATATTTCTATTCTAGTAACGGGTAGGGTAAACCGGGTGACACAGACCATATGGCTAGATGTTTGCAGCGACAGACCAACGCCTCTGATAGGCAAGCACGCTACCAACTCGCTCGCTTTGTGTGGAATGATTATCAGCTGATTCAGTTAGCAAGATCTCTTGGACGGGTTATTAGTCAAGGCCGGAGTAATTGTAATTTTTCAGCTGTGCCCTGTCTTAACTCAAAAATTGTCAATCAAGTAAAATGGAATTTAAATTTTCATTTTAAAATCAACCGACTCCTCCGACAGTTTCGAGTTGAGAGTATACCCAGATAAACTCGGTACGCAGCAGCGTAATTGGCGTTGGTTACCAACGATTCTAACTCCAGGCGCATTTCGATGTAATATATATTGCGGAAAAGGTTGAAAAAAGTGTGGTCTGTTAAAAAATTAATTCAAGTTATGTAAAGGAAAAAAATACACGAAAATCTACGTTCTGATTGAGGTAATCATGGACGCTTCAAAGCGTAATACAGAAGTTAAACTAACATCCAGAACTAGTTTATGTTTCCCTCTTTCAAGTAGTCAACTCACTACTCCAAGCTAATCCAGGCACGAACAATCGATTATCCCCCTATTATAAGCAATGTCTTTTGGAAGTACCTCCCCTTACTTTGGAATCAAATAGGAATCGATTCCATTACCATTTGCATTACCTGGTAATGACGTATCATTGCATTGCATGATACCAGCAAAGTTGCGTCGACCATTTACCCAAACCCAAGTCAAAGGCTCCATGAAAAAATCACCAAATGTCCTCAGAAAAATATTAAGAATGAAGAATTCCCAAAACTAGATAACAAATCCCCCAAAAGGTCCAGTCGCGGGCAAGTCATGCTGCAACTCTTGGACATTTTTGCGAGGAACATTTTCAAGTACCGAAGGACCAGCAACCGTAAGGATTAGAGTAGTGACTACTCGGGTCCCATAGAGACTGACTGGGGGTAGAGAAATGCGAGAAACCCTAATTCATATGTATATATTTTCCTTAAAATTCCATAAAACAACAGATAAAGAACGTTACACAAATCAGTGAGTTGTGCTCGATATTATCTGCATACTTACTGATCGGGAAAGCCGACTACAAGTGGTTATTGCTTTTTCTACACTGATAAAAAAGTTGAGTAATCTGTAGTTGAATTAAGCTGTAGCGGTGCCAATTAAAAAAAACTTCATTTAACCCTTAAATGCGCGGTGTATTCTATAGGATACAGCCAAATTTTGACTTTGTCGCAATATACAACCTTCCGGGGCAACATTTATGATAGGGAATCAAGACGAATAGTACAATACTGTGCCAAAATAACTCATAATTTGTGTAGAAAACTGGGAATTTATGTAGACTTTTTGGGTGAAACTCATAGTATAGTCTGCGCATAGTCGGAATTCTTAATTTTAATATAGTTGATCCCGAATGACCTTGATTTTTCACAATAGGATAGAAATATGTTCGAAATGGACTAATGTCCGCTTGGATTAATTTAGGACCGAATAAATTCTTGAAATTATCGGAAACTGGGCTTGATTTAAGGAACATTTTGATTAATCTATGTATTCTTGTTCTGAGATTATTAAATTCATAATACAATAAGTTCCAAATGGCTTTAAAGATGGTACATTTCTATCCGGTCTCAGTTTTCTCTCTTAAAAATAGTTCTACCAAACTTTTTTCTCTTACTTCACTGAAAATTGTACACACTTTTCCTAGTAAATACTTAACTAGACTTAAATACATCGGCACCAATTTTCAATGTTTTCTTCTACAGTCATTGGTTTATTATGTGCTATAGTCTTCTGTAATTAAACGAGAACTAGTGTTTACTAGCGCACAGTCCAAAAAAAAAATGACAAGCAGTAAAGCAAACAACTCTTTGTATTATTATTGTTATTGTTTTTATAAGTATTTTCGTTTTTTATTTTAAAACTATCCCATTTATACTTGTTTTACGAATAACTTACTACGAATCATACTTATTTTTTTAAGTACGATTTTAGTTCAAACTAAGAATATTCGGCTTGAATTTACAATTTAGATTTAAGAATATTCGGCTTGAATTTAGAATGTCATTCTTCGTTCTGTTTATAGATGTCATACATCGCTTGGAAGATTAATCTCCTACGGTTAAAGTCGCCGGCATTTACAGGTCGAAACGACCGCTTAAAAATGTTTGATGGTATTTATCAGGGTATGATAGTCGCACACATGACCCAGCAAACCTCAGCCGTCATAATATGTTTACACTCTCCAGAATTGGTAAGACTTACATAGGCTTACAAACTCTGGAGATGATGTGGATGATCTGCTTTTTCGAAAACAATCTACACCGAGCGAAAAATAGCAATATCATATTGATATTTTGAAATATTGATTTGATATTGCACAAAATTTTATTTTTTGACGCTGGCGTAACCACTTTTTTCATATGGTTGTTGTTAATTTTATTTTTGATGCGACGTAAGCGTCGTGTTTGATATTTATAATATCAATTGGATATTTATAATATCAATTTGATATTGATCAATATCAAAGCGCTCGGTCACCAAGTACAACAATTAAATGTTTGTTGTGATTGTAGGCAATTTTTTCGTATGGTTGTAGTAAAATTTCATTTTGAAAATTTATAATATCAATTTGATATTGATCAATATCAAATGGCTCGGTTGACTTTCAAGAAAAAAGTTTATTATAATTTATTATTTATTTATTCCAAGAGAAAATAGCGACCGAGACATTTGATATTGAACGATATCATATTGATATTTTTTCCCACTTTTCTTAACGTTTAATATCAATTCGTTAACGAAAATATCAATTTGATATTGTTTTTTCGCTCGGTGTAGTTATTACCAAAACTCCGATTATCTTATTTCACTTGGACAGGTGCCCAGGTGCCTGCGATTTGGCCGCACTGTAATTGAACAGTTGATATTACCACAAGTTCGTTCTCATAAATCGATTAGCAATAAAAATTCAAATATCCACAGACCAATAAAGGTTTGCCCGTTAACTGACACACAGCCGGTGCGGCGACGGCTGCATTTAAGGCCACTCGCCATAGGCACATCCATTAAAATTACTCCATATATATTTTGACACCATCCACCGCCCCTTCGCAGAGCACCACAAACGCACATTTCACACTGTCGACACTTTTCAAAATCCATAAGAATTTCTGCCTACCGCCGACGAAGTGAAAGTAAAAACACACCACACAATGAATACGGAAAGTGAAGGAATGTAAAGGAATTGTTTGGCTAACAAGTGTTGCCAAATTGCCTCTGTTTCGATGTTTCGATATTGGTTCAGCCGCACACTTCTTGTGCGTTTTGGTGCTGCGGTAACTTATAACCATAAATAACGGTACTTTTGTCATAAATTGCAACGGCCACACCGTGCAACGTATCCATTTAAGTTAGGAAATGGTGCAAAGAAAGAAAAAAACGGTGGAGAGCAGCACCATAAAGAGTGGCTGGCAACCATGCTGGCCAAAGCTGTAGGACCACAAAGCTCCTTTCTAGTTTCTAAAACTCACAGATCTGTAAAGGCCATAAACAGATGTCACCCTTACCATCGCCCATTTGCCAACCATCCAATGAATGTGGACGAGCAAATCCATTTTTTGTCAAATGTTTTATTGTTGCTGTTGTTTTATAATGGTCGTCGCTCAATATGGTCCAAAGAATGAACCAGAATTGAACTGTGAGAATCATCGTCATTCATTAGACACACACAGGGCGGGCAATAATTCAGGGACAAAATAAAAACGATGAATTGTTTATCTCTTCGAAATGTGTTAGATTTCATGGGAGCTCAGTGTTTAAACTTCAGATTGTATGATACATTTGGAAAGGACATCCACAGGCTGAAAGGACTACTACAGACAGGTTGACCTCAAAGAGATGGAGTTTAATTAGTAGGCAGTGACTTGCAAACAGCAACGCTAGATTATATACAATTGAAAAAGCAAAAAAAATTGATGTGGTATTTTATTAAAATCGAATTCGGATAAGCGCACGCCATTTAATTGAAAAAAAAAATATGTTAGTAATGATAGTTCAGGCTGATTTTCCATGAACTGTACAACGCTTAAACGAAACTCCGCTCTATTGAAAAATCGTTTATGTGAAAAACATTTTTCATTCAAAGATACAAACTTGTATGATACGAACACCGCTTAAGAGAAACATGATGAATGTAAGAATGTAACGGCGACAGAAAATTATGCTGTACTTCATGCAACTCATTAAAGTACATACACAATAATCGAGGATAATTGACAGACCTAGAGGTAATGGAGTTGGTGACGTATGTAAACGTTGAAAATAGAATTTAATTTTAGATCATCATAATACATTCTATTAAACCTACTACGATGGAGACATTACAATTCATTTTTCCAATTCTGAAGCCTTGGGCAAAACCAAAGATCTCACAAAATTATGTGTCAACCACATTTAAGACAACTCGACCAACTGAAAATAACTGACTATTTTCATCCAGGCTCATAAATATTGAATTAAAATTGTACATACATGTATTTTAATAGTTGTGCCACAAGTTGCAGTCTTCATAGAACAATTTCGAAAATACATACTCAGTTCGTTTAAATGAAAGATGTTTCAATTATCCGAAGTATTTTTAATAAAAATCCCGCATAAGTGAACAAAATTTCTTGTTTTTTTTTTGTCAATTCCGCTTAACCAAATTCGACTGTAATTAGTAAGTTTGTCTGTGTTGAATTTGTCCATTTTTCCCCCACAATAAAAACTATCTCCACAAAGGTGCATAGGTACATCAACTGCTGATGAAGTTTGCTAAAATGTGGGTACCTCCTTAACGATTGAAGTAAAGTCTTGTTCATCCTCATCTGCATCTGAAAGTCAAGAATTAGTGGCACGTTTTTATTTAGGGACTTCACCTAAATCCTCTAAAGCACTACTTAGATGTGGACAACAGAGAAGTTTGAAAATATTCAGTGTAACTTGATTATTTGCTTTGTTCTCTAATGGACACTCCGTAGAGGAAGGTGTTTACATACGAGTATAAATTGAATACATATAGATATATATTTATATATACATATATGTATATATATATATATATGTATTACTATTATTCATTTATTCACGCTTGCAATTAAATATTTTCTAGGCGCCGGCATGTTTTTTTTTTGTTTTTTCAATTATACTTATAAAATCTCAAGTTCCAAACATCTAGAATGGATGATTTGATTCGATACACACGTTCGTTACGGAAACTAGAAATGTTAACAAGCTTTAACGCTTCACTAACCAACGGAATGCACAATGAAAATTAATTACGCATAATTTGTCGAACAGGGAGGAGGAAATTGTCACAGATGAATCATCGGATGGTCATTCGAAGTCGTACACAATAAAAAAAAAAAAAAACACAAACCCAAACTATTAACATGTTACGCTTGAATGGATCTCAATGTCATATCTTAAAAACCCGAGTCACATTAATTTTAAAGAACATTTACCTAATGAAAACTCGTCGAAATCTCTTTAAGGCACGGTTTGTTAGGTAGGGTGGGTGATTGTGCGCTACTGTCTTCACCCAAGTTGGCCACATGGATTTGGTAATTATAAGAATTTTTTAATTTCATTTGGTTTTCTTCTTCATTGTTAAAAAAACACTATTTTTCGTTTTCATTTACAGTTCATTTGGATGTATGCCCTCATTTTGTAAAACGTAAATTTCGTTTCTGTTCGAAACGCAATGTAAATTACATTTCATTGAATTCTCTATATCGTAACGTTTATTTTTGTGATTACGATAGTTTTTGCATTGGAAAACGTTTGTTATTGATTTATAGAATGTGTTGTTGCTTGGATGAAACGCAAATTATGTTTTCAAACGATATATAACATTTTAAACCTAACAATTTTGGAAACGTTTTATACGTTACGTTTTACAAAATGAGCGCATAAGTCTGTTTATTTATGTTGATTGGTGTTTTTGTGCGGAAATGTTTTTTATTTCCAATTCTGATTCCACTTCCAGGGTTAAAGGAAATAAATAAAATCAAACTTGAAAATTTCCTTCAATAATTCTGAAAAATCCCTTAAATCATTTATGACTACGTTCCCTACCCCATAATCTCGGCAACGTTTACAAATATTAAATTACCTTTAAATCTATGTATGTATTCAATATAAACGACGACAACCTTAAGGTAAAATTTGAAATGTATCGTCAATTAAATAATTCCATTCTTCGACCAGAATGGCCTTTAAAGTAATGACAGCTTTAACGAAATTATTCGGATATGCTGTATTTGTGGTCAGTCCATACGGGTTTTCCGTTTGAAAGTTTCCCCTAATTCCAGCCCATTTTGAGGATTTTCTGAATAACTCTTCAGTAAAATACTGTAGGCCTCTCAAAAAAATTGGGAAAAAATTAAATATTATCTAAAAATTATGAAAAAAAACCCCAATTTGTTAAGGGTATTTTTTGAAATCTGATCATTATTCGTTGAGCCTTGGTAAAACCAAACATTTTTCAGCGGCTGATTCGACCTCGTAAATGCTTGCGACTTCACGAGCCGTTAGGAGCAGGATTTAAAAACAGTAGGTCCCGGCCACTTCTCACTGATTTAAGAGATGTCCCAGTCGTTCCCTTAAAGGAATATAAATAAGTAACTGGTATTTAACTGTTTTTTTCATTTCCCTAACGAAGTAGGCACAATTCAAACGGACATCTTCAACAATATGCCAGGAGATGTTGGATCTAAATGATTGTGACCCATATTTCCTTAAAACATCTTTTATTGCATTACCCCACCAATTTTTAAAGGCGATTTAAATGAATTTAAAATCTTACGACATCAACGTAGCATTAAATACTCGTTTTGCTAGAATTGGAATAACAAACTTAATATGACTGAAACACCCAGCGAATTCTGTTTATATTGCGATGTGCTTTTGGCACTGGCCAAAGATTAAAAATCAACAAATTTCGCATCTGACAAACACAAACAAACAAAAAATAGAAAAACGAAAACGCACTGCAAAAAAAAAATAATAAATACTCCTCCTCCAACCCCAGATCCGCAGGCAGAAACCATTCGATTCAAATCCACACTCACACACACAAAGAAACCGAGTATAAACCCACCATCTATCGACCATAAATTTGGATTATTTTATCCTGCAGGACATTAAGTAAGGATATGACAAATTTATCGCAATAGCGCCATTTGTTTGTTTAACTGTTGCAAAACCCGAGCACGAAATTCCCACCGAATGAATGGGTGGCTGGGCTGGTGGGTGTTTGAATTGACTGGGATTCGCAATGGGATCTGGTTTGGTCGGTGGTGTGGTTTAGTGTGCCAAACAAATGTTACCAGAATTGATGACGATGGCATGGCCCGGCGTGCCACTGTTTTCAATTCTCTGCCTTCCCACCTCTTGGGTGGCAAACATGGCATTATCCCCACCAAAGTAGCTCAACGTTTGTATGTATGTCTCTCTGTGTGTGTGTGTATTTTTTTAGCCTTTTAGTTTGTATTGCTGGCGTTTTTTTGTTCTCTGTTCGCTTCTGAGAAATTGACAGGTGTTTTTCTTGCATAAAATTTTGATAAATTTTTCAAATTGATATTATTCCAGACAAGGAGAAACGATGTCACAAAAAACCAACATCACATAAAATTCAATCATTAACATTTTCAATGATTTTTTGCGTTGAACGATGCCTGCAAATAAATGAATATTTTTACAAAAAAAAAAAAAAAAATGCAATGAACCTAAATGTGCTGTCTGTGAATTTTAACACATGTAAATTCCGGTTCTTTCGAACGGAAATTCCGAATGGCAACAACAGAAACAAAACCAAATTAAAATGAAAAAAGCCAGAAAGCTGGAAAAACCGATCAATATTATAAAAACAAATAGGAATCATTTAAGCGTTTAAAGCAACCAATCTAACGTTGGAACTGAAAAGGCTGATCACGAATCTTAAGTTGTTTTTAGATTTTCAGACCCGTTTACCGTTTTCATTGTTTTAAGTGTAAAGGATGAAAACCATTTCCCGCTCGAAATCTTGACAGAAAGTCAGTGTCAGAGCTCCGTGAATCGATTTGCTCTTGAACAATGTCGGCAAATAATGCAAACTTATTTCCAACGTCAATGTTGTGGAGCCCAAACAGGGCGTTTTCTGAAAAGAAGAATTTTAACCCCCCCCCCCAAAATAATCTCTGCGGGTTGGGAAAGAAGAACGGGGGCTATAGCCCCACCACACCTTTTGCACAGTGGAGGGATTTGAAAATAAATCTGTCATTTGCATTTGGCCAGTCCGATTTGTTTGAATTGTAGACCTCACTGTGTTCACGCTTAAGTCTAGAAGATGGACATAGGCAGATAACCTAACCACAGATGAGCTAAAAGGGTCCAAACCTGAAAATCTCAGCTCTCGGAAAAATCTTAAATTCGTGCTTCTATTGTCAATTTTTAGCCTAATTTTTAAATGAATAAGATTGAGGTTAAGACTTATGAAAAAAAAGTTTTTTTTGACCCCGTTTAGAACTAAACTATTTAAAGTGCGATTTCGATAAACCTAGGAACTCAACTGCGTTAGCCCCATGAATAAAATACTGTTCCATAAATAACGATAAACAAATAACGAATATACCGAAGAAACATATTTTTGTTAATTTTGATAATTCAATTTAGGAAACAAACTCTAAGGTTGTGGAATGTCAAGGTTGGGGTTGTTTCCAACCATAGTTCACCATGCTAAATTTAAGCAAATTTTCTTTCTTTTTAAAGAATAAACTTTGTCGATCCTTTTCAAAAATAGCGTTTTCTTCCTTCAACACAGGCTGTTACAATCACGGCGTCGCGCTGAGATTTTCTTGAGATTTGGATATAAAAAATAGTAATTGGACTCGAAATTTGTAGAATGTACCGGATGAGGTAGCAATTTAAAGCCATGGCCAAGTTTGTAATCACTTGTGAGCCTGTGCGTTGGCAGGGTGGGAGAGGAATTCTTTCATGGGCAAATGTGGTAACTTTTGCTCTTCGCTAGCTCGTCCATTTCGCAATTATTTCAACATGTCGTACCGTGATGGAATTTTCCCTTCACTTTGGAAAGTTGCCAATGTTCAGACGATCACCAAGAAAGGGGGGATCGGCTGTAAATTATCGTCCAATTATGGAGAGCCTGGTTAACCACCATCTGGTTAACTATTTAGAGTCTAACGGCCTTCTGAATGATCGACAGTATGACTTCCGTATAAATCGATCTACTGGAGACCTGATGGCGTTCCTTTCGGAACGATGGAGTCGTTCCATTCACCGTCTTGGTGAAAGCAAGGTCTTGGCTCTGGATATTTCCAAGGCGTTCGATAGGGTCTGACACGGAGCACTCAAATCAAAACATATTGCCTTTGGTGTCGGTAATGCCTTCTCTCGATTTATATCGAGTTTTCTCAGAGATCGCTCTATACGAATTGTTATAGATGGGGTCTCATCCAACGAGCATAGGTTGACCGCAGTAGTGCCACAAGGTTCTCCTTCTCCATTTCTTATTTTCATTGACGACCTGCTGTGTCCGAAAGTGAACCCAATCTACTCCTCTTTCATTCGTACTCATTTGAACATCGGCCAAGTCCTTTGGAAGTCGAGGACAAAAGGCCAACGATGAACGACTCACTCAACAGTGATTTGGCAACGATTTGTGAGTGGGGCCAAATGAACAGAGTAGATTTTAATACACGCAAGACCCAGTGCTGTTTGTTGTCACACAAACGTTCCACTGATCCAGCATCGTCGTCAAACTCTATGGGTGGTGTGGATATCGACGTATCTGATACCCTTGATGTTCTGGGCATGAAGATACAGGGTGATGCTCGCTGAGCTAACCATACATTCGAAGTGTCGAAAGAAGCATTCAAGTGTCTGGGCTTTTTAAAGCGATGCTAGAAATACTTCACCCCATTTGATGTCGTAAATATTTACACCACCTGCATACGCCCTAAAATGGAATATAACTCCTCTATATCGGCAGGAGCTCCAAAGACTTAATTGCAGCTTTTAGACCGTGTACAGAGGAGAGCGGTGGTGATGATTGGGAATTGTGGGGTATCCAACTCTATTGTCTCCCTATAGCATCGCCGGAATGTTAATGGTATCTGTTTACAAGATATGCGTCGTCTTGTCCCTGACGTTAGAACATTTAGCCGGAATAGGTGGCTATCCAGGGTATTTCATCCGTTCATTGTCAAATGGCCGGTTGACCGGACGACACACTATAGCGAGAATTCGTTCTTCAGCCGTACTGTTCTCATGTGGAATAATCTTCCAGCTAGTGTTTTCCTGTTTGCTATGACATTATCATATGTAAAACAGACATCAACAAACACTACTCCCTCTTTCCTCCCTGCAATACCCTTCTGTCCTACCGCTAACACTGCATTGCATTCATAGGGGGCATCCCCAGAGTAATTGGATGCATTAACAATTTTGTGTTGTTTCAGAGTATATTCTTAATTAAAAAACTACATAATTACATTTTATACTTGATATCAATTACTGGCGTAGTTAATAGTTTTGTCCAATATTTCCTCTGTGTATTTGATTTGACCTTTGTTACAGAAATGATTGCACACATCCTTGCAGAAAAATCCTTATAGGAAACTCCGAGGGTCCAGTAATCCCACAAATTATATTTAATAAAATATCCATGCATACGACCTTACGCATTCTTTCAATCGTTTAAAGTCAGCATAATCATAATAACGACTGCAGCACGTGCGTATGACTTATTTCCGCATCCGGTGCCAATTATGTGTACAATTCACCCAAAATATTCAAATGCAGTACAGCGGCAAAATAGGCGCGCCTGTATGTGTTAAGTGTTGTCGCTGTAATAATTTGTTGGTTGAATCACACAGCAACAACAGAACGAGGCGAAAAAAGAATTTAATTAAAATCGACCGAAAATTTATTAAAAACAACCGTTTCCGACGAAACGATTTTCGGTGCATACACAAATGTTTGCTTTAGTGAATAAATAAATGAATGAACGAATGAATAGATGAATTGGTGGTTGTGGGAGCAATGGCAAATACAAGTGAATTACAAATGTGAATGTGTGTGTGTGTGCAATGCTGTTGGCAGTCATGTTGTAATTTAAACACAATTCAATTTCGATTCGGTTGCTGTTGTTGTTGGTTGATTGTGCACTCACTGTTGTATTTCCACAGTGTGAGTGCAAATAATAGCGCCGGAGAACAACTTAAAATGTTGTTCACACTCACTACTCTCTGGCATAGAGCCCACACACATACATATGCACAGTGTACACACGTCCATGCCAAACCAACAATCGTAACTTGGCGAAGGTAAGAAATGTAGATGAATTACACTGTGCCACAAAATACAACAGGAAACAGTTAGAGCGATATGATCCAATTTCAAGAGGGTGGTCATGCGGTGGTAAAGTGGGCCTCCTGATAATACACACGGAACCATGGAATCTCTGATTGATAATTAGATACGTGTTACATTGTAATAATTGATCTGTGGGCTTGTAAGTATTTGACTAGGAACGGAAAGTAGTGATGCTACCCGGTCTCACAGCGCGTTGGTCAGGAGCCAGTCGGACTTTTGTCCCAGCCTGGCCAATTGGATCCGGCTCTTGGGGGTATTACTTTCGCGATGGCACCTAGAGACAGTTTTACTTACTTAAAGTAGACTACCCACAGAGTAGCAGTGGTTTTAACTAGGCCTGAACGTCTAACCGAGGGGGAGGAAATGCCCAAAACAACGAGATTAATTGGTATGCTTGGAATTGATAGGTGTAACATTTAAGCCGATTGAAATTGGTCTAGGAAGAAAAACGACGTTGCCAAACAAGGAAATCCTGACCTGAACCACTTACCAACGGGGAGGAACTGCCCACACAGCGAAAACATTTGAATGTCATACGAATATTTTAGCTGTAGCATTGTGTTATACTGTGTGTGTATGAGTGTAGTAGCAGTATCTGTTTCCGTATACAGATATCCATCTTTTAACTCGGTGTGAAATCTGCTGATATGAGCGGTTCGCCATTGCTGTGGCTTTCGAAATAATGAAATAATGAGAATCCCGCCACAAAGGTCAACAATTATTCCCGGTAAACTGAAACAATATCAATTTGTGCCAGAAAGGTGTGTAGCACCAGTAGAAAATATCAATACGACTGATAATTTCCTAAAAGTTAGAGACGACTGACACCGTACAGGACATAAAAACTAAATACATAAATACTATAAAAAAGTATTGAAGAAAATGTGTCAATTGATCGACGATCACAGCAATTAGGCCTATCAGCAACCAAGCATGCTGAACTTTACCTAAAGATTTAGCTTTACAAGGTTTCGTTGCTGTAAGAATTGAATCAATGTCCACAATTCGTTAGTTTCATTGAAGAACAACCGAATGGTAACTTGAAACCCCCTCTAATAATCGCCATATAAACATAGGCAATTGGATTCACTTGACTTGGCTGCTCAACCTCATATAGAGGGAACACTTTGGACAATCTATAATCCGAGTTCCACAAGGATCATCTGTATTTCATAGAGTGTTCTATTATAGGAATGCATGTTATTATGAACATTTTTGATTATGTTTTTCGGTTGTGTGTTTGTATTTGTATGGCCTGTTGTGTGTGAGTGTGTATGTTTGCTGTGTACTCGCATTCCTGTTGCATTGTGCGATTATTAAAAAAAAAAAAAAATGGCTCGACTTCTGTTGCCGACACATTTTATTAATTTTTTTCTGTTTGTTCCATTTTAAATCAGCCACCACAACATGGATAACGTGAATTGTAGATATTAAGTTGATCAGTCCATTTGTAACACATAGGTTGGGCTCAATAAAAATCTGGTACTTGTACAAATCAAGAAAACTATTTTTGAGGAATTCCGAATGAAGTCATCACGGCAACATTCTGTAATACCCTTTAATATTGGGTGGTGGGGGGTATATTAATTTTGTCATTCGTTTTACAAAATATACAGCTGTGGATATACGATAGCATTAAACTGTGGCCAACATATTAGCATACTGAGTGTTAGGTTAGGTTAATTGGTTAGGATAATGCCCGAAGCATATCTCTCTTGGGTTCATCAGGAGATCCCGTTCTGATACCGTGAATTTGTCGCCCAAAATATATCCTAGGATTCTTGGTTACGGTCGTCGTTTTTCAGTCAACCCGTCTGTCTCAAGTTTGGAGAGACACACAAAAAATATGACCCGAGAAACTAATTTATCATTAAATCCTTTTGACTCTCGTTCGCTTCCTAAGGCGTTCGATATGTGAAAATATATAATTTCGATATTTTCAAAAAGTTGACTTAGATCAATTGCCCATTGAGTAGCTGATACGGATATGATGACAAGTACTATTAGCGCTACCACGACTGTATGTAAAGATTAATGTGTCTGCAAAGGAATGTGCTTGTATGCGTATGTGTGTTAGCAGATATACGAATATGTCTAAATGCTTCTGATTCGGAATCCGACTTGATTCATGCATGATATTTATGTATGCATGTGTGTGTGTGTGTGAGTTAAAAAATATCCCGGAATGTTGTGTGTATTTATGAAATAATAATGTTTACTTGTATTTGACAGTTTTGTAATTAACTGCAGTCAATGCTCGTGATTCAAAACACAGAATGACTCTGGCTGGAATGAATAAGTCTCTGCTACTCTCTGTGCAATAGAAGAGCACACGCAGCTGCTGCCGATGCCGCTGTCGTTATCGTTCACATTGTTGTTGCTTTTGTTTAGGTTTTGTTATCGTAGGCGCTATGTGGTTTTGTTTATTTTTACTGGTATTAGTGATGTCGTGTTGTAGTTGTTTGTATCACACAGACCCCCCCACCCAATATTCTATTTGAAAACTATGCAGACTTACTCACACCAACTCTCTCTCTCTCTTTCTCTCTCTCGCACACACAAACACTCGAGGACATGTGAAGGCCACATGGGGAGCAAGCAACATTGTTTTGGTGAAAATATTTCACTCACGTGAACGAACGAACGAATGTTTGTTGTGGAGCCATTGTTCTTCAGTGCTGCTGTTGGTGATGAGTTTTCTCGTTTTTTTTTATGAATTTTCACAATTTTCCTATTAGTTTTTCGTTTTGTTGTGTGTGTGTGTTCATCTCTTTTTTTGTCGGCTTACAAAAGGACCCCCATTTCTGCAATCTTGTGATATTTCATTTGTATTCGTATTTGTGTTATTTAAATGTGTCGCTGCTGCATGTGTGTAAAAATATATCAATTTCTGTTTGTGTCACATCAACTCAACCGTCCATTTTCTGGTGTGTTTTGATCAAACTCTGTTTAAATGGCGATAAATAAAAAACAAATGGTTAAAATTCAGAAATCTTTGCATTTCGTTCGGTTGAAATAAATAAAGCATTTAACCCATATAGAATAAAGATATCCTGTATTCATAAAAATATATATTACATATATTTTTTAAAATTCAGGGTTCTCCAACAAGAGGTGTTATTTTGGTATTCAAAGAAAAAAAGACATTTTTTGAGATTAATGATCGAATGTTTATTTCATAATAAAGAGGAAGGTATGCCGTTAGTAATTAAAAACAACATCAGCCCGTCATCAGACGACCACGCTTACAGGACCATATCCATTTCATGAAATTGTCCATAACCAAATCGCATAGTGGCTGCCCTAAGTCCTCGATAGCCTCACGAATTCTGTCTTTGCGATCTTAAACCGACGCTGGGCTGTTGGCGTAGACCTTATCTCTCACGTGGCCCCAAAGGAAGAAGTCGCAAGGTGTTAAATCACAACATCTCGGTGGCCAATTGTAATCACCTCTTCGAGAGATAACACGTTTCGGAAACTTTTTAGATTTGCGAACTGTGACTGTGAGATTTTCACCATTTTTGTAGTGAATTTTAATAATTTCGATACATTGTTGAAGCGTGTATCGTTCCATTTTTAGTAATGGTTTCTACTTGTCAAATGTCAAAGAATAAAAACTTCAAAATTGACAGCTTGTTTAGAGAATCCTGTATTTTTCTTGTTTAGAGAATACTATATTTGTTTTTGAACTTTTTTGAAAAATTCAAAATGAACAAAAATTTAGTTTTTGTCGTTTAGGGAAAATGTCACTGCTCTGAAATGAGTTGACCGATTTTTACGAAATAATAAAGCTACGCAGTTTTATTTATATCCATTAATTATACCAAAAGTAAATATTTTTTTAAATGATTTCTTTAATCACAAAAAAATTAAAAAAAAAACCTTTGTTAAGAAAATTGTGTGAAAAAACATTTTTTTCGTACATTTTTCTTAACAAAGTTTTTTTTAAATTTTTATGAATACGGTTTTTTTAAAAAAAAAAAACAATTGTTCGCTTCTATTTTTCTTTAAATAAATAAATCAACAGTAGTTGTCCGTTTGGTTCTCCATAATTGTGAAAGTTATGGACGAAACCCCACAGCATCAGTTGCATACTTTTTGCCCTCACGACAATGTGGCTGCAGTTCCGGAGAGTTGACAACTCAGTACTCAGTTGACTCGCCATTGATCACATCAACTCAACATTTCAAGCACAATGCAAACTTTGCACAAAGACCTCGCATTATTCGCTTGACAATTTTTCTCGCAAATTATCTGTTCTGACTAAGCGCATTTTCATCTCGGCGTCTATGTTAACAAGCAGCACCTGGGTATCGGAAAACCCTCACGTGATCGTCGAGAAACCAATGCATTCTCGGAGAGTGACAGTTTGGTTAGGATCATAGGACCATTTTTCTTTGGAAATTCTGTTGAAACCCCAATTATGACTACAGAGTCATATTTTGTAGCCGAAGATTAAGCGCATGACTTGGATGGTCTTCGATTTCTCCAGAAATAGACGCCATGTAACACATATCGCGTCACAAACGATATTTCGCCCAGCTACCTTGGTAATTGTGTTATCAGCCGTCTCGGGCATGTAAATTAGGCAATTGGAGCTGGGATTTAACGACATAAGGCGAAACTTGAGCGGCATGAGCTATGTATGTATATCCTGGTCAGAACGATATTAACCGCCTTATGGCGGTCTTGTCGTTTAGAGGGTTAATATTTGCCACAAGATCAAAATACTTGGAGATGAGTTTTTAATGAGGCCATAACCAACACCATGTTTTGGTAAGCTTTAATTAGTGAGTATTTAGTTTACTACCGATATTATGCCATTATGTTAATTATTTTTTTTTTTACTAGAATTCCAAATCTTACTTATTACGGTCAAATATATTCGTATGTTTGTTTGGTGTTGTTTCTTGTTGTCAAATGGAGAAAAATTATCGGTCAGAGATGAAGGATACGCAACCAGAGGCAGATCCACTTCGTCGTTTGTTAAGCAACTTATCAATAGCTTTATTGCAATGCCTTGCTCTGAGAAATCACACATCAGAAATAGCCTTATTGTCCTAAGAGCAACGAAAAAGTATACAGAGCACCAATATATCCAATATTTGATGAACTGCCCGACGGTTTTTATGTGTCCGCTTTCACACATACGACTATTTATTTATTATTTATTTATATTTATTATTTATTTATTTACTATTTATTTACAATGTATTCAAAATGTTGGCTGTTAAAAGAAGTAAGTTTTCTTGTTAATTTGATTTGTATTAGGGATACTACATTTCACCTAGGCATTGTTAACTAAAGTCAACATTTTCTTTTACTATTGTCCAATATCAGCTGCCACAACACCAAATATATCGATCGAAAGTTCTAAAGTTTAAACCCACTATGGATAATGATAGTAGAATGGAAACAGATATAGCTCATATCCAAAGAAGAAAAAAACACCAAAGTTTTCCTTCGTACCCTAACAAAAAACAAAAAGGGAAGAACATAAGTGTTGTACACATCCATTCATTCATTCATTCATTGACACACAAAATCCACATTCTGCACTCTGTTGCTGGAGCACCCGATGTGCCGTGGATACTTTAAAACGATTTAATCTCATTGGAAGTCGCTCAACAGCTGTGCTCCTCCAGACTATCACAACGGACGGGTAATATTGATATTGCCATTGTTGTTGCCAAACAACATTCAGAACTGCTCGCATACAGCGGGCAACGGACTGGGAACACACACATAGAGAAGTTGAGAGAGAAGAGCTGAAGAACAAAGAAAAAAATTAAATAATGATACAAAAGCTTTCGAATTATTGGAAATTTAAAATTGTTTTACATGCGTGTAAATGGGCAAAACAAGACAAAATATACATGTAAATACTAAAGACAGAGCCAAAAACAACAAGAGAACTATGAGAGGTAGTAAGACAAACACACAATCCTACCTTCAATTGCACATGCCTCCCAAGCATACACTTAAGTTTCCGGTTACACCAAACCGCCGTCACAGGGGTTAGCATAAGAACAAAAAGTGGGCAAATTATACAAGAGGTGTTATTTTGAATCACCCGGTATTTCGGTAACTGTCACTTTTGAAGCTTTTATTCTTTGACATTTGACAAGTAGAAACTACGCCATTACTAAAAATGGTACGATACACGCTTAAAAACGCATCGAAATTATTGAAATTCACTACAAAAATGGTGAAAATCTTGCGGTCACAGTTCGCAAAACTAAAAAGTTTCCGGATCGTGTAATCTCTCGAAGAGGTGATTACAATTGGCCACCGAGATGTTGTGATTTAACACCTTGCGACTTCTTCCTTTGGGGCCACGTGAGAGATAAGGTCTACGTCAACAGCTCAGCGTCGATTCAAGACCTCTAAGATAGAATTCGTGAGACTATCGATGACAAAGGGCAGCCACTATGCGATTTGGTTATGGAAAATTACATGAAAAAGATATGGTCCTGTAAGCGTGGTCGTGATGGCCATTTGGCTGATGTTGTTTTTCATTATTAACGGCATATGAAATGAACATCCGATCTCCATCCACCTCTTGTTGGAAAACCCTGTAGTTAGAAAACTCTTATTACGCCTCCCCTGTTAACTCCTCTACAAAAACCTATAATCGAATTTTAATCAAATTACTTTACCAAAAAACCTAGTTACAAATGAAACATCCCACTGTGCAATCACTGTTTAGCAATACAATTTTTTTCTGGTTACTTTTCCCATTTTGCGCACGTTTTCTTCACATTTCGCCATTTACTGTATGGAGTTGGTGGGTGCTTGCTTCACTCCCATCTTTGTGTATTTTTATAGTTTATATTACAACTTTTACTCTTGTACTCCTCCGTGGTTGTAGTTGTAGTCGTTTATATGCAACTACCACACAACAACATTATTCATTTCTGTGTTCTGTGCAGAGAACAAGAGAATAACACACACACACACACTCACACAAATGCCAGTTGTTTTGTTTTTCTGTTTCCTTCCGATAACGAGTTACCATTTTTGCGCGCTCAGCTGTTTATTTGGGCAAAGATACCGTTAATGCCGCTTGTTTTCGTGTTGGACGAACTGCAACTATTTGAGCAACAACAACGAGAATATAAACTAAAAAAATGTATACCCTCTAAGACGAGGGCGTACCGGAAAGTAATCGGCCTCACAAAATATATAACAACAGCATAGCGATAACTATGGTACAGTTGAGCATCGATTATAATTATCCATGATTCAATTAACCGGGAACATTAATTATCCGGGATCAATACGGAAAGGAAAATATTTGCATGTCAATTGATTAACCGTGATTAACTCAATTATCCGGAATTGCAAAACATGTATCTATTTTGGCAATATCAATACATTCAGCACCTTGCTAAACTTTTTGGAAAATTCTGCATCTTCGAACATTACAGAACATTACGTGTCCAAGAGAAGCTTTTGGCAGAAAATATTCAGGTTAGGAAGAAAAAACAAACCATAACTAAAAATGTATAAGTATTATATCTTGTAAGTTTGCATATTGAATAAATAAAACAAACATTTATGTAAAAACGAGGAAAAAATTGTACCTCAATTGACCAGTAAAATCGATTATCCGGAACGCTTCCGGTCCCGACTATCCCGGATAATTGATGCTCAACTGTACATTGATATTACTATTCCTTGTTTAATATCTGAAAATTGTCCACGAACGAATTGGGGTACTTATCCAGAATAACACCTGTATTATTTCACGATAATCTTTAACTAACATCAGTTCGGGTGAGGCAAATTCCATTGTAATATTGTGTGTGGCTTGGTTGTAAAAGACCCAAGTTAATTTTTTTTTTGTTTTGGATTAATATTTGTATTAGATTTATTTTCTTGCTCTCTTTCATAATTCAAAAACTGTCAATGTCAATTTTAAACCGTTATCATTCCCATCGATTTTGTCTCCGATGTACCAGTTTTTTTTTTTTTTTTTTGTAAAGCCTTCAATAGCAATTTTCTCAAAAGAGAACATTTTGACATTAGCCCTTTTTGGCACCAAGGCACAGAATTACTAATTGCCGAAAGAAATAAATATCTTAAATTGATTTGGAAATAGAGACAAAAGACAATCACTGGCCCTGGATGTGTGAAAAGACATTAGTATCAAAGCAAGACCAGGCTGGTGGCTCGAACTTACATTGCATGAATGTGAACACAAAAATGCTAAAGAAATGTAAGTTTTCATTAATTTTGAATTTTTGTAACATCTGCGAAATATTTTGTTGGTATTTTCTACATTTAAATTTTAGTATCATTGGTGTTTTTGAAAAAATATGCCAAAAATGAGATCACAGCTTAGAATATAAAAGCGATTCTATCCAAGCGCTTTTTCTTGAATAGTATCACAAATCAAATGACACATTTTCCTTTTTTGCTGTAGAAAAAACTGTATATCTCTATATGAATTTCATCCGTTCATTGTCAAATGGCTTTAAAAGGCTTACCTGAAAAAACCCTGTTTTGAGTTGTGACACTATTCAAGAAAATGAGCGATATGTAAAATTCGCCGCCGCACAGTTGTCTCGAATACAATTCCATCGGCCAAACGTCTGTAAGGTTTGATATAGTTCACATTTTGCTAACATTATGTTCATTCGGGTAGCATGCTTGCCCTACAGCGTGGGGGTTGTGGATTCGTTTCCCAACAGAGGCTTTGGTCTGTCGCAGCAAAAGAAATCTAGCCATATGATCTGTATCACCCGGTTTACCCTTGGACCCAAAATTAGAATATATATTTACTTTGTATTGTAATTAATAATAAATAAATTATATATTTTAGAAATATTTCAAAGTTGACTAATTTTTGTAGTTTTATATTTCTAGTAAAATATTTTTTTTTTTTTTGGTTCGGCAAGCATTATATTAATATAATACTAATTCCAACAACCACAAAAAAGGGAAGCAGTACCATTAGTCCACAAATAATAAAGTCGGCTGCATGTTTGCGTTTTTTTGCTGAAGGTGCCACAATCAACCTTCAGACATGTTTTGGAAGTTCCTGAATTCGTTGAAAGTCCATTTTGTCGGCAATAGATTACATACGAAGTGAATACAAGTACTGTCAAAGCCTTTTACACAAAGTATGTTTTAAAAAATAACTAAAATGAATATGGACAGTATGGACATAGAACAGTTTTCATTTTCCAATTGTCAGTTTTCGTAATTGGCGGACCTGCGCTATTTAATTCCTTAACTAGTTCACAACAGAAATGGATCTCAACCAACGAGCAATTCCGGTGTTGTCCTTCATCCTCTTCACCTCTTTTTTTATTTAAGTTATAACTCCTGAAAATTCCTTAAATAATTACTGAATTACACTTGTAACTACTTAATTATATTAGTATTTTACTTGATTCTCTTCAGTATCGTCCGGGAATAAAACCGTTGTTTTTGTGAAAAAAAAATGCCAAAAACATTTTACTCGATTTTTTCGAAGATGCCACAATTTGTAAAAAATGTCCATGATCACTATTTTGGGAAACGGAATTATTACTGCTCGATGGGGTGGACAAACTTTTCTCATTACATTTTGAAACAAAGGCAGGTAGTAAAAAACTTTCTCCTAATCCCAATAGCCGGTGTAAATACCAAAATATTCCCGCATCGATGAATCTATGGACAAGCCCCTATTTTTACCACAAAAAGTTAGTAACTAATTTGTTTACAACAATATTAGTGGGAGAAATAGGTAAGAATAGAAGCACTGAATCACTATGCCGTATACTTTGCGACCCACCTTCTGAAGTACCAACACAGTGCAATTAACAGCATTGTGCAACGAAAGAGCAGTTGCATTTACATGTACATACTCCACGCAGTGTGATTTCATATACATATATACGTAAGTATTTCCCTCAACCTTTAATTAAGTAACACATCAGTCAGCGATATAAATGTTGTACTCACTGATCGGATCATAAAGTTAAAAGCTATATCTGAACATATAATTCTTTTTTTTAGAGAAGTTCACATGACATACTAAAAAAAATATCAGAGAACGACAGTTCGAGAGAATAAAGTTTTCAGAAGCAAAGAATACGGTCCATAACGTAATGATACAGACAGCGAGAGTTGTATGGGTGAAATCTAGGAAGCTGTGAAAAGAGCTGCTGCTGTGGACGTCTAGGCTTCGTATCCGGATGGGAACATGAAAAACATGTCAACCGCTGGTTCCACCATCGATTTTGGAATATGGAGAATAGATATTTCTCTCACCCACTTTTCGTAGAAACTGCTTAAAATTGGAACTCGTTAAGGATGATTTTGGAATAATCCAAACTATTGTTTGCATGATGTCAGATAAGATTTTAATCGCTGCTGTTTCCGATAACGGAAATATAAGTGCATGAGTGAAACTTCCACAAAACCCTCTCCGATTTCGTTATCCATAGGTCATCCTTTGTTAGGGCCCGAGTTTTTGCAGTTAGGGTATGACTTCTAAGCAACGATTTTTTCATACAAAATAATGTCGCTTTCGCGTTGCTTTAGTCAGCAGAAATGGAATTTTGCCCGCTTGGGTTTGATTTGTTTCATTTGCAATATCCACCGATCTACAACTATAACATACAGTTCTGGCTTGATATTTTTGTGAACTATATTGCGCTATCAAGAATATCTATATACTTAACCGTCTAACGCGTAAGAGTGCCTAGAGACACTTTTGAAAATTTGGTTTAATGCCCTGTTAACATTTCGAGGTAGTATCGGTTTTAATATACGCTCTGTGTACTCCCTGGTGTAGGGTAAACCAACTCTGCAATTTGGTCTTTCTACCATTTTTATACCCTCCAACTCGCCTAGTTGGTAGCGTGCTTGCCTATCAGCGTGGGGGTTTTGGATTTAATTCCCACCAGAGGCTTTGGTCTGTAGCTGCAAAAATCAAGCCAAATGGTCACCCGGTCTACCCTTGGTCCCAAAATTAGAATATAATTTTACTTTAATTAATTAATAAATATATAAATAAAATAAATAATATACCCTCCTAAAAGAAACGATCTTCAGTCAGTGTCATGGAAACTTATTGAAGCAGAACCAATTTGAAATTACAAACAAGAAACACGGAAAACTGGTTCAACTTTGTAATTACTCAATAGCAAACGCACTAGGTTTCATGGGAGGTGTTTTATCGAAATAAAAAGTTCCGAGTTTTAATTTGTGATGTTTGTGGTGTTTTGTTGTATCGTGTCCCGTTTTAGAAATGTTTATACCACTTATATTGTGTAGCTTTTGGGAAAGTAACAAACACATTACATTGAAATTATTTTCCAGATTGTTATAGTAACACATTGAAGTTTTTGTAGCAAGCTGGTTTCTATCTTCAGTTTCTTTCGTCGTTGACTTCATTACAACCAATTTTCTAGCGTTTACAAAACAAAAATGCTATTCAAATATTCTCAGCTGTCCCGAAACCCACCAACATGTATGGGCAATGAATAAAACTTAATCCTGGCAGAATTTAACACATTCAATATATCTTTTTGGCGGCAACTTGCTTGTTTTTTTCATTACATTTTCATGTAGTTTTGTTTTTCTGAGCGTGAAGAGAGAAACAAAAACAAACACTGAAAAATGTGTGTTCACTTTACAGTTGGTGATTGTGGCGGCACTTTCTAAAAGGCACCGTAAACAATGCGTAACGAGTATTGGCATCCATTAACGGTTTAAACTTCTTACCGATACTTTATCGCTTATATTTTCCTTTTTAAAATGGTACATATTTTGTTGCTGTTCGGATAGTTGCATACAAAATTAAAGGATACGTTTTTCCCGGCATCTTTATGATGAATTTGTTTACAAAACTTTGGTATTCAGGCGATATTGTGTACTTACTTTGCACAAAATAGTCAAAAACATTTGAAGTTGTATCTCATTCGTGCGCTGTCTTACAGGAAATGTATTTGTTATCATCGAATCGAATTGAAATCGAAATGACCACTAAAGATTCGAATGCAAAGAGTGTAGTTGAAATTGTTTGTCTTGGTTTGTTGTATTTAACATTTATTTTTGTTCGTTTTTTGTTTTGTTTTGTATTTATTTATTATAATCTATTGTTTTTTTGGCATTCAATAACATGTACATATGGCTTAGAGACTAGTTTGTATTGTATATATTGTATGTAGAATAAGACCGTTCAAATGATACCTTTCACACCACTGGGATCTTCCGCCCAAACATGGGCTCGTTCTGGCCACCTGCAAAAAAAAAATGTAGCCAGTAAGTAAATTAAAATGTTGCAGTTAAATATAATAATAAAGTGTTGTAGAATTGTGTTCCTAGAGTGTTTTGTAACGGAGGAAAAGGAAACAATCACAGGATGTGAAGTTCCTTAAAGGCTTCTTCATTTCAGGTGGCGCTCAAAATATTTCTGAGGATATACAACTTGACGTTTCTGTGCGATGACACCTTTGGTATCTCGCATACAATTACCCTAAGCAAGTTTGAATTGAAAACCATAAAACTGCAATTCGCCAGTTCTCGCTATATAAGACAATACAACAGAAAAACAATATTTTGCAATGAACAATCTCTATACATTTCTAAAGGACTATGATCCCTTGTGTACAAAAATTACCAACAATTTTTTTTTATGGATAGTTTTTTTATAACTAAAACTTTTTTTATAGCTTGAAAACGACTAGTCCGACTTTGTTCAAATATATTTTTAATTTAATCGTTAATTCTGCCTTTTAATCCGAATGACAGCTTCAGAGTTATATACAAATTAAAGACATAACATTTTGTTTTTCTTTAAATTTTTTCATAGCTCTGAAATTATTATTCAGCTTAAAAAGAAAATATTAAAAATAAGTAGTGATCAATTTTTTTAAATTTATTTAATCAAAAAATTTAATTTTTAAAAATATAAATTTTAGTCAAAGTTATTCATGGAAAAATAATGTCCGGCATTGTTGTACTTAGGGGTACAATAGTACATCAGAATTGTGTAATGGTTATGCATCACCATTTTCTTGTTGTCTAGTGTATTTCTTTTACGGGAAAATGAGATTGGTTGACACATCTCTTCCTTTTCTCAACTTATATCCCGAGATAAATAGGCCGTCTATTGCCAAGGGTAAATGCAAGTTGATTTAACTGTCAGACACATCGACATCCCTAAGTGAAACATGTCTTATTGGTTCAGCAACCTTTGGAATTCCACCTTTGGAACGAACCGTATGGCATAGATTTCGAGGTATTCAACGAAACATCAACATTAAAACTCCAAGACGATCCATGTCGCATTCAATTCAATTGACAGAAATATCGGTTCGACACCCATGAAATGTAAACTAACAGCGATATACCAAAACCAACCAAGTCGCATTGGATTCAGTCCGGATCCTCAAAATGAAAGACAAATCGCATAGGATTCCACTTGGCTAAAAGTGCTGGTAATTCTGCTAGAAACATCTGAGACCACTCCTACACATTATTGTTAAATATGTATGTTGGGTATGACCACAGACCACAGAAGGACTTCATTGATGGATATCCAGCTATATCCGGTATAGTGTACAATATATATAATGTGTATGTGTGTCCAAATAGTTCAAATAAATTTCTTTAAAAAACGTAAGAAAAAAAATTAAAAACCGAAAAGAATCCAAGGTAGAAGTAGAATTTACATATATGGAGTATGGAGTCTTTTACCTGTTCAAACTCAAGTGAATCCCTTATGGTGAGGCAAGTTGATCCTTTTGTAGTTTTATATGTGTATAATGCATGTGTTGTATAAAATCAGAAGCACTTGTTGTTGTAGAACATAACATAACAGCATAAGAACGTTGTTTAAATATTGCCAATATTGCTGAACTGCCGATCAATTGATATACTATAGCGTCAAGGGGGGAAATCACGTGGACTGGATACACTATGATGATTTCGATTTTGTGATTTCTCATGGTTACCAATTGTCTTGTCGTTTTCATCGCCGCCATGTTCACAATGTTGTTGTACTTCATTAGCAATGGCAGACTTGATGCATTGCTGCTCCCGTTCCAACTTATGTAAAGTCTGTACGTTATACACTACTTTTTCAATTCACCGTAGATTGACGTAGATTCAGACTCAATACCTCCTTTCGTTGTATTTGCCGAATTTTTCACTGTCCGTTCTCTCTTGCGCTTACTGTTCTTCAACACATAGCCCGGATACAGTTCCATGTGCAGCTGGCGTTCTCGCCGCGACTTCTCGTAATATACACTTTGTTCTTCGCGGGAGAGTTCGTGCCAGCGCCTGCCCAGAATTTGATTGATGGCCGCCGACTCTTTGAGAGTACACTCGGCCACGACTTTGGCTCGCATCTCCTTCATGTACAACATGAAGGCGTTTAAGGGTTTCTTGATATGCGGTTTCTTCTTATCCTCGTTGCGTTGCGCATTTTTTGTGGTTGGTTTGGTGTAGGGGTTTTTGGTATATCGATGATTCACTGTGGCGACATCTTGGTCGTACTCCTCTTTGGGACTAGGTGCCAGCGGGAGATGGTGGGGGCCAATCATATTGGAAGGTGCTCGGTGTACTGAATTCAAAATATTGGGGATTGTAAAACTAGATGGTGGGGAATATACAGACGACGGATGCCAAGAAGCAATTTGCGACAGATCCGGTCCCAGCATGGGGTGTGGATATTGGCTGGGGTGAAGGGAGTACATGGCCTGTTTCGTTAGGCCCATTGATTTGGCATCCAGCTGATAAGGCGGTATGCCACAGTGTGCGGGAGGGGGTAGACTATCATATAGGGTAATTCTATTTGCTATTGTTGCCGGCAATCCTCCGATCGTGGCATTCGGATACGAGTACGGGGCGACTAGATAGCCCATATTGAACACAGACGGATCGTGTTCCATCCTGTTGGGCCCACATGGAGTTGATATTTCAACACTTTTTTCCTCACTCTCGGTTAAGTCGATCAAACTAGATTTCTCCTCGAACAGATTCTCCGATGATATGTTCTCATCTTCGCGGCCACCTTCGTCTTTAAAAATCTTTAATTCATCGGTGCTGCCCAGATCATCGCTGGGTGAGCTTGCGCGACGCATATTGGCCATGATGTGATTTACTTTTGGTGGGAGTATACAAATGTTTTTGATACAATTTAATTTAGATAACAAGAGTACATACATATTATGCAATTGGATAACATACACATACAATAAAAGACTTGGTGGTCACAGGCACACATTCAAATTATTATAAATATCGACATTTTATTTAGGTTTTTTTTTTACTTTTAGTTATCAGTTACTGAAAAATAAGGAAGGTTTAATAGTAAATGAAAACATTGGTATTTAGTCAGAATCCGTAATAGAACATGAAACTAGGTTTATAGAATTTCATTTTGTCAGCTGAGAAAAACCATTCATATCGTCTGTTTTCAACTGTTACATTTCTTCAGACCTAACTTAAATAAAATGGGAATTTCTTGTTCCTTCGAATGGGTGAATAATATAAACAGGTTAACCCAAACCGGAACTGGTTCATACTAAAAACCATTTCAATATATAATCCATTTCAATTAAAGCAGTTCTGTAAAGCGACTACTAAAAAAACAACCACTTTGTTTCCATACACATGTTATCCAATTCTATATGGAAATTATGTTTTCAATAGTTATTGATTATTGGGGTCATTTGATTTACAGAAATATCATAATGAACCATAAAGCAAAAGCTAAAGGTAAGACAAATGTTGTCACATGATTTTGCCAACGTTCCGATCCATGGTGTTAGTTGTAACCTTAACACCACGGATCGGAACGGCTCAGATCTCTGAGCCTTCTCTAGATAAATCATTAACCTTTTGGAGCCGACTTCAAACAGTATGTCCCGTGGGTATACAACTAATAGCTTGCTCATCTCACTGATAGGTTCCACGCATGTTCCTTAATCGATTGTGGGGGAAATACGTACGATCCGAACCGCAATTACGAAATAGTTACCGAAATGTAAACAATTAACATTCGAGCTTCATTGGAATCTAAACGAAACAAATAGTGATCACTAAATTATTTGTAATCGCTTCTTTTAGTGCCTTTTTATCAGAATTGTAGTCTCAGAGTTATAACCAAATTTAAGAAAAACATTTCTTTCGTAATATCTTTTAAAAAAGATCATACAAATTTAAAATAGTTTATCATAAAGTTTATATTTCAAAGAAAATGAGGTATAGATCATTAAGATCATAAAATTTGTATTTTCTTTTATTTAATCTGGTGAACGTTCCATCTGTTACCTCGCATACACATTCTTATTATGTATGATTTTTTAAAATAAAAAAACGGAATGGTACATTTATAAGGGAGGAGCCTGAAGCCAGAAGGGGCCTTCACTATGTTGTGAATAAAATCGGAATTAATATCTTATTTGCGAATTTTGTTGATATAAGATAATTTTTTATAAAATTTATTTCAACAAAATCAGACAAGTCGTTTTCGATTTATAACAATTCATGACTCAACAAATTGCATTTAAAAAAAAAAACATATCCATAAAAAAATTTCCGTAATTTTTTGCACACTAGAATTGCAAAGTTTCGTCGATACTAGCACATATTTGCGACTTGGACTAATGAAATGACAAAAGAGTCTAAATGTCGAAATCGATTCTAAAAGTGTGTGTATGAAGGCAACCCTTTTTCTAAAGGAGTAAGTAAAAGAATATGTTTTGTTCTTAGAATTTGTAGAAAAGTTAAATAAAAAAAACGTTGACCTGCCCTGCTGACTTAGGCAGTTATTATTTGTGAGTACAGAACTTCTAATGAATCTTTGTCACACGTTCGAAATTAATGTCTAGTGTGGGTATAAAAATCGAACAAAAACTGATTTTGAAAAATCACCCATGTTTTTATGAAAATTATTGCAATACAATACATAAGGTATTTGAAGAATGTTTGGTTTTACATACACGATAAAAGCTCTTCATTTTGATAAGTGTCACTCGGTAAAATAATAAAACAAATGCCGTGCGTATTTGAAGAGTTCGGAAATTGAAAAGTTTATGCAAAAATTAGAATACGAATTAATTAGAGATAAAAAAAATTAAGAAGTCAATTGATTCAAACGAACAGCGACAAAAGAACTTAAATAAATTTAAATTTAAGTCATTAAAATGGAATATTTGAATTATTTTATAATTATTAGAATTATTTTAATGACCGTACAAGACGATAATATGAGAAATATAATTTACCCAATCGCTGCGGAGGCATTTTGATTGGTTCACTTTGTGCGTTTCTAGAACAACAAATATATCTCGAATGACCGAAACATACGAGACACATATTTAGCGGCATTTATTTACCGTTAGAACAAATTTGTATTAATATTTTCTGTTAAGGCGCAAAAAACTAAAAGTGGTACCGTCGCACTGATTGGGTTAAAATGCAACTTCGATTTCATACTCCGTATTAGATATGGATTGGTTCACAGTGTTCCTATCAGAAATCAATAACTAATTTGCTTTTGACACACATCACATTGACATCTTGTACAAGTTAATGGGTGTAGGATAATCTCCGTATAAAATATTGCGGATTGCAGGAATTTAAACAAGATTTTTAATGCAAACGCAAATCATATTTATACCTCCTCCCTTGTATAACATGTTTATGGGTGTAGAATAAGCTCCATATGAGATATGGATGGGTTCACAGTGTTCTTACCAGAAGTATTATTCCTTGAATTTACAAGGTCGACGATATGCGGTATAAATAAAACACAAATCAATCTGATTGCATTCTTGATGAAGGATTATGTCGTAAAGAAATTTGGGTTTCATCGGCCTTAGCGGTGTTAGGCAAACTTACCTGGATTCATGTTGTAAACTTTTCAAATGAAACAAAAACAATACACATTTTGGCAATAAACTCTATGCTGACATATATTGCTATTCATACAATATGTGTGTACGTATGTATGGGCATACATAATGCTGGTTACATACCATAGAATGTGTCTTCCAGCCTGTTTTTATAAAAAGAATGCATCATTCGTTCGGTTAGAAAAACGAACAAGAATGGATTACCATTCATTTTGGTTTTTTTTTTTTTGTAAAACGAATGTGACTTTCAAAATTCCATTTGAAAAATATATTTTGCAATTTTGTGTCTTGGCAAAGGATTCGTTTTACTTTTCTTTTTCTTTATAAAAACAGGCGTTTTGATTGTTCAGCTAACCACTGATTGAAACAACAATTGTTGCAAATCGTTTGTACAACAAAGCTACTAACCGTACAATATTCGATTGGGGCAATCATACTCGCACCTAAAAGAAGGGAAATGAACGAAATTCAATTAAAAATGTTTATTTTAAATATTGATAAAATAAACATTTGGTTTGTGAATTTGTCTTCGTATTGAATGTTTGGTCTGTTGCCACACTACGAACGTAATAGATTTCTATGCGAATATGAACAATCGAACAAGAGAATTGTACAACTTCGCTATGTTGCACAGCATGTTTTATGGTGTGTACCCAGCATAAGACATCTACGTATGTCTGTCTGTATTTAGTTCAAAATCTACGTATGTATGTAAAATATTCACTGGTATATGTGTGTATCCAAGTACTTAAACCGAAACGGTGCCCGTCATTGTCCAGCCAAAAACGGATCCTTGTGCCACTATGGCTCCACTTTCATGTGGCATAACACCGTCGGCTATGATTTTTGGGAAAATATCAGCGGCCAACACGATATGCACCTCATCCGAAATATAGAAATCCGGATCAGCCAGCAGTACGGTATCAAATGGCGAGATTACCTTCAAATCCTGGGGATAGGGTCGCAAGGGCAATACGTCTGTCACCAGCGCCTGTACATCTAGCATCCAATTGACATTCTGAACTGTACCAAGCTGTATGGAGCACATGCTCTTACCATCGACACTGACCGTGGCCAGTTTACACTGTTTTACGATTGTTGCGGAAATTGTTGTAAATGGCTGGGATGGGTTGATAAGAGCCCGAACAATTCTACGTATGCCACTGTAGACTAGTGCTAAGCGGACTGTTGGAATTACAACTTGTTTGTGAACTATAGGTGGTGGCGGTGCTGCTAACGCCAGCGCCTTCTCGGCGGGTTTTTCAACGGGTTTCAAGATGCCATTGTGGTGCAGTGAGCTATGGTGGCGTTTATGGCAGTTGACACAAGTTTTCGTTGATTTGCAATATCTGATGGTGTGTGATACGGCCAAGCAGTTCACACAGTACTGCAGTTTACGTATGAACTCCAAACGTTCGTGTGTACTGAGTTCTTTATATTTGTCGCATGTAGCCAAGCGGTGTTCCTTACGGCAAATCATACATGGCCACCTTCGCACGCTCTTCTTTGAAACGCCAGCTAAGGTGGCTCGATTGCGCCGTTCGTATAATTCCGGTGATTCGTCTCTGTCACGACTCGATCGAGACGAACTTCTAGATGATGGCAAGGTTATAGCAACGGCGCTTCGACGATTCGAAGCCATGTTGGCTGGAAAAGCAAGTTAAGGGGTGTATGGAAATACAAAACAAAAATTAAGTTAACAGGGTTTAATCGTTGTCCTCAGCAGGACAACATGTTTGAATTATGATTTCAAAAGGGTATGATATACATAATATACATACATACTATATTGGATTTATTTATTTATTTTGTTCAAGTCTGATGAGTAATTAGATTGACCTTTGATATAACTTTCAGATTTAAGGGTCGAAGAGGTTCCATCAGTACTTCATCACAATTGAAAGGGTTTATTTTGTATTTAGAAGCAAACATGCTAAAATGGGTGGCATACGCATTTGTCATCATATAGAATTAGGGTTTCACCATTACTGACACATTGTACATAATGATGATAGGATATAATAAAACCGCCCGACTTCTTATAGATAAATACAATAGCTTCATTTTATTTTGAAAATTTTTTTAGACTTTTACAGATTTTTTTTTTGCACTGGACACACAGTCGACCAATGTCGGGGTTGTTTCAGGTTCAAAATGTAATACTAGAACGTTTTGATATGTGATTATAATTATATTATAATTATTATAATTCCATGAGTTTTACTTTGGGTCAAATGTGTAGACTTAAATGTACACACGTCAAAATCTAGCATAGATCTACGGTCGAAAGAAACTCCAGATCATACCACCAAAACACCACGAACGAAGCAATACTTGATCGGGAAAGTGACCAGATTCCGTATTATATAAGCGCAGTAAACTAACGGCCAGACGACCATTACCAATGAGTTCTTAACTATTAATAAATCAGTCACATATTGAAACCCTTAGTATTAAAAAATACGCTCGACTTTTTGGCAAAAGTAGCGGTAATAGTAAGTGTTGTATATTTCTAGTAAAGAACGAGTATTAAGAAATAATGGAAATTCAAGATGATTTTGCCGAAAACCCTAGAAATAAAAAAAATCGAACAACGAGAATCAGAGTTGCATTTAGCTACATCAGAGATGTTAACTTTTTCAAATCGAGCATCGACCATGCTTTATGTCTCAAATGTGAACAAAGCAATTGGAATACGTTGACAAATACTTGGAAGAGTCGATCATTGGGTGAGTGTTGGTTTTCCATCCTTTTATAAACAAATTCCAATATATTTTCTGATCCATAATTATATGGGTTTCCAACATATTCCATTATTATACAATTTAAAAAGTATTTAGGAAAACTGATGCATTTCTTCAGATACATGTTATGTATTTTGAGTCCCACTGTTTTGTATCACCAGTTAATCCCTAGTTAGAGGTGGGTTTTATTGATATTCTACTGTGTTCTTGGTAGATTAACCAGTAAATTGTTTCCCTCACGAACAGAGAAAGCGTGTTCGAATAAACTTAAGTTGAGAAATGTTCCGAGCGGATTTGGTTATTTTGTGTTAGTATCCAAGACCAAGATACTTTTTTTTGTTTTGACTTTTTGAATCGCCTTTAACATTGCCATCATGTAGAAGTTTGTCTCTATCGAGCCGGATCGGGGAAAAGTACTACAAATTATAAAAGCAATTGGACGACCAAGCAAACATGATAGTAATAGAGACAATTGAGTTGAAAGCAGAATAACTATGACTAAAGCAAATAAGCCGGTAACTTATGCTAGACTATTATAAATCTCGGAAGTTTTCTTTTAGGATCGTGGTATGATTAAGAAAGGTCTTTGAAAAACATCATTTTCACAATGTCTGTCTATGCTAGAGTTATAGCTGACTAAAAGTTACAGATGACAGTAACTAGACAAATCAAAAACAGTTATTAATGCTTTAAATTCTGAATTTATTTCGTGCGAACATTATTTATAGGTAATACTCGTATGTTTTTAAAGTGTTTTCTCATTAACCTGTTCACTATAAATTAACATTACTCTTGCAGACAGAGAATTGAGATATATTTACACAGCATATTTACAAATTCACAGATAATAAATATACGTTAAATTGGGAGATACCAATTATTATTGAAATTGTTCAGTAATTCACTGTGGACTATCAAAGTAACCGCATCCGGTGTACATTGAAAACATTTATATTTACAATTTGTTCCTCGTTAGAACTCAATATGTAAATATTTTAAATATTCTGAAATAGAGCGATCAGACATGGGTTCAAATTTTAAAATGCAAGATAATTTAAAAAAGAACAATGTTGCCTTAAAGTGCCCATTGGGAATAGTTTGTGGTTATAGACTGTAGCCACAGATAGCTTCCAAAACGATTTGTAAATCTCAGTTACCAGTGTTCAATTTCAGAACCAATATATTATGAATTTCAAGTTAAATAAGTGATGGGGCGACATATAGCGCTTCAAAGCAAATTTGTTCGGCGGCCAATCTGAACTCTGCAATTTTCTGTCGCACTTTATTTTTTCGCTTCTTGATCCTCTTCAGACAGGTTGCCAATGGAAAAATAGTAATGTTTTCACTTATGAACTGGAGGCGGCAGTTTCCTTAGTTCAGTAATTTTCTAGTTTTTTTTTATTTCTTTTTGTAGTTTTTTCCCAGTTAATTATGTATTACACCATTCACTTTAAAGTCTTAGCTTCAAAATCCAGATTTTTTTCATATAAATTTTGGGAATTCTGGTCATGTCATATAAATCAGTTAAAATAACGTTTTTTTCATAAATGGAACAAGCTTTTAAAAACCCGATATTTATAGCCGTTGGCCAACTGCATGTACAGGAAGTTGAACTTTTCCATTACCGGCACCCACATTGCAAAGTCTATTTGTCCAATATAGACATCAGATATCTCACCATGAACGACAGGTGATGCGGGTAGCCAATACTCTGAAGAGACAGCGGACTCAACACTCCGGTGACTACCACATAATCTTTTGAACTTTTAATAAATACATTTTTAATCTACTTTTTATAACTTCACTTCTATAACTATACAAAAGAAATTCAGAAAAACAGAAATAAAACTGTTCAATCGGGGAATGTTGAGAACAATTCATTTCGTGTTTAAAAGTTGTATGTGAACTAAAAAAATGTGAAATTATTCGACAATAATGTTAATTAATCGATTCGGAAATTACATTTCTCACAAGTGGGATATACAAATTTCAATGGCTATCAGTGGTACCAATGGAGGCCCAGCATATATTTTCCAGTAGGGCATGGTGTACAAAAATCCACAAAGTCAACCACAAAAGTTATTTTTTTATGTCATAATATTATTTTGGTTTAATTCCTGTTTCGATCTGACAAAAATCGCGTATACATATCTTCATACACACTAATAATTTTTTAGCATAGCTCTGTTAGCTTATAAAACGCGCCCTGTTGTCTCATCAAATCGCTCTGTTAATATAGAGCCTTCGCTAATTAAATTGCAAGTTATTTGCACGTACATTCGAAAACAGTTCGAAGTAATGCAACGCTCATAACAAGAGTGACCAACCCATATCATATTTCAGTTAACATACGTTGTTTGGACATTTGATCAAAATTTGCCAACGGAAATAATTCATTGTGTCACAAAAACCAACACGTGGGTTACCAAGCTATGCCAGGACCTTAAATATCCGGGAAATAGGATAGCCTAACGCCGAACACACAACCAACTCTTTTTTGCACATAAGTTATTTCTTCGGTATTCACTGTATGTATTAAATATCCTTCAGAATAGAGAGGGTGGTAATGCAATAAAAGATTCACAACAATTTGTTTATTTCATTGAGGATAATGATAGGAACACTTTTTTCGGGGTCACTGGATAATTTATGGCAAACATCATACCGAGCGATAAATTTGGTCTTAATATGTAGGTACACATGTATAATTTTCCCGCTGTGAATGCCCTCTAGGGTGGGGTGTATTTGTAATACAGGGTGCATAATGCTTAAAATACACATGCTTCCAGATGACTGAACATTAGGATATGGAATAGCAGGAACTTCAATGCAAATTGAAAATGCCACAGAGGATTACTTTTTAATATCACATGTACATTGTACATGTCTCATCACTTAGTAATTTAAGTTTATAGGTTATAATAAATTCATCCCTGGGCGCACAAAACACTTTTCCACACAAACATTTTTCCGCGTTTCCATATCCCACACAATTCCGTCTGTCCGTTGCAAAAAATAGTGCCATAATCAACAAAATAATATTTAACAAAAGCAGCAAAGATGGAAATTCGAGAACTTAAAAATACCCTGTATCTGGGGAGCAACGCCACCGCTGAAGCAAGGAAACAATAGAGTATTCCTTACACCCCCACCCAAAAAAAACGCACGCACATCCATTGCACATCATCTATGCATGTGTACATAGGCGCATAGTAAGTACAGAGACGAGAGGCAGGAACTTTTGATATAAAACATGCATGTACACCATTTTGCGGGCGACTGTTGTGATTATATTTGCTCTTACCTCTAGAATAACTCATTTGTTTCACCGATAATTGTTTATTTTCGGCAGAATAATTGATTGTTATTAAATCCATTAACAAGTCCTTCCTTCCGTTTTTATTCCATGTATAATTACTTCGATTGTTTTCAACGCGACGATTTATTAATCAATATAGTGTCGGTGATGCCAGACTACTGCGATAACTCATTTCTCACTGGCACTGGGGAACTCTAAACAAGCATTGCAAAGGGGGAGGAAAACTCGAAACAACCCCATTTTTTTTTTAAAACAAATCTACCCGCATTATAAGTAAAGGAAAGTTTAGTCAATTTTAGATGTGCTACAATTAAAGCATATCACATAAAACGAAATAATCGCAATTGCAACATCTCTGTAAAAAGTGTAAACAGATGGCGTCCGGAAACGCGAGCCGGTCGAACGACGTTTCTACGCGTTGAACAACAAATGTAACAATTAAAATATCCCGCTGCAGCTACAAATACTGTTTAAACTACTTGCACAACGCCTACGACACTTTTCGCCTTATTTCTATCACCTTCTCAATATATTTCATATATTGCCGTTCACTACGACAACTCCACTCAAAATAACATAACCTAGTTACATTCAGATAAGATGAAACAGCTGTTTTTTGATGTGAAGTATACTCAACATTGTCAAATTAAAAATTTGGAAAGTGAGTTGGAATTTTTCGTTTCACCTTATCTTGTTGCTATATTTTCGCATCTTTCATTTCTAGTTGGGTTTGTTCATGTCGGTCCAGTCAATGTACAAGGGTCATTTTCTTATCAGAACGTCAAATGTTTCTGCAGTTGTTTGTTTAACACATTTCAACGAACACATTTGAAATTGGTATCATTTAAAGAAATTCGGGTTTCATTTCGAAAACTATTGATTATATTACAAAAAAGATTTCAATTACAAAATGGGAACCTGCAATTTCATTTGCTGTTAATTTAAAAAAGGAAAACTTTATTTAATTTTCAGAAATATCGCTATGGTATTTTCGTGTTTTAGTGCCTAGCTAAATGCAATCGATTTCCTATTCTTTTACAGAAATGTTTCTGTATAACTTTTCGCCACACATTTCATTTAATTGACTGTCTATAAAAAAAATATTTTATAACGTACTTTCTAGGATTTTAGGTAGATGTATGCATTTTTATTGATACGTGTTCGAAATCTATTTTTTTATATGGAGCTGCAAAATTCCCCATCTAAAATTAATTTAAAGTGGACGTCGGAATTAAATTTCTGTTCTTTGTTATTTACATCGCACCATCTGGCAACACGTAAAAGTACCCCAGCTACACCGACACTTCCTCGGTTCGTTCCACTTTACACTGCATTATCGACAAAAATATATGTATGTTTTGACATTTGTAGTTTGACGTTTAATTGCGATTTCAGTGGAAAATACGGTTTTTGGTTGGACTTTCTGCTTTCGTTTCCACACAATTCCACAAACATGCCCGAGTTATCCAAAGCCGAAAAAGATTTCTTGCTCAGAAAACATGAGCAAACGATGAAATTGCGTGCCGAGTTCTTGAAGAATTCTTCAAATCCCTTCCGTCATGCTACAGGTGAAGGTGGTTCTATGGTAAGTTGAATGCGTTGCAGTGTTATGTCATATGTTTATTAAAAATAATGTACGCATACGAAGAGAATCTTCAATTAAATTTGTTTTCCTTGTTATTTTTCAGTTCGATTCCGGCTTGTCCCGGTTCCAGGCCATGGGATTGTCCAACTTTGAACATTTCAAACCTACCGGACATGCTTTCCGTATTGGCATGGGCCTGGTAGTATTGCCCATTGCACTGTATGCCTGGGCTCTGAAAAGTGAACGTGATGGTCGGGAAGAGCAGTACCGCAACGGTGAAGTTGCCTACAAAGATCGCCGTTTCAAATTCATTTAAATTAACCTGTTTTTATTGATTTTCTGAGAAAGAAGTGTACACATTACGAGAGAAGAAATGGAAATAAGTGCATTGAATATATAGTATAATTGTTTATTTCTAAACGAAAAGTAATTCAGTGAATACATGTGTTGGCATTTATTTCTCCTCCAGTTGCTTGTCACGGGCTATAACAAAGTCCTCAAATTTGACCATGTACGTGGTGCCCTTATGCCAATGGGCCGTTACTTTGCAGGGCTGTGGAAATGAAGATTCATGAATGTAGTACGAAGGGTAAACATAGTCTACTTACGAAGCCAGAATGCGTTAGGACTGCCTCCACAATGCCCGCCGTAAAGTTGGCACAATTTAGGGTGCCCTTATCCTTGGGCACACTGATAAATGTATTTACCAACGGCTGTTTCTCAATGATGTAGTAGGTGCGCTCATCGTCGTTGGCATGTTCCAGTTTCTCCGCCTCTTTGCCAAAGAGATTCTTCCATACCGTGGTCTTGACGAACAGCAACATTTGGGTTAATTTTGTTTCTCTTTTCGAGCTGCGCTCCCGCATAAAGTACAAGTCAATGACGCGTGTACCCACATCTTGGCCCAATTCGTGTAGACTACAAGAGTACCAACATTAGCGTTTGTTTAGAGTAACGAACGCCCAGTTCTTACCGATTTTGCAGTTCTGGTACAGTGTAAACTTTGCTTTGGCAATATTGGACAATTTCACTGAACAACAAAGCCACAATACTTTGTGATACTTCCGATTTTCCTTTTGATAATGGGCGATCCAGTATATTTGTTCTTGGCCGCATTGAGGAAATTTTCAGGGCTTCTAACTTCTCCATATTTGGTGTAATTATTAGCTATTTAAATTATAAACAAACGAACGACGGGGACGTATACTATTTATTTTTCAGCAATACGAACAGCTGTTGACAAAAAAGAATATGGTCTTCTTCTTTGCGATGTAAACATGCATGTACGATGAACTGATAGCAGACAGAGTTCGATGAAAACACCAGGGGTTGGCTTTTGTGTTTGTTGAGTGGCTGCCCAGCGCAGTGTTGCTGGTTTTGCATTTTTAATGGTTTCCTTCTAGGGTTTTTTTTAATGCTGGAACAATGTCACTGTTTCCTTCCTTTTCAATTACTGTAAGAAATGTATTTTGCCTTACAGTTTTGGTGGAAACCAGATTTCGATTGAAATTTAGAAGCAAAGCCATAAAAAACAGTTCTCTGGATGACCTTTTTTTTTTGGATTTCTATATCCGGCAGATTCAAGGCAATCCGTTTTGCAATCGATCATCTGTATACTTCCATGTCGTACAAATCAGTTACGTACGCCCAACTTCAGGGAATGGAACCGATATTTACTATGAATTTGCGAAAATATTTCGTTACGTCAACCGAGTGTATATGCTGAAGCTTCCGAAAAGGGTACACCCAGGGAAGAGATTGGTTAGAAATCAGATTTGGCTATGGAAATTCCATCGTATCAGCATAGTTTTTGTTCAGGCAAATAAATAAATATTGAATATCAATAGTTTCAAAGTTTTTACTCCCATACAAATCTTGCTCTCGAATTTTTCCCACCATAGCATAAATACTTTCTGTGGAAAATAGTATGGTAATGTTTACCCCAGACCAATATTTTGACTGCACAAGAATAAAACATTGTGTGCTGTTTCGACATTATCCATGTTCAAATCTCTAATGCTCCAAACATTTCAAAAAATGGGATTTTCTAAAAAGGTGCAGCAAACGTGGCATGGCTTAAAAAAAAAGTGGTTAAATTGCCACATTAGTAGCACAACGGAAACAAACGTGATGGTCAAATATATTTTGGGAATGAAATACGGGAATTTAATGACATCATATTCTCGACTTGATGTAAAAAAAATTAAAAGATACAAAATTAAATAATCCACATGAAGAATCAAAGTTTTTCATTTTTTTTTAATTACTGCCAAAAAACATCGGAAGTTTACTTTTGCGCCACCTGTTAGTTTGGAATTTGTTGACCCCTCATTTCTCTCCATTTGACAACAACAAAGCCTGGTCTTATTCTCTTGCATTCGAGTATGATGGTATACTCTTCAACAAAAAATTGGACTGGAAAACGGAGTTTCAAATTAAACCTTAATTCAAACGAAGTGATCTGTTTGGCTCATTTACTGGGACTCAGTATTTGAGTTTGCGACATACGTTTTACTTTTGCCACAAAATCAAAAGTATAAAAACAAACTTAACATTCCTTATCCATTAAACTAGAATTTGGATTGAATAAAATAAATTTAAAATTTAAATTCGTTCTGCCAAAACACAAATGGACGAAAAAGAATTTCTGTTTGTTGTTTGAACGAATGTGCCATTCGTGTTATGAAAACAGGGGGTTAGACTTGCCCTGCGCAAAGTTGTGTTGGTCCAAAGTCAAATTGTTTTTCTAAATCGATATTTTTTAAAATAGCTGCTAAAACCAAATTACATTTGCTACAAATTAATTGTTAACATCATAATAAAGATAAGAAACACATTTTTGTAAAAAAAATGTATGAGCTCAAGAAAGTCGAAAACAAATTAAATTTTTTTAAATTTCAAAATCTGAAAAAGGTGAACTTTTTGGGAATGAAAAACAAAGCAAGTTTTTTTAGTACGCATTAGGGGCAATTTCGTTAAAATGTGTAAAAAACAACAACAACAAAAATATAAAAATACGAAAAGTAGTCAACTTTAGAAATATTTCAAAAATATATCCAATTGTCCGATTTTAATGTGAAAATGTAAAACATATCCTTAGTTAATGTTTGATCAAAATTCAAAAAATAATAATTGTATTTATTGTCTTTGTCGTGCATTTAATCTAAAGAAATTTCATATACAAAAAAAATAAGAGAAGAAGGCAATCAATGATATCATCATTATGACTACGAGTTATTTTAAATTTGTTTTTTAAAAACAAACAACATTTCGTTCTACTTAGTGGCAAACTAATATTTACGTACCCATCGATCGAGGAAGTATTTTAACAACAATTTACAAAAATACTTACTTACATTAAAAAAAAAAACAAATAAAAACAACGTTCAATTCGACCGGGCCGAATCTTATATACCCCCACACCATGGTGGAGGGTAAACTAACAAAACGTGCTGACCAAAGTCTATCTACAAAAGCACAGACATTTGTAAACCATTCCATCGATTTCTTATAGACCCGCTGTGCCATTTTGCAAAGCTTCAAATTGCTCAGGGGTCAGTGGACGATAGATACCATCCTTATTCAGGTAGTACTGTGGATCGGTTATCTTGTGCAGGTCGTAACCCTCCAACATCAGATCTCGTTTCTTCATTTTGAAGGTGGCCGTTCGTGGTATATGATCCATGACACGAACAAACAAAGGACGGGCGTATGGGGGTAGACTGGCGCGTATGCCCACCGATAGATGTTGAAAATCGGTTTTGCGATCGGGATCTTCAATGGCCGCCATGCCAGCCTTACCCTCAACATGAGGAACCTGTAAAAATGGAAAGCTTTACCAGGGCCTCAGTTCAACGTCAAACTTGTTAACTACCTCCACTCCGTATACTACACAGTCCTGCAGACCTATCACATTCGTTATGATTCCTTCAACTTCCTGCGTTGAGACATTCTCGCCGCGCCAACGGAATGTATCGCCGGTTCTGTCTTTGAAATAATAGTAGTTCAACAAATCGCCAATGAGCATATCCCCCGAATTGAAGTAGACATCGCCCTTTTTGAAGACATTGTGTATTAGTTTCTTTTCGGAGGCACCCTTATCGGCGTAGCCGTGGTAAGCGGTTAGGGCATTTCTGGCATCGATTCTACCCAGAAGCAGACCCGTCTCACCGGGCTTACAGCGCTCACAGAAACCTTTAGCATTCCGGATGGGTTCTCCCGACTCCTCGTCTACACGTACTACTTGCAGGTGAGAGGTGTTACGCAAGCCCAGGGGTATGAAGCCGACGGCACCAACTTGGTTGGAAATATTGGCTGGAATGCAAGAGGATTATGTTAAAACATCTGTGAAATATGTGAAAACTTCTAGGGCTCACCCAAATTCGAATTTCCCTCGGTGGAACCATACAGTTCGCCTATGGACGGTATGTTGAAACGTGTTGTAAACTGTGACCATATCTGTGGTCTCAGACCATTGCCGTACATGAGACGCAACTTATGCTGAGTATCCTCGTGCGTCACCGGAGCCGTCAATAAATAACGACACAGCTCACCAATGTACTGAGCACAGGTGGCATTGAACTTAATACAATCTTTCCAATAGTTGGAAACCGAAAATTTCTTACGCAGTGCCACAGTACAGCCATGAATTAGAGACGCCCCAACGCCCACAATACCGCCAGCGGTATGGTACAGAGGCAATGCATTGTAAATTATATCGTCTCCATGGATGGCGACCATATGATAGTTGGCGGTCGTCATAAAGAGATATCTGCAGAAGAGAAAGGAAGAACGAATGGAGGCCATCTCAGGGATGTATGTATTCGATACTTACCTTTGGTTTGTGATGACCGCTGCCTTGGGTAGACCCGTGGTACCGGAAGTGTAGATATACATGAGTTTATCTCTGGGTTGACAGTCATTAATGTGAATCGAGAGATTTTCAGGTTTCTGATACCGCAAATCCCCGGTCAAATCAACGGCACCTGAAAATGCATAGGAATAGGATGAACAGAATTATTATTGTGTTCTCCTAAGGGAAGGGGCAACCCTTGGAGAATTCTTAACAATTGCTGGACTTGATAATAGAACAAATTTATTGTGAAGACTACTTGGATACTTGGGCTCTGATGAACGCACGTCTACTAGGGCCTCAGTTTCCCTTTAGAATACCACGTGCATATCCGACCACGCTCGTTAACTTCTCCCGCACAAGGTGAGGCAGAAAACTCATTTTCTCACCTATCGCCAATCAGCCGATTCCGTGATATTGCGCCTTTCAGCAAAATTCCCACAGATTTGTCCCTGGCCATCTCTTTCCTCATTCCAACCGATAGATATGCTAGTCCTTATCAAGGTGAACTATTTGTATATAAGCCCAATACTTCGACATGATACGACAGATAGCTGCTATTAATGCTGGGCCTGAAGAACCCTTAAAATGATTTTTGGTGATTTCCGAGAGTATACAAATTAAATCGTTTACAACTCACTGATTAGAGAGAAGTTCTCCTAATTTTTCTTCATGGAACACTGAGGGAAATAATATTGGTGTGCTGTGGAAACATTGCCCAGTAAATGTCGACAGACGCCACGAATTCTACCCATAAACCAACTGACTCTGCGTCAGGGAAGATATAGGAAGATGAGAAAGAGGAAAACCGACTTCAAGTTTATTTAGCTTAGACACACAACTATTTTTTTTTTTTTTTTTTTATTTTTGAAGTAAATCTTATCAACTCCTATTTTCCAAATCGCTATTATTATCTGTGACAGTATGCAAAAGCGCTTGATTATGTGGATAAGCCTGCAACGATCGAAGTAATAGTGGATATACGAATCGATAATTTTGTACAAACTGCCAGTCGTAGAGCTCTTACGAATATTGAACATATTTTTTTTTATATTGATATAGAATAATCCTCCGAATAATATAATTAGTATTTAGAAAAAGGAAATAGTAAAACTTCTCCAACTTACCCTTCATCAATTCCAAATTATCATTGATCCTTTCTTCCTCAGCACTATACTGATAAATTGGCAAAGATTTTATATCGTCGTTATCGGCAATATCCCTCAAAGCATGCGTCAATTCAGTGCCCACAATAATCGCTTTCGATTTTGCCACTTTTATGGAGTGCAACAGAGTGTCGCGTCTCTGATTCGAATTGATTAGGGCCGTTATTACACCGATTTTTGATAGACCCAACCATAAACACACGTATTCCGGTCGGGTTTCCATTAACAACGAGACGCAATCACCTTTGCGCATTCCCTTGTCCTTGAAGTAGCCGCCGATTTTGTTGCTATAGTCCTCGACATCTTGAAATGTCATCTGGCGATCGTCGATAAGGAAACACGGCTTTTCGGGATGTTTCCTTAAGGTCTCCTGGAATATGCGGGCTATTGACCAGTTTTTTCGTTCCAACAAAAAAATGAATAGATTCATTAAAAAGAAACGATATCCGGCTCTATGGCAAATGTGAATTAATTAATAATTTTGTCACTAAGGATACTATTTGTCAACTTACACCATATCACGATGAAATGTATTATACATGGCATATACGAAGGTGGGGCTCTTTAACATTAACGCCAATATGGCGCCCAAGGCAAGACTTAGTTTGGTATTCTCCTTGACCAGAAGGAATGTTAGAAAGCCCCCAAAAGCCGTAATGAAACGGGTGGCATTTCTCTGTTTGAAATTTAGTTCCAAAAGTAAATTCATTTTCGACTAAGTAGAATCTGAAATGGAAAGAAATTATATGAATGAGATTCACTGGGTATATGGATTTAGATTCAATAGGAAAGTCGTGCTTCTTTACTATACTATCGCGTCAGACGATCTGTCATAACGTGTGTCGAGATTCATACAGGTACAGATTCGTACATGCAATTAATTTGAATAAATTCAAGTAAAAATCAAATTGTGTAAATATATAGGGTTATCCATTTCGTGGTTTCAAAAGTATGGGGCTGGAATTCGACATCTGTCAAACTAAGTTGTTAAACCTATTTTTTTCTTCTTTTTAGTTGGAAGTCTGACATTGACGAAAATGGATCGCTTAACTATCACACAACGCGTAAACATTACTAAAACCTACTACAAAAATGGTGATTCTGGCATAGCCACATATCGTGCTTTAAGAGGTGATTATCGTTTATGGTGGGTATGTTAATAAACAGAATTGTAGTATTTGGAGTGCTGAGAATCCTCAAGCAATTGAAGAGATGCCATTACATCCACAAAAAGTCACTGTTTGGTGCGCTCTTTGGTCCGAAGGTGGGATTGGACCTTACTTCTTCGAAAACGACGAAGGAACGACTGTCACCGTCAATTCGGAGCGTTATGGTCGTATGATAAACGACTTTCTTGTGCCTGCTATTGAAGAATACGATTTGGAGAATATGTGGTTTTAACAAGACGGTGCCACATGCCAGACAACTCGAGAGAATAGTCATTATCTGGCCGCGTAATTTCTCGTCGTGGCGACATCAACTGGCCGCCACGATCATGCGATTTGACACCATTCGACTTTTTTTGTGGGGCTATGCGGTAAACCGTATTTATGCAGATAAACCTTTAACTCCTGAGCACTTAAGAACCAACGTTCGTCAAGTTACGGCTGAGATACCGCCCAATATGTGCCAAAAAGTGGTCCAAAATTACCCCAAAAGAATCAATTCTTGCAACACTTCGCGTGGTGGTCATTTAAATAATGTAGTGTTTCACACATAATGTCAACGTTCAAACTTTATAATAAACAAGAAATATCATGATAAAAAATACTTTTACGTTTACTTTTAAAAATCAAAATGGATAACCCTTTATGTTCATAGTTTTCCTATTGGAGGCGGGATTTTGTAAAACTGATGCAAGAAATTGTCGCACAATGTCGAACGTTAACCTTCGCTTGTTTTCTGTGCGACAAACAGATGACTTGCGAACCGCTACGGACACCAGAACGACCAAGCGAACGAAAGTCTATGCGAACAAAAGAAAACGTAAGCGATTATTATTTGACGTTCGTCTCGGTAGATGGACGTCCGTATCTCTGTGCTCCTGTTGGACCCTTTTATATGGGAAATTCACTGATAAATGACAACTTAGACCCAATAAAAGAGATCGTAGTTAAAACTTAGTTTCAAATAAAACTGAGTTTAGACTTCAATTCACACTTTCGACTTTTGATGTGGTGACGATCAACCATTTTGGTCGATTAAACTACACTGAAACTGACTGAAAAAATTAATTTCCAGTTTAACTTCAGTTTAAAGGAACAATTAAGATCAACCTCCACTCATTTATAGGGCCTTTATCATCACAATGACGGGTTATTAGAATATATACATTAAAAATTAAAGTTAATGAAACTGACAAAAATTCTTTCACAACAAACGAGGTCATTCCATTCTTAATCCAAAATAGCATTTCAAAGATAATTTTGTCAGTGTATTACAGTGGGTAAATAAAGTGAGTGATTGAGTGTGTGTTTTCTGAAGTGGGTATACTTTAATAGCTTGTTTGTTTAGGGTCTTCACTCAAATGGAATACCGAACGTGTAAGATTTACAAATTAAGGTCTAGGTATGTACAGAACTACTTAAAATTTAACTTTTTGCGGAAACCATTCAGTCGTATCCAGGGCTAATTATAAATGACTTCGGACCCATGTTTATTATTATGCTAATAAGGTCTCCTAGAAGGTCTTGCATGTATTATATGTATATAATTGCACGAGCGTCTGCAATTATATATGCATACATAATAATAAGTGCAATTGGTCGTACGTCCAATAAAACATTTTATTCATTTGGTGTACAATTTGTATCATTCAAATAGACATGCATGACTTTATCAATAAATATTCAGTAAAGTTCAGTGAAATGTGCTCAAGCAATGAGACATTAAATTCACTGATTACTGCTGTAACTAAGAACTTATCGGCTACATTGAAAAAAAAAACAAATAAAATAAAATAAACAAAATTATTAATAACATACATACATGTATATGTATGTATGTATACTCGCTAATATATAGACTGTCTGTGATATGGTTAAACTGAGCTCTAGACATGTCGTATTGGACTTTGTACGGAGAAGTTTCAAAATAAAATAGAATTACTCATAATAAGGCTTCGGAATTCTATTTGGAAAGCATGCAGAAGAAAATGTGGCAAATTAAAATTTAAAATGTGTTTTTGTATTTACAGTTGTTAACAACAAAAGCACAATAACCGAGATTTTTCGAGATTACCGGCCATAAAACCGTGAACAAAAACTCAACCACTAATAAAACCATTGACAAAAGAACAAAAAAAAAGCGAGAAGGAAATATTTTGAGTATGTTTTTGCTAAAATAAATTTAATTTGTAGAAAATTAGCTAAGCTATTTCTGGGCCTAGAACAATAATGTCTCAAATTGTTGGTACTTTGGCATTAAAGCAAATCCAAATATCAACTCGTTGTTGTCTGCCGCTTTAAATACCCTCGATTTTGGATTAATATCAATGGAAGAACTCTCGAATGTCATTATCTTGAAGGCAAGGCTGTTGAAATATCACATTTCTACCGCTTCTGAATTTTAATTCATCGCTGTCTGCAACGTTTCCAACCTAGAAAAGCCTAGTGTGGACTTCTTTAAAAAAAAAACGTAGTCCGATTATGGTAAGATCCGATTTACACGATGACTTTCCACTTTTCCATTTTCTATTGTTAGAAGAGTTAACTGACAAAAAACGGCACGAATGATTATATTGAAAAAGTCAGACCTTACAAAGGGTTTTCAAAGCCAGGGAAAAATATCAAAGGGATTTCATTGAAAATTTTGAATTGTTTATACAAAAGATGAAACAGGCATGCATCTTTCTCTTTTAAAAGGTTGTAGAGCCAATTTAAGTAAGAAGGGTTGGAGACGTTACCTCATTACCCATAAAGCTTCAATAACACACTGGAATCCAAATATCAACTAGTTGTTTCTATGACATTTCAAAGAGATCTTGCTGAGGTTACTTCAAGCTCTGCTCTACAAGATCTTTGTTTTTTCGTATTCATTTCCCTAAACTGTTAACATTTTTGATATAATGGTGTAAAAACTTAGCAAAATTAATTTCAAATGTGTTTATTCGAAATTATGTCCGGAAATTATGTTTGGAAAACTGATCAAATTCTGCGGAAGATATTTCTGGGATTCTTTGGAATCTTGAAAAAAATCTTTGAGTAGTGAGAACATTTCATTCGTGTTCGTCGTGTACGGACTCAAAATTTGACCAAAAGTAAATTTGATTCGGTAGTCAATTTTATATCACAGGAACATTATATTTATTATTTAGATTAAGCCCCTTGATCCCATCAGCATGTTTTCAAAATATAGACAAACATAGAAATATGTGAAAAATTCGAGGAAAACTTGCTTCCTCTAAGTTTTTAATAAATGACGCCGTAGTTAAACCACAGTTTTGTAAAACTCAGATTAAACTTAAAATACGTGTTTGATTGCTTAGTAAAAATATTCCAAAATATGTTTTCCGTCTAAAATTGAAACAGATGTTTAGAGCGAGTTCAAGTTGCAGCCAACACATTGCTTTTGGGCTTTAGAACGAAATATCAATTAAACCAGTGAAAAAGTTGCAATCGTGTAAATCGATATTATTAAAAAATATGACCGTCATATATTCCAAAGATATTCCAACGAAAATAAAATTACTTATGAACTGAAATTTATTTTACAGACGTGATGAATGTTGGTACTTTGGAGGATACCAGCGACTCTTAAACTGATCCAAAATAAAGGTCAACATGATGCCATAATTCAAACACGAGTCTTTTATCCAACATGGACATATGGATTGAGGGTATTTAATTGGCATGACTGAACATCACAACATCTTTACCCATCGATTTCCGACTAGTCTGTCATTCCTCCGCGATGACATTTGCTTGTTTCGATTTGCCATACTAATGTACATGAACTTGATTTACGCACATGATTTGTAAGCATCGCATAATTTAACATCGATTTCTGGCGTAATTATAACACGCATTTGAATACATTTTGTTAAAGATAAAACGAAATTGCGTGGCTTAATTATAATTTAATTATAGACGACTCACGCGTCATTCGTCACTGATGAATGCCAATAAACGAACCTGCTATTTACATATGTTTGTACATATGTAAGTACATCGGTATAATTGACATGTATTTTACTAATATGTACAGTCCACTGTGGTTAACTGCAAATCGCTTAACAGAAAACTATCAGATAAATGCAAGTGAACGTCAGCAACAATTCGGTACTGCGCTAATTTTAAATAATTCAGTGGGGTTTTTGGAAGGTGCCGGATATATAAGTAATATATGTTTCGTTCTCACAATTTAAATGTCTTATGAAATGGGTCAACTTCAACGAAAATGTTCACTGATTGGCAAAAAAAATATTGCTTATTGGTGATTCAAAATAACACCTCTTATTGCAAAACCCTTTACATCATGCATGTCAAACTCAAAGCGAGGGCCAAATAAAAAATGTAAAATATTATTTGGGCCACAAAAAAATAAAATACTTTAAATTTTATAGTAAATTATATATACATAGATTTATTATAAATTTAAATTTTTGTTTATTTTTTGTTCTATTATACCGAGTGGGCCGCAAAGTCATACAATGCGGGCCGCGAGTTTGACACCCTTGCTTTACATTATAGTGGTTATTCATTACACATTTGTTTCTGTTGCATATAGTTATCGCTGGATTGTATCAAGCTAGAGGAGACTTATTCCTAAGTTCTTTGGGTTCTCTTTCTAGGTCGTACGTCTGCTTTTTGCAGTCATTTCCATTAACAGTAATCGTCATTGTAATCGCACGCACTTAATCATTGATTAGAGACCCCACGAGAATAATGAATTATTTGTTTATATTCGAATATAAACATTTTGATTATAATCTTATTATGTTAATTTTGTTTCTCGTTATCAAGAAAATAATTTACTAGTTGAGCACTAAAAAGTTTGCAATATCGTTAATTAGGTAATCGCTGACCCATTTAATCTATTTCAAAATTCTGTATCGAACCATTAGATTACTGTTGACAAAATCGTTGTATTCTTAATACATTTTGTGTGAGTTTCACCAATTTATGCCAGGTTAGTTTTGAGTTTTATGTTATATCTTGACCGATATAATTGGGGCTATATTTACAATTCAAAACTTAACCTTATATCCTTTTCGCATTTACCCTTCACGTTGGAAAGTTGCCAATGTTCAGCCGATCCCCAAGAAAGGTGAGGCTACTAATCCTGCGAATTACCTCCCAATATCAATATGTTCTGCGCTCTCAAAGGATATGGAGAGCATGGTTAACCACCATCTGGTTAAGTATCTAGAGTCTAAAGGCCTTCTGAATGATCGACAATAAATCGATCTACTGGAGACCTGATGGCGTTCCTTTCAGAACGATGGAGTCGTTCCATTCACCGTCTTGGTGAAAGCAAGGTCCTGGATATTTCCCAGGCGTTTGATAGGGTCTGACACGGAGCACTCAAATCAAAACTTATTGCCTTTGGTGTCGGTAATGCCTTCTCTCGATTTATATCGAGTTTTCTCAGAGATCGTTTTATACGAGTTGTTATAGATGGCGTCTCATCCAACCGCAGGAGTGCCACAAAGTTCTGTCCTCTCTCCTTCTATATTTCTTATTTTCATTGACGACCTGTTGGGTCAGACTGGAACCCAATCTACTCTTTTGCGGATGACAGCAACCTCTGTCATTGATACTAGGGTTTTTTTTCCCGGGAATTCCCGTCCCCGGGATTTCTCGCTGTTGAGATTTCCCGCTTTCCCGGGATTTTTTATGCGGGATCCCGGGAAATGAAAAAAACAAAAATTGTGATAGTGCCAATGCTGGACAAGTTTCTGCTTTTAAAAAATTCAATCAAAAAGAGCCTTATTGATTTGGAAATCGGTGATCTATGGATTGAGGGAAATATAGTGACATTAAACAATATGCTTCAAGTTTTGAAACCCATACAGATCGCTGTTGAAAGGTTGAGCAGCCGTGACTCAAACATATTAACTGCTGATGCCATAGTTAACACTTTATGTCTAGAAATTCAATCGATTCCTTCTGTTCTAGGCGAAAAAATGTTTACTGCACTGAAAGAAGATGAAAGAAGAGACAAAAAATTTTACACTTTGGTTAAATATTTAAAAGAGCCTGATTTCTTCAACAATAATCATGAAGATTGTTTGTTTTCCTATGCTTCTAAGTACTCAGTAATTGCATATGCTGAAAATCTTTTTAATCGTCTTTTTTCCAAACCTAATGATATTGAAGAAATTGATGATGAAGAATGTGGTGCTGTTAAAAAGAAAACATTTGAAGAAGTTTTAAATGCAGCAATTAATAACGTAAATTTATGTACTGAATCTTACTCTAAAAATACTTCAAAATGTTCCATAAAGAAAGAACTAAAATTTTTGGAAGGAAGTGGTCAAAAGACCCAAAATGTTGAATTTTTGTTTAATGCACTTCTAACTGTTCGTCCTACTTCGGTAGAAAGTGAACGGGTGTTTTCGGTAACAGGGCAATTTGTAAATAAAATTAGAAATAGGCTTTCTGACGAGTCTATAAACGATTTAAGTGTTTTAAAAAATTATTTCCTAAACCAAAAAAAATAATTTGGTTTTTTAAATATTTTTTTTTTTTAAGAACTTAATGTTTTTGTTTTCGATCTAATATCTCGAATATATTAGTATTACATATTTTTTTAATATTATTTTATGTTTGTTTTAATTGACTGAATTGTTATGTTAATGTTTTTGTTTATGTTTACTTATACATATGTTTATCTTTTTGGTATCATATACCAAGAGTATTCCTTTTTCGTGATAGAAAAAAACCTTAATGCATTTTAAAAACTAAAAGTTAAAAATCAAAGTTCCTGTTTTTATACTCAACTAGCTGACCCGGCAAACGTTGTTTTGCCTTAGAATTTTATTTATGTAGCTAGCGGACCCCGGCGTGCTTCGCTACGCATGTATATTAACTTTGAATCAAATTCGTTGGGGGTTTTTTATTTATTTTTTATTTGGAAGTAATGAAAAAAACTAAATCAATTTAATACAATAGTGTATACAATATTTTTTGTTTGATTGTGTGGTGCATGAATAAATAAATTAGTTGGTGCTCCCACTCTGGAACATGCGACGTATAATTGTCCGTGAGAAAAGCACGGTTCCTCCAAATTCACACCACACACTTGAAGCGTTTGTCCTTGAGCTTTATTTATGGTTATAGCAAATGATAAACGCACGGGAAATTGAAGACGTCTGAATTGAAATGGGAAGTCGTTTGGTAATAATGGTATCCGTGGTATTAGTACAACTTCTCCTTTTGCTTTGCCAGTGAGAATTGTTGCTTCAATCAAATTGGGCATTAATTTCTTCACGGAAAGTCTCGTTCCATTGCAGAGTTTTGGTGTACTGAGATTTCGAAGAAGTATGCTCGATGAACCTATTTTCAAATTCAAAAGATGCGGTGGCATACCGGGTGGTTCCAAAGAATTCAAAAATTCAACCGGATAATTTACTGCGTCCTCTTCATTCGTAGCAGTATCAATAGATTTGTATGATACCAAGTCACCTGGCAATTTTTGTTGAATTTGAAAATTTATTTCATTAACATTGGAATTTGTTGGTGCTAAAATTGCACGTTCTCTTAATCAATCATGATTTTTATAGTTTTGAACAATGTTTGGAAAAACGCGATCAATTAGTTCTTCTTTTGATGGCATAATTGTGCAAAACTTGTTCGGTAACGTGATAAAGCCATTTAAATCACTTGCAATTTTGCCGAGTCGATCTGGGAATGACGGGCAACGTTTGTCGAAAATCACCAGATAGCAATATTAATGCACCTCCGAACAACTGTTGATTTCCACGTAGATCCTGTAATGTTCGATTATATCTGTCGTCTGGTCGCTGAAGTTAGAACAGTTAGCCGGAATACCCGGCCATCCAGGGAGTCTAATCCGTTCATTGTCAAATGGCCGGTTGGGCTATTCAGAGAGCCGAGCTTTCCAACTTTGGACCCTTATAGCTCATCGCTGACATACTGGGTCCATCTTCCAGACTTGAGCTAAACCACTCTTCAGTTAGGTCTGGGTGAAATCCATTAAAATGGGAATACCAATCGCAGATTTGTTTTCCTACTTCACCTTGAGAGAAGCGTTGGCCAATCTAGTCAGTCCTGGGTCATGCAATGTTGTTTCATGAACATCTTGTGTATTTTGTTTATTAACGCCTCCAGAGAGTGTGAAAGTCGCTTCCTAGTGTATTCAAACAATCAGATTGAGTGTCAACCATTCGAGCTGCTGTTTGGCTGCATTTCAAGGGCCGTGGCGGGTCTAACGGCAACATTTTTGACACTATTGGACTTGAAACAAATGCAAACTATTCATTAAAATGAATCGCAAAGTAATTCCACTGACGTGGGAATGCTAGACCGGTAACGATGCGACACACTTGGGTTCTTGGCAACACATCTCTCATCGTCATGGGTGTTATGCATTACAATTAATGTTTGTTGTCCTAGCGGTCCCACTGGCTGCGCTCATTCAACTTGTTATCACTAAGAAGTTGAACCCTTTTGACTTCAGTCTGGACTTCAAAGGCAATGGTGACTAGGAACATCTTGAGGTCTTTTAAAACTTAAATTAAAGATCTCTTAATAGAAATGTTGTTGCATACAATTAATGCATTTCAAAGGTAAATATTCTCAGCTTGTAATGACTAGATAACTGGAGTACATACTGTTTAATTTTAATGGATGTACAATCGTTGTATCTGTGCACGTAGACTACGTCTGCATCGGGAATAGACGTACAATTGGGTGATTCACGTTGTGGCTGATGAGGTCTTGCATCATCGTAATTTGTGCCAGAAAACGGTTAGTAACAAGAGGTGATATTACAACTGCAGTAGAGGTTACTTACACCACATCGTGAATAGCCTTAATATGAAATTGTATTCATTTATCGTGAGTATTATGCATGTAATTGTATGCAATACAAAGACGACCTGGAGAAGAGGGTGAGGAGTGTGCAGAGATTAGATTTTTAGTCGCGTGTCGCAATATTGTGACAATAGTTTTAACATCGAGATGTAATGGATATTTATTTGTTCTCACTGATTTCCTCAATGACATTGACTTTATAACTACATGTTCGTGGCGTCGCAAAACGGACACAAACAGGGTGTCTTTTTTTACAATTGTTAACCCTTCAGAGTGCATTTGGTTGTGTCATAGGCGAACGTACAAAGTACGATTTCGGAAACAGTCTGTTTCGGTGTTGACAGTACACTAAAGGTCAAAATGTTCCATTTGTTTATTTCGGTATGTAAATTGTTTCTTGTTTACACGACTAAATTGGCTTACTTGTTGGAGATAACTTACAAAATAATGAGGATATATTATTGCAATTTAACAGACTGTATCTCTTGGTTGTGCTTTATATTTCGAACGCAATTTTTTTTATCATTTCTTACCGTAACATTTTTGCAACAATAAGTACGCACTATTTTCCTAAACATTCCCTTAAGGTATGTAGGGAGAACTTCTTTCTAATATGTGATCTTGCACAATACAATTTTGTATACTCACTGATCTGGACCTACTGTTTAAAAACGCTTTTTCTAGATACATTTTTAAATGGCTTTTGGAAGTAATACAATAAATGAGATCGTAGATAGTAGTATGTGTTTTTGTGTGCTCAGTCAAACTAATCCACACATTGCACAACTGATGTGGAACATATGCTTCTGATAAGAAAACACAACCAAGGCATTTGTAGTGCATTTCGGTCGACTCCCGAAAAAGGAGTCAGTTATCCCTGAAGCGTAATAAAAGAATTGGGCAAATTGATCGGATAAGTTCTGGAGAAATGACAGAGGTTCAACTTGAAAAACCAACACCGTTTTCGACCAGATATACTTATAGACAAATTATGACCAAACGTGCATGAACTGATAAAATACGGTTGCGAAAGTCTATCATTACACGGATGGGGCCCAACCGTCAACGATGTTCCAAATTTGTCAGCACGGTTTTGCTTCACAGATAATTAATTAATTTGAGAATCCAACACCTTATATCAAATTTCGAAAAAGTCATTCGTTAGATAGATCCAGAAACCGTCACCAAGTCTTGGAAAATCGGGTTAACACATTGTTTGCACAAACATCATTGTTTCCATTTTCAATACGGCGTTTATGTTAACAAGCAAGACGTAGGCACCCTGTATATCTATCGTTTATATATAAATATATCATATGCATAGAACTGCATTGTGTTATGTGACTCTGTTTGCCATACAGAATGGTCACTGATCAAATGGTTTCATCAGTGTGAATAGACACAATGCGGATGGTTGATTGAACACATGGTGACCATTGATCCCGAATCGATTTCGTAATTAATTCATAGTCGTCCGCTTGTACAGCAAAAGAAAAACCAAAACTTCACCTACATTTCCATATAAATTGATTTTCTACACTCTCAATGACTCGGTGTTTTTTATTATTATATCAAACTGAACAAGAGATTCCTGGAACTGGGTGACTCATATATACATTTGATGGAACAGAAAGATAAAACTCACATTGTGACGTCGGAAAAAGCAAATGACTCTAATTTTAGAGCTGGCAGTAAAACAAAATAGTCAACAGTAATTAGTTTATGTGTGAAGCACTTGACTTTTTCAAATCTATGAAAGGTAATGTAAAAAACCACTCGTATTTCCTAGTTCCTAAATTACTCACAGAGAGGGACGTGATAAACATCAGAGGTCTTTCCAAAACCCCGTTTCACTCACTGGGATTACAATGTTAGGACAACCGATTATTTCAGGAATAAATGAAGGAGTTTATAATTCAAATTCATTTGAAACCCCTGTCAACCCACAAAATCTCAAAAATGGCGTAGGCAACGCTTTATTCGATTCATTTCAAGTCACTTCTATCACATAACCATGACTGCCTAGTTAAGGTTAAGTTGAATATTAATGTCAACTTTGTACTCTTTCAATTGTTTCGTTTTCTTCTTCTTTCAATGCGACCCTGACTACGCTCATGTTCACTCATACATTATTCATGTTCATACATAATACGATGCGAAGCACCCAAGCCAAATAATCGTGTTTATTAAATGAAATTGATAAAAAACCAAAATACTCACTTGTATCAAAGATATTCGTACCGAAGCGTTGCCAAGTTCTAGCGAAGGCAAACAAACAAATAACCACAAATATGAAGTTCACTTTTTTAATCAATCAAAATAATGACTCTCCAAAAAGAGGGTGGCGGTGGTTAAAGAGGAAAAACTGGAAAATATCCAAAAAAGCTACAAATTGTAGAAAATATTTTGCACAAACAATCACCAAACAAAGTTAAAACAAATTATTTAATTTTAAATCGGAATAAACAAAGAAGATGCTAACTAATCCACAATTATAAGAGCTGTCTTTATGGCTGGTAACCTTTCCATGTTCCCCCATTTTTGTTTAATTATTGGGTAAAATTAAATGGTGTTTGATAAAAATGGATTTAATAAATCTGCTTTGCGGGCATTTAGTTTACAAAAAAATCTTTTTGATCAAAGAATGCACGATGAAAAAATTGGTCATTGTCAGCAAACAAATTAGCAAATACGAAAATAGCTGCAAATACACACTTTTCGCACTCAAATATTGTACTTTGTTGAATTTAATAAGTTTATTGTTTTTCCCAAACACACATTTGCTTATACAGAAATACGTTATATTAAGGAAATAAGCTTTACTTGCCACAAAGTACAAACACTCGTGTTACTTGTGTGTAAACATTTAAAAAAACGACAGATTTTTCAGTGTTCCCTCACACTATTAATTTGATGATCATTTTTAATTTCTAATAATTTTGACCAAAAATGTTCCCCACTATCTTTTGGATGAAACTCCAGATGAATTAGTTGGAGTCATAAATGAAATGTTAACAATCATTTGAAAGAAAACTCCGATCTTCTGATACCAATGGAAAGATAACAAACAGTTAGTTTAACCGATAAATAGCGGTATGGACATTAAATCGTTATGCATAGACAACTGTAATGGTTCTTAAAAAAAAGTGAGCAGTAGAACCATATATGTAAGTCTCATATTCCAAAGTATCGGAAGTATAAAAATGGACGTGGCCATCGCCATTTGACATCTGTCAAAATGTCGTAATACCAGAGAGAGATACGAAAATCATACAGTATCGGACAAAACATTTGCAACTCATATGCCAAATTCTGGTTTGGAAAAAAACGTTGATATTCAATCGTAACCAATCTAAACGAATGGAGTTTGCAATAGAACAGATTAACTGGACAGTTGAGCAGTGGCGAAACGTGCTTTTCAGTGATGAATCCAAATTTAATCTTGTTGGGAGTGACGGCATAATACACGTAAGAAGACCAAGAGGAAAACGGCTTCAGAAAGAGCTTTGTGTTAAGACTGTCAAGCATGGAGGGGGACTCGTCATGGTCTTGGGGTGTTTTTCGGTTAATTGAAGTCTATAAAATATAAATATAGTAAAAAATTTGAATACTTTAACCCTACATGTTTTCTGTTGACATAATAAAGAAATGTATATGATAGTTGCAAATGTTTTGTCCGATACTGTATATGTTTTCCAAAGTGGTCGGAGTATACATTTGTAATCGAAGAACACAGAGCTGACATCACCGCCATCCAGGAAATAAGATTAAAGATGAAAACCCGTGCGTAACAGCACCAAACGAGAGCTAGACTTCGAAAAGCTTCAATCGCAACCGATAGCTCACGCTTACTACACGAAGTTATCTCATTTCCTCCTTCGTGGAGTAATGTCTCCTCATCTACCGATGATATCGGTGAACAATGGCAACACATGCACAACTCCATGAAAACAGAAATGATGACAGAAAATTCTGGTAAAAAATCAAACTAATGGCTCGTCTACTGGCATAAATTTGTGTAGAGATGAAAATGGGAATCTGGTGAGACAGGTCGAGTGTGTTCGAGTTTCTATTCACAATTGCTACAGCCAGAAAGGCGGTGGATGACAATTACGACGGTAAAAGCTGGCAGGGAAGTCCGAGCCTCAGGTGGGAGGACAAAGTGGAGAAAGCACGCACAGACCGAAGAGCTAGGAAATCATTTTTTAACCAAACCAAGATTAACAATAGATTGTAGCGACAACTAAAGTAAGTAAAATGTCCTTGATAAATGAAATGTCCTGTTGTAAGCTTTTCGTTTGTTCCGCTCATCAGTCAGTGAGAAATAATTTAAAGTCCGTATCCGGCGAATGCACGAACATTTATTATTGTCAATTTAGGTTTTTTTCCTTTCAATATTTAAATTTTTGAAATTTTTCTTATAATTTTTCAAAAAACAATTTTATTTTTAATTTGTTTCGTTTGGATGTTACAAACGGAGTGAGGAAATTAATAAATTTTTTCCGTTTTGTATTATTTCGATAAAGGTGATATGTTCTTTTTCCAAAATTACTTTTCTGCTCTTATTATACAAAAACCAGTTCGTTTTAAATAACCATGGAAGTGAGTGTGCCATAAACAGCCAACCCCAAACGTCCCGTCTCCCCCACCATCCACGGTGCCTACAGACCTAACAAATGGACAATTAAAAATGTAGACGTAAAATACAGATCGTTGAAATTGTTTAATTAATAACGAATTCTAATATAGGGTGTTTTTTAAGAACTTAAAATTATAATACAAAACAGAAATATTGTTGAAATTGCATTTTTTTTGTATTACAATCTGGTAGATAATTTCATGGCATTTATTTTTTAAATATACGAGTTACATGGTCCATTCGATCAGTCAAAATGTTGACAACTTTTTCAAATTCAACTGGCCGTATGGCGTCAATGGTGGTTTGAATATTGGCTTCTAATGCTTCCAATGCTTCAAGAGTAACTGGTTTGTCGACATGAACCAATAAAAAGTAAGAATTGCCAGAGGTACTGGCAATTCTTTTTGTGTTCTACGTATTTTGATATTTGGAAGTCATTTGCAGTTGAAAAGGCAGTCATGAAAACAAAAATTACCGAAAAAGTATTTCCTTGTGTGAACACAAGAGGCAAGTTCAAGTTCAATCAAAAAAATTGCCGCAAGTAAAATTATCTAGTGTGAATCGGGGCGTATTGACATAGATTGATTGCTTGCTCACTAGGAAGATTATTTTGACCGTAAAATACACGAAGCGAACATATTATTTTTTCAAAGTAAATTTCCACAATTTGGAAGCGATTCTATATGACTTATCGAACAGAAATGTCACTACAGTTTGAATTTATTAGCTGTCAAAGCATTGTTATCGATATCCATAGTTCTCATGCAGCTTAAAAAAAAACACCCTATATTAACCAATTACGCGTTACCTATTTTAATTGTTTTATTGTAAAACAAGTGCGACTCAATGGAATAATGGACTAGTGTTAATGTTTAGATTATGCAAGTTTATGAATTCTATTAAATCTTCTGTTATAAACATATACTGACAGACCTATTTTACTAATAGGCAATTATTAAAAAAAATGGATTTTTAAAATAATTTGTTTGCGTTAAGTAATCCATGCGTTCATTATAAAACGTATTCCTGCCAGGGCTCCCGTAGTAGAAAGCCCATTCTATGCAGTTCTTGAAATTTAAAAGCACCAATATCCTCTTATTTCGACATTTAAATCGAATGGTTGGTCAAAGTCAATTGGTTGGTCACAAATCATTGTTCGCGAGTGTATTAGGCATGCGCACAGCATAACAACAAGAACGCACTTAAGTGCGAGTTCACATCGCTCATTTACTTCAATAGTGTCACAACTCGAAATACGATTTGTTTAGTAGAGCCGTGTAAAGGTTCCTATTGTGTCTTACTGAACAAATATAGAAAAGAACTCATAGGTTTACCGAATAAAGTAGAGCCCTGACACATATGTGTATAATACGCGAAGAACAAAAGTCAACACAAAAAAGAGATTCACAGCTTTTTGTTGAGCAGAAAAATAAAAAGTGAATTTTGAATTGTGACTCTATTGAATTACATGAGCGACATGAGCAGACCTACATAATAAACCGTGGATGCGCAACAATTTGTCATTGAGGGCCGCTAAGGCTTGAGAAAAAATGTTCAACTAAAAGCGAAATATTTTTGGTAGATTTGGCTTCTGTTATGAAAATGTCCTCGAAAAAAAGAAAAAAAATCCCCAAAAATAAAAAAAATGGAGAATGAAAAGCTAAAATTTATAAAAAAAAACTCCCAAATTTTTATTATGAAAAATTCCCGAATTTTGTAGGAGATTTTTTTGGGGAATTCTTCTATTTTTTGTCCATGTACTTTTTGTCAAAACCGAATGTTGTATCATACTTTTTTTATTTTAAAATTTGTCGGAAATTTTGTGGGTGTATATGATTACTACCAGATTGAGAGATAGAATACTTTTGGATCTATTATTTCAAGTGGGCGCGACACCTACCACAGAGCGCATATTTTACATTTACAATATCACGGGCGCTCTTGGGGCCAATGTGCTTCAATTTTGACTGGAAGTTACTGCTGATAGACAGATTGTTCCTGCATATATTAGGTGATAGTTGGACAAAGGGGCGTAGCACGTCCCACTTAACGAGTGTTTCGGATTACCTATTTCAGCAAAGAAAAATCCCAGGATTTTCAAATCATGTGCTTACCCAGCAAACCAAAAGTCGGATATCTAAACAATGTCTGATCTCTTCAGACAATTCTTAAAAGGATATGGTCCTGTAAGTGTGGTCGTGGTGGCCATTTGGCTGATGTTGTTTTTCATTGCTAACGGTAAACCTTCCTCTTTATTATAAAATAAACATCCGATCATTTATCTCAAAAAATGTCATACCAAAATAACACCTCTTGTTGGAAAACCCTGTATATGTCTGAGGAACATTTATTAACTTTGTTCAGAAACGTCTGACAGAACGTGTCTGATGGCTGTGTCGGAGGGATATTTTGTTCAGATATGTCTGAACGATTTCTGAAGGAATTATAAACAATATGCCGGAAGTATTTACCGTTAGAAATTTTCATAGAATCTCTGAAGTTTTTTTTTGGCTGAACGAAAAGACGGCAAATTAATCCGAATTCCGTCAGAAACCACTTCAGAATTCGGTTAGAATTCTGATCGGCGAATCGGCAACACATACGAATTTGATGAGAATTCTTAACGACATTTCGAATTTCTCTTCAGAATTACCCAAGATATTAATTCAGAGTTCAGTTCGACACTCAGAAATGTCAGATTGATAAGAGAAGAAATACAAAATGGAACACTTTCATCAAGTATTTTAAGAATCCAGATTTTTTCAATAAAAATAAACAAAGTCATCAGTAGTCTTATACGAAAAGATATAGTCAAATCTGTTTAGTCTTGAGACCAACAATCATCATTACATAAAAGATATATGGATAGAAGTTAGATCGAGACTTAAGTCAATAGTTTTGTAGGTAGGAGAAATATTATAAATATTTTTTTATAATAATACTTCTTTTGCGTAATTCAAATGATCAAGATAGTGAGCAATTTTCGGCACAATGAAATACTTGTAAATACTGGCGAAGCTGTCTAAACTTATGCGTTATGAACGGCTGACAATTTCCTAAATCAAGTACTGGCAAAGCACTATTTTTGAAATGCTGACCCACGGTTACAAACCAATGCTCTGTCTGAGATTGCTTAGTATACATCTATCTACCATAGGCACCAAGTGCTTTGTCAGTACTTCTGTGTACTTTTTTTTTTGAAGTATCCGCAATTTCACAATGGTTAAGTGTGCAAAAATGTCTGTGCGTTCAAACGTTTTTAGGGTTCCTACTTAGACATGCTTGGAATAATAGAAAACGTAACTAAATTCACTGAATCCAACCTCACGCACTCAAACACACATACTGAACGTTAATTGATAGAAATTGGAATTAATTTATTTAAATTTTCAGTTTTTGTTTAAATTTCTTTTTTATTATTATTATGTGGATTGGTGCAATGTTAAGGTCTGACGTTAATAACAAACGATAAAGAAAGGTTCGATTATAGATTTAATGAATTGAAGTTATCTTGAAAGTTCAAATAAATCGTTTAATTTCGGAATTTTGTTTATTTATTCTGTTAGCGTTTTCAAAATAGTTTGATTACAAACATTCTGTTTCTTCTCTTTTTCATACAACAGTCATTATTTATGTAGCTCATCACACAACACACGCCACACGTGGCAACAACACATCCTACTCATTGAACAGCAAAAGTGTTGCCAATGTTTGCCAGCAGAAAACTTTTTTTCTGAAATAATTCGCTTGTCCACCGGCATTCCCCATTCGTTCAACTAATTTATTAAAAGGGTTTTAAATTATATGTCAATGTCTTTCGTCCGATCTGTTATTTTTAATACAGTCTATTCTCCATGTATTTTTGTATTTTAACCCGAAGGATCTGTGAACGCTGACAGAGTGAACAAAGGAAATTCCTTCAATCGACTTTATCGAACTTTGAATAAACACAATCAAAATAGCAAACAAAAAAAAAAGGCTGTAGTCGAAGGAATATTATATTAAACCGATGTTATTGCTTATCGCCGAGATTGCATTATTGACTTGGAACAAAGGGGGGGAAGGATGGTTGTAATAGAACGTACCTCAACCGGTTATCGGTTTAGGGCGGCATACACATTAATGAAAATTACCTGACTAGTTGGTCGAATATCAACTTTAATCTAATTACTTGTTCGTACCAACACGAATTTTCACATTAAGACTATTTAAACAATCCATACACATTGTTTCTTTTTATAAACAATTGTTCGAGACTTTATTTACGAATATAATTAATATTAAATCAAAAGGGGGCACTGAAACCTATGACCCTCTATATACACAAATAGAGTATGCGAAATTTGGCCCTGCACTTCGGTTCAAAATCGATTTTTCTAGTAAACACCTTTGACTATTAAACACAAAAATTAAATAGTTTCAACACATTAATTCTAGAATTGATTCAATTCCACTTTAAATAATTACCCCGTACTCATAAAAAATTTAAAAACGTTTGTTTAGAAAAATGTATGAAAATAAAAACGATTTTCACGATTTTTTGGATGTAAAAATCTGCCACGAAATACCTAGATCTGTAAAACTCAAAACTGTGTATATTTTTTGGAGGTTTCAATCACCCAACAGAGACGGAAATAAGAATGTAAATTAAAAAAAATGGAGCCGACTTGTTTGACACGGGACATAAAAACATTAGGAAGCATTCAGCAAGATAAAAATTTGCCAATTGAAAGGCATTTACAGCCTTAATATGGCAAATTTTTCGTACGGATTTTGCCCTAAAGCCTTACGAGATTTAGGTGGTGCAAGAATTGAAGCCGTGACGGCAATTCATTAACTCCGTGAAATCTTTTAAGCGGGAGTGGAATGGTCCATTAACTCAGTCATGGAAGACGATCAGATCTTTGGAAGGTCCGAAAAATGAGACAGCATTTTTCTCATAAACTCTACAATTTAGATCAACTAGTATAGATACTTTATAGATCAACGAGTTCCGAAATGTAAAAAAATCGCATATTTCCCGGTTAAAAACCACAATCACGGTTGTAAAAAGTTCTTAAAATCGTATATAGTTTTATTTGTTGGTAGCAATTTGTTCCCGGGAATCCCGACCAATAATCCCGGGAATCGGGAAGTAAAAAATCGCAAATTTCCCGAGAATTCCCGGGTTAGAAACCCTAGTTGTGACGCTTTTAGACCCAATAAATGAGATGGTAAAACTAAGTTGCAAATAAATCTGAGTTTAAACTTCAAATACGTTTTTGAGAGATCAGTGGAAATAATCAACACTTTAGGTTCTAACAGTTTTATCAGAAAACATATGTTTCCGGTGAATAATTAAAATAATGTTAAACTGTTGTAGTGAAAAAAATAAATGTCTTATCATGTAATCGATGGAAAAAGTTCTGAAAGAAAGCCAGAGGCCTGAAAAAGAGCGGGTCCAACTGCATGTCTAGAAAAAATATGAAAATTAGAAAACCTTGCTAAATGAACTTCGACACATGTGTGGAACTGCTGTTGGAAATCCATTACAGAAACAGCTTAATAATTTATGTAATTTATTTCATTTGTAGAAGTTGGTGAACCCAAATAATTTGTATTCTTCTTCTTATTTCTGTGATTGCTATCACTCGTTTAAACTTTGCGTTTATTTGAAGTTTCAAATGAAGAACGAAGATCAGTCTCGACTCATTTATTGGACCTAAGTGTTACACCTAAATTTTTTCGTTTATTAGCACAAAAGTGGGACAAGTTATGGATTTCAGAAATGAATAAAATTTACCAAACTTCCAAGGACTTCTGTAGAGCCGGCTCAAAAGTGTAACACATGGAAATATCCACATTAGACCCCAGGTGTCCCCATTAGAAATCGTGTAATAATACGAATATCCCCATAGCGATCTTGTCCAAATTCTGTATTTAGTAAAGCTATAGCTAGACAAGGTTTTGCAGAAAAACTTGGAAGTCTGGCAACTCCCCTTCTGGTACCTCCCATACAAATGAACCATCCTGTCCCCTTAGAAAATGTGTAATAATATCAATATGACCAACGCGATCTTGCCCAACTTCAGTACTTAGTAAAGCTATAACTGGACAAAGATTCCGATAAACATTTGGAAGTCTAGCCACGCTTCTTCTGGTAGCTCCCATACAAATGTACCATTCCACCCACTTGAGAAATCGTGTAATTCATGTAGGTTATCACAATGGGTCAATGCATGTGTTCCAAGTACAACCGCTCACACGAGCGGGCAACCCATTCAACATTCGCCAACATTTACTAGATGAAAACGGCCTCGGAAAACAGTCTGATGTTCTTAACAGGATATGAACCTGGGATTGCCCAACATAAACCATTAAACGACATTCAGTTGGATGGGTCGCCCTTCTTAGAGTCTCACTCACAGATGAATTCTTTATACCTTCTCTAGCGATAAATATGAACAAATTCAACAACAAATTTGGCAGAAATTTTCGGCATTTACTGCGAAAAACGCCGTTTCCATCCGGAAAAAAACGCTAACATCGCAACACTTTACATAAACAACCACTTGTTGGCCTCAAAAAAATAAATAATAATAAATCGCGGATCTATTGCAACACGATGTAAACACACAACGTTGGTGGGTGGGGGGCGGTGGAACTGGTGGTGTCAGTAACGGCGTCGGCGTCGTTCATTTGAATAAGCTGATGAGTGCATAACAAGTTCTTCTCGGACGTCATCAATCGGTTTTGTATAGAACAGAACCAAGAACGAATTGGCAACGGCGATAGACAACCACAATCTCCTGCATTCCCACCGACCCAAACAAAAACTCTCCTTACGCGACACCTTCCTGTTGGGAGAATTGTATCCAGGTCTTGCACATTTTTCATTTTCGCACTAAAATCATTTTTCTTTTTTTTTCTTTTATTTCTCACTTGTCGCAATACCTTTTCTTTGATGTTTTCGCTTGATATTTTTATTAATCAATAGTGCTATGTATTTTCCCCCGTTTACAATGCGTTCGTTCTTTTTTTCTTAATTAATACTATTTAAGTATTTGTTTAATATCCCGATTGTAGCACTGCGTTATTCGCGTTCGAATTCCCAGAAGAACAGCTGGCAGCCGTTCCATACGACTCTCGCGCGCTTACTGGCTGGTGTTTGGTTTTTTTTTGTGGGGTCAGTTGAATTGCGAAGCAACACTGCCATCGCATCATCACAACGTTTTGTCAGACTAATACAACAACAGCAAAACGTTTTGCGTTTTGTTTGTTAGACCTGTTGTAGTTAGACTAGCACTGACTGACTGATTGTCGGCGAGAGTGAGAGTACAGTGAGCGAGTGATTCAATCGTTGCTCGTATTTGGGGCAAGCGATAAGCGTCATATATACGACTCGTTACCTACAAGACTGTTGTAACTCCATAATTATCGTTTCGTTTAAATCAACTTTTAACATTTCATTGTGTATGGCGTTCAAAACCAAAGTCAAAGTTAAAAATGCCCCTACACCGAAAGTAATGGGAAATAAGTCTCGTGCTATGATATCATTTGAAGAAGCTCACGGCGGACAACACTTTCCAGTACTCAGGTCAAAAATGACTAATTTGCCGTTATGACAGTATTCTAGCAAATGAACGATATGAGTGTGATTATGTACATACGTATGTACAGACAGCAATTAGTTAGCACTCTTTGGATGATAACAAGCAATTGTTTGCTCAGAGAATAAGTGGTTGTGGTTGCCACGTGGATGCAACATCAACAAGTGGAAATATCAGCCAAATAATGCGGATTTTTAGCTTTATGAAAATGTACTGCAGAAAAACGGTCAACTGGTGCACCCTAAACGCTGTAAATTTACATTCGTCGTTCCGAAGTTATCTTCTTATATCACAAAATCAAAAAAACAGATAGGACCATTTCCTGGGATACATTTTAAAGATCTAACGATCAGTTTCCTCACAGATCCCTATCTCTTAAGGTTTCTCAGATATTATGGAGTCACTTGCTTGTGTATCCACTTTTGATAAAGATTTAACGAGTTATGAACCATTATTGTGGATATAAAGGGTGTTTTTTTTATTGAGGTATAGAACTTCGAATTGAAATAAAACACAAGAAAATCGTTTTAATGTCCATCAATTTGGCTTTATTGGAAGGATAATTTTATGCCATTAATGTTTAAATATGATTTCGGGCATGTGGCCGCCGCGGCTGGCTCGAATAAAGCCAATTCTACAGGTCCAATTTTCAACCACTTGTTGGAACCACAACTCCTCCACATTCATGCCATCCAATTCGGGAACAAAATAGTCGGTTATCATGGCTCTATACCGGTCTCCATTAACGGTAACTGACTCTCCAGCATTATTTCGGAAGAAGTATGGCCCAATGACACCACCAGCCCATAGAGCACACCAAACAGTCAGTTTTTGTGGATGTAATGGCATAAAATGGACGGAGCTGGCGGTGAGCTTCGCGAACTGAACCATTAGTTTCGAAATAAATTTGCACGATTTGCAAGCGTTGTTCTTTTGTCAACCTGTTCATGATGAAATGGCAAACCAAACTAAATATTATCCACTTGACAGCTGACAAAATGGCCGCCAGTTGAAAAAGTGATGCCAACTTAAAGTTCTATACCCCAATAAAAAACACCCTTTACAATAAAAAAAAAATAAAAATAGGCAAAATGGCGATATGGCAAAAGAAATTTGTGGCATTTGTGGATTTTCTTATATCCGCATCCTGTACAAGATCTTTGTGGATGTTTCTGGAGCTGTCTAACGAATGTTTTGAGCGATATTCGTCACAAGGGACCAAATCGTTATGGGATTGTTCGCATAACCTTGGTCATTCGCGGTACCTCCCAAACCGAACTCGGTGCTGAAAAGATCGATAACGAAGCAGATGGTCACGTGCCTACAATTGCAGAGACAATTAGTTGGACTTTGTAAACAAATAATGTGAGGTTTTTGTGCAAAATTCGCCTTAGGATGGTGTGTGGAATGATTTTTTTACTTCCCGATTCCCGGGATTATTGGTAGGGATTCTCGGGAATAAAATACTACAAAACAATGCACCTATGTACGATTTTACGTACTTTTTACAATTGTGATTCTTGTTTTAACCGTGAAATTACACGATTTTTTACTTCCAGACTCATTCCTGAAGTAGTTGATCTAACTAGATTTAAATTGTACAGGATTTTGTTTTTTATGGAAAGTATAAAACGCGTTTCTGTTCTAGCATATCTGCTAATAATCCAGAATGTTTTCTTATTTCGATATATTTATCATGAGCTTTTTACAAAAATGGTTTTATTTCTTCATAAACGCATAAAACCTGTCTTCCTTGATTTTCCAAATCCACTAGAGAAATATGCCGGCAGTACATTAGTACATAAACTTTGACCAATGTGGCAACACTATGAAAAACGGAGGTGCATTTATTCAACCCGCGATCGATGTGGTTTGTGAAACCACTAAACGTACCAGCCAAGTCTCAAACCGCTCTCGATCGTTTCCTTATCCGCTTAGGTAAATCAAAAATATTGTATGAGTGGCTATGACCTTTTTGTTTTTACCAGCAAAAAAGAAGCACACTATTCTTTTTAAGCGGTTATTAAAAGAAACAAGTCTAATCAATATTTAATTCCAGTTGTCTTTCCGTATTTTTTCAATCCTTATTTGGCGCTAACCAACTTTTAGTTTGTCATTGTTTTTTTCTACCAGTACCATACGATTCCCACCCAATTTCTATTACACTAAGAGCTAATATATTATGAAATACAGTGAATCCAATTTGAATGGGGCGTTGGCACACCTCATGGTCCAATCGTCGCAATTTAACGTAGAGTGGTTTAAAAACATTTTTTTTAAATCAAAATAATTCGAAAGAGAAAACATTCCCATAATATACGAAACACGATTACATGCATGTGATTGTCAAACCAATTTATCATGATCTTTGTGACGGGTTCTGGCTCTATTGCACGAATGACAAAAAGGTCTGAAATCGCAGTTTCGATTGTGGCACGGTGCGCCTCCTGCTGAAATCAAACATCGTTCAAGTTCATGTCTTCAACCTCTCTGACAACCTCTGCCTCTGTAGCGCATGTCGTTTACCGAAATGGCGTTTTTAGAAGAAAAAAAGCCCCATTTAATGTTCAAAAAAAAAGGTACCGTTCCAAGTCCGCGCCAAACTCGTTGACGATGCATTAGCTCGCGTGGGAATGCAATCCCCAGATCCCATTTCGAAGCGAATGGTGGTGTGCCTCCAATAAGCCAATAATGAAAGTACTTTTTGCAAAATTCGCATCACGCTGGTGTGTGAACTCAATACGAACTCAACCGCTCATTTTGATCCCATGTTCAGGACTGAGTCGGACACTTTCGGCTACGACACACAGATTCTAGTCAGTGCGCCCAATGCGACGACGGCGTGTTACAAATGCTATCCAAAAGTTATGATGGTCACTGTCATCGTAAATTTTGGGTAGACGACTTCGCCTTCTGTTGAATACGTCAATTTTCAAAAGTAATATTCATATGTACTAACAATTGTCTTGTTGAGATATATTGTCCACCTCTAGGCGGATTATGGGCTCACCAACCAGGTAACTAGTTCCTTGCACTAGCGTGTGGTGGGCGGTTATGGAGGCCAAGTGTATTTGTTTGTGAACACATGGCTGTTGTTAAACGCAAATTTGCAAATTTTGATTATTTATTAACCACACATTTTTCTGACACTTGAATAAAAACCGAAAAATTTCTACAATATGTGCTGTTAATTTACAAATTTCCACATGAAATTTCAATAACTTAACACCAACACAGCAGAAATAACAACAACAACGACAAAGGAAAAAGAACACAATGGAGAAAATCAGGGAGCATTTGACTGTGATGCTAAATTAGTTCTGTCAATCAAACTCATAAAAGGCATCGTGTGTATGTTGGTACGGATGTGTGAGTGTGTAAGAGAGTTTATTTGGTAAAATATTATGTGACAAAATAAGAGCCAATTGTTGTACGCTGCACGTATACGTCTGGACAGGAAAATAGCTGCAAAGTTTTGTTTAAATACCAGAATTGAACCTGGGGTTCTCATCTATCACAGTACAGCCTCGCGCAACCAGGATTAAAACAAACACAAAATTATATAGATGAGGTCCTTTTAAGACAGCGCACTATTCTTCCGCTTTTTTCTGGATTGCATACATATTTGATGAGTAATAAAATAAAAAAAAAATTTTTTGTTGACACTAATCGAGAGTTTAGTAAACAACTTTTTGTACACTCCTTCAAATAATAAAATGTTCATCTATTTTCTTGAACACATGTGTATGGACACTGCATTCGATATTCATACATACATGCATACGTTATAGTCAGATTTGATGAGGCCTAGTAAGGAGGCCTTTAAGGACATTCCCTCCAAACTATCTTCTTTGACTACCATCTCAACAGAAGATCAAGCTCTATCACTGAATCGCACGACCAGCATTGCCATATTTGCAGATTTATCTGTTTTTCGCAGATTTTTGAGGCGCCCAATGACACGAAACACATTTTCATTCGATAAAACAGATTTGAAGTTTTCGGGGCATTTCTTCGCCTAACGACACAATTTATTTGACAACATAAGCGCCCCGGTAGGCGAGTTGGTAGCGTGCTTGCCTATCAGCGTGGGGGTTGTGGGTTCGATTCCCACCAGAGGCTTTGGTCTGTCGCTGCAAAAATCAAGCCAAATAGTCTTTGTCACTCGGTTTATCCTTGGACCCAAAATTAGAATATAAATTTACTTTGTATTGTAATTAATAAATAAATAAATAAATAAATTTGACAACATACGTAGTATGTATTAAATTATTTGTGCAGGCGAAAATAAGTAGTTTTTGGTAGTATCCCCCAGAAAAATACTTACTTATTTCCCTTAACATTCCATGACGGAACAGACGGGGAACTTCTCTCGAATCAGTGAGCTGTGTACGATATAATTTGTATACTCACTGACCGGGACCTACATTTTAAAGCCGGCTCCGAACGGCTAATGCTTTTCTAAAGAAGTTTAACATGCCTTAGAGATTACACTCTTACTCGTAAAGTCGCCAACATTTACGAGGTGGAAACAGCAGCTGAAAAATGTTTGATGGTCTTACCCGGTTTCGAACTCGGGTTCTACTGTGTGATAGTCGCACACACTACCTACCACACCACGGCCTTCCCCAGAAAAATAGCAATGCTAAAAATAGCTGCGTCCTGTAGGTTATAGAATTCATACAAACTGGCATCATACCGGTGGAATAGCTCACATAGCTTCATTACAGTTAGTGGTCTTTAGAAAAACAGTTTTTTTTTTTTTTAGAAATTTACAGATTTTTGAAAAATATAGAGAAGGTATCCTTGTAAATGCCGGTGACTATAGGATTTTAGAGAGTAATCTCTACGAGAAATACTGATTTTCTAGAGAAAGCTAGAGACGCCAAGCTAATATGATATACAGTGTTCATTACCAGACATCGGTTTTTGACATGTCTATGATAAGATATAGTTCCTCAATTCATCGCCACTCACTTGAAAGAATCGTGTACCGCTTCATTTAAAATAATACTCTAAGCCCAAGGTCTTGTTTTCCTATCACCGATAATCTTTGTTTGTTGGTTGGTGTTGCCAGGGCCTTCTGACGGCCATGACAGGCCTGTCAAAGTCCTCTTTACCCAACTGGTTAATGAACTTGTACATGACACTCTCGCATATGCACATACGTCCATACCCATGTAAATACACCTATAGAGAGCCTAAATATTCTGTTGATATATTGAAGGATTTTATGTGTGCAGAATGTGTTTTTGTGTTGGAATCTGCGAATGACATGAAAATCATACAATGCGAGTCGATATACAATATAAAGCCTTAATTACCTTATTGCATATTAGAGACCCACCGAAACATGACAACCCGAATCTATTTTGTGGCATTTCAATGGAAGTTATTCATTGGTGTCATATTGCTCATTTATTTCAATAGTGTCACAACGCAAAACACGATTTTTTTCAGGAGAGCCGTGTTAATTTACAATTGTGCCTTACATAGCACATATAAGGAAAAAATCATAGGTTTTCCGAATAAAGTAGAGCCCTGACATACGCATGTATAAAGCACGCAGAACATAAGTCAATCTTAACAAGAGACTCACAGAGTTTTCTTGAGCAACAAAATAAAAAGTGAATTTTGAATTGTGATACTATTGAAGTAAATGGAAATTGAAAGACGGTTCTCAGTAGTCGTACGTGTAACATAATTGGTCATTTCACCTGAAATCCAAACCGACCAATCATCAAAAAAACCAAAATCGTCTTTTTGATTGATTCTTGTAAAATGACCTTAAATACATGTCTATGTAAACCTTTACACTTCAATATCAAAAATTTACAATTTCATAGGCGAATTCCTAAACGACGTAAGAAGAAGAATATTTCGGTTCGACAACAGTATTTGGCTTCTCCTGTGAAGTTATGAAAATGCTTCTTAAGTCATTTTGGATTTCTGTTGGCGATATGAACAACAAATGCGTACTAACACAATTTTGTATAAGAGATGTTTGAATGGTTATTTGGAGGTCTTGGAGATTTTTCGTGTGGCCTCAAGTCATTGGTTTATTTTATTTCACTAGTTTATTGTAATACGACATGACAGAAAACTGCTATCTCAAAAGGTTCCTAATACAAAATGTCTCAAAAATAAACTGAAAAATTCCCCAAAAAATCTGAAAAATTCCCCACATAATTTAAGAAAAATTTACCAATCAGTCCGAACCCTCATTCCCTTGCAACGTTTAAAATATTGGGGAATTTTTAATTTTTTATATTTTGTTTTGTCGTGCAAATTATCAAAAAATCCCAAAAAAAATATAAAAAATCCTATTTGTTTGACGTTTTTTTTATAAGGAAAAATTCCATACTTTTTTGGGCCATTTCTTATTATTGGGACATTTTTCATAAAGCCTAAAGCCGACGCAACCATTTCCTTTGTCGTTGGGAAATAGGAGGGTGCTACACAGCTCAATATGCAAGGAACTACTTACATCACAAATAATTCTCCGATCGGCTTAAATAAAAGTGAAATCTACCGAATATTCGGCTGGTCTACAGCACACATGATTTTTAACAGGCTTTCGATTTAGTGCTCGCTTACAAAAAGTCTAATTAAATTGTCAAATAATGAACACATTCACACACAGACGCACTTACCTGCACATACGACAACTAATGACGATTTTGAAGTGAAGCAAAATTATGAATTTCGAAATTGTATTAGAAACTGTTTTATGTTTTATTCCAACTTGGCTAAAACGTTGACCGCAACAACAGCAGGAAGCAGAAACAACAACACAAACAGAAGCCAAACAAACACCAGTGGGGGTGCCAGCCAACAAATAACAACAACTTCCTTTTGACCTCATCACTAAATTAAAATGCCAAAACAATCTGACAAAGTTCAATACTCGTCGCAGGCGATCAGGGTACTGGTTCATGGGGAATCGAGCCACATACCACATGTGCTGTTTGTTGTGGCACTGTTTCGTTTTTTTTTTTCGTTCTCTCTCTCTCTCTCTCGCTCTGTCAGTATAGAAAAATCAGTCATGCAACAAACAGTGGGGGATTGTGACAAAGCAGTTGAAATAATGAAAATGCAGCGATGCTTAGACACACTTTGTTTCAGTTCGTATATATTGGGGAAATTCATCGAATAGACTGCGGAATGAATTTTTAATGAATGACGGATAACTTTAAAGGATATACCGAATCATTTTCACATACTCTTGGACACCAGAACATGGACAATGCAACATGGCTCCATCGTGGGGTAATTTTGAGAACAAAAAACAAAATAAAATCAATGTCCCAACAAAAAAATGAAAAATTAATAGAAAGGATATAAGGTCCTGAATTGTAGAAGTTGCAATATAAAAAAATGACCCCATTTTTTTATTAACTAAAAAGCCACAAATTTGGATGGAAAAATGGCCCAACTGAATAGGAAAAATTTTCATTTTTCATTTTGCGTTGGGGTCATTTTTCAGGAATACCAACAATATATTTCCATAACCCTTCCTCAGAGCCTTCTAATACAAAATACATTAAGATATCCATTTGAAGACCAGACATCTTCCCTTATATATCTACAAAGGCGGCAAATTCGAATCTGCTATGACAGAAGTCACAGAACGACGGCTAGAGATACAAATCTCTACAAGCAAAGAATGCTGCCCATAACGCAATAATGCAGGGTGCACCAATTCTCATTCTTAGACGATTTGGCTGTTATTGTGTTTGGAACTCAACTATGCCCCCATTGTGCAATGATGCCCCTTCCTTATCGAAATGCGACCCCAGTTAAAGGCCGTATTGAAAGTGTTTTTTTTGTTGTTTTGTTCTGTGTGTGGGTAATGTGGTTCGTACGATGTACGAGAGCATTACGGTGTTGTATGGAAATTGTTTTTACAGAATCCAACCGATCACCAACAAAAACAACATGAGATTGAATTTTGTGTGCGGGCTGGGCTGGGCTGAACTGAGCTGGTTGTGTGTGCGTGTGTGTGAAGGTTTTTGCTTCTTCTATTCCTAGCTAGCGAGTACTTATCGTCAGCTGTCAATTGCATAAATCGAGGGAATACTTACATACATACACACCAACATACAGACGTACTCCATCGTACGTTCGTTCCCATATCGAGTATTTTTTTGGTTTAGTTTTACATTTTGGGCTGATTACAAATAGAAAATCCGTAAATCAGTGTTTTTAGCTGGCAAGCAAGCAAAACTTTTACCAAAACTGGCGACGACTGTAGGTGACATGTGTTGTGCGCTCGGCGAAATATTTCAAAGACTGGCAACAAATAAATTCTCTATATATGAGAACCCCCTCATCACAACCACCCTGCGACAGTATTCGCACAAATGATAGTTTTTATTTGGATTTTCAAATGTTGTGGTTATTTGCTGGTTGTTGTTGACGGAAAGTGTGACTGGGGCTAAATAAAATGTGGCAATCATGAATTGTGAAATGTGGGAGTAAAGTTCTTTCGGACAGATTATCAATGATTTCTGAGTCGATCGTTTGTTTATTTGTGAAGTATGTATACAATTTAGTCAATAGGTAAATAGATTTCAAATTTACATTTCGCAGAAACCGAAAAAACGAATTCGATCGTTCGTTATGAATCGTTAAAATTGAAGACGCCATAAAACGGATATTTCTCGGGAAGAGCACTTGGTACGTTACATGTGTCATTCTCTAACATATATCAGAATTGAATAAAGTCTAAAACGGTTGAAACTAACGAATGAATTCGTTTTATGGAAACAGACAGTAAATTCTATAAAATGTTCGTATTCTTTTTTCGACTGTCAATGTAAGACTTAAATGCAATGTTCTCTATAAAAGGGTGTTCTGAATGCAAGTTTTGCTTTTTAAATTTAAAAAGTGAACAAACATCTATTTTTTTTTATTTGTGGAACACGAATGAGGCTTCTCAGGCGCTGAACAGCCTCCATGGTTAATAGATCCTTCGCACAACATCGATTATTCACGGTAGCCAACAAATAAGTCTAACAGCTTCAAATCGCAGCTCTGAGGTGGTCGATTGAGATCCTCGAGACGGCTCTTAACACGGCGCCATTCTGCCGCTAACAAAGATCGTCGAAGTCCATGATGACTGTTTATTGCATATAAATAAACAATTTTTCTACAATTGGCTTTGAAATAGAATTTAGCAAACACATCAACACCAAAAGCTATCAAAACAGCATCTTTTACCCTTAACAATTTGAAAAAAAGATAAAAAATTCTTTTAGACTAAGGTACCTAAATATTTCCAATACTTCACCAGCTACTTTCGAAGTTCCCTATTTTCATTTAAGTGGAACAACAAATTCTCAGTACTAAATAGCCTTCTTTAATTTACTTTTGTTTATATCGAAATTAATTAAATAAAAAATATTAATAAACGAAATTCTAGAGCTTAAACATTTCGGTCTCTTAATATTTCTTGCGGAGCGGAACCCACTAATTCCAGAAACTACAGAGACTTTACATAACGAATCCGACAATGTTTACGTTTTTCGATTTCCAGTGTCAAACCCAAATACGAACGTATTGCAAAGATGTCAACATTTTAAATGTCCTTTGAAATCAGCAACAGATGTTGGTTGGGCAATAACTGACAGATGGCATGGAAGAATATGGTGAATACTTTTTTTGTGCTATCAATTCCACAAATACATTTATCGCATATTCTTTGTGTTGTGTTTGTATTAATGATTTATGCACGAAAGTAATTAAAAGGTCCTAAAAATAGTACTTCGGGGTTCGACTATTTATTGTTAAGCGCTACGTATCTTTAAATTGAAATACCACATAGTGTGTGTGGGATTTTTTGTTGAGTTTGAAAAGATTAAAGATGGATTTTTGTATGCAAAATAAAATCGTCTAAATATCCGTCGCGATTTCGCTGGTTGGAGCGCATCGGAAATGTCCTGCTTTCCTCTACTCACATTAGGTTACCCAATGAATGAGTCAAGGTTAATCTTCCATTTCGTTTAAACTGAAGGTTTAATTTTTTCAGTCAAAGTTTAAACGTAGTTCAATCGTCCAATATTTGGCGTTTAAACCACAGTTAAATAGCCATATGATTGTGACATCACCCAACGAAAAAAGGAGATAAATCAAATTATTTTGGTTCAACAAATTTGACAATTAAAAAAAATTACATAAATAAAGCTGCTGTGTAATTTTATTGGTGCTGGAATTGATTTCCGACTACCACCCGTTCCATACATGTGTATTTTACCAGTGCCAAAGTTCATTTAGCCCATTTTTTCTTAATTCTCACATTTTGTCTATAAATCACCACAAAAGTTCAATATCATCTTAATTATTTACCGTAAACATATGTTTTCTGATAAAAAAAGTCAACAGCCAAAAATGTGGATTATTTTGACTCAGAAACATACTGGAAGCTTAAACTTCATTTTTATTGGAAACTGAGTTTTACATAATCGTGATTTCACTACGATCTCATTTATTCTCCCTTAGTCAGTTAAAGAAATTTGTATTGGGACATGCATGTCTACAAGCTGAAAAATTAATATTTTTTAAACGTTTACACACAAGTAAAATGCGTGTTTGGACTTTGAAACTAAGGCTTATTTCCTTCTACACAAAGCTAATTTGGATGTAAATATAACTCATTTGCTATTAATATTACATGTTTGTGTACAAGCAAAAGCGTGTTTGGGAAAAACAGACAACGAACTTATTAATTCAACATTTGGGTGCGAATAAATTTATATTTGTAGCTGGCTTCGTATTTTTTTGCCTATATGCTTTTTAAAACAGCAGCGGATAAAATAAGATGAATTGATAAGGGAGAATATTTTGAAAAACAATAAATTAATTTTCAATGATTGTTTTTTTTGTTGTAATAGATTCTGACTATCCCCAATCTCCATTGGAATCGAAACGGCGAGAACTTGGAACGATACCAGTAATTTTTTAGCGCTACCATGTTGAACACATCCTGAGGCAAGTGCAGTGGCCGTTTAATCCTTCTGGTTGCTCACTGCGGTGAGACTTAAAGTCATAGCCCAGCATGATCTCTGGTCCACATTCATACTTATTTATAAGTATTTAATAAGTTTCCACTATCAAGGCCTTAGTAGACGACCAATCTGGCGATGTATTTGACACAAACTGAGATTCTTTAGCTAATCTATCGAAGATGTGATTCTTAGCTATATCATAGAGTTGGAGACAAAGCCGGTGATAGCCAATCTTTAATGAAAATCAGTAACTCTGGCTATTTAGGTGGTACAATATGACCCCATACCCAACAGAACAAAAAACTGCACTTGCAGCCCACTGCACCTTGACCGGGCATAAGCCAAACTTCAAAGACGAAGAGATTATAGCGCTGGAGAGTAATTACAGACGCAGGAGAGTAATTACAGACGCAGGAGAGTAATTACTCTTGAAATGCTACACGTAAATGACATACCAACAGATAAGAGAATAAATTACAAAACCGACACAGACGCAATCGCGAAATTTTTTATTTATTTATTATTAATTACAATACAAAGTAAATTTATATTCTAATTTTTGGGTCCAAGGGTAAACCGGGTGACATAGACCATATGTTTAGATTTTTGCAGCGACAGACCAAAGCCTCTGGTGGGAATCGAACCCACAACCCCCACGCTGATAGGCAAGCACGCTACCAACTAGTATTATTATTATTCAAATCATTGCTACGGGGATTCGCAGGAACACACAGTCCTCTACGAGCTTCATACTTCAAACTTAAAAAAAAAAAAATTCTGACGTGTACATGAAAATCACCGATACACGTGTATTTTTATTTTTTATCCCCTTTCCGAAAAAGTAAATTTGGTTCATAGGACAGAAAAAAATCTATTTTTTGTAACACGGTGTTATACTATGTGTGTGTGTGTGTTCGGACATTGTATGGATAACTCTAATAGATTTTGTCGCGATTTAGACTTTTATTTACGTCTGTTTACTTATTAATCAAAGTGCAGTTCGAAATTATCAATCAATCCTAAAGAAACTCTGATGATTGTCGTACTTAAGGCTAAGAACGAATTAGATTTGAATCATTGGGTTTTGATATTTTCCCCATAGTTCAATTGTGCAGGTCGGTATCCTGCGCGGGCCATGGAAAATGCCTATATGTAGCCCATATTCATAACTTCTAGGTAGTGTAAATTTCGTTTAAAAATTTCTTTCATATGCACCAACAAAATTTATTTTAAATACTTTAACGGTTGGATGTGGGAAATGGAATTTAAACCATCAAATATTTGTGCTACAAATTATGCTAATTTTCAATTCAATTTTTAATACATTTTCAATTAGTTGTCATCTTTCATTCTTGTTTTTTTTTTTTGGTATGTATGTATGTGTGTGTGTGTGTGGTGGTATTGGATATTCGTTCGATCTAAATCTGCGCCAATATTTGTTGTTCTCATCGAACGAATGCAGCCACAGCACCAGCAGCAGTGCCAGTGTAATCACAGTTGTGCAAACATTGACAAACACATTAAAATCAAACACACACACATACACACTCACAACCCACATACATTCACAAAAATTCCTATGTAAACATATACACGCACACACCGATACGAGCATAACCATTTGCCCGCATTTACGGATTTCCACATCTGTAAAAAGGATTTTCGATTGTAAATTTATGGTAAATTTCTCCAAATACTCGCTCGACTCGTCGTCGAACATTCTGTGGTTACAGTGTGAAATAAACAGTGTGTGCTAACTGTTCGGCCGTTCCTACTCCTGCTCCGGCTGATACACCCTTGGCTGGGTGGGAAACCTTCAGTCGCTCAATGGTGCTAAGCTTTATTAAAGGCAGTAAAAAGTGTCGTGTTTACCCCAGAGATGGATAAGAGAGTTGACAGTGTGGACGATTTTATTTTAGATTACCGGGAATATCATTCCTAATAATACGTGTCTGGTACTGAGATCGTCAACAAAGACTATGTGGAGGGGACACGACCTAAGTCTGACGCATTAGTTCGCCTACAAACTCCAAACTCACTAACTGTTGTACAATTTCTGGAAACTAACAAAAAATATAATGAATTAAAAAAAAAAAATTCTGAACAAATAAAAAATATACTCTATTTATTTGGATTTAAAAACTAACAAAAAATTAAACAAAAATACCCAAAAAAAAAAATCTTTTCTTAATTCCTTGGACATATGTTTCCTATAAAAATAAATGTTGTTGTTATTCATGTATTTTATTATTAATTTTTCCCAATATTTCGGTTGTCTTCGTCAATCATCATCAGGAGGTAATCAATATTGAGTAACATTCTTTAACTTACATTTTGTTTGGCAAGCGCCCGGTAGGCGAGTTGGTAGCGTGCTTGCCTATCAGCGTGGGGGTTGTGGGTTCGATTCCCAAAAGAGACTTTGGTCTGTCGCTGCAAAAATATAGCCATATGGTTTGTGTCACCCGGTTAATCCTTGGACCCAAAGTCAAAATATAAATTTACTTTGTATTGAAATTAAATAAAAAAAAAAACATTTTGTTGTGGCGTATTTTTCGTATTAGTCAACATGAATGAATACATTTTTGTCTGAAACCTGGTCAAGATAGACAAAAAATCTGAACAGTTCAGGCGAGTTCTGGGCAACTGGCAACCCTAGATGGGAAGTGCATACAACTTCGTATCCTGGTAAGAACCCTAAACAATTACTCAGAGGTCATTTCCATTTCGTAAATGCCGAAGACTTTACAAGTAAGAGGGTAATCTCTAAGCCAATTAAAAGTTCTATGGGAAAAACATAGTGAGTACAAAAATTATATCATGCTCTGCTCACTGATTTGAGAGAATTCCTTTATGGTATGTTAAGGGAAGAACATACTTGTTGAGGGTATCATTCTGATGTTTGGTATTTTTATAAAAACATATGTTTATAAAATTCTACTGATTTTCTAGTGACATTGTCAGTAGTACTACTGACAAAGTGTACCCCTAGCAATGTAATTGTCTATTGACAATTAACATTAGCATGTCATTGGAAATCTACCAGTAGACTGTAGTACCACTCTGTCAGTACCTAGTCAGTAGTACTGTAGTCAGTATTGAGACCAAGTGGAGATATTGGAACTAAAGTTTCAGTAGTACATTTTAGTGACCATGGTAGACAATTTTATAAAGGGTTGCCAATACACAAAAACACATACATATATGCTCATTTTCATTTCGAGGCTGGCTAAACCTATCATTGTTTATTTAAAAAAAATTAAATATTTAAAACTATATTAGAATAGAGGGTTTTTTTTTACATTTTAATACTTATTTCCTTCAAGGCTGACCAAACGTACATAAATCAAATTGGTAATTTTGAAAATTATAATTCTTGAATAGTTTCCTTGCCAAGAAAGTTTTTGCGGCTGTTTAAAAATTGTTCTTTTGTCGCTGAAAATCTGCTCGTAAAGTTTTGTTCCGGTGTTTCGTTAAATTCGTTTTCGAAAATAATTTTTTGGAAAATTATGTACCAATAATTGCTGCAAGCATATTGCCAAAGTCACTAAGCCTTTTTCCCAAAAGTACCGTCAACATTAAAGTCCATAATAATTTTGTTGACCAAACATTTTGGTGGAAATTACGCTCGACGTTGCCAGCATTTAGATTTTTTATTTGTCGAATCTGCAAAAAGATTACGGTATATATTAAATAAGTTAATTGTTAATTATGTTTGCGGAAAACGAAAGTACTTACATATGGATATGCTTTCGTTTTTGGAAACAGCGCGATCCAGCAAAACTTTATGCTCTGCTAAAATCTCAACTTGCAACTTTGCAACTTCTTGACAGCATGTACACAATTATCTGAAAAAAATTAAATTTATAATAATAGCGGAGTGTATTTTTAATAAATGAGTAAAACGGGTTAGAAAAAACTTACCTTTGCACATTAGGTCAAATGAGCGTTTTTTCTGTGCAAAAGTGATAAGAATCAAAGTATCGTTTTACTTTTGTTGTTGTTTTTTAATTGGCAATACTCCAAAACAAAGACGTGTGATTTTTGTTTGTGCTAAATATAGAGTACCGTTACACACGTGTGCGTCAAAGTCAATCGATGCAAGTCTTTCAACAAATGTGATTGCAAGTTCAGTAGTGGTTGGTCATCTTTAAGAGTGTGTTTATCGAATTGTGTTGATAATAATTCATTAGTGGAAAATGGAAAATAAAGCTACAAGTCAGAATATATGTATTTAATTAACACTGGCTTATATGTATGTCGCTATACTTGATAATAATTCATTAGTCTACATCACCTTAAAACTGTAGAATTTATCTAAAACTTTGACTTCTGTAAGCCTTCAAAATTTTTGACCCCATTTGACCCCTTTCAAATTGATAATATAAATAAAGTAATAAATAATGAGTTATTTGCATTTTGTTTAAACTGCTATTCTTTGCGTTTAACGAGTATTATCTATTTTTGTTTAGGAAACCTGATTTGTTTGATATATGGCGAAAAGAATGCACAAAAAAAGGAAAGTTTGATGCTGTTTTAAAATATGTAGTTGGCAAAATTGAAGTTAATATACTTTCGGATGAAATTGAGAAACATATATCGCAAATATTACATTTTTTTTGCGTAAAATTGGCAACAAAGTAGGAAAAATCTCACAAAAGAAGTAATTTTAAATTCTGGTCGTTAGAGGGTTAAATTCCACTTTTTATAATACAGTTACTCCTGCTTCTGAAATCCTTACAGGTTTTGGTTTGAATAGCATAATTTTGTAATCGTTATTAATTTTGCACAGAAAAAGTGGTCATTTGACCTATAGAGCTTTGGGAGGAAAATTCTTAATTTTTCCTTTTGTAACAGCTCCACAAAGTCCTCACTATTTTTTACAATTTCACTGTTACTATCATTGGATTGGACACTTCATTTTTTATATAATGCAGATCGCTTTTTAACCAATCTTTTATTCATTTGCATTTTACTGATTTTTTTTTTTTAATTTTAATCGCATTTCACAGATTATAACACAAATCATAAAAAAAAAATAATTGACTCGTTTACTGACAATGCCACCAGAAATACTCTAGAACTATTGTCTCTAATGTTTCTATACTCACACATAAAAGAAAAGCTGTTGACATTTTTACTAGTTCATTTGTCACCAGAAAAAGAGTAGTTACTTAGAGACATATGGTTCTAGGTTGACTACAGGGATTATATATAGTACACATATATTTGTGTTGAGTTTACTCTCTTCTCACCTTCCGACATTTCTCCGATGCAGAGGTTGCTGCACCCTGAATTGCTGTGTATGGACAGTATTTTTCAGTAACTGTCTCTGTAACTTTTATTGGCCCCTACATCAACCGTATTCTGTGGAAGCGTTTTTCAGTATCCCATTTTGTGTTTGGCTGCTGTCGTAGGTGTTCAGAGCAATTGGGATATAAAAGTGAAATGCTCGTTGACCGTTCTGCGATGTACGATGCTTTGGAACCTGAGTATTTATCTGTGTTGCTATTGTATAGCATAAACAATGAGTTTTTTTACAAATGTTCGTGGACTCACACGGTCCCCCATTAATCCAAGAGGGTATTTGTTTTAAAAAAGTAGGTATTAAAAAAAAAACATTATTTGCTTCGAAAACCTTTCAAATATTACCACGCTAATTACTGACATCTACAATGTGTAGCCGAAGTAATGTGTCAAAAAACAACTTGGGACGTCTGCCCTCCATATAGTCCTTCGTTCAATCTAATTCGAGATATACTTAAGTTGTTTGCTAATGATTTCACACATCCATCTCTGGTATTTACATTTGATGTTAGTGATGGGAGGACACGAGAGAGTGAGTGTTTATTTGATACACTCAAACCTCTCACCCAACAACAGGCACAGAGTTGTATTTTATGTGATATACGATTCCCTGCGAACGCACACCGACGCACACACACATACAGAACGGAAGGAAACGGAAATGTTTAAGAGTTATTACTACTTATTTGTTATAGTGTTTGTGGTGGGTACGTCATAGTGTGTGTGCGTGCGTGCCGGTTAGTTCATATCCATGTGTGTGATGTGTGAAGTAATATAAAGCGTGTCTTATCATGCCGACGTATACAACACGCGTCTTCTCTTCATCAGTCATATACGTGTGTCTGAGAGTCTATGCATCTTCCAATGTATTGGTATATCTGGTAACTTGTTTGCCAATTGCTTTTGGTTTACGTTTCGTCTTGTTCTTCCTGCTGTTTTGTTTGTTTGTTTGAATTTGTCATTCTAATTTAATTCTCCGTTTCTTGTTCTGTTGTTTCGCTTCACTGCGTCGCAATGATAACCCACGATTAAAGTTTAATTTAACTCAACGAACAGCATCAAAGGTTGGCTGAGTTGGCTGACGGCTGAGTACAGCTGTATGTGCTGGCGTGTATGTGTGTGTGCGCATTGTCAATGCTGAACATCTGCCAAAAAATATAAATTTTTATTGCTTTTATAAGCCAAAAACAAATTCCCACAAAACAATGTTGCGACAACGTGTGCACAACACGTTCAAAATTACACGAGGCGTCGTCGGCGGCAGCAATTAATCTTCATAAATGTTTACCGCGAAAACATTTTTGCGGTTACCCTCCTTCCAATCCCACCCCCACAATTTCGCATAATGTCAACATTTGCAACACAACACCACCTTATGTGTGTGTGTGTAAGTATCGCTATAGATGTGTGTGTGTAGCTGGGTGTATGTGTGTGTGGTACATGCATGTTTGAATATCCGGTAACAACCATAACAAGTTTCGTATTTGTTATTAGAAACAGGCAACAAACAAACAAAAAAAAAACGGACAAAAACGAGAGAACAGAGTGGAAAAAGTTGTGTTTGAAAATAAAACAAAAGTTTGTAATTTTGCTTAATTGCTTGATTTTTTTTCCCTGTTTTTATCCATAATCGTCATTTTTCTAAAAGCACATCTTGCGGGCAATGAATTATTACAGTTTGAACACGTTTCGATGACGACTTTGATTGGGCAGCCCAGCTACGGTGAAAACTGCAACAGGGGAATTGAGGTGGCTGCACCATCTGGAAGAGGAACGATAACATTCTATCGAAGGACCTTTTGAAAACATACATAGAGTTGAGGGAAACCCAGGGCTGTGGAGTTGGAGTCTGACAAATTTGCCCGGAGTCCGAGTCGGAGTCTGAAGTCAACAAATTTGCTTGACTCCGACTCCGACTTTCATTTACTTACATTTCCTATAAACTGTAGTGAAAACAAGTTAATCTGTTAATATTTTTCAATATTTTTCATATTTCAGATTGAGAGCAGAGTGCCTGTGACAAAGCAGGCTGTTCAATTAGGAACACCCTTCGTATTTCTTCTCGTTTTTTGTCGGTTGAGATTTTGTGGACTTTGACAAAAATGTCTTTATGTCAAATAATAATTACAATGCAGTTTTTGTTAAAAATTAAGGAAACTCTGACATCAGCATTAACATTTAAGGGAAGCAGACTCGCAGATTTTTTGAAAAATGCACAATGATTTACTCATTAAACTAAATGGCGGTGCTGGCTCTATTTTCGAATTCGAAATGTCGAAAAACAGTTTAGATTATGGGTGTTCCATATTTGTAATTTTCTGACACGAAAAATTTTCTGACACGAAAGATCATCTTTTAACAAATCTGGAGAAATATTTCTTTTAATTTGAATTAGGGATATCTCTTCTACCAGAGCCCGTTTCACATATCCTCAATCTCAGGCAGTTTCATTACAGAGCAAGTCCGGTATATAGCTTAGTAACTGAACGAGGTGTGATCTATACGAATTTGTTATCTTCAAAGAATTCAACTAATTGTTTACAATTTTACAATATCTAGCCCTTACAGCGAAAAAGAAATTCGACAGAAATGAAAGTCGACAGAAAATATTCGATACAGAAGTGTGGCAGCTTTCGAAACGGATCCGTCTAGCTTGCCTGCAATCAAAGCAAACACAAACACGTTTTTTGAAAATTTCAATATTTGGAAAGAAATTAAAATAATCAATGATCTCAAACTCGACTAACAGAGACAAAACTGTATGAAGAATATAGATCAAGAATACATCAACAAAATTAATTGAGAATTTCTATTTACACAGATATAACAAATTCAATTGTATTGTAAGCACCACACGCATTTAGGCTTGACCACTTGAAAAACCCTCTCCTGTGAAATTTTCTTTTTGGCTCTTACGTCCTTTTCGCGGTTAGGACTCGATATCATCAATGAATGATTTATGTTTGACGTGTAATCAAAAAAAACATTAACTTGCTGCTACTCTTGTAAGTTGATGAGTAAGTATCACAAAATCGATGTACTACTTTCTGTTTACCTCTCCTTCGTTTGTTAACAGATTTTCGCTTCAACATTTGAATGCAGTTGGCCATAATAAATTATCGGCCCACTGTACTGTACGAAAGCATACGAAATTTCAATTAATTTTCATTAATTAAACTAATTCTTACAAGATGTCACTGCGTCTCTCTATACACCTTAAATCAAAATACCCACTGCTTCTTAATGGTCTCCCTGTTCCCCGGGAACGAAGTCCTTGTGGCAGGCATTCTTCGCTCACCAAACTGCTCGAAAATGCCATAATTTGCTGTTGGCATTTTTTTAATTAATACATTTTCTTTTTTTTTTTTTGAGAAAGAGAAAAAAAAGGCGACAATTATATTTTTAACGCCAATTGCAGGTGACGCCTTGTCGTTTCCATTCCATGGCTCCCAGTCCCGGCACACACACACACACACATCCATTCATTCATTGCCATCTCACCACCTCCACAGCCGCATAGTGAGCCTTTGTTCTTCTCATCTTGCGGGGTGTTTTTGTTTTTGTTGTTGTTGTTATCGGTTGGCTTGGCTTGTTTGTTCTTCCGCTTATAATGAAAACATTTCCAGTGTTTAGAGCTGTTTTTGCCATCGCCATCACCATCGTCATTGTTATCGCCAATCAACAGCAGCGGGAGAATTTGTCACCCACCCCACGTCTCTTGCTTCGGCTCGTGCTGCTGGCGAAGTGAAGTACGCTTCAGAATATTTCTTGTAAAATTCATTTCATTGATTATTGAAGGAACTTTGAACGTTATTCAAATACACACGTCATTTGCACGCAGCCAATCGGCCTTTGGAACGAGTGGAATTCTCAAATTTGAATGTTTTTTTCTGGCTTAATTGTTTGTGTGAGTTGTTTTTTCTTCTGAAATTGCAGTCCCAAATCGAGGAGATGGTGCGGAAAGTTATTAAGTTTTATAAATCATTCATTAACTATAACTTTCCCCTCTGTGGAGTTACTGCCTTTATTTTCAATTGGTTTCTGGGGGAAAAATAGCCGTAAGACATGTCTCTTATGCAATTTTAATGAAGACTAATCGGCATAAACTAGTTAACGACTGGCAAATGCAAGTGTAAGGCATGTAGTCAGTTATATGCAAACCAATAATTCTTGGAAACACCTTGAATTTGCTGAATACTAAGCAAATTGCCAAGTCTTGGGTTTTGCTGTAAAATTAAATCTGCGTTAACACAGACAATGTCGGAGCAATGAAACTGAGCCCTGGGAAATTGAAGCCAGTTGAAAGTGTTTAATAAAAAGGGTCTACATTTTGTAGGGCCCAATTTTATGACGATATTTAATACATATGGTAAAATCTAAACAGATGAAAATATACCGTCACACTGTTGTCGTGTTATTTTTTGCTACATGTGCCCATTTTCGTTGTTTGGGGTGATGATGGCCCATGATTTTTACTGAAATTTATTTAAATTTTGTCATTTGGCTTTTCTTTATTTTTTTTTTTCCAAAATGGAAATTATAAAATGTTTATTTATGGCAGTACGTGAAAAGCGCCGCAGGTGGAATTTTTTTGTTTAATTCATTCATTCATTTACGCTTTTCTTTATTTGTCCCAAAAAGGATATTAGAATGAGGAATGTTGTTGTGGCAAAAGAAGGAAAAAACGCCGCAGACGAAGAATTTTTTAACAAAAATCGCTTGATTCACTTAGCTTTTCTTTACTGTTGCTAACATTTGGGGCACAAATTCGTTTCTGAAATTGGGCAGTATTTTCATTCAATAAATCCGATGTTGCATGAAATTGGAACCCAGGAACGGCGAAAGAGAGATGGGCCCCAAGAAAAAACCCCCAAAAATACTTTTTTTTAATATGAAAAATTCGCTTAAATGGAAAATGCCATAAAAAAAATTAAAAATCCCCCCAAAAGTCCAATATGAATATTTCTCTAAAAATTCTGAGAAATCCTCCAAAGAATTTATGAAAAACTTCCCCATGCAAAATCCTCCAAATATTATGAAAAATACCCCAAAAATACAACAATAGGTTTTCGTAATTTGGAAAAAGTGTAGTTATTAACAAAATCAAAAGTATGAGAAAAATATAAATTTTTCAATTATAAATAATAATTATTATTATACACCAATACCCCGGTTTGCGTCGGTAATTGGGACCGGTGAACTGCGATGCAAATCGAAACGACGCAAACGGAAACAACACATTTTTATTGATTTTTATTTGATATGTTCCATACTAAACTAAATAATATTCAACTATCGATCGGCCCATGGTCTAAAATAGGAAGTCCATTTCCTTCAAATCACTCAACATTTTAGAAAGACGCAACTTCGAAACGACGCAAATCGGGGTATTGGTGTATGTGCTTAAGGTAACAAAATATTTTCAACGTCTTTCCGGCAATATGGACATTGTATTTAATTGTAAAAATTATATTATAATAAATTACAACACAATCTAATGAGAGGGATCTGGCAACGAGGCCTTCGGCTCGATTGACATCTTATTTTAACCATATTGGCTGCAATGGCTCCCAATGAAATGAAGAATCTCCTCAATTTTGGGATGATTTTTCATTATCCAATATTACCCCAACCTTAAATGTAAAAGAACCAAATAAAAATGGGGAGTTTTTTATTTTTCAATTTTTTCATAAGAAAAATGAAATGAAATTCAGCACGCTCGGGCTCATCAGCAATGGTTTAATGTCATTGCCAGAACTCTGTGGGTATTTAAATTGCAATGATGGTGCCTATGGCAGTTGTATGTAGTAGTATCGTACATTATCAGGATACAAATTAAGTATACGCCTCCTCGACAACAAAATAAAAATACGAAACCTGTAGCTTAGGAACATTTTCCTAAACAACTCTGCCATTGAATCGGCCTACACAAACTTTCAGCTACTTGCGATTGTTAAAATTTTAACATCTAAACAAAGTTTCATTAGGAAAAATATTTGTTTCAAAGTTTTCGAAACCCATAAAATGTATGTAAAAGCTAACAATTCGTACGCAACGTCCATCGTTCATAGTCCAGCCAACATTTAGCAACCATTCCATTGACCGACCGCTGCAATCATCCACAACTGGACACGCCGAGCAACAACTGTTTCTTATCGTTTGACACATCGAGGGCTTGCGTTTGAACTTTGGCTCATACTTTGCAAATGTTGGCACGCCATAAATTTGTTCATTCCTTGTAGTATTTTTCTCTTTTTTTTTTTTGTTGGGAAAAAGTGGGTCCTGCTGTTGTTTTTGCAACATTTCATGGAAAATTGTGTGAGTGGAGCTGACTTTGCTTTTGCTGATTTTTCATTATTTGTGTTATTCTTACGACTTTAACAGTTTCGGTTATTGCTGTTCCTAATGTTGCCATTTTGACCATAAATAGAAATGTCCACATCACAACGACAATGACAAACACAGCACTGCCAACATCAACACACACACACATACACGTTGTGATTTACATACACTTACGGGAAACAAAGAACCGAGTATAGGCAAATACACACTCACACACCGACGTTGTCGTAACATTCACACCGAGTTCAATATGTCGGAGCAAAAGTTCGATTTGGTTAAATTTTTGGGGCAATAACGTTCCGGAGTGGCGTACGAAGGAAGCACCACAAAAAACATTTGTGACACAAACACATTTCATTTGCATTTTAATGCCGTTAGCGTAAGTAATCATTCATTTTATTTTCGGTCGTTCATATTTCTTTCTTCTGTCGTCCTTGTTCCGTCGTCTTCTCCAATTCTCGAGTACAAATGGATATGGAACTGTGAAACATTTGTTAGATATTGTGTGTGCGGCAGGAGCGTGTAAAATTTACAAGATGGGGACGGACTCTTCAGGGTGAGTGAAATCATCTGATAAGAGTCGACAAACAAAGAAAAATATCAACTCTGTATATGCAATATGAACTCTTTGTGGATTTTGTGTTTCTGAACCCAAATCTGTGGTCGAGTTTGTTTCATATGGGAGAAATTTAAGTTTGTTATTAAGTTTGACTGAAATTTCTTTCATATGGGAAAAATATAAGTTTGGCAATAATTTTGATTTAAATTGACAGATGTAAAATATCGAAGAAGAATAGAAGCACCGTCAGCTCCGTATGTTCGTGATCTTGTGAAAAAAGTGAAAGAAACTGTGCGTACACCCGAGAATGTTGCTGCTGTGCGTGAAGCGCCATCAACATCAATTCACCGTCGTTCTCAACAATTAAACATTTCGGAGACATCGTTGAAACGAATTTTGGCATAAAGACCTTAGGCTACTGCATGGTCAGCCGAGGCAGCCATTTGAATGAAATTATTTTCCATTATTAAACGGAAGGTTTGTACTTTCAAATAAAAAAAAAAAATTGAGAAAATAACCAGTAGTTCTTTTTTACAGAATTTTCTAAAAAAAAAAGATATTTGGCGGACTCTGTACAAATTTTTTTTTGGTATTTCTGTACCCAGGGCAAAGAATTAAAACAGTAATTGTCAGCATAAAATCAGTATTTTCTCTGATCTCCTTTGTAAAACTGTCAAATGGTGTGATGTGTATTACTGATATCTACAATGTGCTTCCGAACTAATGCATTAGAAAACGACTTGCGACGTCTGCCCTCTGTATGGTCTTTGCTCAGGGGACCACAGTGCATCAGAATTAAATAGAATTTTTTTTGGTTGCCTAATGTTAATATTAGGAAGGAGCTCCACAGCCATCTTTGCTGACTTCTGGACCTTGTACAGAGGAGAGCGGTGGGGAGGACAGGGGATAGTAGGGTGTACAACTTTACTGCCCAGCATCACCGGAATGTGGGATGTATATCACTGTTCCATAGACATTTTAACGGTATCTGCTCCTCAGATATCCGTCGCCTTGTCCCTGATGTTACAACATTTAGCCGGACTATGCGGCTTTTCAGGGACTCTCATCCGTTCGTTGTCAAGTGGCCGGATGATCTGACGACGGACTATAAAGACAATTTATTCTTCAGCCGAACCGTTCGTATGTGGAATATTCTTCCAGCAAGTGTGTTTCCTGCCAGTTGTGATATTCTGAAATTCAAAACAAATGTCACAACAAACACCACTTCCTCTTTCCTCCTTCCGATACCCTAATTTCCTTCCGCTCAAACAGTGCCTTTTATTTATAGGGCCCATCCCATGAGTTTTGGTCTTCAGAAAAAAAAAATATAAAGGGTGTTTTTTATTGGGGTATAGAACTTTAAGTTGGCATCACTTTTTTAACTGGCGGCCATTTTGTCAGCTGTCAAGTGATTAATATTTAGTTTGGTTTGCCATTTCATCATGAACAGGTTGACAAAAGAACAACGCTTGCAAATCGTGCAAATTTATTTCGAAAGTAATGGTTCAGTTCGCGAAGTTCACCGCAAGCTCCGTCCATTTTATGCCATTACATCCACAAAAACTGACTGTTTGGTGTGCTCTATGGGCTGGTGGAGTCATTGGGCCATACTTCTTCCGAAATAATGCTGGAGAGTCAGTTACCGTTAATGGAGACCGGTATAGAGCCATGATAACCGACTATTTTGTTCCCGAATTGGATGGCATGAATGTGGATGAGTTCTGGTTCCAACAAGTGGTTGAAAATTGGACCTGTAGAATTGGCTTTATTCGAGCCAGCCGCGGCGGCCACATGCCCGAAATCATTAATGGCATATCCTTCCAATAAAGCCAAATTGATGGACATTAAAACGATTTTCTTGTGTTTTATTTCAATTCGAAGTTCTATACCTCAATAAAAAACACCCTTTATATATAAAAGAAAATTGTAAACCACATTTGGTTTGAAGTTTACGACGACGCTGAAGTTGGAATTGGTGTTTTATCTTGCCTTTTTGATTAGAGGTATATTCCACTATTAATTTTCTTGTTTTCATTTCTCACGTATCAGAGTATATCGGTAATTGTTTCGACGGAAATCTTTGGATTTTGCTGATGTTGCCCGAATTTACTTTGTCCCACAGTTGTGAGCCTAATAACAAGATTGGATGGATTATACTAATGTATAACTTTATCTTGTTTATGGCTCAATTTTCAGTTAGCATTGAGTAGATCTGAGTCTTCTTAGCTTCAATATGCCTTCTCCAGGTTAGTCGCCAATCCAGATGTATTCCCAGATTGTGAAATAGAAATACTAATACTATGTTGACAGACATGATTTTAAACAAATTGTATCTTTTTGGATTGTCGAAGGCGGTTTTATAGTCGATGAAAAGGTGGCAAGTATAGTTTGGCTTCCCATGAGTCTTTTCCAGTATTTGGCGGAGTGTCAAGATTTTGTTGATGGTTGATTTATTCGACCACAAGCCATACTGATAGGCTGAATCAGCTAATTGTTAAACTCACGCTAATGCTGCTTGAAAAATGACGTTTCCTAAACGCTGCACGGAATAATAAATTTTCCGGGACTTTATTATTACAATCTAGAGTTTTGAAGTAGCGAAAACCAAAACAAAACCACAATGTCATATGAACTAATTTAGGAACTTTCCAAGTGTTATCATACCACCCCCCCGTTGACAGAGTTTGCACATGAAATGAGCAAGATCAACTTGTCCACGGACCTGCTCAATGTGCGTACTCGTACAATGGCGTTGAAAGGGCTCTTATCCAACTCAAGTAGTGGGAGAGTGAGTGCGTGATTCAGTGGAATTGTTGAACTGTATGATGGATGGATGGAAGGATGGATGGCTGCTTCAAGTGAACGACTGACTGACGGTTGGCTGGCCCGGTTGCTGCAATGATGAACAATGTTGGCAACACAACATAGTAATGCCACTTATTGCTGCTGGCGATGATGCTGGTGTTGCTGCCACCACTGCGACTATTACAAAATGAAACTGGATGCTGCTGTCATTGTTATGATTGTAATTTGTGTAACGGTTTGTGTTGACAGCACACATTTAAATGTGTCTACAAGTGTGCCCATTGAGAAAACCACTCGTCTGCCAACCATCCAATCTCGCTCTCACTTCCATTGTCCCTCAACGTTTGCCTCAATAATTCAATATAAAACGCACAGAGGCCAATAACATCGCACCAGATGATGTCACCTTCAAAGGAAAACGTTTATCAAGGACTGCCATTTGGGTTGGGCATCGTTGTCACCCACCTGTAGACGAGGGAGGGCAGGTGAATGTGGCCTAGCAAACACAGGGAGTTCGTGAAACGTGTGGAAGTATTTGGTTTACAAGATTTGGAATGACAAAGGTTCCATTGCCCAGCAATCGCTAATTATCGATATAAAATAGACGAACTATGAGCTACTTGAAAAAGGGATTACAAAATATCTTTTTTTGGTTTCAGAGAATTTACAAAAGACGTTCATTGGGTAGCTACAGAGGTGAGAAAAAGTGACAATATAAGCACCATCCAAGGATGTACAGAATATTATTTTAAACGCATATTCGCTAGGAGCGTCCGTAGTCGGAGAGGCAGCAAGAAGCATGCTCAGCCTAAGTCGGGCTGCAATTTTAACGGAGAGCGTTATTTTATGGAATCGAGTATATCCACGACAGATACCCCAGATAGGGACTGTGGGTTTTCACACACGGTTCTAAGATGAATGAAAGGACGGGAGTGGAAGTTTATTCTAAAAAAGAGAGGGTTCAAAGATGAATGCAGGCAAAACTCATAGGTTCGTTTAGGTTCGATTGACACGTATATTTTGCAGTTCATTGGAAGACCACGAAAAATAGCAAGAGAAACGTATCTACGTTTCTCACCACATTAAACTATCCTGTGCTTCTAAAAAAGCCAATAGTAATATTATCAGGTTGTCTAAGTCCCTAAAGAGATAAGGGACATGCCTACTAGTAAGGGCAGGGCGAGTGTTTGTGGATGATAAGGTGTTTCTGAATGCTTCTCCTCCTAATCACCTTAATTAATTCTCCGGTAGTCACTCGTCGCAACGTTAAGTCTTATTTAATGTCTTCCAGTCAGACAGGATCCAGTCATAAGGGACAAAACCAATGAGACTTCGGGTATTGATAGCAACAACACCGTCTGACAACTTTTTTTTTCATATAATCGGGGTCATATCTGTCTGGATTAAATGGAATCTGGGATACATGCCAACCTATTGGCTGGAATGTGTAGGGTAGTCCCGCAGTTCACTTTCATGAGCCTCTGGGCCAACACCCACTTAAGATGAATGCTGAGCCATCTCGTTGAGAGATCAATGAGCTCTTGTGGGCTGATATTGTGTTGAGGAAGACAGAAGACAGAGATTTAATGGCAGCTTGGTTGTTAGATAATGTGTTTATAACCACGTTATATCTCACAACCCAGCAATTCTTTTATTTCTTTGATGGCCCAGCCAGATATCAGCCTGATAAATATTGCAGTAAACAGGAAGTCTTCGTGCTAAAGGAAGTTCCTATGCACAGATAAACCTAATGTTTATTCATTGAAGAGAATTTGGTGACAGATTAGCTAATTCATAGGAGTTACAGAGAAAGAACAGAGATAACTGATCGGGCTGGAGACAGGCAATATCAGAATTGTATAGAGCCGATTCTAACCGAGAACAGCAAATATCATTTAGGTCATTAGTACAAGCCCTGTCAGCCAGCAAAGGTTATTGTGACCACCTAAACTGGTCGAAACTCCAACGCACTTTGTAATCTACGTAATTATCACACCGTACCTTTCTGTCACAGGAAACTATCGACCAGCTTTGTATTTTTTGGAATAGGATAGCGAGTGAGACCGGGGGGATCAGTTTCAGCATCTTCGATAATCGTACACGCACACACACACACACACATAGACATATTGTCTTTCCCCCGTTCTTGTTGAGTGTGTATGTCTTTTTTTTTTTTGGCACAATTGCCGGTTTCTTGTTTGATGTGCTGCGACATCATTTGTGTGAACAAATGCAGCTGTTCAAACTTGGAATTAGCCTCTATTACTCCCGCCCAACAACCGACAACGAATGGTTTTATGGTGCCGCCACCATCGTCATTGTTGTGCGCTCACCCAACGCTGGAACTTCTCAACCTGCTGCGTGCGGGTGGAGCTGCGAACAACTGTCGTCGCCCGCATATTGATAAATATTTTGCCATTTAAGTTCTGTTTTTCCACTGGGTTAGCTCGGCCCACTGGCGGGTTTCTTTCTCTCCGGATGAGTGTGTGTGTCTGTGTCGTCTATCGTCCAAAGGTTCACAACATAACTGTGGCGTCAGTTGAAAATGCTTCCTGTACACTGGGACGGAGTGACGTTTGCTTTTGTTTTAATAAGGGATTGGTGTCAGTGGGGTCCAACCGGACGATAAGTGGGCATATTGGTAAGCTGTGCAATATGCGTGGTGGAACTAGTGTTAACAGTTGCCTTGAATTCGCCTGAATTTTCCATTTTTTTTTATTTTGTCCAGTTTTTAGGACAGATTTATTTTGTTCGGGAAATACTTATCCAAACAATACAGCACATCGAAATATAATTTAAACAAATAATATCAAAATTTTAAGATTTCTAAAGCGTTTTTCTGTTTTTGCGTTTGTTTGTAAAATAAATAGCACATTCCAACACAAATTCAATTTTTAATTTATTCAGAATTTTTTGTTTAATTCGTGATATTTTTGGTGAATGTTCTGAAATTGTACATCCAGAACTGAAAGTTTCAGCATTTATATTGTCGTTCAAATGTTTCTGATTATTGTCAACTAAAGATTTGATTGATTGGTCAGGGGACCAATGCGTCGTCTCATCCAAGAAGCTGGTGATGTTTTTTCCCCATATTTTTATTACATTTCCGTCCATTTCCAGATTTCCATTTCCATCTGCACAGGAGTTAATATCATTTCTAAGGCCGGGATCATATTCTCCAAGTTGTATTCTTCAATAGCAGGCAAATAAAAGTAGGTTATCATACGACTATAACGCTCCGAATTGACGGTGACAGTCGTTCCCTCGAAGAAGTCAGGTCCAATCACACCTTCGGAAGAACGCACCAAAACAGTGACTTTTTGTGAATGTAATGTCCTCTGTTCAATTACTTGAGGATTCTCAGACCCCTAAATACGACAATTTTGTTTATTAACATACCCACCGAGTGAGAAATCTGCTTCATCGCTAAAGAAAATTTTGTTCGAAAAATCGCCGACCAATGCCTGTTGTTCAAGCACGTATCTTCCACGTATCTACGATGTTGTGATTGGTCAGCCGGCTTCAGTTGTTGTGTGAGCTGGACTTTATATGGATGTAGGACTTTATATAGAAGTGCCGTAAGACAGTTCTAACTCCAGAGAACGACAAGGAATCGACAAATTCGGGTCTTCGGCAACACTTTCATTACAGCAGCGATACGATGATGCACAGGCCTTACAATATCTGTAACTGCTTCAGTCTCTTCAATTTTCTTCACAATTTTGCCAATTGCTTGCGTAGTTGGACGATTGTCTAAACCATAATCTCCTCTTAAAGCATGATATGTGGCTGTGCCAGAATCACCATTTTTGTGGTAGGTTTTAATAATTTGTACGTCAATGTCAGACTTCCAGCTGAAAAAAAAAAAAAATGGTTTAACAACTTAGTTAGACAGATGTCGAATTCCAGCCCCATACTTTTGAAACCACGAAATGGATAATCCTTTATATGTTTTAAATGCAATCTTTATATTTAAAAATTTTGTATTTCTCCAAAATTAGCTCAGCAGAGTTATATAGAAAATCTGGATGTCCGATAAATTTCCAATCCGTTAAATTGGATGCCTGTAGATTTTATTGGAAAATACTTTGACGGTTTCTGTTGTTCCAAAAATCAAATAGGATGCACCCAATGCTCTTTTAGGAAATCGTATCTCTTACATTTGTTCACCGCACTTTATACGAGCCCCGACCACTATTAATTCGTACGGCAAGCATTTTTACCCGTATGCAATGTTTAACAGGTGATATTTTCAATACTAATGTAGTCAGAGCATGCAAACCTATTTTTTTCTGAAAGAGCATTTTGTTCTCTTGATTTAAAAAAAAAAAATTTTATTGTACCTCAACAACAACAACAACAATATTTATTTCTTTGAATGCTTCGCAAAACTATTAAAAAAATGTGACCAGTACTAATTCGTACGGTGGGTTAAATAGTTGCAATTTTATAAAAACTTTAATTTATCTTTAAATATTAATATTGGGTAACATCGCCTTTTGCCTCTACAAAACATTTACATCGCTTTGGCATAGATTCATTCAAATTCTGGCACTGTTCTGTTGAAATAGAATTCCACATCTCTTGCAATTGTTGTTGTTGAGGTACAATAAAAAATAGGATTTGGCGTTTGTTCTGTGTAGCAGCTAAGTTGCGAGCGACGAATCTTAATGTCACTCTGGCCTAATGTCTGCTCTGTGTGTGTGTGTGTGATTATGCATGAGTATTCAAAGCTTATTGTATGTGTATGTATGGATGTCTCATTGTGTGTATGTGCTCTTGTTAGTCTTCGTGGGTCAACGTCAGCTGTTGCAAATTGTATTTATTTTACTCCAGCTAGACGAGTATGCCAGTATGAGTCTTGATCCCAGACTGCTGGCGCTTGCTCTCGATGGCATTGCCGCCTGTTTCCAACCAAATTTTCCCATTTGTGTACAAAATGCTACACTTTATAAGTGCTGTGTGCTGCGTCATCGGTTATTGTCGTCGTTATTGGTGGTGGTGGAGCTTCGGATAGCCCCGCTCCACGAGTATGTGTATATGTGTTGTTAGGGTAAAGATTGGCCGTTGGCACCATTTGCTACCAATTTTATGTGTTGCATACTTTTCGGGCGAGCATGGAAGCCACACACACACACAGCGGGGTTTCCTTTATTAGTGTGTGTGTGTGTTTGTGTTTATATCGATGCAATAAGATTTGCAGTGAGATACACTCATTCCTAATAGCCGGACTTGCCGAAACGATTGGGGAACATTTAAATTAGTTATAATTTGGCATATTTTGCAATTGTTTTTTTGAACATATTTCTGACGAGGACAGATCAGGAAATAATAACTTTCAATGTTCTAGTGAATTCAATGTAAGCAAATGTGAAATATATGCCAGCAAATCCTTCTAAGATTTTTCATACAAAACTCACTATTTACAAAAACGTTTGTAACTGGTTAAATAAGCTTCCAAGAGATAAATTAGCGGAATTCACATTTTTCCAAAAAAAAAAAAATCATTATTTATGTGAAAAATAAAATCGTTCATAACTCCTTAAATTATATAGTTTTCTGTATATTTTCAAAGACATACGCCAGAATTGCACCGATGATCAAGTAGTAACAGTAAATATCCAAAAGTTCTTCGAGTCCTCGAAATGTGATTCTGGGATTTAAAAAATGTCATTATATTTAGATTTTTCCCAAGGTTGCTGTAGCTGTAGCAAATATATGTTTTTGGAACCTCAGCAGCATCTTCGGGACAAGAATTTTGATTTGGGGGGAGTCGCGTAAATGCCAGGCGAAACAATAATTCGTTCATGACAACACGGCGGTCGTAAAACCATTTTTATCGACAAATTAATTAACAATTTTTATTTATAAACTTTTTTTATATTATTTATAAAGCTATAACCAATTTGAATTTTTCATAAAAATTAATTAATAGAAAAAAGTTATTTTTTTTGGCAATATTCAAATATGTTTCTTTGGTTGATTATGAATCTGACCAACATTTGGAGTCTCATAGCTCTCCGACAGATCACCGGATTGGCATCCACCAAACGAAAGGCACAAACGTGCTATTTCTATTCATGTCCGGTATTTTGTGCGTAAATATTTGTTGTCAGTCCTTCCTTCATTCATTTGCCAGAAAATAGTTTCCGATTTTGTTTGTTATGTAAAATATCCCGATCCCAAATTGAATATGTTCAAAAATTAAATGTCATTTTATACATCAATTCATTACCTTTCTACTGGTACTTCAGGTGGCATGTAAGCTTTTCCCGTTCCGAAGTTATGGACTTAGAAAAATACATACCTGCCCGACAATTTTAATCAGAAAATAGTTTCCGATTTTGTTTGTCATGTAAAATGTTCCGATCCCAAATTGAAAATTTACAAAAGTGAAATGTAATTTTATACATCAATTCAATACCTTTCCACTGGTACCTGATATGGCGTGTAACGTTTTTCTGTTTTGCTGTTATGGACTTAGAAAAATTCTGCGTTTTTTAGATTTTTACCAGGCGAACAGAAATTACCAGTAGGTCAATTATGAATCTGACCAACATTTGGAGTCTCATATCTCATGAACGACTGAACGGATTGGCATGTGTTATGCACCAAACGAAAGGTACAAACGTGCTCTTTCTATTCATCTCCGATATTTTGTTTGTTGTCAGTCCTTCCTTCATTCATTTGCCAGAAAATAGTTTCCGATTTTGTTTGTTATGTAAAATATCCCGATCCAAAATTGAAAATTTACAAAAATGAAATGTCATTTTATACATCAATTCATTACCTTTCCACTGGTACTTCAGGTGGCATGTAAAGTTTTCCGGTTCCGAAGTTATAGACATATAAAAATACATACCTGCCCGACAATTTTAATCAGAAAACAGTTTCCGATTTTGTTTGTTATGTAAAATATCCCGATCCCAAATTGAAAATGTTCAAAAATGAAATGTCATTTTATACATCAATTCATTACCTTTCCACTGGTACTTCAGGTGGCAAGTAAGATTTTCCCGTTCCGAAGTTACGGACTTAGAAAAATACATACCTGCCCGACAATAGAGTCTCATATCTCATGAACGGCTGAACGGATTGGCATGAGTTATGCACCAAACGAAAGGTAGAAACGTGGTATTTCTATTCATCTCCGATATTTTGTTTGTTGTCAATCCTTCCTTCATTCATTTGCCAGAAAATAGTTTCCAATTTTGTTTGTTGTGTAGAAAATAGTTTCCGATTTTGTGTGTTATGTAAAATATCCCGATCCCAAATTGAAAATGTTCAAAAATGAAATGTCATTTTATACATCAATTCATTACCTTTCCACTGGTACTTCAGGTGGCATGTGAAGTTTTCCGGTTCCGAAGTTATAGACATATAAAAATACATACCTGCCCGACAATTTTGATCAGAAAACAGTTTCCGATTTTGTTTGTTATGTAAAATATCCCGATCCCACATTGAAAATGTTCAAAAATGAAATGTCATTTTATACATCAATTCATTACCTTTCCACTGGTACTTCAGGTGGCAAGTAAGGTTTTCCCGTTCCGAAGTTATGGACTTAGAAAAATTCCGAAGTCTTCATTCGGGATTTTTACCAGGCGAGCAGAAATTACCAGTAGGTCGATTATAAATCTGACCAACATTTGGAGTCTCATATCTCATGAACGGCTGAACGGATTGGCATGAGTTATGCACCAAACGAAATGTAGAAACGTGCTCTTTCTATTCATTTCCGATATTTTGTTTGTTGTCAGTCCTTCCTTCATTCATTTGCCAGAAAATAGTTTCCGATTTTGTTTGTTATGTAAAATATCCCGATCCAAAATTGAAAATTTACAAAAATGAAATGTCATTTTATACATCAATTCATTACCTTTCCACTGGTACTTCAGGTGGCATGTGAAGTTTTCCGGTTCCGAAGTTATAGACATATAAAAATACATACCTGCCCGACAATTTTAATCAGAAAACAGTTTCCGATTTTGTTTGTTATGTAAAATATCCCGATCCCAAATTGAAAATGTTCAAAAGTGAAATGTCATTTTATACACCAATTTATTACCTTTCCACTGGTACTTCAGGTGGCAAGTAAGGTTTTCCCGTTCCGAAGTTATGGACTTAGAAAAATACATACCTGCCCGACAATTTTAATCAGAAAACAGTTTCCGATTTTGTTTGTCATGTAAAATGCTCCGATCCCAAATTGAAAATTTACAAAAGTGAAATGTAATTTTATACATCAATTCAATACCTTTCCACTGGTACTTCAGGTGGCATGTGAAGTTTTCCGGTTCCGAAGTTATAGACATATAAAAATACATACCTGCCCGACAATTTTAATCAGAAAACAGTTTCCGATTTTGTTTGTTATGTAAAATATCCCGATCCCAAATTGAAAATGTTCAAAAGTGAAATGTCATTTTATACATCAATTTATTACCTTTCCACTGGTACTTCAGGTGGCAAGTAAGGTTTTCCCGTTCCGAAGTTATGGACTTAGAAAAATACATACCTGCCCGACAATTTTGATCAGAAAACAGTTTCCGATTTTGTTTGTCATGTAAAATGTTCCGATCCCAAATTGAAAATTTACAAAAGTGAAATGTAATTTTATACATCAATTCAATACCTTTCCACTGGTACCTGATATGGCGTGTAAAGTTTTTCTGTTTTGCTGTTACGGACTTAGAAAAATTCTTCGTTTTTTAGATTTTTACCAGGCGAACAGAAATTACCAGTAGGTCGATTATGAATCTGACCAACATTTGGAGTCTCATATCTCATGAACGGCTGAACGGATTGGCATGTGTTATGCACCAAACGAAAGGTAAAAACGTGCTCTTTCTATTCATTTCCGATATTTTGTTCGTTAAAATTTGTTGTCAGTCCTTCCTTCATTTATTTACCAGAAAACAGTTTCCGATTTTGTGTGTTATGTAAAATATCCCGATCCCAAATTGAAAATGTTCAAAAATGAAATGTCATTTTATACATCAATTCATTACCTTTCCACTGGTACTTCAGGTGGCATGTAAAGTTTTCCGGTTCCGAAGTTATGGACATATAAAAATACATACCTGCCCGACAATTTTAATCAGAAAACAGTTTCCGATTTTGTTTGTTATGTAAAATATCCCGATCCCAAATTGAAAATGTTCAAAAGTGAAATGTCATTTTATACATCAATTTATTACCTTTCCACTGGTACTTCAGGTGGCAAGTAAGGTTTTCCCGTTCCGAAGTTATGGACATATAAAAATACATACCTGCCCGACAATTTTAATCAGAAAACAGTTTCCGATTTTGTTTGTTATGTAAAATATCCCGATCCCAAATTGAAAATTTACAAAAGTGAAATGTAATTTTATACATCAATTCAATACCTTTCCACTGGTACCTGATATGGCGTGTAAAGTTTTTCTGTTTTGCTGTTACGGACTTAGAAAAATTCTTCGTTTTTTAGATTTTTACCAGGCGAACAGAAATTACCAGTAGGTCGATTATGAATCTGACCAACATTTGGAGTCTCATATCTCATGAACGGCTGAACGGATTGGCATGTGTTATGCACCAAACGAAAGGTAGAAACGTGCTCTTTCTATTCATTTCCGATATTTTGTTCGTTAAAATTTGTTGTCAGTCCTTCCTTCATTTATTTACCAGAAAACAGTTTCCGATTTTGTGTGTTATGTAAAATATACCGATCCCAAATTGAAAATGATCAAAAATGAAATGTCATTTTATACATCAATTCATTACCTTTCCACTGGTACTTCAGGTGGCATGTAAAGTTTTCCGGTTCCGAAGTTATGGACATATAAAAATACATACCTGCCCGACAATTTTAATCAGAAAACAGTTTCCGATTTTGTTTGTTATGTAAAATATCCCGATCCCAAATTGAAAATTTACAAAAGTGAAATGTAATTTTATACATCAATTCAATACCTTTCCACTGGTACCTGATATGGCGTGTAAAGTTTTTCTGTTTTGCTGTTACGGACTTAGAAAAATTCTTCGTTTTTTAGATTTTTACCAGGCGAACAGAAATTACCAGTAGGTCGATTATGAATCTGACCAACATTTGGAGTCTCATATCTCATGAACGACTGAACGGATTGGCATGTGTTATGCACCAAACGAAAGGTACAAACGTGCTCTTTCTATTCATCTCCGATATTTTGTTTGTTGTCAGTCCTTCCTTCATTCATTTGCCAGAAAATAGTTTCCGATTTTGTTTGTTATGTAAAATATCCCGATCCAAAATTGAAAATTTACAAAAATGAAATGTCATTTTATACATCAATTCATTACCTTTCCACTGGTACTACAGGTGGCATGTGAAGTTTTCCGGTTCCGAAGTTATAGACATATAAAAATACATACCTGCCCGACAATTTTAATCAGAAAACAGTTTCCGATTTTGTTTGTTATGTAAAATATCCCGATCCCAAATTGAAAATGTTCAAAAGTGAAATGTCATTTTATACATCAATTTATTACCTTTCCACTGGTACTACAGGTGGCATGTGAAGTTTTCCGGTTCCGAAGTTATAGACATATAAAAATACATACCTGCCCGACAATTTTGATCAGAAAACAGTTTCCGATTTTGTTTGTCATGTAAAATGTTCCGATCCCAAATTGAAAATTTACAAAAGTGAAATGTAATTTTATACATCAATTCAATACCTTTCCACTGGTACCTGATATGGCGTGTAAAGTTTTTCTGTTTTGCTGTTACGGACTTAGAAAAATTCTTCGTTTTTTAGATTTTTACCAGGCGAACAGAAATTACCAGTAGGTCGATTATGAATCTGACCAACATTTGGAGTCTCATATCTCATGAACGGCTGAACGGATTGGCATGTGTTATGCACCAAACGAAAGGTAGAAACGTGCTCTTTCTATTCATTTCCGATATTTTGTTCGTTAAAATTTGTTGTCAGTCCTTCCTTCATTTATTTACCAGAAAACAGTTTCCGATTTTGTGTGTTATGTAAAATATCCCGATCCCAAATTGAAAATGTTCAAAAATGAAATGTCATTTTATACATCAATTCATTACCTTTCCACTGGTACTTCAGGTGGCATGTAAAGTTTTCCGGTTCCGAAGTTATGGACTTAGAAAAATTCCGAAGTCTTTCCTTCATTCGGGATTTTTACCAGGCGAGCAGAAATTACCAGTAGGTCGATTATGAATCTGACCAACATTTGGAGTCTCATATCTCATGAACGGCTGAACGGATTGGCATGAGTTATGCACCAAACGAAAGGTAGAAACGTGCTCTTTCTATTCATTTCCGATATTTTGTTCGTTAAAATTTGTTGTCCGTCCTTCCTTCATTCAACTGCCAGAAAATAGTTTCCGATTTTGTGTGTTATGTAAAATATCCCGATCCCAAATTGAAAATGTTCAAAAATGAAATGTCATTTTATACATCAATTCATTACCTTTCCACTGGTACTTCAGGTGGCAAGTAAGGTTTTCCCGTTCCGAAGTTATACACCTAGAAAAATACATACCTGCCCGACAATTTTAATCAGAAAACAGTTTCCGATTTTGTCTGTTATGTAAAATATCCCGATCCCACATTGAAAATGTTCAAAAATGAAATGTCATTTTATACATCAATTCATTACCTTTCCACTGGTACTTCAGGTGGCAAGTAAGGTTTTCCCGTTCCGAAGTTATGGACTTAGAAAAATACATACCTGCCCGACAATTTTAATCAGAAAACAGTTTCCGATTTTGTTTGTCATGTAAAATGTTCCGATCCCAAATTGAAAATTTACAAAAGTGAAATGTAATTTTATACATCAATTCAATACCTTTCCACTGGTACCTGATATGGCGTGTAAAGTTTTTCTGTTTTGCTGTTATGGACTTAGAAAAATTCTTCGTTTTTTAGATTTTTACCAGGCGAACAGAAATTACCAGTAGGTCGATTATGAATCTGACCAACATTTGGAGTCTCATATCTCATGAACGGCTGAACGGATTGGCATGTGTTATGCACCAAACGAAAGGTAGAAACGTGCTCTTTCTATTCATTTCCGATATTTTGTTCGTTAAAATTTGTTGTCAGTCCTTCCTTCATTTATTTACCAGAAAACAGTTTCCGATTTTGTTTGTTATGTAAAATATCCCGATCCCAAATTGAAAATGTTCAAAAGTGAAATGTCATTTTATACATCAATTTATTACCTTTCCACTGGTACTTCAGGTGGCAAGTAAGGTTTTCCCGTTCCGAAGTTATGGACTTAGAAAAATACATACCTGCCCGACAATTTTAATCAGAAAACAGTTTCCGATTTTGTTTGTCATGTAAAATGTTCCGATCCCAAATTGAAAATTTACAAAAGTGAAATGTAATTTTATACATCAATTCAATACCTTTCCACTGGTACCTGATATGGCGTGTAAAGTTTTTCTGTTTTGCTGTTATGGACTTAGAAAAATTCTTCGTTTTTTAGATTTTTACCAGGCGAACAGAAATTACCAGTAGGTCGATTATGAATCTGACCAACATTTGGAGTCTCATATCTCATGAACGGCTGAACGGATTGGCATGTGTTATGCACCAAACGAAAGGTACAAACGTGCTCTTTCTATTCATCTATTCATTTGTTGTCAGTCCTTCCTTCATTCATTTGCCAGAAAATAGTTTCCGATTTTGTTTGTTATGTAAAATATCCCTATCCAATATTGAAAATTTACAAAACTGAAATGTCATTTTATACATCAATTCATTACCTTTCCACTGGTACCTGATATGGCGTGTAAAGTTTTTCTGTTTTGCTGTTATGGACTTAGAAAAATTCTTCGTTTTTTAGATTTTTACCAGGCGAACAGAAATTACCAGTAGGTCGATTATGAATCTGACCAACATTTGGAGTCTCATATCTCATGAACGGCTGAACGGATTGGCATGTGTTATGCACCAAACGAAAGGTACAAACGTGCTCTTTCTATTCATCTCCGATATTTTGTTTGTTGTCAGTCCTTCCTTCATTCATTTGCCAGAAAATAGTTTCCGATTTTGTTTGTTATGTAAAATATCCCGATCCAAAATTGAAAATGTTCAACAGTGAAATGTCATTTTATACATCAATTCAATACCTTTCCACTGGTACTTCAGCTGGCATGTGAAGTTTTCCGGTTCCGAAGTTATAGACCTAGAAAAATACATACCTGCCCGACAATTTTAATCAGAAAACAGTTTCCGATTTTGTTTGTCATTGAAAATGTTCCGATCCCAAATTGAAAATTTACAAAAGTGAAATGAAATTTTATACATCAATTAAATACCTTTCCACTGGTACTTCAGGTGGCATGTAAAGTTTTCCGGTTCCGAAGTTATGAACTTAGAAAAATACATACCTGCCCGACAATTTTGATCAGAAAACAGTTTCCGATTTTGTTTGTTATGTAAAATATCCCGATCCCAAATTGAAAATGTTCAAAAATGAAATGTCATTTTATACATCAAATCATTACCTTTCCACTGGTACTTCAGGTGGCATGAAAAGTTTTCCGGTTCCGAAGTTATAGACCTAGAAAAATTCCGAAGTCCTTCCTTCATTCGGGATTTTTACCAGGCGAACAGAAATTACCAGTAGGTCGATTATGAATCTGACCAACATTTGGAGTCTCATATCTCATGAACGACTGAACGGATTGGCATGTGTTATGCACCAAACGAAAGGTACAAACGTGCTCTTTCTATTCATCTCCGATATTTTGTTTGTTGTCAGTCCTTCCTTCATTCATTTACCAGAAAACAGTTTCCGATTTTGTTTGTTATGTAAAATATCCCGATCCAAAATGGAAAATTTACAAACATGAAATGTCATTTTATACATCAATTCATTTCCTTTCCACAGTTGCTTCAGGTGGCATGTAAAGTTTTCCGGTTCCGAAGTTATAAACTTAGAAAAATACATACCTGCCCGACAATTTTGATCAGAAAACAGTTTCCGATTTTGTTTTTTATGTAAAATATCCCGATCCCAAATTGGAAATGTTCAAAAGTGAAATGTCATTTTATACATCAATTCATTACCTTTCCACTGGTACTTCAGGTGGCAAGTAAGGTTTTCCCGTTCCGAAGTTATGGACTTAGAAAAAAACATACCTGTCCGACAATTCTAATCAGAAAACAGTTTCCGATTTTGTTATGTAAAATGTTCCGATCCCAAATTGAAAATTTACAAAAGTGAAATGTAATTTTATACATCAATTCAATACCTTTCCACTGGTACTTCAGGTGGCATGTAAAGTTTTCCGGTTCCGAAGTTATAAACTTAGAAAAATACATACCTGCCCGACAATTTTAATCAGAAAACAGTTTCCGATTTCGTTTGTCATTGAAAATGTTCCGATCCCAAATTGAAAATTTACAAAAGTGAAATGAAATTTTATACATCAATTCAATACCTTTCCACTGGTGCTTCAGGTGGCATGTAAAGTTTTCCGGTTCCGAAGTTATGAACTTAGAAAAATACATACCTGCCCGACAATTTTGATCAGAAAACAGTTTCCGATTTTGTTTGTTATGTAAAATATCCCGATCCCAAATTGAAAATGTTCAAAAATGAAATGTCATTTTATACATCATTTCATTTTTCCACTGGTACTTCAGGTGGAAAGTAAGGTTTTCCCGTTCCGAAGTTATGGACTTAGAAAAATTCCGAAGTCTTTCCTTCATTCGGGATTTTTACCAGGCGAGCAGAAATTACCAGTAGGTCGATTATGAATCTGACCAACATTTGGAGTCTCATATCTCATGAACGGCTGAACGGATTGGCATGAGTTATGCACCAAACGAAAGGTAGAAACGGGCTCTTTTTATTCATTTCCGATATTTTGTTCGTTAAAATTTGTTGTCAGTCCTTCCTTCATTTATTTACCAGAAAACAGTTTCCGATTTTGTGTGTTATGTAAAATATCCCGATCCCAAATTGAAAATGTTCAAAAATGAAATGTCATTTTATACATCAATTCATTACCTTTCCACTGGTACTTCAGGTGGCATGTAAAGTTTTCCGGTTCCGAAGTTATAGACATATAAAAATACATACCTGCCCGACAATTTTGATCAGAAAACAGTTTCCGATTTTGTTTTTTATGTAAAATATCCCGATCCCAAATTGAAAATGTTCAAAAATGAAATGTCATTTTATACATCAATTCATTACCTTTCCACTGGTACTTCAGGTGGCATGTAAAGTTTTCCGGTTCCGAAGTTATAGACATATAAAAATACATACCTGCCCGACAATTTTAATCAGAAAACAGTTTCCGATTTTGTTTGTCATGTAAAATATCCCGATCCCACATTGAAAATGTTCAAAAATGAAATGTCATTTTATACATCAATTCATTACCTTTCCACTGGTATTTCAGGTGGCAAGTAAGGTTTTCCCGTTCCGAAGTTATGGACTTAGAAAAATTCCGAAGTCTTCATTCGGGATTTTTACCAGGCGAGCAGAAATTACCAGTAGGTCGATTATGAATCTGACCAACATTTGGAGTCTCATATCTCATGAACGGCTGAACGGATTGGCATGTGTTATGCACCAAACGAAAGGTAGAAACGTGCTCTTTCTATTCATTTCCGATATTTTGTTCGTTAAAATTTGTTGTCAGTCCTTCCTTCATTTATTTACCAGAAAACAGTTTCCGATTTTGTGTGTTATGTAAAATATCCCGATCCCAAATTGAAAATGTTCAAAAATTAAATGTCATTTTATACATCAATTCATTACCTTTCCACTGGTACTTCAGGTGGCATGTAAAGTTTTCCGGTTCCGAAGTTATAGACATATAAAAATACATACCTGCCCGACAATTTTAATCAGAAAACAGTTTCCGATTTTGTGTGTTATGTAAAATATCCCGATCCCAAATTGAAAATTTACAAAAGTGAAATGTAATTTTATACATCAATTCATTACCTTTCCACTGGTACTTCAGATGGCATGTAAAGTTTTCCGGTTCCGAAGTTATACACCTAGAAAAATACATACCTGCCCGACAATTTTAATCAGAAAACAGTTTCCGATTTTGTTTGTTATGTAAAATATCCCGATCCCACATTGAAAATGTTCAAAAATGAAATGTCATTTTATACATCATTTCATTTTTCCACTGGTACTTCAGGTGGAAAGTAAGGTTTTCCCGATCCAAAATTGAAAATGTTCAAATTTGAAATGTCATTTTATACATCAATTTATTACCTTTCCACTGGTACTTCAGGTGGCAAGTAAGGTTTTCCCGTTCCGAAGTTATGGACTTAGAAAAATACATACCTGCCCGACAATTTTAATCAGAAAACAGTTTCCGATTTTGTTTGTCATGTAAAATGTTCCGATCCCAAATTGAAAATTTACAAAAGTGAAATGTAATTTTATACATCAATTCAATACCTTTCCACTGGTACCTGATATGGCGTGTAAAGTTTTTCTGTTTTGCTGTTATGGACTTAGAAAAATTCTGCGTTTTTTAGATTTTTACCAGGCGAACAGAAATTACCAGTAGGTCGATTATGAATCTGACCAACATTTGGAGTCTCATATCTCATGAACGACTGAACGGACTGGCATGTGTTATGCACCAAACGAAAGGTACAAACGTGCTCTTTCTATTCATATCCGATATTTTGTTTGTTGTCAGTCCTTCCTTCATTCATTTGCCAGAAAATAGTTTCCGATTTTGTTTGTTATGTAAAATATCCCGATCCAAAATTGAAAATGTTCAAAAGTGAAATGTCATTTTATACATCAATTTATTACCTTTCCACTGGTACTTCAGGTGGCAAGTAAGGTTTTCCCGTTCCGAAGTTATGGACTTAGAAAAATACATACCTGCCCGACAATTTTAATCAGAAAACAGTTTCCGATTTTGTTTGTCATGTAAAATGTTCCGCCCGTTCCGAAGTTATGGACTTAGAAAAATACATACCTGCCCGACAATTTTAATCAGAAAACAGTTTCCGATTTTGTTTGTTATGTAAAATGTTCCGATCCCAAATTGAAAATTTACAAAAGTGAAATGTAATTTTATACATCAATTCATTACCTTTCCACTGGTACTTCAGGTGGCATGTAAAGTTTTCCGGTTCCGAAGTTATAAACTTAGAAAAATACATACCTGCCCGACAATTTTAATCAGAAAACAGTTTCCGATTTTGTTTGTCATTGAAAATGTTCCGATCCCAAATTGAAAATTTACAAAAGTGAAATGAAATTTTATACATCAATTCAATACCTTTCCACTGGTGCTTCAGGTGGCATGTAAAGTTTTCCGGTTCCGAAGTTATGAACTTAGAAAAATACATACCTGCCCGACAATTTTGATCAGAAAACAGTTTCCGATTTTGTTTGTTATGTAAAATATCCCGATCCCAAATTGAAAATGTTCAAAAATGAAATGTTATTTTATACATCAAATCATTACCTTTCCACTGGTACTTCAGGTGGCATGTAAAGTTTTCCCGTTCCGAAGTTATGGACTTAGAAAAATTCCGAAGTCCTTCCTTCATTCGGGATTTTTACCAGGCGAACAGAAATTACCAGTAGGTCGATTATGAATCTGACCAACATTTGGAGTCTCATATCTCATGAACGACTGAACGGATTGGCATGTGTTATGCACCAAACGAAAGGTACAAACGTGCTCTTTCTATTCATCTCCGATATTTTGTTTGTTGTCAGTCCTTCCTTCATTCATTTACCAGAAAACAGTTTCCGATTTTGTTTGTTATGTAAAATATCCCGATCCAAAATGGAAAATTTACAAACATGAAATGTCATTTTATACATCAATTCATTTCCTTTCCACAGTTGCTTCAGGTGGCATGTAAAGTTTTCCGGTTCCGAAGTTATAAACTTAGAAAAATACATACCTGCCCGACAATTTTGATCAGAAAACAGTTTCCGATTTTGTTTTTTATGTAAAATATCCCGATCCCAAATTGGAAATGTTCAAAAGTGAAATGTCATTTTATACATCAATTCATTACCTTTCCACTGGTACTTCAGGTGGCAAGTAAGGTTTTCCCGTTCCGAAGTTATGGACTTAGAAAAAAACATACCTGTCCGACAATTCTAATCAGAAAACAGTTTCCGATTTTGTTATGTAAAATGTTCCGATCCCAAATTGAAAATTTACAAAAGTGAAATGTAATTTTATACATCAATTCAATACCTTTCCACTGGTACTTCAGGTGGCATGTAAAGTTTTCCGGTTCCGAAGTTATAAACTTAGAAAAATACATACCTGCCCGACAATTTTAATCAGAAAACAGTTTCCGATTTCGTTTGTCATTGAAAATGTTCCGATCCCAAATTGAAAATTTACAAAAGTGAAATGAAATTTTATACATCAATTCAATACCTTTCCACTGGTGCTTCAGGTGGCATGTAAAGTTTTCCGGTTCCGAAGTTATGAACTTAGAAAAATACATACCTGCCCGACAATTTTGATCAGAAAACAGTTTCCGATTTTGTTTGTTATGTAAAATATCCCGATCCCAAATTGAAAATGTTCAAAAATGAAATGTCATTTTATACATCATTTCATTTTTCCACTGGTACTTCAGGTGGAAAGTAAGGTTTTCCCGTTCCGAAGTTATGGACTTAGAAAAATTCCGAAGTCTTTCCTTCATTCGGGATTTTTACCAGGCGAGCAGAAATTACCAGTAGGTCGATTATGAATCTGACCAACATTTGGAGTCTCATATCTCATGAACGGCTGAACGGATTGGCATGAGTTATGCACCAAACGAAAGGTAGAAACGGGCTCTTTTTATTCATTTCCGATATTTTGTTCGTTAAAATTTGTTGTCAGTCCTTCCTTCATTTATTTACCAGAAAACAGTTTCCGATTTTGTGTGTTATGTAAAATATCCCGATCCCAAATTGAAAATGTTCAAAAATGAAATGTCATTTTATACATCAATTCATTACCTTTCCACTGGTACTTCAGGTGGCATGTAAAGTTTTCCGGTTCCGAAGTTATAGACATATAAAAATACATACCTGCCCGACAATTTTGATCAGAAAACAGTTTCCGATTTTGTTTTTTATGTAAAATATCCCGATCCCAAATTGAAAATGTTCAAAAATGAAATGTCATTTTATACATCAATTCATTACCTTTCCACTGGTACTTCAGGTGGCATGTAAAGTTTTCCGGTTCCGAAGTTATAGACATATAAAAATACATACCTGCCCGACAATTTTAATCAGAAAACAGTTTCCGATTTTGTTTGTCATGTAAAATATCCCGATCCCACATTGAAAATGTTCAAAAATGAAATGTCATTTTATACATCAATTCATTACCTTTCCACTGGTATTTCAGGTGGCAAGTAAGGTTTTCCCGTTCCGAAGTTATGGACTTAGAAAAATTCCGAAGTCTTCATTCGGGATTTTTACCAGGCGAGCAGAAATTACCAGTAGGTCGATTATGAATCTGACCAACATTTGGAGTCTCATATCTCATGAACGGCTGAACGGATTGGCATGTGTTATGCACCAAACGAAAGGTAGAAACGTGCTCTTTCTATTCATTTCCGATATTTTGTTCGTTAAAATTTGTTGTCAGTCCTTCCTTCATTTATTTACCAGAAAACAGTTTCCGATTTTGTGTGTTATGTAAAATATCCCGATCCCAAATTGAAAATGTTCAAAAATTAAATGTCATTTTATACATCAATTCATTACCTTTCCACTGGTACTTCAGGTGGCATGTAAAGTTTTCCGGTTCCGAAGTTATAGACATATAAAAATACATACCTGCCCGACAATTTTAATCAGAAAACAGTTTCCGATTTTGTGTGTTATGTAAAATATCCCGATCCCAAATTGAAAATTTACAAAAGTGAAATGTAATTTTATACATCAATTCATTACCTTTCCACTGGTACTTCAGATGGCATGTAAAGTTTTCCGGTTCCGAAGTTATACACCTAGAAAAATACATACCTGCCCGACAATTTTAATCAGAAAACAGTTTCCGATTTTGTTTGTTATGTAAAATATCCCGATCCCACATTGAAAATGTTCAAAAATGAAATGTCATTTTATACATCATTTCATTTTTCCACTGGTACTTCAGGTGGAAAGTAAGGTTTTCCCGTTCCGAAGTTATGGACTTAGAAAAATTCCGAAGTCTTTCCTTCATTCGGGATTTTTACCAGGCGAGCAGAAATTACCAGTAGGTCGATTATGAATCTGACCAACATTTGGAGTCTCATATCTCATGAACGGCTGAACGGATTGGCATGAGTTATGCACCAAACGAAAGGTAGAAACGGGCTCTTTTTATTCATTTCCGATATTTTGTTCGTTAAAATTTGTTGTCAGTCCTTCCTTCATTTATTTACCAGAAAACAGTTTCCGATTTTGTGTGTTATGTAAAATATCCCGATCCCAAATTGAAAATGTTCAAAAATGAAATGTCATTTTATACATCAATTCATTACCTTTCCACTGGTACTTCAGGTGGCATGTAAAGTTTTCCAGTTCCGAAGTTATACACCTAGAAAAATACATACCTGCCCGACAATTTTAATCAGAAAACAGTTTCCGATTTTGTTTGTTATGTAAAATATCCCGATCCCACATTGAAAATGTTCAAAAATGAAATGTCATTTTATACATCATTTCATTTTTCCACTGGTACTTCAGGTGGAAAGTAAGGTTTTCCCGTTCCGAAGTTATGGACTTAGAAAAATTCCGAAGTCTTTCCTTCATTCGGGATTTTTACCAGGCGAGCAGAAATTACCAGTAGGTCGATTATGAATCTGACCAACATTTGGAGTCTCATATCTCATGAACGGCTGAACGGATTGGCATGAGTTATGCACCAAACGAAAGGTAGAAACGGGCTCTTTTTATTCATTTCCGATATTTTGTTCGTTAAAATTTGTTGTCAGTCCTTCCTTCATTTATTTACCAGAAAACAGTTTCCGATTTTGTGTGTTATGTAAAATATCCCGATCCCAAATTGAAAATGTTCAAAAATGAAATGTCATTTTATACATCAATTCATTACCTTTCCACTGGTACTTCAGGTGGCATGTAAAGTTTTCCGGTTCCGAAGTTATACACCTAGAAAAATACATACCTGCCCGACAATTTTAATCAGAAAACAGTTTCCGATTTTGTTTGTTATGTAAAATATCCCGATCCCACATTGAAAATGTTCAAAAATGAAATGTCATTTTATACATCAATTCATTACCTTTCCACTGGTACTTCAGGTGGCAAGTAAGGTTTTCCCGTTCCGAAGTTATGGACTTAGAAAAATTCCGAAGTCTTCATTCGGGATTTTTACCAGGCGAGCAGAAATTACCAGTAGGTCGATTATGAATCTGACCAACATTTGGAGTCTCATATCTCATGAACGGCTGAACGGATTGGCATGAGTTATGCACCAAACGAAATGTAGAAACGTGCTCTTTCTATTCATTTCCGATATTATGTTTGTTGTGAGTCCTTCCTTCATTCATTTGCCAGAAAATAGTTTCCGATTTTGTTTGTTATGTAAAATATCCCGATCCAAAATTGAAAATTTACAAAAATGAAATGTCATTTTATACATCAATTCATTACCTTTCCACTGGTACTTCAGGTGGCATGTGAAGTTTTCCGGTTCCGAAGTTATAGACATATAAAAATACATACCTGCCCGACAATTTTAATCAGAAAACAGTTTCCGATTTTGTTTGTTATGTAAAATATCCCGATCCCACATTGAAAATGTTCAAAAATGAAATGTCATTTTATACATCAATTCATTACCTTTCCACTGGTACTTCAGGTGGCATGTGAAGTTTTCCGGTTCCGAAGTTATAGACATATAAAAATACATACCTGCCCGACAATTTTAATCAGAAAACAGTTTCCGATTTTGTTTGTTATGTAAAATATCCCGATCCCAAATTGAAAATGTTCAAAAGTGAAATGTCATTTTATACATCAATTTATTACCTTTCCACTGGTACTTCAGATGGCATGTAAAGTTTTCCGGTTCCGAAGTTATACACCTAGAAAAATACATACCTGCCCGACAATTTTAATCAGAAAACAGTTTCCGATTTTGTTTGTTATGTAAAATATCCCGATCCCAAATTGAAAATGTTCAAAAATGAAATGTCATTTTATACATCAATTCATTACCTTTCCACTGGTACTTCAGGTGGCATGTAAAGTTTTCCAGTTCCGAAGTTATACACCTAGAAAAATACATACCTGCCCGACAATTTTAATCAGAAAACAGTTTCCGATTTTGTTTGTTATGTAAAATATCCCGATCCCAAATTGAAAATGTTCAAAAATGAAATGTTATTTTATATATCAATTCATTACCTTTCCACTGGTACTTCAGGTGGCATGTAAAGTTTTCCGGTTCCGAAGTTATACACCTAGAAAAATACATACCTGCCCGACAATTTTAATCAGAAAACAGTTTCCGATTTTGTTTGTTATGTAAAATATCCCGATCCCAAATTGAAAATGTTCAAAAGTGAAATGTCATTTTATACATCAATTTATTACCTTTCCACTGGTACTTCAGATGGCATGTAAAGTTTTCCGGTTCCGAAGTTATACACCTAGAAAAATACATACCTGCCCGACAATTTTAATCAGAAAACAGTTTCCGATTTTGTTTGTTATGTAAAATATCCCGATCCCAAATTGAAAATGTTCAAAAATGAAATGTCATTTTATACATCAATTCATTACCTTTCCACTGGTACTTCAGGTGGCATGTAAAGTTTTCCAGTTCCGAAGTTATACACCTAGAAAAATACATACCTGCCCGACAATTTTAATCAGAAAACAGTTTCCGATTTTGTCTGTTATGTAAAATATCCCGATCCCAAATTGAAAATGTTCAAAAGTGAAATGTCATTTTATACATCAATTTATTACCTTTCCACTGGTACTTCAGGTGGCAAGTAAGGTTTTCCCGTTCCGAAGTTATGGACTTAGAAAAATACATACCTGCCCGACAATTTTAATCAGAAAACAGTTTCCGATTTTGTTTGTCATGTAAAATGTTCCGATCCCAAATTGAAAATTTACAAAAGTGAAATGTAATTTTATACATCAATTCAATACCTTTCCACTGGTACCTGATATGGCGTGTAAAGTTTTTCTGTTTTGCTGTTATGGACTTAGAAAAATTCTTCGTTTTTTAGATTTTTACCAGGCGAACAGAAATTACCAGTAGGTCGATTATGAATCTGACCAACATTTGGAGTCTCATATCTCATGAACGGCTGAATTGATTGACATGTATTATGCACCAAACGAAAGATACAAACGTGCTTATTCCAAACATTCCCGATTGGTTGTTAGTTTATTTTTTTAAAAATTATATGTGTTGTAATTCCCAGCCTTAACCACGCCTTTTCTGGTAATACGAATTCCGATGGAGAATTCTATGTTGTTACTGAGGCTGTCTCACTTATTTTGTTTACTTCCTGGACGACAATGCTGAAAATAATTTGTTTTATTAACTAATTGAAAAATTATCTCAGCAATATATCCGTACAAAATTTATGCAGGAAATCCTTCATCAAAAGTGGGCAGTGTGAATACCCTCATGGACTTCGTGGGAATGTTAGACTACACACCGTCAAATGATGTGAACATTTATCGTGATAAACACGTGTGTGCGTTCTTAATTTGCCGATGTTTTTGTGAACGCCAACACTTGTACACCTAAGCATTTGGACTCTTCCTTTGCGGGGATAACGATTCTTGGTATTCGTACGCCGTCCTCGATTGCGAGGAGCACGTCGAAGAAGGGGTTAATGCCTTGTACCGAAATGAAGAACACGCTAGGTTGGTTGGGTGTTTTTGTTCACAGTTTTCAATGCGGGGCTTAGAAAACACAATAAAGAGCAGCGGCAGCACCAACATTAACGACGACGATGACGACAGTTACCTTTGCCGTAGTGGCTGCGTCAAGAGGGGGGCACAAAGGCAAACAAAACACAAACCGAGGCAAGTAACGTTATCGGCCATGGAGCGTAACAAGTGCAGCTGTGGTAACACACAAAATGTCTCATGGTGGTAGACAGACGGGAGAGGTACGGACGGACGGTATGGATGGATGGCATAGCATAGAATAGAATAGACGTATGGTTAGACAGGACATGACACAAAGATGGAAGACGAACACACTAATATCGAGGTTTTGGCAATTCATCCAAATTATAGCCAAATAGAAAACACACACCTAACTTAGCATTTATTTTAAACAGTGGCGTAACTATTAAGGCCTTCTCTGAAGAGCACCGCTAAAAGCTCTTTTAAGAAATGTAATATGTGGTTCAGTCAATCTAGTGGTAGAAGACGGACAAAGTTAGACGGGAACAAGAGGATGGTGTTACAGTCATGTCTACGCCTTCCTCGTCTTAGAATAAAGGGATGACATGATTGTATTTGATCCATTACAGTGTTGGTTCTATAATAGATGATTTTTAATACGACTGATTTTCGAATTTTCGCTCTCGATTTTAAACGATCGTATATATTCTGCTTCATCCTCTTTGGCAAAGAAAGACAACGCTGTCTCTTCAAATAAATGTGATTCGCTCTGATATGCCTGATGTTAACTCGTTTTTCCTTTATCTTCTTACGTTCCGTAATCGCTTCTCAAATAAGGAATGAAAAAGACCTTGTTACTCATTCCTTAACGTTATCTGGCAAGCGTAACTCTATTCTTCTACAAGGTTTTCCAACAAGAGGTGTTATTTTGGTATTCAAAGAAAAAGTGGATTTTTTTGAGATAAATGATCGGATGTTTATTTCATAATAAAGAGGAAGTTATGCCGTTAATAATGAAAACCAACACCACCCACGACCACTCTTACAGGGCCATATCCTTTTCATAAAATTTCCCATAACTCGGTGGGCAATTGTAATCACCTCTTCGATAGATAACACGGTCTGGAAATGTTTCCCCTAAAAGAGCAATGGTTTCGTGTGGCTCGTAGCACAGTCTTGTTGAAAGTAAACGCAGTCCAGATATCACGCAACTCCGACCATAAAAATCTCGATAGCGCAATCCATTCACCGTAACTGTTGATCCAACCTCATTTTCGAAAAATTAAGGTGCAATGACCCCGCCGGACCATAAACCGCACCAAACAGTCACACGTTGAGGATGGAGAGGCTTCCCAACAATAACTCTTAAGTGCTTCTCGACGACCCAAAAATGCTTAAGTTTTGCGAACTGTGACAGCAAGATTTTCACCATTTTTATAGTGAATTTGAATAATTTCAATGCGTTGTTAAATCGTGTATCGTGCCTTGGCGTAGTTTCTACTTGTAAAAAAAATAAAAGCTTCAAAAGTGACAGCTACCGAAATACCGGGTGATTCAAAATAACAGCTCTTGTGGGAAAACCCTTTACTTGTTTTACACATTATTTACTTGCTCCATAAAACAAGAACAGACATTCAATGTGTCTTGTAACAGATCTGAGGTACCTTCCATGATTTTTTTTTTTATAAAAAAAACAAGTCATCACCTTGCCTTTGGAGGCAACCTCAAACACGGGTTTTAAAGATGACCCAGTAGGAGGCGTCTTAGGTCTTTAAAAATATTCAAACTGTATTCGTATGAAAGGCCTCATTCACTTTACTTTTTCCCGAAGTTTAGCTCAAGTCTTTCCAGATAATGAGAAGCATGACGGGTCCCGTCTTTCGAAAAATTCAGATGACCTTTCAGAATATCTAAGGAAGGGATTCTGAAAGATCATCTGTGGTAAGCTTCTGCAAAGTTTCTGTGCCTTTGGGTGGTTTTTTTTTGAATATCTATATTTCGAGAAAATATTCTCCCCTCCCTCCCTATATGACCCTTTCACGGCCTTCCGTTTACCATCCGCCACTGGACATGCAAATTTGTTATGTTTGGTTATTGTGCGAAATTTCACAGATTGTGGTAAATTTTACAAAAGGATTTGTTTCTATCACTGCCACATTATTTATGCGTGTATGTGTGTGTGTGTGTGGCTTAAAGATGGCGTTTATAAAAATACTTTTCTTTTCGCAAAAAAGGGTTCCTGTGTGAAAATGTTCTCCTGTTGCTCAATTGGTTTTGTTGTCTGGGCAATATATATGCGTGCAACCAAAAACAACAACAAAAATGGGGTAAAGACAGCCTAAACCATTAGTGCTTCATTTTCATCATCGCCAACAGCCGTACCGTCGCACACATCTTCGTCATCATCGTTAGCATTAGCATTTTCATCGATGTTGTTTATCGATGCACTGTGATGATTGGGAACTTCTGAAATGAAATGATAAGGTTAACCCAGGAGTGGGCGCATTGAAATATTAGAAACTGCAGAGACCCTAGGGCCATCTTGCCAACGCCATAATATTTATACTGCGTTCCTTCAAGGCGCAGTAAATAAAGCCTTCAATACCAGGGCCAGTGACAGACTATTCCAGAGTCACCTTAATCCTCAGACGAAACCTAGGAAATCGCTGATTTTAGAAAGACGCTCACTCTTCTTAGTCTTTCCAGAAAAATCACATTTTCCCACCGAATCTAATAGTGTCTAATTGTGGGGTTCGATAATAATAGAATCGAAATAAATGTACCTAAAGAAAAAAATAGAAATAATAAATTGTCTACAACCTGCGGAACAGAAACAAAAACTCTGCTTAAAGATTGTCTTCAGTTCCGCTCGTTCACTCTATAGAGTGTTGACTTGTTGACTCTATAGAGAAAGAACCCTGCATTGTCTCTGTTGTCATGTTCAGTATTATTACAACTCCACATAGTTTGGGTCAGAGTTGTCTACCCCTGCACCCATTTTGGAAATCCCTTCTCAATTCTGCCTATCAGGATATTTATATCAGGGTGTTTGTGTTTGTTCACGTTTGTTGAATTGAAATTTACTCTCTCTTGATCTCAACTATAGCTCATATTGGACATCCAAAGCTTGACTGAGAAAAATATCCATTAAACTGATGAGTTCTTCAAATGTTCTGATGAAGTTGTTGTATTACGGTACCACTGTAATCTATTAAACGAGTGAGAGAGCGGTAGCATGTAGAAAAGCATCAGTTTCCTCGTCAGCGTTAAGCTGTCATATCACGATGTCTGCTTAAATATGTGTACGTGTAAGTGTTTGTCTGCCATCCTGTCGTCTACCATTTGCCGTGAGTGTGTGTGTGTGCCAGCCTGTTTGATGACACTTGCTGAGTACGTATCTATAGGTACTGGATATATCTGATATCTGCGCCACATCCTGTTGGCTGTGTTTTGTATGCGCGCGTGTATATGTTTGTGGGTGGGGTGCGTCTTCTTGGCTGCACACGTCTGTGCGTATTGTTTCAGGGATAATTGATTACATTTTTACAGCAATTGAACAGATGAGGTGTTGCCACCAACGCATACGAGGACATTTATACGATTTTCGGGCATGGGAAGTATGCTGCTTCACCAGAATCTGGAACACCATTCAATTATGGATTTAAATTACATTATAGTCGGTTGGGGTGGCATTCCGCCTGTAATTAGGGCTCGCAAGAATGAAGTGATACGTAAAAAACAAACAGTTGGGAAAATATGCGCCAATCGATGTATGGAAAGCACTAAAGCAGCAGAAAGCTAATAAGATGGTATCGCTTACCAAGAGAAATGTTATACGTTTACCACCATATGAACTGTTAAGCTACAAGCATCAAAATTTAGAAATTAAGGTTCTCACTTTTAAACTAACATTTTCACGAAAACACAGACTGCCATAGAAAAGCAAAAAAAGACGAAAACCTTTCATAACTTTTAAAAATTCCATGAAAGTGCAGTAAACTAATGAGGCCATTTGAAAGGCTAAAAAATTCCGAAAATTTAAAAAAAAAATATTGATTACTACTGTCAACGTTTCAAAGCTACACGCTGAAAAAAATGGCCATTTTAACAAATTTCAGCAAACAAGTTCGCATCAAACATATATATATTTTTCCATACCGCAAATATAAACTTGTTTGTAGGTGATAAATATCAAATGTAGATGTATGCATTTTTGACTTACTTTTTATTTTTTTTCAATTTCTGAATTTCTATATAACAATCCATCTCATTCTCTCGGTATTGATATTATTTTAATGAGCGTAAATGCAAAAAAAAATTTACGAAACCAGTTGCAAATACACACTTATTCGCACCCAAATGTTGTTGTGCTTTGTTGAATTTAATAAGTTCGTTGTCTGTTTTTCCCAAACACGCTATTGCTTATACACAAATATGTAATACTAATAGCAAACGAGTTATATTTACATCCAAATAAGCTTTGTGTAGAAGGAAATAAGCTTTACTTGCTACAAACACCAAACACGCATTTTACTTGTGTGTAAACAAAAAAAGACGTATTTTTCAGCGTGTACGACCGTCAAACTATCAAATCAACTGATTGTGTTGCTTGGTTTTTAGGGCATGTTATCGAATTTCACTTGTTATAATGTTTTGACAGACATTTCAATGTCCAGAGTAAAATCATTTTTTTTCTCCAAATTCAAAAAAATTTTAAACAGCTTTACAATCCGTTCCAAATAAAATTTCATTGGCCAAAACTAAATTTTTCGACATTCTCAGAAACATCAAAAAAAAAAATCAATGTTGTTGTAAAATATTATTTACCGTTCGATATTGCATAGTGTTTATTTCATTTAATTAATACAATTAAAAATAAAAAGTGAACAAAAAGTTTTAATATGCACAAGACATGGTAAGTATAACAAATTTAGAATATAAAAGATATAAAAAAAATTCCAAAAGCCCTTATTATTATTTTTTTTTTAGTTTTGCTAAGCTTAAATATTTTTGTTTAAAATTGTTAGCTTAGGATAGGTTGAGAAGAGGAGGCAGATGTTCTCTGCCTCATGTCCTTGGACATACACATAAGCCAGTATTGTTGTGCGATGTAACTGTTACATGGAATGGTCTCACGAAATTATTTTAGGAACTCTGTACTGTTGACCTAATCCTTAATTGTTTTCCAGTCTTCGCCCCTGAGTTGGATCAATTCTGTTATGGAGTCATATCCCAAGAAACGGGATCTATTGTTTGCGAATGCTGGGCAATGACAGAGGAATTGCTCCAATGTTTCGTCATCCTCCCCGCATGCCCTACATACGCTATTGTCTACTACTCCTATTTTGTGTAGATGCGATTGTAAGCCTATGGGCACTGTAAGGATACCTATGACCTTACTAGTTTCTGATTTTGCTCAGTTTCTGCAAGGTTTTGGTTTTATCCTCGATTGGTTCACCCCACAAGATTCTTGTCGTTTTCCCAATGGTTTCACTATTCCGTAGCTCGCATTCTCTGGGTTTATTGTTTGCAAGTCCCTGGCACGTAGGGCCAAGGCATTGGCTTTCTCGTTTCCTCTTACTCCATGAGTATTAGACAGTTTAGATCCATTTTACAATCTAAAACTGTCCTTGATTTTACGTTCTAGACGTTATTGCCTTAAAAGCCAATTGGCTATCTGTAAAGATATTTGCCGAGGCAGCACTGTTGTTCGACCTTTTGTAATATTTTTATGTTGCACTTGTTTTCCATTGATGTCCAACATACTACTGATGCATAAGTTACAACAGGTCTAATTATGCTTTGGTAGAGCCAGTGTGCCATCCATGGATTGAGGCCCCATTTTGAGCCTATGGCTCTTCTACATAGTGACCAGCATCTGTGAGCTTTGTTTGCTCATTCTTCTATGTGGTACTTCCAATTTAGTTTTCTGTCTAAGATTTCTCCTGAGTATTTAACCTTGTCTGATATTGAAATTGTTTTGTTACGGAATGATGGGTCTATATATGGGCCAATCTTTGTTTTCCTTGTAAACAGACATATTTCAGTTTTGTCTGGGTTTACATTTACATCGTTTCGGCCCTTCTACAAAGTCGTGTGCGTAGCAGACTGGTTTAAGTCCTTCGTTCGATAGGATCCTCAGGAGACTGTTTATGGGAGTGGTGATAAAATACCTACCTGCGGTTGAAAATTGTTAACTATATGGCCAAAAATCAAAATTACTTTCTAGTGTCTAGTTTCTGATAATATTTATTTCGCTTTGCGATTTTTTGAGATTTTTGAGAAACAACCTTTTCTTTCGGACTACTTTTGCTTACAAAATTCTGCATTTTTTAATACTAGGTTGGCACAACAGAAGTGGGGGAAAGATAAAGACACTATTGAAGTATTTTATAGAAAATTAGAGCTCTCGAAATTTCCGATTATTACCATCACAAATTCTGTAATTTTTTTTTTAAATTTGTAGAACATAGCAGAAAGATTTTAAAATGAATTTGAATCCATAAAAATATCTACCCTAAATATTAATATGTTTTTAATAATTTTAAACCAAAACACCAAACAAGTAATAAATATTATTAGTTGTTACAAAAAATAGTCTTATTTTATATTTTAACCATTGATTAAAACATTTTTCGAAACAAATGTTTTACTGATTTCAATTCATGCTGGCCAATGAGTGATGCTGCTCCGGTATACTTCTTTTCGATTGAGGATTTCGAAAATGTGTTTTTTTTATTTGAATCTCTATTCTTCTTTTTTTTGTGTGTGTGTGTGTGTCTTCTGTTCGGCCATGAATGTGTTTTGTGGTAATGACAATTGCAGCGATACACACACACACACACGTACCGGATATGTAATTTTTTTTTTACCACATGAACATAAGAATTGTGCTATCCTTGGGTTAAATGCCTGTCTGTGTGTGTATGCCACGTGCGTGTGTGTGTATTCCTAAAGCGCATTAATGGCCATTTTATGGCTGTAACTCTTATTTGTGGCTGTTGCTGGTGCTGCTTCGTTGCTGATGTTGTTCTAACTGATGTCATTTGTTGCTGTCTTTGCTGCTGCTTCTGCTGATAGTATTCCATTATCCTGCTGTCGATGCTTGTGTATAAGTGTGTGTGTGCGTGTGTTTGGTGATGTTCGTTTTTGGAATTTTAACAGCTTTTAATGATTGTTTAACAAGTTTTACGTTTTGTACTTCCATTATTTTGCAACATATCGTTTTTTTTTCTTCTATAGGTGTTGTTGCTATGGCTCGGTATTACTCTGCCACTGTTTGTTAGTTGTTGTTTTTTTTCTGCTGGTAAGAAATATATGCAAGTGTATGTACATATGTATGTATGTGTGTACATTATGCTACATGTTTAAAACATTTTAGTGGTTTTGTTTTACTGTTTTCGAGTGTGTTCTTTCGGGCGGGGTAAAACCAAAATTGCATTTATGTCCACCCACAGATGAGTGCATCTGTATGTACGCATGCATGTGTGTGTTTATATGAGAATGTTTTGGTGATTGCTGTGTCTGTTTTTTTTTTTTTTTGTGTGTTGAAAAACGTGATGCGGCATCGAAACTTTGTTTTAAAATTTTCTGTGGTCTTTAAACTCCTCGCAAACCCACCACTTACGCTTTGCCCAGCTACGGAAACAACTCGGCATTGTCCGATACTCATATAATTGGCAACTCATATATTGGACACTCACATAACACATTCAATGTGTTTGGGTGTGCGTGTGTGTTTTTTTTTTTTTTGGATATCTGAATTTGAAGGCAGTTGCCAAAGTTTTCCATTAACAAAATCAAATTTGTGGAATTGCTGCCATATTAGTAAGCGTCGGAAGTTTATCCACAAAAATATGAATAATCAGAACGATAATTGAATTCCCCAATTTAATCAAGTTCGTTAGAAATTACACGTATTGTAAATTGATGTTCTCAAACTGTACATTTCAAACTTAATTACTTAATTTTATTTATGTTGATCTATTTTCTTCATACAGTTTTGTTTCTGTTATAGCCTTTTCACATTTACTGCGTTTCAGCTGAAACGCCGGCGTTTCGCTCTCTTGAAATAGTTTGAAACCATGGTGTTCACATTATGCTTTTTTAAACTACTGTGGTTTCATGTGACATTTCTCTTTTGTGTTTTCTGTACTGATTGTAAACAAAACAAACAAACAAAGATAAAATAATATCAAAATGAAAATGAAAAAATGAATTTAATTTGTACAATATTAGAGTTTATATCATTGTATGATAAAGCAACCAATGCTATTAAAGAAATAAATGATTATTACACTAATACAATGGAATTGTATCGAAGGAGAAATTTGCAAAACAAAACAAACTAGAAGAAACAAACAAACAGCTGTTTTTCCCCCTCATTTTTCTGACATTTGCTTTCAACAGGGATGCAAATTTTTTCATTTTATTCCTTTTTTTAACTACTATTGGAGTACAACACTGGGCTCTCTCTCATTTTTACTGTGGTTTCAAACAAACCACAGCAAAAAGAGCGTAATTCCAGCGTTTTGTTTTGTATGGAAATTTAAGTGTGTTTCGCGAAATTCATCGAAAGAGAGCGAAACGCAGTAAATGTGAAAAGGCTATTAGTCGAGTTTGACATCCTTGATGATTTATATTTCTTTGCACAAACAGAAATGTTCAAAAAAGCCTTCAAGCATTGTGTTTACTCAGGTCATATATTTTTCCGTTTATCCCATTACTCGAATAATCAGCTCGAATACACGAGTTCGCCAACGAAAAATAAAACAGACATCACCAGACATCAGATATCTGCTTATTTTGACCTGATTTTTCAAAAACGGAGCAATCTTACTTACTTAAGTTGGCTCTACATCCTGCTGTTGGTCTGGGCCTACCTAATAAATAATTTCGGCCTAGAATGTGCTTTCTCCAGTTCATCATACCAATGATTTCCATGTGGTGTTTCCACCGGAGTCTCGGTCTTCCCTGTCTGCCATCGTAGTTACCATCCAACGCCTTTCCGGCTGGAGCGTTTGTATTCGACAGCAAGCGCAATCGCTGTATTTTGATGAGCTAGCTCAGACAGCTCACGGATCGTTCGTCGTCTATACTCCTCGTTAAAACAGATCGGACCATATATTTTGCGAAGGAATTTTCTCTTAAAAACACCCAGATTCATCTGCTTTCGCAAGTACCCAGGCTTCGGTGCCTTAAATAATCACAGGTAGAATAAGCGCATTGTACAGCGTTCGTCAAGTTGAACCGATCAATAACTTTACCTTATGACATACACTTTCAAACTCTCACACGCTTTAGAGCCCAATATTTTCTTCTTTTTTGACCACATTCTGTCTCACCAGTTGTTGTCTATTAATTGGTTTCTCTCACTAATTAATTTCCCAGTTGATATTTTTAGAGGTTTCCGCGATATCTCTTTTTGTGGTTTTGTGGTTTTGGGAAGCATCTTTCTAATACCAACTCTTACGCCAGTATTGTGTTCATTCCATTTTAAAATTTAAATTTTAAATTCTCATTTGAGGTGATGCCTCATATCTGCGACTTATTTTATGCCATCAGCTACACAAAGATATCCAAGCCCCGTTTTTTTTTTATATTCTTTGATATTTTCTTTCAAAAACTTTCACAGCGGCCACTGGTTTTTATAGTTAAACAAAAAAACAAAACTACAAACAATCCAACAACTATTGTTCACAGCCGTTTCACTCACCACCAGATTTTGGCTGGAGATGTGATGTGGGGGACATGTGGGACATGTTTGTTTATTCGCCAACTCGAATGTTCGGAGGTCGAAATGTGTGGGACAAGAAGGACTCCACTTTTACCAGTCATGTTCGACATGAATTTCGTATGTGTTTTGACACAGATGGCGTCACTATTTATAGGTGTAAAACAATAGCAACAACTACACCAACAACACGCACTGTGCGGACGGATCATGGAACCAAAAAAAAAACAAAAACAAGCGTTGTCCGAAAAAAAGAGAATGTTCTGGTTTTGGTTTTAATCGTAATTTTTGTTGTTGTTTTTCGTGTTGGCAAAATGTTCTATTGGTTGTCGTTGTTTTGCAGTTTGGCGATTTACGATGACAACACATTTGGGGTAATTAAAGGACCTTTGCCATTTAGTTATTGCAATTTAATTAGTTGATGCCTGTTTCTACGTATATTTTGTATTTTGTTGTTGGGGCAGTTTGGCCTATAAATCATACGACAGATTGCCTTTACGAAAGACACCCAACACTCAGAAGACAAAGCCACCGATTGCGATAATTGTGACTAAACATTAATGGATATCGCAAAGTGGGAATTCAGATATTATGGGACTTGGGGTAGGACTTTGTAAAATCCTTTTGATTTCATGGTTAGGTTGCCCCACATACGAATAAGATCATATAGTTAGAGGTACTTGGCGCAATTTTTAGATAATTTCATGACGTTTAGGAGGAACTTGATCCACAGAAATCAATGACTTAACCCAGCCTCATTCGTTCACGGCTTAACGATGATCTTCGCTCCAAATACGGGCATTTCTCTAATTGCTGACTTGCTCAGCAAGCCGATTATGTTGATTGTAAAATAAAAGAAGAATGCTGTATGAAGAGCGCAAACAAATTGTATTTCCACAATTGCGAAGCTTTGTTCTTCCCAATTACTTGCCAAACCTTACTGAACACACAGGTTAACACAGTTTGACATTATCAGCTGTCAAACCGTAATTATCGATGTTGATAGTTCGGATGCAGCTTAAAAAACAGCCTATATTATAAGTGAACAATTAACCAGAATACATCTTAGCCAGAGACATCATTAAGTCTAGCACCCATCACATCGGAAAAGGTGATGTCTCTCAAGGCAGTTGACTTATACATACCGAGTATACCATTTGTTTTTAACAATTGAGAAGGTTTGTTGATGTCTGAATTCTAATTTGTACGGGTTTTCCAAAAAGAGTTGTTATTTTGGTATTTAAAGAAAAATTAATTTTTTTGAGATAAATGATCGGATGTTTATTTCATAATAAAGAGAAAGATTTGCCGTTAATAATGAAAAACAACATCAGCCAAATGGCCACCACGACCACGCTCACAGGACCACATCCTTTTCATGAAATTTTCCATAACCAAATCGCAAAGTGGCTGCCCTATGTCCTCGCGAATTTTATCTTTGACGAGGGCCCCAAAGGAGGAAGTCGCAATATCTCGGCGGCCAATTGTGATCACCTCTTCGAGAGATAACACGGTCCGGAAAGTTTCCCGTAAAAGAGCAATGGCTTCGGTGCTTGTGTGGCGCCGTCTTATTGAAAGTAAATGTTGTCCAGATCACTATCATCAAAATCATTAAACATCTCTCGATAGCGCAATCCATTCACCGTAAGTGTGGATACCATCACATTTTGAAACAAAGTAAGGTCCAATGACCCCGCCGGACCATAAACCGCACCAAATAGTCACACGTTGAGGATTCCCAACAATAAGTCTTGGGCTTTCTGAGCCCCAGATACGAGGTGGAAATGGGCCTCATCAGTCAAGACAATTTTCCGATGGAATTCCGGATAATTTTCATGCATTTCAAGGACCCTATCAGCAAAGACACGACGATGATCGGCCGGCTTGAGTCCTTGTGTTATATGAACTTTATAAGCCTTAAGACCCAAGTCTTTATTCAAAATACATTGTACGGACGTTTATGGAATGCCCAATTCCATAGAACGACGACGAAAGGAAAAAACCTGGGTTTTCTTTAACACTTTGGGCTACAGCAGTAATATTCTCAGTTGTTCTTGAGCGACGTCCAAGGTCACAGACAGACCACACCGAGACTTAGTGTTAGGACCAAGTAGAGCAACACATATAGATCCTTACTAACACAAACTGGAGAAAATATTTGAGAACTCCGATGATTCAAGACATCCTAGGTGCATACTTATCTACCAGTTATCACTTACTATCCAGCTTTTTCCCAAAATTGAAGAAGAAAAAACGGCGCGTGTAAATCATGACGCTGTTCGAAATTATTTCTCATACTTGGAAAGACGATCACAGTCAAAACCAATTCAAAACTTTCTAACTCCAAAGAAATGTTAAAATGAAAACTTCCAAACGAGAGTTTTCTGTTGACTAAAACTTAAAATTCCACCAACCAACTCTTTACAAACCACACCCACACACACAAATACACTAATACACCAGCCAACACAGAGAGCGACCGACAAAATGGAAATACAAATACATTCTCAAACCAAACAAGTGAAACGCACAGACAGAGCCACCGTTCGTTACATATTATTAAAGATTTTGAATACCTAATTATGAAACTGTCAGATGCAAAACTTCTCTTTTGCCTTGGCTCTCCACTAATACTAACGCCCCCGCCCCCACCCATCAAATATTCCGACTGTTTTGTTTTCCCCGAATGTAAGGTTGTGCGTGACTTGTTGTTTGTGTGTGTGAGTGTGCTGTTTTTTTCTGAATTCTTTCATTATTTTTTTGGACTAAAAGAGGCAAAAAATGAAATGGAATGAAACTGAATGATTATTACCAACTTACAGAGAGTAGTTGGTGGTATTTGAAGATAATGTGTTTGTTGTTGTTGCCGAGAGTATTTTTATTTCTGCCGTTGATGCTGCCACACAATGTGATATTTTATGCTGTAGGTCTTTTCCGTACACACACACACATGCATACAGAAAAATATACACAAATGCCCCAACAGAAATGAACAGATAAACAGTGATTGCGAGGAACACACACACACGCACACACATATACAAACCGATCCTGATACAGTGATATATGCCGTTGCAGATGACAGCTGTGTTAAAGTTTTGTCTGTACGAGGTCAGTATGTTTTGTACTCGTAAACGTAAAGACCGATAAGGGGAACATATCAACAGTTTGCGCTTCTTGAGTACCCAAATACAAGTATTTGAGCCAATGATCGACCAATACTCGCAGTGCTGGTACCGATTTAAATATTAAGTTAATTTTTTGATGAATGGACTCTTTGGATTATTTTACAGTTTGCAATTTTTATTTACAATTTTCTATGTTTCCTTATTTTTCTTTTATTAAGGATCGGAAAATACATCTCTTTTTGAGTGTAACGTTTTTTTTTTTTAATTTACTCCACCCTATTTTACATGACTCAAAGAGTAATACCTTACTTGAATTTCTTTCAGGTTTCGGTGATGCAAATCTATTCTCCACTTAGTAAATGATCAATGACCATTTTTTAATGAAAGTTATTTTTCATCGCTTATATGTACTTTTGCATGTGGTGCTAAAATTCAGTGGTAGATATCGCTGTAATGAGAATTCCATCCGTTTAAAATCAAGCAAATAAATTCCATTCTCAAATGCGATAGAAAACTTCGTTACATCCCTAATTTTGACTAGGGTTTAAAATACAAAATTTTAAAAAATTCCACTCTTCTCTTTTTGTCTTTTTCGCAAAAATTCCCATTATGGAATATGAAACACGATTTCATTCAAGTGACTGCTTCGGCTAGCGCAACATGTCAACTCTGTTTACCAAGATCTTGGAGTCGGTTTCTAACGGCATCAAATCGCAGATGCTAAGTGGTCAATGGACATCGCCGAGCCCGCTGATGACACCATTACCGAACTTGGTACACAATAGATTGTTTGTGTCGTGAGCTATGTGGCATGTCGCGTCATCCTGCTGTCCAAGTCCATGTCATTAATCTGTTAATCAAAATAGAGTTTCTAACATAATTTTCAAAGAAAAATGGCTCAAACATTTACTTCCATTTCTAATTCTCGACCGTTAGTTACAGTTTAATCAAATACCAAGACTAGTCAATTTCTTCTAACTAACTAGTAGTTTGCATACACGAGGTTGATATAACTATTAATCAAGAATGTCCAGTTTTAGACTTTTTGTCTCATATAGGGTTATTAAATCGCCCTTCATGATAATTTTTAAAAAGTTTTTCCACATCCTCTATGTTTTACCCCATTTTTCAGTATCCTCGAATTGTCACCTACTTTTATTAAACTTTTTGGTTTCCCCCATCTTTTGTCCTTATTTTTTTTTTTGTTTTGGCACGCTTCAGAGCTTTTTGGCCCTTTCAATAACTGTTTATATTGTATCTGTCTTGGCTCTTTCTTTGTCCCTTTATCCCCTTCTTCCTGTTTTTCGCCCCTCGTACTAATATATAATTGTTTTTCGCACTTTTTAATTTTATCTATTCTGTGAAAAAAGTTCTGTTATTATTTACACCTTTTTATCACCATTAGAACCATATTCTAGCTACAGTTGCTACTTCTTGCCCTTTTGAGATTCAAATTTTTCTGTCGATTCAAATTTTTTTCAGTCATTCTTGCCGTTTTGAGATTTTTAAATAATTTTTCATTTCTATATTTCAGTTCTGAACCCATTTCTGTCGATTCAATTTTTTTTCAGTCATTTTTGTTTTTCCCCTTTTGTACCTTATTTATCCCATTTTAGCACCTTTTCGTCTCTTCTGTAACTATTATTATTTTGTTGTAGCTAACAAAATTGTTCTCCCTATTTTTTTATTTATCCCCTTATTGTCCTTTTTTATCCCGTTTGGGTACGATTTGGCCTCTTTTTCGTCCCAACTCTAAATCACTTCCTCCTCTAGTGCCAAGAAATTCGTTTAACCATTTTTTTGTTTTCCCCTTTTTATCCCGTCTTGGCGCCTTTTTCGTCCAATCTCTAACTCATTTCCACTTGTAGTAGTTGTGGACCTATTTTCCAACAAAAATTACAATAATTTATCATTTTGTTATTTGCGCATTTCGAAGGGTTTTGGTGACACATTTTTCCCGTTCCCCCATTTGTATCCCCTTTCTATCCGAATTTCCACAAATTCTTAGCGGATGTCAAGGCTACAAGGGCTACACAGTTCCTAAATCAGGGCTGTGATTAATCAGTCATGTAGTGAGTCAGTCACGTAAGAGTTTTGTATATCGCACCCTAACTACAAAAGGGTCACAACTAAAATTTTGTAAATTTTACGTTTTTCCATAAATTAATTCCAAGTAGGTACACGTCTCCAACTACTGCAATAGTTTCTTTCACATCACTATCTTCTTTAACTGGAAAAATACAGTTATGCCTATTTTTATGTTAACTCTTTAAATACGTTATTACACAAACATTTTCTTGTCTCTCCGGAAAATTTTAGAATTTTGAGTTGTGACCCTTTTGTATATAGATAACTGCCTTTAGCAAGAAAATTTGAGGACTTTGTTGACTTTCTTATACGCGTTATCTACTGTATCAGCGAATTTGGAAAATACTTTTCAGCAGATGCTCTTTTTCTGTCGATGATTTTTATAGATTCCACAAATATTCCCGTATACAATTAACAATTACTACTTATCATTCCATGACAGGGTAATCGTATTAAAGTACTCGCATAATTCTCATTTGATTTATAATCTCGCATTGAGTTGAATTGTTGAAAGACTTCAAGAGTTATTGTTGGCGCCCCTCCTCCATCGCCACCGTTTATGAATAATTGAACATAATGAATTTTCTTATCTTTTTCAGAACAATTATGTATCAAAGACAAACAAACGTACACACACCCATACAGTTTTGTACCTCTAACTCCAAAAATAAATATTCGCAAAGCACAGTACACAATAAACTACTGGACGACAGTATAGGGCATACACATATGAAGGTTGAGTTGTTCAAGGTTGAGTTGTTTCAACTTTTCACAGAGAAGGTAGAATTTGTTCTTGTTTTACGATCATAACGCTCCGAATTTACGGTGACAGTCGTTCCCTTGTTGTTTTCGAAGAATTAAGGTCCAATCACACCTTCGAACCAAAGAGCGCACCAAACAGTGACTTTTTGTGGATGTAATGGAATCTCTTCAATTACTTGAGGATTCTCAGAACCCCAAATACGACAATTTTGTTTACTAACATACCCACCGAGTGAGAAATGTCCTTCATAACCATAAACCATGATCTCCACTTAAAGCACATAGGCTGTGGTTTAACAACCTAGTTTGACAGATGTCGAATTCCAGCCCTCTGCTTTTGAAACCATTGAATCATATATTATTTGTGACATCGACTCGTCATCGATCTCAACAATTCATTAACGATTCCGGTCTCCCTTACTTATTTCGCTTAACATTCCATGAAGGAACAGACGCGGATCTGCTTTCAAATGAGTGAGCTGATTACGGTATGATGTTTGATACTCACTGGCCGGGACCTACTGTTTAAATCCAGCTCCGGCTAATGCTCTCCTGATGACCTCTCTTAAAGATTACTCTCTTACTTGTTCAGTCGCTGGCTTATACGAGCTGAAAACCGCTGTCGAGGGTCCTACCACGCATAGTCGCACCCACTACCTAATAGCAAGCACGCCATTCATGAGATAGGGTCACAGACCATGACGATGTCTGGAAAAATTGGTTTGATGGGATTACTTTTTTCTAAAAAAAAATGCTCTTCTAATTTGTAACAGGTGGCGCAAAAGTAAACTTCCGATGTTTTTTGGCAGTAATTAAAGAAATGAAAAACTTTGATTCTTCTTGTGGATTAATTAATTTTGGATCTTTTAATTTGTAATCATGTAAATGGCCGCCGCCACAGTTGCCACTGACATTAGGGGCCAATCGCAAAATTTATAGCATTTTCTGATAGGAGGATTACTTTTGCGCCACCTGTTACATACTTTAAACCTCATTTTCCATACATTTCCACATCTCTTATATATTATATTTTAAGCGCCCCGGTAGGCGAGTTGGTAGCGTGCTTGCCTATCAGCGTGGGGGTTGTGGGTTCGATTCCCACCAGAGGCTTTGGTCTGTCGCTGCAAAAATCTAAAACATATGGTCTGTGTCACCCGGTTTACCCTTGGACCCAAAAATTAGAATATAAATTTACTTTGTATTGTAATTAATAACAAAAAAAAAAAAAAAAAAAATATTATATTAAAGACATGTATATAATTCCCTTTTGTGACAGTTTGGATAATCCTTCTTTATTTGTCGTTTTGCCTATTCTTATATTTTCTTTAAAGGAGTTTTCTCTCAAATTTCCCATAAGACTTAGCAGGATATCAACCTTGGATTATGGTATCGCACTACGGCGACCCACTTCAAAAGTTACCAAGATGTCGTCAAGCCCAAAAGCCACTGGAATTCATGGTACATTCAAAATTCAAAACATTTGAACTCTTTGCCCGAAATATTGATATCGGCCCCATTGTGCAACACTCGCAGCATGAGCGTATGCATGTGTGATTGCCGGTGTTTGTTTGTGTTTTATCTTTTGGCGCACACACACAATAAGCAAATGTTTGTGTATCGTACTTTCATCAACACAACACACACTCACTCACTCTCGCATACGCTCACTCGCGCTAATATTTGGCGAATATGTGTGTGCCAGAAAGTGGGAAAACACACACACGCACACAGACGCTCATACACATGAAATAACACAATTTAAATGATTACGATTCGAACAAACAAACGAACGAACGAAGAATATCTGACTTGCCGAGTACGAGAACATACACACACACTCAGGATGCAAGGATGTGACAATGTTCACATGTATGTATGTGCTGGGGCATGCATGTGTGATATATGAACAACAACGGTAATAACATGAATGTAAACGCCTTGAAGTATAGCAATTTCGCAAACCGACTCATACTCAAATATCAGCATGAGTGGCATGTGAGAGATTCCATTTCCAGCAGCCACGATCTGAGGCAATAGAACTGTTTTGTTTTCCAAAATTAATTTATCTTCAGGCCGATACAGAGCCCCTTCTCAATAAATAACAAACCCCTCTTTTGGTAGCCCTAGCAGCTATTAACGCTACATTGTCTTTTTGTCGACAATAGACATGAAGGTCAAAGATGCTGATGCTGATAAATTAGATAACGCGCTTGTTCCAAAAGTTGTTAGAGTATTAAAGATACCATCGTTCGTTTACTTATCTACGAGGCAATACCTTTTACTAGGCAACTTTACGAGGATAGGAGGAAAATAAGAAGTATTGATGACAGGATTTTTGAAATATTCCCTATAGCCAACTTACCACTGAGTTGAACAACCAAGGATTTGTATGTGTTTTTCCACTTGGTCCTTCCACCGTAGACTCGGTCTTCCCTATCCATGGTAGTTGTCATCCAACGCATTTCTGGCTGATGCGTTTGTATTCTTTCGGCCTAGCCAGCGCATGCTGTGTATTTGTACTTAGCCGCGCTTAGGTACATTCAGGTCGGCATGTCGTTCCGACAGATCTCGTTTCGTTCGACGCCTACACTCCTCGTTAACACAGATCGGTTGATAGAAGAATTTGGTCTCGTACTCGTTCCCCATCATCTTCGTCGATTGCTTCTCGATTCTCAAGAAAGCTCTTGTTATCGCTTGAATTTCATGGGTCATTTCCAGGATATGGAGAAGTGTTAAGATTTGATAGGCCATTGATTTATTCTCCCTGAATCCACACGGACAGGGCTGGCCCAGTTCGGTCGTTTTAGTTCGCAGTAGTTGTCGCAAACGTTTTTATCTCTCATCTTATGATTTGGACATGGTACGCTGAGGTTCATAGAGGCCAGTGAGTCGCCTCGAACCTTTACCAGGTTGAAACAATTTCCTCGCCGTACACATGCCGTGACATGGCTCATATACCACATACTTAGAATGCCTCAAAGGACCATGAGTATTAAGGATATTGTAGTCCACAATTGCTGTTCATGTTGCATTCCAATTGTTTGACATTCTCGGAACATGCGAATCCACGACGAACGACTGACTACCAGACTGGTAGTGTTGCATGCAACACCGACAGCAATACTGCTGAGCATGAGTTGTATTTTGTTGGACTCCTTATGTGAAATCTTACAAAATCACATTCCCAGTGATGGCTGTATGTGTGCGTGCACCTTCCGCTTACCGGGTACTGTCTCTGTGTATATGTGTGTGTCGCCGAATGCCTGTTGACATCGTCATTTGGTGTGAGCATGTGTGTGTGTGTGTCTGTGTTGGTGGAAGAGATTGAGTGTGAGCTGAGTTAATATCATTTGGCCACCATTGTCTTGTGCGGTGTGTTTCGTGGCGATAAAGAAGTTGTTTATTCACATTCATTTAACTCACACTCGCCGTACTCAGGGTGTGGGCTTATTGTTGTCAACTCTGCTGTTCCAGGACAACAGCAAGTCCTCGCTGTTGCTGTCCATATCATCAGCAACAGCAACAGCAACAACGATGGCGATGTCTAGGTAACAAAAGAAAAACATCATTTTGTGCAAAGTGTCTGGCCACTGGTTTGGCTGCCAGGATAGCTGCTCGCTCCCTGGGCTGATCCTTTGAATTGCTGCTAATGCCGGTGTGTGAATGTGTGTTTGTGTCTGTGTGTATGCTTTATTCGCCTGTTTACTTTCCGTTGATTACTGTCCACTTTGGTACGTTTTGCATGGAGTTGTTGATGTTGCGATTTGAGTTAACAACGGTATGACAACTGCTCTCCGATAACGACTTAATGTGTTACGTAGTACGTATTGTTGGTGCGCTCCCCGGCCAGGCAATGAGACGGATGTCGCCTCTTGAACTTTGCATCGTTTGCCGTGAATGTATGAATTGGGTCTGGTGCAAGAAGGATAACGAAACACAAAATTAAATCTTGTTGACTTGTGCTGATTGGCCGGAAAGAAGAACGGATATGTCCCGGGGGCTGCAGCGGCGAGTGTGTGTGTGTGTGTGTGTGCGTATGCAAGTAAATGCTGAATTAGCTTAAATTGCCAATGGCTGTATGGTCGCTGGTCGGCGGTAAGTAACTGTAGAACTATCCTGTAATGACATTTGTTTAGGTTGTGTACTTTTAATAAAGTGTCCAACAAATGGCATTTTGATAAAGGTGCCCTAATCCTCCAGTGACCATGGACACAAATATTATAATAATGTTACTAATTTGCATAATACCAAACAGTTTGTTTTGGGAGGGGCGATGGATTTTGCAGTTTAGCAAAATTTTAAAATTTCAAGAGGCATATTCAAACTGGGAGGGCATTTCTAGGTCCAGAAAAGCAGTGCGTAATACCGCAGTATATAAGAAAACAGGCAAACAAAGTGATCTTGTCATAATAAAATTTTAATAAAATAAAAAAAAACATAGGTGTCAGCACGATAACAACGTATCTCCTGTTCATTGATCAAGTTGTACAACCAGTTGTAACGTGTGAGGGCTAGTTGGCTATAGGTTGGTCGTCGGTTGTATGAAAAGCTAAATATTTTGATATCAGCTCAACTTGGCCAACTTGGTTGGAACATGTGAGGGCTTGTTCAGTCAACTTCTTTACTTTACTCGTATTTTGTAATTAATGAAGTAAACACATGTTTGTACCGGTGTTTTTGAAAAAATAACAAAAAATTTAGTTGAGGAATATAGAAATATGCCTATGGCGCCCGTTAATTTGCTTGAGAAAGTATTTGTTACTTAATTTTAAAAATTTTGTAAAAAATATTTTGAGAAAACTATTTTGTAAAAAAAAATTTCGAAAAAAAATAAAATTTGTGGAAAAAAAATTTTTGTTGAAAAAAAAAATTTTTGTTGAAAAAAAAAAATTTTGTTGAAAAAAAAAATTTTTGTGGAAAAAAAAAAATTTTGTTGAAAAAAAAATTTTTGTTGACAAAAAAATTTTTGCTGAAAAAAAAAATTTTGTTGAAAAAAAAAATTTTTGTGGAAAAAAAATTTTTTTTGAAAAAAAAAATTTGGAAAAAAAAAAATTCTTGAAAAAAAAAATTTGTAAAAAAAAATTTTTGTAAAAAAAAAATTTGTACAAAAAAAAAATTTTGGAAAAAAAAAATTTTGGTAAAAAAAAATTTGGGGAAAACACAATTTCTGTACAAAAAAAAAATTATTTTTTTTATTATTATTATTTATAGAATTATTATAGAATGCCTATTTAAATTCCTACGTACTGCGTGACAGAGTCAGTGAATCAGTGTATCAGTGAATCAGTGTCGAGGGTAAATATATATTAAGATGATAATATTGGTATGGTTCAATTATGTTGGGAACAAAATATCCGAAAATAGCCGATGGTCCAAATTTTTGATGACGCTGAGGCATAACTGAGGTTCTATGCCGTTAATGTGCCGAAATGTCTCATCCTTTAGCTCTTGATTTGTTGCTGGCTTATCGATGTATAATTTTTTGTCTCAAATAACCCCAAAGAAAAAAGCCCAACGGTGTAAAATCACATGATCTTAGCGGCCAACTAACATCGCCACGACGTGAGATAAGACGGAAATTGAATTTGTCGCGCCAAAGAGCCATTGTTTCGTTAGCTGTGTGGCAAGTAGCACCGTCCTGTTGAAACCACATATCGTCCACATCCATATCTTCCAATTCGGGCCATAAAAAGTTCGTTTTCACACCATTCACAGTAACTGCCTGACCGGACTAATTTTGCAAAAAAATACGGCCCAATGATGCCGCCAGCCTCTAAACCAAATGAAATGCAGAAAAAAACTTGACGTTTAGGTGTGGTTCACATTCATTATAGGGCCTTAGAATTTAATCACCCTTTAGAAAGGGTCACGGGTGCTAAGGCGTGGTTCAGTGCATGTGAAGCGAAATAATTCTTGGAAAAAGTGGGTTTTGTCACGCCTCTTTTTACAGAGACCATTGTAATCGCCATGGAATTATCTCAGTATTTCTACGGTTGACCTATTGATTTGTACATGGTATTTTGAATTGAAAAAGTCGTGTCTTCGCACACAATGTTCATATTTCAAAACTATCACATCACTCGCGCTATTGGTTCCAATTGAAAGTTACTGCTGACAGACGTAAGGTTCCTGGTAATATCTTCTGATAGCACCGTGTTACAAAAAATCAAATGCACATATTCGGAAAGAGGAAAATAAAAATACACGTGTATCGGCGATTTTCATGTAGACGTCAGAATCTATTTTTTAAAAAATTTGACGTGATACAGACATTTTCACGAGTCTGCCTGCAAAAAATCAGCTAGATTGGATCACTGAAAAAGGGTTAAAAATCGGTCCAAAGGCTTTCACACAGGCCACTACGAGCTTCATACTTCAATCTTAAAAAAAATCGCCAATACACGTGTATTTTTATTTTTTATCCCCTTTCCGAAAAAGTAAATTTGGTTCATAGGACAGAATGTGTGTAACACGGTGTAATAAGACAAAGGCTCAATAACCAGAGAAGACAAAAAAAAGCAAAATAGCATGAACTTTAAGCAAAAACGTAAACTAAGGCGAAAAAAATCTAATAAAAGTGTTTTTTTTATATGGTGCGGTGTACAAGATTACTCTAAAAATCGAAAAAGGTGCAGTAACGTTAAGCAACTTTCATCCAATGTAAGTTTAAAATTTAAAAACTCGCGTCTTTAAATAGAAAGACACGGAAAACTATAATTTAAAAAAACCTCATATCACAATTTATTGCACTGATTTGCCAATTCGTTTTCAATTTATGATTTAAAAAAATTAAAAAAAAACATTTGTATTCAGGGGACCACACTACATCAGAACAGTATTTTTGTGGCATAGTGTTATCAACCGAGAGTCTTATCGGATTCCAAAAGAAGAGACCTTTCAAACGAGACAACTTTACGGAATTTTCCGAAAATCAACTTGCTTGATGGGCCAGAGAATGTGTTACCTGGTAATTTGGGCAAGGAAATCAGAGGCAAACTAGTTAGGTATTTGAGGTCATCAAATAACCTTCCCCCCAGATAACTGAGTTGACGATCCAATATAGTGTTGCTGTAGTTGTACTGATTTTCCTCATCCCCATCGTTACAGCTTCTGTAGTACTCCTTCATATACATACGGATTTCCCTCTTTGGCTAACGTACAGATCCATGTGAGGTCTCCTGTAAGGATATTAAGTATACTTAACTAATTACAAGATTTGATCCTGTTGGAGTCCTTTTTTCTATTTTTCCTTTTTTTATGTAGTTTTATATCTTCGAGAGAGATTCATTTTGCTCGGAAATCAACATGGCTGCTAGGGTTTCTGAGAAATCTCTTAAGCTCCTACCTTTCATTTGCGCCATCCGCATTACAAACTAAATTACCAACTGAATTAGCGCTCCAACCTACGGAGCAAACTTTGGCAAATTGTTTCCTTTTTTTCATTTCCAACTCATCAGATTTATCGCATACATGTTTATTATGTTTGCTTCGAAAAATCATCCAAATTTCAATTTCTTTTCCATTTATTTCTCTCCACATTCGTGGTATCCACCGACAATGGGCGACGATGATGATGATGACATTTGCAAAAATGCTTATCAAAATTGATATACTGGGCATGCAATTGATGTATGCAACCGAGTACAAAAGCTAATAGAAAATTAAAATTTTACTATAATCACAATATATCCTTTGTTCCGAGCCCAAACAGACGACCGACCGAAAAGACCACATCATGTCCAACCTTTCTATGAAATGTAAATGTGTGTCTGTCTACACTAGGGTGGCGGTAAATTGATGTTTAAAAAAAAATTACAAACACCCTATTAACAAATATGAAATATGCTCCTCAGAGGTCATCATCAAGTTTGAGCATAACTTTTCTAAAGTTCAAAATCAGCAGCCACCCTAGTGTACACACACACACGGAGCCTGCAATTCATACCATTCATCACACATACATTCAAATCACATGAATATGATTGTGTGCGTTTTTAGGGGTGAGGGTGATGCTGGAGCTGGGCATTTTCGTAATGCTTATGGCAAAACTTGAAATTGCACGATATCAAAAGCCATCAATGTCAACAACATTCAAATGGATGAATGTAAGGAAACCCCCTCCCACATACCCCCTTTTGACATTCGGGCCAACTAGTGATTTTGTCCACATGGAACGTTGGATACACTACACCTGTGGGCATTCGTGTACAGGTTGCATTTGCCCACTACTGTCACCAGCATCACACTCTGGCCATGCTGAACTCGGACAAAGAACAATTACAAATAATCAACAACAACAACAATAAGTACAACAAATGTTGATTGAAATGAATGCATCCAAAAAGTGCTGAACCTCTCCAAACAATACGAACAAATGGATAATGATTTGTTTTCCAACAAAAACCCATGGCAAAAATTTCGTTTGTGGTTGCAGGAATGTCATTATTTGGACACGTTGCACGCCACCTGCAACAGCAACAGCATTCTTTCACTGTGATACGGACCAGATCCGAGCAATACAAACATTGATTGGAAACTGTAGTTGATAGTTGTACAGAGTGTATGGTGGACAGTGGTTTGGAAAGGGTTCTTGCGTTTTTATTTCGAATGCTGATCGCCCGGAGGCCAAATTATAGGCACACCGTCCAACAATAATTTAGGAAACGGAAACTCAACCTGGTCGTGCGATTTCAGTTCGCGTCCGCCAGGGATACACAAAATCATCGATAAATCTGCAGGTGCTTAACTTCCGGATACATAAAAGTGGAAAAAATAAAAGAAATATTTAATGGGTAATACTTCCAGGAAGCCGGTGTCTCGGTTATTCTGACTGTTGACCTTATTCCAGAAGTATTGGGCAATTTTAGGTACTGAAGACATGGTGCTTAATGATTTCAGCTGTTTAAAGTTTACATCTGACTGGTGCGTGCATTTTTGTTTGCGCAACACAGCATTGACTTAACTAATAAACCCGATATCCAGTTGGCGGATTTTGGCATGAAGATAAGAATCAGAATTGGAACGTACATTCTCTGTGGGAACCATTACGACTAGGACAATTTGAGCAAGGAATTCAAGACTTACAAACTCAAACTAATTGGCGTCTGTGAAACTACATGATCTGAATCTAGTGAATTGACAACAGCTAATGGTCTTTCTATACTCCGGAAAACCAGCAAACAATTGATTTCTGAATCTCTGTGGCCACACAACAGCTGATGGTCTTTCTATACTCCGGAAAGTTTTTCAACACGCTGAAAAAGAATGACCATTTTAATAAATTTCAGCAAACAAGTTCGCATCAAACATATATATATTTTTCCATATCACAAACATTATCTTGTGTGTAGGTAATAAATATCAAATATTATTTTTGTTCAATTTATGAATTTCTATATAACAATCAATCTCATTCTCTCGGTATTGTTACTATTTTAAAGAGCGTAAATGGAAAAAAAAATTACGAAAACAGTTGCAACTACGCACTTATTCGCACTCAAATGTTGTACTTTGTTGAATTTAATAAGTTCGTTGTTTGTTTTTCCCAAACACGCTATTGCTTATACACAAATATGTAATACTAATAGCAAACGAGTTATATTTACATCCAAATAAGCTTTGTGTAGAAAAAAAGCTTTACTTGCTACAAAGGCCAAACACGCGTTTTACTTGTGTGTAAACATTTACAAAAGACGTATTTTCAGCCTCATATAAATTCGGAAAATATATCTTTTGTAGAAAATAAAAAACTAAAACCACATTTACAGTGAAGCCACTGTGCTCTAATCCCACATTACATCGAACCGTCCACTGTCCGTCTTTCTATCTCTTTGTTTGGCTTGCTTTGGTTTGAATGTAAAACTATGGAAATATGTAATGCAGGAAAATGTATGTGAGACTTAATAGCATGGATAATTGAGGGAATCGGAGTATCAGAATCGCCGCAATGAACACGTGCACTTGGTGCACCTGTGCCCATGAGTGACCATAGAAAGCGAATAAATCATAGACCAGTAGGGGTTAAGTTAGTCTTCCAGATCGGATTGTCTACAATATTAAAAAAGATCTCTTATTGGGAAGTATTCGAAAGTTAGAAAAGCTTCTTGTTGAAAAACATGTGGTTAAAAAAATATCCGAAAAATTTGAATCTCGATAAGTCACGACCATTACCTGCCACACCTTGGACGGCCACCAAATAATTTTGTTAGTATGTCTGCACCAGTCTGCACCTTCCATACTCGTGGAATATGTCCAAAATTGTAATCCTTTAGAAATCATGTTCGCCATATCCTTTTTCGCATTCTTTTGGGATTCTCTTGCTGCTTCAACCAGTCACACATACAGCCAAGTCAAGTCATCCACAGCCAACGAGGCAGACAGTCGGACAGACGGGCAGGCATTTCCAATTTATTTTGGCCATTTCAACAACAGCACGCGCTCTTCACTTAGCTTGTTGCGTTCGGGTGTGTGTGTGTACATTTTATGCAGCATGGATGGGAGCCGCATGGGCCACCTGCTGCATCCATTCATTTGTCAGCCACTTGTTTCCACCACTTACCTCCACTTGTGGTGTGCGTCACCATTTATTCGCTCATTTAGTTTTTGCAACAGCCATCACTCACCCCGTCACTTCTTGAAAGTTTTTCGTGTTCTCCTGTTTTGTGGAATTTTTACTCTGCAAATATTTAACAATTTCCATTGCCTGCCATCGATGGCGATTTTCCATCAAGGAGATAGCAGGCGGTTTCAATGAAGACGGTTTCTCAAAAATTCCAACAGCTGTCAGCTGTTACAAGTGCACACTGGTCAATCATGGTAATGAGACAGTGCATACATGAGTGAGTGAATGACTGCATCGCTGTACTGCAGTTTAAGCGTGATTTATTATAAGGCAGACACCACAACCGAAGAGTTGTGCCAATGGTTGTGATGTCAAGATTAAAGTTTATCGGTGTGGTCAGATTGTCCGGAGGGGAGATGGGAGAGCGAGCATATGGTCACAAATTAAAACATCTGTTCATAGTAATTCAATTAGTTGTTCGCTTAAAATGTTAAAAGACTAAGGAAAGAGTTTTTAAGTTACAAATGCGTACAATTTATTGTACGATGGGCCCGAGTCTCCTTCTATATAAATACTAGTAAGTTGTAATGCGCCTATGGCGCCCGTTAATTTGCTTGAGAAAGTATTTGTTACTTAATTTTAAAAATTTTGTAAAAAATATTTTGAGAAAACTATTTTGTAAAAAAAAATTTCGAAAAAAAATAAAATTGGAAAAAAAAATTTTTGTTGAAAAAAAAATATTTGTGGAAAAAAAATTATGTTGAAAAAAAAAATTTTGTTGAAAAAAAAAATTTTTGTTGAAAAAAAAAATTTTGTTAAAAAAAATTTTGTGGAAAAAAAATTTTGTCGAAAAAAAAATTTTGTGGAAAAAAAAAGTTTGTGGAAAAAAAAAATTTGTAAAAAAAAAATTTGGGGAAAACACAATTTCTGTACAAAAAAAAATATTATTTTTTTTATTATTATTATTTATAGAATTATAGAATGGCACTTTAAATTCCTATGTACTGCGTGACAGAGTCAGTGAATCAGTGTATCAGTGTCGAGGGTAAATATATATTAAGATTTCATTCGGTTGATCTATTTGAACCTCATCCGCGGCTAATTGTGGGTATTTGTGATAATGGAACTATTTCAATGTCCAAGAGAATATATTTTGACAATATTTATAAAAACGTATATCATGCCAATTATTTTGGGCTTAATTCTTCATTAAAGTTAAACAGAAGTGAGCAACACAATATTTGCGCTTAATTCTAAAATAAATATAGTTACGAAAGTAATTATTTTCTCTAAATCTGAGTGGTTGGACTTATCACTTCATCCGAATGTCCGACCGAAGGCTACTGTGAAAGTTTTTAATTTTTTCCAGATAGAACCTTTCAATACAGCTGCAGAAGGAGGACCCGCATCTACATCTGTACAGGGCTTTCCTCGTGATCCTCATATGCTACATCTGTAAGTACAACACGACTTTTTATTTTGTCAGCCCATCTGCTTGGAGCCAACATCCAATTGTAAACTAATTTTAACTTAACTACATGTTAGTATAATGGACTAACAAAATACAGGGTGGCGCAAAAGTAATCCTCCTATCAGAAAATGCTATAAATTTTGCGATTGGCCCCTAATGTCAGTGGCAACTCTGGCGGCGGCCATTTACATGACATCATATTCTCGACTTGATGTAAAAAAAAATTAAAAGACCAAATAAAAATAATCCAAGAAGAATCAAAGTTTTTCATTTTTTTTTTAATTACAGCCAAAAAAAAACATCAGAAGTTTACTTTTGCGCCACCTGTTATAAATGAATACTTTTTTTTTTTTTTGGCCATTTTCAAACTTTTTTTTCGGTCAAGATTATCCAGTTAATCGATTATAACTTTAAATATACTACTACAAAATATATGGAATATATTCAAAAAGGGAATATATATGGGCAAGGGCTCCACAAACATCTTTGAGGCATCTACACCGTATAAAAAGCTGATCGGTATTGATGATGGGGGATAGTAGGTACACAACTCTATTGTCTTCATTCATCATCGCTTTTAATGATATCTGTTCTTCAGATATCCGTCGTCTAGTTCCTGATGTTGGGATTTTCAGCCGGGATATGCGGCTATTCAGATGAAGAATTGTTCCCTACCCTTTTAAAAAATTACCAAAAGCTCTTACTTCACCTAGGAGAAGAAAGAACTTTGGCACGAAGTTGTTCGCTCTCTGGCACAATTGGATTGCTTACGTAGCAACTCAGTAGTGACGTTTTTATTTAAACCCCAATTTCTGAACGCTGCCTCTTTGGATCTGACAGCTTCTTTGCATGTCTGATTAAACCAACAATTCTTTGAAGGTTTAATCGAAGTAGTCTTCGTGAGAATAAACGTCTTGGAATAAGAAGAATTATTTTCTCGACCATTTCAGCAGCAGCATCGCCATTATTGTCTAGGAAACATAATTTCCAGTTAAATTGCTGGTAAAAACTGTTGAGCTAGGCCCAACGTGCCTTTTCGTATATGTATATTAGGGTGGAGTGAAAACATGCTTTTTTTTAATTTGAAAAAGTTAACCTCGGAAAGAGATGTAGTCCGGGGTCCTAATGAGGGGAAAAATAAAGAAAAAAATTTTAAAAAATTTTTAGGTGTCGCGCCACTCTCTCGAAATTTGGAAATTATCGCTATTTTGGCGTTGATTTTAGAAAAATCCTAAAAATTAACGACTTAACTTATTCGAAATTTAAAAGTTTGAGCTTGTTCAGTGCCCAAACAATAGTATTTGAGGCAAATATGAGGATAATCGACTAATATTTGTAGCTTTGGTGGCGATTCCATTGTTCAGTCAATTTTCTGAAGAAGGGACGATTTGACTTATTTTACTTTTTGAAATTTTTGAACAATGATAAAAAATTTTTTAAATTTTTGCATGCCCTTATTTCATTGTTTACGCTATTGCAAACATTTATTGACATAAAACTTTTTAGGATTTTTCTAAAATCAACGCCAAAATAGCGATAATTTCCAAATTTCGAGGGAGTGGCGCGACCCCTAAAATTTTTTAAAATTTTTTATCTTTATTTTTATCTGTTTTATCTTTATTTTTCCCCTCATTAGGACCCCAGACTACATCTAGTTCCGAGGTTAACTTTTTTTTTTGAATTTCACTCCACCCTAATGTATATACATTGTCCGCTTCGTGACTGGTTTAGAAGTGGTTCGCATATAAACCGCAAGACCTCTGTGAGAAAAGAAAGTGGATAGAGTGTGATAACCAGGAATGTGAAAATCCTCTGGATCAGAATACTCACATACCTTTGGTCTAACATGGCCAATGTAAGTTAATGTGCGAGTATACCACAAATATTCGAAAAGTGAATTTTATACTTACCCACCATGATACTACAAGACAACATCAAAGCGAAATCACAAATTTCCATATGAATTTCTAAGGGAAATCATTGAAGAAGATCAAAATTTATGAAATAACCGGCGTTCGTAGCTATTACTCCTGTTATTAAGTAACGATTTTGATTACTTATGCTTTACAAGATTCAGTTAATTTGATTTGTTCTGTAATAGACGAATACACTGCCCATCACACCAAGACTATCTGTTGTATCTAACAATATTAAACTAAATGAATGTATAAGAAATATTAGCGAAAATAAACAATTTTCGTGGAGATGTCACCATGTCTACTTTCAACCATAATTCCAACCTCCAACCAACCGTGCGGCTTTGCCCTTTGCAATGGAATACATACTTATTTATTGAACTCCTCAAACTGTCTATGGCGCTGCTTTCACGTCATCTTTTGGCAGAACATACAAGTTATCAACTGACCGCAACTGTTTTCTCTGTGCCTATTTTCAAAGTGCATGTATGGCAAGTAGTCCTGCCAGTAACTGATTTTCAAATTCCCTATTATTGTTCAGGACCAAGCACTGAGTGTGGTGGTAAATCTTTGTCTTTGTATTCCTTACTGACAACTGTTTCCCCGCCCCCATCCCTAGATAACCTGGCTGATGACGACCGTATACTCGTATATTTGCTTTATCACTACGTCTAGCAATGAGCAACGTCTCTGTTTGTCTTGGAGTCATTTGCAGTTTCTTCCTGGTTTGTGTTCTTGCCGCGTCATTGTTGTTGGCCAAAGTGGCGCCAACATCATTAACAGCGTGTCATTGTTTGCGCTTGGAGGGCTCGGCTCGTTTACGACCGTTTGTATTGCATGTAGCGACGGGCACTGGATAAGTGCTTTGTTGTTGGCCATGGAGGGGTAGAATATGTCAGTTGCAAGTGACACTGGCTGGAAATGTGTGTGGGAGTGCGTGTGTCTGTATGACGTTATGAGTAATATTATCCTTGTTGGCCCCCAGGACATGGATAGTATGATTCTTAAAGTTTCATGGCTATCTACTGGCTGTTAGTGTACTAATTGATCTCCCGGTGATTTCTTCGCTGTTGGATGGCAACACTAAACACAGATATTATTTTTTCCCGGTGGCCGAGCAAGGTGTTGCCTGGATTGATGCCCATGCAGGCGATTGTGACAAAAAGAAGGTGGGAAACTAGTTGTCAGAGTGGGAGGTTAAAATGACTTCCGGCCATAATTAGCAAGTGTCCAAATCCTGGGGAAATAATAACCTCTATTCGGGATATGCGGACTAAGACTTGGACGGCTAAAGGTCACAACGGTCAAATCAGTAATGTTATGCTGACCAGAAATCCTGTATACAAATTGTTTTTGTGAAATTTAACCATTTCTTGAAATTACACTGTATTTCGGAGGGGCTTGAGGATTATGAATTTAGATAGTGAGAGACTAGATAGTGGTTATTTTGTGTAAACCGTGTTCTACGTACATATGTACATATCAGAAAGCAACCTATTATTCTTTTTTCATCGGCAGCCCGAACTTATTTTAACAAACGTTGCAATTTCCCACTAACGATTTAGGTGTGCGATGCATGCACCAAGGGCGCGTTTTAATTAGTCTTTTTTCAATCTCCATCTATTGGCATTTCTTAAAGTTTTAATGGAAAACATATTCGCCGAAGAAAAAACAACATCTGCCGATGTCGCAAAAATACCGAGGCAGTCTTGTCTCTTATCCCATCGTTCACTCAGTATGGCTCATGAATTATTAATGTTTAATTGTAAATAATGTTCGAAGAGCAGGAGAATGCAACCGCCTCCTACCCCCAAATAAAAACAAAACCATAATCAATAGATGAAGAATGATAATGGAGATGATAATAACAATGTCTCTGACTAGCAGGGCGATGATGCTGACGATGGTGGGTGGTGATAACCGTGCAACAAACTCCTCCAACAAACCGATTGAATTGCAATTAATCATTTCCAAAAAAAATGTTCAATTCCTCGGAGTTCAATTTTATACTTAAGCGAAAAGGATAAACATGAAACAAACAGCATCCATTGTTGCTGGTGCCGGTGAATATTTTAAAGCTGCAAGGGACAACTGTTGGCAATGACAAATAACAGCACAGAAAGCTAACAATAATAGATTCATGGCACCGACTATACGTGTGGATGGTGTGAATACAGTAGCAGCACGAGCTAAATTCGGGTAGGTGATAATGGCATTTCAGTGACAAAAACAATATTTGAGAATAATCCAAGATGTCCTCCTGAGATGTCCAAGGTGTAGACATGTCAGCTGCTGTTGCATACGGGATGTGCCATGAGAACAACAATTGCGTTGCTCTGGTTGAGATTTTTCAAAAGAATAAAAGCAATATGAAGGATTAAGACTATTTAGGTAAACGGGTTTCGAAGGTGAGTACGTTTTATGCCTCTTACTTGTACTGAAGAATAATATCGCATACGTAGAAATGAAAGGCATCTGTTGGGATTCTCGCCGTATTCCATTAGGCCGCAAGAAAATTCACACCAAATCAAAATATATGGAAAACAACAACACCAAAATGCTTTGTTTTTTGGGGCCCAATTTCATATTTTTATTGGGCTATACATTTATAATGCAATTATTTTGAATCACCCAGTATTTCGGTAGCTGACACTGTTGAAGCTTTAATTCTTGGACATTTGACAAGTACGCCAATACTAAAAATGGAACGGTAGACGCTTCAACAACGCACTGAAATTATTAAAATTCACCACAAAAATGGTGAAAGGGTTGCAGTCACAGTTCGCAAAACTAACGCATGAAGCACCGTGTCGGGCTGTAATACCGAAATTGGTGGACAAATTCGAGATGTTGGGACAAGTTAGTGATGTGAAAAATAAAACCCGTGCACGTTGCTCATGTTGGAACAAGATAGTGATGTGAGGAATAAAACCCGTGCACGTCGCTCAAGAACAACTGAGAATATTGCTGCTGTAACCCAAGGTGGAAGAAAACCCAGGTATGTCCATTCTTCGTCGTTCTTTGGAATTGGGCATTCCACAAACGTCATTACATCGTATTTTGCATAAAGACTTGGGTCTTAAGGCTTATAAAGTTCAGTTAACACAAGATCATTAACAACGGCGTGTCTTTGCTGATTGGGTCCTGAAAATGATCCGGAATTCCATCGAAATATCATCTTGACTGATGAGGCCCATTTCCACCTCGGTGACTACGTCAACAAGCTAAATTGTCCCATCTGTGGCTCGGAAAACCCAAGAGTTATTGTTGAGAAGCCTCTCCATCCTCAACGTGTGAATGTTTGGTGCGGTTTATGGCCCGGCAGGGTTATTGGTACTTTTTTGAAAATGAGGTTGGTTTTCGAAAACAGTTACGGTAAATGGATTGCGCTATCGAGAGATGATTAATGATTTTTTTATGGTCGGAGTTGTATGATATTGATCTGGACAACGTTTACTTTCAACAAGACGGAGCTACGTGCCTCACAAGCAACGAAATCATTGCTCTTTTACGGGAAAAGTTTGCGGACCGTGTTATCTCTCGAAGAGGTGATCACAATGTGCTACGGAGATCTTGTGATTTAACACCTTGCGACTTTTTCCTTTGGGGCCACGTGAAACATAAAGTCTACGCCAACAGCCCAGCGTCGATTCAATACCTCAAGGATAGAATTCGTGAGGCTATCGAGGACATAGGGCAGCCACTTTGCGATTTGGTTATGGAAAATTTCATGAAAAGGATATGGTCATGTAAGCGCGGTCGTGGTGGCCATTTGGATGATGTTTCTTAACGGCATACCTTCCTCTTTATTATGAACTAAACATCCGATCATTTATCTCAAAAAATTTCATTTTTCTTTGAATACCAAAAAAAAACACCTCTTGTTGGACAACCCTGTATATACGCATTGGGATTGTCTTCCAGAGTCAGCAACATGTTGACTCAGAAGATCCAGAATTTAACTCCCTTTGGGTTGAGTTTATGATTCGACCACACACATGGCACTGTGGGTTTCTTTACTGAAGCCCACATTTGGAAAGTGAGGAGGCCTCGACGCCTTTTCCAACTCCATTTCAAAAGGGAGGAGGCCTCAACGCCTTTTCCAACTCTATTTCAAAAAAAAAAAGGCCAGTGAAATTGTATTTGCTAGGAATTTTCGATGTGCAACATTTCTCATTCTAGCCACACATCTGCGTAGGACCCATAGGCGAAGCTATTCGCAGCCCATAATTACTTGGCGCAACTGGTAAATGTTGTCCTTCCGCGTATTGATGGACCACAACATATATAATAAATATTCTTGACTTTTCTTAACCTCACACCCTGAAAAGTACAGTACATTGTAGCTCCTCTTGGCGATTGCAACGCTTTCTGTATTCCTCTGTTCAAGTACGAACGAATGCCTGTTCTCGAATCCTCATTAGGGGCCATCATATATCGAAATTCCCTATATAGGATTGGTGTTCATAACTGGCCATCGTTTTCAAATCATGGCTTTAAAAATGTTTGGTATTGCTACTAAACTGTTTTTTTTTCACCGCTGTTTTTATTTATTTTTCTTTTTTCCTCGCTGTTGAACATTTTTCACGCTGACACTGAACAGTTGGTTGGTGGAAAATTTGTGTCATTATCATTGTTCACTATTGGCAGCAATAAACAGCGAACAGCATGGCAGGCAACAGCATGCACATTGCCATATTGCTTCTATCTTGTTCTTAATGCTTCGTTAACTTTTTAAGCAATACAGGCAACAGCTATGGCAACATCAGAAGGAACGGCAATGGCAACATCATCATCACAATTGACAACATCGTCGACATGATGCTCATTATCGAACGAGATGTGATGCTGTTAATAATATTGAGCAATCAACAGCAACAACAACAACAACAACGGCAGCAGCGGCGTCACGAAGTGCAGGCAACTATTGCAACTACACAACAATTGCATGTCGTTCGGTCGGTCGGTCGCTGTGCGTATGAGTGAACGACAAGTGTGTAGAGCATTTTATGTATCGACAACAACATCTGTCATTGTCGATGACAGCTCCTCTGCAGCTTTTGTTGATTGTTCAAAATTCACTCATCACTACACACACACGCACACACAAATATACAAGCCCACATACATGCATATGTACAAATACATTATTATTTATCATCATTGATGTTAAAATTAAAATTTTGTTTAATTACTGAAGCTTATGAATTACTAAGGCAGTGGCGGAATGAAGGTTTCGGTAGGCCATCTATCGTGCTGTCTTGGAAAGTCGTCATCTGACTCAACCAGCCTTTCTATCTTCCAGCATTTAGAGCAGAGTTGGACACCTCGATCCTACGCCATCCCGTTATTTTTATCTTAGATTAAGTCCATCCTATTTAATCGGTCATATTGGCTCCAGAATTTTTTCAGAGAAATAAATAAACTATGGGTTCGATCCCAAAGTAAGGAGTAACCCTCAACTTACTTAGTTACTTAGGTTGGCTCTACAACCTGTTGTTGTTCTCGTCCTGGTTAATAAGGGTTTCCAAGCACTTCGGTCTTCTGCTTGGCTTCTCCAGTTCGTGATACCAAGCATTTGCATGTCTTCTTCCTCTTGGTCCATCCGCCAGAGTCTCGGTCTTCCCTGTCTGCGCCTTCCGTGGTAGTTGTCGTCGAACGCCTTTCTGGCTGTAGCGCTTGGATTTATTCGGCCGTCATGGCCCAGCCAGCGTGAGAGGGCTCCGTTCTTGAATTGTTTCTTAAGCCCATATATTCGCTTTATTTCGATCCTTCGCTCTATTTCGATGCGGACATCATTCTTACTATTAATGGTGGAGCCAAGCTGCATAAATTCTTCCACTACTTAGTCGTTGCAACCGCCAGACTTCGCTATGGCGCCTTTTTTTCGTCGCAACTTTGCAAGCATAAGTTTTTTCTTGTCGTCGTTCACCATCAGACCCATCTTCGTTTATTCCTCTGGTTGTCAGAGTGCCAGTTTTATGACCTTCTGCATTTTCTTATATCTTCTCCAGCAGGATGTTGCAGAAGTTACATGATAAGCTGTCGCCCTGTCTGAGACCTCTTGTAGAAGTGTATGGCTCAGAGTGGTCACTTCCCGATCTACAATCATTCGCCCCAACATTAAGTTAATGAATCCCAGTAATCCTGATGTATCCGTTTTTCAAAAGGTCCTTGAAATACTTCACCCTATCTGGGCAGGAGCTATAAAGAGATATTGTCAGCTTCTGGATTGTGTACAGAGGTGAGCGGAGGTGATGCTAAGAGATAGTAGGGTATCCAACTCAATTGTCTCAATGGGCTTTATGTGAATATACGTCCAAGAAATTAAACACTGAACACTGGAAATATACCCATAGACGGACAACACTACGTGATAAAATACAAAAAAAAAAAAATAGACCAGTGTCTCCCAGTTTGTCATGCACCCCAAAAGATTTGTGGCCTAGGTGTCAGTTTTGCAGGCTTATACACGCAAAATTATATCAAAACTAGTAAGTTGTATTGCGCCTATGGCGCCCGTTAATTTGCTTGAGAAAGTATTTGTTACTTAATTTTAAAAAATATTTTGAGAAAACTATTTTGTAAAAAAAAATTTCGAAAAAAAATAAAATTGGGAAAAAAAAAATTTGTGGAAAAAAATTTTTGCTGAAAAAAATAATTTTGTTGAAAAAAAAATTTTTTGTGGAAAAAAAAATTTTTTGTGGAAAAAAAAAAATTTTTTTGAAACAAAAAATGTTTGTTGAAAAAAAAAAATTTTGTTGAAAAAAAAAAGTTTGCTGAAAAAAAAAAATTTTGTGGAAAAAAAAAAATTTGTTGAAAAAAAAAAATTTGTGGAAAAAAAAAATTTTGTGGAAAAAAAAAAAAAATTTGTAAAAAAAAAAAAAAATTGTAAAAAAAAAAATTTTCGAAAAAAAAAATTTTGGTAAAAAAAAAATTTGGGGAAAACACAATTTCTGTACAAAAAAAAAGTATTATTTTTTTATTATTATTATTTATAGAATTATTATAGAATGCCTATTTAAATTCCTACGTACTGCGTGACAGAGTCAGTGAATCAGTGAATCAGGGAATCAGAAGATTCAGTTTTATTAATCACCTGTACGTATGAGTGCTTCCAATTTAATATTAATCATACGCTACAAAATTGGTGAATTGATATACTTTTAAGAATCATTCCTAGCAAGTTCATATGTTCCAAAGATCTTTAATGAGTTAATAGGTAAATTTTTTTAGATGATTGTTTCCTTGAATTTTAAAAGGGTTACTACCTATGTACCTGAACAGGGGGGAAAATGTTAAAAAAGTTGATTTTGACTTTGAAGATGAAGTTTTTTAAGCTGTATTTTTTTATGACAACAGCTACAACTTCGCGAGAGTAAATCAAAATTCCAAATGGTTTTCAAGAGCCTGAGAAAATGATCAGTATTTTTGCAAAAATGACACCGAGGCCCCAAATCTTTGGGGGTCCATAAAAAAGTGCATCACTTTTGGCAAGACTAGGGGGGACACGGGTCTTTTTTTGTCTGTTATCATATTAAATTGGGGTAATTTTTCAGGAAGCCTTCAATTTCCTGGGGCTCGATTTCATTAAGTAACAGGACTCCAACTGTGTGGCCCTACTACATTTCAATGGAGTCCATTTTCGTACCGCCGTCTCTTGGCAATAAGATCGTAGATTAGCCTCTTGATATCAGTGTTTACCAGGAGGCGTCTACTTCTGGTCTGATAGTGCCACGACTATCTTTAATAGAGCTTATGGAGAGACAAACGATCTGTGGTCGTCTTTCCGAGAAAGGATAAGAAACATTTGCACACAATGCTGTTGCGATCAAGAAGGAATGTATCATTGGTTGTATTCGTCATGACAGGATATTGTCTGGCAACTACAGAAGCTTTTTGAAAGAACAGGAGGATGAGTTCAGATATTGGAATTGGTCGACTCATGAGGTCTTTGCGAACAGGCTGTAAATCAACACTGGACTGTTCTTTCTTTTGAGATCAGGCGCATATTGGCATTTGCCGACGCCGGAGAGTTTGGATGATTCACCGAGGGGGAGAGGGGAGAAAGGAGTTAGATTGAACTATTCTTAATACATATTTCTACCATCTGAAGTATTACAAGGGACTACAGAACCTAACCTTACTCATAAAATAAACTTTTTTGAGGTAAAAACTATCACTGAAATTGTCTGGTGTTCTCGATTCTGTTTTTGCATAAAAGTCACACACACTATCACAGTACGGCCGGTCACAGAAAGTCTACCTGTATGCCTTTTTAAAGAAGTAAATACAAAGGACGAACCAATAAAAGAATTTGGGTGTTTTTTCTTGGGCGATCTCTTGATTGGATTTACATTGAATATTCTAGAACCCGCTATCATGTAGAAGGCCTTGAGAATTGCAGCGCCGAGTACGAATGAACAGTATTCAAACTGGCATACATATACATACATACATACATATGTACAAATATGTATACACGTATCGACGACATCCACATGGATATGGACATCAACACTATTATAAAATGTTGTTAAATGCACAATTGCAACGAGTAGCAACCAACCATCCAGCCATCCATCTTTACAACACAACTCCATTGCCATCGACATGGACAACCATGCAGCCATCCAGGCAACAACAGCAACATCCATTTGGGCCGTTCATCAACAACATTCTGCATTATCATTCAGGATTATCATCACATGTACTCTCGCATTGTCAAGTAATGGACGCATGAGAAAATCTGACATAATTGCATCTGTTGGGAAATGGGCGAACCAGGAGGAATTCTTGTAATACTCTTCTTCTTCTTCTACTCTCGGTAGAGTGCACAGAGGAAACGGATTTCATGTATGTTAAATTAATTAAGAAATGTCTTAGATTGTGGCTGAACATGGATCAGCAAATACTTGCTCGGGCATTGTTTTTGTGCATCACTGGTCGGGTGAACCACCGGAAAAATGAATCATCGGAAGTTTAAGTGACATAAAGGGGAAGTCCATCATACATCGGTGTACATTTAATGTTCCAGAAACCTACACACATTAGAGTAATCGAACGAATGTGTTATATCGCAAGTGTGGGATATTCTTGGAACATGTTTGTCCATCAAGTGAGTTCCGTCAAATACATTTGACCGGCTAACAAGGCAGAATCATGTGATGGTCTAATCTTTTCCCTTAAACATTGAATAAGAGAGAGAGAGTGGAAAGATTAGAAAGATGAGCAATCGATTACAGAATGAAAAGCTCTTTTTAGTCCACAGCGCATATTAAATCAGATTCTTGTGAAATACAAATATTTGAACCCCTACTTTGGACCATATGTACCCAGGAATCCCGATTAAAAGTCCTGCCAGTCTAGAAGTCACATGTCCGTACTGGTTTCAATCAAATCACAGTATGTTACAATAGCCCAATAGGCTACACAATTTAAAGGGACGAATATTTTACATTTTCTTGCCGATTTGCTTTAACCGAAGCAACATTGGTGATAGTTTGAGATATATATGTCTAGAGTTGATTCGAAAACCCAGTCTACCATGTAGACAGAACCAGCTGTATCATGAATAACCTGGAATGTTGCATTGGAGTCCTTCCTCTTACTTGAGCGTAGTCGAAGTTTCATTTGTGAAGATGGTCAGAGATGGATTGCGCACGTTGTCGTCATTTGACACTCCAGTATATCACCATACATACAACACGAAATACACACTCTGAATAGTAGTCCTCCCATCCCAGACAAGGCTTCCGACGGCATCAACTCTAACAAATGCGGTAACTGACTTGTAGTCGAAACCTATTGCCTCCAAGCCAAATCCGGTTGGAATCACTAAATAGTCAGTTCAGAAAAGGCAGGGACAACTGTCCGATCTACGAACGCTCGAATGATCGACGAGCAGCCACACAAGCCCTAGACAGTCGATATAATTAGGCTTACAGAAAAGAAGAAGTCAGCTGTCTGAATGAGCTCGGACCACCAGGCAAGTCTCTAATATGAACAAGTTCAGAAAGCAATAGCTCTTGTTCGATGATACGCCAAAGTCTACACGATACAAGGTATCCGGAAAAATTCGACCTAAGTGGTTTAGCGAAGTGCTGAAAGACAGCCTCACTATGGGGGTCATAGATAGAGCGGCCCCCATCCATAAATACCGGATACTTTGATGGCTATGGATAGTCACGCCTTACCTTCCACATGTAGTAACGCAGGACGGTACTAGGGACGGGTTAAACTATTACACCGTGTTAGACACATTCTGTCCTATGAACCAAATTTACTTTTTCGGAAAGGGGATAAAAAATAAAAATACACGTGTATCGGCGATTTTCATGTACACGTCAGAATTTTTTTTTTTAAGTTTGAAGTATGAAGCTCGTAGTGGCCTGTGTGAAAGCCTTTGGACCGATTTTTAACCCTTTCTCAGTGATCCAATCGAGCTGATTTTGCAGGCAGACTCGTGGAAATGTCTGTATCACGTCAAATTTTTTTAAAAATAGATTTTTTTCAATTCTCAGATTATCCTATTTTTTTTTTTTTTTTTTTTTAAATGGTTATCGTTTTTTTTAAGGTTTCAGTTCAAAAAACATTTTTTTTTCGTAACGCTTAAGTAGTTTAAAAATTTGGAGTCTCTTCAAGTTATACTAAGAAAAGTGAAAAAAATATTTTTTTTTTCAAAAATAACAAAAATTAGGGAAAATCTGAGAATTGATAAAAATTGTTTTTAAAAAATTTGACGTGATACAGACATTTCCACGAGTCTGCCTGCCAAAAATCAGCTCGATTGGATCACTGAAAAAGGGTTAAAAATCGGTCGAACGGCTTTCACACAGGCCACTACGAGCTTTTTACTTCAAAATTAAAAAAAAAAAAAATTCTGACGTGTACATGAAAATCGCCGATACACGTGTATTTTCATTTTTTCCCCTCTTTCCGAATATGTGCATTTGGTTCATAGGACAGAAAAAAATCTAATTTTTGGAACACGGTGTTATCATTCGAAGGCAAAAGTTCGATCAAAAAGTATAGAGAGGCTATTTTGAAGGTGGGTAGGGTTTCGCCTGGTGCTAACATCGATGTTAGCACCACCGAAATACCATCTACACCGAGAGCACACACATGACACCACCAGTTGATAATACGCCACATCATTGCCACCAACCTCACTGACAACTGCAAGGTTAAAATGTTTTTGAGAATCCGAAAGGGATTTGGTATCAGGTGATGCTCGTTATAAAAACCAAATCACTTCCGGTTCTGGACAATACTGGAAGCGTTATTTCGTACGACTTTAGTCAGCTCCAACTAAGGAGATCAGAAAGCCACACCTGTCACACCACCATCTCAGGTACTACCGGATGAAGTCGATGTTGAAGGAATGTAGGTGGATACTGACGCTCCCGCAGATACAGGAGATGATATTACCCTGTTGTCCGATTCTGAGAATGTCGGGGCGTTGGCAAACTCTTAGGAGATCCAGAAGATAGCCTTCTCGAAGACTCCGAAGAAGAGGCCGGCACAACGGTGGTGTAGAGGGATGTAGAGATCAATATACAAAATACTAAAAATAAACCTCCACAATGTTAAACCAGCTACTACTGTTCTCCTGCTTCAACACTCCACGTATCGTCTTCATTACTCAACCTTGGACAAATGTTGGCAGGGTTTGTGGACTGAAGACTCCCGGATAGGAATGTACTCCAATAACTTGCCAGGAACAATGGTAACATTTTTCTCCTGCCCTATTGCAGTGATAACGACGTAACCACGACCAGTCTGGAGACGGAAAAATTTTCAACTCTAATGTCAGCCTACCTGCTCTATGACGACCCAGGGTCCCGGCCGACCCATGCACCCCTCAGATGCACATAAATAATATATATTCAATGAAAATAAATAATGAAACTGTCTCACATAAGGCTCCCACTTGGTCAGTTCTAAATAATGCTAGAAAGGCAAAGTAGACTAGCTATAAGAAAAGCCTAACAAGTGTTATAAATACCTATCCCCTCTCCGATTACTTAAAAAAAAAAACAGTTTATCCTCAACATTTAACAAAGTCTTGCAAAAAAACTAACAGGATTGATACGGTAAGTGTGGAGCACGACTGGGAATGATACAAATCCCAACTGAAAATCTACAAGCAGACACTAAGGTCTTCAGAGCGAGTATCTTGGACAAATGCGGCTGTAGTTTTGAAAATATGTCTGCAACATCTAGACTACACAATTCTTTAGGATATCTACAAGAGCCCAACGGAGGATGGCCATCATCGAGCGATGCACCATTACACCTCCTACCCAATACACATTTTCCAAGCAGATGACATACGGTCAGATATTCCGACAAATCTGGTCGCGTCAAATACCATTGGGGACTCTATGTAGGGAGATTTAGCCCTTTAAATCCGCAGTGTTGATAAAATATCTTCAGCGAAGATTCAAAGTGAACTGAACTTATTGAATTCTTGGCTCCTAAATCTGCATCAGGCTACCATGCAATTCCACCAAATGGAGAGAATCCCTCATACCGAAAGCGAGAAAACCACTAGATGGGACTTCTGGCATAATAGTCTCTCATCCTTCTTTCTAAAGACCCTGGAGAGGATCTAAGACGTATACTTCCACACGACCGTTGTAAACGGGCGAGTAACTGCATGTCGTGCTTCGTGAAGGAATACTCTCTCATTGGTTTTATAGACATAGAGGGTGACTTCAATAACTTCATACCGGGATCGATAAAAAGCAGAATTATTGGTACTCGATGTCGATCAAGGACTCGTGGAATTTATAAATGGATTACTTATGCTAAGACGAATGTATTTGTTACAGATTACTATCTTACTCGTAATGTCGTTGGCATTTTAGAGGTGGAAACGGTCGCACCCCCACATGAGTCTTCAATGTATTTCTATTTCAACAAGCCACTGGTTTGCACTGTCAGATAAAATTTCATATTGGTCTGGCATGATTTCCTATTTCTACAAGCCAATGACATGCACTACCCGACAAAATTTCTAGCTAGAAACTAACTAGTCCCCATATCATAAACATTAGCACAGGTGTTTGCTTTATGTAAATCACTTTCATTTCCCATACTCGTGTGTGAAAGGTGACAGCCTGAAATCGTCACCAACCTTTAACCTTTGACAGCTCACGCACTTACACACCCAACTATCGGCATGGTTAACATCTATTCCTGTCCGAATGGACTACTTTCCTTCTCGAATGCACCCATCCCTTCGGTGGAGTGAGTACTCAAACGTCTACCCTTGACTGCGTCATTTGTTGATGGCAGCCGAGGAAAAAAACCAAACGAAACAATAGCGTCAAACTTCTTTTTCATTTTGGAGGGTGCCATTAACATTCCAAACGAAATTTGAGTAATGACGCAGTTCTCATTCATTCAATTGGCAACAACAACCACTACAACCAAAAAATAAAATATGAAGAAACAATAATTTTTAACATCTAACACGAACATTTCTAAGGATAAACACACAAAAATATAATTACTGCCATCAGCAAATGCTGCTGCTGCTGCTACTTTCGAGTGAGAAATGTTGCAGACACCGAAAGCAAAACACCAACAAAAAAAAAAACGGAGAATAAAACCAAACAAATTATGGCAAATTTCCGTGCAACACACAAACGCATACAAAATCCATCACACACACACAATCGCAAAATACTAATTGAGGAAGGAAACAAGCGTCTCGTGCACAGCAAAAAAAAAAAAAGAAAGGTTGAATTGAAAGTTTACTAAACGAATTGAACTCGGTTGCCACACGGTCTCTTACGCAGACGACACCCAGGAGTGCCTGCATGGGTTTGACTTCAACAACTCTCAGATATAAAAGTACAATCAAAGGAGCAAGTGGCTCAAACGCATACAGCAAACATTTGGAGACAAGAATCATATACAGACATGGCGACATGGGAATAGTGAAGCTGTACAGTGGCTTATGTGAGAAGGGATAAGATAGTTTTCGGAGAGAAGGGTTAAGAGAGTTTTAAGGATGTATTGCGGATTTTTTCATAAATCCCTTGAGGAGAATGATATTCATGCGCTTAAACATAGGAAACCTGAACCGGTGCTGCCCACTCTTTCTCAGTCTGAGTCAGCATGTTGAATCGGCGGGTGCTTCTGTGATATTTCGTCGAAAGTTAGGATATTTATACCTAACGAAGTTGTTAAATAAATCCAATATTCAATGAATGTACTGGATCTTGTCTATCTTATAGCACTTCTTTTCCCCGAGTTCTTTACTGAAACAAACCCCATTTTCCCTTCATCGACCTACCTTCCATTTGGTTTCCGACTTTTCTGTCTTTGGAATTTCAAACAGGATCTTGCAATGGGACAACAACATTTCATTATGCTTATATTCGATCTCTTGTCCATTCAACTCACATATTGTAGACATTGATCTACTTTTAGTAACCAGTTTCGGGGTCCGCTTCGATCTCTTAACCAAAGAGTACTTCCTGACACAGAGCGAGCCCTCTGCCTACCTCTACCGTTCGTAGCATCGCTGAACGGCAACCACGTATTTAGGCTAGACCCGATCGAACACAGAACCTAAGATCTATGATGCCGGAATGAGGTCTTCCAGCCAACATCTCGAATACACCCATCACCGCCATAAGGCTGCACGAGGTAAATAGTATTTATTTCCCTTAACATTCCATGAGGGAACTGACGGGAAACTTCTCTCGAATTAAAGCTGGCCCCGAGCGGCTAATGCTTTTCTAGTAAAGTTTTGCATGGCTTAGAGAATTCTCTCTTACTCGTAAAGTGAAGCAGCCGCTGAAAAATGTTTGATGATCTTACCAGGTTTTGAACCTGGATTTAATTCTGCGATAGTCTCACACATTACCACGGCCGTCTGCATAACCGCACAATCGTTCTATGTATTTTGCAAAGACGGACGGAAAGTTAGATTAATTAGTCCACTACTTTCGACATCCGAGATGACTCGTTTTTCGTTTACCCACACATAAGTCTTCATCTGACCAATTTTTACCGATTCGCTTTTTTTGAAAAAGCTCCAGTCATATTTTATTAACACTAACACATGCCTATTTTTATTAACATTTGCTTTTTCCAAAATGTTTGCCATCATGAGGTTGAAGAAATGTCACGATAATCGGTCGGAACACAGGAAACCTCTTGAACTAGGAAAACTCTGATTAAGGTTACTTCCCATTTGATACTCCGATAGGATTTTGTAGGTGATAAGACTGTATATAGATTTGCTTTCTGGTATATCATCTCCAGGATTTGACAGTATGTTGCTCACACTGAGTGACAAACTATCTGAGGCATCGAAGTAGATACTTTTTCGATCACCGTGAGTCGATCACTGCATTCGAGCAAAGGCGAATTGTTTGCAAGAAAGAACCTTCCCACGAATACACTGTTCGTAAAGAAGTTTTGTGGCTTGTCGAAGATCGGAGAACGAAAAGGATGCTAAAATAATGCAATGATCTGATTTACCAAGAGGTGCAGGAATGTTAACCTTCCACTTTTCGGGGTTTGAGGTCAAGAATATTTTGTTGTTTGTGTTGGTTTATGCACTTGGTGGGCCATGAACCGCGCCGCGTATTATGCCTCCGGCTCGCATGAGAAAGACAAGAATGATTATGGACACTGCAATTTATATGGAACTCTTATTTCCTTCTGCAGTAAATCTTCTAAGAATTTTGAAATTGTTCGTCGAAGCCATTCAGGTTAGACTCCCTTTCCAAATTTGGGATTCTGCAGATAAAGCCGGAGCCAAATCGAACTTTGCTGGAATAACGCAATCGATGAAAGCTTAAGCTCGATGGCATTTATTGTTGGCTACTTAAAGTTTTCACTTTTCCTCTTACAGATAAACCGGACAGGACAAGGCTTTTCTATGGTTAGCCCCCAGGGAAGCTTACACATTCTGGATATAGGCGTAGCGTTGCTGCCTTTCCTCTCCTAGTTCAAAATTTCATTTAGACATTATCTACTATCAGAGCACCGCTTCTGTTTCCACAGGAACAGCTGGATGTCATTCAAACTCAAGTGCTCTGAACTAACAGCTGCAGGATATTTCCAGCAGTGTTCCCCCGTTGACCTGTCCATTTCTCACATTAAACCACGAAAAGTTTCCATAGACGAAGGAAAATGCCAAAAATGTCGTTACTACGAATTACAATAGTGTCACTCAAATTCCAGATGGTTTTGTAACACGCTGGAGCGGGTCAGAGTATTGGCGACACCCTAACCTTACCTCGACCACAAATGTAGACAATTGTATTTTAGGCCACCAAACAACTTCACACCACTGTGGCCCAGGCCAAATGGTAACACAGAACATGCTGAAGGGAAATAAAAATAAACGAGAGAAACAGAATAAAATTTAAGCTGCTACAACAACAAGAGTAGCCACAGCCGCACGAACGTACGAACGAAGCATCGGTATCAGAAACGGACGGCATCAGGCGGCAAATGATGAAAAACACCATTAGGTGAGATTTACTCATACAAACAGCAATTGGGGAATAAGAAGCGCACAGGCGGCAGCACCAGCAGCAGCAGCCGAAGGACCAACAAAACTCCGACTACTTACACTGTGCGTCTCAGAGCCCAGGATGGGTGTGATGTGTGCCAGTGACAGCTTTTGGAACAGAAAACAAACACACCTACACATTCATTCTCACACTGTTTGGCTATGATTTCAAAGCACACACAAATGGTGGCACTGGTGGTGAAGGAGGGCAGTGGTGGGGGTGGGAACAACGTTTACTTGTGGTGTCGGCAAAAGTAAATTGTCCGCACAACTGTTTAAATCCTGCTGTTGCTGGCGTTGCGTTGCGTTGCTCCTCTGCGTTGGTAACATTTGCCGTAGAGCTGCCATTTCCATTCTAACTGCTGATGTGGCAAATAAAACAGACGCCCGATTATAACCAAATGACTACTCTAAATGTTGGTGTGTGCGTATGTGTGTGTGAGTCGGCGAGAATTGTGTGTCAGATGGTAAAGAGGGTGGGGATGGAGATGGAGAGAGAGAAAGGGCATAGCTCGAAATATGAAAATCACAGCAATTGGTTCAGTTCACTTATTCTATTTTGGATAAAATGATTGTTTCTACGAGGGTGGGTATATAAATCTGGAAGATACATTGAATGGCAGGTCAATAAGAGACCACCTAATTGCATTGTCTTCCAGAATAGTTAGCGGTGATCACAAGCCACTTTCAGTTCCACCGAACACAAAATGTCCTTAGAAGAATAAAACCCTCGCTAGAGAATATTGATCCTTAAGCTCAATGTGTTGAAGAAAACCCAGGTTTGTCCATTTCTCGTCGTTCTTTGGAATTGGGCATTCCATTTTGCAAAAAGACTTGGGTCTTAAGGCTTATAAAGTTCAGTTAACACAAGAACTTAACAACGTCGTGTCTTTGCTGATTAGGTCTTTGAACTGCTAGGTGGCTACGCCAACCAGCAAAATTGTCGCATCTGGGGCTCGGAAAACCCAAGAGTTATTGATGAGAAGCTCTCCATCCTCAAGGTGTGACAGTTTGGTGAGGTTTATGGTCCGGCGGGGTCATTGGACCTTACTTTTTCGAAAATGAGGCTGGATCAACAGTTACGATGAATGAATTGCGCTATCGAGAAATGATTAATGATTTTTTATGGTTGGAGTTGAATGATATTGATCTGGACAACGTTTACTTTCAACAAGACGGCGCTACGTGCCACACAAGCAACGAAATCATTGCTCTTTTACGGGAAACATTTCCAGACCGTGTTATCTCTCGAAGAGTTGATCACAATTGGCTACCGAGATCTTGTGATTTAACACCTTGCGACTTCTTCCTTTGGGGCCACGTGACATCCCAGCATCGATTCAAGACCTCAAAGATAGAATTCGGGAGGCTATCGAGGACATAGGGCAGCCACTTTGCGATTTGGTTATGGAAAATTAAATGAAAAGGATATGGTCCTGTAAGCGCGGTCGTGGCCATGTATTAACGGCATACCTTCCTCTTTATTATGAAATAAACATCCGATCATTTATCGCAAAAAGTGTAATTTTTCTTTAAATACCAAAATATCACCTCTTGTTGTAAAACCCTGTACAATGAGATCATCTGCGTCGACGTTCACTACATACCCAGAGTGAAAATTCTTCAACTACGAAGTCCAGAAGCAGGTGATTTTCGCCAGGGGCAGTTATCGATCGTAAACTGCGAATTTTGTATCTCGGCAATCGTTTTCGAGAAATCTATCGACAGTACAGCTGCTATCCGACGTAAACTGATAACAAAAATTTCGATCGGAAGCCGTGATCCAAAGAAGTCAAAGCATCTTCAATTCTGTCGACACGAAAATATTGTCCATAATGGATGCTTTGATTAGGCCCCTGATTGTATTTATCGATAGCAGCTTATGATTCATTATGTCAAGTCCTATTAGTTTAAAACAGTTATGGCACATATTAATTTAATAATCGATTAATAAATCATACGATTAATTGAAACGACGAATTGTTAATGGCAATGTATTGAAAATAATTAACCAATTTATCGATGTTTTTAGCGACAATTTAAAATGATCAGAAATACAAAATATATTTTTTACTGAATTTTAAAATTTTATGATCTCAGATTAAAATAAAATTTGTTGTCAATTCCTATTTAATCTGTTATGCGAAAATGAAACGATCTGTTAAGGACAGAGTTTAAAGCATGATAGGTGTTTCGTAGTTAATCTATTCCGTTTCTCCCTAAGAGTTGCACCCGCTTTGGAAGAAAAACGACATTTCAATTAAAAAACTTAATTTTTGGTAAAGAGAGTATAGCTTAGGGAAGACCGATTTCATTTCTTCACAAACATCAATTGAATTGCTTTTAATTCGATTACTGCGATAGTGGGGAAGAAGCTTATTTCATAGTAATTTTTTCATCGTTTCTGGCCGAAAGACCTATGATGGCTCAATAAATTAAGTTCAGCATCTGCATTAAAACAAATAACCACTAAAATCATTTGATAAGTTTTGTAAAATTTATATTTTTATTTCGCGAGCACTAAAAACTTTGTGTCACTCATTGCTTTTATATTCTTTTTCGTTATTTATGTCCTTTCAACGATCGAACGACAATTCTGGAAACAATCGATTAATTTATCTAATAATCGAATCTACGATAAATGTACATTGTTAAATGAAAGAAAATAATCGTTTATTAACAAAGATTCGATTAATCGTGCCATCTCTTGTTTAAATTCAATCACAGAAAAAGTTCTTCCATTTCCATGATATTTGATACTAGTAAGTTGTAATGCGCCTATGGCGCCCGTTAATTTGCTTGAGAAAGTATTTGTTACTTAATTTTAAAAATTTTGTAAAAAATATTTTGAGAAAACTATTTTGTAAAAAAAAATTTCGAAAAAAAATAAAAATGGAAAAAAAAAAATTGTGGAAAAAAAATGTTTGCTGAAAAAAAAAAATTTTTGTTGAAAAAAAAAATTTTGTGGAAAAAAAAAAATCTGTTGAAAAAAAAAATGTTTGTTGAAAAAAAATGTTTGCTGAAAAAAAAAATTTTTGTTGAAAAAAAAAACTTTTGTTGAAAAAAAAAATTTTTGTGGAAAAAAAAATTTGTTGAAAAAAAAAAATTTTTAAAAAAAAAAATTTTGAAAAAAAAAAAATTTGTAAAAAAAAAAATTTGGGAAAAAAACACAATTTCTGTACAAAAAAAAAAAAATTATTTTTTTTATTATTATTATTTATAGAATTATTATAGAATGCCTATTTAAATTCCTACGTACTGCGTGACAGAGTCAGTGAATCAGGGAATCAGTGTATCAGTGTATCAGTGAATCAGTGTCGAGGGTAAATATATATTAAGATTTTTAGGATTTGCTTGTAAGGGTCGCACTATGAAACCGGAGTTTTTAATTTAACCTATTTTGTGGACAAACGAATCTGTCTAATATACATAGTTGGAACGGTGCCTTGGGTAAATACAGAACAATATAAGCTGTCTTTTCTGAACTTAGACGCAGAAGTTCTGTCTGACTACACCTTCTTATTTTGTTACTAATTTTCTCTTTAAAATTTAAACAAGGCTTCTCCAGATCTTCGGAAGGCAATAAGCTCTAATTAACTCAGGGTCGTCGTGGATGTAAGCATGCAGCTAGTAATGCTAGTGGTCACCAGATGTCACTGATTCTGCCCAACTTTTGCTTAAAAATAACTCTTAGGTCCAATAAATGAGTCACGGATGATCTTTGGTTTGCGTTTAAGCTCAGATTAAACATACTTTTCTCAGTCAAAGATTAAGTGCAATCATTTTTTTTTTATTTTTTTTATTTTAATTCACGAAATAGCTCACGGTATCCCAGTGAACTCTTTTGCAAAGGTGCATTTTCCACAACCACTGAACATACCACCCACGTATGGAACTGCCACCGAGCTGCTGAATTGCACAAACTTCAGTCCGTGTGCGAATGGAGAATGTTGATGGCTAAAAATGTTTGTTTGCGTTGGTGGGCCGCTTAGGTGGATTGAATATCACAGCCTGTTAAGTGCCTCCATTCTAAGAGGTTAAGAGCGGGGAAGGGGCAGCGAGGATTTTGGTTGGCATTTGGCAGGAGAGAGCAATGTGTTAACATTACATTCTATGCCATTGTTTTTTTTTTGTTGTTGTTGGTGTTCTGTTTCTGTCTTTCGTCGCCGGCTGTAATATACGTGTGTCATGCCACCGGATTGTGCTGTGCAAATGTGGGCAACAAATATTCAATTTAAATGTTTGTCGTTAGATAACAAAATAAAAATTGCTGCGGCATACTACCAAAATATATACGTATTAACATGATATGTGAATGAATGAGCACTGTTCGTCTGTCTGTCTGGTGGCGTTTGTGCCAGCCGTGCCCTGGCCTCCGTCTGTCCTGGCATCCTGCCGCACATCCATACACATGAGTGTCGGTTTGTACCACTATCTGTCTTAAAACGGCTGAAACATTCAATTTATCGTGGCAAATGGACGAGTGAGTGCGTTTGTATGTTTTGGAATTTGCTCAATTCGCTGAGTGTTGTTTGTATTGGAAAGCCTGACTGGGCATCATGTGGCAAATGTTTTTCGTTGACACAGTTTTATATGTGGCATTTGAAATAGCGAACAGAACGGAACGGCAACAATTTCGTTTCAGTTCTATTTTAATATCGAACGGATGGTCGATTTTGTGTGAGTTTGACACACAAATCACACCACGACGACACCGATACTGTCTGCTACCGCCGCCACTACCGCCAGCAGCAGAGGAGCTCATTTCCAATAGCATCGATTGGTTATCGCTTCATTCACGTTTGTGAATGTTCAGCATGATTTGTGAATATCCTCTAAGGGATTAGCGCAAAGTTTTTTTTTTTTTGGCTCACTGGTCGCAAAAGGATTTTGGTAATAATTTAAATAAACGATGTGTAATATTCTGCGACAACAGAATGGTGTGGGGGAGGGAAGTATTTTTGAAAAAAAAATCCCAAAACAGAGCTTAAATAATACAAAACCCATTAAAATAAAACAGTTGGTTTAATAAAAGGAGCACGCGATTTTTTTTTGTATGATTCGCTGTCCTTATGGCTACATTAACTGGAAGGATATCCTGCAGCCAGCTGCCGTCGTCAAGACCTAATGGCGAAAATGAAGCTCTTCACTTGGAAGTTCTGTGAACACTCGACGTTCCCAAACATGCCCGCAAAGTCTTTCTTCGATTAAGCTGTCGGAACACACCGATCCGGTTGGCGGTAGTAATTCTCTCTGAATTACCAGACTCTTTCTTATGTACTTGTCTCCTTCCCGCCCTATAATTATGATAAATGAACGCGTACGGTCGCTCTCAGAAGATGATGAGCAAGGAATACTTGAAAAATTTAGATCAACTATCCAACTCTGGATATGCGGTAATAGAGAATAAAACAAGTTGAGTCAAATCAGTGTGACTTTGCTGGCTTCCTTTTTACCGACTGGATGAATTTACGATGCCTCGAAAGCTTTACTCAGGCTGAATTTGTGCAATACCTCGGGTTATGTTCATTGATAGATCTCGTGTGGATAAGTGTCGTCTCAAATCCGGCAATTTTCCGTACGTCTAAAATTGGGTTTCTTCGCCGAAGACTATTTTTTTTCTCGGACATCATGATCCCGTTCCAAACAAGTCATCAAACAGATGTTGTGTTTATGATCGGGTTCCTTTAGTTATTTAGTTTGTTGAATTTTACTCGATGTGTGGTGCTCGGACTATCTGGGCTTTTAGTGTTCCAAAGAACGGAAGGTGTAAATACTAAAAGCGTTCCAAAAATGGTACAACTTGCTTTTACAACCAGCCGGAATTTGACACTTTAGATCAAGAAATTTCAATCAATGGATGTACAGTCAACTCGCGGAAACATGAACTAGTTAATGTGGAGGGTGTTCACGTTTAGGATTTCATTCACGTTTTCGAATGCTGAGATTTTGAATCACGGAAAGGAACTTCTACTTATAAATTCAATGTCCAGTATAACAAAAACAAATGTTTTATTGGTTAAAAACATATTCATTTTGGCTAAAGAATAACTGCGGCATATATATACTAGTATAATTAAATAAGTCAGTTATCGTTTATTAGAGACCTGTGTCTGGACAATATGGTGTTCACGTTTCTGGATCGTTCATGTTTTAGAATATTCACGTTTCCGCGAACTGATAAAAATCTATTTTTTAAAAAATTTGACGTGATACACACATTTCCACGAGTCTGCCTGCCAAAAATCAGCTCGATTGGATCACTGAAAAAGGGTTAAAAATCGGTCCAAAGGATTTCACATAGGCCACTACGAGCTTTATACTTCAAACTTAAAAAAAAAAATTCTGACGTGTACATGAAAATCGCCGATACACGTGTATTTGTATTTTTTATCCCCTTTCCGAAAAAGTAAATTTGGTTCATAGGACAGAATGTGTGTAACAATGTTGTGAATGAGGATTCTCGAGGTCTAACTCCTCTGTCAGTAAAGGTCTTAGGATAGCCTTGAAGTTGTCTTGTGAAGCACTCAGATTTCGGAGATGTTTTCAGGTTGAAGTTTCCGTATGCAATGTCAAGAAATCTCCGATTTTCCACCAGAGTCTCGGTCTTCCGGTCGCAGTTTCAATTGCGAGGTGGTGGACCGGGATGGCTTATTCTCTCCAGGTTTTCGATAACTTGAATTTGAAGAGTGATTTGTCGTATTTACGAGTGTCGTCATGTTTGCAACATTATAAAAATCAATGGTGACGATAAACTTCTCATCGTACTCAGGAAAGTGTCTTCGGTGAAAAAGAATGTTTCCATTGCAGCGTTAATTATTTATTTTCGATGTCGTAAACCATTTTTTTCTTCATCGGCTTTTGCAAGGATTGGGCGCTCATATAATCGAATAGATAACTGCTCGCATGGATCGGTTATGAAAGCTGCGTTGAATGGCATTGGGAGGTCGTGTGTAAATATTTGATTATAATTTTCATTGCAGTGTTTTTTTTAAGAAATTAGCAAAAAAAAAAACACTTAAAAGAAAGCTTCCAAGTTAGATTTAACGTAGTCTAAAAACACCTAGCCTAGGACTTACAACATAAATGATGGCTTCATGCTCAACCAGTTAAACCGATCACAACCATTGCCTTATGTCATACACCCCCATTATTCCCGCTCCACAGTGGGTTACGAAAAAATTCTCAATACTGCTTCGGTTTCGGTTGAAGTCCTAAGAATCTTAACTATCTGCACTGTCAGACGAATTGTCGTTGACACATTGTAATCTCCGAAATATGTGGAACATAATGCCCTGAGAATGGAAAGATCTCTTGAGTAATACAATGTTATAAGTACGCAATTATTTAAACTAATACATCTGTCTCATTAAAACAAAACAACAACAAAATATTTAATAATTGCACCACAAGGTGTTCTATACATACTCATACGTACAAACATACACACACATAGACATACGAATGGAGAAGCAATGTGCTCCCAGGGTCGCGACATCTTTTAAATGACAACAGCAGCTGATGCCCAGCATGGCAAGCCAAGCCAAACAAAACTCAAACGAACCGAACAAATTGTTTGTCTCTGTGTATGTGTCGGAATATGTTCAGATGTTGCTGAATGGTCGGATGGATGGATGATCATTGTCTTCTTCGTCATCAGGCATATTCGTAGTTTCGTACCTACACCACTGTAGGGTTGCCAGCACATCAACTATGTTATCATGCAGCTGAGGTTGAAACAATATCCAAAATCACCCATACAACATTTGGGTTTTTCTTGTCTGTTCATCGGCAACAGCTTAGTTTACAGTGAAAACTCGAACACGTCTTTAGAAATAAATACAGCAATGGATCGTGCTGACAAATAGATGTTACTTCAGGCCGATCTGTGTTATTGAGGAGTATGGCCAAATTCCGGACATAAACATTTGTAGTTAGGCGCATCAAAATACAGCAATTGCACTCAACGCAATACGCTCAAGCCGTAAGCCCCTTTGATGACAACTACCACGGATAACATTGACTAGGAAGACCGGGACTGTGGTGGAAGGGCCAAGTGAAAGAAACTATGCAAATGATTGGATTAAACCCAAAATATTTATTAAGCTAGACCACCGGACCAGCGGTTGAACAGTCAATTTAATAAAAATCTTTCGTCCAGTCATGGCAGTTGTCCGTCTGTTGGAATAAGAAATTCCATCTGTATTAAACATAAACTTCCATCCTCTATATTTCCCGAAAGATCAAAATCCAAATCACATAGGGTGCTTCGTCTCAGTGTACAGTTTAATCGTAACATTCACTCAAAACCCTTGCCGAGAAGAATTCTATGCTCTACTTGGCTATGGGAAGAGGTCGTTATGGTATCTATGGTGAGAGTGAAACGGAGGATATGGTTAGGGTTGAAACGGAGGATCGGTCATATTCTGATGACCGTCTCATGTCGTTAACATACACCTAGGCCAGCAATTCGGCCTGTTGTGCGCTCATGATTTTATTCTTCAGATTCCCTGCAGCAGGATTTGCTGAGCTTTCCATTTTCCTGGGAGATGTTCATCGTCACAGCCAGTTGAGGAATGCGTGGGCATTTTTCATCCGTCTATTCGGTCATGTTCTCTGCATTATTTCTTATTCGCGACTACTCTCCGATCTGCAAGAGTCTTGTCTTAGCAGCAATATATTTATGCCCCGTATTACATAAAAGGCGAATGTTGGAGTCAGATATTATTCCATGAAGTGTTGTGAGAAATATTTGGGTTTATTATAAAGTCAGAAAAACTGAATAAATGCAGTATGTCTCTACGAATAGGGTTGCAGACGGGAAACCTCTCATAGAACCACTCTTCAGTCGGGCCTCATGACATTAAGGCTCTATCCTAATATTTATTCAATTAAGTCTCATTAATATCGAACAGACAAAGGAACCAGGCGTGAACAGCCATAGATTTCAGACGGATGAATTCAGAGAGACGATACAACTGCATGATTGGCATGAATGGGTCATGCGGACCATTTTAGGATGACGGACAGATGCTAAGATTTCCCTGATTAATTCGTGTCCAGTATGAATTAGGTTGACTGCATTAGGCAGATTATTCTCCTCCTCCGCAGTCGATGGTCTATCAAAATGACATTCAAGTTGTACGATAACTTTTGATGTTGCGAAAATTCCTCTGATTGTGAAGAGAACTCGCTTTGACTAACCATTCGTTCCGGTTTGATACAGACATGATGGCCCTTTGCCACGTGACTCTCAGCAGATGTTTAAAGTTAATGAAGAACCGTGCTGCCTTAGCAGTGTCAATATGAGGTAACTCGAAGTTCGTTCTGAAGAATAACGTTTTTGCTAAGTAAGCCAGGGCTGCACTGGATGAGACCAATCAACAAAATCAGGTAAGTATATTTTAACTCTCGCAGCAAGTTATTACATGCTGTACGGCTTGCGGTTTAAATGTAATTAATCCCATATTTAGAACTTCTACTCAATGATTGGCAACACTGTTATCCACGCAAATAATACGAAACATCATATAGCTCAGCACAATCGCACAACTGATGCTACAACAACAGAGAACTCGGCGGTGGTGATGATGAAGAAGAAGAGAATAACAAGAAAACACCGGCTGATGATACACTCACTCACATACCCATCCATACACAACCAAGAAAATTGTAAATTGGCTAAAGGCACTCACAACAACTGGCTGGCTGCTGCTTCTACTGCCGTACCGCCGCCGTATCTTCTTCTGCTGGTGATGGCAATCATACAGACATGCCAAGGAGACGAGGAGGCAATCGACCGACCGGCCGACCAACCAACTGCAACAACAACAACACCGAGCACATGTAAGACCATTTGGTCGCTGCTAAATAAGAACAAACAAATGTTTGAGATGTGATAACTCACAGCAACAACATCAGCAAATAGCGTCCGTCTTTCGCTTCATACCGGCCGCCAGACAGACACACATTCTCGACGCCGTTCGCTGTGTGAAAAAAACCTGCACGTGTATGGTATGTAGCAGGAGCCAAGAATATGAGACGCACAACACCTCATGATTTTCAGTCGATTTGGAACTTATCCATACTTTTGCCACTGCTGTTGCTGCTGCTGTCCATGATGCTGATGTTGGTGCGTTGTTTTTGTTTATTTGTTTGAGGCACACAACTTGTATTGGGTAATTATAGCATAGTGTAGAGCGGTGACAAGCGGAAGAGGAAGCCAGAAACTGACACAAACAGCTGTTTTCACAATAGCACTTGTGCCATTGCGCATGCGTTGTTTACAGTGAACTCCGAAAGAAAATGCAAAACATGTTTCGTTTAATTTGAGAGCGTACAAAATAGGGAGCGGTGACTACCGTGAGAGACAACAGCCAGCACACAAATGTTTGTTTGCAAACATTTTTTTTGTGGTAGTGTTGGAGATCAGTGTTGTCATTTTGGCGCTTTTTGTCAGAATCGACCGATTGTTATTCGGTCGAAATAAGTCAATGTGACAATTTCAAATATTTGTGTTGAAAGTGTGTTGTCAGTAGGACGTCAGATGAAAGATCAGTCGCATGCAAGAGAACCCCTAAACCTTAAGTAATAACAACCTATGGGGGTTATTTAGGTGAAGCTATTTTTAAACTAGCTGTGATTCTAGTTAAGATACGTTACAAAAGGATAACAAGATGTTAATTTTACGCCGCCATAGGTGATATCTTGCGATCTTGGATTTTTCGTCCTAGGATCAGTTTCAGATTATTCGGCCATGTTAATGAACGGTAAAGACGATTGTATGAATACTTTCAATAAAATGGGCATACAAACTGGAGAGATATTCGTATGAAAATAAACGCGAAATACAGTTGGTTATTTTGCCAATTACTTCATTATATAAAAATGGAAGCTTCTTTGTAAGAAGAACATCACAATACATTTTTGTTTACTGACCCAATGTTAAGCGCCTATTAGACGCTTCTATTTCAACTTCATTTTTTCAAACAACTTTTCATTATTCATCACTGTTTGATATAAAGATCTCTTTAATATTTCAAATTTCTGGGAAACTTTCATAAAGTTAAAACAACGAAATGTGGTTCCAAACCCTCTATTGTGTGAACATTGTCTAACGACTAATATCAGACTGTAGAGGTCCCTGCCTATATTTCACGAGGTTTTGAACCAAATGTGGCTTAAAATTCTCTAAAATGTGAACATTGTCTTTATTGTCTAAATAATTTAACGACCAATATCTGGCTGTGGAGGCCCTCGCCCCCACTTCACGAGGTTTAAGATCAAGATATTCTATAACGCTCAAAGACTAATAACAGGCTGCCTCCATACAACGATACTTTTGTTCGCATCGTATCAACGAAGTTTTCATTCCTGCCAACACGATGCAGAGAACCGCTGAATAAAAAAAATCGATGCCAGGATTCACAACTGAATTAAATTTAAGATTCACACACTTATTGTTAGGCTCCTAAGAAGCAGATCCAGTAATATCAATAAAGTACACATAAAAAAAACTAAAGCTACTCATGATGGCATGCCAAAATATCAAAAAAAAATCTTTTCATCATGTCGTGCCGTCAGTCATGGATTTTTGCCTTTTACACGAGACAAGCTGTCACAGCGCTTTAATTGAATCAAATACGTGACAAGACAAGCGTCAGGTTTTATAAAAAAAAAACATTAACTGTATCACTATAATAACTTGTACCAAATTTTATCGACATTGGACCGACCGGACCCTGTAAACGAAACGATGCGGTCCAATCTTGCCTGGGTGGCATCAAGATAGCTGGCTCTTACAGCAGCAGAAAACAAATTGGTATTCCTTGGACAAACTTCAAGATTCCTCAGTAAACTTCATAAATAGGACACAAATAATAATTTTTGTAAATGAAAAATTCAGAACTTATCAAAACTATGTGATTTCCTTAACTCCATGGAAATGACAGTGCAATAGGTGTGACCTTGACACTTGTGACATGTCGTCCGGATAAAGGTCGGACGACAACCCACTTCATTGGGTTGGTTGCGCTCCGGGTATATCACAAATACAAATAATTTAATTGATTGTTTTTGTGCTAAAAATTCTGCTCCCTTGTGGCTGTTTATTTTTTTAAGTTACCTAATATTCACCATTTTAGCGATTTTTCTCCCCTAATTTAGACAACATTGGCTTCGATTTTAATGCAGACACTCATGGCTTTTGGAATTCCTTTTGAATCATACAACAACTGGACGTTGTAACGTCAACACGTTCGTTCGGATAAACGTCTGGCAACATCTGCCGCTCCCATTTTATTTTCGTGTTGTTGTTTTTTTTTTCTTTCTACACACACTCTCCGACATCCTTACATTTCAATCATTTCGGATATGAACAGTGTGGCGGAGAGCAAGTGTTTTATATCGTCCATTAGCAGTTTGTGTGAGTGTGCAATATTCGAATTACAATAGAATTTCAAATAAAGTGTGGAACGGAGAGGAAGTGAAGTGAAACGAACAATTGTGTAAACAAAAACGTGCTAGGCGGACGCCGCCGACTGGTTCAACTGAGGGTAGGTCGGTTTTACGAACACACAATTTATTCTTTGGATACTGCTGGTCGTGTGTGTGTTTGGGCCTGACACAGTGTGAGTGTGTGCGCATTCGTGTGATAAACAACATTTTGCACAAACTGCTGCGGTCGGAAATTCCAATGGGCGCATTCAGTCGCGTTGCAAACGTCGACACAGCCGGTTATGTGTCACGGATCTAAAACGAAGCGTCCCCCAAGAAAACTGGAAACTAACTGTAAAACAAAATTAATTCCTATTGGAATTGAAGAGTGAAGCAAAAAATAAATAATTTGAAAACTACATTTTAAAGTTTAAAAACAAGAAGAAGAAAATGAAAACAAACAAAAAGTGAAGTGCCGTGTTATTCATGCAATTGATTTAATGCTGCCACCAGCAACAACAACTGAAACTAGTTTTGTTGGTTTTTTTTTTTGTTGTGGCAAACTACATTCATATGCAAATGTGTACGTTCACCGATATTATCTGAAATTGAATACGGTTTTTCTTTTGTTCGTTTTTAACACTGTTCAAGGTTGTGTTACAAATGTTTAGCACGTGCTAATAACGGTTCATCTCTTGTGGCGTCGTCCGTGTCTTTATAAACAGCACACACATCCAGAGATATTTACATGCGTATGTGTGTGGGTATGTTCGCTTCGCGCTTTCCGGTGTGAGTGCCCGTGTGTGTTTGTTTGTGTTCGCGACGAGTATTTGTTGTGTTTTGTTTACATTTTCCTGTGTGTGAAACACACTCTCGCACCGTGTAACAACAAACGTGCAGTGATTCGAAATTAAAGTCTAACGTTGCTTACCTAACCTAATTTCAACAAAATCTGGATTATGTGCGAGAAAAACTACCAAACGATTTTGTTATTATTTCGGAAAAATTGAAAATAAAGTTGTTTTTAAAAAAGAATCAAATAAATGGAAAAAAATAGTTGCGAAGGCATTGCAAAAACATCACTAAATTGGATACGTTCTGTTACTAAACAAAGATTGATTGATTTAATCTTTGCATATAACATATAGCTATGGTAAGTCAGGATGTAAATATTCCACTCATGTTTATTTATTTTAAAATGAAAGAGAAAAAAATCTTTTCTAAATAACAAAATGTACACACTGCCTTCTATTGAAGTTGTCAGGCATCAATATTTATACCTCTACAGAAATTCGTTACATTTCGGATTCAGGTACCAAATTCATACCAAAATAAGAATGACCAAATTCTCATCCAATGGCCGTTATTGTAAGAGAGAAACGAGGAACACTTTTCAGGTAGCATATTCCTAAATTGGAGGGTTTGCAGAATTTATGTATGTATGCTTCTCATGTTATGCTGCAAATAAACCCAAACCAAATCAACAATATAAAAACATAATTATAGGAAACCCCGAAGGAAATTAAGGAAAACTTCGCTTTGTTTTTCTGTTTAAATCAAGCCAAATCTACAATAAAAAAAGATAATTATAGGAAACCCCGAAGGAAAAAAGGGAAAACTTCGCTTCGCTTTGTTTTTCTGTTCAATGTGAAAAATATTGAAATATCTGAGCTGATACAAAAAAAATGTCTTTGAGAGAAAGAGAATATTTTCGTATCAAATTTCCAAAAAAAACAAAGTGAACATTAAAGAAATTCAGAAACTTTAAAATTTAAAGAATAACTAATTATAAAAAAACCAACGCTGTGGTGTTCATGTAATTAGAAACAACAATGGAATAAATTACTGTCACAGGTGTGTTTGAATGTGGTCATATAATTAAAAACGCATTCATAATTTATGAAAATTTCGTTTACTTTAACAAATTTTTAGTATGTATGTTTAAGTGTCATGTGCTTTGGCAAAACAAAACAATATCCATCTGAACAAGCCTTAACTCCCAATGTAACTTCTTTCAAGAACAATTAAGAAGACAAAAATATTTAAAAACCCAAGAAGAAAAAGGGAATTGAAATTGTTGGCGAAGAGTCACAAATTTAAATTGTGAGAACCAGTGAAATACTTCTTTATTCTATGTATTAATATTAGACCAATTTGAACAGACTCAATACGTTTTTTTTAACATGTGAAAATAATATAACCTTAAAAAATATTTTTTTTAAAATTTTAAAGAAATAGCACCAACCGAAAAAAGAATTGTACAAAACACAAACCAATATTACCAAAAAAAATTCAAGTGATTTCAAATGAAATAGCAGGCAAAAATGTGTGAGTGTTTTTTTTTTGTGGTTAAAGCTTTTCACTGGCCCTGATTTTAATTTTTCAAACTAGCGTGGTTGCCCGGACTATCAAATGTGTATTCACTTTAATCATTCCGTAAATAAATGAGGCAAAATATAAAATATATTTACTTGAATAGAAGCCGGAGAAACGCTAAAATTTCGTTGTGCCTAAATAATTCGTATTTCTTAAATCCATGGAAAATATCAGTGTTGCCGCCAAGAATTTTGAAAATTTTAAAAAACATTTTTTTAGCAAGAAGTGACTCATTTTTAGACAAACCAAAACAATTTTTTTTTTTTAAAAACTTATGAAAAAAACTGTTTTGGCTAATTTGTATTCCTCAAATCCTTGAAAAAATTTTAAAATTAGCCCCAATGTATTGCTGTCAGTGTTACCGCTGAGAATTTTCAAAAAGTTACACAAAAAGTGTTTTTTTTAAATAAAAGAAAATCGCACAACAACGTTTTTTTTTTAACAAAACGTCGCACATTTTTCTAAAGTCTTTATTTAAACAGACCACAACTAAATTGTTTAAAAAAAAAAATCACAACACACAAACATGAAAGAAACTAAAAACAATTTATGGTTAAACCATCTTTTTATTTATTTTTATTTATTTATTAACAATTATATTTATAACTAAATTATAAACAAAATGCAAGCTCTGACTACTGAGGTGTTAAACTAGAAACCATATTTTTCCATACACTTTATAAACTAATTTTATTTTTGAAACTTTTTTTTCCATACTTTTCAATAAGATCATTACTTGCTATCCAATCTCTTTGGACAGAAGCTGGTTTTTCAACAGAATAATGACCCAAAGCATGGTGCTAAAATAATTAACCCGCACATTCGTTTATAGATTTTAAAAATTTGGTGTTTAGAGGGCTAAGGAACTTGAATCCAATTGAACATTGGGATCGTCCAGTTAAAGAAAATCAAATGACTTATATTCGATTCCACGTAGCGATTTTTTATGTTGGGACGCTTTAAGTGTTACGCCGCAATATGTTCGTTGGCATAAAAAAAGTGTAGCATTACCAGAGTTCAGATTGAACATTTTTAAAATTTTACACCACGTGGGGTTAACATTTTATTAGGGAAACGAACTCACCATAAGACACCGACTATGTGCTGAATGAATAAAAGTCCTCTCGCCGCACATTTTTTTTTTCAGAATTTTATTAATAATATTGTAAGGAATATAATACTAATTCTAAATATTAAATAAACTAATATATTGTAATACGAATATAATTTTCAGCCTCAGCGTCTAATAAACTTTGTAGAGGCAAGTTGGCAAATTTTAATAAATAACTTTTCATAACAACTTTTGGTTTAAAACGATCACATATCACATGAAGAGTGACAAAGGGTATTTTTTGACGAAAGAGTAGACAAAGTAATGGGAGATTTTTACAGTGGGTGGAGTTGATCATTATGTATCGTTTTTTAATAAAAAGTGAAAATTTCAAATTCAAAATTTTGAGTTAATACCCTTTTGTTTGAACAGGTGCAATATATTTTAAACCTAAAAATGTAAAAAAAAATGTCTTCGCTAGATAGCCGGTTATTGTACAAATTTACAATTGCCAAAAAGGCAAAAAATAAATATCAAAGTTTTAAAAAGGAAACTCTTGAAAATTAATAATGCCCTAGGCCAATTAGGGTTGTACAGGGTGGCGCAAAAGTAATCCTCCTATCAGAAAATGCTATAAATTTTGCGATTGGCCCCTAATGTCAGTGGCAACTCTGGCGGCGGCCATTTACATGACATCATATTCTCGACTTGATGTAAAAAAAAATTAGAAGACCAAATAAAAATAATCCACAAGAAGAATCAAAGTTTTTCATTTTTTTTTTAAATTACAGCCAAAAAACATCGGATGTTTACTTTTCCGCCACCTTTTAAAAGCCGACTCACGAAAAGTCGATTACCCAAAAATGGTGACCAAATCAGTCGACTTTTGATTGCGAAAAAGTCTAGAAAATCGAATTTTTGTTGTCGACATTTTTAGTTTAATTGAAAATAAGTTTTGTCGATCAGTGGAGCTAATATTATGACAGCAATAAGTGAAGAAGTGGGGCTGTGTAATTACGCGTTAAAATTGTCCAAAAAGAAAAAAAAAATATACCAGAAACTGCTGCTGAACATGAGTACCTACAGCTTCCTGATGATTCTGACGAAGTGAATGAGTATGCAGACAATATCGAGGCTACACCATTGCTGTAACTCCTTCTGAGGGGGAAAGATATGTTTCGCTACTTTAGGAACAATGATCTTCAAAGACAATCAGCGATAAACAGTCATTATAGCTTAAATAACATAAGTTTGGACCATAAGTTTGGAAATGTTAACCAGGGTTCTTCTCCTAATGCGTAAAGGTACAAGTTCACGATCTGAAGCACCAAATATGCTTACCGGATATGAAATTGAGTAACAGTTATTTTTAAATAATTGTATACTGAAAATAATGTAACTCTTAGGAAATGTATTCCGATGTTAAATATTTGTTCCTTCATGAAACCTTAATTTTGAACAGGATATGTGGTTCAAATCGAAGTATACATTTTGTTTTATATACCATAAATTCTAAAATTATTCTGAAGCCGGCATAAAGTACAGTCGAATTCGGAAAAGCGCACGCCTTTTAATTGAAGAAATTACCGATTGTTCTCGATGATTTTCCATGCAAGCCATCTGCACATATGACTCACTACATTTATTAACCTGTAACATTTTAAAGATCAACAACCTCTGAAACTATAGCACGAGGCAGCTTTAACTAGAACGTCAGAGCGATAACTATACAAAAATATGGATCGTGTTTTTGAAGAACATTATATAGTCGGCATGATAATTATCGACAAGTACATATTGCAATTGATTCGCTGAAGTCAATAACACATTTGCAAACTTAATTCAACGAATAATAAAATAGAAACACAACAGTACAGCATATTTGGAACAATTTCTGTTGACTAATTAAATAACAAATTCAAACCATATGCATGCAGTCTATTCTTTAACCCCCGCCCATCGCACCAAAAACAAAAATAATAAAGAACAAATTAACGAAACAATCCAATGGAGGAGGCATTTGGGTGCTGATACGACAAAAAAAAAAGTTGTACAAATATTTTTAGGGAAAAAAATAAAAACCCAGAATATATTTTATACTTGCTGATGTTGTTGTTGTTGTTATTCGCACTTTAACACTTGTGCAAACACCATCAAATGAGAGGGGAGCCAAAGAGAAAGAAAAAAACAGAAAAATGTTGGAACGGTACGAATATTATTTGCCAGCAGCCAAAGCTATCCAAGCCGTCTGCGCTGCCACCGCTTATTAAGGTTTCTTTCGATTTCTTGCTTATACGGGGGGGAACTCCTCATTCATTCATAAAGACAGACAAGACAAACTGCTAAAATGTTTATGCAGGTGGCCGAGACTGACGTCGACCCGAAAAAAAAGATGATGTTAAATAGGCAAACAATGGAAGACACAGCAAAAATCCACACAAGTGTTACAAACGAAAGAAATCGCGATGCCGACAAATGGCTGATAACTGAGGACTCCAAGAAAAACCAGATAGATGGATGTATGGAATGACGGACAATCACACAACTGCTAGGAATCTCAATATCAAGCAAAGCTGCTAAGGAACCGAAATCGCAATGAAAACTGAAATTTTAGGCCTAACCAATGGGCTCACCACGAAGTGTACAAAATACATAGGAGGTCCATGTGAAAAGTGTTGGCTAACTTTAAATACACTGAATTTGAGAAATTCAGTAAGTGGAAGGATTACCAGAACTTGCATTTACAAAAACTGACATCCTTAACATTCCATGAAGAAACAGGCGTGGAACTTTGAGGGCCGTTTAGGTTAAATTTAATAACTGGAGCCCATTTTATGTAAGGGGAGATCGTCGTCCCATAAAACTACACCTAGTCTTACAGCCTAAGCCACGATGTTGAACGATAATAGAACTACAAAGTTCGCATGCTTCATAAGGGACAAACAGCTGATTGGTGGCATCAAAATCAGCTGCTTTCGCTTTAAAAGCATGCGAATGTTGACGTTCCATTATAGTTCGACATCGTGCCTTAGGCTGTTAGTCTAAGCCTAGTCTCTGGATATGAGAAAAACTTCTTTTCATAAAATATACACCACTACTATGATCTCTGTACGTTAGTATTTTACCTAACATTCCGTGAAGGGGCAGACGGGGAATTTCTCAGAAAACAGTGGGCTGTGCACGGAATAATTTGTATGCTCACTGAATGGAACCTACTGTTAAAAGTCGTCTGCATTTACGAGTTGGAAATTACAGAGGAAAAATGCTTAATGGTCTCACAAGAATGTGAACCTAGATTTGCTGTCGCAACACACTACCTATCTCACCATGAACGTCCACACCAATGAGAAGTGATAAATTAGAATGAATTTGCAGTATGGAAGGCACCAGAGAGAAGTAGAAAAACTATTTGAAGTGCATGGTCTAGTTTTCCATCATGTTTCGAAGGTTATAAGCCACTGCTCTTTTTCCAACCATTCAATAATCCAGTAAATTTCAGGTATACAAAACTTATCCGATAAATATAGTAAATACGTCCTGTGTAGACCGTTATACACAGGTTTACCATAAAGATTTTTTGGAAAGGAGTACATTTGTGGCAATAAAGGAGGACATTTGGGATATTTACAAAGAGCCAATGAAACATTCGGAGGACAAATATAAAAAGACAAAAAGTAACAGAAATTTAAAAGTATAATGTTTATTAAGGTTAACAGGTTGACGAGTCCATGTGTGCAGTTGTTGCACCAACGACTCTTAAACACAATTAGAAAATCAATGATTTTTGTTAAAAATGAATTTTCGGCTGCTATACAAACATGTAAACACTAAAATAATAATAAATTTTTGACAGGTGGTAGGTAGTGTTGAAAAATATTGGGTGTTTGCTACCCAAATAGTAAACAGTAACCACAGATTTTAATCGTAGCGCTGAACATAATGAGGACGACAGCGACGGCGTCAATACTTATAATTTACAAACTAATAAATTTCACTGTTGAACTATAAAACACTGATTATTTTGACAATAAAAATAAATTTGAATCTGCAACAAAAGGAGGACAAATTCCACTTTTTTAAAAAAAGGACGGAGGACATGTCCTCCGAAAGGAGGACGTATGGTAACCCTAGTTATACAGGACTCAAAATTCATATACAATTTGGAAAATGCCTTTACCATCCCTCGTTGCCATGTTTACACTTGCGTTTTTTGCTATCGTTGTTGTGTTAAATGCGAATGTTAACATAGAAAACAGGAGCGAAACATATGTTTTGTTTCCATTTCATTCCATTATGTTTTTGTTGTTGGATTTATTTCGCCTTTCTTTACTATGTGTTTTTTTTTTTCGTTTTTTTCACTTGGATTTTTGGGGATAATAAAACGCAATTATGAACAGACGCAAATCGCGTTTTTGGCAGTACCACACGCTAACGCACGCACGCATACACACACACACACTTACTCACACACGCTTAATATCATCACCATCAGTTGCAGACCTCTTTGCCGCACTGTCGCACTGCACAGCCAGCCGCATGGCAAAGGCATATCAAACCAACGGAATCATCTGTTTCTGATGGCTTGTTTCGACATTTCAAACATTATCGACACAAAATCGAATATTCCGGTTTAGCCAAATGCCATGGTAACTAAAAACTAAAGGCGGCATGAAAAGGCTGATGATTTTGTCAGTGGCGGATAAGCGTATAAGTTGTTTAAGCGTATAAGTCGCTAGCAGGCGACGAACTCGTGTTTATGCAATTAACACTATTCTTTTTTTCTCAATAATGTAAGGTGCTGTGAAATTTCTGGCCAAGGGCTTCAAGGCATACTCAATGAAATTGTAGTGGTAAACTCCATTGATGGACTATAAAGCGCCTGTACATGATCAGGAATGGTGTCGCTAACTGTTTATTCTACAGTGACAACATAAGCCCTAAATATGAAGACAGGAGAGAACCATCGGCTAAAGTTTATATCACTGAGTATCGTATGGACTCATTTTCACCAAGATAGGGACACTTGATAATCGCTGCTGGGTATCATGTCGACTCATCTTCATTAAAAGCCTACCTACAAAAATACTGACTTCAATATCGATCTAACTTCTATCTATTGGTGTGTATAAATAAAAATGTAACGATGTTCGTTGGTAACCGCAACGCCGACTGAGGCATTTGGGTGTTGTATAGGTTCATCTTCATTAATACAGGGGCATCTGATCATCTTTATTAAGATAGGGACAACTGGGTGTTGTATAGACTCATCTTCATTAAGACAGTGACACCTGACAATCGCTGCCGGCTGTCGTGTAGACAATTTTTCATCAAGATATGTATACCCGATCATCGCAGCTGGATATCGTGTAGCATAATCTTATTCCAAGCAGAGACACACGATTGATGCAGCTGGGTATTAGACTTATATATATCAAAATAGGGTCAGCTGGGGTGTTTTATATACTCACATTCATCAAGGTAGGGACAGCTGGGGTTTTCTATAGACTCATGGCCACCTGATCATCGCTATTGGGTGTCGTATAGACTATTCTTAGATAGGGACAACTACTTCAGATGCATGTCACATTCTGACAACTTGTATGGTTTAGGCAACGTCTAAGGGCATAGGTAGGCAAAACTTGGGCTAAGAGAAACGAAAGCTTGATTTCCATTTGGAAGGCTTGTAGTGAATTCTGCATACATTAGAAACATCCATAGGGCATGCATAGGGCTGAATGTGGTATTGGAACCGGACATCTTTATGTCCTTTGACCACCAGGGTTGTAAGAGACAATGAAACATTTAGTCCGGTCTGTACGTTGAATGAGGATATACGAATATCTTGATGGGATATTAAGGGAAACAGCTCAATAACGAACAGATGTTTGAAATATCTCTACAGCGAAGTTGAAGGCCCTTACATCGATTATACTCAAGTTTCGATTATTACCAGACTATTAACAGGGGATTAACAATTTCGCAATCAAGGCAAACTTGCAAGTCCTATGGATGCCGAGACACAGTGACGTCATAGGTAATGATAGAACTGGCATTTTAGCAAGCACAGAATAGAGCTGCCCGGTACTAGATGTGGCGAATTAATCTTCAAAATACATAATTTCATTCTCCAAAGATGCAGAAAATAAAATTAACATTTTCTGGGCCAATTGTGATAAATGGCGTTATATGTCCGTTTTTCAGACGTATTAGTACTTAAAACTGTAGTACTGTACTTAAGCTGCGGTCGTCTATTGGAGTATATTGTCGTTGATCACATCATCAGGCAGCATTGTCAACCTCCTCTGGATCTTGAAAGCAATACCGCAAAGCGCATCACCTTCAATAGAAGCCAGGGTACGGTGAGGATTATAAAAATGGCAACAGATGCGAACAGAGCCAACCATGCCACAATTATATAGAGGTTAGCTAAATGGGAGAGATATCGGAATACAAATGATGAAATGAAATTTTAATTATAATATGAAGAGAACAATTTGCTAACCCATTAATGCCAGAAGACACATTTGGAGAAGGCAACTTAGTATCCGTTATAAAGGACGGGTTAGGATATCAGGAGTTGAACCTAGTAAAAGTGAAGATCATTTTGAAAATCGAAAAGCTTACTGGAGCCAAAAAAAGATGTGAAATGGTTGACTGCGCCCCTTGAAGTAGCCTAATTTGGCTTTTGTTCAAAAGAAAAAATAACTACTTTCAAACATCCTATTGTCTGCAGCTGTTTTCTAAACAGTTCACCAGATGGTCTATCAGAGCCGACAGCTTTCGTGAGTCTTCATAACACACTCCAAATTGAATTAAATGTTGTGGCAGGATTTGCAGGAAATTTCATTTCTTTCGACCCACTCTAAGGTACATCTGTCGGTATGTCATTCATACTCAGCACCAAATATTCAGCGATTCTGATTTTGGCAGTTGTCGGAAACAGACACATTCACACACACACAAAGCCAAGCGCAAAGCAATACAAAGGACGACACACACAGACACGATACGAGTAGAATCCAACACAGACACACAACGATTTCCATTCAATTCGGTGAAAAGGCGACAATGTGAGTTTGTATGCATGCAAGTGTGTGTCTGTGTGTAATTTATGATTTGGCGGATGTGTGTGTGTGGACATTGGTGAGGTAGTATCTGATCAATTTTTATACATATTTTACACCGTGTTCTTTTTATTGTTGTTGTTGTCATCTGTTTTTAATAGTATGTTTGTTGTCAAAAACACTCATACATTCCAGTGTTTTGTTGTTGTTTTCCTTTTACTCCGCTTTTGTTTTTCCGTTCTTTGTGCCCGACTCTCGCCCGTGCACCGGAATTCTGTTTTGTTGGTAAGATCCTTGCTTGTTGGCGAATAACAAGAGAAACACCAAAACAGCTGAAATTTGAAAGAATTCCAAATTCAACACCTTGTTTTTTTGGTGTTGCCTGTTTCTACCTCTTATGACCGTTCGTTGTTTTTGTTTGGTAAATGTTAATGGAACATTTAATAAATTTGTTTGACATGAACTCTTTAAAATTGCCGACTGCCTGCCTATGTTATCGTCGTTAGTACACGGATGACTCAATTTTAATGCAAATTTATTTTATGGATCGCACGGACATGGAGTCGGACGACAGGAGACCCTAATTAACAATTAACTTAATGTTTTTAAATTTGCGAAATGTTTCGCCATAAGTAGTTAACCGTTTTTTAATGCAAACTGATTTCTTAATCAATGGCATCACATCGTTGTGGCAATTTATGGTATTGGCAATTTACAGTTTTAATTAAAATGTTCGAAAGTTGACAAAATTGCTCTGCAGAATGTCCGGGCAAGCAAACACACATAAGAAACCGTAGTAAATATTGCATAATTTCGTAATTGACTCAAAATAATGTGGTGTCAAAAGTTACCTGATAAATATGCTGAACATTTCGTTCCTGATGTCAACCGGATGGTTTTTTCTTTTTTGAATGAAATTAATGTGAAGAATTTCGGTGAAAAAACTGGAAGTCTCACTTTTAGACTTATACATTTGACTAGCTTTAGAAGAATGTATTTCAGTATGTCTTTCTTTTCAAGCATCCGTAGGTTCTCCTTATACAGGCCATGGCTGTGAAATCACATTTAGGGCAACAAGAGTACATGGTTGACTATCCATTTCTATTAGCTTTCAATAACTGATCAGGTAAATATTTTGGAACTGGTTAAACAACATGATGCTAGAAAAGGACGTAACGAATTTGTCTGTTAACAAGATGAATAATTCCCCCAGAATACACAGTTTCTATTCAAAATGATTCCCATTGATTTATAAGACAAGCAACCGTGGAGATATTTTTTCAAATCAATTCCACGTTCTCTTGTGTAGCCATCCATACTCAATATACCAGAGATCACAGCTCATTTTCGGAATAAATGCCAGTTACGACATTTACTCACCCAAGCGCCAATATAATTTACATTTATGTATTGGAAAAACGACATAAACATTTTAACATCTTACATTGCTGCTTTATGTCTAAAACTTTTTTCACCCCCCCAAAAAAAATCATAATTTTCTTTTTGGATGAGAACAAGAAATGGCACAAATTCAAATATCAGCAAACAAAACATAACAAACACACATATTAATGAAAATAAAAACAATGGCAAAATGGTTGCATCTGTTTTTATTCAGTTTTGTTCCTCACTGTAAACTACGCCTACAACAGCGCCGAGTCAATGACTATTCCAAATGTCCGAAGAACACTGTAATGAAAACAATAACCGAATGGGGAAAAATCAACAGACCCGGCCAGGCCAGATTTGTTTTGAAAATAACACAAACAGCAACAACAACAAAATGAAATGTGGCTTTCCACATGATGTGAGCATTCGCATAATGTTTCAGCCGCTGGTATTGGGCTAAAATGCCAGCAACTAAAATATCACAAATTTGTGTTGATTGTTTACAGATGGACGGATTTTTGTTTTGTTTTGGGCATGGGTTGTTCTGCTTCTGTTTAATGTTTTGCATTTGTGTCAAATCTTAAACAAAAACAACTTAAAAAAAAGTGTCGTTAAGTTTAGCGGGAAGAATGTCAACGAGCCTCATTCAAGACGATTTGTCTAGAATATGTCAGATAGTTTGAATGGATTGTGCCTGTTCACTGAAGTCCTTCTCATGGCAGGCAAGTGGAAAAATTAGCAAGACTTTCTCAAAAAAGGCATCTAAGAACAAAGAGGTGGTCAGAAGCTCCTACGTTTTTTGGGAGTGTTTCGCTTTGTCTCTTGTTTACCACCCAAGTCTCTAGGAGAGTTCAGCCCGGCGTGAAGTTACGACCTCAACCCGTTGCTGCGATTCGCACCTCTCAGCGTCAACAGCATCGGCATGAAAGCTGACGCTTCTATTAAAGGTCTCTTCTGTGTCATCTCCAAAGAGTTTTGTCTCAAGTATCGCTTATGGAGAATGACACATGTGATAGGTTTCTAAGGCCAACTCAAATGCGACACGGCTAAAATAAAATAAAGATGGCAGTTGCATTATCAGGGTTTTCCCAAGACACTGTAAAAAACGGAGTGCCTGTGATTTAAGAAATTGGTGTTTCGAGGGAGCGTTTAAAAAATTGGTCCTTCGAGAGATACAAAAACTGCAAACTCCGATAGCAGATTCATAAACTGAAACTCCAAAAGGTTAACTGTGTGGGTTTGGACGGAATACATTTACAAATATTTTAGTAGGACTCAAGAGTTGTAATGGCCCTTTGCTGATTCATCTGCTGCATTTTTCCTTTTTCTTAAAAGGAGAACAAAACAAAAAACTCAAGCCATATGACTGGCGAAAATGCACCTGTTCGCCTCATACAAATATTCTACAACAACAATTGTTTTGAAAATAACTCCTAATCGAGTGCTGCCGATTTGGAAAATGTTTATACCACTCACTAATGACCTCATTTGGCCCGGGCTTCAACGAACATCGACTGATTCGAAATTACTGAAATTATGGAATATGAAATGACATTTCAATGTATACAGGAGTGCGTCGTCGTTCGACAATGTCCAATCAATTTGTCGCAATTATTGTAAATTATAATTTCTCGTATCGCAGAGGCGGCGGCGGCAGCGGCGGCGGTGGTTATTGACAGCTGTCTCGACAACGAGTTAAACGTATTGCAGACAAATAAACCGCCCCCGTAATTGATTATTCAGGAGCAGAAAACAAACGCACACATACCCGACCATAGAGCTGACAAACGAAATGGAATGGAATAAAATGATATAATGACATTTAATCTTTGGGAAAATCTCATCAACAGAACCGCGAGCAAACAAATGCTTATGACAGCTTGTGAAAACCTCCACCAAAGAACGCCTCCGTCCCCTGCCACAACATTCCAACCAAGTAAGGGTTGTTAAGGGTCTGGCACATGCCTTTGCCCATTTGTCCCTGTGTAATCGGTGTCCCAGAAAATCCTTTTCAGATAATTAAATTGGCAAAGGCTTCTTTCTGAGTTGGGACACAATGTCAGCATGTGAACAGTTTCACCACACACATACTTGGGCGGGCTAGACAAGACAAAAGTGAACGAACGAATGAACGAACAATCATAATCAATCCATCATCCATGCCAATCAATCAAGTGATTAGCTCAACCGACCCAATGAGTGTGCACGTGCTCAAGGTACAAATAAACCAGAATTATTTGTTATCAATGGCGTTTGCCATTTGAAGGTAGCGCTGATAAAATGCAACACTTGCTGTCTTTTCCAGGGACAGCTCAGTGTAAGGGAGCTGCTGGCTGACTCGACATGTGGACAGAGGTGGGAAGTTAGCATGTGGCGTCTTTATCGAATAATGTTGAGAGTTGCCATGTGTAGTTATATGTAGTTATTTGCTTGAGTGGCGCAGGTCGCTTTAGTTTGCGAAGCAGCTGACCGAGGCCATTCGAAATATATTCTTGTATATATTTTTCATACTGAACAATCTATCTCTGAGATCTACTGTGAGACAAGAAACCTACAATCTAAGTTGGTGTACCATATGTGATTAGAAGTTTCAAATGCTTCACTGGGTTCCATACCGCCTTATGCGCTACCATTTCGACAGTTTCATAATATTCTCTGTATCAGATACTGACAAAAATGGTTGGCTGCTCTTTACTAACAGCCCAAGCCACGACGACGAACGTTAATGTCGCATGTTTCCTAAGCGACAAACAGCTAATTAGTTACTTTGTAATCAGCTGTTTGTCGCTTAGGAAGCATGCGACCATTTTCGTTCGTGGCTTTTTTGTGCATTTACGGCGGACCCAAGACGTCGAACGTTCGCTAGCATTCTAATTCTGATATAGATGATTTGCGACCCACTAACAGTCACCAGAACGGGAAAGACTATGAAAATCTATGCGAACGAAAGAAAACGTAATCATTTCAGTCAAGAGAGTGACTGGCGTTAGCCCGCATACATTTTCGTTCTAAATCGTGCGTCAAGGCGTTAGTACGAATGGTGATGAGTCTCATCTGTGCTGCCCCCATTGGAATTGAATAGAATATCGCTTTAAGGGCACCAACTACAACTCCGTATTTAACTCAACTTTCCATTAGGAACAGATGGGGATTTGAACAAGGGATTATGTTATGATAGCCCAATATATATTCATATACTCAGTAATTGTGGCATATATTTTAAACCCGAAGTTGCTCTTTGGCTCAAGAGATTAATCTCTTTCCCAAAAAGTAGTCGACTTGTAAAATGGAAACTCAGTCGTTCAAAATATGACCTGTTACACCCCGGCGGGCCTCAATTCACTAATCTGTCTTCAAACAATCTAATAGAAGAATTCAATTATCACTGAAGATCCCTGCGCATAATTTTCTCTTCAGTCCTATCTGCCTAAAACATATCGCTCATTTACTTGAACAGTGTCATAACTCAAAACAGACTTTATTCAGGAGAGCAAATATAGAAAACTAGTAAGTTGTAATGCGCCTATGGCGCCCGTTAATTTGCTTTAGAAAGTATTTGTTACTTAATTTTAAAAATTTTGTAAAAAATATTTTGAGAAAACTATTTTGTAAAAAAAAATTTCGAAAAAAAATAAAATTGGAAAAAAAAAATTTTGTTGAAAAAAAAATGTTTGCTGAAAAAAAAACTTTTTGTTGAAAAAAAAAAATTTTGTAAAAAAAAAAATTTGTTGAAAAAAAAAATTTTTGTGGAAAAAAAAAAATGTTGTTGAAAAAAAAAAATTTGTGGAAAAAAAAAATTTTGTTGAAAAAACAAATTTGTTGAAAAAAAAAAATTTGTAAAAAAAAATTTTTGTTAAAAAAAAAAAAATTGTAAAAAAAAAAATTTTTGGAAAAAAAAAATTCTGTGCAAAAAAAAAATATTATTTTTTTATTATTATTATTTATAGAATTATTATAGAATGCCTATTTAAATTCCTACGTACTGCGTGACAGAGTCAGTGAATCAGTGAATCAGGGAATCAGTGTATCAGTGAATCAGTGTCGAGGGTAAATATATATTAAGAAAGAATATAAATGGGTTTTTCCAACAATATAGAGACCGTATAACGTATAATACTCTGCAGAACAGAGGTCAATTTAAATGAGATTTTTACAGTTTTTTCTACCAAAAAAAAAATAGAAAGTGAATTTCAAGCAAATGAGCGATATGTTAATCATATTATCAATTCACAAACAGCTGGCAACCCCGTTTCCCCGCATATTCTTTAGTAACTCTTTTTGAAACGGAATTTACTCATTCTCGTTGTATCTCTCGTCCTTTTGCCTGCTCGTTCACCGCTGGTTGCGCTCTTATAAAGCGATTAATGTTGCCAACTAATGATGCGACATTCGTTGAGACACAGGTGAACACTGTATTGCACATGTTCTACTCGAGGGGGGGCAAAACAAAAAATGAAAATCCTTTTAGAAAATATTCCGAACGACATTAGACAACTATGCTTTACTGCCACAGTCACTGCTACTGACACCGTCACCACCGCTGCCACCTCAGCTGTCTCTGCCACTCTAAACGCAATGCTTTCCTACGTCCCACTGTGGGATCGCTTCATACATTTTTGTGCAAAAAATAGAAGGAGTAGTCCGAGATCATTGAAAGTTGGCACCGAGCATTATATTGACTAAATTAAGAAAAAAATGGAATTTCATCAAAATCGCCCACGCCCACCGCCCATACAATCCAAATGGGTTTTTCGCATAAAATTTTTCCTATCCGGTCAAAAGTTTTCAAATTTGGTACATACAGTTTCTAGAATTAAGAAAAGATGCGTGTCAAGTTTCATCAAAATCGGCCGCGCCCACCTCCCACCCCCCATACAATCCAAATGGATTTTTCGCATAAAATTTTTCCTATCCGGTCAAAAGTGTTCAAATTTGGTACATACAGTTTCTAGAATTAAGAAAAGATGCGTGCCAAGTTTCATCAAAATCGGCCACGCCCACCGCCCATACAGATTATAGATAAGAATTTTTTTTAATATTTTGTTTATTATTCCACAAAAAACTTTATTTATTCTTCATCTATCATTTCTTTGACTACATCATCACATTCCAAATCCTGTTTGGATGGCTTATGTCTTAGGCTGGTTATAAAAGGGTCTGATGAAACCAGTAAGCGATGAAAATTATCAGTGTATGTCGCAACTCTACTGCATTTCCTAGAAAACATTAACCTATACTTCCTGTAGTCCTTATTGCTTGCTTCTTCCGCTTCTTCACTTAGCATACCAATAGGAAGAATTGCTGCATCCATGATGTCTTTTCCATGTATAAGTATTTTATGCGCGGTGATCGGCATGAAATACCTTGCCTATATCTTGCCTATTTACTTGACATGTATGCCATCTATCCTTAAAATGACTAACGAACCGCTTTGAAATGGCCTTTTTAACATCTTCAACTTGATCTGAAGAAAGTTTCGAATTTTTAGCTTTTATGAAAGTGTTTAATAAATTTATTTATCCATTGCAATTAATTATTTCTTTACACAGTTCTTCATATAAAACCCAAAACAAAATCATTTTGATAATTATATATAAAAATTTTAAAAACTTTGAAAACTAAAATCGCAAATGTTGTTGTTCTTCCTTTTGTTCACTACAAAATGATAAAATAATCATGTTCTAATTCTGTTTTTCTTTATCTCTATGCACTGTTTCGCCCGAATTGTTAATTGTTGTTGTTATATTCAATATTCAATAAATAGCTGGCCTAAAATTATGCAATACTTTTTTTTGCAAAAATTTAATGAACATTTTCATGACTTTTACCGTAAATTTCTAATTTTCTTCCACTTCCGGAAGTTTCCTAAAAATATTTTTTGGTTTAATCGAAAGAAGACATTCCCACCTTCCATTTTATTAAAAGAACGGCTTGGAGGAGAGTGGAGCTACATTTTTTTGTGTCCATTGAAAATCCAAAAAAAAATTTTTTTAGCGGCTTACAGATTTGGACATATCTTCCTAACGGTTTATGATATCCCCATGATTTTTTTTTTAATTTATAGAGAAATACTATATTTTTAAAATATATTAAAGTCAAATGGTATTATCAAGAAAATTTTACATATATGGACCACTGCATTGCATGAAAATATAAGTCATTTCTGGCTTAGCACCCTTGCAGGGACTTTCCCTCAATTTTTCACAAATAGAATACAATTTTTCGAAAAAACCATAAATGCACATTTCGTATTTAAACAGTTCTCTACAAAACTGCATCTTTAAATTTTTGAAATTCAGTAGTTGAAAAATTGATTTATTGACACCAAAATCCCACAGTGCGTCCTCGCAGTGTGGGCTGGGTGGTAACAGTTGTTGTCGCTGCTGTTGTTGCAGTGGTAGTAAAACAAACCTCAATGTGTTCGGTAGCTGCTGCTCCTTTTCCCGCACTATTCGTTTCGTTGTTTCTCTTTTTATCTTTTCGGAGAAAATTGCCATTTGTAAGAAATATTGATGTGTTGCATGAATGATGGCTCGGGTGGGTGTTGCGACACCTTTCTGCCTGCCTGGCCCACCCATTTTGCCATTATGTTATTGTTTTTAAATGAATGCGAACGCAAGAGGGAAACATCGCCGGAGACTGAAGAGTTTAAGCGAATGCGTGCGTAAAACTTAAATGGAGCACAGATGTTAACGACATTGAGTAGTGCAGACAGGCGAATAGTTTCCTTTTTAAGCGTATTATTTTTTTCTTCTTCTGTTTTTTGTTTGCAGCTCATTTTTCTCCTCGTGAAAATGTTATTTTAATGGTAATTAGACGTACTAGTAACTACTGTGGCGCCCCTCCCTCCCACATCCGAGTACGTTACGTTGCATGAATTTGGAATTTGTTGAAAGTTTTGGAAATGTGGAAGCATTGCAATTCTTGCCAATCGTAATTGGTTTTATTCTATTCTATTTCTCTGATGGGGGATGGGGTTATTGATGGATGATCAATGGTTGGGAGAGGAGAAGATGTAGGTATTACATTTACTTGCCTCCAATTGCAAATCGATTCCAACTGCTGGTGTTGGTTTTTTTTTTTTTTTGGGCAGTGAGAGGAAGAACAAGGATCTAGAGAATTTTTAAAGCAAATTATGTGATCAAAGAATGTCTTGATCCGAAAAAAACGTTCCCAGACTTGCTGCTGCCTACGATACATACTTTGCTCAGTTATGAAAGGGAAGCTCTGAAATGGAACTTCCCCAACATCAACGAGTGACGAACGATGTAAATTTCTATACCGGGTAGTCCGTCTAGTGATTTATTTTAAATCGTATGTTATTTCGACAATGACGGCTGCTATCCGCTCGAAATCTGGACAAAACGTCAGCATCAAATCACCGTGGAACGAAATGAATCGATTTACAACTAATTTCAAAAGAAAATGCATGAAAATGAATGTAAGTTTTGGCCGAAAAGAGGCTAGTGGACAACACTCAACATTCCCGTTTGCTAACGTGGCCAAGAGTTATGAATCTCACACTCTCACGCAACATCCTGATGCGGATTTTGCACAAAGGTCTCTCATTGTCCGCGTACAAGTTTCAATTATTATTCCCCACATTGAAGCCACTCCTCCATCAGCTTTGTTATAGCTTTTCTATTTTGGCCTTAGAACACAGAGACTTTTGCTTGAGAAATCATCATTTCTGACAAAGTGCATTCTCATCTCGGCGGCTGTCTTAACCAGCAAAAGTGCCGCATCTGGAGATTGGAGAATCCGCACGAGAGATCGCCGCGAAGCCAATACATCCCCAGAGAGTGACAGTTTGGTAAGGGTTTTGGAGCGGTGCCATGATTTAATTCGAAAGTGCTGAGACAGACCCAGAAACCCTAAGCCTGGCCGTGGGTAGACAGAATGCGCCACAGCCAGCCTGGGCAGCCGCATGTATGAAATCGTGTTCTATAATTAATGGCAATGTTTGCTCTTTTGAATAATAATAATAAGTCGACAAAAATGGATTTTTGTTTATATTTAAAAATTATACTTTTATTTGGACCTCTCCTTATGAATGTTCCAGGACACAGTTGGAACTACCAGAATATGCGACAGCTCAACAACTCAATTGTGTTTGCCTTAGATTCTGAGAAACTAAAACTGTTTTTGACATTTGTATCCGCTGCTGCCTAGGTATTGTTTGACTTTCCAAAAATAGAAACACCTCGCCCAACCCCAACCCAACCAGCGCATTAAAACAACAACGTTTTCCCCATTTGACTTGGATATTTTTTAGTTTGAAATTTTCTTTTCAATTTCTGTTTTTTTTTGTGTGTGACTTTTCCCTTGAAAATCAACAGGAAAAAAAAATGAAAACCTAACGTTACAGCATAAGCAGACAATAAAATGTTCACGTAAAAATGTCAGCTGACATCGGCAGATAAAGTTGCAAACAAAACATGGAAACGCATAGGATATTTAGTTTTTGGCTAATGTTGGCATTGCAAAGATTCAATCATAATCGTTAAAAACTACCAGGAAGAGACGACTAAGGAGTGTTAACTGAGTGGTGAATTATAGAGTACATTCTAGGAAACTGGAAAGAAAGAAAAGCGGACGAGACGGTATAAAAATTGAAATACAATTTTTTTAACTGCAGTATAAGTGCCGGTTTCCATTAAACAAATTTGTTTGTTCGTTACAAATTGTCAATACTGAAAGCGATATAAAATGAGTTACAGATCTCATTTAATTTTGGTTTTCATATAAATCGTTCCTTCAATAAAATAATAGTGTATAATACCCTAAACATCATACAGTATACACTATTGTTCTATTGAGGGGACTCGTCATATGTATGTGAGATATCGACATATGGCACACAGGCCCAAAAGAATAGGCATTACAGACTGACAAATATCCGTTTTATTGAGACGGGAATTCTGACAAATTCGTTTTATGAAAACAGGCAGTAAGACAATTTTTAAGATTCCTATTTAATTTTTGTTAGGCGCATAGAATAATGCCATTCGGGTAGGTATAACCCTATTTTACAATATTTCTTTAACAAACCAATAGTTGCACCCACCATTTTCTGCGTGTGAAATAAAAAAAAAATAGTAAATATATTTATAAATGACATTAATTGTTGTATGGAATTGTATTCATGTTTACCATAGCTCAAAATTATGTTTGTAGAATATAGCAATACAATTGTTTTCAGTTGACTCTACCATTTTTGTTAAACTTACGTTGAAAATATTCACATTTGTTAGACTCAATTTTTTTTGTTTCAGTCTTATCTGGTCAATTTAAACTAATTTATCTTTCTATTCCTGTCTACTTTCAGGTAAGTTCCCTACAAGAATTTTCGATTACACTAAGGTGGGTTCACATATCGATCGATTTAACTCTACAAGTTTTCACAGTGCACCCTGTACATTTAAAGCTCGAAACTCTAAACAAACGCAAGTGCTGTGAAATGTCTTTCTAACTGAACGTAAAACGGCAAACTTTGCATTGCATTCGAAATCGACAAAATACTCAAAACGAATAACATCGATTTACCATTAAAAAATAAAAGCCATGCTGGAGAAAAAGTTTGTTTTATTCTTTATTTCAATATTTGCAAAGGCTAAAGCTATTAAAACCATCTGCTACTCCCAGTGAAAAAGACAACAACACCGACGTCATCATCATCGCCAATGCCATCGGTGTCGGCATTGCCACCATCATAGAAAGCCCAGGCAACCTAATACGACAATCCACCCAAGTTAAGTGAATAAACTTGCAGTGCCTATGGACATGAAATGGAAAACAAATTCCTCCGAAACTAAACCAAAAAAAAGGCAGGAAAAACGACACTTGGAATACTTACTCTCTGGGTTCAACGTATCAATACTTTCGAGTAGATCTCCCTTTTAAGCCTATGGTACTTACGGACAAACAATCGCATATACGAACGATTTGCCAATGGTGCAGAGGAGGAGTTGGAGGTTGGGCAACATGAAATGTTCTCGGAATTGTTTTCACAAATGCATTCAAAGGCATTTGCTGTTAATATTTGCATTTCGAGATGACTTTGCTTTTTTTAAAACCCTACATCCGTAGGTGTGTATCATAGGTTTGGTCACTCGCTTTGTAACAAATTTTAATGTTAATCTCAGGATTCAATACAACTGGTACACATCTATTATGTTTCTACAGAAAATCCACACATTATTGAAGATAGACTTTTGGAATGCCGAACTAATTGTAGGTGACAGGCGACTAAAAGTAGGCAATATCGGTTATGAGGAAAAATATTTGCCACTAAAAAGTGTTTGAATACTAAAAATTTTGAATTTGGAAAATAATGCAAAAATTAATTAAGATGGAATTAAAACATAATTGAAAAAACAACAATTGTGTTTTGCCGTAAAATTATAGTTAAAACAAAATTGGGTCAGAATGGGGTAATAAAAATATAAAAATTTAGGTTAAATTAGACAAAAAAAAATGCCGAAAATATTTTTTTATAAAAAAAAATCGCTAATTATGTATATAAAAATATGAAATGAAATAATTACAGCAAATCGGGGAGAAATGGAAACAAAATTGTAAAGGCAACATTAGCAAAAGGGGAAAGAAATTTGAAACAGTTTGACAACCAAAAAAATTAGTAAAAAGTCAAAAAAATAATTAAGAATTGGCAAAAAAAAAATAAAAAAAAAAATTTTACAAAAAAAAATGACACATGACACAAAAAAAGACGAAGAAAAATAAAAAGCATCATTAGAAACATCATTAGATGAGGGGGAAATATAGTTTTTTTTTTTGAAAATAGTGCACAATTTGAAAAACAACAATAAAAGGGTGACAAATTAAAAACCAACAAAGTACATGAAAATATTAAATGAAATACATAATTATGGAAAATTGGGGACAAATGGAAACGAAATAATTAACGCAAAATTAGTAAACAAACAAAAAGGACAAAGAATTTAAAAAAAAAAAAACAAGTTTTAAAAGTGAAAACTATTTAAAAGTTAAAGAATTGATATAATGTTAAATAGGGCGAAACTAGGAAACGGGTGAAAAGGGCAAAAAAACGAAATAAAAGGGAAGAATTCATTTTTGTAATAAAAAAGTATATAATGGATTTTAAAATAGAAACGAAAAATTATAATGTTGAAATATGAAAAAAAATCAAAACTCAACATTATTTTCAATGTTAAATAAAATAATTATGAAAAATTGAGGATAAATTGAGACAAAATTACAAAGGCAAAATAAATAAACGCGGAAAAAGGCCAAGACAATTTAAAAAGTTTGCGAAACAAACATTTTTTTTGTAAAAAGTCAAAACAATTAAAAAAAATTAATTTATAAAGATAATGTGGGTGAAATTATGAAAATAAAAAAAAAATACTAAATAAAATAATAATGAAAAATTGGGGAGGAATTGATACAAAACTACAAAGGCAAAATAAATAAACGGGGAAAAAGGCCAAGACAATTAAAACAAACATATTTTTGTAAAAAGTCAAAACAATGAAAAAAAAAATAAAATTATAAAGGGCAGTTCTGAAAGATAATGTGGGAATCTAGTTTGCTCTAAAAATGGTAAAATTATAAAAAAAAAAAATACTAAATAAAATAATTATGGAAAATTGGAGAGAAATGAAAACATAATTACAAAGGCAAAATAAATAAATGGGGAAAAAGGCCAAGAAATTTAAAAAAAAAGACCAAACAATTCAAAAGTTAAAAAAATCAAAATCTTAAAAAATGTGAAAAGGCAGAAAACTAAAAAAAGTTTAAAAATTATATTTTAATTAAAAACGTGTAGAATAAATTTGGAAGAAAATAAGTTACAGGATTTGAAACTGAGTCATCTCATTCATCTTAAAACTGAGTGTCGAAAATCTGAAATAGTGCCTAAAATGAAAATAGTGCCAAAAATGAGAAACGAAAATAAAAAGGGTGAACTAAAAAAAATTGAAAATATTAAGTAAAATAAATATGACAAATTGGGGAGTAATGGAAACTAAATTTTAAAGGCAAAATTGAGGCAAAAAAGTTTCGAAACGGGTAAAAAGTACAAGCAACTGAAAAAGTGGGAACATTGTAACTTCTTTTAAAAATAAAGAAAAAGATTTTTAAATCAGCTTTAATGGACAGAAACAGAAATCAATGAAACATATTTAGGAATGAGAACGAGGTGAAAGTAAAAAAAAATGTGCAAATGATGCAAAAGTTAAATTACCAAAAAGTCAAAGAATTAGCATTACAAAAAAAAAATAACGAAGAATTGGATAAAAAGGCTACAAAAAAAAACTATATAAAAAGAACAGAAATCTACCAAAAATTTAAAAAAACATTTTTTAATTAAAAAAGTGTAGAATGAATTTGGAAAAAAATCTGTTTCTATTTTTGAAAATAGTGCCAAAAATGTGAAACGAAAATAAAATGGGTGAACTAAAAAAAATTGAAAATATTAAGTAAAAAAATATGACAAATTGGGGAGCAGTGGAAACTAAATTGTAAAGGCAAAAAGGGCATGAAATAATTATAAAAAGACAGCAAGAAAAGTTTCGAAACGGGTAAAAAGGTCAAGCAACTAAAAAAGGAACATTTTAGTTTCTTTTAAAAATAATAAACCGGCATTAATGGACGCAACCAAAAATTAAAGAGACATATTTGGAAATGAGAAGGAGGTGAAAGTAAAATAATCTCTGGAAATGATTGAAAAGTTAAATTAGTAAGAAGTAAAAGAATTAACATAAAAAGAATAACGAAGAATTGGAAAAATTAATTTGTATACAAAAAAAGCTGGACAACAAAAAATAGACGACGAAAAATAAAAGGCAACATTAGAAACTGAGATGATGAGGGGAAAATATTGTTTTTTTTTTAAATAGTGCACAACAAGGGGTAAAAACAAAATATTTTGTAACATTTGGAGGGCATGGAATTACAATTAAGTGTTTTTCTTTTAAAAAAACACAATGGAATAATTTTTATAATAATCGACACTTAAAACCAACTCAAATTTAAAATTTTAAAAAATGTTGAAATTTTGTAATCGTTGTAAGAATAAAATAAAAAGGCGAAATTAAGAAATACATTTTTTTATGTTCAGAAATGAACAAAAAGAAAAAATAAAAATGTTGGAAAATTAATTATTTTTTTTGAACACGTGGTCAGAGCATTAAGATCAGTCACAGATTTGAACAAAAATTTTGAAAATTATTTGCAATGGAATGGAAGGAATTAAAGAACTATTTTTTAACTAATGGAAATCCGAGAATTTCTTTTTCTTTGGATTTGCTTTAAAAAAAAGCGATAAAACTTATATAGGAAAGCGGAATAAAAAATGTTTGAAGAATCACCAAAAAAAAAAAAAAAAAAAAAAAAAAAAAAAACGATAAAATAACAAACAAATAAAAAGTGTGAAAATCTTTTAAAAAATTAAAGGAAGTGGAAAAAATAGTAAATAGTAAAAAAGAAAAAAATTAAGTTATATTATGTTTTTTTTAATAATGAAGAGAAACTCAAGCATAAAGAGAAACAAATTAACCCATTTCCCCCCAATTTTGTTGAACGCCAACACTCAGGAGATGCCCCCTATAAGTGCAATGAAAGAGGAGGAAAGAGGGAGTAGTGTTTGTTGACATTTGGTTTGAATTCATGACCAGGACATTTAAAAAAGTTTTATATTTTAAAAAAAAAACGGTTCGTTACATTTTTAACTTTACGAAATCATTTTCTCTGTTTCATATGGCATCGCTGCCTATGAATGAGTTAACCACTAAGACCGTCTATCCATTTCTAATGGTTTAGTGTTAAAAGAGATTGGGGTGAACTATTCTTAAAAAAAAGTGTAAGTATTATTTAAATTCTAAGGCAAGTGGCAAAATGAAACTAACATACCAAATATATTAAATAGATGGAAAATGAATATTTTCTGAAAATAATGAAAGACGTTGAGACGAAAAAAATGGGCAAGATAATTAGACAAAGTTCGGAAATACAATTAAAACCCGATAAGAGGTGTGAACAATTATTCAATAGTTGGGGGAACCATTAAAAAAACACCAAAAACTTTGAAAATAGTTTAATTTTTGTTTTAAAATAATAGAGAAGGGTGTACTAATATTAAAATTAATAATATTATAAATCAAGAATAGGAAAAGAGGTCAGAATTTTAAAAACATAACGGTTATAGCGAAATGTAGATATGACGAAAACCAGCGAAGGGAAGAGGCTAAAACTAAAAGTATTTTTCCATGTAAGATTACTCATAGATTCAAATGAGTAGCAAAGTTGTAACCAAATCACACATCTTTTTAGCCTGAAATCACAACACTGATATGCAAACGGATTAGAGATTTATTACAGAAATGTAAGAATAGCGAAATATCCAGTTGGAAATGACTGGTAATTCTCTGATAATATCTGAGTTTTTCTTATGACGAGCGAATATTTTATGCTAGGCGAATATTTTTTCTTGTAATGAAAAATCAATTACATATATACTAAAGGAATCGCGATTAACTATTCCTTTTAGTAAAAACAGGTAATCAGGATAAAACATATATAATGGTTGATGCAACTATTTTTCTCTTATAGAAATATTTCAATTTTCAGTTACTCGCATATTGCAAAATATGAAAATGATAATGAGCTGATACGTCTACCAATCTACAAAATATTGCACTATTTCAAGGTTATGAACTGGTTTAATGTATTCGAGGTTCCGATCAGAGGCAATTTATCCCCTTTTTGAACCACTGTAAATCTCAAATTGTTTTTCTAGACGTGTAGAGTTGTACTGCCAGCCAGTGCTGTCCATTTAAATGTTTGCAAAGGCAAAAGCATCATTATCTCTCTTGAAACGTACAGGTACTTGTGTGGAAAAGAAACCATCAGCATCAGCTGAAGTCATCCAAATGTTCCACGGCACATTTGTTTGGTTTACAAATGTATTTTCGGTCTCTCTCTCTTTCCAATGTTCTGCCGTTTGCCATTGGGTTCGGTGCCTCAAATGACATCAACATATGCGACACTTCATTTCATCTGATTCGCTGTGTCTGGTAGCATCGCATCGCTCACTGAATGTGAATGACTCCAAGGCGTTCCTCCTGCTCCTTCCCTTCTCGCAGTTCTAAAGTATGTTTTATTATAATTCTATTCTTGATTTTTGTATTCAGTTTTACGAGTTTTATTTTATTTTATTTTGAATTGTTTCGTGTTTTTTTTTTGTTGCTTTCTGCACAATTGTTGTTTCAAAGTCCATTTGAATTCAAGTACACACTAAAGCTCGGCGAGCATAACAAATGCTGTCCATTTGCACAACTCAGAAGCAGAGACGGACTGAGGTTTCATTGGGCCTTGGGCGAAGAGGGAAATAGGGCGGCCATTTAACATGCGCAAATATTTCGATGGGATTTTGTTTTTAGAAAATGGGCAACTACAACATTTAACATGGATTCTATATTATTGGCAAATATTTTTAAGGAAACAGCTGGAACAGTTTGCTTAACGACTATTTCTTTCGTTTTAATCCCAAATTATTCATAACGCAATTTGTTTTGTGGGAAAATAATAATTACGTCCTTTTCTTAGTAAATGTCCAAATTCAAATTGCTATAAACTCTGATGGCATGCATCGAGCCCTTAACGCCAAAAAAAATAAGCGCCATTTTTTAAAGTCGCTTTTACATGAAATTCGATGGAAAATTGTCCAATGCTCTTAATCCCAAAGATTGAAAATGTATTTATTATTAATTACAATGCAAAGTTAATATATATTTTAATTTTGGGTCCCAGGGTAAACAGGGTGACACAGACCATATGTTTAGATTTTTGCAGCGACAGACCAAAGCCTCTGGTGGGAATCCAACACAAAAAACCCTCTCCTATAAAAATTATTTTTTGGCGCTTGCACCTTGTTTCCCCGGTGAGGGCTCGAAATAAATTTCTGGGATTCCCCGAATTAGACAAAACGAAAGAGGAAACCAAACGTGTTATGAACGTAGGCCATGTACCGGGCACTGGAGGGTTCATAATGGGTTTCGATTTTAAAGCGATGGCAGCATTTCAAATTTCTTATTCCTGTATGCAAATATTTGGCATCAGTGGAAAAACGGGAATTAAATTTGAAAAATATTTTTGGAAAATAACATTGATATTCAAGAAAATTGAAAAATCAGTATCGCTCGGATTTCTTACTAAAATGTAAAAATATGAAAATGTTTTCCATTAAAGTTGTATATTTCCCAAAATATTGGCTTTAGATTGCCATAACCTCATTGTAGCCCATTTCTTCCTTCAACATTCCCTGATGGTTCGCTTGTCTATAACAAGCAAGCTGTGCGCGATTTAATTTGTATACTCACTGACCGGGACCTACTGTTTTAAGTCGGTTCCGAGCGGATAATATTCTTCTAGAGAGAGAGAAAGAGATAACTTCCTTACTCGTCTAATCGCCAGCATATACGAGGTGGAAACCAGCCGCTGAAAAATGTTTGATGGTGTTACCCGGTTTTGTAAGTCCGATTTGGAAACCGTTTCTTTAAAAAAACACCGGAAGTATTTTAACATCCTGACTGGACAGTTTACACATTCATTGAAACCCAATTAATTACAATCAATCTAGTTATAGACTGAACTAGAATTCTGGTCACAAGAAAATTAAAAAAAAAAATAAACAAAAATGATAAAGACAATTCAATAAAATCTGCGTTATTGGACTCTTCAATTTCCGGATCCGAAAATAGTCAGTATAAGTATTTTCTATTGATACAATTATTTGTTAGCCATTCGCAGACGAGACTAATGGCAATGAGCCCTAACTGAGGCCCTCTTTGCTGCCACAGCGTTAATCCGCCCCGGTTCAGAACAATTCTGTCCATTTGTCTAAAGCATGAGCGTCTGGACAGTTTGGCATATGTTGCCATTGTTGTTTTGATTCTTGTTGTTGTTCTTGTTGCTGCTGCTGTATTGAAGTGGCGGACGGACCGTCTGTCCCAAAGTTTGAAGTTCCCCGGCAACAACAACTCTTGACTGTTTTTTGTCTGTTGTTTTAACATGAGTTTCTTTCTTCCTTTTTTTTTTTTGTATTTTTGTAAATTATTCAATTGCTTCATTATATTCTTCATCATCATTTTTGGTCCATTTTGAAAGTTGTACTGAGAATTTTGCCCGTATGTTTGATTGTTACTGTTGCAGGAGGAGAGTTTTGGCAAATCGCCGCTGTCGATAGGTTGCACACCCTGTGTATCAGATATTTTTGCCAGACGGTTGGTAGTACATGCGGTGAGGCAGTAGGGTGTGGTATAACAAGTTGGTTTAACGTTGAATTTTTGAATAATGTAACATATGGCAAAATGCCATATGGTGCTGGAGAGCCAGCGGGCATTTAGGAAATGTGTTGATGTATTTGCTGAAAAGGGGGCCCCAAAATGCAAGCAAAGAATTGTAGTTGTCTTCCTTGGTGTGGGTGAAAAGTGTTGCCAACCAAAAACAATTTTGACAGCTAACAATTTGCAATTAGAAACAAAAACACGAAGTAATGGATTATTGAAAACCAACTAGTGAGGGCTGATTAGTGCGTATCGGCCAGATAAGCCAAGGAGATAATTTTTTGTACTATATCCCATTCCACATTCTGAAACAATTAAATTCAAAAATACCAGCGGGGTCAAAATTAAGGTCTCGTAATTCCACTAAATATTTGCAAGTGATTTTAAATCGGAGTAACTTGTAGAATTTAAAAATAGTTGAATTGGTAAAAAATACAATTTTAAACGTAAAACGTTTCTCAATGGGTGTTCTATCTAGTGCTCAAGATTAAACAGTGAGGGAATACGAATACCTTTTGAAAAAAATCTGCATATCGCGAGATCTGCGCCTGTAAAACCAAAAAAATATTTTCTATCCGGTTTATGATTGAAAACCGATTTCACTCAAGTAAAAAGCATTCGTATGGAAACAGGATTTTTAAAAATCCACTGAAGATATTCGAATATAGTTAATGAGCAACAAGTTATAGTTGTTGGAACTTGAAAATTTGAAGGATATCGATTTTTTTTAGAAGAAGTTCCAATATACATTTGTTAATATTTTTTTTTATGAACATGACAATTATTTTGCATTTTCTTAAACAATTTTTAATTTAACATAAAAATCCAGTGAAGGTAACCCCTCCCCCATCCTTACAAATTGACCAGTTTGTGTTTCAGCTAATCCTACCAAGGACCACAATTACTCGAATCGCAAAGCAAAACTTACCAAAGAATCAAATCGGACAAGCCTATTTCTAAAGTAGATTTATTTCCAATTTTTTGTATTCGTATTTCCCACTGTGGATCGCTAGAAGACAGCCTAAGTTCACAGCGTCTTTGGTTTTGTCTAAATGTGGGTCACTGAATCCAAAAAATTGGAGGTACACTTTTTGTTTGAGAACTTTAGTGTTGCAGTAGTTCTAATTCCACTTACCGTATTCCCTGATTAAATTCAAATAAATGCAATCAATGCTTAATTAACCTTGTCGTTGTCTCCATTCTGAATAGAAACGGCGGTTAATTACTTTCGTCTACTTACCTAGTTCGTTTTAATAACCAACCAATTTTTTCTCTCATATTAAAAGAACACATCGTTGTCATTTGAAGAAAGATGCGCACTATTAAAACTAATTTTCAAATATTTTATAAACCTAATACTATTCGTATAATCAGCCAATTGAGGTAATTAAGCGGGGTCGTTTAATTGCCTTACACGTATATGCGATAAGCGTGAGATTTTCTGTTAAACATAAAATAAACATGGATTAAATTCCACAGGAGTTAGTTTCTTGTCGATCATGATAGACTGCACCGAGCTAGGTAACGATTGCATGTAGTGCGTGGATTCGACAATGACAGGAGCTAAAATCTGGTGGAATCTAAACCGATTTTATTAATTTTCATTTAAAACCATACGATTTTGTTGAGATCAGACAGCAATTCTCACGTATAACAAGTTATAGAAAAACTTCTGACGGATCGACGTCTTCAAATGGAATGAGGAAGTGTTTCTTAGTCTATCGTTGTACTTAAACGTAGATGTAGTTTCAATATTTGCTTATACTACTCGTATCCTGATTCACAGAGTGATTTGGATTTCAATTAAAACTGTCAACATTTATGTTCCGTCGATGCATATTTCTTCTTCTGAATGATGATATTGCTCAAGCCCAAATAAACGGTATCGGTGAGTCATTTTCCGTCGTACTGTCAAGAACTTCGGCGATAAAATCTTAAATTATCTCCAAACATCTCTTTGACAACAGCCAATGTCTATGAATTATTGACATAAGCCATTTAGTTAGAGAAACCCGCAATGAAAGAACTCTACTGCATTCAAATCGGACGATCTTGTCGGTCACTGAAAGGCGTCAATGTGAGATACTCGGAATTGCATCCTTTAACTGTCCCCAGTCTCGGGAGCTGTATGTACAGTTGTGCATTTGGATTCGTGAGAAAATTCGTTCGGCAGGTTATTCGGTGCCTAGCGACCCAGAGTTCGACTACTCACTCACTCCCTCTCTCTCTTTCTGTTAAATAATAATTGCATCGAAATTATTAAATGATCCTCTTAACAATATTTATTACATAACAAACGTAGTTATACTTTGTCTATTTCCCACCTTGCTAAACCATCTGCCACCAAACTCTGACTAAGTTCGTGCGCCATCATCATAATGTGTATTTCATCTGGCATCCACTTTTGGTAATAAGACTTATTGCAATAGCATCTGTTATGGCTGACTCTGCTCTCTGATCAAGTCCGCTGGCATGGCAGCAGCATGAGTAGGTGTGTCTGTCCCTGTGCTTGTTGTGTGCCGAGATTTAGAATGCTTGGAGCAATGCACCTCTGCCATCAGCCATAGACGCATTTGGCCAAAAATGGTCTTGTGTTAGAATGACACTGAACGAAAACAAATCTCGGCCTGAATTTCTGTTTCACTTTTTTTTTTTGGGGGGGAGTGCAGCCGCCTGCTGTGTCCGCATGAGATGATAAAGTGTAGGGGGTGTCTATGTTCGATTTTTCAATTCAATTTCCCAGGCGATTGATTCGATATGCACACGCCTTTCATACGCAGAGGGAAGGATAATGAAATGGTCTAGGAGCTGAATATTTTCTATAGAATTTCCGTCTGAGCACAGAGATGAAGTATTTGGGAAATTATTGAACTAAATCCCCACCCCAAAAATATATGCCAACCAGGAGGAACTTTCAGGATCACCTCAACTCCCACCAATGGCAAACACCCATCAACGAAAAGACTGGGCAATTCCGACAAAACGGAAACAAAAATATATGTGCACACATATAATCGAAATGGGACCACCTGACAATGAGCACATTAGTTTCTCACATAAATATGAATGTCCTCAAATTAGAAATTTCTATTAAATTTGACGGAATATATGAATGAATATGGTGCGGTTCGACGGCCGTAACAGTAGTTTATGAATGAATATTTCCGATTTTGTGTGCGTTGGCATTTTGTTCGCTGCCAATGGGAAATTCAACAATTGTTAATTTTTATAGAAACGCGCACGAAGGAACACATGCACCCAAGCTCAACGTACAGAGAAATTAAAACTTATTAATAACAAAATTTATTAATACATTTTGTTGCAACGACAACATTTCGCTGGAAAAAAAACCCAACAACAATAAGAGTTCCGTACAAATGATGAAAAATAACAACAATAGCCAACCGTAAGAGTTCCGTACAAATTGTGACAGTAGAAAAGTTCCCATATATAATTTTAATATTGAAATAAACAGTTTCTTTTTTATTATTTGTTGATATGAAAAATGCACAGGAGGGGCTGTATGAAAAATGCCCCAAGTAAAAGGAAGAATTTTCCAAAAAAAATCTCATACAAAATTGGGAGTTTTTCATAATTTTTAGGTAATATTTCATTTTTTGTTTTTGGGAATTTTTTCCACATTTTTTTAATTTTGAATAATTTTTCATTTTTTTTTTTTGGTATATAGTCTAAAACTAATGTGAATCATATAATTTCTTTTATAATATTTAAGAGTTGCTGGGACCATCGTTTGAAATTGCGGTAATTTTTGAAATATGATAATTAGGGTCGTAACCCCAACACATTGAAAATATACCCAAAAAAAACGAAAAATACGCCAAAATTAAAAAAAATTGGTTTTTGGGTTGCTTACACATTTTAAGTTGGGGCGATATTGCATAATGAAATATCACCCCAATTTTGTAGAGATTCTTCGTATTTTTTTTTTAAAAATTTTGTTGAGAATCTATTGTTGTATTTTTTGGGCAGTTTTCATAATATTTGGTTTTTGCATTGGGTAATTTTTCATAAATTGTTTGGGGGATTTTTCAGAATTTTTGGGAAATTTTCATATAAGGCTTTTGCGGAGATTTTTCATTTATTTTGGGGAATTCTTCATTATTTTTGTTGACGGGCATTTTTAATTTGGGGTATTTTTAATTGAGCCGCCATGAGGGGCTGCAGAACGCACTTCTCCATGCAAAGTAAGCTCGAGTTGTTTCGCCATAGCTCAATTTTTGGATGCAATGATATTCTCCATAAAGGAAATGGTGTACGATAATCAAAAAGAAATAATTACCAAGTTTGTAATTTTTATTTTCAAAATGTTTATAATGAATCTGTACCGTGGGAGAGACCGGTGGGAGAGGTAGAATACCAAATATATTAATTGGTTTAATTACTATTTTAACAAAGGAACAAACGTAACAAGGCGCAATAATTGAAATGCCATACAAACGTACGAACCTGGGTTAAGAGTGTCATATGATGTCACAGTCCTACGAAGGCGATGACATAAAACGGACGGACCAATGTGATGACTATGGAGTGGCCCTGACTATGGCGGATGGCGGTAATGACGGCGGTGGTGGCACACAATATATTGTGGATTCATAATTAAGGTATAATATTGTTAATATTGGCGCTGCTGCTGTCTCCACAATTGTTGTACATTTTGTTATTTTCCGAACATAACGCACACGCATACAGTTTGTTGTGAAAGACATCAGGATCAAACAGGCATTTTCTCACACAAACACAGACATGGAGACATATGTTTCAGTAACAATATGTAGCAGCAACAGCAGCAGCAACATCACATAAAGGCAACGAAATAAGCAATCAACTGCACCTGCTGTCATTCACAATTTTTAATTGAATTCCAACAACACACACTTGTGCTGTACGTCTGTCCGACCATCCGTCCGTCTGCTGTACGTAACGTATACGTACTCGCACTTGTACGTTCATACATACGCAATGTACGTACATTGTACAACACTATGAGCACTGTTTTGTTGTACCCGAGAGATGGAGCGACAGACAGAGAGAGAGAGAGAGAGGGAGAGAGGTCGTCGTTGGGCATATGTTGGAGAATGTATGCATGTTGCCACTGCTGCTGCTGCTACTCTTGTTGTTGTTGTTGGCTGCTGGCCCAAACCGAAAAAACCAAAAGAACCAAAACATAAGAGGCAGATTTTGCCAACAGCAGCAGCCGTTTTGTGAATGAAATAAAACCTTCAGTAAATGCTGCATACTTGGCTCTATGTGTACGTACTACTAGTCCTGTCATAGACGTTAAATTGTATGTGTGTCCGTGTGTGTGTGTGTGAATATGAACAAAATGTGTTTGGAATGTATGAAAACGACACGTGCCAACATATGTTGCCAAAGTCAGACACAGACTGTTTTAATAGTTCGGAAAAAGAACCAACACACAAATGCGGGCACATAAGCGCACTATTGCATATGAGTAAATCCATGGCAAATAGACAAGGTGATCTTAAAATTTAGCCCATTTGGAAGAAACGATTGTTGGGCTTCGAGCGGATATTCAAGGTTTATTTGGGAGGGTTTTTGAGGCTTTTGGGCTCAGGTTCTGTCACAATCAACACTTTAAAATTAACTGACCTGTGTCAATTTTTACAGACAATTAAATATATATTTTTCTCTCTCTCTTCAACTCTCTAATTTTCATCTTTTAATTGAACTTCGCACTCAATATACAAAATAAAACTATCGTGAAAGTTAGTTTTTTTTTAACGAGGGTAATCACTTGTTATCTTTCGTGAGAGAGAGAGAGAAATGCATTTAAATCATGTAACTCATGAAAGATTTATACAAATTACGAAATTTCACGAAAATTATTTTATTTATTCTCTCAGTGTGAATAACAAAATAAATACTTCTCGTGAAGCGAGATGTTTCCCACAATGCAGTTGAGTACACTTTTATTAGGGTGTCTGGTTTTCGGCCCCTAAGGACCAAAAGTCCATTTAGGAAATTTCTAATTTTCTGCAGTTTGAAAATATTTGAAAAACTGTATTTCTGTATAATTCGTTTTTACTGTCGTTGATTTGCTATGGAATTACCCATATGTATATCTGCGTTCAGATGTATCGGAATGCAGGCACACATACTTAAATTGAAAATGCACAGTGATAATCGAAGGCTTTATACACGGAGATAAAATCATACCTATTTTGATCATAAATGCTGGAAATATTTCTAGGAAGGAGAAGATTTGAAAACACAAGGCTTCAGATTTGAATTACATTATCTTTTAGTAAATGTACTACTGTCTCAACTAAAAGCCGTCTCTGTAGTCCTACTGTTAGCCGTTCTTTTGTAAGCTTTTTAGTAAAACTTACCTAGAAAGCCTTACTTTTACTGATCTACTCGTATGGCATTGCTCTGGTATTCGACGTAGTTCTGGAAATAAAAAGTTTTTAAACATCTTCCAGGAAGGGGTTATCCTTCTGTAGATTTGTTTAGGGCTTGCCTGCGCTGGTCATCTGAAATCTAACATTCTTTCTCTGAATTTTCTTCCTAGGGCATCTCTTATCGCTCTCTCTTATTTGTGACTCCAGAAGTTTTTCTTCTGCCAGAGTCTCAGCTGTTATACAGAAGCAAGGCCTTCCCAATCCTTATTTGCCACTGTGACAAATTACTCATATATGGGTGTGTGTGTGTGTGTGTGTGAGGCCATAGCTGTTGAGACTAAAGAGCCATCAACAACAGCCGTTACTCCAGTGAACAACATTCACGAGCACGAATTCATACCTTCAATAGTCTAATGGCTACCCAGGGAAAAAAAGGTATGTTGCTGCTCACTGTAAAGGACCAGGGGAGCTGAAGGGATTTTTCCAAAAAATCGCACACACACACACACAAGCTCTCACAATTGTGGCTGAGGAAAATCAAAATGCCACTGGCAGCATATGATGCAATGTAATTTTGTCACTTTTATGGCCCCGAGAGTCGACGGAAAAAGCCAAAAAAAAAAAAAAAGAGAGAGCGGGAGAGAGATGCCAGATTGTGGGGAGGTCACCATACCGCTTACCGCTTGCCTACCTCCCTACTTGGGCTTTGAGTTTTTCTGTCATTAAATGTGATTTACCAACGGTGGCACAACTGAACAAAAAGTTGATCGCTTTTGTCGCCTGCACGTGTGTTCACACACACACACACACACACACACGAGAAACGTGTCCACAATTTCCATTTAAAGCGAAATGCAATTAGGCCTTTGTGGGACTGTGACTGAATGCCGGTCTTCGGTTGCATGTGCAACTTACGCCCCAGCAATGCGTTGCAATGTTGTTGCTGCTGATGTTATCAGCACTGAAGGCATATGTTGGTCGTTTACATAGCGTTTGTTATTATTGTTCGTGTTGTTGTTGTTGTCGTCGTTGCGGCTGTTGCTCTATAAGGCGTAAACGGTGGGCGTTTTGTGTACTTTTATCGTTGTCGATTTGTTATGGCCCTGCCATGCCTGCATACGAGTATGGAAAATACCTACATGTGTTCATACTTTTACGATACTTTCGTATCGGAAAGCTTTCATTATTTCGCCACCTACATTTGATTTCATCCAAGTGAGCCACAGCGCACACAATCGTAGATTCCCATGCATATGGGATGGCAAGGCATTCATTGTCCGTGCTTGCTCGATTGTTGTTGCATCGGATATTAAAAAACACTTAAAGGCAACATTTGTGTTGCACGTGTTTCCAACTGAATTCGGTTCGGTTATTCCTGTTGGGTTTCGTTTTTTTATTTTTTTATTTAAGTTTTGGCATTTGTTTGGTGTTCGCATTTCATACGTGATGTGGTCACACAAATGTTTCTTTTCAGTTTGTCTTTTTTGTTCATACCGGCAGCACAATTTCATAAAATTTGAGGACACTTGCATAGTAACATTTGTCAATATACATTTTTGGGGACTTTTTTTCGTCATTCCCCCTCACCTTCTCGTTGTTCGGGCCATTAGAGTTGTATGTAATGTTGGACACAACCATCACATTCGGCTGTTGGGGGAGGTGTGTTAAATTGGAACAACTGCCATTAGTAATATAATCCATATTTGCTGGGAAATGACACAAGACATCTGATCCACAGGAATATGAATCATTATGAGAATCAATCGATTACTGAGAAATTTGTTTGGACTCTATAATGAAAACCTCTTAGTAATTTTCCTCGTAGAGTTGCAGGTCATGCATCAAATTGGGTGAAGGTCGTCAGTAATATGTGGAGACGAGGTCGCCTAAACATTTGTTGGGCATACATGGCAGAATATTTTGATATCTTCAACACTGAGGTCAGACTAAGGTGAAAGAAACCATTCACAGAGTTTTCAATGAAGCACATTTCAATTTGTAGTAAAGTGAGTGCCTCATTGCAGATGTTGTTTGGCTACAGTTGCTTACGGAAAAACGAGCTACTCGATTTGCTTTTCGTTTGCCAAACTTGTTTCAGTAATAACTCATGATCCACACAGATTAAAGGCTTTTTTTGGTATAGAAATCAATGGCCAATGGAATTTCAGAGTACTCTTTTCGATTGTATAAGACTACATTGGCTTCCGATCTATTCCAGCAGAAAAAACCTTTTGAACTGCAACATCTGAGAGAATCCACTAAATAGAAATACCGGATTTCCGATATTCCCTAGCCGTAAATAACACCTGCACACCATCTTCAAATTGTTATAAAGTGGCACAACACTTAAATGGTCATTTGGAACATCCCGTTCTATTGCAAATGTTGCATGACAAATGTTTGCTATTGATGCCATAGTCGCTGTTGTTTATCGTTTAATCTACAATTTTGTTATTGCACTTTTGTCTTGATTGTATCTTTTTCACTCGTTGGTCTTCTTCTTCTATTGCAGTTTGTTTTGTTTCTATTAACAAGTCAGAGAACGAATAGAACAGCTGCTCCCAGCAGTTGCAGCTGTAACAATATGCAACTTTTCCAAAGTCTTTACAGTCATTACGATATCAACTTGTTCGATGGAGTTACTCGGAATACAAGTATCTCGCCTAATGGCAAATGCACAACTTTCCAATCCACCTCCCCCCCCCCACTAAACATCCACCCTCTATGGATTTACAGTCCTGTTCAATATGTCGAGTGTTTTTGGCCTCGGTGGTGGTTTTGATGGTAGCTTGTTTCTGTCTCGAATGGGTTACGAAAATTGTTCTGTTTTGTTCTTTACCATACATTGTCATTTTGGCAGAATTTTCTTTTCCTTTTCAAGATGTTGTTCTTTTCTAATAGTTTTTTTTTTGTTGCTGTGGTAAATTGTTTCGTTCACAATGTGGCCCTTTGACTCTGACTGAGCCTCGGCGAAATGTTGCAGCTGTAATTATTGGGTGCAATGTGCAGCGTACACAACTTTTGCAATTGAGATCTGTTTTGATTCTGTTCCTACATCGGAACAGTGGTTCCAAACAAACAAAAAACTCAGACCAATATATAGCTGGCTGTTGGAAATAGTTGAAGACTATCTTTAGCTTTTGCTATTATATCGGAGGTTTTACCTTTAACACATCCAGCCGAAGCTTAACTTGTGAAACACCCCGAATATTTGTTACCAAATGATCGACAAGTCTTGGGAATTTATAAACTGCTGCAATCATGCCAACGCGAAGACCGGAACTCTTCACCTCAGCCTTTTATGAAGTGTCTGCACACATACGAAAGTAGTCCCAGCACATTATCCCCATTCATCACTTGCCACCACTGTGCCACGACACGTTCTTGTCAGTGTTGCCATTGCTGCCGGTAATTGTACAATTGAAAGCCATACCAGTACTCATGTCCATCCATTCGAACACTGTGTGCTGCAAAGAGGTTTTTTGTATCATTTGTTGTTGCTTTGCGATGTAAAACAGATGCTTATCCAATTTGAAGTGTCTGTCGGTGGATCTTCTTGATTTTGTTTTATTTTGTTTTGGGTAATGTTTTTTTTTTGTTGTGCTGCAAAAAGTTCAATAACAATAATAAAATACATTTGAAATTGAAAATTTTTATATTGAAAAATTTACATAAGTTTTTATGAGTGTATCTGAAGATTTCTGCCAACGTCAAGCGCAAGGGTAAATAAGTCAAATTTTATTGAGTTCTAGGTAATATTTCTTATATAAATTTCATATGAAGACATGAAAGAATCCTCAAGAACTTCCCTCAACATTCCTTTATGGAATGTCAGTCAGTACAATTTTTATAATCATTGATCTTGGCCTACTGTGTAAAGGCGGGTTCAATGTTTTTTATAGAAACGCTTTATGTACATATGTAGCTGTAGACATTTGTAGTATCAGACTCAAGTCGAAGATGACCATAGTCAATGACGACCATAGTCAAAGACGACCATAGTCAAAGACGACCATAGTCAAAGACGACCATAGTCAAAGACGACCATAGTCAAAGACGACCATAGTCAAAGACGACCATAGTCAAAGACGACCATAGTCAAAGACGACCATAGTCAAAGACGACCATAGTCAAAGACGACCATAGTCAAAGACGACCATAGTCAAAGACGACCATAGTCAAAGACGACCATAGTCAAAGACGACCATAGTCAAAGACGACCATAGTCAAAGACGACCATAGTCAAAGACGACCATAGTCAAAGACGACCATAGTCAAAGACGACCATAGTCAAAGACGACCATAGTCAAAGAAATACGACCATAACACTAGTCAACAGTCAAAATGTACTCGGGATGCGATAATTTTTTCTGTGTAGATAACCTTGACATGAGCTCGAAAAACGCAATAAAAAATTTTTTTTTCGTTTGGTTTTGGTTTTTGTTTTATTTTTTTTTTTTTAAATTTTAAAAAAATTTTTTTGGTTAATTTGTTTCGTCCGGCATAACTCGGGAACCACTAGCCCGATTTAATTGAATTAAATTTTAATTTAAATTTAAATTTTGCTCGACATATGCACAACTTTGTCTATGGTAAGGTTTTTTCTTTTTTATTACAAAAAAAATTAAAATTTGTTGGGTGACAAAAATATATGAAAATTTTCATACCTTTACTCAATTGCGAATAAAAGCGAAACGCGTGCATCGATTTTCATGATCTTTGTCTCATTTTGCTCATAGGTTATGTGACTTTACGTAAAAGTAATAAGATTTGACTTTTTTTTTCATTTTGGATTTTTTATGGATTTTTTAAAAAAAAAAAATTTAAATCTTTAGGCAAAAAATAAGTTTTTTCCTTTATATATTCATTTTTAACTTGGAAACTGTTGCTTGTATAGGAAAACAATATATGAACAGATTAAGGGAATTGTAATTTTAAATTTTTTAAAATTTAATTCAATTAAATCGGGCTAGTGGTTCCCGAGTTATGCCGGACGAAACAAATTAACCAAAAAAATTTTTTTAAAATTTAAAAAAAAAAAATAAAACAAAAACCAAACGAAAAAATTTTTTTTTTCATTTTGTTGAGTAGTGTAATCAAAGACGACCATAGTCAAAGACGATCATAGTCAAAGACGACCATAGTCAAAGACGACCATAGTCAAAGACGACCATAGTCAAAGGCGACCATAGTCAAAGACGATCATAGTCAAAGACGATCATAGTCAAAGACGATCATAGTCAAAGAAATACGACCAATATCAAAGACGACCATAAGGTGGCTATATCGGACATATGATATATTCTCAACAGGCAGATCGCGAGGACATTGAAATATACATGGCGATGGAGATAAGTATGGTAATTTATGTACCATTGATACATGTTTTTGTAATCCGTACAAGTGAGACTACTGCTGAAAAATTTATACGTCAAAAACTAAAAACTACCTCTGCCTTCAGTAGAGTCTTTCTGCTGGTGCAATACATTTTTGCCAGAAGTATAAATTGTATTTCTGCCTATACAGAGTCGTAATTTTTACAATTCTTTTGTAAAAATTATCTACAAATTAATAATTGAAATCTGAATGAGTTTTTGTTGTTGCCATACTCATTTATGGTTGGATTCCAGTTAGTTTAATTGTCTCATTCAACCCAGACACTCAGTGTGGACAAATATTTACAGATTATCTTATAAATCCTGTTTCCTCAAGAGTATTCTCTTTACAATCTACTTCCTAACAAACCATCGGGACTGATAATAGTATTCCCTAATAAGATAATGGAAGATCATAAATGCATTTCCCATAGGGGTCACTTTCTTGACTGGATAACAGTGATTTTTGTAAAGTGACATCTTTCAATGTCAAGGCGTTATTTTGCCAAACACTCTTCACCTTTCTGGCCTCATACACTTTTTGGGTATTTCAAATCCGAATTCCGTTACTTCTCTTGTCCCAATAGTACCACGCTGAGCCTACTCCTTTCTAACATATTGACAGCACACTGTTGGCAACATTTAAATGTCCATGTATGAATGTGTGTGAGTTCCAACTCCCAAATGCAGGAGCACACTGTAAATCGGTCTCAGCTGTGGATGATATAACACAAGGACATTTAACAACAAAATGTACGCGAGCAGAAATGTTAGTCTTTGCTGTGAGTCAGCATGTGTACGAAATGCAGAGAGTGTAAGCGAGAGTCGGCCAGAGTGATAGTGTGTGTGTGTGTGTGTGGCTTGTGTCGTAAAATAAAAACATCTCGTTTTTATCCTTTTATCCTATTTTTACGCGACAACAAAAACATGCTTGTGTTGCGAACACATTCGCACTTACACAAACACACACACTCATATACAATTCCCTTAGCTCGGTTGTGTGTGTGCGTGAGTATGAGAATTTTTTGTTGTTGTTAGTTGGTTTTGTACTATAATCACTGTTTTTGTTAAAGTTGCACATGTGAGCAAGCCAGCGAACACTCCAGACCAAGGCAGTTCGGCTTGTGTGTTTGGGTATGACACACTCGCATACACACACACACATTGTGGCCAACATAAGCAATTCATTCATTCTGTCCCATTCCAACCCATCCAATTCATTCAATTCATTTTGTGGAACAAGTGGCGCATAGCTGTCGCCAACACCTGTGTTTTGTCCCTTTTGGGCTCAATACACAACATGTGCTCACACACCGAAGCACAGATTGAAACTCACACACACACACATACAAACTGAAACCAATATCACTGCGCTTTAACGGATTGTAAGCAACAACTTTAAATTATTCTTTCGGTTATAGTGAATGTTCTGTGGATTTAAGTTCAACTACTAACGGAAAATCTGTGATATTAGCAAAGAAAAAAGGGAGTAAAAGCATGGATCGGCGGAGTATATGTATAACTTCTAGATTCCTTTTAAAAAAACGTCCTTTGAGCCTCTGTTTAATTCCATTGGTAACGTTAGACTTTCCCGCCTTCTGTTGCCCTCTGCTTAAGATTCTCTAAGATGAGTAAGTAATTTACTAGATCACAATAGACTAAAAAATATCTCAGGCTCCATTTGCTTCTATTATCACATATAATGCGGCGGATTTTAGAGACAACCTCTCGAAGTGCCGGAAGTTGCTTCAGCCCTTACCTTCCCTGGTAGTCTACGCATGGAACGGAACTGAACTAAACAGTAGCTAAAGTGACTTGGTCCTTTCTCCTCCATTCCTCAACACAGACCATCGATTTCATGTTCTTTCGACAAATGTGCCTAAGAGGAAAGAGAAATATGTAAGTAAGTCTGTGACTAGGCGATTTTGTCCAGGAATTTTAACGATAGTGTTGTTTGTCCTTCTTCCTTTTCACTTCCACATTCTCGATGCTCCTTTCCTGGTTATTTTTACACTTGTCACACTGCTGCTCTGTCGTTGTTGTTGTTTGTATGCCTCCCCAGCTGCCGTGTTTGTTGCATGCAACATGATATATTTGCGGTTAAATAGGTTTTGTTGAGTGCGCTGCCACGCCTGGGTGTGTGTTTGTGTTCGTGACATGTGTTCATTCCTTTGTTTCAGATTTAATTACGGCTGTGATTTTGTTCAGGATATCGTTGTACGGAATGGAAAATTTTCTGTTTTCCCTGGGGAAATGCGGGAAAATGAAGAATTGTCGCATAAGTTTAAGGGAAATTGGGAAGCCATCGAATTTTTGGATAGCTTTAAGGTGGTCCATTGTTTCTCTCGGCTGTGCTATGCTTTCCATAATAGACATATCTTTAAACCAATAATAGAGTTAAGAGCTTAGAGTCTTTAAAATCTCATATTTTCTCCATATGAATGGCTCGATTACCACAAGCTGTGTCATAAATGTATCAAAATTTACGAATGGGATAAACCAATCGATCTGGACTGTTTGCAACATAGACGGGTTCTACTGTTGTATTTCCTAAGGACGAAAAACACATGTCCTTTTTTTAAGACCAAACTGTGGTTTCCGTAACAACTGTCATGTGGTGATAGCACACATAGCCACTCGTACATATAGAAAAATGAAATAAGTTTTATTTCAGTTACCCTCCCCACCCTCTTCATGAAGGACAATGTCTGCGGCAACAAGGATAACAAACATTTGTGAGGAAATGGAGAAAAAACACAGTTGCTCTCCAAAATAAAAAAGAAGGAAGCAGAATAAAAATCAACTTACGCAAACAGAACTCGAAAGCTTTGACGTTACATTGTGAAAAAGGATTACAGAGCCGGGGATTCCAACACTCTCACTAACACACACACACACACAGTCACCATCAAACCAAATACACACGCACACTGAGCATAAATAGTTATATCATGCTGTACCCCTCAAAAAAAAAAAATGGGAAAACTCCTGGCAATATGAGATACGTTTGGTTGTTTGGTGGCAAAGACAGTCAGGAGCCAACACAACAAAAACCTGGGGTTTAAATCGGAAATTGTTTGGGAGATGTGCGAATGGGCGATGGCGTTGCACAAGGCATTAGAAAACTAATTTCCAACGAATTCAACACATAATTATAATTACAAAATGTTCAAATGAAATGTCAGAAACATGAATTTACTTATAGCCAAAAAAAAAAAAAAAATACATGAAAGGATTACAGGACAGAGTTTTCAAATACTTGAAGTTCACCAAGGGAAATTACTGAAGTTGGCTGAAATAGATTGAAATATTTAATAAGGTTGGCTTTCTATTTCTGGATTAAAACTCCGACGATGCTAGTCTACGTTTCGGAACAAGTTCCAATATATTCTCCAGAGAAAGAAAGTATAAGCAAACTGAAGTCGATTTTACACACTTTGTCCCGATTAGTTCGTATGCAAATTATAACGCGCCCAGTTCACTGATTTGAGGCAAGTTTCTCGCCTATTCCTTAATGGAAAATACCTTCGTTCAAATGACTTATTGATTTCGGTTGCTAAAGCAGCCTCATTTCTATTGTAGTGGTTGAGAACCAGTAGCTCCGTTTTGTTCTAATGTGGCTAAAGGTCTGCAGATGTGGCATGTGCAGACTTTCATCGTTTCCGCAGTTTAAAATTGTTAATTTGCTAGCTGCCGCAAGCATATCTCTCTTGGTTTCCGAAGTTGGTTCCGTTGTCATACCGTGTATTCGTCGCCCACCAGTTTTTTCCAGGTTTCTTTGTCCCGGTCGCAGTTTTTCGGCCAAACCCTGGCCACAGATAAAGTGGAAACTCTGCCCACATCGCCGTTGGAGAGATAAGTTTTGTCCTCTAGTATTTGTAGTCCAAACAATTTCCGTCTTAAGACCAAAAATGCCGGAAAATGTCAGAGAATGTCTCCTTCTGATTACCCAGCAGGTTGGTTCCCTTCTCTACCTGTCTTCTGCAATGAGATGATGTTTCCATAAAAAGTATCTTTCCGTTAAACCAATCTGAGCTTTATTCTTAGTCCATTGCCTGTCCCCTGTTCTTCAGTGCAGGGTAAGGGCAGAAAGGCTGTTTTATTGACATCCAAATCGTGTCCTGTAGACCCTAGTCTCATCTATTAGTCACATTGCATGCCTTTCAATCACATTCTGTCTAAGCGCGGGCAGACACCCATCTACGGTTTGTTTCTCTACCGCACAGTAGGCGAGCAAGTGGCTAGAGTCATACCTACGGATTTCATTTAATTTGGCATCTGTAAGGGTGTCACGAGTCATGCTAGCTCGTCTGTCCTGTTATGTCCCTGTGATCAGGCACCCAGATAAGTTTAATACTAAGCCATCTTGTTGGGTTGGGTTCCAAAGATTTAATTGACAACTTGACTGTCAGAGTATATGTTTATCTCCACTGTAATGAAGATGTTATATGTCAGTCATTGTGTCTCTTCCGTAATGGCCAAAATCTCAGCCTGATAAACACTTCTATGAGATGGTAATCTGCGTGCTGTATTTAGCTCTAGGATTGAGGAAACTATGGGATGTACCATTTTACTTCTCATGGAACTTTTCCAGTATTTGTCGTAGTGTGAGGGTTTGGTCCTCAATCTGCTGTACAGTATGCTAGATAAGATCTTATATGTAATTATATAAGAAAAAAAAACAACTGTTGGCGTAACCCATGAACGAAACTACATATATACAAATGAAACTAGAGGCCACAGTTAGTAGAACTGCATACTGAAAGGATGTACTAGTATAAACCATTTGCTTTTGAAGTTTGGAAAGTGTAGGCCATATGGATATGAAATGAAAGACAAACATCTCAGCTGGTAGATAACATTTTTTTGTTTTATATATGGGGAAAATGTCCTATGATATTTTGATCCTTTAATATCCTTGATGATGCTCACGAAATTATATATTCCGCTGTTGTTAACAAGAGAATGTTAGGCTCGCGCTCACGTTATGGTTTTATAAGAGTGGCGGGACACACACACACAATTTCTTTGTTGACAGTTCCTGAAGCGAAGCACTGCCAGTCGGTCGATGGTTTGGTTTGGGGGGTGTGTAAGCATGCCAATTAAATCTTCTGTACTGTTAGAATTTTGTATTTAATAAGTGAAGTTATTTTTAATAAATTAAGTTATTTGAAGTTCCAATATATTGTTATATAAGACTTACATAAGACTTGGAGATATTCAATAGTCACATCTTTAATATACTCCTTAGTCATCGGTCAGTCTGGTGTGTAGTGCTCACCTCTCTCCCCCATGAACAGCTAGTATTCTTCTGAAATTCTGTCTTGTGTAGTATTCACCTCTCTCCTCCATGAACAGCTATTATTCTTCTGAAATTCTCTCGCATTGATGGTAAGTTGAAACTCTCCCAATTAATTGGGAACTCTAAGCGAGAAGTGACCGACTTCAGTACATCATATAATGTAGGGTATTATCCGTACGTCATCTACTACTTACCCCATATACTAGTCACTAGCCCCAGAGCGTTTAAGCAAACTTTGGCTCTACTCTATTTTTCGTTTTGTTGTTGTGGGGGCCTGTGGTTGGGGGTGAATGTCAAAAACATTCGATTTGAAATCTTAAAATTAATGCAAAATTGAAAATCGAAATTATAATCTGTTCTACCGCCCACCCTCCGCTCAAACAAAGGCACCACAACTATTTTACAGTCCTGTTGTTCTTGGATGTTGTGCCTGTCGGCATCAGACTTGAACAAAAAAAAGAAATTACAAAACGAACAAAAAAAAAAAAACGAAACTGGGGAAAATACACTCGCCACCAGTACAGTGAAATTACAGTGAAATCAAAACAGGATTACTCTCCTTGCAACAACAATGAGCCTTAATTTGAACAGAACAGGACAGAACACAGCAGAACCGGAGCCAAAAACGAAACGAAAGCAACAGCACAAAGTGTCAGAATCAGGAGACCAACTTCAACCAAATTCAAGTGAAGGACTGGAAGTGCGAGAGTGTGTATGTGAGGGCAATAGTGGCCTTATACCTTTTCATATACAGGCAGACATGTACGTATGTGTGTTTGTATGGAAAGGAGCGAGCGAATGAGCCAGCTAGCGCGTGTGTATATGTGTATTTGAGAGAGCTTTTCCTATTAAAAGTGGCAGGCGAACAGCAAACAGTTGGCAGCAAATTGCGCGCTTAATAGTTTGGCAACACTTTGTGTAAATGTTCCGTTTAGTGTGTGTGTTTGGCTGTTTGAATGTCATACGCATACCTTCATATTAGAAGTATGAGAACATCATTTACACACACAGCACTCTGCTCTATGCTTAACACTCCTCTTGCAGCAGAGAGCACAGAGAATGGTGAGTGTGGAGTACAAAACGAGCAGAAAGAAAAACGAAAACAATGCGATGCCACCAACAATCACAGCACACTGCGGCGAGTCACAAGGCAAAGCAATTATTTTCACAGCTATTGCCGGCAACTGTTTGTGAAGCGAGCATGTTGGAGCTGTCACAGCCATTGTGCATGCGGGTGAGCAAAGAAACGCAAAAAAAAACTTGTAAATACGACAAAAGCCGCCGAAAATCACGACAAAAGAAATTATTAAGCGACCAAAAAAAATATATTTATAACAGAAGACATTGTCACCGCTTAGTGTTGCTACCTTTTTGATGGGGATCACATTGTCCTTGATCGTCTATGACATTCTTTCAGACTTGGAGATAGTCTCCTGGGAAGGTATCTCACAAAAATTGCCAGTATCGCCTTGTCAGTAGAATGAAATGTGACTTTGGTTCTTGAAGTTGAAGCTGTAGAGCCTCCGGTTCGTAAGTAGTATCACAGGTGACCTAGCAAAAAAAAACCATAACTCCACATAAAAAAGTCTAATCATTGGTCCGAGCTAGTCAATTGACTTCGCCGACACTCGTATGTCTGATGAAACGACTGACGAACTGGATGTGTGACATAAAACCAAACATTGTCCGAGTGGACCTTGTAGGCGAATAATGTGAGGTCTTTGTGCAAAATTTGACCTAGGTTGGTGAGTCAAATCCTGAGTTGTTGAGATTGATGTTCCAAGCAGTGTTGCCACAAGACATTTTTTTTCCGACCAAATTTGTTTCTAAATCCTACCAAATTGGGTCAAAACCGACCAAAATTGTAACGAAAAAAAAACAATATTTAATTTATAGACAACTTTTATTAATTAAACAAAAAATAATATAAATTCAGTATATTATTTTAATTCTTTAAATAAAAGTATATACAAAACTATATAAACAAAAAAAATCTCTTATATATACAGAGATTTTGGAGATCATATTTGTCAGTAAATCCGAGATCATTTTTAACATATTTTCAATTCACTACATTTTATTCGGGGTTTTAAAGTCTTTTTTAGCTGACCATACAGTATGCGGACCTTTGTTCGTGATTAATTCTTTACAAAGCATGATACTGTTAATGGTATTAATTTCAAGTTTGTTTCTTAATTTAGATTTTATAAGAGATAGAGACGAAAACTTTCTTTCAGCAGCGGCTGAACTATGTGGTAGTGAAAGTAAATTAAAGACAAATTTAACTAAATTTTCAAAACAATGTTCATTCAAACCATTTTTTATAGCAGATAGATTTTTCCAAAACATGTCTATACTTAAATCAGGAGAAAAAGATGTCTCGCTGAGGCGCAATAAATGCCACTCTGTCACTATTATATCTGGATCACATTCAACGAGACTAGCAAACTCTAAAATAAGAGGCAATATATCTAAGTTTTCCGAAGAAATTACTCTTGGGGGCGTTATTATATATCTGGATCACATTCAACGAGACTAGAAAACTCTAAAATAAGAGGCAATATATCTAAGTTTTCCGAAGAAATTACTCTTGGGGGCGTTATTATATTTAAAAGTTTAATGTCTTCGCGCTTAAAATCAAATCGATGTTTTAATTGATCCAAAAATTCAACATAGAAATTTAAAACGTTAGACTTAAGTTCGTATATTTCAGAATCAGTTAAGTTCGCTTTTAAAAAAATTTCCGCTTTTGAGCCAATGAAAATTTTTGAAATATCAATTAAATTTGCTTTATTTTTATAATCAATTTCAACATTATTGTTTATATATTCTCTTTTTACAAAATTGCTTAGTATTAAAAGAAAATTTGTTTTAATACTCGCATATAAATACGGCAAACGGGAACTTTCAGATTGAAATTCCTTATTTAAATTATTAATAATTGGAAGACTATAAGATAAAAACAAAAAATAGCATTTTACTTTGCTTGTCATTTCTTCCGCTATATGCGCTGGTTTTACTCCCTGTACTTCATAATAACAGGAAATAAAATATAGTTTCAGACTGTCCCATTGTTCAATAATTCTTAAAATTACTCCCTCCAGAGATAGCCATCTCGTTTGACACACACCTAATATTTTGTGTGGCTTTACAGAGCAATTGTCTTGGAACTCCTTGAGCTCTTCAATACGTTTAGGACTATGAGAAAAATAACTGTAAATATTTCGGCAAAGACTTTTTAAAGAATTGGGCATTTGTTTGCAAGCGTAGCTTGAACAAAGGTGTAGGGAAATATATATTTAAAATTTTTATTCAAAACTACCATAATCAGTTTGGGCCTACCATCCGACCAAAATTAAAAAATTGAAATTCGTCCGACCAAATTTGGTAGAATTCTACCAAAACGGCAACACTGGTTCCAAGACTAAGTCATACGCTCTCGCTTACGGTAGCCTCTCATCGGCGAACCACGAGTGTTTTCCCCTAGCACTCTAGTTTCACTAATTCTTTTCGATCCATGGAGATACGTTAAAGAATTTCGGTCAAGATTTTGAGCAGAATGGAGCTGTCTCTCTTACTCTTATATAATTAATAATCTACTATATTAATCAATATGTACTCACTGAGCGACACACTCCATGGTAGTCAAAATGTTTTTCTAGACATAATTTTCGGACATTGAAAACGTATCAGTTCTCCCTCTCTCTCTCTCTCTCTGTATGAATTTGCATTACAATTTATAAAAAAAGCAATTCAAGGAAGTTGAACAGCATTGCAGAAACTGCTGCCGCCATTGTTGCCAATGCTGTGAATTTGTTAAATTGTACAAATGCTGATGACAATTTTTCCGGAGTTTTTGTTGTTGTTCTTGTTCTGTTTGAACAACCATTATGTTCTGCTCTTAGCGCAAGTTCGTTTGTTTGCTTTTTTTTACTCTTGTCTGTTTCGGCTTTCCAGTTGCCTCTCGAAACGTGAGTCAACGCAAGAAACAATCAGCGGAAATTTTCTTTCAAAAAATTCTATTTACAAAGAAAGAATTAAATGTTTTACGTACACTGCGCGGTGGCTGCTGCAAATGTTGTTAGCTGTTGCCGGTGCTGTTTGCGTTATGGTGTGCATATGAGTGTGTTTGTGTGTGTGTGCTAACAGCTGTTGCTGACATTTGCTTCATTCGTCATTTGTGCGGCTAAGGGTTCCCTCTCGACTGAAAATAAGGCAGCAAGTGGCTTCCACATGTTTCATCTTTGCACGGACAGCGAGCGACACACTCTGGCGCGCGTACCAACACACACACAGTCTCACAGCGGAGAATGGTGTGTGGTGCTTGGAGAGAAAAATTATATTTGCCATTCTAAAAACGTCAACAACAGCTGACTGCCACCAGAGTACCAACACATGCACACACACACACACACAATTTCTTTGTTGACAGTTCCTGAAGCGAAGCACTGTCGGTCGGTCGATGGTTTGGTTTGGGGGTAAGCAGGCATTCCAATAAAATAGTCTTCTACCCACCCCGACTACCATTCATATTCACTCACTCCTTCTCCAGTACAGTGGGTGCCGCCTGCTGGTTAAACCCCATTGTGCGTGTCCTTGGTTTGTGTGTGTATTATTTTACTCTTTACTAGTTTTCTAGCAATTTTAAACTATTGAGAGGAGTTTTTTCTTCATCTGAAAACATTTCACTTGACAATGAAGCTCTTTAAGTAATAACAACAACAAAAAAAACACTTTAAAATGTTTGCCCTTTGAGCGTAGCGTCGTAGCATTCCCTTTTATCATCGTTGCCTGAACTGTAAATTACAAGAGAAACATGGACATCATCACAAGCATCATCGTCAGCATCATCCATCGTCGTTGTGGCTCAACGGCTGCTGCATCTGGCTGCTGTTTGTTGCTGCTGATGGTACTTGACAACACTTGTTGAAAGCGTCACATTTGTTATTTTCAAAGCTCTTCAACCTAAAGTTTAACCAGCAAGACAAGAAGACAGAAGACGACTGGACGAGAACATTATACGAATTACCAGAGATACTCGTTCACGATTTATATGCTCTTATCTGTTGGTTTGATTCCTTGTGCAAGCGGGGAGTTGTAATCAGTGGCGGTTTAAATACGTCGTACATTTCAATTCGAGACGCAGTGTTTTAATAATTTCCTGCAGGATTTTAGTTATGAAACTAGAACTTTTGGTAGATTCTAACAACGAATAGTATCGAGTGAAACATGTCGCTGGAGTGTGTTCCAGCATAAGGTTGGAAGATGGGCCCAGTTGGTCTAACTTTCGTCAAATTTGTACTTATTGTCCAATTTATAGACTAATATTTACGTAAATAACCGTGGTTAAAAAATACTTTTTTTTTTCGTTTCACATACGCATATCTATCGTTCTAATAAAACATATTCCGTTAAGTGTTAACCTCTTTCGACTTATCGAAATATGTTTTACTAGAACGCGAGATATGTGGATTTTAAAACGACAAAGAAATAGTTTTCTTTTGTTCGCCGCATCATTTAATAGCACATTACAAAACTATTTGAAGTTCGATTGCACTCCAGTAAAGCTGGTTAGTTTGTAAACAGAATTATTAAAAAAAAAAATGCTAAAGACCTCTGAACAATATAAATAATGGAAAACATGTTGTAGTCGTTGGAACCCAAAAATTTTAACAAAATAGAATTTTTAAATTTTTTGCTAAATGAAAAAAGTAACAGATTTTTTTTCTACGAATATAAAACATTATTTGACTTTTCTTAAACATATCGAAACTTAGATGAATTTACCAACAATTTACCCCTATACTTTTTCACACTGTCCCCGAAGTTGAATTTTTTTTTAGAAACTACACCATTACTATACACGGTACGGTACACGCTTCAACAACGCATGGAAATTATTAAAATTCACTACAAAAGTGGTGAAAATCTTGCAGTCACAGTTCGCAAAACTAAAAAGTTTCCGCAACGTGTTATCTCTGGAAGAGAGGAGGTTTAACACCTTGCGACTTATTCCTTTGGGGCCACGTGAAACATAAGGTCTACGCCAACAGCCCAGCGTCGATTCAAGACCTCAAAGATAGAATTTGTGAGACTATCGAGGACAAAGGGCAGCCACTTTGCGATTTGGTTATCAAAAATTTAATGAAAGGATATGGTCCTGTAAGCGTGGTCATGGTGGCCATGTGGCTGATGTTGTTTTTCATTATTATGAAATAAACATCCGATCATTTATCTCAAAAAAGGCCATTTTTCTTTGAATACCAAAATAACACCTCTTGTTGGAGAAGCCTGTAGTAAAAAAAAAACGCAGTTCCCCATTTTAGGAATTCTAGGATTTAATAAAATCGGTCAAGCAGATTTATTTTCAAATTTTTCGGATTCCCCCATTGTGCACAGTGGGCTACCAAAATTTGATTCCTCAGGTATTTTATTTTTTCGGTCGGCTGTCAACTACATAAGCCAGAAAGCCCTTCAAAATTAACAGATTTCTTGTTAAATTCCCCCACTGTGCGATGACACCAAATCTAACCAGAACTAACCAAAGCTACATTCGATGGCCTATCTTTCTTATGTTTTTATAATGAAAGGGCTTTTAACTAAAACTGACATGCGTAACCAAATTTCCACAACCCACCTCTTAATTATTGTTCACTCTCCGTTTTCATTCAACACTTTGGCCAAGAACAATTGAAATGGTAGCGCCCATACGGTCGTTTTGGTTTAACACCTCCTGTTTATGACCATCACCACCAACACAGCCATAAAATGGATGGATGGCGATGACGATGGCCATGATGATGGTGGTGATGATGTTGTCCGTATTCCTACCCGTCTATGTGAATCTGTTTTACATTTGTATTGGTGTGTGTGTATTTTAATTAACTTCCTTCTGTTAAGTGTTTCTAAACCAAACAATGAATTTGTTATTAAAACATTCATTTTCAATATGATGTGTTTCTGGGTCTTGTGCTCTGTTCTTTGTTAGTTTTTTGTTCTTGTTTTTGCCTTGTTTTTTTCTATTTTTATCAGTTTGTTTTAGTGCCGTCATTTATTGAATTTCTCTAGAGATGAAACAGTTTTCAAAACATTTGCGTTCAGCATCGATGAACCAAGCATTCGGTGTCGCGGTGAGTGCGCATCCCACACGCCCCTCCGCCGCGGCCTGTTAACAGCCGGACCATATCCACTGTTTGGAGGATGAGGATTCCACTACAAAGTTGTTTTATTTCAGTTGAATATTTTGTGTTTCGTATTTCGTATTATTGTCTGATATTGTTCAATACTGCGCGTATTGATGAATGTTCCAATGTGTCAGCTGCTGCCGCCGCTATTGCGGGGGAGCTGTTGTTGTTGTTGGTTTTGAGTGAAACGAAAGTAATGCTTTTAAAATTGATGTAAAACAGCTGTGCTGTGCACGGCGCTGCTGTTAGATAATGTTAGTCGTACACTGAGAGAAATCAATTGATCATTAATGGCCATGAAATATTGCCCATAAAAAATGGGTCATAATTCTTTTACTTGTGGGATATTTTTCATATTCTCTGTCCGTAACATTGTTTTTGGTAATTTTTTTTGTAGTTTATTGTGGTCATTTTTCATTTGCATATATATCAGACCAACGATATCGTTTGCTACAGCACCATAATTTACAAACGGAAAAGGAAGCTTTGTTTTTTTTTGATATGTAGATCGATTGCGCCTGATAATGGATAAAGGTGAAACTTTTCTTAACAATCGAAAATGTTATTTCCTTAAACTATTCACGGTAACGTCTACCTCCAACCTGTTGTCATCACCATGGATCTCGGTATTCTTTGATGTTTCTTAGTTACCCCCATTGTTAGCATCATTTTAATATTATTGACACGTTTTGAAGGAATTCAAAAAAACAAACGTACAAATCATGTATGCCTCAAATCGATATTAATGACCAAGTTGAGATACATGTTTTTAAATTATTTATCAAACAAAAAATACCACCAGCGAACATATGAATGGGCTGATATTGACAGGCCAAATTTCCAATGACGCACAGACCGCACAAAGTGTTTGTTGTAGACCAACACACACTCACACGTACAACACAATTCAAACCATAGACTATTGGACCCAACATAGCCCCACAAACAGCCACAGCGAGTGAGCAACTGAAGTCAAATTCCAAATGCATTGCAAATAGGAAAATTGCTTGAGAAGGGAAATAAAACAGAACACGGCAAACGGAAACGAAACACAGGCCCCAATTCAGCTCGCTCTATGACAGGTGAATGAAAGCGCACGCACACATGAAAGGCAAGCAAATGAACAATAAAACGTTGAGCGAACACCCGATATATATCGGAAATCAATAGACGTAGACGGACAGGTGGGCAAATCGACCGACAGTTCAACCAAATGTAAAATTGTTGTTAAAGATAACAACAGCAATATTTGCCTTGCGAGTGTAAATCTTTCGTAGTCCGAAATAAACTTTGAGTCTGTGCAAAACAAAACAGCGGCGCAAAAGCGGGTTTTGTGCGGCCATCAAGGTGAATCGAATGGCCTGAAACAGAAAATCAAATACGTTTACAGAGAAAAAAAAACTTAAAAAACAATTTAATGAATTAAAATATTAATTCATTAATATACTTATTATAGAAATATTAATAAATATTTTTGATTAATATATTAACTAAAATAATTATTTGAATTAATAAATATATTGGACAATAATTAATATGTACGTTGATTTAATTATTATATTAATTAAATTAATTAATATATTAATTAAATTAATAAATATTTTAATTTGAATTAGTAAATGCATTAATTAATAATTAATAATAATATGTTTCTTAATTTTATTAATATATTTAATAATTCAATTAATATGTTTATCAAATCAATTAATACATTAATTATATCAATCAATACATTAATTATATCAATTAATACATTAATTATATCAATTTATACATTAATTATATCAATTAATAAACTAATTATATAAATTAATACACTAATTATATCAATTAATACATTAATTATATCAATTAATATATTCATTGAACTGATTATGTATGCATTGAATTAGTTAATATATTAATTGAATTAATTAATTTAATTAATTAATATATTAATTTAATTAATTAATATATTAATTTAATTAATTAATATATTAATTTAATTAATTAATATATTAATTTAATTAATTAATATATTAATTAATAACTATTCAATTATTAGTTGAAATCATTAATTGAATTAATTAATATATTAATTGTACATTGAGTAAATAAACATTATATTTAAATTATTTATTATAGCAAGTGAATTAATTTTTTATTGGATCAACTAATTACTTCACTGAAACTCAGCTGTGGATTTTTCTTCTACCACAGCTTCTTAAATCTATTAGTAGCCCCCGGTGCGAATGACCTTACGTAGTACGCCACTGGCGTTTGTTAGCCACATGAACGAAGAAACCGAACAGACAACTGGCAATTCATGTTGAGAGCATTCATTGATATTCAATCACCCTGTGTTAAATGGCATTATTCACTTGTTCAGATGTTCAATTGCTCCGTTCTTGTTGTTGCTGTTTTCTCTTGCCAATGTTAAGCAGATACAATTTATGAATGCAGGTGTTGTTTCTTTTTTTGCTTTATCCGCCATAAATGCGAATATGAATTGATCCAAAGGCAAAACAAAAAAAGCTCTTGCGGACGTCAGTGCGAATTTTGCGATTAGAAACATTTGGCAGATTCGAAGCGTCCCCCTCGCCGCTCGACGGATGTTAAGAAATGCCGACAAAAAACAATATGATATTTATTTCCTTTTCAACTGCCAACAATGTGAGCAGTTGCACGAACAGTGAAATGGGAACGCGGGTAATGGGAATGATTCATTTGTCGAATATTGAAAATATTATTTGTGAGGTCAAAGGAAATAATTAAGTAATTTAACAATTGTATTAAATAAATAATTACATAAGAAAATATTTGTTTTCTCGTGCGAGTTACAATTGCATTTCTTCACCAGGCTATAACAGGCTCGCCCAAGGTTTATGTAAACCTTGGCTCGCCCATTCCCTGCAGGAACGGACGAAAAACTTCTCTCTCTGATCAACAGTATGGCTTTCGTAGAAACCGATCTACTGGAGCCCTACTGGCTTTCCTTTCGGAATTGTAAAGTCGAGCTATACACCGCCGTGATAAAAAACAAGGTCTCTGGATATTTTTAAGGCGTTTAATGCAAATACATATTGATCACAGGAGTAGCTTGGGTCTTTCCTTCCAGCACAAGACAAATGTCAACAAACACTACGTCTTCTTTCCTCCCGTCAAATAAACTTATTTCTTGCGTTTCCCTGTATCGAAGTCTTTTTCGGGTAAATGTGACCAGACATTTTCGTAACCAGATTGCTACGTGGCTAGTCTGAATCAGCTTCTGTTCATGAGTGACCACATCATTTGAATTAGTCATTCGTTTTTGTACTTTGGAGGCCGCGACGATGTCATCCGCCTCGCTCTGTAGATATATTTCATCAGATATTTTGATTCTTAGGATTTTATTTTAGCTCATGTTGCACAGATACAATTCTACGATTAATTACTTTATCCATCCGGAGTTATTTAATCAATTCTCCTCTTGAATGATTTATTCTGTAATGAATTATTTGCCTAAACGATTTGGATGATTTATTTCATAATTGATTAATTCAATTAATTGTTGATTTATTTACGTGTTCTTTCTCCGAGTGTAAATCAAACGCACCACATTTTCTGTTTTGTTTCTCCTTCAATAAAAATCGGGTAACATGTGAAATTTTAATCAGCGTTCTCCAGTAACTTCGACATCTGTTTGCACAAAGTGCACGTTAGCATGTTAGAGCAATTCCTTGATTGTTTGTCTGTGTATTAATGGAGTTGTAAATGATTTTGTAACCCTCCCTCGCACTCCCTCGGGGTGTGGTGGTCGGCCAACGAAACTATAACAACGTTTATTGCCTTCAATCAGGCAGTTAGTGGTGGCTGCTCGCATAGACCGTGTGGTAGCAAGTGTTGCTTATTTGATTAGTCGGTTTGAATTTATGGCTTTAACTGCGAATAACTCAAAAACAAAACACCATTCACTCATTCCACAGCGTCGACTCCATCCTCCATCCGTGAGGGACTATTAGCAGCTGTTTGATGTGTGATTGTTGGTTGTTGCTGCTGCCGCTGTTGGCGGTGTTATTATAGCCATTGATATTAACAACGGCAGCCAATGGATCATTTGGTGTTCAATTCCCACATTTAATTTAGTCTTTTGACAACTTTTCCACATGCAATGCAAAACCTCTTTGCGCCTCACTCCTCGGCTTGTAACCAACCAAGACCATCGACAGCAGAAAGATTTTGGGGGATTTTCGTTGTTATCGCCATTAAAAGCGTTCGAGACAAATTCAATAGTGTGTGTTCTCCTTCTTCCGCGGCGTTGGAGCCATTTTCGTTTAAGTACACATTCTTGCGCCGGGGCAGACAACAGACGACAGACAACACATGCAAGCGCTACAATTTACGACGAGGATTTTCGGGTTAGAGGTTTGCATGTCAGACATCAATTCCGTGCATAAATTCATTTAAATGCTTTGAACATAGAACAACATCAACATTAGCAGCTCGACTGAAAGGGTTTTAATAATGTGAGAAATTCATCACTTGCTGATTGAATTCACCGAGGAGTACGAAGGCTATGGGCATTTGTTTATTTTTAGTTGGTTTTTCTCCCCTCCTTTCCTTGCAAAGGGGATTTCATTTACTTGGTGTGGAACTAATTTTGGTTTGTTTGCTTTGCTTCATTTCCAGATGGCTCTCGACGGTAAAACGATTATCAAGGAGGAAATAACAGATAAAGACGCCTATGAGGCCACAGCATCAGCAAATTCCACACGCAGAAATAAAGGTAAGTGTTTGTAGAGCCCAGAAGTTTTTTTTTTTTAAAAATAAGAGTTTATTAAGGAACTGCTCTTTATATTGGATACACTTAAAGGAATTTTAGTAAAAATTTCCGAATATTTATTTTTTGGCAAAGAAAAAAATGTTTTTTGTTTGTGTGTAACATTTAACAATTGATGTGAAATATTTCAATATTTATATGAAATATTTTCTGTTTTAAAAAAATAATTCTTTGCTTGGGAAAATGAGAAATTATTTTTTAAAATGCCTTCTCCAGATCAACTACAATTCCAGTGGACACATGGGCTACTGCACTACACCCCTTTCATTGCCATTGCAGTTGCACCATTTTATTGGAACCACATGTCCACCACTTCAAATTCACCAATTTGTGCCAATAAAAACAGGAAGATCATGACAATTGTATTTGCCCTGGCGTCCTAACAAAATGTTGTTCCGAAGACACCGTCACAGTTTGTTTCAGGTGAAAATGATCATCTCCATTATGAGAAGATGAAGAGAGCGACTAACTGTAAAGATTAAATATCCCTGTACGCAGCTGTCGTTGGACGGTGTGTTTTGGTCAGTATTATTCACTTCGGGAATGAATACTGCCAAAAGAAAAAATTGGAATGAATTAAACTCTGTTGCCGCTGTAGATAAAAAGAAACAGATCTAATTTCAAAAAGGGATTTCCCTCTTTGTGGAAATTATTTTTGGAAAGTGATGGCTCCAAATTGTTGACCACATTAGTGACACAGTTTTCTCCAGAACCGTCTTAAAGTCGTCAGAAAAGGCAATATTGAAGAGTTTTAATCAGATCCGTTGCTTTTGTCGTAGTCGATGTTGTCCTTGTTTTTGAGTCATCATCACTTCTTATCAATATCAATTCAAAACCAATTTGCTACTATGTTTCAATCTGAGACGACATTTGCCGCTGATCGATAATTTGAATACAAAAAATACATTTCTAATTTGGGTCTGTTTATTTTGCTTGGTATTATTTCCGATTTAAATAAAAGGTTAGTTGAGAATCACTGAAGTACAGTTTGGTGTTAAGTCCACTGTGTCTTCAGTCTATGGTATACCCGCATCCTGTTCATCCATGTCCCTTATAAAACTAATTATGTTTTCAAAAATTATCGTTGAGATAATTCAGCCAAAAGTCTTTCTTCTAGACATTTTAGTCTGTGGCGTTTTAAACTTTAACAATGACAAAGAATGTGTTTTACTGTCTCCAATTCCTCCTCTTTCGGGCACATCCTGCAGAGGTCTGTAGATCGCTTTAGTTACTTTAATATGTTTAAATTTCCGTTTCGCATTACTTTCATACACTTAAATACACTTCATAAATATTTCCCAGTTGTTATCAAAAACCAAGACGATAACAGCAACACAATGCACAATTTTCTTAGAGAATACCGATTATTTGCAAAAAAGTTATCGATAACCGACGAAATGTACAACGAAAATACCTAAATACAGCGGACGATGCAACAATCGAATGCATCCTACACCAAATTATATCTGGGTTAAAAATTTAAACATATTTTCTGTTTTTTTTTTTGGCAGCAGGTCAATTTCTCTACCAATGCCACCCGTGTTGCGATTTTTTGAAATTGAAGTGGTTCATACAATTGTTTGAAACTACTTTTGGATGTATTTATTTTATATATTTTTTAATTACAATACAAAGTACATTTATATTCTAATATGGGGCACAAGGGTAAACCGGGTGACACAGACCATTTGGCTAGATTTATGCAGTGGCAGACCAAAGCCTCTGGTGGGAATCGAACCCCATGCTGATAGGCAAGCTCGCTACCAACACGCCAACCTAGGGATTTATTTATGTTAAATTACGTAAAGGGCTATCAATACAAGCTTATTTTTAATAATTTATTTATTCGCAAGATTCCTTTTACATATGAAACACAATTTCATACATGTGGCTGCTGTAGTTCCCGTCGTTCCTGTCTGACCTGGCACATCCTGCCTACCCACTTTTTCAAGACCCTGGTCGCAGTTACCGTATCTATATCACGAACGGTTTACTCGATATTCGCCTTAAAGGCCGGAATTGTTAATTGATTGTTTGAATAAAATCGAACCTTCACTGTACCACAAAAAATCGTCGACAAATCGCAGCTACCAGTTGGCCAGTTGCCATCATAACTCAACTTGAGCTGTGTGGCATGGCGCACCATCCTGCTGAAGTCAATGATCGTCCAAGTTCATGCCTTCAATTTCCGACCACAAAAAGTGTTTTATCATGTGTATTCACCGTTAACCGAATTGTTAAAGGAAAAATGGACCACTGAGTTTCACTCTGCAAAATACTCACCAAACTGGTATTCTCTGAATATGGATTGGCTCTCTGAGTGGCGATAATCAATTGCTGTGTAAATTGGACCTTGTCAGCTAAAAAAGCCTGGCCTTTGTGTAAAATTCCCAAAAAATTGAGATCGATGGCGAGTAGATGTTCCAGGACAGAGTCGCACTCTCTCGCGTCTACGGCAGTCACATTGTACTCTGTGTGCATCGTACAACCACGGACACCGTGAGTGTTGCCAGTCTCACAAAACTACATAGCAGGAGCGGTGGATGTCTCATTTCAGCCAAAACTTCTAATCAGTAAACAAACAGTTTTGCGCTACAAGTACCCATCATTGATTTCGAATAACAAAATGTTATTATTTCCTATCGTTATTCAAGAGTAAAGCCATTGCTTTCGTTCCCCGGAGATACTGACATTCTGTCAAAATTTCGAGATGAAGAGAACTGTCACTATTAAAACAACATGTTATTTAAAAAAGAAACCACAATACGGACCATATTCGTAGGATCTGTACATCCCCAAGGTCCCAGTATTAATGTTGGCGAACTCTTAGCAAAATACATGGAATATACAATCCAAGGAAATTATTTTCTGATTTTTGTACCCATACTTTTTCATCTCTAAAATGCAAATATTGTGGTATATTTCATATACGAATCCTTGAAATGACAGAAACGAACGCAATGTCCTTTATATTTACTCATCTTATACTGTTTTTCTTTCTTTTCCATTTATTTGAACAGATATAACATTTTCTTGTTAAACATTCCAATTAAAGATTATTTTTCAGTTCCAACAAAAACAAAAAAATATGTTTCGTTATATTTCGTAATTTATGATTTGGATATTTGAAAACTTCTTCTAATTGATACATCTACACAATCACTGTCCTACTACTAAGAGCAGTTGTCTAAAGAAAACATTAAAATGTCCCATAATAAAAAAGGCTATAAATATATTATAAAATTTGATATCTACACACACGCATACACCTACAAGTCTGTACATTATAGCCAAGTGTTGGACATTTGCAAACTTCCTATCCTTGAGAAGAAAAACTCTTGTGCATGAAACTAATTTAAATTGTTTAACAGAATCCATTTAAATGTTTAACATTCAAAAACATTTCAATTTGTCTTTATCACATATACGATACAAACATGTGTGCGTGTATTTATTTTTCTCAAATTTGTGATAACATTTCAACAAAACATAGAACGTGTAAAAAATATTTTTAATTCTACACTCGAGAATTCATGCAAGTCCAAAACAAAATTTGATGTCTTTGACAAAAAATAAATACTTTTATATATTTTTCACTGCAAATGTCATTCTGAATTTCTTTGTTCTCCGAGTTCAAAAATATTCCCACCACCATTCCCTGCCTTCGCTTTCTGTAGCAGCAGCAGCATCTGTTCAATTGCCTATTTCCATTTTAAATGCACGCAGATGGTCACTAAACAATGAAGTTAATCTTTACAGGGGGTTGTAGCATTGCCGATCGAGAGGGTTAGCTTGCACTTAGCTATGGGACAGCCTGTTGTGAGTTCAGTACAATCAAGTCATTTGGCGTCAGCTGTTTATTGAAGCGATTGTTTGAAACTATTCAAGAAAGCAGTTTAGTGAATGCTCGTCTCGGTGTTAGTTTAGTATGATTTCATACAAAGTAAAGTATGAGTTTTCAATAGTGTAATTCATTTTGAGGTAAAATTTATATTGTTTACTTTACAAAGATATTTCTAGAAGAGATTTTGTCCCAAGGTGATTTTATCTGCAACAAACTGACACTTCCTGAGTTGAGTTGTTGCGATGTTTAACGACTCGGCTACGGCAGTCACGAACACGTCAGTGCGGGAATCGTGAGTGCTGTTCAACTTTTTGCATAGAATTGCGACCGAGCTTGATCAAATTCTGCACAGTAGATTGTAATGGACAAATAAATTAGACCTTCGTACTCCTATATGGCTGCCATACCTCGGTAAAAACTGAACTTAACACTCTACTTCGTTATAAGGCCTGATGATCTGAAAATATTTCAACAAAGTATTGTAGGTTTTTATATAGTCAGCTCCCCGCGATTCTTGGCCACACTTAAGGAATATATGTGCTCTATCTCTGGGGTCATTATTCCCTTTAGTGGGATTTTATTTCTATCGACACAATCATTACTTCGAGTGTATAATTTTTTTTAGTGTGGGCTATTTATCATTTCTGCTCATTACTATTTTTGTTTTTCCATAATACGATTCTAGTGAATTTCACTGTTGTCCTCCAGTTCCGTTTTAAATGTGTTTTATGGTGAGTTTTTGTATCCTTTTTTTTATGGGAGATGGCGGCGTGTGGGCTTGTTTTTGTGTTTGTGTGAATTCGTACAGGTGTAAGTGTTTTCACAATGCAAAACTCTTTGAAATAACGCAATGATAACAGAATTTATGTTGTTGTTGGTGCCGTCCTACCGGTTGCTTTGTTATTGGTGAAGAAGGGGGTGTGTTTGTGGTGTATGTGTGTGTGTGTGTGGTACGGAGTTCGGAGGGCCTTACCCAAAACGTCGTCTTCACAGATAAAATTGTTTTCGTAAAAATTTGGAAACATTTTTAGAATTTAAAAAACTATTTTAAGAATTTATATGAAACATTTGAAAATGTGGATCAACTATTTTGTAATAAAGAGTTTACCAACAAGATATTTTATAAAATGAAGTAAAGTATTTTGTCCTATTTTCTAATAAGAGTGAGCTAAATAAGACCCGGTGTTAGGGCCTTGTCTACCCCTCTTTCCGCTGCTGTATAATACCTGTATGTATTTCTATGAGAATAAGTGTGTGTGTAGAAAAGGTTTTTTTTTGTTATGCCATACCACACAGAATAGAAATGTCATTGGTGGTTTGTGTTACTCGCTCCTTCTCTCTCTCTCTCTCTTCGGGCTTTGAATTTCAACAAAAAAAATCGTTTACTCAAAAGGTTGAGCAAATGTTTTGACCTTAGTCCTTTGGTCCTTTAGATGATGAATAGCGATGGTGTACATGTATGTAGTAATTATACGAAGGAATACATACAAACGTTTAAGTCTCACAGGTATACACACATACATACACACACAGTGATTTCGAAAGATTTCGGTCTGCGATTTAGTTTTTGCGAAATTTTTAAACATAACTTTAATAAATATAATAGTAAATATATCTTAAAAAAAACAAAAAAAAAAGACTGAATTAAATTATCCTGGAATTTGTGAATTAGTTTCCAAGCTCGAGGGCTAATCAGTCAATAGATGATATATTCTGGATAGGTCATCTCTCTTTGATAGCTCACTTATGTAATAACTGAAAATTCACTTTCTTTTACTTGTGTATAACCAATTGAACGATTATTCTCCTTCACGCCCTAATAGTCATCTACCAGAGATGGCTCATCTATTCTGGATATCTCATATATACCTGCTAGCTTATCTATCACTACCTATCCCTAGCCGTCTATCTATCCATCTCATCTATCCCTGACTGTTCATCTACACCTTATAGTCAGTCATCTATCCCTGATAGCTCATCGACGCACTTGTATCTCGCCCGATAGCTCATCTACACCCCGATATCTTTCCTCACCCACGATGAAGGCATTCATTTAAGCCTCTGTGGCAACCACTGCTGCCTGCAACACATTTGCCTAAACAATGACCAACACAACGAATACTTTCGTTTATGTTTTTAGAAGTTTCTCAGCCATAATGGTCAACATCATGTTTTGCAAAATATGTGAATTGTCAACTAACTAAACTCAACAGAAATGAGAAGAATAGAAAACTCCCCAGATTTTTAGTTTTGTTGTACTCCGATATGTCCGTCCGTCTCATTGTCATCATAAGGATGTGGAAGATCCATTTTTTTTCGTTGGTGGCAGCAGCAACTCTCCCAAGGGGTTGCAGGGAGTAGCATTAAGTCGTTCATAGTGTTGGTTTAGTTTGGCAAAAACAAAATGTAGATGACCAGACTTTAGACTGGAGGAAAATTCTGGTAGTTATTGTAGTTGTTGCTGTTGTTGCTATCAGCAGCTGTTGGCAACCTATTGATAGTTGTTGGTGCTGTGGTATTAACAATTTGTATCTCCTTGCCCATTGGGGAGTTGGTCTATTGGAGCTTAAATCCTTTTGGTTGCCGCAACATTTGGCTAATTTCGGTTTGGGATTTTTCTAATTTTTTTTTTTTTCTGTGGAAATTTATTGAACACCATATGTTGTAGTTTTGGTATTTGTAGTGTTTGCTTATGAACCATAAATAGTTAAGTAATCGCTTCGAGTTTGTCTGCTGTGGGGTTTGGGCTGTGGAAAACAAATGCGATTGAACATTTTTAAGTTTAGCACAAATGATTTGAAGAAGTTTTAATTTTTAGCGCAAAAGTGCTCAGTATGTAATCGAAGACCAATATGAAATTTTTAATACGACCCACTAGTTTCCTGGTGATTTAGAGCTGTGATTTTGAAAATTTCTTGTATTCCAAAATGGAAAAAAAACTATTGTTTTGGCATCTTAATATATATTTACCCTCGACACTGATTCACTGATTCCCTGATTCACTGATTCCCTGATTCACTGACTCTGTCACGCAGTACGTAGGAATTTAAATAGGCATTCTATAATTCTATAATAAATAATAAAAAAAATAATATTTTCTTTTTGTACAGAAATTCTGTTTTCCCCAAATTTTTTTTACCAATACTTTTTTTTTTCCAAAATTTTTTTTTTCCAAAATTTTTTTTTTTACAAATTTTTTTTTTACAATTTTTTTTTTTACAAAATTTTTTTTTCCAATTTTTTTTTTTTCAACAAAATTTTTTTTTTCCACAGTATTTTTTTTTTCAACAAAATTTTTTTTTTTCAAGAAATTTTTTTTTTTTTCAAGAAAAAATTTTTTTTTCAACAAAATTTTTTTTTTCAACAAAATTTTTTTTTTTAAGAAAAATTTTTTTTTTCAACAAATTTTTTTTTCAACAACAATTTTTTTTTTTCCACAAAATTTTTTTTTTCAACAAAATTTTTTTTTTTCAACAAAATTTTTTTTTCCACAAAATTTTTTTTTTTTCAACAAAATTTTTTTTCCATATTTCAACGGGCGCCATAGGCGCATTACAACTTACTAGTTCGAAGTTATTTATATAATTTCACTAAACGCTTTAGAGAAAAATACAGCGGGCATCACAAAAAAAAAATTGGGGAATTTTTCATTGTTAAAACTTTGTGTACTTTTTCATATGAAAAATTAATAAAAAATTAAGTATTATCTAATAATTACGAAAACCCCGGTTCATAATGAAAAATGCCCGAATTTTGTATGCGATTTATAGGACCATCTTTCGTTTTTATTTCTCAGGGTCATTTTTCATAGAGTCTGGCCAAGAGGGTGGTGAAACAATTGCACCACAGTTTTCCTCTTTTGATGTCCATTCATGCTTTTTTCCATTCATTACTTTTTAACCCACTTGGTGCTACTATCCTTTTAAAAGCACGGGAAACAGTAAAAAATGCAAAGGAAAATCAGTAAAGAAATTTGATCAGAGATAGATTTTCCGATTAAAACAAAACAAACAAAAGCCGGCTGGTACGCACGATAACTTTTGAAAGAGTTGAACAATAGTTTTGAAATTCAGCATGGGTTAATGTTTTCACAAAACTAGTTATGGGATTGCATATGGCGTACATGACCACATCCCCTCGGGTAACTCCCATACAAATGTACCATTCAGCCCACTTTAGAAATCGTGTAATACTATTAATACGCCCAACACGAAATTCTGTTTTTAGAAAAGCTATAACTGTATAAAGTTATGGAGGTCTTTCCACTTCCCATCTGGTAGCTCCCATACAAATGTAAAATTCCGCCCACTTTACAAATAGTGTAATCATAAATTACAGCAGACGCATCCAGGAAAACTCCTGGAGTTAAGAATGCGACTGTTGGCCCTGTAAAGGCTGTTAAAAAATGTGTAGTTGGAGTTTCTGGACACTGTTTCGGGAGAGCCAGCCTGCAGGAGGTCCTTGGTAAAGCCGTAATTTTTTTCAAATTTACAAACATCCCTCCGGTGCCTTCTGATGAGCTGCCTCTCGCTGAGAAAGATCAGCGACTTCCTCGTATCTCCTTAGTTCGGCCACTACATCCATGGGTATGGACTTTTCAGTAATTGCGCCTTTTGACGATCTGGAGATGTCTAAACCAGACATCTCCCCTGGTCTTTCTGTGGGCGCGTTACCTTCCAGATCCGTACCCGGTGAATCCATAGCCTGTTGCCTACTTTGCTCTTGTCAGAGCTAGTTGGGAGACCTTCGCTAGGCGTTGCGGGACCCATCCGTTTCTCCGTCTGGAGGAGACCTTCCTACTCTCTGACGAGAGCCATGTGTTTTGTGTTTGTTTTAGTGCGTTTGATTGTTTTTGTGTTTGTTTTATTTGTAGTTTGTTTTTCCATGTAAATCCCATGGGTATGCCTGTAAAGGGAAGGACTATCGCACGCAGTCATAGCTTACGCAGAGTAGAGACTAAAAGGTTACAACCGGACCGTGCCCTGGCTCCGGAGGGCTGCTAGTTTTATTTAAGCACTTACTGACCATGCAGATCCTCGATACTGCTACCAACCACCTTGACTTTCTAAATTATTTTGTCCCCATTTATCCCCTTATCTACTCCTGTTCTTTTTGATTAATTTTAAATAATTTGTTCCTGTTCCATCATTTCATATTAATCATCTTTTTTATATTTTTTTTTTATAGATTTTACCCGAGTTGCCCATTTGTAGACCATTTTCCATCTCTTTTACCTTTTTGAACATTTCAATTAATTTAGCACTCATGATTTTCCCGAACTGACCTATTTTGTCACAAATAATGACCCTGTTTCGAAACATTCTCGTTTTGGTCGTCTACAAACTTGTTCCGCCTGCTGGGGCCAAGCGAACATACCAACATTTAATTTTGTTGTTTATTTCCCTGCATGTTTTGGACCAAGGGACATATTTTTCTCATTTTTATCATCTTATAGCACAAATTACAAAATATACCTTCCTGGTGGATGTCTAAGCTCCAAAGCCTCCAAAATGTACTCCATTTGTTCAGGCCAGTATTGGATCAGTCAACCAGTCAAGCATTGTATACGTCGAGCCCATTTTTTCGAAACTCTCTTTTAAATGAAAATCGATAGAAAATTGTCCAACGATAATTTTTAAAATTAAAAATATTTATTTAAAAAGATATAGCAAAATGAATTGTATCGTAAGCACCTAACGTCTACATGCTTGGCCATACAAAAAACTGTCTCCTGTAATATTTTCGTTTTGGCGGTTTGGGCTCGATCTATCTTAATATATATTTACGCTCGACACTGATTCACTGATACACTGATTCCCTGATTCCCTGATTCACTGATTCACTGACTCTGTCACGCATTACGTAGGAATTTAAATAGGCATTCTATAATAATTCTATAAATAATAATAATAAAAAAAATAATATTTTTTTTTGTACAGAAATTGTGTTTTCCCCATATTTTTTTTTTACCAAAATTTTTTTTACACTTTTTTTTTTTTTTTACAAAAATTTTTTTTTCCACAAATTTTTTTTTTCAACAAAATTTTTTTTTTCCCACAAATTTTTTTTTTCAACAAAATTTTTTTTTTCCACAAAAATTTTTTTTTTTCAGCAAACTTTTTTTTTCAACAAAATTTTTTTTTTCCACAAAATTTTTTTTTTCAGCAAACTTTTTTTTTCAACACATTTTTTTTTTCAACAAAAATTTTTTTTTCAGCAAAAATTTTTTTTCCACTAATGATTTTTTTTCACAAATGTTTTTTTTCCCAATTTTATTTTTTTTCGAAATTTTTTTTTACAAAGTAGTTTTCTCAAAATGTTTTTTACAAAATTTTTAAAATTAAGTAACAAATACTTTCTCAAGCAAATTAACGGGCGCCATAGGCGCATTACAACTTACTAGTATGAATATATTTCATAATTCCTCACTTTGATCAGCCAACTGTTGTCTCGGGCAGATTTCAAAAACTTTGCCCTCCACTTACATATTTCCGCGTTTACTTAAGTTAATGGAAATTTCACTATCGCGTTCCTATGCCATCATAGTTTATGAGGCTTTTCCTAAAGTACAAAAATAATGGCGCTGCCAACGGTTATGGTGATGGTCAATTTCGAAACATGTTCTCGCTGCGACATGATTTGATAGTGGAATCAATGGCGGCAATAAAGAAAATATTATTTTTTCTTCGCTATACATTTCTGCGATTCTGTTGGCCCCCTTTTTTCCTACTGCCTTACTGTTGTTCTTGTTGTTGTTATGTACGTTTTTTTGTGTGCTATTAGTGCCCTGGCTGTCCATGGCCGCCGAGGAGGCTACTGTTGCTAGAAATGTCCTGAGTCCTGCCTGTCGTATGGATTTAGTCGAGTTTGCTTTTGAGATAATAACTGTGGATACAGCTGCAACTGGATGTTTTCTCAGCCATTCAACCATAAGCTTCCTTTTAACCTGATTTTTCCCTCAAACACAATACAACAGCAGCAACAAACACAACAACGGCAATACGAATACGAATACAATGGAATGCTTTTGCCTGCAGTACAAGTGGTTCTTTCTTTGTAGCTGATGTTCTTCCAATGCTAGCTCTTGTGTTCTGCTAAAGGATATAAATATACATACGCACACACACACACACACACACATATATATGCATTAAAACATATAAACATCATACACTTGTAGTGGTGAAATGTGTGGCATCACAGGATAATACATCATTCAATGTGAAAAGTACACAAAACATATGAATGTTCCAATCTATGCCCTGGCGGACATCAAATGGATCTCTGTATGTGGGTGTGTATGTGTGCACATAGATGTGGGTGGCTGTGTTCAAACAAGATTTTTTGTCATGTCGGTTATATCGTCTATCATCCATTCATTGTTTCATTTGTGTGTTTACAAAACAGATTATTTTCTTTTTTGTTTTGGTTTTTGCATAAAGACCCACAAAAACAATTGATGTGGCATTTCCGACCCACACAAGGGGGCCTCCTTCCCGCACCCATTACTCTGCTCCACAGAGGAGCATTAATTCGCTTCCGAACTGTAGACATTGCTTTGCCTATGAAACAACGTGTTCTATTTCCCAGCATACACTTAACTGATGAAAGAGCCTAAATAACAATACACTTAGATCAAAATTACTCATTTGATGAATAATTAAATTGTTTAATTAATGCAATTAATTGATTAATAACTAAACGAATTAATCAATTAGTTTTGTATTAAACAAATTATTAATTACTCATCAACTTACAGTGATGGTGTTTGGATATCATGGCATTTATAACATTGCAGATTACACTAGGCAACTGAAAATAGTTCATTTGTATGGTAGATACCCGAAGGGACCTTTACTAAATAATTAAAAAATAGCTCAAATACTCCATCGATCTAAAGAATCATACCTCAATTTAATTGTAAGATATGGGTCTTATATGACGGTAAACTGACTGTATAGTATATGGAACATGCGATATCCTTAAGTTACTATTTTTTGATATTTCCACATATAATTTACTTTATAAGTTGGTATTCAAACTTATCATTTGGAATTGTCTACCAAACGCACGATTTTTCTCAGTGCATTTACAATCTTCATTTCAATTTAAATTTATATATGTAATTTGATTGTATCTATGCCGGCATGCCATCATTGAATATGATGGATCATATCATGAATATTTTATTGATAAACATCATCAACACCACCATCGACATCATTTCAAGGTCCATTCAATTTCTTTACACTTCCCCCATATGTCTAAAGGTAGGGGGGATTTGTAAATGTATTTTTTTTTGATGCGAACGCATGTTTCCATTTTGATGGTAGATCGAGATTGTTTACTTGGTCGGATTGGTTGGTGCCGTTGTCGTAGTTGTAAAACGTTTGGTTCAGATGTTTTTTTTTTTTTTTTGTTTTTTTTTTTTGATTGTTTTTCCATAGCATTGTTATAAATATGCCAGAGGTCAGGGAAACCTAAATGTTTTTATTTATTGATGGGCAGAGCGTAAAGTAGACATCTGTGTACTCAATTTTATGTAAGGCAGTGACGACAGAGTCTTTTCTTGCCATGTTTTCGATATTAAATTAAAATAAGGTATTTTCTTAGATTATTAAAAATTGCTCAAAGCCGTTTAAAACCTAAAAAAATACCGGATTATCTGGGCAATCACTTAAGTACAAACTCTTTTATTCCACATTCCTCCTGACATTTTCAAGGATTTCGCAAAAAATCGATTCTGGGTCATTTGGGTCCAATGATCGTAGTTAAACTAAAGATTTATAAAACTCAGTGTGAAATAAATCTAAATTTAAACTTCAAAATATTTCTATGACGTCGTAAATGAGGTTGTAGTTAAAACAATGATTTGTAAACCTCAGTTTAAAATGGAACTGAGTTTAAACTTCAAAAGATGTTTATGGATTTCGCAAAAAATTGATAAATTAGATCGTAATTAAGCCAGAGATTTGTAAAAATCAGTTTAAAATAAATCTAAATTTAAACTTCAAAATAATTCTATGAGGTCGTAAATGGGGTGGTTAACGAAAGATTTGTAAACCTCAGTTTAAAATTGAACTGAGTTTTAACTTTAAAAGATTTTTTAAGGATTTCTCCATAAAATGGATTCTTCGCACATTTAGCTCCAATAAATGAGATCGTAGTTAAACCAAAGATTTGTAAAAGTCAGTTCAAAATAAAACTGAGATTAGACTTCAAAAGATTTTGATGGATTTCTCAAAAAAAATGATTCTTGGCACATTTAGCTCCAATAATTGATATCATAGTTAAACCAAAGATTTGTACAACTCAGTTTGACAATTAAACTGATTTTAAACTTTAAAAGATTTATATGGATTTCTCAAAAAAAAAAATGATTCTTGGCACATTTTGCTCCAATTAATGATATCGTAGTTAAGCCAAAGATTTATAAAACTCAGTTTGAAATAAAGCTAAATTTAAACTTCAAAATATTTCTATGAGGTCGTAAATTAGGTCATAGTTAAAACAAGGATTTGTAAACCTCAGTTTAAATTGAACTGAGTTTAAACTTCAAAAGATGTTTATGGATTTCGCAAAAAAAAACGACAAATGATTTCGTAATTAAGCCAAAGATTTGTAAAACTCAGTTTAAAATAAAACTGAGATTAGACTTCAAAAGATTTTAATAGATTTCTCAAAAAAATGGATTCTTGGAAGAAAAAAATGAGATCGTAGTTAAACCAAAGATTTGTAAAACTCGGTTTGTGTTTGTGTGGTCAGTCACAAAAATCTCAAACTTTTGACAACTCTATCAGTTTTATCAAAGACATATGTTTCGGGTGAAAATTGCTAAATTGGAGAGTGATAACTAATAATATTCTGCAATGAATAACTATTTCGAGAAAAAATGGACCCATGGACTTGCGCATAGGAAGAAGTCATTAAGTCGAGCCTAGGAAGTGTTCCGCTCCATACACAATCCACTTAAGCCGGTCCTAAAACTATTTTTTGTCCATCAACGATTTAAGAAAACTCTGGAAATCTTTCTGTTTCAGCTCCCCTTCCCTTTGTCCACACCCAGAATACAACAGAAATCATCGTATAAAACATATGTTGGCACTTTTCTCATTTTTGTTGTTGTTGTTTTTTTTGTACAAAATTTCACATCAACTGACCATGAAGAGAACAGCACATCGAACAACGTCTAACATGTACAGCAAGCAACATACAATAACATTGCATAACAACAACAGCCGCACGACAACAACAACAATGGTAGCAGAAGCAACAACAACATTAGCCTCATTGGCAGCATCATAAAGCAATTTGTACAAAATGTTGCTAATTTATTTGCCATGTTCACAAAAGTGTTCATGTTTTTGCCGATGTTGCTCATGTTGCTGCTGGTGGTTGCTATTGCTGTTTCTATTGTTGTTGTTGCAGTTCTTACGGTTGTTGCACAACATTATGCACTTGTAAAGAGGGCATACGGCGGCGACAGCTGCTCCTGCCTCCGCTTACATTCTGGGTTTACTGGGGGCGCCAGCCAATGCCAATGGCCAATGGTCATATAAGTGTTTTCCTTGCGCCGCCTAACAAAGGAATTGCATTAAAGGCTCGGTGCCACATACGCACACACAAACACCGGCAACAACTGCCGCCCACCACCCACTATGCACCATGACAGCCAGTGGATGGATGGTAAACATCTTTCGTGTCCACATCTTGCAATTGTTGGTGGGTTCGTTCATGTTGTTTAACTAATGCATTTATGATGTGTTGGACAGATGTTGTCCCCAGTGTCCACTGTGTGCGTGTAGGGACAGACGACTGTGTATGCCTGTGTGCGGATGCTGGTGCGAGAGCGAGTGGGCCTGTGTGTGTCGGTAGGTTCCAGTATCCTTTTAGTAGCTAACAAGCAAACCACCATTAGACAAATGCATGTTATCCTTTGGTCAAACATCAGCAGCAACTATGCTGCCGTTGCTGTTCAACATAAACACCCAATGATCCCACTTCTGTCACTCTCGATATGTGTATGTGTGTGTGTGCGTGTGTAGTAAGAGAATATGGACAACTGATGTTAGGCTGTGGTGCTTCGTTGGACTTGGGTGTATTCGTGTGCGGGTGCCAGTGCCGCCGAAGCTGTTTGTGTGTTGAGGTTATCCAAACCGGATGTGTGGCTACATGTAGCAGTTGTTCATAATTTGCCATAATTTTTTATGCCAGATTTTAAATTCAATAAATATCTGTATGGAAATTAAGGAAATATGTTGTCCTGCATTTAAACCATTGAACTTTTCAATTTCATTCTAACACAAGTTTTTAGCAAGCAGTTTAAAGACCATTGATGCCTATCCAACCAAGGCCCATCAAATCTTCCGATGAATAGTCTTGCCTTCTTAGACTTAGCATCTTTCAGACTTTGTTGTCTTTCAGTTAAGTCATTTCTTTGGCTAGCCTTGGCAAGGAAGAATATTGAAGAGACAGGATAGACATTTATTTTGCGTCTGTCAGCACTTGTGAAAGCACGAATGTAATTCATGCAAAAGACAATCTTATGGGGCAGAGGACTTAAATCACTTGTGGATTTTTTCAACAGAGTTCGCAGCAACGACGTTTTCTGTCAATCGAATCAGTAATTTATATGAACATTATCGAGGGTTGTTAATTTTCTGACCTTTTTTTAATCCCGAGAATTGGGAAATATTTCAAAGAATTCTCAGGAATTAAAAAAAAAATGTTCTTTATTATATTTATTGAGAAAATTCATAATTTAAAAAAAATTATTCTAGAAAAAAACCTAGGAAATAAGTTCGGAGAATTCCCGGTTTAGAACTCCTAATCACAGTTGTAAAAAGTGCGTCAAAGAAGACATAGTGGATTTTTTTTGGTAGTTTCTTATACCGGAGAATCCCGACCAGATATTTCGAAAATCAAAAAGTAAAAAATACGCAAATATTGCGGGAAATTTGTCCTGATAATATTCCGGTTGAAACCCTAGTTGCAGGCTTTTGTAGATTTCTGATGTCTATGGCAAAAACAACTGTCTTTAAACGGACAACAGTCGTTTTCATTATTATAGACAATCTCACTTTGCCCTTACCAAATCTACTAGCTCTGGGGTCTCTATAGGATTTTGTCAAGCTCACAGGTCAAATCGTGTACAATTTACTTTGGCTCCACAATCTTTTGTTGGCAATAAAAGATTTCCAAGCACGTATGGGCGCTTTCTCCAGTTGGTGATACCAAAAACTACTGACATGCAGACTTCTTCCACTGGGTCCTTCGGTCTTACCTGCATTCACCATCGTTAGCAGTTGACATCTAAAGCCTTTCTGACTGGAGCGTTTGGATTCTTTCGACCGAAAGTGACCAGCCAACGCATCCACTTTATTTTTAATGCGTTTACAGCTCACAGTACCATCGACGCCCATTCTTATCATTAACACAAATGTGGCCAATGATTTTGCCTAGGATTTTCTCTTGAAAATTCTCAGCGATTTGTCATCATGACCAGAGGTAGACAAATTCAACATGCGCTGCCTCTTCCAGCCTCCAAAATGTGACGTCGTTGCGACTGTGGCCTAGCACTTGCGACCACAATTTCATCAGACACATTTTCGGCGATTCCTATTAGGTTTTTGAAAAAACATCAGCTTCATCTCGTTCTATCTTTCGGATGTTGTCGTCCACATATCAGATGAGGATGTGGCCTTTGATTTCCTATAGCTTAGGTTATGCTGCTGCAGAGTGGCGGAATTATGAATTATGGCTCATTTTTGGCGAGACCCACTGGGTTCATCTTCCACACTTAATATCGAACACACTTTAGCTAGGTCTATGAGAATGAAATCCATGAAATCGGACAAACCAACTGTCAAATGTCAGATTTATTTCCAAACAAATTTCGAATTCCCCCAATTGAACACGTACACTTGATCATGTCGGTTCATATTTCAGGAGACAAGTGATTTATGACCACGAAACACTTGCAGGCCCAATATCTTTCATGGTACTGAGTTAGTGACAGACTATACTATAGAACTGGATTCACAGCTATCAATTCGGTGAGACCGTCATCATTAATTTGTAAAGTATAGATATTTCAATGGTATCTGTTCGTCAGATATCCGTCGTCTGGTCCCTGAAGTTAGAACATTTAGCCGGAATACGCGGCTGTCCAGGGAATCTAAAATGGACAGTTGACCGGACGACACACTATGGAGAAAATTCGTTCTTCAGCCCTACTGATCGCATGTGGAATAATCTTCCAGCAAGTGCTTTTCCTGCCGGCTATGGCATTCTCAGATCACTACTCCCTCTTATCTCCTTCCAATATCCTCATCTCCTATAGCTAGGACAGTGCATTGCATTCATAGGAGGCATCCCCTGAGTTTTAGTCCAAAAAAAGCGACAACAAACAGTAGAACATTTCAGGATTTTCCAACTCTCTCTATAAAGATTTTAAAAGTAAAGATATACCCAAGCTTTTACCCACTCATCCATTATTTGACTTCTTTACATACGTATTTGCCTCAACTACCCATTAAGTAATAGTAAGGTCTTCCACTCATTATGATCATTCTCACTTTAACTCCTTAACTAATCAGTATTTTTTCCCATTTCTCACCTCCTCCAGCCGCCTCAAACTCTTCCAGCAGTAGTAAAGATTCCAATACCACAAACTCTAACGGCAGCAATTCCAATTCGGCCACGAATCCCCTCGGTTCGTCATCCAACTCGCGGTCTTGTCGTACACCCGATTCACCCGAATCTGCCCGAGCTATTGCTCCACGTTCTCCAATGTCTCCGCAATTGCATCAGCATCACTCCAGCTTAGCTCCGCCACCGCGACCGAATCGTAATGCCAGCGCTTCTCCGGTTATTAATGGGGCCACGACGACACCGCCACCCCAGCAAACCGCCCAAACAGCTCAGGCCGCTGTAGCAGCAGCCGCCGCTGCTGCTGCTCATGTGGAACAGGCTCGCCTCTTGGGCAAGATACGTAAATTCCTAGGATCTCTGGTGCAGCTGGCACAGGATGTTCATCCGGAAGTGAGTGATCGTGTGAGAGCACTGGTTATATCACTGGGCAGTGGTGGCATCAGTATCGATGAATTCCGCATGGCTCTGCAGGAGGCCATCAATTTGCCGCTGAGGTCGTATGTCATTCCACTTTTAAAGAATCACATTTCCCTGTTGCAAAGGGAAATTGTGGCACTGGCCAGGGCTACAAATCAGGTGAGTGGGAGGGCAATGCTTGGGGAAATGTAAAGGCTTATTATGACACTTATTTTTGCAGACTACCCTTCAGTATGTGACCACCAATGAAAATTCCGTTATGGAATTCTCACCACATGGTCCACCTGCCGAATACAGTGACATTTTTGTGCAAATAGAGGGTCAGTCGAATGGCGGTGGGGCCACTAGTCTGGTATTCAAGCGAAGGCCCTCCGACACCATAATGGAACCGCATGGCCATAATGGGGCTCCGCAGGACTGGAGTGATTATATGGCTGCCTATCCGCCGGCTAAACGTTTACATGCCCACAATCCGCATGCCCCAGCTCCCGAATCCCGTTTACCCTTTGCCACCGCTCAGCCGACCATCTTCGATTATTCCACCTCCGGGGTAGCAGCCTCACAGTCTGAGGGCTCATTCAACAACCTCATGGAGAAGGTAAACCTTCTGACCGTAGCTCGGCTTTAGCGCGTATTTAATGACTCCTTGCTTTTGTTTGTTTGTTCTTTTTGAAAGCAGTCAAATCATCGAGACGAACGGGATGTACGTTCGTCGGTCACCAATGAACCATCAGCCCATCGACCGTTGGCCCGTTCGGTTATGCCAACGGCCAGCAGTGGCCCGGGTGGTGGTGGACCCGGTGGTTCCGGGACCATGCAGGGCGAAGAGGAGTGGAAAAACATACACACCATGTTGAATTGCATTTCGGCCATGGTGGACAAAACAAAGCGAGCCATAACGATACTGCAGCAGCGGGGTGTGGAACCACAACAACCCAACTACGGAGAAGTCACACCAGCCACTTTGATGGAGATCCGGCGGCAGACCGAAGAAAAAGTGGCCGAGTTCAAGAGAAATGCTGAAGATGCTGTCAATCAAGTACGTGTGGCCAAATTCTATTCCATTGGTAGCAATGGCGAAAGAGATCTGGACCAAACTCGTTTAGGACTGAGTTCTATCTAATCGCCTTCCATTTGTTCTGTTTTCTGTTTGTTGCAGGTGAAACGACAGGCGGTCATTGAAATCCAAAGAGCTGTTGTGGCGGCCGAAACGAGGGCCGCTGAGGTCATGGCCCAAGAGCGTTTGCGCATGGAAAAGTTTTTTGTTGAAATGAGTCGGCATTCCGGCAGTGAGCGAGAATTGGATAATAAATCGCCCTCTATAGGTGCAAGTCAAAATGTAGGTTATTCACTTTTGATGCTTGACACACGAAGCAATAGCTTATAAGGGAACGGTTTTTTGTTTGAATCTTTCATTGCAGGCCTGTTGGAATTGTGGACGCAAGGCAACGGAAACTTGTTCCGGCTGTAATTTGGCCAGATATTGTGGGGCATTTTGCCAGCACAAAGATTGGGAACATCATCATCAGGTGAGTGTTTACAAGTAGTAATGACAACAACATATATTTTTATTATTTCATCGAAGGTGATGGCTTGTTTTAGTTGACAAACAACCATAGCGACTTTCTTCAATTTGACTAAGATACATATCTATATTAAAATTGAACAAAATCGGTTAATTTTGTATTAATGCAGTTATTTTTTTGTTTTCAATAGTTGATTCCTTTTCCTTTCGTTGCACTTGAAAATATTTACATTATTGTGACACTTTCTAAACACTTTCCTCTATCTCTTTGAACTTTTGATTCATTTCAGATTTGCGGCACCACACGAACTACAGATCTTTCCACCAAACATCCATCCCAAGTTATACCGCTGACGGCGAATATACGCGGCACAGTCACACGTTCACCACCCACACCCGTACAGACGGCCGTCCATGGACCGCCGTCACAACAGAGTCAAGCCACAAGTAGCGCATCGTCAGCACCGCAGCCGAGTTCATTGGTGGCCAATGGCATTGGCTCCAAATGACGTATTCGCATGATGAAACCCAAAAAGAAATACATGTGCTAGTCAAATTACACACTATTATTATAATTAATATTAGACACCCCCACTCCACACCCTTGTCTCCCACACCACCTCCCCCCCCCCCCCCCAAACAAGATATCTTACTTAATGCATAATACCAATTACTACAATTTAAAAAAAATTCAAAAAAGAAAGCAAAAACAAAAAGGAAATACGAGAAAAATCACACAATTAATGATCTTAGAACATTAAAAAATAAAACTATTAAGAATTTTTAACTTGAGAACATTTTAAATTATTCAAAAATACAGTAGGAGGAAACAACCGCCCCTAAATAATCTCTCTATCACACACACACACCGACTCTCTCCCCCTCATACACAACCAGAAGAAAAAACCAAACCAACCAGCAACTGTCACATTCTCTCGAATTGACAGAATTACAGCAAACCAAAAAAAAGAAAATTTAATTGATTAACACAATGAAATATTATTATTAAACAATTAAAATTATTACAGAAAAAAAACAACAAAATAGAATTAGACCACTTTACACCACTCACCAGCTATCCCTCTATCTCGCTCTGTCTCTGAATTACAATTAGGGTTTTATCATGACACAATCTGCAGAACAGATCACCTAGGACTATTGACATTAGTAGCAGTACGTCTGTGTACCATTACGTTCCCAAGACCATTTTGAGGGCGATGATCTCTGTTAGTTGGCAAACCCATTAATTCGGCATTAAACTCTAAATAGCAGAACATATAAATAGCGCCTTTTGAACGATTTTTGCAGGAAATTCTGGTTCTTTCTGAGAAAAACACTCATACATACGCCCAAAGTCCATTTAATACACGGGCGACCTAAGTATTTTACAGCATATTTCCAAAAGAGGGCGTATGTGTAGATTGTCAGCATAAAATGGGCATATTTTCTCTTATCTTCTATGAAAACTGCAAAACTATAGAGAGTGCTTCGTAAACGACTTGGAAAGTCTGCCCTTTGTATGGTATTTTCATACGCTCTCTCTTGAACACACATACACCCTCGTAGAAAAAGCGGGTGACTAGGGTTATCTGCCGTCTAGATTGCCTTTAATTATATGTAGAGTCGGTAGAGCAGTACAGCTCGTTTTTTCATGAGATGTGATCCCCGTTTGTTCCTTAATGAAATATTTGTAAACTTCCGACCTCCGTTAGTTTAGATTGTTTGAGGAGATTCGCCACAGCTTCCTTCAGCGGGTCTCGTGCAAATTCCTTGTTAACTTTATGTCTCGCCAAACCTTTAAATGAATATGTTGTTTTTATAAGGCACCATTAAAATTCACGATCTCCCTACCTTCTGGCACTCTTCGGGGCGGGCCCAGAGCATTTAACAATTTTGATGTTAAAAATAACACTAGTCAACAGTCAAAATGTACTCGGGATGCGATAATTTTTTCTGTGTAGATAACCTTGACATGAGCTCGAAAAACGCAATAAAAAATTTTTTTTTCGTTTGGTTTTTGTTTTATTTTTTTTTTTTAAATTTTAAAAAATTTTTTTTGGTTAATTTGTTTCGTCCGGCATAACTCGGGAACCACTAGCCCGATTTAATTGAATTAAATTTTAAAAAATTTAAAATTACAATTCCCTTAATCTGTTCATATATTGTTTTCCTATACAAGTAACAGTTTCCAAGTTAAAAATGAATATATAAAGGAAAAAACTTATTTTTTGCCTAAAGATTTAATTTTTTTTTTTTTAAAAAATCCATAAAAAATCCAAAATGAAAAAAAATGTCAAATCTTATTACTTTTACGTAAAATTTAATTCAATTAAATCGGGCTAGTGGTTCCCGAGTTATGCCGGACGAAACAAATTAACCAAAAAATTTTTTTTAAAATTTAAAAAAAAAAAATAGAACAAAAACCAAACGAAAAAAAATTGCGTTTTTCGAGCTCATGTCAAGGTTATCTACACAGAAAAAATTATCGCATCCGGAGTACATGAAATTTTTTTCATTTTGTTGAGTAGTGTAATTGGGAAAAGTGCCCCTTTCGAAAGACCTTTTCATCAGTTACATTAAACGTTTCCATTTTTTCCAAGACGTTACCAGGAACCGCGACGACAAAAACAGTCGTCTCAACACAATGACAATGTCACATTTTCTTACACAATACCGAATTACATATATGCAAATAGTTATCGATAACCGACGCCGTTGACAATGAAAATGCCAAGATACAGCAGTTAACCAAAGAAGGCGTCCTCTTGAGTCTGCCTTCTAGATTGTCGTTGTTTAACCGAAGCTACGCCTATTTGACTAATTTACTCATAGCTTAGAATGGCGTTTTCTGACACCATCTCTTGCTTTTCTTATAAATAGCGTATTTTTCCAATGGAGGGTATTTCTATGAAAAATGTAGGGACATCTACAGTTATTAGCCTTAATAATATTTCTGCAAACAGACATAGGCTGTCTGCCCCGAAGAATGATAGAAAGGAAGATTACGCCATGCGCAGGATTTCCCGTTAGATGGCGTAGTTAGTCTCTTATAATGGTTGCTTACTCTATTTGTAAAGGGTGTTTTTTATTGGGGTATAGAACTTTAAGTTGGCATCACTTTTTTAACTGGTGGCCATTTTGTCAGCTGTCAAGTGGATAATATTTAGTTTGGTTTGCCATTTCATCATGAACAGGTTGACAAAAGAACAACGCTTGCAAATCGTGCAAATTTATTTTGAAAGTAATGGTTCAGTTCGCGAAGTTCACCGCAAGCTCCGTCCATTTTATGGTCGACATAATCGTCCATCAGAGCAATTAATGGATCGTTTTCGCACTACGTTTACTCTATGTGATAATACGCAGAGACGTCGAACAGTGCGCACCGAAGAAACAATTGCCGCTGTAGAGCAAAGTGTTGAAGAGAACCCGAATGAATCGATTCGCCACCGTGCACAGCAATTGGAGCTTTGTCCATCAAAATTGGACAATTGGAAAATTGGACCTGTAGAATTGGCTTTATTCGAGCCAGCCGCGGCCACATGCCCGATATCACATTTAAACATTAATGGCATAAAATTATCCTTCCAATAAAGCCAAATTGATGGACATTAAAACGATTTTCTTGTGTTTTATTTCAATTCGAAGTTCTATACCTCAATAAAAAACACCCTATATGTACAACGAGTGACAAGTTTCAAATTGAAACACAGCGTACGAACTTATGTTGGCAACCCTGCATTTGTCATTCGCCCAACCTGCGCAGAACATTTCAATTTTCTGCGCGGGATGGCGTAATCTTTGTTTCTATCATTCATGGTCTGCCCCTAGATCGCCTTTGGCCTGTCTCAGCAACTAAACTACTGTCATGGAACACCTTTACCCCCAATTCCCCACCCCCCACCCCTCTAAAACACATTTCCCCACACCAAAACAAAATACAATGTCAATAACACTTTCTCTCTGTCTCTTTTTTTAATCTCAGAGCAATAGCGATTTCGCATTTTTATTCTCTATTCTTATAATTTACTGAACTTCACTAACACTGGACAACACATTTAAAAAAATGTCGGATACCTACAAGCGATTTGTAGATTATGAACTTCTGTACCCATAACAGCCGTTGAAACTTCAAACTCAAACTCTGAAGTTTTCCAATTTTGAATTGCGCATACTGATACGGTTTCAATTGCTGTAAACCTTTAGGAGACGGCTATTCGATTTCCGTAAATGTTTTTTGTTGTCGTTTAGTGTTATTTGTGTTGATCTTAAATATTTCTTTTAACAGAAAATATTTAATTTTCTTTGAAATTTACCTTAAAATTGGGTAAATTTAAACAAAAAAAAACCAAGAAAATCAAATTATTTTCTGATTTATATTTAGTGGACTTCTATTATTACCGTGTATTATTTATTATTATAATTATGATTATTATACATATATGCATATATTTAATTATTATTATTGTAATGTATATGTACGTACTATCAATTAATTATTACATAATTAATGTACTATTAAAGAATTATGTTAATTTTTCTTAATATTTAATATTAAATAAAACAAAACAAACATCACGAAAACAACAACCAAGCAAAACATTGTAATGAAAATAATAATAATAATAATATTGAAAAAAAAAAAAAAAACACGTAAAATAAATCAAATGTTCAAAACAAACTAGCAATTTCTTGTTTGATTCTTTGTCAATAAAAGATCGTAAGTACATATATCTATAATGTTGGGAAAGTATTTTGGCCTTACGTAGAATTGAAAAAACTGAACTAAAATTTCATTTTTTTCCATTCGAAAATGCAAATTTCCAATAATTTTTAACACAATTCAAGAAACCGACGGCGCATTCTATCAATTCAATTTTGCAAGACCTTCTGGCTTTATCGCACTAGTGACTTGGTCGATATTCACCTTATGTGTCTGACTCGTTAATTTAATTTTACGCAAAACATCGGTCCTTCACGGCAACCCAAAAAACAAAAGTTTAACGGTGCTAAATCGCAACTCCGCCAGCCGTATACTTGTCAGTGCACACCATAGGATATGGGCGATCGAATTGTTGCCCATTAGCATCCCACGAACTTTTTACCCATGCTTGTGTAGAGCAGGCGTGGTGGGTGCCTCAATGCAGACCAGGGCTGTGGAGTCGGGGTCTGGCAAAATTTCCAGGAGTTTTAGTTACTTTCATTTCCCATAGAATAAACTAATAACAAGTTAATATACAGGGGTTTCCAACAAGAGATGTTATTTTGGTATTCAAAGAAAAATTGAATTTTTTGGGATAAATAATCGGATGTTTATTTCATAATAAAGAGGAAGGTATGCCGTTAATAATGACAAACAACATCAGCCAACTGGCGACCACGCTTACAGGACCATATCCTTTTCATGAGATTTTCGATAACCAAATCGCAAAGTGGCTGCCCTATATCCTCGATAGCCTCACGAATTCTATCTTTGGGGTTTTGAATAGATGCTGGGCTGTTGGCGTAGACCGTATCTTTCACGTGGCCCCAAAGGAAGAAGTCGCAAGGTGTTAAATCACAAGATCTCGGTGGGCCATTGTGATCACCCCTTTGAGAGATAACACGGTCCGGAGACTTTTCCCATAAAAGAGCAATGGTTTCGTTACTTGTATGGCTCGTAGAGCCGTCTTGTTGAAAGTAAACTTTGTCCAGTTCAATATCATCCAACTCCGGCAATAAAAAATCATTAATCATCTCTCGATGATTTACCGTAACTGTTGGTTCAACCTCATTTTCGAAAACGTAAGGTCCAATGACCCTGCCGGACCATAAACAGCAACAAACAGTCACACGTTGAGGATGGAGAGGCCTCTCAACAATAACTCTTGGGTTTTCCGAGCCCCAGGTGCGACAATTTTGCTTATTGACGTAGCCACCGAGGTGTAAATGAGCCTCATCAGTCAAAAGGATTTTTCGATAGAATTCCGGATCGATTTCATGCATTTCAAGGACCCCAATCAGCAAAGACACAACGTTGTTGATGATCGGCCAGCTTGGGTTTTTGTGTTAACTGAACTTTATAAGCCTAAAGACCCAAGACTTTATGCAAAATACGGTGTAATGACGTTTATAGAAGACATATTTTCTTTTCAGTTGGAAGTGCGACATTGACGAAAATGGATCGTTTAACTATCATACAACGCGTAAAAATTATTAAAACCTACTATAAATATGGTGATTCTGGCACAGCCGTGCTTTACGAGGAGATTATGGTTTATGGTTCTGAAGCACATTTCTCACTTGGTGGTTATGTTAATAAACAAAATTGTCGTATTTGAGGTTCTGAGAATACTCATGTAATTGAAGAGAGGCCATTACATCCACAAAAAGTCACTGTTTGGTGCGCTCTTTGGTCCGAGGGTGGGATTGGACCTTACTTCTTCGAAAACGACGAGGGAACGACTGTCACCGTCAATTCGGAGCGTTATGGAGGTATGATAACACACATCTCGAGCGAATATGGCTTTATTGCAAGAGACATTTCCTGGCCGCGTAATTTCCCGTCGTGGCGACATCAACTGGCCACCAAGATCATGCGATTTGACACAAGGGGCAGGTGTAAGAAATTACCGGCTCACTCACCGATTCATCCTAAAACATAGGTCTGCCATCACGTTTGCCAGGTGTTTTGCCATGACCAGGGACCCAGTTAAGTGTTATCTAGTGCTGTTGGAATCGGGTGAGAGATTTAAAACATTGTGGTGTATAGCCGGATTTTAAAGCGTTCGAGTGTAAGGCTTGGAGAGCGACCAGGGGGTTTTTGTTCCGCTCGAAAATCTGTTTGGCTGTCATATCGATTGCGGCTACCACTGCCTGAAACACGCTACAGAAGTAAGGTGGACTGCATGATATCTCTATTCCTGGAGTTCCGTTATTCTATTCCGTTAGGTGGACGGCTGAGGCCGTTCCAGTCTCCTTGTTGGAACTGTCAGTAAAGATTGAGAGGTGATTCTTAAATATGACTGAGTTTCTCGCCTTTTCTTCTCTCGATGGTATCAAGACTTTGCAGAGTTTCTCAAAGTTTGTTGTCGGTGACATGTTGCCAATCTCTTGATTTCGCCGGCTAGGAGATAATTCCAAAAATTCTGTTTACCAGGCCCTTGTGAAGCAAGCCTGGTGAAAGTGCTTCCGATTGCCGGGAATCTTCAAAGTTAATCATACAGGAAAAGAAAGGTTTTACATGCGCGAACAAATTCTCATCGTATGTAAAGTCTTGGGTCATTGAAAAGTTTAAAGATATCAGTCGTATTGCCCCACCAAAGCCATATGCATAAAAAAACTTCGAATTGTCCCAAACAAATTTGCAGGCAACATATATATGTTTGGGCTAGCAAAAATGTTCCCAAACATATATACAAATGATTGTATACGATTGCATGTAATCATGTATATGATTGGATTTAATCATGTATAAGATTTTTTGTAAAAATATATATGGTTGGATGTAATAATATAAATGATTGGATGCAATCAAATATATGATTGGATGTAATCATACATATGATCCAACCATTTCATTCAACCATATCTATTTTCTTTTTTATTAAGTAACTTTGGTCATGTGTGTTTCGTCCTATTAGCTGTAGTTGTCACTGAAGTTGTGGCCACGTCTAGGCAATGACCGAACTCACCACAGGATTTAGACCTAAACCTAGGTAACAATAAGTTGCTTTGGGCAATAGTTCAGTTTTTGATTTAGACTTTGAAGAACCTCACATTAAATAATGTGGCATGGAGCATTGAAGATTTGGATGATTTCTCTTCTCTACTCTGCCGAAATTTCGATTGATAAAAGTTCAAGTTTTTTCATTGCATGAATCACAGAGACATGGCCAAACAAATTATTTATGCTGGTTTGATTTCGAAGGATGTCTTGTTTTTGAATCGTTTACCTGAAATGCACTCAAGCCAAACTCAAATATCACAGACATCCATCCTGGCCATTGTTGCCGTCCCCACAACACCCCCCCCCCCCCCCCCCCCCCCCGTACTTCCAATTTTTAATGGAAAATCTGACAAATGTTTAAAACATTCTGCCAGATAATGAAACCGACCATATATTCGGAATTAAATCAAAACATTAAAGCAACAACAAAATGGAAGATGGTACACACACACACACACGCACGCCGGCAATCACACACAGGACTCAACATAGGACCCAACACAAAACCACTGAGAGCAAAACAAAACAATTCTAAAACAACAAAGGACACATCAACGTTAACGGCAACAGCCACAGCCACAGAAGCAGCAGCAGCAGCAATAGCAACAGCTTGTCTTGGCTGGAGCTGCTGTTGAATGTGATGGGGAGTGTATGTGTGGATGTTCATATGTCTGCGGAGGTAGTTATACATGTGTCTGTGTGTGTGTGTGACAAACAAACTTGATAGGTTACCTTTGTGAGCAAATGGTATATTCTTTGCTGGGTGGTGAGAGGTAGAGGTGGTGTTAGATTATCAGCATGTTCGGATGCTGAGTGAGTGAGTGTGTGTGTGTGTATGGAGGTGTCCTTAAGGCGATAACATACGTTAAATGCAATGTAAATTTGTTAACATTCATGAATACAGAGCCACAAGTTACCGACATAGACACACACTTACATACATACAATGTAAGCACATACACACACCCACTCGAACCCCCGCATACGTTTGAACAATAACAATGATGTTACTGATGTCTCTGCTTCTCCGGCTGACAAAGCACCGTGGATACGAAAAACCAAACAAGTGAAGGACAACAGTTGGCCCGATTATAGGCAGATACCAAACTTAAAATACCTTCTGATAAAGGTTTTTCTTCTTACGCGATAGATGACCAATTCTATTTGATTTTTTTTTTTTTTTCAAATAGTCCCAGCCAGATTTGTGGGACTTGTTTTTACTGTCACTTGATCGTCGGAATCTACGAGTTTCTTTCTGTCAGCTGGGGCATCCACCTACGTAAACAGCAGTATTTGGAAGTGGCTTTTGATATTTCGTTGTAGCAGATATTTAGTGCATTCAAAATGAAATTAAAAGCCTCTGGAAATTATTGAATTGCTTAGCAGGTTTCCAAGATATGACTAAAAAAAAGTTAAATCTGAATACACACTTCATTTTGCAAGTAAAACCCTTAAAATTTGGCGACTCTCACTCAATCCATTATTTTTCATTCAATGACAATAGCTCTTAGATACCTTGACTGGTTTCCGAAATATGAACAAACAAAGACGAGGTCAAAGTATATAATTTTACAAAATTCCAGTAACTCCGAAAATCCTAATGTAAGACACAAAGTGTACTACATCTATTGAAGTAGATTACTCTAGCTTCCATTCAATAGCAATAGCTCTTCGATTCCTTAGCTGGTTTCCGAAATATGAGCAAACAAAGACGAGGTCAATGTATATAATTTTACAAAATTCCAGTAACTCCGAAAATCCTAATGTAAGACACAAAGTGTACTACATCTATTGAAGTAGATTACTCTAGCTTCCATTCAATAGCAATAGCTCTTCGATTCCTTAGCTGGTTTCCGAAATATGAGCAAACAAAGACGAGGTCAATGTATATAATTTTACAAAATTCCAGTAACTCCGAAAATCCTAATGTGAGACAAAAAATGTAGCAGCGACATCTTCGTATCTAACTCCCTTACATCTATTGTATTACTTTTCTCTAGCTTTCATTCAATGACAATAGCTCTTGGATACCTTGGCTGGTTTCCGAAATATGAGCAAACAAAGACGAGGTCAAAGTATATAATTTTACAAAATTCCAGTAACTCCGAAAATCCTAATGTGAGACAAAAAATGTAGCAGCGACATCTTCGTATCTAACTCCCTTACATCTATTGTATTACTTTTCTCTAGCTTTCATTCAATGACAATAGCTCTTGGATACCTTGGCTGGTTTCCGAAATATGAGCAAACAAAGACGAGGTCAATGTATATAATTTTACAAAATTCCAGTAACTCCGAAAATCCTAATGTGAGACAAAAAATGTAGCAGCGACATCTTCGTATCTAACTCCCTTACATCTATTGTATTACTTTTCTCTAGCTTTCATTCAATGACAATAGCTCTTGGATACCTTGGCTGGTTTCCGAAATATGAGCAAACAAAGACGAGGTCAATGTATATAATTTTACAAAATTCCAGTAACTCCGAAAATCCTAATGTGAGACAAAAAATGTAGCAGCGATATCTTCGTATCTAACTCCCTTACATCTATTGTATTCCTTTTCTCTAGCTTTCATTCAATGGCAATAGCTCTTGGATACCTTGGCTGGTTTCCGAAATATGAGCAAACAAAGACGAGTCAAAGTTTATAATTTTAAAAATTTCAATAACTCCGTAAATTCTTTCTTGAGAAAAAAAAGGGATATAGCGCCAACATTACCTTTACAACGCCTATCGTTGAGCAAAGTTACAGACAAATTTATTTTTTTTAAATTTCGCGAATTTTGGAAAGGCTACCCCCTTTCTTGTTTTTTGTCCGAAAATATTTTTTTTCTAATTTTGATATTTCGTTGTAGCAGATATTTAGTGCATTCAAAATGAAATTAAAAGCCTCTGGAAATTAGTGAATAGCTTAGCAGGTTTCCAAGATATGATTAAAAAAAAGTTAATTCTGAATACACACTTCATTTTGCAAGTAAAACCTTTAAAATTTGGCGACACTCACTCAATCTATTATATATGTTGTAGTACATTACTCTAGCTTTCATTCAATGACAATAGCTCTCGGATACCTTGGCTGGTTTCCGAAATATGAGCAAACAAAGACGAGGTCAATGTATATAATTTTACAAAATTCCAGTAACTCCGAAAATCCTAATGTGAGACAAAAAATGTAGCAGCGAAATCTTCGTATCTAACTCCCTTACATCTATTGTATTACTTTTCTCTAGCTTTCATTCAATGACAATAGCTCTTGGATACCTTGGCTGGTTTCCGAAATATGAGCAAACAAAGACGAGGTCAAAGTATATAATTTTACAAAATTCCAGTAACTCCGAAAATCCTAATGTGAGACAAAAAATGTAGCAGCGACATCTTCGTATCTAACTCCCTTACATCTATTGTATTACTTTACTCTAGCTTTCATTCAATGACAATAGCTCTTCGATACCTTGGCTGGTTTCCGAAATATGGGCAAACAAAGACATGGTCGAAGTTTATAATTTTAAAAATTTAAATAACTCCGAAAATTCTTTCTTGAGAAAAAAAGGGACATAGTGCCAACATTAGCTTTACAACGCATATCGTTGAGCAAAGTTACAGACAAATTTTTTTTTTTAAATTTCGCGAATTTTGGAAAGGCTACCCCCTTTCTTGTTTTTTGTCCGAAAATATTTTTTTTCTAATTTTGATATTTCGTTGTAGCAGATATTTAGTGCATTCAAAATGAAATTAAAAGCCTCTGGAAATTATTGAATAGCTTAGCAGGTTTCCAAGATTTGATTAAAAAAAAGTTAATTCTGAATACACACTTCATTTTGCAAGTAAAACCTTTAAAAGTTGGCGACACTCACTCAATCCATTATATATGTTGTAGTACATTACTCTAGCTTTCATTCAATGACAATAGCTCTCGGATACCTTGGCTGGTTTCCGAAATATGAGCAAACAAAGAAGTGGTCAAAGTATATAATTTTACAAAATTCCTGTAACTCCGAAAATCCTAATGTGAGACAAAAAATGTAGCAGCGATATCTTCGTATCTAACTCCCTTACATCTATTGTATTACTTTTCTCTAGCTTTCATTCAATGGCAATAGCTCTTGGATACCTTGGCTGGTTTCCGAAATATGAGCAAACAAAGACGAGGTCAATGTATATAATTTTACAAAATTCCAGTAACTCCGAAAATCCTAATGTGAGACAAAAAATGTAGCAACGATATCTTCGTATCTAACTCCCTTACATCTATTGTATTACTTTTCTCTAGCTTTCATTCAATGACAATAGCTCTTGGATACCTTGGCTGGTTTCCGAAATATGAGCAAACAAAGACGAGTCAAAGTTTATAATTTTAAAAATTTCAATAACTCCGAAAATTCTTTCTTGAGAAAAAAAAGGGATATAGCGCCAACATTAGCTTTACAACGCCTATCGTTGAGCAAAGTTACAGACAAATTTATTTTTTTTAAATTTCGCTAATTTTGGAAAGGCTACCCCCTTTCTTGTTTTTTGTCCGAAAATTTTTTTTTTCTAATTTTGATATTTCGCTGTAGCAGATATTTAGTGCGTTCAAAATGAAATTAAAAGCCTCTGGAAATTATTGAATAGCTTAGCAGGTTTCCAAGATATGATTTAAAAAAAGTTAATTCTGAATACACACTTCATTTTGCAAGTAAAACCTTTAAAAGTTGGCGACACTCACTCAATCCACTATATATGTTGTAGTACATTACTCTAGCTTCCATTCAATAGCAATAGCTCTTCGATTCCTTAGCTGGTTTCCGAAATATGAGCAAACAAAGACGAGTCAAAGTTTATAATTTTAAAAATTTCAATAACTCCGAAAATCCTAATGTGAGACAAAAAATGTAGCAGCGACATCTTCGTATCTAACTCCCTTACATCTATTGTATTACTTTTCTCTAGCTTTCATTCAATGACAATAGCTCTTGGATACCTTGGCTGGTTTCCGAAATATGAGCAAACAAAGACGAGGTCAATGTATATAATTTTACAAAATTCCAGTAACTCCGAAAATCCTAATGTGAGACAAAAAATGTAGCAGCGACATCTTCGTATCTAGCTCCCTTACATCTATTGTATTACTTTTCTCTAGCTTTCATTCAATGACAATAGGTCTTGGATACCTTGGCTGGTTTCCGAAATATGAGCAAACAAAGACGAGGTCAATGTATATAATTTTACAAAATTCCAGTAACTCCGAAAATCCTAATGTGAGACAAAAAGTGTACTACATCTATTGAAGTAGATTACTCTAGCTTCCATTCAATAGCAATAGCTCTTCGATTCCTTAGCTGGTTTCCGAAATATGAGCAAACAAAGACGAGTCAAAGTTTATAATTTTAAAAATTTCAATAACTCCGTAAATTCTTTCTTGAGAAAAAAAAGGGACATAGCGCCAACATTAGCTTTACAACGCCTATCGTTGAGCAAAGTTACAGACAAATTTATTTTTTTTAAATTTCGCTAATTTTGGAAAGGCTACCCCCTTTCTTGTTTTTTGTCCGAAAATATTTTTTTTCTAATTTTGATATTTCGCTGTAGCAGATATTTAGTGCATTCAAAATGAAATTAAAAGCCTCTGGAAATTATTGAATAGCTTAGCAGGTTTCCAAGATATGATTAAAAAAAAGTTAATTCTGAATACACACTTCATTTTGCAAATACAACCTTTAAAATTTGGCGACACTCACTCAATCCATTATATATATTGTAGTACATTACTCTAGCTTTCATTCAATGACACTAGCTCTCGGATACCTTGGCTGGTTTCCGAAATATGAGCAAACAAAGAAGTGGTCAAAGTATATAATTTTACAAAATTCCTGTAACTCCGAAAATCCTAATGTGAGACAAAAAGTGTACTACATCTATTGAAGTAGATTACTCTAGCTTCCATTCAATAGCAAAAGCTCTTCGATTCCTTAGCTGGTTTCCGAAATATGAGCAAACAAAGACGAGGTCAATGTATATAATTTTACAAAATTCCAGTAACTCCGAAAATCCTAATGTGAGACAAAATATGTAGCAGCGACATCTTCGTATCTAACTCCCTTACATCTATTGTATTACTTTTCTCTAGCTTTCATTCAATGACAATAGCTCTTGGATACCTTGGCTGGTTTCCGAAATATGAGCAAACAAAGACGAGGTCAAAGTATATAATTTTACAAAATTCCAGTAACTCCGAAAATCCTAATGTGAGACAAAAAATGTAGCAGCGACATCTTCGTATCTAGCTCCCTTACATCTATTGTATTACTTTTCTCTAGCTTTCATTCAATGACAATAGCTCTTCGATTCCTTAGCTGGTTTCCGAAATATGAGCAAACAAAGACGAGGTCAATGTATATAATTTTACAAAATTCCAGTAACTCCGAAAATCCTAATGTGAGACAAAATATGTAGCAGCGACATCTTCGTATCTAGCTCCCTTACATCTATTGTATTACTTTTCTCTAGCTTTCATTCAATGACAATAGCTCTTGGATACCTTGGCTGGTTTCCGAAATATGAGCAAACAAAGACGAGGTCAATGTATATAATTTTACAAAATTCCAGTAACTCCGAAAATCCTAATGTGAGACAAAAAATGTAGCAGCGATATCTTCGTATCTAACTCCCTTACATCTATTGTATTACTTTTCTCTAGCTTTCATTCAATGACAATAGCTCTTGGATACCTTGGCTGGTTTCCGAAATATGAGCAAACAAAGACGAGGGGAATGTATATAATTTTACAAAATTCCAGTAACTCCGAAAATCCTAATGTGAGACAAAATATGTAGCAGCGACATCTTCGTATCTAACTCCCTTACATCTATTGTATTACTTTTCTCTAGCTTTCATTCAATGACAATAGCTCTTGGATACCTTGGCTGGTTTCCGAAATATGAGCAAACAAAGACGAGGGGAATGTATATAATTTTACAAAATTCCAGTAACTCCGAAAATCCTAATGTGAGACAAAATATGTAGCAGCGACATCTTCGTATCTAACTCCCATACATCTATTGTATTACTTTTCTCTAGCTTTCATTCAATGACAATAGCTCTTGGATACCTTGGCTGGTTTCCGAAATATGAGCAAACAAAGACGAGGTCAATGTATATAATTTTACAAAATTCCAGTAACTCCGAAAATCCTAATGTGAGACAAAAAATGTAGCAGCGATATCTTCGTATCTAACTCCCTTACATCTATTGTATTACTTTTCTCTAGCTTTCATTCAATGACAATAGCTCTTGGATACCTTGGCTGGTTTCCGAAATATGAGCAAACAAAGACGAGGGGAATGTATATAATTTTACAAAATTCCAGTAACTCCGAAAATCCTAATGTGAGACAAAATATGTAGCAGCGACATCTTCGTATCTAACTCCCTTACATCTATTGTATTACTTTTCTCTAGCTTTCATTCAATGACAATAGCTCTTGGATACCTTGGCTGGTTTCCGAAATATGAGCAAACAAAGACGAGGTCAATGTATATAATTTTACAAAATTCCAGTAACTCCGAAAATCCTAATGTGAGACAAAAAATGTAGCAGCGACATCTTCGTATCTAACTCCCTTACATCTATTGTATTACTTTTCTACAGCTTTCATTCAATGACAATAGGTCTTGGATACCTTGACTGGTTTCCGAAATATGAGCAAACAAAGACGAGGTCAAAGTATATAATTTTACAAAATTCCAGTAACTCCGAAAATCCTAATGTGAGACAAAAAATGTAGCAGCTATATCTTCGTATCTAACTCCCTTACATCTATTGTATTACTTTTCTCTAGCTTTCATTCAATGACAATAGCTCTTGGATACCTTGGCTGGTTTCCGAAATATGAGCAAACAAAGACGAGGTCAAAGTATATAATTTTACAAAATTCCAGTAACTCCGAAAATCCTAATGTGAGACAAAAAATGTAGCAGCGACATCTTCGTATCTAACTCCCTTACATCTATTGTATTACATTTCTCTAGCTTTCATTCAATGACAATAGCTCCTGGATACATTGGCTGGTTTCCGAAATATGAGCAAACAAAGACGAGGGGAATGTATATAATTTTACAAAATTCCAGTAACTCCGAAAATCCTAATGTGAGACAAAATATGTAGCAGCGACATCTTCGTATCTAACTCCCTTACATCTATTGTATTACTTTTCTCTAGCTTTCATTCAATGACAATAGCTCTTGGATACCTTGGCTGGTTTCCGAAATATGAGCAAACAAAGACGAGGTCAATGTATATAATTTTACAAAATTCCAGTAACTCCGAAAATAATTTTACAAAATTCCAGTAACTCCGAAAATCCTAATGTGAGACAAAAAGTGTACTACATCTATTGAAGTAGATTACTCTAGCTTCCATTCAATAGCAATAGCTCTTCGATTCCTTAGCTGGTTTCCGAAATATGAGCCAACAAAGACGAGTCAAAGTTTATAATTTTAAAAATTTCAATAACTCCGTAGATTTTTTCTTGAGAAAAAAAAGGGACATAGCGCCAACATTAGCTTTACAACGCCTATCGTTGAGCAAAGTTACAGACAAATTTATTTTTTTTAAATTTCGCGAATTTTGGAAAGGCTACCCCCTTCGCTGTAGCAGATATTTAGTGCATTCAAAATGAAATTAAAAGCCTCTGGAAATTATTGAATAGCTTAGCAGGTTTCCAAGATATGATTAAAAAAAAGTTAATTCTGAATACACACTTCATTTTGCAAGTAAAACCTTTAAAAGTTGGCAACACTCACTCAATCCACTATATATGTTGTAGTACATTACTCTAGCTTTCATTCAATGACAATAGGTCTTGGATACCTTGGCTGGTTTCCGAAATATGAGCAAACAAAGAAGTGGTCAAACTATATAATTTTACAAAATTCCAGTAACTCCGAAAATCCTAATGTGAGACAAAAAATGTAGCAGCGACATCTTCGTATCTAACTCCCTTACATCTATTGTATTACTTTTCTCTAGCTTTCATTCAATGACAATAGCTCTTGGATACCTTGGCTGGTTTCCGAAATATGAGCAAACAAAGACGAGGTCAATGTATATAATTTTACAAAATTCCAGTAACTCCGAAAATCCTAATGTGACACAAAAAATGTAGCAGCGACATCTTCGTATCTAACTCCCTTACATCTATTGTATCACTTTTCTCTAGCTTTCATTCAATGACAATAGCTCTTGGATACCTTGGCTGGTTTCCGAAATATGAGCAAACAAAGACGAGGTCAATGTATATAATTTTACAAAATTCCAGTAACTCCGAAAATCCTAATGTGAGACAAAAAATGTAGCAGCGGCATCTTCGTATCTAACTCCCTTACATCTATTGTATGACTTTTCTCTAGCTTTCATTCAATGACAATAGCTCTTGGATACCTTGGCTGGTTTCCGAAATATGAGCAAACAAAGACGAGGTCAATGTATATAATTTTACAAAATTCCAGTAACTCCGAAAATCCTAATGTGAGACAAAAAATGTAGCAGCGGCATCTTCGTATCTAACTCCCTTACATCTATTGTATTACTTTTCTCTAGCTTTCATTCAATGACAATAGCTCTTGGATACCTTGGCTGGTTTCCGAAATATGAGCAAACAAAGACGAGGTCAATGTATATAATTTTACAAAATTCCAGTAACTCCGAAAATCCTAATGTGAGACAAAAAATGTAGCAGCGACATCTTCGTATCTAACTCCCTTACATCTATTGTATTACTTTTCTCTAGCTTTCATTCAATGACAATAGCTCTTGGATACCTTGGCTGGTTTCCGAAATATGAGCAAACAAAGACGAGGTCAAAGTATATAATTTTACAAAATTCCAGTAACTCCGAAAATCCTAATGTGAGACAAAAAATGTAGCAGCGGCATCTTCGTATCGAACTCCCTTACATCTATTGTATTTCTTTTCTCTAGCTTTCATTCAATGACAATAGGTCTTGGATACCTTGGCTGGTTTCTGAAATATGAGCAAACAAAAACGAGGTCAATGTATATAATTTTACAAAATTCCAGTAACTCCGAAAATCCTAATGTGAGACAAAAAATGTACTACATCTATTGAAGTAGATTACTCTAGCTTCCATTCAATAGCAATAGCTCTTCGATTCCTTAGCTGGTTTCCGAAATATGAGCAAACAAAGACGAGTCAAAGTTTATAATTTTAAAAATTTCAATAACTCCGTAAATTCTTTCTTGAGAAAAAAAAGGGATATAGCGCCAACATTACCTTTACAACGCCTATCGTTGAGCAAAGTTACAGACAAATTTATTTTTTTTAAATTTCGCGAATTTTGGAAAGGCTGCCCCCTTTCTTGTTTTTTGTCCGAAAATATTTTTTTAATAATTTTGATATTTCGTTGTAGCAGATATTTAGTGTATTCAAAATGAAATTAAAAGCCTTTGGAAATTATTGAATAGCTTAGCAGGTTTCCAAGATATGATTTAAAAAAAGTTAATTCTGAATACACACTTCATTTTGCAAGTAAAACCTTTAAAAATTGGCGACACTCACTCAATCCATTATATATGTTGTAGTACATTACTCTAGCTTTCATTCAATGACAATAGCTCTCGGATACCTTGGCTGGTTTCCGAAATATGAACAAACAAAGACGAGGTCAATGTATATAATTTTACAAAATTCCAGTAACTCCGAAAATCCTAATGTGAGACAAAAAATGTAGCAGCGACATCTTCGTATCTAACTCCCTTACATCTATTGTATTACTTTTCTCTAGCTTTCATTCAATGACAATAGCTCTTGGATACCTTGGCTGGTTTCCGAAATATGAACAAACAAAGACGAGGTCAATGTATATAATTTTACAAAATTCCAGTAACTCCGAAAATCCTAATGTGAGACAAAAAATGTAGCAGCGACATCTTCGTATCTAACTCACTTACATCTATTGTATTACTTTTCTCTAGCTTTCATTCAATGACAATAGCTCTTGGATACCTTGGCTGGTTTCCGAAATATGAGCAAACAAAGACGAGGTCAATGTATATAATTTTACAAAATTCCAGTAACTCCGAAAATCCTAATGTGAGACAAAAAATGTAGCAGCGACATCTTCGTATCTAACTCCCTTACATCTATTGTATTACTTTTCTCTAGCTTTCATTCAATGACAATAGCTCTTGGATACCTTGGCTGGTTTCCGAAATATGAGCAAACAAAGGCGAGGTCAATGTATATAATTTTACAAAATTCCAGTAACTCCGAAAATCCTAATGTAAGACAAAAAATGTAGCAGCGACATCTTCGTATCTAACTCCCTTACATCTATTGTATTACTTTTCTCTAGCTTTCATTCAATGACAATAGCTCTTGGATACCTTGGCTGGTTTCCGAAATATGAGCAAACAAAGACGAGGTCAATGTATATAATTTTACAAAATTCCAGTAACTCCGAAAATCCTAATGTGAGACATAAAATGTAGCAGCGGCATCTTCGTATCTAACTCCCTTACATCTATTGTATTTCTTTTCTCTAGCTTTCATTGAATGACAATAGGTCTTGAATACCTTGACTGGTTTCCGAAATATGAGCAAACAAAAACGAGGTCAAAGTATATAATTTTACAAAATTCCAGTAACTCCGAAAATCCTAATGTGAGACAAAAAGTGTACTACATCTATTGAAGTAGATTACTCTAGCTTCCATTCAATAGCTATAGCTCTTCGATACCTTGGCTGGGTTCCGAAATATGAGCAAACAAAGACGAGGTCAATGTATATAATTTTAAAAATTTCAATAACTCCGAAAATTCTTTCTTGATAAAAAAAGGGACATAGCGCCAACATTAGCTTTACAACGCCTATCGTTGAGAAAAGTTACAGACAAATTTATTTTCTTTAAATTTCGCGAATTTTGGAAAGGCTACCCCCTTTCTTGTTTTTTGTCCGAAAATATTTTTTTTCTAATTTAGTGCATTCAAAATGAAATTAAAAGCCTCTGGAAGTTATTGAATAGCTTAGCAGGTTTCCAAGATATGATTAAAAAAAAGTTAATTCTGAATACACACTTCATTTTGCAAGTAAAGCCTTTAAAAATTGGCGACACTCACTCAATCCACTATATATGTTGTAGTACATTACTCTAGCTTTCATTCAATGACAATAGGTCTTGGATACCTTGGCTGGTTTCCGAAATATGAGCAAACAAAAACGAGGTCAATGTACATAATATGTATATAAATTCCAGTAACTCCGAAAATCCTAATGTGAGACAAAAAATGTACTACATCTATTGAAGTAGATTACTCTAGCTTCCATTCAATAGCAATAGCTCTTCGATTCCTTAGCTGGTTTCCGAAATATGAGCAAACAAAGACGAGTCAAAGTTTATAATTTTAAAAATTTCAATAACTCCGTAAATTCTTTCTTGAGAAAAAAAAGGGATATAGCGCCAACATTACCTTTACAACGCCTATCGTTGAGCAAAGTTACAGACAAATTTATTTTTTTTAAATTTCGCGAATTTTGGAAAGGCTACCCCCTTTCTTGTTTTTTGTCCGAAAATATTTTTTTTCTAATTTTGATATTTCGTTGTAGCAGATATTTAGTGCATTCAAAATGAAATTAAAAGCCTCTGGAAATTATTGAATAGCTTAGCAGGTTTCCAAGATATGATTTAAAAAAAGTTAATTCTGAATACACACTTCATTTTGCAAGTAAAACCTTTAAACCTGGCGACACTCACTCAATCCATTATATATGTTGTAGTACATTACTCTAGCTTTCATTCAATGACAATAGCTCTCGGATACCTTGGCTGGTTTCCGAAATATGAGCAAACAAAGAAGTGGTTAAAGCATATAATTTTACAAAATTCCAGTAACTCCGAAAATCCTAATGTGAGACAAAAAATGTAGCAGCGACATCTTCGTATCTAACTCCCTTACATCTATTGTATTTCTTTTCTCTAGCTTTCATTCAATGACAATAGGTCTTGGATACCTTGGCTGGTTTCCGAAATATGAGCAAACAAAGACGAGGCCAGTGTATATAATTTTACAAAATTCCAGTAACTCCGAAAATCCTAATGTGAGACAAAAAATGTAGCAGCGACATCTTCGTATCTAACTCCCTTACATCTATTGTATTACTTTTGTCTAGCTTTCATTCAATGACAATAGCTCTCGGATACCTTGGCTGGTTTCCGAAATATGAACAAACAAAGACGAGGTCAATGTATATAATTTTACAAAATTCCAGTAACTCCGAAAATCCTAATGTGAGACAAAAAATGTAGCAGCGACATCTTCGTATCTAACTCCCTTACATCTATTGTATTACTTTTCTCTAGCTTTCATTCAATGACAATAGGTCTTGGACACCTTGACTGGTTTCCGAAATATGAGCAAACAAAGACGAGGTCAAAGTATATAATTTTACAAAATTCCAGTAACTCCGAAAATCCTAATGTGAGACAAAAAATGTAGCAGCGACATCTTCGTATCTAACTCCCTTACATCTATTGTATTACTTTTCTCTAGCTTTCATTCAATGACAATAGCTCTCGGATACCTTGGCTGGTTTCCGAAATATGAACAAACAAAGACGAGGTCAATGTATATAATTTTACAAAATTCCAGTAACTCCGAAAATCCTAATGTGAGACAAAAAATGTAGCAGCGACATCTTCGTATCTAACTCCCTTACATCTATTGTATTACTTTTGTCTAGCTTTCATTCAATGACAATAGCTCTCGGATACCTTGGCTGGTTTCCGAAATATGAACAAACAAAGACGAGGTCAATGTATATAATTTTACAAAATTCCAGTAACTCCGAAAATCCTAATGTGAGACAAAAAATGTAGCAGCGACATCTTCGTATCTAACTCCCTTACATCTATTGTATTACTTTTCTCTAGCTTTCATTCAATGACAATAGGTCTTGGATACCTTGGCTGGTTTCCGAAATATGAGCAAACAAAGACGAGGTCAATGTATATAATATGTATATAAATTCCAGTAACTCCGAAAATCCTAATGTGAGACAAAAAATTTAGCAGCGACATCTTCGTATCTAACTCCCTTACATCTATTGTATTACTTTTCTCTAGCTTTCATTCAATGACAATAGGTCTTGGATACCTTGGCTGGTTTCCGAAATATGAGCAAACAAAGACGAGGTCAATGTATATAATTTTACAAAATTCCAGTAACTCCGAAAATCCTAATGTGAGACAAAAAATGTAGCAGCGACATATTCGTATCTAACTCCCTTACATCTGTTGTATTACTTTTCTCTAGCTTTCATTCAATGACAATAGGTCTTGGATACCTTGACTGGTTTCCGAAATATGAGCAAACAAAGACGAGGTCAAAGTATATAATTTTACAAAATTCCAGTAACTCCGAAAATCCTAATGTGAGACAAAAAGTGTACTACATCTATTGAAGTAGATTACTCTAGCTTCCATTCAATAGCAATAGCTCTTCGATTCCTTAGCTGGTTTCCGAAATATGAGCCAACAAAGACGAGTCAAAGTTTATAATTTTAAAAATTTCAATAACTCCGTAAATTCTTTCTTGAGAAAAAAAAAGGGACATAGCGCCAACATTAGCTTTAAAACGCCTATCGTTGAGCAAAGTTACAGACAAATTTATTTTTGTTTTTTGTCCGAAAATATTTTTTTTCTAATTTTGATATTTCGTTGTAGCAGATATTTAGTGCATTCAAAATGAAATTAAAAGCCTCTGGAAATTATTGAATAGCTTAGCAGGTTTCCAAGATATGATTTAAAAAAAGTTAATTCTGAATACACAATTCATTTTGCAAGTAAAACCTTTAAAAGTTGGCGACACTCACTCAATCCACTATATATGTTGTAGTACATTACTCTAGCTTTCATTCAATGACAATAGGTCTTGGATACCTTGGCTGGTTTCCGAAATATGAGCAAACAAAGAAGTGGTCAAAGTATATAATTTTACAAAATTCTAGTAACTCCGAAAATCCTTTCTTGTTTTTTGTCCGAAAATATTTTTTTTCTAATTTTGATATTTCGTTGTAGCAGATATTTAGTGCATTCAAAATGAAATTAAAAGCCTCTGGAAATTATTGAATAGCTTAGCAGGTTTCCAAGATATGATTAAAAAAATGTTAATTCTGAATACACACTTCATTTTGCAAGTAAAACCTTTAAAAGTTGGCGACACCCACTCAATCCATTATATATGTTGTAGTACATTACTCTAGCTTTCATTCAATGACAATAGCTCTCGGATACCTTGGCTGGTTTCCGAAATATGAACAAACAAAGACGAGGTCAATGTATATAATTTTACAAAATTCCAGTAACTCCGAAAATCCTAATGTGAGACAAAAAATGTAGCAGCGACATCTTCGTATCGAACTCCCTTACATCTATTGTATTACTTTTCTCTAGCTTTCATTCAATGACAATAGCTCTTGGATACCTTGGCTGGTTTCCGAAATATGAGCAAACAAAGACGAGGTCAATGTATATAATTTTACAAAATTCCAGTAACTCCGAAAATCCTAATGTGAGACAAAAAATGTAGCAGCGACATCTTCGTATCTAACTCCCTTACATCTATTGTATTACTTTTCTCTAGCTTTCATTCAATGACAATAGGTCTTGGATACCTTGGCTGGTTTCCGAAATATGAGCAAACAAAGACGAGGTCAATGTATATAATTTTACAAAATTCAAGTAACTCCGAAAATCCTAATGTGAGACAAAAAGTGTACTACATCTATTGAAGTAGATTACTCTAGCTTCCATTCAATATCAATAGCTCTTCGATTCCTTAGCTGGTTTCCGAAATATGAGCAAACAAAGACGAGTCAAAGTTTATAATTTTAAAAATTTCAATAACTCCGTAAATTCTTTCTTGAGAAAAAAAAGGGATATAGCGCCAACATTAGCTTTACAACACCTATCGTTGAGCAAAGTTACAGACAAATTTATTTTTTTTAAATTTCGCGAATTTTGTTTTTTGTCCGAAAATATTTTTTTTCTAATTTTGATATTTCGTTGTAGCAGATATTTAGTGCATTCAAAATGAAATTAAAAGCCTCTGGAAATTATTGAATAGCTTAGCAGGTTTCCAAGATATGATTAAAAAAAAGTTAATTCTGAATACACACTTCATTTTGCAAGTAAAACCTTTAAAAATTGGCGACACTCACTCAATCCATTATATATGTTGTAGTACATTACTCTAGCTTTCAGTGAATGACAATAGCTCTTCGATTCCTTAGCTGGTTTCCGAAATATGAGCAAACAAAGACGAGTCAAAGTTTATAATTTAAAAAATTTCAATAACTCCGTAAATTCTTTCTTGAGAAAAAAAAGGGATATAGCGCCAACATTACCTTTACAACGCCTATCGTTGAGCAAAGTTACAGACAAATTTATTTTTTTTAAATTTCGCGAATTTTGGAAAGGCTACCCCCTTTCTTGTTTTTTGTCCGAAAATATTTTTTTTCTAATTTTGATATTTCGTTGTAGCAGATATTTAGTGCATTCAAAATGAAATTAAAAGCCTCTGGAAATTATTGAATAGCTTAGCAGGTTTCCAAGATATGATTAAAAAAAAGTTAATTCTGAATACACACTTCATTTTGCAAGTAAAACCTTTAAAAATTGGCGACACTCACTCAATCCATTATATATGTTGTAGTACATTACTCTAGCTTTCATTGAATGACAATAGCTCTCGGATACCTTGGCTGTTTTCCGAAATATGAGCAAACAAAGAAGTGGTCAAAGTATATAATTTTACAAAATTCCAGTAACTCCGAAAATCCTAATGTGAGACAAAAAATGTAGCAGCGACATCTTCGTATCTAACTCCCTTACATCTATTGTATTAATTTTCTCTAGCTTTCATTCAATGACAATAGCTCTTGGATACCTTGGCTGGTTTCCGAAATATGAGCAAACAAAGACGAGGTCAAAGTATATAATTTTACAAAATTCCAGTAACTCCGAAAATCCTAATGTGAGACAAAAAATGTAGCAGCGACATCTTCGTATCTAACTCCCTTACATCTATTGTATTAATTTTCTCTAGCTTTCATTCAATGACAATAGCTCTTGGATACCTTGGCTGGTTTCCGAAATATGAGCAAACAAAGACGAGGTCAATGTATATAATTTTACAAAATTCCAGTAACTCCGAAAATCCTAATGTGAGACAAAAAGTGTACTACATCTATTGAAGTAGATTACTCTAGCTTCCATTCAATAGCAATAGCTCTTCGATTCCTTAGCTGGTTTCCGAAATATGAGCAAACAAAGACGAGGTCAATGTATATAATTTTACAAAATTCCAGTAACTCCGAAAATCCTAATGTGAGACAAAAAATGTAGCAGCGACATCTTCGTATCTAACTCCCTTACATCTATTGTATTACTTTTCTCTAGCTTTCATTCAATGACAATAGCTCTTGGATACCTTGGCTGGTTTCCGAAATATGAGCAAACAAAGACGAGGTCAATGTATATAATTTTACAAAATTCCAGTAACTCCGAAAATCCTAATGTGAGACAAAAAATGTAGCAGCGACATCTTCGTATCTAACTCCCTTACATCTATTGTATTACTTTTCTCTAGCTTTCATTCAATGACAATAGCTCTTGGATACCTTGGCTGGTTTCCGAAATATGAGCAAACAAAAACGAGGTCAATGTATATAATTTTACAAAATTCCAGTAACTCCGAAAATCCTAATGTGAGATAAAAAATGTAGCAGCGGCATCTTCGTATCTAACTCCCTTACATCTATTGTATTTCTTTTCTCTAGCTTTCATTCAATGACAATAGGTCTTGGATACCTTGACTGGTTTCCGAAATATGAGCAAACAAAGACGAGGTCAAAGTATATAATTTTACAAAATTCCAGTAACTCCGAAAATCCTAATGTGAGACAAAAAATGTAGCAGCGACATCTTCGTATCTAACTCCCTTACATCTATTGTATTACTTTTCTCTAGCTTTCATTCAATGACAATAGCTCTTGGATACCTTTGCTGGTTTCCGAAATATGAGCAAACAAAGACGAGGTCAATGTATATAATTTTACAAAATTCCAGTAACTCCGAAAATCCTAATGTGAGACAAAAAGTGTACTACATCTATTGAAGTAGATTACTCCAGCTTCCATTCAATAGCAATAGCTCTTCGATTCCTTAGCTGGTTTCCGAAATATGAGCAAACAAAGACGAGTCAAAGTTTATAATTTTAAAAATTTCAATAACTCCGTAAATTCTTTCTTGAGAAAAAAAAGGGATATAGCGCCAACATTACCTTTACAACGCCTATCGTTGAGCAAAGTTACAGACAAATTTATTTTTTTTAAATTTCGCGAATTTTGGAAAGGTTGTTTTTTGTCCGAAAATATTTTTTTTCTAATTTTGATATTACGTTGTAGCAGATATTTAGTGCATTCAAAATTAAATTAAAAGCCTCTGGAAATTATTGCATAGCTTAGCAGGTTTCCAAGATATGATTAAAAAAAAGTTAATTCTGAATACACACTTCATTTTGCAAGTAAAACCTTTAAAAATTGGCGACACTCACTCAATCCATTATATATGTTGTAGTACATTACTCTAGCTTTCATTCAATGACAATAGCTCTCGGATACCTTGGCTGGTTTCCGAAATATGAGCAAACAAAGAAGTGGTTAAAGCATATAATTTTACAAAATTCCAGTAACTCCGAAAATCCTAATGTGAGACAAAAAGTGTACTACATCTATTGAAGTAGATTACTCTAGCTTCCATTCAATAGCAATAGCTCTTCGATTCCTTAGCTGGTTTCCGAAATATGAGCAAACAAAGACGAGTCAAAGTTTATAATTTTAAAAATTTCAATAACTCCGAAAATTCTTTCTTGAGAAAAAAAAGGGACATAGTGCCAACATTAGCTTTACAACGCCTATCGTTGAGCACAGTTACAGACAAATTTTTTTTTTTTAAATTTCGCTAATTTCTTGTTTTTTGTCCGAAAATATTTTTTTTCTAATTTTGATATTTCGTTGTAGCAGATATTTAGTGCATTCAAAATGAAATTAAAAGCCTCTGGAAATTATTGAATAGCTTAGCAGGTTTCCAAGATATGATTTAAAAAAAGTTAATTCTGAATACACACTTCATTTTGCAAGTAAAACCTTTAAAAATTGGCGACACTCACTCAATCCATTATATATGTTTTAGTACATTACTCTAGCGTTCATTGAATGACAATAGCTCTCGGATACCTTGGCTGTTTTCCGAAATATGAGCAAACAAAGACGAGGTCAAAGTATATAATTTTACAAAATTCCAGTAACTCCGAAAATCCTAATGTGAGACAAAAAATGTAGCAGCGACATCTTCGTATCTAACTCCCTTACATATATTATATTACTTTTCTCTAGCTTTCATTCAATGACAATAGCTCTTGGATACCTTGGCTGGTTTCCGAAATATGAGCAAACAAAGACGAGGTCAATGTATATAATTTTACAAAATTCCAGTAACTCCGAAAATCCTAATGTGAGACAAAAAAATTTAGCAGCGGCATCTTCGTATCTAACTCCCTTACATCTATTGTATTTCTTTTCTCTAGCTTTCATTCAATGACAATAGCTCTTGGATACCTTGGCTGGTTTCCGAAATATGAGCAAACAAAGACGAGGTCAATGTATATAATTTTACAAAATTCCAGTAACTCCGAAAATCCTAATGTGAGACAAAAAGTGTACTACATCTATTGAAGTAGATTACTCTAGCTTCCATTCAATAGCAATAGCTCTTCGATTCCTTAGTTGGTTTCCGAAATATGAGCAAACAAAGACGAGTCAAAGTTTATAATTTTAAAAATTTCAATAACTCCGTAAATTCTTTCTTGAGAAAAAAAAAGGGATATAGCGCCAACATTAGCTTTACAACACCTATCGTTGAGCAAAGTTACAGACAAATTTATTTTTTTTAAATTTCGCGAATTTTGGAAAGGCTACCCCTTTTCTTGTTTTTTGTCCGAAAATATTTTTTTTCTAATTTTGATATTTCGCTGTAGCAGATATTTAGTGCATTCAAAATGAAATTAGAAGCCTCTGGAAATTATTGAATAGCTTAGCAGGTTTCCAAGATATGATTAAAAAAAAGTTAATTCTGAATACACACTTCATTTTGCAAGTAAAACCTTTAAAAGTTGGCGACACTCACTCAATCCATTATATATGTTGTAGTACATTACTCTAGCTTTCATTCAATGACAATAGCTCTCGGATACCTTGGCTGGTTTCCGAAATATGAGCAAACAAAACGAGGTCAATGTATATAATTTTACAAAATTCCAGTAACTCCGAAAATCCTAATGTGAGACAAAAAGTGTACTACATCTATTGAAGTAGATTACTCTAGCTTCCATTCAATAGCAATAGCTCTTCGATTCCTTAGCTGGTTTCCGAAATATGAGCAAACAAAGACGAGTCAAAGTTTATAATTTTAAAAATTTCAATAACTCCGTAAATTCTTTCTTGAGAAAAAAAAGGGATATAGCGCCAACATTAGCTTTACAACGCCTATCGTTGAGCAAAGTTACAGACAAATTTATTTTTTTTAAATTTCGCGAATTTTGGAAAGGCTACCCCCTTTCTTGTTTTTTGTCCGAAAATATTTTTTTTCTAATTTTGATATTTCGTTCTAGCAGATATTTAGTGCGTTCAAAATGAAATTAAAAGCCTCTGGAAATTATTGAATAGCTTAGCAGGTTACCAAGATATGATTAAAAAAAAGTTAATTGTGAATACACACTTCATTTTGCAAGTAAAACCTTTAAAATTTGGCGACACTCACTCAATCCACTATATATGTTGTAGTACATTACTCTAGCTTTCATTCAATGACAATAGCTCTTGGATACCTTGGCTGGTTTCCGAAATATGAGCAAACAAAGACGAGGTCAATGTATATAATTTTACAAAATTCCAGTAACTCCGAAAATCCTAGTGTGAGACAAAAAATGTAGCAGCGACATCTTCGTATCTAACTGCCTTACATCTATTGTATTACTTTTCTCTAGCTTTCATTCAATGACAATAGCTCTTGGATACCTTGGCTGGTTTCCGAAATATGAGCAAACAAAGACGAGGTCAATGTATATAATTTTACAAAATTCCAGTAACTCCGAAAATCCTAATGTGAGACAAAAAAATTTAGCAGCGACATCTTCGTATCTAACTCCCTTACATCTATTGTATTACTTTTCTCTAGCTTTCATTCAATGACTATAGCTCTTGGATACCTTGGCTGGTTTCCGAAATATGAGCAAACAAAGACGAGGTCAATGTATATAATTTTACAAAATTCCAGTAACTCCGAAAATCCTAATGTGAGACAAAAAATGTAGCAGCGACATCTTCGTATCTAACTCCCTTACATATATTATATTACTTTTCTCTAGCTTTCATTCAATGACAATAGCTCTTGGATACCTTGGCTGGTTTCCGAAATATGAGCAAACAAAGACGAGGTCAATGTATATAATTTTACAAAATTCCAGTAACTCCGAAAATCCTAATGTGAGACAAAAAAATTTAGCAGCGACATCTTCGTATCTAACTCCCTTACATCTATTGTATTACTTTTCTCTAGCTTTCATTCAATGACTATAGCTCTTGGATACCTTGGCTGGTTTCCGAAATATGAGCAAACAAAGACGAGGTCAATGTATATAATTTTACAAAATTCCAGTAACTCCGAAAATCCTAATGTGAGACAAAAAGTGTACTACATCTATTGAAGTAGATTACTCTAGCTTCCATTCAATAGCAATAGCTCTTCGATTCCTTAGCTGGTTTCCGAAATATGAGCAAACAAAGACGAGTCAAAGTTTATAATTTTAAAAATTTCAATAACTCCGTAAATTCTTTCTTGAGAAAAAAAAGGGATATAGCGCCAACATTAGCTTTACAACGCCTATCGTTGAGCAAAGTTACAGACAAATTTATTTTTTTTAAATTTCGCGAATTTTGGAAAGGCTACCCCCTTTCTTGTTTTTTGTCCGAAAATATTTTTTTTCTAATTTTGATATTTCGTTGTAGCAGATATTTAATGCTCATATTTCGGAAATTAGAAATTAAAAGCCTCTGGAAATTATTGAATAGCTTAGCAGGTTTCCAAGATATGATTAAAAAAAAGTTAATTCTGAATACACACTTCATTTTGCAAGTAAAACCTTTAAAAGTTGGCGACACTCACTCAATCCACTATATATGTTGTAGTACATTACTCTAGCTTTCATTCAATGACAATAGCTCTTGGATACCTTGGCTGGTTTCCGAAATATGAGCAAACAAAGACGAGGTCAATGTATATAATTTTACAAAATTCCAGTAACTCCGAAAATCCTAGTGTGAGACAAAAAATGTAGCAGCGACATCTTCGTATCTAACTGCCTTACATCTATTGTATTACTTTTCTCTAGCTTTCATTCAATGACAATAGGTCTTGGATACCTTGACTGGTTTCCGAAATATGAGCAAACAAAGACGAGGTCAAAGTATATAATTTTACAAAATTCCAGTAACTCCGAAAATCCTAATGTGAGACAAAAAGTGTACTACATCTATTGAAGTAGATTACTCAAGCTTCAATTCAAAAGCAATAGCTCTTCGATTCCTTAGCTGGTTTCCGAAATATGAGCGAACAAAGACGAGTCAAAGTTTATAATTTTAAAAATTTCAATAACTCCGTAAATTCTTTCTTGAGAATAAAAAGGGACATAGCGCCAACATTAGCTTTACAACGCCTATCGTTGAGCAAAGTTACAGACAAATTTATTTTTTTTAAATTTCGCTAATTTTGGAAAGGCTACCCCCTTTCTTGTTTTTTGTCCAAAAATATTTTTTTTCTAATTTTGATATTTCGTTGTAGCAGATATTTAGTGCATTCAAAATGAAATTAAAAGCCTCTGGAAATTATTGAATTGCTTAGCAGGTTTCCAAGATATGATTAAAAACAAGTTAATTCTGAATACACACTTCATTTTGCAAGTAAAACCTTTAACAGTTGGCGACACTCACTTCAATGACAATAGGTCTTGGATACCTTGGCTGGTTTCCGAAATATGAGCAAACAAAGAAGTGGTCAAAGTATATAATTTTACAAAATTCCAGTAACTCCGAAAATCCTAATGTGAGACAAAAAAAGTAGCAGCGACATCTTCGTGTCTAACTCCCTTACATCTATAGTATTACTTTTCTCTAGCTTTCATTCAATGACAATAGGTCTTGGATACCTTGACTGGTTTCCGAAATATGAGCAAACAAAGACGAGGTCAAAGTATATAATTTTACAAAATTCCAGTAACTCCGAAAATCCTAATGTGAGACAAAAAATGTAGCAGCGATATCTTCGTATGTAACTCCCTTACATCTATTGTATTACTTTTCTCTAGCTTTCATTGAATGACAATAGCTTTCGGATACCTTGGCTGTTTTCCGAAAAATGAGCAAACAAAGAAGTGGTCAAAGTATATAATTTTACAAAATTCCAGTAACTCCGAAAATCCTAATGTGAGACAAAAAATGTAGCAGCGGCATCTTCGTATCTAACTCCCTTACATCTATTGTATTTCTTTTCTCTAGCTTTCATTCAATGACAATAGGTCTTGGATACCTTGACTGGTTTCCGAAATATGAGCAAACAAAGACGAGGTCAAAGTATATAATTTTACAAAATTCCAGTAACTCCGAAAATCCTAATGTGAGACAAAAAATGTAGCAGCGATATCTTCGTATCTAACTCCCTTACATCTATTGTATTACTTTTCTCTAGCTTTCATTCAATGACAATAGCTCTTGGATACCTTGGCTGGTTTCCGAAATATGAGCAAACAAAGACGAGGTCAATGTATATAATTTTACAAATTTCCAGTAACTCCGAAAATCCTAATGTGAGACAAAAAGTGTACTACATCTATTGAAGTAGATTACTCTAGCTTCCATTCAATAGCAATAGCTCTTCGATACCTTGGCTGGGTTCCGAAATATGAGCAAACAAAGACGAGGTCAATGTATATAATTTTAAAAATTTCAATAACTCCGAAAATTCTTTCTTGATAAAAAAGGGACTTAGCGCCAACATTAGCTTTACAACGCCTATCGTTGAGCAAAGTTACAGACAAATTTATTTTTTTTAAATTTCGCGAATTTTGGAAAGGCTACGCCCTTTCTTGTTTTTTGTCCGAAAATATTTTTTTTCTAATTTTGATATTTCGTTGTAGCAGATATTTAGTACATTCAAAATGAAATTAAAAGCCTCTGGAAATTATTGAATAGCTTAGCAGGTTACCAAGATATGATTAAAAAAAAGTTAATTCTGAATACACACTTCATTTTGCAAGTAAAACCTTTAAAAGTTGGCGACACTCACTCAATCCACTATATATGTTGTAGTACATTACTCTAGCTTCATTCAATGACAATAGGTCTTGGATACCTTGGCTGGTTTCCGAAATATGAGCAAACAAAGAAGTGGTCAAAGTATATAATTTTACAAAATTCCAGTAACTCCGAAAATCCTAATGTGAGACAAAAAATGTAGCAGCGACATCTTCGTATCTAACTCCCTTACATCTATTGTATTACTTTTCTCTAGCTTTCATTCAATGACAATAGCTCTTGGATACCTTGGCTGGTTTCCGAAATATGAGCAAACAAAGACGAGGTCAATGTATATAATTTTACAAAATTCCAGTAACTCCGAAAATCCTAATGTGAGACAAAAAATGTAGCAGCGGCATCTTCGTATCTAACTCCCTTACATCTATTGTATTACTTTTCTCTAGCTTTCATTCAATGACAATATGTCTTGGATACCTTGACTGGTTTCCGAAATATGAGCAAACAAAGACGAGGTCAAAGTATATAATTTTACAAAATTCCAGTAACTCCGAAAATCCTAATGTGAGACAAAAAGTGTACTACATCTATTGAAGTAGATTACTCTAGCTTCCATTCAATAGCAATAGCTCTTCGATACCTTGGCTGGGTTCCGAAATATGAGCAAACAAAGACGAGGTCAATGTATATAATTTTAAAAATTTCAATAACTCCGAAAATTCTTTCTTGATAAAAAAAGGGACTTAGCGCCAACATTAGCTTTACAACGCCTATCGTTGAGCAAAGTTACAGACAAATTTATTTTTTTTAAATTTCGCGAATTTTGGAAAGGCTACCCCCTTTCTTGTTTTTTGTCCGAAAATATTTTTTTTCTAATTTTGATATTTCGTTGTAGCAGATATTTAGTACATTCAAAATGAAATTAAAAGCCTCTGGAAATTATTGAATAGCTTGGCAGGTTACCAAGATATGATTAAAAACAAGTTAATTCTGAATACACACTTCATTTTGCAAGTAAAACCTTTAAAAGTTGGCGACACTCACTCAATCCACTATATATGTTGTAGTACATTACTCTAGCTTTCATTCAATGACAATAGGTCTTGGATACCTTGACTGGTTTCCGAAATATGAGCAAACAAAGACGAGGTCAAAGTATATAATTTTACAAAATTCCAGTAACTCCGAAAATCCTAATGTGAGACAAAAAGTGTACTACATCTATTGAAGTAGATTACTCTAGCTTCCATTCAATAGCAATAGCTCTTCGATACCTTGGCTGGGTTCCGAAATATGAGCAAACAAAGACGAGGTCAAAGTATATAATTTTAAAAATTTCAATAACTCCGAAAATTCTTTCTTGAGAAAAAAAGGGACATAGCGCCAACATTAGCATTACAACGCCTATCGTTGAGCAAAGTTACAGACAAATTTATTTTTTTTAAATTTGGCGAATTTTGGAAAGGCTACCCCTTTTTGGAAAGGCTTGTTTTTTGTCCGAAAATATTTTTTTTCTAATTTTGATATTTCGTTGTAGCAGATATTTAGTGCATTCAAAATGAAATTAAAAGCCTCTGGAAATTATTGAATAGCTTAGCAGGTTTCCAAGATATGATTTAAAAAAAGTTAATTCTGAATACACACTTCATTTTGCAAGTAAAACCTTTAAAAGTTGGCGACACTCACTCAATCCACTATATATGTTGTAGTACATTACTCTAGCTTTCATTCAATGACAATAGCTCTTAGATACCTTGGCTGGTTTCCCAAATATGAGCAAACAAAGAAGTGGTCAAAGTATATAATTTTACAAAATTCCAGTAACTCCGAAAATTCTAATGTGAGACAAAAAGTGTACTACATCTATTGAAGTAGATTACTCTAGCTTCCATTCAATAGCAATAGCTCTTCGATACCTTGGCTGGGTTCCGAAATATGAGCAAACAAAGACGAGGTCAAAGTATATAATTTTAAAAATTTCAATAACTCCGAAAATTCTTTCTTGAGAAAAAAAGGGACATAGCGCCAACATTAGCATTACAACGCCTATCGTTGAGCAAAGTTACAGACAAATTTATTTTCTTTAAATTTCGCGAATTTTGGAAAGGCTTTCTTGTTTTTTGTCCGAAAATATTGTTTTTCTAATTTCGATATTTCGTTGTAGCAGATATTTAGTGCATTCAAAATGAAATTAAAAGCCTCTGGAAATTATTGAATAGCTTAGCAGGTTTCCAAGATATGATTTAAAAAAAGTTAATTCTGAATACACACTTCATTTTGTATGTAAAACCTTTAAAATTTGGCGACACTCACTCAATCCATTATATATGTTGTAGTACATTACTCTAGCTTTCATTCAATGACACTAGCTCTCGGATACCTTGGCTGGTTTCCGAAATATGAGCAAACAAAGAAGTGGTCAAAGTATATAATTTTACAAAATTCCAGTAACTCCGAAAATCCTAATGTGAGACAAAAAATTTAGCAGCGACATCTTCGTATCTAACTCCCTTACATCTATTGTATTACTTTTCTCTAGCTTTCATTCAATGACAATAGGTCTTGGACACCTTGACTGGTTTCCGAATTATGAGCAAACAAAGACGAGGTCAATGTATATAATTTTACAAAATTCCAGTAACTCCGAAAATCCTAATGTGAGACAAAAAATGTAGCAGCGACATCTTCGTATCTAACTCCCTTACATCTATTGTATTACTTTTCTCTAGCTTTCATTCAATGACAATAGCTCTCGGATACCTTGGCTGGTTTCCGAAATATGAGCAAACAAAGACGAGGTCAATGTATATAATTTTACAAAATTCCAGTAACTCCGAAAATCCTAATGTGAGACAAAAAATGTAGCAGCGACATCTTCGTATCTAACTCCCTTACATCTATTGTATTACTTTTCTCTAGCTTTCATTCAATGACAATATCTCTTGGATTCCTTGGCTGGTTTCCGAAATATGAGCAAACAAAGACGAGGTCAATGTATATAATTTTACAAAATTCCAGTAACTCCGAAAATCCTAATGTGAGACAAAAAATGTAGCAGCGGCATCTTCGTATCTAACTCCCTTACATCTATTGTATTACTTTTCTCTAGCTTTCATTCAATGACAATAGGTCTTGGATACCTTGACTGGTTTCCGAAATATGAGCAAACAAAGACGAGGTCAAAGTATATAATTTTACAAAATTCCAGTAACTCCGAAAATCCTAATGTGAGACAAAAAGTGTACTACATCTATTGAAGTAGATTACTCTAGCTTCCATTCAATAGCAATAGCTCTTCGATTCCTTAGCTGGTTTCCGAAATATGAGCCAACAAAGACGAGTCAAAGTTTATAATTTTAAAAATTTCAATAACTCCGTAAATTCTTTCTTGAGAAAAAAAGGGACATAGCGCCAACATTAGCTTTACAACGCCTATCGTTGAGCAAAGTTACAGACAAATTTATTTTTTTTAAATTTCGCTAATTTTGGAAAGGCTACCCTTTCTTGTTTTTTGTCCGAAAATATTTTTGTTCTAATTTTGATATTTCGTTGTAGCAGATATTTAGTGCATTCAAAATGAAATTAAAAGCCTCTGGAAATTATTGAATTGCTTAGCAGGTTTCCAAGATATGATTAAAAACAAGTTAATTCTGAATACACACTTCATTTTGCAAGTAAAACCTTTAAAATTTGGCGACACTCACTCAATCCATTATATATGTTGTAGTACATTACTCTAGCTTTCATTCAATGACAATAGGTCGTGGATACCTTGGCTGGTTTCCGAAATATGAGCAAACCAAGAAGTGGTCAAAGTATATAATTTTACAAAATTCCTGTAACTCCGAAAATCCTAATGTGAGACAAAAAGTGTACTACAGCTATTGAAGTAGGTCTTGGACACCTTGACTGGTTTCCGAAATATGAGCAAACAAAGAAGAGGTCAAAGTATATAATTTTACAAAATTCCAGTAACTCCGAAAATCCTAATGTGAGACAAAAAGTGTACTACATCTATTGATGTAGATTACTCTAGCTTCCATTCAATAGCAATAGCTCTTCGATTCCTTAGCTGGTTTCCGAAATATGAGCCAACAAAGACGAGTCAAAGTTTATAATTTTAAAAATTTCAATAACTCCGAAAATTATTTCTTGAGAAAAAAAAGGGACATAGCGCCAACATTAGCTTTACAACGCCTATCGTTGAGCAATGTTACAGACAAATTTATTTTTTTTAAATTTCGCGAATTTTGGAAAGGCTACCCCCTTTCTTGTTTTTTGTCCGAAAATATTTTTTTTCTAATTTTGATATTTCGTTGTAGCAGATATTTAGTGCATTCAAAATGAAATTAAAAGCCTCTGGAAGTTATTGAATAGCTTAGCAGGATTCCAAGATATGATTAAAAAAAAGTTAATTCTGAATACACACTTCATTTTGCAAGTAAAACCTTTAAAAGTTGGCGACACTCAATCCATTATATATGTTGTAGTACATTACTCTAGCTTTCATTCAATGACAATAGGTCTTGGATACCTTGGCTGGTTTCCGAAATATGAGCAAACAAAGAAGTGGTCAAAGTATATAATTTTACAAAATTCCTGTAACTCCGAAAATCCTAATGTGAGACAAAAAGTGTACTACAGCTATTGAAGTAGGTCTTGGACACCTTGACTGGTTTCCGAAATATGAGCAAACAAAGACGAGGTCAAAGTATATAATTTTACAAAATTCCAGTAACTCCGAAAATCCTAATGTGAGACAAAAAGTGTACTACATCTATTGATGTAGATTACTCTAGCTTCCATTCAATAGCAATAGCTCTTCGATTCCTTAGCTGGTTTCCGAAATATGAGCCAACAAAGACGAGTCAAAGTTTATAATTTTAAAAATTTCAATAACTTCGTAAATTCTTTCTTGAGAAAAAAAGGGACATAGCGCCAACATTAGCTTTACAACGCCTATCGTTGAGCAAAGTTACAGACAAATTTATTTTTTTTAAATTTCGCGAATTTTGGAAAGGCTACCCCCTTTCTTGTTTTTTGTCCGAAAATATTTTTTTTTCTAATTTTGATATTTCGTTGTAGCAGATATTTAGTACATTCAAAATGAAATTAAAAGCTTCTGGAAATTATTGAATAGCTTAGCAGGTTACCAAGATATGATTAAAAAAAAGTTAATTCTGAATACACACTTCATTTTGCAAGTAAAACCTTTAAAAGTTGGCGAAACTCAATCAATTAATTATATATGTTGTAGTACATTACTCTAGCTTTCATTCAATGACAATAGGTCTTGGATACCTTGGCTGGTTTCCGAAATATGAGCAAACAAAGAAGTGGTCAAAGTATATAATTTTACAAAATTCCAGTAACTCCGAAAATCCTAATGTGAGACAAAAAATGTAGCAGCGACATCTTCGTATCTAACTCCCTTACATCTATTGTATTACTTTTCTCTAGCTTTCATTCAATGACAAAAGCTCTTGGATACCTTGGCTGGTTTCCGAAATATGAGCAAACAAAGACGAGGTCAATGTATATAATTTTACAAAATTCCAGTAACTCCGAAAATCCTAATGTGAGACAAAAAATGTAGCAGCGACATCTTCGTATCTAACTCCCTTACATCTATTGTATTACTTTTCTCTAGCTTTCATTGAATGACAATAGCTCTCGGATACCTTGGCTGTTTTCCGAAATATGAGCAAACAAAGAAGTGGTCAAAGTATATAATTTTACAAAATTCCAGTAACTCCGAAAATCCTAATGTGAGACAAAAAATGTAGCAGCGACATCTTCGTATCTAACTCCCTTACATCTATTGTATTACTTTTCTCTAGCTTTCATTCAATGACAAAAGCTCTTGGATACCTTGGCTGGTTTCCGAAATATGAGCAAACAAAGACGAGGTCAAAGTATATAATTTTACAAAATTCCAGTAACTCCGAAAATCCTAATGTGAGACAAAAAGTGTACTACATCTATTGAAGTAGATTACTCTAGCTTCCATTCAATAACAATAGCTCTTCGATTCCTTAGCTGGTTTCCGAAATATGAGCCAACAAAGACGAGTCAAAGTTTATAATTTTAAAAATTTCAATAACTCCGTAAATTCTTTCTTGAGAAAAAAAGGGACATAGCGCCAACATTAGCTTTACAACGCCTATCGTTGAGCAAAGTTACAGACAAATTTATTTTTTTTAAATTTCGCGAATTTTGGAAAGGCTACCCTTTCTTGTTTTTTGTCCGAAAATATTTTTTTTCTAATTTTGATATTTCGTTGTAGCAGATATTTAGTGCATTCAAAATGAAATTAAAAGCCTCTGGAAAATATTGAATAGCTTAGCAGGTTACCAAGATATGATTAAAAAAAAGTTAATTCTGAATACACACTTCATTTTGCAAGTAAAACCTTTAAAAGTTGGCGACACTTACTCAATCCACGATATATGTTGTAGTACATTACTCTAGGTTTCATTCAATGACAATAGGTCTTGGATACCTTGGCTGGTTTCCGAAATATGAGCAAACAAAGAAGTGGTCAAAGTATATAATTTTACAAAATTCCAGTAACTCCGAAAATCCTAATGTGAGACAAAAAATGTAGCAGCGACATCTTCGTATCTAACTCCCTTACATCTATTGTATTACTTTTCTCTAGCTTTCATTCAATGACAAAAGCTCTTGGATACCTTGGCTGGTTTCCGAAATATGAGCAAACAAAGACGAGGTCAATGTATATAATTTTACAAAATTCCAGTAACTCCGAAAATCCTAATGTGAGACAAAAAATGTAGCAGCGGCATCTTCGTATCTAACTCCCTTACATCTATTGTATTACTTTTCTCTAGCTTTCATTCAATGACAATAGGTCTTGGGTACCTTGACTGGTTTCCGAAATATGAGCAAACAAAGACGCGGTCAAAGTATATAATTTTACAAAATTCCAGTAACTCCGAAAATCCTAATTTGAGACAAAAAGTGTACTACATCTATTGAAGTAGATTACTCTAGCTTCCATTCAATAGCAATAGCTCTTCGATTCCTTAGCTGGTTTCCGAAATATGAGCAAACAAAGACGAGTCAAAGTTTATAATTTTAAAAATTTCAATAACTCCGAAAATTCTTTCTTGAGAAAAAAAAGGGACATAGCGCCAACATAAGCTTTACAACTCCTATCGTTGAGCAAAGTTACAGACAAATTAATTTTTTTTAAATTTCGCTAATTTTGGAAAGGCTACCCCCTTTCTTGTTTTTTGTCCGAAAATATTTTTTTTCTAATTTTGATATTTCGTTGTAGCAGATATTTAGTACATTCAAAATGAAATTAAAAGCCTCTGGAAATTATTGAATAGCTTAGCAGGTTACCAAGATATGATTAAAAAAAAGTTAATTCTGAATACACACTTCATTTTGCAAGTAAAACCTTTAAAAGTTGGCGACACTCACTCAATCCACGATATATGTTGTAGTACATTACTCTAGCTTTCATTCAATGACAATAGGTCTTGGATACCTTGGCTGGTTTCCGAAATATGAGCAAACAAAGAAGTGGTCAAAGTATATAATTTTACAAAATTCCAGTAACTCCGAAAATCCTAATGTGAGACAAAAAATGTAGCAGCGACATCTTCGTATCTAACTCCCTTACATCTATTGTATTACTTTTCTCTAGCTTTCATTCAATGACAATAGCTCTTGGATACCTTGGCTGGTTTCCGAAATATGAGCAAACAAAGACGAGGTCAATGTATATAATTTTACAAAATTCCAGTAACTCCGAAAATCCTAATGTGAGACAAAAAATGTAGCAGCGACATCTTCGTATCTAACTCCCTTACATCTATTGTATTACTTTTCTCTAGCTTTCATTCAATGACAATAGCTCTTGGATACCTTGGCTGGTTTCCGAAATATGAGCAAACAAAGACGAGGTCAATGTATATAATTTTACAAAATTCCAGTAACTCCGAAAATCCTAATGTGAGACAAAAAATGTAGCAGCGACATCTTCGTATCTAACTCCCTTACATCTATTGTATTACTTTTCTCTAGCTTTCATTCAATGACAATAGGTCTTGGATACCTTGGCTGGTTTCTGAAATATGAGCAAACAAAGAAGTGGTCATTGAAGTAGATTACTCTAGCTTCCATTCAATGACAATAGCTCTCGGATACCTTGGCTGGTTTCCGAAATATGAGCAAACAAAGACGAGGTCAATGTATATAATTTTACAAAATTCCAGTAACTCCGAAAATCCTAATGTGAGACAAAAAATGTAGCAGCGACATCTTCGTATCTAACTCCCTTACATCTATTGTATTACTTTTCTCTAGCTTTCATTCAATGACAATAGGTCTTGGATACCTTGGCTGGTTTCCGAAATATGAGCAAACAAAGAAGTGGTCATTGAAGTAGATTACTCTAGCTTCCATTCAATGACAATAGCTCTCGGATACCTTGGCTGGTTTCCGAAATATGAGCAAACAAAGACGAGGTCAATGTATATAATTTTACAAAATTCCAGTAACTCCGAAAATCCTAATGTGAGACAAAAAATGTAGCAGCGACATCTTCGTATCTAACTCCCTTACATCTATTGTATTACTTTTCTCTAGCTTTCATTCAATGACAATAGCTCTCGGATACCTTGGCTGGTTTCCGAAATATGAGCAAACAAAGACGAGGTCAATGTATATAATTTTACAAAATTCCAGTAACTCCGAAAATCCTAATGTGAGACAAAAAATGTAGCAGCGACTTCTTCGTATCTAACTCCCTTACATCTATTGTATTACTTTTCTCTAGCTTTCATTCAATGACAATAGCTCGGATACCTTGGCTGTTTTCCGAAATATGAGCAAACAAAGACGAGGTCAATGTATATAATTTTACAAAATTCCAGTAACTCCGAAAATCCTAATGTGAGACAAAAAATGTAGCAGCGACTTCTTCGTATCTAACTCCCTTACATCTATTGTATTACTTTTCTCTAGCTTTCATTCAATGACAATAGGTCTTGGATACCTTGACTGTTTTCCGAAATATGAGCAAACAAAGACGAGGTCAATGTATATAATTTTACAAAATTCCAGTAACTCCGAAAATCCTAATGTGAGACAAAAAGTGTAGCAGCGACATCTTCGTATCGAACTCCCTTACATTTATTGTATTACTTTTCTCTAGCTTTCATTCAATGACAATAGCTCTTGGATACCTTGGCTGGTTTCCGAAATATGAGCAAACAAAGACGAGTCTAAGTTTATAATTTTAAAAATTTCAATAACTCCGAAAATTCTTTCATGAGAAAAAAAGGGACATAGCGCCAACATTAGCTTTACAACGCCTATCGTTGAGCAAAGTTACAGACAAATGTATTTTTTTTAAATTTCGCGAATTTTGGAAAGGCTACCCCCTTTCTTGTTTTTTGTCCGAAAATATTTTTTTTCTAAGTTGTAGCAGATATTTAGTACATTCAAAATGAAATTGAAAGCCTCTGGAAATTATTGAATAGCTTAGCAGGTTACCAAGATATGATTAAAAAAAAGTTAATTCTGAATACACACTTCATTTTGCAAGTAAAACCTTTAAAAGTTGGCGACACTCACTCAATCCACGATATATGTTGTAGTACATTACTCTAGCTTTCATTCAATGACAATAGGTCTTGGATACCTTGGCTGGTTTCCGAAATATGAGCAAACAAAGAAGTGGTCAAAGTATATAATTTTACAAAATTCCAGTAACTCCGAAAATCCTAATGTGAGACAAAAAATGTAGCAGCGACATCTTCGTATCTAACTCCCTTACATCTATTGTATTACTTTTCTCTAGCTTTCATTCAATGACAATAGCTCTTGGATACCTTGGCTGGTTTCCGAAATATGAGCAAACAAAGACGAGGTCAATGTATATAATTTTACAAAATTCCAGTAACTCCGAAAATCCTAATGTGAGACAAAAAATGTAGCAGCGACATCTTCGTATCTAACTCCCTTACATCTATTGTATTACTTTTCTCTAGCTTTCATACAATGACAATAGCTCTTGGATACCTTGGCTGGTTTCCGAAATATGAGCAAACAAAGACGAGGTCAAAGTATATAATTTTACAAAATTCCAGTAACTCCGAAAATGCTAATGTGAGACAAAAAGTGTACTACATCTATTGAAGTAGATTACTCTAGCTTCCATTCAATAACAATAGCTCTTCGATTCCTTAGCTGGTTTCCGAAATATGAGCCAACAAAGACGAGTCAAAGTTTAAAATTTTAAAAATTTCAATAACTCCGTAAATTCTTTCTTGAGAAAAAAAAGGGACATAGCGCCAACATTAGCTTTACAACGCCTATCGTTGAGCAAAGTTACAGACAAATTTATTTTTTTTAAATTTCGCGAATTTTGGAAAGGCTACCCCCTTTCTTGTTTTTTGACCGAAAATATTTTTTTTCTAATTTTGATATTTCGTTGTAGCAGATATTTAGTGCATTCAAAATGAAATTAAAAGCCTCTGGAAATTATTGAATAGCTTAGCAGGTTACCAAGATATGATTAAAAAAAATTTAATTCTGAATACACACTTCATTTTGCAAGTAAAACCTTTAAAAGTTGGCGACACTTACTCAATCCACGATATATGTTGTAGTACATTACTCTAGCTTTCATTCAATGACAATAGGTCTTGGATACCTTGGCTGGTTTCCGAAATATGAGCAAACAAAGAAGTGGTCAAAGTATATAATTTTACAAAATTCCAGTAACTCCGAAAATCCTAATGTGAGACAAAAAATGTAGCAGCGACATCTTCGTATCTAACTCCCTTACATCTATTGTATTACTTTTCTCTAGCTTTCATTCAATAACAATAGCTCTTGGATACCTTGGCTGTTTTCCGAAATATGAGCAAACAAAGACGAGGTCAATGTATATAATTTTACAAAATTCCAGTAACTCCGAAAATCCTAATGTGAGACAAAAAATGTAGCAGCGACATCTTCGTATCTAACTCCCTTACATCTATTGTATTACTTTTCTCTAGCTTTCATACAATGACAATAGCTCTTGGATACCTTGGCTGGTTTCCGAAATATGAGCAAACAAAGACGAGGTCAAAGTATATAATTTTACAAAATTCCAGTAACTCCGAAAATGCTAATGTGAGACAAAAAGTGTACTACATCTATTGAAGTAGATTACTCTAGCTTCCATTCAATAACAATAGCTCTTCGATTCCTTAGCTGGTTTCCGAAATATGAGCCAACAAAGACGAGTCAAAGTTTATAATTTTAAAAATTTCAATAACTCCGTAAATTCTTTCTTGAGAAAAAAAGGGACATAGCGCCAACATTAGCTTTACAACGCCTATCGTTGAGCAAAGTTACAGACAAATTTATTTTTTTTAAATTTCGCGAATTTTGGAAAGGCTACCCCCTTTCTTGTTTTTTGACCGAAAATATTTTTTTTCTAATTTTGATATTTCGTTGTAGCAGATATTTAGTGCATTCAAAATGAAATTAAAAGCCTCTGGAAATTATTGAATAGCTTAGCAGGTTACCAAGATATGATTAAAAAAAAATTAATTCTGAATACACACTTCATTTTGCAAGTAAAACCTTTAAAAGTTGGCGACACTTACTCAATCCACGATATATGTTGTAGTACATTACTCTAGCTTTCATTCAATGACAATAGGTCTTGGATACCATGAGCAAACAAAGACGAGGTCAAAGTATATAATTTTACAAAATTCCAGTAACTCCGAAAATCCTAATGTGAGACAAAAAGTGTACTACATCTATTGAAGTAGATTACTCTAGCTTCCATTCAATAACAATAGCTCTTCGATTCCTTAGCTGGTTTCCGAAATATGAGCCAACAAAGACGAGTCAAAGTTTATAATTTTACAAAATTCCAGTAACTCCGAAAATCCTAATGTGAGACAAAAAATGTAGCAGCGACATCTTCGTATCTAACTCCCTTACATCTGTTGTAGTACTTTTCTCTAGCTTTCATTCAATGACAATAGCTCTTGGATACCTTGGCTGGTTTCCGAAATATGAGCAAACAAAGACGAGGTGAATGTATATAATTTTACAAAATTCCAGTAACTCCGAAAATACTAATGTGAGACAAAAAATGTAGCAGCGACATCTTCCTATCTAACTCCCTTACATCTATTGTATTTCTTTTCTCTAGCTTTCATTCAATGACAATAGCTCTTGGATACCTTGGCTGGTTTCCGAAATATGAGCAAACAAAGACGAGGTCAATGTATATAATTTTACAAAATTCCAGTAACTCTGAAAATCCTAATGTGAGACAAAAAATGTAGCAGCGACATCTTCGTATCTAACTCCCTTACATCTATTGTAGTACTTTTCTCTAGCTTTCATTCAATGACAATAGCTCTTGGATACCTTGGCTGGTTTCCGAAATATGAGCAAACAAAGAAGTGGTCAAAGTATATAATTTTACAAAATTCCAGTAACTCTGAAAATCCTAATGTGAGACAAAAAATGTAGCAGCGACATCTTCGTATCGAACTCCCTTACATCTATTGTATTACTTTTCTCTAGCTTTCATTCAATGACAATAGCTCTTGGATACCTTGGCTGGTTTCCGAAATATGAGCAAACAAAGACGAGGTGAATGTATATAATTTTACAAAATTCCAGTAACTCCGAAAATACTAATGTGAGACAAAAAATGTAGCAGCGACATCTTCCTATCTAACTCCCTTACATCTATTGTATTTCTTTTCTCTAGCTTTCATTCAATGACAATAGCTCTTGGATACCTTGGCTGGTTTCCGAAATATGAGCAAACAAAGACGAGGTCAATGTATATAATTTTACAAAATTCCAGTAACTCCGAAAATCCTAATGTGAGACAAAAAATGTAGCAGCGACATCTTCGTATCTAACTCCCTTACATCTATTGTATTACTTTTCTCTAGCTTTCATTCAATGACAATAGCTCTTGGATACCTTGGCTGGTTTCCGAAATATGAGCAAACAAAGACGAGGTCAATGTATATAATTTTACAAAATTCCAGTAACTTCGAAAATCCTAATGTGAGACAAAAAATGTAGCAGCGACATCTTCCTATCTAACTCCCTTACATCTACTGTATTTCTTTTCTCTAGCTTTCATTCAATAGCAATAGCTCTTCGATTCCTTAGCTGGTTTCCGAAATATGAGCAAACAAAGACGAGTTAAAGTTTATAATTTTAAAAATTTCAATAACTCCGAAAATTCTATCTTGAGAAAAAAGGGACATAGCGCCAACATTTGCTTTACAACGCCTATCGTTGAGCAAAGTTACAGACAAATGTATTTTTTTTAAATTTCGCGAATTTTGGAAAGGCTACCCCCTTTCTTGTTTTTTGACCGAAAATATTTTTTTTCTAATTTTGATATTTCGTTGTAGCATATATTTAGTGCATTCAAAATGAAATTAAAAGCCTCTGGAAATTATTGAATAGCTTAGCAGGTTACCAAGATATGATTAAAAAAAATTTAATTCTGAATACACACTTCATTTTGCAAGTAAAACCTTTAAAAGTTGGCGACACTTACTCAATCCACGATATATGTTGTAGTACATTACTCTAGCTTTCATTCAATGACAATAGGTCTTGGATACCTTGGCTGGTTTCCGAAATATGAGCAAACAAAGAAGTGGTCAAAGTATATAATTTTACAAAATTCCAGTAACTCCGAAAATCCTAATGTGAGACAAAAAATGTAGCAGCGACATCTTCGTATCTAACTCCCTTACATCTATTGTATTACTTTTCTCTAGCTTTCATTCAATAACAATAGCTCTTGGATACCTTGGCTGTTTTCCGAAATATGAGCAAACAAAGACGAGGCCAATGTATATAATTTTACAAAATTCCAGTAACTCCGAAAATCCTAATGTGAGACAAAAAATGTAGCAGCGACATCTTCGTATCTAACTCCCTTACATCTATTGTATTACTTTTCTCTAGCTTTCATTCAATGACAATAGCTCTTGGATACCTTGGCTGGTTTCCGAAATATGAGCAAACAAAGACGAGGTCAAAGTATATAATTTTACAAAATTCCAGTAACTCCGAAAATGCTAATGTGAGACAAAAAGTGTACTACATCTATTGAAGTAGATTACTCTAGCTTCCATTCAATAACAATAGCTCTTCGATTCCTTAGCTGGTTTCCGAAATATGAGCCAACAAAGACGAGTCAAAGTTTATAATTTTAAAAATTTCAATAACTCCGTAAATTCTTTCTTGAGAAAAAAAGGGACATAGCGCCAACATTAGCTTTACAACGCCTATCGTTGAGCAAAGTTACAGACAAATTTATTTTTTTTAAATTTCGCGAATTTTGGAAAGGCTACCCTTTCTTGTTTTTTGACCGAAAATATTTTTTTTCTAATTTTGATATTTCGTTGTAGCAGATATTTAGTGCATTCAAAATGAAATTAAAAGCCTCTGGAAATTATTGAATAGCTTAGCAGGTTACCAAGATATGATTAAAAAAAATTTAATTCTGAATACACACTTCATTTTGCAAGTAAAACCTTTAAAAGTTGGCGACACTTACTCAATCCACGATATATGTTGTAGTACATTACTCTAGCTTTCATTCAATGACACTAGCTCTCGGATACCTTGGCTGGTTTCCGAAATATGAGCCAACAAAGACGAGTCAAAGTTTATAATTTTACAAAATTCCAGTAACTCCGAAAATCCTAATGTGAGACAAAAAATGTAGCAGCGACATCTTCGTATCTAACTCCCTTACATCTATTGTAGTACTTTTCTCTAGCTTTCATTCAATGACAATAGCTCTTGGATACCTTGGCTGGTTTCCGAAATATGAGCAAACAAAGACGAGGTCAATGTATATAATTTTACAAAATTCCAGTAACTCCGAAAATCCTAATGTGAGACAAAAAATGTAGCAGCGACATCTTCGTATCTAACTCCCTTACATATAATGTATTACTTTTCTCTAGCTTTCATTCAATGACAATAGCTCTTGGATACCTTGGCTGGTTTCCGAAATATGAGCAAACAAAGACGAGGTCAAAGTATATAATTTTACAAAATTCCAGTAACTCCGAAAATCCTAATGTGAGACAAAAAGTGTACTACATCTATTGAAGTAGATTACTCTAGCTTCCATTCAATAACAATAGCTCTTCGATTCCTTAGCTGGTTTCCGAAATATGAGCCAACAAAGACGAGTCAAAGTTTATAATTTTAAAAATTTCAATAACTCCGAAAATTCTTTCTTGAGAAAAAAAAGGGACATAGCGCCAACATAAGCTTTACAACGCCTATCGTTGAGCAAAGTTACAGACAAATACATTTTTTTTAAATTTCGCGAATTTTGGAAAGGCTTGTTTTTTGTCCGAAAATATTTTTTTTCTAATTTTGATATTTCGTTGTAGCAGATATTTAGTGCATTCAAAATGAAATTAAAAGCCTCTGGAAATTATTGAATAGCTTAGCAGGTTACTACATCTATTGAAGTAGATTACTCTAGCTTCCATTCAATAGCAATAGCTCTTCGATACCTTGGCTGGGTTCCGAAATATGAGCAAACAAAGACGAGGTCAAAGTATATAATTTTAAAAATTTCAATAACTCCGAAAATTCTTTCTTGAGAAAAAAAAGGGACATAGCGCCAACATTAGCTTTACGACGCCTATCGTTGAGCAAAGTCACAGACAAATTTATTTTTTTTTAATTTCGCGAATTTTGGAAAGGCTACCCCCTTTCTTGTTTTTTGTCCGAAAATATTTTTTTTTCTAATTTTGATATTTCGTTGTAGCAGATATTTAGTGCATTCAAAATGAAATTAAAAGCCTCTGGAAATTATTGAATAGCTTAGCAGGTTTCCAAGATATGATTAAAAAAAAGTTAATTCTGAATACACACTTCATTTTGCAAGTAAAACCTTTAAAAATTGGCGACACTCACTCAATCCACTATATATGTTGTAGTACATTACTCTAGCTTTCATTGAATGACAATAGCTCTCGGATACCTTGGCTGATTTCCGAAATATGAGCAAACAAAGAAGTGGTCAAAGTATAGAATTTTACAAAATTCTAGTAACTCTGAAAATCCTAATGTGAGACAAAAAATGTACTACATCTATTGAAGTAGATTACTCTAGCTTCCTAACTCCCTTACATCTATTGTATTACTTTTCTCTAGCTTTCATTCAATGACAATAGCTCTTGGATACCTTGGCTGGTTTCCGAAATATGAGCAAACAAAGACGATTTGAATGTATATAATTTTACAAAATTCCAGTAACTCCGAAAATACTAATGTGAGACAAAAAATGTAGCAGCGACATCTTCCTATCTAACTCCCTTACATCTATTGTATTTCTTTTCTCTAGCTTTCATTCAATGACAATAGCTCTTGGATACCTTGGCTGGTTTCCGAAATATGAGCAAACAAAGACGATTTGAATGTATATAATTTTACAAAATTCCAGTAACTCCGAAAATACTAATGTGAGACAAAAAATGTAGCAGCGACATCTTCCTATCTAACTCCCTTACATCTATTGTATTTCTTTTCTCTAGCTTTCATTCAATGACAATAGCTCTTGGATACCTTGGCTGGTTTCCGAAATATGAGCAAACAAAGACGAGGTCAAAGTATATAATTTTAAAAATTTCAATAACTCCGAAAATTCTTTCTTGAGAAAAAAAAGGGACATAGCGCCAACATTAGCTTTACGACGCCTATCGTTGAGCAAAGTCACAGACAAATTTATTTTTTTTTAATTTCGCGAATTTTGGAAAGGCTACCCCCTTTCTTGTTTTTTGTCCGAAAATATTTTTTTTCTAATTTTGATATTTCGTTGTAGCAGATATTTAGTGCATTCAAAATGAAATTAAAAGCCTCTGGAAATTATTGAATTGCTTAGCAGGTTTCCAAGATATGATTAAAAAAAAGTTAATTCTGAATACACACTTCATTTTGCAAGTAAAACCTTTAAAAGTTGGCGACACTCACTCAATCCATTATATATGTTGTAGTACATTACTCTAGCTTTCATTCAATGACACTAGCTCTCGGATACCTTGGCTGGTTTCCGAAATATGAGCAAACAAAGAAGTGGTCAAAGTATATAATTTTACAAAATTCCTGTAACTCCGAAAATCCTAATGTGAGACAAAAAGTGTACTACATCTATTGAAGTAGATTACTCTAGCTTCCATTCAATAGCAATAGCTCTTCGATTCCATAGCTGGTTTCCGAAATATGAGCAAACAATGACGAGTCAAAGTTTATAATTTTAAAAATTTCAATAACTCCGAAAATTCTTTCTTGAGAAAAAAAAGGGACATAGCGCCAACATTAGCTTTACAACGCCTATCGTTGAGCAAAGTTACAGACAAATTTATTTTTTTTAAATTTCGCGAATTTTGGAAAGGCTACCCCCTTTCTTGTTTTTTGTCCGAAAATATTTTTTTTCTAATTTTGATATTTCGTTGTAGCAGATATTTAGTGCATTCAAAATGAAATTAAAAGCCTCTGGAAATTATTGAATTGCTTAGCAGGTTTCCAAGATATGATTAAAAAAAAGTTAATTCTGAATACACACTTCATTTTGCAAGTAAAACCTTTAAAAGTTGGCGACACTCACTCAATCCATTATATATGTTGTAGTACATTACTCTAGCTTTCATTCAATGACACTAGCTCTCGGATACCTTGGCTGGTTTCCGAAATATGAGCAAACAAAGAAGTGGTCAAAGTATATAATTTTACAAAATTCCTGTAACTCCGAAAATCCTAATGTGAGACAAAAAGTGTACTACATCTATTGAAGTAGATTACTCTAGCTTCCATTCAATAGCAATAGCTCTTCGATTCCTTAGCTGGTTTCCGAAATATGAGCAAACAATGACGAGTCAAAGTTTATAATTTTAAAAATTTCAATAACTCCGAAAATTCTTTCTTGAGAAAAAAAAGGGACATAGCGCCAACATTAGCTTTACAACGCCTATCGTTGAGCAAAGTCACAGACAAATTTATTTTTTTTAAATTTCGCGAATTTTGGAAAGGCTACCCCCTTTCTTGTTTTTTGTCCGAAAATATTTTTTTTCTAATTTTGATATTTCGTTGTAGCAGATATTTAGTGCATTCAAAATGAAATTAAAAGCCTCTGGAAATTATTGAATAGCTTAGCAGGTTACCAAGACATGATTAAAAAAAAGTTAATTCTGAATACACACTTCATTTTGCAAGTAAAACCTTTAAAAGTTGGCGACACTCACTCAATCCATTATATATGTTGTAGTACATTACTCTAGCTTTCATTCAATGACAATAGGTCTTGGATACCTTGGCTGGTTTCCGAAATATGAGCAAACAAAGACGAGGTCAATGTATATAATTTTACAAAATTCCAGTAACTCCGAAAATCCTAATGTGAGACAAAAAATGTAGCAGCGACATCTTCGTATCTAACTCCCTTACATCTATTGTATTACTTTTCTCTAGCTTTCATTCAATGACAATAGCTCTTGGATACCTTGGCTGGTTTCCGAAATATGAGCAAACAAAGACGAGGTCAAAGTATATAATTTTAAAAATTTCAATAACTCCGAAAATCCTAATGTGAGACAAAAAATGTAGCAGCGACATCTTCGTACCTAACTCCCTTACATCTATTGTTTTACTTTTCTCTAGCTTTCATTCAATGACAATAGGTCTTGGATACCTTGGCTGGTTTCCGAAATATGAGCAAACAAAGACGAGGTCAAAGCATATATTTTTAAAAATTTCAATAACTCCGAAAATTCTTTCTTGAGAAAAAAAAGGGACATAGCGCCAACATTAGCTTTACAACGCCTATCGTTGAGCAAAGTTACAGACAAATTTATTTTTTTTAAATTTCGCGAATTTTGGAAAGGCCTTTCTTGTTTTTTGTCCGAAAATATTTTTTTTCTAATTTTGATATTTCGTTGTAGCAGATATTTAGTGCATTCAAAATGAAATTAAAAGCCTCTGGAAATTATTGAATTGCTTAGCAGGTTTCCAAGATATGATTAAAAAAAAGTTAATTCTGAATACACACTTCATTTTGCAAGTAAAACCTTTAAAAGTTGGCGACACTCACTCAATCCATTATATATGTTGTAGTACATTACTCTAGCTTTCATTCAATGACACTAGCTCTCGGATACCTTGGCTGGTTTCCGAAATATGAGCAAACAAAGAAGTGGTCAAAGTATATAATTTTACAAAATTCCAGTAACTCCGAAAATCCTAATGTGAGACAAAAAATGTAGCAGCGACATCTTCGTACCTAACTCCCTTACATCTATTGTTTTACTTTTCTCTAGCTTTCATTCAATGACAATAGCTCTTGGATACCTTGGCTGGTTTCCGAAATATGAGCAAACAAAGACGAGGTGAATGTATATAATTTTACAAAATTCCAGTAACTCCGAAAATCGTAATGTGAGACAAAAAATGTAGCAGCGACATCTTCGTATCTAACTCCCTTACATCTATTGTATTACTTTTCTCTAGCTTTCATTCAATAGCAATAGCTCTTCGATACCTTGGCTGGGTTCCGAAATATGAGCAAACAAAGACGAGGTCAATGTATATAATTTTAAAAATTTCAATAACTCCGAAAATTCTTTCTTGATAAAAAAAAGGGACATAGCGCCAACATTAGCTTTACAACGCCTATCGTTGAGCAAAGTTACCGACAAATTTATTTTTTTTAAATTTCGCGAATTTTGGAAAGGCTACCCCCTTTCTTGTTTTTTGTCCGAAAATATTTTTTTTCTAATTTTGATATTTCGTTGTAGCAGATATTTAGTGCATTCAAAATGAAATTAAAAGCCTCTGGAAATTATTGAATAGCTTAGCAGGTTTCCAAGATATGATTAAAAAAAAGTTAATTCTGAATACACACTTCATTTTGCAAGTAAAACCTTTAAAATTTGGCGACACTCGCTCAATCCACTATATATGTTGTAGTACATTACTCTAGCTTTCATTCAATGACAATAGGTCTTGGATACATTGACTGGTTTCCGAAATATGAGCAAACAAAGACGAGGTCAATGTATATAATTTTACAAAATTCCAGTAACTCCGAAAATCCTAATGTGAGACAAAAAATGTAGCAGCGGCATCTTCGTATCTAACTCCCTTACTCCCTTATCTATTGTATTACTTTTCTCTAGCTTTCATTCAATGACAATAGGTCTTGGATACCTTGGCTGGTTTCCGAAATATGAGCAAACAAAGACGAGGTCAATGTATATAATTTTACAAAATTCCAGTAACTCCGAAAATCCTAATGTGAGACAAAAAATGTAGCAGCGACATCTTCGTATCTAACTCCCTTACAACTATTGTATTACTTTTCTCTAGCTTTCATTCAATGACACTAGCTCTCGGATACCTTGGTTGGTTTCCGAAATATGAGCAAACAAAGAAGTGGTCAAAGTATATAATTTTACAAAATTCCTGTAACTCCGAAAATCCTAATGTGAGACAAAAAGTGTACTACATCTATTGAAGTAGATTACTCTAGCTTCCATTCAATAGCAATAGCTCTTCGATTCCTTAGCTGGTTTCCGAAATATGAGCAAACAAAGACGAGTCAAAGTTTATAATTATTTCAATAACTCCGAAAATTCTTTCTTGAGAAAAAAAGGGACATAGCGCCAACATTAGCTTTACAACGCCTATAGTTGAGCAAAGTTACAGACAAATTTATTTTTTTTAAATTTCGCGAATTTTGGAAAGGCTACCCCCTTTCTTGTTTTTTGTCCGAAAATATTTTTTTCTAATTTTGATATTTCGTTGTAGCAGATATTTAGTGCATTCAAAATGAAATTAAAAGCCTCTGGAAATTATTGAATAGCTTAGCAGGTTTCCAAGATATGATTTAAAAAAAGTTAATTCTGAATACACACTTCATTTTGCAAGTAAAACCTTTAAAAGTTGGCGACACTCACTCAATCCACTATATATGTTGTAGTACATTACTCTAGCTTTCATTCAATGACAATAGGTCTTGGATACCTTGGCTGGTTTCCGAAATATGAGTAAACAAAGACAAGGTCATTGTATATAATATGTATATAAATTCCAGTAACTCCGAAAATCCTAATGTGAGACAAAAAATGTAGCAGCGACATCTTCGTATCTAACTCCCTTACATCTATTGTATTACTTTTCTCTAGCTTTCATTCAATGACAATAGGTCTTGGATACCTTGACTGGTTTCCGAAATATGAGCAAACAAAGAAGTGGTCAAAGTATATAATTTTACAAAATTCCAGTAACTCCGAAAATCCTAATGTGAGACAAAAAGTGTACTACATCTATTGAAGTAGATTACTCTAGCTTCCATTCAATAGCAATAGCTCTTCGATACCTTGGCTGGGTTCCGAAATATGAGCAAACAAAGACGAGGTCAATGTATATAATTTTACAAAATTCCTGTAACTCCGAAAATCCTAATGTGAGACAAAAAGTGTACTACATCTATTGAAGTAGATTACTCTAGCTTCCATTCAATAGCAATAGCTCTTCGATACCTTGGCTGGTTTCCGAAATATGAGCAAACAAAGACGAGTCAAAGTTTATAATTTTAAAAATTTCAATAACTCCGAAAATTCTTTCTTGAGAAAAAAAAAGGGACATAGCGCCAACATTAGCTTTACAACGCCTATCGTTGAGCAAAGTTACAGACAAATTTATTTTTTTTAAATTTCGCGAATTTTGGAAAGGCTACCCCCTTTCTTGTTTTTTGTCCGAAAATATTTTTTTCTAATTTTGATATTTCGTTGTAGCAGATATTTAGTGCATTCAAAATGAAATTAAAAGCCTCTGGAAATTATTGAGTAGCTTAGCAGGTTTCCAAGATATGATTAAAAAAAAGTTAATTCTGAATACACACTTTATTTTGCAAGTAAAACCTTTAAAAGTTGGCGACACTCACTCAATCCATTATATATGTTGTAGTACATTACTCTAGCTTTCATTCAATGATAATAGCTCTCGGATACCTTGACCGGTTTCCGAAATATGAGCAAACAAAGAAGTGGTCAAAGTATATAATTTTACAAAATTCCAGTAACTCCGAAAATCCTAATGTGAGATAAAAAATGTAGCAGCGACATCTTCGTATCTAACTCCCTTACATCTATTGTATTACTTTTCTCTAGCTTTCATTCAATGACACTAGCTCTCGGATACCTTGACTGGTTTCCGAAATATGAGCAAACAAAGACGAGGTCAAAGTATATAATTTTACAAAATTCCTGTAACTCCGAAAATCCTAATGTGAGACAAAAAGTGTACTACATCTATTGAAGTAGATTACTCTAGCTTCCATTCAATAGCAATAGCTCTTCGATTCCTTAGCTGGTTTCCGAAATATGAGCAAACAAAGACGAGGTCAAAGTATATAATTTTACAAAATTCCAGTAACTCCGAAAATCCTAATGTGAGACAAAAATGTAGCAGCGACATCTTCGTATCTAACTCCCTTACATCTATTGTATTACTTTTCTCTAGCTTTCATTCAATGACACTAGCTCTCGGATACCTTGGCTGGTTTCCGAAATATGAGCAAACAAAAAAGTGGTCAAAGTATATAATTTTACAAAATTCCAGTAACTCCGAAAATCCTAATGTGAGACAAAAAGTGTACTACATCTATTGAAGTAGATTACTCTAGCTTCCATTCAATAGCAATAGCTCTTAGATTCCTTAGCTGGTTTCCGAAATATGAGCAAACAAAGACGAGTCAAAGTTTATAATTTTAAAAATTTCAATAACTCCGAAAATTCTTTCTTGAGAAAAAAAAGGGACATAGCGCCAACATTAGCTTTACAACGCCTATCGTTGAGCAAAGTTACAGACAAATTTATTTTTTTTAAATTTCGCGAATTTTGGAAAGGCTACCCCCTTTCTTGTTTTTTGTCCGAAAATATTTTTTTTCTAAATCCTAATGTGAGACAAAAAATGTAGCAGCGACATCTTCGTATCTAACTCCCTTACATCTATTGTATTACTTTTCTCTAGCTTTCATTCAATGACAATAGGTCTTGGATACCTTGACTGGTTTCCGAAATATGAGCAAACAAAGACGAGGTCAAAGTATATAATTTTACAAAATTCCAGTAACTCCGAAAATCCTAATGTGAGACAAAAAGTGTACTACATCTATTGAAGTAGATTACTCTAGCTTCCATTCAATAGCAAAAGCTCTTCGATACCTTGGCTGGGTTACGAAATATAAGCAAACAAAGACGAGGTCAATGTATATAATTTTACAAAATTCCTGTAACTCCGAAAATCCTAATGTGAGACAAAAAATGTAGAAGCGACATCTTCGTATCTAACTCCCTTACATCTATTGTATTACTTTTCTCTAGCTTTCATTCAATGACAATAGCTCTTGGATACCTTGGCTGGTTTCCGAAATATGAGCAAACAAAGACGAGGTCAATGTATATAATTTTACAAAATTCCAGTAACTCCGAAAATCCTAATGTGAGACAAAAAATGTAGCAGCGACATCTTCGTATCTAACTCCCTTACATCTATTGTATTACTTTTCTCTAGCTTTCATTCAATGACACTAGCTCTCGGATACCTTGGCTGGTTTCCGAAATATGAGCAAACAAAGAAGTGGTCAAAGTATATAATTTTACAAAATTCCTGTAACTCCGAAAATCCTAATGTGAGACAAAAAGTGTACTACATCTATTGAAGTAGATTACTCTAGCTTCCATTCAATAGCAATAGCTCTTCGATTCCTTAGCTGGTTTCCGAAATATGAGCAAACAAAGACGAGTCAAAGTTTATAATTTTAAAAATTTCAATAACTCCGAAAATTCTTTCTTGAGAAAAAAAAGGGACATAGCGCCAACCTTAGCTTTACAACGGCTATCGTTGAGCAAAGTTACAGACAAATTTATTTTTTTTAAATTTCGCGAATTTTAGAAAGGCTACCCCCTTTCTTGTTTTTTGTCCGAAAATATTTTTTTTCTAATTTTGATATTTCGTTGTAGCAGATATTTAGTGCATTCAAAATGAAATTAAAAGCCTCTGGAAATTATTGAATAGCTTAGCAGGTTTCCAAGATATGATTTAAAAAAAGTTAATTCTGAATACACACTTCATTTTGCAAGTAAAACCTTTAAAAGTTGGCGACACTCACTCAATCCACTATATATGTTGTAGTACATTACTCTAGCTTTCATTCAATGACAATAGGTCTTGGATACCTTGGCTGGTTTCCGAAATATGAGCAAACAAAGACGAGGTCACTGTATATAATATGTATATTAATTCCAGTAACTCCGAAAATCCTAATGTGAGACAAAAAATGTAGCAGCGACATCTTCGTATCTAACTCCCTTACATCTATTGTATTACTTTTCTCTAGCTTTCATTCAATGACAATAGGTCTTGGATACCTTGACTGGTTTCCGAAATATGAGCAAACAAAGACGAGGTCAAAGTATATAATTTTACAAAATTCCAGTAACTCCGAAAATCCTAATGTGAGACAAAAAGTGTACTACATCTATTGAAGTAGATTACTCTAGCTTCCATTCAATAGCAAAAGCTCTTCGATACCTTGGCTGGGTTCCGAAATATAAGCAAACAAAGACGAGGTCAATGTATATAATTTTACAAAATTCCTGTAACTCCGAAAATCCTAATGTGAGACAAAAAATGTAGAAGCGACATCTTCGTATCTAACTCCCTTACATCTATTGTATTACTTTTCTCTAGCTTTCATTCAATGACAATAGGTCTTGGATACCTTGACTGGTTTCCGAAATATGAGCAAACAAAACGAGGTCAAAGTATATAATTTTACAAAATTCCTGTAACTCCGAAAATCCTAATGTGAGACAAAAAGTGTACCACATCTATTGAAGTAGATTACTCTAGCTTCCATTCAATAGCAATAGCTCTTCGATTCCTTAGCTGGTTTCCGAAATATGAGCAAACAAAGACGAGTCAAAGTTTATAATTTTAAAAATTTCAATAACTCCGAAAATTCTTTCTTGAGAAAAAAAAGGGACATAGCGCCAACCTTAGCTTTACAACGGCTATCGTTGAGCAAAGTTACAGACAAATTTATTTTTTTTAAATTTCGCGAATTTTAGAAAGGCTACCCCCTTTCTTGTTTTTTGTCCGAAAATATTTTTTTTCTAATTTTGATATTTTGTTGTAGCAGATATTTAGTGCATTCAAAATGAAATTAAAAGCCTATGGAAATTATTGAATAGCTTAGCAGGTTTCCAAGATATGATTAAAAAAAAGTTAATTCTGAATACACACTTCATTTTGCAAGTAAAACCTTTAAAAGATGGCGACACTCACTCAATCCATTATATATGTTGTAGTACATTACTCTAGCTTTCATTCAATGACACTAGCTCTCGGATACCTTGGCTGGTTTCCGAAATATGAGCGAACAAAGAAGTGGTCAAAGTATATAATTTTACAAAATTCCTGTAACTCCGAAAATCCTAATGTGAGACAAAAAGTGTACTACATCTATTGAAGCAGATTACTATAGCTTCCATTCAATAGCAATAGCTCTTCGATTCCTTAGCTGGTTTCCGAAATATGAGCAAACAAAGACGAGTCAAAGTTTATAATTTTAAAAATTTCAATAACTCCGTAAATTCTTTCTTGAGAAAAAAAAGGGATATAGCGCCACATAGCGCCCTTTCTTGTTTTTTGTCCGAAAATATTTTTTTTCTAATTTTGATATTTCGTTGTAGCAGATATTTAGTGCATTCAAAATTAAATTAAAAGCCTATGGAAATTATTGAATAGCTTAGCAGGTTTCCAAGATATGATTAAAAAAAAGTTAATTCTGAATACACACTTCATTTTGCAAGTAAAACCTTTAAAAGTTGGCGACACTCACTCAATCCACTATATATGTTGTAGTACATTACTCTAGCTTTCATTCAATGACAATAGGTCTTGGATACCTTGGCTGGTTTCCGAAATATGAGCAAACAAAGACGAGGTTACTGTATATAATATGTATATAAATTCCAGTAACTCCGAAAATCCTAATGTGAGACAAAAAATGTAGCAGCGACATCTTCCTATCTAACTCACTTACATCTATTGTATTACTTTTCTCTAGCTTTCATTCAATGGCAATAGCTCTTGGATACCTTGGCTGGTTTCCGAAATATGAGCAAACAAAGACGAGGTCAATGTATATAATTTTACAAAATTCCAGTAACTCCGAAAATCCTAATGTGAGACAAAAAATGTAGCAGCGACATCTTCGTATCTAACTCCCTTACATCTATTGTATTACTTTTCTCTAGCTTTCATTCAATGACAATAGGTCTTGGATACATTGACTGGTTTCCGAAATATGAGCAAACAAAGACGAGGTCAATGTATATAATTTTACAAAATTCCAGTAACTCCGAAAATCCTAATGTGAGACAAAAAATGTAGCAGCGACATCTTCGTATCTAACTCCCTTACATCTATTGTATTACTTTTCTCTAGCTTTCATTCAATGACACTAGCTCTTGGATACCTTGGCTGGTTTCCGAAATATGAGCAAACAAAGACGAGGTCAATGTATATAATTTTACAAAATTCCAGTAACTCCGAAAATCCTAATGTGAGACAAAAAATGTACTACATCTATTGAAGTAGATTACTCTAGCTTCCATTCAATAGCAATAGCTCTTCGATTACTTAGCTGGTTTCCGAAATATGAGCCAACAAAGACGAGTCAAAGTTTATAATTTTAAAAATGTCAATAACTCCGTAAATTCTTTCTTGAGAAAAAAAAGGGACATAGCGCCAACATTAGCTTTACAACGCCTATCGTTGAGCAAAGTTACAGACAAATTTATTTTTTTTAAATTTCGCGAATTTTGGAAAGGCTACCCCCTTTCTTGTTTTTTGTCCGAAAATATTTTTTTTCTAATTTTGATATTTCGTTGTAGCAGATATTTAGTGCATTCAAAATGAAATTAAAAGCCTATGGAAATTATTGAATAGCTTAGCAGGTTTCCAAGATATGATTAAAAAAAAGTTAATTCTGAATACACACTTCATTTTGCAAGTAAAACCTTTAAAAGTTGACGACACTCACTCAATCCACTATATATGTTGTAGTACATTACTCTAGCTTTCATTCAATGACAATAGGTCTTGGATACCTTGGCTGGTTTCCGAAATATGAGCAAACAAAGACGAGGTCACTGTATATAATTTTAAAAATTTCAATAAGTCCGAAAATTCTTTCTTGAGAAAAAAAAGGGACATAGCGCCAACATTAGCTTTACAACGCCTATCGTTGAGCAAAGTTGCAGACAAATTTATTTTTTTTAAATTTCGCGAATTTTGGAAAGGCTACCCCCTTTCTTGTTTTTTGTCCGAAAATATTTTTTTTCTAATTTTGATATTTCGTTGTAGCAGATATTTAGTGCATTCAAAATGAAATTAAAAGCCTCTGGAAATTATTGAGTAGCTTAGCAGGTTTCCAAGATGGTTTCCAAGATATGATTAAAAAAAAGTTAATTCTGAATACACACTTCATTTTGCAAGTAAAACCTTTAAAAGTTGACGACACTCACTCAATCCACTATATATGTTGTAGTACATTACTCTAGCTTTCATTCAATGACAATAGGTCTTGGATACCTTGGCTGGTTTCCGAAATATGAGCAAACAAAGACGAGGTCACTGTATATAATTTTAAAAATTTCAATAAGTCCGAAAATTCTTTCTTGAGAAAAAAAAGGGACATAGCGCCAACATTAGCTTTACAACGCCTATCGTTGAGCAAAGTTGCAGACAAATTTATTTTTTTTAAATTTCGCGAATTTTGGAAAGGCTACCCCCTTTCTTGTTTTTTGTCCGAAAATATTTTTTTTCTAATTTTGATATTTCGTTGTAGCAGATATTTAGTGCATTCAAAATGAAATTAAAAGCCTATGGAAATTATTAAATAGCTTAGCAGGTTTCCAAGATATGATTAAAAAAAAGTTAATTCTGAATACACACTTCATTTTGCAAGTAAAACCTTTAAAAGTTGACGACACTCACTCAATCCACTATATATGTTGTAGTACATTACTCTAGCTTTCATTCAATGACAATAGGTCTTGGATACCTTGGCTGGTTTCCGAAATATGAGCAAACAAAGACGAGGTCACTGTATATAATTTTAAAAATTTCAATAAGTCCGAAAATTCTTTCTTGAGAAAAAAAAGGGACATAGCGCCAACATTAGCTTTACAACGCCTATCGTTGAGCAAAGTTGCAGACAAATTTATTTTTTTTAAATTTCGCGAATTTTGGAAAGGCTACCCCCTTTCTTGTTTTTTGTCCGAAAATATTTTTTTTCTAATTTTGATATTTCGTTGTAGCAGATATTTAGTGCATTCAAAATGAAATTAAAAGCCTCTGGAAATTATTGAGTAGCTTAGCAGGTTTCCAAGATGGTTTCCAAGATATGATTAAAAAAAAGTTAATTCTGAATACACACTTCATTTTGCAAGTAAAACCTTTAAAAGTTGGCGACACTCACTCAATCCACTACATATGTTGTAGTACATTACTCTAGCTTTCATTCAATGACAATAGGTCTTGGATACCTTGGCTGGTTTCCGAAATATGAGCAAACAGAGACAAGGTCACTGTATATAATATGTATATAAATTCCAGTAACTCCGAAAATCCTAATGTGAGACAAAAAATGTAGCAGCGACATCTTCGTATCTAACTCCCTTACATCTATTGTATTACTTTTCTCTAGCTTTCATTCAATGACACTAGCTCTCGGATACCTTGGCTGGTTTCCGAAATATGAGCAAACAAAACGAGGTCAAAGTATATAATTTTACAAAATTCCTGTAACTCCGAAAATCCTAATGTGAGACAAAAAATGTAGCAGCGACATCTTCGTATCTAACTCCCTTACATCTATTGTATTACTTTTCTCTAGCTTTCATTCAATGACACTAGCTCTCGGATACCTTGGCTGGTTTCCGAAATATGAGCAAACAAAGACGAGGTCAATGTATATAATTTTACAAAATTCCAGTAACTCCGAAAATCCTAATGTGAGACAAAAAATGTAGCAGCGACATCTTCGTATCTAACTCCCTTACATCTATTGTATTACTTTTCTCTAGCTTTCATTCAATGACACTAGCTCTCGGATACCTTGGCTGGTTTCCGAAATATGAGCAAACAAAGACGAGGTCAATGTATATAATTTTACAAAATTCCAGTAACTCCGAAAATCCTAATGTGAGACAAAAAATGTAACAGCGACATCTTCGTATCTAACTCCCTTACATCTATTGTATTACTTTTCTCTAGCTTTCATTCAATGACAAAAGCTCTTGGATACCTTGGCTGGTTTCCGAAATATGAGCAAACAAAGACGAGGTCAATGTATATAATTTTACAAAATTCCAGTAACTCCGAAAATCCTAATGTGAGACAAAAAGTGTACTACATCTATTGAAGTAGATTACTCTAGCTTCCATTCAATAGCAATAGCTCTTCGATTCCTTAGCTGGTTTCCGAAATATGAGCCAACAAAGACGAGTCAAAGTTTATAATTTTAAAAATTTCAATAACTCCGTAAATTCTTTCTTGAGAAAAAAAAGGGATATAGCGCCAACATTAGCTTTACAACGCCTATCGTTGAGCAAAGTTACAGACAAATTTATTTTTTTTAAATTTCGCTAATTTTGGAAAGGCTACCCCCTTTCTTGTTTTTTGTCCGAAAATATTTTTTTTCTAATTTTGATATTTCGTTGTAGCAGATATTTAGTGCATTCAAAATGAAATTAAAAGCCTCTGAAAATTATTGAATAGCTTAGGTTTCCAAGATATGATTTAAAAAAAGTTAATTCTGAATACACACTTCATTTTGCAAGTAAAACCTTTAAAAGTTGGCGACACTCACTCAATCCATTATATATGTTGTAGTACATTACTCTAGCTTTCATTGAATGACAATAGCTCTCGGATACTTTGGCTGTTTTCCGAAATATGAGCAAACAAAGAAGTGGTCAAAGTATATAATTTTACAAAATTCCAGTAACTCCGAAAATCCTAATGTGAGACAAAAAATGTAGCAGCGACATCTTCGTATCTAACTCCCTTACATCTATTGTATTACTTTTCTCTAGCTTTCATTCAATGACAATAGGTCTTGGATACCTTGACTGGTTTCCGAAATATGAGCAAACAAAGACGAGGTCAAAGTATATAATTTTACAAAATTCCAGTAACTCCGAAAATCCTAATGTGAGACAAAAAGTGTACTACATCTATTGAAGTAGATTACTCTAGCTTCCATTCAATAGCAATAGCTCTTCGATTCCTTAGCTGGTTTCCGAAATATGAGCCAACAAAGACGAGTCAAAGTTTATAATTTTAAAAATTTCAATAACTCCGTAAATTCTTTCTTGAGAAAAAAAAGGGATATAGCGCCAACATTAGCTTTACAACGCCTATCGTTGAGCAAAGTTACAGACAAATTTATTTTTTTTAAATTTCGCTTTCTTGTTTTTTGTCCGAAAATATTTTTTTTCTAATTTTGATATTTCGTTGTAGCAGATATTTAGTGCATTCAAAATGAAATTAAAAGCCTCTGGAAATTATTGAATAGCTTAGCACGTTTCCAATATATGATTAAAAAAAAGTTAATTCTGAATACACACTTCATTTTGCAAGTAAAACCTTTAAAAGTTGGCGACACTCACTCAATCCACTATATATGTTGTAGTACATTACTCTAGCTTTCATTCAATGACACTAGCTCTCGGATACCTTGGCTGGTTTCCGAAATATGAGCGAACAAAGAAGTGGTCAAAGTATATAATTTTACAAAATTCCTGTAACTCCGAAAATCCTAATGTGAGACAAAAAATGTAGCAGCGACATCTTCGTATCTAACTCCCTTACATCTATTGTATTACTTTTCTCTAGCTTTCATTCAATGACAATAGCTCTTGGATACCTTGGCTGGTTTCCGAAATATAAGCAAACAAAGACGAGGTCAATGTATATAATTTTACAAAATTCCAGTAACTCCGAAAATCCTAATGTGAGACAAAAATGTAGCAGCGACATCTTCGAATCTAACTCCCTTACATCTATTGTATTACTTTTCTCTAGCTTTCATTCAATGACAATAGATCTTGGATACCTTGGCTGGTTTCCGAAATATGAGCAAACAAAGAAGTGGTCAAAGTATATAATTTTACAAAATTCCAGTAACTCCGAAAATCCTAATGTGAGACAAAAATGTAGCAGCGACATCTTCGTATCTAACTCCCTTACATCTATTGCATTACTTTTCTCTAGCTTTCATTCAATGACAATAGATCTTGGATACCTTGGCTGGTTTCCGAAATATGAGCAAACAAAGAAGTGGTCAAAGTATATAATTTTACAAAATTCCAGTAACTCCGAAAATCCTAATGTGAGACAAAAAATGTAGCAGCGACATCTTGGTATCTAACTCCCTTACATCTATTGTATTACTTTTCTCTAGCTTTCATTCAATGACAATAGGTCTTGGATACATTGACTGGTTTCCGAAATATGAGCAAACAAAGACGAGGTCAAAGTATATAATTTTACAAAATTCCAGTAACTCCGAAAATCCTAATGTGAGACAAAAAATGTACTACATCTATTGAAGTAGATTACTCTAGCTTCCATTCAATAGCAATAGCTCTTCGATTACTTAGCTGGTTTCCGAAATATGAGCCAACAAAGACGAGTCAAAGTTTATAATTTTAAAAATGTCAATAACTCCGTAAATTCTTTCTTGAGAAAAAAAAGGGACATAGCGCCAACATTAGCTTTACAACGCCTATCGTTGAGCAAAGTTACAGACAAATTTATTTTTTTTAAATTTCGCGAATTTTGGAAAGGCTACCCCCTTTCTTGTTTTTTGTCCGAAAATATTTTTTTTCTAATTTTGATATTTCGTTGTAGCAGATATTTAGTGCATTCAAAATGAAATTAAAAGCCTCTGGAAATTATTGAGTAGCTTAGCAGGTTTCCAAGATGGTTTCCAAGATATGATTAAAAAAAAGTTAATTCTGAATACACACTTCATTTTGCAAGTAAAACCTTTAAAAGTTGGCGACACTCACTCAATCCACTACATATGTTGTAGTACATTACTCTAGCTTTCATTCAATGACAATAGGTCTTGGATACCTTGGCTGCTTTCCGAAATATGAGCAAACACAGACAAGGTCACTGTATATAATATGTATATAAATTCCAGTAACTCCGAAAATCCTAATGTGAGACAAAAAATGTAGCAGCGACATCTTCGTATCTAACTCCCTTACATCTATTGTATTACTTTTCTCTAGCTTTCATTCAATGACAATAGGTCTTGGATACATTGACTGGTTTCCGAAATATGAGCAAACAAAGACGAGGTCAAAGTATATAATTTTACAAAATTCCAGTAACTCCGAAAATCCTAATGTGAGACAAAAAATGTACTACATCTATTGAAGTAGATTACTCTAGCTTCCATTCAATAGCAATAGCTCTTCGATTACTTAGCTGGTTTCCGAAATATGAGCCAACAAAGACGAGTCAAAGTTTATAATTTTAAAAATGTCAATAACTCCGTAAATTCTTTCTTGAGAAAAAAAAGGGACATAGCGCCAACATTAGCTTTACAACGCCTATCGTTGAGCAAAGTTACAGACAAATTTATTTTTTTTAAATTTCGCGAATTTTGGAAAGGCTACCCCCTTTCTTGTTTTTTGTCCGAAAATATTTTTTTTCTAATTTTGATATTTCGTTGTAGCAGATATTTAGTGCATTCAAAATTAAATTAAAAGCCTCTGGAAAATATTGAGTAGCTTAGCAGGTTTCCAAGATGGTTTCCAAGATATGATTAAAAAAAAGTTAATTCTGAATACACACTTCATTTTGCAAGTAAAACCTTTAAAAGTTGGCGACACTCACTCAATCCACTACATATGTTGTAGTACATTACTCTAGCTTTCATTCAATGACAATAGGTCTTGGATACCTTGGCTGCTTTCCGAAATATGAGCAAACACAGACAAGGTCACTGTATATAATATGTATATAAATTCCAGTAACTCCGAAAATCCTAATGTGAGACAAAAAATGTAGCAGCGACATCTTCGTATCTAACTCCCTTACATCTATTGTATTACTTTTCTCTAGCTTTCATTCAATGACACTAGCTCTCGGATACCTTGGCTGGTTTCCGAAATATGAGCAAACAAAACGAGGTCAAAGTATATAATTTTACAAAATTCCTGTAACTCCGAAAATCCTAATGTGAGACAAAAAATGTAGCAGCGACATCTTCGTATCTAACTCCCTTACATCTATTGTATTACTTTTCTCTAGCTTTCATTCAATGACACTAGCTCTCGGATACCTTGGCTGGTTTCCGAAATATGAGCAAACAAAGACGAGGTCAATGTATATAATTTTACAAAATTCCAGTAACTCCGAAAATCCTAATGTGAGACAAAAAATGTAGCAGCGACATCTTCGTATCTAACTCCCTTACATCTATTGTATTACTTTTCTCTAGCTTTCATTCAATGACACTAGCTCTCGGATACCTTGGCTGGTTTCCGAAATATGAGCAAACAAAGACGAGGTCAATGTATATAATTTTACAAAATTCCAGTAACTCCGAAAATCCTAATGTGAGACAAAAAATGTAACAGCGACATCTTCGTATCTAACTCCCTTACATCTATTGTATTACTTTTCTCTAGCTTTCATTCAATGACAAAAGCTCTTGGATACCTTGGCTGGTTTCCGAAATATGAGCAAACAAAACGAGGTCAAAGTATATAATTTTACAAAATTCCAGTAACTCCGAAAATCCTAATGTGAGACAAAAAGTGTACTACATCTATTGAAGTAGATTACTCTAGCTTCCATTCAATAGCAATAGCTCTTCGATTCCTTAGCTGGTTTCCGAAATATGAGCCAACAAAGACGAGTCAAAGTTTATAATTTTAAAAATTTCAATAACTCCGTAAATTCTTTCTTGAGAAAAAAAAGGGATATAGCGCCAACATTAGCTTTACAACGCCTATCGTTGAGCAAAGTTACAGACAAATTTATTTTTTTTAAATTTCGCTAATTTTGGAAAGGCTACCCCCTTTCTTGTTTTTTGTCCGAAAATATTTTTTTTCTAATTTTGATATTTCGTTGTAGCAGATATTTAGTGCATTCAAAATGAAATTAAAAGCCTCTGAAAATTATTGAATAGCTTAGGTTTCCAAGATATGATTTAAAAAAAGTTAATTCTGAATACACACTTCATTTTGCAAGTAAAACCTTTAAAAGTTGGCGACACTCACTCAATCCATTATATATGTTGTAGTACATTACTCTAGCTTTCATTGAATGACAATAGCTCTCGGACACTTTGGCTGTTTTCCGAAATATGAGCAAACAAAGAAGTGGTCAAAGTATATAATTTTACAAAATTCCAGTAACTCCGAAAATCCTAATGTGAGACAAAAAATGTAGCAGCGACATCTTCGTATCTAACTCCCTTACATCTATTGTATTACTTTTCTCTAGCTTTCATTCAATGACAATAGGTCTTGGATACCTTGACTGGTTTCCGAAATATGAGCAAACAAAGACGAGGTCAAAGTATATAATTTTACAAAATTCCAGTAACTCCGAAAATCCTAATGTGAGACAAAAAGTGTACTACATCTATTGAAGTAGATTACTCTAGCTTCCATTCAATAGCAATAGCTCTTCGATTCCTTAGCTGGTTTCCGAAATATGAGCCAACAAAGACGAGTCAAAGTTGAGAAAAAAAAGGGATATAGCGCCAACATTAGCTTTACAACGCCTATCGTTGAGCAAAGTTACAGACAAATTTATTTTTTTTAAATTTCGCTTTCTTGTTTTTTGTCCGAAAATATTTTTTTTCTAATTTTGATATTTCGTTGTAGCAGATATTTAGTGCATTCAAAATGAAATTAAAAGCCTCTGGAAATTATTGAATAGCTTAGCACGTTTCCAAGATATGATTAAAAAAAAGTTAATTCTGAATACACACTTCATTTTGCAAGTAAAACCTTTAAAAGTTGGCGACACTCACTCAATCCATTACATATGTTGTAGTACATTACTCTAGCTTTCATTCAATGACACTAGCTCTCGGATACCTTGGCTGGTTTCCGAAATATGAGCGAACAAAGAAGTGGTCAAAGTATATAATTTTACAAAATTCCTGTAACTCCGAAAATCCTAATGTGAGACAAAAAATGTAGCAGCGACATCTTCGTATCTAACTCCCTTACATCTATTGTATTACTTTTCTCTAGCTTTCACTCAATGACAATAGGTCTTGGATACCTTGACTGGTTTCCGAAATATGAGCAAACAAAGACGAGGTCAAAGTATATAATTTTACAAAATTCCTGTAACTCCGAAAATCCTAATGTGAGACAAAAAATGTAGCAGCGACATCTTCGTATCTAACTCCCTTACATCTATTGTATTACTTTTCTCTAGCTTTCATTCAATGACAATAGGTCTTGGATACCTTGACTGGTTTCCGAAATATGAGCAAACAAAGACGAGGTCAAAGTATATAATTTTACAAAATTCCAGTAACTCCGAAAATCCTAATGTGAGACAAAAAGTGTACTACATATATTGAAGTAGATTACTCTAGCTTCCATTCAATAGCAATAGCTCTTCGATTCCTTAGCTGGTTTCCGAAATATGAGCCAACAAAGACGAGTCAAAGTTTATAATTTTAAAAATTTCAATAACTCCGTAAATTCTTTCTTGAGAAAAAAAAGGGATATAGCGCCAACATTAGCTTTACAACGCCTATCGTTGAGCAAAGTTACAGACAAATTTATTTTTTTTAAATTTCGCGAATTTTGTCCTGTTTTTTGTCCGAAAATATTTTTTTTCTAATTTTGATATTTCGTTGTAGCAGATATTTAGTGCATTCAAAATGAAATTAAAAGCCTCTGGAAATTATTGAATAGCTTAGCACGTTTCCAAGATATGATTAAAAAAAAGTTAATTCTGAATACACACTTCATTTTGCAAGTAAAACCTTTAAAAGTTGGCGACACTCACTCAATCCATTATATATGTTGTAGTACATTACTCTAGCTTTCATTCAATGACAATAGCTCTCGGATACCTTGGCTGGTTTCCGAAATATGAGCAAACAAAGAAGTGGTCAAAGTATATAATTTTACAAAATTCCAGTAACTCCGAAAATCCTAATGTGAGACAAAAAATGTAGCAGCGACATCTTCGTATCTAACTCCCTTACATCTATTGTATTACTTTTCTCTAGCTTTCATTCAATGACAATAGCTCTTGGATACCTTGGCTGGTTTCCGAAATATAAGCAAACAAAGACGAGGTCAATGTATATAATTTTACAAAATTCCAGTAACTCCGAAAATCCTAATGTGAGACAAAAATGTAGCAGCGACATCTTCGAATCTAACTCCCTTACATCTATTGTATTACTTTTCTCTAGCTTTCATTCAATGACAATAGCTCTTGGATACCTTGGCTGGTTTCCGAAATATAAGCAAACAAAGACGAGGTCAATGTATATAATTTTACAAAATTCCAGTAACTCCGAAAATCCTAATGTGAGACAAAAATGTAGCAGCGACATCTTCGTATCTAACTCCCTTACATCTATTGCATTACTTTTCTCTAGCTTTCATTCAATGACAATAGGTCTTGGATACCTTGACTGGTTTCCGAAATATGAGCAAACAAAGACGAGGTCAAAGTATATAATTTTACAAAATTCCAGTAACTCCGAAAATCCTAATGTGAGACAAAAAGTGTACTACATCTATTGAAGTAGATTACTCTAGCTTCCATTGAATAGCATAGCTCTTCGATTCCTTAGCTGGTTTCCGAAATATGAGCCAACAAAAACGAGTCAAAGTTTATAATTTTAAAAATTTCAATAACTCCGTAAATTCTTTCTTGAGAAAAAAAAGGGATATAGCGCCAACATTAGCTTTACAACGCCTATCGTTGAGCAAAGTTACAGACAAATTTATTTTTTTTAAATTTCGCTAATTTTGGAAAGGCTACCCCCTTTCTTGTTTTTTGTCCGAAAATATTTTTTTTCTAATTTTGATATTTCGTTGTAGCAGATATTTAGTGCATTCAAAATGAAATTAAAAGCCTCTGGAAATTATTGAATTGCTTAGCAGGTTTCCAAGATATGATTAAAAAAAAGTTAATTCTGAATACACTCTTCATTTTGCAAGTAAAATATGTTGTAGTACATTACTCTAGCTTTCATTCAATGACAATAGCTCTCGGATACCTTGGCTGGTTTCCGAAATATGAGCAAACAAAGAAGTGGTCAAAGTATATAATTTTACAAAATTCCAGTAACTCCGAAAATCCTAATGTGAGACAAAAAATGTAGCAGCGACATCTTCGTATCTAACTCCCTTACATCTATTGTATTACTTTTCTCTAGCTTTCATTCAATGACAATAGCTCTTGGATACCTTGGCTGGTTTCCGAAATATGAGCAAACAAAGAAGAGGTCAATGTATATAATTTTACAAAATTCCAGTAACTCCGAAAATCCTAATGTGAGACAAAAATGTAGCAGCGACATCTTCGAATCTAACTCCCTTACATCTATTGTATTACTTTTCTCTAGCTTTCATTCAATGACAATAGCTGGTTTCTTGGCTGGTTTCCGAAATATGAGCAAACAAAGAAGTGGTCAATGTATATAATTTTACAAAATTCCAGTAACTCCGAAAATCCTAATGTGAGACAAAAAATGTAGCAGCGACATCTTCGTATCTAACTCCCTTACATCTATTGTATTACTTTTCTCTAGCTTTCATTCAATGACAATAGCTCTCGGATACCTTGGCTGAATTCCGAAATATGAGCAAACAAAGAAGTGGTCAAAGTATATAATTTTACAAAATTCCAGTAACTCCGAAAATCCTAATGTGAGACAAAAAATGTAGCAGCGACATCTTCGTATCTAACTCCCTTACATCTATTGTATTACTTTTCTCTAGCTTTCATTCAATGACAATAGCTCTTGGATACCTTGGCTGGTTTCCGAAATATGAGCAAACAAAGAAGAGGTCAATGTATATAATTTTACAAAATTCCAGTAACTCCGAAAATCCTAATGTGAGACAAAAATGTAGCAGCGACATCTTCGTATCTTACTCCCTTACATCTATTGTATTACTTTTCTCTAGCTTTCATTCAATGACAATAGGTCTTGGATACCTTGACTGGTTTCCGAAATATGAGCAAACAAAGACGAGGTCAAAGTATATAATTTTACAAAATTCCAGTAACTCCGAAAATCCTAATGTGAGACAAAAAGTGTACCACATCTATTGAAGTAGATTACTCTAGCTTCCATTCAATAGCAATAGCTCTTCGATTCCTTAGCTGGTTTCCGAAATATGAGCCAACAAAAACGAGTCAAAGTTTATAATTTTAAAAATTTCAATAACTCCGTAAATTCTTTCTTGAGAAAAAAAAGGGATATGGCGCCAACATTAACTTTACAACGCCTATCGTTGAGCAAAGTTACAGACAAATTTATTTTTTTTAAATTTCGCTAATTTTGGAAAGGCCTTTCTTGTTTTTTGTCCGAAAATATTTTTTTTCTAATTTTGATATTTCGTTGTAGCAGATATTTAGTGCATTCAAAATGAAATTAAAAGCCTCTGGAAATTATTGAATAGCTTAGCAGGTTTCCAAGATATGATTAAAAAAAAGTTAATTCTGAATACACTCTTCATTTTGCAAGTAAAATATGTTGTAGTACATTACTCTAGCTTTCATTCAATGACAATTGCTCTCGGATACCTTGGCTGGTTTCCGAAATATGAGCGAACAAAGAAGTGGTCAAAGTATATAATTTTACAAAATTCCTGTAACTCCGAAAATCCTAATGTGAGACAAAAAGTGTACTACATCTATTGAAGTAGATTACTCTAGCTTCCATTCAATAGCATAGCTCTTCGATTCCTTAGCTGGTTTCCGAAATATGAGCCAACAAAAACGAGTCAAAGTTTATAATTTTAAAAATTTCAATAACTCCGTAAATTCTTTCTTGTGAAAAAAAAGGGATATGGCGCCAACATTAGCTTTACAACGCCTATCGTTGAGCAAAGTTACAGACAAATTTATTTTTTTTAAATTTCGCTAATTTTGGAAAGGCCTTTCTTGTTTTTTGTCCGAAAATATTTTTTTTCTAATTTTGATATTTCGTTGTAGCAGATATTTAGTGCATTCAAAATGAAATTAAAAGCCTCTGGAAATTATTGAATTGCTTAGCAGGTTTCCAAGATATGATTAAAAAAAAGTTAATTCTGAATACACTCTTCATTTTGCAAGTAAAACCTTTAAAAGTTGGCGACACTCACTCAATCCACTATATATGTTGTAGTACTTTACTCTAGCTTTCATTCAATGACAATAGGTCTTGGATACCTTGGCTGGTTTCCGAAATATGAGCAAACAAAGACAAGGTCACTGTATATAATATGTATATAAATTCCAGTAACTCCGAAAATTCTAATGTGAGACAAAAAATGTAGCAGCGACATCTTCGTATCTAACTCCCTTACATCTATTGTATTACTTTTCTCTAGCTTTCATTCAATGACAATAGCTCTCGGATACCTTGGCTGGTTTCCGAAATATGAGCAAACAAAGAAGTGGTCAAAGTATATAATTTTACAAAATTCCAGTAACTCCGAAAATCCTAATGTGAGACAAAAAATGTAGCAGCGACATCTTCGTATCTAACTCCCTTACATCTATTGTATTACTTTTCTCTAGCTTTCATTCAATGACAATAGCTCTCGGATACCTTGGCTGGTTTCCGAAATATGAGCAAACAAAGAAGTGGTCAAAGTATATAATTTTACAAAATTCCAGTAACTCCGAAAATCCTAATGTGAGACAAAAATGTAGCAGCGACATCTTCGTATCTAACTCCCTTACATCTATTGTATTACTTTTCTCTAGCTTTCATTCAATGACAATAGCTCTCGGATACCTTGGCTGGTTTCCGAAATATGAGCAAACAAAGACGAGGTCAATGTATATAATTTTACAAAATTCCAGTAACTCCGAAAATCCTAATGTGAGACAAAAATGTAGCAGCGACATCTTCGTATCTAACTCCCTTACATCTATTGTATTACTTTTCTCTAGCTTTCATTCAATGACAATAGGTCTTGGATACCTTGACTGGTTTCCGAAATATGAGCAAACAAAGACGAGGTCAAAGTATATAATTTTACAAAATTCCAGTAACTCCGAAAATCCTAATGTGAGACAAAAAGTGTACCACATCTATTGAAGTAGATTACTCTAGCTTCCATTCAATAGCAATAGCTCTTGGCTGGTTTCCGAAATATGAGCAAACAAAGACGAGGTCAATGTATATAATTTTACAAAATTCCAGTAACTCCGAAAATCCTAATGTGAGACAAAAATGTAGCAGCGACATCTTCGTATCTAACTCCCTTACATCTATTGTATTACTTTTCTCTAGCTTTCATTCAATGACACTAGCTCTCGGATACCTTGGCTGGTTTCCGAAATATGAGCGAACAAAGAAGTGGTCAAAGTATATAATTTTACAAAATTCCTGTAACTCCGAAAATCCTAATGTGAGACAAAAAGTGTACTACACCTATTGAAGTAGATTACTCTAGCTTCCATTCAATAGCATAGCTCTTCGATTCCTTAGCTGGTTTCCGAGATATGAGCCAACAAAAACAAGTCAAAGTTTATAATTTTAAAAATTTCAATAACTCCGTAAATTCTTTCTTGAGAAAAAAAAGGGATATAGCGCCAACATTAGCTTTACAACGCCTATCGTTGAGCAAAGTTACAGACAAATTTATTTTTTTTAAATTTCGCTAATTTTGGAAACGCTACCCCCTTTCTTGTTTTTTGTCCGAAAATATTTTTTTTCTAATTTTGATATTTCGTTGTAGCAGATATTTAGTGCATTCAAAATGAAATTAAAAGCCTCTGGAAATTATTGAATAGCTTAGCACGTTTCCAAGATATGATTAAAAAAAAGTTAATTCTGAATACACACTTCATTTTGCAAGTAAAACCTTTAAAAGTTGGCGACACTCACTCAATCCATTATATATGTTGTAGTACATTACTCTAGCTTTCATTCAATGACAATAGCTCTCGGATACCTTGGCTGGTTTCCGAAATATGAGCAAACAAAGAAGTGGTCAAAGTATATAATTTTACAAAATTCCAGTAACTCCGAAAATCCTAATGTGAGACAAAAAATGTAGCAGCGACATCTTCGTATCTAACTCCCTTACATCTATTGTATTACTTTTCTCTAGCTTTCATTCAATGACAATAGCTCTTGGATACCTTGGCTGGTTTCCGAAATATAAGCAAACAAAGACGAGGTCAATGTATATAATTTTACAAAATTCCAGTAACTCCGAAAATCCTAATGTGAGACAAAAATGTAGCAGCGACATCTTCGAATCTAACTCCCTTACATCTATTGTATTACTTTTCTCTAGCTTTCATTCAATGACAATAGCTCTCGGATACCTTGGCTGAATTCCGAAATATGAGCAAACAAAGAAGTGGTCAAAGTATATAATTTTACAAAATTCCAGTAACTCCGAAAATCCTAATGTGAGACAAAAAATGTAGCAGCGACATCTTCGTATCTAACTCCCTTACATCTATTGTATTACTTTTCTCTAGCTTTCATTCAATGACAATAGCTCTCGGATACCTTGGCTGAATTCCGAAATATGAGCAAACAAAGAAGTGGTCAAAGTATATAATTTTACAAAATTCCAGTAACTCCGAAAATCCTAATGTGAGACAAAAAATGTAGCAGCGACATCTTCGTATCTAACTCCCTTACATCTATTGTATTACTTTTCTCTAGCTTTCATTCAATGACAATAGCTCTTGGATACCTTGGCTGGTTTCCGAAATATGAGCAAACAAAGAAGAGGTCAATGTATATAATTTTACAAAATTCCAGTAACTCCGAAAATCCTAATGTGAGACAAAAAGTGTACTACATCTATTGAAGTAGATTACTCTAGCTTCCATTCAATAGCAATAGCTCTTCGATACCTTGGCTGGTTTCCGAAATATGAGCAAACAAAGACGAGGTCAATGTATATAATATGTATATAAATTCCAGTAACTCCGAAAATTCTAATGTGAGACAAAAAATGTAGCAGCGACATCTTCGTATCTAACTCCCTTACATCTATTGTATTACTTTTCTCTAGCTTTCATTCAATGACACTAGCTCTCGGATACCTTGGCTGGTTTCCGAAATATGAGCGAACAAAGAAGTGGTCAAAGTATATAATTTTACAAAATTCCTGTAACTCCGAAAATCCTAATGTGAGACAAAAAGTGTACTACATCTATTGAAGTAGATTACTCTAGCTTCCATTCAATAGCAATAGCTCTTCGATTCCTTAGCTGGTTTCCGAAATATGTGCCAACAAAAACGAGTCAAAGTTTATAATTTTAAAAATTTCAATAACTCCGTAAATTCTTTCTTGAGAAAAAAAAGGGATATGGCGCCAACATTAACTTTACAACGCCTATCGTTGAGCAAAGTTACAGACAAATTTATTTTTTTTAAATTTCGCTAATTTTGGAAAGGCTACCCCCTTTCTTGTTTTTTGTCCGAAAATATTTTTTTTCTAATTTTGATATTTCGTTGTAGCAGATATTTAGTGCATTCAAAATGAAATTAAAAGCCTCTGGAAATTATTGAATAGCTTAGCAGGTTACCAAGATATGATTAAAAAAAAGTTAATTCTGAATACACACTTCATTTTGCAAGTAAAACCTTTAAAAGTTGGCGACACTCACTCAATCCACTATATATGTTGTAGTACATTACTCTAGCTTTCATTCAATGACAATAGGTCTTGGATACCTTGGCTGGTTTCCGAAATATGAGCAAACAAAGACAAGGTCACTGTATATAATATGTATATAAATTCCAGTAACTCCGAAAATTCTAATGTGAGACAAAAAATGTAGCAGCGACATCTTCGTATCTAACTCCCTTACATCTATTGTATTACTTTTCTCTAGCTTTCATTCAATGACAATAGCTCTCGGATACCTTGGCTGGTTTCCGAAATATGAGCAAACAAAGAAGTGGTCAAAGTATATAATTTTACAAAATTCCAGTAACTCCGAAAATCCTAATGTGAGACAAAAAGTGTACTACATCTATTGAAGTAGATTACTCTAGCTTCCATTCAATAGCAATAGCTCTTCGATACCTTGGCTGGTTTCCGAAATATGAGCAAACAAAGACGAGGTCAATGTATATAATATGTATATAAATTCCAGTAACTCCGAAAATTCTAATGTGAGACAAAAAATGTAGCAGCGACATCTTCGTATCTAACTCCCTTACATCTATTGTATTACTTTTCTCTAGCTTTCATTCAATGACACTAGCTCTCGGATACCTTGGCTGGTTTCCGAAATATGAGCGAACAAAGAAGTGGTCAAAGTATATAATTTTACAAAATTCCTGTAACTCCGAAAATCCTAATGTGAGACAAAAAGTGTACTACATCTATTGAAGTAGATTACTCTAGCTTCCATTCAATAGCATAGCTCTTCGATTCCTTAGCTGGTTTCCGAAATATGAGCCAACAAAAACGAGTCAAAGTTTATAATTTTAAAAATTTCAATAACTCCGTAAATTCTTTCTTGAGAAAAAAAAGGGATATGGCGCCAACATTAACTTTACAACGCCTATCGTTGAGCAAAGTTACAGACAAATTTATTTTTTTTAAATTTCGCTAATTTTGGAAAGGCTACCCCCTTTCTTGTTTTTTGTCCGAAAATATTTTTTTTCTAATTTTGATATTTCGTTGTAGCAGATATTTAGTGCATTCAAAATGAAATTAAAAGCCTCTGGAAATTATTGAATTGCTTAGCAGGTTTCCAAGATATGATTAAAAAAAAGTTAATTCTGAATACACTCTTCATTTTGCAAGTAAAACCTTTAAAAGTTGGCGACACTCACTCAATCCACTATATATGTTGTAGTACATTACTCTAGCTTTCATTCAATGACAATAGGTCTTGGATACCTTGGCTGGTTTCCGAAATATGAGCAAACAAAGACAAGGTCACTGTATATAATATGTATATAAATTCCAGTAACTCCGAAAATTCTAATGTGAGACAAAAAATGTAGCAGCGACATCTTCGTATCTAACTCCCTTACATCTATTGTATTACTTTTCTCTAGCTTTCATTCAATGACAATAGCTCTCGGATACCTTGGCTGGTTTCCGAAATATGAGCAAACAAAGAAGTGGTCAAAGTATATAATTTTACAAAATTCCAGTAACTCCGAAAATCCTAATGTGAGACAAAAAATGTAGCAGCGACATCTTCGTATCTAACTCCCTTACATCTATTGTATTACTTTTCTCTAGCTTTCATTCAATGACAATAGCTCTTGAATACCTTGGCTGGTTTCCGAAATATGAGCAAACAAAGACGAGGTCAATGTATATAATTTTACAAAATTCCAGTAACTCCGAAAATCCTAATGTGAGACAAAAATGTAGCAGCGACATCTTCGTATCTAACTCCCTTACATCTATTGTATTACTTTTCTCTAGCTTTCATTCAATGACAATAGCTCTCGGATACCTTGGCTGGTTTCCGAAATATGAGCAAACAAAGACGAGGTCAATGTATATAATTTTACAAAATTCCAGTAACTCCGAAAATCCTAATGTGAGACAAAAATGTAGCAGCGACATCTTCGTATCTAACTCCCTTACATCTATTGTATTACTTTTCTCTAGCTTTCATTCAATGACAATAGGTCTTGGATACCTTGACTGGTTTCCGAAATATGAGCAAACAAAGACGAGGTCAAAGTATATAATTTTACAAAATTCCAGTAACTCCGAAAATCCTAATGTGAGACAAAAAGTGTACCACATCTATTGAAGTAGATTACTCTAGCTTCCATTCAATAGCAATAGCTCTTGGCTGGTTTCCGAAATATGAGCAAACAAAGACGAGGTCAATGTATATAATTTTACAAAATTCCAGTAACTCCGAAAATCCTAATGTGAGACAAAAATGTAGCAGCGACATCTTCGTATCTAACTCCCTTACATCTATTGTATTACTTTTCTCTAGCTTTCATTCAATGACACTAGCTCTCGGATACCTTGGCTGGTTTCCGAAATATGAGCGAACAAAGAAGTGGTCAAAGTATATAATTTTACAAAATTCCTGTAACTCCGAAAATCCTAATGTGAGACAAAAAGTGTACTACATCTATTGAAGTAGATTACTCTAGCTTCCATTCAATAGCATAGCTCTTCGATTCCTTAGCTGGTTTCCGAAATATGAGCCAACAAAAACAAGTCAAAGTTTATAATTTTAAAAATTTCAATAACTCCGTAAATTCTTTCTTGAGAAAAAAAAGGGATATAGCGCCAACATTAGCTTTACAACGCCTATCGTTGAGCAAAGTTACAGACAAATTTATTTTTTTTAAATTTCGCTAATTTGTTTTTTGTCCGAAAATATTTTTTTTCTAATTTTGATATTTCGTTGTAGCAGATATTTAGTGCATTCAAAATGAAATTAAAAGCCTCTGGAAATTATTTCTTGTTTTTTGTCCGAAAATATTTTTTTTCTAATTTTGATATTTCGTTGTAGCAGATATTTAGTGCATTCAAAATGAAATTAAAAGCCTCTGGAAATTATTTCTTGTTTTTTGTCCGAAAATATTTTTTTTCTAATTTTGATATTTCGTTGTAGCAGATATTTAGTGCATTCAAAATGAAATTAAAAGCCTCTGGAAATTATTGAATAGCTTAGCACGTTTCCAAGATATGATTAAAAAAAAGTTAATTCTGAATACACACTTCATTTTGCAAGTAAAACCTTTAAAAGTTGGCGACACTCACTCAATCCATTATATATGTTGTAGTACATTACTCTAGCTTTCATTCAATGACAATAGCTCTCGGATACCTTGGCTGGTTTCCGAAATATGAGCAAACAAAGAAGTGGTCAAAGTATATAATTTTACAAAATTCCAGTAACTCCGAAAATCCTAATGTGAGACAAAAAATGTAGCAGCGACATCTTCGTATCTAACTCCCTTACATCTATTGTATTACTTTTCTCTAGCTTTCATTCAATGACAATAGCTCTTGGATACCTTGGCTGGTTTCCGAAATATAAGCAAACAAAGACGAGGTCAATGTATATAATTTTACAAAATTCCAGTAACTCCGAAAATCCTAATGTGAGACAAAAATGTAACAGCGACATCTTCGAATCTAACTCCCTTACATCTATTGTATTACTTTTCTCTAGCTTTCATTCAATGACAATAGCTCTCGGATACCTTGGCTGGTTTCCGAAATATGAGCAAACAAAGAAGTGGTCAATGTATATAATTTTACAAAATTCCAGTAACTCCGAAAATCCTAATGTGAGACAAAAAATGTAGCAGCGACATCTTCGTATCTAACTCCCTTACATCTATTGTATTACTTTTCTCTAGCTTTCATTCAATGACAATAGCTCTCGGATACCTTGGCTGAATTCCGAAATATGAGCAAACAAAGAAGTGGTCAAAGTATATAATTTTACAAAATTCCAGTAACTCCGAAAATCCTAATGTGAGACAAAAAATCTAGCAGCGACATCTTCGTATCTAACTCCCTTACATCTATTGTATTACTTTTCTCTAGCTTTCATTCAATGACAATAGCTCTTGGATACCTTGGCTGGTTTCCGAAATATGAGCAAACAAAGAAGAGGTCAATGTATATAATTTTACAAAATTCCAGTAACTCCGAAAATCCTAATGTGAGACAAAAATGTAGCAGCGACATCTTCGTATCTTACTCCCTTACATCTATTGTATTACTTTTCTCTAGCTTTCATTCAATGACAATAGGTCTTGGATACCTTGACTGGTTTCCGAAATATGAGCAAACAAAGACGAGGTCAAAGTATATAATTTTACAAAATTCCAGTAACTCCGAAAATCCTAATGTGAGACAAAAAGTGTACCACATCTATTGAAGTAGATTACTCTAGCTTCCATTCAATAGCAATAGCTCTTCGATTCCTTAGCTGGTTTCCGAAATATGAGCCAACAAAAACGAGTCAAAGTTTATAATTTTAAAAATTTCAATAACTCCGTAAATTCTTTCTTGAGAAAAAAAAGGGATATGGCGCCAACATTAACTTTACAACGCCTATCGTTGAGCAAAGTTACAGACAAATTTATTTTTTTTAAATTTCGCTAATTTTGGAAAGGCTACCCCCTTTCTTGTTTTTTGTCCGAAAATATTTTTTTTCTAATTTTGATATTTCGTTGTAGCAGATATTTAGTGCATTCAAAATGAAATTAAAAGCCTCTGGAAATTATTGAATAGCTTAGCACGTTTCCAAGATATGATTAAAAAAAAGTTAATTCTGAATACACACTTCATTTTGCAAGTAAAACCTTTAAAAGTTGGCGACACTCACTCAATCCATTATATATGTTGTAGTACATTACTCTAGCTTTCATTCAATGACACTAGCTCTCGGATACCTTGGCTGGTTTCCGAAATATGAGCAAACAAAGAAGTGGTCAAAGTATATAATTTTACAAAATTCCAGTAACTCCGAAAATCCTAATGTGAGACAAAAAATGTAGCAGCGACATCTTCGTATCTAACTCCCTTACATCTATTGTATTACTTTTCTCTAGCTTTCATTCAATGACAATAGCTCTTGGATACCTTGGCTGGTTTCCGAAATATGAGCAAACAAAGAAGAGGTCAATGTATATAATTTTACAAAATTCCAGTAACTCCGAAAATCCTAATGTGAGACAAAAATGTAGCAGCGACATCTTCGTATCTTACTCCCTTACATCTATTGTATTACTTTTCTCTAGCTTTCATTCAATGACAATAGGTCTTGGATACCTTGACTGGTTTCCGAAATATGAGCAAACAAAGACGAGGTCAAAGTATATAATTTTACAAAATTCCAGTAACTCCGAAAATCCTAATGTGAGACAAAAAGTGTACCACATCTATTGAAGTAGATTACTCTAGCTTCCATTCAATAGCAATAGCTCTTCGATTCCTTAGCTGGTTTCCGAAATATGAGCCAACAAAAACGAGTCAAAGTTTATAATTTTAAAAATTTCAATAACTCCGTAAATTCTTTCTTGAGAAAAAAAAGGGATATGGCGCCAACATTAACTTTACAACGCCTATCGTTGAGCAAAGTTACAGACAAATTTATTTTTTTTAAATTTCGCTAATTTTGGAAAGGCTACCCCCTTTCTTGTTTTTTGTCCGAAAATATTTTTTTTCTAATTTTGATATTTCGTTGTAGCAGATATTTAGTGCATTCAAAATGAAATTAAAAGCCTCTGGAAATTATTGAATAGCTTAGCACGTTTCCAAGATATGATTAAAAAAAAGTTAATTCTGAATACACACTTCATTTTGCAAGTAAAACCTTTAAAAGTTGGCGACACTCACTCAATCCATTATATATGTTGTAGTACATTACTCTAGCTTTCATTCAATGACACTAGCTCTCGGATACCTTGGCTGGTTTCCGAAATATGAGCAAACAAAGAAGTGGTCAAAGTATATAATTTTACAAAATTCCAGTAACTCCGAAAATCCTAATGTGAGACAAAAAATGTAGCAGCGACTTCTTCGTATCTAACTCCCTTACATCTATTGTATTACTTTTCTCTAGCTTTCATTCAATGACAATAGCTCTTGGATACCTTGGCTGGTTTCCGAAATATGAGCAAACAAAGAAGAGGTCAATGTATATAATTTTACAAAATTCCAGTAACTCCGAAAATCCTAATGTGAGACAAAAATGTAGCAGCGACATCTTCGTATCTTACTCCCTTACATCTATTGTATTACTTTTCTCTAGCTTTCATTCAATGACAATAGGTCTTGGATACCTTGACTGGTTTCCGAAATATGAGCAAACAAAGACGAGGTCAAAGTATATAATTTTACAAAATTCCAGTAACTCCGAAAATCCTAATGTGAGACAAAAAGTGTACCACATCTATTGAAGTAGATTACTCTAGCTTCCATTCAATAGCAATAGCTCTTCGATTCCTTAGCTGGTTTCCGAAATATGAGCCAACAAAAACGAGTCAAAGTTTATAATTTTAAAAATTTCAATAACTCCGTAAATTCTTTCTTGAGAAAAAAAAGGGATATGGCGCCAACATTAACTTTACAACGCCTATCGTTGAGCAAAGTTACAGACAAATTTATTTTTTTTAAATTTCGCTAATTTTGGAAAGGCTACCCCCTTTCTTGTTTTTTGTCCGAAAATATTTTTTTCTAATTTTGATATTTCGTTGTAGCAGATATTTAGTGCATTCAAAATGAAATTAAAAGCCTCTGGAAATTATTGAATTGCTTAGCAGGTTTCCAAGATATGATTAAAAAAAAGTTAATTCTGAATACACTCTTCATTTTGCAAGTAAAACCTTTAAAAGTTGGCGACACTCACTCAATCCATTATATATGTTGTAGTACATTACTCTAGCTTTCATTCAATGACAATAGCTCTCGGATACCTTGGCTGGTTTCCGAAATATGAGCAAACAAAGACAAGGTCACTGTATATAATATGTATATAAATTCCAGTAACTCCGAAAATTCTAATGTGAGACAAAAAATGTAGCAGCGACATCTTCGTATCTAACTCCCTTACATCTATTGTATTACTTTTCTCTAGCTTTCATTCAATGACAATAGCTCTTGAATACCTTGGCTGGTTTCCGAAATATGAGCAAACAAAGACGAGTCAAAGTTTATAATTTTAAAAATTTCAATAACTCCGTAAATTCTTTCTTGAGAAAAAAAAGGGATATAGCGCCAACATTAGCTTTACAACGCCTATCGTTGAGCAAAGTTACAGACAAATTTATTTTTTTTAAATTTCGCTAATTTTGGAAAGGCTACCCCCTTTCTTGTTTTTTGTCCGAAAATATTTTTTTTCTAATTTTGATATTTCGTTGTAGCAGATATTTAGTGCATTCAAAATGAAATTAAAAGCCTCTGGAAATTATTGAATAGCTTAGCACGTTTCCAAGATATGATTAAAAAAAAGTTAATTCTGAATACACACTTCATTTTGCAAGTAAAACCTTTAAAAGTTGGCGACACTCACTCAATCCATTATATATGTTGTAGTACATTACTCTAGCTTTCATTCAATGACACTAGCTCTCGGATACCTTGGCTGGTTTCCGAAATATGAGCAAACAAAGAAGTGGTCAAAGTATATAATTTTACAAAATTCCAGTAACTCCGAAAATCCTAATGTGAGACAAAAAATGTAGCAGCGACATCTTCGTATCTAACTCCCTTACATCTATTGTATTACTTTTCTCTAGCTTTCATTCAATGACAATAGCTCTTGGATACCTTGGCTGGTTTCCGAAATATGAGCAAACAAAGACGAGGTCAAAGTATATAATTTTACAAAATTCCAGTAACTCCGAAAATCCTAGTGTGAGACAAAAAATGTAGCAGCGACATCTTCGTATCTTACTCCCTTACATCTATTGTATTACTTTTCTCTAGCTTTCATTCAATGACAATAGGTCTTGGATACCTTGACTGGTTTCCGAAATATGAGCAAACAAAGACGAGGTCAAAGTATATAATTTTACAAAATTCCAGTAACTCCGAAAATCCTAATGTGAGACAAAAAGTGTACCACATCTATTGAAGTAGATTACTCTAGCTTCCATTCAATAGCAATAGCTCTTCGATTCCTTAGCTGGTTTCCGAAATATGAGCCAACAAAAACGAGTCAAAGTTTATAATTTTAAAAATTTCAATAACTCCGTAAATTCTTTCTTGAGAAAAAAAAGGGATATGGCGCCAACATTAACTTTACAACGCCTATCGTTGAGCAAAGTTACAGACAAATTTATTTTTTTTAAATTTCGCTAATTTTGGAAAGGCTACCCCCTTTCTTGTTTTTTGTCCGAAAATATTTTTTTCTAATTTTGATATTTCGTTGTAGCAGATATTTAGTGCATTCAAAATGAAATTAAAAGCCTCTGGAAATTATTGAATTGCTTAGCAGGTTTCCAAGATATGATTAAAAACAAGTTAATTCTGAATACACACTTCATTTTGCAAGTAAAACCTTTAACAGTTGGCGACACTCACTTCAATGACAATAGGTCTTGGATACCTTGGCTGGTTTCCGAAATATGAGCAAACAAAGAAGTGGTCAAAGTATATAATTTTACAAAATTCCAGTAACTCCGAAAATCCTAATGTGAGACAAAAAAAGTAGCAGCGACATCTTCGTGTCTAACTCCCTTACATCTATTGTATTACTTTTCTCTAGCTTTCATTCAATGACAATAGGTCTTGGATACCTTGACTGGTTTCCGAAATATGAGCAAACAAAGACGAGGTCAAAGTATATAATTTTACAAAATTCCAGTAACTCCGAAAATCCTAATGTGAGACAAAAAATGTAGCAGCGATATCTTCGTATGTAACTCCCTTACATCTATTGTATTACTTTTCTCTAGCTTTCATTGAATGACAATAGCTTTCGGATACCTTGGCTGTTTTCCGAAATATGAGCAAACAAAGAAGTGGTCAAAGTATATAATTTTACAAAATTCCAGTAACTCCGAAAATCCTAATGTGAGACAAAAAATGTAGCAGCGGCATCTTCGTATCTAACTCCCTTACATCTATTGTATTTCTTTTCTCTAGCTTTCATTCAATGACAATAGGTCTTGGATACCTTGACTGGTTTCCGAAATATGAGCAAACAAAGACGAGGTCAAAGTATATAATTTTACAAAATTCCAGTAACTCCGAAAATCCTAATGTGAGACAAAAAATGTAGCAGCGATATCTTCGTATCTAACTCCCTTACATCTATTGTATTACTTTTCTCTAGCTTTCATTCAATGACAATAGCTCTTGGATACCTTGGCTGGTTTCCGAAATATGAGCAAACAAAGACGAGGTCAATGTATATAATTTTACAAATTTCCAGTAACTCCGAAAATCCTAATGTGAGACAAAAAATGTAGCAGCGACATCTTCGTATCTAACTCCCTTACATCTATTGTATTACTTTTCTCTAGCTTTCATTCAATGTTAATAGCTCTCGGATACCTTGGCTGGTTTCCGAAATATGAGCAAACAAAGACGAGGTCAATGTATATAATTTTACAAAATTCCAGTAACTCCGAAAATCCTAATGTGAGACAAAAAATGTAGCAGCGACATCTTCGTATCTAACTCCCTTACATCTATTGTATTACTTTTCTCTAGCTTTCATTCAATGACAATAGCTCTTGGATACCTTGGCTGGTTTCCGAAATATGAGCAAACAAAGACGAGGTCAATGTATATAATTTTACAAAATTCCAGTAACTCCGAAAATCCTAATGTGAGACAAAAAATGTAGCAGCGGCATCTTCGTATCTAACTCCCTTACATCTATTGTATTACTTTTCTCTAGCTTTCATTCAATGACAATATGTCTTGGATACCTTGACTGGTTTCCGAAATATGAGCAAACAAAGACGAGGTCAAAGTATATAATTTTACAAAATTCCAGTAACTCCGAAAATCCTAATGTGAGACAGAAAGTGTACTACATCTATTGAAGTAGATTACTCTAGCTTCCATTCAATAGCAATAGCTCTTCGATACCTTGGCTGGGTTCCGAAATATGAGCAAACAAAGACGAGGTCAATGTATATAATTTTAAAAATTTCAATAACTCCGAAAATTCTTTCTTGATAAAAAAAGGGACTTAGCGCCAACATTAGCTTTACAACGCCTATCGTTGAGCAAAGTTACAGACAAATTTATTTTTTTTAAATTTCGCGAATTTTGGAAAGGCTACCCCCTTTCTTGTTTTTTGTCCGAAAATATTTTTTTTCTAATTTTGATATTTCGTTGTAGCAGATATTTAGTACATTCAAAATGAAATTAAAAGCCTCTGGAAATTATTGAATAGCTTAGCAGGTTACCAAGATATGATTAAAAAAAAGTTAATTCTGAATACACACTTAATTTTGCAAGTAAAACCTTTAAAAGTTGGCGACACTCACTCAATCCACTATATATGTTGTAGTACATTACTCTAGCTTTCATTCAATGACAATAGGTCTTGGATACCTTGGCTGGTTTCCGAAATATGAGCAAACAAAGAAGTGGTCAAAGTATATAATTTTACAAAATTCCAGTAACTCCGAAAATCCTAATGTGAGACAAAAAATGTAGCAGCGACATCTTCGTATCTAACTCCCTTACATCTATTGTATTACTTTTCTCTAGCTTTCATTCAATGACAATAGCTCTTGGATACCTTGGCTGGTTTCCGAAATATGAGCAAACAAAGACGAGGTCAATGTATATAATTTTACAAAATTCCAGTAACTCCGAAAATCCTAATGTGAGACAAAAAATGTAGCAGCGGCATCTTCGTATCTAACTCCCTTACATCTATTGTATTACTTTTCTCTAGCTTTCATTCAATGACAATATGTCTTGGATACCTTGACTGGTTTCCGAAATATGAGCAAACAAAGACGAGGTCAAAGTATATAATTTTACAAAATTCCAGTAACTCCGAAAATCCTAATGTGAGACAAAAAGTGTACTACATCTATTGAAGTAGATTACTCTAGCTTCCATTCAATAGCAATAGCTCTTCGATACCTTGGCTGGGTTCCGAAATATGAGCAAACAAAGACGAGGTCAATGTATATAATTTTAAAAATTTCAATAACTCCGAAAATTCTTTCTTGATAAAAAAAGGGACTTAGCGCCAACATTAGCTTTACAACGCCTATCGTTGAGCAAAGTTACAGACAAATTTATTTTTTTTAAATTTCGCGAATTTTGGAAAGGCTACCCCCTTTCTTGTTTTTTGTCCGAAAATATTTTTTTTCTAATTTTGATATTTCGTTGTAGCAGATATTTAGTACATTCAAAATGAAATTAAAAGCCTCTGGAAATTATTGAATAGCTTGGCAGGTTACCAAGATATGATTAAAAACAAGTTAATTCTGAATACACACTTCATTTTGCAAGTAAAACCTTTAAAAGTTGGCGACACTCACTCAATCCACTATATATGTTGTAGTACATTACTCTAGCTTTCATTCAATGACAATAGGTCTTGGATACCTTGACTGGTTTCCGAAATATGAGCAAACAAAGACGAGGTCAAAGTATATAATTTTACAAAATTCCAGTAACTCCGAAAATCCTAATGTGAGACAAAAAGTGTACTACATCTATTGAAGTAGATTACTCTAGCTTCCATTCAATAGCAATAGCTCTTCGATACCTTGGCTGGGTTCCGAAATATGAGCAAACAAAGACGAGGTCAAAGTATATAATTTTAAAAATTTCAATAACTCCGAAAATTCTTTCTTGAGAAAAAAAGGGACATAGCGCCAACATTAGCATTACAACGCCTATCGTTGAGCAAAGTTACAGACAAATTTATTTTTTTTAAATTTGGCGAATTTTGGAAAGGCTACCCCTTTTTGGAAAGGCTTGTTTTTTGTCCGAAAATATTTTTTTTCTAATTTTGATATTTCGTTGTAGCAGATATTTAGTGCATTCAAAATGAAATTAAAAGCCTCTGGAAATTATTGAATAGCTTAGCAGGTTTCCAAGATATGATTTAAAAAAAGTTAATTCTGAATACACACTTCATTTTGCAAGTAAAACCTTTAAAAGTTGGCGACACTCACTCAATCCACTATATATGTTGTAGTACATTACTCTAGCTTTCATTCAATGACAATAGCTCTTAGATACCTTGGCTGGTTTCCCAAATATGAGCAAACAAAGACGAGGTCAATGTATATAATTTTACAAAATTCCAGTAACTCCGAAAATTCTAATGTGAGACAAAAAGTGTACTACATCTATTGAAGTAGATTACTCTAGCTTCCATTCAATAGCAATAGCTCTTCGATACCTTGGCTGGGTTCCGAAATATGAGCAAACAAAGACGAGGTCAAAGTATATAATTTTAAAAATTTCAATAACTCCGAAAATTCTTTCTTGAGAAAAAAAGGGACATAGCGCCAACATTAGCATTACAACGCCTATCGTTGAGCAAAGTTACAGACAAATTTATTTTCTTTAAATTTCGCGAATTTTGGAAAGGCTTTCTTGTTTTTTGTCCGAAAATATTGTTTTTCTAATTTCGATATTTCGTTGTAGCAGATATTTAGTGCATTCAAAATGAAATTAAAAGCCTCTGGAAATTATTGAATAGCTTAGCAGGTTTCCAAGATATGATTTAAAAAAAGTTAATTCTGAATACACACTTCATTTTGTAAGTAAAACCTTTAAAATTTGGCGACACTCACTCAATCCATTATATATGTTGTAGTACATTACTCTAGCTTTCATTCAATGACACTAGCTCTCGGATACCTTGGCTGGTTTCCGAAATATGAGCAAACAAAGAAGTGGTCAAAGTATATAATTTTACAAAATTCCAGTAACTCCGAAAATCCTAATGTGAGACAAAAAATGTAGCAGCGACATCTTCGTATCTAACTCCCTTACATCTATTGTATTACTTTTCTCTAGCTTTCATTCAATGACAATAGGTCTTGGACACCTTGACTGGTTTCCGAATTATGAGCAAACAAAGACGAGGTCAATGTATATAATTTTACAAAATTCCAGTAACTCCGAAAATCCTAATGTGAGACAAAAAATGTAGCAGCGACATCTTCGTATCTAACTCCCTTACATCTATTGTATTACTTTTCTCTAGCTTTCATTCAATGACAATAGCTCTCGGATACCTTGGCTGGTTTCCGAAATATGAGCAAACAAAGACGAGGTCAATGTATATAATTTTACAAAATTCCAGTAACTCCGAAAATCCTAATGTGAGACAAAAAATGTAGCAGCGACATCTTCGTATCTAACTCCCTTACATCTATTGTATTACTTTTCTCTAGCTTTCATTCAATGACAATATCTCTTGGATTCCTTGGCTGGTTTCCGAAATATGAGCAAACAAAGACGAGGTCAATGTATATAATTTTACAAAATTCCAGTAACTCCGAAAATCCTAATGTGAGACAAAAAATGTAGCAGCGGCATCTTCGTATCTAACTCCCTTACATCTATTGTATTACTTTTCTCTAGCTTTCATTCAATGACAATAGGTCTTGGATACCTTGACTGGTTTCCGAAATATGAGCAAACAAAGACGAGGTCAAAGTATATAATTTTACAAAATTCCAGTAACTCCGAAAATCCTAATGTGAGACAAAAAGTGTACTACATCTATTGAAGTAGATTACTCTAGCTTCCATTCAATAGCAATAGCTCTTCGATTCCTTAGCTGGTTTCCGAAATATGAGCCAACAAAGACGAGTCAAAGTTTATAATTTTAAAAATTTCAATAACTCCGTAAATTCTTTCTTGAGAAAAAAAGGGACATAGCGCCAACATTAGCTTTACAACGCCTATCGTTGAGCAAAGTTACAGACAAATTTATTTTTTTTAAATTTCGCTAATTTTGGAAAGGCTACCCTTTCTTGTTTTTTGTCCGAAAATATTTTTTTTCTAATTTTGATATTTCGTTGTAGCAGATATTTAGTGCACTCAAAATGAAATTAAAAGCCTCTGGAAATTATTGAATAGCTTAGCAGGTTTCCAAGATATGATTAAAAAAAAGTTAATTCTGAATACACACTTCATTTTGCAAGTAAAACCTTTAAAATTTGGCGACACTCACTCAATCCATTATATATGTTGTAGTACATTACTCTAGCTTTCATTCAATGACAATAGGTCGTGGATACCTTGGCTGGTTTCCGAAATATGAGCAAACCAAGAAGTGGTCAAAGTATATAATTTTACAAAATTCCTGTAACTCCGAAAATCCTAATGTGAGACAAAAAGTGTACTACAGCTATTGAAGTAGGTCTTGGACACCTTGACTGGTTTCCGAAATATGAGCAAACAAAGAAGAGGTCAAAGTATATAATTTTACAAAATTCCAGTAACTCCGAAAATCCTAATGTGAGACAAAAAGTGTACTACATCTATTGATGTAGATTACTCTAGCTTCCATTCAATAGCAATAGCTCTTCGATTCCTTAGCTGGTTTCCGAAATATGAGCCAACAAAGACGAGTCAAAGTTTATAATTTTAAAAATTTCAATAACTCCGAAAATTATTTCTTGAGAAAAAAAAGGGACATAGCGCCAACATTAGCTTTACAACGCCTATCGTTGAGCAAAGTTACAGACAAATTTATTTTTTTTAAATTTCGCGAATTTTGGAAAGGCTACCCCCTTTCTTGTTTTTTGTCCGAAAATATTTTTTTTCTAATTTTGATATTTCGTTGTAGCAGATATTTAGTGCATTCAAAATGAAATTAAAAGCCTCTGGAAGTTATTGAATAGCTTAGCAGGATTCCAAGATATGATTAAAAAAAAGTTAATTCTGAATACACACTTCATTTTGCAAGTAAAACCTTTAAAAGTTGGCGACACTCAATCCATTATATATGTTGTAGTACATTACTCTAGCTTTCATTCAATGACAATAGGTCTTGGATACCTTGGCTGGTTTCCGAAATATGAGCAAACAAAGAAGTGGTCAAAGTATATAATTTTACAAAATTCCTGTAACTCCGAAAATCCTAATGTGAGACAAAAAGTGTACTACAGCTATTGAAGTAGGTCTTGGACACCTTGACTGGTTTCCGAAATATGAGCAAACAAAGACGAGGTCAAAGTATATAATTTTACAAAATTCCAGTAACTCCGAAAATCCTAATGTGAGACAAAAAGTGTACTACATCTATTGATGTAGATTACTCTAGCTTCCATTCAATAGCAATAGCTCTTCGATTCCTTAGCTGGTTTCCGAAATATGAGCCAACAAAGACGAGTCAAAGTTTATAATTTTAAAAATTTCAATAACTTCGTAAATTCTTTCTTGAGAAAAAAAGGGACATAGCGCCAACATTAGCTTTACAACGCCTATCGTTGAGCAAAGTTACAGACAAATTTATTTTTTTTAAATTTCGCGAATTTTGGAAAGGCTACCCCCTTTCTTGTTTTTTGTCCGAAAATATTTTTTTTTCTAATTTTGATATTTCGTTGTAGCAGATATTTAGTACATTCAAAATGAAATTAAAAGCTTCTGGAAATTATTGAATAGCTTAGCAGGTTACCAAGATATGATTAAAAAAAAGTTAATTCTGAATACACACTTCATTTTGCAAGTAAAACCTTTAAAAGTTGGCGAAACTCAATCAATTAATTATATATGTTGTAGTACATTACTCTAGCTTTCATTCAATGACAATAGGTCTTGGATACCTTGGCTGGTTTCCGAAATATGAGCAAACAAAGAAGTGGTCAAAGTATATAATTTTACAAAATTCCAGTAACTCCGAAAATCCTAATGTGAGACAAAAAATGTTGCAGCGACATCTTCGTATCTAACTCCCTTACATCTATTGTATTACTTTTCTCTAGCTTTCATTCAATGACAAAAGCTCTTGGATACCTTGGCTGGTTTCCGAAATATGAGCAAACAAAGACGAGGTCAATGTATATAATTTTACAAAATTCCAGTAACTCCGAAAATCCTAATGTGAGACAAAAAATGTAGCAGCGACATCTTCGTATCTAACTCCCTTACATCTATTGTATTACTTTTCTCTAGCTTTCATTGAATGACAATAGCTCTCGGATACCTTGGCTGTTTTCCGAAATATGAGCAAACAAAGAAGTGGTCAAAGTATATAATTTTACAAAATTCCAGTAACTCCGAAAATCCTAATGTGAGACAAAAAATGTAGCAGCGACATCTTCGTATCTAACTCCCTTACATCTATTGTATTACTTTTCTCTAGCTTTCATTCAATGACAAAAGCTCTTGGATACCTTGGCTGGTTTCCGAAATATGAGCAAACAAAGACGAGGTCAAAGTATATAATTTTACAAAATTCCAGTAACTCCGAAAATCCTAATGTGAGACAAAAAGTGTACTACATCTATTGAAGTAGATTACTCTAGCTTCCATTCAATAACAATAGCTCTTCGATTCCTTAGCTGGTTTCCGAAATATGAGCCAACAAAGACGAGTCAAAGTTTATAATTTTAAAAATTTCAATAACTCCGTAAATTCTTTCTTGAGAAAAAAAGGGACATAGCGCCAACATTAGCTTTACAACGCCTATCGTTGAGCAAAGTTACAGACAAATTTATTTTTTTTAAATTTCGCGAATTTTGGAAAGGCTACCCTTTCTTGTTTTTTGTCCGAAAATATTTTTTTTCTAATTTTGATATTTCGTTGTAGCAGATATTTAGTGCATTCAAAATGAAATTAAAAGCCTCTGGAAAATATTGAATAGCTTAGCAGGTTACCAAGATATGATTAAAAAAAAGTTAATTCTGAATACACACTTCATTTTGCAAGTAAAACCTTTAAAAGTTGGCGACACTCAATCCATTATATATGTTGTAGTACATTACTCTAGCTTTCATTCAATGACAATAGGTCTTGGATACCTTGGCTGGTTTCCGAAATATGAGCAAACAAAGAAGTGGTCAAAGTATATAATTTTACAAAATTCCAGTAACTCCGAAAATCCTAATGTGAGACAAAAAATGTAGCAGCGACATCTTCGTATCTAACTCCCTTACATCTATTGTATTACTTTTCTCTAGCTTTCATTCAATGACAATAGCTCTTGGATACCTTGGCTGGTTTCCGAAATATGAGCAAACAAAGACGAGGTCAATGTATATAATTTTACAAAATTCCAGTAACTCCGAAAATCCTAATGTGAGACAAAAAATGTAGCAGCGACATCTTCGTATCTAACTCCCTTACATCTATTGTATTACTTTTCTCTAGCTTTCATTCAATGACAATAGCTCTTGGATACCTTGGCTGGTTTCTGAAATATGAGCAAACAAAGAAGTGGTCATTGAAGTAGATTACTCTAGCTTCCATTCAATGACAATAGCTCTCGGATACCTTGGCTGGTTTCCGAAATATGAGCAAACAAAGACGAGGTCAATGTATATAATTTTACAAAATTCCAGTAACTCCGAAAATCCTAATGTGAGACAAAAAATGTAGCAGCGACATCTTCGTATCTAACTCCCTTACATCTATTGTATTACTTTTCTCTAGCTTTCATTCAATGACAATAGGTCTTGGATACCTTGGCTGGTTTCCGAAATATGAGCAAACAAAGAAGTGGTCATTGAAGTAGATTACTCTAGCTTCCATTCAATGACAATAGCTCTCGGATACCTTGGCTGGTTTCCGAAATATGAGCAAACAAAGACGAGGTCAATGTATATAATTTTACAAAATTCCAGTAACTCCGAAAATCCTAATGTGAGACAAAAAATGTAGCAGCGACATCTTCGTATCTAACTCCCTTACATCTATTGTATTACTTTTCTCTAGCTTTCATTCAATGACAATAGCTCTCGGATACCTTGGCTGGTTTCCGAAATATGAGCAAACAAAGACGAGGTCAATGTATATAATTCTACAAAATTCCAGTAACTCCGAAAATCCTAATGTGAGACAAAAAATGTAGCAGCGACTTCTTCGTATCTAACTCCCTTACATCTATTGTATTACTTTTCTCTAGCTTTCATTCAATGACAATAGCTCGGATACCTTGGCTGTTTTCCGAAATATGAGCAAACAAAGACGAGGTCAATGTATATAATTTTACAAAATTCCAGTAACTCCGAAAATCCTAATGTGAGACAAAAAATGTAGCAGCGACTTCTTCGTATCTAACTCCCTTACATCTATTGTATTACTTTTCTCTAGCTTTCATTCAATGACAATAGGTCTTGGATACCTTGACTGTTTTCCGAAATATGAGCAAACAAAGACGAGGTCAATGTATATAATTTTACAAAATTCCAGTAACTCCGAAAATCCTAATGTGAGACAAAAAGTGTAGCAGCGACATCTTCGTATCGAACTCCCTTACATTTATTGTATTACTTTTCTCTAGCTTTCATTCAATGACAATAGCTCTTGGATACCTTGGCTGGTTTCCGAAATATGAGCAAACAAAGACGAGTCTAAGTTTATAATTTTAAAAATTTCAATAACTCCGAAAATTCTTTCATGAGAAAAAAAGGGACATAGCGCCAACATTAGCTTTACAACGCCTATCGTTGAGCAAAGTTACAGACAAATGTATTTTTTTTAAATTTCGCGAATTTTGGAAAGGCTACCCCCTTTCTTGTTTTTTGTCCGAAAATATTTTTTTTCTAAGTTGTAGCAGATATTTAGTACATTCAAAATGAAATTAAAAGCCTCTGGAAATTATTGAATAGCTTAGCAGGTTACCAAGATATGATTAAAAAAAAGTTAATTCTGAATACACACTTCATTTTGCAAGTAAAACCTTTAAAAGTTGGCGACACTTACTCAATCCACGATATATGTTGTAGTACATTACTCTAGCTTTCATTCAATGACAATAGGTCTTGGATACCATGAGCAAACAAAGACGAGGTCAAAGTATATAATTTTACAAAATTCCAGTAACTCCGAAAATCCTAATGTGAGACAAAAAGTGTACTACATCTATTGAAGTAGATTACTCTAGCTTCCATTCAATAACAATAGCTCTTCGATTCCTTAGCTGGTTTCCGAAATATGAGCCAACAAAGACGAGTCAAAGTTTATAATTTTACAAAATTCCAGTAACTCCGAAAATCCTAATGTGAGACAAAAAATGTAGCAGCGACATCTTCGTATCTAACTCCCTTACATCTATTGTAGTACTTTTCTCTAGCTTTCATTCAATGACAATAGCTCTTGGATACCTTGGCTGGTTTCCGAAATATGAGCAAACAAAGACGAGGTGAATGTATATAATTTTACAAAATTCCAGTAACTCCGAAAATACTAATGTGAGACAAAAAATGTAGCAGCGACATCTTCCTATCTAACTCCCTTACATCTATTGTATTTCTTTTCTCTAGCTTTCATTCAATGACAATAGCTCTTGGATACCTTGGCTGGTTTCCGAAATATGAGCAAACAAAGACGAGGTCAATGTATATAATTTTACAAAATTCCAGTAACTCTGAAAATCCTAATGTGAGACAAAAAATGTAGCAGCGACATCTTCGTATCTAACTCCCTTACATCTATTGTAGTACTTTTCTCTAGCTTTCATTCAATGACAATAGCTCTTGGATACCTTGGCTGGTTTCCGAAATATGAGCAAACAAAGAAGTGGTCAAAGTATATAATTTTACAAAATTCCAGTAACTCTGAAAATCCTAATGTGAGACAAAAAATGTAGCAGCGACATCTTCGTATCGAACTCCCTTACATCTATTGTATTACTTTTCTCTAGCTTTCATTCAATGACAATAGCTCTTGGATACCTTGGCTGGTTTCCGAAATATGAGCAAACAAAGACGAGGTGAATGTATATAATTTTACAAAATTCCAGTAACTCCGAAAATACTAATGTGAGACAAAAAATGTAGCAGCGACATCTTCCTATCTAACTCCCTTACATCTATTGTATTTCTTTTCTCTAGCTTTCATTCAATGACAATAGCTCTTGGATACCTTGGCTGGTTTCCGAAATATGAGCAAACAAAGACGAGGTCAATGTATATAATTTTACAAAATTCCAGTAACTCCGAAAATCCTAATGTGAGACAAAAAATGTAGCAGCGACATCTTCGTATCTAACTCCCTTACATCTATTGTATTACTTTTCTCTAGCTTTCATTCAATGACAATAGCTCTTGGATACCTTGGCTGGTTTCCGAAATATGAGCAAACAAAGACGAGGTCAATGTATATAATTTTACAAAATTCCAGTAACTCCGAAAATCCTAATGTGAGACAAAAAATGTAGCAGCGACATCTTCCTATCTAACTCCCTTACATCTACTGTATTTCTTTTCTCTAGCTTTCATTCAATAGCAATAGCTCTTCGATTCCTTAGCTGGTTTCCGAAATATGAGCAAACAAAGACGAGTTAAAGTTTATAATTTTAAAAATTTCAATAACTCCGAAAATTCTATCTTGAGAAAAAAGGGACATAGCGCCAACATTTGCTTTACAACGCCTATCGTTGAGCAAAGTTACAGACAAATGTATTTTTTTTAAATTTCGCGAATTTTGGAAAGGCTACCCCCTTTCTTGTTTTTTGTCCGAAAATATTTTTTTTCTAATTTTGATATTTCGTTGTAGCAGATATTTAGTGCATTCAAAATGAAATTAAAAGCCTCTGGAAATTATTGAATTGCTTAGCAGGTTTCCAAGATATGATTAAAAAAAAGTTAATTCTGAATACACACTTCATTTTGCAAGTAAAACCTTTAAAAGTTGGCGACACTCACTCAATCCATTATATATGTTGTAGTACATTACTCTAGCTTTCATTCAATGACACTAGCTCTCGGATACCTTGGCTGGTTTCCGAAATATGAGCAAACAAAGAAGTGGTCAAAGTATATAATTTTACAAAATTCCTGTAACTCCGAAAATCCTAATGTGAGACAAAAAGTGTACTACATCTATTGAAGTAGATTACTCTAGCTTCCATTCAATAGCAATAGCTCTTCGATTCCATAGCTGGTTTCCGAAATATGAGCAAACAATGACGAGTCAAAGTTTATAATTTTAAAAATTTCAATAACTCCGAAAATTCTTTCTTGAGAAAAAAAAGGGACATAGCGCCAACATTAGCTTTACAACGCCTATCGTTGAGCAAAGTTACAGACAAATTTATTTTTTTTAAATTTCGCGAATTTTGGAAAGGCTACCCCCTTTCTTGTTTTTTGTCCGAAAATATTTTTTTTCTAATTTTGATATTTCGTTGTAGCAGATATTTAGTGCATTCAAAATGAAATTAAAAGCCTCTGGAAATTATTGAATTGCTTAGCAGGTTTCCAAGATATGATTAAAAAAAAGTTAATTCTGAATACACACTTCATTTTGCAAGTAAAACCTTTAAAAGTTGGCGACACTCACTCAATCCATTATATATGTTGTAGTACATTACTCTAGCTTTCATTCAATGACACTAGCTCTCGGATACCTTGGCTGGTTTCCGAAATATGAGCAAACAAAGAAGTGGTCAAAGTATATAATTTTACAAAATTCCTGTAACTCCGAAAATCCTAATGTGAGACAAAAAGTGTACTACATCTATTGAAGTAGATTACTCTAGCTTCCATTCAATAGCAATAGCTCTTCGATTCCTTAGCTGGTTTCCGAAATATGAGCAAACAATGACGAGTCAAAGTTTATAATTTTAAAAATTTCAATAACTCCGAAAATTCTTTCTTGAGAAAAAAAAGGGACATAGCGCCAACATTAGCTTTACAACGCCTATCGTTGAGCAAAGTCACAGACAAATTTATTTTTTTTAAATTTCGCGAATTTTGGAAAGGCTACCCCCTTTCTTGTTTTTTGTCCGAAAATATTTTTTTTCTAATTTTGATATTTCGTTGTAGCAGATATTTAGTGCATTCAAAATGAAATTAAAAGCCTCTGGAAATTATTGAATTGCTTAGCAGGTTTCCAAGATATGATTAAAAAAAAGTTAATTCTGAATACACACTTCATTTTGCAAGTAAAACCTTTAAAAGTTGGCGACACTCACTCAATCCATTATATATGTTGTAGTACATTACTCTAGCTTTCATTCAATGACACTAGCTCTCGGATACCTTGGCTGGTTTCCGAAATATGAGCAAACAAAGAAGTGGTCAAAGTATATAATTTTACAAAATTCCTGTAACTCCGAAAATCCTAATGTGAGACAAAAAGTGTACTACATCTATTGAAGTAGATTACTCTAGCTTCCATTCAATAGCAATAGCTCTTCGATTCCATAGCTGGTTTCCGAAATATGAGCAAACAATGACGAGTCAAAGTTTATAATTTTAAAAATTTCAATAACTCCGAAAATTCTTTCTTGAGAAAAAAAAGGGACATAGCGCCAACATTAGCTTTACAACGCCTATCGTTGAGCAAAGTTACAGACAAATTTATTTTTTTTAAATTTCGCGAATTTTGGAAAGGCTACCCCCTTTCTTGTTTTTTGTCCGAAAATATTTTTTTTCTAATTTTGATATTTCGTTGTAGCAGATATTTAGTGCATTCAAAATGAAATTAAAAGCCTCTGGAAATTATTGAATTGCTTAGCAGGTTTCCAAGATATGATTAAAAAAAAGTTAATTCTGAATACACACTTCATTTTGCAAGTAAAACCTTTAAAAGTTGGCGACACTCACTCAATCCATTATATATGTTGTAGTACATTACTCTAGCTTTCATTCAATGACACTAGCTCTCGGATACCTTGGCTGGTTTCCGAAATATGAGCAAACAAAGAAGTGGTCAAAGTATATAATTTTACAAAATTCCTGTAACTCCGAAAATCCTAATGTGAGACAAAAAGTGTACTACATCTATTGAAGTAGATTACTCTAGCTTCCATTCAATAGCAATAGCTCTTCGATTCCTTAGCTGGTTTCCGAAATATGAGCAAACAATGACGAGTCAAAGTTTATAATTTTAAAAATTTCAATAACTCCGAAAATTCTTTCTTGAGAAAAAAAAGGGACATAGCGCCAACATTAGCTTTACAACGCCTATCGTTGAGCAAAGTCACAGACAAATTTATTTTTTTTAAATTTCGCGAATTTTGGAAAGGCTACCCCCTTTCTTGTTTTTTGTCCGAAAATATTTTTTTTCTAATTTTGATATTTCGTTGTAGCAGATATTTAGTGCATTCAAAATGAAATTAAAAGCCTCTGGAAATTATTGAATAGCTTAGCAGGTTACCAAGACATGATTAAAAAAAAGTTAATTCTGAATACACACTTCATTTTGCAAGTAAAACCTTTAAAAGTTGGCGACACTTACTCAATCCACGATATATATTGTAGTACATTACTCTAGCTTTCATTCAATGACAATAGGTCTTGGATACCTTGGCTGGTTTCCGAAATATGAGCAAACAAAGACGAGGTCAATGTATATAATTTTACAAAATTCCAGTAACTCCGAAAATCCTAATGTGAGACAAAAAATGTAGCAGCGACATCTTCGTATCTAACTCCCTTACATCTATTGTATTACTTTTCTCTAGCTTTCATTCAATGACAATAGCTCTTGGATACCTTGGCTGGTTTCCGAAATATGAGCAAACAAAGACGAGGTCAAAGTATATAATTTTAAAAATTTCAATAACTCCGAAAATCCTAATGTGAGACAAAAAATGTAGCAGCGACATCTTCGTACCTAACTCCCTTACATCTATTGTTTTACTTTTCTCTAGCTTTCATTCAATGACAATAGGTCTTGGATACCTTGGCTGGTTTCCGAAATATGAGCAAACAAAGACGAGGTCAAAGTTTATAATTTTAAAAATTTCAATAACTCCGAAAATTCTTTCTTGAGAAAAAAAAGGGACATAGCGCCAACATTAGCTTTACAACGCCTATCGTTGAGCAAAGTTACAGACAAATTTATTTTTTTTAAATTTCGCGAATTTTGGAAAGGCTACCCCCTTTCTTGTTTTTTGTCCGAAAATATTTTTTTTCTAATTTTGATATTTCGTTGTAGCAGATATTTAGTGCATTCAAAATGAAATTAAAAGCCTCTGGAAATTATTGAATAGCTTAGCAGGTTACCAAGACATGATTAAAAAAAAGTTAATTCTGAATACACACTTCATTTTGCAAGTAAAACCTTTAAAAGTTGGCGACACTCACTCAATCCATTATATATGTTGTAGTACATTACTCTAGCTTTCATTCAATGACACTAGCTCTCGGATACCTTGGCTGGTTTCCGAAATATGAGCAAACAAAGAAGTGGTCAAAGTATATAATTTTACAAAATTCCTGTAACTCCGAAAATCCTAATGTGAGACAAAAAATGTAGCAGCGGCATCTTCGTATCTAACTCCCTTACTCCCTTATCTATTGTATTACTTTTCTCTAGCTTTCATTCAATGACAATAGGTCTTGGATACCTTGACTGGTTTCCGAAATATGAGCAAACAAAGACGAGGTCAAAGTATATAATTTTACAAAATTCCAGTAACTCCGAAAATCCTAATGTGAGACAAAAAATGTAGCAGCGGCATCTTCGTATCTAACTCCCTTACTCCCTTATCTATTGTATTACTTTTCTCTAGCTATCATTCAATGACAATAGCTCTTGGATACCTTGGCTGGTTTCCGAAATATGAGCAAACAAAGACGAGGTCAAAGTATATAATTTTAAAAATTTCAATAACTCCGAAAATCCTAATGTGAGACAAAAAATGTAGCTGCGACATCTTCGTATCTAACTCCCTTACATCTATTGTATTACTTTTCTCTAGCTTTCATTCAATGACAATAGGTCTTGGATACCTTGGCTGGTTTCCGAAATATGAGCAAACAAAGACGAGGTCAAAGTATATAATTTTAAAAATTTCAATAACTCCGAAAATTCTTTCTTGAGAAAAAAAAGGGACATTGCGCCAACATTAGCTTTACAACACCTATCGTTGAGCAAAGTTACAGACAAATTTATTTTTTTTAAATTTCGCGAATTTTGGAAAGGCTACCCCCTTTCTTGTTTTTTGTCCGAAAATATTTTTTTTCTAATTTTGATATTTCGTTGTAGCAGATATTTAGCGCATTCAAAATGAAATTAAAAGCCTCTGGAAATTATTGAGTAGCTTAGCAGGTTTCCAAAGATGATGAAAAAAAGTTAATTCTGAATACACACTTTATTTTGCAAGTAAAACCTTTAAAAGTTGGCGACACTCACTCAATCCATTATATATGTTGTAGTACATTACTCTAGCTTTCATTCAATGATAATAGCTCTCGGATACCTTGGCTGGTTTCCGAAATATGAGCAAACAAAGAAGTGGTCAAAGTATATAATTTTACAAAATTCCAGTAACTCCGAAAATCCTAATGTGAGATAAAAAATGTAGCAGCGACATCTTCGTATCTAACTCCCTTACATCTATTGTATTACTTTTCTCTAGCTTTCATTCAATGACAATAGGTCTTGGATACCTTGACTGGTTTCCGAAATATGAGCAAACAAAGACGAGGTCAAAGTATATAATTTTACAAAATTCCAGTAACTCCGAAAATCCTAATGTGAGACAAAAAATGTAGCAGCGGCATCTTCGTATCTAACTCCCTTACTCCCTTATCTATTGTATTACTTTTCTCTAGCTATCATTCAATGACAATAGCTCTTGGATACCTTGGCTGGTTTCCGAAATATGAGCAAACAAAGACGAGGTCAAAGTATATAATTTTAAAAATTTCAATAACTCCGAAAATCCTAATGTGAGACAAAAAATGTAGCAGCGACATCTTCGTATCTAACTCCCTTACATCTATTGTATTACTTTTCTCTAGCTTTCATTCAATGACAATAGCTCTTGGATACCTTGACTGGTTTCCGAAATATGAGCAAACAAAGAAGTGGTCAAAGTATATAATTTTACAAAATTCCAGTAACTCCGAAAATCCTAATGTGAGACAAAAAGTGTACTACATCTATTGAAGTAGATTACTCTAGCTTCCATTCAATAGCAATAGCTCTTCGATACCTTGGCTGGGTTCCGAAATATGAGCAAACAAAGACGAGGTCAATGTATATAATTTTACAAAATTCCTGTAACTCCGAAAATCCTAATGTGAGACAAAAAGTGTACTACATCTATTGAAGTAGATTACTCTAGCTTCCATTCAATAGCAATAGCTCTTCGATACCTTGGCTGGTTTCCGAAATATGAGCAAACAAAGACGAGTCAAAGTTTATAATTTTAAAAATTTCAATAACTCCGAAAATTCTTTCTTGAGAAAAAAAAAGGGACATAGCGCCAACATTAGCTTTACAACGCCTATCGTTGAGCAAAGTTACAGACAAATTTATTTTTTTTAAATTTCGCGAATTTTGGAAAGGCTACCCCCTTTCTTGTTTTTTGTCCGAAAATATTTTTTTTCTAATTTTGATATTTCGTTGTAGCAGATATTTAGTGCATTCAAAATGAAATTAAAAGCCTCTGGAAATTATTGAGTAGCTTAGCAGGTTTCCAAGATATGATTAAAAAAAAGTTAATTCTGAATACACACTTTATTTTGCAAGTAAAACCTTTAAAAGTTGGCGACACTCACTCAATCCATTATATATGTTGTAGTACATTACTCTAGCTTTCATTCAATGATAATAGCTCTCGGATACCTTGACCGGTTTCCGAAATATGAGCAAACAAAGAAGTGGTCAAAGTATATAATTTTACAAAATTCCAGTAACTCCGAAAATCCTAATGTGAGATAAAAAATGTAGCAGCGACATCTTCGTATCTAACTCCCTTACATCTATTGTATTACTTTTCTCTAGCTTTCATTCAATGACACTAGCTCTCGGATACCTTGACTGGTTTCCGAAATATGAGCAAACAAAGACGAGGTCAAAGTATATAATTTTACAAAATTCCTGTAACTCCGAAAATCCTAATGTGAGACAAAAAGTGTACTACATCTATTGAAGTAGATTACTCTAGCTTCCATTCAATAGCAATAGCTCTTCGATTCCTTAGCTGGTTTCCGAAATATGAGCAAACAAAAACGAGTCAAAGTTTATAATTTTAAAAATTTCAATAACTCCGAAAATTCTTTCTTGAGAAAAAAAAGGGACATAGCGCCAACATTAGCTTTACAACGCCTATCGTTGAGCAAAGTTACAGACAAATTTATTTTTTTTAAATTTCGCGAATTTTGGAAAGGCTACCCCCTTTCTTGTTTTTTGTCCGAAAATAATTTTTTTCTAATTTTGATATTTCGTTGTAGCAGATATTTAGTGCATTCAAAATGAAATTAACAGCGTATGGAAATTATTGAATAGCTTAGCAGGTTTCCAAGATATGATTAAAAAAAAGTTAATTCTGAATACACACTTCATTTTGCAAGTAAAACCTTTAAAAGTTGGCGACACTCACTCAATCCACTATATATGTTGTAGTACATTACTCTAGCTTTCATTCAATGACAATAGGTCTTGGATACCTTGGCTGGTTTCCGAAATATGAGCAAACAAAGACGAGGTCACTGTATATAATATGTATATAAATTCCAGTAACTCCGAAAATCCTAATGTGAGACAAAAAATGTAGCAGCGACATCTTCCTATCTAACTATCTTACATCTATTGTATTACTTTTCTCTAGCTTTCATTCAATGACAATAGGTCTTGGATACCTTGACTGGTTTCCGAAATATGAGCAAACAAAGACGAGGTCAAAGTATATAATTTTACAAAATTCCAGTAACTCCGAAAATCCTAATGTGAGACAAAAAGTGTGCTACATCTATTGAAGTAGATTACTCTAGCTTCCATTCAATAGCAATAGCTCTTCGATACCTTGGCTGGGTTCCGAAATATAAGCAAACAAAGACGAGGTCAATGTATATAATTTTACAAAATTCCTGTAACTCCGAAAATCCTAATGTGAGACAAAAAATGTAGATGCGACATCTTCGTATCTAACTTCCTTACATCTATTGTATTACTTTTCTCTAGCTTTCATTCAATGACAATAGCCCTTGGATACCTTGGCTGGTTTCCGAAATATGAGCAAACAAAGACGAGGTCAATGTATATAATTTTACAAAATTCCAGTAACTCCGAAAATCCTAATGTGAGACAAAAATGTAGCAGCGACATCTTCGTATCTAACTCCCTTACATCTATTGTATTACTTTTCTCTAGCTTTCATTCAATGACACTAGCTCTCGGATACCTTGGCTGGTTTCCGAAATATGAGCAAACAAAAAAGTGGTCAAAGTATATAATTTTACAAAATTCCAGTAACTCCGAAAATCCTAATGTGAGACAAAAAGTGTACTACATCTATTGAAGTAGATTACTCTAGCTTCCATTCAATAGCAATAGCTCTTAGATTCCTTAGCTGGTTTCCGAAATATGAGCAAACAAAGACGAGTCAAAGTTTATAATTTTAAAAATTTCAATAACTCCGAAAATTCTTTCTTGAGAAAAAAAAGGGACATAGCGCCAACATTAGCTTTACAACGCCTATCGTTGAGCAAAGTTACAGACAAATTTATTTTTTTTAAATTTCGCGAATTTTGGAAAGGCTACCCCCTTTCTTGTTTTTTGTCCGAAAATATTTTTTTTCTAATTTTGATATTTCGTTGTAGCAGATATTTAGTGCATTCAAAATGAAATTAAAAGCCTATGGAAATTATTGAATAGCTTAGCAGGTTTCCAAGATATGATTAAAAAAAAGTTAATTCTGAATACACACTTCATTTTGCAAGTAAAACCTTTAAAAGTTGGCGACACTCACTCAATCCACTATATATGTTGTAGTACATTACTCTAGCTTTCATTCAATGACAATAGGTCTTGGATACCTTGGCTGGTTTCCGAAATATGAGCAAACAAAGACGAGGTCACTGTATATAATATGTATATTAATTCCAGTAACTCCGAAAATCCTAATGTGAGACAAAAAATGTAGCAGCGACATCTTCGTATCTAACTCCCTTACATCTATTGTATTACTTTTCTCTAGCTTTCATTCAATGACAATAGGTCTTGGATACCTTGACTGGTTTCCGAAATATGAGCAAACAAAGACGAGGTCAAAGTATATAATTTTACAAAATTCCAGTAACTCCGAAAATCCTAATGTGAGACAAAAAGTGTACTACATCTATTGAAGTAGATTACTCTAGCTTCCATTCAATAGCAAAAGCTCTTCGATACCTTGGCTGGGTTCCGAAATATAAGCAAACAAAGACGAGGTCAATGTATATAATTTTACAAAATTCCTGTAACTCCGAAAATCCTAATGTGAGACAAAAAATGTAGAAGCGACATCTTCGTATCTAACTCCCTTACATCTATTGTATTACTTTTCTCTAGCTTTCATTCAATGACAATAGGTCTTGGATACCTTGACTGGTTTCCGAAATATGAGCAAACAAAACGAGGTCAAAGTATATAATTTTACAAAATTCCTGTAACTCCGAAAATCCTAATGTGAGACAAAAAGTGTACCACATCTATTGAAGTAGATTACTCTAGCTTCCATTCAATAGCAATAGCTCTTCGATTCCTTAGCTGGTTTCCGAAATATGAGCAAACAAAGACGAGTCAAAGTTTATAATTTTAAAAATTTCAATAACTCAGAAAATTCTTTCTTGAGAAAAAAAAGGGACATAGCGCCAACCTTAGCTTTACAACGGCTATCGTTGAGCAAAGTTACAGACAAATTTATTTTTTTTAAATTTCGCGAATTTTAGAAAGGCTACCCCCTTTCTTGTTTTTTGTCCGAAAATATTTTTTTTCTAATTTTGATATTTTGTTGTAGCAGATATTTAGTGCATTCAAAATGAAATTAAAAGCCTATGGAAATTATTGAATAGCTTAGCAGGTTTCCAAGATATGATTAAAAAAAAGTTAATTCTGAATACACACTTCATTTTGCAAGTAAAACCTTTAAAAGATGGCGACACTCACTCAATCCATTATATATGTTGTAGTACATTACTCTAGCTTTCATTCAATGACACTAGCTCTCGGATACCTTGGCTGGTTTCCGAAATATGAGCGAACAAAGAAGTGGTCAAAGTATATAATTTTACAAAATTCCTGTAACTCCGAAAATCCTAATGTGAGACAAAAAGTGTACTACATCTATTGAAGCAGATTACTATAGCTTCCATTCAATAGCAATAGCTCTTCGATTCCTTAGCTGGTTTCCGAAATATGAGCAAACAAAGACGAGTCAAAGTTTATAATTTTAAAAATTTCAATAACTCCGTAAATTCTTTCTTGAGAAAAAAAAGGGATATAGCGCCCTTTCTTGTTTTTTGTCCGAAAATATTTTTTTTCTAATTTTGATATTTCGTTGTAGCAGATATTTAGTGCATTCAAAATTAAATTAAAAGCCTCTGGAAATTATTGAATAGCTTAGCAGGTTTCCAAGATATGATTAAAAAAAAGTTAATTCTGAATACACACTTCATTTTGCAAGTAAAACCTTTAAAAGTTGGCGACACTCACTCAATCCACTATATATGTTGTAGTACATTACTCTAGCTTTCATTCAATGACAATAGGTCTTGGATACCTTGGCTGGTTTCCGAAATATGAGCAAACAAAGACGAGGTTACTGTATATAATATGTATATAAATTCCAGTAACTCCGAAAATCCTAATGTGAGACAAAAAATGTAGCAGCGACATCTTCCTATCTAACTCACTTACATCTATTGTATTACTTTTCTCTAGCTTTCATTCAATGGCAATAGCTCTTGGATACCTTGGCTGGTTTCCGAAATATGAGCAAACAAAGACGAGGTCAATGTATATAATTTTACAAAATTCCAGTAACTCCGAAAATCCTAATGTGAGACAAAAAATGTAGCAGCGACATCTTCGTATCTAACTCCCTTACATCTATTGTATTACTTTTCTCTAGCTTTCATTCAATGACAATAGGTCTTGGATACCTTGACTGGTTTCCGAAATATGAGCAAACAAAACGAGGTCAAAGTATATAATTTTACAAAATTCCTGTAACTCCGAAAATCCTAATGTGAGACAAAAAGTGTACTACATCTATTGAAGTAGATTACTCTAGCTTCCATTCAATAGCAATAGCTCTTCGATTCCATAGCTGGTTTCCGAAATATGAGCAAACAAAGACGAGTCAAAGTTTATAATTTTAAAAATTTCAATAACTCCGAAAATTCTTTCTTGAGAAAAAAAAGGGACATAGCGCCAACATTAGCTTTACAACGCCTATCGTTGAGCAAAGTTACAGACAAATTTATTTTTTTTAAATTTCGCGAATTTTGGAAAGGCTACCCCCTTTCTTGTTTTTTGTCCGAAAATATTTTTTTTCTAATTTTGATATTTCGTTGTAGCAGATATTTAGTGCATTCAAAATGAAATTAAAAGCCTCTGGAAATTATTGAATAGCTTAGCAGGTTTCCAAGATATGATTAAAAAAAAGTTAATTCTGAATACACACTTCATTTTGCAAGTAAAACCTTTAAAAGTTGGCGACACTCACTCAATCCACTATATATGTTGTAGTACATTACTCTAGCTTTCATTCAATGACAATAGGTCTTGGATACCTTGGCTGGTTTCCGAAATATGAGCAAACAAAGACGAGGTCACTGTATATAATATGTATATAAATTCCAGTAACTCCGAAAATCCTAATGTGAGACAAAAAATGTAGCAGCGACATCTTCGTATCTAACTCACTTACATCTATTGTATTACTTTTCTCTAGCTTTCATTCAATGACACTAGCTCTCGGATACCTTGGCTGGTTTCCGAAATATGAGCAAACAAAGAAGTGGTCAAAGTATATAATTTTACAAAATTCCAGTAACTCCGAAAATCCTAATGTGAGACAAAAAAAATGTAGCAGCGACATCTTCGTATCTAACTCACTTACATCTATTGTATTACTTTTCTCTAGCTTTCATTCAATGACACTAGCTCTTGGATACCTTGGCTGGTTTCCGAAATATGAGCAAACAAAGACGAGGTCAATGTATATAATTTTACAAAATTCCAGTAACTCCGAAAATCCTAATGTGAGACAAAAAATGTAGCAGCGACATCTTCGTATCTAACTCCCTTACATCTATTGTATTACTTTTCTCTAGCTTTCATTCAATGACAATAGGTCTTGGATACATTGACTGGTTTCCGAAATATGAGCAAACAAAGACGAGGTCAATGTATATAATTTTACAAAATTCCAGTAACTCCGAAAATCCTAATGTGAGACAAAAAATGTAGCAGCGACATCTTCGTATCTAACTCCCTTACATCTATTGTATTACTTTTCTCTAGCTTTCATTCAATGACACTAGCTCTTGGACACCTTGGCTGGTTTCCGAAATATGAGCAAACAAAGACGAGGTCAATGTATATAATTTTACAAAATTCCAGTAACTCCGAAAATCCTAATGTGAGACAAAAAATGTACTACATCTATTGAAGTAGATTACTCTAGCTTCCATTCAATAGCAATAGCTCTTCGATTACTTAGCTGGTTTCCGAAATATGAGCCAACAAAGACGAGTCAAAGTTTATAATTTTAAAAATGTCAATAACTCCGTAAATTCTTTCTTGAGAAAAAAAAGGGACATAGCGCCAACATTAGCTTTACAACGCCTATCGTTGAGCAAAGTTGCAGACAAATTTATTTTTTTTAAATTTCGCGAATTTTGGAAAGGCTACCCCCTTTCTTGTTTTTTGTCCGAAAATATTTTTTTTCTAATTTTGATATTTCGTTGTAGCAGATATTTAGTGCATTCAAAATGAAATTAAAAGCCTATGGAAATTATTGAATAGCTTAGCAGGTTTCCAAGATATGATTAAAAAAAAGTTAATTCTGAATACACACTTCATTTTGCAAGTAAAACCTTTAAAAGTTGACGACACTCACTCAATCCACTATATATGTTGTATACATTACTCTAGCTTTCATTCAATGACAATAGGTCTTGGATACCTTGGCTGGTTTCCGAAATATGAGCAAACAAAGACGAGGTCACTGTATATAATTTTAAAAATTTCAATAACTCCGAAAATTCTTTCTTGAGAAAAAAAAGGGACATAGCGCCAACATTAGCTTTACAACGCCTATCGTTGAGCAAAGTTGCAGACAAATTTATTTTTTTTAAATTTCGCGAATTTTGGAAAGGCTACCCCCTTTCTTGTTTTTTGTCCGAAAATATTTTTTTTCTAATTTTGATATTTCGTTGTAGCAGATATTTAGTGCATTCAAAATGAAATTAAAAGCCTATGGAAATTATTAAATAGCTTAGCAGGTTTCCAAGATATGATTAAAAAAAAGTTAATTCTGAATACACACTTCATTTTGCAAGTAAAACCTTTAAAAGTTGACGACACTCACTCAATCCACTATATATGTTGTAGTACATTACTCTAGCTTTCATTCAATGACAATAGGTCTTGGATACCTTGGCTGGTTTCCGAAATATGAGCAAACAAAGACGAGGTCACTGTATATAATTTTAAAAATTTCAATAAGTCCGAAAATTCTTTCTTGAGAAAAAAAAGGGACATAGCGCCAACATTAGCTTTACAACGCCTATCGTTGAGCAAAGTTGCAGACAAATTTATTTTTTTTAAATTTCGCGAATTTTGGAAAGGCTACCCCCTTTCTTGTTTTTTGTCCGAAAATATTTTTTTTCTAATTTTGATATTTCGTTGTAGCAGATATTTAGTGCATTCAAAATGAAATTAAAAGCCTCTGGAAATTATTGAGTAGCTTAGCAGGTTTCCAAGATGGTTTCCAAGATATGATTAAAAAAAAGTTAATTCTGAATACACACTTCATTTTGCAAGTAAAACCTTTAAAAGTTGGCGACACTCACTCAATCCACTACATATGTTGTAGTACATTACTCTAGCTTTCATTCAATGACAATAGGTCTTGGATACCTTGGCTGGTTTCCGAAATATGAGCAAACACAGACAAGGTCACTGTATATAATATGTATATAAATTCCAGTAACTCCGAAAATCCTAATGTGAGACAAAAAATGTAGCAGCGACATCTTCGTATCTAACTCCCTTACATCTATTGTATTACTTTTCTCTAGCTTTCATTCAATGACACTAGCTCTCGGATACCTTGGCTGGTTTCCGAAATATGAGCAAACAAAACGAGGTCAAAGTATATAATTTTACAAAATTCCTGTAACTCCGAAAATCCTAATGTGAGACAAAAAATGTAGCAGCGACATCTTCGTATCTAACTCCCTTACATCTATTGTATTACTTTTCTCTAGCTTTCATTCAATGACACTAGCTCTCGGATACCTTGGCTGGTTTCCGAAATATGAGCAAACAAAGACGAGGTCAATGTATATAATTTTACAAAATTCCAGTAACTCCGAAAATCCTAATGTGAGACAAAAAATGTAGCAGCGACATCTTCGTATCTAACTCCCTTACATCTATTGTATTACTTTTCTCTAGCTTTCATTCAATGACACTAGCTCTCGGATACCTTGGCTGGTTTCCGAAATATGAGCAAACAAAGACGAGGTCAATGTATATAATTTTACAAAATTCCAGTAACTCCGAAAATCCTAATGTGAGACAAAAAATGTAACAGCGACATCTTCGTATCTAACTCCCTTACATCTATTGTATTACTTTTCTCTAGCTTTCATTCAATGACAAAAGCTCTTGGATACCTTGGCTGGTTTCCGAAATATGAGCAAACAAAGACGAGGTCAATGTATATAATTTTACAAAATTCCAGTAACTCCGAAAATCCTAATGTGAGACAAAAAGTGTACTACATCTATTGAAGTAGATTACTCTGGCTTCCATTCAATAGCAATAGCTCTTCGATTCCTTAGCTGGTTTCCGAAATATGAGCCAACAAAGACGAGTCAAAGTTTATAATTTTAAAAATTTCAATAACTCCGTAAATTCTTTCTTGAGAAAAAAAAGGGATATAGCGCCAACATTAGCTTTACAACGCCTATCGTTGAGCAAAGTTACAGACAAATTTATTTTTTTTAAATTTCGCTTTCTTGTTTTTTGTCCGAAAATATTTTTTTTCTAATTTTGATATTTCGTTGTAGCAGATATTTAGTGCATTCAAAATGAAATTAAAAGCCTCTGGAAATTATTGAATAGCTTAGCACGTTTCCAATATATGATTAAAAAAAAGTTAATTCTGAATACACACTTCATTTTGCAAGTAAAACCTTTAAAAGTTGGCGACACTCACTCAATCCACTATATATGTTGTAGTACATTACTCTAGCTTTCATTCAATGACACTAGCTCTCGGATACCTTGGCTGGTTTCCGAAATATGAGCGAACAAAGAAGTGGTCAAAGTATATAATTTTACAAAATTCCTGTAACTCCGAAAATCCTAATGTGAGACAAAAAATGTAGCAGCGACATCTTCGTATCTAACTCCCTTACATCTATTGTATTACTTTTCTCTAGCTTTCATTCAATGACAATAGCTCTTGGATACCTTGGCTGGTTTCCGAAATATAAGCAAACAAAGACGAGGTCAATGTATATAATTTTACAAAATTCCAGTAACTCCGAAAATCCTAATGTGAGACAAAAATGTAGCAGCGACATCTTCGAATCTAACTCCCTTACATCTATTGTATTACTTTTCTCTAGCTTTCATTCAATGACAATAGATCTTGGATACCTTGGCTGGTTTCCGAAATATGAGCAAACAAAGAAGTGGTCAAAGTATATAATTTTACAAAATTCCAGTAACTCCGAAAATCCTAATGTGAGACAAAAATGTAGCAGCGACATCTTCGTATCTAACTCCCTTACATCTATTGCATTACTTTTCTCTAGCTTTCATTCAATGATAATAGATCTTGGATACCTTGGCTGGTTTCCGAAATATGAGCAAACAAAGAAGTGGTCAAAGTATATAATTTTACAAAATTCCAGTAACTCCGAAAATCCTAATGTGAGACAAAAAATGTAGCAGCGACATCTTCGTATCTAACTCCCTTACATCTATTGTATTACTTTTCTCTAGCTTTCATTCAATGACAATAGGTCTTGGATACATTGACTGGTTTCCGAAATATGAGCAAACAAAGACGAGGTCAAAGTATATAATTTTACAAAATTCCAGTAACTCCGAAAATCCTAATGTGAGACAAAAAGTGTACTACATCTATTGAAGTAGATTACTCTAGCTTCCATTCAATAGCAATAGCTCTTCGATTCCTTAGCTGGTTTCCGAAATATGAGCAAACAAAGACGAGTCAAAGTTTATAATTTTAAAAATTTCAATAACTCCGAAAATTCTTTCTTGAGAAAAAAAAGGGACATAGCGCCAACATTAGCTTTACAACGCCTATCGTTGAGCAAAGTTACAGACAAATTTTTTTTTTTTAAATTTCGCGAATTTTGGAAAGGCTACCCCCTTTCTTGTTTTTTGTCCGAAAATATTTTTTTTCTAATTTTAATATTTCGTTGTAGCAGATATTTAGTGCATTCAAAATTAAATTAAAAGCCTCTGGAAATTATTGAGTAGCTTAGCAGGTTTCCAAGATGGTTTCCAAGATATGATTAAAAAAAAGTTAATTCTGAATACACACTTCATTTTGCAAGTAAAACCTTTAAAAGTTGGCGACACTCACTCAATCCACTACATATGTTGTAGTACATTACTCTAGCTTTCATTCAATGACAATAGGTCTTGGATACCTTGGCTGCTTTCCGAAATATGAGCAAACACAGACAAGGTCACTGTATATAAATTCCAGTAACTCCGAAAATCCTAATGTGAGACAAAAAATGTAGCAGCGACATCTTCGTATCTAACTCCCTTACATCTATTGTATTACTTTTCTCTAGCTTTCATTCAATGACACTAGCTCTCGGATACCTTGGCTGGTTTCCGAAATATGAGCAAACAAAACGAGGTCAAAGTATATAATTTTACAAAATTCCTGTAACTCCGAAAATCCTAATGTGAGACAAAAAATGTAGCAGCGACATCTTCGTATCTAACTCCCTTACATCTATTGTATTACTTTTCTCTAGCTTTCATTCAATGACACTAGCTCTCGGATACCTTGGCTGGTTTCCGAAATATGAGCAAACAAAGACGAGGTCAATGTATATAATTTTACAAAATTCCAGTAACTCCGAAAATCCTAATGTGAGACAAAAAATGTAGCAGCGACATCTTCGTATCTAACTCCCTTACATCTATTGTATTACTTTTCTCTAGCTTTCATTCAATGACACTAGCTCTCGGATACCTTGGCTGGTTTCCGAAATATGAGCAAACAAAGACGAGGTCAATGTATATAATTTTACAAAATTCCAGTAACTCCGAAAATCCTAATGTGAGACAAAAAATGTAACAGCGACATCTTCGTATCTAACTCCCTTACATCTATTGTATTACTTTTCTCTAGCTTTCATTCAATGACAAAAGCTCTTGGATACCTTGGCTGGTTTCCGAAATATGAGCAAACAAAACGAGGTCAAAGTATATAATTTTACAAAATTCCAGTAACTCCGAAAATCCTAATGTGAGACAAAAAGTGTACTACATCTATTGAAGTAGATTACTCTAGCTTCCATTCAATAGCAATAGCTCTTCGATTCCTTAGCTGGTTTCCGAAATATGAGCCAACAAAGACGAGTCAAAGTTTATAATTTTAAAAATTTCAATAACTCCGTAAATTCTTTCTTGAGAAAAAAAAGGGATATAGCGCCAACATTAGCTTTACAACGCCTATCGTTGAGCAAAGTTACAGACAAATTTATTTTTTTTAAATTTCGCTAATTTTGGAAAGGCTACCCCCTTTCTTGTTTTTTGTCCGAAAATATTTTTTTTCTAATTTTGATATTTCGTTGTAGCAGATATTTAGTGCATTCAAAATGAAATTAAAAGCCTCTGAAAATTATTGAATAGCTTAGGTTTCCAAGATATGATTTAAAAAAAGTTAATTCTGAATACACACTTCATTTTGCAAGTAAAACCTTTAAAAGTTGGCGACACTCACTCAATCCATTATATATGTTGTAGTACATTACTCTAGCTTTCATTGAATGACAATAGCTCTCGGACACTTTGGCTGTTTTCCGAAATATGAGCAAACAAAGAAGTGGTCAAAGTATATAATTTTACAAAATTCCAGTAACTCCGAAAATCCTAATGTGAGACAAAAAATGTAGCAGCGACATCTTCGTATCTAACTCCCTTACATCTATTGTATTACTTTTCTCTAGCTTTCATTCAATGACAATAGGTCTTGGATACCTTGACTGGTTTCCGAAATATGAGCAAACAAAGACGAGGTCAAAGTATATAATTTTACAAAATTCCAGTAACTCCGAAAATCCTAATGTGAGACAAAAAGTGTACTACATCTATTGAAGTAGATTACTCTAGCTTCCATTCAATAGCAATAGCTCTTCGATTCCTTAGCTGGTTTCCGAAATATGAGCCAACAAAGACGAGTCAAAGTTTATAATTTTAAAAATTTCAATAACTCCGTAAATTCTTTCTTGAGAAAAAAAAGGGATATAGCGCCAACATTAGCTTTACAACGCCTATCGTTGAGCAAAGTTACAGACAAATTTATTTTTTTTAAATTTCGCTTTCTTGTTTTTTGTCCGAAAATATTTTTTTTCTAATTTTGATATTTCGTTGTAGCAGATATTTAGTGCATTCAAAATGAAATTAAAAGCCTCTGGAAATTATTGAATAGCTTAGCACGTTTCCAAGATATGATTAAAAAAAAGTTAATTCTGAATACACACTTCATTTTGCAAGTAAAACCTTTAAAAGTTGGCGACACTCACTCAATCCATTACATATGTTGTAGTACATTACTCTAGCTTTCATTCAATGACACTAGCTCTCGGATACCTTGGCTGGTTTCCGAAATATGAGCGAACAAAGAAGTGGTCAAAGTATATAATTTTACAAAATTCCTGTAACTCCGAAAATCCTAATGTGAGACAAAAAATGTAGCAGCGACATCTTCGTATCTAACTCCCTTACATCTATTGTATTACTTTTCTCTAGCTTTCACTCAATGACAATAGGTCTTGGATACCTTGACTGGTTTCCGAAATATGAGCAAACAAAGACGAGGTCAAAGTATATAATTTTACAAAATTCCTGTAACTCCGAAAATCCTAATGTGAGACAAAAAATGTAGCAGCGACATCTTCGTATCTAACTCCCTTACATCTATTGTATTACTTTTCTCTAGCTTTCATTCAATGACAATAGGTCTTGGATACCTTGACTGGTTTCCGAAATATGAGCAAACAAAGACGAGGTCAAAGTATATAATTTTACAAAATTCCAGTAACTCCGAAAATCCTACTGTGAGACAAAAAGTGTACTACATCTATTGAAGTAGATTACTCTAGCTTCCATTCAATAGCAATAGCTCTTCGATTCCTTAGCTGGTTTCCGAAATATGAGCCAACAAAGACGAGTCAAAGTTTATAATTTTAAAAATTTCAATAACTACGTAAATTCTTTCTTGAGAAAAAAAAGGGATATAGCGCCAACATTAGCTTTATAACGCCTATCGTTGAGCAAAGTTACAGACAAATTTATTTTTTTTAAATTTCGCGAATTTTGGAAAGGCTACCCCCTTTCTTGTTTTTTGTCCGAAAATATTTTTTTTCTAATTTTGATATTTCGTTGTAGCAGATATTTAGTGCATTCAAAATGAAATTAAAAGCCTCTGGAAATTATTGAATAGCTTAGCACGTTTCCAAGATATGATTAAAAAAAAGTTAATTCTGAATACACACTTCATTTTGCAAGTAAAACCTTTAAAAGTTGGCGACACTCACTCAATCCATTATATATGTTGTAGTACATTACTCTAGCTTTCATTCAATGACAATAGCTCTCGGATACCTTGGCTGGTTTCCGAAATATGAGCAAACAAAGAAGTGGTCAAAGTATATAATTTTACAAAATTCCAGTAACTCCGAAAATCCTAATGTGAGACAAAAAATGTAGCAGCGACATCTTCGTATCTAACTCCCTTACATCTATTGTATTACTTTTCTCTAGCTTTCATTCAATGACAATAGCTCTTGGATACCTTGGCTGGTTTCCGAAATATAAGCAAACAAAGACGAGGTCAATGTATATAATTTTACAAAATTCCAGTAACTCCGAAAATCCTAATGTGAGACAAAAATGTAGCAGCGACATCTTCGAATCTAACTCCCTTACATCTATTGTATTACTTTTCTCTAGCTTTCATTCAATGACAATAGCTCTTGGATACCTTGGCTGGTTTCCGAAATATAAGCAAACAAAGACGAGGTCAATGTATATAATTTTACAAAATTCCAGTAACTCCGAAAATCCTAATGTGAGACAAAAATGTAGCAGCGACATCTTCGTATCTAACTCCCTTACATCTATTGCATTACTTTTCTCTAGCTTTCATTCAATGACAATAGGTCTTGGATACCTTGGCTGGTTTCCGAAATATGAGCAAACAAAGACGAGGTCAAAGTATATAATTTTACAAAATTCCAGTAACTCCGAAAATCCTAATGTGAGACAAAAAGTGTACTACATCTATTGAAGTAGATTACTCTAGCTTCCATTGAATAGCATAGCTCTTCGATTCCTTAGCTGGTTTCCGAAATATGAGCCAACAAAAACGAGTCAAAGTTTATAATTTTAAAAATTTCAATAACTCCGTAAATTCTTTCTTGAGAAAAAAAAGGGATATAGCGCCAACATTAGCTTTACAACGCCTATCGTTGAGCAAAGTTACAGACAAATTTATTTTTTTTAAATTTCGCTAATTTTGGAAAGGCTACCCCCTTTCTTGTTTTTTGTCCGAAAATATTTTTTTTCTAATTTTGATATTTCGTTGTAGCAGATATTTAGTGCATTCAAAATGAAATTAAAAGCCTCTGGAAATTATTGAATTGCTTAGCAGGTTTCCAAGATATGATTAAAAAAAAGTTAATTCTGAATACACTCTTCATTTTGCAAGTAAAATATGTTGTAGTACATTACTCTAGCTTTCATTCAATGACAATAGCTCTCGGATACCTTGGCTGGTTTCCGAAATATGAGCAAACAAAGAAGTGGTCAAAGTATATAATTTTACAAAATTCCAGTAACTCCGAAAATCCTAATGTGAGACAAAAAATGTAGCAGCGACATCTTCGTATCTAACTCCCTTACATCTATTGTATTACTTTTCTCTAGCTTTCATTCAATGACAATAGCTCTTGGATACCTTGGCTGGTTTCCGAAATATGAGCAAACAAAGAAGAGGTCAATGTATATAATTTTACAAAATTCCAGTAACTCCGAAAATCCTAATGTGAGACAAAAATGTAGCAGCGACATCTTCGAATCTAACTCCCTTACATCTATTGTATTACTTTTCTCTAGCTTTCATTCAATGACAATAGCTGGTTTCTTGGCTGGTTTCCGAAATATGAGCAAACAAAGAAGTGGTCAATGTATATAATTTTACAAAATTCCAGTAACTCCGAAAATCCTAATGTGAGACAAAAAATGTAGCAGCGACATCTTCGTATCTAACTCCCTTACATCTATTGTATTACTTTTCTCTAGCTTTCATTCAATGACAATAGCTCTCGGATACCTTGGCTGAATTCCGAAATATGAGCAAACAAAGAAGTGGTCAAAGTATATAATTTTACAAAATTCCAGTAACTCCGAAAATCCTAATGTGAGACAAAAAATGTAGCAGCGACATCTTCGTATCTAACTCCCTTACATCTATTGTATTACTTTTCTCTAGCTTTCATTCAATGACAATAGCTCTTGGATACCTTGGCTGGTTTCCGAAATATGAGCAAACAAAGAAGAGGTCAATGTATATAATTTTACAAAATTCCAGTAACTCCGAAAATCCTAATGTGAGACAAAAAATGTAGCAGCGACATCTTCGTATCTAACTCCCTTACATCTATTGTATTACTTTTCTCTAGCTTTCATTCAATGACAATAGCTCTTGGATACCTTGACTGGTTTCCGAAATATGAGCAAACAAAGACGAGGTCAAAGTATATAATTTTACAAAATTCCAGTAACTCCGAAAATCCTAATGTGAGACAAAAAGTGTACCACATCTATTGAAGTAGATTACTCTAGCTTCCATTCAATAGCAATAGCTCTTCGATTCCTTAGCTGGTTTCCGAAATATGAGCCAACAAAAACGAGTCAAAGTTTATAATTTTAAAAATTTCAATAACTCCGTAAATTCTTTCTTGAGAAAAAAAAGGGATATGGCGCAACATTAACTTTACAACGCCTATCGTTGAGCAAAGTTACAGACAAATTTATTTTTTTTAAATTTCGCTAATTTTGGAAAGGCCTTTCTTGTTTTTTGTCCGAAAATATTTTTTTTCTAATTTTGATATTTCGTTGTAGCAGATATTTAGTGCATTCAAAATGAAATTAAAAGCCTCTGGAAATTATTGAATAGCTTAGCACGTTTCCAAGATATGATTAAAAAAAGTTTATTCTGAATACACACTTCATTTTGCAAGTAAAACCTTTAAAAGTTGGCGACACTCACTCAATCCATTATATATGTTGTAGTACATTACTCTAGCTTTCATTCAATGACACTAGCTCTCGGATACCTTGGCTGGTTTCCGAAATATGAGCGAACAAAGAAGTGGTCAAAGTATATAATTTTACAAAATTCCTGTAACTCCGAAAATCCTAATGTGAGACAAAAAGTGTACTACATCTATTGAAGTAGATTACTCTAGCTTCCATTCAATAGCATAGCTCTTCGATTCCTTAGCTGGTTTCCGAAATATGAGCCAACAAAAACGAGTCAAAGTTTATAATTTTAAAAATTTCAATAACTCCGTAAATTCTTTCTTGTGAAAAAAAAGGGATATGGCGCCAACATTAGCTTTACAACGCCTATCGTTGAGCAAAGTTACAGACAAATTTATTTTTTTTAAATTTCGCTAATTTTGGAAAGGCTACCCCCTTTCTTGTTTTTTGTCCGAAAATATTTTTTTTCTAATTTTGATATTTCGTTGTAGCAGATATTTAGTGCATTCAAAATGAAATTAAAAGCCTCTGGAAATTATTGAATTGCTTAGCAGGTTTCCAAGATATGATTAAAAAAAAGTTAATTCTGAATACACTCTTCATTTTGCAAGTAAAATATGTTGTAGTACATTACTCTAGCTTTCATTCAATGACAATTGCTCTCGGATACCTTGGCTGGTTTCCGAAATATGAGCAAACAAAGAAGTGGTCAAAGTATATAATTTTACAAAATTCCAGTAACTCCGAAAATCCTAATGTGAGACAAAAAAAATGTAGCAGCGACATCTTCGTATCTAACTCCCTTACATCTACTGTATTACTTTTCTCTAGCTTTCATTCAATGACAATAGCTCTTGGATACCTTGGCTGGTTTCCGAAATATGAGCAAACAAAGAAGAGGTCAATGTATATAATTTTACAAAATTCCAGTAACTCCGAAAATCCTAATGTGAGACAAAAAGTGTACTACATCTATTGAAGTAGATTACTCTAGCTTCCATTCAATAGCAATAGCTCTTCGATACCTTGGCTGGTTTCCGAAATATGAGCAAACAAAGACGAGGTCAATGTATATAATATGTATATAAATTCCAGTAACTCCGAAAATTCTAATGTGAGACAAAAAATGTAGCAGCGACATCTTCGTATCTAACTCCCTTACATCTATTGTATTACTTTTCTCTAGCTTTCATTCAATGACACTAGCTCTCGGATACCTTGGCTGGTTTCCGAAATATGAGCGAACAAAGACGAGTCAAAGTTTATAATTTTAAAAATTTTAATAACTCCGTAAATTCTTTCTTGAGAAAAAAAAGGGATATAGCGCCAACATTAGCTTTACAACGCCTATCGTTGAGCAAAGTTACAGACAATTTATTTTTTTTAAATTTCGCTAATTTTGGAAAGGCTACCCCTTTCTTGTTTTTTGTCCGAAAATATTTTTTTTCTAATTTTGATATTTCGTTGTAGCAGATATTTAGTGCATTCAAAATGAAATTAAAAGCCTCTGGAAATTATTGAATTGCTTAGCAGGTTTCCAAGATATGATTAAAAAAAAGTTAATTCTGAATACACTCTTCATTTTGCAAGTAAAACCTTTAAAAGTTGGCGACACTCACTCAATCCACTATATATGTTGTAGTACTTTACTCTAGCTTTCATTCAATGACAATAGGTCTTGGATACCTTGGCTGGTTTCCGAAATATGAGCAAACAAAGACAAGGTCACTGTATATAATATGTATATAAATTCCAGTAACTCCGAAAATTCTAATGTGAGACAAAAAATGTAGCAGCGACATCTTCGTATCTAACTCCCTTACATCTATTGTATTACTTTTCTCTAGCTTTCATTCAATGACAATAGCTCTCGGATACCTTGGCTGGTTTCCGAAATATGAGCAAACAAAGAAGTGGTCAAAGTATATAATTTTACAAAATTCCAGTAACTCCGAAAATCCTAATGTGAGACAAAAAATGTAGCAGCGACATCTTCGTATCTAACTCCCTTACATCTATTGTATTACTTTTCTCTAGCTTTCATTCAATGACAATAGCTCTCGGATACCTTGGCTGGTTTCCGAAATATGAGCAAACAAAGAAGTGGTCAAAGTATATAATTTTACAAAATTCCAGTAACTCCGAAAATCCTAATGTGAGACAAAAATGTAGCAGCGACATCTTCGTATCTAACTCCCTTACATCTATTGTATTACTTTTCTCTAGCTTTCATTCAATGACAATAGCTCTCGGATACCTTGGCTGGTTTCCGAAATATGAGCAAACAAAGACGAGGTCAATGTATATAATTTTACAAAATTCCAGTAACTCCGAAAATCCTAATGTGAGACAAAAATGTAGCAGCGACATCTTCGTATCTAACTCCCTTACATCTATTGTATTACTTTTCTCTAGCTTTCATTCAATGACAATAGGTCTTGGATACCTTGACTGGTTTCCGAAATATGAGCAAACAAAGACGAGGTCAAAGTATATAATTTTACAAAATTCCAGTAACTCCGAAAATCCTAATGTGAGACAAAAAGTGTACCACATCTATTGAAGTAGATTACTCTAGCTTCCATTCAATAGCAATAGCTCTTAGCTGGTTTCCGAAATATGAGCAAACAAAGACGAGGTCAATGTATATAATTTTACAAAATTCCAGTAACTCCGAAAATCCTAATGTGAGACAAAAATGTAGCAGCGACATCTTCGTATCTAACTCCCTTACATCTATTGTATTACTTTTCTCTAGCTTTCATTCAATGACACTAGCTCTCGGATACCTTGGCTGGTTTCCGAAATATGAGCGAACAAAGAAGTGGTCAAAGTATATAATTTTACAAAATTCCTGTAACTCCGAAAATCCTAATGTGAGACAAAAAGTGTACTACACCTATTGAAGTAGATTACTCTAGCTTCCATTCAATAGCATAGCTCTTCGATTCCTTAGCTGGTTTCCGAGATATGAGCCAACAAAAACAAGTCAAAGTTTATAATTTTAAAAATTTCAATAACTCCGTAAATTCTTTCTTGAGAAAAAAAAGGGATATAGCGCCAACATTAGCTTTACAACGCCTATCGTTGAGCAAAGTTACAGACAAATTTATTTTTTTTAAATTTCGCTAATTTTGGAACGGCTGAAAATATTTTTTTTCTAATTTTGATATTTCGCTGTAGCAGATATTTAGTGCATTCAAAATGAAATTAAAAGCCTCTGGAAATTATTGAATAGCTTAGCAGGTTTCCAAGATATGATTAAAAAAAAGTTAATTCTGAATACACACTTCATTTTGCAAGTAAAACCTTTAAAATTTGGCGACACTCACTCAATCCATTATATATGTTGTAGTACATTACTCTAGCTTTCATTCAATGACAATAGCTCTCGGATACCTTGGCTGGTTTCCGAAATATGAGCAAACAAAGACGAGGTCAATGTATATAATTTTACAAAATTCCAGTAACTCCGAAAATCCTAATGTGAGACAAAAAATGTAGCAGCGACATCTTCGTATCTAACTCCCTTACATCTATTGTATTACTTTTCTCTAGCTTTCATTCAATGACAATAGCTCTTGGATACCTTGGCTGGTTTCCGAAATATGAGCAAACAAAGAAGAGGTCAATGTATATAATTTTACAAAATTCCAGTAACTCCGAAAATCCTAATGTGAGACAAAAAGTGTACTACATCTATTGAAGTAGATTACTCTAGCTTCCATTCAATAGCAATAGCTCTTCGATACCTTGGCTGGTTTCCGAAATATGAGCAAACAAAGACGAGGTCAATGTATATAATATGTATATAAATTCCAGTAACTCCGAAAATTCTAATGTGAGACAAAAAATGTAGCAGCGACATCTTCGTATCTAACTCCCTTACATCTATTGTATTACTTTTCTCTAGCTTTCATTCAATGACACTAGCTCTCGGATACCTTGGCTGGTTTCCGAAATATGAGCGAACAAAGAAGTGGTCAAAGTATATAATTTTACAAAATTCCAGTAACTCCGAAAATCCTAATGTGAGACAAAAAATGTAGCAGCGACATCTTCGTATCTAACTCCCTTACATCTATTGTATTACTTTTCTCTAGCTTTCATTCAATGACACTAGCTCTCGGATACCTTGGCTGGTTTCCGAAATATGAGCGAACAAAGAAGTGGTCAAAGTATATAATTTTACAAAATTCCAGTAACTCCGAAAATCCTAATGTGAGACAAAAAATGTAGCAGCGACATCTTCGTATCTAACTCCCTTACATCTATTGTATTACTTTTCTCTAGCTTTCATTCAATGACAATAGCTCTTGGATACCTTGGCTGGTTTCCGAAATATGAGCAAACAAAGAAGAGGTCAATGTATATAATTTTACAAAATTCCTGTAACTCCGAAAATCCTAATGTGAGACAAAAAGTGTACTACATCTATTGAAGTAGATTACTCCAGCTTCCATTCAATAGCATAGCTCTTCGATTCCTTAGCTGGTTTCCGAAATATGAGCCAACAAAAACGAGTCAAAGTTTATAATTTTAAAAATTTCAATAACTCCGTAAATTCTTTCTTGAGAAAAAAAAGGGATATGGCGCCAACATTAACTTTACAACGCCTATCGTTGAGCAAAGTTACAGACAAATTTATTTTTTTTAAATTTCGCTAATTTTGGAAAGGCTACCCCCTTTCTTGTTTTTTGTCCGAAAATATTTTTTTTCTAATTTTGATATTTCGTTGTAGCAGATATTTAGTGCATTCAAAATGAAATTAAAAGCCTCTGGAAATTATTGAATAGCTTAGCAGGTTACCAAGATATGATTAAAAAAAAGTTAATTCTGAATACACACTTCATTTTGCAAGTAAAACCTTTAAAAGTTGGCGACACTCACTCAATCCACTATATATGTTGTAGTACATTACTCTAGCTTTCATTCAATGACAATAGGTCTTGGATACCTTGGCTGGTTTCCGAAATATGAGCAAACAAAGACAAGGTCACTGTATATAATATGTATATAAATTCCAGTAACTCCGAAAATTCTAATGTGAGACAAAAAATGTAGCAGCGACATCTTCGTATCTAACTCCCTTACATCTATTGTATTACTTTTCTCTAGCTTTCATTCAATGACAATAGCTCTCGGATACCTTGGCTGGTTTCCGAAATATGAGCAAACAAAGAAGTGGTCAAAGTATATAATTTTACAAAATTCCAGTAACTCCGAAAATCCTAATGTGAGACAAAAAGTGTACTACATCTATTGAAGTAGATTACTCTAGCTTCCATTCAATAGCAATAGCTCTTCGATACCTTGGCTGGTTTCCGAAATATGAGCAAACAAAGACGAGGTCAATGTATATAATATGTATATAAATTCCAGTAACTCCGAAAATTCTAATGTGAGACAAAAAATGTAGCAGCGACATCTTCGTATCTAACTCCCTTACATCTATTGTATTACTTTTCTCTAGCTTTCATTCAATGACACTAGCTCTCGGATACCTTGGCTGGTTTCCGAAATATGAGCGAACAAAGAAGTGGTCAAAGTATATAATTTTACAAAATTCCTGTAACTCCGAAAATCCTAATGTGAGACAAAAAGTGTACTACATCTATTGAAGTAGATTACTCTAGCTTCCATTCAATAGCATAGCTCTTCGATTCCTTAGCTGGTTTCCGAAATATGAGCCAACAAAAACGAGTCAAAGTTTATAATTTTAAAAATTTCAATAACTCCGTAAATTCTTTCTTGAGAAAAAAAAGGGATATGGCGCCAACATTAACTTTACAACGCCTATCGTTGAGCAAAGTTACAGACAAATTTATTTTTTTTAAATTTCGCTAATTTTGGAAAGGCTACCCCCTTTCTTGTTTTTTGTCCGAAAATATTTTTTTTCTAATTTTGATATTTCGTTGTAGCAGATATTTAGTGCATTCAAAATGAAATTAAAAGCCTCTGGAAATTATTGAATTGCTTAGGAGGTTTCCAAGATATGATTAAAAAAAAGTTAATTCTGAATACACTCTTCATTTTGCAAGTAAAACCTTTAAAAGTTGGCGACACTCACTCAATCCACTATATATGTTGTAGTACATTACTCTAGCTTTCATTCAATGACAATAGGTCTTGGATACCTTGGCTGGTTTCCGAAATATGAGCAAACAAAGACAAGGTCACTGTATATAATATGTATATAAATTCCAGTAACTCCGAAAATTCTAATGTGAGACAAAAAATGTAGCAGCGACATCTTCGTATCTAACTCCCTTACATCTATTGTATTACTTTTCTCTAGCTTTCATTCAATGACAATAGCTCTCGGATACCTTGGCTGGTTTCCGAAATATGAGCAAACAAAGAAGTGGTCAAAGTATATAATTTTACAAAATTCCAGTAACTCCGAAAATCCTAATGTGAGACAAAAAATGTAGCAGCGACATCTTCGTATCTAACTCCCTTACATCTATTGTATTACTTTTCTCTAGCTTTCATTCAATGACAATAGCTCTTGAATACCTTGGCTGGTTTCCGAAATATGAGCAAACAAAGACGAGGTCAATGTATATAATTTTACAAAATTCCAGTAACTCCGAAAATCCTAATGTGAGACAAAAATGTAGCAGCGACATCTTCGTATCTAACTCCCTTACATCTATTGTATTACTTTTCTCTAGCTTTCATTCAATGACAATAGCTCTCGGATACCTTGGCTGGTTTCCGAAATATGAGCAAACAAAGACGAGGTCAATGTATATAATTTTACAAAATTCCAGTAACTCCGAAAATCCTAATGTGAGACAAAAATGTAGCAGCGACATCTTCGTATCTAACTCCCTTACATCTATTGTATTACTTTTCTCTAGCTTTCATTCAATGACAATAGGTCTTGGATACCTTGACTGGTTTCCGAAATATGAGCAAACAAAGACGAGGTCAAAGTATATAATTTTACAAAATTCCAGTAACTCCGAAAATCCTAATGTGAGACAAAAAGTGTACCACATCTATTGAAGTAGATTACTCTAGCTTCCATTCAATAGCAATAGCTCTTTGCTGGTTTCCGAAATATGAGCAAACAAAGACGAGGTCAATGTATATAATTTTACAAAATTCCAGTAACTCCGAAAATCCTAATGTGAGACAAAAATGTAGCAGCGACATCTTCGTATCTAACTCCCTTACATCTATTGTATTACTTTTCTCTAGCTTTCATTCAATGACACTAGCTCTCGGATACCTTGGCTGGTTTCCGAAATATGAGCGAACAAAGAAGTGGTCAAAGTATATAATTTTACAAAATTCCTGTAACTCCGAAAATCCTAATGTGAGACAAAAAGTGTACTACATCTATTGAAGTAGATTACTCTAGCTTCCATTCAATAGCATAGCTCTTCGATTCCTTAGCTGGTTTCCGAAATATGAGCCAACAAAAACAAGTCAAAGTTTATAATTTTAAAAATTTCAATAACTCCGTAAATTCTTTCTTGAGAAAAAAAAGGGATATAGCGCCAACATTAGCTTTACAACGCCTATCGTTGAGCAAAGTTACAGACAAATTTATTTTTTTTAAATTTCGCTAATTTTGGAAACGCTACCCCCTTTCTTGTTTTTTGTCCGAAAATATTTTTTTTCTAATTTTGATATTTCGTTGTAGCAGATATTTAGTGCATTCAAAATGAAATTAAAAGCCTCTGGAAATTATTGAATAGCTTAGCACGTTTCCAAGATATGATTAAAAAAAAGTTAATTCTGAATACACACTTCATTTTGCAAGTAAAACCTTTAAAAGTTGGCGACACTCACTCAATCCATTATATATGTTGTAGTACATTACTCTAGCTTTCATTCAATGACAATAGCTCTCGGATACCTTGGCTGGTTTCCGAAATATGAGCAAACAAAGAAGTGGTCAAAGTATATAATTTTACAAAATTCCAGTAACTCCGAAAATCCTAATGTGAGACAAAAAATGTAGCAGCGACATCTTCGTATCTAACTCCCTTACATCTATTGTATTACTTTTCTCTAGCTTTCATTCAATGACAATAGCTCTTGGATACCTTGGCTGGTTTCCGAAATATAAGCAAACAAAGACGAGGTCAATGTATATAATTTTACAAAATTCCAGTAACTCCGAAAATCCTAATGTGAGACAAAAATGTAGCAGCGACATCTTCGAATCTAACTCCCTTACATCTATTGTATTACTTTTCTCTAGCTTTCATTCAATGACAATAGCTCTCGGATACCTTGGCTGGTTTCCGAAATATGAGCAAACAAAGAAGTGGTCAATGTATATAATTTTACAAAATTCCAGTAACTCCGAAAATCCTAATGTGAGACAAAAAATGTAGCAGCGACATCTTCGTATCTAACTCCCTTACATCTATTGTATTACTTTTCTCTAGCTTTCATTCAATGACAATAGCTCTCGGATACCTTGGCTGAATTCCGAAATATGAGCAAACAAAGAAGTGGTCAAAGTATATAATTTTACAAAATTCTAGTAACTCCGAAAATCCTAATGTGAGACAAAAAATGTAGCAGCGACATCTTCGTATCTAACTCCCTTACATCTATTGTATTACTTTTCTCTAGCTTTCATTCAATGACAATAGCTCTTGGATACCTTGGCTGGTTTCCGAAATATGAGCAAACAAAGAAGAGGTCAATGTATATAATTTTACAAAATTCCAGTAACTCCGAAAATCCTAATGTGAGACAAAAATGTAGCAGCGACATCTTCGTATCTTACTCCCTTACATCTATTGTATTACTTTTCTCTAGCTTTCATTCAATGACAATAGGTCTTGGATACCTTGACTGGTTTCCGAAATATGAGCAAACAAAGACGAGGTCAAAGTATATAATTTTACAAAATTCCAGTAACTCCGAAAATCCTAATGTGAGACAAAAAGTGTACCACATCTATTGAAGTAGATTACTCTAGCTACCATTCAATAGCAATAGCTCTTCGATTCCTTAGCTGGTTTCCGAAATATGAGCCAACAAAAACGAGTCAAAGTTTATAATTTTAAAAATTTCAATAACTCCGTAAATTCTTTCTTGAGAAAAAAAAGGGATATGGCGCCAACATTAACTTTACAACGCCTATCGTTGAGCAAAGTTACAGACAAATTTATTTTTTTTAAATTTCGCTAATTTTGGAAAGGCTACCCCCTTTCTTGTTTTTTGTCCGAAAATATTTTTTTTCTAATTTTGATATTTCGTTGTAGCAGATATTTAGTGCATTCAAAATGAAATTAAAAGCCTCTGGAAATTATTGAATAGCTTAGCACGTTTCCAAGATATGATTAAAAAAAAGTTAATTCTGAATACACACTTCATTTTGCAAGTAAAACCTTTAAAAGTTGGCGACACTCACTCAATCCATTATATATGTTGTAGTACATTACTCTAGCTTTCATTCAATGACTCTAGCTCTCGGATACCTTGGCTGGTTTCCGAAATATGAGCAAACAAAGAAGTGGTCAAAGTATATAATTTTACAAAATTCCAGTAACTCCGAAAATCCTAATGTGAGACAAAAAATGTAGCAGCGACATCTTCGTATCTAACTCCCTTACATCTATTGTATTACTTTTCTCTAGCTTTCATTCAATGACAATAGCTCTCGGATACCTTGGCTGAATTCCGAAATATGAGCAAACAAAGAAGTGGTCAAAGTATATAATTTTACAAAATTCCAGTAACTCCGAAAATCCTAATGTGAGACAAAAAATGTAGCAGCGACATCTTCGTATCTAACTCCCTTACATCTATTGTATTACTTTTCTCTAGCTTTCATTCAATGACAATAGCTCTTGGATACCTTGGCTGGTTTCCGAAATATGAGCAAACAAAGAAGAGGTCAATGTATATAATTTTACAAAATTCCAGTAACTCCGAAAATCCTAATGTGAGACAAAAAGTGTACTACATCTATTGAAGTAGATTACTCTAGCTTCCATTCAATAGCAATAGCTCTTCGATACCTTGGCTGGTTTCCGAAATATGAGCAAACAAAGACGAGGTCAATGTATATAATATGTATATAAATTCCAGTAACTCCGAAAATTCTAATGTGAGACAAAAAATGTAGCAGCGACATCTTCGTATCTAACTCCCTTACATCTATTGTATTACTTTTCTCTAGCTTTCATTCAATGACACTAGCTCTCGGATACCTTGGCTGGTTTCCGAAATATGAGCGAACAAAGAAGTGGTCAAAGTATATAATTTTACAAAATTCCTGTAACTCCGAAAATCCTAATGTGAGACAAAAAGTGTACTACATCTATTGAAGTAGATTACTCCAGCTTCCATTCAATAGCATAGCTCTTCGATTCCTTAGCTGGTTTCCGAAATATGAGCCAACAAAAACGAGTCAAAGTTTATAATTTTAAAAATTTCAATAACTCCGTAAATTCTTTCTTGAGAAAAAAAAGGGATATGGCGCCAACATTAACTTTACAACGCCTATCGTTGAGCAAAGTTACAGACAAATTTATTTTTTTTAAATTTCGCTAATTTTGGAAAGGCTACCCCCTTTCTTGTTTTTTGTCCGAAAATATTTTTTTTCTAATTTTGATATTTCGTTGTAGCAGATATTTAGTGCATTCAAAATGAAATTAAAAGCCTCTGGAAATTATTGAATAGCTTAGCAGGTTACCAAGATATGATTAAAAAAAAGTTAATTCTGAATACACACTTCATTTTGCAAGTAAAACCTTTAAAAGTTGGCGACACTCACTCAATCCACTATATATGTTGTAGTACATTACTCTAGCTTTCATTCAATGACAATAGGTCTTGGATACCTTGGCTGGTTTCCGAAATATGAGCAAACAAAGACAAGGTCACTGTATATAATATGTATATAAATTCCAGTAACTCCGAAAATTCTAATGTGAGACAAAAAATGTAGCAGCGACATCTTCGTATCTAACTCCCTTACATCTATTGTATTACTTTTCTCTAGCTTTCATTCAATGACAATAGCTCTCGGATACCTTGGCTGGTTTCCGAAATATGAGCAAACAAAGAAGTGGTCAAAGTATATAATTTTACAAAATTCCAGTAACTCCGAAAATCCTAATGTGAGACAAAAAGTGTACTACATCTATTGAAGTAGATTACTCTAGCTTCCATTCAATAGCAATAGCTCTTCGATACCTTGGCTGGTTTCCGAAATATGAGCAAACAAAGACGAGGTCAATGTATATAATATGTATATAAATTCCAGTAACTCCGAAAATTCTAATGTGAGACAAAAAATGTAGCAGCGACATCTTCGTATCTAACTCCCTTACATCTATTGTATTAATTTTCTCTAGCTTTCATTCAATGACACTAGCTCTCGGATACCTTGGCTGGTTTCCGAAATATGAGCAAACAAAGACGAGGTCAATGTATATAATTTTACAAAATTCCAGTAACTCCGAAAATCCTAATGTGAGACAAAAATGTAGCAGCGACATCTTCGTATCTAACTCCCTTACATCTATTGTATTACTTTTCTCTAGCTTTCATTCAATGACAATAGCTCTCGGATACCTTGGCTGGTTTCCGAAATATGAGCAAACAAAGACGAGGTCAATGTATATAATTTTACAAAATTCCAGTAACTCCGAAAATCCTAATGTGAGACAAAAATGTAGCAGCGACATCTTCGTATCTAACTCCCTTACATCTATTGTATTACTTTTCTCTAGCTTTCATTCAATGACAATAGGTCTTGGATACCTTGACTGGTTTCCGAAATATGAGCAAACAAAGACGAGGTCAAAGTATATAATTTTACAAAATTCCAGTAACTCCGAAAATCCTAATGTGAGACAAAAAGTGTACCACATCTATTGAAGTAGATTACTCTAGCTTCCATTCAATAGCAATAGCTCTTGGCTGGTTTCCGAAATATGAGCAAACAAAGACGAGGTCAATGTATATAATTTTACAAAATTCCAGTAACTCCGAAAATCCTAATGTGAGACAAAAATGTAGCAGCGACATCTTCGTATCTAACTCCCTTACATCTATTGTATTACTTTTCTCTAGCTTTCATTCAATGACACTAGCTCTCGGATACCTTGGCTGGTTTCCGAAATATGAGCGAACAAAGAAGTGGTCAAAGTATATAATTTTACAAAATTCCTGTAACTCCGAAAATCCTAATGTGAGACAAAAAGTGTACTACATCTATTGAAGTAGATTACTCTAGCTTCCATTCAATAGCATAGCTCTTCGATTCCTTAGCTGGTTTCCGAAATATGAGCCAACAAAAACAAGTCAAAGTTTATAATTTTAAAAATTTCAATAACTCCGTAAATTCTTTCTTGAGAAAAAAAAGGGATATAGCGCCAACATTAGCTTTACAACGCCTATCGTTGAGCAAAGTTACAGACAAATTTATTTTTTTTAAATTTCGCTAATTTTGGAAACGCTACCCCCTTTCTTGTTTTTTGTCCGAAAATATTTTTTTTCTAATTTTGATATTTCGTTGTAGCAGATATTTAGTGCATTCAAAATGAAATTAAAAGCCTCTGGAAATTATTGAATAGCTTAGCACGTTTCCAAGATATGATTAAAAAAAAGTTAATTCTGAATACACACTTCATTTTGCAAGTAAAACCTTTAAAAGTTGGCGACACTCACTCAATCCATTATATATGTTGTAGTACATTACTCTAGCTTTCATTCAATGACAATAGCTCTCGGATACCTTGGCTGGTTTCCGAAATATGAGCAAACAAAGAAGTGGTCAAAGTATATAATTTTACAAAATTCCAGTAACTCCGAAAATCCTAATGTGAGACAAAAAATGTAGCAGCGACATCTTCGTATCTAACTCCCTTACATCTATTGTATTACTTTTCTCTAGCTTTCATTCAATGACAATAGCTCTTGGATACCTTGGCTGGTTTCCGAAATATAAGCAAACAAAGACGAGGTCAATGTATATAATTTTACAAAATTCCAGTAACTCCGAAAATCCTAATGTGAGACAAAAATGTAGCAGCGACATCTTCGAATCTAACTCCCTTACATCTATTGTATTACTTTTCTCTAGCTTTCATTCAATGACAATAGCTCTCGGATACCTTGGCTGGTTTCCGAAATATGAGCAAACAAAGAAGTGGTCAATGTATATAATTTTACAAAATTCCAGTAACTCCGAAAATCCTAATGTGAGACAAAAAATGTAGCAGCGACATCTTCGTATCTAACTCCCTTACATCTATTGTATTACTTTTCTCTAGCTTTCATTCAATGACAATAGCTCTCGGATACCTTGGCTGAATTCCGAAATATGAGCAAACAAAGAAGTGGTCAAAGTATATAATTTTACAAAATTCCAGTAACTCCGAAAATCCTAATGTGAGACAAAAAATGTAGCAGCGACATCTTCGTATCTAACTCCCTTACATCTATTGTATTACTTTTCTCTAGCTTTCATTCAATGACAATAGCTCTTGGATACCTTGGCTGGTTTCCGAAATATGAGCAAACAAAGAAGAGGTCAATGTATATAATTTTACAAAATTCCAGTAACTCCGAAAATCCTAATGTGAGACAAAAATGTAGCAGCGACATCTTCGTATCTTACTCCCTTACATCTATTGTATTACTTTTCTCTAGCTTTCATTCAATGACAATAGGTCTTGGATACCTTGACTGGTTTCCGAAATATGAGCAAACAAAGACGAGGTCAAAGTATATAATTTTACAAAATTCCAGTAACTCCGAAAATCCTAATGTGAGACAAAAAGTGTACCACATCTATTGAAGTAGATTACTCTAGCTTCCATTCAATAGCAATAGCTCTTCGATTCCTTAGCTGGTTTCCGAAATATGAGCCAACAAAAACGAGTCAAAGTTTATAATTTTAAAAATTTCAATAACTCCGTAAATTCTTTCTTGAGAAAAAAAAGGGATATGGCGCCAACATTAACTTTACAACGCCTATCGTTGAGCAAAGTTACAGACAAATTTATTTTTTTTAAATTTCGCTAATTTTGGAAAGGCTACCCCCTTTCTTGTTTTTTGTCCGAAAATATTTTTTTTCTAATTTTGATATTTCGTTGTAGCAGATATTTAGTGCATTCAAAATGAAATTAAAAGCCTCTGGAAATTATTGAATAGCTTAGCACGTTTCCAAGATATGATTAAAAAAAAGTTAATTCTGAATACACACTTCATTTTGCAAGTAAAACCTTTAAAAGTTGGCGACACTCACTCAATCCATTATATATGTTGTAGTACATTACTCTAGCTTTCATTCAATGACACTAGCTCTCGGATACCTTGGCTGGTTTCCGAAATATGAGCAAACAAAGAAGTGGTCAAAGTATATAATTTTACAAAATTCCAGTAACTCCGAAAATCCTAATGTGAGACAAAAAATGTAGCAGCGACATCTTCGTATCTAACTCCCTTACATCTATTGTATTACTTTTCTCTAGCTTTCATTCAATGACAATAGCTCTTGGATACCTTGGCTGGTTTCCGAAATATGAGCAAACAAAGAAGAGGTCAATGTATATAATTTTACAAAATTCCAGTAACTCCGAAAATCCTAATGTGAGACAAAAATGTAGCAGCGACATCTTCGTATCTTACTCCCTTACATCTATTGTATTACTTTTCTCTAGCTTTCATTCAATGACAATAGGTCTTGGATACCTTGACTGGTTTCCGAAATATGAGCAAACAAAGACGAGGTCAAAGTATATAATTTTACAAAATTCCAGTAACTCCGAAAATCCTAATGTGAGACAAAAAGTGTACCACATCTATTGAAGTAGATTACTCTAGCTTCCATTCAATAGCAATAGCTCTTCGATTCCTTAGCTGGTTTCCGAAATATGAGCCAACAAAAACGAGTCAAAGTTTATAATTTTAAAAATTTCAATAACTCCGTAAATTCTTTCTTGAGAAAAAAAAGGGATATGGCGCCAACATTAACTTTACAACGCCTATCGTTGAGCAAAGTTACAGACAAATTTATTTTTTTTAAATTTCGCTAATTTTGGAAAGGCAATTATTGAATTGCTTAGCAGGTTTCCAAGATATGATTAAAAAAAAGTTAATTCTGAATACACTCTTCATTTTGCAAGTAAAACCTTTAAAAGTTGGCGACACTCACTCAATCCATTATATATGTTGTAGTACATTACTCTAGCTTTCATTCAATGACAATAGCTCTCGGATACCTTGGCTGGTTTCCGAAATATGAGCAAACAAAGACAAGGTCACTGTATATAATATGTATATAAATTCCAGTAACTCCGAAAATTCTAATGTGAGACAAAAAATGTAGCAGCGACATCTTCGTATCTAACTCCCTTACATCTATTGTATTACTTTTCTCTAGCTTTCATTCAATGACAATAGCTCTTGAATACCTTGGCTGGTTTCCGAAATATGAGCAAACAAAGACGAGTCAAAGTTTATAATTTTAAAAATTTCAATAACTCCGTAAATTCTTTCTTGAGAAAAAAAAGGGATATAGCGCCAACATTAGCTTTACAACGCCTATCGTTGAGCAAAGTTACAGACAAATTTATTTTTTTTAAATTTCGCTAATTTTGGAAAGGCAATTATTGAATTGCTTAGCAGGTTTCCAAGATATGATTAAAAAAAAGTTAATTCTGAATACACTCTTCATTTTGCAAGTAAAACCTTTAAAAGTTGGCGACACTCACTCAATCCATTATATATGTTGTAGTACATTACTCTAGCTTTCATTCAATGACAATAGCTCTCGGATACCTTGGCTGGTTTCCGAAATATGAGCAAACAAAGAAGTGGTCAAAGTATATAATTTTACAAAATTCCAGTAACTCCGAAAATCCTAATGTGAGACAAAAAATGTAGCAGCGACATCTTCGTATCTAACTCCCTTACATCTATTGTATTACTTTTCTCTAGCTTTCATTCAATGACAATAGCTCTTGAATACCTTGGCTGGTTTCCGAAATATGAGCAAACAAAGACGAGGTCAATGTATATAATTTTACAAAATTCCAGTAACTCCGAAAATCCTAATGTGAGACAAAAATGTAGCAGCGACATCTTCGTATCAAACTCCCTTACATCTATTGTATTACTTTTCTCTAGCTTTCATTCAATGACAATAGCTCTCGGATACCTTGGCTGGTTTCCGAAATATGAGCAAACAAAGACGAGTTCAAGGTATATAATTTTACAAAATTCCAGTAACTCCGAAAATCCTAATGTGAGACAAAAATGTAGCAGCGACATCTTCGTATTTAACTCCCTTACATCTATTGTATTACTTTTCTCTAGCTTTCATTCAATGACAATAGGTCTTGGATACCTTGACTGGTTTCCGAAATATGAGCAAACAAAGACGAGGTCAAAGTATATAATTTTACAAAATTCCAGTAACTCCGAAAATCCTAATGTGAGACAAAAATGTAGCAGCGACATCTTCGTATCAAACTCCCTTACATCTATTGTATTACTTTTCTCTAGCTTTCATTCAATGACAATAGCTCTTGGATACCTTGGCTGGTTTCCGAAATATGGGCAAACAAAAACGAGTCAAAGTTTATAATTTTAAAAATTTCAATAACTCCGAAAATTCTTTCTTGAGAAAAAAAGGGACATAGCGCCAACATTAGCTTTACAACGCCTATCGTTGAGCAAAGTTACAGACAAATTTATTTTTTTTAAATTTCGCGAATTTTGGAAAGGCTACCCCCTTTCTTGTTTTTTGTCCGAAAATATTTTTTTTCTAATTTTGATATTTCGTTGTAGCAGATATTTAGTACATTCAAAATGAAATTAAAAGCTTCTGGAAATTATTGAATAGCTTAGCAGGTTACCAAGATATGATTAAAAAAAAGTTAATTCTGAATACACACTTCATTTTGCAAGTAAAACCTTTAAAAATTGGCGACACTCACTCAATCCATTATATATGTTGTAGTACATTACTCTAGCTTTCATTGAATGACAATAGCTCTCGGATACCTTGGCTGTTTTCCGAAATATGAGCAAACAAAGACGAGGTCAAAGTATATAATTTTACAAAATTCCAGTAACTCCGAAAATCCTAATGTGAGACAAAAATGTAGCAGCGACATCTTCGTATCTAACTCCCTTACATCTATTGTATTACTTTTCTCTAGCTTTCATTCAATGACAATAGGTCTTGGATACCTTGACTGGTTTCCGAAATATGAGCAAACAAAGACGAGGTCAAAGTATATAATTTTACAAAATTCCAGTAACTCCGAAAATCCTAATGTGAGACAAAAAGTGTACTACATCTATTGAAGTAGATTACTCTAGCTTCCATTCAATAGCAATAGCTCTTGGATTCCTTAGCTGGTTTCCGAAATATGAGCAAACAAAGACGAGTCAAAGTTTATAATTTTAAAAATTTCAATAACTCCGTAAATTCTTTCTTGAGAAAAAAAAGGGATATGGCGCCAACATTAGCTTTACAACGCCTATCGTTGAGCAAAGTTACAGACAAATTTATTTTTTTTAAATTTCGCTAATTTTGGAAAGGCTACCCCCTTTCTTGTTTTTTGTCCGAAAATATTTTTTTTCTAATTTTGATATTTCGTTGTAGCAGATATTTAGTGCATTCAAAATGAAATTAAAAGCCTCTGGAAATTATTGAATGGCTTAGCAGGTTTCCAAGATATGATTAAAAACAAGTTAATTCTGAATACACACTTCATTTTGCAAGTAAAACCTTTAAAAGTTGGCGACACTCACTCAATCCACTATATGTGTTGTAGTACATTACTCTAGCTTTCATTCAATGACAATAGGTCTTGGATACCTTGACTGGTTTCCGAAATATGAGCAAACAAAGACGAGGTCAAAGTATATAATTTTACAAAATTCCAGTAACTCCGAAAATCCTAATGTGAGACAAAAAATGTAGCAGCGACATCTTCGTATCTAACTCCCTTACATCTATTGTATTTCTTTTCTCTAGCTTTCATTCAATGACAATAGCTCTTAGATACCTTGGCTGGTTTCCGAAATATGAGCAAACAAAGACGAGGTCGATGTATATAATTTTACAAAATTCCAGTAACTCCGAAAATCCTAATGTGAGACAAAAAATGTAGCAGCGACATCTACGTATCTAACTCCCTTACATCTATTGTATTTCTTTTCTCTAGCTTTCATTCAATGACAATAGCTCTTAGATACCTTGGCTGGTTTCCGAAATATGAGCAAACAAAGACGAGGTCAAAGTATATAATTTTACAAAATTCCAGTAACTCCGAAAATCCTAATGTGAGACAAAAAATGTAGCAGCGACATCTTCGTATCTAACTCCCTTACATCTATTGTATTTCTTTTCTCTAGCTTCCATTCAATAGCAATAGCTCTTCGATTCCTTAGCTGGTTTCCGAAATATGAGCCAACAAAGACGAGTCAAAGTTTATAATTTTAAAAATGTCAATAACTCCGTAAATTCTTTCTTGAGAAAAAAAAGGGATTTAGCGCCAACATTAGCTTTACAACGCCTATCGTTGAGCAAAGTTACAGACAAATTTATTTTTTTTAAATTTCGCTAATTTTGGAAGGGCTACCCCCTTTCTTGTTTTTTGTCCGAAAATATTTTTTTTCTAATTTTGATATTTCGTTGTAGCAGATATTTAGTGCATTCAAAATGAAATTAAAAGCCTCTGGAAATTATTGAATGGCTTAGCAGGTTTCCAAGATATGAGTAAAAACAAGTTAATTCTGAATACACACTTCATTTTGCAAGTAAAACCTTTAAAAGTTGGCGACACTCACTCAATCCACTATATGTGTTGTAGTACATTACTCTAGCTTTCATTCAATGACAATAGGTCTTGGAAACCTTGGCTGGTTTCCGAAATATGAGCAAACAAAGAAGTGGTCAAAGTATATAATTTTACAAAATTCCAGTAACTCCGAAAATCCTAATGTGAGACAAGAAATGTAGCAGCGACATCTTCGTATCTAACTCCCTTACATCTATTGTATTACTTTTCTCTAGCTTTCATTCAATGACAATAGCTCTTGGATACCTTGACTGGTTTCCGAAATATGAGCAAACAAAGACGAGGTCAAAGTATATAATTTTACAAAATTCCAGTAACTCCGAAAATCCTAATGTGAGACTAAAAGTGTACTACATCTATTGAAGTAGATTACTCTAGCTTCCTTTCAATAGCAATAGCTCTTCGATTCCTTAGCTGGTTTCCGAAATATGAGCCAACAAAGACGAGTCAAAGTTTATAATTTTAAAAATTTCAATAACTCCGTAAATTCTTTCTTGAGAAAAAAAAGGGATATAGCGCCAACATTAGCTTTACAACGCCTATCGTTGAGCAAAGTTACAGACAAATTTATTTTTTTTAAATTTCGCGAATTTTGGAAAGGCTACCCTTTCTTGTTTTTTGTCCGAAAATATTTTTTTTCTAATTTTGATATTTCGTTGTAGCAGATATTTAGTGCATTAAAAATGAAATTAAAAGCCTCTGGAAGTTATTGAATAGCTTAGCAGGTTTCCAAGATATGATTAAAAAAAAGTTAATTCTGAATACACACTTCATTTTGCAAGTAAAACCTTTAAAAGTTGGCGACACTCACTCAATCCACTATATATGTTGTAGTACATTACTCTAGCTTTCATTCAATGACAATAGGTCTTGGATACCTTGGCTGGTTTCCGAAATTTGAGCAAACAAAGACGAGGTCAATGTATATAATTTTACAAAATTCCAGTAACTCCGAAAATCCTAATGTGAGACAAAAAATGTAGCAGCGGCATCTTCGTATCTAACTCCCTTACATCTATTGTATTACTTTTCTCTAGCTTTCATTCAATGACAATAGGTCTCGGATACCTTGGCTGGTTTCCGAAATATGAGCAAACAAAGAAGTGGTCAAAGTATATAATTTTACAAAACTCCTGTAACTCCGAAAATCCTAATGTGAGACAAAAAGTGTACTACAGATATTGAAGTAGATTACTCTAGCTTCCATTCAATAGCAATAGCTCTTCGATTCCTTAGCTGGTTTCCGAAATATGAGCAAACAAAGAAGTGGTCAAAGTATATAATTTTACAAAACTCCTGTAACTCCGAAAATCCTAATGTGAGACAAAAAGTGTACTACATCTATTGAAGTAGATTACTCTAGCTTCCTTTCAATAGCAATAGCTCTTCGATTCCTTAGCTGGTTTCCGAAATATGAGCAAACAAAGACGAGTCAAAGTTTATAATTTTAAAAATTTCAATAACTCCGTAAATTCTTTCTTGAGAAAAAAAGGGATATAGCGCCAACATTAGCTTTACAACGCCTATCGTTGAGCAAAGTTACAGACAAATTTATTTTTTTTAAATTTCGCGAATTTTGGAAAGGCTACCCTTTCTTGTTTTTTGTCCGAAAATATTTTTTTTCTAATTTTGATATTTCGTTGTAGCAGATATTTAGTGCATTAAAAATTAAATTAAAAGCCTCTGGAAGTTATTGAATAGCTTAGCAGGTTTCCAAGATATGATTAAAAAAAAGTTAATTCTGAATACACACTTCATTTTGCAAGTAAAACCTTTAAAAGTTGGCGACACTCACTCAATCCACTATATATGTTGTAGTACATTACTCTAGCTTTCATTCAATGACAATAGGTCTTGGATACCTTGGCTGGTTTCCGAAATATGAGCAAACAAAGACGTGGTCAATGTATATAATTTTACAAAATTCCAGTAACTCCGAAAATCCTAATGTGAGACAAAAAATGTAGCAGCGACATCTTCGTATCTAACTCCCTTACATCTATTGTATTACTTTTCTCTAGCTTTCATTCAATGACAATAGGTCTTGGATACCTTGACTGGTTTCCGAAATATGAGCAAACAAAGACGAGGTCAAAGTATATAATTTTACAAAATTCCAGTAACTCCGAAAATCCTAATGTGAGACAAAAAGTGTACTACAGCTATTGAAGTAGATTACTCTAGCTTCCATTCAATAGTAATAGCTCTTCGATTCCTTAGCTGGTTTCCGAAATATGAGCAAACAAAGACGAGTCAAAGTTTATAATTTTAAAAATTTCAATAACTCCGTAAATTCTTTCTTGAGAAAAAAAGGGATATAGCGCCAACATTAGCTTTACAACGCCTATCGTTGAGCAAAGTTACAGACAAATTTATTTTTTTTAAATTTCGCGAATTTTGGAAAGGCTACCCTTTCTTGTTTTTTGTCCGAAAATATTTTTTTTCTAATTTTGATATTTCGTTGTAGCAGATATTTAGTGCATTAAAAATTTAATTAAAAGCCTCTGGAAGTTATTGAATAGCTTAGCAGGTTTCCAAGATATGATTAAAAAAAAGTTAATTCTGAATACACACTTCATTTTGCAAGTAAAACCTTTAAAAGTTGGCGACACTCACTCAATCCACTATATATGTTGTAGTACATTACTCTAGCTTTCATTGAATGACAATAGCTCTCGGATACCTTGGCTGGTTTCCGAAATATGAGCAAACAAAGACGAGGTCAATGTATATAATTTTACAAAATTCCAGTAACTCCGAAAATCCTAATGTGAGACAAAAAATGTAGCAGCGACATATTCGTATCTAACTCCCTTACATCTATTGTATTACTTTTCTCTAGCTTTCATTCAATGACAATAGGTCTTGGATACCTTGACTGGTTTCCGAAATATGAGCAAACAAAGACGAGGTCAAAGTGTAATATTTTACAAAATTCCAGTAACTCCGAAAATCCTAATGTGAGACAAAAAGTGTACTACATCTATTGAAGTAGATTACTCTAGCTTCCTTTCAATAGCAATAGCTCTTCGATTCCTTAGCTGGTTTCCGAAATATGAGCCAACAAAGACGAGTCAAAGTTTATAATTTTAAAAATTTCAATAACTCCGTAAATTCTTTCTTGAGAAAAAAAGGGACATAGCGCCAACATTAGCTTTACAACGCCTATCGTTGAGCAAAGTTACAGACAAATTTATTTTTTTTAAATTTCGCGAATTTTGGAAAGGCTACCCTTTCTTGTTTTTTGTCCGAAAATATTTTTTTCTAATTTTGATATTTCGTTGTAGCAGATATTTAGTGCATTCAAAATGAAATTAAAAGCCTCTGGAAATTATTGAATTGCTTAGCAGGTTTCCAAGATATGATTAAAAACAAGTTAATTCTGAATACACACTTCATTTTGCAAGTAAAACCTTTAAAAGTTGGCGACACTCACTCAATCCATTATATATGTTGTAGTACATTACTCTAGCTTTCATTCAATGACAATAGGTCTTGGATACCTTGGCTGGTTTCCGAAATATGAGCAAACAAAGAAGTGGTCAAAGTATATAATTTTACAAAATTCCTGTAATTCCGAAAATCCTAATGTGAGACAAAAAGTGTAGCAGCGACATCTTCGTATCTAACTCCCTTACATCTATTGTATTACTTTTCTCTAGCTTTCATTCAATGACAATAGCTCTCGGATACCTTGGCTGGTTTCCGAAATATGAGCAAACAAAGACGAGGTCAATGTATATAATTTTACAAAATTCCAGTAACTCCGAAATTCCTAATGTGAGACAAAAAATGTAGCAGCGACATCTTCGTATCTAACTCCCTTACATCTATTGTATTACTTTTCTCTAGCTTTCATTCAATGACAATAGCTCTTGGATACCTTGGCTGGTTTCCGAAATATGAGCAAACAAAGACGAGGTCAATGTATATAATTTTACAAAATTCCAGTAACTCCGAAAATCCTAATGTGAGACAAAAAATGTAGCAGCGGCATCTTCGTATCTAACTCCCTTACATCTATTGTATTTCTTTTCTCTAGCTTTCATTCAATGACAATAGGTCTTGGATACCTTGACTGGTTTCCGAAATATGAGCAAACAAAGACGAGGTCAAAGTATATAATTTTACAAAATTCCTGTAACTCCGAAAATCCTAATGTGAGACAAAAAGTGTACTACAGCTATTGAAGTAGATTACTCTAGCTTCCATTCAATAGCAATAGCTCTTCGATTCCTTAGTTGGTTTCCGAAATATGAGCAAACAAAGACGAGTCAAAGTTTATAATTTTAAAAATTTCAATAACTCCGAAAATTCTTTCTTGAGAAAAAAAGGGACATAGCGCCAACATTTGCTTTACAACGCCTATCGTTGAGCAAAGTTACAGACAAATTTATTTTTTTTAAATTTCGCGAATTTTGGAAAGGCTACCCCCTTTCTTGTTTTTTGTCCGAAAATATTTTTTTTCTAATTTTGATATTTCGTTGTTTTTAAATTTCGCGAATTTTGGAAAGGCTACCCCCTTTCTTGTTTTTTGTCCGAAAATATTTTTTTTCTAATTTTGATATTTCGTTGTAGCAGATATTTAGTGCATTCAAAATGAAATTAAAAGCCTCTGGAAATTATTGAATTGCTTAGCAGGTTTCCAAGATATGATTAAAAACAAGTTAATTCTGAATACACACTTCATTTTGCAAGTAAAACCTTTAAAAGTTGGCGACACTCACTCAATCCATTATATATGTTGTAGTACATTACTCTAGCTTTCATTCAATGACAATAGGTCTTGGATACCTTGGCTGGTTTCCGAAATATGAGCAAACAAAGAAGTGGTCAAAGTATATAATTTTACAAAATTCCTGTAATTCCGAAAATCCTAATGTGAGACAAAAAGTGTAGCAGCGACATCTTCGTATCTAACTCCCTTACATCTATTGTATTACTTTTCTCTAGCTTTCATTCAATGACAATAGCTCTCGGATACCTTGGCTGGTTTCCGAAATATGAGCAAACAAAGACGAGGTCAATGTATATAATTTTACAAAATTCCAGTAACTCCGAAATTCCTAATGTGAGACAAAAAATGTAGCAGCGACATCTTCGTATCTAACTCCCTTACATCTATTGTATTACTTTTCTCTAGCTTTCATTCAATGACAATAGCTCTTGGATACCTTGGCTGGTTTCCGAAATATGAGCAAACAAAGACGAGGTCAATGTATATAATTTTACAAAATTCCAGTAACTCCGAAAATCCTAATGTGAGACAAAAAATGTAGCAGCGGCATCTTCGTATCTAACTCCCTTACATCTATTGTATTTCTTTTCTCTAGCTTTCATTCAATGACAATAGGTCTTGGATACCTTGACTGGTTTCCGAAATATGAGCAAACAAAGACGAGGTCAAAGTATATAATTTTACAAAATTCCTGTAACTCCGAAAATCCTAATGTGAGACAAAAAGTGTACTACAGCTATTGAAGTAGATTACTCTAGCTTCCATTCAATAGCAATAGCTCTTCGATTCCTTAGTTGGTTTCCGAAATATGAGCAAACAAAGACGAGTCAAAGTTTATAATTTTAAAAATTTCAATAACTCCGAAAATTCTTTCTTGAGAAAAAAAGGGACATAGCGCCAACATTTGCTTTACAACGCCTATCGTTGAGCAAAGTTACAGACAAATTTATTTTTTTTAAATTTCGCGATTTTTGTAAATGCTACCCCCTATCTTGTTTTTTGTCCGAAAATATTTTTTTTCTAATTTTGATATTTCGTTGTAGCAGATATTTAGTGCATTCAAAATGAAATTAAAAGCCTCTGGAAATTATTGAATAGCTTAGCAGGTTTCCAAGATATGATTTAAAAAAAGTTAATTCTGAATACACACTTCATTTTGCAAGTAAAACCTTTAAAAGTTGGCGACACTCACTCAATCCATTATATATGTTGTAGTACATTACTCTAGCTTTCATTTAATGACAATAGCTCTCGGATACCTTGACTGGTTTCCGAAATATGAGCAAACAAAGACGAGGTCAAAGTATATAATTTTACAAAATTCCAGTAACTCCGAAAATCCTAATGTGAGACAAAAAGTGTACTACATCTATTGAAGTAGATTACTCTAGCTTCCATTCAATAGCAATAGCTCTTCGATTCCTTAGCTGGTTTCCGAAATATGAGCAAACAAAGACGAGTCAAAGTTTATAATTTTAAAAATTTCAATAACTCCGTAAATTCTTTCTTGCGAGAAAAAAGGTATATAGCGCCAACATTACCTTTACAACGCCTATCGTTGAGCAAAGTTACAGACAAATTTATTTTTTTTAAATTTCGCGATTTTTGTAAATGCTACCCCCTATCTTGTTTTTTGTCCGAAAATATTTTTTTTCTAATTTTGATATTTCGTTGTAGCAGATATTTAGTGCATTCAAAATGAAATTAAAAGCCTATGGAAATTATTGAATAGCTTAGCAGGTTTCCAAGATATGATTTAAAAAAAGTTAATTCTGAATACACACTTCATTTTGCAAGTAAAACCTTTAAAAGTTGGCGACACTCACTCAATCCATTATATATGTTGTAGTACATTACTCTAGCTTTCATTCAATGACACTAGCTCTCGGATACCTTGGCTGGTTTCCGAAATATGAGCAAACAAAGAAGTGGTCAAAGTATATAATTTTACAAAATTCCTGTAACTCCGAAAATCCTAATGTGAGACAAAAAGTGTACTACATCTATTGAAGTAGATTACTCTAGCTTCCATTCAATATCAATAGCTCTTCGATTCCTTAGCTGGTTTCCGAAATATGAGCAAACAAAGACGAGTCAAAGTTTATAATTTTAAAAATTTCAATAACTCCGAAAATTCTTTCTTGAGAAAAAAAGGGACATAGCGCCAACATTTGCTTTACAACGCCTATCGTTGAGCAAAGTTACAGACAAATTTATTTTTTTTAAATTTCGCGAATTTTGGAAAGGCTACCCCCTTTCTTGTTTTTTGTCCGAAAATATTTTTTTTCTAATTTTGATATTTCGTTGTAGCAGATATTTAGTGCGTTCAAAATGAAATTAAAAGCCTCTGGAAATTATTGAATAGCTTAGCAGGTTTCCAAGATATGATTTAAAAAAAGTTAATTCTGAATACACACTTCATTTTGCAAGTAAAACCTTTAAAATTTGGCGACACTCACTCAATCCACTATATATGTTGTAGTACATTACTCTAGCTTCCATTCAATAGCAATAGCTCTTCGATTCCTTAGCTGGTTTCCGAAATATGAGCAAACAAAGACGAGTCAAAGTTTATAATTTTAAAAATTTCAATAACTCCGAAAATTCTTTCTTGAGAAAAAAAGGGACATAGCGCCAACATTTGCTTTACAACGCCTATCGTTGAGCAAAGTTACAGACAAATTTATTTTTTTTAAATTTCGCGAATTTTGGAACGGCTGAAAATATTTTTTTTCTAATTTTGATATTTCGCTGTAGCAGATATTAATTCTGAATACACACTTCATTTTGCAAGTAAAACCTTTAAAAATTGGCGACACTCACTCAATCCATTATATATGTTGTAGTACATTACTCTAGCTTTCATTCAATGACAATAGCTCTCGGATACCTTGGCTGTTTTCCGAAATATGAGCAAACAAAGACGAGGTCAATGTATATAATTTTACAAAATTCCAGTAACTCCGAAAATCCTAATGTGAGACAAAAAATGTAGCAGCGACATCTTCGTATCTAACTCCCTTACATCTATTGTATTACTTTTCTCTAGCTTTCATTCAATGACAATAGCTCTTGGATACCTTGGCTGGTTTCCGAAATATGAGCAAACAAAGACGAGGTCAATGTATATAATTTTACAAAATTCCAGTAACTCCGAAAATCCTAATGTGAGACAAAATATGTAGCAGCGACATCTTCGTATCTAACTCCCTTACATCTATTGTATTACTTTTCTCTAGCTTTCATTCAATGACAATAGCTCTTGGATACCTTGGCTGGTTTCCGAAATATGAGCAAACAAAGACGAGGTCAATGTATATAATTTTACAAAATTCCAGTAACTCCGAAAATCCTAATGTGAGACAAAAAGTGTACTACATCTATTGAAGTAGATTACTCTAGCTTCCATTCAATAGCAATAGCTCTTCGATTCCTTAGCTGGTTTCCGAAATATGAGCCAACAAAGACGAGTCAAAGTTTATAATTTTAAAAATGTCAATAACTCCGTAAATTCTTTCTTGAGAAAAAAAAGGGACATAGCGCCAACATTAGCTTTACAACGCCTATCGTTGAGCAAAGTTACAGACAAATTTATTTTTTTTAAATTTCGCGAATTTTGGAACGGCTGAAAATATTTTTTTTCTAATTTTGATATTTCGCTGTAGCAGATATTTAGTGCATTCAAAATGAAATTAAAAGCCTCTGGAAATTATTGAATAGCTTAGCAGGTTTCCAAGATATGATTAAAAAAAAGTTAATTCTGAATACACACTTCATTTTGCAAGTAAAACCTTTAAAATTTGGCGACACTCACTCAATCCATTATATATGTTGTAGTACATTACTCTAGCTTTCATTCAATGACAATAGCTCTCGGATACCTTGGCTGGTTTCCGAAATATGAGCAAACAAAGACGAGGTCAATGTATATAATTTTACAAAATTCCAGTAACTCCGAAAATCCTAATGTGAGACAAAAAATGTAGCAGCGACATCTTCGTATCTAACTCCCTTACATCTATTGTATTACTTTTCTATAGCTTTCATTCAATGACAATAGGTCTTGGATACCTTGACCGGTTTCCGAAATATGAGCAAACAAAGACGAGGTCAAAGTATATAATTTTACAAAATTCCAGTAACTCCGAAAATCCTAATGTGAGACAAAAAATGTAGCAGCGATATCTTCGTATCTAATTCCCTTACATCTATTGTATTACTTTTCTCTAGCTTTCATTCAATGACAATAGCTCTTGGATACCTTGGCTGGTTTCCGAAATATGAGCAAACAAAGACGAGGTCAAATTATATAATTTTACAAAATTCCAGTAACTCCGAAAATCCTAATGTGAGACAAAAAATGTAGCAGCGACATCTTCGTATCTAACTCCCTTACATCTATTGTATTACTTTTCTCTAGCTTTCATTCAATGACAATAGCTCTTGGATACATTGGCTGGTTTCCGAAATATGAGCAAACAAAGACGAGGTCAATGTATATAATTTTACAAAATTCCAGTAACTCCGAAAATCCTAATGTGAGACAAAAAGTGTACTACATCTATTGAAGTAGATTACTCTAGCTTCCATTCAATAGCAATAGCTCTTCGATTCCTTAGCTGGTTTCCGAAATATGAGCCAACAAAGACGAGTCAAAGTTTATAATTTTAAAAATTTCAATAACTCCGTAGATTTTTTCTTGAGAAAAAAAAGGGACATAGCGCCAACATTAGCTTTACAACGCCTATCGTTGAGCAAAGTTACAGACAAATTTATTTTTTTTAAATTTCGCTAATTTTGGAAAGAATACCCCCTTTCTTGTTTTTTGTCCGAAAATATTTTTTTTCTAATTTTGATATTTCGCTGTAGCAGATATTTAGTGCATTCAAAATGAAATTAAAAGCCTCTGGAAATTATTGAATAGCTTAGCAGGTTTCCAAGATATGATTAAAAAAAAGTAAATTCTGAATACACACTTCATTTTGCAAGTAAAACCTTTAAAAGTTGGCGACACTCACTCAATCCATTATATATGTTGTAGTACATTACTCTAGCTTTCATTCAATGACAATAGGTCTTCGATACCTTGGCTGGGTTCCGAAATATGAGCAAACAAAGACGAGGTCAATGTATATAATTTTACAAAATTCCAGTAACTCCGAAAATCCTAATGTGAGACAAAAAATGTAGCAGCGACATCTTCGTATCTAACTCCCTTACATCTATTGTATTACTTTTCTCTAGCTTTCATTAAATGACAATAGCTCTTGGATACCTTGGCTGGTTTCCGAAATATGAGCAAACAAAAACGAGGTCAATGTATATAATTTTACAAAATTCCAGTAACTCCGAAAATCCTAATGTGAGACAAAAAATGTAGCAGCGGCATCTTCGTATCTAACTCCCTTACATCTATTGTATTTCTTTTCTCTAGCTTTCATTCAATGACAATAGGTCTTCGATACCTTGACTGGTTTCCGAAATATGAGCAAACAAAGACGAGGTCAAAGTATATAATTTTACAAAATTCCAGTAACTCCGAAAATCCTAATGTGAGACAAAAAGTGTACTACATCTATTGAAGTAGATTACTCTAGCTTCCATTCAATAGCAATAGCTCTTCGATTCCTTAGCTGGTTTCCGAAATATGAGCCAACAAAGACGAGTCAAAGTTTATAATTTTAAAAATTTCAATAACTCCGTAGATTTTTTCTTGAGAAAAAAAAGGGACATAGCGCCAACATTAGCTTTACAACGCCTATCGTTGAGCAAAGTTACAGACAAATTTATTTTTTTTAAATTTCGCTAATTTTGGAAAGAATACCCCCTTTCTTGTTTTTTGTCCGAAAATATTTTTTTTTTAATTTTGATATTTCGCTGTAGCAGATATTTAGTGCATTCAAAATGAAATTAAAAGCCTCTGGAAATTATTGAATAGCTTAGCAGGTTTCCAAGATATGATTAAAAAAAAGTTAATTCTGAATACACACTTCATTTTGCAAGTAAAACCTTTAAAATTTGGCGACACTCACTCAATCTATTATATATGTTGTAGTACATGGTTTCCGAAATATGAGCAAACAAAGACGAGGTCAATGTATATAATTTTACAAAATTCCAGTAACTCCGAAAATCCTAATGTGAGACAAAAAATGTAGCAGCGACATCTTCGTATCTAACTCCCTTACATCTATTGTATTACTTTTCTCTAGCTTTCATTCAATGACAATAGCTCTTGGATACCTTGGCTGGTATCCGAAATATGAGCCAACAAAGACGAGTCAAAGTTTATAATTTTAAAAATTTCAATAACTCCGTAGATTTTTTCTTGAGAAAAAAAAGGGACATAGCGCCAACATTAGCTTTACAACGCCTATCGTTGAGCAAAGTTACAGACAAATTTATTTTTTTTAAATTTCGCTAATTTTGGAAAGAATACCCCCTTTCTTGTTTTTTGTCCGAAAATATTTTTTTTCTAATTTTGATATTTCGCTGTAGCAGATATTTAGTGCATTCAAAATGAAATTAAAAGCCTCTGGAAATTATTGAATAGCTTAGCAGGTTTCCAAGATATGATTAAAAAAAAGTTAATTCTGAATACACACTTCATTTTGCAAGTAAAACCTTTAAAAGTTGGCGACACTCACTCAATCCATTATATATGTTGTAGTACATTACTCTAGCTTTCATTCAATGACAATAGGTCTTCGATACCTTGGCTGGGTTCCGAAATATGAGCAAACAAAGACGAGGTCAATGTATATAATTTTACAAAATTCCAGTAACTCCGAAAATCCTAATGTGAGACAAAAAATGTAGCAGCGACATCTTCGTATCTAACTCCCTTACATCTATTGTATTACTTTTCTCTAGCTTTCATTAAATGACAATAGCTCTTGGATACCTTGGCTGGTTTCCGAAATATGAGCAAACAAAAACGAGGTCAATGTATATAATTTTACAAAATTCCAGTAACTCCGAAAATCCTAATGTGAGACAAAAAATGTAGCAGCGGCATCTTCGTATCTAACTCCCTTACATCTATTGTATTTCTTTTCTCTAGCTTTCATTCAATGACAATAGGTCTTCGATACCTTGACTGGTTTCCGAAATATGAGCAAACAAAGACGAGGTCAAAGTATATAATTTTACAAAATTCCAGTAACTCCGAAAATCCTAATGTGAGACAAAAAGTGTACTACATCTATTGAAGTAGATTACTCTAGCTTCCATTCAATAGCAATAGCTCTTCGATTCCTTAGCTGGTTTCCGAAATATGAGCCAACAAAGACGAGTCAAAGTTTATAATTTTAAAAATTTCAATAACTCCGTAGATTTTTTCTTGAGAAAAAAAAGGGACATAGCGCCAACATTAGCTTTACAACGCCTATCGTTGAGCAAAGTTACAGACAAATTTATTTTTTTTAAATTTCGCTAATTTTGGAAAGAATACCCCCTTTCTTGTTTTTTGTCCGAAAATATTTTTTTTTTAATTTTGATATTTCGCTGTAGCAGATATTTAGTGCATTCAAAATGAAATTAAAAGCCTCTGGAAATTATTGAATAGCTTAGCAGGTTTCCAAGATATGATTAAAAAAAAGTTAATTCTGAATACACACTTCATTTTGCAAGTAAAACCTTTAAAATTTGGCGACACTCACTCAATCTATTATATATGTTGTAGTACATGGTTTCCGAAATATGAGCAAACAAAGACGAGGTCAATGTATATAATTTTACAAAATTCCAGTAACTCCGAAAATCCTAATGTGAGACAAAAAATGTAGCAGCGACATCTTCGTATCTAACTCCCTTACATCTATTGTATTACTTTTCTCTAGCTTTCATTCAATGACAATAGCTCTTGGATACCTTGGCTGGTTTCCGAAATATGAGCCAACAAAGACGAGTCAAAGTTTATAATTTTAAAAATTTCAATAACTCCGAAAATTCTTTCTTGAGAAAAAAAAAGGGACATAGCGCCAACATTAGCTTTACAACGCCTATCGTTGAGCAAATTTACAGACAAATTTATTTTTTTAAATTTCGCGAATTTTGGAAAGGCTACCCTTTCTTGTTTTTTGTCCGAAAATATTTTTTTTCTAATTTTGATATTTCGTTGTAGCAGATATTTAGTACATTCAAAATTAAATTAAAAGCCTCTGGAAATTATTGAATAGCTTAGCAGGTTACCAAGATATGATTAAAAAAAAGTTAATTCTGAATACACACTTCATTTTGCAAGTAAAACCTTTAAAAGTTGGCGACACTCACTCAATCCACTATATATGTTGTAGTACATTACTCTAGCTTTCATTCAATGACAATAGGTCTTGGATACCTTGGCTGGTTTCCGAAATATGAGCAAACAAAGAAGTGGTCAAAGTATATAATTTTACAAAATTCCAGTAACTCCGAAAATCCTAATGTGAGACAAAAAATGTAGCAGCGACATCTTCGTATCTAACTCCCTTACATCTATTGTATCACTTTTCTCTAGCTTTCATTCAATGACAATAGCTCTTGGATACCTTGGCTGGTTTCCGAAATATGAGCAAACAAAGACGAGGTCAATGTATATAATTTTACAAAATTCCAGTAACTCCGAAAATCCTAATGTGAGACAAAAAATGTAGCAGCGGCATCTTCGTATCTAACTCCCTTACATCTATTGTATTACTTTTCTCTAGCTTTCATTCAATGACAATAGCTCTTGGATACCTTGGCTGGTTTCCGAAATATGAGCAAACAAAGACGAGGTCAATGTATATAATTTTACAAAATTCCAGTAACTCCGAAAATCCTAATGTGAGACAAAAAATGTAGCAGCGGCATCTTCGTATCTAACTCCCTTACATCTATTGTATTACTTTTCTCTAGCTTTCATTCAATGACAAAAGCTCTTGGATACCTTGGCTGGTTTCCGAAATATGAGCAAACAAAGACGAGGTCAATGTATATAATTTTACAAAATTCCAGTAACTCCGAAAATCCTAATGTGAGACAAAAAATGTAGCAGCGGCATCTTCGTATCTAACTCCCTTACATCTATTGTATTACTTTTCTCTAGCTTTCATTCAATGACAATAGCTCTTGGATACCTTGGCTGGTTTCCGAAATATGAGCAAACAAAGACGAGGTCAATGTATATAATTTTACAAAATTCCAGTAACTCCGAAAATCCTAATGTGAGACAAAAAATGTAGCAGCGGCATCTTCGTATCTAACTCCCTTACATCTATTGTATTACTTTTCTCTAGCTTTCATTCAATGACAAAAGCTCTTGGATACCTTGGCTGGTTTCCGAAATATGAGCAAACAAAGACGAGGTCAATGTATATAATTTTACAAAATTCCAGTAACTCCGAAAATCCTAATGTGAGACAAAAAATGTAGCAGCGACATCTTCGTATCTAACTCCCTTACATCTATTGTATCACTTTTCTCTAGCTTTCATTCAATGACAATAGCTCTTGGATACCTTGGCTGGTTTCCGAAATATGAGCAAACAAAGACGAGGTCAATGTATATAATTTTACAAAATTCCAGTAACTCCGAAAATCCTAATGTGAGACAAAAAATGTAGCAGCGACATCTTCGTATCTAACTCCCTTACATCTATTGTATCACTTTTCTCTAGCTTTCATTCAATGACAATAGCTCTCGGATACCTTGGCTGGTTTCCGAAATATGAGCAAACAAAGACGAGGTCAATGTATATAATTTTACAAAATTCCAGTAACTCCGAAAATCCTAATGTGAGACAAAAAATGTAGCAGCGGCATCTTCGTATCTAACTCCCTTACATCTATTGTATTACTTTTCTCTAGCTTTCATTCAATGACAATAGCTCTTGGATACCTTGGCTGGTTTCCGAAATATGAGCAAACAAAGACGAGGTCAATGTATATAATTTTACAAAATTCCAGTAACTCCGAAAATCCTAATGTGAGACAAAAAATGTAGCAGCGACATCTTCGTATCTAACTCCCTTACATCTATTGTATCACTTTTCTCTAGCTTTCATTCATTGACAATAGCTCTTGGATACCTTGGCTGGTTTCCGAAATATGAGCAAACAAAGACGAGGTCAATGTATATAATTTTACAAAATTCCAGTAACTCCGAAAATCCTAATGTGAGACAAAAAATGTAGCAGCGGCATCTTCGTATCTAACTCCCTTACATCTATTGTATTACTTTTCTCTAGCTTTCATTCAATGACAATAGCTCTTGGATACCTTGGCTGGTTTCCGAAATATGAGCAAACAAAGACGAGGTCAATGTATATAATTTTACAAAATTCCAGTAACTCCGAAAATCCAAATGTGAGACAAAAAATGTAGCAGCGGCATCTTCGTATCGAACTCCATTACATCTATTGTATTTCTTTTCTCTAGCTTTCATTCAATGACACTAGCTCTCGGATACCTTGGCTGGTTTCCGAAATAAGAGCAAACAAAGAAGTGGTCAAAGTATATAATTTTACAAAATTCCTGTAACTCCGAAAATCCTAATGTGAGACAAAAAGTGTACTACATCTATTGAAGTAGATTACTCTAGCTTCCATTCAATAGCAATAGCTCTTCGATTCCTTAGCTGGTTTCCGAAATATGAGCAAACAAAGACGAGTCAAAGTTTATAATTTTAAAAATTTCAATAACTCCGTAAATTCTTTCTTGAGAAAAAAAAGGGATATAGCGCCAACATTACCTTTACAACGCCTATCGTTGAGCAAAGTTACAGACAAATTTATTTTTTTTAAATTTCGCGAATTTTGGAAGGGCTACCCCCTTTCTTGTTTTTTGTCCGAAAATATTTTTTTTCTAATTTTGATATTTCGTTGTAGCAGATATTTAGTACATTCAAAATTAAATTAAAAGCCTCTGGAAATTATTGAATAGCTTAGCAGGTTACCAAGATATGATTAAAAAAAAGTTAATTCTGAATACACACTTCATTTTGCAAGTAAAACCTTTAAAAGTTGGCGACACTCACTCAATCCACTATATATGTTGTAGTACATTACTCTAGCTTTCATTCAATGACAATAGGTCTTGGATACCTTGGCTGGTTTCCGAAATATGAGCAAACAAAGAAGTGGTCAAAGTATATAATTTTACAAAATTCCAGTAACTCCGAAAATCCTAATGTGAGACAAAAAATGTAGCAGCGGCATCTTCGTATCTAACTCCCTTACATCTATTGTATTACTTTTCTCTAGCTTTCATTCAATGACAATAGCTCTTGGATACCTTGGCTGGTTTCCGAAATATGAGCAAACAAAGACGAGGTCAATGTATATAATTTTACAAAATTCCAGTAACTCCAAAATCCTAATGTGAGACAAAAAATGTAGCAGCGGCATCTTCGTATCTAACTCCCTTACATCTATTGTATTACTTTTCTCTAGCTTTCATTCAATGACAAAAGCTCTTGGATACCTTGGCTGGTTTCCGAAATATGAGCAAACAAAGACGAGGTCAATGTATATAATTTTACAACATTCCAGTAACTCCGAAAATCCTAATGTGAGACAAAAAATGTAGCAGCGGCATCTTCGTATCTAACTCCCTTACATCTATTGTATTACTTTTCTCTAGCTTTCATTCAATGACAATAGCTCTTGGATACCTTGGCTGGTTTCCGAAATATGAGCAAACAAAGACGAGGTCAATGTATATAATTTTACAAAATTCCAGTAACTCCGAAAATCCTAATGTGAGACAAAAAATGTAGCAGCGGCATCTTCGTATCTAACTCCCTTACATCTATTGTATTACTTTTCTCTAGCTTTCATTCAATGACAAAAGCTCTTGGATACCTTGGCTGGTTTCCGAAATATGAGCAAACAAAGACGAGGTCAATGTATATAATTTTACAAAATTCCAGTAACTCCGAAAATCCTAATGTGAGACAAAAAATGTAGCAGCGACATCTTCGTATCTAACTCCCTTACATCTATTGTAACACTTTTCTCTAGCTTTCATTCAATGACAATAGCTCTTGGATACCTTGGCTGGTTTCCGAAATATGAGCAAACAAAGACGAGGTCAATGTATATAATTTTACAAAATTCCAGTAACTCCGAAAATCCTAATGTGAGACAAAAAATGTAGCAGCGGCATCTTCGTATCTAACTCCATTACATCTATTGTATTTCTTTTCTCTAGCTTTCATTCAATGACACTAGCTCTCGGATACCTTGGCTGGTTTCCGAAATATGAGCAAACAAAGACGAGGTCAATGTATATAATTTTACAAAATTCCAGTAACTCCGAAAATCCTAATGTGAGACAAAAAATGTAGCAGCGGCATCTTCGTATCTAACTCCCTTACATCTATTGTATTACTTTTCTCTAGCTTTCATTCAATGACAATAGCTCTTGGATACCTTGGCTGGTTTCCGAAATATGAGCAAACAAAGACGAGGTCAATGTATATAATTTTACAAAATTCCAGTAACTCCGAAAATCCTAATGTGAGACAAAAAATGTAGCAGCGACATCTTCGTATCTAACTCCCTTACATCTATTGTATCACTTTTCTCTAGCTTTCATTCATTGACAATAGCTCTTGGATACCTTGGCTGGTTTCCGAAATATGAGCAAACAAAGACGAGGTCAATGTATATAATTTTACAAAATTCCAGTAACTCCGAAAATCCTAATGTGAGACAAAAAATGTAGCAGCGGCATCTTCGTATCTAACTCCCTTACATCTATTGTATTACTTTTCTCTAGCTTTCATTCAATGACAATAGCTCTTGGATACCTTGGCTGGTTTCCGAAATATGAGCAAACAAAGACGAGGTCAATGTATATAATTTTACAAAATTCCAGTAACTCCGAAAATCCTAATGTGAGACAAAAAATGTAGCAGCGACATCTTCGTATCTAACTCCCTTACATCTATTGTATTACTTTTCTCTAGCTTTCATTCAATGACAATAGCTCTTGGATACCTTGGCTGGTTTCCGAAATATGAGCAAACAAAGACGAGGTCAATGTATATAATTTTACAAAATTCCAGTAACTCCGAAAATCCTAATGTGAGACAAAAAATGTAGCAGCGGCATCTTCGTATCGAACTCCATTACATCTATTGTATTTCTTTTCTCTAGCTTTCATTCAATGACACTAGCTCTCGGATACCTTGGCTGGTTTCCGAAATAAGAGCAAACAAAGAAGTGGTCAAAGTATATAATTTTACAAAATTCCTGTAACTCCGAAAATCCTAATGTGAGACAAAAAGTGTACTACATCTATTGAAGTAGATTACTCTAGCTTCCATTCAATAGCAATAGCTCTTCGATTCCTTAGCTGGTTTCCGAAATATGAGCAAACAAAGACGAGTCAAAGTTTATAATTTTAAAAATTTCAATAACTCCGTAAATTCTTTCTTGAGAAAAAAAAGGGATATAGCGCCAACATTACCTTTACAACGCCTATCGTTGAGCAAAGTTACAGACAAATTTATTTTTTTTAAATTTCGCGAATTTTGGAAGGGCTACCCCCTTTCTTGTTTTTTGTCCGAAAATATTTTTTTTCTAATTTTGATATTTCGTTGTAGCAGATATTTAGTACATTCAAAATTAAATTAAAAGCCTCTGGAAATTATTGAATAGCTTAGCAGGTTACCAAGATATGATTAAAAAAAAGTTAATTCTGAATACACACTTCATTTTGCAAGTAAAACCTTTAAAAGTTGGCGACACTCACTCAATCCACTATATATGTTGTAGTACATTACTCTAGCTTTCATTCAATGACAATAGGTCTTGGATACCTTGGCTGGTTTCCGAAATATGAGCAAACAAAGAAGTGGTCAAAGTATATAATTTTACAAAATTCCAGTAACTCCGAAAATCCTAATGTGAGACAAAAAATGTAGCAGCGACATCTTCGTATCTAACTCCCTTACATCTATTGTATCACTTTTCTCTAGCTTTCATTCAATGACAATAGCTCTTGGATACCTTGGCTGGTTTCCGAAATATGAGCAAACAAAGACGAGGTCAATGTATATAATTTTACAAAATTCCAGTAACTCCGAAAATCCTAATGTGAGACAAAAAATGTAGCAGCGGCATCTTCGTATCTAACTCCCTTACATCTATTGTATTACTTTTCTCTAGCTTTCATTCAATGACAATAGCTCTTGGATACCTTGGCTGGTTTCCGAAATATGAGCAAACAAAGACGAGGTCAATGTATATAATTTTACAAAATTCCAGTAACTCCGAAAATCCTAATGTGAGACAAAAAATGTAGCAGCGGCATCTTCGTATCTAACTCCCTTACATCTATTGTATTACTTTTCTCTAGCTTTCATTCAATGACAAAAGCTCTTGGATACCTTGGCTGGTTTCCGAAATATGAGCAAACAAAGACGAGGTCAATGTATATAATTTTACAAAATTCCAGTAACTCCGAAAATCCTAATGTGAGACAAAAAATGTAGCAGCGGCATCTTCGTATCTAACTCCCTTACATCTATTGTATTACTTTTCTCTAGCTTTCATTCAATGACAATAGCTCTTGGATACCTTGGCTGGTTTCCGAAATATGAGCAAACAAAGACGAGGTCAATGTATATAATTTTACAAAATTCCAGTAACTCCGAAAATCCTAATGTGAGACAAAAAATGTAGCAGCGGCATCTTCGTATCTAACTCCCTTACATCTATTGTATTACTTTTCTCTAGCTTTCATTCAATGACAAAAGCTCTTGGATACCTTGGCTGGTTTCCGAAATATGAGCAAACAAAGACGAGGTCAATGTATATAATTTTACAAAATTCCAGTAACTCCGAAAATCCTAATGTGAGACAAAAAATGTAGCAGCGACATCTTCGTATCTAACTCCCTTACATCTATTGTATCACTTTTCTCTAGCTTTCATTCAATGACAATAGCTCTTGGATACCTTGGCTGGTTTCCGAAATATGAGCAAACAAAGACGAGGTCAATGTATATAATTTTACAAAATTCCAGTAACTCCGAAAATCCTAATGTGAGACAAAAAATGTAGCAGCGGCATCTTCGTATCTAACTCCATTACATCTATTGTATTTCTTTTCTCTAGCTTTCATTCAATGACACTAGCTCTCGGATACCTTGGCTGGTTTCCGAAATATGAGCAAACAAAGACGAGGTCAATGTATATAATTTTACAAAATTCCAGTAACTCCGAAAATCCTAATGTGAGACAAAAAATGTAGCAGCGGCATCTTCGTATCTAACTCCCTTACATCTATTGTATTACTTTTCTCTAGCTTTCATTCAATGACAATAGCTCTTGGATACCTTGGCTGGTTTCCGAAATATGAGCAAACAAAGACGAGGTCAATGTATATAATTTTACAAAATTCCAGTAACTCCGAAAATCCTAATGTGAGACAAAAAATGTAGCAGCGACATCTTCGTATCTAACTCCCTTACATCTATTGTATCACTTTTCTCTAGCTTTCATTCATTGACAATAGCTCTTGGATACCTTGGCTGGTTTCCGAAATATGAGCAAACAAAGACGAGGTCAATGTATATAATTTTACAAAATTCCAGTAACTCCGAAAATCCTAATGTGAGACAAAAAATGTAGCAGCGGCATCTTCGTATCTAACTCCCTTACATCTATTGTATTACTTTTCTCTAGCTTTCATTCAATGACAATAGCTCTTGGATACCTTGGCTGGTTTCCGAAATATGAGCAAACAAAGACGAGGTCAATGTATATAATTTTACAAAATTCCAGTAACTCCGAAAATCCTAATGTGAGACAAAAAATGTAGCAGCGACATCTTCGTATCTAACTCCCTTACATCTATTGTATTACTTTTCTCTAGCTTTCATTCAATGACAATAGCTCTTGGATACCTTGGCTGGTTTCCGAAATATGAGCAAACAAAGACGAGGTCAATGTATATAATTTTACAAAATTCCAGTAACTCCGAAAATCCTAATGTGAGACAAAAAATGTAGCAGCGGCATCTTCGTATCGAACTCCATTACATCTATTGTATTTCTTTTCTCTAGCTTTCATTCAATGACACTAGCTCTCGGATACCTTGGCTGGTTTCCGAAATATGAGCAAACAAAGAAGTGGTCAAAGTATATAATTTTACAAAATTCCTGTAACTCCGAAAATCCTAATGTGAGACAAAAAGTGTACTACATCTATTGAAGTAGATTACTCTAGCTTCCATTCAATAGCAATAGCTCTTCGATTCCTTAGCTGGTTTCCGAAATATGAGCAAACAAAGACGAGTCAAAGTTTATAATTTTAAAAATTTCAATAACTCCGTAAATTCTTTCTTGAGAAAAAAAAGGGATATAGCGCCAACATTACCTTTACAACGCCTATCGTTGAGCAAAGTTACAGACAAATTTATTTTTTTTAAATTTCGCGAATTTTGGAAGGGCTACCCCCTTTCTTGTTTTTTGTCCGAAAATATTTTTTTTCTAATTTTGATATTTCGTTGTAGCAGATATTTAGTACATTCAAAATTAAATTAAAAGCCTCTGGAAATTATTGAATAGCTTAGCAGGTTACCAAGATATGATTAAAAAAAAGTTAATTCTGAATACACACTTCATTTTGCAAGTAAAACCTTTAAAAGTTGGCGACACTCACTCAATCCACTATATATGTTGTAGTACATTACTCTAGCTTTCATTCAATGACAATAGGTCTTGGATACCTTGGCTGGTTTCCGAAATATGAGCAAACAAAGAAGTGGTCAAAGTATATAATTTTACAAAATTCCAGTAACTCCGAAAATCCTAATGTGAGACAAAAAATGTAGCAGCGACATCTTCGTATCTAACTCCCTTACATCTATTGTATCACTTTTCTCTAGCTTTCATTCAATGACAATAGCTCTTGGATACCTTGGCTGGTTTCCGAAATATGAGCAAACAAAGACGAGGTCAATGTATATAATTTTACAAAATTCCAGTAACTCCGAAAATCCTAATGTGAGACAAAAAATGTAGCAGCGACATCTTCGTATCTAACTCCCTTACATCTATTGTATCACTTTTCTCTAGCTTTCATTCAATGACAATAGCTCTTGGATACCTTGGCTGGTTTCCGAAATATGAGCAAACAAAGACGAGGTCAATGTATATAATTTTACAAAATTCCAGTAACTCCGAAAATCCTAATGTGAGACATAAAATGTAGCAGCGGCATCTTCGTATCTAACTCCCTTACATCTATTGTATTTCTTTTCTCTAGCTTTCATTCAATGACAATAGGTCTTGAATACCTTGACTGGTTTCCGAAATATGAGCAAACAAAAACGAGGTCAAAGTATATAATTTTACAAAATTCCAGTAACTCCGAAAATCCTAATGTGAGACAAAAAGTGTACTACACCTATTGAAGTAGATTACTCTAGCTTCCATTCAATAGCTATAGCTCTTCGATACCTTGGCTGGGTTCCGAAATATGAGCAAACAAAGACGAGGTCAATGTATATAATTTTAAAAATTTCAATAACTCCGAAAATTCTTTCTTGATAAAAAAAGGGACATAGCGCCAACATTAGCTTTACAACGCCTATCGTTGAGAAAAGTTACAGACAAATTTATTTTCTTTAAATTTCGCGAATTTTGGAAAGGCTACCCCCTTTCTTGTTTTTTGTCCGAAAATATTTTTTTTCTAATTTTGATATTTCGTTGTAGCAGATATTTAGTGCATTCAAAATGAAATTAAAAGCCTCTGGAAGTTATTGAATAGCTTAGCAGGTTTCCAAGATATGATTAAAAAAAGTTAATTCTGAATACACACTTCATTTTGCAAGTAAAGCCTTTAAAAATTGGCGACACTCACTCAATCTATTATATATGTTGTAGTACATTACTCTAGCTTTCATTCAATGACAATAGGTCTTGGATACCTTGGCTGGTTTCCGAAATATGAGCAAACAAAAACGAGGTCAATGTACATAATATGTATATAAATTCCAGTAAGTCCGAAAATCCTAATGTGAGACAAAAAATGTAGCAGCGACATCTTCCTATCTAACTCACTTACATCTATTGTATTACTTTTCTCTAGCTTTCATTCAATGACAATAGCTCTTGGATACCTTGGCTGGTTTCCGAAATATGAGCAAACAAAAACGAGGTCAATGTATATAATTTTACAAAATTCCAGTAACTCCGAAAATCCTAATGTGAGACAAAAAATGTAGCAGCGACATCTTCGTATCTAACTCCCTTACATCTATTGTATTACTTTTCTCTAGCTTTCATTCAATGACAATAGGTCTTGGATACCTTGACTGGTTTCCGAAATATGAGCAAACAAAGACGAGGTCAAAGTATATAAATTTACAAAATTCCAGTAACTCCGAAAATCCTAATGTGAGACAAAAAATGTAGCAGCGACATCTTCGTATCTAACTCCCTTACATCTATTGTATTACTTTTCTCTAGCTTTCATTCAATGACACTAGCTCTCGGATACCTTGGCTGGTTTCCGAAATATGAGCAAACAAAGAAGTGGTCAAAGTATATAATTTTACAAAATTCCTGTAACTCCGAAAATCCTAATGTGAGACAAAAAGTGTACTACATCTATTGAAGTAGATTACTCTAGCTTCCATTCAATAGCAATAGCTCTTCGATTCCTTAGCTGGTTTCCGAAATATGAGCAAACAAAGACGAGGTCAATGTATATAATTTTACAAAATTCCAGTAACTCCGAAAATCCTAATGTGAGACAAAAAGTGTACTACATCTATTGAAGTAGATTACTCTAGCTTCCATTCAATAGCAATAGCTCTTCGATTCCTTAGCTGGTTTCCGAAATATGAGCAAACAAAGACGAGTCAAAGTTTATAATTTTAAAAATTTCAATAACTCCGTAAATTCTTTCTTGAGAAAAAAAAGGGATATAGCGCCAACATTAGCTTTACAACACCTATCGTTGAGCAAAGTTACAGACAAATTTATTTTTTTTAAATTTCGCGAATTTTGGAAAGGCTACCCCCTTTCTTGTTTTTTGTCCGAAAATATTTTTTTTCTAATTTTGATATTTCGTTGTAGCAGATATTTAGTGCATTCAAAATGAAATTAAAAGCCTCTGGAAATTATTGAATAGCTTAGCAGGTTACCAAGATATGATTAAAAAAAAGTTAATTCTGAATACACACTTCATTTTGCAAGTAAAACCTTTAAAAATTGGCGACACTCACTCAATCCATTATATATGTTGTAGTACATTACTCTAGCTTTCATTGAATGACAATAGGTCTTGGATACCTTGGCTGTTTTCCGAAATATGAGCAAACAAAGAAGTGGTCAAAGTATATAATTTTACAAAATTCCAGTAACTCCGAAAATCCTAATGTGAGACAAAAAATGTAGCAGCGACATCTTCGTATCTAACTCCCTTACATCTATTGTATTAATTTTCTCTAGCTTTCATTCAATGACAATAGCTCTTGGATACCTTGGCTGGTTTCCGAAATATGAGCAAACAAAGACGAGGTCAAAGTATATAATTTTACAAAATTCCAGTAACTCCGAAAATCCTAATGTGAGACAAAAAATGTAGCAGCGACATCTTCGTATCTAACTCCCTTACATCTATTGTATTAATTTTCTCTAGCTTTCATTCAATGACAATAGCTCTCGGATACCTTGGCTGGTTTCCGAAATATGAGCAAACAAAGACGAGGTCAATGTATATAATTTTACAAAATTCCAGTAACTCCGAAAATCCTAATGTGAGACAAAAAATGTAGCAGCGACATCTTCGTATCTAACTCCCTTACATCTATTGTATTTCTTTTCTATAGCTTTCATTCAATGACAATAGGTCTTGGATACCTTGACTGGTTTCCGAAATATGAGCAAACAAAGACGAGGTCAAAGTATATAATTTTACAAAATTCCAGTAACTCCGAAAATCCTAGTGTGAGACAAAAAATGTAGCAGCGACATCTTCGTATCTAACTCCCTTACATCTATTGTATTACTTTTCTCTAGCTTTCATTCAATGACAATAGCTCTCGGATACCTTTGCTGGTTTCCGAAATATGAGCAAACAAAGACGAGGTCAATGTATATAATTTTACAAAATTCCAGTAACTCCGAAAATCCTAATGTGAGACAAAAAGTGTACTACATCTATTGAAGTAGATTACTCCAGCTTCCATTCAATAGCAATAGCTCTTCGATTCCTTAGCTGGTTTCCGAAATATGAGCAAACAAAGACGAGTCAAAGTTTATAATTTAAAAAATTTCAATAACTCCGAAAATCCTAATGTGAGACAAAAAGTGTACTACATCTATTGAAGTAGATTACTCTAGCTTCCATTCAATAGCAATAGCTCTTCGATTCCTTAGCTGGTTTCCGAAATATGAGCAAACAAAAACGAGGTCAATGTATATAATTTTACAAAATTCCAGTAACTCCGAAAATTCTTTCTTGAGAAAAAAAGGGACATAGCGCCAACATTACCTTTACAACGCCTATCGTTGAGCAAAGTTACAGACAAATTTATTTTTTTTAAATTTCGCAAATTTTGGAAAGGCTACCCCCTTTCTTGTTTTTTGTCCGAAAATATTTTTTTTCTAATTTTGATATTTCGTTGTAGCAGATATTTAGTGCATTCAAAATGAAATTAAAGCCTCTGGAAATTATTGAATAGCTTAGCAGGTTTCCAAGATATGATTTAAAAAAAGTTAATTCTGAATACACACTTCATTTTGCAAGTAAAACCTTTAAAAATTGGCGACACTCACTCAATCCATTATATATGTTGTAGTACATTACTCTAGCTTTCATTCAATGACAATAGGTCTTGGATACCTTGGCTGGTTTCCGAAATATGAGCAAACAAAGAAGTGGTCAAAGTATATAATTTTACAAAATTCCAGTAACTCCGAAAATCCTAATGTGAGACAAAAAATGTGGCAGCGACATCTTCGTATCTAACTCCCTTACATCTATTGTATTACTTTTCTCTAGCTTTCATTCAATGACAATAGGTCTTGGATACCTTGGCTGGTTTCCGAAATATGAGCAAACAAAGAAGTGGTCAAAGTATATAATTTTACAAAATTCCAGTAACTCCGAAAATCCTAATGTGAGACAAAAAATGTGGCAGCGACATCTTCGTATCTAACTCCCTTACATCTATTGTATTACTTTTCTCTAGCTTTCATTCAATGACAATAGCTCTTGGATACCTTGGCTGGTTTCCGAAATATGAGCAAACAAAAACGAGGTCAATGTATATAATTTTACAAAATTCCAGTAACTCCGAAAATCCTAATGTGAGACAAAAAATGTAGCAGCGACATCTTCGTATCTAACTCCCTTACATCTATTGTATTACTTTTCTCTAGCTTTCATTCAATGACAATAGGTCTTCGATACCTTGGCTGGATTCCGAAATATGAGCAAACAAAGACGAGGTCAATGTATATAATTTTACAAAATTCCAGTAACTCCGAAAATCCTAATGTGAGACAAAAAATGTAGCAGCGACATCTTCGTATCTAACTCCCTTACATCTATTGTATTACTTTTCTCTAGCTTTCATTCAATGACAATAGGTCTTCGATACCTTGGCTGGTTTCCGAAATATGAGCAAACAAAGACGAGGTCAATGTATATAATTTTACAAAATTCCAGTAACTCCGAAAATTCTTTCTTGAGAAAAAAAGGGACATAGCGCCAACATTACCTTTACAACGCCTATCGTTGAGCAAAGTTACAGACAAATTTATTTTTTTTAAATTTCGCAAATTTTGGAAAGGCTACCCCCTTTCTTGTTTTTTGTCCGAAAATATTTTTTTTCTAATTTTGATATTTCGTTGTAGCAGATATTTAGTGCACTCAAAATGAAATTAAAAGCCTCTGGAAATTATTGAATAGCTTAGCAGGTTTCCAAGATATGATTAAAAAAAAGTTAATTCTGAATACACACTTCATTTTGCAAGTAAAACCTTTAAAAATTGGCGACACTCACTCAATCCATTATATATGTTGTAGTACATTACTCTAGCTTTCATTCAATGACAATAGGTCTTGGATACCTTGGCTGGTTTCCGAAATATGAGCAAACAAAGAAGTGGTCAAAGTATATAATTTTACAAAATTCCAGTAACTCCGAAAATCCTAATGTGAGACAAAAAATTTAGCAGCGACATCTTCGTATCTAACTCCCTTACATCTATTGTATTACTTTTCTCTAGCTTTCATTCAATGACAATAGCTCTTGGATACCTTGGCTGGTTTCCGAAATATGAGCAAACAAAGACGAGGTCAATGTATACAATTTTACAAAATTCCAGTAACTCCGAAAATCCTAATGTGAGACAAAAAGTGTACTACATCTATTGAAGTAGATTACTCTAGCTTCCATTCAATAGCAATAGCTCTTCGATTCCTTAGCTGGTTTCCGCAATATGAGCAAACATAGACGAGTCAAAGTTTATAATTTTAAAAATTTCAATAACTCCGAAAATTCTTTCTTGAGAAAAAAAAGGGACATAGCGCCAACATTAGCTTTTCAACGCCTATCGTTGAGCAAAGTTACAGACAAATTTATTTTTTTTAAATTTCGCGAATTTTGGAAAGGCTACCCCCTTTCTTGTTTTTTGTCCGAAAATATTTTTTTTCTAATTTTGATATTTCGCTGTAGCAGATATTTAGTGCATTCAAAATGAAATTAAAAGCCTCTGGAAAATATTGAATAGCTTAGCAGGTTACCAAGATATGATTAAAAAAAAGTTAATTCTGAATACACACTTAATTTTGCAAGTAAAACCTTTAAAAGTTGGCGACACTCACTCAATCCATTATATATGTTGTAGTACATTACTCTAGCTTTCATTCAATGACAATAGCTCTCGGATACCTTGGCTGGTTTCCGAAATATGAGCAAACAAAGACGAGGTCAATGTATATAATTTTACAAAATTCCAGTAACTCCGAAAATCCTAATGTGAGACAAAAAATGTAGCAGCGACATCTTCGTATCTAACTCCCTTACATCTATTGTATTACTTTTCTCTAGCTTTCATTCAATGACAATAGCTCTTGGATACCTTGGCTGGTTTCCGAAATATGAGCAAACAAAGACGAGGTCAATGTATATAATTTTACAAAATTCCAGTAACTCCGAAAATCCTAATGTGAGACAAAAAGTGTACTACATCTATTGAAGTAGATTACTCTAGCTTCCATTCAATAGCAATAGCTCTTCGATTCCTTAGCTGGTTTCCGAAATATGAGCAAACAAAGACGAGTCAAAGTTTATAATTTTAAAAATTTCAATAACTCCGAAAATTCTTTCTTGAGAAAAAAAAGGGACATAGCGCCAACATTAGCTTTACAACGCCTATCGTTGAGCAAAGTTACAGACAAATTTATTTTTTTTAAATTTCGCGAATTTTGGAAAGGCTACCCCCTTTCTTGTTTTTTGTCCGAAAATATTTTTTTTCTAATTTTGATATTTCGCTGTAGCAGATATTTAGTGCATTCAAAATGAAATTAAAAGCCTCTGGAAAATATTGAATAGCTTAGCAGGTTACCAAGATATGATTAAAAAAAAGTTAATTCTGAATACACACTTCATTTTGCAAGTAAAACCTTTAAAAGTTGGCGACACTCACTCAATCCATTATATATGTTGTAGTACATTACTCTAGCTTTCATTCAATGACAATAGCTCTCGGATACCTTGGCTGGTTTCCGAAATATGAGCAAACAAAGACGAGGTCAATGTATATAATTTTACAAAATTCCAGTAACTCCGAAAATCCTAATGTGAGACAAAAAATGTAGCAGCGACATCTTCGTATCTAACTCCCTTACATCTATTGTATTACTTTTCTCTAGCTTTCATTCAATGACAATAGCTCTTGGATACCTTGGCTGGTTTCCGAAATATGAGCAAACAAAGACGAGGTCAATGTATATAATTTTACAAAATTCCAGTAACTCCGAAAATCCTAATGTGAGACAAAAAATGTAGCAGCGACATCTTCGTATCTAACTCCCTTACATCTATTGTATTACTTTTCTCTAGCTTTCATTCAATGACAATAGCTCTTGGATACCTTGGCTGGTTTCCGAAATATGAGCAAACAAAGACGAGGTCAATGTATATAATTTTACAAAATTCCAGTAACTCCGAAAATTCTTTCTTGAGAAAAAAAGGGACATAGCGCCAACATTACCTTTACAACGCCTATCGTTGAGCAAAGTTACAGACAAATTTATTTTTTTTAAATTTCGCAAATTTTGGAAAGGCTACCCCCTTTCTTGTTTTTTGTCCGAAAATATTTTTTTTCTAATTTTGATATTTCGTTGTAGCAGATATTTAGTGCACTCAAAATGAAATTAAAAGCCTCTGGAAATTATTGAATAGCTTAGCAGGTTTCCAAGATATGAATAAAAAAAAGTTAATTCTGAATACACACTTCATTTTGCAAGTAAAACCTTTAAAAATTGGCGACACTCACTCAATCCATTATATATGTTGTAGTACATTACTCTAGCTTTCATTCAATGACAATAGGTCTTGGGTACCTTGGCTGGTTTCCGAAATATGAGCAAACAAAGAAGTGGTCAAAGTATATAATTTTACAAAATTCCAGTAACTCCGAAAATCCTAATGTGAGACAAAAAATGTGGCAGCGACATCTTCGTATCTAACTCCCTTACATCTATTGTATTACTTTTCTCTAGCTTTCATTCAATGACAATAGGTCTTGGATACCTTGGCTGGTTTCCGAAATATGAGCAAACAAAGAAGTGGTCAAAGTATATAATTTTACAAAATTCCAGTAACTCCGAAAATCCTAATGTGAGACAAAAAATGTGGCAGCGACATCTTCGTATCTAACTCCCTTACATCTATTGTATTACTTTTCTCTAGCTTTCATTCAATGACAATAGCTCTTGGATACCTTGGCTGGTTTCCGAAATATGAGCAAACAAAAACGAGGTCAATGTATATAATTTTACAAAATTCCAGTAACTCCGAAAATCCTAATGTGAGACAAAAAATGTAGCAGCGACATCTTCGTATCTAACTCCCTTACATCTATTGTATTACTTTTCTCTAGCTTTCATTCAATGACAATAGGTCTTCGATACCTTGGCTGGATTCCGAAATATGAGCAAACAAAGACGAGGTCAATGTATATAATTTTACAAAATTCCAGTAACTCCGAAAATCCTAATGTGAGACAAAAAATGTAGCAGCGACATCTTCGTATCTAACTCCCTTACATCTATTGTATTACTTTTCTCTAGCTTTCATTCAATGACAATAGGTCTTCGATACCTTGGCTGGTTTCCGAAATATGAGCAAACAAAGACGAGGTCAATGTATATAATTTTACAAAATTCCAGTAACTCCGAAAATTCTTTCTTGAGAAAAAAAGGGACATAGCGCCAACATTACCTTTACAACGCCTATCGTTGAGCAAAGTTACAGACAAATTTATTTTTTTTAAATTTCGCAAATTTTGGAAAGGCTACCCCCTTTCTTGTTTTTTGTCCGAAAATATTTTTTTTCTAATTTTGATATTTCGTTGTAGCAGATATTTAGTGCACTCAAAATGAAATTAAAAGCCTCTGGAAATTATTGAATAGCTTAGCAGGTTTCCAAGATATGATTAAAAAAAAGTTAATTCTGAATACACACTTCATTTTGCAAGTAAAACCTTTAAAAATTGGCGACACTCACTCAATCCATTATATATGTTGTAGTACATTACTCTAGCATTCATTCAATGACAATAGGTCTTGGATACCTTGGCTGGTTTCCGAAATATGAGCAAACAAAGAAGTGGTCAAAGTATATAATTTTACAAAATTCCAGTAACTCCGAAAATCCTAATGTGAGACAAAAAATTTAGCAGCGACATCTTCGTATCTAACTCCCTTACATCTATTGTATTACTTTTCTCTAGCTTTCATTCAATGACAATAGCTCTTGGATACCTTGGCTGGTTTCCGAAATATGAGCAAACAAAGACGAGGTCAATGTATACAATTTTACAAAATTCCAGTAACTCCGAAAATCCTAATGTGAGACAAAAAGTGTACTACATCTATTGAAGTAGATTACTCTAGCTTCCATTCAATAGCAATAGCTCTTCGATTCCTTAGCTGGTTTCCGCAATATGAGCAAACATAGACGAGTCAAAGTTTATAATTTTAAAAATTTCAATAACTCCGAAAATTCTTTCTTGAGAAAAAAAAGGGACATAGCGCCAACATTAGCTTTACAACGCCTATCGTTGAGCAAAGTTACAGACAAATTTATTTTTTTTAAATTTCGCTAATTTCTTGTTTTTTGTCCGAAAATATTTTTTTTCTAATTTGGATATTTCGCTGTAACAGATATTTAGTGCATTCAAAATGAAATTAAAAGCCTCTGGAAATTATTGAATAGCTTAGCAGGTTTCCAAGATATGATTAAAAAAAAGTTAATTCTGAATACACACTTCATTTTGCAAGTAAAACCTTTAAAAGTTGGCGACGCTCACTCAATCCATTATATATGTTGTAGTACATTACTCTAGCTTTCATTCAATGACAATAGCTCTCGGATACCTTGGCTGGTTTCCGAAATATGAGCAAACAAAGAAGTGGTCAAAGTATATAATTTTACAAAATTCCTGTAACTCCGAAAATCCTAATGTGAGACAAAAAATGTAGCAGCGACATCTTCGTATCTAACTCCCTTACATCTATTGTATTACTTTTCTTTAGCTTTCATTCAATGACAATAGCTCTTGGATACCTTGGCTGGTTTCCGAAATATGAGCAAACAAAGACGAGGTCAATGTATATAATTTTACAAAATTCCAGTAACTCCGAAAATCCTAATGTGAGACAAAAAATGTAGCAGCGACATCTTCGTATCTAACTCCCTTACATCTATTGTATTACTTTTCTCTAGCTTTCATTCAATGACAATAGGTCTTCGATACCTTGGCTGGTTTCCGAAATATGAGCAAACAAAGACGAGGTCAATGTATATAATTTTACAAAATTCCAGTAACTCCGAAAATCCTAATGTGAGACAAAAAGTGTACTACATCTATTGAAGTAGATTACTCTAGCTTCCATTCAATAGCAATAGCTCTTCGATTCCTTAGTTGGTTTCCGAAATATGAGCAAACAAAGACGAGTCAAAGTTTATAATTTTAAAAATTTCAATAACTCCGTAAATTCTTTCTTGAGAAAAAAATGGGATATAGCGCCAACATTAGCTTTACAACACCTATCGTTGAGCAAAGTTACAGACAAATTTATTTTTTTTAAATTTCGCGAATTTTGGAAAGGCTACCCCCTTTCTTGTTTTTTGTCCGAAAATATTTTTTTTCTAATTTTGATATTTCGTTGTAGCAGATATTTAGTGCATTCAAAATGAAATTAAAAGCCTCTGGAAATTATTGAATAGCTTAGCAGGTTTCCAAGATATGATTAAAAAAAGTTAATTCTGAATACACACTTCATTTTGCAAGTAAAACCTTTAAAAATTGGCGACACTCACTCAATCCATTATATATGTTGTAGTACATTACTCTAGCTTTCATTGAATGACAATAGCTCGTGGATACCTTGGCTGGTTTCCGAAATATGAGCAAACAAAGACGAGGTCAATGTATATAATTTTACAAAATTCCAGTAACTCCGAAAATCCTAATGTGAGACAAAAAATGTAGCAGCGACATCTTCGTATCTAACTCCCTTACATCTTTTGTATTACTTTTCTCTAGCTTTCATTCAATGACAATAGCTCTTGGATACCTTGGCTGGTTTCCGAAATATGAGCAAACAAAAACGAGGTCAATGTATATAATTTTACAAAATTCCAGTAACTCCGAAAATCCTAATGTGAGACAAAAAATGTAGCAGCGGCATCTTCGTATCTAACTCCCTTACATCTATTGTATTTCTTTTCTCTAGCTTTCATTCAATGACAATAGGTCTTGGATACCTTGACTGGTTTCCGAAATATGAGCAAAAAAAGACGAGGTCAAAGTATATAATTTTACAAAATTCCAGTAACTCCGAAAATCCTAATGTGAGACAAAAAATGTAGCAGCGACATCTTCGTATCTAACTCCCTTACATCTATTGTATTACTTTTCTCTAGCTTTCATTCAATGACAATAGCTCTTGGATACCTTTGCTGGTTTCCGAAATATGAGCAAACAAAGACGAGGTCAATGTATATAATTTTACAAAATTCCAGTAACTCCGAAAATCCTAATGTGAGACAAAAAGTGTACTACATCTATTGAAGTAGATTACTCCAGCTTCCATTCAATAGCAATAGCTCTTCGATTCCTTAGCTGGTTTCCGAAATATGAGCAAACAAAGACGAGTCAAAGTTTATAATTTTAAAAATTTCAATAACTCCGTAAATTCTTTCTTGAGAAAAAAAGGGATATAGCGCCAACATTACCTTTACAACGCCTATCGTTGAGCAAAGTTACAGACAAATTTATTTTTTTTAAATTTCGCGAATTTTGGAAAGGTTGTTTTTTGTCCGAAAATATTTTTTTTCTAATTTTGATATTTCGTTGTAGCAGATATTTAGTGCATTCAAAATGAAATTAAAAGCCTCTGGAAATTATTGAATAGCTTAGCAGGTTTCCAAGATATGATTAAAAAAAAGTTAATTCTGAATACACACTTCATTTTGCAAGTAAAACCTTTAAAAATTGGCGACACTCACTCAATCCATTATATATGTTGTAGTACATAACTCTAGCTTTCATTGAATGACAATAGCTCGTGGATACCTTGGCTGGTTTCCGAAATATGAGCAAACAAAGACGAGGTCAATGTATATAATTTTACAAAATTCCAGTAACTCCGAAAATCCTAATGTGAGACAAAAAATGTAGCAGCGGCATCTTCGTATCTAACTCCCTTACATCTATTGTATTTCTTTTCTCTAGCTTTCATTCAATGACAATAGGTCTTGGATACCTTGACTGGTTTCCGAAATATGAGCAAACAAAGACGAGGTCAAAGTATATAATTTTACAAAATTCCAGTAACTCCGAAAATCCTAATGTGAGACAAAAAATGTAGCAGCGACATCTTCGTATCTAACTCCCTTACATCTATTGTATTACTTTTCGCTAGCTTTCATTCAATGACAATAGCTCTTGGATACCTTGGCTGGTTTCCGAAATATGAGCAAACAAAGACGAGGTCAATGTATATAATTTTACAAAATTCCAGTAACTCCGAAAATCCTAATGTGAGACAAAAAATGTAGCAGCGGCATCTTCGTATTTAACTCCCTTACATCTATTGTATTTCTTTTCTCTAGCTTTCATTCAATGACAACAGGTCTTGGATACCTTGGCTGGTTTCCGAAATATGAGCAAACAAAAACGAGGTCAATGTATATAATTTTACAAAATTCCAGTAACTCCGAAAATCCTAATGTGAGACAAAAAATGTAGCAGCGACATCTTCGTATCTAACTCCCTTACATCTTTTGTATTACTTTTCTCTAGCTTTCATTCAATGACAATAGCTCTTGGATACCTTGGCTGGTTTCCGAAATATGAGCAAACAAAAACGAGGTCAATGTATATAATTTTACAAAATTCCAGTAACTCCGAAAATCCTAATGTGAGACAAAAAATGTAGCAGCGGCATCTTCGTATCTAACTCCCTTACATCTATTGTATTTCTTTTCTCTAGCTTTCATTCAATGACAATAGCTCTCGGATACCTTGGCTGGTTTCCGAAATATGAGCAAACAAAGAAGTGGTCAAAGTATATAATTTTACAAAATTCCTGTAACTCCGAAAATCCTAATGTGAGACAAAAAATGTAGCAGCGACATCTTCGTATCTAACTCCCTTACATCTATTGTATTTCTTTTCTCTAGCTTTCATTCAATGACAATAGCTCTTGGATACCTTGGCTGGTTTCCGAAATATGAGCAAACAAAGACGAGGTCAATGTATATAATTTTACAAAATTCCAGTAACTCCGAAAATCCTAATGTGAGACAAAAAGTGTACTACATCTATTGAAGTAGATTACTCTAGCTTCCATTCAATAGCAATAGCTCTTCGATTCCTTAGCTGGTTTCCGAAATATGAGCAAACAAAGACGAGTCAAAGTTTATAATTTTAAAAATTTCAATAACTCCGAAAATTCTTTCTTGAGAAAAAAAAGGGACATAGTGCCAACATTAGCTTTACAACGCCTATCGTTGAGCACAGTTACAGACAAATTTATTTTTTTTTAAATTTCGCTAATTTCTTGTTTTTTGTCCGAAAATATTTTTTTTCTAATTTTGATATTTCGTTGTAGCAGATATTTAGTGCATTCAAAATGAAATTAAAAGCCTCTGGAAATTATTGAATAGCTTAGCAGGTTTCCAAGATATGATTAAAAAAAGTTAACTCTGAATACACACTTCATTTTGCAAGTAAAACCTTTAAAAATTGGCGACACTCACTCAATCCATTATATATGTTGTAGTACATTACTCTAGCGTTCATTGAATGACAATAGCTCTCGGATACCTTGGCTGTTTTCCGAAATATGAGCAAACAAAGACGAGGTCAAAGTATATAATTTTACAAAATTCCAGTAACTCCGAAAATCCTAATGTGAGACAAAAAATGTAGCAGCGGCATCTTCGTATCTAACTCCCTTACATCTATTGTATTTCTTTTCTCTAGCTTTCATTCAATGACAACAGGTCTTGGATACCTTGACTGGTTTCCGAAATATGAGCAAACAAAGACGAGGTCAAAGTATATAATTTTACAAAATTCCAGTAACTCCGAAAATCCTAATGTGAGACAAAAAATGTAGCAGCGACATCTTCGTATCTAACTCCCTTACATCTATTGTATTACTTTTCTCTAGCTTTCATTCAATGACAATAGCTCTTGGATACCTTGGCTGGTTTCCGAAATATGAGCAAACAAAGACGAGGTCAAAGTATATAATTTTACAAAATTCCAGTAACTCCGAAAATCCTAATGTGAGACAAAAAATGTAGCAGCGACATCTTCGTATCTAACTCCCTTACATCTATTGTATTACTTTTCGCTAGCTTTCATTCAATGACAATAGCTCTTGGATACCTTGGCTGGTTTCCGAAATATGAGCAAACAAAGACGAGGTCAATGTATATAATTTTACAAAATTCCAGTAACTCCGAAAATCCTAATGTGAGACAAAAAGTGTACTACATCTATTGAAGTAGATTACTCTAGCTTCCATTCAATAGCAATAGCTCTTCGATTCCTTAGCTGGTTTCCGCAATATGAGCAAACAAAGACGAGTCAAAGTTTATAATTTTAAAAATTTCAATAACTCCGAAAATTCTTTCTTGAGAAAAAAAAGGGACATAGCGCCAACATTAGCTTTACAACGCCTATCGTTGAGCAAAGTTACAGACAAATTTATTTTTTTTAAATTTCGCGAATCTTGTTTTTTGTCCGAAAATATTTTTTTTCTAATTTTGATATTTCGTTGTAGCAGATATTTAGTGCATTCAAAATGAAATTAAAAGCCTCTGGAAATTATTGAATAGCTTAGCAGGTTTCCAAGATATGATTAAAAAAAGTTAATTCTGAATACACACTTCATTTTGCAAGTAAAACCTTTAAAAATTGGCGACACTCACTCAATCCATTATATATGTTGTAGTACATTACTCTAGCTTTCATTGAATGACAATAGCTCTCGGATACCTTGGCTGTTTTCCGAAATATGAGCAAACAAAGACGAGGTCAAAGTATATAATTTTACAAAATTCCAGTAACTCCGAAAATCCTAATGTGAGACAAAAAATGTAGCAGCGACATCTTCGTATCTAACTCCCTTACACCTATTGTATTACTTTTCTCTAGCTTTCATTCAATGACAATAGCTCTTGGATACCTTGGCTGGTTTCCGAAATATGAGCAAACAAAGACGAGGTCAATGTATATAATTTTACAAAATTCCAGTAACTCCGAAAATCCTAATGTGAGACAAAAAGTGTACTACATCTATTGAAGTAGATTACTCTAGCTTCCATTCAATAGCAATAGCTCTTCGATTCCTTAGCTGGTTTCCGAAATATTAGCAAACAAAGACGAGTCAAAGTTTATAATTTTAAAAATTTCAATAACTCCGAAAATTCTTTCTTGAGAAAAAAAAGGGACATAGCGCCAACATTAGCTTTACAACACCTATCGTTGAGCAAAGTTACAGACAAATTTATTTTTTTTAAATTTCGCGAATTTTGGAAAGGCTACCCCCTTTCTTGTTTTTTGTCCGAAAATATTTTTTTTCTAATTTTGATATTTCGCTGTAGCAGATATTTAGTGCATTCAAAATGAAATTAAAAGCCTCTGGAAATTATTGAATAGCTTAGCAGGTTTCCAAGATATGATTAAAAAAAAGTTAATTCTGAATACACACTTCATTTTGCAAGTAAAACCTTTAAAAGTTGGCGACACTCACTCAATCCATTATATATGTTGTAGTACATTACTCTAGCTTTCATTCAATGACAATAGCTCTCGGATACCTTGGCTGGTTTCCGAAATATGAGCAAACAAAACGAGGTCAATGTATATAATTTTACAAAATTCCAGTAACTCCGAAAATCCTACTGTGAGACAAAAAATGTAGCAGCGACATCTTCGTATCTAACTCCCTTACATCTATTGTATTACTTTTCTCTAGCTTTCATTCAATGACAATAGCTCTTGGATACCTTGGCTGGTTTCCGAAATATGAGCAAACAAAGACGAGGTCAATGTATATAATTTTACAATATTCCAGTAACTCCGAAAATCCTAATGTGAGACAAAAAATGTAGCAGCGACATCTTCGTATCTAACTCCCGTACATCTATTGTATTACTTTTCTCTAGCTTTCATTCAATGACAATAGGTCTTGGATACCTTGACTGGTTTCCGAAATATGAGCAAACAAAGACGAGGTCAAAGTATATAATTTTACAAAATTCCAGTAACTCCGAAAATCCTAATGTGAGACAAAAAGTGTACTACATCTATTGAAGTAGATTACTCAAGCTTCAATTCAAAAGCAATAGCTCTTCGATTCCTTAGCTGGTTTCCGAAATATGAGCCAACAAAGACGAGTCAAAGTTTATAATTTTAAAAATTTCAATAACTCCGTAAATTCTTTCTTGAGAAAAAAAAGGGACATAGCGCCAACATTAGCTTTACAACGCCTATCGTTGAGCAAAGTTACAGACAAATTTATTTTTTTTAAATTTCGCTAATTTTGGAAAGGCTACCCCCTTTCTTGTTTTTTGTCCGAAAATATTTTTTTTCTAATTTTGATATTTCGTTGTAGCAGATATTTAGTGCATTCAAAATGAAATTAAAAGTCTCTGGAAATTATTGAATTGCTTAGCAGGTTTCCAAGATATGATTAAAAACAAGTTAATTCTGAATACACACTTCATTTTGCAAGTAAAACCTTTAACAGTTGGCGACACTCACTCAATCCATTATATATGTTGTAGTACATTACTCTAGCTTTCATTCAATGACAATAGGTCTTGGATACCTTGGCTGGTTTCCGAAATATGAGCAAACAAAGAAGTGGTCAAAGTATATAATTTTACAAAATTCCAGTAACTCCGAAAATCCTAATGTGAGACAAAAAATTTAGCAGCGACATCTTCGTGTCTAACTCCCTTACATCTATTGTATTACTTTTCTCTAGCTTTCATTCAATGACAATAGGTCTTGGATACCTTGACTGGTTTCCGAAATATGAGCAAACAAAGACGAGGTCAAAGTACATAATTTTACAAAATTCCAGTAACTCCGAATATCCTAATGTGAGACAAAAAATGTAGCAGCGATATCTTCGTATCTAACTCCCTTACATCTATTGTATTACTTTTCTCTAGCTTTCATTCAATGACAATAGCTCTTGGATACCTTGGCTGGTTTCCGAAATATGAGCAAACAAAGACGAGGTCAATGTATATAATTTTACAAATTTCCAGTAACTCCGAAAATCCTAATGTGAGACAAAAAATGTAGCAGCGACATCTTCGTATCTAACTCCCTTACATCTATTGTATTACTTTTCTCTAGCTTTCATTCAATGACAATAGCTCTCGGATACCTTGGCTGGTTTCCGAAATATGAGCAAACAAAGACGAGGTCAATGTATATAATTTTACAAAATTCCAGTAACTCCGAAAATCCTAATGTGAGACAAAAAATGTAGCAGCGACATCTTCGTATCTAACTCCCTTACATATATTGTATTACTTTTCTCTAGCTTTCATTCAATGACAATAGCTCTTGGATACCTTGGCTGGTTTCCGAAATATGAGCACACAAAGACGAGGTCAATGTATATAATTTTACAAAATTCCAGTAACTCCGAAAATCCTAATGTGAGACAAAAAATGTAGCAGCGGCATCTTCGTATCTAACTCCCTTACATCTATTGTATTTCTTTTCTCTAGCTTTCATTGAATGACAATAGCTCTCGGATAGCTTGACTGGTTTCCGAAATATGAGCAAACAAAGACGAGGTCAAAGTATATAATTTTACAAAATTCCAGTAACTCCGAAAATCCTAATGTGAGACAAAAAGTGTACTACATCTATTGAAGTAGATTACTCTAGCTTCCATTCAATAGCAATAGCTCTTCGATACCTTGGCTGGGTTCCGAAATATGAGCAAACAAAGACGATGTCAATGTATATAATTTTAAAAATTTCAATAACTCCGAAAATTCTTTCTTGATAAAAAAAGGGACTTAGCGCCAACATTAGCTTTACAACGCCTATCGTTGAGCAATACCCCCTTTCTTGTTTTTTGTCCGAAAATATTTTTTTTCTAATTTTGATATTTAGTTGTAGCAGATATTTAGTACATTCAAAATGAAATTAAAAGCCTCTGGAAATTATTGAATAGCTTAGCAGGTTCCAAGATATGATTAAAAAAAAGTTAATTCTGAATACACACTTCATTTTGCAAGTAAAACCTTTAAAAGTTGGCGATACTCACTCAATCCACTATATATGTTGTAGTACATTACTCTAGCTTTCATTCAATGACAATAGGTCTTGGATACCTTGGCTGGTTTCCGAAATATGAGCAAACAAAGAAGTGGTCAAAGTATATAATTTTACAAAATTCCAGTAACTCCGAAAATCCTAATGTGAGACAAAAAATGTAGCAGCGACATCTTCGTATCTAACTCCCTTACATCTATTGTATTACTTTTCTCTAGCTTTCATTCAATGGCAATAGCTCTTGGATACCTTGGCTGGTTTCCGAAATATGAGCAAACAAAGGCGAGGTCAATGTATATAATTTTACAAAATTCCAGTAACTCCGAAAATCCTAATGTGAGACAAAAAATGTAGCAGCGACATCTTCGTATCTAACTCCCTTACATCTATTGTATTACTTTTCTCTAGCTTTCATTCAATGACAATAGGTCTTGGATACCTTGACTGGTTTCCGAAATATGAGCAAACAAAGACGAGGTCAAAGTATATAATTTTACAAAATTCCAGTAACTCCGAAAATCCTAATGTGAGACAAAAAATGTAGCAGCGGCATCTTCGTATCTAACTCCCTTACATCTATTGTATTTCTTTTCTCTAGCTTTCATTCAATGACAATAGGTCTTGGATACCTTGACTGGTTTCCGAAATATGAGCAAACAAAGACGAGGTCAAAGTATATAATTTTACAAAATTCCAGTAACTCCGAAAATCCTAATGTGAGACAAAAAATGTAGCAGCGACATCTTCGTATCTAACTCCCTTACATCTATTGTATTACTTTTCTCTAGCTTTCATTCAATGACAATAGCTCTTGGATACCTTGGCTGGTTTCCGAAATATGAGCAAACAAAGACGAGGTCAATGTATATAATTTTACAAAATTCCAGTAACTCCGAAAATCCTAATGTGAGACAAAAAATGTAGCAGCGATATCTTCGTATGTAACTCCCTTACATCTATTGTATTACTTTTCTCTAGCTTTCATTGAATGACAATAGCTCTCGGATACCTTGGCTGTTTTCCGAAATATGAGCAAACAAAGAAGTGGTCAAAGTATATAATTTTACAAAATTCCAGTAACTCCGAAAATCCTAATGTGAGACAAAAAATGTAGCAGCGACATCTTCGTATCTAACTCCCTTACATCTATTGTATTACTTTTCTCTAGCTTTCATTCAATGACAATAGCTCTCGGATACCTTGACTGGTTTCCGAAATATGAGCAAACAAAGACGAGGTCAATGTATATAATTTTACAAAATTCCAGTAACTCCGAAAATCCTAATGTGAGACAAAAAATGTAGCAGCGACATCTTCGTATCTAACTCCCTTACATCTATTGTATTACTTTTCTCTAGCTTTCATTCAATGACAATAGCTCTTGGATACCTTGGCTGGTTTCCGAAATATGAGCAAACAAAGACGAGGTCAATGTATATAATTTTACAAAATTCCAGTAACTCCGAAAATCCTAATGTGAGACAAAAAATGTAGCAGCGACATCTTCGTATCTAACTCCCTTACATCTATTGTATTACTTTTCTCTAGCTTTCATTCAATGACAATAGCTCTCGGATACCTTGGCTGGTTTCCGAAATATGAGCAAACAAAGACGAGGTCAATGTATATAATTTTACAAAATTCCAGTAACTCCGAAAATCCTAATGTGAGACAAAAAATGTAGCAGCGGCATCTTCGTATCTAACTCCCTTACATCTATTGTATTACTTTTCTCTAGCTTTCATTCAATGACAATAGGTCTTGGATACCTTGACTGGTTTCCGAAATATGAGCAAACAAAGACGAGGTCAAAGTATATAATTTTACAAAATTCCAGTAACTCCGAAAATCCTAATGTGAGACAAAAAGTGTACTACATCTATTGAAGTAGATTACTCTAGCTTCCATTCAATAGCAATAGCTCTTCGATTCCTTAGCTGGTTTCCGAAATATGAGCAAACAAAGACGAGTCAAAGTTTATAATTTTAAAAATTTCAATAACTCCGTAAATTCTTTCTTGAGAAAAAAAGGGACATAGCGCCAACATTAGCTTTACAACGCCTATCGTTGAGCAAAGTTACAGACAAATTTATTTTCTTTAAATTTCGCGAATTTTGGAAAGGCTTTCTTGTTTTTTGTCCGAAAATATTGTTTTTCTAATTTCGATATTTCGTTGTAGCAGATATTTAGTGCATTCAAAATGAAATTAAAAGCCTCTGGAAATTATTGAATTGCTTAGCAGGTTTCCAAGATATGATTAAAAACAAGTTAATTCTGAATACACACTTCATTTTGCAAGTAAAACCTTTAAAAGTTGGCGACACTCACTCAATCCATTATATATGTTGTAGTACATTACTCTAGCTTTCATTCAATGACAATAGGTCTTGGATACCTTGGCTGGTTTCCGAAATATGAGCAAACAAAGAAGTGGTCAAAGTATATAATTTTACAAAATTCCTGTAACTCCGAAAATCCTAATGTGAGACAAAAAATGTAGCAGCGACATCTTCGTATCTAACTCCCTTACATCTATTGTATTACTTTTCTCTAGCTTTCATTCAATGACAATAGCTCTTGGATACCTTGACTGGTTTCCGAAATATGAGCAAACAAAGACGAGGTCAAAGTATATAATTTTACAAAATTCCAGTAACTCCGAAAATCCTAATGTGAGACAAAAAGTGTACTACATCTATTGATGTAGATTACTCTAGCTTCCATTCAATAGCAATAGCTCTTCGATTCCTTAGCTGGTTTCCGAAATATGAGCCAACAAAGACGAGTCAAAGTTTATAATTTTAAAAATTTCAATAACTCCGTAAATTCTTTCTTGAGAAAAAAAGGGACATAGCGCCAACATTAGCTTTACAACGCCTATCGTTGAGCAAAGTTACAGACAAATTTATTTTTTTTAAATTTCGCGAATTTTGGAAAGGCTACCCCCTTTCTTGTTTTTTGTCCGAAAATATTTTTTTTCTAATTTTGATATTTCGTTGTAGCAGATATTTAGTACATTCAAAATGAAATTAAAAGCTTCTGGAAATTATTGAATAGCTTAGCAGGTTACCAAGATATGATTAAAAAAAAGTTAATTCTGAATACACACTTCATTTTGCAAGTAAAACCTTTAAAAGTTGGCGACACTCACTCAATCCATTATATATGTTGTAGTACATTACTCTAGCTTTCATTCAATGACAATAGGTCTTGGATACCTTGGCTGGTTTCCGAATATGAGCAAACAAAGAAGTGGTCAAAGTATATAATTTTACAAAATTCCAGTAACTCCGAAAATCCTAATGTGAGACAAAAAATGTAGCAGCGACATCTTCGTATCTAACTCCCTTACATCTATTGTATTACTTTTCTCTAGCTTTCATTCAATGACAAAAGCTCTTGGATACCTTGGCTGGTTTCCGAAATATGAGCAAACAAAGACGAGGTCAATGTATATAATTTTACAAAATTCCAGTAACTCCGAAAATCCTAATGTGAGACAAAAAATGTAGCAGCGGCATCTTCGTATCTAACTCCCTTACATCTATTGTATTACTTTTCTCTAGCTTTCATTCAATGACAATAGGTCTTGGATACCTTGACTGGTTTCCGAAATATGAGCAAACAAAGACGCGGTCAAAGTATATAATTTTACAAAATTCCTGTAACTCCGAAAATCCTAATGTGAGACAAAAAGTGTACTACATCTATTGAAGTAGATTACTCTAGCTTCCATTCAATAGCAATAGCTCTTCGATTCCTTAGCTGGTTTCCGAAATATGAGCCAACAAAGACGAGTCAAAGTTTATAATTTTAAAAATTTCAATAACTCCGTAAATTCTTTCTTGAGAAAAAAAGGGACATAGCGCCAACATTAGCTTTACAACGCCTATCGTTGAGCAAAGTTACAGACAAATTTATTTTTTTTAAATTTCGCGAATTTTGGAAAGGCTACCCCCTTTCTTGTTTTTTGTCCGAAAATATTTTTTTTCTAATTTTGATATTTCGTTGTAGCAGATATTTAGTGCATTCAAAATGAAATTAAAAGCCTCTGGAAATTATTGAATTGCTTAGCAGGTTTCCAAGATATGATTAAAAACAAGTTAATTCTGAATACACACTTCATTTTGCAAGTAAAACCTTTAAAAGTTGGCGACACTCACTCAATCCATTATATATGTTGTAGTACATTACTCTAGCTTTCATTCAATGACAATAGGTCTTGGATACCTTGGCTGGTTTCCGAATATGAGCAAACAAAGAAGTGGTCAAAGTATATAATTTTACAAAATTCCAGTAACTCCGAAAATCCTAATGTGAGACAAAAAATGTAGCAGCGACATCTTCGTATCTAACTCCCTTACATCTATTGTATTACTTTTCTCTAGCTTTCATTGAATGACAATAGCTCTCGGATACCTTGGCTGTTTTCCGAAATATGAGCAAACAAAGAAGTGGTCAAAGTATATAATTTTACAAAATTCCAGTAACTCCGAAAATCCTAATGTGAGACAAAAAATGTAGCAGCGACATCTTCGTATCTAACTCCCTTACATCTATTGTATTACTTTTCTCTAGCTTTCATTCAATGACAATAGCTCTCGGATACCTTGACTGGTTTCCGAAATATGAGCAAACAAAGACGAGGTCAATGTATATAATTTTACAAAATTCCAGTAACTCCGAAAATCCTAATGTGAGACAAAAAATGTAGCAGCGACATCTTCGTATCTAACTCCCTTACATCTATTGTATTACTTTTCTCTAGCTTTCATTCAATGACAATAGCTCTTGGATACCTTGGCTGGTTTCCGAAATATGAGCAAACAAAGACGAGGTCAATGTATATAATTTTACAAAATTCCAGTAACTCCGAAAATCCTAATGTGAGACAAAAAATGTAGCAGCGACATCTTCGTATCTAACTCCCTTACATCTATTGTATTACTTTTCTCTAGCTTTCATTCAATGACAATAGCTCTCGGATACCTTGGCTGGTTTCCGAAATATGAGCAAACAAAGACGAGGTCAATGTATATAATTTTACAAAATTCCAGTAACTCCGAAAATCCTAATGTGAGACAAAAAATGTAGCAGCGGCATCTTCGTATCTAACTCCCTTACATCTATTGTATTACTTTTCTCTAGCTTTCATTCAATGACAATAGGTCTTGGATACCTTGACTGGTTTCCGAAATATGAGCAAACAAAGACGAGGTCAAAGTATATAATTTTACAAAATTCCAGTAACTCCGAAAATCCTAATGTGAGACAAAAAGTGTACTACATCTATTGAAGTAGATTACTCTAGCTTCCATTCAATAGCAATAGCTCTTCGATTCCTTAGCTGGTTTCCGAAATATGAGCAAACAAAGACGAGTCAAAGTTTATAATTTTAAAAATTTCAATAACTCCGTAAATTCTTTCTTGAGAAAAAAAGGGACATAGCGCCAACATTAGCTTTACAACGCCTATCGTTGAGCAAAGTTACAGACAAATTTATTTTCTTTAAATTTCGCGAATTTTGGAAAGGCTTTCTTGTTTTTTGTCCGAAAATATTGTTTTTCTAATTTCGATATTTCGTTGTAGCAGATATTTAGTGCATTCAAAATGAAATTAAAAGCCTCTGGAAATTATTGAATTGCTTAGCAGGTTTCCAAGATATGATTAAAAACAAGTTAATTCTGAATACACACTTCATTTTGCAAGTAAAACCTTTAAAAGTTGGCGACACTCACTCAATCCATTATATATGTTGTAGTACATTACTCTAGCTTTCATTCAATGACAATAGGTCTTGGATACCTTGGCTGGTTTCCGAAATATGAGCAAACAAAGAAGTGGTCAAAGTATATAATTTTACAAAATTCCTGTAACTCCGAAAATCCTAATGTGAGACAAAAAATGTAGCAGCGACATCTTCGTATCTAACTCCCTTACATCTATTGTATTACTTTTCTCTAGCTTTCATTCAATGACAATAGCTCTTGGATACCTTGACTGGTTTCCGAAATATGAGCAAACAAAGACGAGGTCAAAGTATATAATTTTACAAAATTCCAGTAACTCCGAAAATCCTAATGTGAGACAAAAAGTGTACTACATCTATTGATGTAGATTACTCTAGCTTCCATTCAATAGCAATAGCTCTTCGATTCCTTAGCTGGTTTCCGAAATATGAGCCAACAAAGACGAGTCAAAGTTTATAATTTTAAAAATTTCAATAACTCCGTAAATTCTTTCTTGAGAAAAAAAGGGACATAGCGCCAACATTAGCTTTACAACGCCTATCGTTGAGCAAAGTTACAGACAAATTTATTTTTTTTAAATTTCGCGAATTTTGGAAAGGCTACCCCCTTTCTTGTTTTTTGTCCGAAAATATTTTTTTTCTAATTTTGATATTTCGTTGTAGCAGATATTTAGTACATTCAAAATGAAATTAAAAGCTTCTGGAAATTATTGAATAGCTTAGCAGGTTACCAAGATATGATTAAAAAAAAGTTAATTCTGAATACACACTTCATTTTGCAAGTAAAACCTTTAAAAGTTGGCGACACTCACTCAATCCATTATATATGTTGTAGTACATTACTCTAGCTTTCATTCAATGACAATAGGTCTTGGATACCTTGGCTGGTTTCCGAATATGAGCAAACAAAGAAGTGGTCAAAGTATATAATTTTACAAAATTCCAGTAACTCCGAAAATCCTAATGTGAGACAAAAAATGTAGCAGCGACATCTTCGTATCTAACTCCCTTACATCTATTGTATTACTTTTCTCTAGCTTTCATTCAATGACAAAAGCTCTTGGATACCTTGGCTGGTTTCCGAAATATGAGCAAACAAAGACGAGGTCAATGTATATAATTTTACAAAATTCCAGTAACTCCGAAAATCCTAATGTGAGACAAAAAATGTAGCAGCGGCATCTTCGTATCTAACTCCCTTACATCTATTGTATTACTTTTCTCTAGCTTTCATTCAATGACAATAGGTCTTGGATACCTTGACTGGTTTCCGAAATATGAGCAAACAAAGACGCGGTCAAAGTATATAATTTTACAAAATTCCTGTAACTCCGAAAATCCTAATGTGAGACAAAAAGTGTACTACATCTATTGAAGTAGATTACTCTAGCTTCCATTCAATAGCAATAGCTCTTCGATTCCTTAGCTGGTTTCCGAAATATGAGCCAACAAAGACGAGTCAAAGTTTATAATTTTAAAAATTTCAATAACTCCGTAAATTCTTTCTTGAGAAAAAAAGGGACATAGCGCCAACATTAGCTTTACAACGCCTATCGTTGAGCAAAGTTACAGACAAATTTATTTTTTTTAAATTTCGCGAATTTTGGAAAGGCTACCCCCTTTCTTGTTTTTTGTCCGAAAATATTTTTTTTCTAATTTTGATATTTCGTTGTAGCAGATATTTAGTGCATTCAAAATGAAATTAAAAGCCTCTGGAAATTATTGAATTGCTTAGCAGGTTTCCAAGATATGATTAAAAACAAGTTAATTCTGAATACACACTTCATTTTGCAAGTAAAACCTTTAAAAGTTGGCGACACTCACTCAATCCATTATATATGTTGTAGTACATTACTCTAGCTTTCATTCAATGACAATAGGTCTTGGATACCTTGGCTGGTTTCCGAATATGAGCAAACAAAGAAGTGGTCAAAGTATATAATTTTACAAAATTCCAGTAACTCCGAAAATCCTAATGTGAGACAAAAAATGTAGCAGCGACATCTTCGTATCTAACTCCCTTACATCTATTGTATTACTTTTCTCTAGCTTTCATTCAATGACAAAAGCTCTTGGATACCTTGGCTGGTTTCCGAAATATGAGCAAACAAAGACGAGGTCAATGTATATAATTTTACAAAATTCCAGTAACTCCGAAAATCCTAATGTGAGACAAAAAATGTAGCAGCGGCATCTTCGTATCTAATTCCCTTACATCTATTGTATTACTTTTCTCTAGCTTTCATTCAATGACAATAGGTCTTGGATACCTTGACTGGTTTCCGAAATATGAGCAAACAAAGACGCGGTCAAAGTATATAATTTTACAAAATTCCAGTAACTCCGAAAATCCTAATGTGAGACAAAAAGTGTACTACATCTATTGAAGTAGATTACTCTAGCTTCCATTCAATAGCAATAGCTCTTCGATTCCTTAGCTGGTTTCCGAAATATGAGCCAACAAAGACGAGTCAAAGTTTATAATTTTAAAAATTTCAATAACTCCGTAAATTCTTTCTTGAGAAAAAAAGGGACATAGCGCCAACATTAGCTTTACAACGCCTATCGTTGAGCAAAGTTACAGACAAATTTATTTTTTTTAAATTTCGCGAATTTTGGAAAGGCTACCCCCTTTCTTGTTTTTTGTCCGAAAATATTTTTTTTCTAATTTTGATATTTCGTTGTAGCAGATATTTAGTACATTCAAAATGAAATTAAAAGCTTCTGGAAATTATTGAATAGCTTAGCAGGTTACCAAGATATGATTAAAAAAAAGTTAATTCTGAATACACACTTCATTTTGCAAGTAAAACCTTTAAAAGTTGGCGACACTCACTCAATCCATTATATATGTTGTAGTACATTACTCTAGCTTTCATTCAATGACAAAAGCTCTTGGATACCTTGGCTGGTTTCCGAAATATAAGCAAACAAAGACGAGGTCAATGTATATAATTTTCAAAATTCCAGTAACTCCGAAAATCCTAATGTGAGACAAAAAATGTAGCAGCGGCATCTTCGTATCTAACTCCCTTACATCTATTGTATTACTTTTCTCTAGCTTTCATTCAATGACAATAGGTCTTGGATACCTTGACTGGTTTCCGAAATATGAGCAAACAAAGATGCGGTCAAAGTATATAATTTTACAAAATTCCAGTAACTCCGAAAATCCTAATGTGAGACAAAAAGTGTACTACATCTATTGAAGTAGATTACTCTAGCTTCCATTCAATAGCAATAGCTCTTCGGTTCCTTAGCTGGTTTCCGAAATATGAGCAAACAAAGACGAGTCAAAGTTTATAATTTTAAAAATTTCAATAACTCCGAAAATTCTTTCTTGAGAAAAAAAAGGGACATAGCGCCAACATAAGCTTTACAACGCCTATCGTTGAGCAAAGTTACAGACAAATTTATTTTTTTTAAATTTCGCTAATTTTGGAAAGGCTACCCCCTTTCTTGTTTTTTGTCCGAAAATATTTTTTTTCTAATTTTGATATTTCGTTGTAGCAGATATTTAGTGCATTCAAAATGAAATTAAAAGCCTCTGGAAATTATTGAATAGCTTAGCAGGTTACCAAGATATGATTAAAAAAAGTTAATTCTGAATACACACTTCATTTTGCAAGTAAAACCTTTAAAATTTGGCGACACTCACTCAATCCATTATATATGTTGTAGTACATTACTCTAGCTTTCATTGAATGACAATAGGTCTTGGATACCTTGGCTGGTTTCCGAATATGAGCAAACAAAGAAGTGGTCAATGTATATAATTTTACAAAATTCCAGTAACTCCGAAAATCCTAATGTGAGACAAAAAATGTAGCAGCGACATCTTCGTATCTAACTCCCTTACATCTATTGTATTACTTTTCTCTAGCTTTCATTCAATGACAAAAGCTCTTGGATACCTTGGCTGGTTTCCGAAATATAAGCAAACAAAGACGAGGTCAATGTATATAATTTTACAAAATTCCAGTAACTCCGAAAATCCTAATGTGAGACAAAAAATTTAGCAGCGGCATCTTCGTATCTAACTCCCTTACATCTATTGTATTACTTTTCTCTAGCTTTCATTCAATGACAATAGCTCTTGGATACCTTGGCTGGTTTCCGAAATATGAGCAAACAAAGACGAGTCAAAGTTTATAATTTTAAAAATTTCAATAACTCCGAAAATTCTTTTTTGAGAAAAAAAAGGGATATAGCGCCAACATAAGCTTTACAACGCCTATCGTTGAGCAAAGTTACAGACAAATTTATTTTTTTTAAATTTCGCGAATTTTGGAAAGGCTACCCCCTTTCTTGTTTTTTGTCCGAACATATTTTTTTTCTAATTTTGATATTTCGTTGTAGCAGATATTTAGTACATTCAAAATGAAATTAAAAGCCTCTGGAAATTATTGAATAGCTTAGCAGGTTACCAAGATATCATTAAAAAAAAGTTAATTCTGAATACACACTTCATTTTGCAAGTCAAACCTTTAAAATTTGGCGACACTCACTCAATCCATTATATATGTTGTAGTACATTACTCTAGCTTACATTCAATGACAATAGGTCTTGGATACCTTGGCTGGTTTCCGAAATATGAGCAAACAAAGAAGTGGTCAAAGTATATAATTTTACAAAATTCCAGTAACTCCGAAAATCCTAATGTGAGACAAAAAATGTAGCAGCGACATCTTCGTATCTAACTCCCTTACATCTATTGTATTACTTTTCTCTAGCTTTCATTCAATGACAAAAGCTCTTGGATACCTTGGCTGGTTTCCGAAATATGAGCAAACAAAGACGAGGTCAATGTATATAATTTTACAAAATTCCAGTAACTCCGAAAATCCTAATGTGAGACAAAAAATGTAGCAGCGGCGTCTTCGTATCTAACTCCCTTACATCTATTGTATTACTTTTCTCTAGCTTTCATTCAATGACAATAGGTCTTGGGTACCTTGACTGGTTTCCGAAATATGAGCAAACAAAGACGCGGTCAAAGTATATAATTTTACAAAATTCCAGTAACTCCGAAAATCCTAATGTGAGACAAAAAGTGTACTACATCTATTGAAGTAGATTACTCTAGCTTCCATTCAATAGCAATAGCTCTTCGATTCCTTAGCTGGTTTCCGAAATATGAGCCAACAAAGACGAGTCAAAGTTTATAATTTTAAAAATTTCAATAACTCCGTAAATTCTTTCTTGAGAAAAAAAGGGACATAGCGCCAACATTAGCTTTACAACGTTACAGCAAAGTTACAGACAAATTTATTTTTTTTAAATTTCGCGAATTTTGGAAAGGCTACCCCCTTTCTTGTTTTTTGTCCGAAAATATTTTTTTTCTAATTTTGATATTTCGTTGTAGCAGATATTTAGTGCATTCAAAATGAAATTAAAAGCCTCTGGAAATTATTGAATAGCTTAGCAGGTTACCAAGATATGATTTAAAAAAAGTTAATTCTGAATACACACTTCATTTTGCAAGTAAAACCTTTAAAAGTTGGCGACACTCACTCAATCCATTATATATGTTGTAGTACATTACTCTAGCTTTCATTGAATGACAATAGCTCTCGGATACCTTGGCTGTTTTCCAAAATATGAGCAAACAAAGAAGTGGTCAATGTATATAATTTTACAAAATTCCAGTAACTCCGAAAATCCTAATGTGAGACAAAAAATGTAGCAGCGACATCTTCGTATCTAACTCCCTTACATCTATTGTATTACTTTTCTCTAGCTTTCATTCAATGACAAAAGCTCTTGGATACCTTGGCTGGTTTCCGAAATATGAGCAAACAAAGACGAGGTCAATGTATATAATTTTACAAAATTCCAGTTACTCCAAAAATCCTAATGTGAGACAAAAAATGTAGCAGCGGCATCTTCGTATCTAACTCCCTTACATCTATTGTATTACTTTTCTCTAGCTTTCATTCAATGACAATAGATCTTGGATACCTTGACTGGTTTCCGAAATATGAGCAAACAAAGACGAGGTCAAAGTATATAATTTTACAAAATTCCAGTAACTCCGAAAATCCTAATGTGAGACAAAAAGTGTACTACATCTATTGAAGTAGATTACTCTAGCTTCCGTTCAATAGCAATAGCTCTTCGATTCCTTAGCTGGTTTCCGAAATATGAGCCAACAAAGACGAGTCAAAGTTTATAATTTTAAAAATTTCAATAACTCCGTAAATGCTTTCTTGAGAAAAAAAGGGACATAGCGCCAACATTAGCTTTACAACGCCTATCGTTGAGCAAAGTTACAGACAAATTTATTTTTTTTAAATTTCGCGAATTTTGGAAAGGCTACCCCCTTTCTTGTTTTTTGTCCGAAAATATTTTTTTTCTAATTTTGATATTTCGTTGTAGCAGATATTTAGTGCATTCAAAATGAAATTAAAAGCCTCTGGAAAATATTGAATAGCTTAGCAGGTTACCAAGATATGATTAAAAAAAAGTTAATTCTGAATACACACTTCATTTTGCAAGTAAAACCTTTAAAAGTTGGCGACACTTACTCAATCCACGATATATGTTGTAGTACATTACTCTAGCTTTCATTGAATGACAATAGCTCTCGGATACCTTGGCTGTTTTCCGAAATATGAGCAAACAAAGACGAGGTCAAAGTATATAATTTTACAAAATTCCAGTAACTCCGAAAATCCTAATGTGAGACAAAAAGTGTACTACATCTATTGAAGTAGATTACTCTAGCTTCCATTCAATAGCAATAGCTCTTCGATTCCTTAGCTGGTTTCCGAAATATGAGCCAACAAAGACGAGTCAAAGTTTATAATTTTAAAAATTTCAATAACTCCGTAAATGCTTTCTTGAGAAAAAAAGGGACATAGCGCCAACATTAGCTTTACAACGCCTATCGTTGAGCAAAGTTACAGACAAATTTATTTTTTTAAATTTCGCGAATTTTGGAAAGGCTACCCCCTTTCTTGTTTTTTGTCCGAACATATTTTTTTTCTAATTTTGATATTTCGTTGTAGCAGATATGTAGTACATTCAAAATGAAATTAAAAGCCTCTGGAAATTATTGAATAGCTTAGCAGGTTACCAAGATATGACTAAAAAAAAGTTAATTCTGAATACACACTTCATTTTGCAAGTAAAACCTTTAAAAGTTGGCGACACTCACTCAATCCATTATATATGTTGTAGTACATTACTCTAGCTTTCATTGAATGACAATAGCTCTCGGATACCTTGGCTGTTTTCCGAAATATGAGCAAACAAAGAAGTGGTCAAAGTATATAATTTTACAAAATTCCAGTTACTCCAAAAATCCTAATGTGAGACAAAAAATGTAGCAGCGGCATCTTCGTATCTAACTCCCTTACATCTATTGTATTACTTTTCTCTAGCTTTCATTCAATGACAATAGATCTTGGATACCTTGACTGGTTTCCGAAATATGAGCAAACAAAGACGAGGTCAAAGTATATAATTTTACAAAATTCCAGTAACTCCGAAAATCCTAATGTGAGACAAAAAGTGTACTACATCTATTGAAGTAGATTACTCTAGCTTCCATTCAATAGCAATAGCTCTTCGATTCCTTAGCTGGTTTCCGAAATATGAGCAAACAAAGACGAGTCAAAGTTTATAATTTTAAAAATTTCAATAACTCCGAAAATTCTTTCTTGAGAAAAAAAAGGGACATAGCGCCAACATTAGCTTTACAACGCCTATCGTTGAGCAAAGTTACAGACAAATTAATTTTTTTTAAATTTCGCTAATTTTGGAAAGGCTACCCCCTTTCTTGTTTTTTGTCCGAAAATATTTTTTTTCTAATTTTGATATTTCGTTGTAGCAGATATTTAGTGCATTCAAAATGAAATTAAAAGTCTCTGGAAATTATTGAATAGCTTAGCAGGTTACCAAGATATGATTAAAAAAAAGTTAATTCTGAATACACACTTCATTTTGCAAGTAAAACCTTTAAAAGTTGGCGACACTCACTCAATCCACGATATATGTTGTAGTACATTACTCTAGCTTTCATTCAATGACAATAGCTCTTGGATACCTTGGCTGGTTTCCGAAATATGAGCAAACAAAGACGAGGTCAATGTATATAATTTTACAAAATTCCAGTAACTCCGAAAATCCTAATGTGAGACAAAAAATGTAGCAGCGACATCTTCGTATCTAACTCCCTTACATCTATTGTATTACTTTTCTCTAGCTTTCATTCAATGACAATAGCTCTTGGATACCTTGGCTGGTTTCCGAAATATGAGCAAACAAAGACGAGGTCAATGTATATAATTTTACAAAATTCCAGTAACTCCGAAAATCCTAATGTGAGACAAAAAATGTAGCAGCGACATCTTCGTATCTAACTCCCTTACATCTATTGTATTACTTTTCTCTAGCTTTCATTCAATGACAATAGCTCTTGGATACCTTGGCTGGTTTCCGAAATATGAGCAAACAAAGACGAGGTCAAAGTATATAATTTTACAAAATTCCAGTAACTCCGAAAATCCTAATGTGAGACAAAAAGTGTACTACATCTATTGAAGTAGATTACTCTAGCTTCCATTCAATAACAATAGCTCTTCGATTCCTTAGCTGGTTTCCGAAATATGAGCCAACAAAGACGAGTCAATGTTTATAATTTTAAAAATTTCAATAACTCCGAAAATTCTTTCTTGAGAAAAAAAAGGGACATAGCGCCAACATAAGCTTTACAACGCCTATCGTTGAGCAAAGTTACAGACAAATTAATTTTTTTTAAATTTCGCTAATTTTGGAAAGGCTACCCCCTTTCTTGTTTTTTGTCCGAAAATATTTTTTTTCTAATTTTGATATTTCGTTGTAGCAGATATTTAGTACATTCAAAATGAAATTAAAAGCCTCTGGAAATTATTGAATAGCTTAGCAGGTTACCAAGATATGATTAAAAAAAAGTTAATTCTGAATACACACTTCATTTTGCAAGTAAAACCTTTAAAAGTTGGCGACACTTACTCAATCCACGATATATGTTGTAGTACATTACTCTAGCTTTCATTCAATGACAATAGGTCTTGGATACCTTGGCTGGTTTCCGAAATATGAGCAAACAAAGAAGTGGTCAAAGTATATAATTTTACAAAATTCCAGTAACTCCGAAAATCCTAATGTGAGACAAAAAATGTAGCAGCGACATCTTCGTATCTAACTCCCTTACATCTATTGTATTACTTTTCTCTAGCTTTCATTCAATGACAAAAGCTCTTGGATACCTTGGCTGGTTTCCGAAATATGAGCAAACAAAGACGAGGTCAATGTATATAATTTTACAAAATTCCAGTTACTCCAAAAATCCTAATGTGAGACAAAAAATGTAGCAGCGGCATCTTCGTATCTAACTCCCTTACATCTATTGTATTACTTTTCTCTAGCTTTCATTCAATGACAATAGATCTTGGATACCTTGACTGGTTTCCGAAATATGAGCAAACAAAGACGAGGTCAAAGTATATAATTTTACAAAATTCCAGTAACTCCGAAAATCCTAATGTGAGACAAAAAGTGTACTACATTTATTGAAGTAGATTACTCTAGCTTCCATTCAATAGCAATAGCTCTTCGATTCCTTAGCTGGTTTCCGAAATATGAGCCAACAAAGACGAGTCAAAGTTTATAATTTTAAAAATTTCAATAACTCCGTAAATGCTTTCTTGAGAAAAAAAGGGACATAGCGCCAACATTAGCTTTACAACGCCTATCGTTGAGCAAAGTTACAGACAAATTTATTTTTTTTAAATTTCGCGAATTTTGGAAAGGCTACCCCCTTTCTTGTTTTTTGTCCGAAAATATTTTTTTTCTAATTTTGATATTTCGTTGTAGCAGATATTTAGTGCATTCAAAATGAAATTAAAAGCCTCTGGAAATTATTGAATAGCTTAGCAGGTTACCAAGATATGATTTAAAAAAAGTTAATTCTGAATACACACTTCATTTTGCAAGTAAAACCTTTAAAAGTTGGCGACACTCACTCAATCCATTATATATGTTGTAGTACATTACTCTAGCTTTCATTGAATGACAATAGCTCTCGGATACCTTGGCTGTTTTCCGAAATATGAGCAAACAAAGAAGTGGTCAAAGTATATAATTTTACAAAATTCCAGTAACTCCGAAAATCCTAATGTGAGACAAAAAATGTAGCAGCGACATCTTCGTATCTAACTCCCTTACATCTATTGTATTACTTTTCTCTAGCTTTCATTCAATGACAATAGCTCTTGGATACCTTGGCTGGTTTCCGAAATATAAGCAAACAAAGACGAGTCAAAGTTTATAATTTTAAAAATTTCAATAACTCCGAAAATTATTTTTTGAGAAAAAAAAGGGACATAGCGCCAACATAAGCTTTACAACGCCTATCGTTGAGCAAAGTTACAGACAAATTTATTTTTTTTAAATTTCGCGAATTTTGGAAAGGCTACCCCCTTTCTTGTTTTTTGTCCGAACATATTTTTTTTCTAATTTTGATATTTCGTTGTAGCAGATATTTAGTACATTCAAAATGAAATTAAAAGCCTCTGGAAATTATTGAATAGCTTAGCAGGTTACCAAGATATGATTAAAAAAAAGTTAATTCTGAATACACACTTCATTTTGCAAGTAAAACCTTTAAAAGTTGGCGACACTCACTCAATCCATTATATATGTTGTAGTACATTACTCTAGCTTTCATTGAATGACAATAGCTCTCGGATACCTTGGCTGTTTTCCGAAATATGAGCAAACAAAGAAGTGGTCAAAGTATATAATTTTACAAAATTCCAGTTACTCCAAAAATCCTAATGTGAGACAAAAAATGTAGCAGCGGCATCTTCGTATCTAACTCCCTTACATCTATTGTATTACTTTTCTCTAGCTTTCATTCAATGACAATAGATCTTGGATACCTTGACTGGTTTCCGAAATATGAGCAAACAAAGACGAGGTCAAAGTATATAATTTTACAAAATTCCAGTAACTCCGAAAATCCTAATGTGAGACAAAAAGTGTACTACATCTATTGAAGTAGATTACTCTAGCTTCCATTCAATAGCAATAGCTCTTCGATTCCTTAGCTGGTTTCCGAAATATGAGCAAACAAAGACGAGTCAAAGTTTATAATTTTAAAAATTTCAATAACTCCGAAAATTCTTTCTTGAGAAAAAAAAGGGACATAGCGCCAACATTAGCTTTACAACGCCTATCGTTGAGCAAAGTTACAGACAAATTAATTTTTTTTAAATTTCGCTAATTTTGGAAAGGCTACCCCCTTTCTTGTTTTTTGTCCGAAAATATTTTTTTTCTAATTTTGATATTTCGTTGTAGCAGATATTTAGTACATTCAAAATGAAATTAAAAGCCTCTGGAAATTATTGAATAGCTTAGCAGGTTACCAAGATATGATTAAAAAAAAGTTAATTCTGAATACACACTTCATTTTGCAAGTAAAACCTTTAAAAGTTGGCGACACTCACTCAATCCACGATATATGTTGTAGTACATTACTCTAGCTTTCATTCAATGACAATAGGTCAGAGGTGGCCATAACGCGGCTCGCGAGCCGCATGCGGCTCTTGAAGTCGATTGGAGTGGCTCTTATGCACATTATTAAACAATCCTATAAGAAATTTTTTTTAATATATAAAAAGATAATTAAACTGAATTATTTTATTTCATTGTTTGGTAAAAATGTATACAAAATTATACAAATTCATTTCTTGTTACAAATTAAGACAAAATATAAAGAAATAATAAAATTGTTATATAGATTGAAAATGTTTAGAAATTCGATTTACTTGTTGATGCCTTACGTGTATCGTCCATTTTAGCTGTTAGCTGGTTAAAGTCTGGTTGATGACCTGTTATGGCAGTTCGCACCAGCTCAGTCAAATGCTTATCAGTTAGAACCGACCGATACTTATTTTTAACAAATTTAAGTGTTGAATACAATGATTCGCAAGAATACGAAGTACCGAATATAGATATTAGTCTGATTGCACAACCTTTGGTTTTAGGATATTTCTGTTCCGGGACCTGTTTCCAAAAGTCAATAGTTGAACAATTATTTTGTTTTATTTGCTTCAATCCTTCATCTTCTTGGAGCTCCAGTAGCTCTAATTCCACAGCTGCTATATCCTCAGCAACTGGCGGTAATACAGGGCAACCATTCTTCAAAATGTCAACAAGGAAAGGATTCTCCAAAAATAAAAATGATGGCTTAAGTGCTGTTAAATCACGGAATCTATCGGTTAAACCTTCTTCTAGTATGTGAAGTTTGCGTACATAGTCTGTTACTGTGATGTCAAATCCGGGTAAAGTTTGTAAAGTTTTACTGATACACGTGAAGTGATTGAAAGTTTTAGAAACCAGATGTTTTTCAAACAGCTTTAGTTTCTTACTAAAGCTAAATATATTCTGCGCCAAATCAGAAATAAGTTTATTTTGTCCTTGCAGAGATAAATTTAATAATTTTAGGTACTGAAAAATTTCTGTGAAAAATGCCATATCTAGCAACCATTGTGTATCTTCAAGTTCCGCGAAAAATTTCCCTTTTTCATTGAGAAATTGTTTGATTTGTTCCATTAAATTAAAGAATTTGGTCAGGACATTACTTACTGAGAGCCACCTTACTATACAATACCATGATACATCATCTGGAAGCTCATCATTTTCTATTTCTTGTATGAAGGCTTTGAATTCTCTATGAGTTTTGGCACTTGACCTTATGTAGTTGAAGATTTTTAAAACTACGTCCATAATATGGTCATATTTAAAATATTTGGCCACCAGGTGCTCCCTGTGAATAATGCAGTGGATCGGTACAAAAATGGGGATACAATGCGTCAAGCCGTAAAAAAAAAGTGTATTTGCTACGAAACAACGGTGTTAGCATAGTTTGTTTTTTGTTTCATTCAATTGTGAAAATAGCTAATTGAACTTTTTGCTTATTTACGGATGAAGACCGTAAACACAAAACTGTATATCATTGTTTTTCAATGAAATTACTCATACCGGCGGTGTTTAAGGCTGAAACACAAAGAAGAATCATCAAGCTTATATTTATGTCAAACTTGTTTTAAGATTGTTTTCAAAAATAAATAATTGGCTCTTTATAATATTAATTCATAAAAGTGGCTCCGAAAGTTAGTATAGCTGGCCACCCCTGCAATAGGTCTTGGATACCTTGGCTGGTTTCCGAAATATGAGCAAACAAAGAAGTGGTCAAAGTATATAATTTTACAAAATTCCAGTAACTCCGAAAATCCTAATGTGAGACAAAAAATGTAGCAGCGACATCTTCGTATCTAACTCCCTTACATCTATTGTATTACTTTTCTCTAGCTTTCATTCAATGACAATAGCTCTTGGATACCTTGGCTGGTTTCCGAAATATGAGCAAACAAAGACGAGGTCAATGTATATAATTTTACAAAATTCCAGTAACTCCGAAAATCCTAATGTGAGACAAAAAATGTAGCAGCGACATCTTCGTATCTAACTCCCTTACATCTATTGTATTACTTTTCTCTAGCTTTCATTCAATGACAATAGATCTTGGATACCTTGACTGGTTTCCGAAATATGAGCAAACAAAGACGAGGTCAAAGTATATAATTTTACAAAATTCCAGTAACTCCGAAAATCCTAATGTGAGACAAAAAGTGTACTACATCTATTGAAGTAGATTACTCTAGCTTCCATTCAATAGCAATAGCTCTTCGATTCCTTAGCTGGTTTCCGAAATATGAGCAAACAAAGACGAGTCAAAGTTTATAATTTTAAAAATTTCAATAACTCCGAAAATTCTTTCTTGAGAAAAAAAAGGGACATAGCGCCAACATAAGCTTTACAACGCCTATCGTTGAGCAAAGTTACAGACAAATTAATTTTTTTTAAATTTCGCTAATTTTGGAAAGGCTACCCCCTTTCTTGTTTTTTGTCCGAAAATATTTTTTTTCTAATTTTGATATTTCGTTGTAGCAGATATTTAGTACATTCAAAATGAAATTAAAAGCCTCTGGAAATTATTGAATAGCTTAGCAGGTTACCAAGATATGATTAAAAAAAAGTTAATTCTGAATACACACTTCATTTTGCAAGTAAAACCTTTAAAATTTGGCGACACTCACTCAATCCACGATATATGTTGTAGTACATTACTCTAGCTTTCATTCAATGACAATAGGTCTTGGATACCTTGGCTGGTTTCCGAAATATGAGCAAACAAAGAAGTGGTCAAAGTATATAATTTTACAAAATTCCAGTAACTCCGAAAATCCTAATGTGAGACAAAAAATGTAGCAGCGACATCTTCGTATCTAACTCCCTTACATCTATTGTATTACTTTTCTCTAGCTTTCATTCAATGACAATAGCTCTTGGATACCTTGGCTGGTTTCCGAAATATGAGCAAACAAAGACGAGGTCAATGTATATAATTTTACAAAATTCCAGTAACTCCGAAAATCCTAATGTGAGACAAAAAATGTAGCAGCGACATCTTCGTATCTAACTCCCTTACATCTATTGTATTACTTTTCTCTAGCTTTCATTCAATGACAATAGCTCTTGGATACCTTGGCTGGTTTCCGAAATATGAGCAAACAAAGACGAGGTCAATGTATATAATTTTACAAAATTCCAGTAACTCCGAAAATCCTAATGTGAGACAAAAAATGTAGCAGCGACATCATCGTATCTAACTCCCTTACATCTATTGTATTACTTTTCTCTAGCTTTCATTCAATGACAATAGCTCTTGGATACCTTGGCTGGTTTCCGAAATATGAGCAAACAAAGACGAGGTCAAAGTATATAATTTTACAAAATTCCAGTAACTCCGAAAATCCTAATGTGAGACAAAAAGTGTACTACATCTATTGAAGTAGATTACTCTAGCTTCCATTCAATAACAATAGCTCTTCGATTCCTTAGCTGGTTTCCGAAATATGAGCCAACAAAGACGAGTCAAAGTTTATAATTTTAAAAATTTCAATAACTCCGAAAATTCTTTCTTGAGAAAAAAAAGGGACATAGCGCCAACATAAGCTTTACAACGCCTATCGTTGAGCAAAGTTACAGACAAATTAATTTTTTTTAAATTTCGCTAATTTTGGAAAGGCTACCCCCTTTCTTGTTTTTTGTCCGAAAATATTTTTTTTCTAATTTTGATATTTCGTTGTAGCAGATATTTAGTGCATTCAAAATGAAATTAAAAGCCTCTGGAAATTATTGAATAGCTTAGCAGGTTACCAAGATATGATTAAAAAAAGTTAATTCTGAATACACTCTTCATTTTGCAAGTAAAACCTTTAAAAGTTGGCGACACTTACTCAATCCACGATATATGTTGTAGTACATTACTCTAGCTTTCATTCAATGACAATAGGTCTTGGATACCTTGGCTGGTTTCCGAAATATGAGCAAACAAAAAAGTGGTCATTGAAGTAGATTACTCTAGCTTCCATTCAATGACAATAGCTCTCGGATACCTTGGCTGGTTTCCGAAATATGAGCAAACAAAGACGAGGTCAATGTATATAATTTTACAAAATTCCAGTAACTCCGAAAATCCTAATGTGAGACAAAAAATGTAGCAGCGACATCTTCGTATCTAACTCCCTTACATCTATTGTATTACTTTTCTCTAGCTTTCATTCAATGACAATAGCTCTTGGATACCTTGGCTGTTTTCCGAAATAGTAACTCCGAAAATCCTAATGTGAGACAAAAAATGTAGCAGCGACATCTTCGTATCTAACTCCCTTACATCTATTGTATTACTTTTCTCTAGCTTTCATTCAATGACAATAGGTCTTCGATACCTTGACTGTTTTCCGAAATATGAGCAAACAAAGACGAGGTCAAAGTATATAATTTTACAAAATTCCAGTAACTCCGAAAATCCTAATGTGAGACAAAAAGTGTACTACATCTATTGAAGTAGATTACTCTAGCTTCCATTCAATAGCAATAGCTCTTCGATACCTTGGCTGGGTTGCGAAATATGAGCAAACAAAGACGAGGTCAAAGTATATAATTTTAAAAATTTCAATAACTCCGAAAATTCTTTCTTGAGAAAAAAAAGGGACATAGCGCCAACATTAGCTTTACAACGCCTATCGTTGAGCAAAGTTACAGACAAATTTATTTTTTTTAAATTTCGCGAATTTTGGAAAGGCTACCCACTTTCTTGTTTTTTGTCCGAAAATATTTTTTTTTCTAAGTTGTAGCAGATATTTAGTACATTCAAAATGAAATTAAAAGCCTCTGGAAATTATTGAATAGCTTAGCAGGCTACCAAGATATGATTAAAAAAAAGTTAATTCTGAATACACACTTCATTTTGCAAGTAAAACCTTTAAAAGTTGGCGACACTCACTCAATCCACGATATATGTTGTAGTACATTACTCTAGCTTTCATTCAATGACAATAGGTCTTGGATACCTTGGCTGTTTTCCGAAATATGAGCAAACAAAGAAGTGGTCAAAGTATATAATTTTACAAAATTCCAGTAACTCCGAAAATCCTAATGTGAGACAAAAAATGTAGCAGCGACATCTTCGTATCTAACTACCTTACATCTATTGTATTACTTTTCTCTAGCTTTCATTCAATGACAATATCTCTTGGATACCTTGGCTGGTTTCCGAAATATGAGCAAACAAAGACGAGGTCAATGTATATAATTTTACAAAATTCCAGTAACTCCGAAAATCCTAATGTGAGACAATAAATGTAGCAGCGACATCTTCGTATCTAACTCCCTTACATCTATTGTATTACTTTTCTCTAGCTTTCATTCAATGACAATAGGTCTTGGATACCTTGACTGTTTTCCGAAATATGAGCAAACAAAGACGAGGTCAAAGTATATAATTTTACAAAATTCCAGTAACTCCGAAAATCCTAATGTGAGACAAAAAGTGTACTACATCTATTGAAGTAGATTACTCTAGCTTCCATTCAATAGCAATAGCTCTTCGATACCTTGGCTGGGTTCCGAAATATGAGCAAACAAAGAAGTGGTCAAAGTATATAATTTTACAAAATTCCAGTAACTCCGAAAATCCTAATGTGAGACAAAAAATGTAGCAGCGACATCTTCGTATCTAACTCCCTTACATCTATTGTATTACTTTTCTCTAGCTTTCATTCAATGACAATAGCTCTTGGATACCTTGGCTGGTTTCCGAAATATGAGCAAACAAAGACGAGGTCAAAGTATATAATTTTACAAAATTCCAGTAACTCCGAAAATCCTAATGTGAGACAAAAAGTGTACTACATCTATTGAAGTAGATTACTCTAGCTTCCATTCAATAGCAATAGCTCTTCGATACCTTGGCTGGGTTCCGAAATATGAGCAAACAAAGACGAGGTCAAAGTATATAATTTTACAAAATTCCAGTAACTCCGAAAATCCTAATGTGAGACAAAAAGTGTACTACATCTATTGAAGTAGATTACTCTAGCTTCCATTCAATAGCAATAGCTCTTCGATACCTTGGCTGGGTTCCGAAATATGAGCAAACAAAGACGAGGTCAAAGTATATAATTTTAAAAATTTCAATAACTCCGAAAATTCGTTCTTGAGAAAAAAAAGGGACATAGCGCCAACATTAGCTTTACAACGCCTATCGTTGAGCAAAGTTACAGACAAATTTATTTTTTTTAAATTTCGCGAATTTTGGAAAGGCTACCCCCTTTCTTGTTTTTTGTCCGAAAATATTTTTTTTCTAATTTTGATATTTCGTTGTAGCAGATATTTAGTGCATTCAAAATGAAATTAAAAGCCTCTGGAAATTATTGAATAGCTTAGCAGGTTACCAAGATATGATTAAAAAAAAGTTAATTCTGAATACACACTTCATTTTGCAAGTAAAACCTTTAAAAGTTGGCGACGCTTACTGAATCCACGATATATATTGTAGTACATTACTCTAGCTTTCATTCAATGACAATAGGTCTTGGATACCTTGGCTGGTTTCCGAAATATGAGCAAACAAAGACGAGGTCAATGTATATAATTTTACAAAATTCCAGTAACTCCGAAAATCCTAATGTGAGACAAAAAATGTAGCAGCGACATCTTCGTATCTAACTCCCTTACATCTATTGTATTACTTTTCTCTAGCTTTCATACAATGACAATAGCTCTTGGATACCTTGGCTGGTTTCCGAAATATGAGCAAACAAAGACGAGGTCAATGTATATAATTTTACAAAATTCCAGTAACTCCGAAAATCCTAATGTGAGACAAAAAATATAGCAGCGACATATACGTATCTAACTCCCTTACATCTATTGTATTACTTTTCTCTAGCTTTCATTCAATGACAATAGGTCTTGGATACCTTGACTGTTTTCCGAAATATGAGCAAACAAAGACGAGGTCAAAGTATATAATTTTACAAAATTCCTGTAACTCCGAAAATCCTAATGTGAGACAAAAAGTGTACTACATCTATTGAAGTAGATTACTCTAGCTTCCATTCAATAGCAATAGCTCTTCGATACCTTGGCTGGGTTCCGAAATATGAGCAAACAAAGACGAGGTCAAAGTATATAATTTTAAAAATTTCAATAACTCCGAAAATTCGTTCTTGAGAAAAAAAAGGGACATAGCGCCAACATTAGCTTTACAACGCCTATCGTTGAGCAAAGTTACAGACAAATTTATTTTTTTTAAATTTCGCGAATTTTGGAAAGGCTACCCCCTTTCTTGTTTTTTGTCCGAAAATATTTTTTTTCTAATTTTGATATTTCGTTGTAGCAGATATATAGTACATTCAAAATGAAATTAAAAGCCTCTGGAAATTATTGAATAGCTTAGCAGGTTACCAAGATATGATTAAAAAAAAGTTAATTCTGAATACACACTTCATTTTGCAAGTAAAACCTTTAAAAGTTGGCGACACTCACTCAATCCACGATATATGTTGTAGTACATTACTCTAGCTTTCATTCAATGACAATAGGTCTTGGATACCTTGGCTGGTTTCCGAAATATGAGCAAACAAAGAAGTGGTCAAAGTATATAATTTTACAAAATTCCAGTAACTCCGAAAATCCTAATGTGAGACAAAAAATGTAGCAGCGACATCTTCGTATCTAACTCCCTTACATCTATTGTATTACTTTTCTCTAGCTTTCATTCAATGACAATAGCTCTTGGATACCTTGGCTGGTTTCCGAAATATGAGCAAACAAAGACGAGGTCAATGTATATAATTTTACAAAATTCCAGTAACTCCGAAAATCCTAATGTGAGACAAAAAATGTAGCAGCGACATCTTCGTATCTAACTCCCTTACATCTATTGTATTACTTTTCTCTAGCTTTCATTCAATGACAATAGCTCTTGGATACCTTGGCTGGTTTCCGAAATATGAGCAAACAAAGAAGTGGTCAAAGTATATAATTTTACAAAATTCCAGTAACTCCGAAAATCCTAATGTGAGACAAAAAGTGTACTACATCTATTGAAGTAGATTACTCTAGCTTCCATTCAATAGCAATAGCTCTTCGATTCCTTAGCTGGTTTCCGAAATATGAGCAAACAAAGACGAGTCAAAGTTTATAATTTTAAAAATTTCAATAACTCCGAAAATTCTTTCTTGAGAAAAAAAAGGGACATAGCGCCAACATTAGCTTTACAACGCCTATCGTTGAGCAAAGTTACAGACAAATTTATTTTTTTAAATTTCGCGAATTTTGGAAAGGCTACCCTTTCTTGTTTTTTGTCCGAAAATATTTTTTTTCTAATTTTGATATTTCGTTGTAGCAGATATTTAGTACATTCAAAATGAAATTAAAAGCCTATGGAAATTATTGAATAGCTTAGCAGGTTACCAAGATATCATTAAAAAAAAGTTAATTCTGAATACACACTTCATTTTGCAAGTAAAACCTTTAAAAGTTGGCGACACTCACTCAATCCATTATATATGTTGTAGTACATTACTCTAGCTTTCATTGAATGACAATAGCTCTTCGATTCCTTAGCTGGTTTCCGAAATATGAGCCAACAAAGACGAGTCAAAGTTTATAATTTTAAAAATTTCAATAACTCCGTAAATTCTTTCTTGAGAAAAAAAGGGACATAGCGCCAACATTAGCTTTACAACGCCTATCGTTGAGCAAATTTACAGACAAATTTATTTTTTTTAAATTTCGCGACTTTTGGAAAGGCTACCCCCTTTCTTGTTTTTTGTCCGAAAATATTTTTTTTCTAATTTTGATATTTCGTTGTAGCAGATATTTAGTACATTCAAAATGAAATTAAAAGCCTATGGAAATTATTGAATAGCTTAGCAGGTTACCAAGATATCATTAAAAAAAAGTTAATTCTGAATACACACTTCATTTTGCAAGTAAAACCTTTAAAAGTAGGCGACACTCACTCAATCCATTATATATGTTGTAGTACATTACTCTAGCTTTCATTGAATGACAATAGCTCTCGGATACCTTGGCTGTTTTCCGAAATATGAGCAAACAAAGAAGTGGTCAAAGTATAGAATTTTACAAAATTCTAGTAACTCTGAAAATCCTAATGTGAGACAAAAAATGTAGCAGCGACATCTTCGTATCGAACTCCCTTACATCTATTGTATTACTTTTCTCTAGCTTTCATTCAATGACAATAGGTCTTGGATACCTTGGCTGGTTTCCGAAATATGAGCAAACAAAGACGAGGTCAATGTATATAATTTTAAAAAATTCCAGTAACTCCGAAAATCCTAATGTGAGACAAAAAATGTAGCAGCGACATCTTCGTATCTAACTCCCTTACATCTATTGTATTACTTTTCTCTAGCTTTCATTCAATGACAATAGCTCTTGGATACCTTGGCTGGTTTCCGAAATATGAGCAAACAAAGACGAGGTCAATGTATATAATTTTTCAAAATTCCAGTAACTCCGAAAATCCTAATGTGAGACAAAAAATGTAGCAGCGACATCTTCGTATCTAACTCCCTTACATCTATTGTATTACTTTTCTCTAGCTTTCATTCAATGACAATAGCTCTTGGATACCTTGGCTGGTTTCCGAAATATGAGCAAACAAAGACGAGGTCAAAGTATATAATTTTAAAAATTTCAATAACTCCGAAAATCCTAATGTGAGACAAAAAATGTAGCAGCGACATCTTCGTACCTAACTCCCTTACATCTATTGTTTTACTTTTCTCTAGATTTCATTCAATGACAATAGGTCTTGGATACCTTGGCTGGTTTCCGAAATATGAGCAAACAAAGACGAGGTCAAAGCATATATTTTTAAAAATTTCAATAACTCCGAAAATTCTTTCTTGAGAAAAAAAAGGGACATAGCGCCAACATTAGCTTTACAACGCCTATCGTTGAGCAAAGTCACAGACAAATTTATTTTTTTTAAATTTCGCGAATTTTGGAAAGGCTACCCCCTTTCTTGTTTTTTGTCCGAAAATATATTTTTTTTTAATTTTGATATTTCGTTGTAGCAGATATTTAGTGCATTCAAAATGAAATTAAAAGCCTCTGGAAATTATTGAATTGCTTAGCAGGTTTCCAAGATATGATTAAAAAAAAGTTAATTCTGAATACACACTTCATTTTGCAAGTAAAACCTTTAAAAGTTGGCGACACTCACTCAATCCATTATATATGTTGTAGTACATTACTCTAGCTTTCATTGAATGACAATAGCTCTCGGATACCTTGGCTGATTTCCGAAATATGAGCAAACAAAGAAGTGGTCAAAGTATAGAATTTTACAAAATTCTAGTAACTCTGAAAATCCTAATGTGAGACAAAAAATGTAGCAGCGACATCTTCGTATCGAACTCCCTTACATCTATTGTATTACTTTTCTCTAGCTTTCATTCAATGACAATAGCTCTTGGATACCTTGGCTGGTTTCCGAAATATGAGCAAACAAAGACGAGGTGACTGTATATAATTTTACAAAATTCCAGTAACTCCGAAAATCCTAATGTGAGACAAAAAATGTAGCAGCGACATCTTCCTATCTAACTCCCTGACATCTATTGTATTTCTTTTCTCTAGCTTTCATTCAATAGCAATAGCTCTTCGATACCTTGGCTGGGTTCCGAAATATGAGCAAACAAAGACGAGGTCAATGTATATAATTTTACAAAATTCCTGTAACTCCGAAAATCCTAATGTGAGACAAAAAATGTAGAAGCGACATCTTCGTATCTAACTCCCTTACATCTATTGTATTACTTTTCTCTAGCTTTCATTCAATGACAATATCTCTTGGATACCTTGGCTGGTTTCCGAAATATGAGCAAACAAAGACGAGGTCAATGTATATAATTTTACAAAATTCCAGTAACTCCGAAAATCCTAATGTGAGACAAAAAATGTAGCAGCGACATCTTCGTATCTAACTCCCTTACATCTATTGTATTACTTTTCTCTAGCTTTCATTCAATGACACTAGCTCTCGGATACCTTGGCTGGTTTCCGAAATATGAGCAAACAAAGAAGTGGTCAAAGTATATAATATTACACAATTCCTGTAACTCCGAAAATCCTAATGTGAGACAAAAAGTGTACTACATCTATTGAAGTAGATTACTCTAGCTTCCATTCAATAGCAATAGCTCTTCGATTCCTTAGCTGGTTTCCGAAATATGAGCAAACAAAGACGAGTCAAAGTTTATAATTTTAAAAATTTCAATAACTCCGAAAATTCTTTCTTGAGAAAAAAAAGGGACATAGCGCCAACATTAGCTTTACAACGCCTATCGTTGAGCAAAGTTACAGACAAATTTATTTTTTTTAAATTTCGCGAATTTTGGAAAGGCTACCCCCTTTCTTGTTTTTTGTCCGAAAATATTTTTTTTCTAATTTTGATATTTCGTTGTAGCAGATATTTAGTGCATTCAAAATGAAATTAAAAGCCTCTGGAAATTATTGAGTAGCTTAGCAGGTTTCCAAGATATGATTAAAAAAAAGTTAATTCTGAATACACACTTCATTTTGCAAGTAAAACCTTTAAAAGTTGGCGACACTCACTCAATCCATTATATATGTTGTAGTACATTACTCTAGCTTTCATTGAATGACAATAGCTCTCGGATACCTTGGCTGATTTCCGAAATATGAGCAAACAAAGAAGTGGTCAAAGTATAGAATTTTACAAAATTCCAGTAACTCCGAAAATCCTAATGTGAGACAAAAAGTGTACTACATCTATTGAAGTAGATTACTCTAGCTTCCATTCAATAGCAATAGCTCTTCGATACCTTGGCTGGGTTCCGAAATATGAGCAAACAAAGACGAGGTCAAAGTATATAATTTTAAAAATTTCAATAACTCCGAAAATTCTTTCTTGAGAAAAAAAAGGGACATAGCGCCAACATTAGCTTTACAACGCCTATCGTTGAGCAAAGTCACAGACAAATTTATTTTTTTTAAATTTCGCGAATTTTGGAAAGGCTACCCCCTTTCTTGTTTTTTGTCCGAAAATATTTTTTTTCTAATTTTGATATTTCGTTGTAGCAGATATTTAGTACATTCAAAATGAAATTAAAAGCCTCTGGAAATTATTGAATAGCTTAGCAGGTTACCAAGATATGATTAAAAAAAAGTTAATTCTGAATACACACTTCATTTTGCAAGTAAAACCTTTAAAAGTTGGCGACACTCACTCAATCCACGATATATGTTGTAGTACATTACTCTAGCTTTCATTCAATGACAATAGGTCTTGGATACCTTGGCTGGTTTCCGAAATATGAGCAAACAAAGAAGTGCTCAAAGTATATAATTTTACAAAATTCCAGTAACTCCGAAAATCCTAATGTGAGACAAAAAATGTAGCAGCGACATCTTCGTATCTAACTCCCTTACATCTATTGTATTACTTTTCTCTAGCTTTCATTCAATGACAATAGCTCTTGGATACCTTGGCTGGTTTCCGAAATATGAGCAAACAAAGACGAGGTCAATGTATATAATTTTACAAAATTCCAGTAACTCCGAAAATCCTAATGTGAGACAAAAAATGTAGCAGCGACATCTTCGTATCTAACTCCCTTACATCTATTGTATTACTTTTCTCTAGCTTTCATTCAATGACAATAGCTCTTGGATACCTTGGCTGGTTTCCGAAATATGAGCAAACAAAGACGAGGTCAAAGTATATAATTTTACAAAATTCCAGTAACTCCGAAAATCCTAATGTGAGACAAAAAGTGTACTACATCTATTGAAGTAGATTACTCTAGCTTCCATTCAATAACAATAGCTCTTCGATTCCTTAGCTGGTTTCCGAAATATGAGCCAACAAAGACGAGTCAAAGTTTATAATTTTAAAAATTTCAATAACTCCGTAAATTCTTTCTTGAGAAAAAAAGGGACATAGCGCCAACATTAGCTTTACAACGCCTATCGTTGAGCAAATTTACAGACAAATTTATTTTTTTTAAATTTCGCGACTTTGGACCTTTCTTGTTTTTTGTCCGAAAATATTTTTTTTCTAATTTTGATATTTCGTTGTAGCAGATATTTAGTGCATTCAAAATGAAATTAAAAGCCTCTGGAAATTATTGAATAGCTTAGCAGGTTACCAAGACATGATTAAAAAAAAGTTAATTCTGAATACACACTTCATTTTGCAAGTAAAACCTTTAAAATTTGGCGACACTTACTCAATCCACGATATATATTGTAGTACATTACTCTAGCTTCCATTCAATAACAATAGCTCTTCGATTCCTTAGCTGGTTTCCGAAATATGAGCCAACAAAGACGAGTCAAAGTTTATAATTTTAAAAATTTCAATAACTCCGTAAATTCTTTCTTGAGAAAAAAAGGGACATAGCGCCAACATTAGCTTTACAACGCCTATCGTTGAGCAAATTTACAGACAAATTTATTTTTTTTAAATTTCGCGACTTTTGGAAAGGCTACCCCCTTTCTTGTTTTTTGTCCGAAAATATTTTTTTTCTAATTTTGATATTTCGTTGTAGCAGATATTTAGTACATTCAAAATGAAATTAAAAGCCTCTGGAAATTATTGAATAGCTTAGCAGGTTACCAAGATATGATTAAAAAAAAGTTAATTCTGAATACACACTTCATTTTGCAAGTAAAACCTTTAAAAGTTGGCGACACTCACTCAATCCATTATATATGTTGTAGTACATTACTCTAGCTTTCATTGAATGACAATAGCTCTCGGATACCTTGGCTGATTTCCGAAATATGAGCAAACAAAGAAGTGGTCAAAGTATAGAATTTTACAAAATTCTAGTAACTCTGAAAATCCTAATGTGAGACAAAAAATGTAGCAGCGACATCTTCGTATCGAACTCCCTTACATCTATTGTATTACTTTTCTCTAGTTTTCATTCAATGACAATAGGTCTTGGATACCTTGGCTGGTTTCCGAAATATGAGCAAACAAAGACGAGGTCAATGTATATAATTTTAAAAAATTCCAGTAACTCCGAAAATCCTAATGTGAGACAAAAAATGTAGCAGCGACATCTTCGTATCTAACTCCCTTACATCTATTGTATTACTTTTCTCTAGCTTTCATTCAATGACAATAGCTCTTGGATACCTTGGCTGGTTTCCGAAATATGAGCAAACAAAGACGAGGTCAATGTATATAATTTTTCAAAATTCCAGTAACTCCGAAAATCCTAATGTGAGACAAAAAATGTAGCAGCGACATCTTCGTACCTAACTCCCTTACATCTATTGTTTTACTTTTCTCTAGCTTTCATTCAATGACAATAGGTCTTGGATACCTTGGCTGGTTTCCGAAATATGAGCAAACAAAGACGAGGTCAAAGCATATATTTTTAAAAATTTCAATAACTCCGAAAATTCTTTCTTGAGAAAAAAAGGGACATAGCGCCAACATTAGCTTTACAACGCCTATCGTTGAGCAAATTTACAGACAAATTTATTTTTTTTAAATTTCGCGAATTTTGGAAAGGCTACCCCCTTTCTTGTTTTTTGTCCGAAAATATTTTTTTTCTAATTTTGATATTTCGTTGTAGCAGATATTTAGTGCATTCAAAATGAAATTAAAAGCCTCTGGAAATTATTGAATAGCTTAGCAGGTTACCAAGACATGATTAAAAAAAAGTTAATTCTGAATACACACTTCATTTTGCAAGTAAAACCTTTAAAATTTGGCGACACTTACTCAATCCACGATATATATTGTAGTACATTACTCTAGCTTCCATTCAATAACAATAGCTCTTCGATTCCTTAGCTGGTTTCCGAAATATGAGCCAACAAAGACGAGTCAAAGTTTATAATTTTAAAAATTTCAATAACTCCGTAAATTCTTTCTTGAGAAAAAAAGGGACATAGCGCCAACATTAGCTTTACAACGCCTATCGTTGAGCAAATTTACAGACAAATTTATTTTTTTTAAATTTCGCGACTTTTGGAAAGGCTACCCCCTTTCTTGTTTTTTGTCCGAAAATATTTTTTTTCTAATTTTGATATTTCGTTGTAGCAGATATTTAGTACATTCAAAATGAAATTAAAAGCCTCTGGAAATTATTGAATAGCTTAGCAGGTTACCAAGATATGATTAAAAAAAAGTTAATTCTGAATACACACTTCATTTTGCAAGTAAAACCTTTAAAAGTTGGCGACACTCACTCAATCCATTATATATGTTGTAGTACATTACTCTAGCTTTCATTGAATGACAATAGCTCTCGGATACCTTGGCTGATTTCCGAAATATGAGCAAACAAAGAAGTGGTCAAAGTATAGAATTTTACAAAATTCTAGTAACTCTGAAAATCCTAATGTGAGACAAAAAATGTAGCAGCGACATCTTCGTATCGAACTCCCTTACATCTATTGTATTACTTTTCTCTAGTTTTCATTCAATGACAATAGGTCTTGGATACCTTGGCTGGTTTCCGAAATATGAGCAAACAAAGACGAGGTCAATGTATATAATTTTAAAAAATTCCAGTAACTCCGAAAATCCTAATGTGAGACAAAAAATGTAGCAGCGACATCTTCGTATCTAACTCCCTTACATCTATTGTATTACTTTTCTCTAGCTTTCATTCAATGACAATAGCTCTTGGATACCTTGGCTGGTTTCCGAAATATGAGCAAACAAAGACGAGGTCAATGTATATAATTTTTCAAAATTCCAGTAACTCCGAAAATCCTAATGTGAGACAAAAAATGTAGCAGCGAAATCTTCGTACCTAACTCCCTTACATCTATTGTTTTACTTTTCTCTAGCTTTCATTCAATGACAATAGGTCTTGGATACCTTGGCTGGTTTCCGAAATATGAGCAAACAAAGACGAGGTCAAAGCATATATTTTTAAAAATTTCAATAACTCCGAAAATTCTTTCTTGAGAAAAAAAGGGACATAGCGCCAACATTAGCTTTACAACGCCTATCGTTGAGCAAATTTACAGACAAATTTATTTTTTTTAAATTTCGCGAATTTTGGAAAGGCTACCCCCTTTCTTGTTTTTTGTCCGAAAATATTTTTTTTCTAATTTTGATATTTCGTTGTAGCAGATATTTAGTGCATTCAAAATGAAATTAAAAGCCTCTGGAAATTATTGAGTAGCTTAGCAGGTTTCCAAGATATGATTAAAAAAAAGTTAATTCTGAATACACACTTCATTTTGCAAGTAAAACCTTTAAAAGTTGGCGACACTCACTCAATCCATTATATATGTTGTAGTACATTACTCTAGCTTTCATTGAATGACAATAGCTCTCGGATACCTTGGCTGATTTCCGAAATATGAGCAAACAAAGAAGTGGTCAAAGTATAGAATTTTACAAAATTCCAGTAACTCCGAAAATCCTAATGTGAGACAAAAAGTGTACTACATCTATTGAAGTAGATTACTCTAGCTTCCATTCAATAGCAATAGCTCTTCGATACCTTGGCTGGGTTCCGAAATATGAGCAAACAAAGACGAGGTCAAAGTATATAATTTTAAAAATTTCAATAACTCCGAAAATTCTTTCTTGAGAAAAAAAAGGGACATAGCGCCAACATTAGCTTTACAACGCCTATCGTTGAGCAAAGTCACAGACAAATTTATTTTTTTTAAATTTCGCGAATTTTGGAAAGGCTACCCCCTTTCTTGTTTTTTGTCCGAAAATATTTTTTTTCTAATTTTGATATTTCGTTGTAGCAGATATTTAGTACATTCAAAATGAAATTAAAAGCCTCTGGAAATTATTGAATAGCTTAGCAGGTTACCAAGATATGATTAAAAAAAAGTTAATTCTGAATACACACTTCATTTTGCAAGTAAAACCTTTAAAAGTTGGCGACACTCACTCAATCCATTATATATGTTGTAGTACATTACTCTAGCTTTCATTGAATGACAATAGCTCTCGGATACCTTGGCTGATTTCCGAAATATGAGCAAACAAAGAAGTGGTCAAAGTATAGAATTTTACAAAATTCCAGTAACTCCGAAAATCCTAATGTGAGACAAAAAGTGTACTACATCTATTGAAGTAGATTACTCTAGCTTCCATTCAATAGCAATAGCTCTTCGATACCTTGGCTGGGTTCCGAAATATGAGCAAACAAAGACGAGGTCAAAGTATATAATTTTAAAAATTTCAATAACTCCGAAAATTCTTTCTTGAGAAAAAAAAGGGACATAGCGCCAACATTAGCTTTACAACGCCTATCGTTGAGCAAAGTCACAGACAAATTTATTTTTTTTAAATTTCGCGAATTTTGGAAAGGCTACCCCCTTTCTTGTTTTTTGTCCGAAAATATTTTTTTTCTAATTTTGATATTTCGTTGTAGCAGATATTTAGTGCATTCAAAATGAAATTAAAAGCCTCTGGAAATTATTGAGTAGCTTAGCAGGTTTCCAAGATATGATTAAAAAAAAGTTAATTCTGAATACACACTTCATTTTGCAAGTAAAACCTTTAAAAGTTGGCGACACTCACTCAATCCATTATATATGTTGTAGTACATTACTCTAGCTTTCATTGAATGACAATAGCTCTCGGATACCTTGGCTGATTTCCGAAATATGAGCAAACAAAGAAGTGGTCAAAGTATAGAATTTTACAAAATTCCAGTAACTCCGAAAATCCTAATGTGAGACAAAAAGTGTACTACATCTATTGAAGTAGATTACTCTAGCTTCCATTCAATAGCAATAGCTCTTCGATACCTTGGCTGGGTTCCGAAATATGAGCAAACAAAGACGAGGTCAAAGTATATAATTTTAAAAATTTCAATAACTCCGAAAATTCTTTCTTGAGAAAAAAAAGGGACATAGCGCCAACATTAGCTTTACAACGCCTATCGTTGAGCAAAGTCACAGACAAATTTATTTTTTTTAAATTTCGCGAATTTTGGAAAGGCTACCCCCTTTCTTGTTTTTTGTCCGAAAATATTTTTTTTCTAATTTTGATATTTCGTTGTAGCAGATATTTAGTACATTCAAAATGAAATTAAAAGCCTCTGGAAATTATTGAATAGCTTAGCAGGTTACCAAGATATGATTAAAAAAAAGTTAATTCTGAATACACACTTCATTTTGCAAGTAAAACCTTTAAAAGTTGGCGACACTCACTCAATCCACGATATATGTTGTAGTACATTACTCTAGCTTTCATTCAATGACAATAGGTCTTGGATACCTTGGCTGGTTTCCGAAATATGAGCAAACAAAGAAGTGCTCAAAGTATATAATTTTACAAAATTCCAGTAACTCCGAAAATCCTAATGTGAGACAAAAAATGTAGCAGCGACATCTTCGTATCTAACTCCCTTACTTCTATTGTATTACTTTTCTCTAGCTTTCATTCAATGACAATAGCTCTTGGATACCTTGGCTGGTTTCCGAAATATGAGCAAACAAAGACGAGGTCAATGTATATAATTTTACAAAATTCCAGTAACTCCGAAAATCCTAATGTGAGACAAAAAATGTAGCAGCGACATCTTCGTATCTAACTCCCTTACATCTATTGTATTACTTTTCTCTAGCTTTCATTCAATGACAATAGCTCTTGGATACCTTGGCTGGTTTCCGAAATATGAGCAAACAAAGACGAGGTCAAAGTATATAATTTTACAAAATTCCAGTAACTCCGAAAATCCTAATGTGAGACAAAAAGTGTACTACATCTATTGAAGTAGATTACTCTAGCTTCCATTCAATAACAATAGCTCTTCGATTCCTTAGCTGGTTTCCGAAATATGAGCCAACAAAGACGAGTCAAAGTTTATAATTTTAAAAATTTCAATAACTCCGTAAATTCTTTCTTGAGAAAAAAAGGGACATAGCGCCAACATTAGCTTTACAACGCCTATCGTTGAGCAAATTTACAGACAAATTTATTTTTTTTAAATTTCGCGACTTTTGGAAAGGCTACCCCCTTTCTTGTTTTTTGTCCGAAAATATTTTTTTTCTAATTTTGATATTTCGTTGTAGCAGATATTTAGTGCATTCAAAATGAAATTAAAAGCCTCTGGAAATTATTGAATAGCTTAGCAGGTTACCAAGACATGATTAAAAAAAAGTTAATTCTGAATACACACTTCATTTTGCAAGTAAAACCTTTAAAATTTGGCGACACTTACTCAATCCACGATATATATTGTAGTACATTACTCTAGCTTCCATTCAATAACAATAGCTCTTCGATTCCTTAGCTGGTTTCCGAAATATGAGCCAACAAAGACGAGTCAAAGTTTATAATTTTAAAAATTTCAATAACTCCGTAAATTCTTTCTTGAGAAAAAAAGGGACATAGCGCCAACATTAGCTTTACAACGCCTATCGTTGAGCAAATTTACAGACAAATTTATTTTTTTTAAATTTCGCGACTTTTGGAAAGGCTACCCCCTTTCTTGTTTTTTGTCCGAAAATATTTTTTTTCTAATTTTGATATTTCGTTGTAGCAGATATTTAGTACATTCAAAATGAAATTAAAAGCCTCTGGAAATTATTGAATAGCTTAGCAGGTTACCAAGATATGATTAAAAAAAAGTTAATTCTGAATACACACTTCATTTTGCAAGTAAAACCTTTAAAAGTTGGCGACACTCACTCAATCCATTATATATGTTGTAGTACATTACTCTAGCTTTCATTGAATGACAATAGCTCTCGGATACCTTGGCTGATTTCCGAAATATGAGCAAACAAAGAAGTGGTCAAAGTATAGAATTTTACAAAATTCTAGTAACTCTGAAAATCCTAATGTGAGACAAAAAATGTAGCAGCGACATCTTCGTATCGAACTCCCTTACATCTATTGTATTACTTTTCTCTAGTTTTCATTCAATGACAATAGGTCTTGGATACCTTGGCTGGTTTCCGAAATATGAGCAAACAAAGACGAGGTCAATGTATATAATTTTAAAAAATTCCAGTAACTCCGAAAATCCTAATGTGAGACAAAAAATGTAGCAGCGACATCTTCGTATCTAACTCCCTTACATCTATTGTATTACTTTTCTCTAGCTTTCATTCAATGACAATAGCTCTTGGATACCTTGGCTGGTTTCCGAAATATGAGCAAACAAAGACGAGGTCAATGTATATAATTTTTCAAAATTCCAGTAACTCCGAAAATCCTAATGTGAGACAAAAAATGTAGCAGCGACATCTTCGTATCTAACTCCCTTACATCTATTGTATTACTTTTCTCTAGCTTTCATTCAATGACAATAGCTCTTGGATACCTTGGCTGGTTTCCGAAATATGAGCAAACAAAGACGAGGTCAAAGTATATAATTTTAAAAATTTCAATAACTCCGAAAATCCTAATGTGAGACAAAAAATGTAGCAGCGACATCTTCGTACCTAACTCCCTTACATCTATTGTTTTACTTTTCTCTAGCTTTCATTCAATGACAATAGGTCTTGGATACCTTGGCTGGTTTCCGAAATATGAGCAAACAAAGACGAGGTCAAAGCATATATTTTTAAAAATTTCAATAACTCCGAAAATTCTTTCTTGAGAAAAAAAGGGACATAGCGCCAACATTAGCTTTACAACGCCTATCGTTGAGCAAATTTACAGACAAATTTATTTTTTTTAAATTTCGCGAATTTTGGAAAGGCTACCCCCTTTCTTGTTTTTTGTCCGAAAATATTTTTTTTCTAATTTTGATATTTCGTTGTAGCAGATATTTAGTGCATTCAAAATGAAATTAAAAGCCTCTGGAAATTATTGAGTAGCTTAGCAGGTTTCCAAGATATGATTAAAAAAAAGTTAATTCTGAATACACACTTCATTTTGCAAGTAAAACCTTTAAAAGTTGGCGACACTCACTCAATCCATTATATATGTTGTAGTACATTACTCTAGCTTTCATTGAATGACAATAGCTCTCGGATACCTTGGCTGATTTCCGAAATATGAGCAAACAAAGAAGTGGTCAAAGTATAGAATTTTACAAAATTCCAGTAACTCCGAAAATCCTAATGTGAGACAAAAAGTGTACTACATCTATTGAAGTAGATTACTCTAGCTTCCATTCAATAGCAATAGCTCTTCGATACCTTGGCTGGGTTCCGAAATATGAGCAAACAAAGACGAGGTCAAGGTATATAATTTTAAAAATTTCAATAACTCCGAAAATTCTTTCTTGAGAAAAAAAAGGGACATAGCGCCAACATTAGCTTTACAACGCCTATCGTTGAGCAAAGTCACAGACAAATTTATTTTTTTTAAATTTCGCGAATTTTGGAAAGGCTACCCCCTTTCTTGTTTTTTGTCCGAAAATATTTTTTTTCTAATTTTGATATTTCGTTGTAGCAGATATTTAGTACATTCAAAATGAAATTAAAAGCCTCTGGAAATTATTGAATAGCTTAGCAGGTTACCAAGATATGATTAAAAAAAAGTTAATTCTGAATACACACTTCATTTTGCAAGTAAAACCTTTAAAAGTTGGCGACACTCACTCAATCCACGATATATGTTGTAGTACATTACTCTAGCTTTCATTCAATGACAATAGGTCTTGGATACCTTGGCTGGTTTCCGAAATATGAGCAAACAAAGAAGTGCTCAAAGTATATAATTTTACAAAATTCCAGTAACTCCGAAAATCCTAATGTGAGACAAAAAATGTAGCAGCGACATCTTCGTATCTAACTCCCTTACATCTATTGTATTACTTTTCTCTAGCTTTCATTCAATGACAATAGCTCTTGGATACCTTGGCTGGTTTCCGAAATATGAGCAAACAAAGACGAGGTCAAAGTATATAATTTTACAAAATTCCAGTAACTCCGAAAATCCTAATGTGAGACAAAAAGTGTACTACATCTATTGAAGTAGATTACTCTAGCTTCCATTCAATAACAATAGCTCTTCGATTCCTTAGCTGGTTTCCGAAATATGAGCCAACAAAGACGAGTCAAAGTTTATAATTTTAAAAATTTCAATAACTCCGTAAATTCTTTCTTGAGAAAAAAAGGGACATAGCGCCAACATTAGCTTTACAACGCCTATCGTTGAGCAAATTTACAGACAAATTTATTTTTTTTAAATTTCGCGACTTTTGGAAAGGCTACCCCCTTTCTTGTTTTTTGTCCGAAAATATTTTTTTTCTAATTTTGATATTTCGTTGTAGCAGATATTTAGTGCATTCAAAATGAAATTAAAAGCCTCTGGAAATTATTGAATAGCTTAGCAGGTTACCAAGACATGATTAAAAAAAAGTTAATTCTGAATACACACTTCATTTTGCAAGTAAAACCTTTAAAATTTGGCGACACTTACTCAATCCACGATATATATTGTAGTACATTACTCTAGCTTCCATTCAATAACAATAGCTCTTCGATTCCTTAGCTGGTTTCCGAAATATGAGCCAACAAAGACGAGTCAAAGTTTATAATTTTAAAAATTTCAATAACTCCGTAAATTCTTTCTTGAGAAAAAAAGGGACATAGCGCCAACATTAGCTTTACAACGCCTATCGTTGAGCAAATTTACAGACAAATTTATTTTTTTTAAATTTCGCGACTTTTGGAAAGGCTACCCCCTTTCTTGTTTTTTGTCCGAAAATATTTTTTTTCTAATTTTGATATTTCGTTGTAGCAGATATTTAGTACATTCAAAATGAAATTAAAAGCCTCTGGAAATTATTGAATAGCTTAGCAGGTTACCAAGATATGATTAAAAAAAAGTTAATTCTGAATACACACTTCATTTTGCAAGTAAAACCTTTAAAAGTTGGCGACACTCACTCAATCCATTATATATGTTGTAGTACATTACTCTAGCTTTCATTGAATGACAATAGCTCTCGGATACCTTGGCTGATTTCCGAAATATGAGCAAACAAAGAAGTGGTCAAAGTATAGAATTTTACAAAATTCTAGTAACTCTGAAAATCCTAATGTGAGACAAAAAATGTAGCAGCGACATCTTCGTATCGAACTCCCTTACATCTATTGTATTACTTTTCTCTAGCTTTCATTCAATGACAATAGGTCTTGGATACCTTGGCTGGTTTCCGAAATATGAGCAAACAAAGACGAGGTCAATGTATATAATTTTAAAAAATTCCAGTAACTCCGAAAATCCTAATGTGAGACAAAAAATGTAGCAGCGACATCTTCGTATCTAACTCCCTTACATCTATTGTATTACTTTTCTCTAGCTTTCATTCAATGACAATAGCTCTTGGATACCTTGGCTGGTTTCCGAAATATGAGCAAACAAAGACGAGGTGAATGTATATAATTTTACAAAATTTCAGTAACTCCGAAAATCCTAATGTGAGACAAAAAATGTAGCAGCGACATCTTCGTATCTAACTCCCTTACATCTATTGTATTACTTTTGTCTAGCTTTCATTCAATGACAATAGCTCTTGGATACCTTGGCTGGTTTCCGAAATATGAGCAAACAAAGACGAGGTCAAAGTATATAATTTTAAAAATTTCAATAACTCCGAAAATCCTAATGTGAGACAAAAAATGTAGCAGCGACATCTTCGTACCTAACTCCCTTACATCTATTGTTTTACTTTTCTCTAGCTTTCATTCAATGACAATAGGTCTTGGATACCTTGGCTGGTTTCCGAAATATGAGCAAACAAAGACGAGGTCAAAGCATATATTTTTAAAAATTTCAATAACTCCGAAAATTCTTTCTTGAGAAAAAAAGGGACATAGCGCCAACATTAGCTTTACAACGCCTATCGTTGAGCAAATTTACAGACAAATTTATTTTTTTTAAATTTCGCGAATTTTGGAAAGGCTACCCCCTTTCTTGTTTTTTGTCCGAAAATATTTTTTTTCTAATTTTGATATTTCGTTGTAGCAGATATTTAGTGCATTCAAAATGAAATTAAAAGCCTCTGGAAATTATTGAGTAGCTTAGCAGGTTTCCAAGATATGATTAAAAAAAAGTTAATTCTGAATACACACTTCATTTTGCAAGTAAAACCTTTAAAAGTTGGCGACACTCACTCAATCCATTATATATGTTGTAGTACATTACTCTAGCTTTCATTGAATGACAATAGCTCTCGGATACCTTGGCTGATTTCCGAAATATGAGCAAACAAAGAAGTGGTCAAAGTATAGAATTTTACAAAATTCCAGTAACTCCGAAAATCCTAATGTGAGACAAAAAGTGTACTACATCTATTGAAGTAGATTACTCTAGCTTCCATTCAATAGCAATAGCTCTTCGATACCTTGGCTGGGTTCCGAAATATGAGCAAACAAAGACGAGGTCAAAGTATATAATTTTAAAAATTTCAATAACTCCGAAAATTCTTTCTTGAGAAAAAAAAGGGACATAGCGCCAACATTAGCTTTACAACGCCTATCGTTGAGCAAAGTCACAGACAAATTTATTTTTTTTAAATTTCGCGAATTTTGGAAAGGCTACCCCCTTTCTTGTTTTTTGTCCGAAAATATTTTTTTTCTAATTTTGATATTTCGTTGTAGCAGATATTTAGTACATTCAAAATGAAATTAAAAGCCTCTGGAAATTATTGAATAGCTTAGCAGGTTACCAAGATATGATTAAAAAAAAGTTAATTCTGAATACACACTTCATTTTGCAAGTAAAACCTTTAAAAGTTGGCGACACTCACTCAATCCACGATATATGTTGTAGTACATTACTCTAGCTTTCATTCAATGACAATAGGTCTTGGATACCTTGGCTGGTTTCCGAAATATGAGCAAACAAAGAAGTGCTCAAAGTATATAATTTTACAAAATTCCAGTAACTCCGAAAATCCTAATGTGAGACAAAAAATGTAGCAGCGACATCTTCGTATCTAACTCCCTTACATCTATTGTATTACTTTTCTCTAGCTTTCATTCAATGACAATAGCTCTTGGATACCTTTTCTGGTTTCCGAAATATGAGCAAACAAAGACGAGGTCAATGTATATAATTTTACAAAATTCCAGTAACTCCGAAAATCCTAATGTGAGACAAAAAATGTAGCAGCGACATCTTCGTATCTAACTCCCTTACATCTATTGTATTACTTTTCTCTAGCTTTCATTCAATGACAATAGCTCTTGGATACCTTGGCTGGTTTCCGAAATATGAGCAAACAAAGACGAGGTCAAAGTATATAATTTTACAAAATTCCAGTAACTCCGAAAATCCTAATGTGAGACAAAAAGTGTACTACATCTATTGAAGTAGATTACTCTAGCTTCCATTCAATAACAATAGCTCTTCGATTCCTTAGCTGGTTTCCGAAATATGAGCCAACAAAGACGAGTCAAAGTTTATAATTTTAAAAATTTCAATAACTCCGTAAATTCTTTCTTGATAAAAAAAGGGACATAGCGCCAACATTAGCTTTACAAAGCCTATCGTTGAGCAAATTTACAGACAAATTTATTTTTTTTAAATTTCGCGACTTTTGGAAAGGCTACCCCCTTTCTTGTTTTTTGTCCGAAAATATTTTTTTTCTAATTTTGATATTTCGTTGTAGCAGATATTTAGTGCATTCAAAATGAAATTAAAAGCCTCTGGAAATTATTGAATAGCTTAGCAGGTTACCAAGACATGATTAAAAAAAAGTTAATTCTGAATACACACTTCATTTTGCAAGTAAAACCTTTAAAAGTTGGCGACACTCACTCAATCCATTATATATGTTGTAGTACATTACTCTAGCTTTCATTGAATGACAATAGCTCTCGGATACCTTGGCTGATTTCCGAAATATGAGCAAACAAAGAAGTGGTCAAAGTATAGAATTTTACAAAATTCTAGTAACTCTGAAAATCCTAATGTGAGACAAAAAATGTAGCAGCGACATCTTCGTATCGAACTCCCTTACATCTATTGTATTACTTTTCTCTAGCTTTCATTCAATGACAATAGGTCTTGGATACCTTGGCTGGTTTCCGAAATATGAGCAAACAAAGACGAGGTCAATGTATATAATTTTAAAAAATTCCAGTAACTCCGAAAATCCTAATGTGAGACAAAAAATGTAGCAGCGACATCTTCGTATCTAACTCCCTTACATCTATTGTATTACTTTTCTCTAGCTTTCATTCAATGACAATAGCTCTTGGATACCTTGGCTGGTTTCCGAAATATGAGCAAACAAAGACGAGGTGAATGTATATAATTTTACAAAATTTCAGTAACTCCGAAAATCCTAATGTGAGACAAAAAATGTAGCAGCGACATCTTCGTATCTAACTCCCTTACATCTATTGTATTACTTTTCTCTAGCTTTCATTCAATGACAATAGCTCTTGGATACCTTGGCTGGTTTCCGAAATATGAGCAAACAAATACGAGGTCAAAGTATATAATTTTAAAAATTTCAATAACTCCGAAAATCCTAATGTGAGACAAAAAGTGTACTACATCTATTGAAGTAGATTACTCTAGCTTCCATTCAATAACAATAGCTCTTCGATTCCTTAGCTGGTTTCCGAAATATGAGCCAACAAAGACGAGTCAAAGTTTATAATTTTAAAAATTTCAATAACTCCGTAAATTCTTTCTTGAGAAAAAAAGGGACATAGCGCCAACATTAGCTTTACAAAGCCTATCGTTGAGCAAATTTACAGACAAATTTATTTTTTTTAAATTTCGCGACTTTTGGAAAGGCTACCCCCTTTCTTGTTTTTTGTCCGAAAATATTTTTTTTCTAATTTTGATATTTCGTTGTAGCAGATATTTAGTGCATTCAAAATGAAATTAAAAGCCTCTGGAAATTATTGAATAGCTTAGCAGGTTACCAAGACATGATTAAAAAAAAGTTAATTCTGAATACACACTTCATTTTGCAAGTAAAACCTTTAAAATTTGGCGACACTTACTCAATCCACGATATATATTGTAGTACATTACTCTAGCTTCCATTCAATAACAATAGCTCTTCGATTCCTTAGCTGGTTTCCGAAATATGAGCCAACAAAGACGAGTCAAAGTTTATAATTTTAAAAATTTCAATAACTCCGTAAATTCTTTCTTGAGAAAAAAAGGGACATAGCGCCAACATTAGCTTTACAACGCCTATCGTTGAGCAAATTTACAGACAAATTTATTTTTTTTAAATTTCGCGAATTTTGGAAAGGCTACCCCCTTTCTTGTTTTTTGTCCGAAAATATTTTTTTTCTAATTTTGATATTTCGTTGTAGCAGATATTTAGTGCATTCAAAATGAAATTAAAAGCCTCTGGAAATTATTGAGTAGCTTAGCAGGTTTCCAAGATATGATTAAAAAAAAGTTAATTCTGAATACACACTTCATTTTGCAAGTAAAACCTTTAAAAGTTGGCGACACTCACTCAATCCATTATATATGTTGTAGTACATTACTCTAGCTTTCATTGAATGACAATAGCTCTCGGATACCTTGGCTGATTTCCGAAATATGAGCAAACAAAGAAGTGGTCAAAGTATATAATTTTACAAAATTCCAGTAACTCCGAAAATCCTAATGTGAGACAAAAAGTGTACTACATCTATTGAAGTAGATTACTCTAGCTTCCATTCAATAGCAATAGCTCTTCGATACCTTGGCTGGGTTCCGAAATATGAGCAAACAAAGACGAGGTCAAAGTATATAATTTTAAAAATTTCAATAACTCCGAAAATTCTTTCTTGAGAAAAAAAAGGGACATAGCGCCAACATTAGCTTTACAAAGCCTATCGTTGAGCAAATTTACAGACAAATTTATTTTTTTTAAATTTCGCGACTTTTGGAAAGGCTACCCCCTTTCTTGTTTTTTGTCCGAAAATATTTTTTTTCTAATTTTGATATTTCGTTGTAGCAGATATTTAGTGCATTCAAAATGAAATTAAAAGCCTCTGGAAATTATTGAATAGCTTAGCAGGTTACCAAGACATGATTAAAAAAAAGTTAATTCTGAATACACACTTCATTTTGCAAGTAAAACCTTTAAAAGTTGGCGACACTCACTCAATCCATTATATATGTTGTAGTACATTACTCTAGCTTTCATTGAATGACAATAGCTCTCGGATACCTTGGCTGATTTCCGAAATATGAGCAAACAAAGAAGTGGTCAAAGTATAGAATTTTACAAAATTCTAGTAACTCTGAAAATCCTAATGTGAGACAAAAAATGTAGCAGCGACATCTTCGTATCGAACTCCCTTACATCTATTGTATTACTTTTCTCTAGCTTTCATTCAATGACAATAGGTCTTGGATACCTTGGCTGGTTTCCGAAATATGAGCAAACAAAGACGAGGTCAATGTATATAATTTTAAAAAATTCCAGTAACTCCGAAAATCCTAATGTGAGACAAAAAATGTAGCAGCGACATCTTCGTATCTAACTCCCTTACATCTATTGTATTACTTTTCTCTAGCTTTCATTCAATGACAATAGCTCTTGGATACCTTGGCTGGTTTCCGAAATATGAGCAAACAAAGACGAGGTGAATGTATATAATTTTACAAAATTTCAGTAACTCCGAAAATCCTAATGTGAGACAAAAAATGTAGCAGCGACATCTTCGTATCTAACTCCCTTACATCTATTGTATTACTTTTGTCTAGCTTTCATTCAATGACAATAGCTCTTGGATACCTTGGCTGGTTTCCGAAATATGAGCAAACAAAGACGAGGTCAAAGTATATAATTTTAAAAATTTCAATAACTCCGAAAATCCTAATGTGAGACAAAAAATGTAGCAGCGACATCTTCGTACCTAACTCCCTTACATCTATTGTTTTACTTTTCTCTAGCTTTCATTCAATGACAATAGGTCTTGGATACCTTGGCTGGTTTCCGAAATATGAGCAAACAAAGACGAGGTCAAAGCATATATTTTTAAAAATTTCAATAACTCCGAAAATTCTTTCTTGAGAAAAAAAGGGACATAGCGCCAACATTAGCTTTACAACGCCTATCGTTGAGCAAATTTACAGACAAATTTATTTTTTTTAAATTTCGCGAATTTTGGAAAGGCTACCCCCTTTCTTGTTTTTTGTCCGAAAATATTTTTTTTCTAATTTTGATATTTCGTTGTAGCAGATATTTAGTGCATTCAAAATGAAATTAAAAGCCTCTGGAAATTATTGAGTAGTTTTGCAGGTTTCCAAGATATGATTAAAAAAAAGTTAATTCTGAATACACACTTCATTTTGCAAGTAAAACCTTTAAAAGTTGGCGACACTCACTCAATCCATTATATATGTTGTAGTACATTACTCTAGCTTTCATTGAATGACAATAGCTCTCGGATACCTTGGCTGATTTCCGAAATATGAGCAAACAAAGAAGTGGTCAAAGTATAGAATTTTACAAAATTCCAGTAACTCCGAAAATCCTAATGTGAGACAAAAAGTGTACTACATCTATTGAAGTAGATTACTCTAGCTTCCATTCAATAGCAATAGCTCTTCGATACCTTGGCTGGGTTCCGAAATATGAGCAAACAAAGACGAGGTCAAAGTATATAATTTTAAAAATTTCAATAACTCCGAAAATTCTTTCTTGAGAAAAAAAAGGGACATAGCGCCAACATTAGCTTTACAACGCCTATCGTTGAGCAAAGTCACAGACAAATTTATTTTTTTTAAATTTCGCGAATTTTGGAAAGGCTACCCCCTTTCTTGTTTTTTGTCCGAAAATATTTTTTTTCTAATTTTGATATTTCGTTGTAGCAGATATTTAGTACATTCAAAATGAAATTAAAAGCCTCTGGAAATTATTGAATAGCTTAGCAGGTTACCAAGATATGATTAAAAAAAAGTTAATTCTGAATACACACTTCATTTTGCAAGTAAAACCTTTAAAAGTTGGCGACACTCACTCAATCCACGATATATGTTGTAGTACATTACTCTAGCTTTCATTCAATGACACTAGGTCTTGGATACCTTGGCTGGTTTCCGAAATATGAGCAAACAAAGAAGTGCTCAAAGTATATAATTTTACAAAATTCCAGTAACTCCGAAAATCCTAATGTGAGACAAAAAATGTAGCAGCGACATCTTCGTATCTAACTCCCTTACATCTATTGTATTACTTTTCTCTAGCTTTCATTCAATGACAATAGCTCTTGGATACCTTTTCTGGTTTCCGAAATATGAGCAAACAAAGACGAGGTCAATGTATATAATTTTACAAAATTCCAGTAACTCCGAAAATCCTAATGTGAGACAAAAAATGTAGCAGCGACATCTTCGTATCTAACTCCCTTACATCTATTGTATTACTTTTCTCTAGCTTTCATTCAATGACAATAGCTCTTGGATACCTTGGCTGGTTTCCGAAATATGAGCAAACAAAGACGAGGTCAAAGTATATAATTTTACAAAATTCCAGTAACTCCGAAAATCCTAATGTGAGACAAAAAGTGTACTACATCTATTGAAGTAGATTACTCTAGCTTCCATTCAATAACAATAGCTCTTCGATTCCTTAGCTGGTTTCCGAAATATGAGCCAACAAAGACGAGTCAAAGTTTATAATTTTAAAAATTTCAATAACTCCGTAAATTCTTTCTTGATAAAAAAAGGGACATAGCGCCAACATTAGCTTTACAAAGCCTATCGTTGAGCAAATTTACAGACAAATTTATTTTTTTTAAATTTCGCGACTTTTGGAAAGGCTACCCCCTTTCTTGTTTTTTGTCCGAAAATATTTTTTTTCTAATTTTGATATTTCGTTGTAGCAGATATTTAGTGCATTCAAAATGAAATTAAAAGCCTCTGGAAATTATTGAATAGCTTAGCAGGTTACCAAGACATGATTAAAAAAAAGTTAATTCTGAATACACACTTCATTTTGCAAGTAAAACCTTTAAAAGTTGGCGACACTCACTCAATCCATTATATATGTTGTAGTACATTACTCTAGCTTTCATTGAATGACAATAGCTCTCGGATACCTTGGCTGATTTCCGAAATATGAGCAAACAAAGAAGTGGTCAAAGTATAGAATTTTACAAAATTCTAGTAACTCTGAAAATCCTAATGTGAGACAAAAAATGTAGCAGCGACATCTTCGTATCGAACTCCCTTACATCTATTGTATTACTTTTCTCTAGCTTTCATTCAATGACAATAGGTCTTGGATACCTTGGCTGGTTTCCGAAATATGAGCAAACAAAGACGAGGTCAATGTATATAATTTTAAAAAATTCCAGTAACTCCGAAAATCCTAATGTGAGACAAAAAATGTAGCAGCGACATCTTCGTATCTAACTCCCTTACATCTATTGTATTACTTTTCTCTAGCTTTCATTCAATGACAATAGGTCTTGGATACCTTGGCTGGTTTCCGAAATATGAGCAAACAAAGACGAGGTCAATGTATATAATTTTAAAAAATTCCAGTAACTCCGAAAATCCTAATGTGAGACAAAAAATTTAGCAGCGACATCTTCGTATCTAACTCCCTTACATCTATTGTATTACTTTTCTCTAGCTTTCATTCAATGACAATAGGTCTTGGATACCTTGGCTGGTTTCCGAAATATGAGCAAACAAAGACGAGGTCAATGTATATAATTTTAAAAAATTCCAGTAACTCCGAAAATCCTAATGTGAGACAAAAAATGTAGCAGCGACATCTTCGTATCTAACTCCCTTACATCTATTGTATTACTTTTCTCTAGCTTTCATTCAATGACAATAGCTCTTGGATACCTTGGCTGGTTTCCGAAATATGAGCAAACAAAGACGAGGTGAATGTATATAATTTTACAAAATTTCAGTAACTCCGAAAATCCTAATGTGAGACAAAAAATGTAGCAGCGACATCTTCGTATCTAACTCCCTTACATCTATTGTATTACTTTTCTCTAGCTTTCATTCAATGACAATAGCTCTTGGATACCTTGGCTGGTTTCCGAAATATGAGCAAACAAATACGAGGTCAAAGTATATAATTTTAAAAATTTCAATAACTCCGAAAATCCTAATGTGAGACAAAAAGTGTACTACATCTATTGAAGTAGATTACTCTAGCTTCCATTCAATAACAATAGCTCTTCGATTCCTTAGCTGGTTTCCGAAATATGAGCCAACAAAGACGAGTCAAAGTTTATAATTTTAAAAATTTCAATAACTCCGTAAATTCTTTCTTGAGAAAAAAAGGGACATAGCGCCAACATTAGCTTTACAAAGCCTATCGTTGAGCAAATTTACAGACAAATTTATTTTTTTTAAATTTCGAGACTTTTGGAAAGGCTACCCCCTTTCTTGTTTTTTGTCCGAAAATATTTTTTTTCTAATTTTGATATTTCGTTGTAGCAGATATTTAGTGCATTCAAAATGAAATTAAAAGCCTCTGGAAATTATTGAATAGCTTAGCAGGTTACCAAGACATGATTAAAAAAAAGTTAATTCTGAATACACACTTCATTTTGCAAGTAAAACCTTTAAAATTTGGCGACACTTACTCAATCCACGATATATATTGTAGTACATTACTCTAGCTTCCATTCAATAACAATAGCTCTTCGATTCCTTAGCTGGTTTCCGAAATATGAGCCAACAAAGACGAGTCAAAGTTTATAATTTTAAAAATTTCAATAACTCCGTAAATTCTTTCTTGAGAAAAAAAGGGACATAGCGCCAACATTAGCTTTACAACGCCTATCGTTGAGCAAATTTACAGACAAATTTATTTTTTTTAAATTTCGCGAATTTTGGAAAGGCTACCCCCTTTCTTGTTTTTTGTCCGAAAATATTTTTTTTCTAATTTTGATATTTCGTTGTAGCAGATATTTAGTGCATTCAAAATGAAATTAAAAGCCTCTGGAAATTATTGAGTAGCTTAGCAGGTTTCCAAGATATGATTAAAAAAAAGTTAATTCTGAATACACACTTCATTTTGCAAGTAAAACCTTTAAAAGTTGGCGACACTCACTCAATCCATTATATATGTTGTAGTACATTACTCTAGCTTTCATTGAATGACAATAGCTCTCGGATACCTTGGCTGATTTCCGAAATATGAGCAAACAAAGAAGTGGTCAAAGTATAGAATTTTACAAAATTCCAGTAACTCCGAAAATCCTAATGTGAGACAAAAAGTGTACTACATCTATTGAAGTAGATTACTCTAGCTTCCATTCAATAGCAATAGCTCTTCGATACCTTGGCTGGGTTCCGAAATATGAGCAAACAAAGACGAGGTCAAAGTATATAATTTTAAAAATTTCAATAACTCCGAAAATTCTTTCTTGAGAAAAAAAAGGGACATAGCGCCAACATTAGCTTTACAACGCCTATCGTTGAGCAAAGTCACAGACAAATTTATTTTTTTTAAATTTCGCGAATTTTGGAAAGGCTACCCCCTTTCTTGTTTTTTGTCCGAAAATATTTTTTTTCTAATTTTGATATTTCGTTGTAGCAGATATTTAGTGCATTCAAAATGAAATTAAAAGCCTCTGGAAATTATTGAGTAGCTTAGCAGGTTTCCAAGATATGATTAAAAAAAAGTTAATTCTGAATACACACTTCATTTTGCAAGTAAAACCTTTAAAAGTTGGCGACACTCACTCAATCCATTATATATGTTGTAGTACATTACTCTAGCTTTCATTGAATGACAATAGCTCTCGGATACCTTGGCTGATTTCCGAAATATGAGCAAACAAAGAAGTGGTCAAAGTATAGAATTTTACAAAATTCTAGTAACTCTGAAAATCCTAATGTGAGACAAAAAATGTAGCAGCGACATCTTCGTATCGAACTCCCTTACATCTATTGTATTACTTTTCTCTAGCTTTCATTCAATGACAATAGGTCTTGGATACCTTGGCTGGTTTCCGAAATATGAGCAAACAAAGACGAGGTCAATGTATATAATTTTAAAAAATTCCAGTAACTCCGAAAATCCTAATGTGAGACAAAAAATGTAGCAGCGACATCTTCGTATCTAACTCCCTTACATCTATTGTATTACTTTTCTCTAGCTTTCATTCAATGACAATAGCTCTTGGATACCTTGGCTGGTTTCCGAAATATGAGCAAACAAAGACGAGGTGAATGTATATAATTTTACAAAATTTCAGTAACTCCGAAAATCCTAATGTGAGACAAAAAATGTAGCAGCGACATCTTCGTATCTAACTCCCTTACATCTATTGTATTACTTTTCTCTAGCTTTCATTCAATGACAATAGCTCTTGGATACCTTGGCTGGTTTCCGAAATATGAGCAAACAAATACGAGGTCAAAGTATATAATTTTAAAAATTTCAATAACTCCGAAAATCCTAATGTGAGACAAAAAATGTAGCAGCGACATCTTCGTACCTAACTCCCTTACATCTATTGTTTTACTTTTCTCTAGCTTTCATTCAATGACAATAGGTCTTGGATACCTTGGCTGGTTTCCGAAATATGAGCAAACAAAGACGAGGTCAAAGCATATATTTTTAAAAATTTCAATAACTCCGAAAATTCTTTCTTGAGAAAAAAAGGGACATAGCGCCAACATTAGCTTTACAACGCCTATCGTTGAGCAAATTTACAGACAAATTTTTTTTTTTAAATTTCGCGAATTTTGGAAAGGCTACCCCCTTTCTTGTTTTTTGTCCGAAAATATTTTTTTTCTAATTTTGATATTTCGTTGTAGCAGATATTTAGTGCATTCAAAATGAAATTAAAAGCCTCTGGAAATTATTGAGTAGCTTAGCAGGTTTCCAAGATATGATTAAAAAAAAGTTAATTCTGAATACACACTTCATTTTGCAAGTAAAACCTTTAAAAGTTGGCGACACTCACTCAATCCATTATATATGTTGTAGTACATTACTCTAGCTTTCATTGAATGACAATAGCTCTCGGATACCTTGGCTGATTTCCGAAATATGAGCAAACAAAGAAGTGGTCAAAGTATAGAATTTTACAAAATTCCAGTAACTCCGAAAATCCTAATGTGAGACAAAAAGTGTACTACATCTATTGAAGTAGATTACTCTAGCTTCCATTCAATAGCAATAGCTCTTCGATACCTTGGCTGGGTTCCGAAATATGAGCAAACAAAGACGAGGTCAAAGTATATAATTTTAAAAATTTCAATAACTCCGAAAATTCTTTCTTGAGAAAAAAAAGGGACATAGCGCCAACATTAGCTTTACAACGCCTATCGTTGAGCAAAGTCACAGACAAATTTATTTGGCGACACTCACTCAATCCACGATATATGTTGTAGTACATTACTCTAGCTTTCATTCAATGACAATAGGTCTTGGATACCTTGGCTGGTTTCCGAAATATGAGCAAACAAAGAAGTGCTCAAAGTATATAATTTTACAAAATTCCAGTAACTCCGAAAATCCTAATGTGAGACAAAAAATGTAGCAGCGACATCTTCGTATCTAACTCCCTTACATCTATTGTATTACTTTTCTCTAGCTTTCATTCAATGACAATAGCTCTTGGATACCTTGGCTGGTTTCCGAAATATGAGCAAACAAAGACGAGGTCAATGTATATAATTTTACAAAATTCCAGTAACTCCGAAAATCCTAATGTGAGACAAAAAATGTAGCAGCGACATCTTCGTATCTAACTCCCTTACATCTATTGTATTACTTTTCTCTAGCTTTCATTCAATGACAATAGCTCTTAGATACCTTGGCTGGTTTCCGAAATATGAGCAAACAAAGACGAGGTCAAAGTATATAATTTTACAAAATTCCAGTAACTCCGAAAATCCTAATGTGAGACAAAAAGTGTACCACATCTATTGAAGTAGATTACTCTAGCTTCCATTCAATAACAATAGCTCTTCGATTCCTTAGCTGGTTTCCGAAATATGAGCCAACAAAGACGAGTCAAAGTTTATAATTTTAAAAATTTCAATAACTCCGTAAATTCTTTCTTGAGAAAAAAAGGGACATAGCGCCAACATTAGCTTTACAAAGCCTATCGTTGAGCAAATTTACAGACAAATTTATTTTTTTTAAATTTCGCGACTTTTGGAAAGGCTACCCCCTTTCTTGTTTTTTGTCCGAAAATATTTTTTTTCTAATTTTGATATTTCGTTGTAGCAGATATTTAGTGCATTCAAAATGAAATTAAAAGCCTCTGGAAATTATTGAATAGCTTAGCAGGTTACCAAGACATGATTAAAAAAAAGTTAATTCTGAATACACACTTCATTTTGCAAGTAAAACCTTTAAAATTTGGCGACACTTACTCAATCCACGATATATATTGTAGTACATTACTCTAGCTTCCATTCAATAACAATAGCTCTTCGATTCCTTAGCTGGTTTCCGAAATATGAGCCAACAAAGACGAGTCAAAGTTTATAATTTTAAAAATTTCAATAACTCCGTAAATTCTTTCTTGAGAAAAAAAGGGACATAGCGCCAACATTAGCTTTACAACGCCTATCGTTGAGCAAATTTACAGACAAATTTATTTTTTTTAAATTTCGCGACTTTTGGAAAGGTAAAACCTTTAAAAGTTGGCGACACTCACTCAATCCATTATATATGTTGTAGTACATTACTCTAGCTTTCATTGAATGACAATAGCTCTCGGATACCTTGGCTGATTTCCGAAATATGAGCAAACAAAGAAGTGGTCAAAGTATAGAATTTTACAAAATTCTAGTAACTCTGAAAATCCTAATGTGAGACAAAAAATGTAGCAGCGACATCTTCGTATCGAACTCCCTTACATCTATTGTATTACTTTTCTCTAGCTTTCATTCAATGACAATAGGTCTTGGATACCTTGGCTGGTTTCCGAAATATGAGCAAACAAAGACGAGGTCAATGTATATAATTTTAAAAAATTCCAGTAACTCCGAAAATCCTAATGTGAGACAAAAAATGTAGCAGCGACATCTTCGTATCTAACTCCCTTACATCTATTGTATTACTTTTCTCTAGCTTTCATTCAATGACAATAGCTCTTGGATACCTTGGCTGGTTTCCGAAATATGAGCAAACAAAGACGAGGTCAATGTATATAATTTTTCAAAATTCCGGTAACTCCGAAAATCCTAATGTGAGACAAAAAATGTAGCAGCGACATCTTCGTATCTAACTCCCTTACATCTATTGTATTACTTTTCTCTAGCTTTCATTCAATGACAATAGCTCTTGGATACCTTGGCTGGTTTCCGAAATATGAGCAAACAAAGACGAGGTCAAAGTATATAATTTTAAAAATTTCAATAACTCCGAAAATCCTAATGTGAGACAAAAAATGTAGCAGCGACATCTTCGTACCTAACTCCCTTACATCTATTGTTTTACTTTTCTCTAGCTTTCATTCAATGACAATAGGTCTTGGATACCTTGGCTGGTTTCCGAAATATGAGCAAACAAAGACGAGGTCAAAGCATATATTTTTAAAAATTTCAATAACTCCGAAAATTCTTTCTTGAGAAAAAAAAGGGACATAGCGCCAACATTAGCTTTACAACGCCTATCGTTGAGCAAAGTCACAGACAAATTTATTTTTTTTAAATTTCGCGAATTTTGGAAAGGCTACCCCCTTTCTTGTTTTTTGTCCGAAAATATTTTTTTTCTAATTTTGATATTTCGTTGTAGCAGATATTTAGTGCATTCAAAATGAAATTAAAAGCCTCTGGAAATTATTGAATTGCTTAGCAGGTTTCCAAGATATGATTAAAAAAAAGTTAATTCTGAATACACACTTCATTTTGCAAGTAAAACCTTTAAAAGTTGGCGACACTCACTCAATCCATTATATATGTTGTAGTACATTACTCTAGCTTTCATTGAATGACAATAGCTCTCGGATACCTTGGCTGATTTCCGAAATATGAGCAAACAAAGAAGTGGTCAAAGTATAGAATTTTACAAAATTCTAGTAACTCTGAAAATCCTAATGTGAGACAAAAAATGTAGCAGCGACATCTTCGTATCGAACTCCCTTACATCTATTGTATTACTTTTCTCTAGCTTTCATTCAATGACAATAGCTCTTGGATACCTTGGCTGGTTTCCGAAATATGAGCAAACAAAGACGAGGTGAATGTATATAATTTTACAAAATTCCAGTAACTCCGAAAATACTAATGTGAGACAAAAAATGTAGCAGCGACATCTTCGTATCTAACTCCCTTACATCTATTGTATTACTTTTCTCTAGCTATCATTCAATGACAATAGCTCTTGGATACCTTGGCTGTTTTCCGAAATATGAGCAAACAAAGAAGTGGTCAAAGTATATAATTTTACAAAATTCCAGTAACTCCGAAAATCCTAATGTGAGACAAAAAATGTAGCAGCGACATCTTCGTATCTAACTCCCTTACATCTATTGTATTACTTTTCTCTAGCTTTCATTCAATGACAATAGCTCTTGGATTCCTTGGCTGGTTTCCGAAATATGAGCAAACAAAGACGAGGTCAATGTATATAATTTTACAAAATTCCAGTAACTCCGAAAATCCTAATGTGAGACAAAAAATGTAGCAGCGACATCTTCCTATCTAACTCCCTGACATCTATTGTATTTCTTTTCTCTAGCTTTCATTCAATAGCAATAGCTCTTCGATACCTTGGCTGGGTTCCGAAATATGAGCAAACAAAGACGAGGTCAATGTATATAATTTTACAAAATTCCTGTAACTCCGAAAATCCTAATGTGAGACAAAAAATGTAGAAGCGACATCTTCGTATCTAACTCCCTTACATCTATTGTATTACTTTTCTCTAGCTTTCATTCAATGACAATAGCTCTTGGATACCTTGGCTGGTTTCCGAAATATGAGCAAACAAAGACGAGGTCAATGTATATAATTTTACAAAATTCCAGTAACTCCGAAAATCCTAATTTGAGACAAAAAATGTAGCAGCGACATCTTCGTATCTTACTCCCTTACAACTATTGTATTACTTTTCTCTAGCTTTCATTCAATGACACTAGCTCTCGGATACCTTGGCTGGTTTCCGAAATATGAGCAAACAAAGAAGTGGTCAAAGTATATAATTTTACACAATTCCTGTAACTCCGAAAATCCTAATGTGAGACAAAAAGTGTACTACATCTATTGAAGTAGATTACTCTAGCTTCCATTCAATAGCAATAGCTCTTCGATTCCTTAGCTGGTTTCCGAAATATGAGCCAACAAAGACGAGTCAAAGTTTATAATTTTAAAAATTTCAATAACTCCGAAAATTCTTTCTTGAGAAAAAAAGGGACATAGCGCCCACATTAGCTTTACAACGCCTATCGTTGAGCAAAGTTACAGACAAATTTATTTTTTTTAAATTTCGCGAATTTTGGAAAGGCCCCCTTTCTTGTTTTTTGTCCGAAAATATTTTTTTTCTAATTTTGATATTTCGTTGTAGCAGATATTTAGTGCATTCAAAATGAAATTAAAAGCCTCTGGAAATTATTGAGTAGCTTAGCAGGTTTCCAAGATATGATTAAAAAAAAGTTAATTCTGAATACACACTTTATTTTGCAAGTAAAACCTTTAAAAGTTGGCGACACTCACTCAATCCATTATATATGTTGTAGTACATTACTCTAGCTTTCATTCAATGATAATAGCTCTCGGATACCTTGGCCGGTTTCCGAAATATGAGCAAACAAAGAAGTGGTCAAAGTATATAATTTTACAAAATTCCAGTAACTCCGAAAATCCTAATGTGAGATAAAAAATGTAGCAGCGACATCTTCGTATCTAACTCCCTTACATCTATTGTATTACTTTTCTCTAGCTTTCATTCAATGACAATAGGTCTTGGATACCTTGACTGGTTTCCGAAATATGAGCAAACAAAGACGAGGTCAATGTATATAATTTTACAAAATTCCAGTAACTCCGAAAATCCTAATTTGAGACAAAAAATGTAGCAGCGACATCTTCGTATCTTACTCCCTTACAACTATTGTATTACTTTTCTCTAGCTTTCATTCAATGACACTAGCTCTCGGATACCTTGGCTGGTTTCCGAAATATGAGCAAACAAAGAAGTGGTCAAAGTATATAATTTTACACAATTCCTGTAACTCCGAAAATCCTAATGTGAGACAAAAAGTGTACTACATCTATTGAAGTAGATTACTCTAGCTTCCATTCAATAGCAATAGCTCTTCGATTCCTTAGCTGGTTTCCGAAATATGAGCCAACAAAGACGAGTCAAAGTTTATAATTTTAAAAATTTCAATAACTCCGAAAATTCTTTCTTGAGAAAAAAAGGGACATAGCGCCCACATTAGCTTTACAACGCCTATCGTTGAGCAAAGTTACAGACAAATTTATTTTTTTAAATTTCGCGAATTTTGGAAAGGCTACCCCCTTTCTTGTTTTTTGTCCGAAAATATTTTTTTTCTAATTTTGATATTTCGTTGTAGCAGATATTTAGTGCATTCAAAATGAAATTAAAAGCCTCTGGAAATTATTGAGTAGCTTAGCAGGTTTCCAAGATATGATTAAAAACAAGTTAATTCTGAATACACACTTCATTTTGCAAGTAAAACCTTTAAAAGTTGGCGACACTCACTCAATCCATTATATATGTTGTAGTACATTACTCTAGCTTTCATTCAATGATAATAGCTCTCGGATACCTTGGCCGGTTTCCGAAATATGAGCAAACAAAGAAGTGGTCAAAGTATATAATTTTACAAAATTCCAGTAACTCCGAAAATCCTAATGTGAGATAAAAAATGTAGCAGCGACATCTTCGTATCTAACTCCCTTACATCTATTGTATTACTTTTCTCTAGCTTTCATTCAATGACAATAGGTCTTGGATACCTTGACTGGTTTCCGAAATATGAGCAAACAAAGACGAGGTCAATGTATATAATTTTACAAAATTCCAGTAACTCCGAAAATCCTAATGTGAGACAAAAAATGTAGCAGCGACATCTTCGTATCTAACTCCCTTACATCTATTGTATTACTTTTCTCTAGCTTTCATTCAATGACACTAGCTCTCGGATACCTTGGCTGGTTTCCGAAATATGAGCAAACAAAGAAGTGGTCAAAGTATATAATTTTACAAAATTCCTGTAACTCCGAAAATCCTAATGTGAGACAAAAAGTGTACTACATCTATTGAAGTAGATTACTCTAGCTTCCATTCAATAGCAATAGCTCTTCGATTCCTTAGCTGGTTTCCGAAATATGAGCAAACAAAGACGAGTCAAAGTTTATAATTTTAAAAATTTCAATAACTCCATAAATTCTTTCTTGAGAAAAAAAAGGGACATAGCGCCAACATTAGCTTTACAACGCCTATCGTTGAGCAAAGTTACAGACAAATTTATTTTTTTTAAATTTCGCGAATTTTGGAAAGGCCCTTTCTTGTTTTTTGTCCGAAAATATTTTTTTTCTAATTTTGATATTTCGTTGTAGCAGATATTTAGTGCATTCAAAATGAAATTAAAAGCCTATGGAAATTATTGAATAGCTTAGCAGGTTTCCAAGATATGATTAAAAAAAAGTTAATTCTGAATACACACTTCATTTTGCAAGTAAAACCTTTAAAAGTTGGCGACACTCACTCAATCCACTATAGTACATTACTCTAGCTTTCATTCAATGACAATAGGTCTTGGATACCTTGGCTGGTTTCCGAAATATGAGCAAACAAAGACGAGGTCAAAGTATATAATTTTACAAAATTCCAGTAACTCCGAAAATCCTAATGTGAGACAAAAAGTGTACTACATCTATTGAAGTAGATTACTCTAGCTTCCATTCAATAGCAATAGCTCTTCGATACCTTGGCTGGGTTCCGAAATATAAGCAAACAAAAAAGTGGTCAAAGTATATAATTTTACAAAATTCCTGTAACTCCGAAAATCCTAATGTGAGACAAAAAGTGTACTACATCTATTGAAGTAGATTACTCTAGCTTCCATTCAATAGCAATAGCTCTCGGATACCTTGGCTGGTTTCCGAAATATAAGCAAACAAAGACGAGGTCAATGTATATAATTTTACAAAATTCCAGTAACTCCGAAAATCCTAATGTGAGACAAAAAATTTAGCAGCGACATCTTCCTATCTAACTCCCTTACATCTATTGTATTACTTTTCTCTAGCTTTCATTCAATGACAATAGGTCTTGGATACCTTGACTGGTTTCCGAAATATGAGCAAACAAAGACGAGGTCAAAGTATATAATTTTACAAAATTCCAGTAACTCCGAAAATCCTAATGTGAGACAAAAAGTGTACTACATCTATTGAAGTAGATTACTCTAGCTTCCATTCAATAGCAATAGCTCTTCGATACCTTGGCTGGGTTCCGAAATATAAGCAAACAAAAAAGTGGTCAAAGTATATAATTTTACAAAATTCCTGTAACTCCGAAAATCCTAATGTGAGACAAAAAGTGTACTACATCTATTGAAGTAGATTACTCTAGCTTCCATTCAATAGCAATAGCTCTCGGATACCTTGGCTGGTTTCCGAAATATAAGCAAACAAAGACGAGGTCAATGTATATAATTTTACAAAATTCCAGTAACTCCGAAAATCCTAATGTGAGACAAATAATGTAGCAGCGACATCTTCGTATCTAACTCCCTTACATCTATTGTATTACTTTTCTTTAACTTTCATTCAATGACAATAGGTCTTGGATACCTTGGCTGGTTTCCGAAATATGAGCAAACAAAGACGAGGTCACTGTATATAATATGTATATAAATTCCAGTAACTCCGAAAATCCTAATGTGAGACAAAAAATTTAGAAGCGACATCTTCGTATCTAACTCCCTTACATCTATTGTATTACTTTTCTTTAACTTTCATTCAATGACAATAGCTCTTGGATACCTTGGCTGGTTTCCGAAATATGAGCAAACAAAGACGAGGTCAATGTATATAAATTTACAAAATTCCAGTAACTCCGAAAATCCTAATGTGAGACAAAAAATGTAGCAGCGACATCTTCGTATCTAACTCCCTTACATCTATTGTATTACTTTTCTCTAGCTTTCATTCAATGACACTAGCTCTCGGATACCTTGGCTGGTTTCCGAAATATGAGCAAACAAAAAAGTGGTCAAAGTATATAATTTTACAAAATTCCTGTAACTCCGAAAATCCTAATGTGAGACAAAAAGTGTACTACATCTATTGAAGTAGATTACTCTAGCTTCCATTCAATAGCAATAGCTCTTCGATTCCTTAGCTGGTTTCCGAAATATGAGCAAACAAAGACGAGTCAAAGTTTATAATTTTAAAAATTTCAATAACTCCGAAAATTCTTTCTTGAGAAAAAAAAGGGACATATCGCCAACATTAGCTTTACAACGCCTATCGTTGAGCAAAGTTACAGACAAATTTATTTTTTTTAAATTTCGCGAATTTTGGAAAGGCTACCCCCTTTCTTGTTTTTTGTCCGAAAATATTTTTTTTCTAATTTTGATATTTCGTTGTAGCAGATATTTAGTGCATTCAAAATGAAATTAAAAGCCTATGGAAATTATTGAATAGCTTAGCAGGTTTCCAAGATATGATTAAAAAAAAGTTAATTCTGAATACACACTTCATTTTGCAAGTAAAACCTTTAAAAGTTGGCGACACTCACTCAATCCACTATATATGTTGTAGTACATTACTCTAGCTTTCATTCAATGACAATAGGTCTTGGATACCTTGGCTGGTTTCCGAAATATGAGCAAACAAAGACGAGGTCACTGTATATAATATGTATATAAATTCCAGTAACTCCGAAAATCCTAATGTGAGACAAAAAATGTAGCAGCGACATCTTCCTATCTAACTCCCTTACATCTATTGTATTACTTTTCTCTAGCTTTCATTCAATGACAATAGGTCTTGGATACCTTGACTGGTTTCCGAAATATGAGCAAACAAAGACGAGGTCAAAGTATATAATTTTACAAAATTCCAGTTACTCCGAAAATCCTAATGTGAGACAAAAAGTGTACTACATCTATTGAAGTAGATTACTCTAGCTTCCATTCAATAGCAATAGCTCTCGGATACCTTGGCTGGTTTCCGAAATATAAGCAAACAAAGACGAGGTCAATGTATATAATTTTACAAAATTCCAGTAACTCCGAAAATCCTAATGTGAGACAAAAAATGTAGCAGCGACATCTTCGTATCTAACTCCCTTACAACTATTGTATTACTTTTCTCTAGCTTTCATTCAATGACACTAGCTCTCGGATACCTTGGCTGGTTTCCGAAATATGAGCAAACAAAGAAGTGGTCAAAGTATATAATTTTACAAAATTCCTGTAACTCCGAAAATCCTAATGTGAGACAAAAAGTGTACTACATCTATTGAAGTAGATTACTCTAGCTTCCATTCAATAGCAATAGCTCTTCGATTCCTTAGCTGGTTTCCGAAATATGAGCAAACAAAGACGAGTCAAAGTTTATAATTTTAAAAATTTCAATAACTCCGAAAATTCTTTCTTGAGAAAAAAAAGGGACATAGCGCCAACCTTAGCTTTACAATGCCTATCGTTGAGCAAAGTTACAGACAAATTTATTTTTTTTTAATTTCGCGAATTTTGGAAAGGCTACCCCCTTTCTTGTTTTTTGTCCGAAAATATTTTTTTTCTAATTTTGATATTTCGTTGTAGCAGATATTTAGTGCATTCAAAATGAAATTAAAAGCCTCTGGAAATTATTGAATAGCTTAGCAGGTTTCCAAGATATGATTTAAAAAAAGTTAATTCTGAATACACACTTCATTTTGCAAGTAAAACCTTTAAAAGTTGGCGACACTCACTCAATCCACTATGTATGTTGTAGTACATTACTCTAGCTTTCATTCAATGACACTAGCTCTCGGATACCTTGGCTGGTTTCCGAAATATGAGCGAACAAAGAAGTGGTCAAAGTATATAATTTTACAAAATTCCTGTAACTCCGAAAATCCTAATGTGAGACAAAAAGTGTACTACATCTATTGAAGTAGATTACTCTAGCTTCCATTCAATAGCAATAGCTCTTCGATTCCTTAGCTGGTTTCCGAAATATGAGCAAACAAAGACGAGTCAAAGTTTATAATTTTAAAAATTTCAATAACTCCGAAAATTCTTTCTTGAGAAAAAAAAGGGACATAGCGCCAACATTAGCTTTACAACGCCTATCGTTGAGCAAAGTTACAGACAAATTTTTTTTTTTTTAATTTCGCGAATTTTGGAAAGGCTACCCCCTTTCTTGTTTTTTGTCCGAAAATATTTTTTTTCTAATTTTGATATTTCGTTGTAGCAGATATTTAGTGCATTCAAAATGAAATTAAAAGCCTCTGGAAATTATTGAATAGCTTAGCAGGTTTCCAAGATATGATTTAAAAAAAGTTAATTCTGAATACACACTTCATTTTGCAAGTAAAACCTTTAAAAGTTGGCGACACTCACTCAATCCACTATATATGTTGTAGTACATTACTCTAGCTTTCATTCAATGACAATAGGTCTTGGATACCTTGGCTGGTTTCCGAAATATGAGCAAACAAAGACGAGGTCACTGTATATAATATGTATATAAATTCCAGTAACTCCGAAAATCCTAATGTGAGACAAAAAATGTAGCAGCGACATCTTCCTATCTAACTCACTTACATCTATTGTATTACTTTTCTCTAGCTTTCATTCAATGACAATAGCTCTTGGATACCTTGGCTGGTTTCCGAAATATGAGCAAACAAAGACGAGGTCAATGTATATAATTTTACAAAATTCCAGTAACTCCGAAAATCCTAATGTGAGACAAAAAATGTAGCAGCGACATCTTCGTATCTAACTCCCTTACATCTATTGTATTACTTTTCTCTAGCTTTCATTCAATGACAATAGCTCTTGGATACCTTGGCTGGTTTCCGAAATATGAGCAAACAAAGACGAGGTCAGTGTATATAATTTTACAAAATTCCAGTAACTCCGAAAATCTTAATGTGAGACAAAAAATGTAGCAGCGACATCTTCGTATCTAACTCCCTTACATCTATTGTATTACTTTTCTCTAGCTTTCATTCAATGACAATAGGTCTTGGATACCTTGGCTGGTTTCCGAAATATGAGCAAACAAAGACGAGGTCAATGTATATAATTTTACAAAATTCCAGTAACTCCGAAAATCATAATGTGAGACAAAAAATGTAGCAGCGACATCTTCGTATCTAACTCCCTTACATCTATTGTATTACTTTTCTCTAGCTTTCATTCAATGACAATAGCTCTTGGATACCTTGGCTGGTTTCCGAAATATGAACAAACAAAGACGAGGTCAATGTATATAATTTTACAAAATTCCAGTAACTCCGAAAATCCTAATGTGAGACAAAAAATGTAGCAGCGACATCTTCGTATCTAACTCCCTTACAACTATTGTATTACTTTTCTCTAGCTTTCATTCAATGACAATAGGTCTTGGATACCTTGACTGGTTTCCGAAATATGAGCAAACAAAGACGAGGTCAAAGTATATAATTTTACAAAATTCCAGTAACTCCGAAAATCCTAATGTGAGACAAAAAGTGTACTACATCTATTGAAGTAGATTACTCTAGCTTCCATTCCATAGCAATAGCTCTTCGATTCCTTAGCTGGTTTCCGAAATATGAGCCAACAACGACGAGTCAAAGTTTATAATTTTAAAAATTTCAATAACTCCGTAAATTCTTTCTTAAGAAAAAAAAGGGACATAGCGCCAACCTTAGCTTTACAATGCCTATCGTTGAGCAAAGTTACAGACAAATTTATTTTTTTTAAATTTCGCGAATTTTGGAAAGGTTACCCCCTTTCTTGTTTTTTGTCCGAAAATATTTTTTTTCTAATTTTGATATTTCGTTGTAGCAGATATTTAGTGCATTCAAAATGAAATTAAAAGCCTATGGAAATTATTGAATAGCTTAGCAGGTTTCCAAGATATGATTAAAAAAAAGTTTATTCTGAATACACTCTTCATTTTGCAAGTAAAACCTTTAAAAGTTGGCGACACTCACTCAATCCACTATATATGTTGTAGTACATTACTCTAGCTTCCATTCAATAGCAATAGCTCTTCGATTCCAAAGACGAGTCAAAGTTTATAATTTTAAAAATTTCAATAACTCCGTAAATTCTTTCTTGAGAAAAAAAGGGACATAGCGCCAACATTAGCTTTACAACGCCTATCGTTGAGCAAAGTTACAGACAAATTAATTTTTTTTAAATTTTGCTAATTTTGGAAAGGCTACCCCCCCTTTCTTGTTTTTTGTCCGAAAATATTTTTTTTCTAATTTTGATATTTCGTTGTAGCAGATATTTAGTGCATTCAAAATGAAATTAAAAGCCTCTGGAAATTATTGAATTGCTTAGCAGGTTTCCAAGATATGATTAGAAACAAGTTAATTCTGAATACACTCTTCATTTTGCAAGTAAAACCTTTAAAAGTTGGCGACACTCACTCAATCCATTATATATGTTGTAGTACATTACTCTAGCTTTCATTCAATGACAATAGGTCTTGGATACCTTGGCTGAAGTGGTCAAAGTATATAATTTTACAAAATTCCAGTAACTCGGAAATCCTAATGTGAGACAAAAAGTGTACTACATCTATTGAAGTAGATTACTCTAGCTTCCATTCCATAGCAATAGCTCTTCGATACCTTGGCTGGGTTCCGAAATATGAGCAAACAAAGACGAGGTCAATGTATATAATTTTAAAAATTTCAATAACTCCAAAAATTCTTTCTTGATAAAAAAAGGGACATAGCGCCAACATTAGCTTTACAACGCCTATCGTTGAGCAAAGTTACAGACAAATTTATTTTTTTTAAATTTCGCGAATTTTGGAAAGGCTTTCTTGTTTTTTGTCCGAAAATATTTTTTTTCTAATTTTGATATTTCGTTGTAGCAGATATTTAGTGCATTCAAAATGAAATTAAAAGCCTCTGGAAATTATTGAATAACTTAGCAGGTTACCAAGATATGATTAAAAAAAAGTTAATTCTGAATACACACTTCATTTTGCAAGTAAAACCTTTAAAAATTGGCGACACTCACTCAATCCACCTTATATGTTGTAGTACATTACTCTAGATTTCATTCAATGACAATAGATCTTGGATACCTTGGCTGGTTTCCGAAATATGAGCAAACAAAGACGAGGTCAATGTATATAATATGTATATAAATTCCAGTAACTCCGAAAATCCTAATGTGAGACAAAAAATGTAGCAGCGACATCTTCGTATCTAACTCACTTACATCTATTGTATTACTTTTCTCTAGCTTTCATTCAATGACAATAGGTCTTGGATACCTTGACTGGTTTCCGAAATATGAGCAAACAAAGACGAGGTCAAAGTATATAATTTTACAAAATTCCAGTAACTCCGAAAATCCTAATGTGAGACAAAAAGTGTACTACATCTATTGAAGTAGATTACTCTAGCTTCCATTCAATAGCAATAGCTCTTCGATTCCTTAGCTGGTTTCCGAAATATGAGCAAAGAAAGACGAGTCAATGTTTATAATTTTAAAAATTTCAATAACTCCGAAAATTCTTTCTTGAGAAAAAAAGCGCCAACATTAGCTTTACAACGCTTATCGTTGAGCAAAGTTACAGACAAATTTATTTTTTTTAAATTTCGCGAATTTTGGAAAGGCCCTTTTCTTGTTTTGTTTTGTACCCCCTTTCTTGTTTTTTGTCCGAAAATATTTTTTTTCTAATTTTGATATTTCGTTGTAGCAGATATTTAGTGCATTCAAAATGAAATTAAAAGCCTCTGGAAATTATTGAATAGCTTAGCAGGTTTCCAAGATATGATTTAAAAAAAGTTAATTCTGAATACACACTTCATTTTGCAAGTAAAACCTTTAAAAGTTGGCGACACTCACTCAATCCACTATATATGTTGTAGTACATTACTCTAGCTTTCATTCAATGACAATAGGTCTTGGATACCTTGGCTGGTTTCCGAAATATGAGCAAACAAAATATTTTTTTTCTAATTTTGATATTTCGTTGTAGCAGATATTTAGTGCATTCAAAATGAAATTAAAAGCCTATGGAAATTATTGAATAGCTTAGCAGGTTTCCAAGATATGATTAAAAAAAAGTTTATTCTGAATACACTCTTCATTTTGCAAGTAAAACCTTTAAAAGTTGGCGACACTCACTCAATCCACTATATATGTTGTAGTACATTACTCTAGCTTCCATTCAATAGCAATAGCTCTTCGATTCCAAAGACGAGTCAAAGTTTATAATTTTAAAAATTTCAATAACTCCGTAAATTCTTTCTTGAGAAAAAAAGGGACATAGCGCCAACATTAGCTTTACAACGCCTATCGTTGAGCAAAGTTACAGACAAATTAATTTTTTTTAAATTTTGCTAATTTTGGAAAGGCTACCCCCCCTTTCTTGTTTTTTGTCCGAAAATATTTTTTTTCTAATTTTGATATTTCGTTGTAGCAGATATTTAGTGCATTCAAAATGAAATTAAAAGCCTCTGGAAATTATTGAATTGCTTAGCAGGTTTCCAAGATATGATTAGAAACAAGTTAATTCTGAATACACTCTTCATTTTGCAAGTAAAACCTTTAAAAGTTGGCGACACTCACTCAATCCATTATATATGTTGTAGTACATTACTCTAGCTTTCATTCAATGACAATAGGTCTTGGATACCTTGGCTGAAGTGGTCAAAGTATATAATTTTACAAAATTCCAGTAACTCGGAAATCCTAATGTGAGACAAAAAGTGTACTACATCTATTGAAGTAGATTACTCTAGCTTCCATTCCATAGCAATAGCTCTTCGATACCTTGGCTGGGTTCCGAAATATGAGCAAACAAAGACGAGGTCAATGTATATAATTTTAAAAATTTCAATAACTCCAAAAATTCTTTCTTGATAAAAAAAGGGACATAGCGCCAACATTAGCTTTACAACGCCTATCGTTGAGCAAAGTTACAGACAAATTTATTTTTTTTAAATTTCGCGAATTTTGGAAAGGCTTTCTTGTTTTTTGTCCGAAAATATTTTTTTTCTAATTTTGATATTTCGTTGTAGCAGATATTTAGTGCATTCAAAATGAAATTAAAAGCCTCTGGAAATTATTGAATAACTTAGCAGGTTACCAAGATATGATTAAAAAAAAGTTAATTCTGAATACACACTTCATTTTGCAAGTAAAACCTTTAAAAATTGGCGACACTCACTCAATCCACCTTATACGTTGTAGTACATTACTCTAGATTTCATTCAATGACAATAGATCTTGGATACCTTGGCTGGTTTCCGAAATATGAGCAAACAAAGACGAGGTCAATGTATATAATATGTATATAAATTCCAGTAACTCCGAAAATCCTAATGTGAGACAAAAAATGTAGCAGCGACATCTTCGTATCTAACTCACTTACATCTATTGTATTACTTTTCTCTAGCTTTCATTCAATGACAATAGGTCTTGGATACCTTGACTGGTTTCCGAAATATGAGCAAACAAAGACGAGGTCAAAGTATATAATTTTACAAAATTCCAGTAACTCCGAAAATCCTAATGTGAGACAAAAAGTGTACTACATCTATTGAAGTAGATTACTCTAGCTTCCATTCAATAGCAATAGCTCTTCGATTCCTTAGCTGGTTTCCGAAATATGAGCAAAGAAAGACGAGTCAATGTTTATAATTTTAAAAATTTCAATAACTCCGAAAATTCTTTCTTGAGAAAAAAAGCGCCAACATTAGCTTTACAACGCTTATCGTTGAGCAAAGTTACAGACAAATTTATTTTTTTTAAATTTCGCGAATTTTGGAAAGGCCCTTTTCTTGTTTTGTTTTGTACCCCCTTTCTTGTTTTTTGTCCGAAAATATTTTTTTTCTAATTTTGATATTTCGTTGTAGCAGATATTTAGTGCATTCAAAATGAAATTAAAAGCCTCTGGAAATTATTGAATAGCTTAGCAGGTTTCCAAGATATGATTTAAAAAAAGTTAATTCTGAATACACACTTCATTTTGCAAGTAAAACCTTTAAAAGTTGGCGACACTCACTCAATCCACTATATATGTTGTAGTACATTACTCTAGCTTTCATTCAATGACAATAGGTCTTGGATACCTTGGCTGGTTTCCGAAATATGAGCAAACAAAGACGAGGTCAATGTATATAATATGTATATAAATTCCAGTAACTCCGAAAATCCTAATGTGAGACAAAAAATGTAGCAGCGACATCTTCCTATCTAACTCACTTACATCTATTGTATTACTTTTCTCTAGCTTTCATTCAATGACAATAGCTCTTGGATACCTTGGCTGGTTTCCGAAATATGAGCAAACAAAGACGAGGTCAATATATATTATTTTACAAAATTCCAGTAACTCCGAAAATCCTAATGTGAGACAAATATTTTTTTTCTAATTTTGATATTTCGTTGTAGCAGATATTTAGTGCAATCAAAATGAAATTAAAAGCCTCTGGAAATTATTGAATAACTTAGCAGGTTTCCAAGATATGATTAAAAAAAAATTAATTCTGAATACACACTTCATTTTGCAAGTAAAACCTTTAAAAGTTGGCGACACCCACTCAATCCATTATATATGTTCAAAGTATATAATTTTACAAAATTCCAGTAACTCCGAAAATCCTAATGTGAGACAAAAAATGTAGCAGCGACATCTTCGTATCTAACTCCCTTACATCTATTGTATTACTTTTCTCTAGCTTTCATTCAATGATAATAGCTCTTGGATACCTTGGCTGGTTTCCGAAATATGAGCAAACAAAGACGAGGTCAATGTATATAATTTTACAAAATTCCAGTAACTCCGAAAATCCTAATGTGAGACAAAAAATGTAGCAGCGGCATCTTCGTATCTAACTCCCTTACATATATTGTATTTCTTTTCTCTAGCTTTCATTCAATGACAATAGGTCTTGGATACCTTGACTGGTTTCCAAAATATGAGCAAACAAAGACGAGGTCAAAGTATATAATTTTACAAACTTCCAGTAACTCCGAAAATCCTAATGTGAGACAAAAAATGTAGCAGCGGCATCTTCGTATCTAACTCCCTTACATCTATTGCTTTACATCTCTAGCTTTCATTCAATGACAATAGCTCTTGGATACCTTGGCTGGTTTCCGAAATATGAGCCAACAAAGACGAGTCAAAGTTTATAATTTTAAAAATTTCAATAACTCCGAAAATTCTTTCTTGAGAAAAAAAAGGGACATAGCGCCAACATTAGCTTTACAACGCCTATCGTTGAGCAAAGTTACAGACAAATTTATTTTTTTTAAATTTCGCGAATTTTGGAAAGGCTACCCCCTTTCTTGTTTTTTGTCCGAAAATATTTTTTTTCTAATTTTGATATTTCGTTGTAGCAGATATTTCGAGCATTCAAAATGAAATTAAAAGCCTCTGGAAATTATTGAATAGCTTAGCAGGTTTCCAAGATATGATTAAAAAAAAGTTAATTCTGAATACACACTTCATTTTGCAAGTAAAACCTTTAAAAATTGGCGACACTCACTCAATCCACCTTATATGTTGTAGTACATTACTCTAGATTTCATTCAATGACAATAGATCTTGGATACCTTGGCTGGTTTCCGAAATATGAGCAAACAAAGACGAGGTCAATGTATATAATATGTATATAAATTCCAGTAACTCCGAAAATCCTAATGTGAGACAAAAAATGTAGCAGCGACATCTTCGTATCTAACTCACTTACATCTATTGTATTACTTTTCTCTAGCTTTCATTCAATGACAATAGGTCTTGGATACCTTGACTGGTTTCCGAAATATGAGCAAACAAAGACGAGGTCAAAGTATATAATTTTACAAAATTCCAGTAACTCCGAAAATCCTAATGTGAGACAAAAAGTGTACTACATCTATTGAAGTAGATTACTCTAGCTTCCATTCAATAGCACTAGCTCTTCGATTCCTTAGCTGGTTTCCGAAATATGAGCAAACAAAGACGAGTCAATGTTTATAATTTTAAAAATTTCAATAACTCCGAAAATTCTTTCTTGAGAAAAAAAAGGGACATAGCGCCAACATTAGCTTTACAACGCTTATCGTTGAGCAAAGTTACAGACAAATTTATTTTTTTTAAATTTCGCGAATTTTGGAAAGGCCCTTTTCTTGTTTTGTTTTGTACCCCCTTTCTTGTTTTTTGTCCGAAAATATTTTTTTTCTAATTTTGATATTTCGTTGTAGCAGATATTTAGTGCATTCAAAATGAAATTAAAAGCCTCTGGAAATTATTGAATAGCTTAGCAGGTTTCCAAGATATGATTTAAAAAAAGTTAATTCTGAATACACACTTCATTTTGCAAGTAAAACCTTTAAAAGTTGGCGACACTCACTCAATCCACTATATATGTTGTAGTACATTACTCTAGCTTTCATTCAATGACAATAGGTCTTGGATACCTTGGCTGGTTTCCGAAATATGAGCAAACAAAGACGAGGTCAATGTATATAATATGTATATAAATTCCAGTAACTCCGAAAATCCTAATGTGAGACAAAAAATGTAGCAGCGACATCTTCCTATCTAACTCACTTACATCTATTGTATTACTTTTCTCTAGCTTTCATTCAATGACAATAGCTCTTGGATACCTTGGCTGGTTTCCGAAATATGAGCAAACAAAGACGAGGTCAATATATATTATTTTACAAAATTCCAGTAACTCCGAAAATCCTAATGTGAGACAAATATTTTTTTTCTAATTTTGATATTTCGTTGTAGCAGATATTTAGTGCAATCAAAATGAAATTAAAAGCCTCTGGAAATTATTGAATAACTTAGCAGGTTTCCAAGATATGATTAAAAAAAAATTAATTCTGAATACACACTTCATTTTGCAAGTAAAACCTTTAAAAGTTGGCGACACCCACTCAATCCATTATATATGTTCAAAGTATATAATTTTACAAAATTCCAGTAACTCCGAAAATCCTAATGTGAGACAAAAAATGTAGCAGCGACATCTTCGTATCTAACTCCCTTACATCTATTGTATTACTTTTCTCTAGCTTTCATTCAATGATAATAGCTCTTGGATACCTTGGCTGGTTTCCGAAATATGAGCAAACAAAGACGAGGTCAATGTATATAATTTTACAAAATTCCAGTAACTCCGAAAATCCTAATGTGAGACAAAAAATGTAGCAGCGGCATCTTCGTATCTAACTCCCTTACATATATTGTATTTCTTTTCTCTAGCTTTCATTCAATGACAATAGGTCTTGGATACCTTGACTGGTTTCCAAAATATGAGCAAACAAAGACGAGGTCAAAGTATATAATTTTACAAACTTCCAGTAACTCCGAAAATCCTAATGTGAGACAAAAAATGTAGCAGCGGCATCTTCGTATCTAACTCCCTTACATCTATTGCTTTACATCTCTAGCTTTCATTCAATGACAATAGCTCTTGGATACCTTGGCTGGTTTCCGAAATATGAGCCAACAAAGACGAGTCAAAGTTTATAATTTTAAAAATTTCAATAACTCCGAAAATTCTTTCTTGAGAAAAAAAAGGGACATAGCGCCAACATTAGCTTTACAACGCCTATCGTTGAGCAAAGTTACAGACAAATTTATTTTTTTTAAATTTCGCGAATTTTGGAAAGGCTACCCCCTTTCTTGTTTTTTGTCCGAAAATATTTTTTTTCTAATTTTGATATTTCGTTGTAGCAGATATTTCGAGCATTCAAAATGAAATTAAAAGCCTCTGGAAATTATTGAATAGCTTAGCAGGTTTCCAAGATATGATTAAAAAAAAGTTAATTCTGAATACACACTTCATTTTGCAAGTAAAACCTTTAAAAATTGGCGACACTCACTCAATCCACCTTATATGTTGTAGTACATTACTCTAGATTTCATTCAATGACAATAGATCTTGGATACCTTGGCTGGTTTCCGAAATATGAGCAAACAAAGACGAGGTCAATGTATATAATATGTATATAAATTCCAGTAACTCCGAAAATCCTAATGTGAGACAAAAAATGTAGCAGCGACATCTTCGTATCTAACTCACTTACATCTATTGTATTACTTTTCTCTAGCTTTCATTCAATGACAATAGGTCTTGGATACCTTGACTGGTTTCCGAAATATGAGCAAACAAAGACGAGGTCAAAGTATATAATTTTACAAAATTCCAGTAACTCCGAAAATCCTAATGTGAGACAAAAAGTGTACTACATCTATTGAAGTAGATTACTCTAGCTTCCATTCAATAGCACTAGCTCTTCGATTCCTTAGCTGGTTTCCGAAATATGAGCAAACAAAGACGAGTCAATGTTTATAATTTTAAAAATTTCAATAACTCCGAAAATTCTTTCTTGAGAAAAAAAAGGGACATAGCGCCAACATTAGCTTTACAACGCTTATCGTTGAGCAAAGTTACAGACAAATTTATTTTTTTTAAATTTCGCGAATTTTGGAAAGGCCCTTTTCTTGTTTTGTTTTGTACCCCCTTTCTTGTTTTTTGTCCGAAAATATTTTTTTTCTAATTTTGATATTTCGTTGTAGCAGATATTTAGTGCATTCAAAATGAAATTAAAAGCCTCTGGAAATTATTGAATAGCTTAGCAGGTTTCCAAGATATGATTTAAAAAAAGTTAATTCTGAATACACACTTCATTTTGCAAGTAAAACCTTTAAAAGTTGGCGACACTCACTCAATCCACTATATATGTTGTAGTACATTACTCTAGCTTTCATTCAATGACAATAGGTCTTGGATACCTTGGCTGGTTTCCGAAATATGAGCAAACAAAGACGAGGTCAATATATATAATATGTATATAAATTCCAGTAACTCCGAAAATCCTAATGTGAGACAAAAAATGTAGCAGCGACATCTTCCTATCTAACTCACTTACATCTATTGTATTACTTTTCTCTAGCTTTCATTCAATGACAATAGCTCTTGGATACCTTGGCTGGTTTCCGAAATATGAGCAAACAAAGACGAGGTCAATATATATTATTTTACAAAATTCCAGTAACTCCGAAAATCCTAATGTGAGACAAATATTTTTTTTCTAATTTTGATATTTCGTTGTAGCAGATATTTAGTGCATTCAAAATGAAATTAAAAGCCTCTGGAAATTATTGAATAACTTAGCAGGTTTCCAAGATATGATTAAAAAAAAATTAATTCTGAATACACACTTCATTTTGCAAGTAAAACCTTTAAAAGTTGGCGACACCCACTCAATCCATTATATATGTTCAAAGTATATAATTTTACAAAATTCCAGTAACTCCGAAAATCCTAATGTGAGACAAAAAATGTAGCAGCGGCATCTTCGTATCTAACTCCCTTACATCTATTGCTTTACATCTCTAGCTTTCATTCAATGACAATAGCTCTTGGATACCTTGGCTGGTTTCCGAAATATGAGCAAACAAAGACGAGGTCAATGTATATAATTTTACAAAATTCCAGTAACTCCGAAAATCCTAATGTGAGACAAAAAATGTAGCAGCGACATCTTCCTATCTAACTCACTTACATCTATTGTATTACTTTTCTCTAGCTTTCATTCAATGATAATAGCTCTTGGATACCTTGGCTGGTTTCCGAAATATGAGCAAACAGAGACGAGGTCAATATATATAATTTTACAAAATTCCAGTAACTCCGAAAATCCTAATGTGAGACAAAAAATGTAGCAGCGACATCTTCGTATCTCACTCCCTTACATCTATTGTATTACTTTTCTCTAGCTTTCATTCAATGATAATAGCTCTTGGCTGGTTTCCGAAATATGAGCAAACAAAGACGAGGTGAATGTATATAATTTTACAAAATTTCAGTAACTCCGAAAATCCTAATGTGAGACAAAAAATGTAGCAGCGACATCTTCGTATCTAACTCCCTTACATCTATTGTATTACTTTTCTCTAGCTTTCATTCAATGACAATAGCTCTTGGCTGGTTTCCGAAATATGAGCAAACAAAGACGAGGTGAATGTATATAATTTTACAAAATTTCAGTAACTCCGAAAATCCTAATGTGAGACAAAAAATGTAGCAGCGACATCTTCGTATCTAACTCCCTTACATCTATTGTATTACTTTTCTCTAGCTTTCATTCAATGACAATAGCTCTCGGATACCTTGGCTGGTTTCCGAAATATGAGCAAACAAAGACGAGGTCAAAGTATATAATTTTAAAAATTTCAATAACTCCGAAAATCTTAATGTGAGACAAAAAATGTAGCAGCGACATCTTCGTACCTAACTCCCTTACATCTATTGTATTTCTTTTCTCTAGCTTTCATTCAATGACAATAGCTCTTGGATACCTTGGCTGGTTTCCGAAATATGAGCAAACAAAGACGAGGTCAATGTATATAATTTTACAAAATTCCAGTAACTCCAAAAATCCTAATGTGAGACAAAAAATGTAGCAGCGACATCTTCGTATCTCACTCCCTTACATCTATTGTATTACTTTTCTCTAGCTTTCATTCAATGACACTAGCTCTCGGATACCTTGGCTGGTTTCCGAAATATGAGCAAACAAAGACGAGGTCAATGTATATAATTTTACAAAATTCCAGTAACTCCGAAAATCCTAATGTGAGACAAAAAATGTAGCAGCGACATCTTCGTATCTCACTCCCTTACATCTATTGTATTACTTTTCTCTAGCTTTCATTCAATGACAATAGCTCTCGGATACCTTGGCTGGTTTCCGAAATATGAGCAAACAAAGACGAGGTCAATGTATATAATTTTACAAAATTCCAGTAACTCCGAAAATCCTAATGTGAGACAAAAATTGTAGCAGCGACATCTTCGTATCTCACTCCCTTACATCTATTGTATTACTTTTCTCTAGCTTTCATTCAATGATAATAGCTCTTGGATACCTTGGCTGGTTTCCGAAATATGAGCAAACAAAGACGAGGTCAACGTATATAATTTTACAAAATTCCAGTAACTCCGAAAATCCTAATGTGAGACAAAAAATGTAGCGGCGACATCTTCGTATCTCACTCCCTTACATCTATTGTATTACTTTTCTCTAGCTTTCATTCAATGACAATAGCTCTCGGATACCTTGGCTGGTTTCCGAAATATGAGCAAACAAAGACGAGGTCAAAGTATATAATTTTACAAAATTTCAGTAACTCCGAAAATCCTAATGTGAGACAAAAAATGTAGCAGCGACATCTTCGTACCTAACTCCCTTACATCTATTGTATTACTTTTCTCTATCTATCATTCAATGACAATAGCTCTTGGATACCTTGGCTGGTTTCCGAAATATGAGCAAACAAAGACGAGGTCAATATATATAATTTTACAAAATTCCAGTAACTCCGAAAATCCTAATGTGAGACAAAAAATGTAGCAGCGACATCTTCGTATCTAACTCCCTTACATCTATTGTATTACTTTTCTCTAGCTTTCATTCAATGACAATAGCTCTTGGATACCTTGGCTGGTTTCCGAAATATGAGCAAACAGAGACGAGGTCAATATATATAATTTTACAAAATTCCAGTAACTCCGAAAATCCTAATGTGAGACAAAAAATGTAGCAGCGACATCTTCGTATCTAACTCCCTTACATCTATTGTATTACTTTTCTCTAGCTTTCATTCAATGACAATAGCTTTTGGATACCTTGGCTGGTTTCCGAAATATGAGCAAACAGAGACGAGGTCAATATATATAATTTTACAAAATTCCAGTAACTCCGAAAATCCTAATGTGAGACAAAAAATGTAGCAGCGACATCTTCGTATCTAACTCCCTTACATCTATTGTATTACTTTTCTCTAGCTTTCATTCAATGACAATAGCTCTTGGATACCTTGGCTGGTTTCCGAAATATAAGCAAACAAAGACGAGTCAAAGTTTATAACTTTAAAAATTTCAATAACTCCGAAAATTCTTTCTTGAGAAAAAAAAGGGACATAGCGCCAACATTAGCTTTACAACGCCTATCGTTGAGCAAAGTTACAGACAAATTTATTTTTTTTAAATTTCGCGAATTTTGGAAAGGCTACCCCCTTTCTTGTTTTTTGTCCGAAAATATTTTTTTTCTAATTTTGATATTTCGTTGTAGCAGATATTTAGTGAATTCAAAATGAAATTAAAAGCCTCTGGAAATTACTGAATAGCTTAGCAGGTTACCAAGATATGATTAAAAAAAAGTTAATTCTGAATACACACTTCATTTTGCAAGTAAAACCTTTAAAAGTTGGCGACACTCACACAATCCATTATATATGTTGTAGTACATTACTCTAGCTTTCATTCAATGACAATAGGTCTTGGATACCTTGGCTGGTTTCCGAAATATGAGCAAACAAAGACGAGGTCAATGTATATAATATGTATATAAATTCCAGTAACTCCGAAAATCCTAATGTGAGACAAAAAATGTAGCAGCGACATCTTCCTATCTAACTCACTTACATCTATTGTATTACTTTTCTCTAGCTTTCATTCAATGACAATAGCTCTTGGATACCTTGGCTGGTTTCCGAAATATGAGCAAACAGAGACGAGGTCAATATATATAATTTTACAAAATTCCAGTAACTCCGAAAATCCTAATGTGAGACAAAAAATGTAGCAGCGACATCTTCGTATCTAACTCCCTTACATCTATTGTATTACTTTTCTCTAGCTTTCATTCAATGACAATAGCTCTTGGATACCTTGGCTGGTTTCCGAAAAATAAGCAAACAAAGACGAGTCAAAGTTTATAACTTTAAAAATTTCAATAACTCCGAAAATTCTTTCTTGAGAAAAAAAGGGACATAGCGCCAACATTAGCTTTACAACGCCTATCGTTGAGCAAAGTTACAGACAAATTTATTTTTTTTAAATTTCGCGAATTTTGGAAAGGCTACCCCCTTTCTTGTTTTTTGTCCGAAAATATTTTTTTTCTAATTTTGATATTTCGTTGTAGCAGATATTTAGTGCATTCAAAATGAAATTAAAAGCCTCTGGAAATTACTGAATAGCTTAGCAGGTTACCAAGATATGATTAAAAAAAAGTTAATTCTGAATACACACTTCATTTTGCAAGTAAAACCTTTAAAAGTTGGCGACACTCACTCAATCCACTATATATGTTGTAGTACATTACTCTAGCTTTCATTCAATGACAATAGGTCTTGGATACCTTGGCTGGTTTCCGAAATATGAGCAAACAAAGACGAGGTGAATGTATATAATTTTACAAAATTTCAGTAACTCCGAAAATCCTAATGTGAGACAAAAAATGTAGCAGCGACATCTTCGTATCTAACTCCCTTACATCTATTGTATTACTTTTCTCTAGCTATCATTCAATGACAATAGCTCTTGGATACCTTAGCTGTTTTCCGAAATATGAGCAAACAAAGACGAGGTCAATGTATATAATTTTAGAAAATTCCAGTAACTCCGAAAATCCTAATGTGAGACAAAAAGTGTACTACATCTATTGAAGTAGATTACTCTAGCTATCATTCAATGACAATAGCTCTTGGATACCTTAGCTGTTTTCCGAAATATGAGCAAACAAAGAAGTGGTCAAAGTATATAATTTTAAAATTTTCAATAACTCCGAAAATCCTAATGTGAGACAAAAAATGTAGCAGCGACATCTTCGTACCTAACTCCCTTAAATCTATTGTTTTACTTTTCTCTAGCTTTCATTCAATGACAATAGCTCTCGGATACCTTGGCTGGTTTCCGAAATATGAGCAAACAAAGACGAGGTCAAAGTATATAATTTTACAAAATTCCAGTAACTCCGAAAATCCTAATGTGAGACAAAAAGTGTACTACATCTATTGAAGTAGATTACTCTAGCTATCATTCAATGACAATAGCTCTTGGATACCTTAGCTGGTTTCCGAAATATGAGCAAACAAAGACGAGGTCAAAGTATATAATTTTAAAATTTTCAATAACTCCGAAAATCCTAATGTGAGACAAAAAATGTAGCAGCGACATCTTCGTACCTAACTCCCTTACATCTATTGTTTTACTTTTCTCTAGCTTTCATTCAATGACAATAGCTCTCGGATACCTTGGCTGGTTTCCGAAATATGAGCAAACAAAGACGAGGTCAAAGTATATAATTTTACAAAATTCCAGTAACTCCGAAAATCCTAATGTGAGACAAAAAATGTAGCAGCGACATCTTCGTGCCGAACTCCCTTACATCTATTGTATTACTTTTCTCTAGCTTTCATTCAATGACAATAGCTCTTGGATACCTTAGCTGTTTTCCGAAATATGAGCAAACAAAGACGAGGTCAATGTATATAATTTTAGAAAATTCCAGTAACTCCGAAAATCCTAATGTGAGACAAAAAGTGTACTACATCTATTGAAGTAGATTACTCTAGCTATCATTCAATGACAATAGCTCTTGGATACCTTAGCTGTTTTCCGAAATATGAGCAAACAAAGAAGTGGTCAAAGTATATAATTTTACAAAATTCCAGTAACTCCGAAAATCCTAATGTGCGACAAAAAATGTAGCAGCGACATCTTCGTATCTAACTCCCTTACATCTATTGTATTACTTTTCTCTAGCTTTCATTCAATGACAATAGCTCTTGGATACCTTGGCTGGTTTCCGAAATATGAGCAAACAAAGACGAGGTCAATGTATATAATTTTACAAAATTCCAGTAACTCCGAAAATCCCAATGTGAGACAAAAAGTGTACTACATCTATTGAAGTAGATTACTCTAGCTATCATTCAATGACAATAGCTCTTGGATACCTTGGCTGTTTTCCGAAATATGAGCAAACAAAGAAGTGGTCAAAGTATATAATTTTACAAAATTCCAGTAACTCCGAAAATCCTAATGTGAGACAAAAAATGTAGCAGCGACATCTTCGTATCTAACTCCCTTACATCTATTGTATTACTTTTCTCTAGCTTTCATTCAATGACAATAGCTCTTGGATACCTTGGCTGGTTTCCGAAATATGAGCAAACAAAGACGAGGTCAATGTATATAATATTACAAAATTCCAGTAACTCCGAAAATCCTAATGTGAGACAAAAAATGTAGCAGCGACATCTTCCTATCTAACTCACTTACATCTATTGTATTACTTTTCTCTAGCTTTCATTCAATGACAACAGCTCTTGGATACCTTGGCTTGTTTCCGAAATATGAGCAAACAAAGACGAGGTCAATGTATATAATTTTACAAAATTCCAGTAACTACGAAAATCCTAATGTGAGGCAAAAAATGTAGCAGCGACATCTTCGTATCTAACTCCCTTACATCTATTGTATTACTTTTCTCTAGCTTTCATTCAATGACAATAGCTCTTGGATACCTTGGCTGGTTTCCGAAATATGAGCAAACAAAGACGAGGTCAATGTATATAATTTTACAAAATTCCAGTAACTCCGAAAATCCTAATGTGAGACAAAAAATGTAGCAGCGACATCTTCGTATCTAACTCCCTTACATCTATTGTATTACTTTTCTCTTTCATTCAATGACAATAGCTTGTCTGGTTTCCGAAATATGAGCAAACAAAGACGAGGTCAAAGTATATAATTTTACAAAATTCCAGTAACTCCGAAAATCCTAATGTGAGAGAAAAAGTGTACTACTTCTATTGAAGTAGATCACTCTAGCTTCCATTCAATAGCAATAGCTCTTCGATACCTTGGCTGGGTTCCGAAATATTAGCAAATAAAGACGAGTCAAAGTTTATAATTTTAAAAATTTCAATAACTCCGAAAATTCTTTCTTGAGAAAAAAAAGGGACATAGCGCCAACATTAGCTTTACAACGCCTATCGTTGAGCAAAGTTACAGACAAATTTATTTTTTTTAAATTTCGCGAATTTTGGAAAGGCTACCCCCTTTCTTGTTTTTTGTCCGAAAATATTTTTTTTCTAATTTTGATATTTCGTTGTAGCAGATATTTAGTGCATTCAAAATGAAATTAAAAGCCTCTGGAAATTATTGAATAGCTTAGCAGGTTTCCAAGATATGATTTAAAAAAAGTTAATTCTGAATACACACTTCATTTTGCAAGTAAAACCTTTAAAAGTTGGCGACACTCACTAAATCCATTATATATGTTGTAGTACATTACTCTAGCTTTCATTGAATGACAATAGCTCTCGGATACCTTGGCTGGTTTCCGAAATATGGGCAAACAAAGAAGTGGTCAAAGTATATAATTTTACAAAATTCCAGTAACTCCGAAAATCCTAATGTGAGACAAAAAATGTAGCAGCGATATCTTCGTATCTACCTCCCTTACATCTATTCTATTACTTTTCTCTAGCTTTCATTCAATGACAATAGCTCTTGGATACCTTGTCTGGTTTCCGAAATATGAGCAAACAAAGACGAGGTCAATGTATATAATTTTACAAAATTCCAGTCACTCCGAAAATCCTAATGTGAGACAAAAAATGTAGCAGCGACATCTTCGTATCTACCTCCCTTACATCTATTGTACTACTTTTCTCTAGCTTTCATTCAATGACAATAGCTCTTGGATACCTTGGCTGGTTTCCGAAATATGAGCAAACAAAGACGAGGTCAAAGTATATAATTTTACAAAATTCCAGTAACTCCGAAAATCCTAATGTGAGACAAAAAATGTAGCAGCGACATCTTCGTATCGAACTCCCTTACATCTATTGTATTACTTTTCTCTAGCTTTGATTCAATGACAATAGCTCTTGGATACCTTGGCTGGTTTCCGAAATATGAGCAAACAAAGACGAGGTGAATGTATATAATTTTACAAAATTTCAGTAACTCCGAAAATCCTAATGTGAGACAAAAAATGTAGCAGCGACATCTTCGTATCTAACTCCCTTACATCTATTGTATTACTTTTCTCTAGCTATCATTCAATGACAATAGCTCTTGGATACCTTGGCTGGTTTCCGAAATATGAGCAAACAAAGACGAGGTCAAAGTATATAATTTTAAAATTTTCAATAACTCCGAAAATCCTAATGTGAGAAAAAAAATGTAGCAGCGACATCTTCGTACCTAACTCCCTTACATCTATTGTTTTACTTTTCTCTAGCTTTCATTCAATGACAATAGCTCTCGGATACCTTGGCTGGTTTCCGAAATATGAGCAAACAAAGACGAGGTCAAAGTATATAATTTTACAAAATTCCAGTAACTCCGAAAATCCTAATGTGAGACAAAAAATGTAGCGGCGACATCTTCGTATCTAACTCCCTTACATCTATTGTATTACTTTTCTCTAGCTATCATTCAATGACAATAGCTCTTGGATACCTTGGCTGGTTTCCGAAATATGAGCAAACAAAGACGAGGTCAAAGTATATAATTTTAAAAATTTCAATAACTCCGAAAATTCTTTCTTGAGAAAAAAAAGGGACATAGCGCCAACATTAGCTTTACAACGCCTATCGTTTAGCAAAGTTACAGACAAATTTATTTTTTTTAAATTTCGCGAATTTTGGAAAGGCTACCCCCTTTCTTGTTTTTTGTCCGAAAATATTTTTTTTCTAATTTTGATATTTCGTTGTAGCAGATATTTAGTGCATTCAAAATGAAATTAAAAGCCTCTGGAAATTATTGATTAGCTTAGCAGGTTACCAAGATATGATTAAAAAAAAGTTAATTCTGAATACACACTTCATTTTGCAAGTAAAACCTTTAAAAGTTGGCGACACTCACTCAATCCACTATATATGTTGTAGTACATTACTCTAGCTTTCATTCAATGACAATAGGTCTTGGATACCTTGGCTGGTTTCCGAAATATGAGCAAACAAAGACGAGGTCAATGTATATAATTTTACAAAATTCCAGTAACTCCGAAAATCGTAATGTGAGACAAAAAATGTAGCAGCGGCATCTTCGTATCTAACTCCCTTACATCTATTGTATTTCTTTTCTCTAGCTTTCATTCAATGACAATAGGTCTTGGATACCTTGACTGGTTTCCGAAATATGAGCAAACAAAAACGAGGTCAAAGTATATAATTTTACAAAATTCCAGTAACTCCGAAAATCCTAATGTGAGACAAAAAGTGTACTACATCTATTGAAGTAGATTACTCTAGCTTCCATTCAATAGCAATAGCTCTTCGATACCTTGGCTGGGTTCCGAAATATGAGCAAACAAAGACGAGGTCAATGTATATAATTTTAAAAATTTCAATAACTCCGAAAATTCTTTCTTGAGAAAAAAAAGGGACATAGCGCCAACATTAGCTTTACAACGCCTATCGTTGAGCAAAGTTACAGACAAATTTATTTTTTTTAAATTTCGCGAATTTTGGAAAGGCAGCGACATCTTCGTATCTACCTCCCTTACATCTATTGTACTACTTTTCTCTAGCTTTCATTCAATGACAATAGCTCTTGGATACCTTGGCTGGTTTCCGAAATATGAGCAAACAAAGACGAGGTCAAAGTATATAATTTTACAAAATTCCAGTAACTCCGAAAATCCTAATGTGAGACAAAAAATGTAGCAGCGACATCTTCGTATCGAACTCCCTTACATCTATTGTATTACTTTTCTCTAGCTTTGATTCAATGACAATAGCTCTTGGATACCTTGGCTGGTTTCCGAAATATGAGCAAACAAAGACGAGGTGAATGTATATAATTTTACAAAATTTCAGTAACTCCGAAAATCCTAATGTGAGACAAAAAATGTAGCAGCGACATCTTCGTATCTAACTCCCTTACATCTATTGTATTACTTTTCTCTAGCTATCATTCAATGACAATAGCTCTTGGATACCTTGGCTGGTTTCCGAAATATGAGCAAACAAAGACGAGGTCAAAGTATATAATTTTAAAATTTTCAATAACTCCGAAAATCCTAATGTGAGAAAAAAAATGTAGCAGCGACATCTTCGTACCTAACTCCCTTACATCTATTGTTTTACTTTTCTCTAGCTTTCATTCAATGACAATAGCTCTCGGATACCTTGGCTGGTTTCCGAAATATGAGCAAACAAAGACGAGGTCAAAGTATATAATTTTACAAAATTCCAGTAACTCCGAAAATCCTAATGTGAGACAAAAAATGTAGCGGCGACATCTTCGTATCTAACTCCCTTACATCTATTGTATTACTTTTCTCTAGCTATCATTCAATGACAATAGCTCTTGGATACCTTGGCTGGTTTCCGAAATATGAGCAAACAAAGACGAGGTCAAAGTATATAATTTTAAAAATTTCAATAACTCCGAAAATTCTTTCTTGAGAAAAAAAAGGGACATAGCGCCAACATTAGCTTTACAACGCCTATCGTTGAGCAAAGTTACAGACAAATTTATTTTTTTTAAATTTCGCGAATTTTGTCCGAAAATATTTTTTTTCTAATTTTGATATTTCGTTGTAGCAGATATTTAGTGCATTCAAAATGAAATTAAAAGCCTCTGGAAATTATTGATTAGCTTAGCAGGTTACCAAGATATGATTAAAAAAAAGTTAATTCTGAATACACACTTCATTTTGCAAGTAAAACCTTTAAAAGTTGGCGACACTCACTCAACCCATTATATATGTTGTAGTACATTACTCTAGCTTTCATTCAATGACAATAGGTCTTGGATACCTTGGCTGGTTTCCGAAATATGAGCAAACAAAGACGAGGTCAATGTATATACTATGTATATAAATTCCAGTAACTCCGAAAATCCTAATGTGAGACAAAAAATGTAGCAGCGACATCTTCGTATCTAACTCCCTTACATCTATTGTATTACTTTTCTCTAGCTTTCATTCAATGACAATAGCTCTCGGATACCTTGGCTGGTTTCCGAAATATGAGCAAACAAAGACGAGGTCAATATATATCATTTTACAAAATTCCAGTAACTCCGAAAATCCTAATGTGAGAAAAAAAATGTAGCAGCGACATCTTCGTACCTAACTCCCTTACATCTATTGTTTTACTTTTCTCTAGCTTTCATTCAATGACAATAGCTCTCGGATACCTTGGCTGGTTTCCGAAATATGAGCAAACAAAGACGAGGTCAAAGTATATAATTTTAAAAATTTCAATAACTCCGAAAATCCTAATGTGAGACAAAAAATGTAGCAGCGACATCTTCGTATCTAACTCCCTTACATCTATTGTATTACTTTTCTCTAGCTTTCATTCAATGACAATAGCTCTTGGATACCTTGGCTGGTTTCCGAAATATGAGCAAACAAAGACGAGGTCAATGTATATAATTTTACAAAATTCCAGTAACTCCGAAAATCCTAATGTGAGACAAAAAATGTAGCAGCGACATCTTCGTATCTAACTCCCTTACATCTATTGTATTACTTTTCTCTTTCATTCAATGACAATAGCTTGTCTGGTTTCCGAAATATGAGCAAACAAAGACGAGGTCAAAGTATATAATTTTACAAAATTCCAGTAACTCCGAAAATCCTAATGTGAGAGAAAAAGTGTACTACTTCTATTGAAGTAGATCACTCTAGCTTCCATTCAATAGCAATAGCTCTTCGATACCTTGGCTGGGTTCCGAAATATTAGCAAATAAAGACGAGTCAAAGTTTATAATTTTAAAAATTTCAATAACTCCGAAAATTCTTTCTTGAGAAAAAAAAGGGACATAGCGCCAACATTAGCTTTACAACGCCTATCGTTGAGCAAAGTTACAGACAAATTTATTTTTTTTAAATTTCGCGAATTTTGGAAAGGCTACCCCCTTTCTTGTTTTTTGTCCGAAAATATTTTTTTTCTAATTTTGATATTTCGTTGTAGCAGATATTTAGTGCATTCAAAATGAAATTAAAAGCCTCTGGAAATTATTGATTAGCTTAGCAGGTTACCAAGATATGATTAAAAAAAAGTTAATTCTGAATACACACTTCATTTTGCAAGTAAAACCTTTAAAAGTTGGCGACACTCACTCAATCCACTATATATGTTGTAGTACATTACTCTAGCTTTCATTCAATGACAATAGGTCTTGGATACCTTGGCTGGTTTCCGAAATATGAGCAAACAAAGACGAGGTCAATGTATATAATTTTACAAAATTCCAGTAACTCCGAAAATCCTAATGTGAGACAAAAAATGTAGCAGCGGCATCTTCGTATCTAACTCCCTTACATCTATTGTATTTCTTTTCTCTAGCTTTCATTCAATGACAATAGGTCTTGGATACCTTGACTGGTTTCCGAAATATGAGCAAACAAAAACGAGGTCAAAGTATATAATTTTACAAAATTCCAGTAACTCCGAAAATCCTAATGTGAGACAAAAAGTGTACTACATCTATTGAAGTAGATTACTCTAGCTTCCATTCAATAGCAATAGCTCTTCGATACCTTGGCTGGGTTCCGAAATATGAGCAAACAAAGACGAGGTCAATGTATATAATTTTAAAAATTTCAATAACTCCGAAAATTCTTTCTTGAGAAAAAAAAGGGACATAGCGCCAACATTAGCTTTACAACGCCTATCGTTGAGCAAAGTTACAGACAAATTTATTTTTTTTAAATTTCGCGAATTTTGGAAAGGCAGCGACATCTTCGTATCTACCTCCCTTACATCTATTGTACTACTTTTCTCTAGCTTTCATTCAATGACAATAGCTCTTGGATACCTTGGCTGGTTTCCGAAATATGAGCAAACAAAGACGAGGTCAAAGTATATAATTTTACAAAATTCCAGTAACTCCGAAAATCCTAATGTGAGACAAAAAATGTAGCAGCGACATCTTCGTATCGAACTCCCTTACATCTATTGTATTACTTTTCTCTAGCTTTGATTCAATGACAATAGCTCTTGGATACCTTGGCTGGTTTCCGAAATATGAGCAAACAAAGACGAGGTGAATGTATATAATTTTACAAAATTTCAGTAACTCCGAAAATCCTAATGTGAGACAAAAAATGTAGCAGCGACATCTTCGTATCTAACTCCCTTACATCTATTGTATTACTTTTCTCTAGCTATCATTCAATGACAATAGCTCTTGGATACCTTGGCTGGTTTCCGAAATATGAGCAAACAAAGACGAGGTCAAAGTATATAATTTTAAAATTTTCAATAACTCCGAAAATCCTAATGTGAGAAAAAAAATGTAGCAGCGACATCTTCGTACCTAACTCCCTTACATCTATTGTTTTACTTTTCTCTAGCTTTCATTCAATGACAATAGCTCTCGGATACCTTGGCTGGTTTCCGAAATATGAGCAAACAAAGACGAGGTCAAAGTATATAATTTTACAAAATTCCAGTAACTCCGAAAATCCTAATGTGAGACAAAAAATGTAGCGGCGACATCTTCGTATCTAACTCCCTTACATCTATTGTATTACTTTTCTCTAGCTATCATTCAATGACAATAGCTCTTGGATACCTTGGCTGGTTTCCGAAATATGAGCAAACAAAGACGAGGTCAAAGTATATAATTTTAAAAATTTCAATAACTCCGAAAATTCTTTCTTGAGAAAAAAAAGGGACATAGCGCCAACATTAGCTTTACAACGCCTATCGTTGAGCAAAGTTACAGACAAATTTATTTTTTTTAAATTTCGCGAATTTTGTCCGAAAATATTTTTTTTCTAATTTTGATATTTCGTTGTAGCAGATATTTAGTGCATTCAAAATGAAATTAAAAGCCTCTGGAAATTATTGATTAGCTTAGCAGGTTACCAAGATATGATTAAAAAAAAGTTAATTCTGAATACACACTTCATTTTGCAAGTAAAACCTTTAAAAGTTGGCGACACTCACTCAACCCATTATATATGTTGTAGTACATTACTCTAGCTTTCATTCAATGACAATAGGTCTTGGATACCTTGGCTGGTTTCCGAAATATGAGCAAACAAAGACGAGGTCAATGTATATACTATGTATATAAATTCCAGTAACTCCGAAAATCCTAATGTGAGACAAAAAATGTAGCAGCGACATCTTCGTATCTAACTCCCTTACATCTATTGTATTACTTTTCTCTAGCTTTCATTCAATGACAATAGCTCTCGGATACCTTGGCTGGTTTCCGAAATATGAGCAAACAAAGACGAGGTCAATATATATCATTTTACAAAATTCCAGTAACTCCGAAAATCCTAATGTGAGAAAAAAAATGTAGCAGCGACATCTTCGTACCTAACTCCCTTACATCTATTGTTTTACTTTTCTCTAGCTTTCATTCAATGACAATAGCTCTCGGATACCTTGGCTGGTTTCCGAAATATGAGCAAACAAAGACGAGGTCAAAGTATATAATTTTAAAAATTTCAATAACTCCGAAAATCCTAATGTGAGACAAAAAATGTAGCAGCGACATCTTCGTATCTAACTCCCTTACATCTATTGTATTACTTTTCTCTAGCTTTCATTCAATGACAACAGCTCTTGGATACCTTGGCTTGTTTCCGAAATATGAGCAAACAAAGACGAGGTCAATGTATATAATTTTACAAAATTCCAGTAACTACGAAAATCCTAATGTGAGGCAAAAAATGTAGCAGCGACATCTTCGTATCTAACTCCCTTACATCTATTGTATTACTTTTCTCTAGCTTTCATTCAATGACAATAGCTCTTGGATACCTTGGCTGGTTTCCGAAATATGAGCAAACAAAGACGAGGTCAATGTATATAATTTTACAAAATTCCAGTAACTCCGAAAATCCTAATGTGAGACAAAAAATGTAGCAGCGACATCTTCGTATCTAACTCCCTTACATCTATTGTATTACTTTTCTCTTTCATTCAATGACAATAGCTTGTCTGGTTTCCGAAATATGAGCAAACAAAGACGAGGTCAAAGTATATAATTTTACAAAATTCCAGTAACTCCGAAAATCCTAATGTGAGAGAAAAAGTGTACTACTTCTATTGAAGTAGATCACTCTAGCTTCCATTCAATAGCAATAGCTCTTCGATACCTTGGCTGGGTTCCGAAATATTAGCAAATAAAGACGAGTCAAAGTTTATAATTTTAAAAATTTCAATAACTCCGAAAATTCTTTCTTGAGAAAAAAAAGGGACATAGCGCCAACATTAGCTTTACAACGCCTATCGTTGAGCAAAGTTACAGACAAATTTATTTTTTTTAAATTTCGCGAATTTTGGAAAGGCTACCCCCTTTCTTGTTTTTTGTCCGAAAATATTTTTTTTCTAATTTTGATATTTCGTTGTAGCAGATATTTAGTACATTCAAAATGAAATTAAAAGCCTCTGGAAATTATTGAATAGCTTAGCAGGTTTCCAAGATATGATTTAAAAAAAGTTAATTCTGAATACACACTTCATTTTGCAAGTAAAACCTTTAAAAGTTGGCGACACTCACTAAATCCATTATATATGTTGTAGTACATTACTCTAGCTTTCATTGAATGACAATAGCTCTCGGATACCTTGGCTGGTTTCCGAAATATGGGCAAACAAAGAAGTGGTCAAAGTATATAATTTTACAAAATTCCAGTAACTCCGAAAATCCTAATGTGAGACAAAAAATGTAGCAGCGATATCTTCGTATCTACCTCCCTTACATCTATTCTATTACTTTTCTCTAGCTTTCATTCAATGACAATAGCTCTTGGATACCTTGTCTGGTTTCCGAAATATGAGCAAACAAAGACGAGGTCAATGTATATAATTTTACAAAATTCCAGTCACTCCGAAAATCCTAATGTGAGACAAAAAATGTAGCAGCGACATCTTCGTATCTACCTCCCTTACATCTATTGTACTACTTTTCTCTAGCTTTCATTCAATGACAATAGCTCTTGGATACTTTGGCTGGTTTCCGAAATATGAGCAAACAAAGACGAGGTCAAAGTATATAATTTTACAAAATTCCAGTAACTCCGAAAATCCTAATGTGAGACAAAAAATGTAGCAGCGACATCTTCGTATCGAACTCCCTTACATCTATTGTATTACTTTTCTCTAGCTTTGATTCAATGACAATAGCTCTTGGATACCTTGGCTGGTTTCCGAAATATGAGCAAACAAAGACGAGGTGAATGTATATAATTTTTCAAAATTTCAGTAACTCCGAAAATCCTAATGTGAGACAAAAAATGTAGCAGCGACATCTTCGTATCTAACTCCCTTACATCTATTGTATTACTTTTCTCTAGCTATCATTCAATGACAATAGCTCTTGGATACCTTGGCTGGTTTCCGAAATATGAGCAAACAAAGACGAGGTCAAAGTATATAATTTTAAAATTTTCAATAACTCCGAAAATCCTAATGTGAGAAAAAAAATGTAGCAGCGACATCTTCGTACCTAACTCCCTTACATCTATTGTTTTACTTTTCTCTAGCTTTCATTCAATGACAATAGCTCTCGGATACCTTGGCTGGTTTCCGAAATATGAGCAAACAAAGACGAGGTCAAAGTATATAATTTTACAAAATTCCAGTAACTCCGAAAATCCTAATGTGAGACAAAAAATGTAGCGGCGACATCTTCGTACCTAACTCCCTTACATCTATTGTTTTACTTTTCTCTAGCTTTGATTCAATGACAATAGCTCTTGGATACCTTGGCTGGTTTCCGAAATATTAGCAAATAAAGACGAGTCAAAGTTTATAATTTTAAAAATTTCAATAACTCCGAAAATTCTTTCTTGAGAAAAAAAAGGGACATAGCGCCAACATTAGCTTTACAACGCCTATCGTTGAGCAAAGTTACAGACAAATTTATTTTTTTTAAATTTCGCGAATTTTGGAAAGGTTCACCCCCTTTCTTGTTTTTTGTCCGAAAATATTTTTTTTCTAATTTTGATATTTCGTTGTAGCAGATATTTAGTGCATTCAAAATGAAATTAAAAGCCTCTGGAAATTATTGAATAGCTTAGCAGGTTTCCAAGATATGATTAAAAAAAAGTTAATTCTGAATACACACTTCATTTTGCAAGTAAAACCTTTAAAAGTTGGCGACACTCACTCAATCCACGATATATGTTGTAGTACATTACTCTAGCTTTCATTCAATGACAATAGGTCTTGGATACCTTGGCTGGTTTCCGAAATATGAGCAAACAAAGACGAGGTCAATGTATATACTATGTATATAAATTCCAGTAACTCCGAAAATCCTAATGTGAGACAAAAAATGTAGCAGCGACATCTTTGTATCTAACTCCCTTACATCTATTGTATTACTTTTCTCTAGCTTTCATTCAATGACAATAGCTCTTGGATACCTTGGCTGGTTTCCGAAATATGAGCAAACAAAGACGAGGTCAATATATATAATTTTACAAAATTCCAGTAACTCCGAAAATCCTAATGTGAGACAAAAAATGTAGCAGCGACATCTTCGTATCTAACTCCCTTACATCTATTGTATTACTTTTCTCTAGCTTTCATTCAATGACAATAGCTCTTGGATACCTTGGCTGGTTTCCGAAATATAAGCAAACAAAGACGAGTCAAAGTTTATAATTTTAAAAATTTCAATAACTCCGAAAAATCTTTCTTGAGAAAAAAAGGGACATAGCGCCAACATTAGCTTTACAACGCCTATCGTTGAGCAAAGTTACAGACAAATTTATTTTTTTTAAATTTCGCGAATTTTGGAAAGGCTACCCCCTTTCTTGTTTTTTGTCCGAAAATATTTTTTTTCTAATTTTGATATTTCGTTGTAGCAGATATTTAGTGCATTCAAAATGAAATTAAAAGCCTCTGGAAATTATTGATTAGCTTAGCAGGTTACCAAGATATGATTAAAAAAAAGTTAATTCTGAATACACACTTCATTTTGCAAGTAAAACCTTTAAAAGTTGGCGACACTCACTCAATCCACGATATATGTTGTAGTACATTACTCTAGCTTTCATTCAATGACAATAGGTCTTGGATACCTTGGCTGGTTTCCGAAATATGAGCAAACAAAGACGAGGTCAATGTATATACTATGTATATAAATTCCAGTAACTCCGAAAATCCTAATGTGAGACAAAAAATGTAGCAGCGACATCTTTGTATCTAACTCCCTTACATCTATTGTATTACTTTTCTCTAGCTTTCATTCAATGACAATAGCTCTTGGATACCTTGGCTGGTTTCCGAAATATGAGCAAACAAAGACGAGGTCAATATATATAATTTTACAAAATTCCAGTAACTCCGAAAATCCTAATGTGAGACAAAAAATGTAGCAGCGACATCTTCGTATCTAACTCCCTTACATCTATTGTATTACTTTTCTCTAGCTTTCATTCAATGACAATAGCTCTCGGATACCTTGGCTGGTTTCCGAAATATGAGCAAACAAAGACGAGTCAAAGTTTATAATTTTAAAAATTTCAATAACTCCGAAAATTCTTTCTTGAGAAAAAAAGGGACATAGCGCCAACATTAGCTTTACAACGCCTATCGTTGAGCAAAGTTACAGACAAATGTATTTTTTTTAAATTTCGCGAATTTTGGAAAGGCTACCCCCTTTCTGGTTTTTTGTCCGAAAATATTTTTTTTCTAATTTTGATATTTCGTTGTAGCAGATATTTAGTGCATTCAAAATGAAATTAAAAGCCTCTGGAAATTATTGAATTGCTTAGCAGGTTTCCAAGATATGATTAAAACAAGTTAATTCTGAATACACACTTCATTTTGCAAGTAAAACCTTTAAAAATTGGCGACACTCACTCAATCCATTATATATGTTGTAGTAGATTACTCTAGCTTTCATTCAATGACAATAGGTCTTCGAAATATGAGCAAACAAAGACGAGGTCAATGTATATACTATGTATATAAATTCCAGTAACTCCGAAAATCCTAATGTGAGACAAAAAGTGTAGCAGCGACATCTTCGTATCGAACTCCCTTACATTTATTGTATTACTTTTCTCTAGCTTTCATTCAATGACAATAGCTCTTGGATACCTTGGCTGGTTTCCGAAATATGAGCAAACAAAGACGAGGTCAAAGTATATAATTTTACAAAATTCCAGTCACTCCGAAAATCCTAATGTGAGACAAAAAATGTAGCAGCGACATCTTCGTATCTACCTCCCTTACATCTATTGTACTACTTTTCTCTAGCTTTCATTCAATGACAATAGCTCTTGGATACCTTGGCTGGTTTCCGAAATATGAGCAAACAAAGACGAGGTCAAAGTATATAATTTTACAAAATTCCAGTAACTCCGAAAATCCTAATGTGAGACAAAAAATGTAGCAGCGACATCTTCGTATCGAACTCCCTTACATCTATTGTATTACTTTTCTCTAGCTTTGATTCAATGACAATAGCTCTTGGATACCTTGGCTGGTTTCCGAAATATGAGCAAACAAAGACGAGGTGAATGTATATAATTTTACAAAATTTCAGTAACTCCGAAAATCCTAATGTGAGACAAAAAATGTAGCAGCGACATCTTCGTATCTAACTCCCTTACATCTATTGTATTACTTTTCTCTAGCTATCATTCAATGACAATAGCTCTTGGATACCTTGGCTGGTTTCCGAAATATGAGCAAACAAAGACGAGGTCAAAGTATATAATTTTACAAAATTCCAGTAACTCCGAAAATCCTAATGTGAGACAAAAAATGTAGCGGCGACATCTTCGTACCTAACTCCCTTACATCTATTGTTTTACTTTTCTCTAGCTTTCATTCAATGACAATAGCTCTCGGATACCTTGGCTGGTTTCCGAAATATGAGCAAACAAAGACGAGGTCAAAGTATATAATTTTACAAAATTCCAGTAACTCCGAAAATCCTAATGTGAGACAAAAAATGTAGCGGCGACATCTTCGTATCTAACTCCCTTACATCTATTGTATTACTTTTCTCTAGCTATCATTCAATGACAATAGCTCTTGGATACCTTGGCTGGTTTCCGAAATATGAGCAAACAAAGACGAGGTCAAAGTATATAATTTTAAAAATTTCAATAACTCCGAAAATTCTTTCTTGAGAAAAAAAAGGGACATAGCGCCAACATTAGCTTTACAACGCCTATCGTTGAGCAAAGTTACAGACAAATTTATTTTTTTTAAATTTCGCGAATTTTGGAAAGGCTACCCCCTTTCTTGTTTTTTGTCCGAAAATATTTTTTTTCTAATTTTGATATTTCGTTGTAGCAGATATTTAGTGCATTCAAAATGAAATTAAAAGCCTCTGGAAATTATTGAATAGCTTAGCAGGTTTCCAAGATATGATTAAAAAAAAGTTAATTCTGAATACACACTTCATTTTGCAAGTAAAACCTTTAAAAGTTGGCGACACTCACTCAATCCATTATATATGTTGTAGTACATTACTCTAGCTTTCATTCAATGACAATAGGTCTTGGATACCTTGGCTGGTTTCCGAAATATGAGCAAACAAAGACGAGGTCAATGTATATACTATGTATATAAATTCCAGTAACTCCGAAAATCCTAATGTGAGACAAAAAATGTAGCAGCGACATCTTCGTATCTAACTCCCTTACATCTATTGTATTACTTTTCTCTAGCTTTCATTCAATGACAATAGCTCTTGGATACCTTGGCTGGTTTCCGAAATATGAGCAAACAAAGACGAGGTCAATATATATAATTTTACAAAATTCCAGTAACTCCGAAAATCCTAATGTGAGACAAAAAATGTAGCAGCGACATCTTCGTATCTAACTCCCTTACATCTATTGTATTACTTTTCTCTAGCTTTCATTCAATGACAATAGCTCTTGGATACCTTGGCTGGTTTCCGAAATATAAGCAAACAAAGACGAGTCAAAGTTTATAATTTTAAAAATTTCAATAACTCCGAAAAATCTTTCTTGAGAAAAAAAGGGACATAGCGCCAACATTAGCTTTACAACGCCTATCGTTGAGCAAAGTTACAGACAAATTTATTTTTTTTAAATTTCGCGAATTTTGGAAAGGCTACCCCCTTTCTTGTTTTTTGTCCGAAAATATTTTTTTTCTAATTTTGATATTTCGTTGTAGCAGATATTTAGTGCATTCAAAATGAAATTAAAAGCCTCTGGAAATTATTGATTAGCTTAGCAGGTTACCAAGATATGATTAAAAAAAAGTTAATTCTGAATACACACTTCATTTTGCAAGTAAAACCTTTAAAAGTTGGCGACACTCACTCAATCCACTATATATGTTGTAGTACATTACTCTAGCTTTCATTCAATGACAATAGGTCTTGGATACCTTGGCTGGTTTCCGAAATATGAGCAAACAAAGACGAGGTCAATGTATATAATAAATTCCAGTAACTCCGAAAATCCTAATGTGAGACAAAAAATGTAGCAGCGACATCTTCGTATCTAACTCCCTTACATCTATTGTATTACTTTTCTCTAGCTTTCATTCAATGACAATAGCTCTCGGATACCTTGGCTGGTTTCCGAAATATGAGCAAACAAAGACGAGGTCAAAGTATATAATTTTACAAAATTCCAGTAACTCCGAAAATCCTAATGTGAGACAAAAAATGTAGCAGCGGCATCTTCGTATCTAAATCCCTTACATCTATTGTATTTCTTTTCTCTAGCTTTCATTCAATGACAATAGGTCTTGGATACCTTGACTGGTTTCCGAAATATGAGCAAACAAAGAAGTGGTCAAAGTATATAATTTTACAAAATTCCAGTAACTCCCTTACATCTATTCTATTACTTTTCTCTAGCTTTCATTCAATGACAATAGCTCTTGGATACCTTGTCTGGTTTCCGAAATATGAGCAAACAAAGACGAGGTCAATGTATATAATTTTACAAAATTCCAGTCACTCCGAAAATCCTAATGTGAGACAAAAAATGTAGCAGCGACATCTTCGTATCTACCTCCCTTACATCTATTGTACTACTTTTCTCTAGCTTTCATTCAATGACAATAGCTCTTGGATACCTTGGCTGGTTTCCGAAATATGAGCAAACAAAGACGAGGTCAAAGTATATAATTTTACAAAATTCCAGTAACTCCGAAAATCCTAATGTGAGACAAAAAATGTAGCAGCGACATCTTCGTATCGAACTCCCTTACATCTATTGTATTACTTTTCTCTAGCTTTGATTCAATGACAATAGCTCTTGGATACCTTGGCTGGTTTCCGAAATATGAGCAAACAAAGACGAGGTGAATGTATATAATTTTTCAAAATTTCAGTAACTCCGAAAATCCTAATGTGAGACAAAAAATGTAGCAGCGACATCTTCGTATCTAACTCCCTTACATCTATTGTATTACTTTTCTCTAGCTATCATTCAATGACAATAGCTCTTGGATACCTTGGCTGGTTTCCGAAATATGAGCAAACAAAGACGAGGTCAAAGTATATAATTTTAAAATTTTCAATAACTCCGAAAATCCTAATGTGAGAAAAAAAATGTAGCAGCGACATCTTCGTACCTAACTCCCTTACATCTATTGTTTTACTTTTCTCTAGCTTTCATTCAATGACAATAGCTCTCGGATACCTTGGCTGGTTTCCGAAATATGAGCAAACAAAGACGAGGTCAAAGTATATAATTTTACAAAATTCCAGTAACTCCGAAAATCCTAATGTGAGACAAAAAATGTAGCGGCGACATCTTCGTATCTAACTCCCTTACATCTATTGTATTACTTTTCTCTAGCTATCATTCAATGACAATAGCTCTTGGATACCTTGGCTGGTTTCCGAAATATGAGCAAACAAAGACGAGGTCAAAGTATATAATTTTAAAAATTTCAATAACTCCGAAAATTCTTTCTTGAGAAAAAAAAGGGACATAGCGCCAACATTAGCTTTACAACGCCTATCGTTGAGCAAAGTTACAGACAAATTTATTTTTTTTAAATTTCGCGAATTTTGGAAAGGTTCACCCCCTTTCTTGTTTTTTGTCCGAAAATATTTTTTTTCTAATTTTGATATTTCGTTGTAGCAGATATTTAGTGCATTCAAAATGAAATTAAAAGCCTCTGGAAATTATTGAATAGCTTAGCAGGTTTCCAAGATATGATTAAAAAAAAGTTAATTCTGAATACACACTTCATTTTGCAAGTAAAACCTTTAAAAGTTGGCGACACTCACTCAATCCACGATATATGTTGTAGTACATTACTCTAGCTTTCATTCAATGACAATAGGTCTTGGATACCTTGGCTGGTTTCCGAAATATGAGCAAACAAAGACGAGGTCAATGTATATACTATGTATATAAATTCCAGTAACTCCGAAAATCCTAATGTGAGACAAAAAATGTAGCAGCGACATCTTTGTATCTAACTCCCTTACATCTATTGTATTACTTTTCTCTAGCTTTCATTCAATGACAATAGCTCTTGGATACCTTGGCTGGTTTCCGAAATATGAGCAAACAAAGACGAGGTCAATATATATAATTTTACAAAATTCCAGTAACTCCGAAAATCCTAATGTGAGACAAAAAATGTAGCAGCGACATCTTCGTATCTAACTCCCTTACATCTATTGTATTACTTTTCTCTAGCTTTCATTCAATGACAATAGCTCTTGGATACCTTGGCTGGTTTCCGAAATATAAGCAAACAAAGACGAGTCAAAGTTTATAATTTTAAAAATTTCAATAACTCCGAAAAATCTATCTTGAGAAAAAAAGGGACATAGCGCCAACATTAGCTTTACAACGCCTATCGTTGAGCAAAGTTACAGACAAATTTATTTTTTTTAAATTTCGCGAATTTTGGAAAGGCTACCCCCTTTCTTGTTTTTTGTCCGAAAATATTTTTTTTCTAATTTTGATATTTCGTTGTAGCAGATATTTAGTGCATTCAAAATGAAATTAAAAGCCTCTGGAAATTATTGATTAGCTTAGCAGGTTACCAAGATATGATTAAAAAAAAGTTAATTCTGAATACACACTTCATTTTGCAAGTAAAACCTTTAAAAGTTGGCGACACTCACTCAATCCACGATATATGTTGTAGTACATTACTCTAGCTTTCATTCAATGACAATAGGTCTTGGATACCTTGGCTGGTTTCCGAAATATGAGCAAACAAAGACGAGGTCAATGTATATAATAAATTCCAGTAACTCCGAAAATCCTAATGTGAGACAAAAAATGTAGCAGCGACATCTTCGTATCTAACTCCCTTACATCTATTGTATTACTTTTCTCTAGCTTTCATTCAATGACAATAGCTCTCGGATACCTTGGCTGGTTTCCGAAATATGAGCAAACAAAGACGAGGTCAAAGTATATAATTTTACAAAATTCCAGTAACTCCGAAAATCCTAATGTGAGACAAAAAATGTAGCAGCGGCATCTTCGTATCTAAATCCCTTACATCTATTGTATTTCTTTTCTCTAGCTTTCATTCAATGACAATAGGTCTTGGATACCTTGACTGGTTTCCGAAATATGAGCAAACAAAGAAGTGGTCAAAGTATATAATTTTACAAAATTCCAGTAACTCCGAAAATCCTAATGTGAGACAAAAAGTGTACTACATCTATTGAAGTAGATTACTCTAGCTTCCATTCAATAGCAATAGCTCTTCGATACCTTGGCTGGGTTCCGAAATATGAGCAAACAAAGACGAGGTGAATGTATATAATTTTACAAAATTCCAGTAACTCCGAAAATCCTAATGTGAGACAAAAAATGTAGCAGCGACATCTTCGTATCTAACTCCCTTACATCTATTGTATTACTTTTCTCTAGCTTTCATTCAATGACAATAGGTCTTGGATACCTTGACTGGTTTCCGAAATATGAGCAAACAAAGACGAGGTCAAAGTGTAATATTTTACAAAATTCCAGTAACTCCGAAAATCCTAATGTGAGACAAAAAGTGTACTACATCTATTGAAGTAGATTACTCTAGCTTCCTTTCAATAGCAATAGCTCTTCGATTCCTTGGCTGGTTTCCGAAATATGAGCAAACAAAGACGAGTCAAAGTTTATAATTTTAAAAATTTCAATAACTCCGAAAATTCTTTCTGGAGAAAAAAAGGGACATAGCGCCAACATTAGCTTTACAACGCCTATCGTTGAGCAAAGTTACAGACAAATGTATTTTTTTTAAATTTCGCGAATTTTGGAAAGGCTACCCCCTTTCTGGTTTTTTGTCCGAAAATATTTTTTTTCTAATTTTGATATTTCGTTGTAGCAGATATTTAGTGCATTCAAAATGAAATTAAAAGCCTCTGGAAATTATTGAATAGCTTAGCAGGTTACCAAGATATGATTAAAAAAAAGTTAATTCTGAATACACACTTCATTTTGCAAGTAAAACCTTTAAAAGTTGGCGACACTCACTCAATCCACTATATATGTTGTAGTACATTACTCTAGCTTTCATTGAATGACAATAGCTCTCGGATACCTTGGCTGGTTTCCGAAATATGAGCAAACAAAGACGAGGTCAATGTATATAATTTTACAAAATTCCAGTAACTCCGAAAATCCTAATGTGAGACAAAAAATGTAGCAGCGACATCTTCGTATCTAACTCCCTTACATCTATTGTATTACTTTTCTCTAGCTTTCATTCAATGACAATAGCTCTTGGATACCTTGGCTGGTTTCCGAAATATGAGCAAACAAAGACGAGGTCAATGTATATAATTTTACAAAATTCCAGTAACTCCGAAAATCCTAATGTGAGACAAAAAATGTAGCAGCGGCATCTTCGTATCTAAATCCCTTACATCTATTGTATTTCTTTTCTCTAGCTTTCATTCAATGACAATAGGTCTTGGATACCTTGACTGGTTTCCGAAATATGAGCAAACAAAAACGAGGTCAAAGTATATAATTTTACAAAATTCCAGTAACTCCGAAAATCCTAATGTGAGACAAAAAGTGTACTACATCTATTGAAGTAGATTACTCTAGCTTCCATTCAATAGCAATAGCTCTTCGATTCCTTAGCTGGTTTCCGAAATAGACGAGTCAAAGTTTATAATTTTAAAAATTTCAATAACTCCGTAAATTCTTTCTTGAGAAAAAAAAGGGATATAGCGCCAACATTAGCTTTACAACGCCTATCGTTGAGCAAAGTTACAAACAAATTTATTTTTTTTTAATTTCGCGAATTTTGGAAAGGCTACCCCCTTTCTTGTTTTTTGTCCGAAAATATTTTTTTTCTAATTTTGATATTTCGTTGTAGCAGATATTTAGTGCATTCAAAATGAAATTAAAAGCCTCTGGAAATTATTGAATTGCTTAGCAGGTTTCCAAGATATGATTAAAAACAAGTTAATTCTGAATACACACTTCATTTTGCAAGTAAAACCTTTAAAAGTTGGCGACACTCACTCAGTCCATTATTTATGTTGTAGTACATTACTGTAGCTTTCATTCAATGACAATAGGTCTTGGATACCTTGGCTGGTTTCCGAAATATGAGCAAACAAAGACGAGGTCAATGTATATAATATGTATATAAATTCCAGTAACTCCGAAAATCCTAATGTGAGACAAAAATTGTAGCAGCGACATCTTCCTATCTAACTCACTTACATCTATTGTATTACTTTTCTCTAGCTTTCATTCAATGACAATAGCTCTTGGATACCTTGGCTGGTTTCCGAAATATGAGCAAACAAAGACGAGGTCAATGTATATAATTTTACAAAATTCCAGTAACTCCGAAAATCCTAATGTGAGACAAAAAATGTAGCAGCGACATCTTCGTATCTAACTCCCTTACATCTATTGTATTACTTTTCTCTAGCTTTCATTCAATGACAATAGCTCTTGGATACCTTGGCTGGTTTCCGAAATATGAGCAAACAAAGACGAGGTCAATATATATAATTTTACAAAATTCCAGTAACTCCGAAAATCCTAATGTGAGACAAAAAATGTAGCAGCGACATCTTCGTATCTAACTCCCTTACATCTATTGTATTACTTTTCTCTAGCTTTCATTCAATGACAATAGCTCTTGGATACCTTGGCTGGTTTCCGAAATATAAGCAAACAAAGACGAGTCAAAGTTTATAATTTTAAAAATTTCAATAACTCCGAAAAATCTTTCTTGAGAAAAAAAGGGACATAGCGCCAACATTAGCTTTACAACGCCTATCGTTGAGCAAAGTTACAGACAAATTTATTTTTTTTAAATTTCGCGAATTTTGGAAAGGCTACCCCCTTTCTTGTTTTTTGTCCGAAAATATTTTTTTTCTAATTTTGATATTTCGTTGTAGCAGATATTTAGTGCATTCAAAATGAAATTAAAAGCCTCTGGAAATTATTGATTAGCTTAGCAGGTTACCAAGATATGATTAAAAAAAAGTTAATTCTGAATACACACTTCATTTTGCAAGTAAAACCTTTAAAAGTTGGCGACACTCACTCAATCCACTATATATGTTGTAGTACATTACTCTAGCTTTCATTCAATGACAATAGGTCTTGGATACCTTGGCTGGTTTCCGAAATATGAGCAAACAAAGACGAGGTCAATGTATATAATAAATTCCAGTAACTCCGAAAATCCTAATGTGAGACAAAAAATGTAGCAGCGACATCTTCGTATCTAACTCCCTTACATCTATTGTATTACTTTTCTCTAGCTTTCATTCAATGACAATAGCTCTCGGATACCTTGGCTGGTTTCCGAAATATGAGCAAACAAAGACGAGGTCAAAGTATATAATTTTACAAAATTCCAGTAACTCCGAAAATCCTAATGTGAGACAAAAAGTGTACTACATCTATTGAAGTAGATTACTCTAGCTTCCTTTCAATAGCAATAGCTCTTCGATTCCTTGGCTGGTTTCCGAAATATGAGCAAACAAAGACGAGTCAAAGTTTATAATTTTAAAAATTTCAATAACTCCGAAAATTCTTTCTTGAGAAAAAAAGGGACATAGCGCCAACATTAGCTTTACAACGCCTATCGTTGAGCAAAGTTACAGACAAATGTATTTTTTTTAAATTTCGCGAATTTTGGAAAGGCTACCCCCTTTCTGGTTTTTTGTCCGAAAATATTTTTTTTCTAATTTTGATATTTCGTTGTAGCAGATATTTAGTGCATTCAAAATGAAATTAAAAGCCTCTGGAAATTATTGAATAGCTTAGCAGGTTACCAAGATATGATTAAAAAAAAGTTAATTCTGAATACACACTTCATTTTGCAAGTAAAACCTTTAAAAGTTGGCGACACTCACTCAATCCACTATATATGTTGTAGTACATTACTCTAGCTTTCATTGAATGACAATAGCTCTCGGATACCTTGGCTGGTTTCCGAAATATGAGCAAACAAAGACGAGGTCAATGTATATAATTTTACAAAATTCCAGTAACTCCGAAAATCCTAATGTGAGACAAAAAATGTAGCAGCGACATCTTCGTATCTAACTCCATTACATCTATTGTATTACTTTTCTCTAGCTTTCATTCAATGACAATAGCTCTTGGATACCTTGGCTGGTTTCCGAAATATGAGCAAACAAAGACGAGGTCAATGTATATAATTTTACAAAATTCCAGTAACTCCGAAAATCCTAATGTGAGACAAAAAATGTAGCAGCGGCATCTTCGTATCTAAATCCCTTACATCTATTGTATTTCTTTTCTCTAGCTTTCATTCAATGACAATAGGTCTTGGATACCTTGACTGGTTTCCGAAATATGAGCAAACAAAAACGAGGTCAAAGTATATAATTTTACAAAATTCCAGTAACTCCGAAAATCCTAATGTGAGACAAAAAGTGTACTACATCTATTGAAGTAGATTACTCTAGCTTCCATTCAATAGCAATAGCTCTTCGATTCCTTAGCTGGTTTCCGAAATAGACGAGTCAAAGTTTATAATTTTAAAAATTTCAATAACTCCGTAAATTCTTTCTTGAGAAAAAAAAGGGATATAGCGCCAACATTAGCTTTACAACGCCTATCGTTGAGCAAAGTTACAAACAAATTTATTTTTTTTAAATTTCGCGAATTTTGGAAAGGCTACCCCATTTCTTGTTTTTTGTCCGAAAATATTTTTTTTCTAATTTTGATATTTCGTTGTATCAGATATTTAGTGCATTCAAAATGAAATTAAAAGCCTCTGGAAATTATTGAATAGCTTAGCAGGTTTCCAAGATATGATTAAAAAAAAGTTAATTCTGAATACACACTTCATTTTGCAAGTAAAACCTTTAAAAGTTGGCGACACTCACTCAATTCACTATATGTGTTGTAGTACATTACTCTAGCTTTCATTCAATGACAATAGGTCTTGGATACCTTGGCTGGTTTCCGAAATATGAGCAAACAAAGACGAGGTCAATGTATATAATATGTATATAAATTCCAGTAACTCCGAAAATCCTAATGTGAGACAAAAAGTGTACTACATCTATTGAAGTAGATTACTCTAGCTTCCATTCAATAGCAATAGCTCTTCGATACCTTGGCTGGGTTCCGAAATATGAGCAAACAAAGACGAGGTCAATGTATATAATTTTAAAAATTTCAATAACTCCGAAAATTCTTTCTTGATAAAAAAAGGGACATATCGCCAACATTAGCTTTACAACGCCTATCGTTGAGCAAAGTTACAGACAAATTTATTTTTTTTAAATTTCGCGAATTTTGGAAAGGCTACCCCCTTTCTTGTTTTTTGTCCGAAAATATTTTTTTTCTAATTTTGATATTTCGTTGTAGCAGATATTTAGTGCATTCAAAATGAAATTAAAAGCCTCTGGAAATTATTGAATTGCTTAGCAGGTTTCCAAGATATGATTAAAACAAGTTAATTCTGAATACACACTTCATTTTGCAAGTAAAACCTTTAAAAGTTGGCGACACTCACTCAATCCACTATATATGTTGTAGTACATTACTCTAGCTTTCATTCAATGACAATAGGTCTTGGATACCTTGGCTGGTTTCCGAAATATGAGCAAACAAAGACGAGGTCAATGTATATAATTTTACAAAATTCCAGTAACTCCGAAAATCCTAATGTGAGACAAAAAATGTAGCAGCGACATCTTCGTATCTAACTCCCTTACATCTATTGTATTACTTTTCTCTAGCTTTCATTCAATGACAATAGGTCTTGGATACCTTGGCTGGTTTCCGAAATATGAGCAAACAAAGACGAGGTCAATGTATGTAATTTTACAAAATTCCAGTAACTCCGAAAATCCTAATGTGAGACAAAAAATGTAGGAGCGACATCTTCGTATCTAACTAACTTGCATCTATTGTATTACTTTTCTCTAGCTTTCATTCAATGACACTAGCTCTCGGATACCTTGGCTGGTTTCCGAAATATTAGCAAACAAAGAAGTTTTCAAAGTATATAATTTTACAAAATTCCAGTAACTTCGAAAATCCTAATGTGAGACAAAAAATGTAGCAGCGACATCTTCGTATCTAACTCCCTTACATCTATTGTATTACTTTTCTCTAGCTATCATTCAATGACAATAGCTCTTGGATACCTTGGCTGGTTTCCGAAATATGAGCAAACAAAGACGAGGTCAAAGTATATAATTTTAAAAATTTCAATAACTCCGAAAATCCTAATGTGAGACAAAAAATGTAGCAGCGACATCTTCGTATCTAACTCCCTTACATCTATTGTATTACTTTTCTCTAGCTTTCATTCAATGACAATAGGTCTTGGATACCTTGGCTGGTTTCCGAAATATGACCAAACAAAGAAGTGGTCAAAGTATATAATTTTACAAAATTCCAGTAACTCCGAAAATCCTAATGTGAGACAAAAAATGTAGCAGCGACATCTTCGTATCTAACTCCCTTACATCTATTGTATTACTTTTCTCTAGCTATCATTCAATGACAATAGCTCTTGGATACCTTGGCTGGTTTCCGAAATATGAGCAAACAAAGACGAGGTCAAAGTATATAATTTTAAAAATTTCAATAACTCCGAAAATCCTAATGTGAGACAAAAAATGTAGCAGCGACATCTTCGTATCTAACTCCCTTACATCTATTGTATTACTTTTCTCTAGCTTTCATTCAATGACAATAGCTCTTGGATACCTTGGCTGGTTTCCGAAATATGAGCAAACAAAGACGAGGTGAATGTATATAATTTTACAAAATTCCAGTAACTCCGAAAATCCTAATGTGAGACAAAAAATGTAGCAGCGACATCTTCGTATCTAACTCCCTTACATCTATTGTATTACTTTTCTCTAGCTTTCATTCAATGACAATAGGTCTTGGATACCTTGACTGGTTTCCGAAATATGAGCAAACAAAGACGAGGTCAAAGTAAATGTAGCAGCGGCATCTTCGTATCTAACTCCCTTACATCTATTGTATTACTTTTCTCTAGCTTTCATTCAATGACAATAGGTCTTGGATACCTTGACTGGTTTCCGAAATATGAGCAAACAAAGAAGTGGTCAAAGTATATAATTTTACAAAATTCCTGTAACTCCGAAAATCCTAATGTGAGACAAAAAGTGTACTACATCTATTGAAGTAGATTACTCCAGCTTCCATTCAATAGCAATAGCTCTTCGATTCCTTAGCTGGTTTCCGAAATATGAGCAAACAAAGACGAGGTCAATGTATATAATTTTAAAAATTTCAATAACTCCGAAAATTCTTTCTTGATAAAAAAAGGGACATAGCGCCAAACTTTAGCTTTACAACGCCTATCGTTGAGCAAAGTTACAGACAAATTTATTTTTTTTAAATTTCGCGAATTTTGGAAAGGCTACCCCCTTTCTTGTTTTTTGTCCGAAAATATTTTTTTTCTAATTTTGATATTTCGTTGTAGCAGATATTTAGTGCATTCAAAATGAAATTAAAAGCCTCTGGAAATTATTGAATAGCTTAGCAGGTTTCGAAGATATGATTAAAAAAAAGTTAATTCTGAATACACACTTCATTTTGCAAGTAAAACCTTTAAAAGTTGGCGACACTCACTCAATCCACTATATATGTTGTAGTACATTACTCTAGCTTTCATTCCATGACAATAGGTCTTGGATACCTTGGCTGGTTTCCGAAATATGAGCAAACAAAGACGAGGTCAATGTATATAATATGTATATAAATTCCAGTAACTCCGAAAATCCTAATGTGAGACAAAAAGTGTACTACATCTATTGAAGTAGATTACTCTAGCTTCCATTCAATAGCAATAGCTCTTCGATACCTTGGCTGGGTTCCGAAATATAAGCAAACAAAGACGAGGTCAATGTATATAATTTTAAAAATTTCAATAACTCCGAAAATTCTTTCTTGATAAAAAAAGGGACATAGCGCCAAACTTTAGCTTTACAACGCCTATCGTTGAGCAAAGTTACAGACAAATTTATTTTTTTTAAATTTTGCGAATTTTGGAAAGGCTACCCCCTTTCTTGTTTTTTGTCCGAAAATATTTTTTTTCTAATTTTGATATTTCGTTGTAGCAGATATTTAGTGCATTCAAAATGAAATTAAAAGCCTCTGGAAATTATTGAATAGCTTAGCAGGTTTCGAAGATATGATTAAAAAAAAGTAAATTCTGAATACACACTTCATTTTGCAAGTAAAACCTTTAAAATTTGGCGACACTCACTCAATCCACTATATATGTTGTAGTACATTACTCTAGCTTTCATTCAATGATAATAGCTCTCGGATACCTTGGCTGGTTTCCGAAATATGAGCAAACAAAGAAGTGGTCAATGTATATAATATTACAAAATTCCAGTAACTCCGAAAATCCTAATGTGAGACAAAAAATGTAGCAGCGACATCTTCCTATCTAACTCACTTACATCTATTGTATTACTTTTCTCTAGCTTTCATTCAATGACAATAGCTCTTGGATACCTTGGCTGGTTTCCGAAATATGAGCAAACAAAGACGAGGTCAATGTATATAATTTTAAAAATTTCAATAACACCGAAAATTCTTTCTTGATAAAAAAAGGGACATAGCGCCAAACTTTAGCTTTACAACGCCTATCGTTGAGCAAAGTTACAGACAAATTTATTTTTTTAAATTTCGCGAATTTTGGAAAGGCTACCCCCTTTCTTGTTTTTTGTCCGAAAATATTTTTTTTCTAATTTTGATATTTCGTTGTAGCAGATATTTAGTGCATTCAAAATGAAATTAAAAGCCTCTGGAAATTATTGAATAGCTTAGCAGGTTTCCAAGATATGATTAAAAAAAAGTTAATTCTGAATACACACTTCATTTTGCAAGTAAAACCTTTAAAAGTTGGCGACCCTCACTCAATCCATTATATATGTTGTAGTACATTACTCTAGCTTTCATTCCATGACAATAGGTCTTGGATACCTTGGCTGGTTTCCGAAATATGAGCAAACAAAGACGAGGTCAATGTATATAATTTTACAAAATTCCAGTAACTCCGAAAATCCTAATGTGAGACAAAAAATGTAGCAGCGACATCTTCGTATCTAACTCCCTTACATCTATTGTATTACTTTTCTCTAGCTTTCATTCAATGACAATAGCTTGGCTGGTTTCCGAAATATGAGCAAACAAAGACGAGGTCAAAGTATATAATTTTACAAAATTCCAGTAACTCCGAAAATCCTAATGTGAGACAAAAAGTGTACTACATCTATTGAAGTAGATTACTCTAGCTTCCATTCAATAGCAATAGCTCTTCGATTCCTTAGCTGGTTTCCGAAATATGAGCAAACAAAGACGAGTCAAAGTTTATAATTTTAAAAATTTCAATAACTCCGTAAATTCTTTCTTGAGAAAAAAAAGGGATATAGCGCCAACATTAGCTTTACAACGCCTATCGTTGAGCAAAGTTACAGACAAATTTATTTTTTTTAAATTTCGCGAATTTTGGAAAGGCTACCCCCTTTCTTGTTTTTTGTCCGAAAATATTTTTTTTCTAATTTTGATATTTCGTTGTAGCAGATATTTAGTGCATTCAAAATGAAATTAAAAGCCTCTGGAAATTATTGAATAGCTTAGCAGGTTTCCAAGATATGATTAAAAAAAGTTAATTCTGAGTACACACTTCATTTTGCAAGTAAAACCTTTAAAAGTTGGCGACACTCACTCAATCCATTATATATGTTGTAGTACATTACTCTAGCTTTCATTGAATGACAATAGCTCTCGGATACCTTGGCTGTTTTCCGAAATATGAGCAAACAAAGAAGTGGTCAAAGTATATAATTTTACAAAATTCCAGTAACTCCGAAAATCCTAATGTGAGACAAAAAATTTAGCAGCGACATCTTCGTATCTAACTCCCTTACATCTATTGTATTACTTTTCTCTAGCTTTCATTCAATGACAATAGGTCTTGGATACCTTGACTGGTTTCCGAAATATGAGCAAACAAAGACGAGGTCAAAGTATATAATTTTACAAAATTCCAGTAACTCCGAAAATCCTAATGTGAGACAAAAAGTGTACTACATCTATTGATGTAGATTACTCTAGCTTCCATTCAATAGCAATAGCTCTTCGATTCCTTAGCTGGTTTCCGAAATATGAGCCAACAAAGACGAGTCAAAGTTTATAATTTTAAAAATTTCAATAACTCCGTAAATTCTTTCTTGAGAAAAAAAGGGACATAGCGCCAACATTAGCTTTACAACGCCTATCGTTGAGCAAAGTTACAGACAAATTTATTTTTTTTAAATTTCGCGAATTTTGGAAAGGCTACCCCCTTTCTTGTTTTTTGTCCGAAAATATTTTTTTTCTAATTTTGATATTTCGTTGTAGCAGATATTTAGTGCATTCAAAATGAAATTAAAAGCCTCTGGACATTATTGAATAGCTTAGCAGGTTACCAAGATATGATTAAAAACAAGTTAATTCCGAATACACACTTCATTTTGCAAGTGAAACCTTTAAAAGTTGGCGACACTCACTCAATCCACTATATATGTTGTAATACATTACTCTAGCTTTCATTCAATGACAATAGGTCTTGGATACCTTGGCTGGTTTCCGAAGTATGAGCAAACAAAGACGAGTCAAAGTTTATAATTTTAAAAATTTCAATAACTCCGAAAATTCTTTCTTGAAAAAAAAGAGGGACATAGCGCCAACATTAGCTTTACAACGCCTATCGTTGAGCAAAGTTACAGACAAATTTATTTTTTTTAAATTTCGCGAATTTTGGAAAGGCTACCCCCTTTCTTGTTTTTTGTCCGAAAATATTTTTTTTCTAATTTTGATATTTCGTTGTAGCAGATATTTAGTGCATTCAAAATGAAATTAAAAGCCTCTGGACATTATTGAATAGCTTAGCAGGTTACCAAGATATGATTAAAAACAAGTTAATTCCGAATACACACTTCATTTTGCAAGTGAAACCTTTAAAAGTTGGCGACACTCACTCAATCCACTATATATGTTGTAATACATTACTCTAGCTTTCATTCAATGACAATAGGTCTTGGATACCTTGGCTGGTTTCCGAAATATGAGCAAACAAAGAAGTGGTCAAAGTATATAATTTTACAAAATTCCAGTAACTCCGAAAATCCTAATGTGAGACAAAAAGTGTACTACATCTATTGAAGTAGATTACTCTAGCTTCCATTCAATAGCAATAGCTCTTCGATTCCTTAGCTGGTTTCCGAAATATGAGCAAACAAAGACGAGTCAAAGTTTATAATTTTAAAAATTTCAATAACTCCGTAAATTCTTTCTTGAGAAAAAAAGGGATATAGCGCCAACATTAGCTTTACAACGCCTATCGTTGAGCAAAGTTACAGACAAATTTATTTTTTTTAAATTTCGCGAATTTTGGAAAGGCTACCCCCTTTCTTGTTTTTTGTCCGAAAATATTTTTTTTCTAAATCCTAATGTGAGACAAAAAATGTAGCAGCGACATCTTCGTATCTAACTCCCTTACATCTATTGTATTACTTTTCTCTAGCTTTCATTCAATGACAATAGCTCTTGGATACCTTGGCTGGTTTCCGAAATATGAGCAAACAAAAACGAGGTCAATGTATATAATTTTACAAAATTCCAGTAACTCCGAAAATCCTAATGTGAGACAAAAAATGTAGCAGCGACATCTTCGTATCTAACTCCCTTACATCTATTGTATTACTTTTCTCTAGCTTTCATTCAATGACAATAGGTCTTGGATACCTTGACTGGTTTCCGAAATATGAGCAAACAAAGACGAGGTCAAAGTATATAATTTTACAAAATTCCAGTAACTCCGAAAATCCTAATGTGAGACAAAAAGTGTACTACATCTATTGAAGTAGATTACTCTAGCTTCCATTCAATAGCAATAGCTCTTCGATTCCTTAGCTGGTTTCCGAAATATGAGCAAACAAAGACGATTCAAAGTTTATAATTTTAAAAATTTCAATAACTCCGTAAATTCTTTCTTGAGAAAAAAAGGGATATAGCGCCAACATTAGCTTTACAACGCCTATCGTTGAGCAAAGTTACAGACAAATTTATTTTTTTTAAATTTCGCGAATTTTGGAAAGGCTACCCCCTTTCTTGTTTTTTGTCCGAAAATATTTTTTTTCTAAATCCTAATGTGAGACAAAAAATGTAGCAGCGACATCTTCGTATCTAACTCCCTTACATCTATTGTATTACTTTTCTCTAGCTTTCATTCAATGACAATAGCTCTTGGATACCTTGGCTGGTTTCCGAAATATGAGCAAACAAAAACGAGGTCAATGTATATAATTTTACAAAATTCCAGTAACTCCGAAAATCCTAATGTGAGACAAAAAATGTAGCAGCGACATCTTCGTATCTAACTCCCTTACATCTATTGTATTACTTTTCTCTAGCTTTCATTCAATGACAATAGGTCTCGGATACCTTGGCTGGTTTCCGAAATATGAGCGAACAAAGAAGTGGTCAAAGTATATAATTTTACAAAATTCCTGTAACTCCGAAAATCCTAATGTGAGACAAAAAGTGTACTACATCTATTGAAGTAGATTACTCCAGCTTCCATTCAATAGCAATAGCTCTTCGATTCCTTAGCTGGTTTCCGAAATATGAGCAAACAAAGACGAGTCAAAGTTTATAATTTTAAAAATTTCAATAACTCCGTAAATTCTTTCTTGAGAAAAAAAAGGGATATAGCGCCAACATTAGCTTTACAACGCCTATCGTTGAGCAAAGTTACAGACAAATTTATTTTTTTTAAATTTCGCGAATTTTGGAAAGGCTACCCCCTTTCTTGTTTTTTGTCCGAAAATATTTTTTTTCTAATTTTGATATTTCGTTGTAGCAGATATTTAGTGCATTCAAAATGAAATTAAAAGCCTCTGGAAATTATTGAATAGCTTAGCAGGTTTCCAAGATATGATTAAAAAAAGTTAATTCTGAGTACACACTTCATTTTGCAAGTAAAACCTTTAAAAGTTGGCGACACTCACTCAATCCATTATATATGTTGTAGTACATTACTCTAGCTTTCATTGAATGACAATAGCTCTCGGATACCTTGGCTGTTTTCCGAAATATGAGCAAACAAAGAAGTGGTCAAAGTATATAATTTTACAAAATTCCAGTAACTCCGAAAATCCTAATGTGAGACAAAAAATTTAGCAGCGACATCTTCGTATCTAACTCCCTTACATCTATTGTATTACTTTTCTCTAGCTTTCATTCAATGACAATAGCTCTTGGATACCTTGGCTGGTTTCCGAAGTATGAGCAAACAAAGACGAGTCAAAGTTTATAATTTTAAAAATTTCAATAACTCCGAAAATTCTTTCTTGAAAAAAAAGAGGGACATAGCGCCAACATTAGCTTTACAACGCCTATCGTTGAGCAAAGTTACAGACAAATTTATTTTTTTTAAATTTCGCGAATTTTGGAAAGGCTACCCCCTTTCTTGTTTTTTGTCCGAAAATATTTTTTTTCTAATTTTGATATTTCGTTGTAGCAGATATTTAGTGCATTCAAAATGAAATTAAAAGCCTCTGGACATTATTGAATAGCTTAGCAGGTTACCAAGATATGATTAAAAACAAGTTAATTCTGAATACACACTTCATTTTGCAAGTGAAACCTTTAAAAGTTGGCGACACTCACTCAATCCACTATATATGTTGTAATACATTACTCTAGCTTTCATTCAATGACAATAGGTCTTGGATACCTTGGCTGGTTTCCGAAATATGAGCAAACAAAGAAGTGGTCAAAGTATATAATTTTACAAAATTCCAGTAACTCCGAAAATCCTAATGTGAGACAAAAAGTGTACTACATCTATTGAAGTAGATTACTCTAGCTTCCATTCAATAGCAATAGCTCTTCGATTCCTTAGCTGGTTTCCGAAATATGAGCAAACAAAGACGAGTCAAAGTTTATAATTTTAAAAATTTCAATAACTCCGTAAATTCTTTCTTGAGAAAAAAAGGGATATAGCGCCAACATTAGCTTTACAACGCCTATCGTTGAGCAAAGTTACAGACAAATTTATTTTTTTTAAATTTCGCGAATTTTGGAAAGGCTACCCCCTTTCTTGTTTTTTGTCCGAAAATATTTTTTTTCTAAATCCTAATGTGAGACAAAAAATGTAGCAGCGACATCTTCGTATCTAACTCCCTTACATCTATTGTATTACTTTTCTCTAGCTTTCATTCAATGACAATAGCTCTTGGATACCTTGGCTGGTTTCCGAAATATGAGCAAACAAAAACGAGGTCAATGTATATAATTTTACAAAATTCCAGTAACTCCGAAAATCCTAATGTGAGACAAAAAATGTAGCAGCGACATCTTCGTATCTAACTCCCTTACATCTATTGTATTACTTTTCTCTAGCTTTCATTCAATGACAATAGGTCTCGGATACCTTGGCTGGTTTCCGAAATATGAGCGAACAAAGAAGTGGTCAAAGTATATAATTTTACAAAATTCCTGTAACTCCGAAAATCCTAATGTGAGACAAAAAGTGTACTACATCTATTGAAGTAGATTACTCCAGCTTCCATTCAATAGCAATAGCTCTTCGATTCCTTAGCTGGTTTCCGAAATATGAGCAAACAAAGACGAGTCAAAGTTTATAATTTTAAAAATTTCAATAACTCCGTAAATTCTTTCTTGAGAAAAAAAAGGGACATAGCGCCAAACTTTAGCTTTACAACGCCTATCGTTGAGCAAAGTTACAGACAAATTTATTTTTTTAAATTTCGCGAATTTTGGAAAGGCTACCCCCTTTCTTGTTTTTTGTCCGAAAATATTTTTTTTCTAATTTTGATATTTCGTTGTAGCAGATATTTAGTGCATTCAAAATGAAATTAAAAGTCTCTGGAAATTATTGAATAGCTTAGCAGGTTTCCAAGATATGATTTAAAAAAAGTTAATTCTGAATACACACTTCATTTTGCAAGTAAAACCTTTAAAAGTTGGCGACACTCACTCAATCCATTATATATGTTGTAGTACATTACTCTAGCTTTCATTCAATGACAATAGCTCTCGGATACCTTGGCTGGTTTCCGAAATATGAGCAAACAAAGAAGTGGTCAAAGTATATAATTTTACAAAATTCCAGTAACTCCGAAAATCCTAATGTGAGACAAAAAGTGTACTACATCTATTGAAGTAGATTACTCTAGCTTCCATTCAATAGCAATAGCTCTTCGATTCCTTAGCTGGTTTCCGAAATATGAGCAAACAAAGACGAGTCAAAGTTTATAATTTTAAAAATTTCAATAACTCCGTAAATTCTTTCTTGAGAAAAAAATGGGATATAGCGCCAACATTAGCTTTACAACGCCTATCGTTGAGCAAAGTTACAGACAAATTTATTTTTTTTAAATTTCGCGAATTTTGGAAAGGCTACCCCCTTTCTTGTTTTTTGTCCGAAAATATTTTTTTCTAATTTTGATATTTCGTTGTAGCAGATATTTAGTGCATTCAAAATGAAATTAAAAGCCTCTGGAAATTATTAAATAGCTTAGCAGGTTTCCAAGATATGATTAAAAAAAAGTTAATTCTGAATACACACTTTATTTTGCAAGTAAAACCTTTAAAAGTTGGCGACACTCACTCAATCCATTATATATGTTGTAGTACATTACTCTAGCTTTCATTCAATGACAATAGCTCTCGGATACCTTGGCTGGTTTCCGAAATATGAGCAAACAAAGACGAGGTCAATGTATATAATTTTACAAAATTCCAGTAACTCCGAAAATCCTAATGTGAGACAAAAAATGTAGCAGCGACGTCTTCGTATCTAACTCCCTTACATCTATTGTATTACTTTTCTCTAGCTTTCATTCAATGACAATAGCTCTTGGATACCTTGGCTGGTTTCCGAAATATGAGCAAACAAAGACGAGGTCAATGTATATAATTTTACAAAATTCCAGTAACTCCGAAAATCCTAATGTGAGACAAAAAATGTAGCAGCGACGTCTTCGTATCTAACTCCCTTACATCTATTGTATTACTTTTCTCTAGCTTTCATTCAATGACAATAGCTCTCGGATACCTTGGCTGGTTTCCGAAATATGAGCAAACAAAGAAGTGGTCAAAGTATATAATTTTACAAAATTCCAGTAACTCCGAAAATCCTAATGTGAGACAAAAAATGTAGCAGCGACATCTTCGTATCTAACTCCCTTACATCTATTGTATTACTTTTCTCTAGCTTTCATTCAATGACAATAGGTCTTGGATACCTTGACTGGTTTCCGAAATATGAGCAAACAAAGACGAGGTCAAAGTATATAATTTTACAAAATTCCAGTAACTCCGAAAATCCTAATGTGAGACAAAAAGTGTACCACATCTATTGAAGTAGATTACTCTAGCTTCCATTCAATAGCAATAGCTCTTCGATTCCTTAGCTGGTTTCCGAAATATGAGCCAACAAAAACGAGTCAAAGTTTATAATTTTAAAAATTTCAATAACTCCGTAAATTCTTTCTTGAGAAAAAAAAGGGATATAGCGCCAACATTAGCTTTACAACGCCTATCGTTGAGCAAAGTTACAGACAAATTTATTTTTTTTAAATTTCGCGAATTTTGGAAAGGCTACCCCCTTTCTTGTTTTTTGTCCGAAAATATTTTTTTTCTAATTTTGATATTTCGTTGTAGCAGATATTTAGTGCATTCAAAATGAAATTAAAAGCCTCTGGAAATTATTGAATTGCTTAGCAGGTTTCCAAGATATGATTAAAAACAAGTTAATTCTGAATACACACTTCATTTTGCAAGTAAAACCTTTAAAAGTTGGCGACACTCACTCAGTCCATTATTTGTGTTGTAGTACATTACTGTAGCTTTCATTCAATGACAATAGGTCTTGGATACCTTGGCTGGTTTCCGAAATATGAGCAAACAAAGACGAGGTCAATGTATATAATTTTACAAAATTCCAGTAACTCCGAAAATCCTAATGTGAGACAAAAAATGTAGCAGCGACATCTTCGTATCTAACTCCCTTACATCTATTGTATTACTTTTCTCTAGCTTTCATTCAATGACAATAGCTCTTGGATACCTTGGCTGGTTTCCGAAATATGAGCAAACAAAGACGAGGTCAATGTATATAATTTTACAAAATTCCAGTAACTCCGAAAATCCTAATGTGAGACAAAAAATGTAGCAGCGACATCTTCGTATCTAACTCCCTTACATCTATTGTATTACTTTTCTCTAGCTTTCATTCAATGACAATAGCTCTTGGATACCTTGGCTGGTTTCCGAAATATGAGCAAACAAAGACGAGGTCAATGTATATAATTTTACAAAATTCCAGTAACTCCGAAAATCCTAATGTGAGACAAAAAATGTAGCAGCGACGTCTTCGTATCTAACTCCCTTACATCTATTGTATTACTTTTCTCTAGCTTTCATTCAATGACAATAGCTCTCGGATACCTTGGCTGGTTTCCGAAATATGAGCAAACAAAGAAGTGGTCAAAGTATATAATTTTACAAAATTCCAGTAACTCCGAAAATCCTAATGTGAGACAAAAAATGTAGCAGCGACATCTTCGTATCTAACTCCCTTACATCTATTGTATTACTTTTCTCTAGCTTTCATTCAATGACAATAGCTCTTGTATACCTTGGCTGGTTTCCGAAATATGAGCAAACAAAGACGAGGTCAATGTATATAATTTTACAAAATTCCAGTAACTCCGAAAATCCTAATGTGAGACAAAAAATCTAGCAGCGACATCTTCGTATCTAACTCCCTTACATCTATTGTATTACTTTTCTCTAGCTTTCATTCAATGACAACAGCTCTTGGATACCTTGGCTGGTTTCCGAAATATGAGCAAACAAAGACGAGGTCAATGTATATAATTTTACAAAATTGCAGTAACTCCCAAAATCCTAATGTGAGACAAAAAATGTAGCAGCGACATCTTCGTATCTAACTCCCTTACATCTATTGTATTACTTTTCTCTAGCTTTCATTCAATGACAATAGGTCTTGGATACCTTGACTGGTTTCCGAAATATGAGCAAACAAAGACGAGGTCAAAGTATATAATTTTACAAAATTCCAGTAACTCCGAAAATCCTAATGTGAGACAAAAAGTGTACTACATCTATTGAAGTAGATTACTCTAGCTTCCATTCAATAGCAATAGCTCTTCGATTCCTTAGCTGGTTTCCGAAATATGAGCAAACAAAGACGATTCAAAGTTTATAATTTTAAAAATTTCAATAACTCCGTAAATTCTTTCTTGAGAAAAAAAGGGATATAGCGCCAACATTAGCTTTACAACGCCTATCGTTGAGCAAAGTTACAGACAAATTTATTTTTTTTAAATTTCGCGAATTTTGGAAAGGCTACCCCCTTTCTTGTTTTTTGTCCGAAAATATTTTTTTTCTAAATCCTAATGTGAGACAAAAAATGTAGCAGCGACATCTTCGTATCTAACTCCCTTACATCTATTGTATTACTTTTCTCTAGCTTTCATTCAATGACAATAGCTCTTGGATACCTTGGCTGGTTTCCGAAATATGAGCAAACAAAAACGAGGTCAATGTATATAATTTTACAAAATTCCAGTAACTCCGAAAATCCTAATGTGAGACAAAAAATGTAGCAGCGACATCTTCGTATCTAACTCCCTTACATCTATTGTATTACTTTTCTCTAGCTTTCATTCAATGACAATAGGTCTCGGATACCTTGGCTGGTTTCCGAAATATGAGCGAACAAAGAAGTGGTCAAAGTATATAATTTTACAAAATTCCTGTAACTCCGAAAATCCTAATGTGAGACAAAAAGTGTACTACATCTATTGAAGTAGATTACTCCAGCTTCCATTCAATAGCAATAGCTCTTCGATTCCTTAGCTGGTTTCCGAAATATGAGCAAACAAAGACGAGTCAAAGTTTATAATTTTAAAAATTTCAATAACTCCGTAAATTCTTTCTTGAGAAAAAAAAGGGATATAGCGCCAACATTAGCTTTACAACGCCTATCGTTGAGCAAAGTTACAGACAAATTTATTTTTTTTAAATTTCGCGAATTTTGGAAAGGCTACCCCCTTTCTTGTTTTTTGTCCGAAAATATTTTTTTTCTAATTTTGATATTTCGTTGTAGCAGATATTTAGTGCATTCAAAATGAAATTAAAAGCCTCTGGAAATTATTGAATAGCTTAGCAGGTTTCCAAGATATGATTAAAAAAAGTTAATTCTGAGTACACACTTCATTTTGCAAGTAAAACCTTTAAAAGTTGGCGACACTCACTCAATCCATTATATATGTTGTAGTACATTACTCTAGCTTTCATTGAATGACAATAGCTCTCGGATACCTTGGCTGTTTTCCGAAATATGAGCAAACAAAGAAGTGGTCAAAGTATATAATTTTACAAAATTCCAGTAACTCCGAAAATCCTAATGTGAGACAAAAAATTTAGCAGCGACATCTTCGTATCTAACTCCCTTACATCTATTGTATTACTTTTCTCTAGCTTTCATTCAATGACAATAGCTCTTGGATACCTTGGCTGGTTTCCGAAGTATGAGCAAACAAAGACGAGTCAAAGTTTATAATTTTAAAAATTTCAATAACTCCGAAAATTCTTTCTTGAAAAAAAAGAGGGACATAGCGCCAACATTAGCTTTACAACGCCTATCGTTGAGCAAAGTTACAGACAAATTTATTTTTTTTAAATTTCGCGAATTTTGGAAAGGCTACCCCCTTTCTTGTTTTTTGTCCGAAAATATTTTTTTTCTAATTTTGATATTTCGTTGTAGCAGATATTTAGTGCATTCAAAATGAAATTAAAAGCCTCTGGACATTATTGAATAGCTTAGCAGGTTACCAAGATATGATTAAAAACAAGTTAATTCTGAATACACACTTCATTTTGCAAGTGAAACCTTTAAAAGTTGGCGACACTCACTCAATCCACTATATATGTTGTAATACATTACTCTAGCTTTCATTCAATGACAATAGGTCTTGGATACCTTGGCTGGTTTCCGAAATATGAGCAAACAAAGAAGTGGTCAAAGTATATAATTTTACAAAATTCCAGTAACTCCGAAAATCCTAATGTGAGACAAAAAGTGTACTACATCTATTGAAGTAGATTACTCTAGCTTCCATTCAATAGCAATAGCTCTTCGATTCCTTAGCTGGTTTCCGAAATATGAGCAAACAAAGACGAGTCAAAGTTTATAATTTTAAAAATTTCAATAACTCCGTAAATTCTTTCTTGAGAAAAAAAGGGATATAGCGCCAACATTAGCTTTACAACGCCTATCGTTGAGCAAAGTTACAGACAAATTTATTTTTTTTAAATTTCGCGAATTTTGGAAAGGCTACCCCCTTTCTTGTTTTTTGTCCGAAAATATTTTTTTTCTAAATCCTAATGTGAGACAAAAAATGTAGCAGCGACATCTTCGTATCTAACTCCCTTACATCTATTGTATTACTTTTCTCTAGCTTTCATTCAATGACAATAGCTCTTGGATACCTTGGCTGGTTTCCGAAATATGAGCAAACAAAAACGAGGTCAATGTATATAATTTTACAAAATTCCAGTAACTCCGAAAATCCTAATGTGAGACAAAAAATGTAGCAGCGACATCTTCGTATCTAACTCCCTTACATCTATTGTATTACTTTTCTCTAGCTTTCATTCAATGACAATAGGTCTCGGATACCTTGGCTGGTTTCCGAAATATGAGCGAACAAAGAAGTGGTCAAAGTATATAATTTTACAAAATTCCTGTAACTCCGAAAATCCTAATGTGAGACAAAAAGTGTACTACATCTATTGAAGTAGATTACTCCAGCTTCCATTCAATAGCAATAGCTCTTCGATTCCTTAGCTGGTTTCCGAAATATGAGCAAACAAAGACGAGTCAAAGTTTATAATTTTAAAAATTTCAATAACTCCGTAAATTCTTTCTTGAGAAAAAAAAGGGACATAGCGCCAAACTTTAGCTTTAGAACGCCTATCGTTGAGCAAAGTTACAGACAAATTTATTTTTTTAAATTTCGCGAATTTTGGAAAGGCTACCCCCTTTCTTGTTTTTTGTCCGAAAATATTTTTTTTCTAATTTTGATATTTCGTTGTAGCAGATATTTAGTGCATTCAAAATGAAATTAAAAGTCTCTGGAAATTATTGAATAGCTTAGCAGGTTTCCAAGATATGATTTAAAAAAAGTTAATTCTGAATACACACTTCATTTTGCAAGTAAAACCTTTAAAAGTTGGCGACACTCACTCAATCCATTATATATGTTGTAGTACATTACTCTAGCTTTCATTCAATGACAATAGCTCTCGGATACCTTGACTTGTTTCCGAAATATGAGCAAACAAAACGAGGTCAAAGTATATAATTTTACAAAATTCCAGTAACTCCGAAAATCCTAATGTGAGACAAAAAGTGTACTACATCTATTGAAGTAGATTACTCTAGCTTCCATTCAATAGCAATAGCTCTTCGATACCTTGGCTGGGTTCCGAAATATAAGCAAACAAAGACGAGGTCAATGTATATAATTTTAAAAATTTCAATAACTCCGAAAATTCTTTCTTGATAAAAAAAGGGACATAGCGCCAAACTTTAGCTTTACAACGCCTATCGTTGAGCAAAGTTACAGACAAATTTATTTTTTTTAAATTTCGCGAATTTTGGAAAGGCTACCCCCTTTCTTGTTTTTTGTCCGAAAATATTTTTTTTCTAATTTTGATATTTCGTTGTAGCAGATATTTAGTGCATTCAAAATGAAATTAAAAGCCTCTGGAAATTATTGAATAGCTTAGCAGGTTTCGAAGATATGATTAAAAAAAAGTAAATTCTGAATACACACTTCATTTTGCAAGTAAAACCTTTAAAAGTTGGCGACACTCACTCAATCCACTATATATGTTGTAGTACATTACTCTAGCTTTCATTCAATGATAATAGCTCTCGGATACCTTGGCTGGTTTCCGAAATATGAGCAAACAAAGAAGTGGTCAATGTATATAATATTACAAAATTCCAGTAACTCCGAAAATCCTAATGTGAGACAAAAAATGTAGCAGCGACATCTTCCTATCTAACTCACTTACATCTATTGTATTACTTTTCTCTAGCTTTCATTCAATGACAATAGCTCTTGGATACCTTGGCTGGTTTCCGAAATATGAGCAAACAAAGACGAGGTCAATGTATATAATTTAACAAAATTCCAGTAACTCCGAAAATCCTAATGTGAGACAAAAAATGTAGCAGCGACATCTTCGTATCTAACTCCCTTACATCTATTGTATTACTTTTCTCTAGCTTTCATTCATTGACAATAGGTCTTGGATACCTTGACTTGTTTCCGAAATATGAGCAAACAAAACGAGGTCAAAGTATATAATTTTACAAAATTCCAGTAACTCCGAAAATCCTAATGTGAGACAAAAAGTGTACTACATCTATTGAAGTAGATTACTCTAGCTTCCATTCAATAGCAATAGCTCTTCGATACCTTGGCTGGGTTCCGAAATATAAGCAAACAAAGACGAGGTCAATGTATATAATTTTAAAAATTTCAATAACACCGAAAATTCTTTCTTGATAAAAAAAGGGACATAGCGCCAAACTTTAGCTTTACAACGCCTATCGTTGAGCAAAGTTACAGACAAATTTATTTTTTTAAATTTCGCGAATTTTGGAAAGGCTACCCCCTTTCTTGTTTTTTGTCCGAAAATATTTTTTTTCTAATTTTGATATTTCGTTGTAGCAGATATTTAGTGCATTCAAAATGAAATTAAAAGCCTCTGGAAATTATTGAATAGCTTAGCAGGTTTCCAAGATATGATTAAAAAAAAGTTAATTCTGAATACACACTTCATTTTGCAAGTAAAACCTTTAAAAGTTGGCGACCCTCACTCAATCCATTATATATGTTGTAGTACATTACTCTAGCTTTCATTCCATGACAATAGGTCTTGGATACCTTGGCTGGTTTCCGAAATATGAGCAAACAAAAACGAGGTCAATGTATATAATATTACAAAATTCCAGTAACTCCGAAAATCCTAATGTGAGACAAAAAATGTAGCAGCGACATCTTCCTATCTAACTCACTTACATCTATTGTATTACTTTTCTCTAGCTTTCATTCAATGACAATAGCTCTTGGATACCTTGGCTGGTTTCCGAAATATGAGCAAACAAAGACGAGGTCAATGTATATAATTTAACAAAATTCCAGTAACTCCGAAAATCCTAATGTGAGACAAAAAATGTAGCAGCGACATCTTCGTATCTAACTCCCTTACATCTATTGTATTACTTTTCTCTAGCTTTCATTCATTGACAATAGGTCTTGGATACCTTGACTTGTTTCCGAAATATGAGCAAACAAAACGAGGTCAAAGTATATAATTTTACAAAATTCCAGTAACTCCGAAAATCCTAATGTGAGACAAAAAGTGTACTACATCTATTGAAGTAGATTACTCTAGCTTCCATTCAATAGCAATAGCTCTTCGATACCTTGGCTGGGTTCCGAAATATAAGCAAACAAAGACGAGGTCAATGTATATAATTTTAAAAATTTCAATAACACCGAAAATTCTTTCTTGATAAAAAAAGGGACATAGCGCCAAACTTTAGCTTTACAACGCCTATCGTTGAGCAAAGTTACAGACAAATTTATTTTTTTAAATTTCGCGAATTTTGGAAAGGCTACCCCCTTTCTTGTTTTTTGTCCGAAAATATTTTTTTTCTAATTTTGATATTTCGTTGTAGCAGATATTTAGTGCATTCAAAATGAAATTAAAAGCCTCTGGAAATTATTGAATAGCTTAGCAGGTTTCCAAGATATGATTAAAAAAAAGTTAATTCTGAATACACACTTCATTTTGCAAGTAAAACCTTTAAAAGTTGGCGACCCTCACTCAATCCATTATATATGTTGTAGTACATTACTCTAGCTTTCATTCCATGACAATAGGTCTTGGATACCTTGGCTGGTTTCCGAAATATGAGCAAACAAAGACGAGGTCAATGTATATAATTTTACAAAATTCCAGTAACTCCGAAAATCCTAATGTGAGACAAAAAATGTAGCAGCGACATCTTCGTATCTAACTCCCTTACATCTATTGTATTACTTTTCTCTAGCTTTCATTCAATGACAATAGCTCTTGGATACCTTGGCTGGTTTCCGAAGTATGAGCAAACAAAGACGAGTCAAAGTTTATAATTTTAAAAATTTCAATAACTCCGAAAATTCTTTCTTGAAAAAAAAGAGGGACATAGCGCCAACATTAGCTTTACAACGCCTATCGTTGAGCAAAGTTACAGACAAATTTATTTTTTTTAAATTTCGCGAATTTTGGAAAGGCTACCCCCTTTCTTGTTTTTTGTCCGAAAATATTTTTTTTCTAAATCCTAATGTGAGACAAAAAATGTAGCAGCGACATCTTCGTATCTAACTCCCTTACATCTATTGTATTACTTTTCTCTAGCTTTCATTCAATGACAATAGCTCTTGGATACCTTGGCTGGTTTCCGAAATATGAGCAAACAAAAACGAGGTCAATGTATATAATTTTACAAAATTCCAGTAACTCCGAAAATCCTAATGTGAGACAAAAAATGTAGCAGCGACATCTTCGTATCTAACTCCCTTACATCTATTGTATTACTTTTCTCTAGCTTTCATTCAATGACAATAGGTCTTGGATACCTTGACTGGTTTCCGAAATATGAGCAAACAAAGACGAGGTCAAAGTATATAATTTTACAAAATTCCAGTAACTCCGAAAATCCTAATGTGAGACAAAAAGTGTACTACATCTATTGAAGTAGATTACTCTAGCTTCCATTCAATAGCAATAGCTCTTCGATTCCTTAGCTGGTTTCCGAAATATGAGCAAACAAAGACGATTCAAAGTTTATAATTTTAAAAATTTCAATAACTCCGTAAATTCTTTCTTGAGAAAAAAAGGGATATAGCGCCAACATTAGCTTTACAACGCCTATCGTTGAGCAAAGTTACAGACAAATTTATTTTTTTTAAATTTCGCGAATTTTGGAAAGGCTACCCCCTTTCTTGTTTTTTGTCCGAAAATATTTTTTTTCTAAATCCTAATGTGAGACAAAAAATGTAGCAGCGACATCTTCGTATCTAACTCCCTTACATCTATTGTATTACTTTTCTCTAGCTTTCATTCAATGACAATAGCTCTTGGATACCTTGGCTGGTTTCCGAAATATGAGCAAACAAAAACGAGGTCAATGTATATAATTTTACAAAATTCCAGTAACTCCGAAAATCCTAATGTGAGACAAAAAATTTAGCAGCGACATCTTCGTATCTAACTCCCTTACATCTATTGTATTACTTTTCTCTAGCTTTCATTCAATGACAATAGGTCTCGGATACCTTGGCTGGTTTCCGAAATATGAGCGAACAAAGAAGTGGTCAAAGTATATAATTTTACAAAATTCCTGTAACTCCGAAAATCCTAATGTGAGACAAAAAGTGTACTACATCTATTGAAGTAGATTACTCCAGCTTCCATTCAATAGCAATAGCTCTTCGATTCCTTAGCTGGTTTCCGAAATATGAGCAAACAAAGACGAGTCAAAGTTTATAATTTTAAAAATTTCAATAACTCCGTAAATTCTTTCTTGAGAAAAAAAAGGGATATAGCGCCAACATTAGCTTTACAACGCCTATCGTTGAGCAAAGTTACAGACAAATTTATTTTTTTTAAATTTCGCGAATTTTGGAAAGGCTACCCCCTTTCTTGTTTTTTGTCCGAAAATATTTTTTTTCTAATTTTGATATTTCGTTGTAGCAGATATTTAGTGCATTCAAAATGAAATTAAAAGCCTCTGGAAATTATTGAATAGCTTAGCAGGTTTCCAAGATATGATTAAAAAAAGTTAATTCTGAGTACACACTTCATTTTGCAAGTAAAACCTTTAAAAGTTGGCGACACTCACTCAATCCATTATATATGTTGTAGTACATTACTCTAGCTTTCATTGAATGACAATAGCTCTCGGATACCTTGGCTGTTTTCCGAAATATGAGCAAACAAAGAAGTGGTCAAAGTATATAATTTTACAAAATTCCAGTAACTCCGAAAATCCTAATGTGAGACAAAAAATTTAGCAGCGACATCTTCGTATCTAACTCCCTTACATCTATTGTATTACTTTTCTCTAGCTTTCATTCAATGACAATAGCTCTTGGATACCTTGGCTGGTTTCCGAAGTATGAGCAAACAAAGACGAGTCAAAGTTTATAATTTTAAAAATTTCAATAACTCCGAAAATTCTTTCTTGAAAAAAAAGAGGGACATAGCGCCAACATTAGCTTTACAACGCCTATCGTTGAGCAAAGTTACAGACAAATTTATTTTTTTTAAATTTCGCGAATTTTGGAAAGGCTACCCCCTTTCTTGTTTTTTGTCCGAAAATATTTTTTTTCTAATTTTGATATTTCGTTGTAGCAGATATTTAGTGCATTCAAAATGAAATTAAAAGCCTCTGGACATTATTGAATAGCTTAGCAGGTTACCAAGATATGATTAAAAACAAGTTAATTCTGAATACACACTTCATTTTGCAAGTGAAACCTTTAAAAGTTGGCGACACTCACTCAATCCACTATATATGTTGTAATACATTACTCTAGCTTTCATTCAATGACAATAGGTCTTGGATACCTTGGCTGGTTTCCGAAATATGAGCAAACAAAGAAGTGGTCAAAGTATATAATTTTACAAAATTCCAGTAACTCCGAAAATCCTAATGTGAGACAAAAAGTGTACTACATCTATTGAAGTAGATTACTCTAGCTTCCATTCAATAGCAATAGCTCTTCGATTCCTTAGCTGGTTTCCGAAATATGAGCAAACAAAGACGAGTCAAAGTTTATAATTTTAAAAATTTCAATAACTCCGTAAATTCTTTCTTGAGAAAAAAAGGGATATAGCGCCAACATTAGCTTTACAACGCCTATCGTTGAGCAAAGTTACAGACAAATTTATTTTTTTTAAATTTCGCGAATTTCGGAAAGGCTACCCCCTTTCTTGTTTTTTGTCCGAAAATATTTTTTTTCTAATTTTGATATTTCGTTGTAGCAGATATTTAGTGCATTCAAAATGAAATTAAAAGCCTCTGGAAATTATTAAATAGCTTAGCAGGTTTCCAAGATATGATTAAAAAAAAGTCAATTCTGAATACACTCTTCATTTTGCAAGTAAAACCTTTAAAAGTTGGCGACACTCACTCAATCCATTATATATGTTGTAGTACATTACTCTAGCTTTCATTCAATGACACTAGCTCTCGGATACCTTGGCTGGTTTCCGAAATATGAGCGAACAAAGAAGTGGTCAAAGTATATAATTTTACAAAATTCCTGTAACTCCGAAAATCCTAATGTGAGACAAAAAGTGTACTACATCTATTGAAGTAGATTACTCTAGCTTCCATTCAATAGCAATAGCTCTTCGATTCCTTAGCTGGTTTCCGAAATATGAGCAAACAAAGACGAGTCAAAGTTTATAATTTTAAAAATTTCAATAACTCCGTAAATTCTTTCTTGAGAAAAAAATGGGATATAGCGCCAACATTAGCTTTACAACGCCTATCGTTGAGCAAAGTTACAGACAAATTTATTTTTTTTAAATTTCGCGAATTTTGGAAAGGCTACCCCCTTTCTTGTTTTTTGTCCGAAAATATTTTTTTTCTAATTTTGATATTTCGTTGTAGCAGATATTTAGTGCATTCAAAATGAAATTAAAAGCCTCTGGAAATTATTGAATAGCTTAGCAGGTTTCCAAGATATGATTAAAAAAAAGTTAATTCTGAATACACACTTTATTTTGCAAGTAAAACCTTTAAAAGTTGGCGACACTCACTCAATCCATTATATATGTTGTAGTACATTACTCTAGCTTTCATTCAATGACAATAGCTCTCGGATACCTTGGCTGGTTTCCGAAATATGAGCAAACAAAGACGAGGTCAATGTATATAATTTTACAAAATTCCAGTAACTCCGAAAATCCTAATGTGAGACAAAAAATGTAGCAGCGACGTCTTCGTATCTAACTCCCTTACATCTATTGTATTACTTTTCTCTAGCTTTCATTCAATGACAATAGCTCTTGGATACCTTGGCTGGTTTCCGAAATATGAGCAAACAAAGACGAGGTCAATGTATATAATTTTACAAAATTCCAGTAACTCCGAAAATCCTAATGTGAGACAAAAAATGTAGCAGCGACGTCTTCGCATCTAACTCCCTTACATCTATTGTATTACTTTTCTCTAGCTTTCATTCAATGACAATAGCTCTCGGATACCTTGGCTGGTTTCCGAAATATGAGCAAACAAAGAAGTGGTCAAAGTATATAATTTTACAAAATTCCAGTAACTCCGAAAATCCTAATGTGAGACAAAAAATGTAGCAGCGACATCTTCGTATCTAACTCCCTTACATCTATTGTATTACTTTTCTCTAGCTTTCATTCAATGACAATAGCTCTTGGATACCTTGGCTGGTTTCCGAAATATGAGCAAACAAAGACGAGGTCAATGTATATAATTTTACAAAATTCCAGTAACTCCGAAAATCCTAATGTGAGACAAAAAATGTAGCAGCGACGTCTTCGTATCTAACTCCCTTACATCTATTGTATTACTTTTCTCTAGCTTTCATTCAATGACAATAGCTCTCGGATACCTTGGCTGGTTTCCGAAATATGAGCAAACAAAGAAGTGGCCAAAGTATATAATTTTACAAAATTCCAGTAACTCCGAAAATCCTAATGTGAGACAAAATGAAATTAAAAGCCTCTGGAAATTATTGAATTGCTTAGCAGGTTTCCAAGATATGATTAAAAACAAGTTAATTCTAAATACACACTTCATTTTGCAAGTAAAACCTTTAAAAGTTGGCGACACTCACTCAATCCATTATTTATGTTGTAGTACGTTACTGTAGCTTTCATTCAATGACAATAGGTCTTGGATACCTTGGCTGGTTTCCGAAATATGAGCAAACAAAGACGAGGTCAATGTATATAATATGTATATAAATTCCAGTAACTCCGAAAATCCTAATGTGAGACAAAAAATGTAGCAGCGACATCTTCTTATCTAACTCCCTTACATCTATTGTATTACTTTTCTCTAGCTTTCATTCAATGACAATAGGTCTTGGATACCTTGACTGGTTTCCGAAATATGAGCAAACAAAGACGAGGTCAAAGTATATAATTTTACAAAATTCCAGTAACTCCGAAAATCCTAATGTAAGACAAAAAGTGTACCACATCTATTGAAGTAGATTACTCTAGCTTCCATTCAATAGCAATAGCTCTTCGATTCCTTAGCTGGTTTCCGAAATATGAGCCAACAAAAACGAGTCAAAGTTTATAATTTTAAAAATTTCAATAACTCCGTAAATTCTTTCTTGAGAAAAAAAAGGGATATAGCGCCAACATTAGCTTTACAACGCCTATCGTTGAGCAAAGTTACAGACAAATTTATTTTTTTTAAATTTCGCGAATTTTGGAAAGGCTACCCCCTTTCTTGTTTTTTGTCCGAAAATATTTTTTTTCTAATTTTGATATTTCGTTGTAGCATATTTAGTGCATTCAAAATGAAATTAAAAGCCTCTGGAAATTATTGAATTGCTTAGCAGGTTTCCAAGATATGATTAAAAACAAGTTAATTCTGAATACACACTTCATTTTGCAAGTAAAACCTTTAAAAGTTGGCGACACTCACTCAGTCCATTATTTATGTTGTAGTACATTACTGTAGCTTTCATTCAATGACAATAGGTCTTGGATACCTTGGCTGGTTTCCGAAATATGAGCAAGCAAAGACGAGGTCAATGTATATAATATGTATATAAATTCCAGTAACTCCGAAAATCCTAATGTGAGACAAAAAATGTAGCAGCGACATCTTCCTATCTAACTCACTTACATCTATTGTATTACTTTTCTCTAGCTTTCATTCAATGACAATAGCTCTTGGATACCTTGGCTGGTTTCCGAAATATGAGCAAACAAAGAAGTGGTCAAAGTATATAATTTTACAAAATTCCAGTAACTCCGAAAATCCTAATGTGAGACAAAAAATGTAGCAGCGACATCTTCGTATCTAACTCCCTTACATCTATTGTATTACTTTCTCTAGCTTTCATTCAATGACAATAGGTCTTGGATACCTTGACTGGTTTCCGAAATATGAGCAAACAAAGACGAGGTCAAAGTATATAATTTTACAAAATTCCAGTAACTCCGAAAATTCTAATGTGAGACAAAAAGTGTACCACATCTATTGAAGTAGATTACTCTAGCTTCCATTCAATAGCAATAGCTCTTCGATTCCTTAGCTGGTTTCCGAAATATGAGCCAACAAAAACGAGTCAAAGTTTATAATTTTAAAAATTTCAATAACTCCGTAAATTCTTTCTTGAGAAAAAAAAGGGACATAGCGCCAACATAAGCTTTACAACGCCTATCGTTAAGCAAAGTTACAGACAAATTTATTTTTTTTAAATTTCGCGAATTTTGGAAAGGCTACCCCCTTTCTGGTTTTTTGTCCGAAAATATTTTTTTTCTAATTTTGATATTTCGTTGTAGCAGATATTTAGTGCATTCAAAATGAAATTAAAAGCCTCTGGAAATTATTGAATTGCTTAGCAGGTTTCCAAGATATGATTAAAAACAAGTTAATTCTGAATACACACTTCATTTTGCAAGTAAAACCTTTAAAAGTTGGCGACACTCACTCAATCCATTATATATGTTGTAGTACATTACTCTAGCTTTCATTGAATGACAATAGCTCTCGGATACCTTGGCTGATTTCCGAAATATGAGCAAACAAAGAAGTGGTCAAAGTATATAATATGTATATAAATTCCAGTAACTCCGAAAATCCTAATGTGAGACAAAAAATGTAGCAGCGACGTCTTCGTATCTAACTCCCTTACATCTATTGTATTACTTTTCTCTAGCTTTCATTCAATGACAATAGCTCTTGGATACCTTGGCTGGTTTCCGAAATATGAGCAAACAAAGACGAGGTCAATGTATATAATATGTATATAAATTCCAGTAACTCCGAAAATCCTAATGTGAGACAAAAAATGTAGCAGCGACGTCTTCGTATCTAACTCCCTTACATCTATTGTATTACTTTTCTCTAGCTTTCATTCAATGACAATAGCTCTCGGATACCTTGGCTGGTTTCCGAAATATGAGCAAACAAAGAAGTGGTCAAAGTATATAATTTTACAAAATTCCAGTAACTCCGAAAATCCTAATGTGAGACAAAAAATGTAGCAGCGACATCTTCGTATCTAACTCCCTTACATCTATTGTATTACTTTCTCTAGCTTTCATTCAATGACAATAGGTCTTGGATACCTTGACTGGTTTCCGAAATATGAGCAAACAAAGACGAGGTCAAAGTATATAATTTTACAAAATTCCAGTAACTCCGAAAATTCTAATGTGAGACAAAAAGTGTACCACATCTATTGAAGTAGATTACTCTAGCTTCCATTCAATAGCAATAGCTCTTCGATTCCTTAGCTGGTTTCCGAAATATGAGCCAACAAAAACGAGTCAAAGTTTATAATTTTAAAATTTCAATAACTCCGTAAATTCTTTCTTGAGAAAAAAAAGGGACATAGCGCCAACATAAGCTTTACAACGCCTATCGTTAAGCAAAGTTACAGACAAATTTATTTTTTTTAAATTTCGCGAATTTTGGAAAGGCTACCCCCTTTCTGGTTTTTTGTCCGAAAATATTTTTTTTCTAATTTTGATATTTCGTTGTAGCAGATATTTAGTGCATTCAAAGTGAAATTAAAAGCCTCTGGAAATTATTGAATTGCTTAGCAGGTTTCCAAGATATGATTAAAAACAAGTTAATTCTGAATACACACTTCATTTTGCAAGTAAAACCTTTAAAAGTTGGCGACACTCACTCAATCCATTATTTATGTTGTAGTACATTACTGTAGCTTTCATTCAATGACAATAGGTCTTGGATACCTTGGCTGGTTTCCGAAATATGAGCAAACAAAGACGAGGTCAATGTATATAATATGTATATAAATTCCAGTAACTCCGAAAATCCTAATGTGAGACAAAAAATGTAGCAGCGACATCTTCCTATCTAACTCACTTACATCTATTGTATTACTTTTCTCTAGCTTTCATTCAATGATAATAGCTCTTGGATACCTTGGCTGGTTTCCGAAATATGAGCAAACAAAGACGATGTCAATGTATATAATTTTACAAAATTCCAGTAACTCCGAAAATCCTAATGTGAGACAAAAAATGTAGCAGCGACATCTTCGTACCTAACTCCCTTACATCTATTGTATTACTTTTCTCTAGCTTTCATTGAATGACAATAGCTCTCGGATACCTTGGCTGTTTTCCGAAATATGAGCAAACAAAGAAGTGGTCAAAGTATATAATTTTAAAAAATTCCAGTAACTCCGAAAATCCTAATGTGAGACATAAAATGTAGCAGCGACATCTTCGTATCTAACTCCCTTACAACTATTGTAGTACATTACTCTAGCTTTCATTGAATGACAATAGCTCTCGGATACCTTGGCTGTTTTCCGAAATATGAGCAAACAAAGAAGTGGTCAAAGTATATAATTTTAAAAAATTCCAGTAACTCCGAAAATCCTAATGTGAGACAAAAAATGTAGCAGCGGCATCTTCGTATCTAACTCCCTTACATCTATTGTATTTCTTTTCTCTAGCTTTCATTCAATGACAATAGGTCTTGGATACCTTGACTGGTTTCCGAAATGTGAGCAAACAAAGACGAGGTCAAAGTATATAATTTTACAAAATTCCAGTAACTCCGAAAATCCTAATGTCAGACAAAAAGTGTACTACATCTATTGAAGTAGATTACTCTAGCTTCCATTCAATAGCAATAGCTCTTCGATACCTTGGCTGGGTTCCGAAATATGAGAAAACAAAGAATAGGTCAATGTATATAATTTTAAAAATTTCAATAACTCCGTAAATTCTTTCTTGAGAAAAAAAAGGGACATAGCGCCAACATAAGCTTTACAACGCCTATCGTTAAGCAAAGTTACAGACAAATTTATTTTTTTTAAATTTCGCGAATTTTGGAAAGGCTACCCCCTTTCTGGTTTTTTGTCCGAAAATATTTTTTTTCTAATTTTGATATTTCGTTGTAGCAGATATTTAGTGCATTCAAAATGAAATTAAAAGCCTCTGGAAATTATTGAATTGCTTAGCAGGTTTCCAAGATATGATTAAAAACAAGTTAATTCTGAATACACACTTCATTTTGCAAGTAAAACCTTTAAAAGTTGGCGACACTCACTCAATCCATTATATATGTTGTAGTACATTACTCTAGCTTTCATTCAATGACAATAGGTCTTGGATACCTTGACTGGTTTCCGAAATATGAGCAAGCAAAGACGAGGTCAATGTATATAATATGTATATAAATTCCAGTAACTCCGAAAATCCTAATGTGAGACAAAAAATGTAGCAGCGACATCTTCCTATCTAACTCACTTACATCTATTGTATTACTTTTCTCTAGCTTTCATTCAATGACAATAGCTCTTGGATACCTTGGCTGGTTTCCGAAATATGAGCAAACAAAGAAGTGGTCAAAGTATATAATTTTACAAAATTCCAGTAACTCCGAAAATCCTAATGTGAGACAAAAAATGTAGCAGCGACATCTTCGTATCTAACTCCCTTACATCTATTGTATTACTTTCTCTAGCTTTCATTCAATGACAATAGGTCTTGGATACCTTGACTGGTTTCCGAAATATGAGCAAACAAAGACGAGGTCAAAGTATATAATTTTACAAAATTCCAGTAACTCCGAAAATTCTAATGTGAGACAAAAAGTGTACCACATCTATTGAAGTAGATTACTCTAGCTTCCATTCAATAGCAATAGCTCTTCGATTCCTTAGCTGGTTTCCGAAATATGAGCCAACAAAAACGAGTCAAAGTTTATAATTTTAAAAATTTCAATAACTCCGTAAATTCTTTCTTGAGAAAAAAAAGGGACATAGCGCCAACATAAGCTTTACAACGCCTATCGTTAAGCAAAGTTACAGACAAATTTATTTTTTTTAAATTTCGCGAATTTTGGAAAGGCTACCCCCTTTCTGGTTTTTTGTCCGAAAATATTTTTTTTCTAATTTTGATATTTCGTTGTAGCAGATATTTAGTGCATTCAAAATGAAATTAAAAGCCTCTGGAAATTATTGAATTGCTTAGCAGGTTTCCAAGATATGATTAAAAACAAGTTAATTCTGAATACACACTTCATTTTGCAAGTAAAACCTTTAAAAGTTGGCGACACTCACTCAATCCATTATATATGTTGTAGTACATTACTCTAGCTTTCATTGAATGACAATAGCTCTCGGATACCTTGGCTGATTTCCGAAATATGAGCAAACAAAGAAGTGGTCAAAGTATATAATATGTATATAAATTCCAGTAACTCCGAAAATCCTAATGTGAGACAAAAAATGTAGCAGCGACGTCTTCGTATCTAACTCCCTTACATCTATTGTATTACTTTTCTCTAGCTTTCATTCAATGACAATAGCTCTTGGATACCTTGGCTGGTTTCCGAAATATGAGCAAACAAAGACGAGGTCAATGTATATAATATGTATATAAATTCCAGTAACTCCGAAAATCCTAATGTGAGACAAAAAATGTAGCAGCGACGTCTTCGTATCTAACTCCCTTACATCTATTGTATTACTTTTCTCTAGCTTTCATTCAATGACAATAGCTCTCGGATACCTTGGCTGGTTTCCGAAATATGAGCAAACAAAGAAGTGGTCAAAGTATATAATTTTACAAAATTCCAGTAACTCCGAAAATCCTAATGTGAGACAAAAAATGTAGCAGCGACATCTTCGTATCTAACTCCCTTACATCTATTGTATTACTTTCTCTAGCTTTCATTCAATGACAATAGGTCTTGGATACCTTGACTGGTTTCCGAAATATGAGCAAACAAAGACGAGGTCAAAGTATATAATTTTACAAAATTCCAGTAACTCCGAAAATTCTAATGTGAGACAAAAAGTGTACCACATCTATTGAAGTAGATTACTCTAGCTTCCATTCAATAGCAATAGCTCTTCGATTCCTTAGCTGGTTTCCGAAATATGAGCCAACAAAAACGAGTCAAAGTTTATAATTTTAAAATTTCAATAACTCCGTAAATTCTTTCTTGAGAAAAAAAAGGGACATAGCGCCAACATAAGCTTTACAACGCCTATCGTTAAGCAAAGTTACAGACAAATTTATTTTTTTTAAATTTCGCGAATTTTGGAAAGGCTACCCCCTTTCTGGTTTTTTGTCCGAAAATATTTTTTTTCTAATTTTGATATTTCGTTGTAGCAGATATTTAGTGCATTCAAAGTGAAATTAAAAGCCTCTGGAAATTATTGAATTGCTTAGCAGGTTTCCAAGATATGATTAAAAACAAGTTAATTCTGAATACACACTTCATTTTGCAAGTAAAACCTTTAAAAGTTGGCGACACTCACTCAATCCATTATTTATGTTGTAGTACATTACTGTAGCTTTCATTCAATGACAATAGGTCTTGGATACCTTGGCTGGTTTCCGAAATATGAGCAAACAAAGACGAGGTCAATGTATATAATATGTATATAAATTCCAGTAACTCCGAAAATCCTAATGTGAGACAAAAAATGTAGCAGCGACATCTTCCTATCTAACTCACTTACATCTATTGTATTACTTTTCTCTAGCTTTCATTCAATGATAATAGCTCTTGGATACCTTGGCTGGTTTCCGAAATATGAGCAAACAAAGACGATGTCAATGTATATAATTTTACAAAATTCCAGTAACTCCGAAAATCCTAATGTGAGACAAAAAATGTAGCAGCGACATCTTCGTACCTAACTCCCTTACATCTATTGTATTACTTTTCTCTAGCTTTCATTGAATGACAATAGCTCTCGGATACCTTGGCTGTTTTCCGAAATATGAGCAAACAAAGAAGTGGTCAAAGTATATAATTTTAAAAAATTCCAGTAACTCCGAAAATCCTAATGTGAGACAAAAAATGTAGCAGCGACATCTTCGTATCTAACTCCCTTACAACTATTGTAGTACATTACTCTAGCTTTCATTGAATGACAATAGCTCTCGGATACCTTGGCTGTTTTCCGAAATATGAGCAAACAAAGAAGTGGTCAAAGTATATAATTTTAAAAAATTCCAGTAACTCCGAAAATCCTAATGTGAGACAAAAAATGTAGCAGCGGCATCTTCGTATCTAACTCCCTTACATCTATTGTATTTCTTTTCTCTAGCTTTCATTCAATGACAATAGGTCTTGGATACCTTGACTGGTTTCCGAAATGTGAGCAAACAAAGACGAGGTCAAAGTATATAATTCTACAAAATTCCAGTAACTCCGAAAATCCTAATGTCAGACAAAAAGTGTACTACATCTATTGAAGTAGATTACTCTAGCTTCCATTCAATAGCAATAGCTCTTCGATACCTTGGCTGGGTTCCGAAATATGAGAAAACAAAGAATAGGTCAATGTATATAATTTTAAAAATTTCAATAACTCCGAAAATTCTTTCTTGATAAAAAAAGGGACGTAGCGCCAACATTAGCTTTACAACGCCTATCGTTGAGCAAAGTTACAGACAAATTTATTTTTTTTAAATTTCGCGAATTTTGGAATTCTTGTTTTTTGTCTGAAAATATTTTTTTTCTAATTTTGATATTTCGTTGTAGCAGATATTTAGTGCATTCAAAATGAAATTAAAAGCCTCTGGAAGTTATTGAATAGCTTAGCAGGTTTCCAAGATATGATTAAAAAAAAGTTAATTCTGAATACACACTTCATTTTGCAAGTAAAAGTTGGCGACACTCACTCAATTTATTATATATGTTGTAGTACATTACTCTAGCTTTCATTGAATGACAATAGCTCTCGGATACCTTGGCTGTTTTCCGAAATATGAGCAAACAAAGAAGTGGTCAAAGTATATAATTTTACAAAATTCCAGTAACTCCGAAAATCCTAATGTGAGACAAAAAATGTAGCAGCGGCATCTTCGTATCTAACTCCCTTACATCTATTGTATTACTTTTCTCTAGCTTTCATTCAATGACAATAGGTCTTGGATACCTTGACTGGTTTCCGAAATATGAGCAAACAAAGACGAGGTCAAAGTATATAATTTTACAAAATTCCAGTAACTCCGAAAATCCTAATGTGAGACAAAAAGTGTACCACATCTATTGAAGTAGATTACTCTAGCTTCCATTCAATAGCAATAGCTCTTCGATTCCTTAGCTGGTTTCCGAAATATGAGCCAACAAAAACGAGTCAAAGTTTATAATTTTAAAAATTTCAATAACTCCGTAAATTCTTTCTTGAGAAAAAAAAGGGATATAGCGCCAACATTAGCTTTACAACGCCTATCGTTGAGCAAAGTTACAGACAAATTTATTTTTTTTAAATTTCGCGAATTTTGGAAAGGCTACCCCCTTTCTTGTTTTTTGTCCGAAAATATTTTTTTTCTAATTTTGATATTTCGTAGTAGCAGATATTTAGTGCATTCAAAATGAAATTAAAAGCCTCTGGAAATTATTGAATTGCTTAGCAGGTTTCCAAGATATGATTAAAAACAAGTTAATTCTGAATACACACTTCATTTTGCAAGTAAAACCTTTAAAAGTTGGCGACACTCACTCAGTCCATTATTTGTGTTGTAGTACATTACTGTAGCTTTCATTCAATGACAATAGGTCTTGGATACCTTGGCTGGTTTCCGAAATATGAGCAAACAAAGACGAGGTCAATGTATATAATTTTACAAAATTCCAGTAACTCCGAAAATCCTAATGTGAGACAAAAAATGTAGCAGCGACATCTTCGTATCTAACTCCCTTACATCTATTGTATTACTTTTCTCTAGCTTTCATTCAATGACAATAGCTCTTGGATACCTTGGCTGGTTTCCGAAATATGAGCAAACAAAGACGAGGTCAATGTATATAATTTTACAAAATTCCAGTAACTCCGAAAATCCTAATGTGAGACAAAAAATGTAGCAGCGACATCTTCGTATCTAACTCCCTTACATCTATTGTATTACTTTTCTCTAGCTTTCATTCAATGACAATAGCTCTTGGATACCTTGGCTGGTTTCCGAAATATGAGCAAACAAAGACGAGGTCAATGTATATAATTTTACAAAATTCCAGTAACTCCGAAAATCCTAATGTGAGACAAAAAATGTAGCAGCGACATCTTCGTATCTAACTCCCTTACAACTATTGTAGTACATTACTCTAGCTTTCATTGAATGACAATAGCTCTCGGATACCTTGGCTGTTTTCCGAAATATGAGCAAACAAAGAAGTGGTCAAAGTATATAATTTTAAAAAATTCCAGTAACTCCGAAAATCCTAATGTGAGACAAAAAATGTAGCAGCGGCATCTTCGTATCTAACTCCCTTACATCTATTGTATTTCTTTTCTCTAGCTTTCATTCAATGACAATAGGTCTTGGATACCTTGACTGGTTTCCGAAATGTGAGCAAACAAAGACGAGGTCAAAGTATATAATTTTACAAAATTCCAGTAACTCCGAAAATCCTAATGTCAGACAAAAAGTGTACTACATCTATTGAAGTAGATTACTCTAGCTTCCATTCAATAGCAATAGCTCTTCGATACCTTGGCTGGGTTCCGAAATATGAGAAAACAAAGAATAGGTCAATGTATATAATTTTAAAAATTTCAATAACTCCGAAAATTCTTTCTTGATAAAAAAAGGGACGTAGCGCCAACATTAGCTTTACAACGCCTATCGTTGAGCAAAGTTACAGACAAATTTATTTTTTTTAAATTTCGCGAATTTTGGAATTCTTGTTTTTTGTCTGAAAATATTTTTTTTCTAATTTTGATATTTCGTTGTAGCAGATATTTAGTGCATTCAAAATGAAATTAAAAGCCTCTGGAAGTTATTGAATAGCTTAGCAGGTTTCCAAGATATGATTAAAAAAAAGTTAATTCTGAATACACACTTCATTTTGCAAGTAAAAGTTGGCGACACTCACTCAATTTATTATATATGTTGTAGTACATTACTCTAGCTTTCATTGAATGACAATAGCTCTCGGATACCTTGGCTGTTTTCCGAAATATGAGCAAACAAAGAAGTGGTCAAAGTATATAATTTTACAAAATTCCAGTAACTCCGAAAATCCTAATGTGAGACAAAAAATGTAGCAGCGACATCTTCGTATCTAACTCCCTTACAACTATTGTAGTACATTACTCTAGCTTTCATTGAATGACAATAGCTCTCGGATACCTTGGCTGTTTTCCGAAATATGAGCAAACAAAGAAGTGGTCAAAGTATATAATTTTACAAAATTCCAGTAACTCCGAAAATCCTAATGTGAGACAAAAAATGTAGCAGCGACATCTTCGTATCTAACTCCCTTACATCTATTGTATTACTTTTCTCTAGCTTTCATTCAATGACAATAGCTCTTGGATACCTTGGCTGGTTTCCCAAAATATGAGCAAACAAAGACGAGGTCAATGTATATAATTTTACAAAATTCCAGTAACTCCGAAAATCCTAATGTGAGACAAAAAATGTAGCAGCGGCATCTTCGTATCTAACTCCCTTACATCTATTGTATTTCTTTTCTCTAGCTTTCATTCAATGACAATAGGTCTTGGATACCTTGACTGGTTTCCGAAATATGAGCAAACAAAGACGAGGTCAAAGTATATAATTTTACAAAATTCTAGTAACTCCGAAAATCCTAATGTGAGACAAAAAGTGTACTACATCTATTGAAGTACATTACTCTAGCTTTCATTCAATGACAATAGGTCTTGGATACCTTGGCTTGGTTCCGAAATATGAGCAAACAAAGACGAGGTCAATGTATATAATTTTACAAAATTCCAGTAACTCCGAAAATCCTAATGTGAGACAAAAAGTGTACTACATCTATTGAAGTAGATTACTCTAGCTTCCATTCAATAGCAATAGCTCTTCGATTCCTTAGCTGGTTTCCGAAATATGAGCAAACAAAGACGAGTCAAAGTTTATAATTTTAAAAATTTCAATAACTCCGAAAATTCTTTCTTGATAAAAAAAGGGACATAGCGCCAACATTAGCTTTACAACGCCTATCGTTGAGCAAAGTTACAGACAAATTTATTTTTTTTAAATTTCGCGAATTTTGGAATTCTTGTTTTTTGTCTGAAAATATTTTTTTTCTAATTTTGATATTTCGTTGTAGCAGATATTTAGTGCATTCAAAATGAAATTAAAAGCCTCTGGAAATTATTGAATAGCTTAGCAGGTTTCCAAGATATGATTAAAAAAAAGTTAATTCTGAATACACACTTTATTTTGCAAGTAAAACCTTTAAAAGTTGGCGACACTCACTCAATCTATTATATATGTTGTAGTACATTACTCTAGCTTTCATTCAATGACAATAGCTCTCGGATACCTTGGCTGGTTTCCGAAATATGAGCAAACAAAGACGAGGTCAATGTATATAATTTTACAAAATTCCAGTAACTCCGAAAATCCTAATGTGAGACAAAAAATGTAGCAGCGACGTCTTCGTATCTAACTCCCTTACATCTATTGTATTACTTTTCTCTAGCTTTCATTCAATGACAATAGCTCTTGGATACCTTGGCTGGTTTCCGAAATATGAGCAAACAAAGACGAGGTCAATGTATATAATTTTACAAAATTCCAGTAACTCCGAAAATCCTAATGTGAGACAAAAAATGTAGCAGCGACGTCTTCGCATCTAACTCCCTTACATCTATTGTATTACTTTTCTCTAGCTTTCATTCAATGACAATAGCTCTCGGATACCTTGGCTGGTTTCCGAAATATGAGCAAACAAAGAAGTGGTCAAAGTATATAATTTTACAAAATTCCAGTAACTCCGAAAATCCTAATGTGAGACAAAAAATGTAGCAGCGACATCTTCGTATCTAACTCCCTTACATCTATTGTATTACTTTCTCTAGCTTTCATTCAATGACAATAGGTCTTGGATACCTTGACTGGTTTCCGAAATATGAGCAAACAAAGACGAGGTCAAAGTATATAATTTTACAAAATTCCAGTAACTCCGAAAATTCTAATGTGAGACAAAAAGTGTACCACATCTATTGAAGTAGATTACTCTAGCTTCCATTCAATAGCAATAGCTCTTCGATTCCTTAGCTGGTTTCCGAAATATGAGCCAACAAAAACGAGTCAAAGTTTATAATTTTAAAATTTCAATAACTCCGTAAATTCTTTCTTGAGAAAAAAAAGGGACATAGCGCCAACATAAGCTTTACAACGCCTATCGTTAAGCAAAGTTACAGACAAATTTATTTTTTTTAAATTTCGCGAATTTTGGAAAGGCTACCCCCTTTCTGGTTTTTTTTGTCCGAAAATATTTTTTTTCTAATTTTGATATTTCGTTGTAGCAGATATTTAGTGCATTCAAAATGAAATTAAAAGCCTCTGGAAGTTATTGAATAGCTTAGCAGGTTTCCAAGATATGATTAAAAACAAGTTAATTCTGAATACACACTTCATTTTGCAAGTAAAACCTTTAAAAGTTGGCGACACTCACTCAGTCCATTATTTATGTTGTAGTACATTACTGTAGCTTTCATTCAATGACAATAGGTCTTGGATACCTTGGCTGGTTTCCGAAATATGAGCAAACAAAGACGAGGTCAATGTATATAATATGTATATAAATTCCAGTAACTCCGAAAATCCTAATGTGAGACAAAAAATGTAGCAGCGACATCTTCCTATCTAACTCACTTACATCTATTGTATTACTTTTCTCTAGCTTTCATTCAATGACAATAGCTCTTGGATACCTTGGCTGGTTTCCGAAATATGAGCAAACAAAGACGAGGTCAATGTATATAATTTTACAAAATTCCAGTAACTCCGAAAATCCTAATGTGAGACAAAAAATGTAGCAGCGACGTCTTCGTATCTAACTCCCTTACATCTATTGTATTACTTTTCTCTAGCTTTCATTCAATGACAATAGCTCTCGGATACCTTGGCTGGTTTCCGAAATATGAGCAAACAAAGAAGTGGTCAAAGTATATAATTTTACAAAATTCCAGTAACTCCGAAAATCCTAATGTGAGACAAAAAATGTAGCAGCGACATCTTCGTATCTAACTCCCTTACATCTATTGTATTACTTTCTCTAGCTTTCATTCAATGACAATAGGTCTTGGATACCTTGACTGGTTTCCGAAATATGAGCAAACAAAGACGAGGTCAAAGTATATAATTTTACAAAATTCCAGTAACTCCGAAAATTCTAATGTGAGACAAAAAGTGTACCACATCTATTGAAGTAGATTACTCTAGCTTCCATTCAATAGCAATAGCTCTTCGATTCCTTAGCTGGTTTCCGAAATATGAGCCAACAAAAACGAGTCAAAGTTTATAATTTTAAAATTTCAATAACTCCGTAAATTCTTTCTTGAGAAAAAAAAGGGACATAGCGCCAACATAAGCTTTACAACGCCTATCGTTAAGCAAAGTTACAGACAAATTTATTTTTTTTAAATTTCGCGAATTTTGGAAAGGCTACCCCCTTTCTGGTTTTTTTTGTCCGAAAATATTTTTTTTCTAATTTTGATATTTCGTTGTAGCAGATATTTAGTGCATTCAAAATGAAATTAAAAGCCTCTGGAAGTTATTGAATAGCTTAGCAGGTTTCCAAGATATGATTAAAAACAAGTTAATTCTGAATACACACTTCATTTTGCAAGTAAAACCTTTAAAAGTTGGCGACACTCACTCAGTCCATTATTTATGTTGTAGTACATTACTGTAGCTTTCATTCAATGACAATAGGTCTTGGATACCTTGGCTGGTTTCCGAAATATGAGCAAACAAAGACGAGGTCAATGTATATAATATGTATATAAATTCCAGTAACTCCGAAAATCCTAATGTGAGACAAAAAATGTAGCAGCGACATCTTCCTATCTAACTCACTTACATCTATTGTATTACTTTTCTCTAGCTTTCATTCAATGACAATAGCTCTTGGATACCTTGGCTGGTTTCCGAAATATGAGCAAACAAAGACGAGGTCAATGTATATAATTTTACAAAATTCCAGTAACTCCGAAAATCCTAATGTGAGACAAAAAATGTAGCAGCGACATCTTCGTATCTAACTCCCTTACATCTATTGTATTACTTTTCTCTAGCTTTCATTCAATGACAATAGCTCTTGGATACCTTGGCTGGTTTCCGAAATATGAGCAAACAAAGACGAGGTCAATGTATATAATTTTACAAAATTCCAGTAACTCCGAAAATCCTAATGTGAGACAAAAAATGTAGCAGCGACGTCTTCGTATCTAACTCCCTTACATCTATTGTATTACTTTTCTCTAGCTTTCATTCAATGACAATAGCTCTCGGATACCTTGGCTGGTTTCCGAAATATGAGCAAACAAAGAAGTGGTCAAAGTATATAATTTTACAAAATTCCAGTAACTCCGAAAATCCTAATGTGAGACAAAAAATGTAGCAGCGACATCTTCGTATCTAACTCCCTTACATCTATTGTATTACTTTCTCTAGCTTTCATTCAATGACAATAGGTCTTGGATACCTTGACTGGTTTACGAAATATGAGCAAACAAAGACGAGGTCAATGTATATAATTTTAAAAATTTCAATAACTCCGAAAATTCTTTCTTGATAAAAAAAGGGACATAGCGCCAACATTAGCTTTACAACGCCTATCGTTGAGCAAAGTTACAGACAAATTTATTTTTTTTAAATTTCGCGAATTTTGGAATTCTTGTTTTTTGTCTGAAAATATTTTTTTTCTAATTTTGATATTTCGTTGTAGCAGATATTTAGTGCATTCAAAATGAAATTAAAAGCCTCTGGAAATTATTGAATTGCTTAGCAGGTTTCCAAGATATGATTAAAAAAAAGTTAATTCTGAATACACACTTCATTTTGCAAGTAAAACCTTTAAAAGTTGGCGACACTCACTCAATCCATTATATATGTTGTAGTACATTACTCTAGCTTTCATTCAATAGCAATAGCTCTTCGATACTTTGGCTGGTTTCCGAAATATAAGCAAAACAAAGACCATGTCAAAGTATATATCAGTGTATATATAACTCCGAAAATTCTTTCTTGAGAAAAAAGTGACACAGCGCCAACATTAGATTTATGTTCTGCATCGGATTGCTCGTAGCCAATGGATCCGCCAGCTTGTATTCCCTCCGTTAAGCCAGAGTAAACCAAATATACTTTTGACTTGCAAAGTTTGGTCCTCTTCAATACGCTCCATACCCAGTTGCCCATATTTCAGTTCGGTTTGCTACCACTGTGCACGGATGTTGAATTCAACGACGACGATAATGACGATGATGAAGGAAGTTTTGAATATTCACTCAAGAGTTAAAAACATGAACAAACATGCACAAAATTACTCAGGTAATATAACATAACACAGTATTGTGTCAACGACATGTACAGAATGATGATGGATACAACAACACGAGCAGCAGCCGGAGCAGTGGCAGCAACAACATTTCACAGAGAATGCAAAAAAGGATCATGAACACAGCAAAGAAAAAAAAAACGAGAAAAGAAAACAATTTTAAAGAGACACAGCTGCTGGCGAAAAACCACAAAAGATATAAACTAACGAAGTTGCCAGGCACACACATACATATACCACCACCACAACGCCAGCCACCCACATCAAAACGGACAAAACTGAAAGCGCCCTCATCCATTCGTCCATACGAGCGGCTACACAACACAGCCACTGAGTCCTGAGAACTGTGACCGTATGGCTGGCAACAAGCATCAGCACCATCAACGTCGTCGTCGTCATCATCATATCATCGCTACACCAACCAAACGACAATCAACCGTTCCAACAAACTCAGCTGTGCAAGCATCCAAAATTGTCCTCTTTCAGCCACACACACACATAGGGGGGATGATTGTCTGTGTTGCTACCCATGCAGGCTCATACCTACCGATACAGGTGACTTAAACAAGAAAAACATTCATTGTTTGTAGCCGGCTAAGAAAGAAAAGACTCTCGTCTGCCGCATGAGTGCAACGAGTGGGCGGGTGGATGACAGTTGGGAAAAGCAACAAATGTTCCATATTCCTTTCAGTTGGGAAATGCTAAAAAATTAATGTAAGCAGGGCTGATCTACGATATCTGGATATTCAATCCGACAAAGGAGAATGCGATTTCTTGAAGAATGAGTGTATGTACGTGAAAGTTCTGATAGATCTAGAAATGGTCAACCGATTGTAATGGAGTCTGTACACAGAAAGGAAAAAGAAGGAATATTCTTAATTTGAACTAAAATCGTACTTAAAAAATAAGTACGATTCGTAGTTAGTTATTCTTAAAACAAGTACAAATGGGATAGTTTTAAAATCAAGTACGAAAATTCTTTTAATAAGATTAATTTAAACTGCTTGCGTTTTTCGAACCTAGCGCTAGTAAACAGTAGTTACCGTTTAACTATGGAAGTCTAAGAACATAATAATCCAATGACTGGAGAAGAAATCATTGGAAATGGGTGCCGATATATTTAGAACGCAGCATACAAGGCGACACTCCAGCCTATGGAAACGCAAGCTGTGTTGGAGCGATACCCGAAAAAAGAAGAGAGAGATGGATGGACAACAGTTTGAGGAGATAGAGGTCTATGGAAGTATAAATGATGCCAGAAAATTCTATCAGCGAGTGGAACATCAAACGAATGACTCGAGCACTGGCATTACTTCGTGTAGATATGCAAATGGGAATCTGGTAACTGATCTGCCGAGTATGCGAAAACAACAGTTCTCCAGACTACTAGCGGCCGAAGATAGTAACCCGCGACCAATCCTAGACGACGGTGTGGAATGTCCACTAGGGCGTACCTCAAAAAAAAAGTTCGCCGTATACCTTCGAATATGAAGTATTATTATATATGAAGTTTCAAAAAAAAAAATTTTATTTTTTTATGCCGAACGTAGGGGTCGCGCTTTTACATTTGTATACCCTCACCCTACGTGTAGGAGGGTATATATCATTTGATACGACCCAAAAGTGTAACACATACAAATATCCACATTAGACCCCAGGTGTCTTTGAACCAAATTCGTTTCATGACTTTCTGAATCGTTTGAGCCATGTCCGTCTGTCCGTCTGTCCGTCCGTCTGTCCTGCTGGTACGCACGATAACTTTCGAAAGAGTTTAGCAATCACTCTGAAATTTGGCATGGCTTAATATTTTCCCAAAACTGCTTATGGGATTGCATATGGGCTATATGGCCACACCCCTTCGGGTACCTCCCATACAAATCGTCTATTTCGCCCACTTTAGAAATCCTGTAATAATATCAATATGACCCCCGGGATCTTGCCCAAATTTTGTATTTAGTAAAAATATAGAAAGCGATGTTTTATACAAAAACTTGGAAGTCTGGCAACTCCCCTTCTGGTACCTCCCATACAAATGTACCATCCCGCCTACCTTAGAAATCGTCTAATAATATCAATATGCCCAACGCGATCTTGCCCAAATTCTGTAATTAGTAAATATATGGATGGAAAAAAAACTTGGAAGTCTGGCAACTCCCCATCTGGTACCTCCCATACAAATGTACCATCCCGCCCATAAAAATCGTGTACTAATACCAATATGCCCAACGCGATTTTGCCCAAATTCTGTATTTAGTAAAAATATAGCAAGACAACGCTTTGAATACAAACTTGGAAGTCTGGCAACTCCCCTTCTGGTACCTCCCATACAAATGTACCATCCCGCCTACCTTAGAAATCGTCTAATAATATCAATATGCCCAACGCGATCTTGCCCAAATTCTGTATTTAGTAAATATATGGCTGGAAAAAAATTTGGACAAAAACTTGGAAGTCTGGTAACTCCCCTTCTGGCACCTCCCATACAAATGCACCATCCCGCCCACCGTAGAAATCGTCTATAATATCAATATGCCCAACGCGATCTTGCGCAAATTCTGTATTTAGTAAATATATGGCTGGAAAAAAATGTGGACAAAAACTTGGAAGTCTGGTAACTCCCCTTCTGGTACCTCTCATATAAATGTACCATCCAGCCTACCTTAGAAATCGTCTATAATATCAATATGCCCAACCCGATCTTGCCCAAATTCTGTATTTAGTAAATATATGGCTGGAAAAAAATGTGGACAAAAACTTGGAAGTCTGGTAACTCCCCTTCTGGCACCTCCCATACAAATGTACCATCCCGCCCACCTTAGAAATCGTCTAATAATATCAATATGCCCAACGCGATCTTGCCCAAATTCTGTATTTAGTAAAGATATGGCTGAAAATTTTGGAAAAAAAACTTGGAAGTCTGGCAACTCCCCTTCTAGTACCTCCCATACAAATGTACCATCCAATATTTTTTTCTATAGCATTTCTATAGTATTTTAGGTTGCTATTATGACATTCCATGAGATGTTACATCAAATGATGGTAGCCACGGTCACATTTGACTTTCCGATACTTATGAGTATGACACTTGTAAGTTTTTACTGAGGGTGAGGGTATATATAAGTCGGTTTACCCGACTGCAACTTTTTCACTGGTTCTATATAACTTCTGCATTTATAAACGGATTTTAAAGTGTGATACATCGATGTTTTTGTCTCGACGACACTTTTTCTGCTGGGAAAATCGACATACTTCCTTAGGAAGCTGTATAATATCGGAGGAGGCGAGCTGATAAAGTAAGTGCATCAGCTGGTTTCCACAATCTGTGTAGATGAAAGCATGGCCGACATTTGGAACCTCAGCGAACTATGTCCGATTCATACAAAAAGGAGACCAGACCGTTTGCACCAAATATCGCGGTATATGTGTCTTATCCATCTCATATGAGATACTTTCAAGTATATTGTGTAAAAGACTGAAGCCAAATCCCGACGAACTGTTCCAGCCCTATCAGTGTGGCTTCAGGCCGAATAGATCAACAATCGACCATAAGAGAAAAAAAATTGACACCATGTCTGCGTATAAAATACCAGCAAATCGTATACGCCTTTGTAGAATGACACTGAGTGATGGTAGGTCAGCAGTAAAAATAGGAAGTGACCTCTCCGAGCCATTCACTTCTACAAGAGGTCTCAGACATAACGTGAGCGTATCGTGTAACTTCTTCAACATCCTGATGAAAATGCAGAAGTTATTAAAACTCTGAAAACCAAGGGCCACATGGGCCTCTCATATGCTGACGATATTGACATCGCCGGAAGGACAGATGTAACTGACGCCTTTTTTAGAACGAGGACAAGACAAAACGTATGCTTGCAACGGCCAGGCAATCTTCGCGACTAAAACAGGCGACATGGTGAAGGCTGGCAGTTGCAACCTCGAGGTAGTGAAAGAATTTGTATGCCTTGGCTCCGCCATTAATAGAAAGAATGATGTCAGCATCGAAATAAAACGAAGGATCGTGCTGGCAAATATAAGTTTTGTCGGGCTTAACAAACAATTCAAGAATATAGCCCTCTATATAGGCTTCGAACTAAAAGAACTATGTAAAACACACTTATTCTACCCATGCTTCTTTATGGCGCCGAAACATGGGTACTTGCTAAAGCAGATGAAACTGTGCTGGATGTATTTCAGAGAAAAGTCCATCACAAAATCTATGGCCTATCTGTGTTGACGAGGCGTATAGGCGTCGAAACCGTGAGATGTATGAGGCATTAATCAAGTTGTACAGACAAACTAAGTAAGTAATTATGTACTTTCCCAGTTTTTTGGCACTGGACTGTACTATTCGCACAAATATGTTTGATTGCCTATCATAAAAGTGGACCCAGTAGGCTGTATCTTGCTACAAAGTCCAAATTTGGTTGTATCCTATAGAATACACTGCGCATTTAAGGGTTAAGAAAATCTGCTACTTCTGATTCCTATAAGAAAATGCATCGATAGTACCGATTGGTCCTACAGCTTCTTTATCGTACTTACTCATTATGTTTACTTGAGACTTCCTCTCGTCATGTTCGGATTTCCATCTCTCATATTCTTATTACCTTTTCTTCTCGCCTTTCAAGGCCAGCACAATGACGCTCTCGAGAGAAGCAAATCTTTTCAACATAATCTAACACAACATAAGGAGTTGTATACTTAATTGGCTGACTTGTTTAGTTCTGAGTAGCGAACGTACACGTTAACCGGGAAGGATCCGGTAGTCTATCTGTCGCTACCTAACCAGCAACATATGCAATCATATTTTATTTGCTGTGAAGGTAAAAACATTCCTACGCATTTAACAATTGATGGATGGATGGATCATGAATCGTGTTCACTTCCTCAAAGTGCTGATAACACTTTTGCTACATTCATCATAGTTCCGGTTCCTTTTCCTCTTCCCGTTTATGTAAATTCCCACAATAACGACCAAAGAGATGATGGTGGTTATGCAGATGTAAGTAATACATATGGAGGTGAGAGTGTGTGTCTGTGACTGTGGGAATGCATGTGTTTCAGCAGTTGTTGTTGTGTGGCAATTGCTCGTTGAAATAACACATGTTAAGGTGTAGGTTTGTGTGAGTGTATGTGTGTAAGAAAGCTCCTTCGTGAGGATATTGAATGTGGCTGCGACTGATGATGACGACGGCGTCGACAACGGTGATGATGATGATGATGAAGCTGCTGCTGCTGCTGATGATGATGTGGGTTTTGCTGTTGCCAACACATCAACATCATTTCGGGAGAGAAAACTTTTGTTTAAACATTTGTCGTACACAGCTGACGATAATTGAAAATCCATCATTGTCGTGGTTAAAACAAAAGTGAACGAGAACCAACATCACGAACAACAACAATGGCAGCCACCACGACAACAACCAAAATGTTAAAGAGAACAGCACACTAAATTTTATGTTTTTTTTTTTTGACAATTCCTTTTTTTCCTGTATTCGTCTGTTGTCTGTCGAAGTATATGTGCAGAACGGTAATATTGCCAAGGATACGATGGCAACAGGGTCCTTAATACAATTCAATGAAATGCATGCACACATACTTACCTACCAATACGAGTATATATGTATTTTTTGGAATATTTCTTAGTCTTTTGACATGTTTTTGTTATTACAAATGTGGCTTCTTCCTTTCCTTTCATATTCAATTAATTTGGTTTATTGAAATCGAAATTAAGCCGGTTTCCTAAAGGCCAATACCATTTACAGAGAAGTTTTCAATGAGTTTACAGATTATAAAAATATCAAATAGAAAATCTGATTGGACTTGACTAACTAGATACAGCTCGTCTAGATATTGCGGTATCGCTTTAAAGACTAAGCGGAGGTTGGCAATGATGTCTGATAATTTAGCAGTCGTAAGAGTGAAGAACAGCAGTTGCCAGGAAAGCAAGGCGCGCTTGAGTGATTTATCTACATTAGATGACCATCTAGATGGTACCCCAGTTTGAATGGTCCGTTGATGTACGGATGCCATCAGCAGAGATCGTGATTTAAGTATTTTGCTTTATCTGTGTTTCTTTCTGGACGTGGTTTTCTGTTATGTCAAAACCCGACATGTGGTTGTGATGCTGCAGTCCAGAACTAGCTGCATGTCTTGAGTCATGGACCATTTTCTGATATCGGGGATCTGGACGCCCTGGGCGTAATTCAATGTGGTGATTAGTGGGATGTCAGAATTAGCCAGGTTTATTGCCAGGACTTTTCTAATTGTTGTTATAGATGCGGTCTCATGCAACGAGCATAGGTTGACAGCAGGAGTGCCACAAGATTCTGTCCTCTGTCCTTCTCTATTTCTTATTTTCATTGACGATCTGTTATGTCAGTCTGTGAACATCTCTGTCATTCATACTCATTTGATCATTGGCCAAGTCCTAATGCATCAGAAGAGGACTTGGGACATCTGCCCTCTGTATGGTCATTGCAATCGGTATATATACATTTCCGATATCGGCAAATCCATCGCATACACTAAACGTTTTATTAAATCATGATTTAAATTATAATTCAATCTATTCATGCTTCATGACAATCCATGTTATTATGGTGGCCAATTATAAATATAAACTTTGGAAAGAGAGTGGCGGAGAGTGAAAAACACTTAAATGAAAATAGTTGTTTGTGTTGGCCCAAAACAAGTGTTTCAAATCTCACAAAATATTTGCGGCACCACATTTAGCGGAAAAAGCAAACAGACCAATATCAATTTGCATATGTATGCAAATTTTAATGTAAACACATTAGGGTGGATCGGACAATTCGATGTGGCGAAGGAATGTCCTGCATTGTGGCCAGCTACCATTTGGTAAGAGAGTCCTTGCTCTACACATCGATTTATGTTTTTTCGATTATAAATGTAACCATCAATGAAGGAATCTTAATTTATCCACAATTAAATAAGATATTGTTTCTAGCAAAACAACTATAAACCTATTTTAAACCCTATTTTGTAGAGAAAATTATGCTCTTTATTTTAGAAAATAATTTTCAGGTTATCCAAGAATATTTTCGACTTGTATATGTCCTTCGGTCAAAAGGACATATAAATTTGGGTTGATGTCTTTCAGAAAATATGTCACCTTTTAAAATCGGATGACCCGTTGCGAAGATATCAGATATCATTTTGAAAAAACTTATTTTTTTCATAAAAACGCCATAAAAGAGTCACCTTGGAGAGCTATTGTGCGAGACTAGCAGCTATGACCCAATCCGAACGTTTTTCATTCATGGAAACGAGAGGAACATTTGTGCCAAATTCGAATAAAAACGAAAATATGAAGTTTTGCAAAAGTGCTGTTTCGGGTCGATTTTATATGGAATTACCCTATAAGAAACTTCAATATTGTTTGTTGAAGCTTTTTATTTAGGACTCTTTGTATGTGGATTAGCCAAATGTATTTCCAACAGTAGGGCACCTTTAAATAGAAGATAAATCGTATATATATTTTGTATCCAATGTATGGGGACCAGATACATTTTTACCTAAGGCTTGATAAAAGTTTTATCGGTAGGGCCATGTATTCAAAACTGCTTTATCATGCTTTTAATTTGTTTTACATTTCGTCCTTTGCGCCCTCTTTCCATTCGAAATATGTAATTGTATTGTTTTATACTCTTCGCTACATAATAGTGTGTATACTACGTTTGCAACTTCATTAAAAATTTGTCGTTGACCCCAAAGAGAGTACATACAGGGTCCGCCAAATAACTTATTTTTTTGAAAATTCTATAAAAAGAAACTACTGGATATTTTCTCAAATTTATTTTTTTTATTGGAAAGTACAATCCTTCCGGTTAATAATGGAAAATAATTTCATTCAAATGACTGCCTCGGCAGGCCATGCAGTAGCCTAACGACATCAGCTCTGCCGCTGATAATGCGATCTTCAAAAACAGGGGGCAAAACATCGAGGGTAGCTTCGGCTGTGTGGCACATAGCGCCGCGGCGCGAAGAAAATAAGAAATTATAAAAAATATACCTATTTAAAATGTCAAAATATTCAACTTTTACATGGAAACTCAACAAAAAATTAAAATGCATTTTTAACTCCACATTACTTACGTTCCTATCAGTCGATTTTTACGTTTGAACACGCAAATTGAAGCTTAAAGTCCCTCCTATTTTTTGCCTTTTGTCCTCGACCTCCAGAGGACTTGGTCGATGGTCAATTAAATGTAAATGACACAGGTTGCAGTCAACCGGAAAAGTGTAGAGAGGGTGCATAGTCTGACCCGACAGGTCGTCAATGAAACTATGAAAAAGAGAAGGAGAGAGAACAGAATCTTGTAGTCAACATATGCTCGTTGGATTAGACCCCATCTGTAACAACTCGTACCGAGGGATCTCTGAGAAAACTAGATATGAGTTGACAGAAGTTATTACCGATACCAAATTCGATCAGTTTTAATACGAGTGTTCTGTGCCTTGGACATATCCAGAGCCACGACCTTGGATCGACTCCATCGCTCCGAAAGGAACGCCATCAGGTCTCCAGTAGATCGATGTCCATTGAAGCCATACTGTCGATCATTCATAAGGCCGTTAGACTGTAGATACTTAACCGGATTGTGGATAACCGTGCTCTCGATAACCTTCAAAAGCGCAGAACATATTGCTATTGGGCGGTAGTTTGCAGGAATTGGAACCTCGCCTTTTTTGGGGATCGGTTTTCAATTACAGGGTTGCCAACAATAGTTCTTACGCTGTATTGCAATCTGACACTTTTTACTCGTTGTAGATACACATATAATTGGCAATCCTTACAAGGGAACAAATATGTCGTCTAACGGGAAGTCATGTGCATGGCGTAATATTTATTTCTATCATTCTTGAAAGGTATGACATGGTGGAAGGATTATGCAATGGAGGAGCTAGCGTCAACGAACACTAACATCCAAGCCCGGAGTTTTATTTACGTTGAGATCTGCAATTAAAAAAAGAGATGGGCAAAGATTCGTTGAGTTGGCCAACCTTTATTTTAAGAAGTTTGAATAATTCGTACGGCACACATTCATACACGTATAAGGTGTTTTAAACACAACTCCAAGAATTTGTACGATTAAATAACTTTTTATTATTACTTATGAAATTAATGTACTATTGTTTTTAATACAAAAAAAAAATCGTTGTTTTCTTGTTTTAAACAAAAATTCGTCGTTTTGAGTATATGACGATTTTTTTTTTAAATTTTGATTTTTCCAAAAAATATTGTCTGCCAGCACCGATTCAGAACCCACATTTTTTTTAACATGATGTCAATTTCATTGATTTCGATATGCAGTCAAAACTTCCATAACTCGAACCACCATTATCCCGTAGAAAAGTTCGACTTACGGAGACTTTGAGTTATAGAATTACTTATAAAATTGTTTAAGGGAATTTGTCGCCTTAACTGCAACTAGAAGACTAGACTTAAAGAAACTAGAAGGTCTCACCTAACCAATATTTCGAATATTGATGAATGCTCGCAATATTTCTAAACTTAAATTGTCATAAATCGAATACGTCTTGTCCGATTTCGTTGAAATATATTTTAAATAAATATTTTTAACCCCTGACTTGAGTTATTTTTAATCTGATTGAAAGTTTTATCCCCATATTCATAAAAATTTCAGTGTCGATTGTTGTTGTCATATGGACAGTGGCACAAAAACGCACTCTTAACAACAACATGAAAGTATAACAGTATATTTCAAAAACTTTTTTCGGTTTTCTATTAGACATTCAAATAATCCGACCAATCAGTTAGATTTGCCAAATATTTTTCGAATTCGGCCATTGTGCTCTGGGTCAAGATTTGTCTTTGTCTGTCTGTTGAACGGCGTTCAACTGTTTGCTAGTGACCAACGATAAAAATAGCATTCGATACCTCTAAAATTAGACAGTTCAAGAAAATATCTAAAAGAAGGACAATATCTGATTGATATTATCTCATCTAAGTTTGCATTTCCATTTCACGTCAGTCTTCTGTTGGTGTAGCGTACATCAACGGCGCCCATTTATCCATGTGAACTATAACACACATCCATCATCAGGAGTGCTGTCGCATGTGTGTCCGTCTGCCTGTCGGTTCACATGTGTGCGTGTGGGTGAAAGGATGATGTATGTGTAGAGAAAATAGTAAACAAAATTGTATTTTATGCTTCATTGGCATGCAAAAACACGCAATTTCAACATTTTAAACGGAATAAAATCAACAAAAACACAAACCCAGAAAATCCACGATGCACAAGGAAAACAATCGCAGGATGGATGGATCAGACAGTGGAATGGCGAAAAGCGGTCGGGGAAAAGCGTTAATAATCGCATGAAAACAAACCGACAACACTCACACACCCACACAGGCTCACGCAGATAAACAAATACACGAACAACGCGCCACACATGCATACACATTAAAACGTACAAAGGATATTCCATTCCACAGATTTGGTTTTTGGTTTCGCCAAACACACGAAGTAGAAAGGACAGCAGAGAAGTGCGTGTCCTGATGTTGGTGTTGGCATATCTCATTCATTCATTGCTGATTGCCACTTTCAACGTTTGTTTATTATTTAAACTATATAAAAACGTTGATTGTTTTTCTCCCCACCACACACACATCAGGGTACACGTGTGTGTGTGTGTGTGTGACTGTTGGTGTGTACCAAAGGTTTTTGTTGTTGATATTTGTTTAGTTTCCGGTATCAGCAGCAAAACGGAAATGCACCATAAAACGTTGGGAATAAACATTAATTAAGCTTTCGTTTGTTTGTTTGTTTTGTTTATTGTTAAACTCCAACAACAACGACAGAGTAGCCATAGTCCCTGGCAGTGGCGGCATTTCATGGAAATCTAAACAATGGAGACCGTGTGGCAGGTTTTTCAATGCGGGCGAATATCTGTTTGGGTTCTTCGTGCGTGTGTTCGTGCACCACCTAAAATTATGCAATTTAAAATATTTTTGTTACCCACACACACACACACACACAGACACATTCATACATATCATATTTGTGAACGGATTTTATCGCAATCATTTTTTGTTTGCCCCAACAACAGTTGCGAAAACAAAAGTTTGTTTTCATTGTGTTCGATTGGAAGTGTTTTCGCTGAAACTCAGATCGTTGAATACTTATGTATATTGTGAATTTAAAATCGTTCCTGGTTCAGTGGTCTTCAAGGAACACTTCAAAACAACATAGAGTATTGAAGCCGCATTTCAAAATTTCCCAAATTTCCAATAAAATATTACAAAGTACAGAAAAAAACGGTCTTAATTTAAATTGGACAATTTTTTCAAACACTGTAATAAAAATTTCTCAGAACCGTTTCCAAATTTGCATGAAATGTTTTTTGTTTTTTAAGATTTGTATGAAATTTGTTTATGAGAAACTAAGGAAATGGCGGTGTTTGGCGGGAACAAGAAGAAATGTTTTTTTCATGTAAGGCTGTTACAATTACAAGTTTTTCTTTTAAATTAAAAAAAAAAAAATACACAAAAATTCTTTTCCCCGGATATAATTGGTTTATCAGAAAGAGCAAACATTCTGCATTATTGTGGAACACGATTTCGCATATGGGTAATTCCAAAAAAAATGACCCCTTACAGCTCAAAAATAAAATTATTATTTGTTATGTATTTTTCCGCTAATATTACACAAAACAAATGTATCTGTCATTTTCCGACGGATGAACTTAAATTTTCTTTATACTAACAAAAATATATGTTCTTTTTGTTACCCACAATAAATGAATTCAAACACAAAAATCGTATATTTTTTTATATTGTAACGACCGTTACTTTTTAAAAACATTTTTTTTTGGGAACTAATTTTCTTTGATTTGAAAATAAACCTATTACTTAAAGAAAACATTACAAAGAATTTAATAAGATTTTTTACTTGACACATCCTGTGCAAAATTTTACAATACATGATATTTGTTTCCGAAATTTGAAAACAGCACATTTATAAAGTAACGACCGTTACTTTTTTAATGGTCAAAAATAGTATTGAAATTAGATTTTTTATGAATTCTTTTGGCTGCTACCGATGCTTGAACTTTCGAAGGTCCAAAATTAAGCAATCCTCCTGACATATATTCTTAGGTTGGAATTTTATTTCAAAAATCACCGAAAATCGGTAACGACCGTTACTTTGGAAACACCCATATGTGGATGGATCTGGTTTAACATCCGCCCACGAAAATTTGTGTATTTAATGCTTACCGTTAACCTGGATGTCGTTTCCAACAGCATTTTCAAAGAAATGTGTTGCCAGTCTCTGAGGATGCATTGGCTTTTTGACGATTACGTGATGTTTATCCGATCCCCAGATGGGGCACATTCGATTTTTATAGGTAAAATTGTGATCCATTTTCCTAAGGTCCAAACTGAGATGCGACACCAAGGCGGACAGCGATTTTCTACGACCGGCTACAACAGCCACATTCTCGTCAAAGAAAGAAATAATTTTTTAAAATCGCCACAATCATGCACAAACCAGTAAATATTCGTATACATTTTTGGTTTTTTAAAAAAGTTTTTCAGACCCAAAATTGCGCTGTTATATCAAAAACGCGTACTAGTGATTAGAAAACGTAATATTGACAGCGTAAATACAGGCGGCTTTCCGAGTAAGATATAACTCTCCAAAGCCCTGAAACGCTTCGGCTTGAAGCATTAATGTGTACGGATCAATGATTAAAGAGAAGTTCCCATCCTGTTCCTTAATGGAATGTTGTGATATAAAATATAAACAACCAACCCAGTGTACTCTCTGCTGGTGGACACCTCTCATAAATGGACACTTTTTTCAGTACCAATTCGCTTCAGTCCTTTTGTGTACTTCTCTCATACGAGGACCAAATTATCAGTCCCTTGGGTGTCCGCTTATGAGAGAGTACACTGTACACATTAAAAAAGGCTCAATAAATAAACATAAACTTACAGTATACATAGTTGCTTGTCGACGAGTCTAGCGACTCTAATTGTGTTTCATTTCGTACTTCGTCGTTCATTTTATTCAGCATTAATTCACCGCAACAAACGTGCACATTTTTCGGCTTTGTTTATTCGGTGAAATGTGTGCGTGTGTGTGTGTCGGTGTGTAGGAATATCAGTGTATTCGGTTCGTACTAATTTTCTTCTAAACGTTATCATGTGTCTGCCACTGGCAACGTGTTTACTTTTTTCCCATGTGTCTGGTTTCTCCACAGAATTCTTTTTCTCCACTCACTCCCTACTGATGTCTGTTTATCTTTATAATGTCTGTTTGGCCGTCCGTCCATCGAACCCTCAGTTTGGCTGTGTGTGTGCACATTTGGGAAATTATACAGACACACACGTACATGGGCTGTAGTTGTTTTAGTTATTGTTGTTATATTGAAAACGTAAACAAATCTGGATTTTTCTCAGTTGCACTTCTCTTTTTATCCTTGTGTGTGTGTGTTGTGTGAACACATCAATTTCATTAAAAGTTTTATGCCACAAACAAACAAGCTGGCTTTCATCACACACACACACACACTTGTGAGTCTCGCTGTCTCTTCGTTCTCCTCACGTTAGTCTGGCTATGGGAAGTGTGCATGATAATGACAGCGCTTATGCCAATCATCAGTAACCAACCACATGTAATTACTGTGTACTTTCATCATCTGAATCATTCATTCATTCCCGTTCAGATGAGTTCATCCTGGGAGTGTGAACCATTGTGTTTGTTCATTGTCGTGTTTAAAATGAAATAACAGGATTTCATTAAGGATATTTTAGAGAATATTTGTTGGCATTAACACAAGGATTTCAAAATGTTCTCCCATGAACAATGTAGATCTATAAATTTCGAAAATAGTTTATATTTAGATTAGAAGATACATCGATTACAAAACTAATAAACGCTAGAATTTTTCTTTCTTTTTGTTCAGATTGGTATTGCCTACTTTTAGGAGTATTCGATATTCCAATAATTCTTAAATCCACTAAGAATCTGTTAACGGGACTGACAAATATTATATTTTTTCTATACAATAAATTTAGGACATTTGTTATACCAAGGAACCTGAGCAGTGCAGGACACCTCTGAGATTGGCTATTGTGCGAGGTCCGAGAAATAAATGTGTTCTAATCGGATATTGATATTGGATGTGGATAGCGGAGTAACTATGCGTTCCAAATCTGATGGAAACGGAAGGGTTGTCCCAAATCGAACAAGCTCATCCGGCCATCTCGTTAAGAGATGCGAATCACTTGTGTGAAGTTCTTCAGTCCAAGAATACAAATTTCAGAGATTTAATCGCAGCTAGGCTATCAAAATAGTTAGATGTTGATACTGTAGCCGTTATGGCGTTACTCCGGGTCACAGAGCGACTTCTCCGATGATGAAAAATGCTGAAATGTTCTGGTAGCTTAATCGATAAATCTAACGCTAGTTTCTTTGAGTGGATTCCACAACCCACTCTACCATCTAGTTTAGAACCGTCTGTGTAAAAGCTAATACAGTTTGGTTTTACGTTTGGTCCTGCCACTTGAAAATTGTTCCAGTTAAGAAATGCATTTCATTTCTATTGCCGAAAATTGCTCACCATCTGGATCATTTAAATTAAGAAAACGAAATATTATTATAAATACGGATACAGTCGAAACTCTCTATAACGAAATTCCAAGAGAATGGATATAGAAAAGAAAAACCATTTTGTTCCTTTTAAGAGTTTTCATTTGTAGTAGTCATTTATTTTGGTTTGAACAATTTTTTTTACATTTCCAATATAAATTTCTAATACATTTAGAGAACCAAACACAGTATTTAGTTTTCATTTCCAAATAGGTGCGGAAACCTTCAGCTGATGACGAAAGTTGTCCATATGTGGGTAACGGTTTAGCAATATCGGCAGATTCTTCTTCGTATTCATCAGATTCTGTTAAAGGAGAAATTATTAGCCACGGATTTTCTTTATTATTGTTTATATAACTAAGATAGCTGGTGCTCCCAAACTTGCTTGAACACTTTCCAGGATATCTTCTTCGGAAGGGTTGTCTGTGGTAATGACATCACAGTCAACATTTATGTAGTCTTTAAAAGATGCCTTAATATTAGCAAATGAAGATTCTAAGTCTTCTTCATTCCAAGGCATACTGTTGCTCGTCAATTTTCACAAAACCTGCTTTTCTAAAACAGTTTGCAATTGTCTCGTATTTTACATTGACATTCACAATGGAAAATACTTGTATGTAAATAATAACGAATAATTATTTGAATAAATTCGTTATATAGAGATTGAAAACGAAGATCATAATAAACTCAAAGTAGAACTAAAACACAGTGTTCTTATAATTGCTTCGTAATAGAGATTTATATAGAGTTTTGACTGTTTGAAATTTACTGGCAAAATTTAGTTGATAATAAGTACAGCTGCAGTTGAAACATCAAAAATAGTTGACTTGACATATTTTTACAAACACCTACAGAATGGTTTTACCAAAGAACATACAGAGGGCAAATAAACCCATCACAAGTATTTTTCTATATTAGTTCGGAAGCACACTTTGAAAGGTTTTCAAAGCAAATAATGTTTTTTTTTAAACAAAATACCCACTTTTTAAAACAAATACTGTTTAAATAAACTCTTGGAAATGTTCAGAAAACGACTTACGACGTCTGCCCTCTGCATGGTCTTTGCCCTCTGTATGGTGTTTGGTATTACTATCCTAAAGGAAAAAAGAGAAAATAAATTATTTTCAAAGTTATGAACGAAAAATTAATCTCCCTACTCTCATATTGACCCAGCGTTCGATAAATCGGCAAAATTGCGCTTTATAACAGAAATATATCGGTTACAAATTTTTCCGAATTATTGAAATTTGTATAAGTTTGAGATTCTCTGTTCAAAGCTTTTGCTCATCCACGCCATCTATTGTAAAAAGTGCAAAAGCTTTTGCACTATGTAAAGCTTTTGAAAACAACAAGTGGCAACATATGTTTATTAAAATAATTTCATTTCATTGCCGGTGCCGAACAGTGTTGGTATTTTGAAACTTTAATATGTGCCGCAATGACACATTAAATGTGCCCAAATAGTGCCAAAATTGACTCTTACCCATTAGAATGAAATTTTTTTTTTGATTTTTGAAACAGCATATGGTAGCTTATTCTGCAACCGTTGCAGAATAAATAAATAACAATTCTTCAATTAAAATCTCTCGTACAAAGAAAGTTAGACCGGCCACCTATATATTCATATTGTTAATCGAATTGTGTATGCTGTCAATTTTTCAATTATACAAATCAAAAATAAAATAACATTACCATGTGACTAGTTGTCTTTCAATTCAATTTGTTCTTCCAGGAGCCCACTTAAATCAGTTCAACAAAATATAGAAGTACCACACTTTGAATTCGCAAACACTTTCGGACTTATATAGTTGTACTCTAAAAAAGGATTTTACAATAAAATTGTGAATAGATTAAATTAAAAATAGAATTGAGTGTGCCACGGGGCGCCTAAATATTTGACGGTGCCATTTTTTGGTCCAATGTACCACGATTTGCTATTTGCCATCACTGGTGACGAACTCTTGTATTGTAGATGTCAATAGTTTTATTTTGTATACCTTCAACAATATATCTCGAAAAATGAATTCCATAGTGGTCAAAAATGAAGCAGAGGTCATAGAAAAACTAAAACATGAAATTGAGCACAGAGCTGAGGAGGCGGTAAAAACCAGAGGAGTCTTTCGCGTGGGTCTGTCAGGTTAGTTGTGAGCGAGTTCTTTGTATTGAAAATGCATAAATGCAATCGCATGATTTGATGTCGTATTCTCCCCTCCCCCACAGGTGGCTCTGTCGTCAATTATTTGAGCACAGCCATTCAATCGATGACAACCGACTTGGACAAGTGGCAGTTCTTCTTTTGCGATGAACGTTTTGTGCCCGAAACCGACTCAGATTCCACGTATGGCGTCTACAAAACCACGCTGATACCCAAAACTTCGCTTAAGGAAACCCAATTCATATGCATTGACACCAGCGTGACGTTGGAAGAATGCGCTCTTGATTATGAAAAGAAAATATTGAAAGCATTCAATATGGAAAGGGCGGTCGTACCTCGTTTTGACTTGCTTCTCTTGGGTATGGGACCGGATGGTCATACGTGCTCCTTATTTCCTGGACACGCCTTGCTCGAGGAAAACCATAAACTTATAGCGGCCATTGAGGATTCGCCCAAGCCTCCACCCAAGAGAGTTACCATGACATTGCCGCTCATCAATAATGCCTCCTGTTGCATTTTCGCCATGTGTGGTGAAGGAAAGGCTGATATGGTGAAGGTAAGAGGGAAATTCGAACTTAATGTTTATAGTACAGTTAAATTTGTCATATTGTATTGCAGAAAGTTTTTGTGGATAAGGAACCTTTACCAGCTGGCCTGGTAAATCCCATAAATGGTGATCTTATCTGTATTTTGGACGAAGCTGCAGGAAAATTTATAAAATGAATGGAAAGTCGTGGTATTGTGTCTTAGCGCCAGAACTGTTTTGGAATTCATTTGTAACCAAAGTAAAACGGAATTTAATTCAATGGGTTTGAGTGGATCTGTTAATACGTCTGTATAACATTGATTTATAGATGATTTGACATTGAATTTCAGAACAGTCTTACAATCCTATTACCATATTTCATATATAATTCATTCCATACCTTTTCGAAATTGCATTTTTATATTATGATAGAAAATTATTCGAATAAAATTAAGAAATTTGTACATCCTAAATATTAACTATTGCGAGACACCATAACTCAAAAAAAAAAGAAGTTTCGAGAACAATTTTATATATTCCTAGTAATTATGGCGTATGAAGCGCCCTTTACACGGTCAAACTGCATGAAACATTTTGATTTTCTTTTTCATGCACCTTCGGGTGACTAATACACACAAATTTTCATAATACTGATAATGAATTTTGATTGTGTAAAGGGCGCTTAATGTTAAAACAAAGAATTAGAAATGATTAAATATTCAAAAGTTTGGGTATTAGGTATTTGTTGGTCTGCGGTCAAAAACGATAATGAGTTATGCTGACAGTTTCGCAATGGGGCGATATATTCAGAAATAGTACCCAGAAATCCAATGACCAAACTTCAAAATTGTGTTTTTCATTAATTCGGAGGAAATTACCTAAAATACTGTTTATGCAAAATTATACACATCAATATCTAAATGCTCCAGCCAGAAAGTAGTTCGTTGACAACTATCACGGGAAGAGTAGACAGGGAAAACTCTGACTCCGTTATGCTAGAAGAGGGCATGAACACCACCGAAGTACTTGGAAATCCTTTATAAAGCAGTCCAAGAACAACTTATAAAAGTACACAGATAAAGTATTCAATAATCATCCGCAGCGAAGAAAAGAAAAAAATTTAATGTAATTGGGTTTCTATGTCCGATTTTGGTTGGTCCGTTTGCAGTAACATGTAACATTAGCCAGAGTACATATAAAGTACACGTCCATATAGCTAGTGAAAATATATGCCCATATAGCTAGAGTATATGTTCATTTCAATATGATCACTGAGTGTCTTTGAGTAATTTGTGGTTCAATTTAAAATGCAAAAGCGGATTCTCTTTAAAACATGACGTTGACTTTTAACTATGTTCATATGCCAACACAGAAATACTTTTTAGGTTTTTGTAGTTTTAAGAATGAGTAGAAGTTCGACTGCCTCTATGGAGAACATCTCCATAACGAATTTTTCCCTATAACGAATATATTTTGAAACCATAACTTTTTTAGAGCAATTTTTACTAATTTAAATCTGATGGCATAATTATTAACTGATAAAATTAATGTTTTTACTGAAAATAGCTTATTTATTGAAGAAGGTGTAAATCGAAACTAAGAAGTGATCGACAAGAATGTCCGAAACATAGTAGAAGATGGGGCTACAATTTGAAATTTCGAATACAATTCTCAAACATTTTATTAAAACAAAATTTTCAAACAACAATCTTAATAAATCCTTCTTGCAAGTCACTCTATAACGTAGTAATTAACAGGTAATCAACCGCTATGTTCGACTTTGGTATTGTTTTAAAATTTAAATGTTTAAAAATCACCAAATTTAAAAAAAAAAAGCGTACACTTATTAGCTTGTGTATGGGATTTTTGTATCTGTGTGAAGGGCAATAACGATCACCCTGTATGCTTGTATAATTAGAAATCTTTAGAATAAAGATATCGAGTCTTGTCTGTTGGTTTTAAAATCGATCTTATGAGGATCTAAACAAATATCATTCGATTACTTTATTCATTTCACTTAATGATGGTGATAAAGTTAAATATGAATAACCATATCATTACAATGATAAATAAAGCTGATGGCGATCTCTGTTTTATGAAACGTTGCGCAAAAGAATTAACTGCACTGGCCAGGCCAATTCAGAGAAATGCCTGTGTTTTAGATTGTTGGTTGGACTTGACTGGACTTCAGGTTATGATCTTCCATTTTACAGAAGTACGGATGAATCATTCATGGTGTAGTTAATATTAAGTTACACGTTTCAGGAACAACCTTTTTAGTTAGGAAAAACACTTATAATTTATATGTCCATTCTGAGCATTTCTCTTAAAATACAGTACGTTCCCAGTATTGTCGAAATCGTTATTTTGGTACTGGTTAGACATCACATATTTATCGTGCAAAAAATATAAGGAAAATGTTTTAAAAATTATGATTTTTATTTTGAATGTTTTAAACATTTGTAAATTATAAATAATAGCTACATATATGTATGTATGAATGTACACTTAAACTAAATTTACAAAAATATTGATTTGTTTCTCATGTTTTTTAAGTACATTTGGCAAGTTTTGTTTGTGTAGTTCGGTGTTTTTTTTTCTGTTTTTCAAAAATCTTAAAATCACATCATAAAACTATTTGCTAAGAAATTTATAATACTTTTTTCCGGTTGGCTGTGCAACAATTCAGCCGAGAATGTTCTTTCGTATGTAGCCGAGACATCCTAAATTCTGATTTGCTATCGCTTCGTTGGCGATTTCTTTGTTGTACTGTTCTCTCAACAGAGGATCAGTGGGACCCCAGTCGTGTTTCGGCTTAAAGGCGTTCTTTAACTTCTCCGACCATGTGGAGCCTTCAGCCCGTATTGTGGCCACTACAATCCAAATGGGCAATTGTGAAACGCCTATGCAAGTGATAGTCCAACCAACAGCTGCAATTAAACAAGAGCTACTATAGCAGTAATCCGTAAATGTTTCAAGGCATTGTACTTACCATATGCCCAGGTTGGGTACTTTACATCGTTGTAGGTCAAGGGGGTATAGGTGGACAAGAAGTATATCAGAATGGCTGACATAATCAAAGGGGTGACCACAGCCCAACACCAACGCCAGTAGGGTCCAACCTTACGACCCATCATGAATTCAGCATCCTTGCACAAACGATCAACGCCATAAATCCAACCCAGCACATACAATTCAGCAATGCCCAAGAATAAGGCAATCATGGAAGCACCAAAGTAATCGACCAATGTCAATATGAATTGGCCACCCTGAAAAAAAAATAGAAACACAAGTCAGGTCACAAAGAATCCTTTTGAAGGCCCCTCTATCTCTCTCTCTTAATACTCACCGGAGTAACATACGCCAAACCAATGCAGAAACTAAAAACAGCTATACCCAGAGCACAATGCCACTGCTTGGCTTTGGGGAAATTATCTCTGATGGCCGTGACGGTGCATGATGTCATGGCAATATTTGAGCCAATGCCCAAAACGAACAGCATCAAGAAGAATAACACCGAAAAGATTTGTGGTAGCTTTTGGAATTTCGCTATAGCATCAGGATAAGATATGAAGGCCAACCCGGCCCCTCCCTTGACCACACTGCCAATGTCATCGGTACCGATTTCATGGGCCAAATGACCCAAAATACCGAATATTGTGAAGCCAGCCAACAATGAGGTGCACGTATCCAAGCCGGTTACAATAGTGGCGTCACGATGAACGTTATGACCGAATTTATTGTACGAGGCATACATGATAATGTTGCCAAAGCATACGGAGAGCGAATAGAAGCATTGCGTAACTGCAGCATACCACACCTGAAAGAAAAGTAGCAAGAGAAAGGTGATCAAATTAAATATGTACAAGGTATCTGGACCCGAACCAAATCTCTAATGGAAGATAATAAGAGCGATATTAGACTGCTCGTTGATGTTACTATTGTTTTAAAAAAAAAATCATTTTAAATGTGCATCTGGAACGTACGGCCAAATGAACTATGTACCGTTACTGAGAAATATTCGCTTTATGGAGCCTTAAATTTTAACGATTCATAACGAACTATTAAATTCCTTTTATGAAATCCAGCCCTTAATTTGATATGAGCATATACTACATGGTTTAATCGGACATCTGCTTTCAAAATTATAGAAAAAATAGTTAAGGTACATCTGCAAAAATGGCAATATTCGATAAAACAATAAAATCTAACCAAGACATGTACCCATAGGGAGGACTTTGAAAATGTTTGATTATCCCTCAATCTCATGTCACTGTACTAGTAAGAATGCTGTTTGCTCAATGAACGTTCACCAGTAATGAAACAGTTGAACGATAAAGGTTTCGAGATGAACCTCAGAATCTTGAAAAGATAATAACGACTGGTTACAAACTACTCGAACTAGTATTTTGGAAGCCCTCCGTTCTAAAATAAACACCGATACATTTGTTGACATTTTGGGAATCACGATCAACGCTTTACCAATGACACCTCAAACAAATAATGAGATGCAATCGACAGTTTGTAACAAGGCGATAGGATTTTAATATAAACAACTCTTGGACTTACCTTGGGATCCAGAATTTTACCCCAATCCGGTTTAATGAAATATATAATGCCATTCAAGGATCCTGGTAATGTCAAAGCTCTTATCAACAGTACAGCCATTATGATATACGGAAATATAGCCAAGAAATACGAAGCTTTGCCGGAACTTTTCACGCCTCTTCGGATAATGGCAAAGACGCACAGCCATGATACAAACAGGCCCAAGACAAGCTCCCAATTGGGCACCCCAATGCCATCATTGATGTTTTCCTTTTCACGCAGCACCTCGTTGCTAAATATTTTTAATGTTAATGAAAACGTTATAATTAATAAAGCCCACTCCTTTCAGATAACACTAGTTTGTATTCATCTTACACAAAATACCATTCCGAACTAGATATTGTACGATTACTCATTTTTACAAGTTTTCCCATGTTATCAGTAGCGTTTTGATATTGGATTAGTTCTGTTACACCCTCAACCATAGGCCAATGGCGCTGTTGCTGCTGTTGTCGCGGTGCCGAATCCATGCAATTCTCTCCCCACTCTGGACGACAGTAGGCCCAGGGTAGGGGATTGTAAAATGATGCCACCAAAAAATTCGATATAATGGCACATACCGATTGGTAATAAGAACCCAATACAAATATCATAAATGCCTGACCCAAGCCAACACCTTTAAAATAAATTTTAGAAAAGAAAATTTTCGATTTTGCAAAAATAAAAAAAAAAAACTCTCAAGTTACAGGCGTGCATTGGATACTACAGAAATGGTGAAATATTGATCTATGAAAATATTTAAAATACTGCAAATGTCATGATTACATTAGTAGTCAATACTTGTAGCTTATGAAAAAGAGTTAAGAGCTGTGAATGGTTTAATGGTTAAAATGAGCTTATTACACTATCAAAAATTAAAAACAATTTGTCTGGAAACTAACTGCCTGTTTCAATAAAAACGAATTGGTTCGTTCGTTACAAATTTTTAAAATTGAACGCGCAATACAATTGATTTTTCTGAGTAATAAAAGCTCATTCTTTTGGCATTGTGTATCAAATGACGATTACAATGTTGACGATTTGTAACGAATAAACTAATTCGTTTTATGGAAATAGGCAGTGAAACTATATTTTTCGGGAGCATTAAGGCATTGAGTTTCAGCAAAGAAATCATAGTCAAAATAATAAAGACGAAAATGACAATTATAAAGAAAGTTTAAAATAAATGAATCCATATAAAGCAAAGACCATATAGAGGGCAGACGTCCTAAGTCGTTTGCTGAAAATGTCCAGTATTTTTAAACAGTATTTGTTTTTAAAAAGTATGTATTTGGTACATACTTTTTTTTGAGTTTAGAACCCCCAATACCTGTTCATTCGACATAGATTTCTGGTTTCTGGAAGATTTGTTTGCAAGTCACCAATACTAGTGTGGACGGAAGCGGCTGGGCTTCCATATCAAGCTTTATTTATTTGAAATATTCAATTGCTGTCTTGGAGAAGTGGTCACAAACGGTTTTCTGGTAAACTTTTGCCGATGTTCTGACTCCTTGTTCGCAGTGACACCATCGTAAGAGACACACTATCAAATCATGACTGAAACTGGGTGACGACTTTTTTCCACCCGTGGTATCAGTTCAGATGCTTCATTAGATGACCGCGAATACACTGCATCGATAAACAAGAATTTTCAAAAGAATTGCAAAAAATGTTTGCAATTTTTGTTATAGCTGCAGTCGGCTCATTGGACTTCACCAACAATTACGGTCTATGACATCTCCTGTCTCCTCAACAGTTGTATGTATCGGTAGACAACTATTTTTATTTCACACTTGAAAAGCGCTATTACAGCGAACGATTCTCATTATCTGACCACTACATCGTGAAAGCGAATACAATTTTAATCCTGTTGACTTTCATAAACAATATGATATTGACGGGGTATGTTCAGTCAATGTTCAATTCCATGGGTGTGTTCAATGTGGTAACAGTATTTATGTGCCTACTAAAGCTGCCATCAGACGATATGTTCTGTCACTTTTTGTATCCATATGTAATTCCGTATGTACTATGTCAAAATCGTCGTTTTACATATGATTCATAATTTTTGTTATCACACATGCATATGCATTTTCGTATGACATAACCTCTAAACGTAAACAAAAGCTGACTTTTAATGTGTATTTTTTTATGTTTTTCAGATGAAAACAGATCGCGCTCTAATCGAACAAATTACATATGTACTTTCCCATGGCAAGGGTATAAAATGTATACCCTTATACTAGTTTTGTAAAAATAAACGTTACATTCTACAAAAACTATATTACATCCCTAAAAACTATCTTCGTTGGAGACGTTAACATTTCAAAACGTCATAGCCTATAGTATTCATTATTTTTTTTACAAACAATGGCTACATGCGTAACTATTATTTGTAAATAAATAATGGATACTATAGACCATAACATTTTAAAATGTCAACGTCTCTACAACGACAAAAATTTTCTAAATGTAATCAATTTTGTCTGACTCAATCCTGGCAAGAACTTTCAACATTCTCTTGTTTAATTGGAAAATTAAAACAATTCAATTTATATTTCATAGCAAATAAATAAATCACTGCCATCGCCAAAGTGTTGAGAAAACAATGAAAAAGTTTCCTCAAAACGACAGTCCATCAATTGAACTCTCTCCAGCCACTTTAATTTCCGGTCGTACTGAGAATTTTTCAAGTTTCATACATCTGTACATAGATAACACTCAAATGAATGTTCAATAAATACATACAGTATGTATGAATGTAGATATATATTTGTAAAATATATTATAAACTTATTTATCATCACACTTTGTAATTCATAAATTAAACCATAGTTCGGTTTCAAAGAAAATCATTTGGTGAACTTGAGGTATTTCAATAGAGTGTGAACAATTATTCAAATTTAATTAACGTTTGTCTGAGCAACAAACACTGCCCAGCAACAATTATATCGAGTAACTCATATTATAATTATTAGTAAATATCGTTAATTATGTTGAACGGAGGTTAACACTCTCATAAAGCCTCGATGATTGCGTGTTTACTACGTTACACCAAAGTTCTGGCAAATTACTGTACACAAGTTGGAAATCTATTAAATTCGTAACTAAAGAATATGTGCACTTTTAGGCGATATTCATGAATTGGTGTAACTGGTGAAAAATCAGGAATCTTCTTTCTATGCAATGTGCTGTGGCGGTATGCGAATATGAATAGTATTTTCATAGTTTTTTAAATGGCAACGAAGAAATATAAATCAAAGTCTGTGCGACCTCTCATATGCCAGTATATGCCCTGGACTAGCTTTCCTAATAGAACGTCTATAAGTGTTAAGTAAGTTGATTTATTCAAGCCCATTTTACTGCTTGGTATAATTATTTCACAACTGGGATTTGGGACAATCATCACTTTTACAAAAATTGTTAAGAGGACTTCACTGATCGAAATCCTTTATTATCTTATGCAGAAAATTGCAAAGTTATTTATAAGAACTATCTGAGATCTTTAAATACAATCACCATATGTTATTAATTTTTACAATGTTTGTTACAAGGCCTTAACAACATCGGTTAGTACTAATGGAAATATGGAATTATTCAAATACGAAATATATTTAAGATTTTATTATGATCCCACCACATAAAACAAAATCACCAGAACAAACAACTTACATAAAATACAATTCCGCCGATGAAGTGGGCTTTGCACTCTGCAGAGCCGCACTACTAATTGAAGCGTTATTTAAACTGACTGGCAATGATGCCTTTAGCAGGACACTGATATTGTCCGCCGAGGTATACAAAACTTCGGCGGTATTTTTTTCTGCGGACGCAACACAAACAGCATTCCATGAATCATCACACTGCGACCAGGGCAGTGGGGATTTAAACGAATCGAAAAGGTAACGCGTAGTCATGCCCATAATGGCCACATAGTATGTGGTTACCATTGATATCGATATAACTTGGCCGATACCAACGCCTGATTGAATAGCACCAGAAATAAGGACGATGCGACAGTAGTGATGAAGGATGATAGTGAAAAGAAACAGCACAAATATAATGGACATTCAATGAGTAACAGTAGGTTTACTAGGAAACACAAAGAGTGCTGTCAGGCTATTGGTCAACTTACCTCTCATGGCGGGACACAAATCGAATACCTTGACCGAACCTCTACTCGAAAATTGGCCAATGATCATTTCCAGGTAATATATTGGTTTGCCAACCAAGAACAATACTACCAGATAGGGTATGAGGAAGGCGCCACCGCCATTGTCCAGTGCGGTGAAAGGAAAACGCCACACATTGCCCAAACCCACGGACATGGCTATGCAGGACATGAGAAATTCGATACCCTTACCCCAGGTATCACGCTCCTTGGCGGGCTTATCTTTGGGAGGGGGCTGTAAGGAAGAAATACACTATTGTAGAGGACTACAATTGTAAAGTTTTATTTAGAACCCTGATGCCTACCTCGCTATTTGAATTTGTGTCCATTGATCCATTGGCTCTTCTATGGATTTCATAGCCATCGTCTCCTATAAAGGCAGGGTTTTCATGGGGTGATGTCATTTTTGTTTTGTATTGATTTGATCTTGAGGTTTATCTGGAAATAGTGAAAAGATAATTAGCCAATTGTTACTTTCTAAGACATTCTAGCAAATATGTAGGTGGCAAATCGATTTCAATCCACTTTGCAGATTGTCTAATATAAGGTTAAGAACGAGACCTATTGTCTTATCCGAATAGAATTATTGCTGCTCTAAAAGTTCAAAATGTTCAGAAATCGTGTTAAAATCCGTCTAGGCTATGCCAATTCGCAGTTTTTGTGGGTTACCATGGGTTACAAGTGTTGACACCTCAGTGCATTCCTTACGGTAGTACAGAAATTCGGGGCTTTCTTGTTTTTTTTTTAAATTACAATTTGAAACATTTTATTTTATTTCTTACTGAAGTCATATGGTTTTATGCATAAGGTTGCCATATCAGATCCGAAACACCAGGGAAAATGACATTTTAGAGAATTGAAATCAGTATGTAACGGATATAAGCACATGTCTTATGCAAAAAAATACCATATAAGAGTCTTTTTTTTTAGTAGCAAAATTATTTCATATAAGAAAAATGTTTATAAGAAGAAAAATATTGGATAAAATAACTGTTTGTCAAGCAACACAGATGATAAGCGCCATAGAAAAAATAGTTTCTAAATGAAAATATGTTTTGATGATATACCTAAATATTTTCTTTGGGCTGATTAGCCTATTATACGAACTTTGAGTCATGTTAAAGAGAACACTATATAATTTTGTCAACTTTAATTTAAATGATTATAGTTCTCGATTTTTTTTTAAATTTTACCAAATTTGTATGTATCAAATCCAAAACGGTATTTAAGTTATGGGCAAAAAACTGACGTTGATCGGTATCCACAGCATCATTTGCACGCGCATCTTCCATTTTTTATTTGAAATGCAAAATATAAAAAAAATTTTATGATTACAAAGAAGCGTTTTATCTACTTTTTGGGGCAAAACTAATTTTTGGTACGTATTAAATATTCTGACCAAACACTAAAGTTGTTTTTTTTTAGCATACTTTCTTATATCCGTTATCAGTTCAAAAATCAACCGCAACAGAAGTAAAGTGAAGCATACTATAAAATAGAGTATGGTCAAGGTTGTCTTAAACTCATCGATCTTCGCATTTATTTTAGTTTATACGAAGTACTTCTCCGGGCGGCTCCACTTAAAAGTCTACAGTATTAAGAAATGTGAAATAAAAAGCGTTTTTTTTAAATGATGAGTGTAAATCAATGTTTGTATAATTTCCTAATAAACGCTGTTATCATCGTCTCAATCAAATTGCTATTAAATCAATATTATTTCAGTTTTATTTGACAAATACTCAATAAAAGGCATGCACTACATATGACTTTATTCATATCGTACACATGCCATATATTTTCGTTTGACTTTCTTCTTATTATTAGCCAGTAATTGGCGTAGGCATGGAACGAACATGTCATCGTATCAAAAAATACATTCCAATCAATGGGATTGAAAATCAAAGGTAAACAACCGATCCTTCTACGAGTTTTAAATGCAATTACAGTTTATGGAATGTGATATTTTTATCACATTCAATTTCTCCGACATTTCTGTCGTGTGTATTCGTCCGTCACAGTAAATGATCTGCGGCATAAACAGAGTACGGTGCAGGCGGGGCATAATTAGATTAGAAATGATTATGGTCCATCATGACATTGGAAAACAAAAGTTTCAAAACACGAAAACATATGCTGCCTGCGTCTGATTGAGATATACGAGAGGGTCGGGTGAAATGGCAGACACTTTGACGTAATTTACTAATTTTCTAATTTGTATGTGGAGAATTGTCATTAACCTATAAGAGCTGAGTAAATATTTGGTTTATTTTCATATCATTCCCTACTATAAAGGTGATGGTATTATAAGTTGTTGGAGAGTATTTTTCACTTTGAGTATATCAGTGTTACGTTTCTGTGAGACGAATCGACTTTAAGCTAAAATTTTTCCTAGATTTGTTGCTGCTATAAAATCAAGACCAACTATGGATAAATTAACCTTCTCATGCCCGAAATAAAATTGGCGGGTAAAAACATTTTTGTATGCAGGATATGTGTTAGCGATAAGTCAAATATGACCTGACAAAAATTCAAAGCGCTGATATTCTGGTTCGTCAGTTACAGGATGTTGCCTTAGAGGTACATTTTACAAACAAACTAAAGACTTATCTCATTATTATTTTTTTTTTTAATTATTGGTTTTAAAATAAAACAATTACTTTAATACGATGCAAAACTTTTTGTATAAACGCTTTTTTTAAACACGATTTGGACAAGTTCACTTTACTGGGAACAGCAACTGAAAGAACGCTTGCACAGATTACAATAGAATAAATAGCTGTAAGCTTGCACAACACATAATGCTACAAAATGCAAAAAAGGCAGGTAAAACAAATCAAAATAGCGGGACTTAGAAGCATATAAGTGTAATGTAGCCTATAGGCAACATCGGGCATGAACGGGTTAAGAATTTCGTTCTAAAATGTGAATGTTTTTCAGAAATCTTGTGAATTGAGAATTACCAAACAGTCCTTTGAAGAAGGGATGTAACAAAGTTCGCTTTCGCATATGCGAATGGGAATTATTTCCATCATTTTGAACATTCTCTTTCGCAAAAAACATTTATGGAATATTCGCTTTTGCAAAAAAAAATATTTCACTATTCTCTTTTTCATTCAAAAAAAAATAAGACTGCATATGTTACGAGTTTTTGATTTTGCATATGCGAATTATTAGAATATTCGGATTCGCAAAATTTAGCTTTCGCTAAACCTAAATTTTTAATTTTTTGCTTTCCCGACCTTTTTCAACTCCAGGGAATCGGGAATTTTTTCGACGTCTTCCCAGGAATTCTCTGGACTTGATTTTCTTTGAACTATAATATACAGTATACTCTCTCCGTGCCGACACCTCATAAACGGACATTTTTATCAGTACCATTCCGCTTTAGTCCTCGTGTGTACTTCTATCATAATCGGACACAATGTCCTTTAGGTGTCCGCTTATGAGAGAGTACACTGTAATGAAAAAATACTACTTTTCCAGACTTTATTTAAAAATCACGTCTACGAGGGGGTAAAAAGAATTTACGTTTTCTAAAAACCTTTGCGGAACTGGCTGAGTTATTAAAGGCTGCACTGTGAAATGAAACGGTTTTCGTAAAACCAAAGTGCCTCATGACTATTTGAAAATAAGCCAATGTACAGCATAAAAGATTCGGCACTGCCTACTAAAGCACTTCCTTGACTTTCATATTCTAGCTGACATAAAAGTTATTGTCTGTCATTTGTTTTACAGTAAAACAAAAAAACATCATATTTGCACACATTCAACTTAGACTATTGACACTGGTAATCAGCTGTTGATTGCCTAATAAAACGCTAACAAAGGTAACATTAAATGTGACCATTATTGCGAGGGTGTTAATGTGCGAAAAACACAGAAATAACCACAGTAGATGGGGTCGAAAATTTGAAAAATACACACTTTGTGGCGAATTCGGTTTTAATCGGAAAATAGTTTACTTTTTTTAGAGTGTCTGCAACTAAAGATGTTTTTGTATTTGGATTGCAAGATTTCGTCTCGTTCGTTAATACCACAAAGAAAATATGTTATTGCGTTAATGAAACAAATCTATTTACAGTAATGTTTTACAAATAATGTTTTTTTCTAAAACAAATATCTACTTTTTTAAAACAAATACTGTTTAAATACCCTCTTGGAAATGTTCAAAAATGCTGAAACCAATACTGCCGTCCTAAGAAAGCGCCAAAATATCGGAATCGTGAATGAGATTTCTTATTTTTGTGTTTAGCTTGAGAGACCCATTTTCAATAGAAATATATTTTGAAAACATTTTTGAAAATTTTCAAAAATATTTAATTTAACAAAGCTCCACAGTAGGAGAGTTGGTAGCGTGCTTGCCCATCAGCTTGGGGATTGTGGTTTCGATTCCCACCAGAGGCTTTGGTCTGTCGCTGCAAAAATCTAGCCATATCGTCTGTATCACCCGGTTTACACTTGCAATCAAAATTATATATATAAATTTACTTTGTATTGTAATTAAATAAAAACAGTCCGTGTCTTCAATCACCGGCCTCAAAAAAATGGTTTATCATTTCTCGGTTTATTAAAACTGACTACGTTATTTTTCTACACCGATTTCAGCTTCATGTTTTAAGAGACTTCTTCCAAAAAAAGTTAAACTTTTTTGAACCGTGTAAGTAATTATCAGATCAATGACATAATGACACCTTTTTACGTTACAGAAAAACACTCCAGCAAATATGTGCTTCTATTGCTACACATTAATCATTACCTGTGTCTACAATTAATTCCGGTACAGTGAAGGGAAACTGGTGTGGAAATATCAACGCCCCCCATCTATTAACCATCTTACAAGCCATTAATTATTATTAATTGATTATAATCTATTTGTTCAGATCGGAGATTAGTTAGTATCATTGATTTTTTGGTTGGCATAGAACGACTTTCACTTCAGTCCGTCCACACAACTCAACTAAACGGTGTAATAATTTAAGAAAATAATTAATAATCTTGTATTGATTTTAATAACAACCACGAATCCCATTAAAGCGTACAGAGTTTTTAACATTACAGGGAATTACGAAACATACACGTAACGAAAATCCCCAAAAACCAATTCATTGCAGCCATACCCACTACTCTGATTGATTTATTGACAGTTGTGTCTTGCCAACTATCTGTCAATCTCGCAATTTATAGTAATTAATTTCTTGTTTAAAGAAAAAATAAAAAACGTTAGCTATTTATTGTTTGATTTGTTTGCAACATTTTTGTGATTTTTAAACAAATTATTCGTGTTTGCACAACTGCAAAGAGCACGTACATATTATATTCTATTCTGCTTCATATTCACCCATTATTCAAAAAATACTCGTTAATTTTGTCAATTATGATTGACTGTTAACGGAATTTATTTGAAAAAGTAATTGAGTGTTCTCGCTCACCGGTCGGTCGGTCGGAGCGAATTGAATGGGAGTACTTCCTATATTGAAATGTTACTTTAATTTATGACTGCATGTTGGTAAATTTAAAGTGTATAACAGTTATGGTTGTCAGTCTGTTATAATTGAAACTGGTTTTATTTAACATAATAAAACGCATATGTTTGATTTCTACAATTCAAACTATAATGTAACTTACTGAGGAAGTATTCCAAAATGATAGAAGTGACATTAGGGAGGAATTTTGTTAAACAGAGAGCAGACATTCCACGTCGTTTACTGAACATTTCCAAGAGAGTGAGTACTTGTGTATTTGTTTTAAAAAATCAGGCATTTCTTTAAAAAAAAAAGCATTTGTTACTGACATGTGGAGTGTGTAGTCGAACTAATGCGTTAGAAGGCGACTGGACGTCCGCCCTCTTTATAGTATCTGTACGATATGTTGAATGAACCCTCCGATAACTGACAAGGTTCCTAGGCTCCATCGAACAGGGCGAAACTTAATGACATGACCTAAATATAGAAGGGTCACAACTCAAAATTCTAACGCAAAAACAATTCTGTTTAGACAGATTTGTTTCTGTTAGGGTTAATAAATGATATTGTAGTTAAACCACGATTATGTAAAACGCAATTTCCAATAAAACTGAGTTTAATCATCAAATACATTGTTGCGTGGTCAGTCAAAATAATCCACATTTTCGGCTGTTGATGTGGCAACACTCACACTTTTATCAGAGAACATATGTTTCCGGTGAATAACTTAAATGATATTAAACTTTTGTGGGGGTTTTTGGTCACACAAGATTTTTAGAAAAATATAAAAAAAAGTCGGCTAAATGAACATTGGGACGGGCAAAAGACACATGTGTGGAACTGGTGGGAGTCCAGCAACGACAAAATGACACAGCAGCTTTATTTAAGTAATTTATTTTAGTTGTGGAATTGGGTGAACCAAAATAATTTTGGTTCTTCTTCTTTCGTTGCTATTAAAGTAAGGTGTAAACGCCCAATTATGGACGATTAAACATCGTTTAAACGTAGACCGAAAAGATGAATTTTAAATTTAACTGTTGATCATTGATCTGTGTAGATCATCGCAATTAACATAAAAATAGACTTAACTGTATTTTTCCAGTTAAAGATGTTGGTGATGTGAAAGAAATGTTTGCAGTAGTTAGAGATGTGTATTCTGAATTAATTTATGGAAAAAAGTCAGTTTCAGAAAATTATGAGTTGTGACAATTTTGTCTTTAGGGTGCGATATGTAATGTCCTAAAGGAATTATATTGAATTAATTGATTTAAATAATGTAGCTGAATTCAATGAAAAATCTTTCAAACACTGCATCAAGTTTCGCACAATCATTACTCCAAAATGGATTCTTATCATGGGGAATACTTCCCTCAAATCGTGGTTCTCTCCACCGTGGAGGCCGCCTCACATTCACCTTGTTACACTTGTGTTCCGCATGTCAAAACTGTAAATGCTCGCTTTAAAAAGAACGAGTTTCCAGTCAACTCTTGTCCACGGACCATAGGTGTGGCTGGCTATGAATGCCGTTCGCATACATACACGTACATAATTCTGCCATTATGTTTTTGGCTTCCGATGGTGGCCTTGACCATCAAATGCTGTTGGTTCACCTATTTTTCACATATAGTGTGTGTTTTATGCAGAGCACGGTTCCATTGCTTGGGATGAGAGATGGCTGCAGACAGTTTGCAATTGAGGCTCTCTGTCCGTCCCTCTCGTTTATAGTACGCAGCACTTTTACTTTTATTTGATAAGTCGTATGTGTTTATGTAGTATGCAATTAGCGTTGTTCAATGGACGCTTAAAATGTTGACGATACGGAAATCTACTGAACATTCAGACACTCTTAATGGTAATTGTTAGCCAGAGGAATATTGTGGAGTGGCTGGAAATAACGTTGGTGTGAGTCACAGCTGAGAGTTGGTGCTGGATTGAGAGAAGAGTTTTTCCACAGATCTATTTTAAAATGTATTCGATTTAAGTGTTGTTAGTATGTTGTAAGGAAATGTAGGAGTACGCCGCGATAATATATTGAATAAATTCGAAATTTGATGATAATGGCTTTAACTGCTAAACTCAATTTTTATTGGATTTTGTGTACACTCTATGAAACGTAATCCTTGGTGAAGCGTATATAACATTTCTTCCGTCTAAACTGAATGACATTTACAAGCCCCTTTTGTCAATCAGCGCCAAGATAGATTTATGGGTTTCTTGTTAATTGAAGCTCGCCATTGAGAATAACTTATTCAGCATGAGGAAATTCTTGACATTTATATGTTGGTTCATCGGCATTGCGGGTGAAAGTATATAACAATACAATTTCAAATACTTTCCCACCAAGTTGAAAAACTGACTTTACTATAAATGGAGTATTCGATTTTTATTTAATTATTCTAATGCGGATTTAAATCAAGTTCCCATACATGTGTGTCATAAAACACCAGGCAGCTGTGTATATTATCAGAATGCAGAGATTTATTTTGCTGTTGCCGTTTTAAACTTGTTTAGATGTTTAAATGTTCCAACATTAATGCAACATTTGTGAGTCATGCTCTGCTTTATAAAGTACAGGGTTCTCCAACAAGAGATGTTATTTTGAATCACCCGCTATTTCGGTAGCTGTGTCCTTTTGAAGCTTTTATTCTTTGTCATTTGACAAGTATAAACTACGCCATTACTAAAAATGGAACGATACACGCTTTAACATTGAAATTATTAAAATTCACTATAAAAATGGTGAAAACATTGCAGTCAAAGTTCGCAAAACTAAAATGTTTCCGGGGCGACTTCTTCTTTTGTGGGGATACCTATAAACCCTATGACAGCTTTTGTCACAATTGCGACATGCGCTTCGATGACACGTACATAAACAAGCCTATGGCTTAGGATTGCCAGGATTTTCCATATATTTCAAGTCAAGTCCAGTTACAAGCTATTGCATATTTTTTCAAGATAAATCGAAATCGAAAATAATTTACGTTCTTTCTACGCACCTCTGACGAGACTTAGGTAAAGGGAGACAATGTTCGAAAATTCTTATAAGAGACAAAAATTATCACAGCAGCAGCTTCAGATGTACATGCTCTGTGGATGAGCAAATTTACAGACAATGATTTTTTTTTTTTCAAAAATCTTTAATTTTCTTTTTGGGCCGAAAATAGTTTACCTCTTACTAGGATATTTCCTTCTAGTACATGTTTTGTGAATTGAAAATGCAATGATTATCATCTAGAATCTATTTGATTGCATTGCAGGTTTCCAAGATATAAACGAAAGGTCCATTCTGAATGCAGACTTCCTTTCGCAAGTAATACCTATGAAAGTGGGCATGGCTCATTCGATGCATAACATCAATTGCACGCCAGCAATAATTTAATGGTAATATCACATTGATATCATGGCTGATTTCCGAAATATGACCAAAATGTTTGTCAAAATCAGGCAACATTACAGTTTGCATCTGGCAACCCTACTATGGTTAGAGGACAGACACCGGCAAGACCCCCATACGGTCTTCAATAATTGTGTTTAATTTCATAAAAAATATTATCCCTCTAATCGGCCAAACAGAATTACTGGAAAATCCTTGCAACCTGTTTTTTTACTAGTTACAAACAAATATTTTTTACGAAATTAAACACAATTAATGAAGACATCCTTAGAGTGGTATTGCTGGTTAGAGGGTTAATCTATTCAGGAAGTTATGATAACTATGATGATTCTAAATACCTCTCTCGATCTGTGAAGGTATACAAATTTCAAAAAATCATAGCGGGGTGACTGCCGATTATCCTATATTGATAGATTTATTCTCACCTCCTCTTTTGCTTTCCAAATTTTATTACACTTCTGCAATATTTCATTAAAGCTGTTGCATGGGTTCTCCAATGTATTTCCTTATCTTTTGCAACTTTTATGAACACAACATTCTATGAAGAGATCTACCTATCTGTTGCTATAGATGTGAGATAAAATAAATGAATGCTGTCACCACTATCTTAGTCGTTTTGACAGATAACACCATCGCAATGTCGAGTATGAACATCTCGAAAAATATCTATACAAGAATTATAACACCCTTCATCGTAGATGGAAGTGCATACAACGTGTGCCATTCTGTTTGTAACACTTCGAAATATTGATATTAGATCATATTAATTATATACTGATTAGTGTACACTTCCAAAATGATCCTGTCCGTCTGTAGAGTAGGATACTGATATATAGGCAAAAAAGTTCCTACACAAAGTTTTAATATTTTCCCAATGTATAAAAAGAAAGATATCCTAGTACTAAATGGACTGGTGTTTGTCCCTTTGCAACAAAAGGTGTTAACGTCGCCATAGGAGTGGTAGTTACTGCAATTTATTAAAGAAAATCTAAAGGGCATAACAAATTCACCAAAGACAATCTAGAAGCCGATTTAAAGATCTAGATGAAAATACCTTCTCTTATGGTGATTTTGTTTGTACAAAGTAATGCTACCCACACATTTTATTAATGTTGCACCAACATTCTGAAGAAGTCGCATATTTTGTAATATCAACACATTTTGTGATTAGTGTAACACCTACAGATACAGAGATAACCAACTGTAGTTTCAAACCTAAACAAACGCGACATTGCTTGCGCTCACATGTTTAATGTACGCGTTTGGTTGTTTTTTAATGGTAACATAGCTGATCAGCTGATTTACGGTGTAACACTCTCTACCCTCGACTGGCGAGAGTGGAAGATATGCAACATTTTCCCACTCTTTGGAGGCAAGACTTTGACGATGGAATTTAAAATTTCTTCATAGGGTTCCACTTAACGAATGCGGAATGAAATCGCAACAAAAACTTTTAAACAAAAACCAAAATTTTATTTAAATTTTTTTTAAGATGCTTTGCGGCAAGTTTGAGGAACTGTTGAAAATGTCGATGTTGGCATGTTTGGAAGCTTCTTTCGAATTTTTTGAATCAAATTTTTGGTAGTTTTGGGTCTGAAGTTATTTGCATATACTTTTCTTTTTAAATTTGCCCAAAAATCCTCAATTGGGCGTATTGGGTGGATTTTCTTCTTTACATACATATGGAATTTGAAGGGTGTCCATGGCTTCCAATGTCTTCTTGACGTAATGACTTGATGCTAAGTCGGGCCAGAAGATTACATTTAAGTTTCTATGCTTCTTATTCATAAATTCTTCAACTTTTGGTAAGCAGAAATTAATATATCTTTCAGAATTGACGGCCAAACCAGACTCAAAAAAAACTGTTTCAGACTTTCCATGTTGACTAATTGCAAGCCACAATAAAACTTTTTAGGAAATTTTGAATGCTCCACATACTTTATTTTTTCGTCTACGTGTTTTTTTCCTTCAAAAAAATTTTTTCCTTGCCATTCGTTTCCATCCAATGTGAAATATGACTCATCGTCCATGATGCATACAATGTCGCTCTTGGCTTTGAATGTATTTTTGACCAAACTTCGAGATTTTGGGTAACTTCTTTAGCTTCTGACGCTTTTGGCCTGTTTTTTCTGTACTTTCTCTGAATTCCCATATCACTCAGATACTTTATCACTCAAATACTTTTCCGTCAAATTGGAACTTTTTCCCAAGCTCCGTATAGGATTAAGCGACTTTACCATCGGTAATTTTTCGAACTCGGCTTCTCATAGAAGAGTCGTTCAAACTACACTTTTTTCCAGAACCACGTTTTCTTTCTGTTGTTTGTCTTTTCTCATATATCGCCAGTGTTCTATATACCGAACTTCGATTTTCTCCTTGCTCTACAAAATGAGAAACGCTATCGGATTTCTTCTAATCAGGATGATGGTCGAAAAAATTACAAATGGTTTTTCGGCATCTAATGGTGATCTTGTTAGGTGATACGATTTATGATTTTTATATGTACAGTTCGTTACTGAAATTTTTTCAGTAACCATTGTTTTACTAAAGCTTAGTTCGGATAAGTGAAATATTTGTATTGTATCTGATTGTTACGGAATGACAGATTCCCTGTTTTCCTAGCCACTTGTCGAATGTTCAGGAGACAATTTTGTTTTATTTCGCGTTCAACTCAATTCGTTTATTATTTTTTCTTTTTTGCAAACATCTGCAAAAAGCAGGCAGTGAGCTATTTTCAAACTGGTTAAAAATTTTCAGTTAACCGAGGCCATTTTCATACGAACTGGCAATTTTCGGTTTGTCCGATATTTTCCGTAGAGGCGATTTTTTTTAAAGCTAGTGATCAATTTGACAATAAAGTCTCTAAATATCCTCATGATATTTTGGTGAAATTGCTGGAAAGTGGAGGGTCAGGTCGAACTAAACTAATTTTTGGTGGTGACTTATTTTTTTCACTTCTTCTCAAATATGAATACGTTCCAGAGTTGCCTAATTATTTCCAAAACAAAAATCTATTAATTCCCAAAAACTTCTGTGACGTCTTAATATTGAATTAATGTGACTACTTGAAATAAATGGCATAATGAGTAACTCTTCTGAAGAATCATTAATTATTTAAATTAATTCAACAACGTACCAATGACGCAAAGACACGAAAGGGGGTTTCTTCTAAGAAAAAAATAAAACAAAAACACCCAAACTTAACAGCAAACCACACATGAAAACGTGATCTCAAGTTCTGTTCTTTTTGAAAATGTCAATTTCAATCCGTTTGGTTTGGATTTGTCAAGTAACCAACCGCATTGCATTGTTGACGGAATGTTAATTTATAAAGAAAACCCCGTAGGAGACACTTTTCTCACCTGCTCAAGAACGACAAACAATACATATTCAGTTTGCAGTGGCTGGCAAAAAAAAAAACCGAATGCGATGAAGATACGAGTGCGCGAGTTAATTAATGACAGATATTGTAAATATAACATTGTCACATACTTTACGATGTGGGATCATGACGATCACGATGATGATGATGACGACGTTATTCAAATAAGTATTTATAGCCAAAAGAAGAAAAAAAAAAAAAATTAAGACAAACAGAACTTGACGACAATAACTTTATACTCGTTTTATGGATCTCATTCAAACGAACACTCGGCATTTCTTCATTATCTTCTCAGTTTGTCGGAGGGGTTTTGTTTTTATTAGTTTCCGTAAATTAGCTGTCGAATTATAAAAATAAAGAAATTAAGTATAAAGAGTGGCCCAAAATACACAATACGATTTGAATTTCAAGCTGACTGTTTTTTTATGACACCTAATGCTTTTTTGAAGCGAAATACATAATTAGATTGCATTGTGGCGCTCCCTCTATTTTACTACCATACATCACCTCCTTTTGTTTGTACAGCACACACTTATCGACTTGGTTATAGTGTGAAAGTATAACAGACCCATAACTAATATGTATTATAGAAGGTTTATGGGAGGTTACAGTGGTATCTGTACATCATGATAATTCCAAGGAGAATTTTGCATTGTTTTATTATTAAAAACTACAACAAAAAACAAACGATCTTGTTTTTGATAACCGATTTTGTTTACTATATTTAAGAAAAATGTATACTTTTATCAACGGAATTTCAAGAACGGTTTTAAAACTAAGATTATCAAAATTTGTTTAAATACTTTCTGTTGATCATAATGGAGATGGATTTCAATTAATAATAAATTTGTCAACTGTCCCAAAGAAAAATAAGAAATTTGTTCAGATCGGGATCAAATATGCGATTTATCATATTTTGAATTAACCCTCTAACCGGCAATACCACTCTGAGGATGTCTTCATTAATTGTGTTTAATTTTGTAAACGCATGACATTTCATTGGTAGCCTTTTTCGACGAAATTTTCCATTGAAATAAATGGTGGCCAACATAAATTGTCAGTGCGTGAGTACGTTCCATGCAAATGACCTGAAATTGTGGAATGTTTACTGAGCTTAGTGCTCAATTAACCAAAGTCTTGAGCAATTCACCCAGTTGTTGAAATCAGATTAGATAAGAAAACCTCTTCTCATCTCGGTGAAATCACATCCAACAAATTCACACGACATGTGAATGATAACGCCCTTTTCTTTCATTTTCTCGTAGTAAAATTAAATACAATCACAATTAAAACGTAAGAAAATAATCACATTCAACATTCAATTCAACACTTCTTATGTTTGGGTTAAATGTGAACCCAAAATTAAAAAGATGTTAAAGGTTGTGGTTTTTTTTCTTTGTGTATTCATTGAGGAGTGAGCGAGCAAACAAACGTGTTTGAATTACCAAATCACCGGCCCCGGTAACTAAAAGTAACATTAAAACCGTTAAATTGTTTATATAAATAAAACCTTATGCATAAAAGACAAATGGACGGACGAACGGACGGACAGACCGAATGGCTACCTAAAGAACAGGTTAAGTTACAAAAGTGGTGAATAGCAAACAAAACAAAAGAAATAAACGCAAAACAGGTAACTAGTGTCAAGTATAAGAAAATTTATAAATACAAAAAAACAACGAAATAAAACTAGCGAAAAAATAAGCCAGCAACACTTTCAATTGTGGCCAAAAGTAATAAAAAAAAAATTAAAAAGCAAAAAAAGGCATCAACATAAACGGCAACATAATTCCCCCCAACTGAGTGAAGGAGTGAGTCATTCACGGCGGCTTGAACGAGTCATGCGAGTTCATGTGGTTCTTTGTACGTCTAACTGACGAACACAAATAATCTTTGCAATTAGTTCCGGCAATTAAGAATTATTTACTTTTATACGCAACGATTCGGATACTGACGAGTGTAAAGTTGTCAAAATGTTCAAATTTCGAAAGTCTTTAAACAAAAATCAGAGAGAAACTGTAGCGCTAGTAGAAGCTAGTTGGATTTATGTTTATTAACAAAATAAGAAGAAGTTCTATGACACAGCGACGTTGAAAGTTCTTGGGGGTAATTCGCTTTGATTTTTGAGAATTTTCCGATATCTCAATGGAAGCAACTCCAAACACACAATAATTAAATTGACAAATTTGAGTAGGGAAAATATGAACCAAAACAGGCAAATGATAAAAACCTCATCCCAGTTGGTGAATTTATTTCCAAATACCTACATCCTGAATTTCCCTAAATCACGAATAACGGTTTCGATTCTTGAAAAAGATTATAATATGCAACAACAACAAACAAATTGTAATGACTAAAATGGACGAAATTTTTTTCTATGAATGATTTGTAAAAAAAATCCGGAATGGTAAATTTGTATTGGAGGCACCAGAAGGTGCCTTCACTAAAATGCATCATCGATTTTAACGATATATGCCAAATTAATTTTTGATGTGTGGCTTTATGATACACTACTAAAAATGGACACTTTTTTCACTTCAGATTCTTTTCTACATTTAAATTTAAATAATATTTTCTTTATTATTGTACAATAATAAGAATATTTGATGAACAAAGAAAATATTTAAAAAAAAAATTAGTTTATAACTCTGAAACTGCCACTCGGATTCAAATGCACTAAAGGCGAAAAGTTTTAAGATTTATTTTAAAGAATTCGGGCAATTCGTTTTCATGACTAAGATAATTGCATTTCTTTAAAAAAGAATGTAATAAAAAACTTATTGCAAGAAACAAAAATGTCAGAAAATTTACTAAAGGCAAAGATATAAAATAATTTAGTGATACATTATTTAAAATTTATTTCGAAGAAATCGGACAAGTAGTTTTCAAGTTTTGACAATTTACGACTGAAAAAATTGTTTTTTATAAAATAATAATTTCTAAAAAATGTTCATCCATTACAGACTCTTTTGTATTTGGTTGCCTTGTGTTACCTTTCACTGTATCTCAGTTTATGGTCCAATGGCCAAGCCCAAATTGCACATAATTCCAAAACACGTAAAAAAATTTATGAAAAATAATAAAAAATATTTTTTAAAAGTAGTTGTACATTTAAAAAAAAAACTAAGACTCTCTTTTTTTTAAAACATCAATTGATTTTCTAAACATTTGTAAAAAAGAAAATAATATTTTCTTTATTTTTCAATAATAAGAAAATTTGATGAACAAAAAAAAATAATTTTAAAAAAAATTGTTTATAACTCTGAAACTGTCACTCGGATTCAAATGCACTAAAGCGAACAATTTTATGATTTATTTGAAAGAAATCGGACAAGTCGTATTCATCTTATGACAATTTATGTCTCAAAAAATTGATTTTTATGAAAAAATAATTTCTAAAAAAATGTTCGTCCGTTATTTTATTTGATTTTTTGTTGTTGTCTAGTGTTACCCACATATATTTCAGTTTAAGGTCCAATGGCCGAGCCCTAATTTCACTCACATCTTTTAGTCGATTTATGAGGAATTTATATTGTATTTATCCACAAATGTAAATCTGGTTATTTGTTTGGCCCTCTAACAGTATAATGGTTGCATCAACCATTTCTATGTCTATAAACAACCAAATCTTTATTGCAACAACAGTATTTTTTTTCAAAGGAACTGTATTTTACTTGCCAATACTAACGCCTGATTCATATTTTATTTTAGTTGCCTCTACCATTCTTTTACATTTTTTTAAATTAAATAACAGTAATTGTGAACTGCTCTAATTTTGTCAGGCATCTCAGAAAGATCAATAAAAGTTTGTCATAATTGAGGGAGCTCGGAACCACGTATGTGTGATTACTCGAAAGAAACTTCTTCATCAACTCCATACTTCCTGTATTAGAGTATTTGTAAATTTTTGTAAAAAAAAAAACAAAGTTGACGCAGGTGTCCGATTTGGGTGAATCACAACAGTTTGAACATAAGTTTGTCATTGATAGGAACGAGTTCATATGTATAAAAAATAAGGTTTATTCTAATCACATCAGATTCGTTGAGTTGGGTCAGCGGACAATCGAAAGGAGCTGAGTACCTGGAATTTGTATGCAAGTGGCACAAACGAGTGGTTTACGTTGTTTTGATTTCTAAAATCGGCTTAGAAGAAATTCATTCCCTCGCGTTTGAAATTAAAAATATTTCAATTTGAAAACAAGTCAGAGCAATTAAAATATTATTATTATAAATCAAATGGGCATTGCCCCAAAAAATTGTTACTAAGCCATACGGCGAGGTTAAATTTGCGTTTTTATTTCTTGCATTTCTTATAGACACCGGGAACGGTTGGGTTTTATCGCGGTAACCTGTTCAGCGAGAATGTTAAAAAGAGAAATGTCTACATACGAAGCTTTTTTTTTTTTTGATGTCGTAGAAAATCTGAATATTTTGGCTGTAATGGTACAGACAGGTACCGAAGTATCGTTAATATATAGAAGGCCTTTATCCAATTTGAATGTCGGTAATTTAAAAGTCTCATTCAAATACCTACTCGTACACAAAATTTTTTTATTTCATTACAAAAAAACTGAATCCTGTTTAAAATTTTGTTGAACAATGGAAATCGTTTTTAAGAATTGTTTTTTTTTCTAATACCGAGCACATTGTTTGGAAATCGAATTATCAAAATTACAAAAATAGTATACGATGGTAGAAGTGGAAGGTACGGATTGAGTAGTGACAGGGCCCGTAAGGATCCACCGTTTCCTGGGCTAAGGAGCCACATACCTGACGATGTATACCAGATAACATTATTAAAGGAAGAATACCGCCACCTTGGAGGACGTCAATCCGTTTAGACAAAGAGATTTCACGTTTTTGGGAGGTGGAAGCACTTCCCAGGAAGAAATTGATCTTTTTTGTGAGAATCTACACATCAGTACAACCAAGCGTAACGATGAAGGAAGGTACGTAGTCTCACTTCCATTCAAAGAAGACTTCCCCGAGAAAATAAACTGTGGCACATCTAGGAATAGATCAATGGCTCTGTTCCGTAGAAATGAAGCAGACTACAGTGTTTGGATATCTGTTCTATTTGATATGAAATTTTACACAGCCAATGTGTGGAATTATTTTTCTGGAATTATTTTTCATATTACTGAAATTATTTTTCTTAAAATAAAGCACAGTGTTTGGAAGTCATACTATATTTGACAATACCACTTCTGCTCTGTTTGAGCTAGATAAATGGCATAGACAGGAGTTTTCCAGTTTACCTGGTGAACATTTAAAGAAGCAGATTTTTTCCTTATACAAAGAACAGTGTTTGGAAACCATTATATGTTGCAACAATTTCTGTATGTGTTCTGTGTCTAGTCATGATGTTTTCGAGTCCACCTGGGCTGCATGCAATAATTCCCCTGAAATTGGTAGGTTAGGGTGTGTAAGATCTTTGATGGAATTTACCAAATTATCTTTCCAATAGTTGGTTTTTCAACTACTGTGCGGACCATAGCGTAAACATTTTACGGAACTTATCGCAAGAATAGTTACAAACGAATGTAAATTGATATTGTCATATTTTTATATTGTGTCCCAGGATAATCACCAGGGCTGTAGAGTCAAGTCAAAATTGTCGGAGTCAGAGTTAATAAAATTTGTCGACTTCAGGCTTCGACTCCTGGCATATTTGTGAGACTCCGACACCACAGCCCCGATAAACACACTGAGAGGAATCGTGTGGTTAGATTTCGCAGACCAAAGCCTTCAACTCCAATGTCAAATCGATACTATTATATGGGAGTGAAACATGGCTGGTATCCGCTAGGAGCACAAATCTAACTCTTAACTACACAGAAGGCGCAAAAAAATACCCAGTGAAAAAGAGATGGCTTGCAAAAAATGTATATGGATTGGGCACAAGCTGCGGAAACCTTCTTATAGTAATATCGCCAGACAAGCTTCCAACTGGACACTGCAAGGAGCGCGGAGTAGAGGACGCCACAGAGGTCCATGGCGTAGAATTTTGACGAATGAATTAAAGACTGTTGAACAAGTAACTCAGGTGGGCACAGATCAAACCAATAGCAAGAGATTGTAAAGGGTGTTTTTTATTGGGGTATAGAACTTTAAGTTGGCATCACTTTTTTAACTGGCGGCCATTTTGTCAGCTGTCAAGTGATTAATATTTAGTTTGGTTTGCCATTTCATCATGAACAGGTTGACAAAAGAACAACGCTTGCAAATCGTGCAAATTTATTTCGAAAGTAATGGTTCAGTTCGCGAAGTTCACCGCAAGCTCCGTCCGAATGAATCGATTCGCCACCGTGCACAGCAATTGGAGCTTTGTCCATCAACTTTATGGAAGATTTTGTGCAAAGATCTTGGCTTGCGACCTTATAAGATCCAGCTTGTGCATGAATTAAAGCCGCGATACCATGCAATGCGTCGTGATTTTGGTGTATGGGCCGAAAATGAGATTCATCTCGATGCTGATTTTCATCACAATTTTAAAATTGGACCTGTAGAATTGGCTTTATTCGAGACAGCCGCGGCGGCCACATGCCCGAAATCATATTTAAACATTAATGGCATAAAATTATCCTTCCAATAAAGCCAAATTGATGGGCATTAAAACGATTTTCTTGTGTTTTATTTAAATTCGAAGTTCTATACCTCAATAAAAAACACCCTTTAGTAAATTAACAAATTTTGTCCGGCACAATGCTATTCTTAATCGGCGCAACATCAATAAAGAATAATACTAATAAAAGGAAGACCGTGGTGGGCACGTATACGTATCCAGTGAATAATACATTGTGCCAATGAAGTTTTTCATTAATATTATGTACCTTTTTCGTTCAGTGTGGTATGTGCGACTGCCACACAGCAGAAGGATCTTTGAAAAATGCCTAAATTAAGATACACCAAAAAAAATCTCATACAAAATTGGGGAGTTTTTCATAATTTTTAGGTAATATTTCGTTTTTGGAGCATTTTTCATATAAAAATTTGACAATAAAAAAATTTCCCATTTTTTTGGATTTTTTTTTTTGAATATGGGAATTTTTTCTTTTTTTTTTTGTTGGGGATATTTTCAAAACAAATGAGATTTGGACGCACGCGATATATGAATTTCACACATTTATCTGGGGTTGTTTTTCATTTTTGTGTGGCGTTTTTTCAAATTTTAAGTTGGAATGATATTGCATAATGAAAAATAACCACAAATTCATACTTTTCACGTTTTTGTTAAAAAATAAAATTTTTCCAAATTACGAAAATCTACTGTTGTATTTTTGGAGTATTTTCCATAATATTTGGTAGATTTTGCATTGGGTTATTTTTCATAAATTGGATTTTTCAGAATTTTAACAACATTTTCATATTGGGCTTTTGGGGATTTTTTAATTTATTTTGGAAAATTCTTAATTTGGGATATTCTTCATTTTTTTAGGGCATTTTTCATAAAGCCATAGCAGAACACATGTTCATAACCCGGTAAGACCATCAAACAATTCTTGGCGACTGCTTCCACCTTGTAAACGCTGGCAACTTTACAAGTAAGAGAGTAATCTCCAAGCCATGTAAAACATCGGAGCCGGCTTTAAACAGTAGATCCCGGTCAGTGAGTATACAAATTATATCGTACACAGCTCACTGATTCGAAAGAAGTTCCTCGTCAGTTCCATCATGGAATGCCCAGGGCAATAAGTCAGTAAGTAATAATAAAAAAAAAACCTTCCAGTGGGGGCATTCAGACCACCACCATCCGACTAACAGATTTTTAATTAAATATTATGCTTAATTAAACATTATTTTTTTTTTGCTTTGTGGAAAGTAAGAGAAGTATTTTGCCAGCCAACCAGCGATGTTTGTGTTCACACCAACATTCGTTTTATGTTTTGCTTATAAATGCTGTCAGTCTAAGAAGGTATATTGAGGTTCTTGTTTTGTTTTGAACAAAAATAATAATAGTTTTTTTTTTCTGTCTGTGTTTTGTTTTGTAGATCCATGATTATTTATACCTACTTGTATGGTGGTTGTGCACGTATGTATGCAGAGAATTGAAATTCCAAAAAAGTTGATGTATTCGTTTTTCGTGCAAATTTTTTTTTTTTTTTTTTTTTTGAAAAATAAAAAAAAAACAAGACACGGTGTTCAGCAATCAAGGTTCACCGAAGACGTATGACGTGCCGTGCCGTGCCGCGCTGTTCATCAATAATAAAGAATCCGGTTAAAACCGCTTTTCGATTGTTTCTTGGTCGATTGTTAATTTAAGCCAAGTTAACAAAAGGTCTAGCACAACAACAAAGACACTTCTTCTTTAAACAAACACTTTGTTTTTACTTCTTCTTTTTTCAACACTAATTTTTGTTTTTCTCTTCTTCTTTCTTATAAATATATGCAGTATCACGATATTACTTTACACAACATCCACTGGCCATAATGCCCGAACAAAAAACAAAACACACACACACTGTAATTGTTTTCCGTTAAAATGTTTTTGAGAATTTTCTAGTTTTGATTTAAAATGCACTTTAATTCAATTTCCGTTTGTTACGTTCGTTGTCTCCAACAATTTCCGTTTCATTCTCTTGCGTATCTTGCGCTGCGTTTATTTTTATACCGCTTTTTTTGTTTTCTTTCTTCACAGTTTGGAACGACGATCAGACGTGCACGAATTCAAATCGTAACTGAGCTCCATTTAGTGGATACCTACCATTATTATACTCGGTACCTACACGCACACACACAGTCGTTTGGCCGTTCATGACAAATGTCGTTGGTGTTGGTGTGGACAAATCTATGGGTGAGTGTGCTTGGATTTGTAGGGGTGTTCACATCTTGAGGGCCCTCTGTTTTGTCTGCGTATAAACGAGATTCTTCTGCGCTTCATCCATTCGTTCATTCTTCATTAAGATTCAGTGAAACAGTCGAGTGTAAATAAATAGTAGCAGCATTAGTACTATGAAAATTAAAAATTAAATTATGAAAATTAAATGTTCTTATTTTAAATAGAAAATTCCAGTTTCTTAATAAGTAGTTGGACATGATATGCTTATAATAATTTCAAATTTCACAAATTCCAACATGCTTAGACAGAGTCTTAGATGCGGTCCACACATAATTCGATCTTATTGATCATTTATTAAAATATGTATAATCTGTGCTATGGTTTCCAAAGAAATCCTATGCGAACGAAAGCAAGAGACTCATTTTCTCATCGAATTGTGTTTCTCAATCACTAAAATGTTACCAGTTCAACAATTTCATAAATATTCGAACATTTTACAAGAAAAAAACGCTGATTTGTCCATATTTTACCACATAAAATGTCAGCTGGAACAACAACAAAATAAATGTAAACAAATACATCTTGTTGGGTTGATTTTTTTAGATAATAAAAAAATATGAATACATATTACCGCGACGTATACTTTTTGGAGGAGACTGTAGTTCCCCGGAGGTCGTTACATGTTTTATCAGATGCTTTTATCCACGGGAGCTACCAGCAAACGGTAGGTAATGAAAATGTGTCCTCTACACCAAAATCAATGGCCCAGAGAAGTATAGCTCCAGAGACAAACTCAAATCAGGGGGGTATTTTCGACTTTGCTGTAGATCCGGGAGTAATAGGATGTTTTGGTGGAACCCATATCATTTTTTTCTTCCATGAAACGAAAGACAATTTTTGGTTATTAAGGCATGTGAACGTTAACGTTCGATATCGAGGGACAGACTGTAATTTTCGTTTCACATCCACAGAGTTTAAAGTTTCTTTAAAAGCTTACATGAGGTCAGGAATATACATTTTGTTTCATTTTTGAATTGTTAGTGATTTGGTTATTACAATGGATTTTTAATAGAAGTTCTAAATATACTTTTTCAAATTGTTAGGCATTCCTAACTCATGAGGATTTATAGAATTTTGAAGATTTGAAATAAATAAGACAAGATGGACATAAAATTGGTTTCAGTTTTAATCAAATTATGAACATACTGGTTATTGCGCCCATTACACTCATCTTCATCTATAAAACCGTTCTTTTTGTGACACGTTCGCAAAAAAATAACATGGAATTAGTAGCTCTAGTGCAGATTATGTAATACAGCGTTCTCCAACATGAGGTGTTATTTTCAATCAACCGGTAGCGTGTTATCTCTCGAAGAGTTGATCTCCATTGGCCACCGAGATCTTGTGATTTAAGATAGAAATTCGTGAGGCTATCGAGGACATTGGGCAGCCACTTTGCGATTTGGTTATGGAAAATTTCATGAAAAGGATATGGTCCTGTAAGCGTGGTCGTGGTGGCCATTTGGCAGATGTTGTTTTTCATTATTATTATGAAATAAACATCCGATCATTTATATCAAAAAATTGAATTTTTCTTTGAATACCAAAATAACTCCTCTTGTCGGAACACCCTTTATAAGGATGTGTATTTATACCCTCACCCTACGTTTTTTATTTAATTTGCCATGAGCTTAGTAGAAACCTACTTAGTATATCTTGATTACATTTCTAAGTTCCAATTCACACTAGGCAATTTTGTTTGCCACAATTCTCAGTTTGTAAGAAAGAGAGCTAAGGGGAATGGAAATGGAAAAAATTGCTCGTATTGGCAATTTCTTTTTGTATTTTTATATTTTGAAAGTCATTCGTATTTGAAAAGGGAATAACGAAAACAAAAATTGCCGAAAAAGAATTTGCTTGTGTGAACACAAGAGGCAAGTTCAAAAGGGAAACATGAAACATGCTGCAAGTGAATCGGGACTAACTGAAAAATTTAACTTTTTTCATACGACAAAACAGTTAAAATACAATCACACAATAAAATGATCCCATAAACTATCACCAAAGGTTTTGGAAAATTGGGTTGACAGTATACGCCAAGAAATGAAACCGAGTTACATAAATAATGGAATTGTTTCCTCTAACGAATAAACCGAAAGATCCGATAAAATTTTGTTTTAAACCAAAAAACACACGCATATTTCTGCCAAGCTATGTAAGAATTCGAAGAGGCTAGGAAAACCGTTGCCCGGTTATATTTACGTGTTTGTCGGTACGACGTTTACAACGTAAAATTTTATAAAAAAAAAATGTAGCGGATGCATTTACACCTGCTGTTCAACATTTTGTAAATTGATGCGGAGTTCCGGCAACGGAAAATGAGTTAGTTGGCGTTACCCAAGAATTGCAAGGGAAAACAATATTTAGTTTTGAGTTTGATTGTGTAACAAACCGACTTGTACCATTCGCTATGAAATGGACATTTAATGCACGTTTTAATCCACGTCAGGGAGGAGAGTGGCAACGACTTTTACAATCAAATAAAAAAGTGTTAGTAACTGCGTTAGTTTAAAATATTCTAGAAGCCAAAAATATCGTCAGTTCGAAATCCCTCACAGATCTTCCCATTTCCATAGATAAAACAGATTCACTTTCAACTAATTTTTTCAAGTGCAATTTACAAAACACGAGCCTAAAGACACATCTCTCTGAAACAGTGGAATGTACGAAAATATTTAATAACTGTCCGGAGGCGACGATATGAAGCGAATGTTATTTTGCCCATAATTTATTTAGTAATTACAATACAAAGTAAATATATATTCTAATTTTGGGTCCAAGGTTAAACCGGGTGACACAGACCATTTGGCTAGATTTTTGCAGCGACAGACCAAAGCCTCTGTTGAGAATCGAACACACAACCCCCACGCTGATAGGCAAGCACTCTACCAACTCGCTTACCGGGGCGTTTTTGCCCAAAATACTTTTTAAATAAAATCAATAGTAAAAAAACAATACAAAGGTGGACCGATTTACGCAAAAACACCACTAATATAACTCTTCTGGTGCAGGATTGCCAAGTAAACAAATAAAGCACATACCGTGTCCATAACGGGCATATTTCCTCCTTTAACTGCCGATAAAGCGGTGCTTTGCTATTTAAATGAGGCCACGCCTAAAAGTATGCTGAAGTTGAAAAAAACTTGACTCGTTTTTGGTACACAGCTTTCATTGTTGAATGAATTTGTGCGTTACTTTTAAATATTTAAATTCAGCTTAAATCAAAACTTTTTTAGTCATACGATTAGGGTTTTTAACCCGCGAATTCTCGGGAAATTTGTCAATTTTTGTTTTTTAATTCGTGGATTATTGCTGGAGATTCCCGGGAATAAAATTCTACCAAAAAATTAAGCTATGTACGAATAACAGAAATTTTTAAAACTGTGATTGTGGGTTTTTACCGGGAAATTGTACGATATTTACTTCTCTAAACATTCCTATTAATTGTCTAGGATTTCCAATAAAAGTTTTATTAAAGATTTACTGCCTGTTTCCATAAAACCAATTTGTTCGTTAGTTACAAATTGTGTTCCAAATGTCCATATATCCGAAAACCAGAATTGAATAATGTCTGAACCCCATTTTATAACGCTTCCAATATTAACGATTTGTAACGAAAGAACAAAATCGTTTTATGGAAACAGGCAGTTAAAGTTTTCCATAAAACGAATGTGTTCGTTCGTTGCGAATTGTTAAGTGAATGCCCAATAAAATGGATTTTTATCAGTAATGAAAGCTTATTCGTTTGGAATTGTAATTTCAGGGGTAACTGTCCAACAAGAAGACGGTGTTAAAGAGAATGTCCCGGGCAGTGAGTCTATATGAGTTATATCGTGCACAGTACAAAGATATGAGAGAAGTTATTTTATGAAATGTTAGGAAAAATAATTAGGTAATTCTAAGATTCATCAATTTGCGATTACTTTCTATCTCTTTTGTAAGATATAAAACAATCATTATGTAAAAATTGATAAAAGCACAAGGAACACGATGAAAATTTTCATAGAATTATTGAAATTTTCCATCAATTCAAAGATTAATTGATGGTTCTTTTATTTTAATTGGACTGAAAAGTATCTTCATTGCATTATGGAGGGTAGGAAGAACTAAGTTCTTTTCATTGTGAAGTGTACCGAGGAAATGTTGAATCCTCCTAAAAGTATGCAATACTTAACAATATTTACGAAAAGGTAGACAGAAATATGTCTAAGCAGATTATAAAATCATCTGAAGTAAAGATATATTAGGCAAACTAATACCAAATTTGGACTTGCTGTCGATAAAGTCCGTATAAACTTTACCAAGGGTATTTTCAATCTGGTAAATATCAAAAATAGTATTTGTGTGAAACTTTTGTAAACAGGAGTGTTAAAGGTATATGAATAATATGGACATTCCGTGAAGGATTACACTATGCAGCAACAAACACATATTTTGTAATGAATAACCACTATACAATTCCTATCTACTGTGGTCCTCTGCGTACAAAAATTGTCCAATTTTCGTTTTCTATGGCTAGGATTTTTAAAATGATATATAAATTATCATAAAGCCATGTGGTTGAAATAATTTTAAAAAAAATTAACTTTTTTAAAAATTAACCACTAAATTATATTCAATCTTTTCCTTTAGTATGTTTGAATCTGAATGACAGTTTTAAAGTTATTAACAAATTTATATCGATTTTATTTTCATAAATCTTTTGATGAAAACAATTCAGAAAAATCGAAAATGAAAAAATGTGTTCATATTTCGCACACTCACTTCAAATGTGACACAACTCAACATTTCGATGGCGTAATTTAGAAAGGGCGTAACTCGAAATCGCGTTTTTTACACATTTTGGTAGATCATTTCAAATATACATCCCACAAAAATTTCAGGGCTTTGTTATCAAAAATACCGGATTTATTGCCCTCTTACAAAAGGCAGTAACCAAAATCAAAAAAAAAAAAAAAATAGTTTCAGTACTAAATTTGTTGCGCATTTTTATTTAAAATTGCCTTTAAAATTTTTTTATGTCAGAAGTTTTTCAAATCTTATAAAGTTTTTACCTTCTCCTGTAACGAAAATGCGATTTACGTCCTTTCTAAATTCAGCCATCGATTTTTAAATTTCATATGTTTGTGTTAATACTGTGCAGAATACAAGTGTCAAATTACGTTGTTGTTGTGAGGATTGTCTAACAAATGGTCATTACATTATTTAAAACAAAAACAATATCCATCACAAAACAAGTTTTTCGCATTTTCTTCAAAATTGAAAATTTTGAGTTGTATCATCTTTGAAGTGTGTGTGCGATTTAGTCGTTTATCAAAAGTCACATAACTTACAATTAAAATGAGAAATGTCTCTTTATCGTCGATGAAGGACTTTCGTCTTTATTCACAATTTAGTGACCGCTTTTTTTTTTTAAAAAATCACACACAACCAAAAATGTTATGGGAAATTCCACAAGGGACCTTCACTAACTTGTGAATAAAGGCGAAAATCGTCCATCGATCTGAAAAAGTTAAACCTAATTTTAATTTTAACGTAAATATGTGGTATGAAATCATACAAGGTTCCAATGCTGAGCCGTGGATTATACAGTAAGGTCACCAGTTGATTTCCCTTTGAAGTAAATTAAATAATTTCTACAGCCAGAAGTAGTCACGGCTTCAATCAGAAGTAAATCTTGACTTTGACCAACTCAACATTTATTTAACCAGCTCCTTTTGCAAAATACTCTTCTGTATTTCATGACTGGCCGAGGTTTAAATCCCAGACTTTGTCATGGCCGTTTTAACTTGTAAATTTCGGCAACTTTACGAGTAACGATCAGTTACAAAATCTCCAGCACTAATGAACTTCAGTTTAGCTTTCAAGTGGAGATTGTGAAAATAAAATTAATAGAAGGTTGAGTGAAATTCAAAAAAAATACGTCTTCCTTTGCTTATTTCTTCGCAAGATTAAGTTTTATTCAATCGGTAATAACCTGTCTCGACTACGAAGAAAAACTCGAATAACATTTCAATTTAAATGTTTTCTATGAATATTTATATTGAGTATTAATACATACACATACATATTTAATACAAATAAGGATGGGGAATATACATACGTACATATATATTGAATTTAATGATAACATCTTACAATTTACAGATAATGGTAGGTATAGGAAATTAAATATCTACATTTGTATTTCTTAACTATGAATATGAATATCGATATTTTATGTAGTATGCAACATGACAAATAAAATAATAACATTTGATTTAACATCTTTTAGACGTACAACACAAACATGGCAGAGATGGCGGCAAAGAAGGCCAATATCGTTGAGAGATATAAAATAGCACATGTGGTCTGCATCCACGCCACCAGGGGTCCCACACACAGCGACACGATCAGTTGGCCTATGAACACCATGCTGCTGATAATGGCGACATCGGTGCCGAGACCACGGCTTTGCTTGAGGGGAACCGTTTCACCCGCCCTTACACGGAACTGAAACATAATTAGAGATTTTAAAACCTGAATTGAATAATGCTTTTCGAGGTGTACTTACACAATTCTTGGCATGATATTTGGCCACCAATATATAGGGCATGGTGAAGATGGTGCCATACAATATGCCCGCCGAAGTACTAAAGACCAGCACACCCCACTTGGTGGGCCATAGTCCCAGGATCAGCATGCCCACACCATAGAACACAATGCCGCTAATATAAATGCTTTTTTGGCTGGAAATGAACAAAACGATTAGTTTTACCTAAAGTTGTTGGGATTTCGTGAAAAACTTACCCAAACCATTTCATAAATTTCTCCACCAACACGGAATACACGGAGCAGGACATGGCATAGATGGACATGCCCCAGCAGCCAAAGCGAACACCGGCCTCGTACAATTTTGCCTTCTCGGAATTTGGTGGTGCCTTTAAACAAAATCAATTAAATGAATACTCTTTTAAGTAACTAATAAATATCTATTCCCTACCATTGGATCACCATGGAACACCGCTTCGCCCACGAAATCCGTAAAATACAGACAATAGGTGAGATGACACATCCAACAGAGCAGATTGGTCAAAGCCAAGATACGCATGGATTTTGGCATCACAAAAATACTTTTCAAATATTTCTTCAACGAAACGGGCTTATCGTCGTCATCAATTTCTATGGCCTTTGAGGACATGCCGTTGGCTTGTTGCATAGCATGACCGTTGGTTAAATGCCCATTTAGCGGGTCGTCAGATGTGTAACCATTTCCTGGCTGGCCATTGGACGCTTCGACGCCTTGATAACGTTCGATGGCCGTGTATTTTTCCGTTGATTGTAATTCCATCGATGTGTTCTGAGGGAAAGGAGTAGAACAATTTTAAATGTTATATAAATTTAAAAAAATTAATTTCACTAATTAAAAGAAACAAAAACTTTTTGGAAAAACCTGTAACTATTTCAACCGAAATCCCGTTGATAAGGGTTATAAGAAAGTGAACAGATTTCACAAATGTCTGTCTTATATGCGTTTTTTTTTCATATAAGCAATTATTGTTTAAAATAAACTAAAGATACAGTGTTTTTGCAAAACTTTCTTATATGCGTGTTGTTAAATTCGTTACCTACATGTTGGACTACATCCCTTTCGGACAAAGGAATTCAAGGATTCAAGGAATCAAGATAAACTTAACGATAGGTGGGAGCAGTAAGGGATCTCCCTTAAGAGTAGCAGAGGGGTGTCATTTCCCCCATTATTTGGAATTGTGTGATAATCCTGACAGATCTTAAAGCGAAACCAAGGTGATACTGGTAAAAGGCAGATTTTTGCCAGCAATCGGCAAAATAATGCAACGATGACTACAATCCATATGGCAGTGGGCAAATAAAAATTATCTGGGAATCAACCAAAAGAGAACTAATCCTTTTTATGAACAAATATAAGATACCAGACACTCCAAACCCAATGTAGAGAGCCTTTGCAGTTAGCCACAGAAAAAAACCTATATGTTTTCTATAACTAAGAGGACAACAAACGTTAATGATCGTCAGGCCCATACTTACATATGGCGCCCTGGAATGGTGAAGAACAGTGAATACAAAATCGCATCAACGCATGGAAGCATTGAGATTATCACCCCAAGCAGATATTGAAACTATACTTTGTATTCCACCCATATTCGTTCATTCCAGAAATTGCGCAGCTAGAGTTGCTATTAGTCTAAGAGAAACCAATATTCCTAAACAGAAGACCTTTGGGTATAGTTCTATTCTAGAAGTAGACTGAGTTCATGTCACCGATAAAAAACTTAGTGAAAACCTCCATACCCCCTAGAGGAATGGGCCTAAACTCATAGAAGAGTATTAGGTTTCAATCTTTACGGACGGCTTGAAAATGGTGACTGGAACGGGTTTGGAAGTTTTCTAAGAAGCTCTGGGAATAGAGACATCATAAAGATTACCTAACTGGAAGGTAAAACGCTATGTGGACAGCCTAGTGGCCTCAAACTTACACCCGAATTCGGTAAAATCCATATGTACGTTAGAATGTGTTAAATCCCTCAACCTAATCCGATAGCAGAAGGTAACCGTTATCTGAATTTCGAAAAAATGGGCACTTACGTCTTTGTTGCGGTAGGGCCTCGATTTGTTATTTCAATATCCATGTATAGAGGAACGTGGACTCACTCAAATTGGGAGAAGGTTGCTTGACAACCCTGAACAGCCGACCTGTGCACCTCTGACTTCTTTGAAGATATTCAAATGTTTGTAAGCCTGTACGACATAATAATACCACCCACCATTCCAATTGTCGACCTTCTCTCCCTCCCCCTAAAAACATGGTTATTACAATGGGCCAACTTATTGCTGCCGAGGAGTACGACCTCACGAGCAACCAACCCATTCAACCTAACCTAACGATAGATTAAGACGTTGCTAGTAAAATGTATTCTAATTGTGCACACAGTTGTCAAACGGAAAACTGTCGGGATGTTTAAGTAATCAGTTTTCTTTATCAATTAATCATAAACACTACTCCCTCTTTTCTCTCCAATACCCGTCTTTCCTAACGCTAACACAGTGCATTTATAGGGGGCATCACCTGAGTGTTAGTCCGGGTTAAGCTGTAAAACATCATTTCGGTCTATGCATGTGTATAGTACCCATACTTTTTCACTTTGATTTTAGTCAATGAAAAATGCTACAAATTTCACCTTTTTGCTTAGTGAAATTTGATAAGCGGCTTAGATGTCAAATGGCAAAATTACCTGCTGATAAACAAAATGTAGATTGGTGGCGCATGATGACGATTTTTGGGTTCAACTGATAATTCTAACTACAGGCTTTCTATTCCAGTTCATTAATATTGAACTTTGTTTTATTAATTTTGATCTTAGCTAAGTGTCAAAAACCGCATAAATCAGATAAAGAACTTTGTTTATGGAACATGTGTTTGTTTCTTAAACTAATTAAATGCACCAATTTAAAAAAAAAATTAGTTTTCGCAATATATTGTCTCCTCTGGAACCTTTAATACTTGGCAAGCAATCGTACTGCAAGTTATCAAGGACAGCGAAGTGCGGATTAAAACATTAACCAGACCCTTGCCGGTATCTCCAGACAAATGAGAAATATGTAAGTAATATCAGGGCTGTGAAGTCGGAGTCTGACATATTTGTCCGGAGTCGAAAAATTAGCTCGACTTCGACTAATATCGACAGACTGAAGGATATGAAGCTGTATTTGTTGCGTGGTAGTGTCACACACTTCATATCACAGCAAGAAGAACTTGGAACATTCTAAGATTTCTTAAAATTTTTCTCAAAAATTATGACTCGTTTTTCTTCTGATTGACCGCGTATCCGAACTACGTTCACTGTCTGATGTGTGTATAACCCAAGGAGTCTTCTTCGCCCCGTCTTCTTCTGATTCCCCAACTCTTAGGGAAATTTCACAACATTCTCTGAAGGTACAGTACGTTAAACCCAAACATCTCTCTTACCTCTTGTATGTAATAAACATTGGAGTTTTTCTTCTGTAATTCCTTTTTGATGGCCTTGGCCGACAATGGTCTCAGCATGTCGTCCCTTTCGATTAGCTTCAAGGGTATTTCACGGAATGTTGTCAGCGTTATCAAATAGCAAAAGAAGAAGATGACGGTGACCAAGCCAAATACGGTGGGTATATTTCCTCCCAGAAAAGAGCCTACCAAAAGAATACAATTTGAAAATATAAAAAAAGTAACTTTACCACTTTTCTCCTCTCAATACTTACCAATATTTGTGGTTTCCCAATCAACACCGCCAATGGCATAACCAATGGTGCCACCTACACCGGCGAACAGGGTGAACATGGTCAGAGCCTTTGGCTGATCCTCGGGCACACACATGTCCAACAGATAGGTGCGTGCCGGTGTCTGACAGGTGTCCGCATCAAAGTCTAGCAGCACCATGCCAAGAATGGTCAAAATAACAGCAAATTTATAATTTGACGGTGAGGCTTCATCTGCTGTCAGAGCTGCCACACTGCCATCGTGAATGGTATAGTTGGCATTTAGCGGCAAATCGGTATTGTTGAAGGTATAACCCTCATCGCCCAGCCATACACCCAAATCCTTGCCGTAGGGTACCAAAATCAAACCAATCAAAATGCCCAAAGACAACAGGGTGATGATGGGTCTGCGCCGACCAAAATTCAGATGGCAGCGATCGCTCACTGACCCCAACAGGGGCGAAACAAAGAATCCGATAAGGGGCGACAAGCCCCAGGCCATGGTCATGTGTTTGTGATCGATGCCGATTTGCAGAAGAATGGGTGACACGAAAGAGGTTTCGGCCGCATAGGCAAACTCTATGCCCATGGCTATGGCGGACAGGCGAAACATTTCAAAGCGCGTCTTGCGCCGAAATACATGCGAATAATCGTGTTTCTGTTCACGGGCATGTGTTTCACGCTGCTTCAGCATAAACTTGATCATGGGATTGTTGAGCGATGACAATTCATCGATACCGGAATCGACTGCCACACCCACCATTTTGTTTGAGTGCTTTCGCGTCGCGTATTGTGACAACGTCGTCGGAGGGAGATCTGTAACGAGATAAGATAATTAATTTATTAGTTTTTGTTTTCAATACATCATACAAAGTTTTCGGAACATGTGTAATCCATTATAAACTAAATATTCATAATTAAATCGACATGAACGGGATTTGGCTTCCCCCATTGTTCGCTGCACAATTGATCCGCAGACACTGGTGCGACCGAAACCACCATCCCACCACAGCAAACTACACTTGCGTGATTGTGGCGATTTTTTTTTTGTTTTGCATGGAAAATTTCCCATTCGAATGGTTTAGAATCAATTTGTCGATTTTTTTTTGTTTGTTTGTGAGTTTCAAAACAATAGTGCGATATTGTTTAATAATTTCTTTCTCCAGGCACATGTGCTTACACAGAGTACATACTTATTATTAAATAACTCAGAAACTGGCAATAAAAAACAATTAATTTCCATTGATGATCGTTTAATTTATGCACATTTTGATATTGTTCGTGGTCCTCATTTAACTCATTAAGTTTAATTTGAATTTGAAAAATTAAAATCGATGTTCATTCATTCTCATAGCATCATATTAGCTAAGTTATGGTCTAATCGAGCTGTCAGATAAGCCTGTAAACCCTAATTACCGTTTAGTATGACAATTACAGTTGCTCACGACTTTCCTTTTGGCGTGTATCCACATTGTGTCTACAAACTACCCGGAATTCGTTATCAAAACAACCCTCTCAAAATGTGTTAACCATATTTAATTGTAGAGCTGAGATTAGGAGTATGAAGCAGACAGAAATGCATATCGAGACCCTATATTCAATAAATGCTATCTCAAAAAATTCAATTTCTCAGGAGAGCTTAAAAACTAGTTATTACGATTTTTTGAACAATATTTATTAATTAACCATTTAATAAGATGTTTTATTGAATATTAGGTATAACAAAGGAAAAAACATAACAAAAAATGCTAAAAAAAAAAAAGATAATACATAATAAAAACTGATGTTATAATGATGTTTATTTATACTATTTCTGGCATAAGTTATCGTAAAAGTAATGATATTCTTGCGGAATAACTTTTTTTAATTCTTGTAGATGTTTAAACTTATTTGGTTGTATTGGAAGTGGTCCAGAATGCAAAGGATTTGGTTCCTGCTTGCCTCCATATTTTTTTATTCGACACGGTATATCAGTGTATTCATCGTCGAAATTAATTTTAAATTTGACGTTGCCGTTTGGAAGATAAATAAGCGAACGTAATTGTGATACTGTTGAATCATTTTTGCCTTTGTCAGGTCTTATACTATTAAAACGAAGTAGTTGGCTGTCATTATAATCTTTAAAAAAGTCGTGGTTTAAATAAACTGCATCGAAAGGTTTTTTTATGATCTTGTCATCAATTTTAACGGTTTTTCGAGCTTCTTTAGTATAATCAATAGGCAAATAAACCGAGTTGTTTTTCAATTTTTTCTCTATTTTGGCATGAGCGCTATCGCACTCCATCTGGGTATGGCCCTTTTCTAGATACTTTTGCTCTATAATTTTATTATTTTCTATTGAAAAATTGGACAGCGCGTTAGATAAGAAGTTATTTCGGTTTTGATACCCGCAACCATCTGAAAAAATTATAATTGGCAGCTCATCAGATAAACAGTGCGTCTCAAGATGACTTATTATACAATAAATAAATGACGAAGCAGTTAAGTCGCCATTTATTTCGCTCCACCAATAGTTTGTACTCTGAAGGCTTCCAATATTGTACATGGTGAAATTGTGCACTTGTAAGCGTTGTTTATAGTATATAGCTGATGCATTAATATCAGGACAAAGTTTAACTGCTTCAGCATCCATTGTGAAAACATGGCATAATCCATTTTGGGCATCAAGCTTATCTTGTGTAGTTGTGAGTGATGGAGGTTGTTGTTGTTATTTGTAGATTCAATAATAGCAATGTGATCAGAGAGAGAGAGAAAAATCGGTTGGAAAATGTAGCTACTACAACAAAAACTAAAATTAGGAAATATATCTATCATTCGTCGCCAAAGGATTAAAAACTGCAATATCTCAAAAATTAGCTATTGGATAAAAAAAATTTCACCAGATTCGTGTTCAGCATGTCAATTACAATGAGATATGATGTAGATTTATAATAAATAAATTTATTTCAAAAATATTGTATTTTTAATATGAGAGATAGCATTTATTTCCAACAAAAAAAATGTATTTTGAGATAGCATATTAACAAAAATTGAGATAAAACGAGAACAAATTATGTTTTTGAGCTGAAATTTATATCACAGATGGGTATTACATAGGGAAGTTATTTCCCATCAAAAACTCATAGCGCCAAAAGTTTAAGATGACATATTTTGAATATAGGCTCTCGATATACCAGGGACGAAATTTATATACCCTCCATCATTGAATGCTTTTCAGTGGGGGAATACAATATCACACTTATACAATGTGTCCCCAAAGGCTAAAGATGGAATCGGTATGTGAGTATTTTCATTAGTTGAAAATAGTGTGAAAAACAATTTAAAATAAAAACGTTCGTGTTCATTCTATAAAACACACGGTTAGAACATAGTCTCAACAACACTTCTGCTCTATTCATTTGATAAAATAATATTAGTTCTATATTTCTATCCAGATTTTGTTTGTGCATTTCGGAAACATGTTTTGTCGAAAATGAAATAACCAACAATCGAGCTTGCTGTAAGCAGTTCGTGAGACTGGCTGTCGACCCACATCGAATGGAAAATGTCGTTTTTCTTTTAAAAATAAAATGAAACCTCTCCATACTACAATTATCGGTATCGAATATACCCGGTGGTCCATATAGCGGTTTATTTTAGAAACATATGTTATTTGGGGAGTGAAAGGTATTTTCCGCAAGAAATCGTGACAGACTTTTCATGAACAACGCTAGGAAATAATGCAAATTTATTTTCAAAAGTTAATGCTATGTATCCCAAACCGAATTCCTAACGTAGGAAAAAGGGGAAGGGGAATTTGTAGAAGAAACCAGGAGCGCACAACAGGCCGAATTGCTGGCCTAGGTGTATGTCAGTGACATGAGACGGTCATGGTACATGACCGATCCTCCATTCGACCTAACCTAACCTATCCCAAACAGTGTGTTCATTGAAAATAAGTAATGACAAACACTCACGGTCCCCGTCGTCGTACAGTGGTCCAGAATAAAAATGACCTAGTAAACATTTTTGAGATCTGTTAAAAAAAATATATGGCAAAAAAAAACAGGGGAAAAAAATTGTGCAATAGCTCTTAAAATCTATGAGATACAGTTCGACAAAGTCGAAAAATGAAATTACAGTTTTTCAAATTTCAAAATCTAATAAAGGTGAAAAATTATGGAAAAATATAAAAAGTAGTCAGCTATGAAAATATTTCTAAAATATATCTAATTGTTAAGCACCCCATTAAGCGGTTTACCCTTGGACCCAAAATTAGAATATAAATTTACTTTGTATTGTAATTAAATATAAAAAAAAAACAAAAAATAATAAAATAAATACAAATCTAATCTAAACACTTTTTTAAGTCCCAAGAGTTTTGCCTCTACCCTGGATATAACGAACTTCGCTTATAACGAACCAATTTGTCGAGTCCCTAGGAGTTCTTTATAACCGGACTCGACTGTACCATAAAATAACCCCCAACATATTTTTTAGAGAACTCATTAATGTTTACAAGATCATAAATTACAGTCTTTTGGCAAACGAAATTGGCTTTTGGAAGTATGGGGCTCACTGATGAAAATGTAGTAGCCGTAGTCATGAGTCAGTTCTGTAACATCGATCTCAACATTTAATGAAGCAGCCAGTTGGTTGGATAAAACGTAATTTCCGTACGAAATTTACGTTTTTTGAAACGTTTTACCTAAGTCCTAAGGCTTTTAAAATCAGATGCAATCGATGCAAAAAAAAAGGATAACATTCAAATCTTTCTTTCGATTTTTCCAACTTCCTCAGGGATAAAAGTTTCAAAAATCGGGCAACCAGACACAATCCTTAGTTACAATGTAACAATTAAACATGAAAATAAAGAAACACATAATCTTTCGTGGATAATTTGCACTTAGGGCCCACTAATGAGTCAAGGTTGATCTTCGTTTTTCGTTTAAACTGAAGTTAAACTTCAAATTAATTTTTTCAGTCAAAGTTTAAACGTAGTTTAATCGTCCAATATTGGGCCAAAATTTTAATAGCCATTTGATTGTAACATCACCCAACGAAAGAAGAACCAAAATGATTTTGATTTACCAAATTCCACAAATAAAATAATAATTCCATAATTAAAATAATTTTATTGGTGCTGGGATTGGTGCCATACACGTGTCTTTTGCCCTTGCTAATGTTCATTTAGCCGAGTTTTTTTAATTCTCATATTTTTTCTAAAAATCTTGCGTGACCAAAATCCACCACAAAAGTTTAATACCATTCTAATTATTCACCGGAAACATATGTTTTCTGATAAAAGTGTGAGTGTTACCACGTCAACAGTCGAAAATGTGGAATATTTTGACTGACTGACTCAAAAACGTAGTTGTAGTTTAAACTTAGTTTTATTGGAAACTGAGTTTTACATAATCGTGGTTTAACTACGATCTCATTTATTGGCCCTTATTGTTATACAGTACTAAAGTTTATATTGTTTCGGTACTTTAAGTTTTCTGGTTGTGCCCATGAGTCCTACTGAGTCCAGTTTTGAAATTTTTGTGTTGAATTTCAGAGTACGAATATTCGATGATGTTCTAATATCAGAGGAATTTCCAATAGACCAGCAGACAGATGAACCGACATAAAAAGATAGTCGTTCATTTGTATGAAAACCGTAACTATCTCCAACAATCCCAATTCTAGACAAATTAAACTTTTCATATGTACATATGATGTAAATTGCTAAACTAAAAATGGAAAGGGCTCCCACTCTGTTCGAGAATGAAAGTAAACCGCGAATCTATGGATAACATTGTTGATGGACTTGCCTGTCTGCGGTTACGAACTCAAAACCGTTAATAATGAGCAAATAATATAATAGTTAGAATAATAATAAAACAAATGAGGTTTTGAAATCACTTCCAGAAAATAAATGACAAATATCACACATAGACATTCATTGCGTCAACCATTTTAGCAATGCGTGTGACCGATATGCTTATGGAACATCTGATTACACTATGCATCAGACATTTTGTCTAAAGGGTGTTGATGATATTTTCTGCTGTATTTTGGAAATTTATTGCTATAGTTTTCAGACCAAATTATTTTTGTTTTGTTTTGTTTCATAGTGTTTTCCAGTGCACTTTACTCACCACATGTCTAGCAGTGATGCATTTGTAATTAGTTCGTACGTGTTATTGATTTCAGAGAGTTTTGAGTTATAGGATCTTCTCTCAAAAGAGCGCTGTATGTATTGAATATGGCATTTGATTATTATAATAAAGTGTTGCAAAGGGAATGACAAATTTGATGCCATCGTGAAGAGCATGAAAAATAATCTTTTCTAGAACACTCTTTTAGCATACACTCTCTTCGAATATTGCAATCAAAGATTCACTTGAAAGTAGTTCAATTCAATCAGCTGATTGATTGGCTTTATCAACATTTTGTGTGCGTCTGTTTTCAATATCAATTCAATTTATATGGCAAAAAAAAATCAATAAACAAAAAACCACCACCAACAACAACACACATAAACAATAATAAAGGGAATTTCAAATCATTGAAAATGGAAATATTTTATACACATGACAATTTGTGGTGAAATATGAATTCAAATCCTAAACAAAGATAGAAATACAAATACAAATTGTATCTACAACAAATTAACTAAAATTGTATCTGTTGTATAAAATTATCTGGGATAGGTAGAAGCTAAGAAATCCATATTCATGAGAATGTTATCCGCTACCCTACAACTAGCACCTACATGTACAATCTTTATTTGCCACACTTGATTGGCCACGGCAAACATTATCGATTTCGAAATATGCTTCCGCGGATATTTCTAAAGAAATCGCAAAACTTTTTACACGACAATGGTCATGTTGCATCCACACCCTGAAAATGTCATAGTTTTTATGCTAACCAACGAACAAACTTAGGTGTAACACTTTGTATTCGTGAAGAAATTGGATATTATTTAGATATCCATATTAACAGTGGACCAGTTTTTCGGCCCGTTTGATACAATACATTAGTAGAAATGTACTTGGAGATACCAGAAGAGGCCTTCACTAAATTGTTAATAGGAACAAAAATAAACCATTGATTTTAATGAGTATGTCGTAAGTTTAATATATGTATGTCATTTTAATTGTTTAATACGGGAAATTTATTCAATTTTATTTAAAACTCTGAAACTGTCAATCAAAAAAAGGCGTTTTTTTCATTCTCTATAGCTTAGGGAATGATTCAGAGGGCAAAACTTCATTATAGTGGAGACAACGCCTAAATAAAGAGAATTCCAATTCGAAATGATGAAAATGGAAATAGGGACTGAGGTCCATGGTGTGCAGTGCATCCAAAAATCGGACGCAAATTAAAGAGTTATTAAAATCGGATTTAAAATGATCGTTTAGACGAGAATTCCATTCAAATCGGAAACTGTCTGAACTTTTGAACAACCAGTATTCATTAAACGTAATTTTTTCGGTAGATCAATTTTTTTTTAAAAATTTGTGTATGTATTTTCGTAAAGGGTCCGCCATCTAACGTTTTTTTTTTTCAACTACTGCTTATTTCGTTTTCTTTATTTTCGTTGTAGGGCCATGTTGAACGAATTTTTGTTTCCAAAAATTGAAGAGGAGTATATTGGCAACATTTGGTTTCAACAGGACGGCGCTATGTGCCACACAGCCGAAGCTACACTTGATGTTTTGCGCCCTGTTTTTGAAGATCGCATTATCAGCCGCAGAGCTGATGTCGTTAGGCTACTGCATGGCCTGACGAGGCAGCCATTTGAATGAAATTATTTTCTATTATTAACCGGAAGGATTGTACTTTCAAATAAAAAAAGAAATTTGAGAAAATATCCAGCAATATTTTTATAGAATTTTCAAAAAAAAAGTAATTTGGCGGACCCTGTACAACTCTCGTGGTTTCTTCATCGTTTGTGTACAACACACTGCTTCAGGTTCCTATTCCATCGGCTAAAAGTCTGTAACTTCTGATCTAATCAACATTTTTGAGTTCTGTAAAAAATACGTTAGATTATTGAGGGATTATTTTAATAATATTTCCAAAGTTTACAACTTTCCATATTTTTCAATTTATTATATTTTTTTACATATTTTGACATTTTTGTATACGTAGCATGAACAAATATACTACTCATAAAAAACGTTCCTTTTTTTCGTATTCCAAATTTGTACCTTCTGAAATTGTAACAAATTGAATTAGATTTTTCCAATTTGGCGAAATATATACACATGACTTTTAACAGCTATTGCACTAAATTGTTGTATTGTAAAATGTGGTTTCTTATCTTAATTTTAAAGTAATATTTGCTTCAAAAATAATTTGGTTGTGGCAACCACTTTAAAATATCGATTTTGTAAAAAAAAAAAAAATATTTTGGACCTACAGAACTTTTAAAGAATGTAATTCGAATTTGGAGTAATAATGATGGGTAGTGTGTGCGACTATCACACAATAAACCCTGGTTCGAAATCTGCTAAGACTATGGAACAGTTTTTGCGACTGCACCTCGTCTTTACGAGTAGAGAGTAATCTCTAAGTCATGTAAAACTTCGGAGTCGGCAGTAGGTCCCGGTCAGTGAGTATACAAATTAAATCGTGCCCAGCTCCCTGATTTAGTTCCTTCATGGAATGTTAAAGAAGGTATATAAGTAAATAATACGAATTTGGCAAGGTGGAGAAGTTACCAATTTTTCGGGGGGCAATTTATTCCGTCTCGGAATGTAGGGTACATTTAGTGCATTTTAGATCGAAAACGTGAATTAATTACATTTTTTCTCATTAGTTTTTGAAAATAATATAAGAAAATGTTATCAAATTTCTTGTCCCCCATAAACTGAAGATTAGCCGCTCAGAGTAGATCAGTAGAAGACGATATCGAGATATCGGCAGATGAAATTCCAAAAACATTTCATTTTCTCCTATTTCTTCCCAGTTTCCGAAGAAAATAGTATTTGGAAAATATTTTCGTATAATTAAAACTAAATCTCACATTCACTTTGGTTCACGAGTAAATGTGTTTCTTGCTAAATATTTACAATTAAAATTGCAGCAATTTTTTGATTAAATTCTGTTCCAGTGATACGACATGAGGACGTAAATGTGATACTGCCTCCATCTTGTCACCCAACTTGGGGTTATCTTGTAAGACACTCTCACCCGACCGAACTTATATACAAAAATGTTAAAAAGGGTAATAGTAAGAATATTTTTATGAAACTACCTCAATGAAAAGCTTTTCTTCTCTGATGTTGGTACTATAATTTAATTGTAAAGTCTTTGAATTTTGTCTAGGTAAAACAGATTTTATTTTCGGTTTCTAAACATTTTAACACGGATCACTTTGTTTATATCATTAACTAATAATTTAAGCGAAAGGCATTACATACATAAGTATGTAGGTATGTCCGATTAGTTTAAACGCGGCGTCTTGTTACACTGATCTTTAACGATTGAATTATTCTAACCGACTGAGCACGATCGTTGATTGATTTCAAAAATTACTTCACACTATTTCACGTTGCGATCGCCGAAACATCGAATTACACTTTACAATTGTCCATAGACAATTTTCCTCTAGTTGTTGTTATTATAAACAGACTCACACAGAAGAAATAAACAATAGGGGTATTCAGTTCAAAAAATAAAGTAAAGTGAAAAGTGGAAATTATAAATTCCTTATTCTATTCAAGTCTCTTGCCCATGGTATCATATGAAATATATTCTCTTATAAAGCCGATAACCGATATAATATATATATAAACCGATAAAGTTGCTAGTGCTTACTTTCTTTTAAGTTTATTATAATTTTAATTGTCATATATATATAAATAAATAAAAATTCTCTTATTTCCTTGGTGGGATTTGAAAAAATCTCAAAATATCTATTAAACAAACTAAATTGAATTTCCTTGAAAAAAATCTTCTTCCTATGGTATCCGATGTTTTTAAGCCCCCTTTCGACATATACCAAATAATATTCCTATTTTATTTTTCAACATATCTCCAGTTCACATTTGGTTTTTGTCGTGAATACCATTTATGTCTGTGCGAATAGAAGTGGGAATTATGCGACAGTTATCTTGGGTCTAACAACATTCAAGAAGCGCAGTGATGAGCCAAACAGACGACGGACCATAAAGCATAAGTAGTTGGGGAAATTAAGGTACCTTACGAAACAAAACAAAAATTTTGTGACAGGGGAAAGGTATTAAATGTTAATGACAAAACTCTTGGGAGACATATATTGAACTAAATTGAGGTTAAAACATCCATAATTCATATATGTAAATAAATAAATATGTAAAAAACGGGAAAATTCAGGAATGGCCCACACATATTCTACCCTATAACACTCTATTCTATGAACATTCAATTATGGTCGGTTTTACACAATTTACATTTTGCATCCAGTTTAATGAATACTGGTTGTAAACAGATCAGACAGTTTCCGTTTTGAATAGAATTCTCGTCTAAACGATCCTTTTAAATACGATTTTAATAATGGATTTATTGTTGCCACTATCAATTGTTTATATTAATTACACTTATCCCTCGATTTGCACGATACTTTTTTAACACAATTTCACATTTACACGACTTTTTTGGGTTACGTTTAAATTAAGGGATTTATAAAAAAACTCAATTTACACGATTTTTTTAAGAGTTTTATTTTACATACCTAAGTTGTTGCCTTCAATAACTATGAATCGTGTGGCAACTCCGAACTAGAGTCAGCATTGTCTTCAGAGTTTCTATTAGGGATGTAACGGTGTTAGCTTTCGCATATGCGAATTATATAAACTAGGAATGCTACGAATTTCCGCATTCTTCTGGCAAAGAATATATTTCAATTTTCGCTTTTGCTTAAACCACATTCGTTACATCCCTAGTTTCAGACTGGTGAGTGTCGCATTGTAAAGGGTTGTCTATTTCGTGGTTTCAAAAGTATAGGGCTGGAATTCGACATCTGTCAAACTAAGTTGACAAACCAATATTTTTTCTTTTCCGTTGGAAGTCTGACATTGATGAAAATGGATCGCTTAACTATCACACACCACGTACAAATTATTAAAACCTACTACAAAAATGGTGATTCTGGCACAGCCACATATCGTGCTTTAAGAGGCGATTATGGTTTACATAATCGTCCAACTATGCAAGCCATTTGGCAAAATTGTGCAGAAATTTGAAGAGGCTGGAGCGGTTACAGATTTTGTAAGGCCTGTGCATTAGCGTTTCGCTCGTTCCGCAGAAAATATCGTTGCTGTAAGTGAAATGTTGCCGAAGACCCGAATGTGTCGACTCCTCGTCGTTCTCAGGAATTAGGACTGTCTTACGTATCAATTGTGTAAATCGAGGGATAGGCGTATATTCACTATTTCAATATTATTTAGCAGATATAAATGTTGTACGCAAATGGTAGAATTTTTTTTTAAGAATAGGACTCCTTTTTTATTTTTTGATCCGTAATTTATTATTTCTCGAGAACTACTTGAATTACAAATATTAGGTACAGAGGAATGTTTGTATTTGACTTATGCTAGAATGACTTCTTATTATCCATACGTAAAACATATTCCTACTTCCCTCAGTACGAAGCCAGAGATTTTATCCCGACAGTTGGGTTTCCGCGACTTAATTTTTTAATAATAGGGCGAGACCTTACACTCTCAATTTTTTTGGAGGAACTCCAAATTAAGGAGTGGGAATAGCAATTTGAAATTTATAGGTGCTGCTTATAAAACTGCTCAACTTGTTTTTCTACAAGGATCCTTAGCGATGGTTATTTTGACATCAAGAACTTGTAGTAGTTATGCGGCATAAAAAACTCGTCATGACGACCATATACTATAAAATATATTTCTTATTGCATGTTTCCATAAAACGAATTTATTCGTTCGTGTCAAAATTGAAGGCGCAATAAAATAGATTCCATTTGTCCATATCTGACATATATCTGAAAACCAGAATTGAATCATGTCTGAAATCCATTTTATAACGCTTGGAATATTGACGATTTGTAACGAATGAACAAATTTTATGGAAACAGGCAGTTAAAATCTCAACAGATTATTTTTCATGACGTCAATCTCTTCTTATTACAGACGTTCTCAAATAATACAAGATTAATGTTTTTATTACCTTCTCTTATAAATGCAGGCCTGTTCTCATCCTTTCTCAAATAGAAATGTGACTAGGACCGTTAGCAGACCTTCTTTGGTAAAACATGATGAGAGTTATCGAATATAACATTTTATATACATACGATTTTAGAATATACATAGGATTTTGGCAATTACATAAGATTAGCAGATATTGGCAATTTCCCCATTTGACTGGAAGCCCTTTCCACCTAGGGACTATTTCTTCTGAGGGCGTGACAGACGTCTTAAATAATTTTTGCACCGTCTTTGTCTATTTTCCACAGTCAAAAGGCTTAAGGGCAAAAAAAATTACTCTGTAGCATTTTTAATTTCATCAAAAAAAATCCAAAATTAATTTATATTATATTATATAAAAAAATCAAAATCTTGTCCTCGAATATCTTGGCAAGGGAAGCGATTATATTCTGAACATTCCAATAATGCGACTAAAACCAGTGGAGTTCAGAAAAATTGATAAAAAAAAATCCAAATCCACAGCTGTGACTGTTGACGTTTTCACTGCATAAAATCACCAGCGATTTTAAGATTTTTATCATCAACAAAACCATGCAAACGATATTTACTACTCGAGTCAATTTAATATGACTTTAAGTGGGTACGAACAATTTTGATTGTATTCACTTAAAACAAAATATATGACGATAATAAATAACAACAAACATAAATACAAATATAAAAGATTATAACATTTCCATAAGTCATCTTAAACTGACTTTAATAACAAAGACAAATAAATCAAATATGATCCGTGTGAATGTGAATTGATTTGCAAAATCGTAGATTAACTTTAATAATCTTTAGATGTGACTGAATTAGTGTAATAATTTTCTCTCGATTTTTTAAAGATTTCAAAATCGAATTATACTATAGTAAAAAATGTTCAATCAGAAAATGCCCATTGTTTCGGTCGCTGTACCAACATGATTGAGATGAAACGAACTTTTGTTAATAATTATTTCAGTTGATGACCCCGATATTGAAGGTCTCAATCCGAAGAAAGTTTAAACGTAGCTGTTTCATAATTTTTAGGTCAAATTTCATTTTTTGTTTTTGTGGCATTTTTCTTATGAAAGGACAATATTCGCCAATGCAAAATAGCCCCAAAAATTTCACGTTGAACAACAAAGAAAAACAAAAAGAATTTTCGGATTTTGAAGCATATATATAATATATATATTATTATATTATTATTATGAAAATAAGCCCCAGTAAAAATGTGAAATTGAGTCTCAAAATATCATAAAATTTCATTTTGTTGTTTTACGTAAAATTTTTAATGCAAAATTTGGTTCTCAATTTTTAATGTAAAATTATTAAAAAATATTTTTAAACTGTTTGGAGTCATTTTTCTTATACTTTTAAGGCACAATTTGGTTCTAAATTTTTAATGTAAAATTATTAAAAAATATTTTTAAACTGTTTGGAGCCATTTTTAATTTTTCTCAAAACTTTTTTTTTATTGTGGGGGTCCAACATAGAATGAGCTGTGTATTTTGGAAATAGTCATGACAAAGAGTTTTTTGATTTCAAGATTTGAGGAATTTGGAATGACAACTGCTGAAAGAACTAACAAATAATCTTGCAGCTCAACGCATCCATGCATCTTCATATCAGCCCTCCGCGAAGGGAATTATAAAAGATGACACCGATATTTGGAAATTGTTTTACTGAGTCATAACCATTCCAATTGGTATAAGGATCTATCTTTAAATAGGGGGGTTTTTGGGAGATATTAGCAAGCCACCATTGTAGCTTGGAGTCGAAAAATGTACCATAACATAAATAAAATGTATAAAAAAAACCATTTAATCTGTTAATATTTTTAAAATTTAAAATATTTTCGATAATGTGAATTTTTTTATCTTAGAGAAACAAACGCACCTCAGTGTGATATAGAGTATAGGAATAGTGGACCACAATACAACAATCGAAATGTTTTGCACAGCTGAAGTCGGAGTCGAGCTATTTAAAAATGCTAAGTCGGAGTCCATAAATTTTAGCTCAACTCCACAGCCTTGATACGTACGTTAAAAATCAATGGACGTGAAGAACTTGTATCCATCTATAGACAGAAGTCAGCACACCAGCTTACCCCAAAAAAACATGGAGATTCAAACTAAAATATACATACCCAACTCAGGATCAATAGAAGTAACCCCAAAATGATTTGTTGAGGCCCTATGTTCCCCCTAGGAACTAGGGGAACTTAGTAAATATTAAAGAAGATGCCGAATACAGATTAATATCAAGAAGAATCGATTTACATTTCGATATGTCTGTAGTAATTTTCTATTTTCGTTTTTTTTTTTTTTGAATTTTACAAATCAATTCTTTGTTTAATATGGCCAATAATAAAATTTCAATTGTTTCAATTGTATTCGTTTAAGTTAACTTTAAATCAAATTCAAAATCGTTGTGGGGTTCCGTTGAGAAAAAAACTGTGAACGTTCTAGAATGTTGTTCACTTATTGTTGTTGTTGTTTTTTTTTTATCAGTTTTGTTTAATTGATTTTATCACAGCCACAAACACTACCATCACCCGATACGTTTCAATTTGAACTGAAACTATTCGGAACAGAAGCTCAACGTGATGACGGACGACAAGCGCTGCTTAAACTGCGCCAAAAGAAGAGACGTCGCCAAAAGAAGAGATGTGTCCGCTAGCGAAACAGCCAGCCAGACAGTGTCTGTCCATTGGTTGCATTGTTGTAAAATAAATTATTAACAAAAGAAGCAAAAGCTTATAAAAAAATTTATACAATTACATAGTTTGATATGATAAATTTCGAATTCACTCTTTTGTTATTCAATCTTTGGATTTGCGATTATTTCGGATGAAGGGGTTGGGGGGTTAAGAGATTTGCGCGGCGTTTTCATCTTCCGCACGCACGCACTTTTTGTTTATTTCTTATGGCGATGGTGGGTGAGTGGTGACGTTAAATGCGACCATATCTCATGTTTTGGCCAATACGTGTGGAATTGTTAGCCGCATAGTTAACCTTTGCGTTTTAGTAGGTCAATAAATTAAGTTACTTTTCGACTTGTCATCTCTTAATTGTTGACAGGTTTGTTTTTTTTTTTTTAATTTTTTCTACATTTATTTCTTTTTGGTTTGAGTTGACTTTGCATTAATTATGCTGGAAGTTGCACTATATGAAAATATCGCTTTTGTTTGTCTTCCTCTTCGGTTGCTTTTTCTTTCGTTAGCTGTAATCAGCTTCTGAATTTTTGTTTGTATTTATTGTGTGCTTTTTGTTGTGTTAAAACGAAAAGAAATAATAACAAGTTTTTATTTGTTTTTATATAGAAATCGATCGATTCACGTGGTTGATTTTTGTTTTGATTCGTTGGCTGAACATAGTTTTGCATAAAATTCGGAAGTTAAGTTGAATGGGGTTTTTGATGAGTCGTAATTCTGGATTAACGGGTTCAAACATCGACAACAATAAAAATTCAACAAATACATTTTGGAAATTTTTAATTTCGCTTCTACGAAAAATATTTGTTACGGATGCGGAATTATTATGAATGAACTTTGTTCCGATCTATTTGGTGTCGATGGCTGATCCAAAACGGTTATACAAAAGGGATCTTCGAAATTTCCAATAAAATCCATGAAAAAAATTGGAATAAATTCCCAAAAATTAAATAATAACGAAAAGAAATGAAGTAAACCTAAAAAAAATTAAATAACAATAAAATTGTAAAAACTAATAATGAGAAAACGCCACAAATAAATAAAATAATGGCCCAAAATACAACTCAGTGAAATAAACTCCAAATCAAAGAAATACCCAAAATTCATGAGATATGAATAAAATCCCCAAAATAAAATTAACTCAAAGGAAGGATCAGACTGGAAACGGTATTTTTTTTATACCCACTGACCGGATACTTCTGTTAAAATCCGTCTTCGAATAGCTAAGAAAAAAAAAGAAAATACCCCAACCAAAGCAAAAAACAAGAGCCAAAGAAAAGATTTTGGGCTGGATTTTTATTTAGGGGTTATTTTATAGTGAAATACTCCCCAAACGACGAAATGAAATAAAAATCCATTTGGATGTTATTTCATTTCTGTTTTTAAGTTTATTTCGTTTTCTTTTAGTTCTTGTTTTATTTCTTGGTTGGATATTATTTTATAACGTTTGGGCGTCATTTTTATTAGTCGTTCCGAGGAGGTTTTAAATAGAAGAATCCGGTCAGACAGCATACATAAAAATATATCGTGCACAGCTCACTGAATTGAGAGAAGTTTCCCGTCTGTTCATTCATGAAATGTTATCCCTGACAATACGTGCCGATTACAGAGTTAAGCCACATTAGTACGTAAGTACATCATCATCTCAAAGGTAAAAACAACACTTTTTATAAGGCTTTTGTTTCACAGTCATGTGTCGGATCCGAAACTTCGTGTTTTTTTTTCAAAAGCAGCAGAGTTTTTCCTGACAGCAGAGTTTATCTGCATTTAGTAAACAGCTGTTTGTCAAATTTTTTTGTTTTGACATTTACATTGACAGAAAATGGATAGAAGAAAAAAAGTACCATAAGCAGCTATGTTGTTGGACCCTATAGCTTAGGACGATATTCATAATTTTGAGTTATGGTATTTTGTCTGTGTCTCAAATTTACTTTTTTGTCTTAAAATACGTGTTAACCGCTTATGTTAACATAAGACATTATAATTTGTTGCCAACGTTATATTTATTATAGTTATTTGGCATAAATGAATCAATAAACTGCAACATAAAAACGTTTATAATTTGACAAGCTTGACTTTTCGCTAATTTGTTTTGTCATCGCCATGCAGTCGTTAAATACGAAACTGACTACAACGAAATCGTTTAATATTTGCATCTTACCTTTCCCCCGCTATGAACTTGTTATTTGCCGTTTTGTTCACATATTATTTACTCTTTAAAAATGTATTTATACGGAAATAGTCATACACCAAAGAGACAAATATTTGTTTAATCGGTAGTTCAATAATTTAATGTTACGGTAGGTTAAGGTTTATTAAAATTTTTTAAAATGTTGTTCTAAAAAGAATACTTGGCGCCACGCATGTGTTGGCGGAAACCAACTAACCAGAAGTAGTTATCCACGTCAGCCTAATCAATGGACAACTATTTGAGTCCATTAATATTGTTTTCAGTTCTCAACTCTTACTGATTGTCCTCTAAATGTCGGATATGCGATTAATAAAACAGTAAATTTAATCTGTTTTATACAACACATGCATCGATTGGTTAAAACCTTTCGAAAATATGTCTCTGCGTTAAGATTTGTTTAATTGTCTTTCACTGTAATGTGTCCATTCGAATTTCTGAGAATTCTATCAACGTTTTACTGTAAAAATCCCCTTGAGAAATTCGTATGAACTCCTTCAGTTGTAATAAAGAAAATGATGCAAAACGCAGCAAAACGAACACATTTTTCATGTTTTATTTAAAAAATTAATCATTTTTAAATGATTTTTTTTAAAGAAGAAGTTGCTCTCTGTAGTTTTTAAGAAATAATGTACTGAGCCTAGTGCAATAGACTGCCTAAAAGTCGCCTAACGTTTGAAAGCGAACACAAATGAAATCAAAGCAGAACTTAAATTTCTTAGATTCATTTCTTATAGCAAACCACAAAGTTACTCTTAATTTTCCTAGAGTTTTGCCAAGCAAATCGGTAAACAATAGTTTCAATTTCACCTTAAATGCTATGTTATTCAATATTTGCGATGTTTGGTATTATCCAATTAGCGCCTTGTTGTATCCGTTTAAATAAATTCAAGGTCATCTGTTAAAATACTATAAACGAAATTTGCATGCTTTACGAGCAGAAAGATGGGCCCATCACTTATTTATTTGCCGATCTTGTTTTGGGGGCATTGGAAAATAATATCTAAATTTCGATGGAATATACGTGATTTGTATGACGTATAATGGGCCTATCAGGCTACCATCGTGATGGAATGTATGTTCAGTTCATTAATTCATCTGTTAAAGATCTATGATCATTTGATAACACTATGCAACAAAAAATGGTTGAACATTTTTTTTCTATGAATATGTATTTTTTTTAAGAATTAAATTTGTTGACACTTAAATTGTCATAACTCGAAAATGCCTGGTCCGATTTGGTTGAAATCAATTTTAAAAAAACCAACACAATATTATTTTACATCTTCTCCTTAAGAGTCTTTCTGTTTTTATTATCAATGAATTAATGAAAGCCCCTTCTAGTACCTCTCATAGAAATTGTGGATTATGTATGATTTATAAAAAAAAGCGGAGAGAAATAACAGAAATCCCCCAATGATCTTTACCTCACTTTAATTGTAAGATACTGGACTTTATGATAGACTATTGAAAGCGGATAAATTTTCCCATTATAGAATTCTTTTAATATCCTTTCAAACAACAAAACAAAGGCACGGAAAGGCAAAGATTATAATTGAAGGGATTATTGCAAAAACACGATTTCAAAAAAGTGGTTTTATCAGTTCATTCAATTACTTTATACCACTGCAAGGTCCCCTGAAAATATTTTAGCAATTTCCCGTTTAATTTCTGACTTAACCGCAAGTGAACTTTTTCACATTTCGATATTATTCATAACTAGTAAGTTGTAATGCGCCTATGGCGCCCGTTGAAAAATGGAAAAAAAATGTAGTTGAAAAAAAAAATTATTGTTGAAAAAACAATTTTTGTTGAAAAAAAAATTTTTTCTTGAAAAAAAAAATTTTTTCTTGAAAAAAAAAAATTTTTCTTGAAAAAAAAAATTTTTGTGGAAAAAAAAAATTTCGTGGAAAAAAAAAATTTTGTTGAAAAAAAAAATTTAAAAAAAAAAAATTTAAAAAAAAAAATTTTTTGGTAAAAAAGAATTAGAGGAAAACACAATTTCTGTACAAAAAAAAACTATTATTTTTTTTATTATTATTATTTATAGAAAATTATAGAATTCCTACGTACTGCGTGACAGAGTCAGTGAATCAGTGTCGAGGGTAAATACACATGTGGACATAAAAATTGGTGTGCATGTCATCTATTGCAAGAATATAAGATTTTCATACCTTTTATTTATCTTCCTTTATAATACTTATTAGTTTATTGAGTTATCATGCTTCAGGTAAAAAAAAAATATTTTACAGTTCCAATAACACTAAAAACTAAATCAAAATACAGATAATTCAGTAAATTCATTGATTTTTATATGGACAGAAAAATAGGTGTATATTGAAAAACTTAAAAATAACATAACAATTTGAGCTCAATTGCTAATATTTTAAATAATCATTATGTCTCAATGTTAGTAGCCAGTACAACCGCCATTATTTTTAAGAACAGCTTGGATTCTCCTGGGCATGGATGAAATTAACTTTCTACAAGTCTCAACAGGGATATTATACCATGCTTTCTGAATATTTTCCCATAATTCTCTTTTATTTGTGCAGGAAAACTTAGAGACTTGTCGTTTAAGTTCATTCCAAAGGTTCTCAATAGGATTGAGATCAGGGGACTGACTTGGCCAATCAATAACGTTCAAATGACGCTCCCGGAACCACTCACTCACCAATTTAGATGAGTGCTTTGGATCATTATCTTGTTGAAATGTCCAATGTAGTGGCATGTTTTCTTCAGCGTAGGGAAGCATAACTGTATCCAAAACATTCTTGTATAGAAATCGGTCCATCGTGTTTTCAATATGATGTATCGGACCTACACCTACATCCCAAGAAAAACATCCCCATACCATTATATTTCCTCCACCATGTTTAACGGTTTTTTTGGTATATCTGATATGGAATTCCTTCCCTTTTGGTCGACGTACATTTCTTTCTGCATCGTTACCAAACAAATTGACCTTAGTTTCGTCGCTCCAGAGGACATTTCGAGTTTTGTCAAAAACTCGAGATTCTGATAAAGATAGCAGTGGAAGTTATTATTTTGATGAAGTTACTGATAACAGCGTGATAGACATAGAGTTTTTGCCGACAGACGATGAAGTAATGTTCACACACAAGTAAAAAAAGTGTTTGGTGTTTGTAGCAAGTAAAGCTTATTTCCTTCTACACAAAGCTTATTTAGACGTAAATATAACTCGTTTGCTATTAGTATTACATATTTGTGTATAAGCAATAGCGTGTTTGGGAAAAACAGACAACGAACTTATTAAATTCAACTAAGTACAACATTTGAGTGCGAATAAGTCTGTATTTGCAGCAGTTTTCGTAATTTTTTTTTTGGCATTTACGCTCTTTAAAATAAAAGCAATACCGAGAGAATGAGATGGATTGATATATAGAAGTTCACAAATTGAAAACAAATAAAAAGTGAGACAAAACTGCATACATATATATTTGATATTTATCAGCTACAAATAAGTTAATGTTTGTGGCATTGAAATATATATATGTTTGATGCGAACTTGTTTGCTGAAATTTGTTAAAATGCCCATTTTTTTCAGCGTGTAGAAACCAGAGAGATATGATTTATTTTAAATGGTGTGGCTAATCATGTTACAGCAAAAAAATTGAGTATTTACATTTTCCTGGCTTATAATCTTTTTGTTATTCAAGAAAATTGTGTGTTGCAAATCGAGTGAGAATAATACCGAGTTTCGCTGGAGAGCTCGAAATGAAGATAAGTATGACCGGAATAAGAAGAACAAAATACACAACTCTGGTCATGAGTATTTTTGTCCAAAATCTATGAAAACTGTTGATGCTTGCAAACTAGGTCCAAATTGTAGTTGCGACAGAGACTTAATAACACCCGAGAACTCATATTTAAACAGTTTTGGAAACTAGGATCTTATAATCTGCAAAACAGCTATCTTTTTGGTTATCAGGGTTACCGGGGTTTGGTTTATCAGGGTTACCGTTATGCCACTAAAGTGTCACTTTTTTTCGAGCTATGCTACTTTTGTGTCACTTTCCTATTTTGATACTAAATATGCCACTTTTTCGTATTTAGTGCCCCTTTGTTATACTTTTGTGTCACTTTTTGAGGTCAAGAAGATTAATCTCTTCTTGTTTATATTATGTAAATTGTCGTAGTCGATCACGATCGCGTATCAATATTTCGAGGAGTAACATACGACATGACAAAATAAAAACACACTCCCTTCTATGGTGGCGGTTATCACAAAATCACCCCACCATCGATGCGATGCTAAATTCCAAAAGTACAGAACAAATTCAAATTCATAAACACCTGTGTGTACAGCGAGATCAAGACATTGTGCTTGTCTTGATGACGTCTATAAAACAAATTGATCTCAGAGTCCCAAAATAGCTGGGAAAGACAGTTATCAATGGCAAGGTCATTCCCAAAATGTTAAAAACGTTTTGTGCAAACAAAAAGTTGCCAAGAAAATAAGCAACAACAACAAAAAAAACACATAAATACACACGCTAGAAATGTGGGAACTCACCGGGATTCTTTTGTTGTTGTGTAAATTAAATCCAATTCGCTTGAAACTCAAAATATTTGATTAAATTTTGCACTTAGAGAACTTTCACAAATTTCAAATTTACAAATGTTAATTTCACTTTTAAGATTTATCGCACGCACCGCGAACCGCACCGCACCCCTTTTTCAAAAGCGTAATCTCAGATTGCTGCTGCCTGCCGATGACAATAGCTGTTGTAATAATGTCAATTGTTTATGGCCGTTTAAAGTTTTTCTTTTGCACAAATTATTGAACATAAAATAGATTTCGAGTTTTACGAATTTCAGCTTTAAACTGTTATTTGAATATTTGAGGGTTTTCAGTGACTCTTTTGCAGGTGGTGACGATGAATATTTCACTCTCATAACTTTACCCATCCAGGTGATAAATCGGATTGGTATATTGTTAACAAAGTCCCCTCTCTTGTAACTTAAGAATGTTTTGTAATATTTTTGCTGTTTCTTTGTTTAGTCGTTGAGATTATCTCGATGAAAGATGAAGGAACTCTCGTTGATGTGCGTGTGCTAAATTTCAGACATGACCGCGTCGAGGGCGATAGTTTTTGGGGGGTATTTTTAAAATACACAACATTAACGTCACAAATGTATACAAAGCCAAAAATATCTTCTTTTCACAGATATTCTCGCTATAGTTCAAGATCTAGCTACTGCCAGTGTCTGAATAGTCGCACAATTTATTTATATTTCGTCGATACTTTTTGTTTGTTTTTGTTCTGTATGGCTAAGGTATTTTTGGATGGTTTCGAATAGTTTGCCGCCAACTTAAACCGTCTTCTTCTTCTTCTTCAAATGTATGCGCCGATGTTGTCTCAATGACAGACTGAACTTTCAGTGCACAGCTCAATGGGTTTTTATAGATGATCTGTTTCGACTGTCAGCCAGCGGAAAATGTGAGAGCACACACATCCAGCAGGCATACTATCGCACCAAACCAAATCAGTGCTCCCTACCCATAGACAGTTCGCTCTCTTTTCGAGTGCGGCGAATTCGGTGGGTCGCACGTACTGATAAATAAATACAGTCAGTGGCAGCGTGAGATGGTTTCGCTCACAACTGATGATGATCGGTGAGTGCTGATGGGTGTGTGTGTGAACCTTAGTGATTGTGGGAGGGTGGGTATGGTCTGTACTAGAAGTGTTTTGTTTGGCCAAATTTAAGAATTATGATGGGTGCACAATGTCCTTATCTAGCCCAGAATCAAATACTGTTGCATATTGTTTGTCTCCAAATACAGTGGAAATTTTATGTAGATTATTAAAAGATACTACAATATGGGATAAAAGGGCTGTCTAATAAAATAAATATAGTCTGCATACTAACTTTGTATTGTAAACAGCTGCGCTCAAAATAATAGCACCACAAGGTGAATGAAATCTTGAGTATATCAAATAAATCTCATTGAACTTCCGCCAAAAAAAAGGGGATTTCATCAAGAGGTGTTTTTTTGAATAACCCGGTATTTCGGCAGCTGTCACTTTTGAAGCTTTTCTTCTTTGACATTTGACAAGGAGAAACACCGTCATTACCAAAAATCGAATTATTGGAATTATTAAAATTCACTACGAAAAAATGGTGAAAATCTTGCAGTCACAGTTCGCAAGACTAAAGCATTTTTTGGTTGTCGTGAAGCACCTTGTCGGACCGCAATACAGAAATTGGTGGAAGAATTCGAGCTGTTGGAACAAGTTAGTGATGTGAAGAATAAAACCCGTCAATAACAACTGAGAATATTGCTGATGTAGCCCAAAGTGTTAAAAAAAAAAACCAGGCTCGTCGTTCTTTGGAATTGGGCATTGCACAAACGTCATTACACCGTATTACACCGTCATTACATAAAGACATGGGTCTTAATGCTTAAAAGTTCAGTTAACACAAGAACTCAAACCGGCCGATCTTACTTATTAAATTCAACAAAGTACAACATTTGGGTGCGAATAAGTGTGTATTTGCAACTGGTTTCGTACATTTTTTTTTGCATTTACGCTCATTAAAATAATATCAATACCGAGAGAATGAGATGGATTGTTGTATAGAAATTCACAAATTAAAAAAAAATTAAAAATGACTCAAAATTGCATACATATACATTTGATATTGATCACCTACAAACAAGTTAATGTTTGTGGTATGGAAAAATATATATATGTTTGATGCGAACTTGTTTGCTGAAATTTGTTAAAATGGCCATTTTTTTTAGAGTGTTGATATTGATCTTGACAACGTTTACTTTCAACAAGACTCTTTTACGGGAAAACTTTCCGGACCGTATTATCTCTCGAAGAGTTGATCACAATTTGCCACCGAGATTATGTGATTTAACAACATGCGTCTTCTTCCTTCGGGGCCACGTGAATGGTAAGGTCTACGCCAACAGCTCAGCGTCGATTCAAGAACTCAAGTATAGAATTAGTGAGGCTGTCGAGGACATAGGGCAGCCATATTGCGATTTGGTTATGGTTTTTTGACTACCAACATAATACCTCTTGTTGGAAAACCCTGTGCTTTGACCATTGTTGTCAATTGTGACGACACCACCATTTATTTAAATTTGTTGTAAAAATTACTAAAAAAAAGAGTCGCCGCCTTGGCAAACTGCACATCGAAAATGTACCCAGAATGTACATGTGCCCCTTCAGAATTACCCACTTATGACGAAAGTCGATATGAGACGGAATGCCCCTAGGCCCCTAGGGATCCGAAAAAATGCCCCTTCAGAATTACCCACTTATTACGAAAGTCGATATGAGAAGGAATGCCCCTAGGGATCCGAAAAAATGCCCCTCCAGAATTACCCACTGATTACGAAAATCAATATGAGAAGGAATGCCCCTAGGGATCCAAAAAAGGCAACAACACAATCGAAAAGTTACCGCAAACTGTTGGCATAACAATAACAGTGACAGTCAATCTTAATTTTTAATATTTTAATTTTATTAAAAAATATTTATTTTGTGTTTGAGTTTAAGAAAATCGGATTAACAGCATACTTCGTGGTCAATTAAACAAAGGATATGAATTATTTTTAATACAAATATAATTCAATTCATAAACGTTTTGCTATTTAAGCGAATTCGTATAATTAACCAAATGAGGTAATTAAGCGTTTTGTTTAATTGCATTACCCGGATAATTACCCAAAGAAAGAGATTGTGTTGTGATTGTTAATGAAATGATGTGATTATTTGAAATTTTAAATATTCAACTAAATCTGTTAGCAGCTCGACAAAGCGGTTGTAAATCCTGCCACGCTCAGGAAATTTCCAACAATAATGATACTATTCCATATTTGGATATTATTAAGCCATTGTGTGTCTGTCCCAAATATGATGTCCTCCAGTTCTTTACGGCTTAGTAACGCTGTGGATTTTTCTCAATATTTCGCTGTGTCGATATAAAGACTTTGTCCAGCGTCTTTGTATTCGCTGATTTTATGATATAAACCCCCATGACATATAGCAGCTCCAATCATATATATGATTTAGGGAAAATGTCTTTACATGACAATTTTTAATGGCTTGTAGAATTTTTCTTGTACTTCAAAAATGCATCTCTTGCCATTTCTATCCAGCACTTTATTTCTTTGGACTGTATTTTCATTTTACCCCACTGTACAATTATTTAGTGAATTTCCATAGTTGTCTATGTCCATACATTATTTATATGTTTTTATTTTTTTATTTATTTAGTTTATGCAGTTCTTTTTATAACTCAAGATTTGAAATTTGTTTACACATTTCAGCGCCTGTCCGTTCGTCCGTCCGTTCGTCAACCTGCATGTCTTTGCCACTTGTCTGATAAACGAAGTGTTTAACAGTTTGTCTGATAACAGCAACAATAAATAAACTATTTAAATGAATATCGATATGGATATGGTAAAAACAATAACAATAAATTAGCATATTTTAGCAGTATTCATAGCATACATAATTAATATTCTAGAATGTAAATACAACAAGTGTAGCCACACACACAGACGAGAATGACGGCATGTCTAGTGCAATAATTGTCATCGATTGAATCAGTATCAGATTCCGTTTGAACTTCAGGTATTGCTTTGTTCACCACAGTCAATGTAAAGCCGTCTTTTTACATGCACAATAACTATGTTAGTCCGTGGTAGTTGCCACGGGGGAATTTAGGAAAGAAAAACTTGTGGGGAAATGAAACTAAATCAACGATAAATTGAGGTGATTTACGATTTCAATTCATTAATTATACCCTCACCCTACGGGTAGGAGGGTATATATCATTTGATACGGCTGAAAAGTGTAACACCTAGAAATATTCACATTAGAACCCAAGTCTCTTTGAACCAAATTCGATTCATGACTTTCTAAATCGTTTGAGCCATGTCCGTCTGTCTGTCCTGCTGGTACGCACGATAACTTTCGAAAGAGTTAAACAATCGCTCTGAAATTTGGCATGGGTTAATATTTCCCCAAAACTGCTTATGGGATTGCATATGGGCTATGTGGCCACACCCCTTCGGGTACCTCCCATACAAATCTACTATTTCGCCCACTTTAGTAATCGTGTAATAATATCAATACGCCCACACCCATCTTGGCCAAATTACGTATTTGGTAAAAGTACAATTGGATAAAGTTTCGGACAAAAACTTGGAAGTCTGGCAACTCCCCTTCTGGTACCTCCCATACAAATGTACCATATCGCCTACATTAGAAATCGTGTATCAATATCAATATGCCCAACGCGATCCTGCCCAAATTTTGTACTTAGTAAACCTTTAGCTAGACAAAGTTTTGGACAAAAACTTGGAAGTCTGGCAACTCCCCTTCTGGTACCTCCCATACAAATGTACCATCCCGCCCCTGATAAACCGTCTAAAACTATCAGTATGGCCAACGCTATCTTGCCCAAATTTTGAATTTAGTAAAGTTATAGCTAGACAAAGTTTTGGACAAAAACTTGGAAGTCTGGCAACTCCCCTTCTGGTACCTCCCATACAAATGTACCATACCGCCTATCTTAGAAATCGTGTAATAATATCAATATGCCCAACGCGATCTTACCCAAATTTTGTATTTAGTAATCCTCTAGCTATTCAAAGTTTTAGACAAAAACTTGGAAGTCTGGTAACTCCCCTTCTGGTACCTCCCATACAACTGTACCATTTCACCCACTTTAGAAATCGGTAATTATATAAATTCGCTCAACGAATCTTTTTAAAATTCTATATTTAGTAAAGCTTTAAATATATACAATTTTCGAGAAAACACTCTTCTTTATATTCCTCCCGTTTTTTAAAAACATGTAATACAATATTTTTCTATAACATTCGGTATTTTGAGGTTGCTATTATGGAATATGAGACTTATATGTTTTTTCTGAGGGTGAGGGTATATATCAGTCGGTTTACCCGACTGCAACTTTTTCACTGGTTATACCCTCACCCTACGGGTAGGAGGGTATATATCATTTGATACGACCCAAAAGTGTAACACATAGAAATATTCACATTAGACCCCAGGTGTCTTTGAACCAAATTCGATTCATGACTTTCTGAATCGTTTGAGCCATGTCCGTCTGTCCGTCTGTCCGTCTGTCCGTCTGTCCGTCTGTCCGTCTGTCCGTCTGTCCGTCCGTCCGTCTGTCCTGCTGGTACGCACGATAACTTTCGAAAGAGTTAAGCAATCACTCTGAAATTTGGCATGACTGAATATTTTCCCAAAACTGCTTATGGGATTGCATATGGGCTATATGGCCACACCCCTTCGGGTACATCCCATACAAATCTGCTATTTCGCCCACTTTAGAAATCGTATAATAATAACAACACGCGCATGTTCGATCTTGGCCAAATTCCGTATTTAGTAATGGTATAACTGGACAAAGTTTCGGACAAAAACTTGGAAGTCTGGCAACTCCCCTTCTGGCACCTCCCATACAAATGTACCATCCCGCCTACCTTAGAAATCGTGTAATAACACCAATACGCCCAATGCGATCTTGCCCAAATTTTGTATTTAATAAACGTATAGTTAGACTAAGTTTTGGACAAAAACTTGTCAGTCTGGCAACTCCCCTTCTGGTACCGCCCATACAAATGTACCATTCCGCCTACCTTAGAAATCGTGTAATATATCCAATATGCCCAACGCGATCTTGTCCAAATTTTGTATTTAATAAACGTATAGTTAGACTAAGTTTTGGACAAAAACTTGTCAGTCTGGCAACTCCCCTTCTGGTACCGCCCATACAAAAGTACCATTCCGCCTACCTTAGAAATCGTGTAATATATCCAATATGCCCAACGCGATCTTGTCCAAATTTTGTATTAAGAAAAGCTATAGTTGGTATAACTTTTGGACAAAAACTTGGAAGTCTGGCAACTCCCCTTCCGGCATCTCCCATACAAATGTACCATCACGCCTACCTTAGAAATCGTGTAATATCACCAATATACCCAACGCGATCTTGCCCAAATTTTGTATTAAGAAAAGCTATAGTTGGTATAAGTTTTGGACAAAAACTTGGAAGTCTGGCAACTCCCCTTCTGGTACCTCCCATACAAATGTACCATCCCGCCTACATTAGAAATCGTGAATTAAATCAATATGCCCAACGCGATCCTGCCCAAATTTTGTATAGCTAGACAAAGTTTTGAACAAAAACTTGGAAGTCTGGCAACTCCCCTTCTGGTACCTCCCATACAAATGTAGCATCCCGCCCATTATAAACCGTGTAGTATTATAAATATGACCAATTAGATCTTGCCCAAATTCTGTATTTAGTAAAGCTATAGCTAGACACAGTTTCGGACAAAAAGTTGGAAGTCTGGCAACTACCCTTCTGGTACCTGTCATACAAATGTACCATCCCTCCTACCTTAGACATCGTGTAATAACACCAATATGACCAACGCGATCTTGCCCAAATTCTGTATTTAGTAAAGGTATAAGTGGACAAAGTTTTGAACAAAAACTTGGAAGTCTGGCAACTCCCCTTCTGGTACCTCCCATACAAATGTACCATCCCGCCCATTATAAACCGTCCCGCCTACATTAGAAATCGTGAATTTAATCAATATGCCCAACGCGATCCTGCCCAAATTTTGTATAGCTAGACAAAGTTTTGAACAAAAACTTGGAAGTCTGGCAACTCCCCTTCTGGTACCTCCCATACAAATGTAGCATCCCGCCCATTATAAACCGTGTAGTATTATAAATATGACCAATTAGATCTTGCCCAAATTCTGTATTTAGTAAAGCTATAGCTAGACACAGTTTCGGACAAAAACTTGGAAGTCTGGCAACTCCCCTTCTGGTACCTGTCATACCTGTTAGTGCTTTGTGTTATGAGTGTGTTATACTCGAATAAGGGATGTCTTTTTGTCAAATGGGGAAAATGATGGATCAAGGAAAATGCGCTATACATAAACATAGCTTGTTTTTTTATTTTCTGTCTGTCCACCAATATTTGTAGATTTTAATTTTGGATTATTCTTACAGTTTCTTTTTTTAAATCGCGGGTAAATGCCAAACTATAGACGAACGGTGCCCTCGAAGTACTCTGAACTAACTGGTCTATTCTCCAGCCATCGAGAATTAGACCTCGCGAATGAGAGGCATCCAGGACAAACCGGTAGTCAGTTGAACGATTTAATATACGACACATAATACCAGTGATCTGTATTTCAAATAAAAAATCTCTCATCTGGAAAGAGAGATAAACATGACGAAAATTATCTTGTTGATATATTTAGTTCATGAGTGATCACTACAGGCTTTAAATGTATTGAATTCTCTTACGAAAGGGTTTTCCAACAAGATGTGTTATTTTGGTATTCAATAAAAAATTAAATTTTTTTGAGATAAATGATTATATGTCTATTTCATAATAAAAAAACAAGGTGCCGTTAACAATGAAAAACATCATCAGCCACATGGACACCTTAAGTGAAGATACGCTGTTATTTTTTTACATTTTTTGCACATACAAACTTATGATTTTTTATATTTTAATAACATTTTATTATGAAAAAATTTTAATCCAGAAATCAGATATATAATATTTGAATTCTTCTGCAAAGTGAACAAATGCAACTTATTAGACACCAGGGAATAATTTCATATATTCCAAACGCAATGATAAACATAATGTACCGCCATGGCAATGTGGAACATATGGAAATGTTTAATGTCTCTTGACTTTATTAATAATATGTCTTAAAAAAAATCATTTTACGGCCTTGAGAAATATTTTGTAATGTCATTTAATTACACTGACCATAATGTCGTAAGGGGCCTTTGCTATTGTGTTTTTACTGTCTGTGACGGGGTTGGAAATGTGTGGAATGAAAATAAATCTTTGTATAGAATTTAGAAAACCCTGTCCATAATTTATGGTGAATCATAATTCAGGGGTGTCTCACTGTAACGCGCCCTCGTTGACATGAGTTGGTATTGCGTGTTTTAGCCGGTTTGTTGGTCTTTATGTGGTGGCGGCTGACGATTCCAACAAAACGACAAGTCTGTCACATATTTTCAACAATTAAAGCATTAACCAACACATCTGGGGCCTGAACTTAACATCATTAGCTTAACAGCAGAAGAATTTAAAAAAGTGACAACAGCAGCGCTGTCCTCAAAATACCGTCACCAGCGAAAACAATGGCAACATCGACGATGTCGACGAAAACATTCACGGATCCCAATTTAAACTCTATGAGTGAAGTGTAAATACAAATGGTTGCGGCTGCAGCGACAGCATTTCATTATCGCTACAGTGGGGGATTTAGAGAATTTTTTTTTATAATGTTGTTTTTTTGGTGTATTTTTCATAATAGTTGTGGCATTTTGCATGGGGTAATTTTTTATTATTTGTTTGAGAATTTTTGTCTAAATTTTCATACCATTTACATTTTTCATTTATTTTGGAAAATTCTTCATTATACCCTCACCCTACGGGTAGGAGGGTATATATCATTTGATACGACCCAAAAGTGTAACACATAGAAATATTCACATTAGACCCCAGGTGTCTTTGAACCAAATTCGATTCATGACTTTCTGAATCGTTTGAGCCATGTCCGTCTGTCCGTCTGTCCGTCCGTCCGTCTGTCCTGCTGGTACGCACGATAACTTTCGAAAGAGTTAAGCAATCACTCTGAAATTTGGCATGACTGAATATTTTCCCAAAACTGCTTATGGGATTGCATATGGGCTATATGGCCACACCCCTTCGGGTACATCCCATACAAATCTGCTATTTCGCCCACTTTAGAAATCGTATAATAATAACAACACGCGCATGTTCGATCTTGGCCAAATTCCGTATTTAGTAATGGTATAACTGGACAAAGTTTCGGACAAAAACTTGGAAGTCTGGCAACTCCCCTTCTGGCACCTCCCATACAAATGTACCATCCCGCCTACCTTAGAAATCGTGTAATAACACCAATACGCCCAATGCGATCTTGCCCAAATTTTGTATTTAATAAACGTATAGTTAGACCCTCACCCTACGGGTAGGAGGGTATATATCATTTGATACGGCTGAAAAGTGTAACACCTAGAAATATGCACATTAGAACCCAAGTCTCTTTGAACCTAATTCGATTCATGACTTTCTAAATCGTTTGAGCCATGTCCGTCTGTCTGTCTGTCCGTCCGTCTGTCCGTCTGTCTGTCCTGCTGGTACGCACGATAACTTTCGAAGGAGTTAAACAATCGCTCTGAAATTTGGCATGGGTTAATATTTTCCCAAAACTGCTTATGGGATTGCATATGGGCTATATGGCCACACCCCTTCGGGTACCTCCCATACAAATCTACTATTTCGCCCACTTTAGTAATCGTGTAATAATATCAATACGCCCACACCCATCTTGGCCAAATTACGTATTTGGTAAAAGTACAACTGGATAAAGTTTCGGACAAAAACTTGGAAGTCTGGCAACTCCCCTTCTGGTACCTCCCATACAAATGTACCATATCGCCTACATTAGAAATCGTGTATCAATATCAATATGCCCAACGCGATCCTGCCCAAAATTTGTATTAAGAAAAGCTATAGTTGGTATAAGTTTTGGACAAAAACTTGGAAGTCTGGCAACTCCCCTTCTGGTACCTCCCATACAAATGTACCATCCCGCCCCTGATAAACCGTCTAAAACTATCTGTATGGAAAACGCTATCTTGCCCAAATTTTGAATTTAGTAAAGCTATAGCTAGACAAAGTTTTGGACAAAAACTTGGAAGTCTGGCAACTCCCCTTCTGGTACCTGTCATTCAAATGTACCATCCCGCCTACCTTAGAAATCGTGTAATATCACCAATATGCCCAACGCGATCTTGCCCAAAATTTGTATTAAGAAAAGCTATAGTTGGTATACGTTTTGGACAAAAACTTGGATGTCTGGCAACTCCCCTTCTGGTACCTCCCATACAAATGTACCATCCCGCCCCTGATAAACCGTCTAAAACTATCTGTATGGAAAACGCTATCTTGCCCAAATTTTGAATTTAGTAAAGCTATAGCTAGACAAAGTTTTGGACAAAAACTTGGAAGTCTGGCAACTCCTCTTCTGGTACCTGTCATTCAAATGTACCATCCCGCCTACCTTAGAAATCGTGTAATATCACCAATATGCCCAACGCGATCTTGCCCAAAATTTGTATTAAGAAAAGCTATAGTTGGTATACGTTTTGGACAAAAACTTGGATGTCTGGCAACTCCCCTTCTGGTACCTCCCATACAAATTAACCATCCCGCCTACCTTAGAAATCGTGTAATAACACCAAAATGCCCAACGCGATCTTTCCCAAATTTTGAATTCAGTAAGGCTATAGTTGGACTAAGTTTTGGACAAAAACTTGGATGTCTGGCAACTCCTCTTCTGGTACCTCCCATACAAATGTACCATCCCGCCTACCTTAGAAATCGTGTAATAACACCAAAATGCCCAACGCGACCTTTCCCAAATTTTGTATTAAGTAAAGCTATAGTTGGTATAAGTTTTGGACAAAATCATGGACGTCTGGCAACTCCCCTTCTGGTACATACATACAATTTTCGAGAAAAAACTCTACAATATTTTTCTATAACATTCGGTATTTTGAGGTTCCTATTATGGTATATGAGACTTATATTTTTTTACTGAGGGTGAGGGTATATATAAGTCGGTTTACCCGACTGCAACTTTTCCACTGGTTTTTTAATTAAATTAAACATCAATTCAAAATGAACAAATATTTTAAATTGAAAACAATATAAATAGACCAAAAAGAGGAATTTAATAATTTGAGGCTATTGGAATGGCAAACGGCAGAGCTGAATAAAAGGCTTAATTTGATTATGAAAATGTTTTTATTTAATTCCACCCACGGTCGTAGTGGTTCTATCCTTTCACAGGAGATGTTCGACCAGCGGAGGTTAATTTGCTCGAAAAATACCGCATGGGACCGAGAAATTTGCTGATCGCGAGTAGAGCTTTTACTGTACAAGAATTTAAAACAGAAATGTGTGATTTCGCTGACATATCAACTTTTGTAAGTCAATAATAGCAATTAATTTCATCTAACTACCACAAATTTGCTTACATGCCTTACCAAGGTCTTTAAGTTAAATTCATTAACTGTCACCATTTTGCAGATAACCGCAGACCGAGAGCTCAAGTGTAATCTCTCTAATTTGTGTGTGTCATCTTTACAAATAGAGAGAGAGAGAGTGTAGTCTATAGAGAGAAAGGGAACATTTGAAAAATGTATGGCTATTATTTTAAATTTGCACGTAAAGGTGGTTTTACACGACATGTATTTTACATATCGCATGTCACTTTTTTAACCCGTCTGTTTTTCGTATGTCTGTCAAAATTATGAAAAAAACACGGCTTTTAATTTTTTGTGTTTAAACGTGCGCATGTAAACAACATGACATAACCTCTGCTTGTCATTAACAGAATTATAAAAAACTCATTAATACTTTTATTTAGAATTGCTAATAAATTACTTACTTTTCCGTGTTGTTTTTCCATTTTAATTAAATTTTACCACTCGTTAAAATTGGTCTCTTTCCAAAAACGCGTTGTTGTTTATCAGAAAACAGCTGATGCGATACGGTTTTACATAACAAAATAAAACACGATCTATTTCAAAAATTTACATATGTATTGCATGATGCATTGTGCATATGGCGTTCTTGACAGGGTTCACACGACATGCATAAATTTTTCATATGCAAAAGTGACATGACATATGTAAAATACATGTCGTGTAAAACCACCTTAAGCAAGTAGATCTTAATGAAGTTATTTGCATAGAAACTAGAACTAAATTTCATAAATTAATAATTTTTGGTAGTTATCGGAAATTGACACTTAAGTGAGTGGCAGCTAAACCAAAGCTACTGTATATTATTATATTTAGAAGGTGAGTTTTTAAGAAAATTACATGTACTTTTATGAGTTTATCACGTCCTCAGAATGAAAACTGAAGAGGTTTTATTTTGAATCACCCGACATTTCGGTAGCTTTCACTTTTGAAGCTTTCATTCTTTGACATTTGCCAAGTAGAAATTAGGCCATTACTAAAAATTGAACGATAGTACAACGCATTGAGATTATTAATAATTCACTACAAAAATGGTGAAAATCTTGCAGTCGCAAAACTAAAAACTTTCCGGACCGTGTTATCTCTCGAAGAGTTGATCACAATTGGCCACCGAAATCTTGTAATATAACACCTTGCGACTTCTTCCTTTGGGGAGAGGTCTACGCTAACAACCCAGCGTCGATTCAAGACCTCAAAGATAGAATTCGTGAGTCGATAGCCTAGGGCATAGGGCATCTACTTTGCGATTTGGTTATGGAAAATTTCATGAACAGGATATGGTCCTGTAAGCGTGGTCGTGGCGACCATTTGACTGATGTCGGTTTTCATTATTAACGGCATACCTTCCTCTTTATTCTAAAATAAACATCCGATCATTTATATCAAAAATTTCCGTTTTTCTTTGAATACCAAAATAACACCTGTTGTTGGAGAACCCTGTAGAATCACTGACCATTGCAAAACAATTATAATCGCGAAAAGTTATGACTCATTTTTGATGTATGTGGAATAATACTATCGTAATTATAAAAACATTGAATTTACTCCCTCGAGTGTAGAAAGTCTTTTTCTCGTTGATTGTAACCTTGAACGCAAAATGAAAATAAATATTTCAAGTACGTATATTTTTCTAATTTCGAAAGCTTCAACGTTCATAGATAACGGCACGGAGAGCTAAAATTAAGCAGCTATAAATAAAACAAAACACTGACGGGGTAATTGGGTTGGTTTCCAAATCGACGTAACATCTTGCCAAAGGTAATCGAGACCGCAGACAAATCTAATGGTGAATTCGTTTCTTAAATATAATATTATTGCATCTCCTGAAAACGTTACACTTTTTGTGCTAACAAACGAACACATTTTGGTGTAACGTTTAAAGCATCACAACCACAAGACGAAATGATGACAGCTGTTTTACGGCATAACAGTCCACATCAACTGGAGTGAGTGCAGAAAGTGCGACATTTTCGCACCCATGGCAGGCAAGATTTTCACAAAAGAACTCACTATCTGTTCGTAGAGTTACACTTTTTAACAACAGAACACACAAATTGTGTACAAACGAAATCACCGTAACTGATATGTGAATTTCTCCTACGGAAGAAATATAGAAAAATACTTTAGCTTTCGACAGATGCATATATTTGCTGTGAGAGACGTAGTAATATCTAGAGTTGAGATACGCACAACTAATTCTGCAAATTGACTTAGGTTGTCTTTATATTTTACGGAATTCTAAAGAGTCATTCAAATACAAGTTTATTTTTAAAAATTCCAAAAAAAAGGATTTAAAAAAATAGCAAACATTCCCATTATTTATGGGAGTTATTTCAATTATGTGACGGCCGCTGTTGTTTTCGAATAAGCGCATCCTCTCAACCCTTGGTGATGGTTTCTTACTGTATCTCACAAATGACTTGCTCGATATTCGCCTTACTAGTCCGAACCATTAATGGTTTGGTTGGATACAATCGCTCCTTCGCTTTAAATTTCGCACCTTACTGTCACTTTCTGAGGATGCATTGTCTTCATGACGATCACGTTCGGATTTTTCGATCCTCAGATGCGGCAGTTTTGCTTGTTATCATAGGTAGCAAGATGAGAGATCACTTCTTCAGAAAAGATGCCTTTCCATTTGGATCTTCTTTATGGCCCATAACAGAAGGGATACCTAAGCGCATAGGTAAGGTTAGGTTAGAGTGGCTGTCTGAAAAAAGACTCACCTAAACTATGTAGTCCATTGTGATACCACGGATGCTAGCGAAAATCGTATCCCAAGTCCCTCTCGTTGAACCATTCCGATCTCCTCAAACCCCTCCTTAGTCGGCCAATATCAATATCGACCAGGTTGCCTAAGTCCCTAAGGAAATTAGAGCCCAGTGTTGATCCCCGCCTGTAGGCCAGGGCAGAGGAGGTGTTTCATTGACTCCTGTTCATCCCCACAGCATCTGCAAAAGTCAGTAGTCGCATTACATGCCTTACAATCAGACGTGAGACAGTGAATAGCCGGGTCTTGATAGCGACAGCATTGTGTGCGAACGCTTTATATCTAATCTGGGCCACATCTGTCTAGATTGAATGCAATCACGGATAGACGCCCAAATATCGTTTTTTAATCTATATGCTCTACCACCTGTATGGTATTCCCGAGTCTTGATATCTCGTCTGCTCTACAGTTCCCTAGTTTGTCTCTGTGACTTGAAAGGTCTGAAGCTTTTTATTGCCCATGCTATTTTGGATTCGGTAACAATTTCTCTGGCAACAGCCGAAGGTTGACTGAATGCAGTACGGTCAGCGGAAGTCTCATATCTGTAATTACCAGGATCAAGTCCAATGATTCCTACCTGGATGTTGTCCAATCACCCAGTGGCTTCTTACGGTGTGGAGGCCAGTATTTTTCGTTGCCTTACGGAGGAGATGATTACGTAGCGGATGAGGGTGAGTTATTAATTGTTCAGTAACCTAATAGTGCGAGGTCTTTGTGCAAAAATAACATCAGGCTCGGGTTAGGAAATATTAAGATCGGTTGGAAGACAGAGTCGCGCACTCTCTACCATGCCAATAACATTCTCACTAGCATGCCAGCCACATGAACTAATTGCACTAATTTGTGTACAGCAGAGCTGCGTGTGCCTCCTTTCGCCCAAATCTTCTTTTCACTAAATGCACTCTTTGGGCTACATAACGTTGCTTTTGGAAATAAGTTGTCATTACTTTCCAACATTGTTCAATCCTCAAATCGATTCATTTTGATCCCCGGAAGTGTGATACATACTGACTTTCTATTAGGATTTCCAGCGGGAAATAGCTGTCACTATAAAAACAACTTCTGATAAAAAAAGAAACCACTAAATGGACCACCCTTAAGAAGTAATCAATGTGAATGGAAATGAGTCTCAAATGGAAAGGTGTATTAAATATGTTTAAGCAACACTTTAAATCTGCAGTTTACTAAAACAATTTGGCAAACTGGAGAAAATGGTAGCACCTATTGAAAGCGGCACCACTTTTCAATCCCCCTAAAAAGGTGCATTGAGGTCATATCAAATGTAATCAAACATCCAAGACGGAAACTCTGCGAAAAAAAATATCTGTATCTTATGTCTCATCTAGAATTAGAACGTAAGCAAACGATGTAAAATCAGTAAAATGTATTCAATTCAAGACACACAAACACACGAAGCCACTTGAAACGTGAATTTCAGTTAATAGCTTTGAAAAGGTGGAGAAATGTTCTTCCACACGTGTGGCAACCCAATACTGCATTTGTGGTTAAATACTAAGGTTGTTGTTTTTTTGTTGGTTTTGTTTTGTGGAAAATCTCGTGCACTCGTATTTGTATTATGTTATGAATGTACATTCATCAGAAACATGTGTATGTTAGGCTGGAAGAGAATACTCTTCCTAAGCACATAATGATCACACCAACAACCATCACCTGCCTCTTCATTGTAAAGGTAAATGAAATTATAAAAATGTGTCCTATTGAATTTCAATAAAATGTTAAATGCATGTCAATGAGTCATTAGCAACGTAAATGTATTATGTGGATGTGATCTTTAAAATCCATAATTACTGTATCAGAAGATCAGCGACCGGAGATATTGGGTCTAGCGCCATTTAAAAAATTATGAAAAACTCCCAAATTTTGTATACGATTTTTTTGGGGCGGATTTTTCGTAGGGCTGAAGTAAATTACAGCCGAACACAATTTCCAACAGAACATAGAAGGTTTAGGATTTGTATGATAGCTCACCTAGCTTTGCACAATATCCCAACAATAGGGAAACTGCGGACAAAGCAGTATTCATTTCCCCGCGTTCTTATGAGTTCAGAAGAGGAATGGTGTCCTCTATCGGTATGAGACGATGTGACTTGTTATCGTCGATATACAAAAAACAACAAGACGGAGGAGGGTAGGTTTTTGGTAGGTAGTATGAGCGCATATCACACAAGTAAACACAGGTTCAAAACCGGGTAAACATTTTGCAGCGCTTTGGCTTGTTCAGATACGATTAACATTTTTTTTTTAAAATTTTTTTCAACAAAATCGGCCATTTTTGAGCTATGAGAATTTACGTCAGGAATTTAAAAAAAGTCCACCATTATTCTACTCGGGGTACCACGGTATATATGAGTTGTATAGTGGTTATTCATTGCGATTCTATTTTGTTGCATAGTATAATATCGTCCGGCATCCGCTAAAATATCAAATTTTCAGATACAGTGGAACTAACTCGAACAAATGGAATTATCTTTAAGTCGAAACACTTCTGGAGACAAATTCCCTTAAACTAATTAATAAGCAGTTGAACTTTTCGGCTCTATGAAAAATACCCCAAATAAAAAGTGTCCCGAAATAAATTAAAATTCCCCCAAAAGCTCAATATGAAAATTTCCCCAAAAATTCTTACAAATCCCCCAAATATTATGAAAAATACCCCAATATACATCTATAGATTTTCGTAATTTGGAAAAAATGTATTTTGTAAAAATATATCAAAAGTCGCCCAATAGTTGTCGTGTTTAAAAAATTGTTTTTGGAATTTTTCATGTATGAGATTTTTATTTGGGAATTCTTAATTTTCTTTGGGTCATTTTTCATAGAACCGAACTTCTCTAATGGTGGTTCGAGTTATGGATGTTTTTCTGTAAATGGAATAACTTTCAGTTGTTAACTTGAATTTCTCATTCCTCCATCCATTGGCAATTTCAGTGAAGCAGACTTCAGTCATTCATTCAATATTTTTGCTTTGCTGATAGTTATTTTTGAAATATTCTATGAGAGAATCAATTTTCTAATGACTTTGTGTATATTTTAATCATCATTTTCAACCTTTATATTCGAGATTAATCATAGAATTTTACGAGTACAATTCCGAAAGATTATTTACAGTCAATGAAATGAGATTCCAACAAACAGACGAATGCTAAAAATCATATTTGCATCAATACAAGTACACACTTTCAACTGATGTCCCACAAAATGACACAAAAAGATTCCATTCGTAATTGTGACAAATCTGTAATCGATCTGTGACGCCACATTGACAGCCCCTACGAACATTTACTTGTACAAATGTGTCAGACAATGGACGACTTTCGATTATTTTAGATTTTTGTCACGTTCGTTGTCAAACAACGGCTCAAAATATCTCATAAATTACCATCAATTAATGTGTTTTTCAAATAATTCCGATATTTTTTTTTTGTTTGTTTGTTTTAATTTGATCTCAAGTAATAAACGTCGCACAGTGGGACGTGTGATACATTTGAGATATTAATTCAGCGAAACTGAATAAGAAAAAGTTAAATAAAAATTAAAGGTTTATTTTAGTTGTTATGACACAAATTATATCTAGCCCTTACCGAGAAAAAGACTTAGAGCCATTTTTTCCCCGAAATTGTATGCAGAGACACAAAATACTCAGGTAATTCAACTAACCAAATATTTACAAAAATGGTGATCTAATTATGCTGTGTTTAGGATTTGTTGCCATTAAATGGTTGGCTGTTAATATTTATCTGTAGCTGACAATGTTTTCTATTGCCATCACTCCATTTGCAGTTCGCTGTCCCTATGCCATGGATATGTGGCCCCCTCGGTCAGCCAGAACGAGGACCGAGAATCCTTCAATTTTATCTATTTTCTTAATTTCCATTTTTCATATGATTTGGCCGACTGTGCAACGTCGGACTTCAAGATTTGTTTGCATCAAAGATATGTGTGTAAATGGCTCGTCTTATAGAAATGTTGTATGGGCCGGGCAGAGACGGATAGCAAGACTATTTACTTGGACATAATATTGATTTACAAGCATACCCAGTCTGTCTGTAGGCAAGAGTATACGTTAGGGTGGAGCTGGATTACTTACAAACATACATACGAGTACACCAGATGGTCACAAGTTAATCAACGGATACTGTGTTTCAAAGAATTTAACGCCCCGTGATACGTTCATCGACAGTATTCTTGATGAATCCCTCTAGTATTTGTATGATTGTAGATTTGGCCAGACAGTCATCCATCACCCTCGAATTGTTTTGAAGTTCAAAAAAAAACCGATAAAATATCTTAAAATATATTTACCCTCGACACTGATTCACTGATACACTGATTCCCTGCTTCACTGATTCACTGACTCTGTCACGCAGTACGTAGGAATTTCTATAATAACTAGTAAGTTGTAATGCGCCTATGGCGCCCGTTAATTTGCTTGAGAAAGTATTTGTTACTTAATTTTAAAAATTAAAAAAAAAATATTTTAAGAAAACTATTTTGTAAAAAAAAATTTCGAAAAAAAAATAAAATTGGAAAAAAAAAATTTGTGGAAAAAAAATTTTTGTTAAAAACAAAATTTTTTGTTGAAAAAAAAAAAATTTGTTGAAACAAAAAAAATTTGTGGAAAAAAAAAATTATTGTTGAAAAAAAAAATTTTTGTTCAAAAAAAATTTTGTTGAAAAAAAAATTTCTGTTCAAAAAAAAAATTTTTGTTGAAAAAAAAAATTTTTGTTGAAAAAAAAAATTCTTGTGGAAAAAAAAAATTTTGTTGAAAAAAAAAATTTTGTTGAAAAAAAAATTTTGGAAAAAAAAAAATTTTGTAAAACAAAAAATTGTAATAAAAAAAATTTTGGTAAAAAAAAAATTTGGGGAAAACACAATTTCTGTACAAAAAAAAATATTATTTTTTTTATTATTATTATTTACAGAATTATTATAGAATGCCTATTTAAATTCCTACGTACTGCGTGACAGAGTCAGTGAATCAGTGTATCAGTGAATCAGTGTCGAGGGTGAATATATATTAAGATTCTATAAATAATAATAATAAAAAAAATAATATTTTTTTGTACAGAAATTTTTTTTTTTCAAAAAAAATTTTTTTTTTCAACAAAAATTTTTTTTCCACAAATTTTATTTTTTTTCGGAATTTTTTTTTACAAAATAGTTTTCTCAAAATATTTTTTACAAAATTTTTAAAATTAAGTAACAAGCAAATTAACGTGCGCCATAGGCGCATTACAACTTACTAGTTTTAATATATTCTAATAAAAAACAGTAAACACAAAAACAATTTCAAAACGAACAAAATTCGTTTAAACGATTCAGTTCGTCCTAAAAGTAAAAACGATTAAAACTGTACGTCGTGTGAACCGATGTGTGATCCCTTGGAACGTCTTCAAGTACTGGGTGGTGTCAGCAGGATCGTGTCTTACACTCTCGTCCTTCACGTGTGTAAAGCTCTTATCGAAACATGGAGTAATGGTTTACATAAATATATTGCATTCATAATGGAAAAAGTAATTTGAGTTTGAATCGAAGGTCGAATTGAAGCTCCACATCGTCATCGAACATATAATAAACTGTTATAATCAATAGACTCCTTTGTTGCGCTTTATTAGAACCCGTGCACTAGCACCTGCCACCCCTGAAACTGTTCCCCTATTGCAACAAAAATGCCATTAATAAGAGGAAGTATTGTCTAAAGTTAGCAAATATTAAATATTTCATTTTAATGTGAGAATATTATGTCAGCCAGCTTGCTACATAGCCCACACGTGTATGTAGAATATCCGCAATAGTTGTCATGTGCCGCGTACATGATACCCACAACCGATACTGTATACAGTATCATGTCGCACTAAACAATATAACTATCTATAGCTACTGTTCTGTTTGTAAGCTATTTATTTGTCTGTTATATTAGCATAATTAATACACACATGTCTTTAGCAGTGATTAGAATGAATACGAGACCTGTACATGTCATCATTAAAGTGCTAAACAACAAAGGTGCTGCACTTCTGGCCAGTACAGACATTTGAGACGTGCAAATAAATCAGTCAGTGCCATAAATAGATGGTATTGTAGTGGCGGTATTTACTTATATTAGATAATTTTTGCCAGTCACTTTTTTCACATTACTTTGGCCCAAACAAAAGATGGTTTATTTTGTTTATAAACATAAATTATGGCTGGGGGTTTTTTATTAGACAATTATCTGTTATTTCGATAAGATTAAAATAATCCGATATAGAGAAATTCAAAATGGTTTGTTATGGTGACAGACAATCTTATCAAGCAGAACATTTTTCGCAATGATTTCAAAATTCATAAACTATTCAGGCAAATAATTTTCAAGTTCAAACATGTGAAATGCGTCATTTAGTTAGTCACGTGTTCCATCACATTATTGTGAGGATCGAAAGTATATTCAGTTGTTCCCAACGTTTGTATCTTGTGGCATTTCTTCAGCGTATAACGGCTAATATTATTCAAGGAGAGTTCGGTAAACAGCATGGCTGTCTCCATTCTCCTAAAGGAGGTATCTCAACGCGCTTTTGTAGAGATCGAAATTCTATGTATGTATTATTTTGTTGGGCCATTTTTCATATGAAAAATTAATCAAAATTTCAACAGTGAAAATTACCTAACTTCGGTATTCGTATGATTTTAAATCATTATTTGTAAAAGTCTTTTTCAAGACAGTCATTATTAAAAAAGAAAAAGAATTATTCAATGACAAAATTCCCTTGAATCAAGAAAAGTTTAAAAACTGTCAACAAAAAAGTAATTGTTAATTATTTTATTTCTGAAGTGTTGGAAGTTTCATAATGACTGATAATGACTGATAATGACTAATGAAAAGGCTTCTAAGAACTGAAGTAAATCCCAATGATTTGGCAGTTAATTTTTACTAATTTTATTTATTTCCTGGTTGTTATTTATTTGGACATTATTCATTGAATTCGGATATTAGTTTATTTTTTTTTTGCCATCTATACACGCTGAAAAATAAGTCTTTTTTAAATGTTTACACACAAGTAAAACGCGTGTTTGGACTTCCTAGCAAGTAAAGCTTATTTCTCCCTACACAAAGCTTATTTGGATGTAAATATAACTCATTTGCTATTAATATTACGTATTTGTGTATAATCAATAGCGTGTTTGGGAAAAACAGACAACGAACTAATTAAATTCAACAAAGTACAGCATTTGAGTGTGAATAAGTGTGTATTTGCAGCTGTTTTCGTATCTTTTTTGCAATTGTCTGAAAAAATAAACAAAAGAAATACATGAACTTATCACAAGTAATTGAAGTCAACGATTTATATAAGAATTGATTCCCCCCTCCATATGTACAATGCTCATATGTACATTTGAAAGGTCATCGTTAAAACAATAAATAAAACGTTTAAGTCCACTCTACACCACTCCGGTACATGGAACGAGGCGGTCCGCTTGTTTAGTGGGAAATCGGCAAATTTAAAAACACAAATGTTGAACTTATTATTTTCGACAATAAAAAAAATTCTCTTAAAGAAAAATGTTTTTATTTAAAAAGAACAGAAAAATTCGCCATATTAATTTAAATAATGTTTTCCATACAAAATAATATTAAAAAAAATGGTAACAATATCCCTCGCTAGGGTAACCGTCGTGTAAGGATTTTAAACCATCTAACTGGTCTGGATATTCAACACACAGACTTACTCCCGCTGTCTGGTCTAGTCTGGTCCAAGCATAAGGCTATTCACAACAAATAGTTACACACGCGGTCATGGGTCAGATACTCGTATGTCCTCGCACCTGGTATGTTGGCAAATATGATGCGACAATATAATACCAGGTTCGCTCCTATACGCCCTCTGGTAGTGACATTAGAAATTCACTTTCTAAGATCAAGATGTTTGAGAGCAGTGTAGATAGCCGGCAAGTTCTATTTACAGGCAGGCCTTGACAGCTTCCCATTCGGTGTCAGGATTTGAATGCTTTTTGCCTACATCGCGTAAGAGGTCACTTTTGCCTAGACAGGCGTAAACAGCCACTGCGTGCGATGGTCCTTTTCCTCGTGGGTTTGAAATGTACAATCGGACAGAATGGAATTTAACATTTCGGGAAGATGACAAAGGACTAGATAAACAACTGACGGACATTCACGTACTACAAATTTGGAGAGAATATGAAGAAATGCTACGGCTTAAGGTGGTAACAAGGAACTCGCCGAAGACTCTGCTAACAGGATGGAGGAGTTGGCTCTGCACTCTGACGAGGGTGGTCATGATATCACTGTTACACATAGCCCTGGTACGATAATAGAGAAGACTCCAGGGTCTGGAGCCACAAATTTACCCACCACACCAAACGAGCTTCTTCCAACTGGCTCCGAAAGGAGCACAGTAGTTTGGCAGCAGGCCATGGAAGGCCACTGCGTACGGAAGCAAAAGATCAGACGAAAATCTGGCTGGTCGATAGGCGTAGACCCATGGATTAAGTATTTGCAGCTCCAGCTTAGGGGGACAAGGCCAGCAACTCAGATCTTTCTCAAAAAGATAGGACACCTGGATCCCCGTTAGGGAATGGGAACTCTTCAGGAGGCACCGGTCGGACGTCGATAAGATCCTAAGATTCAACAGGAGGGACTAGTAGGACATTGCCAAATTCGAAACATTTTTGTATTTGGGCCTACGGTCGCAATCTATCGGTTCCAACCTATTTTAGTCGTTTTTAGCCTCTATTGTGACATTTATAGAAAAAAGTCTACAGTATTCACAAAATAATGTATTTCATGTTTAATAATTCAAAAGTTTGTTTGTCAATAAACGCTACATCGAATCTCATATCTTAAGCCCAATAAATGAAGTTCAACTTACGAAACTTAAAATGTACATATTTTGACATCGGCATTTAAATGATTTAAAATCGTTTAAGAAGTCGGCTTGGGAACAGTTTTTGGTGAGACTAAATGTTTTCCAGTGGCAACACTGGATAGATTTTGCACTGACGGATTTTAGAGCTTAACATCGGCAAATCTTCAGTTTTCTAATTTTAAAGTTAAAATTTGGCAATGTGCCAATAAATCGGCAAATCTGGCAGCCCCGGCGTGTAATCAAATACAGCCACTTCAGTCTAAATAAAATAATATAATTGGGCTTTTGTTTGTAAGAACAAAATAAATAAATCCGACCAATTAAAACTTACACAGACTGACTAAGGATCGCTTTTCTACAGATCGCAAATATGTGAGACAGATCTCGAATATAAACCCATCATGGCGAGATATGTATGAATGAGGCGCCCCGGTAGTCGAGTTGGTAGCGTGCTTGTCTATCAGCGTGGGGGTTGTGGGTTCGATTCCCACCAGAGGCTTTGGTCTGTCGCTGCAAAAATTTAGCCAAATGGTCTGTGTCACCCGGTTTACCCTTGGACCCAAAATTAGAATATAAATTTACTTTGTATTGTAATTAATAAATAAATAATGTATGAATGAACAACAAGATGTTGCATCAGCTATTGAGTGTACTACCTCAGCTTGGATGCACTACAACAGATCGGAGCGCTCGTTATTCGAATACCCCCAATTAAGATATGTCCCCCGATTTGGGGTCTGACCGAAATAATAGATGTAACTTCCATCAGATATTGTTTACGCCGGATATTGTATCATCCTTTTATAAAAAATAGTGTACACACATTGACCATAATTAATAAAGGATGCAATTGTTCCAATATCAGATAAGTCATGCTTCAGCACATTCCCAGCACTTCTAGTGTACCCACCTCTAGTAGTCCATTACTCTCTACGCCAAGGTCATCCAGGGACGAACAATCGATTACCCACGATGTCATGCAATGTTAAATGTAATGCGTGTAATAGTGTGTGATGGTAATTCGGTTGGAAGTACCCCGCCTTTCGAGTCGATTGAATTCGCTACTACGTTGTACTATAGGGTATCGTATAGTCAGCTCGTTCGCTAACTGTAACTGCTTTATATTGCAGTTCGTGATTTTTATTGACCACAGTCTCGACCAAATGGATCATCATCACAACTAGTTCTTATTATTTATAGGCCATTTGCTGAACTGCGTGAATATTTGATTACAAATCACTCAAACAGTTTTATTGAGTTTACGACTACTTTGTCTTTGGTTTGTTTATTTGTTATAAATAAATGTAAAACTAGTGGACAATTTTACAGTATAAATTTTGATTAACTGTAAGAGGTTCGAATATGGCATTGACTGTATGTGATGTCTGGTTGTTGGTGGGGTCTTGTCGGGGTATAAACCATATTTTTTATGGAAAAGAAATGTACTTTATAGGGTAAACCAGTATGCAAGTTGGTGTACAATCTGCTTTCGAATTTCAGTCAAATATCTAATTTGGTCTGTGAGACAATTATCGTTATTATTTATGTCCGTATTTTTGATGGGCACATATTCGGACCCTTGAGATTCCATACGAATGGTATCAACCACGAAAATATGCTTATTGGCAGCTGAATTTAATAACATGATCATTTATCCGTAAAATGTTTTCCGTTCTAACCAAGACAGTTGTTTGTTGTGGACCTTATTCAATTTTATCTACCTCGATCTTATGTGGATAATTGTATTATTACAGATAAGTCAATCAGGGCCGAACTAAGGAGGAGTAGGCCAGCAACGGCACATTGAAGTTACTGATCTTTCTGAAAAAGATACGTCTGCGAGATTCTAAGCTGCTTACCATTGGTGAGAGGCTGCGTTATGGTTTCTCAGCAAACCAAAAATAAACATAAAATTAAAAAAAGAATACATACATATTTTTTTTTGATTTTTTCATAACTGCCATTGTTTTTATAACAATCGGATGTTTACTTCTAAAACTATATGGGAATATCGGACGAAAATAATAATCTGCATTAACATTTTTAAAATATTTTCTTTTTTAAGTTCAGAACGCCAAAAACAGCAGAAATTTTTATGAACAGCCCATGGAAAAAAAACCCTTTTCATGGTTTTTGTTTAGTAAGTTTTACTTTTTTCTCTAACATTTTAGTTTTGCCCTTTTTAAAAATTTTGTATTTGCCCTCCTTCTTCTATTTGTTTAAAGTTCATACTTTTGTTTGTCTTCTTTGGCATGACTGTCACCAATTTTAGTAATATTTGTCACTTGCTAATCTCAGAAAGGACGGGACTGAAATAGGAATAACTCGGATCAGACCTAGATTCCCATACCAATGTATTTGTGTTCATGTCTTCTGTTGACCAAAGTGGTGTAGGGTATTTCTAATCGGTCCGCTCGACTACAGCTTTTTGTTAGCTTTATTTCTATTCAAATAGTCTCTGTTTGATATTTTACTACGGAAAGTGTTGTCAACAAGCACTCATCTTACAAACGATATACACCCCCATTCTATAATGGAGAGCAAGCAACAACAAGCATTTCAAATGATGACAGTGCAAATTATCTGGTTTATTTTGAAGCGCCACAATATCAAAGAAAACGTTTAAAGATTGTTGCTTTATGTGATTACCAAAGACATTCAAATAGATTAGAATCGATTATTTGTATTGAAACATTATCACATACGTGCCATATTAGTGATCGTGCAAATCTGTTTCAATTATAAATTGTATAAGAAACGCAAAAAACACTTAGCATTCATGCATTATCATAATCTATAATCTAATAATGTATGTATGTGTGTGTAGGCGTTGAATGCTCTGATTATTTTTAAACAAATTCAAGTATAGTAAAAACTGTGAAATCTATGAGCCTAATAGTATGCTATGGAAATTAGTTCACAGTCGTGAGACACAAAAGACCCAAGTGACATTTTTGAAAAAACCTATTCACAGATAGTAAGTTTAGAAAATATACCTTGCCATGTAGTAATGATATTTTTCGTCTGTGTTTTGAGTATTGGGTGTACGTATTGAGTTTGTATTACAGTCAGGGAAATTTGATAAGCCGACCACAGTTTATTAACTTTTTACGAAATTCATTTTCTAGCTTACAATATACAGTTAAACGAAAATATTTACAATAAAAGCGCCCCGGTAGGCGAGTTGGTAGCGTGCTTGCCTATCAGCGTGGGGGTTGTGGGTTCGATTCCCACCAGAGGCTTTGGTCTGTCGCTGCAAAAATCAAGCCAAATGGACCCAAAATTATAATATAAATTTACTTTGTATTGTAATTAATAAATAAATAAATAAAAATGTACAATAAGTCAATTTTCGGTGCGAAATTTGTTTAGCGGCACTATATAAAATTACGTAAAAATACGAATTTTTTAAATAAAATAGTATATAAATCTTATATTTAATATTGTGTCGGTCGTCCGTTTTTGATTATTGTTTGAAAAATTCGAAAAATTCATGTTCCATGGAAATCACACTGTCATATGAACTGCGATCAACAATCGTACGCACTTTTACTATTCGCTCGACCAACACCATATCGTGGTTTCTTTTCTCGACATTTTCGGTTGTATTGACCCCAATATTGATTATTGTTTGAAAAATTCGATTCCATCCGGTACCGAACCAAATTAATATCCAAATGAATCCAAGCATGCGAAATAGATTTAAGGGTTTAATAGATTTAATAGGATTTAAGTCAGCGCCAAGTAATGGTATGGATCGAGATGAAAAATACTCCTTAGACTTTTTTGACATATGAACACTGGCATTATCTTGTTGAAATATGTATTCTACATCAAACTTTTCCTTCAAATTCTCTATTCTATTAAAACATCGTCCAGCATCTCAATATATATCTCCGCCGCCATCTTTGTTGGAACAAAGAACAATTTTAACTTGACATGGTAGGTTTTTAACATATCATTACGGAACCTCCCCCGAAGTTACGACTTTGTCTTGTAGAGTCATTTCCGCGAAGATCATGCCAGTAATAACTAAAACCATCAGGTCCATCCAGATTAAACTTTTTTATCGTAAAAATTACCCTTTGCCAGTTTTCTGTCCACGCCATGTATTTTTGTTTAGCAAATGCTAGCCTTGTCACTTTATGGTGAGGTGTTTATTGGAGCTTTTCGGATTTTCCGCCTTAATGTTATTGTAAATACTTAAAATTTGTTGTATCCTCCGTTCCCAATTGGAGTCTGTATTTTAGCCACAATTTGGGAGGTTGATAGCCGTTTTTTAGTGGCCTCATTTAGTGGCATTTTTTTTATTGACTAACACTCAGGGGATGACCCTTATAAACCCCGATAGGAAGGAAGGTTATTGGAGGGGGGTAAGAGGAGTTAGTGTTTGTTGATGTTAGCCGTGAATTTGATAATGTCATAGCAGGCAGGACAAAAAGTCCGGCTGAAGAACGAATTATCTCTATAGAGCGTCGTCTGGTCAACCGGGCATTTGACACACCAGATGAGACTGCCTGGATAGCAGCGTATTCCGGCTAAATGTTCTAACTTCAGGGAACAGACGACGGATATCTGACGAACAGATATCGTTAGAACAGCGATATACAACTCACATTCCGGCGATACTGTAGGGAGACAATAGATTTGGATACCCTACTATCCCCTATCATCAGCACAGAGATTGCTATCCTCTGCAAAGGAGTAGATTTGGTTCGCAGTCTGCCCCAACAGGTCGTCCATGAAAATAAGAAATAGAGAGGGCACTGACTTGACGTCGACCTTCGAATTTCTCTTACATTTTGAATATTTACTACGATGTACTCTCTCATAAGCGGACACCTTAAGGACTGAGAATGTTGTCCGGTTCGGAGGTGTCCACTTATGAGATAGGTACACACGAGGACTGAAGCGGAATGGTACTGAAAAAAGTGTCCGTTTATGAGGGGTGTCCGCAAGGGGATAGTTCACTGTATATAAAATTTTAGAACTAAGTTTTTAAAAAAAATGTAATAAATCCAAATTTTTCAGTAATTTTTAGTATGCGGCTAAGCAAATTTCGCTCACTGTACGAGTACAACTCAAATGATTCGAGAGAAAGTAGACAAATCAATGTAACATTTTTCAAGGCAAAATCATCATGGAATGAATAATACTTGTTTGGATTATTGTCTTCTTTTGCTATTAATAACTAAATAATCAGGCATATAAAAACATTAAAAAAGTAATTCCATGAAATTTTTTTTCCTTTTAGCCCAATACACTTTGTCCAACGTTCCTCCAATGTTTGTATGCCTTCCGAAAATAGGATTATTCGGTGTCCGAAAAAAAGGCATTTGTTTGATCAATAATTTGATCGTTGGAGATGAATCTCTTTCCTCCGAGACGTTTCTTTAGGTTTGGAAATAGGAAATGATCACTGGGGGCTACATCCGGAGAATATGGAGGACTATCAAATACCCACTACCGTATGCGTAAATTTCCCTTTTCTAGTAAAACACAAAATATTTGTTTCATTACGTTAGTTTATAAAAAACAGTTTGGACGGAGTCAAAACCCATTTTTCCGATTTTTGGCGATATATTCACAGTTTTTATCGATTTGAAAACATTTATTTCCTTTTCTACTTTTCATTTAAAGTATACCAGTTTTAGGCCCTTTTGACCTTTTTGTCCCCTTATCTAATTTTTGACTCATTCCTGCCGATATAAAACGTGTTCATCGAATCGGGGCAAAATGTTGAGGAAACCAAAAAAAAAAAATTGTCTCATTTCGAAGCATGAGCAAATTTCGTTTCATGTTGATGTCGGAATTTGTCCATGTTTATAGTTGTACCACTTTTCGACACCTCATATAATTGTTTAAGTGCCTCAAATCACTCCTCTTAGCAATGTCATTCAGATGTTCAGAGATTAGTTTGATCAGCCTAGTTTTTATGTGAGTTGTCTGGATGTTCGTCTGACTCATGTTTGCAGATGAAACTATGTTTACTACTACTTAACTGGCTGACATTATGTTAGTCTTCATCTAGACTAATCACGTCATGACCATTTATTGGCCATCACTTAAGTCCATGTCAATAATGTCTGATACGACAGTGTTTTTTCTTTGTCTAATATACGTGGGATATCTTATCATGACTGGCCAAGACGGCAAGAAGAAGATACAACAAATGTCAATGTCAACAAGTAAAAACCGAGTAAGTCGAATAAAATATACCCTACATCATTTATTGCTTTCAGCAGTGTCAACATGGGTGCAGGTACAGAACGCCTGCCCATAATTTGAATATCAAATTTTCACCGGAAGTTTTTATGTCTGTACGAATGACAAAAGCACAGAATTTAATCTTCAATGCATTTAATAGGTTATCAGCGCAGAATTAAATTTTCTATACCTTAAGTAGTTTATGAGTTATAGAGGTTCCGAGATTTTGAGTTGTATGACTGTTACCATTCCCCCAGTATCCAATGATGGCTAGACCGTTTACTTTATAAAGTCGCAGAATAATATTTTGTAGTATTACAAACGGAATGACAAAACAAATATGCATTCTGTGCTATAGCGTAAGCTATAAATATAATCGACTTTAATGGTGTATGAAACTTTAAAATGATCATAAGACTGTCTATTTTTATGATCAATTAATTAGTAATGATTAATTAGTCGTAAATTAAAGATAATAACTTAACTATGACAAATTTTGTCGGTTATGCAGACTAGAGTCCAGGCTAATCAATGATAACATATATTATTTCAATAAATTGTACACCATGACATGACTGTTCAACATTGAAAGTAAGCTGGGAGGGAATGTTAAAACTTTTTTTTTCTACTAATACTCAGGTGATGTCTCCTATGAATGCAAGGTACTGTGTTAGTAAGTAGGGGTATTGGAAGTAGGGATATTAGAAGGAGGGAGTATTGTTTGTTGGCGTTTGCCTTGAATTTGAAAATGTTATAGCAGGCAGGAGATTGTATAATATGTACAGTTAAATGAAATATTTGAATTTACTTTTTAAAACTGAATATCATCCAAATCGGGCAAAAAATACGTGATGATCGAACGGTACCTTTCAGCCGACTTCAGTGATCCAGTATCCATTTCCATTGGCCAAAGTTCTGTAAAAAACTGATTGTAGAAAAAAAGTGAGTGATTATTTTAAGGTCTTAACATCGGACAATTGGATATATTTCAGAAGAATTGTCGTTTTTTTCTTCGATTTTAATGTGTTCTAACACATTTTGACGTAATTGTTATAATACATTTAAAAAAAAATACTTTCTTTCATATTAAAATGGTTCACCTTTTTCAGATTTTGAAATTTGAAAAAATGTAATTTGATTTTTGACTTTGTCGAATCGTTTCGTCCTATTAAATTTTTTTAAATATTTTGCATTCAAGCGCCCCGGTAGGCGAGTTGGTAGCGTGCTTGCCTATCAGCGTGGGGGTTGTGGGTTCGATTCCCACCAGAGGCTTTGGTCTGTCGCTGCAAAAATCTAAACATATGGTCTGTGTCACCCGGTTTACCCTTGGACCCAAAAATTAGAATATAAATTTACTTTGTATTGTAATTAATAATAAATAAATAAAAAATAAATATTTTGCATTGTTGTCTAAAAAGTACTCTTCATAAAGTAAAGTAAACACAATGTATTTTTGAAAATATGCTTTGACATTGTGATTTTGTTTACTACGTACGGGAATATTTCTTGAGAGAAGTTACTCGTGCGGCGACATTTTCCCAAAGATCATGCACGAGCACATGCAGACCTCCAGATTTTTTTAGAAGATTTTCGATGTTTTTTTTCCGAAGACCATATTTGTACTCAAATGCACGCTGAAAAAACGTCTTTTTCAAATGGTTACACACAAGTAAAACACGTGTTTGGTCTTCGTAGCAAGTAAAGCTTATTTCTTTCTACACAAAGCTTATTTGGATGTAAATATAACTCATTTGCTATTAATATTACCTATTTGTGTATAAGCAATAGCTTGTTTGGGAAAAACAGACGACGAAATAATTAAATTCAACAAAGTACAACATTTGAGTGAGAATAAGTGTGTATTTGCAGCTGTTTTCGTAACATTTTTTTTGCATCTAAGCTCTTTGGAATAAAAGGAATAACCGAGAGAATAAGTTGAACTGTTATATAGATAGTCATAAATTGAAAAAAATAAAAAGTAACACAAGAATGTATACATTTAATATTTATCACCAACAAACAAGTTAATGTTTGTGGTATGGAAAAATATATATATGTTTGCTGCGAATTTGTTAAAATGTCCATTTTTTCAGCGTGTAAGCCAATTAATGGTTTAATTATAGACCAAACTGAACATTTGTAAAAGTAACATGTACACGAAAACAGCTGAGCTGGCAAAAACAGTGTTAAATATAAAATATAATAAAACAAAAATAATGTTTCTTAAAAATCTTCTTTTTATATGTATTTTCTATTTTATGGATTTTTAATAAAAACTCCCGAAAGTACTGGAAATAGTTAAAATGTGTCCCAATACCATTTAGCGCACCGAGAGGGCTTTCAATATTTCATTCTGTCATTTATTGCTAATTATTATTGCTAAAATTATTATTTCATATTTTATTTATTAAAACTCAAGAATTACAAATTGTGTTGTCAAGTTAGTCTGTCGTTATATGTCACATTATAGTGGCCGGGAACTCAGCAATCGTAAACAATTTGTATGGCGTTTACGTCATAAGAGATCAGCTGATATTGTTAGTTATTCAGTCGGTAGACTTAAGAGTTGTAAAATAATTTTATCTAAATTATAGACCACAACAATCTTAGAATGCAGACAGATTTAGGACATTAGCTGTGTTCCCGCATGCACTACATTTTCCAGTATACATATACATTTTCCAGGCCAATCGCTAAATTTATAGAATTTTCTGATAGGAGGATTACTTTTGCGCCACCCGTTATAAGTTGGTGACCAGTGATTCTTAATGGAGCTAAAATATCGGTACATGGGAGAACTGAGGGATCCGTACGGAATGTAGACTTTACACACCTTGTGGCCAAAATTAATTACACAACACAACACAATTCAAATGGTTCTGAATGCAAATGTTCGTCCCGTGTTTGTGTCCTGCAATTAGGATAAAAGGTTTATTGCATGAGTAACTAGTGCGTTCACAATTTCTAGACTCAGCCACACTATCTCCTTCCTTCTGACATTTGACTATTAAAAGGTTTGAAAGGGGGTTACAGTATAACTATTTCCTTATACTACCATCTAAGAATCGACAACTTGTAACACTTCATGCGTTTTTTCCACCAATTGATGTAATTGCGTTCCGCCTTTTCCGGACCCTTCAAAATAAATTCTTATCGCTACGATGGAAATCCAAACCAATTTCACAGTACTTCAGACCTCGTACAATATTGTTTTGTTGTCTATATTTAATTAGTGAAAAATATTTACTAAGGGCTTAGTTTTTTCAATTGGTCCAAAAAACCAGAGTACTTCACGTGTAAAACGACAAGTTCAACTAGAAGCGTTTTCTATTTGATGTCTGACAGAGCAGGTGACAACATGAGGAACACTTACTGGCAATCATTTTATATATCGTAAACTAAACGTCTATATGAAAAAAAAACATTGTTAAAATCTCAGTTACCAACTGAATTTAAATAAATTAAATGAAAATCTGCAAAAGCAACTAGTCGCCAAAGACAATCTAGAGGGCAGCCGATCCAAGTGTATTTGCTGAAGTAGTACGTACTTACGTACGTGTTTAATTTAACATTCCTTACTATAAGGATATAAACCTTACTTACTTAAGGATATATATATATATATATTATATATTTGCCAGTTCCCCTGACTTCGCCTACATTTTTCATTTGATTTTTTTATCTTATCCAGATTTTAGAAAAAAATTTATTGGATCATAAAATACCTATGTGTGCGTTGAGCAATCCATTAAACACAGCAAACCCTATATTCCATTAACGTCATAAGAATATACAGGGTTCTCCAACAAGAGGTGTTATTTTGGTATTCAAATACAAATAGAAATTTTTGAGATAAATGATCGGATTTGTATTTCATAATAAAGAGAAGGATATGCCGTTAATAATGAAAAACAACATCAGCCAAATGGCCACCACAACCACGATTACAGGACCATATCCTTTTCATGAAATTTTCCATAACCAAATCGCAAAGTGACTACCCTATGTCCTCGATAGCCTCACGAATTCTATCTTTGAGGTCTTGAATCGACGCTGGGCTGTTGGCGTATACCTTATCTTTCACGTGGCCCTAAAGGAAAAAGTCGCAAGGTGTTAAATCACAAGATCTCGGTGGCCAATTGTGATCACCTCATCCGGACCAGTTTTTAGTTTTGCGAACTGCGACTGCAAGATTTTCACCATTTTTGTAGTGAATTTCTAATAATTTCAATGCGTTGTTTAAAACGTGTATCGTTGCATTTTTAGTAATGGCGTAGTTTCTACTTGTCAAATGTCAAAGAATAAAACCTTCAAAAGTGACAGCAACCAAAATACCTGGTGATTCAAAATAACATCTCTAGTTGGAGAACCCTGTATTAATAATACACAGCGTAATTAAGATACATTTTTCGATGAAATTACGGATTTTCGTGAAACTTTGTCTGCGCCCAATCGATGAAGTTTCGGCGTTTCAAATGATCAAGTGGCTTTACTTCTTGTGTCAGTTTGATGTTATAATGATGAAGGCCATGATGATCTTTTTGGTTTATCCTAAAAAACGATTATTCGATTCAATGAATGTTACAAGATCGTTAGAGTGCATTGTGATTTATTTTGAATGTTTTGGTCGGCTAAATGGGATTTTGGTTGGTTTTTGGAAAATTTTGGTAGGAAAAAACTTGTTGTAGTGGCAACGGTGCTTACGACTGCGGTATTTTCGTCGCATCGAATGGTACGGCGTCTTATTGGCGTCATAACATTCAAAAATGAAAATCTGGATTCAAATTTAACTACTATAGCAGGCACTGCCTTTCAGGTGGGACGATTATTAGTGCCCAAACTGTTTCTTTTCACTAACTATAATAGATAGATAGAAATTTAAAGCCTGTTTTTGTTTTGTTGCTTTTCATTTGTTTTTAAATTAAAATAAATAAAATATTACAACATAAATTTAACATTTCTATTTTTGTAAAAAAAAAAATAGAAATAATCAATGATATCGTACTCGACTAACAGAAACAAAACAGTATGAAGAATATAGATCAACAATACATAAACAAAATTAATTTCATTTGTTATTTGTTCAGGATTTTTTTTTTTAAATTCAGGATATTGTTGGTTATTGCTCGGTAATTTTACTTATCAGCTGGCAACCCTAGTAGTACACAGCAGTAGAACATCTGTTGTGTGTTGTATCTCTCACGGCGTTCACACGATACATCCCTTCAAACAAATGGACGATTATTAGACGAGGAATGTGCGATTCTTTCAGGCGATCATTGGAAAATTAATCGCGGCTGCAGAAGAATTCGCAATGCCTCAGCGATGATTGAAAAAATAATCGCTTGGGTAGAAGAATAAGCAATGGACCCATGAATCTTTGTCGATTAATATTAACGGGAATATTTATTTATTTATTATTAATTACAATACAAAGTAAATTTATATTCTAATTGTTGGTGCAAGGGTAAACCGGGTGACACAGACCATATGGTTAGATTTTTTGGTGGGAACCGAACCCACAACCCCCACGCTGATAGGCAAGCACTCTACGAACTCGCCTACCGGGGCGCTTAAACGGAAGAATAATCAATGCACCCGTGAATCTTTGTCGATTAATATTAACGGGAATATTTATTTATTATTAATTACAATACAAAGTAAATTTATATTCTAATTGTTGGTGCAAGGGTAAATCTGGTGACACAGACCATTTGGCTAGATTTTCTGGTGGAAATCGAACCCACCACGCTGATAGGCTACCAACTCGCCTACCGGGGCGCTTAAATGGGAATATTGTTAAGAAGAAAACGACCAAACAATCCACTTTTGTTTTATAAGTTATAACAGAAGGTTCGTATGGTTTATCTTTCTAAGTTTAATAAATTTAAAGCTAAAATTAAAATGTCCATAAATACAATTAGAAAACGAAGTTTCTCTCTTACTTCTCTTTCGAATTGTTTTTTTGGATAACATTTTATTTGTATTTATTAAACTTGCAAGGATAAACTATAGCAACCGTCTAAACATGTTTCTCCAATATCCAATTCGCCCATTACTCGATCATTAATGCGAATCTCTTTTAACCGGACAGCGACACACGACTGGGGATACGCGCATGCATCGCGGATGATGATCGCCGCGATTCATGTAGTCTTCCAGATTATTCATCCGCTATCAAAAATGTTTGCAGGGAAACCATCAATCAAATCATGAAAATCAAAAACGCTTTGATTTTTTTGGTTCTTTGTTCAATTGATGTATCGTTTTTACGTAAGCTAGTGTCATTTTCTGGTAATTACCGCAGTGTCAACATGTGTTCTTTGGGATGCTAAAACTAAATTTTTATACTAACCGCCAGAAAAAAATCAGCATTATGGAATACTTATATGAAAAATATCAGACAGAAAAAAAATAAACAGAAAAATAAATATTTGTGTTCAAATTTTAAAAGAAAATTGATTTTTATTATATGGAAATAATTTATATGTTACATAGATAAATATTTTTTACATTATTTTAAATTATTTATTAATAAAAATTTTGTACTCTTTGCTAAAACCAGGGCGCTTTCACAATTCCAACTGACTGATTGAAGAAAATTGAAGTATTGTTTTTTTGAAACCGTCATCCTAAACACCGCATAAAAGAGGGCGATCGATCAAAGGGTGCTATCAGACGATTTGTTTTTTTACATATATTGATCTCAAAATTGTCGTTCTACATACGTTTAATAATTTTTGCTACCACAATTGTAATTTTTTTTTTTGTTTGATGCGAGTGATTGTTTTGCTATTTGGGTTTTCAGTACTAAGTTTTTGCCAGTTCACTCCTGATTATCAGTTTTTCTATTTTATTACATATTTATTTGGTGGCAAATTCTTAGAATGTCTGTAATAATTAAAATTGTCTTCGTTTACACTAGCCCAGCAAATCTCTGGTAGTAAGTTCAATTCAAAAATTATGGTCCAGCTACCGTTTGAGTTACTTTTACATGGGGGTATCATTGGATGTAGGAACTTGTTCTGGTAATGATATGCCATTACCTAGTAATGGTGTGTCATTATCTGATAATGATATGTATTGTAGCTAATCGTCTGTAAGCTAATCGACTAGAACTTTATCGGAGTGTTCGGTGTTAATCAGTGTAATTAGACAACCCCCGGCATTTCCCCACATACCTTCCGGGTTAAAGGGGTGACTGATGTTATCTCATGATATCATAAAGACAGTCTTATCTATCAGACATTTTTGAATTGAGTAATTCTGTGTGCACATCACGTCAATCTGTTCTCTGTCAATATTAAAGTCTTTCCACCAGTATTTCCGGAGACGTTACGCGGTGTGAAAGTTCGGAAATGTAAAAAACTACTGCGTATCAAAAAATAAAATCTTTTGTAAAATGGATAATCAAAAAAGTGGATTTGATAATCCCGCCTATGCCTGTACAAGCGGTGATTTGGAGAATGATCCAGATACGGAATTAAATGTTAGTGCAGACAAAATGAAAATCAGAGTGCCATACATTCTCTTTAAAATGTTATATTATAAATTCTTATGATATCTTTGAAAAAACGAACAATCTTCGAGAAACGGTTAATTCTATAAAGATTTCATCAGTAGACATTGACTCGCGCAGAGAAAGTTGAGCAACGTTCCACTTATTTAAAATTGATTATCCTCTGACGAAGGCAACCGAAATATTGGGAAAAAATTAATAATAAAAATAACAACACCATTTTTATACATAATTAGGCTTAAGTGCTAAGTGTCCAGCTTATAATCCGTGACAGAAAAACCTCAATAAATCATATCTTCTATGGAAATACTTTTCATGTATTTTAGCCAAAAATTGCTAATTAAAATTTACGCAATATCCGAAACTGAATAACTACAGGTGTTCACATTTAACCAGGTCCGTACAAGGTTGAGATACACAATTGCCGTTGGTTTTTTGCACAACCTCCTGCTTTGAGGTTATGTACTTTTATAGGACACATGTTAGACCGGAATTACTTGAGGGACCATCCACATTTGTTGAGACCAATTAGAAATTGCACTAAAACAAAAATGCATCCCCTTGCTTCCTACAACGTTTTGGTGACCAAACAAAATAATTTCAATTGAATTTCGCTGCAATTGACAGTTTCGCAAAGATCAGTGTTGATAGTGATGGGATTTAAGCAGAAGATGTTCCACCATTTAAAGAGTGTGTATTCTTGATCAGTGTCTAATTCGATCAAGGCGATCTAGCCATATCTTTCTGTCCATCTGTCTGTGGAAAACATTCAAGAGGCTACAAATAACGTCGAATTCGGTAAATAGGAATGAAAAAAAAAAAACAATTTTTCTTTTCACTTATGCAAGATTTTTAATAAAAAGGGGTTCGGATAATTGAACTTTCTTTCATGCAAACGAACTGAGTATGAACTTTTGAAATTGTTCTATGAAACGAAGATACAAACTTATGGCACAACTATTAAAATACATGCCTGTGAAATTTAAATTGAATATTATGGGCTATGGTGGAATCAGTCACTTATTTGCATTTGGTTGAGTTGTCTTAAATGTGATTGACACATATTTTTTTGAAATAATTTGCGTTTTTTTCGCCGTTACATTCATAATATTTCTCTTATGCGATGTTCGTATCACACAAGTGTGTTCCACAATTTGTCAATAAAGCGGATTTTCGTTTAAGCGAAGTACGGTCGTAGAAAATCATCCAGAACAATCGTTACTAATATTTATGCCAATGCCATTACAAACTGTTTGATAATAAATATGCCATTTACTGGTTTATCCAATTGGATTCAAATATCACACGGAACAAGCTGACGTGTGGTTGGTCGACCCAGGGGGTCTACCAAGAGATGAGCTACACGGGACCTAAATTGGTAACTTCGGTTCTCAAAACAATTTAAACTTCCGCCAAATTTGTTTTTACTCGTCTAATCTTTGTTAATTGACATATTGCCATGAAATGTAGAATACATGTTGGGATTGGCATTGAAACTCAAAATCATAAAACAAATGTAGGCTTTGAATCAATCTACCATCCCAGAATTCCTAAAAAGGAAGGGATTTTTTAAGTATGTCATGTAAGAAAGACCGTCTCAAGTCGTTGACATACACCTAGGCCAGTAATTCGGCCTGTTGTGCGCTCCTGATTTCTTCTTCAGATTCCAGATTTTTAAGTACATTTGCTATATTTTCCAGTCAAAATAATCTTTTTTATCAGAAAACATATGTTTCGGTGAATAATTAAAATAAAATTAATATTTTGTCGTGGATTTTGTCCACAAAATATTTTTAGAAAAAATATGAGAATTGAAAAAAAAAAACTGTGCTAAATGAACTTTGGCAAGGGCCACCTGGTGGTGGTCGGAAACCAATGCCAGCATCAAAAAAATTACACAGCAGCTTTATTTATGTAATTTATTTTATTTGTGGAATTTGGTGAACCAAAAAACAATTTGATTATTCTTTGTTTCAGTACCGTCACAATCCCATGGCTATCCAACTGTTGTTTAAGCGTCCACTATTGGACTGACTTAATGAATTTCAAGTTCTACCTCAGCTTAAGTGACAAACGTCGATTAATTTTTTGGACCCACGAATTTCTTAAAATGATGAAAATCCTGGAAACTTATTCACATAACGACTCCGAACCGTTTTTGTCTTCTTAAATTATGTACAGGGTCCGTCAAATAACTTTTTTTTTTTTTTAAAAATTCTATAAAAAAAACTGCTGGATATTTTCTCAAATTTCTTTTTTTATTTGAATGTACAATCCTTCCGGTTAATAATGGAAAATAATTTCATTCAAATGACTGCCTCGGCTGGCCTTGCAGTAGCCTAACGACATCAGCTCTGCGGCTGATAATGCGATCTTCAAAAACAGGGCGCAAAACATCGAGTGTAGCTTCGGCTGTGTGGCACATAGCGCCGTCCTGTTGAAACCAAATGTTGCCAATATTCTCCTCTTAAATTTTTGTAAACAAACATTCGTTCAACATGGCCCGATAACGAAATAAGCACCAGTTGAATGGCGGACCCTTTACAAACATTTGTTAACGGGATAAACAGTATTTCTCTTGTTTACCAACTGTTTGCCATCCTTACGTTGCAGGACACCACCCAGCACGATGCCGAAAATCCAGCTGCCCCAAAACGTGATAACTGGGGCAATGATCTTGAATTCTTGATGTCATGCATTTCTCTCTCCGTTGGCCTGGGCAATGTGTGGCGGTTTCCGTTTATTGCCCTGGATAATGGTGGCGGAGCCTTTTTGATACCCTACATAATTGTACTGCTGTTGGTGGGTAAACCCATCTATTATCTGGAAATGCTATTGGGTCAGTTCTCCAGTCGAGGCAGTGTTAACGTATTCGATTATGCGCCCATTATGAGAGGTAAGAAGGAGTATTATTAATTTTCTGGCAATTTTGTACTTCCTCTAACGATATCTATCTCCGTCTCGGTCTCCTTTAAGGTGTCGGTTATGGCCAAGTCATTGCTACCTTTTTCATATCCACCTATTATGCCTCACTAATGGCTTTAACACTGCGTTATCTGGTGGACTCATTCTACGCAACTCTACCCTGGAGTTATTGCCGCGAGGAGTGGGGAGACTCTTGCATTGACTCGAAATTCAAGGAAACGGATACACTGCGAACGTTACGCGACGAGAGTTCCGTTTTGAAGAAAACATCGGCGGAATACTATTTTGTGTAAGTTTAGTCCCAAGTACACAATTGAAAATTATTAAAAATGCAATCCTACCTCTTCCTACAGCAAAATTGTATTACGTGAAAAGGACAATATTGATGATGGCATTGGAGTGCCCAACTGGTATTTGGCCATTGCCCTTGCCTTTTCCTGGCTAGTCATTCTAGCCGTTATTATAAAGGGCATCAAGAGCTCTGGCAAAGCTGCGTATTTTTTTGCCACATTCCCTTATGTCATCATGCTGGTATTGCTGATACGCTCTCTAACCCTGCCGGGAGCCTTTGATGGGGTCCTGTTTTTCCTAAAGCCTCAGTGGGACAAGCTGCTCGATGCCCAGGTTTGGTATGCAGCTGTCACTCAGGTGTTCTTCTCATTGACCGTGTGCTATGGCACCATCTTGATGTATGCCTCCTTCAATCGTTTCCGCAATAACATCAAGAGGTCTGTTGGAATTCTACCAAAATTTAACTTGTTTAAATTCTAACTGGAATTCTTACAGAGATTGCACCATTGTGACGACATTGGATACATTTACATCGCTGCTCTCGGGCATTGTAATATTCGGTATTTTGGGTAATTTGGCCTATGAATCAAATAACTCGGATATCCAGAGTGTGGTGAAGGGTGGACCCGGTTTGGCCTTTATTTCCTATCCGGATGCAATAGCTAAATTCCAGAAAGTTCCACAGGTGTGTTATAGGTCTAGTTACATCTATATACATATGTATATAAGTACTATGTGTTTATATTAATTTATTTTGTAGGTATTCTCCGCTTTGTTCTTCTTGATGATGTTCATCCTGGGAGTGGGTACCAATGTCGGGGTCATATCCTGTGTCATTACCGTATTGTGTGATCGCTTCCATACGGTGCGGCGCTGGAAGATCGTCGTTGTAATTGTGGTGATTTGCTATTGCATTGGTCTGATTTACATTACGCCCGGTGGTCAGTTCTTATTGAATTATATTGACTTTTACGGGGCGACTTTTGTGACCATTGTCTTGGGTATATTCGAATTGATATCGGCCGGATGGATATACGGTAAGTTTGTGATTTTAAAAATAAAATATTTGCTCCCGTATTTATAAAAATTAAAATTAAAATAAATTTTTGCACATTTTTCTTAACAAAGCGGTTAATTTTTATGAATACGGGAACTTTGAACTTTGTATAAGTGTGTGATGAAATATTCAAATAAATAAGTAAATATTGAAAAAATATCGTTAAGTCAAATATATGGAGTTTCGGGTTTCCGAATTTTGCTAGTGCAGTTCTGCTTGAACACTCCTCGAATAATACAGGAGTTGCCGCCTAATTGCATCCATGATTATTTGTCTAACGAATCCCCGTTAATTTTGCTCTTTGGTTAATTAAACGATTTTTTTCCCCCCGGAATAAAGTTGACTGGAAATTTCTCCTGTATATCTAAAGATCAGCGAACCACAATGTACTCCACACTGTGAAACATACAGAAATCTTAGAAAATTAAAATTTGTTTGTGTTTTAATTTATGAAAATCACATTTAAAATAACACATCGTTATCAATTGTCCGAGCGATGATAATTCAAATAATTTAAATGAAAATATATATATATATTTTTTTATTGATTACAATACAAAGTAAGTGTATATTCTATGGCTGGATTTTTGCAGCGAGAGACCAAATACTTTGGTTGGCATCGAACCCACAACCCCTACGATGGTAAGCAAGCACGCTACCAATTCACCTACCCCGGCGTTTTTTTGTAACGGTTTATATAATCGAATTCGTTTAATTGCCCAAATGAGGTAATTAAGCGGAGTCGTTTAATTACCTTACCCGGATAATTATTCACAAAGTTTGAGATAATTTAGTGGATTTTACTGTATTTTGAAAACGAGAGTTTTTTTTTTGTATAATCTTCATTAAACTCAGAGAACAGATTCGTTGTCGTATTCGATTGTTTTTGAGCCCGAGTAGCCTGATTGGAACACTGACTAAGTACAAAAGTATTGGAGGAAGTTACAAATTATCGAAACCTCCAAAAAAAAAGTTATTACAGTAAAATCTCGGAAAAGTTAATCAAAATGTCCCAAGGGTAATTAACTTTTTCGAATTATTAACTTTTCCGAAGGTTTTTTAAATTTATCGAAATAAAGCTTAAAGCATATATTTCTGTAAATAATATTTTTATTTCATTTATTTTTAATATTATATGTACATACTTATGATTAATTAAAAAATTTCAGTTATGTATTAAGTGTTGTGAAATAACTTTTTAAAGTTGTTTGTTTCTTGCTTTTGTTGTGGTAGGCTGCTACTAATTTAGTGCGTTTGAGAATCAAGTCTTCCACCTCTTTTACATCATTTTTGAAGTATTTTATTAAATTATTTATGCTTTGGAGTGCTAAATTATAACTAACTTCCTCTTGTGGGCTACTTTGCTCGATCTGCTTTATGTAGAGTTTTCCTTGGTACCTGTTCATATGAGTTACTCAAAGCTTCCAATATTTCATTTATTTTTTTTATTTTTATTTATTATTAATTACAATACAAAGTAAATTTATATTCTAATTTTGGGTCCAAGGGTAAACCGGGTGACAAAGACCATATGTTTAGATTTTTTGCAGCGACAGACCAAAGCCTTTGGTGGGAATCGAACCCACAACCCCCACGCTGATAGGCAAGCACGCTACCAACTCGCCTACCGGGGCGCCTCCCAATATTTCATTTTTCTTTTTTTTAATTTTTGAGATAGCTGCTTCTGTTACTCCATAATCTAATGCCAATCTTTTACCACTAACCTTGGACAGTCTTTTTCAAAATTTCTGATTTTTGTAGAACAGTCAGTTTTTGCTGCTTTTTATTTTTTGTTGACATTTTATTCACACACTTTACTACGCACTTCTTTTCACAACAAAGGCTTAAAATATTGTGAGACAAGAATTGCATTTTTACATAAAACAAATGTGCAATACGTAGTAAAAACAAAATACATATGTATTCGTGAAGTACCGTAACTGAAAATATTTCTCTTCACTCAGAATTTTTCGGTTTTTTTTATGCACGCTCTAAAAAGTTAATTTTTAATAACTTTTTAGAGCGGCACGTGAAGACAGCCGCTCGATTAACTTTTCCGCGAGATTAACTTTTTCGAGACTTAACTTTTCCGAGATTTTACTGTATTTTAAATGAATTTCGAAATATAAAGAATTTTCCAACAAAATGTTATCGTGTTATCTCTCGAAGAGGTGATCACAGTTGGTCACCGAGGTGTTGTGATTTAACATCTTGCGACTTCTTCGTTTGGGGCCAGGTGAAATATTAGGTCTACGACAACAGCCCAGCGTCGATTCACGACCTCAAAAACAGAATTCGTGAGGCTAGGGACATAGGGACTTCAAGCATTGGGTTTGCTTTGAATGCAAGATATACGTATCCGTTTCGGAAGCTGCAACACTTCTTCATCAATCCAAATTAAAATTGGTTTAAAATTTGGAACCGGTTCAATAGTTAGGGACAGTCTTGAACCAACCCACGCAGCACTGGGTGTTGCTACTTATTTAAAGATACTCTTGATACACAGGGTGTATCCTACGCATTTAATGAGAATCGTGAATGCCCAACGGGGTCTGTCCCACGCATTTCCTTTAAATAGAACTTTTGGCTAAACATGTCTTAGTTTTGGGGAATATGCGCTATTTAGCTGTACTTCTCGTTTAATCACTGAGAACAATAGAGTATATTATAGCAAATCTGCAGCTAAAGAACTCTTTCAATCGTTTAATTTTTAAAAAGAATATTTTGCTGACAATTCTGATACCTTAAACAATTTACAAATATGTTTATTTGTGTAGTAAAATAAAATGAGTTTTCGTTTTTTTTTTAATCAGTTTTTTTTATTACGCTTGCATTCGAGTACCAATATACTCTTGAAATTAATGTTAATGTTTCAATTACATCTGAACTTCAGTTAAATGTAATATATTTCAATTATGTGGACGTCGCACCATTGAAAACTTCAGATGTATAAAACAAATGCAATGTATTTTCCTGTTTTCAATTAAGCAGCGTGTATTGTAATATTATCGTAGCTGTCATATTAGGTTACCACATAACCAATAGGACTTTTAAATTCCAACCGACCTTTATTTGTATCTCAAATCGATTAAATCTATCTGTCTTTTTTAGGTGTGAAAAATATCTGTCGCGACATTAAATTCATGCTGAACATCGAAACCTCCATTTATTACCGCATCTGTTGGGGCGTCGTTACACCGGCTTTCATGGCAGCCATATTGATTTACATGTTGATCGACTATAAACCACTGGAGTACAATGGAGTCCGCTATCCCGATGGTCTTTATGGTATAACAATTTCCGATTCTATATGCATAATATCTTCTAATATCTTTGACCTCAGCTCTGGGTTGGTGCATTTCGGCAATTGGTATTGGCCAACTTATAATTTGGGGTTCCTATGCTGTGTATCGAGGGCCTGAGTTATGTTTCAGTGAACGTTTTGTAAATGCCTTCAAATCCCAGTCTGACTGGGGTCCGCTCGATCTGGCCACTCTGAAGGAATATAAACAGTATGTCAAGGAAACCGACACTAGTTCAGTGCGAAGGGGAATTTGGGCAAAGGCCTATGACAATATTTTTGGTTAGTTTATGAAAAACATATTGTCTAAATTTCGAATAGTGATTAAATTAATATACATTTTAAAATTATAAGAAATGCGAAGTATTATTTGAAACGAGAGAACATTTTAGCTCTCAAAACGGAGTTATAATTTCTCTATTACATTACCTCACCATCATCTCAAATACCAGCGCGTCCTCGTATCTCCAAAATATTCTGCCTGTTACTTTCCTAATTTTAGTTGTGTGAGACTAAAAACTGCTGACATTCGCCAGTGATTAATATTCCACACTGTGTTTTTGTTTTACGATTATGCTTACCATAAAAAGTTAATTAACTTCAATTTGATTATTCACACACATGTCGTAAACTACGTATATGAGCATTAAAATCTGTTTTTATTATCATTTTTCTAATAACCACGAAAAGAGTTATCATTAATTGCCAAATATACAGGTAATGTATTTGAATGTTTCACAGAATGTAAAACCTTAACCCTCTAGTTCCGTACACCGCCTTTAGACGGCCTCTACTAAATCTTTATTTTTTCTCAATGTAACTCTCTTTTTGTGATTATCTTTCACCGATTACGGACTACCCTTTTTCCACCCTAGTGATCAACATATTAAGTTGATTTAATTTTTGACATCAATTTTGAGTTTTATACGTAGAAATCAAAGAAAGAGAATTTTTTCACGAAAAAAAAGTAGAGGGTTAAGACAACGATAATCGCAATGCAGACGAAAGCCTAAAAATATGCAATTGTCATATGTTAAGCACACAGATGAGCAACTAACCTTTAGCAAGCTTTATCCTAAACTGACTTAGGCTACTTAGCCATGCCCGTTTCCACAGGTACCTTACGCCCGAGTTAGTTTACTTGACAAACGTAGTAGAGAGTGACAAGTGCCATATTCATGGATTATTTATACAAAATCCAAATATTTATAAGCTCAATAAAGTAGATTTAAAAACAAAACGTAAAGGGGGTACGAAAATGCTTAAAAAGTTTTCATAGTGATAAATTCGTACGAGTTTCTAGCCCAGAGAATTGTTTTTTTTATTTTTATTTTATTTTAATTGATGGAGTAGTGGGAGATACCTGAATGGGCGGTTTTACTTTCTCTGTAATCATCTACGGAAACTCCTAACCACCGAATTTCAATAAGATTTCCTGAAGCGAATGGAACATTGTTATGAAAGTGCCAGATGGGTATGTCAACAACCTTTTCAGGGGTAATTCACATTGAAAAAATACAATCATGGAAAGATTTTAGGGCATATTAGCATAATTCATAAACAAACTAGAGATGCGTGGATATACGCATAAAAATACAGTGTATAATTACAAAGGCACAATAAAAAAAAATTAATAACTACTGTACAATTTTTGATGGTCTGTGGTCTCCTGGGTACGAAAATTAATTTCGGCAAAATTTACTTTTATGGAACCCAACTCTAAAATAAAAAAAAAATATGCAGTCCTCTTCAAAATTACACCGAAATGATGAAAATAAAATTCGGGGCAATCGAAAAAAGTACTATGCTACCTAAATGAAAGGAAATGTCTTCACGAGTTGAAATATTGCAATACAAAGTAAATTTATATTCTAATTGTTGGCTAGATTTTTTGGTTTGCAGCCTCTGGTGGGAATCGAACCCACAACCCCCACGCTGATAGGCAAGCACGCTAGCAACGCACCTGCCAGGGCACCTTGTTCGGATATGTGTATTGGATATAAGGTAAGGTCATGGAATAGCATTATGTTCTGCACTCTCGAAGGTTGTGCAGAGCAGGGTTACGCACCATCCAGAGTCTGACGCCCTTCTGAATGATCGACAGTATGGCTTCCGTAGAAACACATCTACAGGGGATTTAATGATGAGTACCTTTCGCAACTGCCTTGGTGAAAGCAAGTTCTTCTCTATAGATATTTTCAAGGCGTTCGATAGGGTCTGGCATGGAGCACTCAACACTTCTTGCATTTGGGGTCGGTAATACCTTCTCTCGATTCATGTCGAGTTTTCTGAGAGATCGCTCTATACGAATTATTGTAGATGGGGTCTCATCCAACGAGCATTGGTCGTTTTAATGATCAAAAGACCCGGCGTTGTTTGTTATCACACAAACGTTCCACTGATCCTGCATCGTCGTCAATCTGTATGGGTGGTGTGGATATAGATGTGTAAAATACTCTTGATGTTTTGGGCTTGAAGATACAGGGTGATCCATATACAGGGTGAAACCATATACTCGAAGTGTCGAAAGAAGCATTCGAGTGTTTAGGCTTTCTAAAGCGGTGCAAGATTTGATCTCGCAAATATTTACTTCACCTATATCAGGTCTAAAATGGAGCATAACTCCCATTTATGGTTATCAGCTCCAAACACATCATTGCAGCTTTTGGACCGTGTAAATAGGAGAGGTGATGATAGGGGATAGTAGGGCATCCAACTTTATTGTCTCCCAACAGCACCGCCGGAATGTGGGTTGTGTATCGCTGTTCTATAGATATTTCAATGGTATCTGTTCGTCAGATATCCGTCACTGATATCTTGTCTCTGATGTTAAAAAAATCAGTCACAATACGCGGTTATCCAGCTACTCTCATCGGTTCGTTGTCAAGTGGGCGGTTAACCGGACGATGCACTATAGAGATAATTCTTTCTTCTGCCGAACCGGAATAATCTTCCAGGAAGTGTGTTTCCAGCCAGTTGTAATATTCTTAAATTCAAAAGAAATGTCAACAAACACTACTCCCTCTTCTCTCTTTTCGGTACTAACGCCCATGTCCTGAAAATCGTGCGATTGTGAAATCACATGCGATTTGCGATTCGCAATAAACACGTCCCGATCATATCGGGAGACTGTCTAAGTGCATCTTTTTCTGATGCTTTTAAAATAAACTCAAAGCAAAAAATATGAGTTCACCTGGTCACCAATGTCAAAAATGTCACTCCTATCTAGAGCACGAACTAACTTTACCATCGAACCACGATATCATTCCCCAATATCTCACCAATTAATGATCATTGATTGTCCAGCACTTGAGTCAACGCCAAAATCGGTCTGATGAGACGATTTTCCATCAATTAAATGTTGGATATCTTATCTAGCTAGCCGGCTAAGCTAATACAACTTCAACATACATAAATGCGATAAGTAGACAAAGCAAGAAAAGTCAATGTCAAGAGTAATTGTCGTTAATGTGGGACACATTTGATTGATCTTATAGTTATTCAAAGGTAATAATTTTGCGACAACAAGCGTGTTTGTTGTTTTAGATTGTCACAATAGTATGTCGAAGATAAATTGTATACCCTGATAAGATATATTAAACTCACAGGTATACACAAAGTACTTTACCTAAATATGGAATACGTTGTAAGCCGTGGGGTGGACGGAAAAACGTGCGAACAATTTCAACAGTGAAAATACCATTTATTTGGATAGCAAAAATATTACGAGAGAGTTGGCAACGGCAATCCAGGCGATGTGAAACTTAATCCTTTAACCATTAAGACCGTCAACAGACAAAAAATCCATTTCTAATGGTTGAGTGGTTAAAGGGTTATGTGGGCATTAAGGAGACACTTAGATAAGCGCCCCAAACAGGTCTGGAAACATTACTCGATATCCCATTCAATACATGTAAATCTTAGGCCTCTAGTCTAGAAGCAGGATGGGACGGTAAACTAAAACAGCAGACTGACGAAGGCCCCAAGAAATTAAATTGCACATTGTGGAAAGAGTGTTTTTGGGGGGATATTGTTCTTAAATTACAACAATATCAAGGGGCTATGCCCTGAAAATGGCATTCATAAAGAATTTCATTCTTTTCATCTGAACCTTCAACCCGAGTAAATCAATATTTTTCGGTTTTGCTTGATCTTGCTCTGCAAATGCTCACGAATTTGTTTGTTTGTTTACTTTTTTACACATAAAAACATAATTTCGATTAACGCGGTTTCACTTTAAGCGGTATTCTTGAGGAACGAATTAACCGCGCTAAGCGGATATTGCCTGTATTTATAATTATTTAGATTAGGCAGAAGCGGCTGCCCCATTAGATACCTTAGTCCAGGACAATTGTGATACCATGGGATGGTGTCTAGCAACCCTACTATAGGACCGATAAAGACCTGTGCTGGTTATGCGGCTATGAGCGTAGTTAATTATCTACTGGCTTGTGCCCGAACATCGGTAGATATTAAATCAACCTGAGATTGTTTATTGTGTTCTGCTCCTAAAAACTTCAATCTAAGAGCCCCGGTATCCTCATTACCGACATTCTCCCTCTCCCCCTACGGAAATAAGACTGGAGCGATCAAATCGGGCAATATTGCCGACCACTGCATATCTCGAATTTAAGATATTAGGCAACACAACAATGCAACATGTCCGTAGTTGAGCGAAACTACATCGTTTCCCATAACAATTAATCAATTTGAATTCACTAAAACTAATTGATGATGTTGCTGTACCGCTAACCATTCAGAAATATTGAGCACAGTGGTTGAGAATCGATTTCCCTCCTCCCATCTATCTTCTATGTAAATAAAAAGAAATGCTGAGAGTGGGTAATCTCACCACTGGTCTGATTTATCTCATTTTTTTTCTTATTGGCGTATCTTCCTTGCTTGCTCATTAAACTGATTTATTTATTTTTTAAGTAAATTTCCACAATTTGGAAACATTGTTTTGGCGTTCAACGTTTCATGATGACTTGCCAATCCTTAATGAACAGAAATGTCAAAACAGTTTGACATTGTCAGCTGTCAAACCATAGTTATCGATTTCGATAGTTGTCCAGTATTTTTATTATTTGCTTGTTAGCCTCTGTAATGCGCTCTCGGCACTGGGGCATTATTATAAATGTTATAAAATAAAACAGTGATGTAATAAATATAACTTAATTTAAAAAAAAAATCGAATGGCCAAAACTCTCACATCAAATCCAGAAACAAGTTGCTTCACAAAGACTGCACTAGCAATACACTGTGCGACGGAGAAACCCTAACCTAAGCTTACGAATGTGAGAACCTTTACAAAAAAATTGTAACATTAGAAATATACATATGGATGTATGTATATTAAATACCAGAGCAGAGAAACAAATCAAATACGAAACAGACACAGCTGACGACGCGCCGATCTATAGAATACTTCTACGAACCAAGAGAGTGCACTAGAAATTAGTGTGATATCAAATGACGAAGATAAAACATCGATAACATATTTGTAATAGTTGTATTTTTAATTGTTACTTTGTAAATTGGTGAATGTTTCTGGAATTTTATATATGTAAATTAAAAAAATTTAATGTCTTTTGTAGAATTCCTGAAGACGGAATACCAAAAAATAAAATACAACCTCGACCTTAAATATACGAAACCATCAGAAACAGTAGAATGGTTAAGATGATTGAAAGTCCCACAGGAAATGTGAAGACCAAATTTTCATATTTTTGGGGTAAACTGGCACAGGTAAATAAAGGGTTTTCCAACAAGAGGTGTTATTTTGTATCACCCGGTATTTCGGTAGCTGTCACTTTAGAAGCTTTTTTATTTTCACATTTGACAAGTAGACACTACGCCATTACTAAAAATGGAACGATACACGCTTCAACGACGCATTGAAATTATTAAAATTCACTACAAAAATGTTGAAAATCTTGCAGTCACAGTTCGTAAAACTAAAGCATTTTTGTGGCGTCGTGAAACACCATGTCGCAGCGCAATACAGAATTGGTGGACAAATTCGAGCTGTTGGGACAAGTTAGTGATGTGAAGAATAAACCCGTGCACGTCGCTCAAGAACAACTGAGAATGTTGCTGCTGTAACCCAAAGTGTTAAAAAAAACCCAGGTTTGTCCAGTCCTTGTCGTTCTTTGCAACTTGGGCATTCCACAAACTCCATTACACCGTATTTTGCATAGAGACTGGGGCCTTAAGGCTTATAAAGTTCAGTTAATACAAGAACTAAAGCCGGCCGATAATCAACAACGTCGTTTCTTTGCTGATTGGGTCAATGAAATGCATGAAAATGATCCGGAATTCCATCTAAAAATCATCTTGACTGATGAGGCCCATTTACGGTGGCTACGTCAACAAGTAAAAATGTCGCATCTGGGGCTCGGAAAACCCAAGAGTTGTTGTTGAGAAGGCTCTCCATCCTCAAAGTGTGCCTTTTTGGCGGGGTTTATGGTCCGGCGTGGTGGTTGGACCTTACTTTTTCGAAACTGAGGTTGGATCAACAGTTACGGTGAATGGGGAGATGATTAATGATTTTTTTATGGTCGGAGTTGGATGATATTGTTCTGGACAACGTTTACTTTCAACAAGACGGCGCTACGTGCCGCACAAGCAACGAAATCATTGCTCTTTTACGAAAAAAGTTCCCGGAACGTGTTTCGAAGAGGTGATCACAATTGGCCGCCGATATCTTGTGATTTAACACCTTTCGACTTCTTCCTTTGGGGCCTCGTGAAATATTAGGTTTACGCCAACAGCCCAGCGTTGATTCAAGACCTCAAAAGATAGAACTCGTGAGGCTATCGAGAACATAGGGTAGTCACTTTGCGGTTTTGTTAATGAAAATGTCATGAAAATGATATGGTCCTATAAGCGAGGACGTGGTGGCCATTTGGATGATGTTGTTTTTCATGATTATCGGCATATCCTTCCCTTTATTATGAAATACAAATCCAATCACTTATCTCAAAAATGTCATTTTTCTTTGAATACCAAAATAACACCTCTTGTTGGAAAATCCTGTATATCATACTTGATAATGATCATTTTCAGGATATTTTTTTTTTTACTAGAACAGTCGAATTCGAAAAAGTTTGAAATTGAAAAAATCGCTTAATTGAAAATAACTATTAGTTACGATTGTTCTGTGCGATTTTCCTCTTTATTAGAGAAATATGATGAATGTACATACACAATAACATAGGATAATTGACGGACCAAGAGATAATAGAGGAGGTGACGTATATGGCCAATGGAAACGTGGAAAATGTTTTAGTAGGTTCAATTCAATTTTTATTATGAGATCATCATAATAAATTGTATTCTAAGTTCAATACAATTTATTATGAGTTCAGAGAATTTGTGGTATGAAAACAAATGATCTCAAAGAATTATGTGTCAACCACATTTACGACAACTCAATCAGATGAACATAAGTGACTATTTTGAAAAATTAATTTGAATTTAAATTGTGACACATGTCTTGTGTTTTCGTTTCATAGAACAATTTCAAAAGGTCATATTCAGTTCGTTTAAATGAATCAAGGTTCAATTATCCGAAACCCTTTTTATTAAAAATCCCTCATAAGTGAAACAAATTTCTTGATTTTTTTCGACTGTATTGAGAAATGTTCATTTATCAAAGTTTTTCTCATTCAAAAAGTGTTTGCGAAAATGAAAAAATACAATTTCACACACATAATTATGTAGAGATACTAGATACTAGCTGACCCGACACACTTTATTAGTTTCTGTAAATTTGCACAGGACACCGGATCAGCTATTAAATTTAAAAGTAATGATATCCAAGTCAATATATTTGCAGTTAGACTGGGTCAGCTATTTGTTACTTGGTAATATATAGGATTCGCGTTGCAATGCAATTAAGCACGTACCATTGAATTACTAAAAATTACTGTGAATTGTAGTTTGTTAACAACGAATACTACGAATTATTGTGTAATGTACAAAAGACTGTGTTGTAGAACAACAACACAACCGTTCGTCCGACAAATTTAAAATATTTCTGTTTTCTCAGAAGTCTAATTGCACAAAAATTTAAAAATGTGCAAATTTTTGAAACGGCAACACATTTTTATACTTTGTATAGTTAAGGATTAGTGAGGGGATAATGTATGAAACATTTCACAAAATGTATGAAACATTTCACAAAATGTATGAAACATTTCACAAAATGTATGAAACATTTCACAAAATGTATGAAACATTTCACAAACTGTATGAAACATTTCACAAAATGTATGAAACATTTCACAAAATGTATGAAACATTTCACAAAATGTATGAAACATTTCACAAAATGTATGAAACATTTCACAAACTGTATGAATCATTTCACAAACTGTATGAAACATTTCGTATACATTGGAAAATGTTTCATTTAAATTATGAAAATTTTAAATATTTCGTGATTTTCACAAAAAAAAAGGTGTGTACCCTGTTTGACAGAAAGGTGGACCATCTGAATACAAATGAAAGCGGTCGGTAGATCGTGTGTGCGACTACCACATGGGAAACCCCGATTCGTATCCTGATAAAAAAAAAACATCAAAATATTTTCAGTGGTCGTTCCACTTCTTTAATTTCGGCGAGTAAGACCATTTCGGGACAAATTTATATGCCGTTGTTGATTTGAGAAAAGTTCACCCTCTGTTCCTTCATGTAATCCTAAGAGAAATCGTTATTTAAATGCAGATAAACACCTAATTGTTATCCATTTTTTTCTGATCCGGAGAATCTAGACATGGGCATCCGGAAACGGGCTAGAATTGGACACAGAAAAAACCGAACTCGCTGTCTTCACTAGGAACTACAGAATTCCGGAAATTGGGCGACTGACACTTGGCGGGAGGAGAATAAACCCCAATGACAACACAAAATATCTGGAGGTTATTCTTGATAGGAAACTTACTTTTAAACCTAACATTATTGATAGGATCAACAAAGCCATCGTTGTCCTCCTGGGGCCTATCAACGAAAAATAGTATACCGATAATTAGGCATATAACAGACTTAGATTCTCGGGGACTTGGAAGAGGACGATAGCTTCGAACACCTCATATGCTCAAGTCCGGCTCTTAGTTTGGGAAGATTCAAGTTTTTAGGAGCACATATCTTCTCGGACCTCGCAGGAACACTGGAGATCAAAATGAACGACCTCAGAGGCTTCCTGCATAGCTCTGGTTGTTTCAATAGGGACTAATCTAAGCACACATGAAATCTATGTCAGACTACATCTGCCGACGGTCGGAAACACGACGTTAGGGAACTAACTATGCGCATAGCCGTACAACAGGTCTCCATAAGTTCTACAGTAGGATTGCGAGACAGCATCTAATATGACAGCCAATTTTATCTAACCTAACCCATCTGTCATTTAATGTATCGCTAGTTTAACAAAAAATATAATTGGATTATCCTAATATTGAGATATCCCAGTATAGTCAGTCTTTTTGTGAGAAACAGTATTGCCAAACTCTAGAAATATTGTAGGTAAATTAATACACTTGTTTATGGTGTTTATGTTTCGCAAGATATCGAAATTGATAAGTCCATGCGCTCGAAAACTATGCCGTTCGATACATGCCGTTCGGTCTTATCACGAAATTACTAAAATGAAAAACAAGCAACTTTGACCCGTGTTAAGGTTTTTTTTTGTTTTTAACGGCGCCGGTTGATTATATTTATTAAGCCTTATACAAATCGGAGGAGATCAAAAGTGTGGTTTCTTTCTGGTCTATATTTTTTGGAAGCACTCATATAATTTTATTGGATGCGCTTAATACCGCTTTAGCGCATTTGAGGCGGTAAATCGAAGTGATATAAAAACATTTTGTTTTCGTTGCATTTGATGACGCTATGCGGACACTTTCTCAGAAAGAATTGCCAGCGGGAGCACAAGCGCCAAAAATTCTTATCAAAGTTCCAAAAAAAAAAATGTACACACATAAATGGAAAATAATAATAAATTTATTTTCATTTTGTTTTTCGAAATTTAAGTGAGAAGATCAGTTCAGTAGCCGGCGGAAATCTACAGAGGTCATTAACTGTTGTATGGAAATGTGCTTCGAATTTTAAATTCAAACGAAAACTTACCAACGATATTGATGAAACTTTGAAAAGCAGTAAAAATGTCGGTGTTTAATGGCATTGAAAATCCGGGTTTTGCCAATTCACAGTCCGAGTTGGTTGAGGTCGAAAACACCAGTTCATCGCACAACAATGACAACATTGAGAAAGATAATGTAAGTGAAGTGCAAGTGTATTTTTGGACAAAGATTCATTATTTATTAAAAGTGAGAGCAATAGGGAGATGTCAAGAATCGCAAATAAAAATTAACAAATTTGTTTAAGAGCAATGACAAGGGATAGACGTTCGGTAGAACCACAATTAAGTGAAATAATATAAAAATATGTGGGAACTAGGAAATGGTAGAGAAAATATATAGAGGCCCAAGTCCACAAATGACCATAGAACCCTCATAAATAGGTCACGGATAAACTTCATTTAAACATTCACCAGAACGATAAAGCGAACGAAAATCTAGGCAACCGATAAAACATGTAACCTATTACACCATGCAACAGTAATTTTTTCCAAGGGATGGTTATAATATTCTTTGGTATATTTTGAAGTTCAAATCTTGAAAAACATTTTTAAAAAAAATTTTGTCGATACTTTTTTTTAATTTAAAATTTCTTGTTTACAATTGGCTTTTTCGTGACCTAATAATTATTTTAAAAAAAGTCTCAATAAACATCAACTTCAATTTGGTTTTTTTGTCGGTTGTAACTTTATTATTTGGAATATAATTTCTGAAGAAGACGTCCAAATCAAACAATGCAATACACCAAATTAAACATAATTATCTGAAAATAATTTATGGATATGGAAGGCCGTGGTGTGGTAGGTAGTGTGTGCAACTATCACACAGAAGCACCCGAGTTCGAAACCGGGTAAGACCATCAACTTTACGAGTAAGAGAGCAATCTCTAAGCCATGTAAAACTTCTCTAGAAAAGCGTTAGCCGTTCGAAGCCGGCTTCTAACAGTTGGTCCCGGTCAGTGAGTATACAAATTATATCGTACACAGCTCACTGATTCGAGAGAAGTTGCCCGTCTGTTCCTTCATGGAATGTTAAGGGAAATAAGTAAGTAAGTTATTTATGGATATGATCTTTATGTATTTATAACGGTTAAAAGGAAGTGGTCTAAAAAAGGCAATTTAAAAGATTTTTTTTTAAAAAATGTAAAACTACACAACAATTAAAAAACATCCGCGAGCTCGACTTTTATTAATATTTAACAAAGTTTACTCTAAAAATGGAACTTAAAAACTATCAATTAATAATACAGGGTTCTTCAACAATTTTGAATCACCCGGTATTTCGGTAGCTGTCAGTTTCGAAGCCCTTATTCTTTGACATTTGACAAGTAGAAACTACGCCATTTCAAAAAGGAACGATTCCACGCCTCAACAACGCATTGAAATTAATAAAATTCACTACAAAAATGGTGAAAATCACAGACACAGTTCGCAAAACTAAAAAGTGTCCGGACCTTGTAATCTCTCGAAGACGTGATCACAATTGGCCATCGAGGTATTGTGATTTAACACCTTGCGACTTCTTCCTTTGGGGCCACGTGAAATATAAGGCGATTCAAGATCTCAAAGATAGAATTCATCAGGCTATCGAGGAAATTTTTTAGGAATCACATATCCAAGGTTCTCCAACATAAGTGGGGAGTATGTGTTTTTTTAAATTCATCTAGGGTTAGTCTTCCATCTTCCAGACTTAAGCTCGAACACACTAGGTCGGGGTGAAATGTCAATCACATCGGACAAGCCAGTTGCCAATGGTAGATTTATTTTGGAAAACAAATTCGCGAATTCCATCACTGTAATCGCCGAGACGGCTGATTACCGAACTCAATGCGCAAAAGTGAGCGCTCACCGTTGCGAGCGGAATTTTCAAGGAAAACTGGGACAATAATCGCTCCAAAATCCACACATAAGTTTCACTCTCAGAGAATGCATTGACTTATCGTGAGGGTTTTCCGATTCTCAGATGAGGCGGTTTTGCTTGTTAACATATCCACCGAGACGAAAATGCGCTTCGACAGAAAAGATGATTTTTTCCGATTAACTTAAACGAAGCGAATTGTCGTGTGTCTCAATTGCTAAGTCAGTTGGACCTTAAAGATGAATAATGTGAGATTTTTGTGTAAAATTTACACACTCAAAAAAAGTTATCCAATTTAAGGAAAAACAAACTAAAATTGTATTAATTTAATCTTTTCTCAATTTAACAATTACTTACTTATTTTAAGTACGTACGGTCATACTAGATTCTAGTAATATTTACTACAACTGAATACAATTTACTACAGTTGAGTAATATTTACAAGTTATAAGTACAAATGTGCTTGAAGTAAATACGTTTTCTGTCCTCGAATTGAGTACATTTTGGAATGAAATGTGTTACGAATTTTTTTTTTTTGGTGCAATTTTAAGTGGCTGTTGTCCACAAGCATGCTTGCGCGGTTATTTTTTTTTTAAATAATTCCTTTTTACCAAAATTATCTCAGCATCTTAAAATCCATGGACATGTTAAACCGTTAAAATATAAAATCTACAATTTATAAATAATCGGTTTGTCAATGTTTTCGTACATTAAAAATGTTGATGCTCTTAAATAAATTGTCTCACTGATCTCTTTTGAGTTTTTTCTTTTTCAGTTTATAATGTGTCGAAAAGAGTATTTCTCACAATACTTTTAGACAATTTGTGGCCCTAAAAAAAGAGTTATTTCACGACAATCCGCTCCACTGACACTGTTGACGATTCAGTTTATAAAATTATGAATTATAAAAGTTGTTTATCTTAATTGTAGACCATCACAATATCTTAAAGAGCGAATAGATTGGCGGTAATAGCTGTGTTCCCGTATCGATTGCACTTTTCCGTACACAATATTTGTCGGCAAGAAACGGGCGGTGGTTATGGGTTATCAGAAACACCATTTGCTGGAATGGCCCTGACGGCGGAAAGCCGCATACAGAGTACATTAATCAGCTGATTGTGAACAGTACAAACAAACATAACCATAAATGTGCAAAAGATGCTATATGAAAGGAGAATACTTTAGCTTTTTGTTTGGAGATATACCATGGAAAACAAATGATCAAGTTCACAACAATGAAAATAAAAAAATATCAAGAAATGTGCCCCCACAAAGACGGTTTATCCCCTGGCAACAATTGAGAAAAAAAAACAGAGCTGAGTAAATGTCGAAGAAGTTTGGAAATTAACCTCCGTATGCATACAAATTTAAAGCAGCTTTAGAAGCCTTTGTTAAGAAAATGGTATGAACATACAGGAACAAATAAAGCTTTTTACATTTTTATGAATACGGGGGTAAAACTTCGTAATGTACCACAGTGGAATTAAATGTCCCATATACACACATATGTAAGGTTCTAATTGCCGGTTCTATAATACAGGGTTCTCCATGAATAGGTGTTTTTTTGGTATTCAAAGAAAAATGATCGGATGTTTATTTCATAATAAAGAGCGGCTAATAATGAAAAACAATATCTGCCAAATGACCACCACGACCACGCTTCGATAGCCTCACGAATTCTATCTCTGAAGTCTTGAATCGACACTGGGCTGTTGACGTAGCCCCAAAGGAAGAAGTCGCAAAGTGTTAAATCACAAGATCTCGGACGCCAATTGTGAGATAACACGGTCAGGAAACTTTTTTGTTTTGCGAACTGTGATTTTCACCATTTTTGTAGTGATTTTTAATAATTTCAATGCACTATTGAAGAGTGTATCGTTCCATTTTTAGTAATGGCGTAGTTTCTATTTGTCAAATGTCAAAGAATAAAAGCTTGAAAAGTAACAGCTACCTAAATACCGAGTGATTCAAAATAACACCTCTTGTTGGACAACTCTGTACAAGCGAGTGATGCGAAGGCCTAATAAATAATGAGTAAAGATTGATCTTCGTTATTCAAATTAATTTGTTTCAGTCAAAGGTTAAACGTCGAATATTGGGCGTTAAAACTACAGCATGATAGCCATATGATTGTGACAGCACTCACCGAAAGAAGAAGAAGAAACAAAACTTTTTTTGGTTTACCAAATTCCACTTACTTACTTATTTCCCTTAACATTCCATGAAGGAACAGACGGGGAACTTCTCTCGAATCAGTGAGCTGTGTACGATATAATTTCTATACTCACTGGCCCGGACCTACTGTTTGAAGCCGGCTTCGAACTGCTAATGCTTTTCTAGAGAAGTTTTAAATGGCTTAGAGATTACTCTCTTACTCGTAAAGTCGCCAAAATTTACGAGGTGGAAACAGCTGCTGAAAAATGTTTGACGATCTTACCCGCTTTCGAACTCGGGTTCTTCTGTGTGATAGTCGCACACACTACCTACCACACCACGGCCGTCCCCTCAAACTTCCACTACAGAAGCTTAATATTACATATTTTAATTATTCACCGGAAACATTTATTTTCTGATAAAAGTGTTAGTGTTGCCACAACAACAGCCGAAAATGTGAAACGGGCCTAAAACAGTTTAAAGAGAGAAAAACTTGGCTGTGGACATAGTTATTTTCATAGAAATTAGAACTAAATTTCAAAACCTATGAATTTTATTGGCAATTATCTTAGAATTTAAGTGAGTGGCAGCTGGAGTAAAAATATATGTTTTTTTTCCGTCTATTCGCCGAAACAGGCATTCTTTGGTCCTTGCACCGGCAAATGAATAACGATTGGGATAAAATTTACCATTAGCAGAAATTAGCTGTTTAGTTAATTTTCAAAAGTTAATAAGCAAAATGTAATTAGTAAAATGTAAAAGTTACCCACCAAAAATGAAGAAACCTTAAACCTTTCCAAAATTGGTTGGTCATAATTTTTTCAAAATCGATATTTTTATATTGTACATACATACGTACTTACTAGGAATGCCAATGCCAAATTCCGAGATTATTTGAAAAAATCTAGAATCCCGAGATTTGTAGGCATAAATCCCCGGATTTTAATAGTTTTTTTTTCAAATACTTCTCTGAATATTTTTTTCATAAAGAAACACATTTTCCACAGTGCACTAATTTTGAAACAAATATTAATTAGTCTATTGAGGATGTCATGAGTCATGAGTCATGCCGGAAATGACTAACAAAAATCAATCCTATAAAAATCATAATGATTCAAATTAATAGGAATTGCATTAGAAATCCAAATAAGCGTTTTTTTTAATTTAAAAAAACAAACAGAAATGACATGTTCTATCTAAATGAATGGAATGACCGTGAGTAACCAAATGAAATAAAATGTCCACAAAAATACAACCATATACTTGTGTTAATGTGTTGTTGAAAATTTGCACCCTGACCTCCATAAATAAATCGTACGTAACGAACGCTACATTCCTACGTTTTGAGATACCTTACACTAGTGGGATCTATGAAACATTTCATATACATACAGTATATCACAAAAGTATGTATGCCGCTCCATAACCTATACATTCTTCCAAAACAATCGGACGCCAAGTTATACAAAACCTAAATATTTTATATTAATTTAATAGGTTCAAAGGTACACGCTGAAAAAAATGGGCATTTTAACAAATTTTAGCAAACAAGTTCGCATCAAACATTTATATATTTTTCCATACCACAAACATTAAGTTGTTTGTTGGTGATAAATATCATATATATTTTTGGGTCACTTTTTATTTTTTTTTTTCAATTTGTGAATTTCTATATAACAATCCGTCTCATTCTCTCGGTACTGCTTTTATTTTAAACAGCGAAGATGCAAAAAAAAAATTACGAAAACTGCTGCAAATACAGACTTATTCATACTCAAATGTTGTACTTTGTTGAATTTAATAAGTTCGTTGTCTGTTTTTCTCAAACACGCTATTGCTTATACACAAATATGTAATACTAATAGCAAACGAGTTATATTTACATCCAAATAAGCTTTGTGTAGATGGAAATAAGCTTTACTTGCTACAAACACCAAACAAAATGTAATGGACGGAATTAGGAATAAATAATTCTACCTTAATATTCTTTAAAACAATATCGAAGCAATGCGCCATATAGTTAGGACTCATTCACATTCCCACCGGACAATGATCCATGATGACGTTACAACTGATATTTCTTGACAGTTAGAGTCAAGAAATATCAGTTGTATCATACAAAATAACTTAAAAAACCCAATTAAATTGTTTGATGATAAACCTGTAAACCACTTCTAAGATCATCTTGGCTTCCAAATACGAAAATGGTGGTAAAGGGAAGAGCGAGAAAAATGCACAGTTTTACATTGTATTAGAATTGAAAAGTTGTATCCCTATAAAAGGCCAGCTTTTCCACCTATTTGTACCCATTCACTTTGAGTGCATGGTAATAGAACTTCTACACATGCACTACAGTTGCAACTAAAAAGAGTTTTTCTACAAGCACTTCCAATGCATTTACCGTTTGAAAGCACTCAAAGTCGTACAAATTAAGAAGTGCATATAAGCGATAAATACTGTAGTATTTTTTACGTCTTTTCAGCAAATGGCTTTTCGCCCTTTTAAAATAAGCTCTTATCGCTACCAATTCTGAAGTATTTCAGTTCGCAGAACTCATCGTCTATATATTTAATTAGTTGACAATAATTAATAAGAGCTTTGTTTACAATCGACGAAAGGGGGAAAGTAACTAGTTAGTATATGTCAAATCACCGCACAGTAAAAAGTTTTGGTTTAATTTTTAAACTTAGCGGAGTTAAATTTAAACTTCTTTGGAATTAAATTTAAAATTAATTCCAAAATAGTTTATATTTTAAACCATATGGTACAAATTTAAATACTTCAGGGAATTGTTTTAACACCATGAGAAATTTGAGAGTTTTTTAATGCTTACTGGGTATAAAAATAACACCAAAATTTGATTTAAATATTTCTATAAAAGAAAAAACAATTCCATTTGGTTTAAATATAACACCAAAAAAGGCATTAGAAATTTGTTTCTCTTTAGTTTATTACTTTAAGTTTAATTTTAACACCAAAAAAGAATTAAATTTCTCTCATAGAAAAATTTTATTCCTTAAAGTTTAAAAACAACACCTTGTAAGGTATTAAAAACAGCTGTTAAGTTGTGTCTCTCTCATGAGTTTACTTGTTTTGGTTTACAAATATAACAAGAAAATGATTAGTCATACAAACAAAGTAAGAAAAAAAGCATTATAATGTTCGTCAAAGTTAAAAGTGGTGGAAAATTTTACATAATTAAGATTTCTGATCCAGAAAGTGAGGTTTTCACTCCGAAAGGAATACTACTTTCAAGTGAGTATTGCCTACAAGCGTTTACCAATTAAATACTTTGTTAATTAAAGTTTTTCAATGTTAGTTATAAACAAGCTGAATCTTAATGTAGAAGGCAGAGAACTTGTGTTAAAAGATCGCGACGGTGCCGACATTGATTTTGAGGAGCTGGCAGGAATAATGACGACAGCATCTGCAGAACCTGAAAAAAGCCGTGAAAGTGGTAGCGAAGAAGAAAATACGAGTACAATTAGTCAAGAAGACCTGGACTTTTTCCAAAATTGTTTAGTTGATGATCTATTGGTTGTGAAAGAAAAGCTGCAAGAAGCATTAAAAGCACGCATAAAATATTGTACAGCAGAGGTAAATGTGTTGCAGGCCTTTCCCATATTCGTGTTCGATTCTTCATTGGTAATATACTTTTTACAACTTACAAAAAGCTCCTATTTAATTCACTAACTTTATCCCTACAGATTTTGTTCGATTTTGAGCTTCGCTATGGCGAATTAAAATCAAAAGAACTATTTCATAATTGGGAGAAATATAAACTTTTTGTTAATGAAATAGCAAATGAGGCTGGAGGACAAAGCTTGGAAGCCTTATCTGAATGGTCTATTGACGTCTTACCATTTTTATATTTATTAAAGTTTCTTCCGTCGACTGCTGCTGGACGAGAAACAAAAAGAGCTAAGATCCATATTGAAATAACACCAATTCGAGAAAATAAAACATTCCGAATAGTATTAATCAAATTCTTATTAAGATTAAAAATAACACTTAGTTCGGTGTATAACTTATTCCACAGGGCATTAAATTAATTCTTAGTTAGGTATTAAATATAAATATTTTGGTTTTATTTTAACACCAAAAAGGTTTAAGCCGTAGTACATATTGGTGTTATTTTAATGCTCTAATTTGTTATATATAAACACCGGCTCGGCATTAAAATTAAACCAAAACTTTTTACTGTGCGGTGAATGGATAAGGGAGACCCTACGACACTTGCCGGAATACACTCCTTGTTCTTTGAATTGGACACCCCCTAAGTGTGTTTTCGATCACCCACTGTTCCCAAACAAATGATAATAGAGACTTGATTTGTTATTTTTAAATTAAATATCATTTTATTGCTTTGTCTTAACCGGCTGAAATCCTTCAACATAACTTGTTCAACATAATCCGTTTAATTTAGGGGCTCAAATATTGTGTCAATAGGACACTTAAACAAAAAAAACATTTCATTGATCTCAGATTATTTTTAACATAAAAATAACTTAAATATAGGTTAATGGTTTCATTTAGAAGAAACAAAATTAAATTAATAATGCGTCCAGCCACCTTGTAATTTAATGAAATCGAGTCCAAGCTAATTGGACTGCTCTAACTAGTTCGGGTACAGTCGAATACTGTTTTTCTGAGTCATATATTTCATGTGTCTGCCATCCTTAAACATATTTATTATATTATATTTAAATTGGGTGAGTAGGGCGGCCCGCTTAAAAGGTCCACATTTTGGCTTTGTATATACGATGTTACAAGCCGAGCTGTTGATAAATCCATGGCAGAGGCCCAAAAAGGTTGTGAAAAGGTGATGACATACATTTTAGTTTGCAGGTGCCATAGAAGGCACCATAACACCTCCAGCTCGGCTAAATGATGGGGTTCCTTGCTGAGATCATGGAAGTAATAACTGTAACCGTCTGAGCCTTCTAAATTATATTGTTTTCGTCTGTGAAGACCACTCTATGCCACTGAGTGGTCCAGGCCACATTCGCACGACAAAAATTGAGGCGTTGTGTTTTTCTTGACGGGTTAAGGGGAGGGTTCTTTTTTATTTTTAACCTCTTTAGGTTTAACGATAAACAGTGGATAGACTAACATTTACATCACATTTTTCACGAATTTTCGCCACAGAGTCATGAGAATTTGACGCTTTTCTTAATGTCTTTCCGATTCGGTGAGCACACTGCACGTGCGGCCTTTCATATTTTGTCCATACTCAGACTCTTTACCCAAGAATTCTGATATGACATGTCGGCTCCGGTTGATTTTTTTTTTGGCTCTTTTTGCAACTGATAGGCCAGAGTCCTTGTATGCCTTTGTTTTTCCTTTTTCCTCCTCAGATAAGGCTTTTCCTCGACCCATTTTAATTTTATATTAAAGACTATCGTGAGCACGTGCCAAAGTAGACGATCAAACCAAATGCATGTTCTATTCAAGTGACACAAAAATCACTGGCTCAATTTCAGCTTGTTGCTGAGAGAGAGAACGTGCCAAAATTCCGTTATTTTGTAATTTCGCTTTTTAGTTCTAGGAAATTGAAAAGAGTATATTGGGTGTTCTATTCCAGTGACAAGGAGTGTATATAATCATGTAAATATTTGCCACAATGTAATTATTCATTAAGTAATTCTATGAAAAGAGAAACTTTTACAGCTCTTCGAAGACCGCAAACGTAATAATTAGACGCAGATGATACCAGGCAAAAACAAACAAAACACCAACCTTCTTATCTGTCATTCATTTTGAGTGTTATTTTGTGTACACCGTGTCAATCTGTTATCTGTAACTTTGAAACTATGTCAGTAGTTCTGGAGACGTTACTCGATACGAAAGTTCGGAAATGTAAAAAAGAAAATTGTGGCGCATTAAAAAAATTAATAAATAAACTTTTGCAAAATGGACAATCAAAGAAATGGATGTGAGAATTTCGCCTATACATCTTCCAATGGTGCTTTGGAAAACTGTCAGGATGCCGATTTAAATGTTAGTGCATACAAATACAACATAACCAGATTAACCCGAATCGATCGTGTTTTTAAACCGTGTTTATTAAAACCAATATCTAAGTAAAAGAAAAAAAAACAAAATGTGTTCCTTTTACATTCTAAAAGCCAATGTGAAACAATTATTTTTTTTATTTATTTGCATGATCTTAAAAGTTCAATTTGAATAATAAATTTCCAAAAAAAACCATTAGGCACAATAAATGAGTCAAGGTTGATCTTCGTTTAACTTCAAATTAATGTTTTCAGTCAAAGTTTAAACGCAGTTTAATCGTCCAATATTGACAGTTTAATTGACCAACAGTTTAATAGCCATATGATTGTGACACCACTCAACGAAAGAAGAAGAACAATCCAAACCTTTTGGTTCACCAAATTCCACAAATAACATAAATAAAACTGCTGTGTAATTTTGTTGAAATTGATTTTCGACCACCACCAGTTGCCCAATAGTTATATATGTATTAATTTAATTACTCACCGGAAACATATGTTTTCCGACAAAAGTGTGAGTGTTGCCACATTAACAGCCGAAAATTTGGATTATTTTGACCGACCACTCAAAAACGTATTTGAAGTTTAAACTCAGAAACTGAGTTTTACATACTCGTAGTTTAACTACGAACTTAATTCATAAATCGTGCTCCAAAAATCTACAAAAAAAAATCAGGATCTCTATGGAAATAATAATTTGTATTAGGTGACTTTTAGTCTTAAGACTTGTCAAAGAATGAAGTTTTTACTTCAGTTCTAATGGATTTTTATGTCATCACTGTCATCACTATTTTTCAAGCTTTGTTCAACAAAAAAAAACGGTTTTTTCGCGATAAACAAGTCACAAGTAGAACCGCCATGTGTAGAACCGAGTCCCTGTGTACACATACACAGAAAACATTTGTTTTTAGCGACCGGTTTCCACCTCGTAAATAAGAACAGTAAAGTACCAGTAAAAGAGAAATCTCTAAGCCGCTTAAAAATAGGCTTCGCCATTCGGAGTCGGCTTTAAACAGTTGGTCGCAGTCAGTGAGTAGTTATGTAAATTACACAGTGCTACAAACAAAGAATGTGAAATATCTGGGAAGTCTTACTATTTTTCCTGTAGGTCTTGTCGAGTACACCAAAAATTTTGTTGGTGAAATATCCATAATCTTGACATATGGTTAAAAAGAAACGGGTTTGCGTACTTGTAACTAGGGATGTAGCGAATGTGTGTTTAGCGAAAGCGAATATTGAAATACGAATTTGTTCACTTACCTCACTTCGAATTGGACTTAATTTTCCTATTAAATATTTGGGTTCTCCAACAGGAGGTGTTATTTTGAATCACCCGTTATTTCGGTAGCTGCCACTTTTGAAGCTTTTATTCTTTGACATTTGTCAAGTAGAAATTACGCAATTACTAAAAATTGAACGATACATGCTTCAACAACGCATTGAAATTATTAGAATTCACTGAAAAAAATGGTGAAAATCTTGCAGTCACAGTTCGCCAAACTAAAAATCACCGAGATCTTGTGATTTTACACCTTCCTTTGGTGCCACGTGAAAGGCCTCAAAGACAGAATTCGTGAGGCTCTCGAGGACATAGGGCAGCCACTTTGCGATTTGGTTATGGAAAATTTCAGAATATGGTCCTGTAAGCGTGATCGTGGATGATGTTGTGTCCACATGGATGTTGTTTTTCATTATTAACGGCATACCTTCCTCTTTATTATGTAATAAACATCCGATCATTTATCTTAAAAAATTTAATTTTTCTTTAAATACCAAAATAGCACCTCTTGTTGGAGAACCCTGTATTTCGTGTGAAAGCGAATACTTAAATAAAAAATGTTGTTTAAGCGAATGCGAAAGCAAATATTCCAAAATGATGCGAATAATTCGCATAAGCAAAATCGGACAAGCAAAATGCAAACGGCAGATTAAATTCCAGCCAGAGCTTGAGTCTAGTAAAGGGTGTTTTTTATTGAGGTATAGAACTTCGAATTGAAATAAAACACAAGAAAATCGTTTTAATGTCCATCAATTTGGCTTTATTGGAAGGATAATTTTATGCCATTAATGTTTAAATATGATTTCGGGCATGTGGCCGCCGCGGCTGGCTCGAATAAAGCCAATTCTACAGGTCCAATTTTCAACCACTTGTTGGAACCACAACTCATCCACATTCATGCCATCCAATTCGGGAACAAAATAGTCGGTTATCATGGCTCTATACCGGTCTCCATTAACGGTAACTGACTCTCCAGCATTATTTCGGAAGAAGTATGGCCCAATGACTCCACCAGCCCATAGAGCACACCAAACAGTCAGTTTTTGTGGATGTAATGGCATAAAATGGACGGAGCTTGCGGTGAACTTCGCGAACTGAACCATTACTTTCGAAATAAATTTGCACGATTTGCAAGTGTTGTTCTTTTGTCAACCTGTTCATGATGAAATGGCAAACCAAACTAAATATTAATCACTTGACAGCTGACAAAATGGCCGCCAGTTAAAAAAGTGATGCCAACTTAAAGTTCTATACCCCATTAAAAAACACCCTATATATATATCAAATATCAGCATCACACCAGTACTCAGTGTTACAGCTGCTCGACAAAAGTCGCAATTTGCGAATATTTCGACTGCGGTGATGAATTTTTTGTGATGAATCTCCGTTGGAATTGTTATTTTTAACAAGATTTCATCAAAAAACAGTTGTCGAAAAAATTTCGCTTACACCGTCAATCGCGAGAACGCTTCAAATAATGATCTTGTGGAAAAGTGCAGAAACGAAGTTTCAAAAAAATAAAATTAGTAAAAAGATGGTTTAAACATGTTAATTTTTTCTAACTTTTTTGTCTAAATAAAAACCTAGTGTGCGACTTTTTTTTAACAAAGCAACATTTTTTAGGAAACGACTTTTTGTGCTACTTTTTCAAAGTTATCATCGGTTAGACGGCCTGTAATAGTTAATGAGACAAGGCCATTCAAAATGTTGAGTAGTATGGGTGAGGGCACGCCCAATTCATATATCAACTGTAAAAGTAGCCTTTATTTCACCCCTGGTCTTTACAAGACTTCAAAAACTAGAGGTGGCCGACTAATCATACTTTCCACCCAGTCCCAGACTATACTTTAATTAAATTTTCTCATCGGTTTTTTTTATAATTTCAGAAACTCTCCGCCATCGATACAGAAAGTCTAGCGGCACCGAAACGTGATAACTGGGGCAATGATATTGAATTCTTGATGTCATGCATAGCCCTCTCCGTTGGCCTGGGCAATGTGTGGCGGTTTCCATTTATTGCCTTGGAAAATGGTGGCGGTGCCTTTTTGATACCCTACATAATTGTACTGCTGTTGGTGGGTAGACCCATTTATTACCTGGAAATGGTAATGGGTCAATTTTCCAGTCGCGGCAGTGTCAAAGTATTCGATTATGCGCCCTTAATGAGAGGTAAAGTGTAGCAATATTATCCTGTTAAGGTGGTGCTAATGACGGTGTTTGTTCACTCTCTTTTAAGGCATTGGTTATGGCCAAGTTATTGCTGCATTTTTTATAGCCACCTATTATTCATCACTGATGGCGCTAACACTGCATTATCTCATTGACTCATTCTATGCAACTCTGCCCTGGAGTTATTGTCGCGAGGAGTGGGGAGATTCTTGCATTGACTCGAAACTCAAGGACTCGGACACACTGCGAACGCTACGCGATGAGAGTTCCGGTGTGAAGAAAACATCGGCTGAATTCTATTTTGTGTAAGGTTATTTGAAACGGATTCCAATATTAATTAAAAGGAAATACTTTATTTCACAGTAAAATAATATTACGTGAAAAGGACAATATTGATGATGGCCTGGGAGTGCCGAATTGGACATTGGTCCTTACCCTTGCCTTTTCCTGGCTAGTCATTTCAGCCGTTGTTTTAAAGGGCATCAAGAGCTCCGGCAAAGCAGCGTACTTCCTGGCCATATTTCCCTATGTCATCATGTTGATCCTGCTGGTACGCTCTCTAACCCTGCCGGGAGCCTTGGATGGTGTTGTGTTCTTCCTAAAGCCTCAATGGGATAAGCTGCTCGATGCCGACGTATGGTATGCAGCTGTCACCCAGGTTTTCTTCTCATTGACCGTGTGCTATGGCATCATTTTGATGTATGCCTCCTTCAATCGTTTCCGCCACAACATCAAGAGGTCCGTTGGAATTCTATCAAAATTGAACTTGTTTAAACTCTAACTGGAATTCTTGCAGAGATTGCACCATTGTGACGACATTGGATACATTTACATCGCTGCTCTCGGGCATTGTGATATTCGGTATTTTGGGTAATTTGGCCTATGAATCGAATAACTCGGATATCAAGAGTGTGGTGAAGGGTGGACCCGGTTTGGCCTTTATTTCCTATCCGGATGCAATAGCGAAATTTCAGGCAGTCCCCCAGGTATATAATCGATCTATATGAAATGTTTCACACATATATTTATGTGTACTATTGTGTTTTTAGCTCTTTTCTGCGTTATTTTTCTTGATGATGTTCATTCTGGGTGTAGGCAGCAATGTCGGCGTCATATCCTGCGTCATTATGGTGGTATGCGATCGTTTCCCTTCGATCAAGCGTTGGATTGTCGTCACTGTGTTGGTGGTGACATGCTATTGCTTTGGCCTGATGTACATTACGCCCGGTGGCCAATTCATATTGAACTACATTGATTTCTACGGTGTGACCTTTGTGGCCATTGTCCTGGGTATATTCGAATTGATATCGGTGGGCTGGATATATGGTAAGTAATTTGTTAAATAATTGCATGGAAGGATACTTAAATAACAGTGAACTGTTTTCTACGGTGGCGGAGGAAAATCCCTAACAAAGTGTATTATTTATAAATAAGGGCAAATTGAAAACTAACACGTTGAAGGCAATGGAAAAGGCAAAAATTAAGGGAAAATAGGACAAATTGTTCTTTTAGTTAGTTGTTTTCATCTGTAACTTACTTTACAAATTGATGTGTAAGTCAATCCACCAGAGTCAAGGTCTTATCTGTGAGCACCTTCAGCGGTACTTGTCGACCAACCCCTTTCAGGCTGAAGCGTTTGTCTTCATTTGACAGACATGGCCCAGCCAGCATAATCGCTGTATTTTAATAAGCTTAGCAGCGTTCCTGTCATGCACCTGACGGTTCATTCGACGCCATTTTTCGGATCTATGGCATTTGCATTGAGAATACATAAGAATCATTTGCCAAGAAAGGCAAGACGGAGAGGTATGAATCTTCAAATCCTCAGACCACAGAAATGGATTTTCAATACGATTTTCAATACGGACTCAGACTTGGGTTATAAAATCTAGACACTAGCAAAAAACGTAGCTTACTTTCTTATCAAAAGGAGGCAATCCGATGTGTTTTTTTAACAAATGCGGGATACTCATCAGAAATAAATCTTGAGGACCGTTCCCCCACTTTCCTTTTGTCATCCTGCAGAAGATGATAGATGCATACTTGATCTCGGCCCTTCGTAAACGGGAATTACATGACTTGGTAATTCTCATACGGAGAAATACACTAAAAAATAGTGTAAACTGACTAACATAGTTGAGAGCTACTGCAAAGAACTAGAAAAGGTACAGATGCATACATAGGCATACTAGGCATAAATGGGCAATACAAAGTACACCACAGGCTATTCCTGACCTATTCCCCCAAAGTCTATATAGTGGGTGAGGCAGCCAGAAGCATTTTTCGACTCATTGCGTCAACACTGCTCAGACCAATGCAAATAGGACACACCAAATTGCTATCGGACTACATAGTAAAGAAAATAGACTTTCTTACCCGAGGCCGAGGCTACACTGATAGAATCAGTATGACCAAATGTGCATGAACTGATAAAAATACGGACATGAAAGTCCATCATTACACGGATGTGTCCAAATCGTCAACGATGTTCCAAATTTGTCAACACGATTTGCTTGAATTTCCCTTATTTTCATAACGAGCGTTCAGAGATAATTTGAGAACACAACACATTAGAATTGTTCACAAATGTTGATTGTCTTTTTTCCTTCAGTGTAGAAATCCCTTATAGGGACCCGTCTTGAGTTCCTTGGCTGCACGATGGTTGGCCGCTTTTCACAGGCGGATCAAAGATAGTCGTAGGTGCGATAGCAGGTCATTACATTGAAAAGGCGAGTATTAGAAAATCCCTCAGACTACCGAATGAATGCAGTGTATTTCAAGAACTGAGGTACGCAATTTCAAACACTCCTAAAAGTATGCAATACCAAACGTAACCAAAACAAACAGAAATTTAGAAGAGCACTTTATTCTTGTGATACTATTTTCGAAATCTTCACAATTAGAAACTTTTCAGTTTTCCATAACAAATATCTTAAAAAAATTTCGTGTTGTGTAAATTTGGAAAATATTTGGGATTCAAAAACAAAAATACATATATACATACATATATCATGGAAGCAAATATCACTTCCAATGCAAATTCAAATCACGGATGTAAAATAGATCATATTAACAAGATTTACACATTAAAAAAGGAACTTGTTATGATTAATTGTTGAAAACTAAAATAAACATTTCTGAAGATTCCGGAAGCAGCGAATTCAAAATGGTTGGGAATTTTAAAACAAAATCTTTGAAACTTTTCGCCATGATTTCGGATTTAGGTAATTTTTTTTTGTGCTCAGCCATTTTGCCATTTTATTCAGCATTTTGAAGAACGACTTGTTTCCGGATAAATTGAAAATAACTCAAAGAATATTGGCGGTAGACAGACCACTTTGATTATATTGCCGTCAGTTGACTCGATTGGTGGACATTAAAACAATTTTTTTGAAGCAGATTTTCAACATAGACGAGACCCCTTCGCCTTCTTTGGCGTTGTTAACAAGAAAATTGCCACAGTTGTGCAACATAGAACAAAAAGTGATTATTGTGCCTAAAACGTTGCAGGTGTAAATGGGCTCACCCGATGACTCGCATGTGAAACCATGTCATACGTCGTGTTAAATATTGTATGGTCTTCCAGAAGACATCATATCATATTTGTGTTATTTACTTTTTTCCCTAAATATATTTCCATGAACAAAAAGACGGGGGACTTTTCTTGTATCGGGCAGCACTGTGTTCGATACAATTTGTATACCCACTGACCGGGATCTACTATTTAAAGCTGGCTCGAATCTTCAAATTAGCTCCCCAGACGTACCGAGCTTACTTGGTTGGTTTACTGGGTCTAATGGAAATGATTAGGGAAGGATGGCAACCCCAATGGTTCCAGTCTTTGCGGTGATAATCATGTTAAAATCACGACAATCTATTGTAACACAAACATCATTGAACCATTTGTATTCATATAAGGCGAAACAATCGATGGAAATCAATATCGGAGGCTCATTATGGCTGGCGGAAATGTGTGAAAAAGGTTTGGAGATTAATCGTTTCAGCAAGATGCCACACGGCCATTCCGAAAAGGCAACGAAAGAAACATTTAAGCCTAAACACTTCGAAAATATAGCCAGCCTAAGACCGTTTCCCCGAATCTTCATTCCCTCGACATTAAGAGAATCTGATTTGTGGATATCTACACCACCAATAGAGATTGACGATCAGTGGAACGTAACAACCGGCACTGGATCTTGCGTGCAGTAAAATCAACACTGTTCATCTGACTCCACTCATAAATAGTCGCCAAATTGCGGTTGAGTGAGTCTTTTATAGATCAGCTTTTATCCCCGATCTCCAAAGAGGTTGCTGTCATCCGCAAAGGAGTAGATTGGCTTCACAGTCTAATCCAACAGGTCATCAATGGAAATAGAGAAGGAGAGAGAACAGAATCATCGCTGTAACGCCCGAAAAGCGACCACTTGATTGATTTGGTATTCCAAAAAGTTGTCGAAATAAATGGTAATAGACCAATAATAAATATAAAAATATCTCCTGAATATAACGAATGAGAAATAAATAAGGTGGCACTCTGTATATCGTCCGAATGATGCACAAATTATTTTCACAAAAAAGTGGAATTGAGATTTCCGAAAATGATGGTCAGAGACCTCGTTATTGTAAAAATAATTGTAATTACTTATTTCGACAATCAATATATTTTGAATTATATCACAAATGATTTTGCTAAAGAAGTAATTTAAATATTTTCATTTTCTCTTTTAGGTGTCAAAAATTTGTGCCGCGACATTAAATTCATGCTGAATATCGACACCTCCATTTATTATCGCATCTGTTGGGGCATCGTTACCCCAGTGTTCATGTCAGCGATTTTAATATATATGTTGGTCGGTTACACCCCGCTGGAGTACAATGGCGTTCGCTATCCCGAAGGACTATATGGTATAACAATTTCCGATTCCTTATGTAATTCTTTTGCTAATTTCTAATGTCTCTCCTGCAGCTCTGGGTTGGTGCATTTCGGCCGTTGGCATTGGCCAACTCATAATTTGGGGTTTCTATGCTGTGTACGAGGGGCCAGAATCAAGTTTCAGTGAACGTTTCAGTAATGCGGCTAACTCCAAGTCCGACTGGGGACCACTCGATCCGAACAATCTAAAGGACTACAAACAATTTGTGGAAAACAACAGTTCCAAACCAATGGGATTTTGGGCAAAGATTTACGATAATATTTTTGGTTAATTTATGAACCAACAGCCATAAAAATAGATTATCTTAGATTAGATTAGTGAATAAATGAATACGATTTTTTTATGATGTAATTTTCTGTTGATTTGAAATCGTGGATTTGTGATTTGTGACGAAAGCTCCGGTTGGCGGATACCGACGGTCGCAGTGGTTTAGTGCGCCCTCGGGAGATGTCCGCCCAGCGGAGATCAATTTGCTCTAAAAATACAGTATGGAACCGAAAAATTAGCATAGATTTAAAGCATCGATATTTTTTTAATGATTTATAAAAACCTGCTTCTAATTGTTGGTATTTAGTCCAATTCCTTGGCATTGGTAGAACTTTCAGCATCGAAATATTTTGTAACTCTGTGTTTGGAATTCAAACTGTTCATGTTACCCGTTGTCAAACCATGCTGACTTCGACCAGCCAGCTATCTCACCAACTCAACATTTTGCACGAAAACTTTTGATAAAGGGGCGTGGTACCTCTCACTTTAATTTGTTTATTTCTCTACCAATAGCATATGTACAAAATCGAATAGTTATATCTTCAATAGTTTATGAGATATGGTGGCTTAGCATTTGAAGGTGTGATCATTTCTTGGGCGACAGCAACGTACTTTGAAAGTTTCATGACGTTCGGTAAATTACTTCTGGCCCACCCTTTTCCCGGGCTTGTTTATTAGTGTACCGATGAGTAACTAATATTTATATCTTTATTTGTTCAATAGATATGACCGTTACAAATATTGCGATATATGGGCGGAGCCAAATACAGACATTCTGTATGGACAACATTTGGCTTCCACTGTGTTTGCACATTTAGTCACTTCTATAGACACTCGAATAACGTCAGAGTTTATAGATTATTTGGCAAAATATTGCCCGTTATCAAATCAGGATCAGAGATAAACACTAAACAGTTTGCTACTGTCCTAACCTCATACCGCTGCCCAATTCAAAAACATTAACATTTATTAATTGTATTAATAGCTTTGTCGGCAATCGTCTATAGGAATTCAAATTCAAACTCAATCACAAGAACAAGTGCAATCCCCCCCACCGAGTCGTCACCTATCACAATGATTAAATTGTTGAAGTCTCATTGAATTGTTTATGAGTATCGATTTGAAGTGTTTGTAGAATTTTTTTTCGTGCATTTACTTTTTCTGATAACAGAAAAAAAGTACACCGGCTAATTTATTTTTAATTTTCTTGCAGGAGACGTTTACAATAAAGATTAGACTGTGCAACAGCATTTAATAAAGCTGTCAATAAATGAAACGTATTTTTAATTGCCGGGTATAATTGAGATTATAACGAACGACGTTGATATCAATATCAACGGGGTATAATGAGAATGGGTGTCTCATTGTTCCAGTTTGTGTGTCGATCAATTTGTCGCCGATCCCTATAGGCAAAAATAAAGGCAATAAACTAATTTCAGTAAGAATCAGTGCAAATTCGATATTGCCAGACAGAAAGGCGGACAAACACTGGTCTCTTCGGATGGCAGGCTGAAACAGTTTTGGAGTACATTCAAACAAGACTTACCAGGAGCGAAGGAGACAATGGGGCTTATAACCTCGTCGATAATGCAATATAGATCTACCTGGTCTGGTCGAAGGATCTTCAGATGTTAATATACTGTTGGATATTAGATTAGGTCCAAAGAAAGGTGTACATACAGTCTTGATCCAGGAGATGTGCATTTCCTAGCATCTCCAACAGTTATACGTTCACTAAACTTCTCGAACGTTCAGCTAGCGTATGATCCGATAATCTGATTTGATCAGCGTATACCTGATCTGTCGGGCGTCATATTAGGGATTACACTGTGACCATCACCAGTGTTCCAACATCTGTTCATTAGCAACAAAGGGAACACGGACTGTAAGTAAACTGACATACTGATGTCGCCAAATTGAATATGCAAGTAGCTTTTGTAGTGTGCGAGTAGTGGCGCCGTCTGTTTCTCAGAGATGTAAGAAGGTTGCTTGATGCGAGGCAAAATACAACTCAGGGGTGCAGGTTGAAAAATTAGTGCTTCTCAAACCCAAGAAAAGGGCTGAATGGAATAGCATATTAAAATGGTGCCCAAAATGTGGGTCCCGAGAATTTAAAGTCCTTTTTAATTTAAGATTCCCTTGCAGCGGGAAAGGAAGCGATATTTGTTGGGCGTATGTCCTGGTGGAGTTATGCCTAAGAACAGGGTATTGACAATTTGGTTTGTGCAAATGCTGAGATGCAACAAGTGTTCGTATCAAGGACGTGGGTTCACAGCTTCCCTGTAGCGCAAACACTGTTCTGCAAAAAAAAAAAACTTTTGAGTCCTCCTTTACACAAAACCAACTGACTTCTTTTGGCTGTAACTTTCACAATTAATATTGCCCATTTTCAAGTGAATCGGATAAGAATGGCTGAAGTTTTAGGCAAATTAATGGAAAAAATTCCCTATATCGTGATGGGACAAAACGGAAACTCAATTCGGATTCATTTCACATAAGGATCAGTTGGTTTCTTCCTGAGGAGGATTTTGTTGCAGAACCGTGTAATTACAGTAGTTTTTCCGTAATTCTTTCCAAAGTTGGTTTTTTTTTTGTGTTAGACAGAATGAGTCCCGCTAATAAGGGGATTCCCATCATCGTGTTGCTACATTTCGGGTTAAGGCAAATCGTTTGAAGGCATACACATTTGGGAGCCTCTTTAAATTTATAGCCAATAGCCCAAGATTCGCTCTTCTATACTTACCCAGAGGAAGAAGAAGCTCAGAGTCTCCAATCATATTTCAAAAGGGTATTTACTGTACCAAACTGTACCGGAAACCTGTATAAAATAAAAAGAATTCCTATAAAGAATTATACATCCCCGGTACTCTTCAAATGTGTGCCATCTGTAAATACTATCACCAGTTAAAAAAAAAGACTTCAGAAAGTTGAGATAACGTGACATCTGTCAACAGCAAAGTGTTGTCTTTACAGTCGTACAAGGTGTAAGTATTGAAAAAGGGTTACAAATCGGTCGAAAGGCTTTCACACAGGCCACTACGAGCATCATACTTCAAACTTAAAAAAAAAAATTCTGACGTGTACATGAAAATCGCCGATACACATGTATTTTTATTTTTTCCCCTCTTTCCGAATATGTGCATTTGGTTTATAGGACAGAAAAAAATCTATTTTTTGTAACACGGTGTAATAGCTAGTATGATGTTTTGTGAAGTTTTTGTTGATACTGTGTCAGTCCCAGGTTTGCTGTAAACAACCCCTTCATCCGATCAGCTTAGTCACGCTGAATGCCAGCATAAAAGCACCGTCAGCAATCTGGACACACCACATGACAGTACTGTTTCGAGGTCTACTCCAAACACCTGATGCTAAAGGTTTCGACTACTGACGAAGCTGTCGGATGAAGAGTCAATAAAACACCTTTTATGCACTTGCCCTGTATCTTCCTATAACTTCAGCGACCTAGACAATTAGATATTGGCCAAGTCAGAAGCTATTTTGAGTTCTCAGGATATTTTAGCGTGGACAAGGATAAATGTTGCAGTATATGTTTCTTTTAAACGAGTTCAATGTCTAAATACAAGTGGATTTTACGACCTAAAATGTTTAATAGTCCGAATTAACATTTTATCTTTTAAACTCAAATATATACACGCTACGAGGGCGGCCCCAGAACTAACCGACATAGCAATGATGAAAAAACAGCCCACCACTGTACAATGGAGACGCAGCATTAGCCAAAACTGTGGACTGAAATAGAAAAATCCTGTTCAAAGAAAGCGAACCGGTTATGTTAATGGATTCTATATTTTGAAATGCGCCCACCAATGTAGAATGTGTATTTATCTTTTTCTACCTAATAATATTGTTCTATATCAGCGTACAATTCTAAGATTACCATTCACTTCTTCTTCCTCACAATCAACATCGGTCAAGATAAAATGTTCCAGCAGATTAGCTTTGAACAGGTAATACTTACAAACTTATTTTCCTTGACATTCCATGAAGGATCATACGGGGAACTTCTCTCGAATCAGTAAATCCCCGACTGGGCTAATACTTTTTTAGAGAATTTGTACACAGCTTCGAGATTACTCTCTTACTCGTATAGTGGAAAGCATTTACGAGGTAGACAACAGCAGCTGAAAATGTTTGATGGTTTTACTCGGTTTCGAACCTGGGTTTACTTGTGTGATAGTCGCACACACTACCTACCACAACACTGTTAGTACTAATATGATTCTCCAGATTTAGCCCTTACCTTTTTTCTATTTCCAAATATTGTATTATCAAAACAATAACGAGGATTTGATTGCTAAAAAAATCGAAAAAGCTAAATTTGGACTATGTTGAAAAATTTAAAAGGATTCCATTAAATTGCTTCTGTTTTCGTTTCCAGGTCGGATAGTTGTGGCCCCACCCTCGTTTTTTATCGACTGCACAGAGAAACAGTTAATTCAGTTTATGGAAATTTTCATATTGCACAGGAAAATATTTTCTATTTTTTTTCTGAAATACACTTAGAAAAACAGAATACAATATGGGTAATTCTGAGATCACTGGCTAGTTTGCTGTACTAGTGTATTTAAATGGGGAAAAATAAAGTATACTCCGAGGCCGATAGCCCTTTATAATTTAGTTTATTATGATTTTTTTATTGTAATAAATATGTATATAAAATCATTCATAACTTTTTTTTTAAATCTCCTACAAAGTATTCAAAGTGAACCTAATAATACTCACATTTTTCTAAATTATTTAAAAAAAATTTCATATATGTACTTAAAAAAATTACTGTTAAGAAAAAAATAGTATTATATTGTAGTAATGTTTACACTATTTTTCTATATCTATATCCAATTTATATATTGTTCTCTGATTATTTGTTGTCCTTGTCCCGGTCAAATTTTAATTTTTTAAAGCCAGTATGATTTGCAATAATTTAAATTTGAAAGAACATTGTATTTACTATGGATACATGTGAGAGGTTTTTCGTAAAAATATTAATTAAATGAAAATATTTGCTAGGTCGTATAAACGATTGAGACGATGTCGAACTGCAACATTCGCATGTTCTTTTAGAGACAAACAGCTGATTTCAAAGCCATTAAACAGCTGAATGTCTCTAAAAAGCATGCGAACGTTGTCGTTCGACATCAAACCATAAAAATCAAAATCGGTTTGATTTTTTGGTTGATTGATTTGTTCTTACGAAAGCTAGTGTAATTTTCTGGTAATTGCCACAGTGTCAACATGTGTACCGAAAAAATAGAAGAAAATTGCTCGTTACAGTTCTTAGGGACGCTAAAACTAAATCTTATAGTGACAGTCAGAAAACAAATCGTCATTATAGAATACTATTCTAAAAATGTTGAGAAATGTATCCAGAAGTAGATAGAAAAGAAATAAACAGAAAAATAAATATTTTATGTTAACATTTCTTTTTAATTATATTGAAATAATCGTATGTTACATATCAATAAATACATTTTTAAATTAATGTCTACAAAAATTTAAACTTTTGGACCACAGTATTGTGGTTATTCACTACAAATACTTTCTTGTATAGTGTAATATATTTAATACATATACAAATATATTCTTATCAAAATAATCTAAAATTTTCATTAAACCGACTTCAAATTTTCATTAAACTGATGTTCATCAAATTGATGTACAACTTTCATAAATTGATGTACACAATTTTCCTAAAATTGATGTGCAACTTTCCTAAAATAGATGTACAATTATCATAAAATGAATCTAGAATTTTCATTTAATTTATGTAAAATTTTTGTAAATATATGTACAATTTTCTTTAAATTGATGTAAATTTTATTTTTTAAATTTAAGTACAATTTTCATCACATTATTGTATAATTTTCACTAAAGTGTTGTTAAATTTTTATTAATTGATAATGTTCATCATCTACAATTTTAATAAAATTTATCTTAAATTTTCATAAAATAAATCTAAAATTTTCATTAAATTGATGTAAAATTTTCTTTAACTTGATGTAAAATTGTCATCATCATTAATCATCTACAATTTTCATTAAATTAATCTAAAATTTTTATAAAACGAATCTACAATTTTCATTAAATTGATGTACAATTTTTATTAATTGATAATGTTCATCATCTACAATGTTCATAAAAATGTATCTTCAATTTTCATAAAATAAATTAGAAATTTTCATTAAATTGATGTAAAATTTACTTAAATGAATGTAAAATTTGCATCATTGACGTACAATTTTCATTAAATTGATGTACAATTTCCATTAACTTGTAATGTTCATAATCAACAATTTTCATAAAATTTACCTTCAATTTTTATAAAATTAATCAAAAAAATTTCATTAAATTGATGTAAAATTTTCATTAACTTGTAATGTTCATAATCTACAATTTTCATAAAATGAATGTAAAATTTTCATTAAATTAATGTAATTGATTGATGTTATCCTTAAAATAATGTAAAATGTTGCGTAGTGTAACCAATAGAGCATAAACAAATAGGTTTTTCAATGTGTTACAAGCGGAATGACAAACTGAGTATACACTACATCCAATGATAGAGCGTACACAGATACGAAATGTTGGAAGAAACTCCCTAAAGTCTCGAGATATGGCCATTGATATGAAAACATCAATGACTACTGTGTGTTAAACGTGTGTAGACTAGTGTAATTTATATTTTTTTTCCAAGACTCAACTCAACATTGTGCAGTTTTTAATCGTTTTTAATTTCTTTACCCAAATGCAATTCTCTAAGTATCTATTCCAATTGAATTGTAAAAGAAAACACACAAAAGAGTTTATTTCAAAATAACTATTTCTTTCTATGCAGTCTACACCCGTAGAATTGCAAGATCTATGCCGCAAATGTTGGCCTCGGGCCGGTAACATTTGTCCAACCTGCAAGTTTATATTCAAATATTCCATGCAACTCGTGGCCCAGTATATGGCATTAGACTATGGTGGTTGTTATTAGAAAAACCCCAAACACGAGCTAATTGCATTCATATGAGGCATGATCAAATAAAAATGTGTCAATATCCTCCAACGCCACGATAAGGCAACAAATGCCGGCACTTATGTTGCCATAAAATCATCAGACATTAGGCAGAGTTTTGAAACCGTTCACACTCTTTTGTGTTGTTATTTACAAAACAGACACTGTGCAAATAGGTTCAGAACATTTGAACATGTCTGAGTTTATGGCGCTGGTGTGTGCGGTGAGTTTTTATGGATGATTTCTTTTTAATGAGGTTGGATTAACATAGAGCTCGGTAGGAGGGGGTATTCCGAGGAATTACTGGCAGACGTTTAGAGTATCAGTTGACGATACCTCAGATGAAGAAGTTCACCTGCGTATAGTTTATGATTGTCATTCTTCAATTACAGGGTGCGCCATATTTTATGTCGATATGTAAACATTGATTAATTTTAACATTTGTTAACCGATTGACTTGAGTAGGCATGATTTTGAAACGTAGTTCAGTACAAATGTCGCCTTGAATCGCTTCACATCGAAACAACGCGTGAAAATAATGAGACTGTACGTTAAAAATAGTCGCACAGTTGTATTACATTTTATTATTATCGTGGCCAATATGAACCGTCTGACAACTTGTACTCCTTGTTTCGTGTGGACTTTTGTTGAGCACGGGACAGAGGGCGATCGTTCACTTGTTGTGGAACGGTTAAAGCGTTACGATAGATCGATAGACCGAGTAGCCAAATGTGTCGTATCTTCACCGGGCTCAGCTTTTTGGCGCCGCATTTTTATTTGTTTCCGAATAAAAGGCAATTGACTAAGTGCCGACAATATACTTGATCAACGGCAAGTCTCATCTCTCAGTTGGGGACCGTAAAATACAAATGATATCCGTGAAACACAATTGCATTCCTTAATTGTAGATGCCAACAAGTTTGATATCCAACTAATTGAGGTGCCGGGGCACATGAACATTCCGGGCGATGATACCCCGGGTTGAGACAACCTTACATGTTTGGATAATGTAGGTACTCCTCCTCTATCCACATGCAGGCGCAGATTGGAAGGTTTCACAGAAAAAAATACGGGCCAAAAATATTCAATTACTGTCGTAATTGAAATTAAGCTTGGATATCAATTAATGTTGTAATTGAACTTAGAAATTCTTGGTGAAATCAATGTAAAAAATAGTAAAAAAATCAATTACTTATTTAAAATTTGAGTAATTGAATTCACAACTTTTGTAATTGGAAGAAAATCAATTAAAAAAGTAATTGAATTGACGAATTCCATACAAACTTCGTAATTGATTTCAAAAATATGTTTTTTCTGTGTTCAGATAGGCGAACGATGGAAGGTCTGGATTCAGAACATTAGGAAACACTAGGAAAATTTGGCGACATTCTGACCAAAATCGTTCAGTCTGTCATATCTAGATCTAGACCAGATACATTTCAGTTCGTGGCCGTAATCACTGGGCACTATTTGATAGTTAAACATGCAGCTAAACTAGGCCACAAATGTTCGATTATATCTCCCGATATTCGGGCACGCTAACTTTCTTATTTACTTATGATGACTCTGGAACCTCTTGTTGATGTTGGCCTGCCTAATAAATGATTTCCAAGCACTTCGGTCTGGGGCCTGCTTTCTCCAGTTCTTTATACCAAGTATTTAATGTTCGAATGCGGCTTTATAGACGACGTAAAGATGGTAAGTATCGCTTTGCTTTTCGTGGGTCTTTGCCACGATCTGGAGAAGTGTAAAGATTTGGTAGACAGTTGATTTATTCGCCCTGAATCAGATCGTCGAGTTTCGCACAATACACATGACACGATCTTATAGGCGATGGATAGGAGCCTTATTCCCCGGTAGCTGGTGCTAGCTGATCTTCTCCTTCGGTCTAATACAGCTCTGCCGGTATTCCGACTGCACCTGCGAACTTGTTGCTCTTGTGCCAGCCTATTCCTGCTTTGGACATTCAATACCATCATCTATAATTGGTTACGGCATATTTTCTTCTCATGACTTTTCGGCCGCTGATAATCTGGAGAAATGCGGCTCGACTTACCAGATTCCCATTTTTATCGCTACACGAAGTTATGCCCGTAGACGAGTCTTTTGACTGATGTTTTACTGGATGGTAGAATTTTTTTGGCCTCGTTTTCTGTTTCCGTAGACCTCAATCTCCTCTCATTGTCGTCTTTTCAACTGTGTATATCGCTCCAACACGGATCGCCTAGCCAAAGGCGCGAGTATCGTCCTATAGGCCACATTTTTAGCTTCAGTGGCGGCTTTACACTCCCCATCGTACCATTGATTCCTTTCTGGTCGCTTTCGGAATCAATTTCTTCTTCAGTGGCTTTCGTGTATGAGTTGCCATTGTTCACTGATATCATCGGCAGCAGGAGGGTCCAATAGGAGAAGGTGAGATAATTTCGTGGAATAAGCTTGGGATGTCGGATGCGATTGCAGCTTTTCCACGTCAAGCTTCAATTGTGTTAGTACCTACGTGTTTTGAGCCACTTAACCGAGTGAGTACCTGGGTGCTACAAGGTAGAGGAGCCGTATCGATGGAGGCAGTTCGATGCATGCCTTCAGTCGATGGCAACATTGTCTATCTGGTTTCCTGTCTTTTCATCAGGAGATGGCATCTCAGGTTCAAGCCACGTTATCTTCTGGATCTCGCGGTGCTTAAATCTACTTATTAGCAAATTCCGTGTGGCGGCGAAATCGATCAGTCGTATTCCGTTATCCGATAAGTCATCGTTTCCGAATAATTGTAATCCATTGTATTTTCCAAAGGGCGGTGATGTCAGCCCTACATTCGTACATTTCAAGTGATTATCCGCAAATCATGGACCTTAAAATGCTTTTTAATTGTCTTTAGTTCTCACTGTAAATTGTTTTGAGAACCGTTTTACAAGCCCAACTCTAGCCTCTTAACCTGAGGAAAGGTTTCGTCGCCACATGGAAGTCTATGAGACGACTTGAGATGCAGTCGAAGGGGATCGCACTGGGTTCGCCAAGTGGAACCGATTAGTAACTTTACCTAATGATAGATAATCGCCTCTGATTAATGTGAAATGTTCTCAGCCAAATTCGAATGTGGCTCTATTGTCGGATGATCGCCCACACTGCGAGTGGTCACCCATTTTAGTCCCTAATTCATACAAATTAAGACGTGTGTCTCAAGCCGTTATCATTCAGCCCCAACAATTGTGAGCATTCCGACAACCATAAACAAACTGTCAATAATCCGAATCGAAAACTTAAAACAACATAAAGTTCGCATAGCACTTATTTACATTTGTATTGTTGTTTTGCACGGAGCTTCGTATGATTTTGTTAAGTTCAAACAAATTATTGCTCAATCGCCGAAATATCCCACAGATACGGCGATGTGACACTCGTACCGTCAACAGCCATGCATAGCAGCCATAGCCTAGGGCAGAGAGGAGGAATATGACGACGACGACGACGACGGCGTAGACAACAACAACGAGTACCTCAACTGGAATTCTGTTGTTTGGGTCACATCAACGTAATACCAAAACTCACTGAACGAACAGTTCGCGCTTTAACGTAAAACGCTAAAGACGGCTGCTTAGTTGGTAGCGGTGCACAAAGAAAATTAATTCGTTGAAACAAAACAAAAACAGAAATTCCACATTATCTCATTATTTTCAAGTTTAAACAAGAATTGTTCTGTACTGTGGTGTGGTGTGCGTCTGAGAAAGAACAGGAACACAAGTAATCGGTTGTGGATCAAAACTTTTCGCAAGTGTTAACCGTGAATAAAATACAGCGTTTTGAAATCGTTGATTGCTTCCAAACAGGTAATAAGTGACATTTAAAGCGGAAATGACGATGAACTGTTATTTTAATGAAATCAGTCATCAGCCGTTAATGTTCCATTGTTTTGTCAAACCGATTTAATCACCTTTGTAGACTGGAGCTGATGGTCGTTCATAGGAAGTTGTGAACCGATCGAGTGGGAAAATGTGACAGAACTAAGTGATTTACAAAGTGTCGGTGTGTAGAGAGTTTTTTCTAAAGAAGATTTTACATGATTTTGCAAATATTCATAGGAAATGAAATATTCATAAGACAATCCTTCTTGTTCCCCTCAATATTCCTTAATGAATGAAACGTAAATCATTTTTGAAAACAGTGTTCCGTACAGTTTAAAGCCGACTTAGAATGGCCGGCATTCTAATTTGTGTTTGGAAATGTATGTAGGAAAACTTTTTAAAGGTTTTGCCACATCAGATGTAAAAATAACATTTTTTACATATGCGGTGTTTACACCAGCGCTGTGGAGTCGGAGTCTTAGAGTTGGAGTCTGACAAATTTGCACGCAGTCGGAGTCAAAAATTGTTCGCGACTCCGTCGCCGAGTTTTATTTAGTTACATTTCCCATAAAATAAATAAAATGTATTAAAAACAAGTTAATCTGTTGATATTTTTTAAAATTTTAAATATTTTCATTATATGAACTTTCTTATCTTTAAGATACAAACGACCTTAGTGTGATATAGAGTGGACGGAAATACAATTTTTGGAATTTTGAACAGCTATTTAAAAATGCAGGAGCTGGAGTCGAGCAATTTTGGCTTGGCTAGGGATTTTTGGGCCCTGAGAACCATTTTATGCATATTTACAATCCCATCGCTATTTCCCTTCATTTGGGTGATCAAAATGGACATTAGGGCCATCGGGCCCGATGCCCTATTAGGCCTCTCGGATACAAGAGCCATTAATAAGGGACAAGTGAAGAATTTGGAATCCACTAATACTTTTTGGAGCCTGTCATTCTAACTCCGTTGGGCGACAACTGCCACGGAAGGCGCATATAGGACCAAGACTCCGGTGGACGGACCAAGTGAAAGCAGGCATGAAAATCCTTGGTATCACGAACTGGAGAAGCCAAGCTGAAGACCGAAATACTTGAAAATCATTTACTAACCCATTCATAGCCAGCGATGACATATGACACAGAGAAATGGATTTGATAAAGTTAAAAATGTCAAGGGATTCAACTCAGGACACCATTTTTATAAAATATAAAACTTTTTTTAAGAAATGTTACGAATGGGTTATGCAGGCCTAGACCAACAACAGGTTGTAGAGCCAACTTAAGTCAGTAAGTCATTCGAAATAAGTACATATTCACGCATATTTGCAATACTGGTGTAATTTTCCTTCATTTGAGTACCCCCCAAATATGTGTGCGTATTAGGGTTCTGAGGGCCTCCTGAACCTGAACCCCCTTTATTATGATTGTATTCGAAATTCTCGACCCATTTATTTTTATTTTCTAAAATTATTATTTATGAAATCAAAAATCTCTCTTTTCCAACATGTATTTCGTTATTCTTTAAAACAGAATCATCTGAAAATGAAAACAATATTTTTTTTTGACGAACATCATCTGGAAAAGAAAATAAAAAAATACAAAAAGATGTGTTGGTGTTGTTTCCTATATGCCGCTACATATTTCCCAAAAGTAGTCCAAAAACTCTTTATGAATTGGCAGATTTTTGTTAAAATTTACATCGTTTACTAACGCTGATTTCCCATAAACTGCTCATGGTATCCGAGAGCGCTACAATTGAATTGAGTTGGTAACACTGCTGTATCTGACAATCGATTTAACAGCTGATGGTTGTTTTTCGTTTCGTTTGGCTTGTCCTTTGATTATGGACAGACATAATGCTACCATTTATTTACTCAGAGAGAATTTAGCTAAGCGAGTAATTTCATGTAATGATTAGATTTAACTCCATTGGACTATTTTCTTTTGGGAATATTTGAAGTCTGCTCCAATAAACCAGGGACAAGTGAACACCCTCAGCATACGACGAGAAAAGTGTCTGCAAATTCGAGTTAACGAATCTACAATTTATATGTCTGTAACTCTAAAAAACACACACTTTACAAATTGTATAAAAGGAAAATAATTTAAAATAAATATATGTTTTTGGACATTATAGTATTTACATCAGATAACTATCGATTGTAAATGGGATTGAATTATAATCGATAACAATCGAGGTTAAGTACAAAATTTCGTTTGCAATCGTCAAGAAATTATTATTTTTGAAAACATTTTAATCAAAATAACAGATAAGAATAAAATTTAAATTGTTGGTAAGAAATTGAATGAGTAATTACGATTGCAATGCAACCAGCTTATGGTGAAATAATCGGTAGTATATAAAACAAATTAAAAAAAATCCGTAAATAAAGGTCTAACATGGAAAAGTGAAATATAAACGTTTATTTGGACTCATGAGATTTTTAATATTTGAGGAATTTCTAATTCTATGCCCATTTTTATTGAAGTTGATATTTCGACATTTCGAGAAATGGAAGTACAATTATCAATTCTCCAGTTAAAATCCAAGTTAGAGTTTTTCTATAAGATTACATCCATTTTAAAATGTATTTTTCAAAAATAAATATAAATCTATTTTAAATTACTCTTATTTAGATCAGATATCATGATTAAAGTAAACTCTAATCATCCTATTACAGTTTTTGACTTGCATTCTTCTGAGGTCTGGGGGCAATAACACGATAACATGGTTTTATTTGTTGTTGTTGCTTTTCCAACAAATTATTAACTATTCATGTGTTGCAGATATGAGACAATGCAAATGCATTTTATTATTATTATTATTATCTATTCAGGTTGACAATGACGGCTGCAGCAAAAACAATATAATCGTTATAAAAACAATACAAAAAAAGTAAATGTACTCACACAAACCCCGTCAAGTCATCGTGCAACACCGTTTCTGTCTGGACGGGCACAATCATCGTCATTCAGTTTTGTTTTTATAAGGCAGATTTTGAGATTCTTTTTGTTTGTTTTGTTAACGCTGCGGAATGTTAATGTTAACTGGGCTGGAGGTAACGAGAATGATTTGATAATCGTAAAAGTGAAATGAATCAAATGCACATATCAATTTATTTCCAGACAAATTCTGTACAAGGATTAGTTGGCCAGTCAGTGTGGACTATGACAATTCCATTGTAAAAGCAGAGTTATTGTTCTGTTCTGATCAAATGAGACCTACTGTCTAAAGACGGCTTTGAATGGTTCGTACTGTTTCCAGATAACTTTTCACGTAAATCGGGCTTAGAGATTGCTCGAGTTGAGAGATGACTTTGGCTTAGACATTGATTCGGCTATGAGTGTGCAAAATGAGATGGAAAACGGCCGTAAAATATATTTATTTTATCTTAGACAGCAGACAGAGGTTGTTTAGAGTTGGAAATCCGCCTTGAAAAATGCATTACTTGGTGCGGCATCATAGAACCGTAATTCATTTAAGACGATTGAGGACGTATCAGCAAGGAGCAAGGTACAGTGAGCTGATCACAGACTTTTTTTTCCCAAAATCGAATTTGACTTGCTTGACATGTGGTTTCAACAGAAAGGTGCCGCACTGCATGAAGCAATTGAGATGCGAGTTTAGTGGTCAGCAATTCTTCTTGTCCATGCGATTTGACCCCACTAGACAATTGAAGTCTCTCGTTTTCAAGGACAAGCCAACCACGTTGTCAATATTGGAATTTCAGAATGGATCACCTAAAGCGTATCCGCGGGCAGTCGTTGTATGAAATAATTTGTGAAAACTGAATAGCAGGCATTGGTTTCTAGAAAGCAGGCGACCTAAGGTACCCGCCCTCTACATAGTCTTTGCAAATAGTCCCATATTGGTCGTCTGCCCTCTGCATAGTCTTTGTCCCGTGCTCAGACATAATCTATTGGGCAGACATTCTAAGTCAGATGTGCTCCAATAGAGTACGGTTATGGTTTTTTCTAGGAGGAATTTGCCGTTGACGTACATCTCACTATTTTCTGTTCTTTGATATGCGCCCTCTCTCGAAATTTGTTGGAACTGTTTTATCTGCTCGGGCAAGTATTCAATAAATTGAGAATGACCTTTATCGTTTAGCAGTGTATAACCCAAAATAGCATCTGTTCCCTAATATTATCAATCAATCAGCCTCTACTCTGTCGGATAGATGTTGTTTTCCTCGTTGTTCTTGTAGACGGTGGTGGGGGACTTTAGACGGCTCCATTTCTTTACTTCTTACAAAAACCATCAAGAGATCGCATATTTCTTCCCAACAACATCTCTGGCAACTGCGACGTTCATAATCTGCGATGTCGTAATTTTAAGTCCTTTGTTGACGATTACTTCCAGCAGAGAAGTTAACTAAAGACAAAAGCCATCTGCGAATGATATAATCGGTCAGCATGACCAAATAAGAAATTAGTTCGACGCAATCAAACGCCTTTCTGTGAAAAAAAATATTTACAGACCGCAATAAAAAATCCCATCATCGAGTCCTACCAGAATTCACATCATATTAGAATATTAAACTGATCAAGGATAAACGTATATATATATTTACCCTCGACACTGATTCACTGACTCTGTCACGCAGTACGTAGGAATTTAAATTGGCATTCTATAATTCTATATAAATTCTATAAATAATAATAATAAAAAAAATAATATTTTTTTTTTTACAGAAATTGTGTTTTCCCCAAATTTTTTTTTTACCAAAATTTTTTTTTCCAATTTTTTTTTTTACAAAAAAATTTTTTTTTACAATAAATTTTTTTTTTAAAAAAATTTTTTTTTTTTACAGAATTGTTTTTTCCAAATTTTTTTTTCAACAAAATTTTTTTTTCAACAAAAATTTTTTTTTCAACAAAAATTTTTTTTGAACAAAAATTTGTTTTCAACAAAATTTTTTTTTTCAACAAAATTCTTTTTTTTCCACAAAATTTTTTTTTTTCAACAAATTTTTTTTCCATATTTCAACGGGCGCCATTGGCGCATTACAACTTACTAGTAAACGTATATACTTTATATTCTATCCACCAATTTGTCAAGATGTTGCAAATGTTGCGATGTAACCAACTTACACTTCATCATATGATTTGTGAATTTTAATTTGGCTGAAGCTAATGTAACTCTAATGGCTTCATATCAGCTTTGCGATTGTGGTCTATCGCTAAGAGGAATGCTTAGCAAATTACTTTCAGAAAAATTCCAACATTGTGGCAGATTATTGGAGTTGTTGCATAAACTCAGTTAACAAAAGAAGATTCATTTTCTACAATTTCCACACACGCGCCCCAACGTTCCGTTCCTTATCTATTCTGTAAGACTGAATATTTCGTTGCAATTATTCAAACAGGCAACATAATTATATCTTTTTACAGTGGGCCGTTTTGGGTATATTTGGAAAATTTGAATATGGCTGGTGGCTACAAAGAGCAACGGAAAGTATTCCCCGGTGCAGGCCGTGGGTTGTTCAGCAGTCAACTCTGGCATTTCGAGAAACAATGTCTTACAGCCTGTATTTATAAAAAGAATTGGTTTTTCGTTTCGTTAAAATAACGAACAGAAATTCTGTTTCGTCAGTTTGGGTTTTTGTAACACCAACGTCTCAAATAAATTCTAATTGACATTTTTTTCTTATGTATTTTTGTGTGTATTGTTTAATTGGATTCGTTGGAGTTATAGAAACACAATTCAGATTCGTTTCGGCTACAGACGTTTCTGTTCGTATCAGACGTATGCGTTTTATAAAAACAGGCTGTTAATCTTCAAGAATCGTTTTGATAAATGGAAGCAAAACCAAATGAACAATTCTCCCGAATTTGCATTCATTCGCTTAGCGTTTTTTTTTTTCATTTAATTTTAATTTTATCACGTAATAATACCAATTTAAAATTATTAAACTTTTTAGGATATGATTATTCCAGAATATCCCTATAAGATACAGACGGTCATGACCTTCTCCGTGCGATGAAATGATAATTGGTAATGTACGTAATTTTTTTAAAAAAGAAACCAGTGAAATTCGTTATCATAACGCAGTGAAATATCATGTATTTCTAATGACAACTGGCTGGTGGTACGAAAAAAATAACTGATGAAAATCTTCATTTAAGCAACAATGGAAAAAGGAACATGAAAAATGAGAATACATTTTAATATTCCAATATTTCGGACAGAAATGCGTATCGACTGCAAATGCTTGCAGTTTTATGAGCAGATATCATTCGCAATGACAATAACAAATACGCCAGATGCCATTCAGTAGGTTTTTGCCGGATGAATCATGTAAATGCGTCTTTTGGCATGGACAATGGTATTCACATGACGGAAAATCATCCCCATTGTCCGTTTTACGTTTCTGTAACGTAAGTAGTTTTTCCGTGTGGCAGAGACTAAAAAGATTGCAATGAAAATATTAGAGGAGCAAAGAGGAGTTTTATTTTCTCAGAAGTCAATGTAGGAGTAAAACCTCTCAGATAGACACTCCTACCGCTGAGAATTTTAAAAAAGTCCCACAAAAAGTAGTTTCTAAACAAAATGAAGTCAGAGGCCGTCAAAAAAGTCGCAAATTGCAATTTTAGTCCGACAACGGTAACACTGCAGACAGACCATACGATATCGATGGGAACATGATATAATCAGGATGGGCGAATGTGTCGAAAAATCTGTATTTAACGTATTCCGGGGTCAGTCCAAAGATTTAATACGATCTCGGCCATTTACTTCAATAGTGTCACAACTCAAAACACGATTTTTTCAGGAGAGCCTTGTAAAGTTTACAATTGTGCCTTACATACATATAAGGAAAAAATCATGGGTTTCCCGAATAAAGTAGAGCCCTGACATACGCATGTATTGTACACGCTGAACAAAAGTCAACGTAAACAAGAGATTTACAGATTTTTCTTGAGCAACAAAATAGAAAGTGCATATTGATTTCTGACACTATGGAAGTAATTGAGCGATTTCTGGTAGAGACACTCCTAATACCAGTTTTTCTTGTGATTGACAGGAATCTAACCTCAATGACTCCAAAGTTTACTATTGATTTCGCTTTGCTTTGAATGCACGAGCGGGTGTGAGCCCGTTGACGTTTCAATTAAAATAATAACATTGTAAGAAATCTCTTCGTGTTAAAACACAGGATATCAGGAGACACTTTTGATAACACCAGGGATAACTCCAATATTTCAATGGGTGCCAAAAATAGAAAACAGGTGCAGGGGAAGAAATTTAAAGAAAATAAAGAAAAGTATTTACAACATTTGGCTTTAGAAAGAGAAAGGGACCGAGAAAGAAGAGATGCAAGAAAAATATGATGAATTAGAAATCATTAGTAGGAAAAAGAAAAGTGGTCGAGAAAAAACAAAAGAGCAGATAAGGATGAAAGCCTAATTTTAAAATAAATCGTTATGGTCAGCGATTAAAGCCATGGCTTGTTTCAAAAATCTAGTAGAAAAAAAATAAAATAAATAAAGTTACACCCTGAAATAGTGAAGAATTGTATTTTCTAAACAAGAGGTGGGAAGACGTTAAAAAAAATACCCAATATTCAAAATAATTGATAAAAAAGAGCAGATGCCTGGTCTGTGTATGTTTGCTGTACATATTTGTCTGAATTTAAAATAATTACTTAAAAAAGTACTGGACATATGTGTTTTTTTTCTATAAATCATTAACATTTTAATCCAAAAATCAGATATATTGTTTGTACGTTCGAATTCTACGTGTTCATTACAAAAAAATTAAAAAAAGTTTTTCAACTGCTCCAAAAATTTTGAAAATTATGTATTGTGGCTCCTCTGAATTGATTTTATGTCTTACGCGATTGCTTGTGAAAACCAGAGAATATCTCATGCAGTAGGCGCCCCGGTAGGCGAGTTGTGGGTTCGATTCCCACCAGAGTCTGGTGGTCTGTCGCTGCAAAAATCAAGCCATATGGTCTGTGTCAACCGGTTTACCCTTGGAATATAAATTTATTTTGTATTGTAATTAAAGACAAATAAAATAAAAAATCTCATGCAGTAATTGAATCTTTTCATGAGTTGTACACCACCTTCTAATTACAAATTTTTGGAGACGAACATGGGTATTAAATTGTAATATAGGGTTCTCCAACAAGAGGTGTTACTTTGGTTTATTTCATAATAAAGAGGAAGGTATACCGTTAATAATGAAAAATAACATCGGCAAAATGGCCACCACGACCACGCCTACAGGACCATATTCTTGTCATGAAATTTTTCATAACCAAATCGCAAAGCGGCTGCCCTATGTCCTCGGTAGCCTCACGAATTCTATATTTGAAGTCTTGAATCGACGCAGAGCTTTTGGCGTGAACCGTATCTGTCGCATGGCCCCAATGAAGAATTCGCAAGGAGTTAAATCACAAGATCTCAGTGGCCAATTGTGATCACCTCTTCGAGAGATAACACGGTCCGGAACTGTGACTGCAAGATTTTCACCATTTTGTAGTGAATTTTAATAATTTCAATGCGTTGCTGAAGCGTTTATCGTTCCATTTTTAGTAATGGCGTAGTTTCTACTTGTCAAATGACAAAGAATAAAAGCTTCTAAAGTGACAGCTATCGAAATACCGGGTGATTCGAAATAACACCTCTTGTTGGAAAACCCTGTATATGAACTCTATTGATTCTCCGATTAATAGTACGAGGAGACCCAGAATTGATATGGATTTCCATTTCGCTATAACTGAAAGTGTACATAAAATCGCACAGCTCATACTCCAATCCAATGACATGCCTTCATCACTTTTTAGTTAATAATGTGTGTCAATTTAGTTTTGTACAAAACACTTGTACAACACACAGTTAATTAATTTTAATAATCTAAATTGGACAAACATTTGGTAAATCTATCATCAAACAAAAAAAAAACTAAGTAAAATGTTTTTGTACAACAGATATTGTTAATGATTAGCCCATTGTATAACAATACTATTTTTTGGGCAAACCAAGTTCAACATTTATCATAACCTTGGATTTAGAGAATAAACAAACTGTAATTCCGAGTTATGGACATAGAGATTAAAACTGCGATAAAAACAGATTAGCATTTATAATTAAAAAAGTAAACTGAAATTAAATTAATAAAATAAAATTAAACGGAAATGAAATTAATAAAGGAAAATGAATATTCGAAAGTGAAAAATTTACATAAAAAACTGCAAATAATATATTGGGATTAGAAACATTTGAATATATTAAATATATTGGGCGGCCGTGGTGTGGTAGGTAGTGTGTGCGACTATCACACAGAAGATCCCGAGTTCGAAACCGGGTAACATTTTTCGGCGGCGGTTTTTCCACCTTGGAAATGCTGGCGACTTTACGAGTAAGAGAGCAATCTCTAAGCCATGTAAAACTTCTCTAGAAAAGCATTAGCCGTTCGAAGCCGGCTTCAAACAGTTGGTCCCGGTCAGTGAGTATACAAATTATATCGTACACAGCTCACTGATTCGAGAGAAGTTCCCCGTCTGTTCCTTCATGGAATGTTAAGGGAATTAAGTTAGTAAGTTTGTTTATCTTATTTTTCTGAAATGTTGATCTATTAAGGAAAACAAAAATTGTCATTGTAAAATTCGAAGACGATCTGATCTCTCTATGGAAAACACGACTAGCAGCTGAATTTTTAAAAAGTACATATGTACGATTTACAACTTTTGATATTTGGCATTTGTTCTCTGGAGAAACTTTTTCCCATTACAAACGAAACGAAATGAAAGAAGTGGCCCCCTATTTTTGTCAATTTTCCCTCCATCGAACTCCCGGTCGTCACTGTCTCCACCATCTGTTGTACTTTTGGTCGAACACTTTCCTGGCTGGAGCAATTGTCATTATAAAAATCAGTTTAGCTTTGTCAAATCTCCCAAGAATTCTGAGAGAGCGAGACCCTGATTCGTGTATCTTTTCTCCAATGGAAAAATATGTTTGCCATTCTGTCTCAGCCAAATTAAAAACCTCAGAATAGGATTTAATATGAGGCCAAAGTTTGTTTTGCTTCTTCTCTATCGCTGTGGACGGAGCTCCAAAAAGTATTGAATTTCGTCCACACGGATGACGCATCGACGGAATATAAATTATTATGTCTTTTGGTGTAGATGTTGTTTGTTTTTTTTTGGGGGGGGGGGGGGTTGGTGCTGAATTCGACCTCAACCACGTAAATCCTTCCAAGGACGAATATAAAATGTCCGGTGAATTTCTGACGCTCACATTTTCCTACAAATCCCACTGTAACCAAATATGAATAACAATGAAAGAAAATCACATTACGACGACTAGTCTAGGAGATACTTGGTGCACCGGTGCCGTGCCACCTGAATGGAACTTCCAAAGGCCAAACACCGAATATTTTGCAATATTTTTTTTTGTGCACACGTTTTGTTGATTGTTTTCGATGCAGTTGTTTTGCTTTTTTTCGCTTTCGGTGTTTGTTTTATATATGAGTTACATGCATACAAACATACATACATAAGTATGTACGAGCATATATATATATGTATGTAACCACATATATGCATACATACATATGTGTTTAACTTTAGGACGTCAGTGTAACTATTACGAAGTCAATGTGTCAATAGAAGCGTCGTACACTTAGTTAATGCCTCTGGGTCTGAGGCTGAAGTCATTTGCATTGTTAGCTTTCGTTAGTGTGGCATGTGAAACGTGCAAACTGGTTTAGTGCACGCCTTTGTGCAACATCATCGAACATCTTTTACAGCTCCCGCTCATCACGTCGTCGTGGACTTCGAGTGCCTACAGCAGAGTGTCACAGTGACGGAGTTGGTGTGCAACGCAGCGATGCATTCTTTTGGGTAAACGCTCTCTTGATGTACGAGGTAAACAAAACCGGATTTCACCGGCAAATGCAAAACAAAATTAAACTGGAAAAAAATAATAATAAAAGACAACAAACTGGTAAATATCAAGCCCTATAACACCGTTATTGGTTATGGGTTTACATGGTTCGCAGTTTATGTCCATGGTTTATGACTGTGGAAACAACCTTGAGCTTAAATCCGAAACTGGTGTAGAACTCCTAAAAAAAGAAGTGAGAATGATTAAGAAGGGTAAAGAGACTTGATGTATGCAAATTCCCAGTCTGGGCGTGGGGATCACCTTCAGGTTTAAAATCTGGCCAAATGCAGTTAGAACTACACAAAATACAGAATGGGAAATAAAGTAATTATAAGATTTCCCGGAGGAGTAGGGGGATAATGTAGAGGATAGAAGAAGGAGGTAGTGTGATTCAGTAAAGGCATGAAACCTTTTTGATACCATCGATGAATTTTATTAACAAAATCAGAGTTCTCATTACCATATTTGCCTTTTGGTCCATACTCGGCAATTTAACAAAGGCCTAGCGTATTGGCTCTATGAAAAATGAAGAATTCTCCAAAAAAAAAATTGCAGACGAAATTTTCATAATAAAAAATTCCACCAAAAAATATGGCAGTTTTTCATAATTGTAGGTAATATTGCATTTTTTTATTGAAAAATCATTTTTAATTAAATATTAGCCCAAATTCATCACCCGAAATTTTTCAATTTCGTTGTTTTTCATTTTTATTTGCGGCGTTTTTTCACATTGTAGGTTGGGGCGATTCTTCATTTTTAAATTGGGGCCATTTCGATGGGGGGCCACAGTTCAAAGAGTCATTTTTTGCATTGGGTAATTTTTCATAAATTGATTGTAACATTTTTCAAAATTTTTGGGTAGATTTTTCACATTGTAGGTTGGGGCCATTCTTCATTTTTAAATAGGGGCCATTTCGATGGGGGCCACAGTTCAATGAGCCATTTTTTGCATTGGGTAATTTTTCATAAATTGATAGTAACATTTTTCAAAATTTTTGGGGAGATTTTTCAATTATTTTGGGTTTGATTTCGGTGCTCCCATAATGCCTCCAACGTAATGTTAATGCCTCCAATGAACATTATCGGTTTTTTGGATCCACTCTCTCCGGAATGTCTTTCTACTGGTATTAAAGCCACTAAAAGCTTTTTTCATTCTGTCTTTGGTATTCCTATTCCTGGACTATTTAGACTCCAGCATGATACCTTGGTGTTTCGCCTCTTTTGATAGAGACGCTCGATTTAATATTGAGAGTTTGAAGATTGTTGTCTTATAATTGTTCGTGAAAAGGATCAGGTTTGCTTGAGTAGGGTTGACCCCTAGTCCCTTTTTTCTCTGCCCTCGGCGATATAAATTTTAGTGACCGTTCCATGATTTCGCTGATACTTGGTAAAAATGTGTCGGTTACCAGTAGCACAAAGTTGTCGGTATAAGCTACCACCTTATTGTCATTCACGTTGATATCCGTCGATATTTGATTTATCACAAAATTCCAGAGAATGGGGAATATGACAACACCTTGGGGGATGAATCTCGCGACATCTCTGTAACGGTCATCATCGTCCTTGAAGGAGTAAGGCCCCATGATGCCGTCGACCAATTAATCGCAAACAGTGCATTTTTCTAGGCAATTGCCAGACTCGCGATGCTCTTCAAACTAAATTCTGCAATTCTCTTCATTGACGTGACCCAGTGAACCAAAATGAGCCTCGTCGCTTACAAAAATAGTTTTTGTAAACAAAAATAAATGGTTCACAATGCATGAATTTTGATAATAAACCTCAATGATTTCCATGGGCTATACGTTTGTAAGTCTATTGAGGATTTCATGGAAAGGCAAGTTGAAATTGTTTGGCTTTGACGCGTAATGTCACAAATTACGGAACTGGCAAAAACTTGACGCTGGAAAACCAAATAGCAAAAAAAAAAATCAACGACTGAAAATGATTTAGTGTTTGGAATTTTCATTACAAATCGAAATAAATGTTTGTATTTAAAACCAAAATAATACGTACTTACGAATCCTTCACATACTTTTATCATTCAGATATGTTCGGAGTCCGATCTAAATAAATGGAATGGGGATGAGTAACCAAATTAAATATAATTTCCACACGATTATAAATTCACACTTCTAAATGAATGGAATGGGGATGAGTAACCAAATCAAATACAATTTCAGCACGATTATAAATTCACACTTTCTTTTCCACGATTTGTCGAAGACCCGGTACCATGTCCTTCATAAACATGGGTATCAGCATGAAATGTAATATTTACGAATCCAAATATTTATAATCATGAAATGACCTTTCATTTTATCCCCGTTTTCAAAATATCTAGGTGATCTTAATATGGAACATCCCGATGTCACTCTGTATGGCATTCAAATTATATGATTGTTGCTTAGTGTCACACATTTTTTAAATAGGAACTTTTAAAAAAAAAAAAATAATCCGTAATATTAATCTTATCTGGCCTACATTTTATGATTAATTAATTGTTATGATTATTATGTGTTACATTTCATATATTCAAGTAATATTACTTTGTTTAGTGCTGACAACTCATCATAAACCTGAAATTGTACAAGTACAACAAAAGTAGCTCAAAAAATGTTCGTGGAGCGAACTACAGACAATCGTTAAATGAAATACATTTTTGGATTTGTGACCAGATCTTCTCTCATTTGTGTCACTATATTATTTAAGACGAAATTTTATGCTATTTAAATTAATTAAGGGGAAAAACACAGAAAGAAAATCTAAATGTGCTTCTATAGAGAAATTCTATTGATTTTGCGGCCAAAAAAGGTAATCCGAAATACTGAAATTCTCTTTCACATCACTATCAACGATAGCAATAAATCTTAAAATTGTCCACATGTAAATTATGTCGCTGTACTAGTTTTTAATCACACCAGGTGAAAACGATATACCTGGTGTGATTTAAAACTAGTACAGATTGTCAGTCCGTCTAAGCGACATAATTTACATGTGGAAAATTGTAGAAAAAAATTCAATTAAACATTTTGAAGCATGACCATGGGGGAATAATGGGAGTCCTGCATATCAAGCTTCTTGTATCCTGTGTATGGAATCCCTGCAAAACGCTATGTCTGTGTTAAATTGATTTGACTCACACTAGATTCTCAATAAAAATAGAGTACGACCTTTTCTATTTATTTACTATTTGTATAGGTTATCCCTATTTGTGCGCATATCAGAATTGCCATATGACCCTCGTATTTAGTATCATATGCATATGCAAGCCATACAGTAACAGCAAAGCGTGCTCACAAAATACACAACGTTTTTCTTGTTCAACTACAACAATTAGCATCGTAATCATAGATCATAATTATGTATGAAAAATCATGTCATTATTTATATGTTAGGGTGTCCCTTATATTGTGAAATTTATATTTTTCGAAATTCAATAAAGCATTCGAAACAGACGTTTGTTTCAATGATATCTTGTCTGGGGACAATGGCGTTTGGGCAATTCGAAACACAGCAAACAATTTCCTCAATACAGCATTTTCTTCCGCATAAATAAACCAAATCAGTATTAATTGCTTTTATAATATATCTGCAACAGTATAATAGTTGCATCGACCTTATTTATACCCCCACCCTACGGGTAAGACGTTAAGACGGGTGAGGGTATATATAAGTCGGTTTACCAGACTGCAACTTTTTCTCTGGTTTTTGTTGTCTAAATATTGTTGTAAGGAATCACTTTTTTTTGGATCGTTATTTTTAAAATAGGTGCTACAACTAAACTAAATTTAGTACGACTGAAATGTTGACGTCATGTTCATCGAAAACTTTATAACAAAATATAATTTGGTAAAATCTTTTTTTTTTAAACTTTTTCTTCAAATTTCAAAATCTGCAAATGGTGAACAAAAATTTTTTATCGTTAATGCCGTAATATAATCTCTAACTTCTTGCCCACAACATATTTCTAACAGAACTCAAAAATGTTTGATAGATCAAAAGTTACAGATTTTTAGCCTACACATTTTTATTCTTAATTTGAACTAAAATCGTTCTTAAAAAAATAAGACGATTCGTAGTTAGTTATTCTTAAAACAAGTATAAATGGGATAGTTTTAAAATCCAGTACGAAAATTCTTATAATAAGAATAAAATATGATTTATTTAAAAAAAGATTTGTTTGCTTTACTGCTTGTCGTTTTTGGGACTACGCGCTAGTAAACAGTGGTTCTCGTTTAATTACGGAAGAGTTAGCATTCTTCCAATGATTGGAGAAGAAATTATTGAAAATGAGTATTGATGTATTTAAGTGTAGTTAAATATTTAGTGGGATAAGTAAGTCCAATTTGAAGGGGCGGCCATTTTTCGGCGGTGCCACAAACCGGGTTTTGCGAATTTCCGTATTTCAACAAACACGTTGGTCAATAAAAAGCATTTTCAAAGTCGTTAAGTCATCATTTCAAAAGAAAAAATATTGGAGCTTTTATTTGATATACAAGGTGTTATTTTGGTATTCAAAGAAAAACCCTACACATAAATCATAAAATGTTCATTTTACTTCTGCCATTTCAAAGTTATGGGTGTCAAAGCATTGTAACAACTGATCCCTTGTTTGCTATACCGGTTATTCGTTACTTTGTGCATCGATTAATAAGTTTCTGCAATTCGTTAAAAGCCAACCAACGAATGATTTGACACCCATAACTTTGAAATGAAAATGCTTTTTATTGACCAAATTGTGCTTGAAATACGAAAAACTGAGAAAACCCGAATTTCTCGCAAAAAAAAAACGGTTTGTGGCTCCTCTAAACCCTTTCCAAAAAATTTGACAAAATTCTCAAAAATACTTTACACCATAAGGACATCCTAATGTACACAGCTGCTGTACTATATAATTATAAAAACACCACCTGCACTAAGCTGACATCAATTGGACTGTACATTTTGCCCCGGTGTAAACACCTTCAACTCGTCAAGCGTATTTATCGAACAACGCTTAAAATTTCAAAAAAAAAACACACACACACACACATTTCAGTTTCCATTACATTCTGCTAGCACACGTCTTGCCATATTTGGACACCAACAACAAAATCACTGGCATTTTACCCACAAGTACAACCAGTATTTCAGTTTTTCTTGGGAGTAATTACTGTAATTTTTTTTGTTTTTATTGTCGTTTCAGATCATGCCATTGTCCTTGACTAATATTTTGTTACTTTTGGAGCACAGCAAAAAAGTCTAACACAGCTCCGGATTGCATTTGAGTGTGATTGACTCTTTGATTGGAAAAAAAAAAGTCTGTGTGCAGTGTTTGAATTATGGCCGCCAATGAGTATGATGGGGCCTTTGTTAATCCCGCCTATGTTCCGTCGCGTCATGCATCGACCACTTCGATTCCTGGCGAATATCGTAGGTCGAACGGCGATAAGGAGACGAGCGATTCCCTGAAAAGCCACAATAGCACCATAAGAATAGAGACAATATCGTCGCCTGGAATTGATGTGGATCTAAATGGAAATGTAAGTAGAGGCATTGGAATATTGGGTCTGTTTTATTTGTAAAGCAGAAATATGTAATCGGTTCGATATTGTATTTGTCCCGATTTACACGATGTTGGCGAATGGGTAGAGAAGGGTTGCAAAACAGTCACGCAATGGAAATTGTGGAGAATTTGGTATTTTAATTGAAAATATAAAAAATAAATAAATTTAAATGGTCAGGCGCGCATGTTTGTTTTTAAAGAGTCAACGTGTAAATGCCAAGAAAAACTTTGGGCAAAAACTTTTGGGAATTTCTACAGCATAAATTGAATGAGGGAATAAATTACATATATGAGCCACCCAGTTTTAATGATGGAAACATTGGAATTGAAACTTTAATTCTTTTTGGTTTTTAGCATCCGACTTGTCTGTCGGTCGAGTGCTCTCACGTAAAATGATAACAAACTAGGAAAATTTTCGGTCGAAAGCCGTGATCCGTTGAAGTTGCAGCATCTACAAACATGTCGACATGAAAATGTTGTCGATAACGGATGCCTTGACTAGGCATGATGGAGAATATATTTGAAAAAACTGAAGTTCAAAAAGCAGATACAGTGAACACTAAAGGTCACATCCTCCACACATATGCAGACGGCATTGACATCGTCGCAAAAATAAAGCGAGATGTAACTGGTGCTTTTTACAGAATCGAGAAGGAATCTGCGAATATGGGACTGATTTTTAAGGAGAACAAGACAAAACTAATGCTTAACACAGCTAGGTGACGTGACTACGACAGAAATTCCACCTGTAAGACCCCGACAGCAGCAGCATGAGATAGTGAAAGAATGTCTATTCATCCCCCGTCAGTGAAACAATGTGTCCGCATCGAAGTAAAACGAAGGATCGTGCAGGCTAAACAGACGAAGAGACCCCTCTGTACAACACGATTGTTCTACTCTTACTTCTTTAAGGCGCTGAAACATTGGTATTTGCGAAAGCAGATGCCACGCTACTGAGTGCTGATTCGCCAAATCTATGCCCCTGTCGGCTCGATGAAGAATGCCCCATAAAATCAAGACGAATTCCCAAAAATAAATGAAAAATTCTCTATAAATGGCAACATGAAAATGTCCCCAAAAATTCTGAAAAATCCCCCAAATAATTAATGAAAAATTCACCAATTAAAAATCAATCCCCCGACGTAGTCCCAAGAATACTAGCAAATCCTTGTCACAAGGCCATAAGACTTAGACGTTATTTATTAACCCATTCATGAAAATATTTTATATTTTATAAAAAGTAGTCCTGAGTGCGAATCCATTCATATTTTTAACTTTACGAAATCCTTTTCTTTGTGCCATATGGGAAAAGATGGGTAAAGATGGACAAGGCAAACAACTGGTTCTTAAGTACGCAAGGACTTTTTCGTCTAGATTGGACATAAGTGAAGATATAAAGGATATTCATTAAATTTGTTATATATTCTTATTAATGAATAATAGTCGACGGTAACCATTGTGGACGGCCGTGGTGTGGGAATATCACACAAGTAAACCCTGGTTCAAAACCGGGTAAGACCATCAAACATTTTTCGGCGGTGTTTTTCCACCTTGGAAATGCTGGCGACTTTACGAATAAGAGAGTAACCTGTAAGCCATGTACAACTTCTCTAGAAAAGTATTAGCCGTTCGAAGCCGACTTCAAACATTTGGTCCCGGTCAGTGAGTATACAAATTATATAGTACGAAAGTTACAGGTCTGTTTCTTCATTAAATGTTAGGGGATATAAGTAAGTAAATAACCAACCCAAATAACTGTCGCCATGTCCTTGTTGTTCGACGGACCCACCTTGCTTTCCACCGAAATTCCTTTGGATTTTTCTGAATATCCGAACAATGTCATAACTTATTCTTTTGCGGAGTAGAAAGACAGAATCAGACTTTATCATTTTATATGCAACTCTATTAGCGATTTTTAAGTAAATTGAAGTAATATACGCCTGCTGATTTTAGGGGTGTTATATTTGGGTCTGCCATTAAAGTCTCATATTAAAAAAAAAACTACATACAAAAATTCACGGAAATGCTAGATTGTCAAAGCAATCACAGCAATTTTACGTAATGAAGGAGAGTGATTTAGATACGCCTTGTTCGGACTGCAAGATCAAATACTTGACTGTTGTAGTCTGCCTGAAAATCAAGTTCGATTGAAACTTTCGTTCAGTATAGACGCGCCTTTGCTTTTCGTCAAAACAAACTAGATAGTTAAAATATTTTAATTTTCATACATACAATCGGTGGCCTACATAAAAAATCTGGATATGATAAAGTGAAATTCCGGGGAATTTATTTCCAAACGTTGTAATAAGAATACAAGTTGAAACTATCATAAATCCGAAAATTAAAGGGAATGGTTTTATGTAGACCACAATTGAGTTTACAAACGTTCGACATAAATATTCAACGCTTTTTTCCCGAAATCCTATCTGTCAACACTATGGACAGGGAATATGTGGAACTTCCAGCTGGATCTGATGACGAAGACTTCCGTTCAGTAAATGGCTTTAAAAAATTGCAGTGCAGCAAAAGTTCAAAGGTAGACACCAACATTCTGTCTATTCTGATATTCACGAACAATGTTGATCTCGTAAAATGTTAGGATTGTCAGCCACCTAGTTTTGGGTTCCAATTTCTGTATCTAATTTGCCACCGCTAGCTTTAAAGTACTCCATTAAACAATGTCATTATATTTTAATTCCAGAAACTACCACCGCACGATGACGTCTCAAACGAACCAACAAAAGTCCCCGAACGCGATAGTTGGGGCAATGACATTGAATTCTTAATGTCCTGCATCGCTTTGTCCGTGGGTCTGGGCAATGTTTGGCGATTTCCCTTTACGGCCCTGGACAATGGCGGCGGTGCTTTTGTGATACCTTACATTATAGTATTATTCCTAGTGGGTAAACCCGTGTATTATATGGAAATGCTGTTGGGGCAATTTTCCAGCAGAGGCAGCGTTAAAGTGTACGACTTTGCACCCATAATGAGAGGTAAGAATGCAAATTTATTTGCCGAAATAACAACGCTTCAGTTTCTACAACATTTGACACTTGCAGGCGTGGGTTATGGTCAAGTATTGGCCACCGGCGTGGTCACCACCTACTATGCCACCCTAATGGCTTTGACTTTGCGGTATTTCATCGATTCCTTCTATCCCACACTGCCTTGGAGTTATTGCCGCGATGAATGGGGCGATACATGCAGTGATTCCAAACCAAAACTAGAGGGATTTTTTCAAAACACAACCGTGGCGGGGAGCGATGTTAAAACCTCCTCGGCGGAATTTTATTTTATGTGAGTTGTTCTCATACACGGAACTCAAGAACATTATATAATTCTCATTTGTTTTTTTTTTTTTCTTTTCTTTTTTAGTAATGTCATACTTCGTGAGAAGAATGGCATCGATGATGGAATCGGTTATCCCAGTTGGACATTAGCACTGACATTGGCCTTTTCCTGGCTGGTCATATCCTTAATCATGATCAAGGGCGTCAAGAGTTCGGGCAAAGCTTCATATTTTCTCGCCATATTCCCCTACTGCATTATGGCTGTGCTATTGATACGTTCTCTGACCTTGCCGGGTGCCTTTGATGGGGTTTTGTATTTTTTGAAACCTCAATGGGATAAACTTTTGGATCCCAAAGTATGTTCGATCAGCGGGAGTAGTTTTGCTAATGCTTGCTGACGGGTGTGTTTTTTACAGGTGTGGTATGCTGCCGTTACCCAGGTGTTCTTCTCATTGGCCATTTGCTTTGGCAATATCATCATGTACGCCTCATATAACCGCTTTGGACATAATATCAAAAGGTAATTGTTAAGAACCAGAGTTTGTTTCGAAACGCTATTTGGATTATTAGGGTAGGTATATTATATACTGGTTTATTTTTGAAAAAAAAAATCGCCAGTCAGTATAATATCTGCGATCATCCGGTTCTTAATCCAAACTGAGTTTGGACCTTAGAGCGGTTTGAAATGAACAACGATTTGGCTCGAAAAATCATATTTTCTGACGAATCGTATTTTAATCTTGTTAACTATCAAAACTCTTACATCTGGGTTCGGAAAACAGACATGTATTCGTCGATCATCAGAGGGTGACAGTTTGGCAATTAGGGTAGCGCAATCTAAAACGCATCCCCATTTCCACAGGATTCATTATGAGTCCCTTCTTCGCTTGCAGAAATTGTGGAGGTATTGAAGAAAAAGAAGAGTGTGAAAAGTAAAATAGAAATGGGAAACACCGGAATAAAGTACAGTGTGCTGTCCGCTGGTGGATTAATCTGTTGGGTACCCTCATCTCGACCATGATCTCGACCCTTGGGTCTTTCAGTAATCTATCTATCTTGGACAAATGTTGTACATGTTCTACTATCTCCAACATATCCCGCAGAAGTCTGGAGATCTGTTATCCGATTTGCTGGTCCTCGCCCTGATTGAGCAGTGGCCTGTGATAATTCCTATTACATGTCTGAGACAGTTCTTATCCAGTCCCATCAGTATATTTGTTCTTACTATATCTAACCTAGGATAAATTACAAGCCACTCTGGTTAACGAGTGTTATTTTTGGGATATGATCCTTCTGCATTCGGAAGAAGTCACTCAATATGAACAGCTGAACCTACTTGAGCTAGCAGCCTCATTTCGTTCAATATCACAGTGTCCTGGTAACCAGCCTGCCTGCAATCATTTACAAACCTAAGCGAAACCTCATGACTGTCGACTTAGAATGTCATTTTCTCTCCTTTCGGTGTTATGCAGCCGAAAATTTCTCCGCAGCCCTTGAAACCACTAGAATTTCTTCTGGAAAGACGCTGCATTCATCCGGTAGTCTGAACGATTTCCCAATGCCCACCTTTTCAATGAAGACACCTGCTCCCGTGCCTATCTTGGATCCGTCTGTGAAAACCGCCCAATCATCGTGCAAGTTATTCCTACCCATCAGTCCTTATCAGAGATTTCTGGCCTGACCAACAATTCTATTTTGTTTTCTATGTACACTGATTCGCAGTCTGGTGTTAACAATATATATAGGTCTGAGCAGACTCATGGAGTCGAATTGTGCTTCTGGGTGCCTCATTCACTGTAGTCTTTGAGGAGAAGTAGGTGCAGTGATGTTCTTCTGATGGCCCACGTAAGTACTTCTCACCACGGTCGTATCGGCGATGGCAATTGGCCACCTCGGAGCTATGAGGACATGCGAACAATCCATTGATTACTCAGGTCCTTACGGTCTTGGGAAGTGGTTTTGATAGGTGCCCTACTTCGAAGCAATGCAGCAACACGATTGAAATAGTTATCCATAAATAATGGGATTATTTGCTCTTTTGCACAAAGAGCATTGTTTGATTTTAAAAAAATTGTATTACGACCACCGTTTATATTACCGGTCGAAGTTTTAACCAAAACTAATAGATATGTGTAAAATCGCCTACTCATTCTACGGAAATCTATATATGTATGTAATAACGCCTTACATTTTTTTTCCTAGCTCAAACATGTTACCCTGTGTTCGCATTAATATTTCCGCAAACATGAATGATTCTCCGAACCAAATCTTAAATTTCGCTTCTCTTGCCCCAAATTTAAAACAAATATGGTCGATTTGTGTGAAATCGTCGACTAGACGTAATATCGCTTTGAATATTTTTTCAAAAGACAAAAGCATCACCCTGTGTTCGTTAAGTTTTTGAAATAAATCACGCCCTTTAACCAATAATTTATTCACTTTCAGAGACTGTACAATTGTCACTACGTTGGACACTTTCACCTCGCTGCTCTCGGGCATAATCATTTTCGGAATCTTGGGAAATTTAGCCTATGAATCGAATACCACGGATATACGCAGTGTGGTCGAAGGTGGTCCCGGATTGGCTTTCATCTCGTATCCGGATGCCATAGCGAAATTTAAATTTGTTCCACAGGTAAAGTGAGACAACTGATTTCTTGCCGTAATTGCCTAATAAAATTCCAAACAGATCTTTTCAGTATTATTTTTCCTGATGTTATTCGTTTTGGGAATTGGCAGTAATGTGGGCATGGCTTCGTGTGTGATGACCGTGATTAAGGATCGTTTTACCAAAACCAAAAACTGGGTAATCGTTATATGCATAGCGGTGGTCTGCTACTCGATGGGATTGTTGTATGTGACACCGGGTGGTCAGTATGTTTTGAATCTATTGGACTTCTATGGCGCTTCCTTTGTGGCCCTGGTATTGGCGATATTTGAACTGTTGGCGGTGGGCTGGATTTATGGTAAGTTTGGGGCATCAACAATCTATTGTTGATAAGGAATTGCATACTTCGTAAACTAAAGTTGTGACCATAATCGGACTGACGAAATTTAACATATAAACAGGTTTTTATATAAAAAAAAACTAACAAGATCAATTGGAAACTCGCTATATCAACTCTTACTATTAAGACTGTGGAGACAACGGATTAATTCCACATTCTCCTTCCACCAAAACTTGGTCTCCATACCCAACTAATTATTATCATATCTTTATATCACCATATTTGCCATAGAATTAATTCCATTTCCTTTCGCAGGCGTTAAACGGCTCTGCAAGGATGTCTACTTTATGTTGGGCATCAAGACCTCATTGTACTATCGCATCTGCTGGGCCATTATAACGCCAGCTTTTATGGCTGCCATTCTGATTTATACCCTGGTGGAATATGAACCCTTGAAATATAATGGCTACACTTATCAACCTGGAGTTTATAGTAAGTTTTGGAGCAGAATGTTCACAAAGTACACATTTAAATTTCGACCCTCTTTTAGTTTTCGGTTGGTGCTTGTCGGCCTTTGGCATTGGCCAACTGGTCTTTTGGGCCATTCACAGTGTTCGTAAACGTCCGGGTGCTACTGTGTGGGAACGTGTGGTGAATTCGTTTAAGCCCAAACCAAACTGGGGACCTTCGGATCCGACCATATTGAGATCGTACAAGAAATATTTGGATGACATGAAAGCCGTTGAAATGTTTAGACCAAATGGTTTTTGGTATCGGATTTATGATAATATTTTTGGTTAAATTGGATCAACGTGTAGAGGGCGTTTTTTTGTACATATGTTTATAAATAAAATTGTTATTTTTGTTGTTAAACAAACAACATGAATGAAATTGTTTAGAAATGATGTAATGGCTGCTACTCATTTGAATTTGCTAACGTTCTTCCAAATCAAAATGTTTCTCATATGTCAAAATAAATGTTTAACGGTCTGTGAGACAAATTCGATGGAAGAATCAAGAGATACTGGGCCGCTTTTTTATGCTAGAGTCAGTGACTGGGTTTCGTTTGCATAGATTTTCGTTCAACATCGTGGGTCAGGCCGCATATCAGTGCTATTCCTTGTTCGTGGTATTCCTATACGAACCAAATCCGAATTTAGCAGAGAAATTACCGGAAATTACCGAAAATTTCGATAAACAAAATCGAAAAAATCTAACTAACAATAAAATTGTTTTAATAAAAATAAAACAATATCGTATTCGATACAAGCAAACAAAAAATAAACGAATATATGAAATACAGGATGGTCCATCTAGTGAGATCATAAAGGGTTTCCATCAAGAGGTGTTTTTTTGAATCACCCGTTATTTGCTTTTATTCTTTGATATTTGACAAGTAGAAACTACGCCGTTACTAAAAATGGAACGCGTTTTTTTCATTATTAATGGCACACCTTCCTCTTTATTATGAAATAAACATCCGATCGTTTATCTCAAAAAATTCAATTTTTCTTTGAATACCAAAGGAAAACCCTTTATGATATTTTGACAGTGATAGTTTTTGCCCGCATGAAATCCTGACAGAAAGTCAGTATTATATCTCCGTGGAATGAAGTGAATGGATTTGCTTTTCAATAACTTTGGGAAATTGCTGGATAGTTCAAACAGTGTATTTATTACACAAAAGATTTGTCCGAAATGAGAAAAGGGAGATTGAAAACAGGAACTTGGACGATCTTTGATTTAAGCAAGATCGCTTTTGCGCACCAAGTTCGGTAACCGTGTTATCAGCTGTCTCTAAAACAGCAATTAAACATTATCGCTTCCACAAATTCTGACTGATCGAAAGAAATTGATGTATCGTCTTTTTTAAAGCATCATTCGAAGAAAAATGGTCGTGATAAGTGCAACTTTTTTCTGGTGCACTGAAATTAGATATTTTGTATGGAGGTCATGGTTAAACCAAATGCTCCCTTATCAATATATATTTGGGGCTCGGTAAGTGCAACAATCTCTGTAAATGCAACAGACTTGATTTCTTATCGGTTGCGCAAATCGAACTCTTACTGTATTTTGTTTTGATGTTGTGTACCTTATATATAGACTTTTTTAAAGTGTATTCTATATAACTATACTGCTTAATATTTTTTTTTAATTCCCGATTCTATTATGGGACCAACCCACATTTAACATTTGGTAACTGGACAACGTTTCCACAGTTGTTATACGCGGTTTCCATGGTTACCACAATTTTTTTGAAAAAATCCGTTGATGTTCATTTATTATATGTGAGACGCCCTGTTGTAACATTCCACACTCCAAATAGTACTGAATAAATGCAACTCTGCGTTGGCATTCCACAGATAAATCGCGCTTTGTGGTTAAAGTATTTCCAGACAGATGGCGACTGAGTGTTTTATTTGCCTTTAATCGTGTGATAAGAGCAAAGAGTATTTACAAGAGAGGGCGTATATATAGTCGTTCACCATATAAGCAGTATTTTCTATAAAAAAAAAACATTATTTGCTTTGTAAACCTTTAAAATGTGTCAGTGAAATCTAGAGTTTGCAGCCGATTTTGGGTCGTCTGCCTTCAGTATGGTCTTTGGTAAGACTTTTATACGATAAATTTTGCAAATTTACATATCACTGTTAAATATTTTCGCCAAAAAGAAAACTATACCATCAAAGATCCCTTAATCGATGGGGATCTCTTAATCGATGGCAGTCTGAAAAAGTCTTCGTCAGTGACAAGCAAAAAATATACGACATCTTTAATTAGTTAGTCACGGACCATTTTTACTGAGAAGTGTTTATTTCATGATAGAGTTTTGTTAAGACTACCATAAACAATGACCATACAGAGACGTCCCAGCATTTGTTTAAAATAACTTTAAGGTATTTAAAAAAACATTATTTACTTGAAAACGTTTTAAATTTGTTTCAAATATTATATATAATGGGTAAGCGCCCCGGTAGTCGCCTACCGGCGTCATATCCTGCGTCATTATGGTGGTATGCGATCGTTTCCCTTCGATCAAGCGTTGGATTGTCGTCACTGTGTTGGTGGTGACATGCTATTGCTTTGGCCTGATGTACATTACGCCCGGTGGTCAATTCATATTGAACTACATTGATTTCTACGGTGTGACCTTTGTGGCCATTGTCCTGGGTATATTCGAATTGATATCGGTGGGCTGGATATATGGTAAGTTATTTGTTAAATAATTGCATGGAAGGATATTTAAATAACAGTGAACTGTTTTCAACGGTGGCGGAGGAAAATCCCCAACAAAGTGCATTATTTGTAAATAAGGGCAAATTGAAAACTAACACGTTGAAGGCAATGGAAAAGGCAAAAATTAAGGGAAATTAGGACCAATTGTTTTTTTTGTTTGTTGTTTTCATCTTTATCTTAACTTGGCTCTACAAAATGTTGTGTAAGTCAATCCACCAGAGTTACGGTCTTATCTGTGTGCGACTTCAGCGGTACTTGTCGACCAACCCCTTTCAGGCTGAAGCGGGTGTCTTCATTTGACAGACATGGTCCAGCCAGCATTATCGCTGTATTTTGACGAGCTTGACTGTTTTATATCATGTACATGACGGTTCAGTGTGTTCGAAGTGTTTTTTTTAACAAATGCGGGATACCCATCAGCAATAAATCCAGAGGCCCTTTCACCCACTTTCCTTTTGTCATCCTGCAGAAGATGATAGATGCATACTTGAACTCGGCCCTTCGTAAACGGGAATTACATGACTTGGTAATTGTGTTATCTTATTTTCCTTTTAACATTCCATAAAGACTCATACGGAGAAATACACTAAAAAATAGTGTAAACTCACTACCAGAGTCGAGAGCTACTGCAAAGAACTGGAAAAGGTACAGATGCATACATAGGCATAACGGGGGCAATCAAAAGTACACCACAGGCTATTCCTGACCTATTCCCCCAAAGTCTATATAGTGGGTGAGGCAGCCACAAGCATTTTTCGACTCATTGCGTCAACACTGCTCAGACCTATGCAAATAGGACACACCAAATTGCTATCGGACTACATAGTAAAGAAAATAGACTTTCTTACCCGAGGCCGAGGCTACACTGATAGAATCAGTATGACCAAATGTGCATGAACTGATAAAATACGGACATGAAAGTCTATCATTACACGGATGTGTCCAAATCGTCAACGATATTCCAAATTTGTCAACACGATTTGCTTGAATTTCGCTTATTTTCATAACGAGCGTTCAGAGATAATTTGAGAACACAACACACTAGAATAGTTCGCAAATGTTGATGATTTTCCAATGTCTTTTTTCCTTCAGTGTAGAAATCCCTTATAGAGACCCGTCTTGAGTTCCTTGGCTGCACGATGTTTGGGCGCTTTTCATAGACGGATCCAAGACAGTCGTAAGTACGATAGCAGGTCATTACATTGAAAAGGCGAGTATTAGAAAATCCCTCAGACTACCGAATGAATGCAGTGTATTTCATGAACTGAGGTACGCAATTTCATACACTCCTAAAAGTATGCAATACCAAACGCAGCAAAAACAAACAGAAATTTAGAAGAGCACTTTATTCTTGTGATACTATTTTCGAAATCTTCACAATTAGAAACTTTTCAGTTTTCCATAACAAATATCTTAAAAATATTTCGTGTTGTGTAAATTTGGAAAATATTTGGGATTCAAAAACAAAAATATATACATATATCATGGAAGCATATATGATTTCCAATGCAAATTCAAATCACGGATGTAAAATAGATCATATTGACAAGATTTACACATTAAAGAAGGAACTTGTTATGATTATTTTTTGAAAACTAATTTAAACATTTTTGAAGATTCCTGAAGCAGCGAATTCAAAATGGTTGGGAATTTTGAAACAAAATCTTTGAAACTTTTCGCCATGATTTCGGATTTAGGTAATTTTTTTTTTGCGCTCAGCTTTTTGCCATTTTATTCAGCATTTTGGAGAACGACTTGTTTCCGGATAAATTGAAAATAACTCAAAGCATATTGGCGGTAGACAGACCACTTTGATTATATTGCCGTCAATTGACTCGATTGGTGGACATTAAAATAATATTTTGGAAGCAGATTTTCAACATAGACGAGACCCCTTCGCCTTCTTTGGCGTTGTTAACAAGAAAATTGCTACAAGAAAATTGTGCAACATAGAACAAAAAGTGATTATTGGGCCAAAAACCTTGCAGGTGTAAATGGGCTCACCAAATGACTCGCATTTGAAACCATGTCATACGTCGTGCTAACTATTGTATGGTCTTCCAGAAGACATCATATCATATTTGTGTTATTTACTTTTTTCCCTAAACATATTTCCATGAACGAAAAGACGGGGGACTTTTCTTGTATCGGGCAGCACTGTGTTCGATACAATTTGTATACCCACTGACCGGGACCTACTGTTTAAAGCTGGCTCGAATCTTCAAATTAGCTCCCCAGACGTACCGAGATTACTTGGTTGGTTTACTGGGTCTAATGGAAATGATTAGGGAAGGATGGCAACCCCAATGGTTCTAGACTTTGCGGTGATAATCATGTTAAAATCACGACAATCTATTGTAACACAAACATCATTGAACCATTTGTATTCATATAAGGCGAAACAATCGATGGAAATCAATATCGGAGGCTCATTATGGCTGGCGGAAATGTGTGAAAAAGGTTTGGAGATTAATCGTTTCAACAAGATGCCACACGGCAATTCCAAAAAGACATTTAAGCCTAAACACTTCGAAAATATAGCTAGCCTAAGAGCGTTTCCCCGAATCTTCATTCCCTGAACATCAAGAGAATCTGATTCGTGGATATCTACACCACCAATAGAGATTGAAGATCAGTGGAACGTAACAACCGGCACTGGATCTTGCGTGCATTAAAATCAACACTGTTCATCTGACTCCACTCATAAATAGTCGCCAAATTGCGGTTGAGTGAGTCGTTCATAGATCAGCTTTTATCCCCGATCTCCAAAGAGGTTGCTGTCATCCGCAAAGGAGTAAATTGGCCTCACAGTCTAATCCAACAGGTCATCAATGGAAATAGAAAGGAAAGAGAGCACAGAACTTTGTGGCAATCATCGCTGTAACGCCCGAAAAGCGAACACTTGATTGATTTGATATTCCAAAAAGATGTCGCAATAAATGGTAATAGACCAAAAATAAATATAAAAATATCTCCTAAATATAACGAATGAGAAATAAATAAGGGGGCACTCGGTATATCGTCCGAATGAAGCAAAAATTATTTTCACAAAAAATTGGAATTGAGATTTCCGAAAATGATGGTCAGAGACCTACCTCGTCATTGTAAAAGTAATTTTAATAACTTATTTGGACAATCAATATATTTTGAAGTGTATCACAAACGATTTTGCTAAAGAAGTAATTTAAATATTTTCATTTTCTCATTTAGGTGTCAAAAATTTGTGCCGCGACATTAAATTCATGCTGAATATCGACACCTCCATTTATTATCGCATCTGTTGGGGCATCGTTACCCCAGTGTTCATGTCAGCGATTTTAATTTATATGTTGGTCGGTTACACCCCGCTGGAGTACAATGGCGTTCGCTATCCCGAAGGACTATATGGTATAACAATTTCCGATTCCTTATGTAATTCTTTTGCTAATTTCTAATATCTCTCCTTCAGCTCTGGGTTGGTGCATTTCGGCCGTTGGCATTGGCCAACTCATAATTTGGGGTTTCTATGCTGTGTACGAGGGGCCAGAATCAAGTTTCAGTGAACGTTTCAGTAATGCGGCTAACTCCAAGTCCGACTGGGGACCACTCGATCCGAACAATCTAAAGGACTACAAACAATTTGTGGAAAACAACAGTTCCAAACCAATTGGATTTTGGGCAAAGATTTACGATAATATTTTTGGTTAATTTATGAACCAACAGCCATAAAAATAGATTATCTTAGATTAGATTAGTGAATAAATTAATGCGATTTTTTATGATGTAATTTTCTGTTGATTTGAAATCGTGGATTTCTGATTTGTGACGAAAGCTCCGGTTGGCGGATACCGACGCACAGTGGTCGGAACTGTATGGAGTTAGCGGCCAAAACTACTTCCACTGTAGGTATTAGCGTGAAACTTTGGTCACGGCTTTATAAATATGTCAGAACTATTTACTGATAAAATGGTGTGGTTGATGACTCATAACCCCCCTCCTACCGTACCCAGGCACCCACATTTACCCCACGTCAAGAAAAACTTGAGAAAATTTACTTGTTACGAGGGTTGCCTAAAAGTATAACGATAAATACTCTTTGAAATAATAAAAATAAGAATTAAAAAACATTGCGTATTCATTTTTTTATAGAAGTTTTAAAATTGTTGATATTTAGTCTGTTTTTTAGTAACAACACCCCTTAACCGAAAATCGACTTCAAATTAATCCAGCAATTCAAAAACAGATTTTAATAAAATTGATTTGTCCTTGCATGGTAACTTTCGTTGTCCCGTTATAAAAGGATCCGAAGTTAAAAGTAAACGGTTAAACAAATCAGTATTTGTTGAAATGCGTGACATTTTACGCGTGTGCTGGAGTCGAAATTTCTTTATATCTTTGTTTCTGGACTCTGCAGCTTCTTCAGAGAGCTCTCCAATCGATACCAGTGCATATTCAATAACATCTGAAGCATGAATTAAAATTTTGTGGACTGAGGGGGGAAGATAGTACCAGGAATATTTATTTGTCAGCTCCTTAGCAGTGTCCAGTGCATATTTCCTAAATTTGTCGACATTAATAGTATACCCTGAAGACAAAGCTTGCAACAATGTTGCACATCTCTCAATTACTATTTTATCAATGCCTGTTATTTCTGCAGATAAACCAGCATTGTTTAAGAATTCTCGTGCCGTATTTCCATCATTGGAAGACCCACTCCCTCCAGTTTTTGGCTTGTCGACTATTAGTCCCATTTTTTCTCGGAATTGTAATTGAATATTCTGTTTTCTCTTGAGCATTTCTGCTTTTCCTTCTACAGACTTAATTTGCCATTGTTTTTGGTCAAGCCTATACGATATATGAAGAAAGTACTCAAAAAATCTAATATATGCGTGCAAAGGTGACAATCCAAATTCATAGTGATCTATTTTAACTTCTTTCTGCAGACTTTTTTCAATATTGTTCATTTCGGTGGGTTTTGCATTACATATATAACACTTTGCGGATGAAGTTTGAGTTAAGGCATTACACACTTTACCATCCACCATTGTAAGTTGCAGAATATGGTCAATATATAGCATTTTTGAATTTTGTAGGAGTTATCTGTTCAATTTTCTTCTTGTAATATGACTCTTCGTCGATGGACAATTGAACTGTCTCTTTTTTAAATTGGAGCCTGATAGGACGGCAGTAGCGGGTTGACGATGGTCGAGGATTTTTCCAAATTATTTTGGCATTTGAGCCTCATCTGGTTTTGTTTACGGGCTCATCCAAAACTTCATTAATAACATCGCTCTGTAGTTCTAATATCCGAGTAGCGGTGTGGTCTAATAGACTTTGAAGTTCAACTTCAACGTGAGATTCGCTGACAGTTATTTTGTCTGGGTAACTTTTCTTTTTTTCTTTCAAAATGTTATCGTAGCAAAAGATTATCAAGTTTACTGTTTATAAAGCTTCTTATTGTCAAATATTGATGTTTTGTTAAACCTGCTTCAGTTATAAGCGATATAACTTCACCAACATTTGCTTGCAAAATCGTTGGGTTTCTTTGTAAGGTAGCAAATCGCAAATCATCAGCGGCGGAGACATCAATTTCTTCTATTTCTGCTATTCGTCGTCGCTTTGTCCTGTTTGAACACTCTCCGTAACTTAATCTAGGACGTCCTCGATCTTTTTCATGTCAGATGTTTGTAAGTTTAATAAAATCGACTCCACTTGGACAAGCCAATGAGAATATTTGTTTTCAACTCTTGTTTTCATACGATTGCATTTTTGCCAAAATTCTAAAATTTTTTTGCAATTATAATTTAAGCATGTTTCTAATTGACTTTCTTCAAATGTGTAGCCCTCATTTTTAATATAGCTTTTCACGGCATCCTTCACTTCTATAGCTTTTTCAGCATTTGTACCTCTTTCTGAGCACCAAATATCAAAAATGTGTGAGCGCGGAATTTTGCAATTATAAACTGTGCCTATTGCAGAAACAATTTATAACAAGGATCAAATTAAGAAAAAATTAAATTAAAATTGGGTAAAAAACAAAAAATAAACACATTTCCTTACATGCATAACAATAACAGAGCAGCGCGAACATAAATTAACAAACACCACACAAAAATTCATATTTGGACATAAAAACAACGAGGCGGGTTGGGTCTGAGGGGGATAACACAAAGACGGGCAAAAATGTGCAGCTGATATTACCAATTTTAGAATCTTGAAATATTACCTAGTAAACCAAAAAAAATCCCATTTGAGACTTCAGGGGGGAACACAACTAAAACTCTAGTTAAAATTTACATATATGGACAAACGAACACTAACAATGACACTGGAAAAAAATTAATTCTATAACAAATTTACAACAAGCTTAACACATTGTTATTATTTTAAAATATAGTAAATACCTTTTGATTCAATATTCATTTCGATTTATTTCAATAGAAGTTTCTTTTCTTTTGTTTTAATTAATTTTAAGTTGCACTTAATTTTCCACTTTTTCACACTGCAAAAACCAGCTGCTTACTTACTCTCTCTTTTGAAGCTGTTCTTAAAGGGTACAGATGGAATATAACAGAAACACAAGCGCCCCGGTAGGCGAGTTGGTAGCGTGCTTGCCTATCAGCGTGGGGGTTGTGGGTTCGATTCCCACCAGAGGCTTTGGTCTGTCGCTCAAAAATCTAAACATATGGTCTGTGTCACCCGGTTTACCCTTGGACCCAAAAATTAGAATATAAATTTACTTTGTATTGTAATTAATAATAAATAAATAAAAAAAATATATATAATGGGAGGTTTTTCTATTTTCGCCTATGTAAAATGCAAAATAAATTTAAATAAATTTTCTACACTGATTTTTTACTTTCGGTTGTAAGAAAGAGCATTTTCGGCAAATTTTATTATGTACTTACTTATTTCGATGAACATTTCATAAAGGCGCAGACATGGAACTTCTCTCAAATCAGTAAGCTGTATAAAGGCGGCTCCGAACGGCTAATGCCTTTTCTAAAGAAGTGGCTTTGATATTACTTTATTACTAGTAAAGTCCCGGTATTAATGAGGTGGAAACGGCCGCTAGAAAATGTTTTTTGATGACCTTACTAGGATGCGAACCTGGGTTTGCTGATTATCACACTCGCTCGGCATTACACATTAGTCAAGTACAAAATATCGAACTTTATGCATGCAGTCCCAAAGTCTTTCAATGAATATAAGCCGGATTCCATCTGCCAAATTGTAGTAGATTTCGGGAAAAAATTCGACACTATTGTATTTTGGATTTAATATAAATATAATCGAAATCCTCAGGATTTTACTTTGATCGGATCCCGGCTGCCAAAATTTTATACAAATTGTGATTGTGATTTTTTTTTTTTTTTTTGCTAAATATTAGTTTTTTGAACAGATATCGGCTATCAATTTCCATAAAAATTGTAATACATGTAATCTCGTGTATAAACATTTCTCACGTGCATAGTACTGAGTTCATTATCGCAAACGTTCGAATAAACAGACACATTTCAAAATTTGTCATTTATACCAAGTTTACCAGCTCAAAAGAGACCAAGTTATTCGTTGCTATACTTTTGTCAAAAAACAGTTATTGGACTTTTCATATTTTATCGTGCGAAATATTCATTGACAAAACAAAATTGTATTTTATCGAAAGATAACTTTTTTATACGAAAACCGAAAATATTTGTAAGAAAAAACAATTAACACAACTCTCTTTTACTCGGACACTTCCCGCTCTATACAAATTAGAGCTGATCACTATTTTCGTGCCGGCGCTTAGAACCGTACTTTAACAATGAACGAAAATAAGTGCATGCCGCTTTTTCTTGTTTCGTTTAGACGCTGCGTCGCCACCATCAGCGGTTTCAATTGTGTCTAACTCGTATACATTTGATTTCAATCGTCATTGCATACAGCGCCATCTGCATAATTCTCTGTGAGAGCATTTGCTTATCTGTCATAATTTATCTGTGTTCTCTCAACTATCACGAAATTCAGTCAATAAATAAAATTCAACGAGGTGATGTGTGAGCGGTGTTACGTCGTTTGTGCATTTATGAAAAAACATAAAATTAATTGAAAAACTAATTTAACAAAAAATACTACGGTATGCGTGATTTTTAATTAAATGTCTAAAAATAGAGCGGAGGAATTGCAGGAAAATCTAATGTCACCGTTTATTACGCTGTCAAATTTTTTCGTTTCTTCTCTCTTCGGTGAAAGAAAAATTCACAAAAAAAAAATGTGGATTTATGTTAATTACGATGTTGATAATGATGATGTTTACGATAATTTGTTGATGGGTTTTTACCAACAAAAAAAAAAACATAGTTAAAGCGTGAAACAGTGAACAAAAGAAAGATGGATGCGATTAAATGTAAAAAAAAATAGAATTTTTGTACGGGAGTTGTGTTTTCGATACAAGAAATCATTGCGGAAATTGTTAAATATGAAAATATTGCATTACACTGTTAATTGCAACACATTTCTTGTTTTTCTCTCTCTTCTCAGTGAAAAATGCATAATAATTCAACGAAATCTAACAACAAAAAGTGAAAATCTCACGTTAAAAGAAACAAAAGCAACAAGAAACAACAATTCATAATTAAAAAAATAGAATTTTTGTACGGGAGAGTTGCGTTTGTCGGGAAAAATTAAAAAAAAAATATGTACTAATGAACTGAAGAGTTTATACTAACATGCTAACTTTGTGGAATAAAGTCAGCAAAGATTTTAATAGTAAATAATGATTTTTCATCAACTGCACAATATTACTTTCTTCCTTCTATTCATTTTACATCGATGTAAAATAAGTCGCACCCTAATATTCTCTGCCCTCCTTTATTTGCCAGTTTCGCCCCATCAGCTGTTACTATTACGAATAAAAATTCAAAAGTGGCCTCCAATTAACGAACGAGATTCAAAAGTGGCCTCCAATAATCATTCATTCGTAATAGTAACAGCTGTTATTCTTTTTCACTTCGATCCCTCCTTCGACGTTGCCATTGAACAAACTTGCAACTTTATTCTAGTGTTGCCACTTAATAATCGATATTTACATGACAATCAATTCTTGGGTTGTTCGTTTCAGGATTTTATACATTTCCGGTCTTACATTGAAAGTATTTTCAATCACTAACAACACAAACACAGCCAGACATCAGACATCCCGGGGAAAAAGAGTCTCGTCTCCCATTATTATCGTGTGTGAGCTTTGCGGCGATTTTACACAAGAAACAAAACATCAGAAACAGGAAAAAACCAGTTTTTATTGGCCTACAATGTTCAGCGTTTCGGTGTTATTGACCAGCAAAAGCAGCAGCAACTTTGAATTGTTCAGCAGTTCAAGTCAGATTCTAAAGTTCTCATTTTAGAAACCCCCAAAAACAACAACAACCACACAATTGCAAAATCACGTTGGTTTTTTGTTTGTTTGCTCCACCACACAACCAACAACAGCTGTCTCTTGCCCCCACCTCCCACCGTGCTCATACTCCACATACACAAACATCCCCAGCAACAACAACGAAAATTAAACCAGTTTTTTTTTGTGTGTTAGTGTTCTCTCAAATATCAGCTGCTGCTCGTATTGTTGGACACCATATCGTTGTTATTGTTCTCTGCAGTGTGTCTTCTTATTGACAGCTGCAGCTTCCCACAAAATCTGAGGTAAGTTGAGTCGTCTGTATTTTTTCTTTTGTTCTTTCATCTCTTGTTCAAACAAAACTAAAAATTATATTCGTTGCCAAAAATAAAATCGTATTTTCTACCCATCATATCTTTTATCACCATCCCACATCTCACAATCTTCATCATAATTAACAAGAGCAACAACGCCAACGTCTGCACTTGTTTGCGTCTCTCTTCGTTCAATATGTACAAATTTTAACAAATGTTGCAATTCTCTGACTTTTGTCCTTTATGGAATCATTTTGTAGAAAAAATCTAACATGTGTTTGGTTTTTGTTTGTATTTGGAATACTTGTTGGTCTGTATTGTTGCTGCTGTAAAGAGCGTTATGCTGCTGACCTCCTATTTCCACCCTCATCGTTTTTGTGTGATGAATTTGAATGAGCAAACAACACTTGTTTAATCGCCGGGGAGAAATATGTCACAGTTTCCCTGTTGTCAGGGTTGCCATTATATTGTTAGATATTCTCGAGGATGTTTGCTGCATAAGGTGAGGGATGCTATATTCCTGTAATTTAACACTCCAAACACATATTTCATATGGAGACATTTTACCTTTGTTGTGTGTTACAAACAGATAAAAAAGTCGTATTCGAACAACGCATATTCCCCAGGAACTTTGACATTGTCTGCTCTGTTGTTCGGAAGAAATTTGGCTATCCTTTTTAATTAAAATATACGTAACTTGCGAAAACTCACGATTCACGTGTGAAATATTAAACATTTAAGAAATAAGCGAACATGAAAAAATTCAAAATTTGTTTAAAAAATAATTAATCATTTTCGAAAAAGTAAGGTCCAATGACCCCGCCGGACCATAAACCGCGCCGAACAGTCACACGTCGAGGATGGAGAGGCTTCTCAACAATAACTCTTGGGTTTTCGGAACCTCAGGGCAATTTTGTTTGTTTTGGCGTAGCCACCGACTTGGAAATGGGCCTCATCAGTCAAGATTATTTTTCAATGGAATTCCGGATCATTTTCATGCATTTCAAGCACCCAATCTGCAAAGAGACGACGTTATTGATGATCGGCTTGAGTTCTTGTGTAAACTGAACCTTAAAAGCCTTAAAACCCAAGTCTTTATGCAAAATAGGGTGTAATGACGTTTGTGGAATGCCCAATTCCAAAGAATGACGAGGAATGAACAATTCTGTGTTTTCTTCAACACTTTGGGCTGCAGCAGCAATATTCTGTACTGCGGTCCGACAAGGTGCTTCACGACGACGCAAAAATGCTTTAGTTTTGCGAACTGTGATTACAAGATTTTCACCATTTTTGTTGTGAATTTAAATAATTTCAATGAGTTGTTGAAGCATGTATCGTTCCATTTTAAGTAATGGCGTAATTTCAATTTGTTAAATGCCAAAGAATAAAAGCTTCATAAGTGACAGCTACCGAAATATCGGGTGATTCAAAATAACACATCTTGTTGGAAAACCCTTTACATAATTTTTGGAGATCATTTGAGATCTTCAAAAAGTGCTTTCATATCATAATTTGATTCTAATGTCTCCTTCGTTATGTTGAACCTACTACAGCATTTTTTCAATTATAATCTCTAACTAAAATCATCTCTCACTTAGAAGTTGACCTCAGAAAACTGTTTGTCGCGTATTTTTATCTGCAACTCAATAAACATAATCGTGATTTAGTTCACAAGATATAGTCTTTAATAAATGCTGCATAAAATATTCGTTACCATTTACACACAATTTCAATGGTCCGCTTCTTTTGGATTTGTGGCAAGAGACAGAAATGCAATGCAATTAAAATGTACACGTGTCAAAACATATAATTTTTATTGAGCCGCCTTTTCATAGAATTCTACCAAGAAATCGAAATTCGTATTCTAACACAGAAATTGGTATTTTCTTTTAAAGAACATTTCCTTGAGAAAAGTAAATTGTCTGGATATTTGTATTCTTTGCGAGTACTCATATCAATGAGATTCCACGAATTTATTCACATTTAAAACCGATTAACGCAGGCCAAACCTGTGATGGCAACCCTTATCTCGGATGGGTATGTGATAATAAACAGATGCACCGTCGTAGTCGTCTACATACACATGCACCGCTGTCACAGGCGTCCGTACATAATTACCAGCGTACAGCAAACCCACACACCCTGTTCTGGTGTGGTTGTCTGAGCAGTGTGGTACGGTGGTTTATTGTATTTGGAAGCGCAACCGAACAAACGAAACTTGTCACATCGAGTTTGGTTTTTGTTGTTGTATTTCATTGTGGTCGGACGTACGTCATTGGACTGTAAGATGAAATAAACATATTTGCGTACAACAACAACGGCCAGATCGTTTAATATATAATATACATATATGTATGTACTAACTAAACCGACTGCATTGTCATCAAGTGACAATAACATGAAACTCACTTTCATTTATACCCCGAACGGAGGCGTCTCTGTTGACGATGAGAAAGAATGGCGACGTGGTGATGATGATATTCTTTTGATTATTTTTTTTCCTCCTAAAGGAAGAGGATTTCATGCTTACTTATCTTGTACACACAAAAAAAAGTCCGGAAGTAATGTGTGGTTTTTGCTGCTTTCGTTGCCAAGTGTTCTTTTCATTTAAGCACACTCTCCAGGCCCAATAAGGCCTGGTATATTATATTTATCAGAGACAGCGGAAGAAGATTATGTTACTTAAGTTCTCCGTTTTGGTTTTAATTTAGCGTTAATGATAAATTTCATCACATGGTAATTTGTCATAAACGGGGTCTACCTACTCATGTTTTCGATATTATTCATTGCACTGTGGCAATTAGTTCTAAAAAGGTGGACTGAAATCAATGTCACAGACTTAAAAGTTACTGAGCTCAGATACAGTAGTAAATAATTTCTACTATTTCTTTTACCATTGACAAAGGAGGAAGATTATGTTACTTAAGTTCCCCGTTTTGGTTTTAATTTAGCGTTAATGATAAGTTTCATCACATGTTAATTTGTCATAAACAAGGTCTACCTACTCATATTTTTGATATTGTTTGTTGCACTGTGGCAATTAGTTCTAAAAACGTGGGCTAAAATTAATGTCACAGATTTAAAAGTTACTGAGCTCACATAGTTTTCAACTATTTGTTTTGGAAAATATACGGAATTTTCTGCTATACGATTGTTGCATCTCAGGTCTGGGCAAGCGTTTTCCCAATTGGCATGCGGGACATTAACTAATATTCAGTCCCGCATTCTGGTTTGCTATTTTGTTTGACAGCTTAGAAATTCTGGAATTTTTTAGGAATATCTATTACTCCAAAAAAACCCTAAAGTAAGAAGTACTGTGACCGTATAATCGTGAAGATACTAAAAATCGTAAAAACAAGATATATGGGTCGGTACCCCTTGAATATTTTTTTTTCGCGCTTATTATAGTCCTATATTGAGTACCAGCTTCGTGGAAAAATATATCCAGGTGAACTCTGACTTAAATGGCGCATCATGTAATGAGTTAGAGTGGATGTAAGTAGATGGCTCTTCATGAATAATATGTGGATGCTCATTGCCTCAGAATTCAACTTTTTGATTGCCTGCGTATCCGTTCAGACGAATAGTAAGATTTTACAGCTGTCATTTTTAAACATGATTGTCGTTTAACAGGTTGTAAAATTGGGCTGTCTTCACTTTGTATGGGAACGCCTTTATCAATATCCTCTGCAGAAACGAACGAATTACAATAAAAACAACAAATTATTCCGTAAAAAACAAATCCATAAAAAAGTGTAATCTAGTGACGATTGCGAAATGATTTCTTACCGCCTGTGAAACGATAAACAAATAAATTCTGTATACATCGATATAACTCAAAATTCCTGTATCCCTTCATTTAGATTTTCTTAACCTTTAACTGTGGAGGTTCATTTTTTTGTAGCAGTTATGCTACCTAAAAAGGTGTACAATTTACCACCACCTGTTGAAATGAATAGTCTAAATATCAAACTTGAAATATCAAATGGAAATTCTTAATTTGTATTTTCTCAATTTAAAGTGGAAATGATAAATTTTAAATAGAAATTCCTAACTTCAGTTGTTGTTTTATGTATTTTATCTCGATTTTTCTCAAGCTTAGTTTCAATTTTCTTAATTTAATACCATGAATTGGCTGCAATCTATTGATTAGTTAGCCACAACAAAAATCTACAAAGTGACCACTGTGCGTCGTTGCAAGATAAGGTCTTTCGGGTATTTAAAGTTTTGCTTTCAGTACAAATTGATAAGACCAAAAACAACATATTGATCTAACGACACATTGAGCCAAACAACTACTATTTGACATTTTGTCAAACAAGAACAAAAAAGCATACACATGTGTTCATAAAACTTTCATATTTCACATACAAAAAATCTAAAAATTTCTTATGTGAATATGAAATTCTACAAAAACAAAAAGTATTCAATTACTAAGCAACACAGTGTATTCATATTCTATACACAGTGACGATTATGGGCGATACCCCTGGGGCACTATTGTACATCTGTCGCTGGTTTCTGCCAGAATTTTTAGTTCTCTCATATTTTAAGAGACTGTAGTGTTAATTGTATTCTGTGTATCCATACAACTACGCGTTTATGATTTGCATACATTTTTAAACCGTGCATTGTATAAGATTTCACTAAATGGAAGTCGGTGAAAATTTTCTTAATTTAGCATGAATTAACATTTCAATGCAATCTCGAGATAAGCAATTGGGAATTGGTCATATTACGTCAGTGTTTGCTAGAAAATAACCCCAATGGAAATAACGACAAATTTTCCACTGGCTATATCATCGGATTAAAAATGTTTTGATTCATAACGTTATTGATTGTTATGCCATTAATAAAATCAATGACTATGCAGAGGCCAAACGGCCTATATCTGCTTGCGAACGTATTACACCGGTGGCAAGCTCCAGATATCATTAATTCTTTCATAGGAATTCAGTGTTACGTTCGTAAACAAAGGATAGCTGCACGACCCTTCGTTTATTTCGATCTATTGATGGCGGAATCGAGATATATAAATTCTGCCACCAACTCGACATTGCAACTGTAGGCGTCTTTGATCGACAGTTGATTTATTCGACACTGATAGCGCTGAATGACTTTACCGAGTTCGTGTTTCATTATTTCGCATATTATGCTAGATCATATATTATATGCAATGGAAAAACATTTTTTATCGCAGTAGTTGGTTTTGTCTCCTTTCTTGTCCCCACGATCGGTAATACAAAGAAAATAGTTCATGTTCTGTGAATAAATAAAGTGATGTATGTTTAGCTAATGTTATGGTATATGTATATGTAAAAAACTCAAATTAAACAACAGCAAATATTAAGTTTTATTTAAGTGTGAACTGTTTATAATAAGTCCATAACGATGATTCACAACAGGGATTGTACCAATTTTTTTTTCTGTATAAACACTTTGTTTCATTTATATATATTGATAAACAATTTAGCAGCACAAAACATCGTTTGTTTTTGTTCCTCTGTATAAATTATTTCAGTTGAATGCTTTGAGAATTTCTAATGAGGTTTTTGAGTCATTTTTCAAAACTGTGCAATCATTGATCGCATTTCAATGGAGCATTATCTTCTACGAAGAATGAAATAATCAGTTCGTTTGTAAAATTGTTTGTGTGTAAAATTGGATATTCGAACAATTGTAAGTCATTTTACAATTACTTGTTTACTACTACCCTCATAATTTTGAAGTTCACTAAACTTTTTTTTATAACCTACAGCGATTCCTCAATTTAAGCGGGTCAATGGTTGTCTGGTTACTGTATGAACTCCAGTAAACTGTTTCGATCCAAAATACACAAACAAAAATTGTTAAGATCGGTGGGTCCTCAATAATAGTTTGGAGGATGCTTAGTGACGTTAGTGAAAGTAAAGGGCAAAATGGCAGGTGAAATGTTTAAAGACATCTTCCAAACAATCTTGATGGGGAATATACTGAAGATTTGATTAGCCTGAATGCTCCAGCAAGAACAAAAATCTCGGGTCATTACGTCTAGGTTGAACTAGAAAAAAATAAGGATTCTTCAGTGGCCAGCACAAAGCCGGGATATAAAACCAATAGAAAATCTATAGGAGATTATAAAAGGAAATTATAATTTGCAAAAGAACCAACTCGGAATGAGGATTAGGCGAAGATTGTTCATGAAGAATGGAACAGAATAACATCTGACCAATGCTTAGCCCTAACTAAAACGGATGTGCACAAATGAAAAAGCAGAATGTACTGATGGTGCAATACCCCATATATAAAAAATTGTATATTCCTAATTTTTTTTATAATTTTTTTAAATGACCTAATTATGTGTCCACGTTAAATAAAATATGAATTTAAAAAAGTGATACAAATTAGTGAAAAACTGAATTTAAAAGGCTTTTATTCAAACTAATTAAAAGATATTTTGTTTTACTTTTAAAACAATTATGGGTTCATTTTTAATTGTGTGTTCACAAGTGTTCATTCCGATTACTTTCAGATTACTTGGAATACCTACAATTCAGTTCAAGTTATTTTACTAAATATTTACACAAATATTACACTCGACTGAATAATTTTTACCCTTTACTTTATATAAATATAATATTTGAGGACTGGCTTTACTTAGACTTCTGATATTTATATCATTCGATATACAATTTTATAATTTTGCGTAATTTATAATTTTCCGACATCTTGATAGACAAATAAAATAAATTAATAATGTAAAAAGTTTTAGTTTTTTTCTTAAACGATGATCACGTTTTTGCGTCTTAAACAGAAACTTGTGCGTTTTTGTTTTGCGACTAAAAGAAAATAAAACTGATTGTAAATGACGCATGTCTAAAACAACTTCTAAGTAATGGTTGTGAAATCTGTTTAAATGCTTACACAGAGGGTAAGTGAAAATGTAGTGTTTTTTTGTAAAATATGAACAACTGGAGAAACCTGTATCTGTTGTTTTTATTGCTTTCTTTAGGAACATGTTGGTGAATCTTGAAGTGATAATTACGTCACAGTTGATTAAGATTTGTTTAAGATAATTAAGATGTACTTTTTTATCGTAGTTAAATGGAATGCTAAGTGATTATCGATATTTCTGGCATTTTTCTAAAAACCAGTTTTTTGCTTTTTACATAGATGTCAAGCCGGCAACAATGATTACTATTTGTTTTTGCTCACATCCCGGGAGTCTCACGATGTGGAAATGATTGAGAAGCCTTGCACTAGAGCCTATCATTTATCTTCATGATTCAGTCGAATTTGTGGATGAATGAAATGACTTCCAATCAAATATGAACTATGGCAAAAGAAATAACACCCAAATCTTGTATTTTAGTGGGTTTCCAAACGAACAAAGTGGATTTCGTCCAGAGCGTCCAGAGCACTTTTGACAAAATTCGTCAATTTTGTTTATTTTTTATAAAAAAAAAATACAAATCTTACAAGACTATTCATAAGAAAATGCAAAGGCGAACTGAACATTTTAGAGTTTGACACGTATCACGTATAACAAATGAACTGGAAAAGCCCAAATAGGAATAGGTACCCTTGAGTATTATAAGAAACGCGACTGACTTTTCGATCTAATCAGTAGATTCTTTACGTTCAAAAGTTCAATGGTTACAAATCATTCTTTGCTTTTTGGAAGGTGTGCACAATTTATAAACCTTAAGGAGTAATAAAGGATAATATTATGTATGTTTGTGATTGCAATTTGTTTTTATTTACATATGTATGTGATTGCAATTTTTTAACAAAACAAAAGCTAGTATTGCAAAAAGTACTATTGAGACAGATGTTTTAATTGTTCTAATATCATCCGTTTTAATGTTACAGCTGAGATTTACTTCGATCTATCTGCGACCATTGCCAGACCGTCCAAACAATTGTACTGATTAGACGGAAATTTTGTATTAATTTTGATTTGATCGCAAATTTATTAAAACATATGTTAGTTTTTGGATCAAGATAATTCGTTACGTAAAGAGAATTACTCTTTACTCTTACAGCTGATTTCACTTTTCACAATTCCAGAAACCTGACTTACGCTCTTGCTGAGCTGATCAATTCAACTGTACCACCAGACATACTCCTTAATACAATGTGACATAAATTTACGCTATGAAAACTCCATCGTATGTGGATTATGTATCCTCCATTTATCTCTGGCAAAACACGATAGTTATGATTTCTTTACTAAACGTTACGCTTTAATCGATCGTATAAATCGCTCATATTAATTCACAAACCAGTTATTTGCCTGCCGCAGTAAGTATCGATTATTCGATTATTAAACAATGTTGATAGTATTTTATAAATAGAGTACAACATCTATTAGCGGAAATGGTGTAATTTGTTATTTTTCAAAATATGTGCAGAACGCTCGACTACATGGTGAAATAATTTTTCTGCAAATTATATACACACACACAGAGATCAGAGACTTAAACAAAATAAGCAGGGAGGCAAAATTATGACAAAACTATAATTTCCATGGAAATGATGGTAAAACAAATTTAAAGTTTAAGATATTATGATGATGGGAGGGTAATGAAGGAAATGCCAACAACCAATTACCCGGCAACGTAGAGCCCAAGACAAAAGTGGAAATAGCAATGCGTTTTTAATTCACATGTGAATATTTTGTCTCTCTCATCGCAACTGTTTTAATTTTGCGAAAATACGCTAAAATGAAAAGAGCAAGGCAACAAACGCCAGCCAACTATTCGTTGTCGACATTTATTTATCCACCGAATGGAACTTGACTGTAATTTCCACTTGATATTACATTGGGGCTTGTGTTTTTATACTTCTCTCTACGGTCATGGTGTACGAGGGTAGGGATTAGGTGGATGGATTTTCAGATGTTTTAACTGTACAAGAAGCTAATTGACGCTTTAAAGAAATTTTCTTCTACTGTGATTCCAGTAGAAATGTTGTTTTCGCAATTAATTTTTAGATTTTCAGCTGAATTCCGGGCAGGCATCCCAGAGGGAAAGTGTTGTGTGAAAAGTCCACAACACTCTGGCCTCGACTTGAGTATATTTTGGAATTATATTTAGCACGATTTTTGTTTTTTTTACTGTTATCAGTTTTTATTTATGGTTAGTAACAAGTCATTGCGACCTTAAGTAAAATGAGAAGTGATTCCGATGGCGAGCGATTGATTTGCAAGACACGGATCGACTATGACTGTTGGATCTGGTTTCGCTCTCACTCTTACATGTTTCAAGCGTTCGCACAATTATATTATAGCAATTCTTGTAGCTCGTACTCTGACATCACCGTAAGGGTATGACCTAGACTTTGGGCTTTTGTCGAATTGTATAACTCCTCCCTCCAACAAAACCTAATAATCCTCCGTATTTAAAATAACCGAATAAATTTTGCAAATTCGAATTCTTTTCATGTTTCTTTTACAGCAACAATTTCTTTCTCACTAATCTTTCTAGAACACATTGGATGAAATCACAAACGATGCAATGCATCTTTGAGAGAAGTTTTTGCGAATGCACCACCCCACCTAACCTGACTTCATGGACTGACTCCCTATGTGCCCCTCGTTTGTGTGTTCTTTACGTTGTACTTTTTGTGTATGGGCGCGCAAAGTATTTTTCAACCCGTGCAGAAAAACCAAAAAATAACAGAAATAAAACATTGAATGCATCAACTGGGTAATGTCATCGCCGTCATTCAAATATGTGTATGTGTGTATTTACACAAATGTGTGTATGTATTTACATATATGTTCAAAGCTATAGCAGCCTAATTGGCATATTACATGTCATTGATTCCTCATAGTCCAAAGGTCCTTCAGTTTTTTTTTCAATAGCGGCAACGCTATGGGTATAAATGTTCTTCAGCAGATAAGACCTTTTCCCCATTAGGTCATTTGTTATTATGAAACATTTCTCAGAAAGAAATGGGCAAAATTTCAATATAAAATCTTATTCAAATTCGTATGGAAACTGGAGTTTGATTTCAGTCACAGAATTTGACAAATCTTCAAAAAGACGCGGTTACATCTCCGAAAATGTTGCAATAAGATGAAACAAATCTAGAAAGTTATTTTCAAAACTTCTGGAGTCCATCTCTAGTGTTTGTTGTACAATCCCCCAAATATTCCACTACTTATCTCTGGACTCTTGTTAGATGATCCAGTTTAGACAACAACGATGCCCTAGATCCGTGATGGATGGACAACGACAGAGTAAATCCAATATCTATAAGCATACACATACAGTGCTTCTCTATGGCCTGTCTGCCGACATAACCAGGCTTTACTGATCGTATCCAAGATATTGTATTTAAGACATGGATAGTTTTTGATTTACAACCCCCAAAGCCGCACTTATAATGTTTAAACACTGAATGAGATTCTAATCATCCAATGTGCTTGCTCGATGCTCGTATTTTATCAAACGGAGCTTGGTCTTCAAAATGTATCGCTGCTATTCCATGTCGTCCGACTGTAAATGGGTTTCCTTTACTTGGTCTGATGGCTCCGTTTGTTTGGTGTGGTTTGTTGCTATGGATGTTGCTGTCTTTCGGTTATGTGGCATGCATCGAAATTAAATTTAAACCAATAGTGGAAAATCAAAAAGCAAAAAATCACACAGCTATAACAAAAGCAACCAAATGGAATGAACGAAGAAAACAGAAAACCATATGCAACACATGTTCTGCCACAGTTCACAATGGTCAATGTTCCACAGAATTATGTGTGCATATGTTCGACGGCCCGTCTGTCCGTCCGTCCCTCCGTCTGCTCACATTCATTCGTACATAACTACATACAATGAAAATAATTCATGGATTCATGTTGGATGATGTAGTCGGAGCACAACATTCGCATGTTGTTTGTTCTCGCTTGTTTTCCGTTCGGTGGTTGTTGCAAACAGAAGCAGCCAACATTGCAATGAGGGGGGAAAGACGCAATAAATGCAATCAGAGGCGAATTTAATTTAATTCTTTTAATACCATTCTTTCGTTTCTGCATTTTAAAAGGTTTTCCAAGACAGTGAAACAATGTGCAACACGTGCTACTTTTTGTTGTTATAGTCGATTTATTTGTTTCTATTTAACAGAAAAGGGAAAAAATCAATTTAAGAATGTGTGTTTTAATTGAATTTCCTTCATATTGGATTATCCATTCCATGAGCGATTCCGGAATAAATGGCATTGCACGTGATTTTTAATTGGCTAGAAGATAAAGTGTGAATGCAAGGACTCAAATCACTACGTTCGTCACTAAGTTTCCCGCGTACAAATATAACTGATTAGGGTTCGAATATTCCATTGTTTTCACCTCGTAAATGTTGATTATACAAATTACACCGGGACAGTATCAGCTTCATCCCGCTCGGAATCTTGATATGTGTCCGCTGTAGCCAAGAGTGTGCGACTCAGTTCTGTAACGTCGACTCGCAATCGATCTCAACTTTTCACGCACCAGTCGGATGCGATTTTTGCATGAGACCCCTCATTATTCGCTTACAAGGGCCAATTGACTCAGCAATTGGGGGGTTTGTGTCTTAGAACAGCTCAAAATGGACAACGATTTTGTTTCAGAAATCATATTTATTATCATATTTCATTCAGTAGCTGTGTTTATAACTGATTAGGACCGGTTGTAAACCAGCAATCTTTAAAAACACTATCGAACAGAAAATATTTCCAAGAAAGTCTCTGTTTGAAATGGAATCTTTAACATGGAAAAATACGAGTTCTGGAAAAGTACGAGTTTAAAAAAAAATGCAGATTTTTTTAAGAAACCTTTTATTTTGGAGACATTAAGAAAAGAGACTTTCATAACATTTTCAAGCTCATGTACTTCATAATATTTGTTTAGAATTTTTAATGAAAATTTCAAAGAAATTGCAGCAGAAATTTCATAAAAATGTATGAGCTTTATACATTTTTATGAATACGGGTGTTGGTATGTAAATCAATAATACACACAGTTCAAGTGGTTTGATTTTAATGTGATAATATTCTTATGAACTTGTTTCTTTATATCATAGAAATACGCATGTACCTTAACATTCCATAAAAGAACAAAGAGGGAACTTATCTCAAATCAGTGACTTGTGCACGATATATTTTTTATACTCACTGACCGGGACCAACAATTTAAAAATGGCTTCGACCTACCAATGCTTTTATTAGAGTAGTTTTATATGGCTTATAGTTTACTGTCTATCTCGTAAAGTCCCCACCAAATAAATATACTTTTCAAAATCCCGTATTTTACTTTTGATATCCTTGCTACTTCGTTCATGCATAGAACAATCTTAGACATTTTTAGTGTATATATCAGTGATTGTTTACTTATACCTGTCACGATACGTCCCAAGCAATCATTAGTTTAATTGCTGGTTCTATGAAATATTCATTTCCCCACTCCCGACCGCCTCTGTTGCTTATATTATATCTCCCTTATATTATTAATCTACATTTATTTATTCATTAAGTTGTTTATCTATCTCAATGGAAGATCTTGATCTTGAAAATCTCTATGCGGCGTTGCACTTTCCATAAGCATTCGCTGGCATGAATGTAAATATTCCATCAACATTTAAATCACTGCCGCCGTCTGCCAGCATTCCAAAGACCGGCAATGTCGCTAAGTTTATTTTAAATTCAAACAGATTGTGTCGTCGGTATACCCGTACCCGTAACCGTAAACAACACTACTATTGTTGTTGCTGTTGTTCGCTATTATACAACAAATAGTAATAATAAAAGTGTGATGGTACATATTAAATATTTGTTGTTATTCGCTGGTATGGAACTGCAATACTTCCTCTTTTTGTCGCCGCTGCCAATGACGTCGTTTTTGTATGAATGACTGTCACAGTATGGCACTGGCGTAAAATATTTGTAAGATACCCACCGACCAGCGGCCCCAACCCAACGGCGTGCCACAATACTGGGAATGCAATCGTTTATATTCCAATTGCAGATATTCCAAATGTACAAGTAGTATTGCGTCAATCTCTGTTCACATACGTTCACATGTGTATTTCGGGTGGGTGGGGTGTGGTGGGGTGTGGTGGAGAGATCTTCAGTTACTCTAGCTCGTCCAGACCGAATGAAGTGGACAGCAGAAAATACTTGAAGTGGGGGAAGAAATTGAAATTGACGTACTATTTGGTTGTATGATAAGTTTGCTTGGGGTTTTTTGTTTATGCTAATACCAATACTGATAACATAAAATGCGAATAGACCTAACTATTTCTGTACTCGTTACACCATAAGACTGGTCGGTGATATGGTAGGAAGTGAGTGTGAATATTACACAAAAACACAAGGTTTAAATGTGGATCTGGGTTTCAACGGTTATTTCACCTAGTAAATACCGCGGACTTTGTGAGAAAAATACGGATCTCGGGGTCAGAGCGACATTATGTTCTCTTGATTTGAACTGAATCTTGTTCATGGATATGGAAATTTTGCATTGCGACATTATGTTCATTTGATTTAAACTGAATTTTGTTTGTTTAGTCTGTGTCCTTAAATTTGCTTTACAAAGTGAGCAAATTTGACGTTGTCATTGTTGAGATTGCAAGCTATTATATTTATTGAATATTTTTCATCATTATCGCGTTAAGAAAAGACAAACACTTAGTGTTTTATTTTTTTATTTTTTAGCGAACACAATGTTTCGACTGCAAAGTTTACTGTGTTTAGTGTTTTGAATGCAAATCCATTTGCGATAGACAGTCTTTCTTGTTGTTGTTTTAGTGTGCCGGCCAAATCCATAAACGAAGTAATACGTGCGTATTTCTCTTAACATTCCAAAAAGTAATCGACGGGGAACTTCTCCTTAGTCAGTGAGCAGTGCAGTTTTGCGTGGCCTACTCACTTACTCGTAAAGTCGCCGGCACTAAAGAGATGGAGACGGCCACTGACCAATTTTTTTGATGGTGTCACTCGGATGTAAGCCTAAGTTTTCTGTGTGATTGTCGCACCCATATGCCCATAATCACCCAATTGTACTCTGTTCGTTTGGACACTCTCGACAGACAGACGAATAACTCTAGATTTTCTTAGAATTCTAAACAGATCAAGAATATGCACTTTGTAGAATTATGGATAAATGCAATAACATGCCACAACTGACTGACAAACTTAACATGCCTTCCATTCCAAAAACCGAATGTTGACGACCACCACAAACGTTATGATATCCATGCTTAACGGATATGCACTTGAAAAGTATGAATACTCCCAAGGTCAGTACTCGACGGACGAATGTCATTAAAGAATGCATAGCCTGACATCACCGCATAATAGAAGGACACTACATTAATGGAATGAATAATTGCGACATATATACTTCAGCTGCCTTGAATTGGTTGTAAACAAAGCAAAGGGTGGTCTAAATACCAGTTTTTTTTTAAATAAAAAAAAACATTAACAAAAATTCATTTTGTGACAGATTATTGGCCTTTTTGAAAGAGCAAAGAATCCCATTTATTATCTCACGAATGACTTGTTAGATTTTCACCTTAAGGACCTGAATAGTTAATGGATCGATTCTTCACGGTACCCTACAAAGAACAGTGTAACAGCGTCAAATAGCAGCTTCAGGGTGACCAATTGACATTGCAGATACGGCTGATAACACGCTCACAGAACTTGGTTTCCAGCAACATTTTAACAGAAAGAAAAATGGGCCAATAATGCCACAGCCACAAAATCTACAACGAACTGTCTGTCTTTCAGAGGATGTGTGGGTTTTCAGATCCTTTCAATGCAGCAGTTTTGGTTACCGCCGAGTTAAAAATGCGCTTTGTCAGAAAAGGTGATTTTTCGAACAATATCGTTCTCCATATGGATGAATTTACCAGAAGGGGCCTTCACTAAAAGCTAACATCATCCACTGATTTGGTCTATACCTCATTTCAATTGTATGTGGCATTATGATAAACTATTGGAAAAGGTCACTTCTTAGTACACAAAAAAAAAGTTTTCTCCTAAATCTTAAAACAGATTTGCAATGTGGGTGCTCAGAACCTCAAAAGTTTATTATTTTCCGGTGTAGACTTTAACGCTATATGTTAGCCACAATTATTAGATCACCTCCATTGCTTCAGTAATTATCTATTGTTTTTCTGTTGGGACGTAAACAAGTTTCAAACTGTTTGCATTTGTTCGATACTTCTTCTCTACATTCTCCATTCTCTTTTGCTTGTTTTTTTGATTACCTTTTATTTGTTTTTCCGTTGCTTTTTTGTTTACATTTTTATTGTTGTACATTTATGGGTCAAACAAAAGCCGAAACGATTTTTAAAAAGAGGGGTTTCCTAACAGCAAAAATCAATAATGACCATGAAAACTATTTATCGAAATTTAAGAGAAAACGAAAATTTAAGAGATTTTTTCAATGAGTCTCTTTGCGTCTATCATATTCAAATTAATTGAACTATGGATATTGTAATTTCGAATTCAAGACCGTTTATCGTTATTGTTGGAGTGTACCTTGTGGAGTCATTTCTCCAAATAATGATCAACTGTGAGCACTTTCCTTACTAGAGTGACATAATAAGCTGTCAGTTGCCATTTCATTTTCATCGGATTTCTAACAATTATTAATAAATTCCTTTCTTTTATTTTCAGATTCCATTTTTTAGCATAAACAACCCGCCCAGATATCCTCACCCAGCCTTTGACCACCATGACATCTTCTAGTCACTTAGACAGCGTTACAGATACAGAATGGTTAGAAGATCTCCTCAAAGATGTTCAACTCCAACAGTTCCTAGAAAGCATACGAGATGACTTACAGGTGTCACGACTGGCACACTTTGACTATGTACAAGCCGAAGATTTGGAACGATGTGGTTTGGGCAAGCCCGCCATTAGACGCCTTATGGAGGCGGTACGCAAGAAAAAGGCCCACCAATGGCGCAAGAATATACTTTCAAAGTTAATCGGTGGCGGCAAACAGCCGTCATCGAAGAAATCCTCAAGTACCAGCAACAAAGAACAACAAAATACACAACTAACCTGCCTAATACATGAGAAGGACATCACATTGTCCAACAAACTGGGTGATGGTTCATTTGGAGTGGTCCGTAGAGGTGAATGGCTAACAGCTCCCAATGGTAAAGTTCTACCAGTGGCGGTTAAGGTAAGTTTTATGGGAACGCATCCTGTAGCCGTATTAAATATCTTCATTTTATAGGTCCTTAAAGCGGATAATCTTACCCAACCTGGTATTATAGAGGATTTCTTTCGTGAAGTACAGGCGATGCATGCTTTAGATCATTCCAACTTGGTGCGTTTATATGGTGTGGTGCTTTCCCAGCCCATGATGATGATTACCGAACTGGCTGAACGGGGTTCACTGCTCGACACTTTACGCAAACAGTGCAAACTCACACCCCTTACCACCATTTGGAATTGGTCGGTACAAATTTCTACCGGCATGGCTTATTTGGAGCAAAAGCGTTTTCTCCACCGTGATTTAGCCTGCCGCAATGTCTTATTGGCCTCTGGCAATAAAATCAAAATAGGTGATTTCGGATTGATGAGAGCACTGCCACAAGAGGATGACTGCTACGTTATGTCGGAGCATAAAAAGGTACCGTTTCCCTGGTGTGCCCCGGAGTCGTTGCGTTTTCGCCAGTTCTCTCATGCCTCGGATACGTGGATGTTTGGTGTGACCTTGTGGGAAATGTTTACATTCGGTGAAGATCCTTGGGTCGGCTTAAATGGTTCACAGATCCTGCGAAAAATCGATAGGGAAGGCGAGCGTTTACACCACCCCGAAGCGTGTCCTCCGGATGTCTATGAGATGATGTTGCAGTGTTGGGATAAGACGCCGGCAGAAAGGCCAACATTTGCGGCTATAAAGTAAGTTTAAAAGAAATGAGATGATATTGTGATGTTCTTTCATTTGTTTGGCCAAATTTGTTCGTTTCTGTTTTCGTACAATTGTAATTGAGGTCAGTTAAAACTTGAAAACCCCTCTCACTAAAACAAACCGAATGAAAGAAAACAGAATATATATATCGATTTAAATTTCCTATACAATGTTCATGGGATAACCATCTATTGTCATTTACCATTTTTTACAGGGAATTTTTAGTTGGTGTCTCGCCTCAAATAGTCAAAGCTGCGAAAGCCTTCAAGGAATCCAATCGTCTGGCCATAGAAGCCGGTGATACTATTGCTGTCATCGACGGTCGGTCGGAATTGAAACTGATCAAAGGACAAAACCAAAGAACTTTCGATATTGGCATCTTTCCACGTCACATACTCGAGAAAAGCAAGCAAACCAATAGTGATCTCATACGGCATACGCATGAAAACCTCCGTGCGACTGGTCATTCGGGCTCTCCGTTTGGTTTTTGCTGGGGTGGTGCCGGCACAATGGCAACGAGCAGTAGTGAAATGCATGCGGAGAGGGCTCGCAAAACCGCCTCGCTTCAGGCACAATCTATGCAGCACCTGAGTCATGCAAAAGAACGCAAATCGGTGGTAAGCAAGCAGTTTTCCTATAACAAATTGGTAAACGAACGAGCTGTGGAAATGCAGCGACATCAGTCTATGCAGGCGTCAGCAAATAAAAAGAAAGGACCTCAGAGACCACCACCACCTCAACAGCAGCAAGAAGGTATACTCATTGATATATCCCCAGAATTCGGTGGTGTTGGCCCTCCCACTCAAGTCGCACAGCTACAACAGCAAAAACCCCCTTTACTACATTTAGGCGACAGTTCGTCTATGCACGTTGACAGTTCTTTTTGTATACTCGATGCACCAATTGATGTCCCCACCGAAGGTGATGACTTCTTGGAAAATGACAGCTCTGCCGTAATGCCACATACGCCGACATTGACGGCTCAAATGCAAACTGCACAGACACAGTTTGAGTTTGGTGCTTCCCCCTCACGTTTACAGCCGCCTCCATATCAAATGCCACCCACATACTCGAATACCATGGAATTTTCACAGCATCCACCACAACGTGATCCCTTCGATACCAGTAAAATTAATGTAAATGGTACTAATGCTACGGCAAACAATGATGATATTAATGCTTTATATTCAAATGTGATTAAAATGCAACAGCAACAACAGGATACTCCCTTAAGGTATGTATAAGAGCATGTGATGATTAGTTTTTACATATTTGAGGGTTAGGAAGGAACAATTGCCAAATGTAGAACATATATATAAATAAAATATATTTCGCTGGAAATGTATTTCAATGATGATTCATAGAATGATTTGTGAATATTGTTTTACATGTAAGTCTTAGTTCAAGTTAAAGAACAAGCTTACTGTAACAAGATTGTGAGCCACATCATAGCTGATAAGATCTGAGAAAATACATATTCCGCAGTCGATTTAGATATTGATGCACAGCATTTTGAAAATTTCCCTCACTAGGAGCTGCAATACTGCGAACATTATCTGAATTTCTGAGATGTCTTTATACAAGACCGTTGAGTTTGTTTTCAAACAAAAATAATTGATTTGAACTTTGAAGGCAAATGAACTACGAATACTGGAAGTGCAAATCGGCTAAAAATTGTAAAGGATAAATATAGACTTTTTTTATGAACATTTTTCTATTGTTATTACTTTTCCTGAATTGCCGAAGAAGATACAAATACCATAATAAATGTAATTTCCAGCATGCTATCAAAGGTGACGTTTACCGTTGGTAAACATTTTTGAAATATTTAAGAAGATTTTGTTAAGGAGACTTATAAAATTCAATTAGTCAAAAACAACGTTTTATCATCAAAGAACATCATTAGTGTCTAACTTATATATGATTTTGTAAATGTGTATGCTAATTCCTCTCTTTTACTTTCAGAAACACTTCCCTGCAAAACTCCAACTACAACAGTCCATCTGCCCGTAAAAGTCTCTTTGGTGGTCCTACCTCAACATCGTCCAATACTTCCCTAACTGGCAACAAAGAGAATATACCACAAATTACCCCAGAAGCAGCACAGAATCTTGCGAGTCTGAGACAATACGAATCCACAAGCCCCCAAGCAACAGCTATATCGGCTGCCGAAGACTCGGCTCTTCAGAAGAACCTAAGTACACTGTCGCTGGAAAAACAAACGGCATCACAATCTGCACAGTTGTCCTTATCCAATGATTCACAAGTTGTGCTAGATAAAAACTTTATAGCGGAATTGGAAAAGGATATGTATTCGAATAAGGGGCAAAATGATTTTGAACGTAATTCTGCACAAATGTATGCCAACAAAGAGGCCGTATATGCTAACAAGCAGAATCTAACACCACTTAAAAATTCTGCTGGCGCATATTCGAATCATTCAAGTCCCTCCTCCAACAATGGTGCATCACCAAAAATGCACAATGCCGAGCGACAGGGTCAATATGGCAGTACAGTGTATGCAACACAACAAGAGTCTCAAAAACCAAACAATTTAGAAAATGCAGCCGCTGCAACTGTTGTCACTCCAAATACTCAAAGTGTGGTGAATCGCATCTGGTATGAACGTGTGGCCAATCAATCGGAGTATTACGCCCAGCCTTCAGCCGAGAATATATACTCCAATCAGGGAATTTATCAAGCCACACCTGCTGCTGCCGCCGCAGCTACTGAAAGTAATCACAGTTTTGTAGCAATATCCAATCGCGTTGTTCCACCCAATCCTGCTAACCAAATCTATGCTTCATCAGCTTCCATATATGGTAGCGTAAACGGCATGTATGATACTGTAGCGCCGACACCTTCCACTTATTATGGTCAAGTGCCTTTAAGTCATATGTCCAGCGCTACAAATGGGCAAATGTATGCCAATGGCTCTGCCGGTGGTGTCACTACACAACCTGCCATTTACGATGAGGTAGCCTTAGATGAGTATCTACGACCTCATCGTCCCGCCCCCTTAGCTCCACCTCAGCTATCGGCTCAACAGATTCAAAGGCGTTTGGAAAAATTAAAGAAGCAACAAGAGTCACAAATCGAGGGCAGTAATAATCTTTACGCCCCTGTACCATCCGAATACGAGAGGGAGCAGCAGAAACTTCAACAAATGATGCAAGATCTGGGTCCAAATGCTCAGGAAATCGATGTGCGCAATGCTCTAAGAGCAGCCAGCGGAGACACCACATTGGCTATAAGACATTATAAAATTGATCAGTTATCAAGGTAAGGATGCTTTAGACCACCCGGATGGCGGGGATTATGTCAAATATATATGGCTGGAAATGTATTTCAATGATGATTCATAGATTTGATTTGTGAATGTTGTTTTCCATGCAAGTCTTAGTTCAAGTTAAAGAACAAGCTGGCTGCAACAATATTGTGAGCCACATCATAGCTGATAAGATCTGAGAAAATACATTTTTAGCGGACGTTATGGATACGCATTAATATAAGTTTCCACATTTAGCTCATTATAAGTTGTCAGAATACAATTGAGATTTATTGTGTTTTTGAATCATATGTAGTTTAGGTTAGACATACTTGTTAAATGATATAATATTCGAGTTAGTTTTATCTGGTTCACAAATAAACCGGAGTTATGACAAAAAACGCTATGCATTTATAAAATAAGAAAGTGATGAATTTTGACGGATTATAAAAAATTAACTCGATTTAAAAAGAAGATCTTCTGGTATTAATTATCATTTGGGCAGTACAAATGTCTAATTTAAATTGGACTATACTTGTTCCTTCTGATTAACCACTTAAGCGTCTTCATCACTATTGTCATTGTTTTCACCCTTGCTCGAAATTGTATTTGTACTAACAAACCGGCATTAACAACAATGTTATGATGTTTAGCAAGGCTGGTTTATTTTAAGCACGTCCACTTGCAGATTCATTGCATCTTTCTTTCTATGTTTATGGATTATAAAGCAAATAGAATAGTGACTTTAGAGAGATGTTAAAAGGTATATACATGTTTCGTTATATCCGGAGATATTATTTTCAGAATTTCCTCTGCAGAAGTAGTTGTCGTCCGCGTTCTTAATATCATAGAATTTTAAAGATTTCTATCTGAAGTACAGAACAGTGAGAGGAAAGCTTGAAAAACTTAATTCTCTCAGATTTCTTGTGTGTCTAGCTTGTGCCGGTTGAATAACAATTCATATTTCACTGAAACTACAACACATTCCCTTTATTATTAAAAATTCAGTATTAAAAATATAGGGCATACTTTTAGGCAGCAATTTTAATTTAATTCTCAACAAAGAATGTGTTATAGAACGCAACTTTGAAAAAATCATGCAATTGTGAGTTAGGGTATAATGTGATGGTGTTACCCAAGTGTTGTTGTAATAGGTGGTGCATGTAACTATCAGGCAAAAAACCCAGGTTAAAATGTGGTTAAGAACAGCGAAAATTGCAGATGTAAATGTAAATGCTGGGGATTTTACGAGTTAAAGATTAATTTTTAAATACATGTAAAGGTTGTCTAAAAAAATCATTAGTCGTAAGGAACCGGGTTAAAACAATACACCATCTTCAGTGGACTTACTGTCGTGTACTTCACACGGATTGAAAGACCATCGGTTTTTTATTAATGCGATATAGGGATAAATATATATTTTTGTGTACTTTAATAAAAGACCACAATTTGCATTTTGATGCAATTTTTTTGCAATTCTACTGCAACCAGTTTTTAAAGAGAGAATAATTGAAATATAAGCGACAAATTGTGTGTAATAGTTAATTAGAAATAAATGTCGAGTAAGAATGAAATCTCTAAGCCATGTACAACTTGCCACGGGAAATACGAATAAACTGTTGTTCAAAAGGCAATCGCTGTATCTAACATTTTGTTTATCGACCCCTTCTCAATTGTCATTTACGGCGCAACAACGAGAGTAGAAGTGAACCCATTCAATTAATTTGAGAAGACTTTTCGTTTTCACACTTCAGTTTTTCTCCAACTTGTGCCAAATAATACACATACTTTAACACATCCATCATCGTCAATGTAAAGTGAGAGAAAAAAAAGAATGTGCCTGAATTGTATAAACTAATAATTAATAAACCATAATAATTCCTAATAAACCAAAACTATGTCAATCCTATTATCTCCTTACAGGCTTGGTCTAGCCACTCGTCCACAATGTGAACAAGCTCTACAGAAAACCGGCTGGAGTTTAGAACTGGCAGCTGCAGTTTTATTGGAATCCACATCATAAGCCTGAACAGACAAAAAGCCCCCCCCCCATTCAATCTACCAACATCACCTGCATCCTCATCACACACCACACCATTCCATAGGCCTGCTATGAACAATTCTGGAACTGAAATGGAAGTATTACAAATATTAAAATTTATTTAAACAAAACGACTAGAACAATTTGAAGCCCCATTTTCATAATTTTTGTGATCAAACAGTACAATACAAATACTTATCAATAACAAATTCATGGAATCCTAATCAATAATACAATTTTTTTTCCTGTAAATTTAATGGAACACATACACGGTATTACAACTGATATTCTGTAAAAGATTCTACCGTCCTTGTTGTTAGTTAGTTAAAACAAAAAAACACCAACAATTTGTTTATATGTTACTAAGGGACATTTGTTTTTATAAATATCCGGTGGCACCCCTAATAAACAATAAACACCATATCATCATTTAAACTCCACATTCTTCACTGTTATTGTGCATGCTTCAAAACGATTTTATTTTATATGTAAATATAAGTATTTTAATTCTTATTTTATCTAATTTTAATTTTACCCTTACCCACCCTCAACAAAACAAACAAACCATACAAATTGCCGTTTTTTTATACATCTTACTGGTACATACATATATTTTAAGCTTCGTTTTAATTATAAATTTATTTAGTAACATTCTCTCTATGAGCTAACGACCACATTTTATTTGACTCCTTAAAAAAATAACTGAAATATTTTAAATTGGATAAAGAATAATATATTCTGCATTTGTTTGTATAAAATGCAACCGAATATTAATTGTATAATCTTAAAAGTAGTGTTGAATAAGTTTTTACTTTAGATATGTATGTATGCACATGTGTACGACAGAAATGGATATTATCTAACAAGACAACAACAACAAAATATACTGTAGTTATGTTTTTCATTGATTCGTTTATGACTCTTCTTGAATGTTATATACGCTAACGATCAAATTAAATGTGAACAAGAAATTTGAAAAATAAATGAAAATTATTTAAACCAATTGGGTTCTTGCACAATTCTTCACTTCACTTGAGGTTTTACAAAATAGACGTGATTTTTAGGGAAAGTTTTACATTTTCATTTACGAGACGAAGACGACACTTAACAATGTCGGATGCTTTATCCCCGATTTTTTACAGATCTCAGAAATGTTTACTCGATCAAAAGTTACAGACTTTACGGCCGATGGTTGCGTCGAAATTGCCTGGCTCGACCTTTACATTTTATGCAGCTGGTGTGTACTTTGTACTATGTAAATCAATTTTCGATGTATTCTCTCCTAGATAATGATCGGAGGGGCACAGCATTGGCGGAACAGGTCGATAGATCTGCACAGAAAATGAGTACGCTCCCATTAGGATTGTGGATTATTGTAGCAGCTCGTCAGATTTAACAATTGCGTCTACAGGTCTGATAAATATCGTAACCTGTCGACCAGTAATATCATTGGGATCAGAATACCTCCCCATAATCATCTCTATCGACCGGCCCTCCGACTTTATCATCTCTGACAGCGTGTCAGAAGGCGGACTGGGGGAGATTTCACTAATCGCCACTTCAATTATATACCCCCACTAGTCGACGTACGAGTAGCAGAGAAAAAAATCCGAGTCATCGTCAACGCAGCAGCCGCGATAATCATTCCTGCTGGTCAAATACTCGAATTAAGACCAGAGGCAGCGGGACTCGCCAGGAAAACAACAGATTGGTCGACAAATACAAGCGGAAGAAGTGTCTAGATTATTTAAAGTAATGCAACCTATGTTTCGGCAAATCAAGTTTTGGTCAACGGTTAAATCACTCTCGAATCCAAAGACAATCCATGATCGAATTACGGTCACTTTTGGATCGGAAGAGTGTTATTCAACCCCATAGCGACAAGGCGAAAAGACCGAAAAAGTCATTAGTCGAATGTAATACCACCAAATTTTGCATCCGGTGAGATTGGAAATGCCAAATCTTCAAAGGCATTGGGAACTGACGAGACTTCGATGTTCATGTTGAAGCAATTGGGGGACAGCCGAGAGTGGAGTATCTGACGAAAGCCCTCAACTTATCGCCGACCACTGCAATAATACTCGTAGCCTGGAAAATTATGTAAGGTAAGGATGTCATCAAGGGGGGAATCACACAAGCCAGTTTCCCTTCTTTCGCCAGTAGCTAAGACACTTGAGGCGCTATTCCTTCTTAGTTTCAAAGAAATTTTCCAGTTGCTGACCATCAACATGGGTTCCGTAAGCAGTACAGCACGACGACTATGCTGCATACGTTCTTTAAAAGAGGAACCCAATGTGGCCCCGATTTGCCAATAACGTGATCCTCGATCTTCGGTACTAAACTGAGTTAGACAAAATGAACCACTACCACTCACTTGCAAGTGCAAGCCTGCACTACGTCGCCATTCTATTACTGTGATGTTTCTTGGTCAATTCCATGTCTGATTCGATCGCCATCAAAGCCACCTTCGCCGATTACTTATCCATTCTTGAAATGAGGAGCAGATTAAAAAGATTTTCATAAATTCGACTTTGTAATAAAAACGAAATATTTCCATATATTTGCCTTTACTTGAATATTTCCCCTTCTAATCTCATTTACACTTGATTTACACATGATTCAGTGTATAACAAGCAAGATTGGCCGCCTACACGAGAAAAACAGAAAGTGGTATCTGCGTTCGTTTCTTAAGTCTTTTGTTTGCAAAGAATACTAGCGGCGACCATTCCACGAATGAGTTGACGATTCATATGCCATAACAGACTGAAATGAAAGTAAAACATCAATTGTTAGAGTGAAAATAGATCACTTGTCAGATAAATTGTAAAATAATACAAAAGGAAAACCTGACACTGTTGTAGGTGTTACAAAAGCAAGTCGTCTAATTGAAGTGACTTTGATGACTTGACATACATCTAGTTGATCATAAACATTTGAAATGAATCTACACCAAGGAAGAGATTGAATAGAAGTTGAAATGAAAGTGTTTTGTTTTTTTTTTTTGCAGGCAATTAACGCCAAACAAATCATTAAGATTTTCTATTTTTTTTTTGCTTCTGCCGCTTAAGAGAAACCCGTTGAAGTTCATAGACCTTTTTCTTTCTTCTTCTTCTTCGTCTTGTAATTGCCTACAATTCAGTCATGTCAAAATCATTTATGATTTAAGCACCCATGCGCAAGTACCAGCACAGATTGAGTGCTTTGCCGCGCTTGCTTGGCGTTTTAAGAGGAACACAAAATGCGTGCGTGCGGTAAATTTGCGGCAATGGCTCGTCGATCAATTTAAAAGAAATCAAACACGCAAAATAATTTGTTTGGTTGCTCGTAGATTTAAAAGTATTTTTTGATTGCAGCCAGCAAATTGCATTGCAATTTTCTTCATTTGCCATGAATGCATGGCAGCTCGCATGGGTCCACACCACAGTGTACCTACGTGTGCACTTATGTAGGTAGTCAATTTTCTTGTAACCAAAATCTCTACACAAACTAAAAACAAGAAAATTGACCTAAATTTTCTTAAGAAACGAATCAAAAAAAAAAAAAAAGAGATTTTTATAAACACAAAACAAATACTATATCGATTGCATTTTCTAAAATCATATGTTGTGGTGCCATACATGCAAAAATATGTATGAAGTCCGTAAATGAATGTACTCAAAAGGCGCATAGCATTGTATGTACATGTATTTGGGTGTCCCTTATTTTATAGCAATACAAATAGTTTCTTATAACTAAAGATCGAATCGGTGCTTTCTTTTAATAAAAAAGGAACATCCAATTTTTGAGACATTTACCGTCTCCCATTAGGGGATGATGAGGTTCGCTGCTATGAAAAAATTAAACAGGGCCATTTCTTAAGTGTTACTTGACATATGATAGGGACGTAAGCGCAGATTTGCACATCTCCTTCCATATGATCCTTCCACCGGAGACTTCGTTGCCAACGTCTCACAGTCCGATAATTCGAAAACATTTTGGAAATAAATCTGACACTTGGAATTAGCCTGTCCAATTTTATTGAAATTTCACACAGACCTACTTGAAGCCGGTTCGCTCCAGAAGTCTGGAAAATGGATCCACTGGGTCTAGCCAGAGCTGTTGGAAATCTCGGCTCTGAAAAAAAAAAAAAAAAAATCGTCCATCAAATCATATAGGCAAGGTCCAATGACCCCGCCGGACCATAAACCGCACCAAACAGTTACACGTTGAGGATGGAGAGGCTTCTCAATAATAACTTTTGGCCCCAGATGCGACAATTTTGGTTGTTGACGTAGCCACCGAGGTGGAAATGGGCCTCCTCAGTCAAAATGATTATTCGATGGAATTCCAGATCCTTTTCATGCATTTCAAGGACCCAATCAGCAAAGACACGACGATGGTGACGATCGGCCGGCTTGAGTTCTTGTATTAACTGAACTTTATAAGCCTTAAGACCCAAGTCTTTATGCAAAATGACGGTGTAATGACGTTTGTGGAATGCCCAAGTTGCAAAGAACGACGAAGAAGGGACAAGCCAGGGTTTTCTTCAACACTTTGGGCTACAGCAGCAATATTCTCAGTTGTTCTTGAGCGACGTGCACAGGTTTTATTCTTCACATCACTAACTTGTCCCAACAGCTCGAATCTGTCCACCAATTTCTGTATTGTGGTCCGACAAGGTACTTCATGACGGCTCAAAAATACTTTAGTTTTGCGAACTGTGACCGCAAGATTTTCACCATTTTAACAATTTCAATGCGTTGTTAACGCGTGTATCATTCCATTTTTAGTAATGGCGTCTACTACTTTCTATCAAAGAATAAAAGCTTCAAAAGTGACAGCTACCGAAATACCGGGTGATTCGAAATAACACCTCTTGTTGGAAAATCCTCTATTAGAATTATCGGAACAATATCTTTAATGAGAAATATGTTATAGACGTTGAAAATTTTATGAATCGGTCGCATTTTATGAACCATAACCTTAACCAGTGTTACTTTACTTTTTCACTCTCTACCCTCCAAAATTGACTTACTTAATTACTTCAGTTGGCTCTAGAACCGGCAGTTGGTCTTGGCCTGCGTAATAAATGATTTCCAAGCATTTCGGTCTTCTGCTTGGCTTCTCCAGTTCGTGATACCAAATATGTTCATGTCTTCTTCCACTTGGTCCCTCCACCGGAGTTTTGGTCATCCCTGTCTGCGCCTTCCGTGGTAGTTGTCGTCCAACGCCTTACTGGCTGGAGCGTTTGTATTCATTCGACCGACATGGCCCAGCCAGCTCAATCGCTGTAATTTGATGCGATTAACTACGTTCATGTCGGGATATAGCTCATAGCGTTTACGGTTCCTTCGACGCCTATACTCCTCGTTAACACAGATCGGGCCATAGATTTTTCGAAGGATGTTTCTCTCAAAAAGTCGCAGGACAGCGTCATCGGCTTTCGCAAGTACCCAGGATTCGGCGCCATAAAGAAGCGTGTTGTACAGTGTTATTTTAGTTCGACGAGAGAGGGCTCTGTTCCTGAATTGTTTGTTGAGACCGAAATAACATCTATTTGCCAGCACGATCCTTCGTTTTTTTTACAATGCTGACATTATTATTTCTATTAATGACCGAGGTATATAAATTCTTCCATTACCTCGACGTTACAATTGCCGGCCTTCACTTCTTTCGTCGCAACGTTTGCCTAGCAGTGGCAAGCATATATTTTGTTTTGTCCTCGTTCACCATTAGACCAATCTTCGCCGATTATGTCTCGATTCTGGAAAAATCACCAGTTACATCTCGCTCTATCTTACCGACCATGCCAATGTCGTCCGCATATGCGATTAGAATGTGGCCTTTGGTATTCACTGTGCCTGTTTTGTTAAAATATCAAATCTAATTATTCAACATAAACGACCATAAGTCACAATTTAAAATGTACCGTCAATTAAGTACTTCCTTTCCTCGACCTGAATTTTCACTTCCATCATATCAACATTGACTTCTGAATAAAATATACAAAAGTAGAAGTCGTTTGAGATATGGCAGCATTAAGGCTTCCTTAATGTTTCCCGATTGAAAGGTTCCTTCTGAGCTGAATACTGTAGGCCTCTTGGAAAAAAATTGGAGAATATTTAATTTGTCAAATTTTGGGTTATTTTTCATATGAAAAATGAATGGTTATGATCACATTTAGGGAATTCACAAGGTGTACTAATGTTGTAAGTTGTAACAAAGTACGAGACCTACAATAGTACGTATGTGAACAACCTGTCGTATGTGTATGTACTGACATCTAAGAAACGTACATTTTCAAACGTCAAATGTAAAAATAATAAATAATAAAAAAATTAGTTGAATAGAAATGCCTTTCGAAAGCGAAAAAAAAAATATTAACCGCTTTATGCGAACATTTTGCATTTGACATACTTATGGTTGAGTCAAGTAAGTGCTGGGTTCTTTCTTTGGCTTGTTACAAAAAAAAAAATTTCCTGGTGATGAAGATGAGGAGGATGAAATTCATGAAAATTTCAGAATGAATATGATTTGTTTGATGAAGAATCGAAGAAGTGTTCATCTGTGACTACCTAAATCAGCGGCTTGGCAGCAGAAAGTACCAAAAATTATACAAATGTAACATTTCTTCCATCACTGTCCCTTAGTACGATTTCAAAACATATATCCAAACGTTGTACTGTCGTACAATTCTTTTATATGGAAAATATCAACAAAAAATATACAACAGTTGTACAGCTTTAGTACGTACGACACTTACAACACTTAGGACACCCTTGTGAACACCCTAATTGTATTCCTTAATATGATGTCTGACATAACAGCTAACATTGACTACACCGCTGACTGAACCGCTATTCGACAAGTAGTAACACCACATACGGATGCAAAATGGATGTATGACATTGTCGGGGTCGAAAGTAGTTCTAGCAGTCATTCAAGCAATAATTTGGATACTTTAAGTACCATTCCTGAAATAGTTTTGATAAAACTAAGTCAAAATAAAAATATCTGATTCAAATAGGTTCTAAAACATAACTGTTAAACTTCGATTACGATTAGTAATTAATTACATTTAAAAAATTATCGTAATGATTATATAATTCTCTATTGAATAATTTCTGATTAGTAATTGATTAAGAAACAAAAAATAACTGAAATCGAATACTGGTTTAATTTCATGTGGACGAAACCCCACTACATTTGTTAATTACATTTAATAAGTTTGACCGCAGTAATCTTTGAAAATAATCAAAAATAATCCAGTAATTAAATGAAAAGTTGTCGAATTACGTTTTTGATTACTATTGACTGTTTTTGGTGACCGCGAGTACTACCGATTATTTGCAATCGTTATCAATTAATAATCGCATGAAACTCAATATAATCTTAATTATAATTTTTACTTCACTCTTCGAAAACATATAGTCTTATTACTAATTTGATTGATTAATCGTGATTCCTTAACAGATATTTTCTAAAAAGTCACTGAGAAACCATTATTGGTTCCCATTGAATCTGTTCCCAGCGTTCATCCTTTTAAAAACTTTTCCCAACATTGTCTGTGTGCTGCTGGCAATTTCCAACTATCCGCTAACGGAGTTTAATCACAACATTACAAAATACGGAATAACCTAATATCGAGAAGTATGTGCATATATAAGTCGATATGCCATTGCCGTCGCGTCTAAGGTAAGTTGTCTTAAGTTTTGTACGCAATCTGTTGTGTTGTTGTTATTGCTAACGTTTAGTTCAAACTGCTCCCATTTTCCGTTTTTGAAAATACAGCTGGTTTTTCCTTTTTCTGTCTTTCCTCTCGACACAAAAATGTTGTCGCTATTAGACAAAATCAGCCAAACACTTTTAGTTTTTTTTTTGGTACTTCGTCTTTGCTGGTGCTGCCATTGCCGATGCTGATGGTGAACAATTCATTGGTGGCTAAATTACCAAACACACACACACACACTTATACAAATATGCCAAAAATGAACGAGAAGGTGTCTTTTCAGGTCTCCGGTATGCACATGAGAAACCAGAGACGGTGGTTGCTATGCTATAGTTGATTAGTTTCAATTGAGGGCAACATTATTATTTTTCTTTGGTTTATTTAGTTAGTTAGGGAGTATGAAGGCATGTCTGATGATTGGAAACTGAGCGGTCTATGTCCAATTCATAACTACAATTCTTCATCTTCAATCCCAACTCTCGGTAACGATGACCAGATATTCACTGACCCGGTTGACAAAGCTAACCTTATGGCGGAAATATTTGCAAAGAATTAATTTTTGCCAGAAAGCGGTAAAACACTCCCCCTGATCGGAAACATATTCAGTTCGCTGCTCCAGATATTTTTTCGAACACATGGAGTTAAAGGGTTCTTGCAGATCTCAACGTAAATAAAATTCCGGGCCCGGATGGTATTTCAGCCCTTGTCCTATGTAAGTACTCTTCGACGCTAGCTGGTTCAATCTTTTCAACATGTCGTACCGTGCTGTTATTTATGCTTCACGTTGGAAAATTGCCACTGTTCAGCCGATCCCCAAAAAGGGTGAGGGTACAAATCCTACGAATTACCGCCCAGTTGCAATATGTTCTGCGCTCTCAAAGGTTATGGAGAGCATGGTTAACCACCATCTTGTTAAGTATTTAGAGTCTAACGGCCTTCTCAATGATCGACAGTAGGGCTTCCATAGAAATCGATCTACTGGAGACCTGATGGCATTCCTTACAGATCGATGGAATCGATCTAAGCACGCCCTTGGTGAAAGTATGGCCGTGGCTCTGTATATTTCCAAGGCATTCAATAGGGTCTGGGTCTCATATCAAAACTTGTTGCATTTGGTGTCGGCAATAACCTCTCTCGATTCATATCGAGTATTCTCAGAGATCGCTCTATACGAGCTGGTTGCCCACAGGAGTACCGCATGGTTCTGTCCTCTCTCCTTCTCTATTTCTTATTTCCATTGACGACCTGTTGGGTCAGACAGTGAACGCAATCTACTCCTTTGCGGACGACAGCAACCTCCGTCATTCACACTCAGTTGATCATCGGTCAGGTCCTCTGGAGGTCGAGGACAAAAGGTGAACCATGAACGACTAACTTCATCGCGATTTGGCGACGATTTGTGAGTGGAGGCCAAATGAACAGAGTAGAGTTTTTAATGTACAAAAAACTCAGTGCTGTTTGTTGTCACACAAACCTTCCATTTTTTTTTTGACTAACACTCAGGGGATGCCCCCTATAAATGCAATGCACTGTGTTAGCGATAGGAAGGAAGGTTATTGGAGGGGGGAAAGAGGGAGTAGTGTTTGTTGACGTTGGTCTTGCATTTGATAATGTCATAGCAGTGCAAGAAATACTTCAATCTATTTGATCTCTTTAATATTTACACCACCTACATCTGGCCTAAAATGGAAAATAACTCCAATATATGGGCAGGGGCTCCAAAGACATTTTTGCAGCTTCTGGACCGTGTACAGAGGAGGGCGGTGGTGATGATTGGGGATAGTAGGGTATCCAACGCTATTGTCTCTCTTCAGCATCCCGGAATGTGGGTTGTATATCGCTGTTCTATAGATATTTTAACGGAATCTGTCCCTGATGATAGAATATTTTGTCGAAATAAACAGCTTTCCAGGGACTCTCATTCGTTCCCAAATTCGTTCTTCAGCCGAACCGAATATTCTCCCAGCAAGTGTGTTTCCTGCCAGTTGTGACATTCTGAAATTCAAACCAAATGTCAACAAACACTACTCCCTCTTTCCTCCTTCGGTGAGTGTTGATCTTCAAAAAAAAAGCAAAGCGTTACATATCAGGTTTTTGTCGACTCGTGAGTATGTTGGCATCCATCTCATTGAGTGGAAACAGCTGAGAAGGAAACAATCCGTACTGGATGCCCAGAAAATGTGGCCAGTTATGAACGAGCGGATCTGAGAAACATCATTGCGGTCATCGCCGTCCTCTGGGCTAGCACGATCGAAGAAGAAGAAGAGGACAAACAGTTCCTCTCTCATTGGCGGGCATTTGTGGACTTAAAATGGAAAATGTCTGGTCTTACACAAAACCTAGGATGTATTCACCGTATCACAACGAGACAACCTGATGTAAAGTGAGATCCCATGCCAAATACATGGTTTTTCGAATTGGTACTCATGTACAGCTTTGCTGCATATGGGGGCGTTGGTAGACGCATTGTATTTCACCCGGTGCTAAGACCATCGTGAGTTTGGGCCAACGTGGCAGGTATCCACGTTAAACAGGGCGACTTTGTAAAGTGAGATATGCTCCAGCAGCACCTGACCTAACCTAACACACCCTTCCCGTTCCACTCCACTCCAATCGGTTAGCAACTATTTCCAGAAATATGTATGCCTTCACGGGTCATATGCTCATAGGCTCCCATTTGACCAACCACACAGATACGCCACATTCTTGCTAATCGATAAAGGCACAACTACGGCATATTTGCCGCCTATCTGTGGCAACTCTTGTTATTGTTGTTATGGAATCGATAACGTGCCACAGAGACACAAAACCATTTCATTTGGATTTTCTGGTGTTTCATGTGGAATGGAAATATTTGCCGATATATATTTTTTATAGCATCGATTGTTGCACCGTTCATAAAACCTATTACAAAATTGCAACAAGCGGATAAGTGGAATTCAGGTACATACTTGCCAAAGAATACTAAGTCTCCCCCCCCCCATCCACCGGCAATCACACTTGTATGGCGGTACGCTCACTATGAATGAAGTCGATGTTGGGCTTGACAGGCACCACCATATGGCCGGGCCAGTGTGAATTATGGGAGTACTTTCGTTTTTCATATGATTTCGAAGTGGGTTTATTGTTGTTGCCCCATAATGTTGCAACAATACACTTAAAGGCACACGCAGGCAGAGCGAGATAGAGAGAGCGACATGCCAACAGAGCATTACAGACATATATTTGCACCAATACGACGAATATCAATGGATTGCACATTTTGCAGCAGCGGAATGAGAGTTTTCGAAGGCCTTGTAAGGTATTCTAATATTCAGAACAAAAGTCAACTTAAATTACAGACTTACAGATTTTTCTTGTGAATTTGGATTTTGGTATTGGTCAGTGGTCCGGGAAAGCTCTTCGCTTTATTGGAACTGGATTCATGGACAAACCCATATCGAAAACGGCTTTCTGAAATCCGAAAAGATCTTAACAGGTTTTCAAAGTAATTTTTGTCTTGACAATCCTAGTTGTTTGAGTAGAAATATCGAAAAAATCCTGCTAGGTCATGTGGATCATGGAACAGCCCATTAACTATAACTGAAGTATTGCCTGTGCGGCACTGACATGAGGAAAACTTCTAGGATGTAATAAAAAGTTGGTATGTTGGAATTGTATTTCTAGAGACAAAAAAGGAGTTGAGGGAATGGATGAAGACGACCCATGTCTTAAGATGGCTAGAGGAACAGGTAGGAAGAACCACAAAGGAAATCTGGGGAAACCTCGATTACAATAAAACAAAGAGAATACTCGGGTTTAACAAAAATGAAATGAGTAAGCTAGTTGGGGTCATCACAGGACACACTAGCCTAAGGGCACACCTATTTGGAATAGGATGTTCCCAGAGCGACGAATGTAGGTCATGCGGAGAGGACGCCGAGACGGCGGAACACTTCCTGTGCCAATGCCCTGCTTTCTCGCAGGTCAGGAAAGTCCATTTATGAGAGGACCGAATTCCTAACGTAGGAAAAAGGGGAATAGGAATTTGTAGAAGAAACCAGGAGCGCACAACAGGCCGAATTGCTGGTCTAGGTGTATGTCAGTGACATGAGACGGTCATGGTACATGACCGATCCTCCATTCAACCTAACCTAACCTAGGAATTGTAGATTTTGCTAGCAGCACATGGGGAATCTCTTGCGACAGCTTTGTCTACCACATTATATCTCCCCAGCAGGATTTCGCCATATACCTCCTAAGGCTGGCTCAACTTATTCCACTTTTCTTATCTGAAGTGTTCCAGGCGAATCCTCTCCCTCCTATTCTACAAAATCCACCGTTAATAAGTTGAGGCAAATGTTACGTGTCTCACAGGGTGACACCCGCAGCAGTGTTACAGTTATAGAATGTAAAAATTCTACGAAGCTATCTGGAGTGTACCCTCTCCCTCGTGATGCTATAAGCTCACAATAAAAAAATCCACCATTAAAGAATTGCGGCAAATGGTTAGTAGTTTGCAGGGTGACACCCACAAAAATATTGCAGTGATAACGGGCGTTAAGAAGGCTCGAAAATCATTTAGTCCGAAGAAAGTTAAGAAATAAATGGAACGATGTAAATGTAAAAAGAAAAAATGTAAAAAGATACACTGGTATAACTTCGCCTACAGGTCAATATTTGTAGATATCAGCTATCTAATTGGTTTGTTCTCAAAGATTATCCTGAAAAAAACCAAGCAATCACAGCTAAAACGATACGATAACTATGTGAAGTTTAGAAATCAAACACAATTCAGTCGCTAATCGCAGTGAGTTGCGGCTCTACTTGTGTTTATGACGAAGCTGTTGAAAAGAAAAATTAACAAACTAAGCCACGATACCGAAGGACAACGATCGCTTGCTTTCTAAGCGACTAACAGCTGATTTTGAAGTTGTCGCTTAAAATTCGGGACAATTTTACCTATCAAACCCTCAAATATAGACAATTATAACCTTGGGAACAGACTTTCTGAAAACCGTGCACAATCTACCATTTCTATGCAACTGCTGTATATTTTGATCCAAACGTTACAAATTTTGGAGGTGTAGTAGGTGGAGTGTGCGACTATCGAAACCTGGACCATCAAACATTTTTAGCCCCTGTTATTCAAGCAATGAAAACATTAGCCGTTCAGAGCCGACTTTAAAAAGTAGGTTCCGGTTATTATACAAATTATAGTGCGCAAAGCTCACAGATTCGAGAGAAGATACCCTTTATATATTCCTTTAATGGAGTGTTAAAGGAAATCAGAAAGTAAAGTTTAAAATTCATATTCTGAACTATTCGTTTTTCGAGGATAGAAATAGTTTTTCTTTTTAAATGTCCTTGAAATAGACAGCAAGTAAAGACAAATCCTTCAAAATTTCAACAAAATCATTGAAATCGATTAGAGTTTCGTATTTAAATCAGTTCTCCAATGAAGGAAATGAAAGATGTGAAAGAACTTTTCGAAATTAGGAACGAACTGAGGCATCATAGAGATCAGTTGACTACGTGCCACAATTGTCATAAATATCCATGGTGATGCCTGGGCTGAGTGGTTCAATTCCCCTGGAAGTAAAACATAAACCCTGATTGTTTTTTTTAAAGACTTCTCTAATCAAGTCCGTTTCGAAATATCTCCTATAGATAAGTAACATTTAATTATGCTAAAGAAGTTGAAGTTTGACATATTAACTACACCCCTTGAAGCCTCACAAATTCCGCCAATGTTTAAATTCACAAATTTGAGAAAGAAAATAAGTCGTCGTGTCACACCGTATTCATGCAAATATTTCCAGACAACACATGTTGTACACACTCCGATACAAATTGACCGACAATGACGATAATCAAATGCAATTGTTGTTCGTCGTTCAATAGAGCACGTGTGCTATTCCGAATCAGGAAGTGATCTTAATTCACTGAAATTCGTGTTTTGATTTTCGATATATTTTTTTTTTACTTTATCTGCTGAATTTGTTTGCAATATTTAATCGTTTTCGGGCAATTGGTATGCGTTCGAAGTGGGTGTAGAAAGAAATTAAGTCTTCTTCGAGGCCTTGAATTTGCAAATCTTCGTGCTACTGGCTGGAATAAGGAAGTCATTATCCATTCAGACGGTATTAACCGAAAATAACATGAATATTCTGATTGAGGATAATCCGTATTAATGCGAAGTTAATTGCAAAAATATTGAAAGAGGTGTGACCGATTTGTTAAATAGTCCGCCATAGTTTGGGGGTGTCTGCTCGATCTAAAACATTTTATTCAATTTGTTCTTTTATGACTCAAAAAAAACTTGGGCAATCTGATTTTTAAATATTGAAATTAATGGTAGAATATTTAATATGGTGGGAACCACACCAATGTGTTTCGTTAGGTCCAAATGCTTGACTGCTCCATTTTTAACCATTAATCTTAAAATGTTTATAAATCCAATAGTTAATGTCTCCAAGGCACACTTAATCATTATTCGGCTTAGTTCATTCATTTTAAATATATTTTTTTTGCCCTGATAAAAAATACCAAATCGATATTTCTTTTGGAACCGTAAACAAAAATTGGAAGATAATATTACTGAGCCAAAAGGAGGCAATCGAAAAAGGATGAGATGTGAAACATGTCGAAATTTTTCCCTTTGTCGCTAAATTGGCACAGCTGCCCTCTATACTGTCAATGAGATAGGATGCAATCAAACGTTTTGTTTGTTTAGATTAATCGATGTTGTCTGTTCATCTCAAGTGAGTCTAGATACTTTTTGACAACGATATTTTTGCATTGCAAATGGAATTTCATGTGCCGAATCTCTTGAAAAAGTCGCTGACGTCTTACGACTTATCAAAATCATGGGAATATGAGTGATAATGAACATTGACAAGCGGACGAGATCCGTTGGAATATTTGCCAAGCGGAATGGTGACTTCCACCCTGCGCCGAAACTGATTTAGTTTATCGATTTTTTTTAATAAAAAAAACATTTCTCTAATATTATTTGGCATTTTTAAGGGAAAACGTTGTTTACTTTTAATAGATTAAGAAAATAAACAAAATCTAATATTACAAAGAAGACTACTGAGACAGCTGTCCGATATCTTCAAGTTGCCAGATGAAAAGTGAGTCTGTTGTTGCCAGCACCAAAAATGGAACCAAATCAACATTTATTTCGAAAACAACCAAATTGATAGCAACATTGATATTTTTTGCCCAGGGACTTGGGACTGTCACAGCCAGTCGTTTCCCAAATACAGTCTGCTGCTCTGGATGTCTTAGAAAGGTCAATTTATCTCCAATGTATAAAATTTGAAGAAAAAAACATATATTAATTAGAAAAATTAAATTAAATTAAAATGTCTCCATATCGTCCACAAAATCTTCAAATTGATTTGCATTTGTTACTTCCATAACTCGAACCAACATCCCGTAAAAAAGTTCGACTTGAAAATCTGTGTAAATTTGTTTACTGTGAAGTCGAATTTATTTAGGGCTTGATCTTGTAAATATTTACAGGAACTACATGAGTCCAAAAATTGTTCTTCCCTCCAATACCCTTTGTTACCAATCGTTACCAATATCCTTTGTTATCCCCTGAGTGATATTCAAGTAAAAACAAATTTATAATACACCGAATTTAACAAAAAAAAAAAAAAAAAAAATACCATAAAACACGAAAGAGATTTTGAGGCAAAAACTGAAAATGCATTTTAAAAATAGTTTGATTGTTGGATTAATCACAAACTATTGCTAAAAGTGTGGACATATTTTACCCCATTCCCCATTTTTTACTTACAATATTGAAGTATTTACTCCTTGTTTGGGCACATTTATCGCTGTGCGTTTTTGGAATCATAATTACCGAATTGGCCATCGATCGAAAACAGCTACCGCACGCTTGCATTTAAAGAAATAAATTATAAATTTTGTGTGAGTTGTCGGTCGGTGCGTGCTGAAGAAATTTAATCGCCAAATTGACATTGGTGGTCTTGTGCATTGGTAATGTAAAAAAAAAGCAAATTTCGATTCTTATCAACTTTAGCTGAGGTGAGTATTAACAGTTCAAATTGTATATGAAGAGAAAAGAAACAGTGGATACCTGATATCGCACATATCTATTAATGTGGGCGTATGTCCTTTTACAGCTGGGCCACTGATCCACCAGCGAAGGTGTTACATAATCAGCGACCCCTCAGCGAAATGGAAATTATAACCTAAACGTTTCTCTAACGTCCAAATGATTTTCTATTTGTAGTGGAAATGTAGCATTCCCTAGTGGAAAGGCTTTTAGGTGACTCACGAAGAAACCGGCAATTATTAATTGTCGAACACATTTCCATTGTTTAGTATCAGAACAAAACACATTGCCATGTTTTATGGGTTTTTGTTAAACAGCATGACCTACGATGTCGAACGTTCGTTTGCTTTCCATGTGACAAACAGCTGATTTGCGATCCACGAACAGTCACCAGAACGGCAAAGCGAACGAAAAAGAAGTAAGCATTTCAGTCAAGAGATAATAAAAGAGTTTTTATGCAAAAGTGAGTGGGCGGCCGTGGTGTGGTAGGTAGTATGTGGGACTATCACACAGAAGAACCCGAGTTCGAAACCGGGTAAGACCATCAAACATTTTTCGGCGGCTGTTTTTCCACCTTGGAAATGCTGGCGACTTCACGAGTAAGAGAGTAATCTTTAAGCCATGTAAAACTTCTCTATAAAAGCATTAGCCGTTCGGAGCCGGCTTTAAACAGTAGAGTTCGAGAGAAGTTCCCCGTCTGTTCCTTCATGGAATGTTAAGGGAAATAAGTAAGTAAGAGTGACTAGATTTCGTTCGACATCGTGGGCCTAACTGTAACTTAAATTCTAGTCGTTTGTCGTCGAATATATCCTATATCTATTAATATATTCCGATATCCATTTATATTTACAGTACGATTGTGTGACTCAAGTTTTATTGAGGAATTTGCTAATCAATTCCACAGACTACATCAAAAGTTTGGCGAAGCTCTAAATTTTATGTAATTTTCAAAACCCATGAATGGGTAACATCGGTTTAGACATTAGACATAAATGGATTAACTTGTGAATCGTTAGTAGGGACAGTAACAGATATTGTGTGGCAACCACATCTATATTTCCGAAGCTATTGCCAAAACAATAGCTATATTTTAGTGAATTTCGAGCATCCGTGAATAATTTGTATTGGGTTTAGATTGGTTAAATTCATTTGGAGATGGCCCATTTTAACCCCGATGGTGAGTTTTGTGCAAATATCAAACAAAATATTTTTGAGAGTAAAACACAAACCAGCGGACATTCGGCAAATAAAATTGTTTGCCAGCCAAATGCGACGGTAGTGAAGAGCAAATATTTTATTCTCCTTTCGGCAAATAATTATTTGATCTTGCAAAATGTTTATAATAGAAGGCAGACTTGCCGTTGGCTGAATATTTTCAAGAGAGAGCGTATGTGTTTATCTACGAACTAGTTAGTATTTTCTACAACAACAAAACGGAATTTTGCCATGCTAATTAATGACATCTAGATTTTGTAGCCGAACTAATGCGTCTTCAAACAACTTGCGACATCTGGTCTGAGTCGTTTACAATTTGAATTGTTTTCAGTTTCGAGAAATGAAATGGTGGAGAGTTTGTTCCGCTGCCGTGTCTGTAGAGAACACTATAAATGATAAACGAAATAGACCGTTTTAAAATCGATTCTCACCTATGGTGGACGGAGACGAAGTAGTCAACCATCACAAAACGGCAGGAAAAATCTTAAAGACCAGCATGTATTACTATAACTGGGGCAATCCGTACTTGGACTACGGAGGTACTGCACACAATACTATACCTGACTTACATATTACGGCCATGGAGGGAGGACACATAAGGTCACCTCTGCATTCTAGATATCATTCCGGACCCCTCATCTCAGCTTCGGGCGACTCTTCGAATATATATTTGCATCCATCGCGGAATGGAAACAAGGTGGTCTTCTCTCAAGCTTGGATGTGTCTAAAGTCTAAATCAAGGAAGCCTGACATCTGCACAACTGTATCTGCGTTGACAGGATGTGTGACCTCTTTGGATATAGGATTCAGTGAAAGACTGTATGGAGGTCTCTCGTTAGAGGTATCCATGGTGTGAATACCTGGTCACAGGAATTTGTACGAGAATGAACGGTTCGACTTCCCTTGGACTCGGATCAGAGCACGTAGCCGTACTGCTGGGCTCGATCAAGAGGATTTTTCTCCAGCACTATCTGTCATGAGCCAACTCCCGATCGAGAGCTTTAGATTCATGCCGTATCTCAAGGCAAACATGGCCTGAATATAACCAGAGTAGATTCAAATTTCGCATCGCCCACAACAGTAAGCAAATATCACGGACACTGGTTGATTCGTAACCACGCGCGTCTTCTGAGCCCAATGCCGTAGCTGTGGCGATGTAGACGGTAGAACACGTCCTGTGCGGATGCCCTGCCCTGGTGAACCGACGATTTAATGCACTTCGCTCATGATTTCTGGATGATATCACCGACGCGTCGGTGATCAAGGGTGAAACAAAATGGGGACCTCTTCAACATGTTGGCCGCATCATCCGATCCACTTATTTTTTCCCTGCGGCATGTGAAGTCACGAATAGAGTTAGAAAATAATTATTTATATAAATAATGATTCATGTTCTATATACATATATAACTTCTCTTACGACGTGTTATGAATATTTTCGAGAAAATTTAAAAAAAAAAATTTAAAAAAAAAAATTTTTTTTTTTGTTTTTGCGTAATAATTTTAAAAACACAATATTAAATTAAATCCTTCGATTCAAAAGATATGATTTTTGCAACGAATAAACTCAAATGGCGCCACTGTGCGACGTATCGATCTGAGTAACCTTATTAAATGTCTTAATCTGACGAACTGGATATGAGTAACCGTAACCGTGACACCAGGCGGTTACAGAGTGGTGTGGTAACAAAACATTCAAAACAAGTATTGGTAGCGTACTTGCCTATCAAGGTAGGGGGAAGTTGATTCGATTCCCAACAGAGTCTTTGGTATGTCGCTGCAAAAATCTAGCCATATGGTCTGTGTCACTTGGTTTAGACTTAGACCCAAAATTAGAATATAAATTTTCTATGTATTGTAATTAAATAAAAACAAAATCAAAACGTTTACAAGATGCTAACTCACGCTCCTAACAAAATCCATGTCAGACCAAGTCTTAAACACCTCGTTTTTCACCGCAAAATAAATTAATGTACTTGTGTATTATTTACAAATAGTTAATCACACTAGTTATATAAATGCAATTAATAGTAGTTATAAATGCTATTTGCAATTTATTTTCACCATCCAATCCAACGCCAAAAAAATTGCTAAATATTTCTGCTTGAATAAAAGTTGCATTGTATTGCGGTTTCGAGGTCTTCCCTTTCGGACAACACAACTTAATTATATGGGGAGATGTTGTTTTTTTGTTGTTTTTGACCAAAAACAGACAACCCAAAAGAAAAAAAAATAACTGTGCAAATGAACTGAACTTTCCATCAAGCAAAAAGTGCACCTTTCCGCGGGTATGACCAACGATGCACACTTATTAACTTATAATCAAAATGAATAGCATAAAAATAAAACATACTTAATGTTAGCTTGGCCAAATACTATGAAAATAAAAGCAAAACAAAAAGAAAACAAAACAAAGTCAGTTGCAGTTAAACTGCATTCAAGCTTAACACTTTCAATTGATTTTCATGTACTTTTTTTTTGATTTACTTGTACTTTTTGAACAACAAGTTGTACTATTTAAACTGAAACTGAATGGAAGTTGAGCTAAAAGCAACAAGAAGAACAACAGCAGCAGGCATATAATTTTATTATTTATTTTTCTTTACGTAAAATTGGACAACATCAAAAAGAGTTTTTTGTTCAGTAAACTGATGACCTACCCCAAGAAAACAAGAAAACCAAATTTAACGGTAGAAGCCGCCTAAGTATTAACCTAAATCAGGTTAGTTTTCAATTTTATTACATTTAAAAAGTATGAATACAAAATTTAAAAACAAAAAACCTTACTGGATTTACAAAAAAATCGCAGAAGTTTAGTTGTTAGTATGCAAACTGAACAGTTTTGGGCCAGAGTCTCAATCATATGTTTGCGACTACCCCCCGAATATGGAAATGATAACATCCGTCAGGGCTTAGTCGTACTTAGTTTTTAGTTAGTGGCTGCTACACTGCCCGAACTCATACTGCGTTCTAGTTCTAGTTCATACTGCGTTCTAGTTGCCGTTCATAATGTACTGGGCCTGATTCGTCATTGATTTGTGGGCAATGTTCGGACCAATTGGCTAATGCTGAAACCACAAAAAAACAATTTTAATAAATTCCCATAAAAAAGGCGGAACAAGTGATGGGAAAAATTTGTCTCTCTCCACTAAAAAAATAAGCAATTTAATTTAAAAAAATATGAATACTTTACTTTTTTTTTAAAGTTGTTCCACGACTGTTCTTGACAACAAAAGATTGACATGAGTATGAAATATAGAATAACCTGATAAATGGGTACAGCATGGGCCAAACTGAATGTGAAATTGTAGCACACTTAAATATGAGAATGCCAATTGAATATTAAAACGGCTGGGAAATAAAAAAAATAACACAATATCACAATTTCAAATTAATCAAATGAGTAATAATTAAAAAAGGCGAGCAAGCCAACCTATGCATTGGGTTAAGGCATTAAGGGCGAGGCAAAATGAGGACCTCTTCAACATATCCACTTATTACTTCACATGTGAAGTCACGAATACTTACTTATTTACATTAACATTCAATGAAGGAATAGACGGGGAACTTCTCTCGAATCAGTGAGCTGTGTACGATATAATTTGTATACTCACTGACCGGGACCAACTGTTTGTAGTCGGCTCCGGCTAATGCTTTTCTAGAGACATGGCTTAGAGATTACTCTCTTACTCGTAAAGTAGCCCACATTTACGAGGTGGAAACAGGCGAGATGAAGTCACGAATAGAGTTAGAAAATATTTACAGTACAGGGTTTTCCAACAAGAGGTGTTATTTTCAAAGAAAAATGGAATTTTTTGAGATAAATGATCGGATGTTTATTTCATAATAAAGAGAAATGTTTGCCGTTAATAAAGAAAAACAAGATGAGCTGAATGGCCACCACGATCACGCTTACAGGACCATATCTTTTTCATGACATTTTCCATAACCAAATCGGAAAGTAGCTGCCCTATGTCCTCTATAGCCCCACGAATTCTATATTTGAGGTCTTGACGCTGGACTGTTGCGTAGACCTTATCTTTCTCGTGGGCCAAAAGGAAGAAGTCGCAAGGTGTTAAATCACAAGATCTCGGTGGCCAATTGTGATCACCTCTTCCAGAGATAACAGGGTCAGGAAACTTTTCCCTTAAAAAAGCAATTGTTTCGTTGCTTGTGTGGCACTTAGCGCCGTCTTGTTGAAAGTAAACGTTGTCCAGATCAATATCATCCAACTCCGACCATAAAAATCATTAATCATCTCTCGATAGCGCAATCCATTCACTGTAACTGTTGATCCAACCTCATTTTCGAAAAAGTAAGGTCCAATGACCCCGCCGGAACATAAACCGCATCAAACAATCGAACGTTGAGAATTGAGGGGCTTCTCAACAATAAGTCTTGGGTTTTCCGAACCCCAGATGCGACCGAGATGAAAATGGGCCTCATCAGTCAAGATGATTTTTCGATGGAATTCCGGATCATTTTCATGCATTTCATGGACCCAATCAGCAAAGATACGACGTTGTTGATGATCGGCCAGCCCGAGTTCTTGTGTTAACTGAACTTTATAAGCCTTATCATCCAAGTCATTATGCAGAATACGGTGTAATGACGTTTGCGGAAAGCCCAATTCCAAAGAACGATGAGGAATGGACAAATCTGGGTTTTCTTCAACACTTTGGGCTACATCAGCAAAATTATCATTCTTGAGCTGGTTTTATTCTTCACATCACTAACTTGTCTCAATAGCTGGAATTTTTTTCACCAATTTCAATTAAATTAAGAATTCACGCCAATTAGTTGTCGGTGGAAAATCCTACCAAAAATATTGTATTGGCTTCTGAATCTAGTGAGATACCAACTCATTATTTTGTTTTTATTGTAAGAACAACTGTTTTTCTTTTTGTTGATCATCCGATGAAAGTAAAAATCTCTTAACCTGTTGACTGTGTGTAGGGTATCCATTGTTAATAACAACCATCACTTCAGTATCTTGTAATTTTACAACACAACGAAACCAATGAATTGCAACGGCTTTATAAGTTTTAAAGAAAAAAAAAAGGAAAACAAAAAATTGTAAAAATTTGTTCAAAACAAATTCATTACGAAATATGCATAAATATTTAGTAATCGCTGTTGTCTTGTTGATGCTATCCAGCTACCACCGTTTTAAGTGAAAGTACTCTTTTTTTTGCCGAGTTTGTTTATTATTAAGTAGGCATTACTTACTTATTACTTGAGTACGAGCGAATATAATTTACTTTTCCTTCGCACTTTTTTCTACGTTTTCTTTTTTAATGCGACATGTGCGATACTGTGATGTGTGTTACTACATATATATGCAAAACTAAATGGAAAAAGACACGAATTTTTGTCACTTTTTTTTATTTTGGTGCAAAGTGTATAATTACTAGGGGATTGCATATCTATCTAACTCACATGTTGCATTTCCGCAAATCAAGAGAAATGAATGAGAAACGGTTGAGTTTCCCCACAGTTCCATTGGAAAGAATAGTGCACACCGTTGACATGATCTGCCATGCTGCATGGACCGTATAAGTGGTTGCAGTTTTTCACCATTTTCTTCAATTACCACAATCACCTGGAAAGATGTCATTACCGGCTCTTTATGTCATCCATCCATCTTCTTGTTGATAGTGCGTTCACGGCAACAGGTTGTGCGGCTAGATGCCCATGTGCTGTTTAGTATTTTATTTCGGGTAACAGAGAGAGAATGAGCGAGAGAGATGACCAAAAACAGCATGTGGTCTTAGCCAAATATAAATAAATCTTTTTGCAATGGCACTTATGCAGTCGGCCTCAGTACGGGTGTTTCCATGCCAAACACTTTTTTATTCTAATAATCCACACATTCGAAATAATTATGAATACATTTTATAAAGGGTGTTGCAACCAAAACGCACGATGTTAAAACGAAAAGTTTTCTGAGAATTATCTTAATAATTTTTTATAACAACAGAAGAATCTATGACAATTATGTGTGATGTATGAAATATGAAATATCGGCACAAATGCTCGCTACGTCTTAATTAAGTTTCAATGTCGGAATTATCTCATCCTTAAGCTCTCGAAGAGTAGTTGGCTTATTAACGTACGTTTTTTCTTTTAAATATCCCCAAAGAAAGAAGTGCAACGGTGTCAAATCACATGCCATTTAATTTCTCCCGAAAAGTCCAGGTCCCGGTCCATATATCATCAATTTCTGGCCACAAGAATTCCGTTTACATCTCGCGATAGCGAACACCATTCATGGTAAATGCTTGGCCCAGCTCATTTTCGAAGAAGTTCGGCCCGATGAAGCCAGCCCATAAACCCTTTGTGGATGCATAGGCTTTTCACAAATCACTCGAGAATCGACAAATCCACTGAGATGAAGATGATTTTCTTTATAATGTCACCATTAACTTATATCTGTTCAAGCGACCATTCGCCGTATTGAAGACGCTTGGAAAGGTCAGTAGGCTTCAGCTCTTGAATCGTGATTGAATTTGTCAAACACTGAAATAATGAAATGTAAAATTAAATGTGGCAAAATGACATGAGTTTAAGTTGTGACTCACAATTAACATCTATGGTTGGAACACCCTTTAGAATGCAAACGAATTGCAAAAATCTACAAAACTATCAAAAATGTCAATGAAAGTAGTGCTTTTGAAATTTTCCAGAACCAAATCGCAAAAATGTCCTCGATAGCCTCACGAATTCCATCTTCGAGGTGTTGAATCGACGCTGGGCTGTTGGTGTAGACCTTATCTTTCACGTGGACCTTATCTTTCGGTGGCCAAATGTGATCACCTCTTCGAGAGATAACACGGTTCGGAAAGTTTTCCCGTAAAAGAACAAGGGTTTCGTGGCTTGTATTGAATGTAGCGCCGTCTTGTTGAAAGTAAACGTTATTCAGACCAATATCATCCAACTCCGATCATAAAAAATCATTAATCATCTCTCGATAGCGCAATCCATTCACCGTAACTGTTGATCCAACCTCATTTTCCATAAAGTAAGGTCCAAAGAACCCGCCGGACCATAAGCCGCACCTAACAGTAACATGTGGAGAATGGAGAGGCTTCTCAACACTAACTCTTAAGTTCTCCGAGCCCCATCGAGGTGGAAATGGGCCTCATCAGTCCATCAGACAAATCTGTCGATGGAATTCCGGATCATTTTCATGCAGGCTTGATTTCTTGTATTAACTGAACTTTATAAGACTTAAGACTCAAGTCTTTATGCAAAATACAATGTAATGACGTTTGTCGAATGCCAAATTCCAAAGAACGACGAGGAATGGACAAACCTGGGTTTTCTTAGACACTTTGGGCTACTTAACTAACTTGTCGAGTTTTTCCACCAATTTCGATTTTGAGATCCGACAAGTTGCTTCACGACGACACTGCAAGATTTTCACCATTTTTGTAGTGAATTTTAATTATTTCAAGCGTGTTTCGTTCCATTTTTAGCAATGGCTTAGTTTCTACTTGTCAAATGTCAAAGAATAAAAGCTTGAAAAGTGACAGCTACCCAAAATACCGGGTGATTCAAAATAACACCTCTTGTGGGAAAACCCTTTATTAAATATAATGTTCTTTACCTCCAAGAAAAAAAAAATCATGCATAACAATATAAATTGATAAAAAAAAATTGTAAACATTAATTTAAAATGAGATCTTCCATTAAAGAGGTTGCGCGCACCTACTACCCCTTCACCACCACTCAACCAATTGCAACGTTTGAAAACTTCAAATCTAAGTATTCAACCTAAACGACCATAAGGCACAATTTGAAATATCCCGTCAATTAAATATTTCCTTCCCTCGACCACAATGTTCTCTATAATCATATCAGCAACAACATCTGATTTGGCAGCTTTTAAGAAAAAAAAGACTTTCAAATGTTGTCCCGATTAAGTTTTTCTTTCAAAAATAAGTAAAAAGTTAAAAGAGTGGACTATTTTTGGGACATCTGTAAATCTACAGATATACATACATTGTTAAGAATAAAGCATCTGGAGTGGAGACGAGATGGACCTCCACAGTATGTGAACATAAAATATTCTCACTCGCAAATATCGCACAATGGTACGTGTTGTGCAAATGTCGAAAATAGTTATGAGTGCTGTTCAATTTTCCCACGTTCCGATAATGTTTGGAGTTGATCACTAATCATTAAAATCATATGAATATACACATATTTTCATTTTCGTTTACATTTGCATAATTTTTCAGTTTGGATTAGACCGATAGGCTTCTTTTCCAACAAATAAACAATGAGTAATCTATGTAAGCACCCAGTCATGTGTATGTCGGTGTGTCGGCCTGTCTATCTCTGTATATCCGCAACTGTGAGAAATATTAATCGTTGTATAACATTTCGTTCGGTCTTTCAAATAACGCGGACAAACTCGTGCGTGCAAATAAATGAAGTAATAATAATAAAACAAAAAAAAAACATTTCTTTTCCTGAATGGCAGTGAATCTGATTTTAATTCAATGTTATTACGCATTTTACGCGAATATCAAAACATATCCAATCCATGACGTCGTGTGGACATTAGAATGGGTCACTGTGTTTTTTGGAGGGGAAGTAAGGGGGGGAAAAATGGAAAATGCCCCAAATGAAAAAATTCCACAAAATTGAAAAAATAGAGATTTTTCATTGTAAAAAAAAATAATTCATTTTTTAATACGAAAAAACAGTCAAAAGACATTTACACCATAAAATTATCCCACAAATTTACGCAAAAAAAGTGTTGGGGAACTCTGACATTCGTCTCTGCTGCATGTGCCAAAATTTCACTGGCATTGAATTTTCGTTGTCACTGCCCTGTGTAATGGCTGGGTTAAGATTCTGGGGGTAACCACCACTACATCTAACTTCCGGTTCAAGTAACCCGGCCTCAAGTCAGTGGCATTCGATATTGGGAATTAATATAAAACAATCAAAATGTCTCACCCACTCTAGTGTACAGACATATATTGTATGTGACAAACAGACGGACGGTTACCATTACAGAAGAAACACAACCAAAATTGATTAAACACGATTTGAGGCCAGTGGCGATGTTGATGTCTTTCTCTCCGAACAATTTGCTTTGGCGTTAGAGCAAGTTTGCCGACAGTTCAAGTGTAAAGTGTACATGGACTAATGTAACTTCATGTATCCAACCGTGTACACATTATTCCCCCCCGCATCGACAAGACTACGTGTCGATGCTGGATCAGCAGTGGTTAAATCTTGGTGGCCGATTGGTTGGAACAACTTGTATGATGTTGAGGTGATACGTTACGCACCGTTGTGGTTGGATGGATGGACACTGGATGGTGTTATCTCCTCTTTGCTGCTATGGTTTACAAAATAAAAAACAACGACACGAGGTGACATAACAAATCATATCGTTAATCAAAATTTACGATTAAATAATAATAATAGTAATAGAAATACGAGTAGTAGTGGTAGCCACAATAATGTGCCAACATATTTAGTGTTGTGTTGACGACTGACCCAAAACAAAAGACTTAAGAAACAAACAGATTTTTCTGTTTGTTTCGTTGGCGGTAGAGCATGAGGTGTATTAAGCATTGATTAAGTGAAACGCGTATTGCTACCAGCACTGTTTTTTTTTTCTTTTTGAAGGGACACGTGTAGTTGTCGGTGTTGTGTGGTTGAAATGTATCCCCCCCCCCCCAATAAATTAATGTGAAATTAACATACACCACAACATTGTGGCATTTGATTAATTACCACACAAATGTCTGTACTTGTAATTAAGTCTGATGGTGTAATCAGTTTGAAAATATTTTGACCGCAGTTGATCACATACAAGGGACGGTATTTACATGTAATCGGTTAGATCAAATGTCGTGGAAATGAATGTGATGATACTTGGTGCAAAGATTTCTTTAGATAAAATGTATTGTAGATACATTTAAATAAATATGGAAAAACGGCTACTACAGTGTTTAATGATGAGCCGAGCTGTGCCACTAAATAGATTTAATGGCATATACCTGTACAGGGTGGCGCACCAATTAATTTAAAAAAATTATTTGAATTTCTTATTGTAGCACAGTTGGCGTGTCGTCTGTATATAAACATAAGACAGCAAACTTTCAATTCACTTCCATATGATCAACGACTTTTCCCATTTAAATGAAATGGTGTATAAATAAAACGGACATGTTTTTATGACACTGACATTTCAATGGAAAAATCTCTCTTGAGACTTTTGTCAATGATATACACACATACTTACTTAAGATGGCACTTCAACCTGTTGTTGGTCTTGGTAATAAATGCTTTGTAAGCACTTCGGTATTGTGCGCCCTTTCTCAAGTTCGTCATGCCAAGGATTTGCATGTCTTCTTTAACTTGGTTCTTTCGCCGGAGCAGTGTTAGCGAAGAGAATTTTGAAAAAGTCACTTAAAAAAACACAGAGAAACAAAAAAATTCTCAATAATTAACAATTCAAAGATATTCATAAAAATTTAAAAACCCTTAATTAAGAAAAACGTATGAAAATACAAAAACAAAGTTAGTTAAGAAAAATTATTAAAAATGCAGTGTTTTCCAACAAGAGTTGTTATTTGGGTATTTAAAGAAAAATTTAATTGTGTTGAGATAAATAATCGAATGTTTACTTCATAACAAAGAGGAAGGTATGCGGTTAATAATGAAAAACAACATCAGCCAAGTGGCCACCACAACCCGCTTACAGGACCGTATCATTTTCATGAAATATTCCATAACCAAATCCCAAAGTTACTGCCCAATGTCCTCGATAGCCTTACGAATTCTGTCTATGAGGTCTTGAATCGACGTGGGGCTGTTGGCGTAGACTTTATGTTTCACCTGGCCCCAAAGCAAGAAGTCGCAAGGTTCAAATTACAATATGTCGGTGGCCAATTGTGATCACCGCTTCCAGAGATAACAGGGTCAGGAAACTTTTCCCTTAAAAGAACAATTGATTCGTTGCTTGTGTGGCACGTAGAGCCGTCTTGTTGCAAGTAAACGTTGTCCAGATCAATATCATTCAACTCCGACCATAAAAAAATCATTAATCATCTCTCGATAGCGCAACTGTTGATCCAACCTTATTTTCCATAAAGTAAGGTCCAAAGAACCCGCCGGACCATAAGCCGCACCTAACAGTAACATGTGGAGAATGCCTCTCCATTCTCCACATGTTACTGTTAGGTGCGGCTCAACTTTCTCAACATTAACTCTTGGATTTTCCAAGCCCCAGATGCGACAATTTTGCTTGTTGACCTAGCCACCGAAGTGAAAATGGGCCCATCAGTCAAGATGATTTTTCGCTTTAATTCCGGATCATTTTCCTGCATTTCAAGGACCCAATCAGCAAAGACACGACGTTGTTGATGATGGGCCTGTTTGAGTTCTTGTTTTAACTGAAATTTATAAGACTTAAGACCCAAGTCTTTATGCAAAGTGGCGGTATAATGACGTTTTTGGAATGTCCAATTCCAAAGAACGACGAGCAATGGACAAACCTGCGTTTTCTTCAACACTTTGGGCTAGAGCAGCAATATTCTCAGTTGTTCTTGAGCGACGTGCAGGGGTTTCATTCTTCACATCAGTAACTTGTCCCAACAGTTCGAATTTGTCCACCAATTTGTGTATTGCGGTCCGACAAGGTGCTTCACGACGCCACAAAAATGCTTTAGTTTTGCGAACTGTGACCGCAAAATGTTCAGCATTTTTGTAGTGAATTTTAATAATTTTAATAAAATATTTTTTTTAAGTTCTTTGATTTCACTGGATTTGTTTTATGGGGATTGATGTATAATTGGACTTATAAAAGTATAATCCAATATACAAAGTGTTAAATAAAGTGGACTGTACTTCTTTTTAAACGTTATAAACCGTATCGCTTTATTTGGTGATGCTGGCAATTGAATGTTTCAAATCGATGTGAATTCTTGATGATGGGCAGTTGATGAAAAAACCGCGACAAGCTATAAAAGATCTACGACAAAAATATGTTGCTTAAGACTAGAAAAAGAACACAACAACAACACATATAATACCATGGCAGGGATACACAACGATATTGGCAAAAAAAAAACCATAAAAATTTCGTAAATTGAAAGTGTGTTTTATTTTTAATTTTTTTTGAGTTTTACTTTTTTTTCTCAAAAATAATGATTATGGGCGGATTTTTTTAATATTACAGGCAAATTCGGATAAGAGCATTTTAATTTAAAATACATTTTTAGTAAAAATTTTTCTGGATGATTTTCCATGCACTGTACTTCTCTTAAAAGAAAATCCGCTTTATTGGAAAATCATTTATGTGAAACACATTTTTAATGCAGACACAAACCTGTGTGATACGAACATCGATTAAGAGAAATATTATGAATGTAAGGGCGACAAAAACGGCCACAACAAATAATCTCAAACAATTTTGTGTCAACCAGATTTAAGACCACTCAACCAAATGAAAATAAGTGACTGTTTCCATCATAATGTTGTATGGAACAAAAACTGGGAGTAACTTCTTGCTTAGTAGCATTTAGTTACGAGGTCTGACCGGAGACTTTAATTTAGAGCCCCCGGAACTTGTTCCGGCTTGACCAGCAGGTGCTGCCCCTCGGGGAGTATCGTGTTGGCTGTGGTTTATACCCAAATCGCCGGGAGAGTTTCGGCTCGGTGTGGAGTTGCATTGCAACTGGGTGCTGTGACCCATAGATCAGCACAGGTGTTAGATAGACCTCGACCCCAAACCAAGAGGGAAGTCATAATCCATATATATTATGCTTCAAATTGTTACCGGCGGGCTGGGCTTGATGGTCTCCATCTCGTTTAGCCTAATGGGGCGTTGACTGTCGCATTATAGCCGTCCTTGTACGGTAGCGTACCATGGTTCAGGCCTTTACGGTGATAATCATGTAAAACTCACGACTTTATGTTTTCATCATAATATTGGATTTAAATTTTACATACATGTACTTTAAAAGTTGTGCCACAAGTTTCTATCTTCGCGTCATAGAAAAATTTCAAAAGTGAAAGAAGGTTCAAATTATCCAAAGTCTTTTTAATTGAAAATTCCGCATAAGTGAAAAAAATTTCTTAATTCTTTTCATTTCCTCTTATCCGAATTCGAATGGACTCAAAATGAATCATTAATCATTAATTTTAAAACTCATAATAAAAAAAAAAGAAATTTTTATAATAAAACTCATAATGGTTACGGTCCCTGTTTATAACGTTTATATTTCATCCGTTTGACCCAAAATAGGCCTTTCTGTCATTTTTTTGTATCCCCATTTGCAGTTAAACTCATTTTTGTATTTTGCTTACGTTGCACAATTTTTGTTCTGTTTTTACGCATTCACCGTTTGACCTGATTTCGCCTTTTCTGTACTTTTTTTTATACCCATTTGCTATTTGCTGTATGATTCGAACATGTTTTTGTATTGTTGGAAAATTTTTCTGTTTTTCCAATTTAAACATTTAATTATTGAATTAAGTTTGTTCTTAATACTTTCCGAAAACATATGGTCAATACCTTACCTCCCCTTCTTCGAAGAGTGCAATCAGTTAAAATTTAAGAAATTCCGCTACTTCTGCAATAGTTTTTCCATTTCATTTGGCCACAACGGACAACAGTGTTGCGTGGCTAACAAGCAAAAAACAAAAGACTTAGGCAACAAACTTTGTATGTTTACCGTACCTCAAATCTAACAACAGATGTCCATAGAAATTTCAAGAATTTTCCTAACACAATAATTAACACCGCAATGTTGTTGCTTCTCTCTACGATTTCGTTAATTAACAACAGACTCATTAAATGATGCAAGACCAATGTTGTTAAGAATATACAGTTTCGTAGACGCAAATCATACAATTTGTTGTATTTGTTTCGTGTCATTATGAAAATTGTGTCCGACAGTCGGTCTGCCTGTGCTTAGTCTCATGACAGACAAACAATCAATAGAGCACATCTGAAATGATTAGGAGCCGCAACTAAATAACAAAAATCGTGAACTAAAAGTCACTGACCAAAATATTTCCACAATTCATTCTTTGTTGACCATATTCCTCACTCCATGGCTATGTGTGAGTGTGGGGCCAGACGTCGTCATCATCGGCAGCAGCACGTACTCTCGTCATTGTGGTACCTTATTCATCCATGTCCAAAGCGACTTGATGACCATATGTATCTCCGTTCATGTAGCACAAGTGACCACCGACCAAACATCGATTCAAATAAACCACCATGGCAAAAACACACAAACACACACACACATGATTGCCATTAACAAATAATAAAGAAAAAATACGCTGACCATTATGACTGCTGAACGCATTTATAAGAGTGCGTTTAGTTATTTATGAGGAACGACTATTTCAGACCAATCGATCCAACAATTTATGGTTCAACCAACAAAAAAAAAAAATATGAAGCGGTGTAGTTAATTGTTAAAGACCATGCCACAGCAAAGCTTGAAAAATCAAGCAAATCAACCCAAAAAAAAAATACGAAAAAAAACCTCGTTGTACGCACAAAGTGTTGTTGTAGGGGTTTTTATTCGAAAGGCCTTCATGGACTGGAACATGTTTCGTTTGTACAATTTAGGAATTCTTTTAATCGTTCGGAATTTTTATTAACGTTTGTTGTTGTTTCTTTGGTTCGACTCCACAAGCAGCAACTAAATATTAATTATTTCTAGATTTTTATCGTTTGGATTTTAGTTTCAAAAATCTAAGTACGAGTACGTTGTTCATGATCTGAATTTCGTGTGCATTAATCGGCATAAATAAAATGAAAAAAAAGACAGAAAATACATTTTAGTGGCTAAAGCTATAAATGCTAAATTTGAAGGGGACTAGAAAAGAGATTTAAGTGTTAAGCAAACAAAAAAAATCTAACCACAATCCTAACTAGAAATATTTCAGGCGGGCAAAAAAAAAACTGTAGTTTTAAGTCAAACATAGGGGTTTTGATCCGTGACGTAGTTCCCGGGAAATTTGCCAATTTTTTATTTCCCGATTCACCGTTTTACTGATCGGGATTTCTGGGAATAAAATACCATTTACGATTTTATCCAATTTTTTCAACTGTGAGTTTTAACCGAGAAATTATGCGATTTTTTAACTTCCTGAAACACTCCTGATCTTATTACATTTGAATTGTATAGGATTTTTTCAATATTATTTTTCTAAGATTTTGTTTTAATGTTTTATATACAGTATCGGACATTACATATTGGACTCAATGCACATTTCCTCTAAATCGTGAAAATCTCAAAAGTTATGATTGATAAATGGGTCGATTGTTTTTTTAAACTCAACGTTAATACCTTGTTCGTGAAAAAATAAGCTTGTTTCCTGATTGTTTTTAAAATTCAAAAATATATTCAAACGATAAAACCAAATAGTCAAAAATTCATACGACACAACAAATTGGACTAGGTATTTCTATCAATTGCCGCTTCAATTGCCTGAAAAAGTTTGTTTTTATCTCGCCCTGTACCTTCTCGGTTTAATTTTTTGTTCTCTATTTCCCAAAGATTTTCTATGGGGTTTAAGTCTGGCGAATGAGCTGGCCACTTTATTACATTAAGTCTTTCCTTTACGAATTAAATTTTGATTCGTCAGAAAACAAATCTGTTCGTAGGTCAACATGCAGAAAAATTTTACATTTCTTTATAGAAACGAAATTACACTAAGACATTTTTGTGGAGATAATAATTTTTTTCTTCAAATGGTGAGATTTTGCAGAACTTGACAACCTTCATTGGAAATAGGAATCATTCGAATCGGGTTCTAACCTAATGTTAACTTCGGGAAGTAGCGGAAAAAATATCACCGAAAATTTTACAAACTCGTCAATTTACAATTCCAGAAATTTAATGTAGGAATTTCTAGAAATTACAACGCACTGGAAAGTTGCACAATTTTTGAACACAATAAAAATACCAAATTTTGTATTTGTAAAGTAGCTTCTGAAGCTATCAAGGCAGCATACAACATGGTACGGGTAGTTGAGGAGAGAGGGGAATCGTCTATTCTGAAAAGAAAGAACATAAAGATGGCTGGACGACAGTGTGAGGAGATATAAGTCTATGTAGAAACGATGCCAGAAAATTCTGTTAGCGAGTGAAACTTCATACGTCGTGTACATCGTTTAAAAATGACAATGGACATCTGATAACTGATCTGCTAGCGGCCGAAGATCCAGCCAAAGATAGTTACTCTCGTCTAATCGTAGACGATGGCGTGGAATGTCAACCCCCCACCAAGATATGGCATTCGGCCCAAATCGACCAAATCTTCACACTTCGCCAGATTCATGAAATGCAAACCGATTCCTTCGATTAGTATCTACTATAAAGCCGACTTCGACACGCCGATAAGAGAAAACTTGTTTAAAATCATTTCTGCATATGAGATCCCATCAAAACTTGTATGACTTTGTAGAATGTCCCTGAGCGACACTAGAACATCAGTAAAAATAGGATCGACCTTTCAGAATGCACTATAATAAGAGGTTTCAGACAGGACGATGACCCGGTTGACAAAGCTAACCGTCTGGCTGAAATATTTGCAAAGAATTCATCTTTGCCAGAAAGCAGTCAACCCTTCCTCGTGATTGATAACGTATCTAGTTCGATCCCTCAGATATTTTTTCGAACGCGTGGGGTCAAAAGGGTTCTTGCAGATCTCAACGTAAATAAAACTCTGGGCCCGGATCGTATTTCAGCACATGTCCTCTGTAAGTGCTCTTCGCTAGCTAGCTCGTTCATTGCTCAATCTCTTCAACATGTCGTACCGTTCTGGTATTTACCCTTCACGTTGGAAAGTTGTCAATGTTCAGCCGATCACCAAAAAAGCGAATTTGGTGTCGGTATTAACTTCTCTCGATTCATATCGAGTTTTCTCAGAAATCGCTCTATACGAGTTGTTATAGATGGGGTTTCATCCAACGAGCATAGGTTGACCGCAGGAGTACCACAGGGTTCTGTCCTCTCTCCATCTCTATTTCTTATTTTCATTGACGACCTGTTGGGTCAGACTGTGAACCCATACTCATTTGATCATCGGCCAGGTCTCAGGAGTTCGAGGATAAAAGGCGAACGATGAATGACTCACTTAACCGCGATATGGCGACGATTTGTGACTGGGGCCAAATGAATAGAGTAGATTTTAATCCGCAAAAGACCCAGTGTTGTTTGTTGTCACTCAAACATTCCATTGGCCCAGCATCGCCGTCAATCTCTATGGGCGGTGTGGATATCAACGAATCAGATTCTCTTGTCGAAAGTGTCAAAAGAAGCATTCAAGTGTTTAGGCTTTTTAAAGCGGTGCAAAAAATACTTCACTCCATCTGATCTCGTAAATATTTACACCACCTTCATCCGGCCTAAAATGGAATACAACTCCCATATATGGGCAGGGGCTCCAATGACATCTTTGCAGCTTCTGGAACGTGTACAGAGCAGAGCGGTGGTGATGATAGGGGACAGTGGGGTATCCAACACTATTGTCTCTGCTATTCTATAGACATTTCAATGGTATCTGCTCAGATATATGTCGTTTTGTTCCCCATGTTAGACCATTTAGCCGGAATACTGGGCTATCAAGGGAGTCTCATCCGTTCATTGTGAAATGACCGGACGACGCACCATCGAGAAAATTCTTCAGCCGTATTGTTCGCATGTGGAATAATCTTCAAGTTTTTCTTGCCTGCTATGACATTATCAAAGTCAAGAGAAATATCAACAAACACTACTCCCTCTTTCCTCCAATACCCTTCACTCCCATCGCTAATACAGTTTTAGTAAAAAAAAAAAATATATTTCTGTGCAGATAAACCCTTTTTGGGAGTTGATCCAAAAAATGGAAATTTATTAAATTTATTATTTTTAACAAAAGTTTGAACACATGGTATTAGAGATCACAACAAATTTAGCGTAGTCTTTGCGGTTATTCTTTCTTATCCAAACTCATCAACATGGTGATAATCGAGCCAGCCGTCTTGAAGACCTGTACAAAAAGTGGTGGTAATACAATTTCTAAGCAATTGCACGGTAATCCAGTAGACAATCTTACCCACACATACAAATTCAAATCGAGCACAAAGAAAATGCCCGATAGATAACAGGGCTTCTGGGATCGCATCAAGGGCAACAGCAACAGCTTCTTGGCTTTAACACTTAAATCCTGCCAATGGAAATGTTCGTAGATGGCAACACCCACCGATAAACTCTAAAATGAGGGCAACGTTTAGACCTTTGTTGATCTGACGTGATACGTTAATAGATTAAGACCCACCTCATCGGTTATCCTCTGGCCCCCGTAACAGTAGAGCATCAATTGCATGGAGACCGAAAAGAAGAAACTCAAGTGAAATATTTGCCCGGCCAGCTCGCCACCGCGGGCAAATTGAAACACCAAAAAGGCAAGTTGAAGAAAACTTATGGCGAATTTAATAAATACGGTCAACATGAAGACATCATTGAATGTGCCGGCCGCTTCTATGATGTGTCGATGATAGTGAACGCAATGAATCAAAGATTTCCGAAATTCCTCATTGCCAGCTGCCCCACCATCTGGGGTAGCACCAATGGAGGCCAGCGACTTGAAGCGCAAGTTCAAAATGCGAAAGTGTGCTGATATATTGTGCATAATCCAGGAGAAGAGAGTATCGGTGGAGAGACTGGAATTGAGGACGCCATAGATAGCAACAGCGTCAAACAGGAAGATGAAGGCATAGGCCAAATACGATCCTTTGGCATCCATAAGGTAACTAGGTAAAGGAAATAAATATTGTTAGTGCAATTGGAAATGTTGAAGTTTCGAAATTTGCCACATATTCATTATTCAAAATCCTGCCTTGTCCACATTAATTCACAAACTTTATTTCTGCAATAAACTTGAGATTAAACTCTGATCATTTGATGGTCACAATGTCTTTTTCATAATACTACATTACATTTGAAACATAGCATAGAACGTTCTAGTTCTGGTGATAATTATTACTTATCCGCCATACTCATCAGCATGGTGATGATAGATCCAGCCGTCTTAAAGACCTGTCAAGAGAACCAAGAAATCATAACTTCAACTACCAGGCGCTTGCACTGACGAATATACGAGAAAAGTTTACCCATAGGAATAAGTTCAAGTCGGCCACAAAGAAAACTCCCGTCATAAAACATGGCTTCTGGGCTCTCATCAACGGCATCAGCAGCAGCTTTTTCGATTTCACACTTAAATCTTGCCACTGAAAATGCTCGTAGATGGCCACCGCCACCGATGTACTCTAGAATGACATCAGAGTTTATGCCGAAGCCTATCTGAGGTGTCGGCGTATACCCACCTGATCCGCCAGCCTCTGGCCCCCATAGCAGTAGAGCATCAGTTGCATCGAGACCGATATGAAAAAACTCAAATGAAATATTTGCCCGGCCAGCTCGCCACCGCGGGCAAATTGAAACACCAAAAAGGCAAGTTGAAGAAAACTTATGGCGAATTTCACAAACACCGTCATCATGTAGACGTCATTGAATGTCTTCGCCACTTCGATGATGTGTCGGTGATAGTGGACGCAATGTACCAATGACTTTTGAAATTTGTCAGCTGGCGTATCGGTGGCCAGCGACTTGAAACGCAAGTTCAGAATACTAAAGTGTGCCGATATGTTGTGCATAATCCATGAGAACAGTGTGTCTATGGAGAGACTGGTGTTGAGGACGGCGTAGACGGCCACGGCGTCCCACACAAAGGCGAAGGCATAGGCCAAATACGATCCTTTGACATCAATCATGTAACTGGAAAATAATAAATCATTTCTTATTTTGCAATTGGAATATATGTATGTATGTATGTGGAAAGCGAGTGATTATGATAATGGTGATATTGCCAGAGACATGCATTTAGAACCCCAAATGCGTGAAATGTATGGAATGCCGTAAATATTTATTGCATACTTCAAATATGCCACACGAAGGATATTTATTGGATTTTTTATCAATCACATGAGTTTGCTTTTCAATACGAAACACTTCCAATTAGATTTGTGAAAATGACATTCGTTTTACAGGAAGTTGAGGAGTTCTTAAGGAGATTAACGAAATTTCGACGGTACATTTGGTTTTATAAAAACAATTGGTTAGGTTCGTATTTCCCACTGTGCCACTTGTTTCCCACTCATGACTATGTGATTCAGAAGAGATAATTATGTTTGGCATATGCGACAAAATGAATGATTAGGAATGAAGTTGAGATAAACCATACTGTTTTTGTTGTAGGTCTTGTCAGGTACACCCAGAATCAGTCTGTGAGATTTTTTTTTTCGACGTACGAATTTAATCTGGCCACACTTTTTTCGGAGTTGATTTTTTTGACAGCTGTCACTTGATTTATGCTCAGTATGGTTTGCCATTTTATAATGAATAGACTTATATGGGAGGAACATTTGCATATCGTGCACATGTATTACCAAAATAATGACCACCGATCCCGATTTTCACAAGAAAATGTTGTTCAGCCATGAAGATCACTTTTGGTTGAATGGGTACGTTAATAAATAAAATTGTCGCATTTGGAGTAATGAAAATCCACAAGCCACTGCTGAAACACCGTTACATTCTCTAAATGTCGCTTTTCGGTGTGCTCTATGGGCAGAGAGAATCATTGGTCCAAGTTCGTTCAAAAATTTAGCCCGACATAATGTTACAGTCAATGGGGAACGCTATAGAGCCATGACAAATGACTTTTTCGTGCCTGAATTGGAGGATGTTGATGTGGACGACCTTTGGTTCCAACAAGACGGCGCTACAACCAACGAAACAATCAACTTATTGCAGGAAACTTTTTGTGAGCGCATTATCTCACAAATAAAACCCTTAATATGGGTATATTCTAAAAATCATACATTCCAATGACTTTTTGTAGAACTCGACTTCATTGGCTTTTTCGCAGTACAGCATTCTGTCAGTCCATTTTTCCAAGATCTCGGGGACGGTTTCTGGACATTCTTTCGGCGTAAGGGACATGCATTGTAAATACATCGTTCACAGAAGCGCCCCGGTAGGCGAGTTGGTAGCCTGGTGGTTGTGGATTCGATACCCACCAGAGGCTTTGTAATGTCTAGCCATATGGTCTGTGTCACCCGGTTTACCCTTGGAACCAAACATAGAACATAAATTCACTTTGTTTTGTTAAAAAAAAAAAAAACATTGTTCACATAACATCGGTCCATTGCGATTCCCGACAAATAAAGTAAAGCGGCGTCAATTGCATCCGAGATGGTCAACTGACAAAGATGAGACGGCTGATAACACTCTGCGACAAATGGTAAGGGTCAGTGATCGGTTTGGAATGAAACCACCGGGGAAAGTTATATTGGTAAAAAAAAAAGTCATACGTGTTCCAGCGTTTCGCTGGGTCTCATCTAGGAATCGAGATATATCGATTTGAAGTTAGTAAGTATCGTATAGGGGAATTTGTCACGTTTTTGGCTCTTTTGTTTGACATAACTTGAGAACCACTCGTCCGATTTAGCTGAAATAAATTTTAAAAAACCAAGAATTACAATTCCCTTAATCTGTTCATATATTATTTTCCTTTACAAGTAATAGTTTCCAAGTTAAAAATAAGCGCATGAAGAAAATTTTTTTTTTTTTTTTTTTATTTTTTTTTTAAATACATTTATTTTCGTTTGTTTGCTCCCTTTTCTTTCTTGCGTGGTGGTTCGCCTACTTGACACTTTTTACCGTTTTGGATTTTTTATGAATTAATTTTTAGGCAAAAATAATTTTTTTTTTCATACATTTATTTATAATTGCGAAACTGTTGCTTAAGTAGGAAAACGGTTTAAGAACAGATTAGAGGAATTGTAATTCTTAATTTTTCTAAATTTGTTTCAGCTAAATCGGACGATTCCATTGAGATACGATACTGAGTTTCTGTCAACATTTCAAGACCGAAAAGGTGTTACTGTGTTATCATTCAAAAACGACACCACTAGATGAACCACCGGGTATTTTCCCAGATGTCTTTGCCATCTTGTTTGAACCGATGGCGTATACACAACATGTACTCGACTATTTTGATGTCCTCCTCATGTTTAAAAACAAAACCTGCAATATTCGACTCTTGATTCCGGCAACTTTCTTCTCATCTAACATTGCAGGGTCCAGTTATAACGGACCTACTACAGCCTGACAACATTTCCAAGTGGAACGTAATATGCGGTATTGATAACGACTACAAGTTATCAACACCATATATTACGTTCCACTTGGAAATGTTATCAGGCTGTAGTAGGTCCGTTATAACTGGACCCTTGGAAATTAAACAAAAAAAATGACCTGTAAATATTGATTTTTCCAGATGTTAGTCTAGATTTAATGTGAGGTGAAAATGTTTTAATTAACCGAAATGTTTCAGAGCAACAACACATATCTCTGAGAATTCCAGATGCGTACTATCAAGGGGGTTGGGGTGTGTAGCGTAATCTGTTTTTTGCGATATATGCACTACCACTTCTGCAGCGGAAGTCAGGGCGAATGTAAATGAAAATGCTCTTACGTCTCTGAAATCTGGAGGTCCCACATGAGTATATGTTGTTGTAGTCCTTAAACCAATATTTGGATTTTGGATCTTGACTCTGTTAGTTTTTTTTTGTGGATTTATACCACAATGTTCCTTAACTTCTTCTTAGAAGATGAAAATGAAACAAACATATAAGAAAAAAAAACGATTTTCTAGTGCTTTGTGGGTAAGATATTTGCAACGTTTCTACTCATGTTCAAACAGAGCCAGAGACAATACTTACTCTCCCTTTAAGGGCGGTTGCAGAGAGTCCCAAAAGCCATCGCCCATCCAAGTGTAGTACAAAGCAATCACAAACGGGGCTGACAAAGCCAATATGGCCGTAAAAAACACGCAACTATAGAAAAACATAGAAAATAGCGAATCGGCACGATTCTCGTCAATAATGATCTGCAACTCATCACCGGTGGCTACAAACAAAAGAAACATAAAGGACTCTCTTCTCTTTTTCCACCGCCTGTCGAGTAAACGTACCGATCAAATTCCACTGCCATATCTTACGCACCAACTGGACAATTGTCTTCCTCTGCCATATGAAGAGGATCAATTTCATTGCCCCCAAGGAAGCTTGCCACACCGGAGCCATGGCATCGGTCACCAGATTCATGTCATCCGTATGCTGAGTGGCGTACAGGGCCATGGGAAAGCACACAAGCAACAGGGCCGCATTGGGTATCCAGACCAGGTACTGATTGAATATTGTGCGCTCGGCCGAAGTCGGATCGATGCCAATGGCCGCAAAACTGTATTTCTGTACAAAGAAATAACGTCGCGCTTCCGGTATGGGCGGCAGATTATCCGGTGCTGGTGTCAACATGATGAACAGCACAAATTTAACTGAACTCGTTGGCCAAGATGTCTCACCATGTAACTTCTGTTGAATGTCTCAGTCCATATTTTAGAGGATTTTACAAATTGTCATTTCTTAGCCTTGTGATAATTTGTCGGCAACACCTCTTCCGTTTTCTGGTCACTTTGACGAAAACAGTTATTAGAAATAATTACTTCATTAAACGTTTTCGTTTTATTTTTTGGGGAGGAGCTATCTAAAATTCTGTTTACACACCCATAACAATGTTGGACCATTGGCCACTGGTTTGTTGTTTAACAACAACAAATTGCCGTTCTAATGTTTGAAAATACGTATTGTGATATTCTGGGAACATCAACAGACTATTACAATTTGTTTCATAACATGTGAAATGAGTTTCACACACCTGTAAACCAATTTTAAAAATAATCCTTCCGCACTACCACCAGAATGGGCACAGTAGGACGATGTAAAGTCACCAAATGTGCTCTACGCATACAAAATGTCTCAAAGTATGAGAACAAGTGTAGTGTTTTGAATACTCTCTGATGCTCTGTGGAAATTTCTTGGTTGTCTTTAAATCATTTGAGTATGTCTGCCTGAATTCAACAGGGACATACCCGGAAACTGTAGAACAGTGTATAGCGACTTAGCAAACCTTCAGCCTAACAGTATTCCAGATTACAGAAGAATGAATGATGACACCGCATTGTTCAGACCTTCACGCTTATAATCACGTAAAACTCTCTACTATCTGTATGTATGTGGAGTAGTCTTCCAGTAAGTGTCCATCCTAACTGTTGTGATATTCAGACAAATATCAAGACACACTACTTCCTTTTTCCTCCTTCGAATATTCTTATTTTCTATAACTAACACAGTTCGTAGGATTCCTCTAAAACTTTGCTGGAGGTTTGTATTCAGATATTAGAAATTTGAAATACAATAAGTCTATTATCCAACACAATGTAATCCTTCGGACTACTACAGGAGTATGTTAATTCGGCTCTATGAAAAATGCCCCAAAAAAATGAAGAATTCTCCAATATAAATGAAAAATCTCCCCAAAAGCACAATATGAAAATTTACCTACAAAATTCTAAAAAAAAACTCCTAAACAATTTCTAAAAAAATTACCCAATGCAGAATCCCCCAAATATTATGAAAAATAAACAAAAAATAAAACAACAATAGATTTTCGTAATTTGGAAAAATTGTATTTTTTAACAAAAAAAAAAATCAAAAGTATGGGAAAAAAATTAATTAATAATATTATTATACATTAATAGTAATTATATGTACTTTGCTTTTACACATACAGTGTCAAAATATCTTCAACGTCTTTTCGGCAATATGGACATTTCATTTTATCCATATTGGAAAATCAAATTTATTTCCAGAAGTTGTCCTGTTCACAGACTCCCTCGTTTGTGAGATTTAACGTGGATGGGGGTATTTTAATTCATTGGTTTAGGCCGAAAAACCAGCAGCTCTTGAAGCATTGGTAGGCAATATTCAAGCAAAACGGGAGGCGCCCCGGTAGTCGAGTTGGTAGCGTGCTTGTCTATCAGCGTGGGGGTTGTGGGTTCGATTCCCACCAGAGGCTTTGGTCTGTCGCTGCAAAAATTTAGCCAAATGGTCTGTGTCACCCGGTTTACCCTTGGACCCAAAATTAGAATATAAATTTACTTTGTATTGTAATTAATAAATAAATAAATAAAAAATAAGCAAAACGGATAAAAGGACTGTTTTGCAAGCAACACAGACAACAAGTGTCTTTGGAGAAATAATACCTAAAAGGAAATTTGTTTTGTTAAATGATATTCACGTAAGCAACTCTATGTATTTCATACCACAGTTTGGTGTTTATTTGTATGTATGAGAGATGGGAGCAAATAATAAAATAAAAATACATTATCACTAGGATTTGTTTGCTGAAATAAAAAATTTATTCTATCCATATATATATATATATCACCGTGTTACACACATTCTGTCCTATGAACCAAATTTACTTTTTCGGAAAGGGGATACAAAATAAAAATACACGTGTATCGGCGATTTTCATGTACACGTCAGAATTTTTTTTTTAAGTTTGAAGTATGAAGCTCGTAGTGGCCTGTGTGAAAGCCTTTGGACCGATTTTTAACCCTTTTTCAGTGCTCCAATCGAGCTGATTTTATGCAGGCAGACTCGTGGAAATGTCTGTATCACGTCAAATTTTTTAAAAACAATTTTTATCAATTCTCAGATTTTCCCCAATTTTTATTATTTTTGAAAAAAAAAATATTTTTTTTCACTTTTCTTAGCATAACTTGAAGAGACTCCAAATTTTTAAACTACTTAAGCGTTACGAAAAAAATTTTTTTTGAACTGAAACCTTAAAAAAAACGATAACCATTTAAAAAAAAAATTTAGGAAAATCTGAGAATTGATAAAAATCTATTTTTTTTTAAATTTGACGTGATACAGACATTTCCACGAGTCTGTCTGCCAAAAATCAGCTCGATTGGATCACTGAAAAAGGGTTAAAAAGGATTGAGACGGCAGAACATCCGGTGCTATCGGCAGTCTAAACACGTTGCTTTGTTGACGTATTCGATTCTACTGAAATATGAGGGAGACAAACTAAAACTCCAAGGACTATTTCAATGATTAAGGTTACGTTAGGTGGCATTTGAGAGTTGGCTGTTCTCAATGCTAAACGCCGCACACTGGGGGGAATTGGAAAACTCTGTCAAATTAAATCTATCATTAGAAATTGGCTTGAAATTGTACACAGATCTAGCTGAAGTGTGTTCGCGGCAGGTCTGTGAAGTCGAGCCAAAGTTGCATTTTTAAATAGCTCGACTCCGACTCCGGGGTTGCCTTCAGCTGGGCAAACAACAACATTTCGAAAATTGCATTTCCGTCCACTATTCCTATCTATATAAACGTGACTGACTGAAAAAAGTTTAATAACAATTCGAGGATACTGAAAAGACGACAAAAATGCTCCAAGGCGTATAAAAGAGGGTGTGGGACAACTTCTTAATAATAATCATGAACAAAAGAAGAAAAGGAAATAAATATTTAGAAATCGGAAATAGAAATTTTCGCATACGAAGTAGAAAGTATTTTCTAGTTCAAAAATATTTAAAATTTTAAAAAATATTAACAGGGTAACTTGTTTTATTATTTGATGGGAAATGTGAGTAAATACAACTCGGAGCAGTCACATTTTTCGACTCCAGACTCCGTTCAAATTTGTCAAACTCCGACTCCACAATCCTAGTTCGTGCTTATGTCTGGAAGGAATTGTGAAAAAAAAAACGGCAAATTAAGTTAAAATCCCACATTTGAGGAGTTTTCCCCACACTTTTAGGAATACTTCTGGGATTCTTTCGATTTCGTATTGCCGAAACGTCGTAATCGATACATAAAGCAGCGAATAACCCGATAGCCTTCGATGCTAACCATTATATAAGGTTAATCGAATTAATGAAATAAAATATTTTTATTCATTTTTTTTCTACCAAAATTGCTTAAAAAAGCGTATTTTGATAAGTCTGAATCACGCCAATACAAGATAAGCGGAAGTTTAATTTGTTTTTGAGAACCGTAGTTTCCACCTTTGTTTCCTTATGACTCATCACTGGGTCCACATTCTAAACTTAAGCTAGAACACACTTCTGCTAGGTCTTTGTGAAAATTCAATCGAATCGAACAAGCCAATTGCTAATTGGAGATTTATTTCCAAGCATTTTTCGTATTCCCCCACTGTGCGCCGTAACATAATTAAGAACAATTAGGTTAGCCACGTCATGTGAACTATTATGTAATAGTACGAGGGTCGTCAATGATGTAAGTGTATTGGCTATTGACCTTGTACAATTTTTAAAGCCTTCTTGGAATTTTGTTCGTTAATTTTATTTACAAAAACCAAACTGGATAACTTTTTGTCTCTGTGAGTATCCGAGACAAAAGTATCCCCTATTTTTTAAAATATTTTAAAAAATATGGGCTCTGGTAGTCCAGTTGGTGGCGTGCTTGCCCATCAGCGTGGGTGTTGTGGGTTCGATTCTCACCAGAGGCTTAGGTCTGTCGCCACAAAAATCTAGACATGTGGTCTGTGGACCCAAAGCTAGAATATAAATTTACTGTGTATTGTAATTAATAATAAGTAAAAAAAATATTTTTCAAAGAAAATCACTTACAATTATAATTAATTTGATAAATTGATTTTATCAGTACTTCAATTTTTGTCTATAAAATTACTGATTGACATTTTGGGGCCACACAGTTTTTCTGTGTAGGTTAATCATTTATTATGGACGATTCTTAGAAATTATTTGTTTGTCCGGATAGACGATGATCACACCTTCACATGGACTGGGTGGGCCATTTAAAATTGCAATCGCCTATAAAATAAAAAGTACTGATAATTTTTTCAAATTTCTGATTTCATCCGAAAGGTTAAACTTTATCAGTTAATAATGGTATACACACAATCATAGGACTAACACAACTGACTCGGCAGTACTTCATTCCATCAATCCCATTTAGTACATATTCGATTGTCTAGGGTCGAATCTGTTCGATTTCATGTTTCAACATATCAATTGTCTCTGGATGCATGGCGTAACATTTATCCTTAATGGCTCCCCACAGAAAGTAATCCAAAAGGCTCAAATCACAGATGCGAGGCATCACAATTCACTGAGGGACATGAGGCCACGTCTTGTTGAAACCAAATGTCGTCCATATCATTCTCTTGAATTTGTTGAAACAAAAATTCGTTGTGCTTTGAGCAATAGTCATGTGTTCAACCTTTTCAATAAATCTTTTGTTTTATTGCCGATTAAAATTTTAAATGGCCCACCCTGTATGACAAAAAAATGCAGCCATTTAACTGTATAATTGTCTTCTCTATAATGACGAATACTCTCGCATCGACTCTCGTACAAAGCCGATTTAATATTATCTATTTTGATTTTGTAATAGGTAAACAGTTTCAAATTAAAACGTACAGAGGGCAACCAACGATATTATTTATGTGGGAACGGCACATACTCGGACAGACGAATACACTTGACACGCACTCGAACGTATACACAGGTACGGCAAGTGGGCACACTTGGATCGGCAAATAGCCCAGCAGTTGAGGAGAGTGATGAATGATTGGTGATTTGACTACTTACCAGAGACTACCAGTACTTACACGCCAACCCACCGGCAATGCAATTGATGGCCGATTTGGTGGTGTCATGGGAGGTAGTCTTTCGCTAACATAGTCATCACCGCTCACCAGTCATTTCGCTAACGATATTTTTCTTTGTTATTCATCGATAATTCTTTCTAAAACTTGGTTAATTTAAACGCAATTTCGAAGTTCAGGATTTTTAGCCAACAACATTCGAAAAGATTACTCAATGGACGCTCTAACTCGAAGAGCACTTACAAAGAACAAGTACCCTCCAGGTCCGGAATTTACGTTGAGCAACGTGAGAACCCTTGTTCGAAAAGAATAAGAGGAATCGAACTGGATACTTGGGAGAATTTGACTTGCTTATGCACAAGCCAATTAAGATTGCTGCCTTGGAAGACAGCATTACACGTGCCATAGGGGAGATTCCAGCCGAAGTGCGGGAAAAAAGTGTCAGCAGTAGACTTTCAGAACGGTCCACCTGTACCGTAGCCATGGACACCACTTGAATTTGAAAAAAAGGTAAATGACAGGCATTGACTTATGGATCCAAATAAATATTTCTTTCACTTTTTACTCTTTTTTTTTTGTCCGTTTAGTCTGTTGTAAACAATTCTTATAAATCGGAAAGCCAACCATTACTAGTTCGAAAAATAAACCGATAATATGAGCTATGTTTTGGCTAATATTATTTTTTCAAATTCTACAGCGGCAGCATATGGGGTAAAGTATTTCTAATTGGGTTTTTTGAGGTTTTTTCGAAAGGTTTTAGAAGTGCCACACCCATAATTTTAAAACGCCAACAGTAAAATCGATTATTTCATTAAAAGTTATGAAATGTTTTTTGTTTATGTAAAATTGCCCCAAAAAATGTATATGAGACAGCTAAATGAGCAAAAAAAAAATCACATAACCTATGATTTATAGACATCAAATTAAAGCTCGAACACTTTCTTTTGAAATGATGTCTCAAAAGATTAGAAAATGTTTTTATTGATCCATTTTTGCTTGAAATACGAAAAACTCAGAAAACCCGAATTTGTTGCCAGTTGAGTACGAAACAGAAGAAAAATATCGAAAATCAGCTGGAAAAAACGTAGGGTCTTCATATGCACGTGCATGTTCATTTTAAAAACGTCGTCGAAAGAGTAGGTTAGGTTAGGTTGAATGGAGGATCGGTCATGCACCATGACCGTCTCATGTCGCTGACATACACCTAGGCCAGCAATTCGGCCTGTTGTGCGCTCCTGGTTTCTTCTACAAATTCACCTTCCCCTTTTCCCTACGTTAGAAATTCGGTCCCCTCTATAAATTTCCTTAAATTCCTTATGTCTATTGATTTGACGGCCGATAGGTCATCTTAGGTGTCCTCTCCTAAATGGTGTCCTTTCCTGACCTGCGAGAAAGCAGGGCACTGGCACAGGAAGTGTTCCGCCGTCTCGGCGTCCTCTCCGCATGCCCTACATTCGTCGCTCTGGGAACATCCTATTCTAAATAGGTGTGCCCTCAGGCTAGTGTGTCCTGTGATGACCCCAACTAGCTTACTCATTTCATTTTTGTTAAACCCTAGTATTCTCTTTGTTTTATTGTAATCGAGGTTTCCCCAGGTTTCCTTTGTGGTTCTTCCCACCTGTTCCTCTAGCCGCCTTAAGGCATGGGTCGTCTTTATCTTCATCGAAAGAGTAACTTCTCTCAATAATAATTTGCCGTCCGCAGCAGCAAACAAAAACCAGAAATTTTCAAAGCATTTGGGGAAAAGTATTGACAAGCAATTTTTTTTTTTATAGATACGTCAACATTTAGTTTTTTGTACTTCAAACACGTCCCCAGTATTCTTTATTGACAATAATTCACAAAATTTAAATGTTTTTATTACGAAAAAACGGTCAAGACACAATTACACAATAACATTATCCCATAAATTGACACAAAAAAATTTTGGGGAACTCTAACATTCGTCTCGGCTGCATGTGCCAAAATTTCACTGTCAGTCGGGCGGCCAGTAGCAAAAATGTGTGTATTTGTAAAAAAAAGTGTGAGTGTGTTGAACAAGTACGGCCCAGTATAATGGATGGGTTACACCATAAGTTATCAAAATCTGGTGTGTACTCCCTTATATACTTACTTACTTATTTCCCTTAACATTCCATGAAGGAACAGACGGGGAACTTCTCTCGAATCAGTGGGCTGTGTACGATATAATTTGTATACTCACTGACCGGGACCTACTGTTTAAAGCCGGTTCGGAACGGCTAATGCTTTTCTAGAGAAACTTTACATGGCTTAGAGATTGCTCTCTTACTCGTAATGTCATCAACATTAACAAGGTGGAAACAGCCGCTGAAAAATGTTTAAGGGTCTTATCCGGTTTCGAACTCGGCTTCTTATACACCTGACCTTTAAAGACAGGTAAATTTAAAGACGATATTGACAAAGCAAAGGCAAAGGAAGTTAAACAGCCAAGGAAGATCGAGTCTCCGGTGGAAGGACCAAGTGGAAGAAGACATGCCAATCCTTAGCACGAACAACTGGAAAAAGCACGCACAAGACCCATGCGCTTGGCACTCATTTATTAAGCAGGCCAAGACCAAGAACAGCTTATAGAGTCAACCTAATTAATGAAGTAATACCTGTCGAGTAATCGTATCATTCAACATGGACTGCCAACTTTTAGGCACCAACTGGACAAGTTTTTTCCATTGAACAGGATCAATTGCATTGCCCCCACCGGGACCAAGTCGTCGGTCACCAGATTCATGTCATTCACATGCTAACTGACGTACACAGCCATTGGAAGGCACCCACTCCACAGGGCCCCATTTGGTATCCAGACTAGCTATTGATGGAATATAGCTAGTCTGGTGCTCCGGTGCTCGTGTCAACATAATGGACAGCACAATGTTCATGTAACTTTTGTTTCCCCAGGATTATAAAAATGCATCTTTCTTAGTCTTGTGATAATTTGACGATAACACCTTTTCCGTTTTCTAGTTACTTTGACGAAACTAATAATTAATTCATCAAAAGTTTCGATTCGTTTTGTTTTTTTTTTGGGAGGAGTTATCACCATTCTATTGATACATTCGTTTGAACATTTCCGTTTGTTGTTGGAAAAGCACGCACGCTTACAGCTGGTCTGATGTTTGAAAATATTGTGATATGCCTGGAATATAAACAGACTATTAAAATTTGTGGCATAACATTTGAAATGAGATTCACACACTCGAAAACCTTATCCGTTGGCATTAAAGTGTATTTAATTTGTAATTTTTATACAGGGTATTTAAGTCTGGGGTTTATTTTTATTTCGTTTTACTTCAAACAGTAAAAATATTTTCATTTCGTAGAAAAACTTGTATACGAGCCCCGACCACTATTAATTCGTACGGGAAGCATTTTTACCCGTATGCAATGTTTAACAGGTGATATTTTCAATACTAATGTAGTCAGCGCATGCAAACCTATTTTTTTCTGAAAGAGCATTTTGTTCTCTTGATTTTAAAAAAAAAAATTTTATTGTACCTCAACAACAACAATATTTATTTCTTTGAATGCTTCGCAAAACTATTAAAAAAAATGTGACCAGTATTAATTCGTACGGTGGGTTAAATAGTTGTTATTTTATAAAAACTTTAATTTATCTTTAAATATTAATATTGGGTAACATCGCCTTTTGCCTCTACAACACATTTACATCGCTTTGGCATAGATTCATATCAATTCTGGCACTGTTCTGTTTTGCGAAGCATTCAAAGAAATAAATATTGAATAATAATATGTTTTTGTTGTTCCTTAGTTGCTACAAATAAAAATTGACATGCAACAAAAAGTATTTTTTATTCTTTAAATAAAAGTGACTTAGGTGTATTATGTGCAGGTGTGTATATCTGGATGGTCCAAAACAATCGGACACAGGGTGGACCAAAAGTCGTGTAAAAATTTAATAACTTTTTTGTTTATTATTATTTTTTATTGTTTTTTTTTTGTACATAATATTAACTTTGTATTATCCAAATTTTAATTATAGGACTAATTCAGTGAGATGACCACCATTTTCATGCATGCACAGATGCGCTCTTAAACAGGCGTTTTACATAGGCGCACCTTAAGTTTTAGACTCTATTGGCCCGATATCATCTTGAATGTTGTGCTTTAGCTGCTCTGTAGTTTGGAGCTTGTCAGCATACACTAGTTCTTTGCGATAACCCCATAGAAAATAATCAGGAGCAGTTAAATCCGGTAAACGTGCTGGCCAATTAAATTCTGAACTTCTTGAGATGATTCGGATATCAAAAACTCTACTACGTTAAATTTAGGATTTAAAAATATTCAATTTTTAAAGCCAATGATGACTTTTGGCCCACCCTTTACATATTACGAAGTACATGTTATGTGTTATATGAGGTCTTACTATCTACCCATTCAGATAAAATTGAATCAGTCCAAAAACAATATTTTTTGCTATGTCTAAGTGGTCTACGATGGAATTCAGATTTTGGTCTCCCTTTATGCCACATACTTATTAGTCTCCCCACTTTATCTAGTCGCACAATTATGCTAGACATAGTGGTTCTATCATTATCATTAGTTCGATCATATATCTAAAAAAAATTCATTTTTCTTTGAATACCAAAATAACACCTCTTGTCGGAGAACCCTGTACCCTGTATAATCTTAAGAATAGAGAAATTGAATCTGATTTTTTTTTATCACAAAGAAATCATTGAACAAATGAATTGGCAGTATTCGTGTTCTATGTCTGACACATTGCTAATTAAATGATTTTTTATTAATTTATTTAACCGAATTGTTGGTGAGTTGTTTTCAGAACAGTGCTGTAAAGATAAAGCGTGTAGTATAATTAACTAATAGGTAATTAGTGCTAGTAGTATTATTTAATGTGGCCATATCATAGTATAACACCACCTCCTCCAGTCATGGTGCGTACGTGGTCCCAACGACGGTATATGTGTTGCGATGGCGGGGTTTCCATTCGTTTACAAACAAAATACTTATTAAGACACCAGTAAGTTATATTTTGTCTTGGTTCATAGTCAACATCATGGTCAGGAATGAACCGGCTGTTCTGTAAACCTGTAGTTGTAATACAGAAACTTCAGAGATCATGTTATATACAAATAGTTCACCAACAATACGTACCCACAGAAATAAACTCAAATCGGCCACAAAGAAAATCCCGGTCAAATGGCAGGGTTTCTTCGATCTCATCATGGGCAACATGAGTAGTTTTTGGGATTTCACACTTAGATCATGCCACTGAAAGTATTCGTAAATGGCTGAATCCACCGATGAGCTCTGCCACGAGGAAGCAAGAACATGAACAAATTCATAATATATCTTCCTCAAAGTCTACGCACACCTATACTCACCATGTCCTTGATTATTTGGCCACCATAACAATACAGCATCAGTTGTATCGTCACCGATACCACAAAGGAACCATTGAACAGATGGATTGGCAGTTCGCCGCCGTAATAAAATTGAAATGTCAAACAGGCCAGCTGGACACAACTTATGAGAAATTTAATGAATACTATAGACTGGTAGGCCTCATTGAAATTTGTGGCCAAGTCAATAACACGCCGATGGTAGTGGACACATTCAGTTATCACTTTTACAAAATACTCATCCGACTGGTTACCCTGTGCCTTTCGAGCAGCGACATTTTCTGCGGCCGACTTGAAACGTAAATTCAAAATACGAAATTGTGCAGAGATGTTGCTCATGAACCACGAGAACAGCGAATCGATGGCCAACGAGCCATTGACCAGATACGAGATGCCCAATGCATTCCATATGTAACATAGTGTGTAAGCCAATAATGAATTCTTGTAATCCACAAAATATCTGTAGGGCAATGAGGGTACTACCGTTTTAAATGTTTCACACTAAGTCCGGAAATACTTACGCTGCCTTCATGGGTAATTCCAATGACACCCAAAATCCATTACCTTTCCAGACATTAAACGAAGCAATCAGAAATGGAGCCACCAGCGCCAAACAACCGGTGAAGCACACGGCACTATAATAGATCACCGAGACAACAGCATCATAGCGATTTTCCTCGACCAGAATCTTCAGTTCTTCGCCTTTTGCTAAAATAATAAATTTAATTTTAAGATGGCACAGTAGTGGCGGATATAAGAACATGTGTTATAAGAAAAAGCCGCATATAAGAAAGTTTCGCAAAAATACCCAGTCATTTTACTGAATTTGGGAAAAAAACGCATAAATGGACTGTTTATGCTATAAGGAAATACGTTTTGTTAAATTATATATTTTTCATGCCACAGTTTAGTGTTTATTTGTACGTATGAGAGATGGACACAAATAAGAACATAGGATTTGTATGTTCTTATAAGTAACCAATTTTTTATATCCATATACATATATGCATACAAGAAATTAATTGCTTATAAGCAACAATTGCATTTTTGGTATTTGTTGACTTTCTTACATCCGGTAGTCTACACCGAAATAGATTCCTTAGTCGCACCTTCCAAAGTCCAGAACCACACCTCTCTTATCAATCGGATAATTTTCTCTTTATTCCACATGAACCAAAAGAATTTGATTACCGCTAACAGTGATTGCCACATGGGTGCCAATGCATTTGCCACCTGCACCAGATCCTCCTGTATGTATTCCAAACCATACAAGATCATGGGTCCCAATATGGTCATGATGCTCAACATGGGTATCCAAGCACGCGGGATATTATACACTGTACGCACCAGTGAAGTCGGATCAATGCCTATGAAGGCGAAATAATATCGCTGTACCAGCATGAAACGTTTAAGGACTCCTTGAGACGGTAGAACATCCGGTGCTATTGGCAGTCGAAACATGTTGCTTTGTTGACGTATTCGATTCTAGTGAAATATTACGGAAGTAAACTAAGGCTCCGAGGACTATTTCAAATGATTGAAAATTAGGTTATTTGGCATCTGAGAGTTGGGCATACTGAATGCCAAATGCCGTAACATAAACACCAATTATGAGTAATTAGTTTAGTAACGTAATGTGAACTACTATAGTACGAGGGTCGAGTTTAAATGTTTGTTGTCACATAAATGTTCCCCTGATCCAGCATCGTCGTCAATCTCCATGGGTGGTGTGGATATCGACGAATCAGACACTCTTGATGTTCTGGACATGAAGATACAGGGTGATGCTCGCTGGGCTAGCCATATATTCGAAGCGGTGCAAGAAATACTTCACTCCCTCTGATCTCGTTAATATTTACACCATCTACATCTGGCCTAAAATGGAATATAACTCCCATATATGGGCAGGGGCTCCAAAGGCATCTTTGCAGCTTCTGGAACGTGTACAGAGCAGAGCGGTGGTGTTGATAGGGGATAGTGGGGTATCCAACACTATTGTCTCTGCTATTCTATAGATATTTCAATGGTATCTGCTCCTCAGATATCCGTCGTCTGGTTCGTGTTGTTAGAACATTTAGCCGGAATACGCGACTTTCCAGGGACTCTCATTCGTTCGTTGTAAAGTGACCGGTTGAAAATTCGTTCTTCAGCCGAACCGTTCGTATGTGGAATATTCTTCCAGCAAGTGTGTTTTCTGTCAGTTGTGACATTCTGAAATTCAAAACAAATGTCAAGAAGCACTACTTCCTCGATCCTCCTTTCGATACCCTAATTTCGTTTCGCTAACACAATGCATTGCATTTATAGAGGGCATCCCCTAAGTGTTTGTCTTTAACAAAAAATAGAGTACTCGCGCCATAATCGAATCTATTAAACCGCCTAGAAACCCGATTTTGCTACATAGTGGTTCTTCGATACCCGGTACCTCAAAGGCTCCTAAGGTCCAGACGAGGGGCTCAAACCCTATTTCAGGTGCTAGAAACTTGGTCCAGATTCAATCTCCCGCCAAACCAGCTTCATTAGTGCAGTCAATTGGGCATGAAAACCATGCGAAGAAAGATTTGATTGCTGTCACAGCATCGTCCACTGTCAAGATAAACTCAAGAAAGAAAATCACTTCCAAAAGCGCACATAAGCAAACAGGCGTTTCATCTTTAAAACTGTAGATCAGCTTGGTATCCTTAAATGATCACGAGTGGCGAAAAATACGCCACAGGTGAGATCATACACCCATTCCATCTCGGCGATCATTGACCGTAACAACAGCGATCGCTTAGTCCGGAAACTTCCCGAGTTGTCGCCCCAAGCAAGGCTAGGACAACTAATTGCGAGTGCAGATGAGCGTTCAGCGCTACTGTACAAGAGTGCAGTAAAGTCCCTTGAGGGTAAAGTCCTTGGGCAGGGTGCGTGTATCGCAGCGGCAGCTTAAACTGATGTTCCGCAGAAGCCGAGATCTATCACCAAGATTCCCGTCATACTATCTGACCCGAAGGAGATCCCTGACTACAGAAACCCACAACTACCCACACAGGACTGGGAACTAGCAGGGTTACAGAAGCCGTAAAGTGTTTCATGAATGTCACTGTCATGCTGAACAGTGACCACATGACGCTACTCAACGAGGGCCGGCTTTTGGAACCACCTTCCTCCGACTTTACAATGGTGACAATAACGACGCATGGACCATGATTATGGATAGCAACCACGAAGCTACATCACAAAGAAGACGATGTCCGGCGCAAGTAGAAGAAACATCCGTCTAGTAATTTGCACGGGATGACTCGTCTGGGGTAGCTCGGTTGATTTTATAATTAAAGCTACCGAATGAGAGAATGAAAGAAAAAAACAATCAGGAAGGGCAAACCCAAATAGTGAAATACAGAAATGCAGGAAGCTGTTCAATACGAATCGGGTGGGTAACTGGGCCGTGAATAAATCTTCTCTCAACAGTTTTAAGTACATAACTAGGAAGTCCAAGAAATACGCCTGTAGGCATTTTTCAGTAGAGTGGGAACCTCCTCAGCGACTAGTCGACTACGTAAGATATTGTTATCTCGTCCAAATATACTATCCTACATTCAGAGAGCGGATGGATCTTGGATCACTAATAGTCGCCACAGAAGTCGCCTCTAGAAGTACTAATGGAAATGCATTTCCACGGCTGTCAGGAACACACTTCCAGTCAGGATCATGAAGTTATGGATAATGCGTATGATATCTCCGATATCCCAAGCATGCGGAATATATCATACCTTCAAATCTCCTGACCGAGCAGTCTTACGTTAGGAGTTGGGTGTGGAATTCACATAGATCAGCTGAATTTTAAAATGTCCCGAATTTTAAAAGTACCGAACTATTACAGCACAATGTAGGCCGAATATAAACTGCCGCACGATATTTATTTATTTATTAATTACAATACAAAGTAAATTTATATTCTAATTTTGGGTCCAAGGGTAAACCGGGTGACACAGACCATTCGGCTAAAATTTTGCAGCGACAGACCAAAGCCTCTGGTGGGAATCGAACCCACAACCCCCACGCTGATAGACAAGCACGCTACCAACTCGCCTACCGGGGCGCCTTCCGCACGATATGTTCAGTGGATATCTTCATATTTATGGAAGCAAGACTGCCATTAAGTCCATGGTTACTTCAAAAAATTGCCGGGTCTTTCTGGAGGAGATAGCGAGACATTCGTCGGTTACCCTTTTTATGGCAACATATGTAGTTGGTAACTGTACGAGAGAGCTGGCGCTAACCAGAACTGATGTGAGTGTAGTTGAGATATTGGTAGCACTCTCACTTAGTAAACCGCATGTATCACAGAAACTTCATCTCATTGCAGAAGAGAAGGAAACCAGAAAAATCTGGCCTGACATGAATGTGCGGAGAACGCGGACACAGATCTATCTGTCAAGATTCCATATGAGAAGCCTCATGGCGATTATCACTGGGCAACCACATACGGAGACTCTCATGCAACGACTTTTGCAGAAGCTGCAACGATGAAGAGGAGTAGGAGCCAACCGAACAACGTATCTGTTACTGCTCGGCTTTTGTGGTTTGGTTTATTCTGGAACACAAAACCTGCACAACCAAAGGTGATGTGGGCGGAATTCACCATTTCATTGTGGCAATGGATGGGCTTAAGAAAGGAAACCCAAAATTTGTGGGTGACGAATCCGCTTAGTGCGATTTCAATATTTTTCCGTTTTTTTTTCGAGAGACTTTTGGTGTCTAGCTTGATCTTGTTTTGCGAATGCTCACGAATTTGTTTCTCTTTTGGTGTCTTGCTTTGCGAATGCTCACGAATTTGTTTATTTGTTTACTTTTTTACACATAAAAAGATAATTTCGATTAACGCGGTATTCTTGAGGAACTAATTAACCGCGTTAAACGGACATTGCCAGTAGTCGGTATCAGTGAGATATACTTCGGACAGCAGCCAAAGTAACCTAACCGAACTATATAATTGTCTTTCCTATTAGCCCTAATATTCTCTCATCGACTCTCGTACGGCAACCACAAAGCAAATTTAATATTACTTCATTGAGTGTCATTATATCTTATTTGATTTTGTAATCCATAAACGCTATTATTTATGTGAGAACCGGACATACTCGGACAGACGAATAGACTTGACACGCGCTCGAACGTACATACAGACACACATATGAGAACGGGATATACCCAGTCTGCATTTTGTAACATTTGTCATATCAATGGGTTTTTATGTAATGGCCACCCAGTTCTCCATATAGGAATAACCATAGGAAATAAAAAACACATTTAAACAAAATAATACAGGGTTTCTACGATTTCTCAGATGTGGTATAGTTGCATTCGGCTCCTTATTATTGCGTCCCCGCCACTTAACATGCTAACTTGAGGTCACTTTTCTCAGCTGTAACAATAACAAATAATTGTAAACAAAAAATATTTATTTCTATTTGTTTAGTACAAAATTAATCATTTTGGAGGAGACTGATATTAAAGATCCCCGGAGGTGGTTACCATACGTCGTAAATGTGCCTGTGATCCTGGTAGCCACAGAAAGCTATCGTCGCACGGTGGTTAATTATATATTGTCATCTATCTGTCCTGAGGATTGCAGTTGCCGCGTTTGAATACGAAGCCAATCCGCAGAGCTTAACGTCCGGGTGTAATATGATTTGTTAGGGAAAACAACGTTGGTATCACGTCCCCAGGATTTTATTTCCAACGAATGTCAAAATACAGTGGCGGACAAAACTCTACGTATGACCCCTTTTTGTTAAATTTAACAAGTTCTGTAGGATTAGAAAGAAAAGTAATTATGCAGGTTTATTTCAAATCCGATTATTGTATAAGAAATAACAAAAAAGCATAATACTCCAATATTAACTTTTAAATTTGTTCACTTAAAACTGAAAAAAAGCACTGTCAAAAGTCTACATACGTTTTATTGGTTTCACTGTTTTTGCTATTTTTCTCAGCTAAAATATTACGGTAAATTACAGTTTGTTTCATTTTATGTGTATACTTTGAATTATTCTTGTAATTTATTGCATTTTGTCATTTTAAAAAGTGTACGATCGGAAAAATGGCTCCACGCAAAGACATTTCTGCGGATGTGCGAAAATTAGTTATTAAACATAGAAATGAGAATAAATCATTTGGCGAAATAGCAAAATTATTATATTTAAGCAAATCGACGGTGCAGACCATATTTAATAACTATAAAAAATCAAGTTCCGTCGAGAGTAAGCCGCGAACTGGTCGTCCGAAGAAGCTTGACCGTTGAGAAATTTCATTCATTCGCAAAGAAGTGGACCGAAATCCCAAAGTTCATGCCACTAAGTTGGCCCAGGACATAGCTGAGAGATCCAAAATTGTTATTCACCCACGCACTGTAACAAGGACCCTCAATAATGAAGGATTTCACTGCAGAACTCCTCGCAAGAAGCCCCTTATAAGCGACAAAAACAGGAAACTTCGCTTGGAGTTCGCAAAAAAGCATATAAGTAATGGAATAGACTTCTGGAAACGTGTTCTATTTAACGATGAGTCCAAATACAACATATTTGGATACGACGGGAAAGCGAAAGTTTGGAGAAAACAGAACACTGCTATGGATCCCAAGCACCTAATGCCGACTGTGAAGCATGGTGGTGGCAGTGTTATGGTCTGGGGAGCAGTTGCAGCAGCAGGCGTTGGAAATCTCGTATTTGTTGAAGGCATTATGGATCGCTTCCAATACAAGTCCATATTATATACGTCGCAGGTAGTGAAGGACTGGCTGCTGTATTATGCTCCACGACAGTTGCATTCACCTCCACAAAGCCCGGACTTGAACATAATAGAACACGTGTGGGAAATTTTGGAGCGAAAGATCCGAAAGCACGCTATTAGTGGTGCTCCAACTCTAAAAGAGAAGCTGCAAGAGGAGTGGCAGAAAATAAAGCCGGAAGAGCTCGCTAATTTAGTAGCTTCAATGCCCAGACGGTTGCAAGCGATCATCGATGCTGGCGGTGGACCAACAAAATATTAAATATTGTTATTTATTACTATTTTTCCATATAATTTCTCATTTTTTAAATTCGTACGTACACTTTTGTCAGTGCCTTTTTTTAGTTTTTTTGTGAATAACTTTAAAAGTTAATATTGGAGATACATATTATTTTGTTATTTTTTATACAATTATAAGATTTAAAACAAAAAAAGTAGAAGAAGAACCATATATTGTATAGCATATGAAAAACTCGGGTGAAAATAGTCGAAACGACGAACATTGGACATGCCGGGTTAAGTAGTAAACAATTTAGTAGATGAAAATTAGATCTAACCAATTAGAAAAACTGTCATATAAGTTGGTATCAAAACCACAATGAAAGCAAACAATTGAACTTGGGGATGGGAGACAGGGGCCCTGAGGTGGAAGACAGACCCCGACAACGCTAGTAAATGTGTGTACGGTTACTTAAACGAAAGGATCCAAATGAACGGCTCTAATAAAAATACCCCAAATGAAAAGTGCGCCAAAAAAAATTAAGAATGCCCCAAATTAAGAATTCCCCGCAAATAAATGAAGGCCAATATGAAAATTTCTGAAAAATCCCCCTAATAATTTATGAAAAATTACCCAATGCAAAATAAACACCCCCCAACAAAAAAAAGGTTTTGTAATTTGAAAAATTTGTATTGAAAAAAGACCCCAATTTCAAACTGAACGATGGTCCCAGCAAAATTTGAAAAATCACCCCAAATTTAAGTTTTGATGTGGTCAATTTAACACTTTTCATTTTTGAATTGGGGCCATTTTTCCAAAGCTTATAACTAGGGTCGTTTCCCCAACACATTATACAAAAAAATTCAATTAAATTTTTGGAACATTTTTCATATGAAAAATTAGTAAAAAAAAAAAATTCAATATTACCTAAAAATTATGAAAAACTCCCCAATTTTTTTTGGGAAATACATAATTTTTTCATAGAGCCAAATAAACCTTATAATGTGATGATGTTATTGAACCTGTCCCGCAGATTTCGAGTAGCTGCAGATGAATGATCAAGAATGATCTACAACTCCTCACCGCTGGCTGCAAACAAATGAAATATAAAAGACTCTTTTTTGAAGTACCTTTCGGGTTATCCTATCACTGTCATATCTTGCGCACCAACTGGGCAATTGTCTTCCTCGCCCACATAACCAGGATCAACTTTATTGCCCCAAGGAAGCTTGTCACGCCGGGCGCCATGGCGTGGCTCACCAGATTCATGTCGTGGACATTAAGTATCCAGACTAAGTATTTGATTGCATATCGTCGTCGGATCGATGCCAATGACATCAACACTGCAGTTCTGTCGCGTTTTCGGTAGGCCGACAGAGTATCGCGTATGATGGACAGCACAAATTTAACTGAACCCGTTTGGCTAGCATGTCTTGCCATGTAACTTCTGCGTAATAATTCAATTTATATTATGGTTTTTCCCAGGAATTTACAAATTTCTATTTCCTAGCCCTGTGATAATTTGTCGGTAACACCTCTTCCGTTTTCTATTGACTTTGACGAAAAAACAGTTATTAAATATAATTACTTCATTAAAAGTTTTCGTTTTTGATTGTTGGGGAGGAGTTGACATACCCCACGCACACACGCTTACAGCTGTTCGGATGTTTGAAAATGTTGTGAAATTCCTGGAACATCAACAGACTATTAAAATTTGTTTTGTAACAATTGAAATGGGATTCATACACTTGTAAACCGATTATGGAAAATAAATGAAAACAATCCTTCACACCGTATACATTATTAAGTGTACAAGTACATTAGGGTGGTCCAAACACATCAAATGTTAGCTACACATATAAAAAGTGCAAGTCTGTTGTGTAATTAGAGGACAAAGCCGATCGAATATTTTCGATGGCGACTTTTAAGTCGGCAGCATCAAAATTTATTTAAATTTGTCTCTACCATTCACGTTAATTGGATCAACCAAGCAATAATGTTGTTCTTAATGTCTGATTACAGTAGACTTCTTTCTCAAACATATTTCTCTAAACCTAAACCTTCAAAATCAAAACAATCGGAAAATGTGATTGACCAGAGTCAAGAAAGTAACGGATCGGCAGAAGTCGATGGGATAATCGACTGACCATAATTGTGAAACATCGACCGGAGTTGGCTGAAACGACAAATCGCAGTCGTCTGCATAAGCAATCAACCAGAGTCGTCGGGATAACTGATCGACTGTAAACATGGTAATAAAGGATCAGCTGCAGCCATTGACAAACACGTCCGAAGCAAGCCGTCGATCAGTCAGACTCGTGGGCATAAGCGATCAACTCTATACATGAGTATTAACAATCACACGATCTAGATCATAACAAACCTTGATTCATATCCCGGCATAAACATTTTTCAGAGGCTCATTGCCGGCTCCTGAATTCCACAGACTTTACAAATGAACGAGAAATGTCTGATATTCACAACTGCTCTAGAAAAATCATTAGCCGTTCGGCTCAGGGAATATGCTAAATAATATCGTATACAAGCACTGATTTATGAGAAGTTCGAAGTACCGATTTTGTTGGAAATGTCCAGAGGGTGAAAATCCTATTGCTCAAAAGTCGCCTATGCACAAAGGATTGCGAAAGTTTTAGTGAGAATTACAATGATGGTCCGGGTTAATGCGTATACTGACAAACACTGATCTGAGAGATTTTCCATGCCTGATCCGTCATGAACTGCATGAATTATGTTGAAGTTAGGTCTGTCCGTACATTTGAAGTGCGATTTCACCCAAATTTCCGGTAGTCCCATTTTCGTTGACATGACTGTTTACTTTTGAAGGAATTGCACGTAGTGAGATTATTATTGCCCAATGTTACTTAATTAGTTAGGTAGATCGATGTATTCCCTTTCTAATGAAATGTTTTGTCAAAGTAATGAAATCTTCACAACTCTTTGGTAAATTATTCAATCGAATACAATTCGCTGGTCTGATTATCTATACGATCGCCCATTGGCGTATTAACAAAACAAAACATAATAATATAAAAAAACGTTTACATTTTCCAATTTACTACAAAAAAGAAAATCTTAAAAAGACAATATTTGCACTTTGTGCTTTTTTAAGTCAACAGTAGTTTAGATTTTGTTCTGGTCCACAGTCAACATCATGGTGAGGAATGAACCGGCTGTTCTGTAAACCTGTAATTGTAATACAGAAACTTCAGAGATCATGTTATATACAAATAGTTCACCAACAATACGTACCCACAGAAATAAACTCAAATCGGCCACAAAGAAAATCCCGGTCAAATGGCAGGGTTTCTTCGATCTCATCATGGGCAACATGAGTAGTTTTTGGGATTTCACACTTAGATCATGCCACTGAAAGTATTCGTAAATGGCTGAATCCACCGATGAGCTCTACGAGCAAGGCCAACCAAAACATAAATCAATTTTAAATATATATTCCCTATGGTATACCCATACCTGTACTCACCATGTCCTGGATCCTTTGGCCACCGTAACAATACAGCATCAGCTGTATCGACACCGATACCACGAACGAACCATGGAACAAATGGTTGGCCAGTTCGCCGCCATGGGAAAATTGAAATGTCAAACAGGCCAGCTGGACACAACTTATGAGAAATTTAATGAACACTATAGACTTGTAGACCTCATTGAATTTAGTCGCCAAGTCGATAACACGCCGATGGTACTGGACACATTCAGTTATGGCTTTTGTAAAATACTCATCCGACTTGGTATCCTGTGCCTTTCGAGCAGCGACATTTTCTGCGACCAATTTGAAACGTAAATTCAAAATACGAAATTGTGCAGAGATGTTGCGCATGAACCACGAGAACAGCGAATCGATGGCCAGCGAGCCATTGATGACATACGAGATGCCCACTGTATCCCATACGTAACAGAATGCGTAAGCCAAAACCGATTTCTTGGGATCCATAAAATAGCTGTACGGGGGTGAGGAAACTGGAGTTTTAAGTGTTTTACAATAAGCCCAGAAAAATACTCACACAGCCTTCAAAGGTACATCCAATGACTCCCAGAATCCGTGACCTTTCCACACATAAAACGAAGCAATCAGAAATGGAGCCACCACCGCTAGAATACCGGTGAAGCACACCGAACTGTAATAGAACACCGAGACAACAGCATCGTAGTGATTTTCCTCAGCCAGAATCTTCAATTCTTCACCTTTTGCTAAAATAATCAATTAATTGTGAGATGGTACACAGAAGTAGTTCCTTCCTTAGTCACACCTTCCAAAGTCCACAGCCACACGCTTCTTATCAAACGGATTATTTTCTCTTTATTCCACATGAACCAACAGAACTTGATTACCGACAACAGCGATTGCCACATGGGCGACAAGGCATTTGCCACCTGGTCCAGATCTTCTTGTATGTATTCCAAACCATACAGCGTCATGGGTCCCAATAGGGTCATTATGCACAGCATGGGTATCCAGGCAAGCGGGCGATTATACACTGTCCGTTCCAAGGAGGTCGGATCAATGCCTATGAAGGCGAAATAATATCGCTGTACCACCATGAAACGTTTAAGGACCCCTTGGGCCGGTAGAACATCCGGTGCTATTGGCAGTCGAAACATGTTGCTGTGTTGACGGATTCAATTCTAGTGAACTATTAAGGAACCAATCCAAAGCTCCAAGGTTTATTTAAAATGTTTGAAGGTTGCGGTATTTGGCATTTGAAAGATGGGCGTTCTCAATGCTAAACGCCGTAACATAAACAGCAATTACGGATAATTGGTTTAGTAACGTGATGTGAACTATTATGTAAATGTTCGAGGGTCGAGCGTAATACACGGAGACATTTTTGTGTTGTCAAAGACAGCATTTCATTGGCTCTGTCCTTTACCATTCTTAAAACACCCTTAAAGTTCCTTATGGCTATTTGTGAAATATCGTACATCAAACTCCTGGACGGCCGTGAAGGGGTAGGTATTGTGTGCGACTATCACACAGAAGAACCCAGGTTCGAAACCGTGTAAGACCATCAAACATTTTTCAGCGGCAGCTTCCACCTCATAACTGTTGGCGACTTTACGAGTAAGAAAGCAATCTCTAAGCCATGTAAAACTTCTCTAGAAAAGCATTAGCCGATCGGAGCCGGCTTTAAACAGTAGGTCCCGGTCAGTGAGTATAACAAAATTGTATCGTACAAAGCCTTCCTTCATGGAAGGTTAAGGGAAATAAGTAGGTAAACTCCTAACTATATTAGCATGCACTGCTGCCGTCGTGTCTGTATCCAATATCTAGTCGCCCGTTGAGGTAAGTTCAGTCGTATCTTGGTCTTACCTAAGTTTTTTTTTTATTGATTGGCGATTTGCAACCGGAGTAATCAGGATAAACGATCAAACTAAGCCGAAGTTATAAACGATCGAGATTTGTCATTGACTTACAGCATTGCCATCGATTTGATTGACGATTTGCGGCCACACGACTATTGACCGGAATAATCTGGGTAAACGATCAAACTAAGCCGAAGGTGTAAACGATCGAGCTTTGCCATCGGTGTAGACGATCGTCTATAGACGCCGAGGTAAACAAACGAAGTCGTCACATCGACGCAAAAAGTGATCAACCTGATTCGTCAGGATTATCGTTTGACCGAAGTAGCAGTAAATGATCGGTCCACGTCGTCGGCGTAAACGATCACCCGGAGTTGAAACGAGCGACCTCATTCATTGGAGTAAACTGTCGGCAGTAGTGATCAGGATAAATGGCACACCGACTGAAGACACTCACGAAAACGATAACCCTGAGTGGTCAGGACAACGATCAAAACCAGTCTTCAAAACAAACGATCAACCGATGTGAACGGTGTGAGTGATCGACCGGATGCATGGAAGTAAGGGGTAGGCACAAGTCAATGGGATAATCGATTGACCGTAGCCATAATTGTAAAACATCCACCGATGGTCGGGAAAACAGACCGAATATAACCATGTGAATAAAAGATCGGCTGTAGCCATCAACATAAACTTATAAAGGAAGCTGTCGTTTTTGACAATCGATCAGCCAGAGTCATCGATATCAGTCGGGATATCAGGTGTTTTTGAAAAAAAACAATATTCCTCTGAATTTATATCATTTATAAAAAATAAACGTAATATTCTCTACTATTAAACATTATTTCATTCTAGATGAGCAGCCATTAGAAGTAACACTAATGTGATAACCTAGGCTAAGTAAATCAAATTTATTATAATAAATAAAAGAAGATAATAATAATACATTAGTGTGGTCAACAGCCGGATATACAAAAGTTACAGAAGAAAAGTTTTCACTTCATTCATTTAGCGTTCCAATCATCTTGCCTATTCGTCCTAATACTCTCTTACCGCGTCTCTCCCACATCGATTCTAATACTCGTACGTACTATTTACTATTAATTACATTCAGTGTCATTATAATTTATTTGATTTTGTAATACGTAGACATATTTTATTTAAAACATTCAAAGGGCAAACAAAGCTATTCAAGTTTATTGTACATCTCAACAACTTTAAAAGTTCTGCGACTTACAAAATAAACTTTATAGAATTTTATAGAAAATTTCGGGCTCATAAAGAAATGCATTCTAGAAATAAATGGAGATTACCACCCCCTTTCTAAAATGTGTAAATAATCGGCCCTTTGTCATAATATTCAAAGGGAAATGACCTTTATCTGAATATTTTTTCAGAATTTTCAAATATTATGGCGCTCTTTGATGGTGTGTCTCAAAATGACAAACGTTAACATTCGCTTGCTTCCTGTGCGACAAACAACCGATTTAAGTCACGAACAGTCAACAGAATGACAATGATAACAACAAATCTATGCGAACGAAAGAAAATGTAAACATCGGGGCATATTAACGCACTATATTGTGTATCCCTTCTTTTGATTAAAAAAACGCCTGAATTGGTCGCCTGGTGCCATGCTACGTAAGTTAGTTCCTCCAGCGCACCATATTACATCTGGACGTTCGGTTTCGGGGCTAGGTCTCGTATACAAATGCGGCAAATCAAATCCTCATGGGCGATACAAAAAAAAAATATGTCATTACCCACCATTTGCTGGTAACTCCCAGAGACTACCAATATCTCGTGTATCGTTTAGTTTTTAGTAATGGCGTAGTTTCTACTTGTCAAATGTCAAAGAATAAAAGCTTCAAAAGTGACAGCTACCGAAATACCGGGTGATTCAAAATAACACCTCATATCATATGTGTTGGGGTTACGACCCTAATTATCATATTTAAGAAATGTCCCTAATTAAAAAATGAAGAACAGCCCAAAAATGTTGCATTGACCACAACAACACGTAAATTTGGGGTGATTTTTCACATTTTGTCGTTCATTTTCAAATTGGGTTCATGTGACCACTAGTGTCGCAACCCCAACACATTATAAAAACAAAATCGCGCTGGTGTTTTTTTTTAATTTTTCTTTGCTGTTTTTTTCACAATTTTTGTTTGGGTGATATTTCATAATGAAAACTCACCAAAAATTTGGGGATATTTTTCATACTTTTCGTTTTACTTTTTTTATTAAATACACTTTTTCCAAAATCTATTGTTGTATTTTTGGGGAATTTTTCATAATATTTGGGAAATTGTGTATTGGGTAATTTTTTCATAAATAGTTTGGGGGATTTTGTAGAATTTTTGGGGAAATTTTCATATTGGACTTTTGGCGGGATTTTTCAGTTATTTTGTGGAATTCTTCTTTTCCTCCACCATTCTCTACATCTTCCCCTCCACCTTCAACGAAGGGTAAAACAATCGAACAATTTTTATCCTCCGAGTAAATCAGCTCTCACATTCGGGTTGGATGGGTTGCCGAACCTGTAAAGTTGAATATTCCACAAAGAGGTACAGAATTTCCAATTGTTATATTGGCAGACCACATAGATTCAAATACGCAACCCTGTGTATAGGAAACTTAGCCAAACGGTTGACAGTCTTCAACCAGGTATCGACTTTCTAAGGCGAAACTTTTCTTAGCTGGACCTGATGGTTTATCTTTTTTGTATACCAGGAGAAATTGTTCACACTTTACGGGATAGGCAAGTCCTGCTCTAATTTCGTATTCCTGAGGAAACATTTTATCAACCCCACCTTTCATTACGATAAAACTTCTTTTTTATATGCAAAACAATAATTACAACTTATGCATTTTACAATAAATTACTTTATTTTGTAGAAACTTCACTTTATGCTGGCGTCTGATACACTGACATCATCATTGCCAAAAAAGAGCCGGCTGTCTTCAAAACCTGTCATAAAAATAAAATTAGAAAATACTGTACAGTTCAAAAAAACACAATACACATACCCATACAAATAAACTCAAATCAGCCACAAAGAAAACTCCTTTAAGGTAGCAGGGCTGCTGGGATCTCATCATAGGAAACATGAGTAATTTCTGGGAGTTCACATTTAGTTTATGCCACTGGAAACATTCGTAAATGGCAGAATCAACCGAAGTGCTCTGGAAGGAGAAATACAGACAGGTTTAGACTTGAACCTACAAAGGTACAGAAAATAAAATATTCTAGGCCGTATTGTTTCCTATAAATTTGTACAATGCAATTTATTTAAAAATCCAATTATTTAAAAATAAAAATCTCCAAAAATTTACTGGGAATCGTGAAACCTTTCAACCCCAAAAGTGTTTAAAGCACATTCGAAACATTTCTTTAAAGCAGTCATTTTTGCAAACGACTTCTGGTTTTGTATATTTTATTCAGAGGCCCTTGCGACCGACACCCGACCAGCCAGCGACACCACTCCAATCGTAGGGTCAACGAAAAGGGGGGAATATTTTTTAACGGGTTTTTAGAATTTTTTGGGTAATTTTCATGTCGCCTTTTTGGGGAATTTTTCATTTAGTTTGAGGAATTCTTTATGTACGGCATTTTTCATTTTATTTTTGGGGAATTTGGATCGTTTTTCATGGGTCTATAAAAAAAAGCCCAAATGAAAAATGGCACCAAAAAAAAATGAAAAATTCCCCAAAACAAATGAAAAATCCCCCCAAAAGCCCAATATGAAAGTTTCTCCAACTATTCTGAAAAACCCCCCAAAAGCCCAATATTAAAGTTTCCCCAACAATTCTGAAAAATCTCCTAAACACTTTATGAAAAATCCCCCAAAAGCCCAATATGAAAGTTTCCCCAACTATTCCGAAAAATCCCGCTAACACTTTATGAAAAATCCCCCCAAAAGCCCAATATGAAAGTGTCCCAAACAATTTTGAAAAATCCCCTACACACTTTATGAAAAATCCCTCCAAAAGCCCAATATGAAATTTTCCCCAACAATTTTGAAAAATCCCCTAAACACTTTATGAAAAATCCCTCCAAAAGCCCAATATGAAATTTTCCCCAACAATTCTGAAAAATCCCCTAAACGCTTTATGAAAAATTACCCAATGCAAAATCTTCCAAATATTATGAAAAATACCCCAAATACAACTTTATATGATTTACAATCCCCAAAAATTATGGACAATTTCCCAATTTTGTACAGATTTTTTTTTTGGGGAATTCTTTTTTTTAATTTTTTGGGGCTTTCTCATAGAGCCCAAAAAAGTAACACATATGTTCTTCCTTTCCCCGGTGCGTCTGTCCATTCATTCAGATGTCTGACCAACCAACAAGCACAACAATATTCATACCAAATCCTTAATCCTTTGTCCACCATGACAGTACAGCATCAATTGCGTCGACACCGATATCAGGAACGAAACATTGAATATTTGTATGGCAATTTCGGTGGTGTGGGGAAATTGGAATGTCACTAGAGCGATTTGAACACAACTTATCAGGAACTTGATAAACACAATATGTTTGTAGACATCATTGAAATTTTGAGTCAACTGTATAACACGTCGATGATATTTCACGCATTCTCTTATAGATGGGGTAAATTTTAATCCGGAATCCACAGCTTCAACGGGGACACTGTCCGCAACCGCTTTTAAGCGTAAATTCAAAATACGAAATTGCGCGGAGATGTTGCGCATGAACCACGAGAATAAGGTGTCGATGGCCAAGGTCCCATTGACCACGTAATAAATGCCCAGAACATCCCAGATGAAGGCAAATGCGTAGGCCAAATAAGAGCTATGGGGATCCCATATATATCTGAAATGGAGTTGAATTGAAAGAGAGGGAGAGAGAGAAAGACATATATAGTAATGAAATTATACAGTACACAGAAACAAATTTTAAATGACTTCAATACACAAAATTATTTGATTACTTTATACTTTAGATTTCCTGCAATGTTGAAAATTGTTATATCAATCACATACATTTTAACTATTTTTGGTGCATAAATGTTTTGAATTTAACAATTTTTAAAAAATTTACCAAAAAAATCCCAACTTTTTTTTGATTTTTTCCCCCATTTCTGGAATTCTGGGATTGTTTTGATTGAAATCCTACAGTTTGTTCAATTTGTTCACGGAAACACTGAATATTATATGAATGAGTAAATAACATTTTATAACTTTTAAAAATGCCATTACAATTCTAAGTACTTAGATTTTAATGTTGGCTTTTCAAAGTTGTAGCCTTCAAACAATTGTAACAAATGATTGGTTGCTGGGTTTTAATGCATGTTACAGAAACTACGTAATCGATACTTTTAAAAAAGTAGGTATTTGTTTTAAAAAAAAAAAACATTATTTGCTTTGAAAACCTTTCGAAATTGTTTCAAATATTGCCTTGACAATTACTGGCATCTAGAGTGTGTAGCGTCAAAAAAGACATGGGACGTCTGCCCTCTGTATGGTCTTTGATCGGTACACAAATAAGAATTGTCGCAGACACCGACGGCTAAGTCTGTTTGAAACTCCAACCCAAATAGATTTATTTCCAAAATTTCGAATTTCCCCACTGTGCCGTGCCTGTTGTACGCAACTTTTTCCAAATAGGTCTTGAGATTGGCATGCTAGCAGACAACACTCATTGTCCCGTCATTTGAAGTTGCGAACTGACGGTGCGCCGAAAATGTGTCGTGGAACATCAACTCGATGGGAATTTCGCAGAAAAACTTGGCGTTATTCAGAGAAAAGATCTAATTGACGCAGCATTGGAAGGCACGCGAAACATGGGTGACTAATCATAATTTCTGACGAAGTTTGTAGGTTTTTTATGATCAAATTGAAATAACCCAGCAAACATTTTCGATCGTCTGAGATTCGTCCACGAATCGCCAGGAAGATGTCACAGATCGCGGCGATGGTCATCACAGATGTGGAAAATTTACCGTGGCATATTTCTATTAAAAAAAATAAATGAATAACAATTATATATGAATAAAATAATAATATTTGAAATCCTTACCTCTTATCACCGATATAAATCGTCCTCAAAATGTTGAAGGCTTCTCTCTTACTTCTTTTTCTTATTGTGCTGGCAGACAACATTGCTATTATATAAATAAAACACACCCGACACTTTTTAATTTCAGAGATGAACTAACAAACATTGTAAATTTCACTTGATATGTCACTTTGATTTTACAGTTATATTCTCTTCAGAACAAGCAAAAAAAAAATAACAAAAACAAAAATCTATCGAATGTTCTTTTAAACAACTTCCAAATGTTGTCAGGAAGATTGCGTATATTTCTCTAGGATTGCGGAACCATTGCTATGATGATGAAGAGGCGATTCATCGCTAAACAATTGTCATGTAGCATTGCTAACAATTCGCGGCAGCGATTAATCTTCCAAACGACTTTAAAATGTACTTTGGAAGATTTGGGTATTATTTTTACGATCGTTTATTAATCCCCCAGATGATGTATAGGCGAATCAACTTCAAAGGATCTCTACGGCGAATCGCTAAAACTTCGCTTAGGCAATGGTTCGCCTCAGAATCTTCCAATTGTTTGCTGGGAAATAGAAAAAATGCAAAGCCTACCAACCGAATAATGAAATCAGAAACAATTAGTGTGTAAGAGAAAGAAGGAGTACATATACATGACATTTTTGATCGAGGTATTTTTGCTTCAGAAAAACAACAAAGTTCATATCCACATAGGCTGCTAACTTAACAAGCAAAACTGCGCTAACAATCCATTAACGATTCAGGCCTTTAGGGCGAGATAGAGCCTCACCAAAGTCTTGGAAAGTAGGGTTGATGGGAGGAGCTACTGCGAAGCCAGCCGGGCGTCCACATTGATGAATTCGTGTTTCATAAATAATGTTTGCTTTCTCCAATAGACTAATATGTGGCAAACAAAATGTATTTCCGTTAATTTAAAAATAACTTGCAATTATACCACCCTTTACTTTCACCCCTCTTGAGTAGGAGTGCCCTAAGTATACTAATATATTTTAATATTTTATACTTAATGGAAATATTCGTGGAATCAATTTAACTATTTAATTTGTCATCAAATAAGTCATTTGTTGTTTCCTTCAGTGCCCAAAGTTTTTATGCATTAAGCCATTCTGTCACAATTACAAACAAACACTTACACTCCTTTGAATGGCGGATCCAGTGACTCCCAGAAACTTAAACCCTTCCAGGCATAAAACGAGGCAATCACAAATGGCAACAGTGTGGCCATTACAGCGGAAACAAACACTGAACTGTAGTAAAACACCGACACCCTCGTATCGTAACGATTTTCTTCAGCAACAATTTCCAGTTCTTCATCTTTGGCTAAAGTGAAATAGATTCTCATCACCAATCGTAAGATCAATAGGTCAGGCGCATAACTACCTTCCGTATTCCATAACCACACTTCACGCACCAGACGAACGATTTTCTTACGATTCCACATGAATAAACCGAATTTCACTATGGCCAATATTGACTGCCACATGGGTGCCACACTATTTGCCATCTGATCCAGATCGTCCACATATTGGCCGGCGAATAAGAATACCGGCACGCATACGGTCACTATGGACAGCAGGGGCAGCCACGTGCGCACGGGACTGTAAATAGTCCGTTCCAACGATGTCGGATCAATGCCGATGGCTGCAAAACTGTATTTTTGTACAAAGAAATAACGTTGCAGGTTGCTCTGGACCGGCAGAGCATCCGGTGCTCTAGGTAGTGTCAACATTTTCGAAGTGAATAGACGACTTATGGCGAAGCACGTGACTTTTAAAGGGAATTTAAATTGTGTCCCATGTCTGATATACAAATTAATATTTAATGTCAATTCAATAAATATTTAACAGGCGTCGCAGACAGACGAACACAAACAGCAATTTTAGATAATTGCTGTATTAAGTTGTTATAATATTTGAGTAATACGAGGGTCATTTTAAAATTGTTTGTATATCACAACAAAAAAAAAACAAATAATAATTCGTTAGCAAAAGCGTATACAGTCGAATTCGGATAAGTGCATGCCTTTTAATTAAATGAATCGCTTTATTGCAAAATATATTACTAACAATTGTCCTGGGTGAATTTCCATGCCCTGTACTTCGCTTAAATGAGAATCCGCTTTATTGAAAATATGATTACTATTCATCCAAAAAGGGTCTTAAGTCCGTTTTGCCAAATATGTTGCCAAATTTTGAAAAGAAATGGGTATTTAGATTCGTGAGGATCTTTCTCTCGAATATAACCAGCATCGCTTCACCTGCTGTAAAAAGGACACAAGTATCAGTGCCACAGGATGGAAAAACGCCCAAAAAGCTGGCAAATATAACGATGAGAGGAACAAATACGTAAAAGCAAATAATTGGAGAAAAGGAGTGGAAAAGGAAAAATCGATTTGGTACCGAAGATGGCATGGGACGGGATGGGATACAGGCAAAACTCTGTTACCCTGCCATTACACCTACATCTAATTTGTTGCCAGTTGAGCACACATATACTCTTCGAAACAAATATCGAAATATCGAAAATCATCTGAAAAATCATTTCAAAAACGTCGTCACAAGAGTAACTTCTCTTGCTGTTGTTACCGTCCGCAGCAGCAAACAAAAACACAATGTTATCCCGCACCACAAATTGTCAAAGCATTTGGGGAAAAGTATGGACTCGCAAATTTGTTTTCATAAATACGTCTAAATTTTGTTCTTTGTACTTCAAAGAAGTCTGAAAAATACTTCGTTGATAACAATTCACAAAATATAACTGTTTTTATTACGACAAAACGGTCAAAACACAATTACACAATAAAATTATCCCATAAATTGACACAAAAAATATGTTGGGGGAACTCTAACATTCGTTTCTGCTGCATGTGCCAAAATTTTACTGCCATTGAATTTTCGTTGCCAGTCGGCCGGACAGTAGCAAAAATGCGTGTGTATTGGTAAAAAAGTGTGAGTGTGTTGAGTTTTTCGAACAATTACTGCCCTGTCAATGGCTGGGTAATGGCTGGGTTAAATGGAAAATGTTTTTTGAATTATTCTACGAATACAACTGACAACGGTGAGAATGCCAAAAACTAAATCACAAAAAAGCAAAATGGAAAAAAATGTATCTGTCACACATTTTTTTCCATTTTGCCTTTACCCAGCCATTAGACAATGCAGTAATTGTTCGAAAAACTCAACACACTCACACTTTTTTACCAATACACACGCATTTTTGCTACTGTCCGGCCGACTGGCAACGAAAATTCAATGGCAGTAAAATTTTGGCACATGCAGCAGAAACGAATGTTAGAGTTCCCCCAACATATTTTTTGTGTCAATTTATGGGATAATTTTATTGTGTAATTGTGTTTTGACCGTTTTGTCGTAATAAAAACAGTTATATTTTGTGAATTGTTATCAACGAAGTATTTTTCAGACTTGTTTGAAGTACAAAGAACAAAATTTAGACGTATTTATGAAAACAAATTTGCGTGTCCATACTTTTCCCCAAATGCTTTGACAATTTGTGGTGTGGGGTAACATTGTGTTTTTGTTTGCTGCTGCGGACGGTAACAACAACAAGAGAAGTTACTCTTGTGACGACGTTTTTGAAATGATTTTTCAGATGATTTTCGATATTTGGTTTCTGTTTCGAAGAGTATATGTGTGCTCAACTGGCAACAAATTAGATGTAGGTGTAATGGCAGGGTTAAGTTAAAGAGATTAGGGAAAAGGACGACCAAAATGACAGAATTGACTATTGTAACTCTCATCAGATAATATTGGGCGAGAGATGTCAACTTCTACTTCTCCAACAAGAGGTATTTTGGTATTAAAAAAACACATTTTTTGAGATAAATGATCGGATTTTTTTTTCATAATAAAGAGGAAGAAATGTCGTTAATAATGAAAAACAACAACAGCCAAATGGCCACACGACCACGCTCACAGGACCATATCCTTTTCATGAAATTTTTCATAACCAAATCGCAAACTGGCTGCCCTATGTCCTCGATAGCCTCACGAATTCTATCTTTGAGGTCTTGAATCGATGGTGGGCTGTTGGCGTAGACCTTATCTTTGACCTGGCCCCAAAGGTAGAAGTTGCAAGGTTCAAATCACAAGATCTCGGTGGCCAATTGTGATCACCTCTTCGAGAGATAACACGGTCCGGAAACTTTTCCCGAAAAGAGCAATGGTTTCGTTGCTTGTGTGCCACGTAGCGCCGTCTTGTTCAAAGAAAACGTTGTCCAGTTCAATATCATCCAACTCCGTAACTCTTGATCCAACCTCATTTTCGAAAAAGTAATGTCCAATAACCCCGCCGGACCATAAACCGCACCAAATAGTCACACGTTGACGATGGAGAGGCTTCTCAACAAAAACTCTTGGGTTTTCCGAGCCCCAGATGCGATAATTTTGCTTGCTAACAAAGCCACCGAGGTGGAAATGAGCCTCATCAGTCAAGATGATTTTTCGATGAAATTCCGGATCATTTTCATGCATTTCATGTACCCAATCAGCAAAGACACGACGTTGTCGATGATCGGCCGGCTTGAGTTCTTGTGTTAACTGAACTTTATAAGCCTTAAGAGCTAAGTCTTTATGCAAAATGATGGTGTAATGACGATTGTGGAATGCCTAATTCCAAAGAACGACGAGGAATGGATAAACCTGGGTTTTCTTCAACACTTTGGACTACAGCAACAATATTCTCAGTTGTTCTTGAGCGACGTGCACAGGTTTTATTCTTCACATCACTAACTTGTCCCAACAGCTCGAATTTGTCCACCAATTTCTGTACTGCGGTCCGACAAGGTGCAAAACGATGACCCAAAAATGCTTTAGTTTTGCGAACTGTGACCGCAAGATTTTCACCATTTTTGTAGTGAATTTTAATAATTTCAATGCGTTCTTGAAGCGTGTATCGTGTATATTTAATAGTAATGTCAAAGAATAAAAGTGACAACTACTAAAATACCGGGTGATTCAAAATAACACCTCTTGTTGGAAAACCATTTATAAACGCTAAAGTAGATATTGAGAATATTAAAACGTATTAACCGGAAAGACATTTTCCCGATAAGTTTAAATCGGACATAATGGGCCTAAGTTTGTTAAATTGCCTGAAAAGAAACTGTATGTAAACTGCATGTCAAAGATCTCCATAATAATAGAATCACCCTGTACTTTCAATAAAATGTCCTTAATCTAGCTTTAGTCAAGCAACGCTTGTCAGTTTCGAATCATAAAAAAGGGTTTTCTTCTCCTTTACAATTTTTTTAGTAGGTAAATTTGTATTAAAATCTCCGACTCTAAAACGTATTTGTAGTAATATCTATACCGATAAGATCTCATAACATAATAAAATTGTGTAAATAACAAAAAAAAAAAAAATATGAACTGAAAAATTAAAAAAAAAAAGTTGTCAGTTTCGAAACAAAGTTATTGAAAAAAAGTTATTGATCCAATAAAGTTAGAAAGTCAAATATTTCTGAAAATAGAAGTTTTTCGATTTTTTGGCCTTTTGGAACAAAAATCTAGAAAAAGTATACTACTTCAGTATAACCATTTTGTTTAAGCAAATTCTCCCTTAAGAGTTAAGAAATTGCGCAAAGTTGTTCACAAAAATCTAGAAAATGTAGTAAAGTGATCTACTCCCCGTCGTTCCTCAGACTACATCGAAGTCAACTATTTTGTTGAAGCAGATTTCCACACACAAAAAAAAACCAATTTGCTATGTGACAGAATTTTTTTTCGAAATCGCACTACGGCCAATTGTCGAAGTTTTCCTCAAACCTGTTCGTAGCTCTGCTTACAGAAGCAACCAAATACGTTCAATTTAAATAAACCAATTCATTCATTGGTAATTCCTTAATAATCGGTCATAAACAACATTTACAATTCAAAATGAAGCACGCGACGATAGAAACGCCAATTTCGTTGTTCATACCCAGCCTATCAAACAGCCCCAAACAACCGCAACATGTTTGCTGGCCACATCAAGCATGTCCGTCAGACATGTTGTGTTGTGCGGACGACATGGTTGTCGCATAGTGGCGAAGACTGAGATTTTCAATAATTCAGTTTGTTTTCAAACTTTATGAATAACGGTTGGACTGGCAACGGTTACACGCGGGTGTACACACGAAAGTGGGGTTTGTTTGCTTTCGACTCTCTCGGTATTAAATTCAAATTAAACAATTGGAAGTGACTGCAAATGAAATTGTAAAATTTAGTAAGGGAAAATACAAAAAAAATTAACCACACCAAAATTGTGTCGTTTGCCAAAAACGGAAAAGCCCCCACCAAAACGGAAATTGATAAACGCCAAATACGTTCAACGAAGAACAACAAAATATAAAATAAATAAAAAAAAACTAGAGAAAAAAAAATTACTGAAGTACGTGTCGTGGATGTGCAGCATATTGAATGCATATTTTATGAAAGAAGGAAAATAGTGATTTTCAGTGAAAACCATAATAACCGGCCATAGGAAACCTAAACGGTGATTTCGTTAACCAACATAAATTGGAATTTACCAAACACAAAGAGCAGCCAGCAACCGACACAAAAAGGTGAATAATTTTAAATTTATACTCATACGCTTGACACATTTCTTGGCAACCGAAACAGTGGACGGCGGACTCATTTGAAGAAATGTTGTCAAGTCAATTTTGACAATGGCCTGGAAACAACGGCTGGGCTTTACATACTTCAGTGTAACTCCATTTTATTAAAATTCTTAATGCGTAGGTTCTTGTTTGGAAGATTATTTTCTTTTTGATTCGTTTCAATAAAAGATCTTATCGCGTGTGTCATAAATTTGTTTCTCTTGTCTTTCTGACACATGACGCCTGTGACGACCACATTGACATACCAATTGTAACGATTCATCCATCTGCGTTTTGTTTGTGATGACTTTGTAATCTCTGAAATTAAATGGGTTTGTCAAATTAGTTTTTTTCCCCCCATTTTTTTTCATTCACGAGCATGCACGTACTCATGTCTGCCATACAGTTGATGATGATGATCTTTGTTACCACATAAATAGTGTGGGCTTTTCTTCATTTTTCAGACAATTCATTTAAATTTTATTGTTTTCAAAAATTTCTCTATATGGCTAAAGTTCTTATAGAAAGACAGAGCGTAAGTTCACAGCAAGTAGTGGAGGAGGCGGTGTCAGTAATTTGTCGGCATAAAGAAGAAGATTATATTGAAATAATGTTTTCATGTGGGTAATAGTTTTTTTTTTTTTTTGTTTTCAAAATGATTTCATGCTTTTTCTCTCAGTTTAATTTCATTTAAATTTAGTGGCTCTCAAGCACCATACAAAAGACTTAAGAAACGAACATGTTGTAATGTTGTGGTGGGGGACAGAAGACTTAAGACAGAAACACATGCTGTGGGAAACAGGCGAATGCGATGGTGAACACACACACGCATCATAGGTTATTAGGCATAAATTGAACATAAAATGTTATGTTCAGAGCATACTAATATACATTAGAGTGGGTGCTGATTGTAGGAGAAAAACATTTCTCAGTTCATAACAAGAAAGAATGAAGCTCATTGAAGCTGCAATTTAAATGAAAACTATGAAATCTGTCTTCTTGAATTCAAGAACTGCTCGCAAGTAATGCTCTCACACTATAGTCGGCTACGACATATCCACAGATATTTTTTTATTGGGGGGAACTTATTTTGTGGTAAGTCACTTTGTACTACGTCTTACTACAAGACGGACCACGAAATATCTTACAGATATTCAGGGGATCATAATAAACGATACCACAGACTTTCTGCCACAGCACAGGTTGATGAGTTTGAATAGAAACAAAAAGGATATAAATATCAGCCGACTTGAGTAATATTGCAAAAAACAGATTTGTTTTAGAGCGAGGCATTGTGATACAATTGGTGATGACCGAAATTTTAACAGTGAAATTGTCTAAAGAGTTAAGAACTACAGGACGCAGTAAAATTAATGTGTATTAATTTATTTATGTTAATGGGCCACTGTTATAAATTAGGCAATATTTTTTTAATTAACTAAAAAAGTCGACATCAAAAAATCAATTTTCTCCACTTTTTCCTAAAGTCGACTTAATTTTTCAAAAAAAATGTAAGGAAATAACCGACTCCCACCAAGACTATCCAAGACTATCACAATAGGCCTATTTATGACTGCCGCGTGCTTTCTTAATCTATTATACTTTGTCGTGTGCCGCTCTGTTGGAGAACAATTTAGCTTTGACATTTTTATCACCAAATCTCCAAATTTGAATTTTCTCATCAACGGCGAAACGCCTCCTTCATCTGTAATCAGCAGTAGTAACTTGATGGTGTTCTTACATGAGGTTTCCGCTCATCTAACTTGTTAGTCGTGCCATTGGGACCATTGCTATTAGAGCTTAACACCTTTGTCTGTGAAAACCAAATGGGGATCAAATAATTTCCCATGTTCTTCAAACTTTTCCAATTCACTCTCAAGAATAGTTCATGCTAGCACGTTCTTCACACTTAATTACTCTGCCGACCCTAATCACAACGAATCAAAAATGGACGACGTACCCGTTGAATTGAAGATAAGTTGTTCAAACACCAATCTAAAAAGAGACCTCTCTGACCTGCGTAAAGATCGAGTCATAGGTTGTTGTAGGCACATCAGCTTTCTACTGATTACTGATATGATTAGCACGTGTATATGAGTAGTTATGTGTTAGGGTTAAAGCAAATATAATCCACACAAGACTATGCATTACCTCCAATTCGATCTATTTTCAACAATATTTACCTCTAAGGTAGTATGGACATTTTGATTGAGATCGACTCACCTTTGCAGTCTGACTATGAAAAATATAGAGGCAAACAAATGGATATCAGAAAACCAATTCAACAGCAGAAATTAGTTCGTCAATCCATTTTTGGGAACCCAAAAGACAAAAACAAATAATTAATTTGTCAATAGAACAATGCCACAGGTACAATCAGTGATAACTGCTTTACTCTATTCCTCATATTTTGTTTAGGAACAGACGAATAACTTTTTTCAAATCAATGAGCTGCTCACCACCTGGTGCCCTACAGCCGCCAGCTACGAACGCTAATGTTTATTTCAAGAGATTAACCTAATACTTGTAAAATCAGCAGGGTTTCTTGTCTGATAGTCTTCACACCCGACCACACCTGAATACCGGCCAAAGTCTGTTTTGTGATAACCTTGACCGATAATCACACTTATCAACCATCCGCCTTTTGGGCGATTGGTGAGATCTGAAAAAAAAACTCGATTAAAAGAGGAGTCCACTATCTAATATAGAAATTAGAGTATGAAATCTTTAAACGAGCAATCTCTGACAGGCATCTAATGCATTTATACATTTTTAGAATAACCCAGCACATGAAGAATCTTTGGTATGTCTAAGCACTCAATTTTATTGAAATACCCTGCCTTGTTTTTTTTTTCATTATTGGAAAAGTAGAATTGGTTTTATGCGCACAGTTTTGAGGGGTTTTCGCCAATATCTTAGACAGACGACAGCGTTAATTTGCATCAAAACCCACTAATTTTAAATAAAAATTTTACCCTGACAGACGACAGTTTCGGCATTTAATAAACACAAAGAAGAAAGTACGATGCTGCTGCCGAAAAATCACTATTTATTTGAAAAAATTTTGAAATTACTAAAGGGTGTTTTTTATTGGGGTATAGAACTTTAAGTTGGCATCACTTTTTTAACTGGCGGCCATTTTGTCAGCTGTCAAGTGATTAATATTTAGTTTGGTTTGCCATTTCATCATGAACAGGTTGACAAAAGAACAACGCTTGCAAATCGTGCAAATTTATTTCGAAAGTAATGGTTCAGTTCGCGAAGTTCACCGCAAGCTCCGTCCATTTTATGCCATTACATCCACAAAAACTGACTGTTTGGTGTGCTCTATGGGCTGGTGGAGTCATTGGGCCATACTTCTTCCGAAATAATGCTGGAGAGTCAGTTACCGTTAATGGAGACCGGTATAGAGCCATGATAACCGACAATTGTGTTCCCGAATTGGATGGCATGAATGTGGATGAGTTGTGGTTCCAACAAGTGGTTGAAAATTGGACCTGTAGAATTGGCTTTATTCGAGCCAGCCGCGGCGGCCACATGCCCGAAATCATATTTAAACATTAATGGCATAAAATTATCCTTCCAATAAAGCCAAATTGATGGAGATTAAAACGATTTTCTTGTGTTTTATTTCAATTCGAAGTTCTATACCTCAATAAAAAACACCCTTTACAACAATTAAAATAACACGTCGTTGCTGACTTTAAATCGATTTTGATTGTGAGTACAGCGGTTGATTGTGACTGTCTTGCCACATTGAAATACCTAAATGCTGCTTAATAGCCTAGACGGACGACAGCGTTATTGCGCATTAAAAAATCGAAATTTTTCTGCATTTAAAAAACAGCTGTTTTCTTTGGGATATAAAATGAATAGAAGACAGAAAGTACGACTAGCAGCTATGCTGTCGATGAAAAATCACTATTTATTTGAAAGAAAGCTGAAATTTATAAAATAACTCATCTTTGCTGACTTTTTTTCATTTTATTTCGACACAATAGCAAACAATGTGACAAGTTGTCACTGACAACAGCCCTTTCTTGTGAGTATAATAGTTGATTGTGAATGATTATTTGCCCTATTCAAATACCTAAATGCAGTATAAATTCAGTTTATGCATTTACATTAGAGTTAATGCAGTCTGGAAGGTGATAATTTGCATTAAGTCTGCTAATGCGCCTTAACGCTGTCGTCTGTCTACACCATAACACTCAATAATAATATGTAACTATTATCGACATGTTCTCTCAGTAATAGACGACAACTTCCCTATCTAAGCTGATTATATTCCATATCCGAATGTTATTTTTAGTCCAATTATTTGCTGGTGATTGGTTGTTATGGTTTTGTGACAAATTATTCTGTCACTTTGAAGGACTTTCTAACAATTTGTCTCTGACAAATCTTCTCCCCCAACTGAAATTATAATAGTCATGCTGTTGTTAACGAATTCGTGGGAAAACACTCGTATGAAAGCTGAACACAAAGAGAAACATGCGACAAATAAATCCTCTTTGAAGAACACACTTGTTGAACGGGCATATAACGTGCTTGTTTCTTAAGTCTTTTGTTTTTGTTCATGTTTCCCACTTAAACGACAATGCGGAGGTTCATTAACAGTTTATTTTGTTTTTATTTAACCGATAAATGGAAAAAAAAGTTAGTATTTCCCTACGCCTGTAGTTACGAGTTCCCAACATGTGTCCTTCGTTTAACACCTGCGTATAGGTACAGATGTGCCAGTGACTATGATTGTGATCTACGTCACATCCGTTACAAGACCTATAAATGGTCGATTTACTTTCGAAAGAATTAAAAAAAAAGGCTTTCCTTCTGAAAAAGAAAATGTTTTTGTTGTGGGAAATTGTACTTTCATGAGTTTCTAATATTCAATATATCGACATTAGACTTGTTTTCGTTACAAGCTAGCTGTTTTTGCTTGCTAAATTGTAAAGAAAACGCCAAGATAGGATTATTTTCATTTGACACAAACTTGGTAGCATTCTGAGAACTCTGTGAACAAATATTAATACATTTTCATTACAATCTGAAAAAATATTCATGTTGAGTATGTGTTGTGGACAAAATATTACAAATACAATTATAAATGAACAATATTGCTACCATTCATCGGTCATTTTTGGATGCATTTTTTTTATTTATTTTCTTCTTCTTCTGTATTAGTTTACAATGAATGATATCTTTGTTCATTTGGCACCATTAAATATTGCCATTTTCTTATTTTTTATATTGGCAATGCCGTGCCAATTTAAGACCATAACTTAAGCGATAATTTCTATCCATGCTTAATATCGCTTAGCTCTCCATACCAATTAAGCGATTATCTAAGCTGGAAGTGTAACGAAAATACGCCTATTATGTATTTAGAGATTTCTGTTTAAAGATTTCTGTTCATGGTTTTACTTTCTTACAGATTCTAAGCAAATGTATGGTTTTACTTGCTGCTCAACAAATTAAATGTTTTTATAGGCAGGCTGAACATGAAAAACTCAATTCTGTCCTACCTCGAGTTAGGCTATTATGGTTTCTGACCACTGATATATTATTATAATAAATATAACCAGCTGTATTTGAAATTCACCATTTTTAAAAGAAAACTTCTGTTAATTTTGTTTTTTCTTTTTATGTTGCCAATTGAGAATCTTCTAAACCGGACGTAGTTCATGTGTACCACTTTTTTTGTTTTGGTTTATTTTGTCACTCTGATTCATATCGTCTTTTTTGGGAGTACATTTCGAATCGCCTTCTTGTGCCGCTAGTGCAACCATAAATGCAATTTCTGTTAATCTCAATATTGTGCCAAATAAGCGCAAGTTGTTCGGAGACATCGCAAAAGTTCGTGGGAACATTTTGCACTACGTCAGCTTGTTGGTCGTCAGTATAAGATTAGTGCGAATGATTGCTGGAGATCATTTGCTGTACTCAATTTCTTTTGTTTGAATCAATCAATATTCTGAATAAGAGTGACTTTATTAAAAATTAAAATCGTCTCCATAAAAAATGCATACGGTACCTGTGTACGCTTTATTGGATAAACGGGAAACTGCACCTAAAATTGTGGCATGTGAATCAATTTTGTCGATGTGGTTTATTTAATATTTCATTTGAAATTTTAAAATGTAACATTTATTTAAAAATTATAAAAAATTAATGAGATTACTTTGAAATCTGTTGGGTTCCCTCAGAGGTTTTGGCCCATCGGCGTGAAATGTTATTGAAATCCTAAACCCACGACAACAATGAACATTTACTTGGTTAGAAATGAATATTTGGGGAGCAGAAATTTGGATAATTGCGACGTCCCTGCGCCACTGCCGTAGTCGTTGCGTCGATTTGGGGACTTTATCGTAAAATATTCGGGGTATTTTTCAGATTTTTTGAACATTTTTCATATTGGGAAATCTTTTTTGGGGGATTTTGCATTTGGGTTGTTCTAATCAAATCTAATTGTTAAGTTTCCTCCGTACGGCAGAGACATTAAGAAATTCCTGAAATAGAGACCCTACGCAAGACCACCCAAAGGGAAAGGCAGTACATATTTCTTATTTATTCTAAATACGACGATGATCCCAGTCAGATCCATGAGTAAATAATCAGACCCATGAGTCTCGACTTACAAGATGATTTATTCCCCAGGGTTTTAATTTTGAAAAAGTCAAGAGAAGTCGTGCACCTTTACACAATAACGTTTTAAATACAAGTACAGCAATATAATCTGAACAATGTTAAAAAAAAAATATATAAAATTTTAAAATTTTCCCGCAAATTCTCTCTAACTTCTCTATCCCTTCACCACCAATTGTCGAAAGCCGTGTCTGCGCACTATGGGTGGATTATCATCGTCTAAATCAGGTCTTAGAAGGAGAGGCACTACACTCATAGAAAAAGTATGACCAAACGTGCATGAACTGATAACATACGGGCATGAAAGTCTATCATGACACGGATGTGGCCAAATCGTCAACGCCGTTGCAAATTTGTCAACACGGATAATTTGAGAACCCAACACATTACAGTTGTTCACAAGCGTTGACGATATGTCAATGTCTTTTTTGCTTCAGTGTACTTATTTAATCAATCCTACTTCGAGCCACTACCTTTTAAAAAGGGAACTACAGAAATACTTCTCCTGACGCCAGAAGGGGTAGAAACAGTCCTAATGGAGGTACCTTGAATAAGCGGTGCTAAGGGAACTGGGCTAAGTTTTTTAGCAGCTCAGAGGTCATTTGAAATCCGAAAATGTAAACAGGGATTTGAATATTATATGTCCCTACTGCCATTGGATATAACGCCCACAACGTCCATACGAGTTAGGAGATTCCTATCCTATTCGTTAAAATAGTTTTTTTTATTGGTAAAAAGAGATTGAATACTCTGATTCATGAACTCTTAATAGTGTACTCAATTGTACAACTACAAAGAATGGATGATATCTCGAAATTTAGGGGCTCTCAGAAATATCTGAACCAGATAGTTTGTCACTAAATCTAATCCACACTTGATTCACGGCAATCCCTCAAAATGTATCAAAGTCATTCGAGAATCTCTCAAAATGTTATACACATTTGACAAATTTCGGACACAGATGTAAATTCAGATGATAAAAATCATTAATTCTTCCTACTTATTTCTCTTAACATTCCAGGAGAGGATTTCGGAGCTGATCTGTGTAATTCAACCATTCACATATAAAACAAAAGACAAACCAATACCTTGGTGGAGGTATCTCCATACAAAGTATAATTTTATTCACTATATTACAAACGGTATACAGAATTCTCCAGATGATAACAAAGAAAATTCAACCCAACTATAGCTGACTAGTTTTACTGGCTAACTAGTTTTAAATAAACGATTGTTCAAACGCAGATTTCTTCATTCATATTATGTCTTGTATCTCTTGAAAGACAAGCTATGAATCTCCCATAACTTATTTATATTTACTTTTCAAATCTTTGAAAGGTGCAAATTTTTATATAAATCACAAAAATATTCAAAATTGTTTGCGAAAAAAAAAAATAAATAAATACAAATTTCCAACAACTGTGGCCGGCGACTGTGATCATCATTTGCCTTTGTGCAGCTACAAAGCAGAAAGCTTTGCAAAACAAAACGTACAAAAAGTTTCGGTTTCATTAAGAAACGATATTGTCACAAACAACCAACAACAACAAAAATCACTTCCCCAAAAACCAAAAGAATTAATTTGCCATATATGTATGTGTGTATTCTATGAAAGTGTGGCCACATACATGTACATCTGTTTAGCAATTTATGTAGGAATGTCTATATGTATGATTGGCGTATTCTAATGAGGTTGAATTTCAAGGTATCACGTCCGACCAAGCGTTCCAAACACAGACTCTAAACACAAAAAATTCTCTATTTGGAACGAAGTGACAAAAAGTCTGGCTGGCCCACAAAACGTGTTGAAATGTCTGTGTGCGGTGACATGGGCATAGAACCTTTTTCAGACACATGTCATTGGCAAACAATGGCCACAGAATTTGCATACAAATTCGAAAAATATTCCACTGATATGGTTTGTCAGTGAAACTATAACGCAGTGTACTGTTATTTAGACAGGCTGATGGAGCTCAGTGTGAATGTATATACTAATCAGCCATTACAATGGTAATGGAGCATAAAATGTAATTTAAGTGGAAATGGCCAGCACCAACAACATTTGAAATAATAGTGGATGAATGGTCCATATCATTTAATTGCAATTGCTATAAACCCCCCTTCCCACCAAAAAAAAAACACAAGACTTGACCTTCTGCATCAACTCAAGAGGCACTTAATCAAATTGAAAACGTTTTATTTTAACAAATTGCTGTCAGCATGCTTTGTTTTTGTTTTTGTTTTGGTTTTTCTATGTAGGCTTTTCATTATTCTCTTGTGTTTTGTTTTGTTGTTTTTATTCCAAAACTCCTGAGAGTTCATTTGGCGTGAGTAGAGACCACAAATGATTATCAACTATTAAATATTTTGTAATATTTGTACAGTTTCTTGTTTACTCCGCTCTGTGTCCAAATACTTGTGGATATTTTTGTAAATATTTGACTTTAATTAACATAAAAGTAAAAACAAAAACATTCGTTAACATTTGTAGACAGAGTGGTGGTGAGAGATAGAGAGCGACATTGCGCGCGACATGCGTCTTTACATTGTCAAATGTTTGTGTCTTAAGTCTTTCGTTTTCAATGATTCACCATCAACTGTTTGAAGAGGAGGCACACAGCAAGCAGTCACCATTTCTCTTCACAATTATTTGCATGTATTTAATAATTATGATATTTATTTACGGATCGTTTACATTTCCAATTTCCTATACAAAAAGGTTTGCAAGTTTTTATGGAGTTGACTGAAATTTCTCTATATAACTTAATAATTTTTTGATTTGCAAATGCAAAATTATTTCTTCACTTGTAGTTTTGGAAATAGAAAGACAAGAAAAAAAAGTATTTTCCTAAAAATGATGACGGTCTTATATCGATGTACGACAGTTTAGGAATAACCCAATTGTGAAAGTTCCATTTGCCAAGAGACCATGGTGTTAAACGTCTGATTAAGTTTAAATTGCTATGGCTGTATATTAATCGACAAACCAAACAACGGAAGTTATGATGTGATTATCCAACTTTCAATGGGCGAAAATGAAAAATGATTCAAAAATTATATTAAAAATTCTCCAAATGAAGAATTCCCAAAAAAAAAAAATATATGAAAAATTCTCAATTTAAAATCGTCCCTTTTAAATCCATTAAAGTCGTGCATTGAAATTTATTGTCAATTAAATATTTCCTTCCCTCGATCGGAATGTTCACGTGAATCCTATTACCAATGACCTCTGACTAATATATTTAAAAGGGCAGTTTTAAAGAAAAGTTTCGGATGTGCTGTATTTTTTGGCCATTCCATAAGGCTTCCAAATGTTTTCCCGGTTGAAATGGTTTACTATTCCCAGCTGATTTTGGAGAATTACCTTTTGAGCTCTTGAAAAATGAAAAATGCCCCAATTTTGTATGAGCATCTTTGGTTTTTATTCATGGTGCATTTTGCATTTGGGGAATTTTTCAGAGAGCCCTTTCAACCATTTGGAGCTGTAGATGTCCAAAGCGGTATTGATTTTTCTGAGTGTCGAAATTGTCTGGTCAAAATTAGTAGTAGATAGGAGGGAATAAAACGCAATCATTGAACAAAAAATGTCTATAAAACCCTACAAAAATTGGATACATATCGATAGCAGTGCTCTCCCCCGAGCAACACTGTTTAATGGTTCATGTGATGCTCATATTTTTAGAACTGTTTTGCAGCATTAAAATGACATTTGAAACGACTCTAAATTCTTTTCAATGATCTTTTCTGTTGGACTATAACAAAAATGCAAAACAGGATATGAATAATAATTCATATTTCAGTCACACCCAGAGAGCGAAGTCGATGAGATATTCTCGTCGATTCTGAAACTTCTAAATAAATATATTTGCAAAAAGACAACATTCAAAGGTGTCCTAGACAACAACAAAATTAACACTCCAGTTATTTGCACTTCAGTCAGGCATTCTGGTATAAAATTAAAAATAAGTCTGAGAAACAACTTACAAAGCGGGCTCGATATCAACAATGTGTATCTGCGGATTTCACCACAGGCATTCGTTTTTCTGAGATGCTTTTATTTCAGAAGACATCACAAAAACTGTCAACTCTTTTAATTTTCACGTGGTTGCGTTTTTTACTGTCCACATCTATTTGGAATTTGCAATGTTTTTTTACTAATTAAAGGGCAGACAAGTATTTTTTTTTTTTTTTGGTAACTCATAACATGTTTACCCTTGACCAAGTTTTTCTCATGTATAATCATAAACATTACTTCATTACAAATTGAATCCGATTTCCTTAGTCCAATCAATCAGCATGGGCTGATTGACTTCTATTTCGCGATAGCTGGAAAACTAAACAAAACACATTATAATCATACACAATTACGAATTCTAAGGATTCAACTTCATTGGCATCGATTCGGACTTGGGATCTCTAGAGTCGTTGTAAGGCAATGTGGACCGTGGACGTCACCAAATAGTACGTAATGGACAATTGTCGAAAGATGATCTGGATACAGGACCTAGATTTCACTGAAGTTTGTATAGTTCGATTTTTTGTCAATCGTGTTGCTCAGTGCTATCAACAATTTAAATTAATCCATAAGGTTAATTGGAATGTTTTATCGCAATTAGTGTTTTTTGTTTTGTTTTTGTCTTCTCGATCATTGAATTCGATTGACATTCGTAAGAATTACAACAACAGAATTACAAGCTTATAACGATGTGTTGCAATCGAGTTGGTCAACTTTGACACCATTTATATCCACCAGTGTCAACATATCTTTTTCAAAAAGCAATTTTTTCTCAAAAACCCCCACAAAACCCATCATTACAAACTCTTCGGTGTTATCAGAGATGTACAGATGTCTCACCACAGCGGATGGCTAACGAACGTTAAAGTCTTAGTTTTGCAAATCCCATTAATTTCAATTTAAATAGTAAATTAGGCCAGACAACAACATATTGGACCAACAACAATGGGAAACGTGAAATTAATATAACAAACGTTTACAATAACAACCAAACATATATTTTCAGTTTGCCAAAAAGTGTGTCAAATCCCATTTGTTTAAAATGCATCCGTAGACTGACCAACTCCATCCATGCCAATCTCTAATCAAGTGATGCTTTATATTGGGCACTCGACATTGAAAAACTTCACACCATAATAATTGAATTCATTACAGCCATAGGGTCTCCCTTATGTACATATGTACCTACACTTACCGACCTACCGTTCACTTTGATGCGAATTTAAAACCAAAAACAATGCACAACAACTTCAACAGCAGCAGTGCAAAACATAATTGTTTAACGCATTTCAAGTAAAAACATTAAAGAAAAAATATAAGAAAACACGAGTGATTGAAAGAAAAAAAACCTACTTGAAGATTGTGAAACACAAGGCGTTAATAACTTTAAATTCATTGCCCAGAAACACCCGAAACAACTAACAAAAAAACGAGCAAACGAACACAGCCTTCGGTTATGGGTTACAATTTGCCAAAACACACAAATAAAAAGCGTTAAAATCAACAATTAATCGCTTTTCAAACAACAAACGCTTGAAACAAAAACATCCAATTCACAACAATTCAACTCACAATTTATGTGATGAACAAATGATTCGAATTGATTTGGTCACAAAATTTCTGCATGAATTATGATTTTTTTCTTTTTTAATTTTGTTGTGGTCTCTTTTTGTGTTATCATTATGTCCGACTACGATTTGCGTCTGCTGATTTGCATAAATCGATGATTTCAACAGATTTATTGAACAAAAAATAATATAAAAAAAAAATTGGACTAAAATCAAATTATGAATGCTTTTTAAAATGCCATGAATTCGTTCATAAAAATAGAATCGGAATACTTATAATAGAATAGAAAGGTGTAGACGAGCAGGTAGTTAACCTACAAAGACAGCCAATTATAGAGAATTGGGAGCACAGATCAGATTAAATTTGTGTTTACAGACAGACGCTTTGTTTCTTTTAGAGAGCCGGGCCTTAAATCGATTCAGAAATTGTCCATAATGAACTACACTAATTTCGATAAAAATCGAATTTAATACATGTGCTAGGGATGGGCAGGACTTGAGAAGTAGGCTAGGCTATTTACATCAATTTCTTCGCAATTTCAACAAACCGAAAGAAAAACACCTGAGCGAATTTTTGTTAAGGTCGAACAAAAATTTAATCTAATATTTAATCCAAACAGGGAGTTTATTCTGATTTCATCGTCGTGCGTAAAGTAATTCTTTTTAATTCAGAAAAAATGTATAAAAATCAAGTTAGCGGCATACGTATTATAGTTTTTCTTTTTTTTTTTGAAAGAGCAAACATTGAATACGAATGTACAGTATAATCCCGATAATTCGTACCCCGCTAATTCGTAAACCCCGCTTATTCGTAACAAAATCCCGGTCCCTTGAAAAAATAGCGATAATTCGTAAAAATCCCATACATTTCGGTCCCCTCGATAAATCGTAAAATTTTTCCAGCGAAATGTCTAAAAACCTCTTATAATTCGTAATTTTTCGTTGAAAGCCTCGATAATTCGCAAACTTCAACTGTTTTGCTATTCTCTCTTTCACTTCTTTCGTGCATTTTTATGTAGCGCAGGCGACGCGTTCTTTGGAGGAAAAACGGTAAACCATTGACAAGTGATTTTATGCTCTCAAGGGGCGAAGCATTTGTTGTTGTTTATGTCACAAAAACGGTCGCTTTAAGTACTTTATGAATTAAGTTTTTGTTTTTTTTTGTTGAAAATGAATTGATTTTCAGTTGCTTTGTTTTTAAAAAATAAAACTTTCTACATACATACATATAAATATGCTCTAATGTACATATATTCATTATTGAATAAAAACCTCGGTAATTCGTATTTTTTCTTTCTTCACCCCGCTAATTCGAAACCTAGCTAATTCGTAGAAAACGGTCGGTCCCTTGACATTACGAATTATCGGGATTTTACTGTATTCATATCACTACCTCGACTGACATCGCATTGGTGCATCCTGTCAAACCAATTCGCTGACGGTTTCTGGATATACGTCAAGAATACTTTGTCAGATAGTCAAATTAAGGGCCTGAAGCTTTAAAGGACTATTCGCATAACATCGACCATTCACGGTACTCCACAGAAAAGTGTTACGCCTTAAAATCGCTCCTCGGAGGTGGCCTATTGACAACGGTGAAAAGGCTGCTAACACGATTACCGACAAACTCGATTGTGGCTTGGACAGTGTAACAGAGCGCGCCATCCTGCTCATATTAAATCACCAAGCTAATGTCACGGTCACTAAAAATGGCTGAGCTATCACCGTTTACCGAAATGCCGATTCCAACTGCATTTTTAATGTTAAATGGGATAATGATCCCTATCTGAGGATCCTCTGGGGATTCATTGGCATCTCGACGATCAGTTTTTCCTGTTAACAAAGCCGCCGAGATAAAAATGTTCATCATCAGAAAATATGTTTTTTCGAGCAAAATCATTGAACATTTCGAGTTGCCCAAAAGCCCCAACTGAGAACCGATAACGAAATACAGAGTTTTCCAACAAGAGATGTTATTTTGGTATTCACATTTTTGAGATAATTGATCGGATGTTTATTTCATAATAAAGAGGAAGGTATGCTGTTAATAATGAAAAACAACATGGCCACCACGACCACGCATACAGGACCATATCCTTTTTATGAAAATGTCCATAACCAAATCGCAAAGTGGCTGCCCTATGTCCTCGATAGCCTCACGAATTCTATCTTTGAGGTCTTGACTCAACGTAGTTTCTACTTGTCAAATGTCAACGAATAAATGCTTCAAAAGTGACAGCTACCGAAATACGGGGTGAATAAAAATAAAAACCCTTTATATGGCTATGGCAATTGAGCCTTACAAGCGCTTAGGCGAAATCTTTGAGCAAAACACGCGTCAGATTGGTGCGTGACATGTGGGCTTGTTACGATCAATTGCGAGTTCAAGTTCCCGTACTGACTCTTGACAACTGCAGCCACATACACGATTGTTGTCCACAAATACGTCAGCCTCACGGACTTTTACTCCGTATCTGTAAACGTCCGTGAGGCTGGATTGGTGTCCAATAGAGTGGAACTGGTGAACTTCATGTCACGAATCATGAGTGAACTGGCAAAAACTTAACACTGAAAAAGCCAATCGCAAGAAAATCACCCTTTGTTTGTAATGTAATCACCGTGTATAATTTACGACCCGGCTTTGATACCCGGAACACCCTTTCATAATTGTTCAGATAGAAATAAAAATATTTCATAAAATTAACATATGTTTCTATTAGTAAATTTTCCTTTTTTTCAGTGTAGGGCAACAAAAAATTCGAAACCAAATTCCAAAGAAAACAAGCTTTTCGTGTTATTTGCCAATTATGCGGACTCCGCAAATACCAGAGACAGAGAGAGAGAAAAGGTGATGTAATAAATAAAAACATCTCTTTTGTTTTAATCCAAACTTTGTTGGCTGACGACTTGATTAGTTGATGGGTTTATCTCAACCAAGACTCGAAAAACTTCACATTCATTTACCAACGATATTGTCACAATCTTTAATAATAACCGCGACAACAGCATCAAAAATGTTAAATCAAATGATTTTGTGGGAGTAGTTTTGGGTTTCAGCTGTTTACTTTTTTGCCGGTTGGTTTCTTTTTCGAAAGGGGTCAATAATTGAAATATCAGAAAAGATATGTTAATGGGGTTACCAAATATGTGGGGCAGGCGAATGTGTTACTTTGTGAAGAAAACCCACTCACGCACATCTTTGTTATGAGATTAAGATTTGAAGTAGCGTTGTAAAATAATTAATTTGTCAATTGAAAAAGCCTTTTTATGGAATGGACACTCTCCCCCGTTCATTTGTCCAACAATGGCAACCGTTCAATTGGTTGGACCAAATATCGGAATATATTTATGTATATTGGATGATTATAGCAAATCACAGCTACCGTTGATAATTATTATAATTTGATTTGCATTGCCACAATTATTTATAACCATTATAAGGTTGATTTGGTTTTTTTCTTTTATATTTATTTTTATTACCATTTTAAAGTTTACGTTTTTATGCTTATCTTAAATAATTTATTACCACAGGCTATTTGGTTGTTATTCGTTTTATTCATATACATTTGATAGCATTGAAAATATTTTATCGTTTAAACAATTGTTAGGCCAAAAGTTTGACATGATGATTGAAAGGCGATCTTGATTAAAAAGCCAACCGAATTCAGGTGTCAGGTATGATGGGCCATTTAAATCAAATGGCGACCTGTATTCGCAAAATGCTTGCACATATAAGCTATTTATGAACAGTCAAAACTATGCCGTCAACCTTTTTTCTGGAGTTTTAAATGGCGTACATTTAGGTAAACGTCCGTTCATAAGTACCTTAATGTTGTATGGGGAGCTATGCGATATCAAGAGACATTTGAAATAATCGCTTGAGTTTCTATCTTATGATGACACGGCATTGCCAGGATAAACAATAAAACGCTTATAATGCCACTTGAATACAACCCTGCGCAAAATTGTAACAAACAAACAAAATTAAGCACACAACCTGGTTTTGTCATTAAATATAAAAACATCGTTATGACATGTTAATTTTTTGGAGAAGTCTGACGACTATGACTATTAGCCCGGAGATGTGTTGCAAAATAAATGGGTTCCGAAACAGAAATCAGATATTAAGCGGCAACCTTCTTGCGTTTTCTGGCCGCAGTGAGCAACGTATGTTTCTCTACCACAGGGAAGTCAACGGTCAGCTGGATTATTGGAGAGTGACTCTACATGAAAATAAATAAAAAGTGACTGCTTTGACATTTGTGTCTTCATAGATTACAGTTACAAAAGATAGTGGTCCCCGATTTTGAACTAAAATGCTTACTTTTTCATTCACAGCCATAAGCTGTCGTTCTGAAGCTTGTAAGTGGGTCGCAAATCAATTGTTTCTCGATATCGGGGGACAGACTGTAGGTTAGGTTAGGTGCGAGTGGCAGTATTACTTATGCGGCCCTCAACTTTATCAAATTATACAACCAGTTGTAACGTGTTGGTTATAGGTTGGTCGTCGGTTGGATGAATATTTTGATTTGAGCTCAAGTTGGTCAACTTGGTTGGTACGTATGAGGGCTTGTCATTCAACTTTTTTAATGCATTCGTTTTCGTATTGATGTACCGTTGTTTAGAAAAAATAATAATAAAAAACATATGCGTTCATGTTGACACTACGGAAAAATATTTTCAATGTCATATTGGATAAGAAGTTGGTGGAAAAGTTGTAGCGTGTGAGGAGAACGACCTCAACTCTGTTCCTCAATCAGTTGTATCGTGTGAGGGCTGCATTAGATTCGATAGACCATTATTAGATAGACCGGTAATTAACAAGCAACTTATTCCTAGTCCCCTCAGTGAAGGGTCGATCAATATCGGCCAGATTGTCTATTATCCTCAAGGAAATAAGAACTCAGTGTTGGTGCCAGTCTGTTCGCCAGGGCAAGAATGCCTTCCATTCATACAGTGTCCTGTCATGACGGACAGAATCATCGGGAGATATCATTCAGCAGGCCTGGGGCTGATCTTCAGTTCAGGATGACAGAATCCCGAATTGTCCAGAGTACCCACAGCAGGCATACTCAGCGAAAAGTAATTTATTGTTTCTTCCCTTAAATTTACATGAAATAACAGACGAGAAACTTCTCTCGTATCAGTGAGCTGTTCACGATTTAATTTGTATTCGCACTGACCGGGACCTGCTGTTTAAAGTCGGCTCTGAACGGCTAATGGTTTTCTAAGAAGTTGTATATGGCTTAGAGATCTATTTCTTACAGCCGCTGAAAATGTTTGATTGTCTTACCAGGATGCAAATCTGGGTTTCGTGTGATTGTCACACACCCTACCATGGCCATAATTACTTATTATTAATGACATAACGAATGAAAATTCAAAAATTGCTAATTTTGTCAGTTGCCTGTCTCATTTAAAAATCCAAAAAACTTGACACCTTACAATATGCATTGCCAGGTAATGACATGTTATCTGTGACTTACCGACAATGACATCTGTCATTTTTTCAGTGTATCACTATTAACTATTTTTAACCTCTTAAAATCAGCGAAAAAAAGCTTTTGTTCATCATCAGTTTGTATCAATCACCGCGCGGTCATAAAGACAATACCATTTTTTTTTTGGATAATAAATTTATTATTGTCTTTTCATTTAACACTATTTTTGTGTTCGCCTCTTTGGAGAGGTCTTCCAAGCCACCGTGGTGCGGCGGTTTGCTTTTGTGTACGTGCTTCAGTGGATCGTTTTCCTCGTTGCCACTTACTTAGAGTTTTTCGATGTTTATGGTCGTCTCTCTGTGTATCTGTGTAGTCTTCAGTTTGTCTATCTATTTATGTGTACTTTCGCAATATTATGTTTTTTTTTTGTTCGTTGCTGTTGTTGTAATTGGGGTTTATTAATAATAATTCGATTTTCGTTTGTTTTGTATCTGATTCATTTCTTATGAATTTCGTTCGTCGAAATTTATTCCAGTTTAGCAAATTTACGAAACATTGTTGCGGATGATTTCCAACTTAATTTGTTGGCTCTCCATTTTTTTTTTGTGTTTTCATAATTTTCGTGATTTATACGACGCACCCATAAGTGTGGGGTTAGTTGTTATTATTATTAGTTATTATTTACAAAAAGAAATGTATATGTTTTTAATTTTGTGGGTTTGGTGCGAAAAGGGTCTATGTCAACATTTTCTTGTTTTGGGTTAATATTTGTATTCGATTAATTTTCTTGCTGTCTTTAATGGCACAATAATAGAAGGTAGGTGCAAATAACCTTCGATTAAACCCCCAAATAATTGTTGGTTTAATCAGACATGCAAAGAAGCTGTCAGATCTAAAGAGGAAGCGTTCAAAAATTGGCGTTTAAATAAAAATACCACTACTGAGCTGCTACGCAAGCAGGCAAGATCAAGGTGTGCCAGAGTACTTAGGCGTGAAAAACTTCTTCACGAACAGCGTCTTCTCGTAGGGGAAGTAAGAGCTTTTGGGCATTTGTTAAAAGAGTAAGGGAAAATTCTTCGTCTTCTATTCCAACTCTCGTTAACGATGACCATATATTTTTTTATGTTAGACTTCATAAAAAAAAAAAAAAAAAAACTAGGATACAACCCTGGATATTTTGATTGTCAAATTCGATTATATAAATGGCAGACTGCAGACAGTTACAACACATAGGACAATTTCTAGCGAACTACAACTTTACTTTGAGAGCCCCAAAATTCTTCGTTCGGCTTTTTGTTTTATAAATCTTTAATCTAAATGTTTTATACGAAAATGTAGTCGACCTTTTAAAAAAAAATCCAAATGAGTTTGACAATCCGAGTTCTGTCGAAATGAAAAAATTTGAAACAGCTATTTACATGCCTCTACCTTATGTTAGTGTGCCATGGCTCTCTTTCATAATTCTAAAACTGTCAATGTCAAATTTAACACAAACCAGCTTTATAAATGTAATTCTAATTAAATTTATCTGGGATGTAATTAACCGATTTTTTTTTAAACCCTTTAATAGGAATTTTCTCAAAAGAGAACGGTTTGACATTGTGCTTTTTATGTATGTAGCCACAGTATGTATGTAGTTAACGTTGGGGGAGAGGGTTATTGCATTGGTTTCAAATGTCTGTCATCATTTTGTTTGACCGACCCCCCACATTTTCGTCTTTTCAGCGATTGGACCTTAGAGAAGCTGTAGAAGGAACACCTTTCTTTATATGGTCCGTTTATAAACAGAATTAGCGAAAAACAACCAGAGGATGTTTAAGAGCAGGCAATGCAACCTAAAAAATGCAGGGTTTGGTGCAGTTTATTCGCCTGCGGTATGATTGGACCGCACGTCTTCAAAGACGATGATGGCCGATTACGTGACGTTTCGGTCAATACATCACGGACTTTTTTTTTGCACAAAATGGAGGAATTGAAGTTGGATGATCTGTGGCGTCATTCCAGATTGTCCAGACTAATTGATGCCGACCCCTTATAAGCTCTTCTTCTCCGATCGTATGCAACTCTGGAGCTATTTCATCGATATTGGCCTCACAGTTGCTATTAAACCATGAAATTGCGGCGTTGACCTCACCGCGGACAGATGATTAATCTGGCCGCTAACACCGTGTTACACACATTCTGTCCAATGAACCAAATTTACTTTTTCGGAAAGGGGATACAAAATAAAAATACACGTGTATCGGCGATTTTCATGTACACGTCAGGATTTTTTTTTTTAAGTTTGAAGTATTAAGCTCTTAGTGGCCTGTGTGAAAGCCTATGGACCGATTTTTAACCCTCTTTCAGTGATCCAATCGAGCTGATTTTTTGCAGGCAGACTCGTGGAAATGTCTGTATCACGTCAAATTTTTTAAAAACAATTTTTATCAATTCTCGGAAAGAGATGTAGTCTGGGGTCCTAATCAGGGGAAAAATAAAGAAAAAAAATTTAAAAAAATTTTAGGGGTCGCGCCACTCCCTCGAAATTTGAAAATTATCGCTATTTTGGCGTTGATTTTAGAAAAATCCTAAAAAGTTTTACGTCAATAAATGTTTGCAATAGCGTAAACAATGAAATAAGGTCATGAAAAAATTTAAAAAAAAATTTCTCATTGTTCAAAAATTTCAAAAAGTAAAATACGTCAAATCGTCCCTTCTTCAGAAAATTGACTGAACAATGAAATCGCCAACAAAGCTACAAATATTAGTCGATTATCCTCATATTTGCCTCAAATACTTTTGTTTGGGCACTGAACAAGCTCAAACTTTTAAATTTCGAATAAGTTAAGTCGTTAATTTTTAGGATTTTTCTAAAATCAACGCCAAAATAGCGATAATTTCCAAATTTCGAGGGAGTGGCGCGACCCCTAACATTTTTTAAATTTTTTTTCTTTATTTTCCCCCTCATTAGGACCCCAGACTACATCTCTTTCCGAGGTTAACTTTTTCAAATTAAAAAAAAAGCATGTTTTCACTCCACCCTAGTGTACACTGAATTAATTTATGGAAAAAAGTCATTTTTATAAGTTGTGACAGTTTTGTATTCATGGTGCGATATGTTGTTTCGACACCTACATATATCTCTTTTTCAAAATAATTCAATTTACACTTGAATATTTTATGAAGAAACATAAGGGGATCTTCTCGTAAATCCCCCAAATATAATATGTCAACCCACTGACCAGGATCTACTGTTTAAAGCAGGCTTTAGAAAAGTTGTACATGGCTTAGTGATTACACTCTTACTCGTAAAGTCACCGAGGTTACAGGATGCGAACCTGAATTCTGCATTTTTGGATATGATTTTTGGTCGCCCGCTATTAGCCATAGCTTCCTATTTGTTAAAATAAAACTTATAGTCAAAGGAAGATCATTTTTTGGTTATTTTTAGTTTTTCAAAACCACCAAAAAAAAAACAAAAAAATTATTTGGCCTACAAGATGAGACCGCCACATAAATTACATTGTGTTCCATAAATAATAGGAATAAACCTCGAAGCTGAATATAATATAGGTAATGTAATTTTTACTAATTTTTTCGAAATGTTCGAAAACTAAACTAAACTTAATATAACCACTATTCTTTCGTTTCGCAACACTGTACGCCCCACCAATACTCTGGCTTATGCAACAATTGAATGTGTAGCATTTTTAACAATCAGCCATGAAGGGAATGCCCCAAACCCACACACTGCTGCACGACTCACGTCACCCTTCATTTGTTGAATATTTTCCTGACAATTGCCAGCTTTTCAAATTCCTGCTTTTTGTATGCAAATGTGTAGTTTTGGAAAAGCAAACATTACTCATACGCCCGGCATATCGATGTGTGCATGTCCGTACATACTTACAGATAATGTGGAGTTTGTTCCGAAACTCCACCTCTATCCAACGCCAAGACAATGAACTTTCCACATCATTAATTATTGTTTTTCTGTTTCGGTTGGCTTGTTTTTTTTTTATTTTATTTTTTCGTTTTCATTTGTGCCGTATGTAGTGCAACATAATTTCATGGGTTTCCAACATAAGTTGGACGGTCGGTCGGGTGGTTCGTTGCAAGTTCATTAATCTGAGATTGTTTCACAGGTGATAAGACAGGCGGCAGATAGTTAATGCATCATTAAATTCTCATGTGTTTTACTTCGTTGTTGTGTTTTTTTCTTCTTGTTTTGTTTTGAGCACACAAACATATATGACCATAAATAAGCAAATATCTTCCGTAACTAATACACAATTTCACAAAGTAATTAACGAAAAAAAAAACGAACGAACGAACAAAATTTGAAGACACTTCATTTCAACAGCATACTGATGTTGGTTACCGATGTTATGTACTTGTCGGCTCATCACCAGTGTATGTGTAGCAACAAAATGTTTTAATTCCATTAAAAAAATGGGCAGATGTAGACATAATTTATTCAAATTCCCGCCATTTATACTAAGCCGAACTATGCATCTTCTCTGCTGGCGGTCCATCTCTTTGTCCGCCCGCCCCTTCGCTGTCATTTCTGTGCATGTTGTTGAGCTTTGCTCATAAAACATCTTAAAGTTTACAAGTTTTTGAGTGTGATTTCTTCTTCTGTCGGCCACTATTTCGAGTCATACGCTTTGGTATTGTTTTTCTCGCTATGTTTTTTTTTTTCAACATCTTTTATAAACTTTTTATTAATTGTATTTTCATTTGTTTTCTGTGTATTTCACGTGTGAAAATGTAATGGAAAACTCATAAATTTTCGCCTCGCCTCTTCATGTCTTTCCTACTTCTCTCAGACAAAAGTTTCACTTTTTTCTCATCCACTGATGGATGGATGGATGGATGCTCCAACAGCCGCAGCAGCAACGACCGACGAGACCTTCATGCTACTGGCGGTTTCCATGGAATGCAATGGCTTTGTTTGGCGTTTGGTTGTTCTTGAAATGATGTGCCGTAAATGCAAGTCTTCATAAATGTCCAGCTGGAAAGTTTAGTTTCATTAAGCATTTGGCCTTATTTGATTAGTTTCGGCTGAATTCAAAAAGAAACACATATTAAAGCACAAAATTTGAAAGTTCTAGTCGCTGTTGTAAGAAATATTTCTCTGAAATTAAACAAAAGATTTGTTAAAATTTCCAGATTCGAGAATTCTAAAGTCGGTTTTTGATTTGAAAATTCTCTCCGAAAATATTTTTTTTTTAATTTTCAAATTTATAAATTCTAAGGTGGCTTTTGGATCTTTTTTAACATGTTTGGACGACAGTGGTAAAAAGCAAAAAAAATAAGCATTACATTTGGCTGGCCAAAATAAAGCACACGCACAAAGGGCCAATAAATCTGAGTTTTCCAAATTCACACTGTTTTCTATTCAATTATACGGTTTTTTAGTTTTGTTTTGCTTCATACATTTTTGTTTAATGCTGGTCGCACAACTCGGTTGTTTGTTTTGATTTTTAACGAGAAACATACTGGCGTTGCCATACGCGGCGATCGCAGTAGTTGGAGATGTGTACTCTGAGAATTAATTTATGGAAAAAAGTCAGTTTTGGAAAATGTTGAGTTGTGACCCTTTTGTATTTAGGGTGCGATATGTTGTTTCGACACCTATATCTCTTTTCCAAAATAATTCGATTTACGCTTGGACATTCTATGAAGAAACATAAGGGGAACTTCTCTCAAATTCATCAAATCAGTGTGTACGATATAATTTGTCAACCCACTGACCGTACTGTTTAAAGCTGGCTTTAGAGAAGTTTTATAGTTTTTATAAAGTTCAGCTTGAGTTTATGTGTTAACTGAACTTTATAAACCCGGTGTAATGACGTTTGTGGAATGTCCAATTGCAAAGAACGACGAGCAATGGGCAAACCTGGATTTTCTTCAACATTTTGGGCTACAGCAGCAATATTCTCAGTTGTTCTTGAGCGACGTGCACGGATTTTATTCTTTACATCACTAACTTGTCCCAACAGCTCGAATTTGTCCACCAATTTCTGTATTGCGGCCAGACAAGGTGCTTCACAATGACTCAAAAATGCTTTAGTTTTGCGAACTGTGACTGCAAGATTTTCACCATTTTTGTAGTGAATTTCAATAATTTAAAGCGTGTATCCTTAAATTCTTAGTAATGGCGTATTTTTTACTTGTCACCTCTTAGCACCTCTTGTTGGAAAACCATTTACAACCAGTTGCATCGTGTAAGGGCCGCATTACGCTTGAACAACGCTGGGAAAATTTGTTGAAAAATATTTGTTCAAAGTAAATTTTGGTCGAAATTAGCAACCGCGCCTTCTGCACTTAAGTTTCTGCGACAATATCTTGAGATTGGCATGGACAACTCGCCCTACGATTCACACTGACTTGACTATGGCTGCCGCAGCCCAGAGTGTGCTACTCAGTCCTTCGACTCGATCCATCGATCGAAACAACTCATATTTCACGTACTAATAATCTAAAGGGAATTTAGGATATCGCATCGTAGTTCGTAGTTTGGGTCTAAGAGCAGCTCGAAAACTGCGGGAAAGACACAGCCAATGCATTCGCAGAGAGTATCAGGATAGGGCGGATTGTGAAGCAGTGTCATCATTAGCCAATTTTTCATTGAAAATGTTGCTGAGCGATACAGAAACATTTTTTGTGGCCTCCAGGCCACTAGGTTTGCCAGCTGATAAAGTCAAATTACTGGACATATCCTGGGCCTAATTCACCCATCCCTCAACGCATGACAACTATAGAAGTTATTACTTTTTGGATGCTGGCTTCATGTCATCCCATAAAATGTTTTGTATACGACAGCTCAGCTGTTGCCGTAATACATGGTGGAGATCGGAATTACAAAAATTTAATATTAATAAATTCCAATAAAATAACATTTTTGAATCGTTTACGATGAACTTTGCCTCATCCCGAAGAGGAAGTCGTTCCAAACTTTATGTTGAAACTTCCACTTGCCAAAAGGTTTAAAGTTGCAGCCAAAGCGAGTGGTACGGATGTTGACATATGTCCCCGGAAATCAACTGCCGAAAGAATATAGCAAAAAGCTTCTTTGAACAATCCTAAATATTTATAAATTAAAAATATGTTCATAAATTAAAGAAATCTCACAAACACAAACGGCTGCTGGAAATGACAAACGGTGGCTAGTGGCCGGAATTGCTCTTCTTATTTTATTTAAGTTTTGTTCCTCTTCAGATTCTGAAGAGGAAAAATGGTAAAGTAACATGGAATCCTTTTTTTTAGTTTCAACCTTCAGTTTTATTTCCCGAAATATAAACAAATGCTTCTTCTTTTCATTACAATTCACTATGAGGTGATATCAAACATTGGCTAATTACGATCGAATCGAATAAATTGTTCTTAATTGATATGGTTGAATTAGGCCCATGAATTTAAAATAAAAATAATAAAAAAAAAAATTGAATTTACGTTGTAATACTTTATTTCTATTTAAAAACATATCAAAAACTACAAAAAAGAAAATCTTTAGTCTTTTCTGTAGGGCAAACAAATATTTATATTAATTTGTTGGACATATATTTGGAGTGTTTTATATTATTTGTTTAAATTACATTTTGTTGTCCAATATTTTTTGTATTTGCATGTACATATGTAATTCCGGAAACCTGTACAAGGTTAAAAAAACAAAAAATTCAGGAGAATTCAGGGCAACTGGCAACCCTACATGCCACACATTATCGAGTTCGGTAATCGTTTTGTCAGCAGTCTCTACGAAAACAATTTGTCCACGTTAGACTGTTTTGTGGCGATCAGTGAAGGGTCGATGTGATGAGAACGGTTAACTGCGTTTATTTCCTAAACGATTAGATTTATCGGTAATCTATAGAAATTCTTCCAAATTGAGTCGACCTTGGTTTAGTATTATTAATGTGATGAGAAGAGACAGAGTTGAGACATGTAAAAACGACGATTTTCCTTGATTTTTTTAGAAAAATAGTACCAATGTCTTGCTTATAAAAGAAAAATTTGTGCAAATTGGTATAATAAATTTTATTTTTATATTTCTGAAGGTAGACACCACACACCAGGTTCACTACAAGTTTTACTTTTTTAAAAGTTATTTCTCAGTTATTTTTTAAAAAAATTTAAAGTCCGTGCAACTTGAGCAGCAATTTTATCTCATTACATTTGCCCGCCATGCATTTTCAACAAATCGAATATTTCTTTTTTTTTTTGGACAAACGCAATGACAAACTGCAAATACAGCCAGTCTCTGGTGGAGGGTATAGACAATATAGTGCTTGCTTCAAAAACAAACAAATACATCAATAATTTCTTTTTCGTTCATGCTTTGTTACACTTTAAAATAATAGCAATTTATAAAACATTACACACTACTAGTGTAATTTAAAATTTCATTTTTACTCTTTACTAAACACAAAATCTCAACACATTTCATATGTTTTGTTTAATAAATTAAAACTCATGTCATGAACATTTGTATGGTCAATTGGAAACGTGATCTATGGATGAGATAGCAAAGTTAATCTTTGGTGGTGAACAATAGATTAGATTAGGTTCAATGCACTTTGTGGATCGGCCAATGGATGTGTAGAAATAAATATTAGCTTCCAAGTTCTTAAAAGGGAATGCTCCGGGTGAGGTTAATTCGTTACTTTGTATAACAAACATATTTGAAGAAAAATATTTGGCGGCCTATGAACCTTTTCAAGGAAACAAAGATATACGGGGTTCTTCAACAAGAGGTGTTATTTTCAATCACCCGGTATTTCGGTAACTGTCACTTTTGAAGCTTTTATTCTTTGACATTTGACTTGTAGAAACGACGCCATTACTAAAACTGCAACGATAAACACTGCAACAACGCATTGAAATTATTAAAATTCACTGCAAAAAATTGTGAAAATCTTGCAGTCACAGTTCGCAAAACTAAAGCATTTTTGGGTCGTCGTGAAACAACTTGTCGGACCACAATAAAGAAATTCGTGGACAAATTCTAGCTGTTGGGACATGTTAGTGATGTGAAGAATTAAACCCGTGCCCGTCGCTCAAGAACAACTGAGAATATTGCTGCTGCAGCCCAACGGCATACCTTCCACTTTACTATGAAATAAAAATCCGATCATTTATCTCAAAAAATTCCATTTTTCATTGAATACCAAAATAACACCTCTTGTTGGAGAACCCTGTATTTAAGGAGATAACTAGTTTATTTAAATAGGACGCTCATGTAGATAATGTCTTCTTGCACTGCATGTCTATGCATGTCTTCTTCCACTTGGTTCTTCCACCCGACTCTCGGTCTCAGTCGTCCAACTCCTTTCGAACGATTTTCATCATCAGCCAAATTTTTATTTTTCGATTTTTTTTAAATATTTTTCGTCGTTTTCGTATTTGACAAATTGTAATTTCTTTTCAAAAATCCGAAAGTGGAAAAACGTCTCTTGTCCCAGGTTACAATAGACCATCTGAAGAATATTTCTGAATAAATTGTGTAATAAATATCTGTATTGTAGAAGGTGGCGCAAAAGTAATCCTCCTATCAGAAAATGCTATAAATTTTGCGATTGGCCCCTAATGTGACAATCAACTGTGGCGACAGCCATTTACATGACATCATTTTCTCGACTTGATGTATAAAAAATTAAAAGACCAAATAAAAATAATCCACAAGAAGAATCAAAGTTTTTCATATTTTTTTTTTATTACAAAAAAAACATCGGAAGTTTACTTTTGCGCCACCTCGTATTTTGTTTTTAAACCTATTTGGAGAAATTTTGTGTAACAATGTTTTCGCCTTCGTAACATAATAAAGTTCAGCGATATCCATCCAAACATTAAAGTTTCTCTCAACACATGTTCCCTTGATTCAATTCCATGTCTAATTTCATAAGTGTACGTAATTTTGTAAGTGATTAATAACATTTGCAGTTAATCGCTCCTTAGTTTACAATTCCAATTGTTCTTTTCAATGGTGCTATCTGCAACTGGTATGGAATCATAATTATTGGTAGTTAGTTATCTATAGATAGACGTGTATAATATAACGGAAACGGATATCTCGCTTATATGCATAACGAGTATTCTTTTGTTTGTGTGTGGATTTCATTACAAATATTTCAAGTTCAATACGAATATGTTCAAGTTTTGATTTTGAACTCAACATGTACGTCGGCAAATGTATTTCTGAATTGTGGTGAATAGACAATTAAGAAGCAATTAAGAGCGATTTCAGGGTTCGCTGTTGGGTTTCATCACTGCAGATGCAGATTATTCTTTCATCCGAAGTAATGCTATATATTAGAGTGGGTCAATGAATATAAAAACAGAGATTAGTACTTCCTGCAATGTTCCACTTTGGAAATATCGAACTGTTCAAGAATACCGATTGTTTAGATTTAATTGCATCCTAAGTACTGCAACTTTTAATCAAATAATTTCCATTTGACTCCGAAAACCCACCTGATTATGCAATCCAAGTGCCCATCCCAACAAGAAGTCCTACTGCTCCACAAGCCACATCTCATGTGACAAATGGTTTGGCCAACTCGCTCTTATGCAAACGCCATCACTCTCTTCTCTCATGCACTTTCCCATTGATAGTAACAATAACAACTATTAAAGTAAATGTTAATGCTTATTATGTGTAACAACAAATATTATGTAACCACAAGGCGCTACAAGTTCAAGTTTAACCGAACCATAAGTTTTGTGCATTTTTTGCACAACAAGAAATGAATCCAGTTTCGTTCGAGTGGCAGCCATGCCATGCCATGGTTTTTAAAGCGAAACAATTCAAAATATTGTATAAAATATTTGTTCACACAACAAATCGTCTTTTGTGAAAACATTGCCTGGTCTCGGTGTCCATCCGACCGTCTGCCCTCCACCCCTGTTCAACAAACAAAACTTGTTTCCATGCGATGCGTCGCCTCGTCTTGCAAGTTTCAATTATTACATTTTGAAAATGCCATCACTGACATTTGAGTTTGGCTACAACCACTTTTTATGCATGATTATCCATAAAATGGAGTGGTGTGCTTCCAATAAATTCATCTCTGGTGAATGCTACTAAAAAAAATAACAAAAATATCTTCCGCCTGAGAAAAAAAAATAACAACGATCATAAACGAAACTTAATACGTATGTATGGTGATCGAAAATCGACTTCCGATGCGTAACGGACACAAATCACTCAACAGCGACGGCAAACAGGAAACCATTGCGATAAGTGTGCCATTATTACGGTGGCGATTTGAAAACTTCAATATCCCGCCAAAAGACAACAGGCAACTGCAACGACAAATGAATGGTAATTTTCTTCGGATAACTATTATTTGATTTTCCACAATACTGGTTTCTTTTAAGACGTAAATCGAATCATGGTCCATAAATTGTCCCCACATTGTACCAATTATGAATTATCATTGTCATCAACATCATCATCAGCATCGCCATCATATGCTGCCAATACCAGGTTGTAGTATGGCCGTCGGCAATTGCCCCATTGATATTTGTGACTTTTTTGTTCGTATTAATAACGGTAATAATAAAACCAAGTTTGCCTGAATGCTGTTTGCTATATTTATTGATCGTATTATTGCTTCCATGTTTGGTATTTGAAAAACGATGCAATGGCACACAATACTCGTACTTGTTGGGTCTACAGATATTCCTCTCTGGGGAGTGTTTACGAAAAGTATTCTTCTTGAACTTGTGGCATTGTTATATCCGTGGAAAAGGGAGAAATATTTGAAAGCTGGATATATTATTTCTTAGCTTGGGCTTTTAAAGTCATTTATAAATGCAAATAAATAAAAGATTGTTTATTTCATTGTTTTATCCGACGTTTCTTTGCGATTTTTCCAACTTCTTCAGGGATGATTTTTATTGAATATTAATGTCCGATTAAAATTTATCGTAAATATCTACATAGCGCTTATAGGATCGATAAATGATAACCGGCAATTGTCTGCCGGTTAGTCGTTTATATGATGACTTTACTCCTTTTCTGTCATTCTTTTTGTTTTTCTTTCACAACAATATTTAAAATTGAATTGAATACAAATTTAATAATAAACTGCACAGCTGAGAATACACAGTATTGCCATTTATTTTTATCATTTATAAACATTTACACGGTTGAGTTGCCGTACTTACCATTTGTCAGCCAGTACATTTAACGGATACATGAGAAAATGAAAATGTTTAACCGGCAGTATATAGTGTCTATAAATTAATGTATCGTACAGTCAGATAATGGGCCTCAATCACAATTGCAATTAAACATTACAGGGAACATAAATTTAGTTTGAAAGGTGAAAAATCCGACAACAGACTGGTTTGTAATCGACTTTGGCTACTTTAAAATCGACCAGTTATTTGACTTTTTTTCAAACCCATGAAATATTGATCTGGCTCCATAAAAAGTAATATATGTATTCTTGATCAGCGTAAAATTCTAAACTCTAATAAACGAGATCGTAGTTAAAACACAAATTTGTCAAACTCAGATTGATATAAAACTTCGTGTAACCTTCAAATTGGTTTTTGAGTCTCAGTCAAAATATTTCACATAAATAATTTGCCAATTAATGTGGCAACACTATAAGTTATATACAGGGTCCGCCAAATAACTTTTTGTTTTTTGAAAATTCCATAAAAAAAAACTACTGGATATTTTCTCAAATTTCTTTTTTTATTTGAAAGTACAATCCTTCCGGTTAATAATGGAAAATAATTTCATTCAAATGGCTGCCTCCGGTGACCATGCAGTAGCCAAACGACATCAACTCTGCTGCTGATAATTCGATCTTCAAAAACAGGGCGCAAAACATCGAGTGTAGCTTCGGCTGTGTGGCACGTAGCGCCGTCCTGTTGAAACCAAATGTTGCCAATATCCTCCTCTTAAATTTTTGTAAACAAAAATTCGTTCAACATGGCCCGAAAACGAAATAAGCACTATCAGCAAATAACCAATAAAAAAAATCGTTTGTATTGCATCCCCAGAGAAGTTTTGCAATGACCTAAATATTACTCAGAGAAGTTTTTCAATGACGTAGAGATTACTCTCATACCCGCAAAGTCGCTGGCATTTACGAGGGGCAAACAGCGGCTGAGAATGTGTCGATAGGAACCTGACTTTGTTATTTGTATTTCGTTCACTTGTTTCCTCCTACAAAAGCTTTGTAAGAGCAAACAAATGTTTTTTACAAAAAGAGAGACAAATACTTGACGTTGAGTGTTTGCAATATTTTTCTTTGCTGGCAAATAATTTTATTTCTCAACAAATAACTAATTTCTTGTTTGTTCCTAAAAATATTTGGTGTTTTTTGTGAAATATTTTCCAAATGCAGAAAAATTCGAAATACGCCCGAAGAAAAAAAATAAGCAGTGCCACGTCCCATTATATGACCAATCGGAGTGGAGTATATGGCCTACAACGTTGTGGATTGGAAGATGTTTAGGATTTTGTATAAAATATTTGTTCTGTTCGCCAGGAAAGGGCAATTGCAGAGAAGACATTGTGTATCATACTCTTCATCTCCACAGCTTCTGCTGTAACCGCTATCATCGGATCAACAGTGTCATCCCAAAAAAAAAAACGTATTAAGCCAGAGCTATCTGTACCCTTCTTGCAGCCGCATTATGCTTATTCATACGTGCATGATGAAGCAGAAGCTATCTGCCGTCGTATTATTCGAACTAATCTTGAATTGTAATGTTGTTGGCATTTAATTGAAACCATTTAAGAAAGACAAACACATCCATGTTCATTTGTTACGACCAAATCGATATTTGCAACATGCAGCTGCATGCATGTCGCTCCAATCATTGCATATTTAATAAAAATTAATGCAAATTGCAATTGGATTTTTTTCTGTTATTTATGTAGACCAAGACGGCGGCGAGTATTTAAAGTATGGCGCTGTCTGTCCAACTGCCTCGCCGAACTGGATCTTGCACGAGTATTGAGAATTTGAAAAATGTCGTATATAATCCATGTGATTTTGTTTCAATCTTAAATTGTTAAATGTTGTTTCTTCAAATTTGAATATTTTAATACATGTAGTTGTCTGAGGGGCGGGTGCTCGGAGGTGGGCGATCAATACAAGTGGATATTCGAAATATTCTCAGATTGAATCTCACATTAAGTTTGACTTGTTTTAAGGAATACGTATAAATAAATCAAGTGGATTTGTGTTGTTTATCTTTTAAACATGTTTGATTCTTCTTATTTGCAAACAAAAAATGTTTAGTAATTGGACGTACAACATTCCCATTACCCGATTCCAAGTAGATGTTTTTGAAATGTTTTCGGTACAAAATATATCTCAATTTTACACAATATATCTCAACTTTACACAGTTTAAGTATTCTTTTATTCGCTTTTGGTTTTTTTGAACCAAAATGTAAGTAAGATGAAAGCCCATCAAACCCGGTTTAAAATAAGTGTCCTCATTTACTTGGAACTGTTTTTCATTTCATAAAACACAACTTAAGTAAATTTAGGTAAACAGTTTCTAGTTCTTCTTACCAAATTAACTAAATTTAAGTACAAGAAAAAAATATGTTTGCATGTTAGCATCTATATATTTGGCGATGGTAGTGTACTTTTCAACTCTTCTATGCAATTCTCAACCATATGTCTCCCCATCATCGACACTAATCAAAGACACAAATCACCATCAAATATTGATTATGAGCCATTCGTAGTTGTTAACAGAAATTCGATTAAAAATTAATCGATATTAAACACATTTACATGGTTAGGCCTCTATCCAACAAAACATGTCCAATGAAACATGCGCCACGTATGTATATCATACGCATTCAGGCACTCCACACACAACATGATATAATCTAATGTTCTAGTATCGTGTGGAAACTGGAAACTCTTTGGCACTTGAAGGAGAAGTTATGACGCAATGACAGTCATTTGAAAACATGTTCGCCATACAGATAATTTATGCTGGAGAGCATGAACATTTCTTGGCGCGCAGACCGACACAACGCATGTGTAATTAAAAGTATAAAACATTGGCAACACAACACCAGTAAAATTGAACATGTTGCAGTAATTAATAGGAGTGTTTTTTTCTTTTCTTTAACAAACGAGAAATGTCATCAATAAAAATGTTAGAGGACAGTGATGGCTTTTACTACGAAGGAGGCAGCAATGTTCTACGTAAGACTTAGTAATACTTTTGCAAATATTCTCAAAATGTTATTCTAGCTCTATTGCACAAAATATATAATATAGGGGACAAAAGTCCTAAAGTAAAATCTGACTTTTTCAGCAAAGTACATCAGTCCACTAGGTCTTTCTCGTGGGCAAACGTCGTCTTTTGGAAAAATGTGCATGTTACTTAGGACCACTTATTACGACAATATAACGGCTGATAACACGATTAACGCAATTGTGGCGCAAAAGATCGATTGAGACGTAGACGTCCAAGTCCATGTCATAAATCATAATTTCCCGATGCACCGCTCCAAAATCCACACCCATCTCACTCTCTGAGGATGTAATGGCTTCTCAAAGATCTTTTGTGGACTTTCCGATCTCCAGACGCAGCAGTTTTGTTTTCAGCATATATGGATAATTTACTAAATTTACCTAAAGGTCAAAGATAAAAACTATTAACTTTTTTTTTTTAAAAAAAACCTACACAAAATATTTTGTACGTGAGTTTAAAATATTGCAAACATTATATTTACAGTGTACTCTCTCCTTGCAGACACCTCTATTCACCGGACACCTCTCATAAACGCACACTTTTTTCAGTACCAAACCACTTGAGTCCTCTTGTGTACTTCTCTCATAGGCCGACAAAAGAGAGTACACTGTATATAGAGAATGTAGCTAAGAGCAGTAGGGAAAAAACATAAAAATATTTTTTTTTTGTAACCCAAAAAATAATAAAAAAAAAATATTTTTTTTGTAACCCAAAAAATAATAAAATAAAAAACCTGTATACGATTTCTGGCTCTATCTCACGAATGGCCTGCTCGATTTATGTACGCTTATCAACGGTCTTCAGGGAACCTCACCGTGATGGCCAATTGACATCGCCGAGACGGGATTGTGACATGGGCTGTGTAGCATGGCTCGCCAGACATGGCGAAACCAAAGATCGCACAAGTTCATGTTCTCAATCTCCGTATTGACTTGACTGGATCTTGACCTGCTTAATAAATGATTTCCAAGACTTCGGTCTTCTGCTTGATTTCTTTCCGCCGGAGTCTCGGTCTCCCAAGTCTGCACCTAGCTGTTCATTTTTGTTCATAAAGTAATATAATGCAGATTGAATCAAAATATGTACGTATGTATGTTGTACAATGTAGCTTGACCAGGCACTTTATGGACTCTCCTTTCAGGATGTTACATGCGAAAGAAGAAAAGTAGAAAAACTTCTAGCACTTGCAACAGAAAACGAACCCAATACCCGATTTTACTAGATTGCCTTAACTCATCATTATTTCTATTTTCACAGAATCTTTTGAAAAATGCGTGAACGTAGTCACACAACACCACGTAGACGTGGACCCAAACAGCCGTTGCCCCAGGATGCTCTCTACAATGACTCGTCGTATGAGCAACAGGAATCACCGTACTATACCATCGATAATACCGAAGATATCTACAGTACAACCCTGTTACCCTCCCAGAGATGTTATGTGGATCCCTGGGATTTAGAAAATTACGATTATGTCAGAAAGTATGTGATCGGCTAGTAAAACAAATGGGGAAAGTATGATTTAATAATAACTTCTTTTATTGTAGGAAAATCGGTCAGCCGCCTTCGCCTCGAGGCTATTATGATAGCTCATTGTCACCTAGTCCCATTGAGGAGTCCGTACATTCACCGTATTATTATGAACGGGAACCGTTGGAAATGGCTCCTCGGATGGCTTCGACAATGCCACGCAACCGAAAAAGTTCTCACTTTCAATGTCAGCTGGAGTGTTGTCATCCCAAACCGCTAAGACGTCCAAGTGGCATTTACGATGTGGGTCGCAGAGATAACTACGAGGATTACATGATTTCTCATATGGCACAAAAATTCCAAAATGCTTTCAATTTGGAGGATGTTGAACAAAATATCTACAGAGGTTATGGTGGTAAGTTAGACATCAGTTGCTTAGAAACTCACACATATAACCATTTGTTTTCTATTTTCTTCAGGCATTTCTTCATCATCTTCCACGGAACCGCACAGCTCAATCGGCGAGGATTACATTACGTCAACCATTCCACGCAAATCTTCACAATATGGCCACAACGTATCGCGTAAACTATCCAAACCTGCACCGAAACTGGAGTTTCCGGCACCACCGGCATCTGTACCGCCCACCTACGACTACTGCAATCCGTACGCTACACAGCCCTGTTGTAGTGTATCCGATTGCTACGAATGCCTGTCGCAGGCCCAACAGCAAATCTATGGCAGCCACTCCATTTATGGTACCAATACCGCCACCAGTCCCAGTGCAGCCGGCAGCTGTTATGGCTGTGTTAGTGGTGGTGGTGGTGGAACGAATAGCAGCACCTTGGGACGTCGTCCCTCGTCATCGCTCTACAGTGGAATTTACAGCAGTAAATTCGGTATGAGCAAAAAGGGTCTGCTACAAATTGACTACTCGTGCAGCTGGAATGACTTGGATCGCATTATGACCAGGAATTATTGACTTTCCACATTATGATTATTGATTTTTTGTATTTATTTAAGTGAACTCCTCCAGTCTGTCGTGAAGCGTGTGTTGTCTTCTCATCACACCTGATTTGTGTATATTTTTCTAAAAGTCTTGTCTTATTTTATATTTTTTCTATATGGTAATCGTATATGTATGTCTATATTCTATTTAAAAATTAAAACAATATATCGAGGGCTTATATTCAATAACCTCTATCTACAAAAACACAATTTTTCAGGAAAGCCAAAAAACTGTTTTATTCGCAAATTAGCAACAATTTTAATGAACTCATCTTCCACAATATTAACAAAATGTGTCTTACAAACACCCTAACTAAAAATTTTGTTGAAATTCGAGTTATTTTAGCTTCTTTGGTAGATAGAGGGTATTGACTCACAAATGAAATCATTGCGTAGGAAAATAATATGTAGATAGAGGGTATTGCTTTATTTTAAAATTAAGTTTGTTTTACGGTTTTTGTATGGGGATCCACAAAAAGGTGGGAGATAGGGGGTAGATATGTTCACAAGAAATGTTGGGGATGGAAAAATGGCAGGACCTGTTCTAACATTTGCACCCTACACAGAAAAAAAAACTTGTGTAATTATAATTTTGTAGTGAAAGCTATATTAAAGGATTATAATACATTTTCAGAATTTTTACTGCGCCTGGCTGAGATTATCATAGAAATAGTGATACTCCTCTGGAATTACCACCTTTAGATCCTGTAAATGTTTCCATTTGTTTTGCTGGATTGGGAGTCGACCGGTATGCAATAGCGAAAAAACAATTGCTTTTAATCTTTTGGGATAAAATCTGACATATGTCAAAAATGACAGAAAGACAATAGGTCAGTTAGATTTTAATTCGAGGGGAAGTGGTAAATTTCAAATCAGTACTATTAATTTAACTAAAAAATAGCCTGAAATTAAATAAAACGAAACAATTATATGATGTAGATAGAGGGTTTTGCCTTTATAAAATTCATAAACAAGTATCTTTGTAGATAGACAAATGATAAAATACAGCATATATAGTACTAAAAATAGGTTTTTTCAATTGAAATTTTTACAGTAGATGCAGATGGGGTCAGTGATGAGTTTGGCATAAAAAAAAAATTTCGTCAAAATGTATATAGAGCAGTGCTGTGCAAATGGAAAAATGTAGTTGTGTTAGTGAAGAGATGAAACTGCCAACTTTACAGCCAAATCATAATGTCAGTAAGACCCAACATACCAAATGACTTGAGAATAATATTATAATAAGCAACCATTTCAAGCCTCAAGCTTGAAAAAGAGTTGAGAATTTATTGTAAAAGGCTTGGATTTACTATTTTTATAATATTGTTCTCAAGTTTTGTGCGCGAACTTGAAAAACTATTGTGAATTTACTATTTTTATAATATTCTTCTCAATTTTTGTGCGCGAACTTGAGAAACTATTGTGGATTTAGTATTATTATAATATTGTTCTCAAGTTGTATTGAGATTTTATTCATATTTGGTATGTTGGGGAGGTTGAAAAACAATAATTATATGTATTCATATAACTAAATTTTTTTGAGTGTGACCTGACTGAAGCAAGAGCGTAAGAATACATGTAAATTGAGCGACAACAATTGTTCAATGAAATGAACAGCACTGATATAGAGGTTATTGAATATAAGCCCTCGATATGTATTAGTCACGTTTTTTTTTTTGTTACATCAAATTAATTGAATAAATAAAATTAAACAATCCAGATTTTCAAAAAAACATTTCGCTACAGTGTCGTGGTTCTTATGGTGATATTAAATATAAGTCACCCATTGTGAGTTTGTAGCCTTTCAGAAAATACAATTTTGCGCACAGAGTTAGGTAATCGTGTTATCATTTGTTTGGGAGATATCACTGGACTACCTTGGAGTTGCGATTTGAAGATTTTATGGGTTTTTTGTGGGGTACTTGAAGGACCGATGTTATGCGAACAATACATGAGCCCTTAAGGTGAGTGTCGGGCAATCCATTCGTGAGATAGAGCCAGAAACCGTCACCAAGGAGTTGAAAAATTGGGTTGACAGAATGTGCAACTGTGAAGCCACCAGAGGCAGCCACATGAATGAAATCGTCTAACTAAAATAATGGTAGAGTTGGGTCTTCCTAAGACATTCACAATAGTATGACGAAAATAATGTCTTCTGCGTTCTGTTAGAGAGGGCTAAGCTCTTTTGTTGTTTGCTTATCCCAAAGTTGCATTTACTATTTGCCATGGTAGGCAAATTCATTCATTGTAGATGTTCCAACTACCCGCCTCAACCTTATCTCCCGGCCACGTTATTCTAGTTACCTTTGTCGATTAAATATTGGGGCTTATAAAAAAAATATTTTTAAACGTTGCAATGGATGAGGATTGTGCTCAGCTGAGCACAGTGGGCTGGCTTTCTAATGATCATTGAAAGCTATCACCAAATGTTATATTGACAAAATTAAGAAAGAAAAAAATATAATTTTATCAAAATCGCTGACATCAAAATATAGATAATTACAGAATTTTTTTAAATAATTTGCTTATGATTGGACTAAAAAATGTGTTATTCATTAATGTATGTATATCATTTCTTTGACTATCGTCACATTCCAAATCCAGATGGGATAGCTCATGTCTCAAGCTGGTTATGAAAGGGTCTGATGGAACCAGTAAGTGACGAAAAATGTCAGTGTTTGTCGAAAATGTCCAAAAAAAATTTATGACAAGTTTCATGACTTTTTACCACAAATTTATAGTTTTTTTTTTTCAACAGCCTTAAAGACCTTTGACAATAAAATCCCATAGCGCGGCGAAGTCGATTTTTCTTTGCAGAATTTTTCAAAAATTGTTTGTTGGTAAACGATATTTTCATCTGGCAATGCCTTTGTGCGTGTGCGATGTGAAGGGTTGCCAACAGAGGCCTGGAAAAAAGAGTTTAGTGGGTGTTCAACTGCTTTTGGTTATCGTAAGTCATTTAATGGGCTTTATGGATAGTGAAATCGTTACATCTGGCAACGCGTTATGTGTGGATTGTAAGAGACAACAATAAGACGAATATACTTCTCTTTGTCTAATCTCTCCCATCCGCAATGTCCCTAAAAAATTATTAATATGGTGTTGCCAGAAAAAGCAAATATAAATTCAATTAGGGTTTCCAGTTTTTGTTGAAAGGAGGGTTGTAGATCTTTGATAGCTGGCAAACATAGCAACGTTTGCAACGATTTGCTACACCACAACAACAAAATATACACTCTCGTCGTTTGTATGTTTTTGTATTAATTTTGGAGTATTTTTTAACTACAGTTAACCACATTTCTATATTCATTTACAGGAAGTGCTCGATTTGCGCAACCGATAGGAAATCGAGCCTGTTGCATTTACTGAGATTGTTGCACTTACCGAGCCCCAAATAAATATGTTTACATTTTGAAATCGAAGAATATGGGACGAAAAATAACAAGAAAACAACTGTAAAATAAGTTATAATACGCTCGTTCATAGTTGACAGAGTCGTTCAGAGAATAATGTTGACATCAGAAAAAGTTGCACTTATCACGACCTTTCTTCTTCTAAAAGTTGCACTTAGGTTAGGTTAGGTTGAGAAGAGGAGCGTAAAGAGCGTAATATATTGCGCTAATTGCCGGTTGCGCTAATCGAGGAGTTGCAATAATCGGGGTTTGCGGAAATCGAGCTTTTACTGTAATAACAACATTGGCGCAATTAAATATATTTGTGTATCTTCACGAATATCGAAAATTTGGGAACGCATTCGACTAATTAAACGAAATTGTAATTAACGGAGAGGCAAATAAGCGGGGAATACTATATTACGAATAATATCTCAAGTTAATATACATATATAAAATGAAAAAAAAAAAAAAATGAAAATGAAATAATACTTACATTTTCGCAAATATAAGGCTTCTCTCAGAACTATACAGGCAGTATATAGCCGCGTCTTAATTTCTTTATTATAAAATTCGATTATATCCGATTGAACACGTACAACACTTAATTGAATTATGTCATATGTTACTATTCTGTTTTATTTTGCATGAAACATGAACATGAAATTTCCTGCGCCATATAAAAATGTCAACAATTACAAAACGAAGGTTGCCATTGGCATACAGACAAAAGCATGAAAAATAATTACTGGCAACACTGATCCAAAGAGTACTACGGTCACCAAATTTTTAAAATCCTCTCCCATGCTCAATAAGCTCTCTAGCATTTAACAATATATCTTTGTATTACTTTTGCACAAAAGTATCGCTAAAGGAATTAACTTTTACTCTTAATTTGTTGTTTGTATAATTTTTTGTTATTACAAGCCTTTTCACATTTAATTATGGCAACGGATGTCAGCAGATGCAAACCCCGCGTGGCTCAGTGCTGACAACATATCCAATCAAAAAATATATATTTTCAGTGTTGTATTTCTATAGTAATCAATATGCAGAATCCTACCACAAAAGTATTACAATTTATTGCAAGATTAGGAGTACAATAAAATTAGTTTCCTCAGATATATTTCCCTTAATAATTTACATTATTATCCTACGTCTGCTAACCAATCCTCCATATCTACTACATATTTCCAACCTTTTTGCAACGATGTCAACTGTACCTTTGCAATTACAACGCTTATGTCACTTTCAGTACCCAAAAATGCAACCATGTCCATGGTTGACTTAACAAAAATGGCTAACGCCAAAAAATTCAGCAATTTATTGTTTGGCGAATAAAAATATTTTCAATTAATTTTTAAACTTATTGAAACGCCTTGGATTTTATGAATTTATGATAAACATATAATTTCAACTGTACACAAACGGTTGATATACAATTCAATTGCCACAAAATCGATTAAATACCAGAAAAAAGTGATTAAAAAATAGAATCCCTCAATTCACTCTCGTACTCGGAAGCTCGCAGAAAAATGTAGTGTGCTCTGCAATTCTACAAAAAGTATATAACAAATCACGCTGAAATAAGAAAAGAAAATACGCAAAAGATACCACAATTGATGTCAATAATAATATTTGCTATATAATTTTTATAAAATTCAGTGAGATATTAAAGTGTAATCTTAAATTGTGAAATTCTTTTGTGTGTATAGAAACGAATATTCTGACTGCGATTGAATAAGAGGTGTTCCTCTGCGTTGAGACTCCGCTGCCGCGAGACCATTTTTCGGACTCGTCTCGTCGCGCACTCGTTTTCATGTTGGTGGTTTCATTTAGTTGGTCTGCAAACGTCGGTGTGTGCGGATTCACAGGCATTTAAACCGGGCCGCAGCTGTGTCTCATCAGACAACCACGCTAGACCAGTACTCCGTATTCATCAATAGAACACGTTAATGTTACCATTAAAGGTTAAACAAATAATAGATGGTGCTTGGAGTAAATCAGCATCATCATCATCGAACGGATATAAAAGAAGGTTATAATCCTCAGCAATTACACTAAACCGCAACCGTTTCAAAGGTAATTAATGTTAAAGATCTAAATAACTGTACGATATTCGTACCGAAATAGAATTGTTGGAAATTTGTAATCTGTTTTTTTTTTTTTTGATAAAAAAAAATTAAGTTTCATTGTGGCGTTGTGGATATTATTATTTTTTTGTTCGTGCAGAAGTGAAAAAGGCGCGTGTTTTGTATTTTCTGTGTTAAAATCATAATTGTATTTTTTTCTTCTTGTACTCCAATCTCTTCCTCTTTCATATTCTTTGTGTTTCGTTTTTGCTGCTGTGTGTGCTATTATTGTTGTTGATGTGTTTCACACATATAGATGAGTTGTGTGCTGGATGGGGTGTGTGCGAGCATGTGTATGTATTATGTTGCCCAGGGAGATTGTGGTTGTGCAATTGTTTTAGTTTCCAGTTCCCAAGTAAACAATTTGTGCAAAATATAAGTAGCCGAATTAAAAACACGGCGCCGTGCAAACATAACCCAACAACAGTTGTAGATTCATAGAAAAAATCTATTTTGTATTGCGTCCTGGGTGGAGTAAAATACAGTGCTGTCTGTGTAGAGTGAACTAATTTTTGCCGGGCGATTTCATAATACCCAGGTTGTTCACTAAATCAAGGTTGATTTTTTTGTATTTAAAACGATTTTTTTATTTATTTTAAATGCATTTATATATTATACATTATATTTATTTCGATAAAATACTGATGTTTAAATTTAAGACTGAAAAAAAAAGTGTAATAGTTGTTTGTTTCTTCGGTTTGTTTAACGATATTTGCACTGCTTGATCGCGAAGGCAATGTAGAGCTTGTATATTCGCGAAATTTTTAGTATTAGCCTCAGCCCTTTCGATACCCTTATCAAAAACCTTAATGGCTTCATCAGCTGATATTATCTGATGTTTCGCCATTGTCCTCATCATTCTCTACCAACACAAACCTCAATGAGCGCAACTCCTATATTATTAAAATAGCCAAATTATTTACATGGCACACTATCGACGGAATTTTTCCAAAAATACGACATTTTAATATGTGCATTGATCGAATTAATGCCCTAACACCACTCAAGATATTTTTTCTTAGTTAACGCAGCTCCACGGTTTCTGCAACTTTCTTGATTTCTATCAGTTGTATTGATCGAGGGTATACTGTATTTGTGCGAGCAAAACGTTATTTTACCGTTATTTTATGTTATCTTTAATTTTTGGACTCTTTTTTATTATTTCTCTCTTTCGGCAAACCTAAAAACTTACTATAAAGTATGTTCACTCTATTCAGGTCCATGACTGTTCACTCTACAGAGTAGTCAATGTAAAAATTCTGGTGTTCACTCTAACGCGGTGTTCATTGCATCGGGTGTTCACTCTACCCAGACAGCACTGTACAAGCGTTTTCTCATGTGTACTCAATATGGAGAAGTAAAACTGAAGTTTAATATGCGAAAAAAAAAACACATGGAATTGTCGTTTCTTCGGAAAATAATTCGTCTGAGCATCAAGAAATTCTGAATTCTTGGGTATAGGTACTTCTGAAGTTTTCTAATTGTTTTTACATTACGGTCCCGCAGAGCCGTTCAGCAAAAAAAAAATTATCGACATGGAATTAACTCCAAAATTTCTAACCATTTCCAACAGAATAAACAACTGCATGTACCAAACATGAATGAAAAAATTTACCCAAACCATGTACCCAAATTTTTTTATTACGGGTTCGAACGTTTTCTCACTTTGTTTGTTGCCATAAAGCTTGCCCACATATCCTTGATAACAAAAATATTTATTGTGTCTTCAAAAAGACGCATCGCCACTATAACCTACAATCCCAGAATAACATTTACTTCTCCATGTATTTTTTTTTAAATCACTTCTCATACTAATCGAAACATAGTGATTGTATTTAATCTTCCTTTTCAAATTAACTGGTACTAGCAAAGATAATTTCCTATATTACTCTTACTGTAAATTTTGCATCCATCAATCTCTGTCGGACCACAAGGGACGATACACTCCATGATGTCCACAATAAATCTAATATTGTTTTAAATTAAATTTAGGCTTTTAGGATTTCATTGTCCCCGCCAAAAAAATGTCTATAGGTATTTCTTCATACAATTGTTTCGAATATTGATATTACCTTTTTCATTCGAAAACAGTAATGTCGGATGTAAAGGTTTATAGTGTTCTTACAGGATTTACATTTCTGTTACATTTGAAGAAAAATGTCCTATTCCGTACGAACAAAACGGCCACTACGATTCTAGTTGTTTTGAACACAAAACAGTTCCTGCCTAATTCCTTCTCCCATATTACTCTGACCGAAACATTAAATTTCGAATTTTTAAACAGATTAAAATTGGGTAATTGACACAAATGTTCTGAATTCAGGTAAAATCTGTAAAAGCTACACAGACAAACACTGAAATTTTAGTTACATATGTATTACCTTCATAACTAAAACGAAACTAAGAACGCCTTTCACACAAGCGACCACAATTGCGTTCATAACAAAATCCACAAAGTTTCTAATGCAAGAAATTCACTTATATTTAGATCTGTATAATAGATAGAATTGTATGATTCCCTCCACTTAATGGAATTTGTGTGATTTTTTTTTTTTTTTTTTAGAATTTAATAGGAAGAAAAAGTGATATCTTAGTCACCATACAAATCACTATCCAAGCCTAAATTACAGTCTGTATTAGTTCGTTTTGAAAGCTTCTGGTGCCTGTTTCGATAACCATTAAAATGAATTCTCAAATATATTCCATATATAGTTGTTTTTAAGCTTACAGCCATGAAAATACAAACAATTTGTATTGACTGTTGTCATGTCAACCTTTAAAAACCGATGAAAATTTGGTGGCATCTAATGTTTCTTTGATTAGTTGCATTAATAAATAAATTTCATTTGACAAAACCGACACTCGCTACTTTTTAAACGCAAACCCTAATCTTAGGTTGTCATAGTAATGTTTGTTGGGTGGCTTGTTTTTATGGCGTTTGAATGTGTCTGTGTGTTTGCCTAGTGGGTTTTATGCAGAAAGTGTTCAAAAGATAATGTGAAAAAACATGTGGATGTGTGGTACCACGTACGTAGACAATGAGACAAAGTTTTTTTTTTGTTTTGTTTTGTTTACATTTTATTTATTTTTGTGATTCTCTTTTCGTCATTTTCTTCACACACTTTGGCAGTAAAGTTTGTTTGATGACAGCTTTTGGCCAACATGTGCTTTAGTTTTTCTTCTTTTTTTTTTGTTTTGCCCTCCTTTGAATAATAATAAACAAAAGTTTAAAAACAATTCATTGATTTGTGACTATGTTAAAAAATGTGTTTTTAAATGTTGGAAGAAAATAAAAATGAGTATCTTTCGTTAGTTTAATTAAAAACTATAATTAGAACACCGAAACACGTTTCCATTATAAGTCAGAATGATTAGTTTTAATAACGTTCATTCATATGAGTCATGTGCAGAAGGTTCTCTTCAAAATTAGAATTTTTTTTATTTATTTATTAGGTAATTTATGCCCAGAATTTGTCTATCAAAGAAAACTACATTTTATTTTTAACATGTTCCAATTAAGTCTATCGATAAAAACATGAACGGTGAAGTGTTTGGGTAGTTTCCAAAAAAAATTTACGAATATGGGTGTCTAAAAATCCCACTCGTTGCGTTGACCACATATCCCAGTAAAGTGGGTATTTAAATAATTTATGTGCAGTGGTCCATTTTGTGCATTTTATTGTGCCATACGCAGAATCTCGGTCTGTATTGATGTGATGTGGTCTTATAATTCAAGTGCTGCTGGAAACTCAGCCCGAATTGTGTTTAACCTTTGCATGTCTAATAATTGGTATACTTAGTAGTATTTATTTATATGTTATTTATGTAACAGCACGAATCCACAGCAATGTCCTCTATAACTGTCAACCATTTGTAATCCAGTAGTTTCAAATCAGGGCTGTCCAAGGATCAGAACGTTGGCAAATTAGATTGATGCCATGTATGTGACGTTTTAGCATTTTGGGTCGTCGCAGAATTCTGCTGGAAAGCCCATGGCTAGTTATGGGACCCGATTATTGTTAAGTGACTAAATCTTCCAATTTTCTTCCGCATGTTTTGACTCCATGCTTGCAGTAAAGCAAGGTCCCATCGTAAGAGCAAATCATGTTTGAACCATGTTTGATGACACTTTTGCACAGAGGATTTCTGTGCATTTTTTTTTTCTGATAGCTACAAGCGCAAAAGCGCGTTCATACATCTATTAGTTTTTCTGATCATTTTTCCTTTACCTTCTTTACAGTATAAAACCATTAAATTATGGAAACTCTCAAACCACCACAACCAGAAACAACAATTGTTACAACAACCAATTTCGACTCTACTACGCCAGCACAGTCATCGCCACAAACAATCGATGATGTAGAGACAGAAGATTCCAATTCAAATACACAGAAATCAACGGAAGAATCTACCGAAGAAAACGAAACAAAACCTTCAAATTTTAAAGATGATGGACAAGAACCACAAGCTGAAGCCACAGTGGAACCAACTACAACAGGTCAAAATGAAACGACACAAGAAGAGAAAGAAGAAAACGAGGAGCCAATGGATATAAGTGCCGACGATGATATAGGTGCTGAATGTGGCCAGCAACAGGTGTTGGAAGAAAAACCGCAAACGCCGTGTAAAACCGAAGAAGAACCATCTCGGGCACACAATAATAATAGTGCAAATGAAACGAAAGAAATTCAGAAATGTCATTACAGTGATGATGATGGAGAAGGGGAAGACATGTTACTGAAATCGGATGATGAAGATAACAAAGACGAAAATATTGATCAGTCAACAACAGCTGGAGTTGCAGATGATATTTCTATGGAACAAGAAGATGCGCTATTGAAGAGTGACGATGAAGATGAACAGACAAAAAAAGAGTCTGCTCCGAGTTGTGAGGATGAAACGCAGACAGATGATACTAAAGAAGATCATTTAGGAAACTCTACGGAAGGTACGTTTGATATATATGCTGATTTGGAGCCGAATTACGTCAATCCCAATGCAGAAGATGTGCATAAATCTGTTGATAGTAGAATGGAACTAGAATCAGATTTCGAACAAGTTGAGGATGTCGTCTTCCATGTACATAAAGTTATACAAATTGACGAAAACGACAGAGAATCGAATGTGGTAAAGAAAGCAAGAACAGACTCGAAGGAAAACACTCAAAATGAAAATCATCGCATCCTATATCAGTTTGATATAGACGATGACACCAGCCAAGATAGCTTGAAAAGCAAGCCTTCAAAACCGGATGAAAATTCTTCAAAAAGTAAAGTGCCCTCAAATTCGGATACCGACGAAAATAGTGTCGGTAGCATAGATGGCATCAAAAAGGCAGAATCTTTGAATCATGCCAATGAAAATCATAGCTACGATGATGAAAATGCATCTGCTGTCAAATCTTCAACGAAAGATCATACCTTCCTCAACAAGTATCCACCCCAAGGTGAGAATTCCCCTAATCAATCTCCAGCACAAGACTTGAACTCACCTATTCAATCCCCACTACAATCTGAAAAATTCCCCATCCAATCTCCAACACAATATGAGAACTCTCTCTTCAAATCTCCATGTGAAGATATGACAAACAAGGACAGTCCACCAATGCAATCTCCAAACAGTGTGCTTGATAATAAAATTGATAACAACGATGATGATTCAAGCAATCAAAGCTTTGAGTCAGTAACTCAGCACAGCATATCTGAAACAGCAGACGTTAATGATATGGGCAAGCATCCGAACAAACAAGACGTTGATAAAGGTGTAGCTGAAGAAGATGGAATAGCAACATTATCAACACAATTAATTAAGGAAGACTTATTGCACGGAGACATAAATGATTGTGAAGATAATGAAAATACAACGGAAACGCCGAAGTTATCAAAACGGTGGAGTCCATTTGATAACTCCCATCAATCTAATAAATTGTTAGACAAAGAAGAAGAATATAAAGAAGACGTAGCCTCGCAGTCGCCAAAACTCAATGGTGATCATCGAAATCATGATGAGACGGAGTACCATGATGATGTTACAAATGAAAGTGTGACCAGTGACATATATATTCAGAAATCTTGCAAGACATCGTTGGATTCCCCACAAACGTCAGCAATACCTCATTCGCCTCTTCGTTTGCCACAAAATGAAGAAGCAAGGATAGACTTTCAATCCAAGACAAATTCGGTTCACGTTTATGAACCGCAACAACGAAAACAGTTACCGGATAGTGAGAGCGATGGTTGTGACCACGACAGCGATTCAGATAATGAAGCCAATCTAAAAATAAGTGAAGAGACACAGGAAGTCCATCTGAATAGCAATGATACTAAAAGATCAGTGAATGCCGAGACCATAGCTCCACTTCCTGAAAGTTCAAACAATGCAGTGCCAATGTTTGAAGATGAAGTCAGTCGTTCATCTGTTGGCTCATCAGCTTCTTATTCTACCAACACATCTTGTTCACAACAATTGGTTATTGACCACCCCATGGATGAGATTAAGGAGGAAAAGGTAAAACCTCTGAAGATTTCCTTAAAACGTAGACTTTCGTATGCCAGCGATGATGGCCACTCGAGGGAACCGCCCAAAAAACATGTTCATTTGAATGAAGAATGTTTAAGTGATGCCGTCGACATTGGAAAGACTTCCAAGAATCCATATGGTGAAGTGTCGCCCTCAAAGGTTTTGGCACAAGAACACAATGATATAATTCCTCAGGATACCACAGTTGATGAAAGTGACATGCGTTCACCTGCAGTGGAAACAATGAACACTGACGAACAGGTAAAATGTTTTATTCAAATATTGTCATCATTCCAATATTATTAATTTTTATTCTATCTACTTTAGGTTTCTCAACTATTAGCAACTATCCCAGAGCAAGGTTTTAAATCGTTGCTTTTGCAGCAATTGGAGAAGCCCATTGTCTTGCCCAATGCGCCTAAAAACCAACTGTTCTCACTTTCCTCACATACATCTATAATGACCATGGATATACCACCACCATCTCAACCACCTCCAGCACCAATAATAAATGTTCCATTAATTCCACCACCGCCTCTTCCAGCACCAGAGTTAAATAAAGGTCCTCTTCAGGAGAGTTTCTTCAAATCTAGTCCGCCACAACCAATGCTTCCGCAACAATCCAAGACAAAATATCTTTGTTTCAAATGCAAAACCGGTAGCTTTGACTCACTTGCTGCTCTGACGGAACATCAGACTATTTGCCTATCATCGCATAGTTTATTCCCCTTCAATCCACCACCTGCAGCTAAGACTGCTGCACCGCCCGTTCCACATCATCCTGCGGTGGATGCCAAGCATTGTGCTTCTTTACCCTTGCCAGATGCGACGGCAATGACATCGACGGCATCCACTGCAAACAAGAAACGTTTTTACAAATGCTCCAGTTGTAATACATTTCATGAGAACTGGAATCTCTTTCTACACATACGTGAAATGCACAACCGCCACATGTGTATGTATTGTGTTCGGTTTTTTCCGACTGCGGAAAAGCTGGCGTTGCATTTAGAAATCAAACACGATTTAGAGCAAACTCATTTCAATTCCGAAGAAGCTTTGCGCAAGAGCATACCTCAGATGGAAGGCCATCCTCTGGAAGCGCGTTTTCTTATGTGTTGTACCTGTGAACATGTGTTCATTGAGAATGAACAATTCTCGCAGCATGATTGTGCTGAATATATAAAACCCTGCGCCCTCTGCGGCCAGAAGGGAAGGCATACTAATCAGTGCAAGGCTCACCCGGACAGCAAACGTTTTTCGAAACTTAAAAAGAAAAAAGAAAAAACACCATCTCCGCAAAAGATGATTAGCAATGAAAGGTAATTTTTCTTTGTGGGAGTCAATGTTTCGAAATATAATAATTTTCTTTGCTTATTGTAGGTTGTCTTTAAATACCAATGTTCCTCCTCCACCCTCTGCTCATCTTGGTACTCATGTTGCTGTAAATCCCACCATAATTTCCAATTCCAATATGAACTGTGATAGTGGTCGTGTTGTACATCGTCCACACCAAAATGCTTTGCATAGCGAAGATAGTAACAGTAGTAGTAATATGGTTATCGATGAATCTTGCAACACGAATCATCTGCTTCCACCTCCTCCGCCACCTGCCGGTGTTCCTATTCCAAATAGAGCTTTGGTGGAACAACAACAGAGTTCACAATTAGAACCTGATTTACCACCAGATGGACAAATATTTGAGGAGAATATCGCCACACCTTTGACACCACTGAAACTAGTGGTGCCCAAGTTAAAGCTGCGGGTACCCAAAGAATTTCAAAAATCGGTGGATGATGCCCTTTCGTCATCTGAAAGTGATGATGTGGAAGAAGACGAGGAAGGCGATGATCTCAATATTAGCAAAGAGATCCAAAATGAGTCGGAAGTGATTAATGAATCATCGGAGGAAACTAAACAAGCCGCGCCGCTGTTACCGTTGACGACACCTGCCAATTCTCAAGATAGGGATTTTGAAAGAAATTCCGCCACAGAATCTGCCACGGAAGCTGGAAATTCACAGGACGATGCTGCCGATGAAAGCGGGAGAGATAGTAAACCCCAAAATCGCACTCTATCGCAGGACGATGACGATTCGTTGGACGAACCAAATTCCAGCTTAGTTCGTATAATGCAGGAGATAGAACGTACCAAATTGGATATAAAACGCACTAAGAAGACATCATTCCGCAACAGTCAAAGCAAAACGTTTGTTGAACCACGACAACCCACACTATCGCAGTCAAGCTTTAGAACAGCTGATCATAATTGGTCGCCAACGCCGCCGGCCTCACCAAATTCAAGATGGTTCACGCCGAGACGATCGACAGTTTCCCAAAGTGACGAATCTTTGCAACAGCGTTTGGCCCGCACGGATGAACCGCAAGTTCAACAACTAATAGAGGAACAATCCGAACAGCAAGAGGCAATACAGTCAGCAGCACCAGTCTGCGTCAGCCCTGTTATATTACATGGTGTACAAGAGCGTCGGGATACAATTGGCAGTGATATGATGGATATCGATGAGGGCATTACGGCCCAACCGACACAAACAATTTATGGGTAAGTCAAAATTTTTAAACGTCTTTTTCGCATAATTAACCTTTTTTGGTTTTATATTTCAGTGAGGATTCACGTCCCCACGACAGTGATAATTTGAATACTTCCACGGAAAGTCCAGACAATGAAGCTATTGATACGAGTCAAACAACGGATAATGACGAAACACATGTTGCTGATATGGACACCTCAGAAACTGAAATGTCCACACGACAAGAAAGCAAAGTCGAAAATGAAGAAATTCCTCTAACTCCAAAACCACAATCGGATGACGAAACACAGGAAGATATGGATGTTTCTCTAACACAAACCACTGAGCAGAGTAACGAACAAATGAATCCCAATGATGAGGAACAGGAAGAGGGAGACATCGACGTTTGTGGCCACAAAGATCAAAGCGATTCTCAACCCAACCCTGAAACCCCAGAAGAGGAGGACGAAGAGCCCGAAAAACTACCACCAGCTGATGGCATTGAAGTAGCAAATGAGGATACGTTAACTTTGGACCTGCAGTTGGATCAACCCTTAGATAAATATGAAATTGTTGAATTCGTACGCATCTGCTTAAAGACCGTGTATCACACATGTCTCTACTGCAATCATGCCAGACGCATTGCAGTGAACGGCAAAAGCCTAGTCCTTCACATGATCGCTGAGCATCGCTTCACCGCTACGGTCGATAGTATTACAGCCGAAGAGTTGCAGGCTGATACCATCGTTGCCAGATTGAAAAGTTTTCTACCGGAATTGGAGGAACACTACTTTAATTCCGACAGTTATTGCACATTTGGCAATGGCGCATTTACCAAGGAAATTAACGAACGTATATTTGAATGCTTCCAGTGTCGATTTATGGCCTCAACTCATAAGGAACTGTATTTACACAATCGAAAAATGCATCTTCGTACGGCCATTTTGTGTTTCATGTGCCGCGCAAACTTCTTCAGCTTTAGCGAGATCCTTTGTCATATCTGTCCGGGAGCACAGAATATGGTTTCTGTGTTTGATGTTAAATTTCGTTGCTGTTTGTGTGACTTGGAGAATATTCCCTCTCCATTTCGTCTCATGGTCCATTTGCGCAAAAAGCATTTTGCCTGTGACGTTTGTCTCGAGGACTGCCGAGATCAAAGTAAACTTTCATCGCACGTATGGAAGCATAAGCTTCATCATTTGTGTTATCGGTGCGGCATTGCATATCGCAATAAGCTGGATATCACAAAGCATTTATTCTGGAAACATGGTACCGAGAGTACCATATGTAAGAAGTGCCTGCAAAAGAAATGGCCGCATGTTTATCACTTCTGCATACCACCTCAAAACTTTGTGTGTGAAGTGTGTAATCTCTGTTTCACGAAAGCCATGTACTTGAGGGTTCACAAACGCATACATTCTGGAGACTTCCGATATCCCTGTATTGAAGACGATTGTGAGGAGAAGTTTGTATCGCGAAGACTACTTCTCAAACATGTTGCTGTACATTTGCCACCACCCGAGGAACCTCAAAAGGTTGAAGACAATAAAGAAAATGTAGCAGAAGAACCAAAGGATGAAATAAAGCCGGAAACTAAAACGGACGATGTAAAGCCAGAAGTGGAGATTAAAAAGGAACCTTTAGACGAAGCCGAATTGGAAGCCCAAAAGCTTAAACTGGAAAATCAAGAACACAAGGAAAACAAAGTGGATGCAAAAGACGAGAAAGCAAACAGCAAAACCGATGAAAACAAACCGGCTGATGGACCACGTAAGAAACGTAAGAAAAGCAAGCGTCGAAAGGAATTGCTGGAGGACTTGAACTTGGCAGCGCCCAATCTATCTGAAACGGATTCAAGTGGTGGCGATGATTCAGATTCGGATTCCAAGACAAGAAGTGAAATAGATGCCATGCCCAAGGTGATGTTATCTCCGCCTTCTGAAGCAGAAGGTGACGAAGAGATGAAAGGTATTGCTAACACCGGCGAATCGCAACCGGGAAAAGTTTTGGAAATCTGGCAAAATTTCTTAAAAACTCAAAATGCGTCCTCAGAAGAATTGGACAAACCAACTGAACCGAAAGATAATAGTAACATCATGTACGGGCCAGTCCACATAGCCTTATCCGACCATGACTACTGCAAATTGTATGAACCACCTCCACCACCGCCTCCTCCCCTCAAGGATGCTATATTTAAAAAACCAGACGCTGAAGTAAACTCAACCCCTGAAACTTCTCCTGTTAAAAGGAAACAAAGTAAATCGCCCCGCCGTGTATCGTCCAGAAGATCAGATGGTTCCTCTTCTTCCAGCGATTCCAGCTCCAGTTCAGACTCAAGCTGTTCCTGTGGCTCTAATTGTTCTTGTTCCTCCTCCAACTCTGGTTCATCCTCCTCTTCATCTTCTTCTGAAGAAACAGATTCATCCATCGCCTCTAACGCTTCAGTAAAAAAAAGGCATCGAAAGAAATCTGAACGTGATCGTATGCGAAAACGAAGCGAAAGTGTGTCTCCTCTCAAACAGGGTAACAAACAGTCTGAGGTTATTAACGTGGAAGACGATGAGGGTAATGAAAAAGATCGAGATGTTAGACCACCCTCACCACCAAAGGAGCCATTGTTTTATGAAAGCGATTTAGAGACAAACGAATCTGAGACAGATGAAGAGTTTTACGATGAACATCCACAAAAGTTGGCAAATGAGTTACTTGCACAGAAGCGAGCCCAGTTAATGGCCCAAACAAGACTTTCACCTTCACACAACTATGACATCGTGGAAAATAGTCGCCCATCGACTCCTTCCTTGCCCGAAGAAGTGGCCTCAAGCGAAAGGCCAAAAATCAAGGTCAAAAAGAAGAAACGTGATCGAAAATCGTCATGCAAAGGACATGCACACAACATGGAACAACAAAATGCGCCGGCGCAAACTAATATTGATAGTCATCTAGACACCTCATCACAGGTCCAACCAGCACCGCAGCCGACTCCAACCGCCCCACAAACATTTGTAAATTCGGCAATAGACACACTACCAAGGATCCTGCACAACAGTACGACAACCTTCGGTCACCCACAGCCAGTGCTAATGCACTTGAGCGAACAGTCTTTTACGTCAAGACCATTAACTACGCATCCATATGGAGGATTACATCATCGTATGAGTGAAGGCAGCAGTTGTTCCGACGCGGATGGGTCTCTGAAACGGTCGAAACGTGCAAGAAGACCGAATAAATTTTATGGTTACACCAGCGATGATGAGAACATAATTAACGGTCCTCCATTAATGATTGGTACACGGGCATTTAAACCTCAGCCACCACCTCAGTTGACATGGCGCAAAGAAGATCTCCCTACGCCATCGAAGAGTATTCTAAACAATAAAAACAAGACCCACAGAACACCAAAAACGCCGGGTAATGTTGCTAACAACCTATTTAACAGTAGTTTTAGCACATCGACCAGCAAAAAGAAGTCACGGCTTTCCTTAACTGGAGGCGACAAATCGTCCCGGAAACGGAAAGGTAAACTCCCTCCTATACCCACGCTGAAGATACGACCATCTGAAATTGGATTAAACACCACGCGAAATCATGACACCAACAAATCGGGCCACTACAATTCAACGGACACCAGTAGTGAGGATGAGGATACGAATCACATCACAACCAAACACGTGCCCTCTACCTCGTCAACAAATAGCATTAAATCATCTACAAAGACGATAAATAATGTGGTCCCCATAATCTTGCCATCCCAGCCGCCACCGCCACCCACACCGCAAACTAAAGCCTTCAATCATAGAATACCACCAGCCTTGTTGCCCAATCCAGACTTTGCGACGCTCCAGTATTTTAAGGCAAACAACATACGCTATCCAATACGGCCACCAGCCGGTGCCCGACAAGCCCGAGACGGCGAATCGGTTTACTGTTACTGTCGCTGTCCCTACGATGAGGTATCCGAAATGATAGCATGCGATGGAGAGAACTGCCTCATCGAATGGTTTCACTTTGAGTGTGTGGGTATAATGGTGGCTCCCCAGGGCAAATGGTTTTGTGCCGAATGTCGACCCAAATACTCGGAGGAGTTGTATCCCTCGAATGCGGTCGGTCAACATGGTAATGTTTAGTAGCATAAGAAATGTCCCTCGCATATTTGGTGTAAATACATAGTATGTCCAAGGACAAGTGCTCCCTCTCTCTCTCTTTGTGTTTTTCATGAATACTGTATATACTTCCTCTCGTTCTACCTCTCTTCTTCAATCTATTGTCCCTCATTCTCATCTCTCTTACAAACGAAAAACAAAAATGGCTCAATATTCGGAAAACCAAAACGAAAGTTCAGAAATCTAAAATCGCCAAAATACGCTTACTATATGATAATGGAAATAAGTTGTTTACTTCATTATAGACTTGGTTTAGCTTAAATTTTTATAAATCTAGATTTTAAAACCAAAACAAAATGAATCCATTCAAGAGAAGATGAACGAATGCAGTTATGGAAAATAATGTCCATCGTGTATTAATAACGTAAAAAATACTTCAACTCTGGGATATAAAGAAGTTTTGTTCACATTTTTTTTTTTTTTATTATTATTTTTACATATTTTAATTTATCACATAAACATCTTGAAGAGATAATGAAATATTTTAAATGCTAAGCTTAGATTTAAAGAAAAGAAGAAGAATAAACAATTTTGTAAATATGTTTAATTTAAATATGAAAAAAAAATAAACAAAAATATTACATCAAATGTAATATTTTGTTTCGTAATGTAACATTTTAGTTTAAACCATCGTTCATATTTTGTTTAAAGACCTCTTTACATCATATTTATCTTACGTTTTAATTAAAAAAGAAGAAAAAATATCAAAAATTTTCTATGCTACTTTAAATTAATTTTTTTTTTATGTTTTTGAATATGATTTTCCTTTTTTTTTTCGTTTTATCTGAAATATAACCCCCACAACATATATACATACAAATATAAATAATAACAATAATACAATACTTCGTATGTTGTATTCTGTAAGTGATTCGTGTATATTATATTATGCTTAAAACTAATCTAAATAATATGTATAATCGTATCTTAGAACTATACTTAACTTTATTCGTAATCAATTACAAATACTGATAACAAAATAAAAGAAAATTAATTACACATTGCAAATAAACGATATACGATATATGTATGCAAAAGGTTTGCAAAATTCTTTCATTATATGAAAACATAATACAAAAGTGTTTTATTATAAACAAATTGGTTATTTGGTAATAGAACGATATCCTGGACCCCTTGATATTGGTTTTTCAGTCTTAGGTTCTTGTCAGTTCAGTTTCCCCTGCCAAGGTCGCCACGTTACCGTCAATACAAGGTACCGTTCGATAGTCACGAATTGTTTTTTGGTTGACGTGTACTTTTTTAAACGTGCGCAGCCACATGTCACTACGCTTTACGCTATAGTAATTAGCCAACTCGTTCGGGCGATTTGACCACAATAGACTATTTTTTTGTATATTTGTGCCCACGTCAATCTCGGTGCTTGAACTGTTAGGATTTTGATACAAATATTTTAATTACTTCTTTTGAATCCTTAATATAAGGTTCAAAGAAAAATTAAATTTTTTGAGATAAATGATCGGATGTTTAAATCATATGGCCACCACGACCACGCTTACAGGACCATATCCTTTACATGAAATTTTCCATAACCAAATCGCAAAGTGGCTGCCCAATGTCCTCGATAGCCTCACGAATTCTATCTTTGAGGTCTTGAATCGACGCTGGGCAGTTGGCGTAGACCTTATCTTTCACGTGGCCCCAAAGGAAGAACCCGCAAGGTGTTAAATTACAAGATCTCGGTGGCCAATTGTGATCACCTCTTCGAGAGATAAACATTCGATCATCTATCTCAAAAAATTCCATTTTTCTTTGTATACCTAAATAACACCTCTTGTTGGAAACCCCTGTAGCTTTGTTCTTTAGATTATACTTGAATATATAGTTAGGTTAGGTTACCTTAGGTTACCTTTACTCTTTTTTGGATTTAAGTCGAAAATAATTGCCATGTATTTATGGACAATATACAATACAATTTTAAGTTTAAAACTTAACAACAACGTTAAAATGAGATCAATTCAATACATTTCTTAGTTCTCGAAAAAAAGTATTCGTCGCAGCAAACAAAAGTCCCGTTTCTTAAAGTTTTTATGAATTATTTTTGTTGTTCTATGACAAACCTGACTTATTGTAAATTCAATTGACAGCGAATTTGGCTTTTACTTATTGATGTGTGCAGAGAGAAAATGTCTAAAGGAAAAGTATTGAGTGTTGCTGTAAAATAATAATAATCATCTACCTACACAATGAAGGTAAATCAACGAACTATATTTGCGATATGTTCGACAGAAGCCCAACCACAATTCGATGTGTCATAAATCGGCTGAAAGAACGAGATACGCTCGAAAATATGGCGCGTACCGGTACGCCAAATGATGAGGTAAGTTTAATATTTTTGGTTCAGACGGCCAGCAAATGGTGTGGCGAAGGCCTTGAGAGTCTTTGCAAATAAATAATATAAAAGCAACGGTGAAGTATGGTGGTGCATCAGTTATGGTTTGGGGTGTATGTCGGCACGAGGAGTTGGAAACTTGGTTTTTATTGATGGGATTATGGATGACAAAATGTATTTAAATATTTTAAAAGAAACTGCTAGAATGGGATTCCCAAGTAAAGAGTTAATGTTTCAACAAGACAACGACCCCAAACACACAGCCTGGAATGTGAAAATGTGGCTACTTTATAACACCAACCATCTCAAAACACCACCGCAAAGTTCAGATACAAACCCCATTGAAAATCTGTGGTCACATTTGGAGTCCAGAATCCGACAACACCAAAATTTCAAAAATAATGGGATAAAATCACTCCAGAAACATTTTGAAAATTGGTAGAATCGATGCCAAGACGACAGGAGGCCATTTATGCCAATAAAGGTTACCATACAAAATACTAGGCCGGACCGAAATATAGTCCCATTTATAGGATAAATGTATCGACGAATACTTTAGTGATCAAATTTACTTTATTTTTTTTTATAAATGTTTAGTTACAAGTGACCCGTTAGATTTCGTCCAAAATAAAAAAAGCGTGGAATCTCCCAATTTTTTATTCAGGACGATTCATTTCTATGCCAATAGCCATACCTCTAATGGAGATATATTAGTTAAAAAAATCAATATTTCGATCCTTCTGTTATAGCAATTTAAAGATTCCATTTTAGGAAGGCCACCTACTACAATAAAAAAAACGGCTTTATTTTGTGTTGTATCTTAAAATTTATTTAGTCTACACTTTTAAAGCAATTTTATGATTAACTACAAGTAATCGTTGTAACGTTTGTAAAAATGTAAAACCTTTTCGATTTACGAATCGTTTACATACAACTATGTAAAAAAGCTCCTGAAACCAAATCCCATATCCAAGTGAGAGACACTAAGTTAACATACTGAAAAGGAATATATAGAAACAATACAAATAAATAGGAATTATCCCACGAGTTTGCCAAATCAAATAATACTAACTCAGGCATGAAGCCGTTGACATCGGTATTCGTCGCATCTGTAGTTGTTGCCTGGGTAGTGGCATTCTCTTCCAGCTGTTTCCTGGGAAAATTGTTGGCCATATCTAAAATGTTGCGAGCAATTCGTTCCTGATCGATAATACGTTGTTCGGCATCGGATCGTTTTTCGTTATTCTCCGAAATACGACCTTGCAGATTGGATGGCTGTGAAAAAGTGTAATTTGTATTTATTAAGTCAAATTTACGAATTTCATTCTATAAATACTTGAATTATTTCTTACATCACGTTCATCTTCTTGCGGGTTGGTCCAAATTTCGGTTCCCGGCGTCTCACTGCCTGATGCCGAGGATATTGCGGGCCTGGCCGGAATCAAAGGAGAACGAACACAAACTCTTAAAGTTTTAATACAAAAAAACAAATTAACTCTCAAAACTATGTACATACATCTAGAACTAGAACTTTATTGTAAACAATAAAAAAAAAACTAATTAAAAACATCAAAATATCGCTTAAAAATATAAATTATGGGGAAAATAACCCCAACATTCTCAATGTTTTGATCAATCTTTAAAAATTGTGCGTGTTTCAATTTGATTTTCTTAAATGGCCATATTGCTTGCAGTACAACTATATTGTTAAATTTTCCAACTCATTATTCTCATTCACGAGTCTCGATCTAGAACGAGAAGACGACAATGGAATAATGAGTCTCATCAAATATTAAAGCGTAAAAGCGAATGATGCCACATAGGAGGTCCTTCCGAAGGAATTCGTCGTTAGGTCGGCACTTGAACTTTTTATAATAATTAAAAAATATAAAACCCTTGTGTACGAATATTTTCTATTAAGAAGCATAAGACTTTCTATTTCAAAAATCTCTCGCCAGCTTAAGATTTTCTATTAAGAATATCACCTGCTAGCTTAAGATTTTCTATTATGAAAACGTTATGAATGCCTCGCTGGCATCGGATTTTCTATTAAGAAACTCCCACATTAGCTAAAGATTTTCTGTTAACCCTTTTGCCCTTTCAGATGTTCCAGCGGTGATAGGGTTAGGAAAATCTATTGCTCTTTAAGATTTTCTCTTAAGAAAATCTCCTGCTAGATAAAGATTATCTCTTAAGAAAATCTCTTGCTCTTTAAGATTTTCTCTTAAGAAAATCTCTGGCTCTTTAAGATTTTCTCTTAAGAAAATCTCTTGCTCTTTAAGATTTTCTCTTAAGAAAATCTCCTGCTAGATAAAGATTTTCTTTAAGAAAATCTCTTGCTCTTTAAGATTTTCTCTTAAGAAAATTTGAATTTGAATTTATTTCCATTTTGTAATTTAAAGCCTGACGGCCAATTTGAACAAATTACAATATGCAACAAATTAAATAGAACTACCAACATATTTGTAAAGAAGAATAAATTGTTATAAATATAAAGATTTTCTTTTAAGAAATTCTCTTGTTCGTTTAAGATCTCTTGCTAGCTTAAATCTCTTGCACACATAAGATTTTTTTCTTAAGAAAATTTTCCGTTAGCTTAAGAAAATCTCTTTTCCCCTTTTGATATTTTCTCTTAGGAACATCTCTGGTAAGCTTAAGATTTTCTCCTAATAAAATCTCTCGCTAGCTTAAGATTTTGTCTTAAGAAAATCTCTCAGTAGATTAAGAGTTTCATTTAAGAAAATCTCTTGCTAGCTTAAGATTTTCTCTTAAGAAAATCTCTAGCACACATAAGATTTTCACTTAAGAAAATTTTCCGTTAGATTAAGAAAATCTATTTTCCCCTTTTGATATTTTTTCTTAAGAACATCTCTGGTTAGCTTAAGATTTTCTCTTCATAAAATCTCTCAATAGATTAAGAGTTTCATTTAAGAAAATCTCTTGCACGCTTAAGATTTTATTTTCAGTAAATCTCTCGCTATATTTCGCTAGCTTAAGATTTTCGGTTAAGAAAATCTCTCGATAGTTTATGATTTCGTATTAAGAAAATCTCTCACTAGCTTCAGATTTTCTATCTCTCCCTATCATAAGCTTTTCCATTAATAAAATCCCACATCTATAACGCTAGCTTGAAAGTTTCTATCAAAAAAATCTCTCGCTTGTTTAGGTTTGTCTATTACGAAAATCTCTTGCTGATAACCCCTCGGAATTCCTGGGAAAGTCCCACCTTCTACTAAATACACGTCAATTACTTACTTGTTGACATCTTCCAATTTTTTGAGCAATCGTTCATTTTCCCGACATACAATTTCCTGATCCCTGAGTATGGTTTCCCGCACCGTAAATAGATGATTGTTCTCTTGCCGCAGTGCCTCATTCTCTTGCATATACAATTTTACCAATTCCGCCAATTCACTGCCGTCCAATTCGGGCAAACGTTCCAAATCGATTTTCGGTATTGGCCCACCATGATCGGTGGGCACTTCAACCAGTTCGGTGTCTTCAACACTAACGCTGGCTTCCTTTATGGTATTGTGATGATAATTCAATGCCGCCTTCAGGTGTTCATTCTCCATCTGCAAAGCGTTAATGTCCCGTTTGAGATTCAGGATTAAGGCCTCTCGGGGGTCCATCATAATGACGGGTTTGGTACGTATACGCTTGGCACGCGAGGCATATCGTAGGGTATTCAGGGTTTCGGCAAAGTTGTAATTGGCCGGTGAGACGCAGGCTATCATTAGTGTGACACCATTGCCGGCTAAACTGTCGGCCAACAGCTTCGTCAGCTGGCTATCACGATAGGGTATATGGCCGAAACGTTTTTTGCTATCACTTAGTGAAGCAATGCAATAACCTGTAAGGGAAGGGAAATTTTATAGATGGGACTTATTTCAATTGTGATCGTGTTAATATCTACCCAAGACCATTAAACTTTTATTGATGTTATTCGCTTCTTCCAATGTCTTGCCCTCACTCATGGTCTTCTTGGTTAGTTCACTTCCGGCCAAGTCCACAAAATTGATTTTTCCATGTTTGGAAAGGAACACGCCACCATCGGTTTGTTTCTCCGATATTATGTGTACAGTGAGAATTGTGTGAGATCTGGAGGAATGATCGTTCATGGCGTGAGATCCAACGGCACGATTCCGCATACCTGTACAATTTTTAGAATCGATTAGGGATATTCAAACTTAGCTTGAGAGCTAAAAATGGATTTTTGTGAAATTTTTGAAAATAAACTTGCGTTTGAACCGCCCTTTGTAACTTATTGGCTGACAGTCGAGCGGTCTTCTTGAGAACCACACCCCGCCACATAGCAACCACCATTAAATGTTTAAATTACTTACTAATGCTATCTGCTAAATTCCGTCGCATTGCTTTGTAATATCGATTGAACGAATCAAATTTATTTGATATGTTGGTGATTTAAATACAAAAAGCGCAATTATTTCCGTTCCTTACATAAACTATGAAATACAAATTGCAGCCATTGACGGGCGACGAGCAATAAACACTCAAAGGATATTTTAAAATGCAACCGCATGAAGTCAATTTGTTCGGTTGTACGGGGAAATGGGTCAGTAAAAGCGAGAGCCACCATCACAACACTACCACTGAATAGTGGCAGACATAACCTAATGACTATTTATTAAAAAGTAATTAATTTGAAAACTATGCGGAAAGTGCGCGGGGCGTAGTCTCAAATATGTAAAGGAACAAATTAAAAATAGGTAGGATTACCATTGATGATGTTCCGCTAGCCATCAACGAAGGGCAGTGTAAGAAGTAAAAAAAAAACGAAATCCAAATGGGTGCAACTCCTTGTCACAATCTGAATATTTTTAGGGACAAACAAGAAATCAGCTGAATTTTGACAAATAACAACAGATAAATCTGGCAACGATGGTAGACTTAGTGTGAAGACTGAATGTGAAATGTTTGCCCCTCATTTTTGGTAAATATTTATTTGCTTTTAAACAACTTTTGTAAGAGAAAACCAAAGACCATTCAGAGGGCAGACGCTCCAAGTCGTTAGCTGAACATTTCCAATAGAGTACTGTCTAATATTTGTTTTAAAAAAGTAGGTATTAGTTTTAAAAACAAACATTTTTTGCTTTCGAAACCTTTCAAATATTGCCATGCCAATTAATGATATCTAGAGTGTGTAGCCGAGCTAATGAGTTAAAAAACAACTTGGGACGTCTGCCCTCTGTATAGTCTTTGAGAAAACTTGTGAAACAGCTGGCACAAGCTCTGGTCCCTTAAATCTGAAATTTTTTTGGTACAAATCAGCCTTAAAAAATGAAATCAAATTATACATATCTCTAGTTTTCGAAAATCAAAATGTCATATCTCGAGAACAGGATTATTTGACGTTTTTTGCGCAATGGCGGGAAAACATATTTGGGTCTAATATTTGTCATATGAGAACTTGGCTTCAGACATCACCAGAGGTTAATTATGGACTCTTGGATATCTTATTTATGAATGTTATCCGGTATTTTATCCAAATGTTATATGAAAACCATTCCCATCTTTCACTGATAGAAAGATGTAGCCAACATATTCGGAGGATTTATATTAGAACGAATTTCGAGCCAACATGAACACGTGTTAGTGGTTTTGGTGCAAGCTCCATGGTGTTACTTATTACCCCTTTTGCCTGCACCGATTACCAAAAATGTCGAACCCGGTTTTTGGGGTTATTTCGAAATTTGAGAATATTTTGGATTAGGTTAGGCTCAAGTCCTTGCCGCTGAACAATCCCGAGAGCTCCCAAAACCATAAAACAATCGTCCATTGCCTACAAACAATTTTTTATAAAAATAACAGACAAATGCCGCTGAACAATCCCGAGAGCTCCCAAAACCATAAAACAATCGTCCATTGCCTAAAACCATTTTTTTTTATAAAAATAACAGACAAATGTTTCCTAGATCAACAGAAACAACTTTTAGCCGATGAAATTGGATTCTGGACCACTGTTTGTCGACCAACACCAATATAAGCAAGATCGTCTAGGTCGCTAGGTCTAGTAGTCGCTAGTCTTGCCGTCAGACAGTATCCTGCCATTATGGACTCTACCAATGAGACATCGGGTCTTGATAGCGGATAAAATTTCTTATCTAAGCGGACCACATCTGAATTCATTGAGGCCTCGGACAGACGCCTACCAATATTTTGTTTCTCTATACGCACAACAAAATATGTTTGCATGTAATCATATATTTGTTTTGGGGTCAGGCTCAACAATACGAGGCACAATTCTAGCACATTGTAAAACCAACCATATCATGGTATACCAAAATAGTTTTACAATATATTTTTTTTTTTGAGTTTTACAGATCGTAGGTTATTGAACAATATTCTACCAAAGAGGAGCCGTTTTGAGTAAAATATGGCAACAGTGTTTGCATGATGGAAGGGGACAGACACCAAAGGGAATTAGTACTTTATGATGTTAACTACGGCCGAGAATAAAGTTGTTTGTTAATTAACTGCTTTATGTAGACGTTTAAGTTGCTACATTCGGCTAGCTTATCTGTTTTGCAGTTGCCTGGTATGTCCATGTGGACCGGCACCCAGATAAGGTTAATGATGAACTGCTGAGCCACTTCGTTGAGAGATCTGCGGAAGTCTATATATGGTGTTGCGTTTATATAAGACAGAATCCAGAGATTGAAATGCAGTATAACTGTCAGACGTTATATCATAGTAATTCTGCTATTCATTTAATGTCCAAAATCTCGGACTGATAAACACAATAGTGATCAGGTAGACTTCATGCTATATTGAGCTGTAGGTCTCCGGAGTAGACTTCGCAGTCTACTTGATTATAAATGCTTTATTAAAGACAATTGTCGTTTGGGGTGCGGGTGAACAGTGTTGCGGTGTGAATATCGCGGATGGAAACTGCACCCGAATATCAGAATGTCTTCTCATAACACAGAAATAAATCTCTCTTTAAAAAAATGTACTCATTTAAAACCTATTTTACTTACCTTCCTCCAGAACCGCCAATAAATCATCCAGCTCCTCGCAATCGACCGTGAATAGATTCTCCACAAAGAACCCTCCCGATTTCTTTGACCACCGCACTGCCAACGGTTTGCGTTGCGATCCCGGATTCAGCAAATCGATAACCTGTTGAGAAGACCAATTGAATTTTTTTCGGACACGACAATGGGAGTTCATTTTAAAATGCACAATGTCATTTATCGGCTAATCGATTTGAAAATGTGCACACGTCAAACCACCACAAAATGTTGAATTCACCATGAACGACATTTAATTGAATTGACCTCAATAGCCCATAAAAGAAAAGGTAAGTATTTCAATTTCTCTGTCCTCCTGCCAACGAACGGACATGTCAAATTGACTGTTGCACTTGTGTCCGTGGTAGGATTGATTCAAATTGAAAATTTTGATGTAGTGTGAACAGGTTGCATTCAAAAGTACACATTGGCATGCGGAACTGTTGGGGCGTGCCATGCCAAAGTAAATAGAAATTGCTTCATTTAAAATTCCACGCAAAATCTATTCAACGACAACATTTGGTATTCATTTGTTCAAAGACCTATTGGATTTTTCTCTTTGATTGTTTGGTTTTTGGTACTAAGTCTTGAATTACGGTTTATATTTCATTGTCGTGTATGACGGAGGTGATTATTTTAAAGTGCTCGTCTCGACTGAAATGTGTTTTTCGGTCGAGAATGAAGTACTGGAAACACACATCGATTACAACTTACCCGCTCATTGTAGATTTCCATAAATGATGCCTTCAAAACAAACGAGACGTCCTTGCGATTCTTAATCAACTGGAAGAGGTACACAAACGAACGGAAGATAAGACCATGCCGGGGATCTTTATGATTCGGTTTACCAATAAACTGAAAGAAAATAGTGTTTTAATGAAAATTTCACACATATATCGCACTGTTGGTATAGCCATTTCTGATAAATGATAAATAAATAAAGAAATCATTGTAAATGCTTACCAAATCTGGTGGTCCGGTTAATGTGTGTGTTTTACCCGAACCAGTTTGGCCATAACAAAACGCTGTACAACTGAAGCCCTCAATTCCCATTTCAATAATGCGCTTAATACCCGAATAGTCCAAAATGTCATCTTGGGTGGCACCGGGTTCGAAGACCACATTATAGGTGAATACGCGAACATTTTCTCGATTACGCGATCTTGCTGAGTTACTGCCCTCAATCTGTAAGAGATAACATTAAATATGCTGAAAGTTCAGTAAAAGCATAAAAGAAACCTACAATAATTTGGCCATTTCCAGGAAATTGTAAAATCGATCCATGCTTATCTCTTTTTTCTCTTTCATTCAGCGGTCTTACACGCACCACCACATTGATATTGTCCTCTGGTGTGGAAGGTTCACTACCGGTGGATTTTGACGCTACAATTTCCAAAGTATCCGCACTGCCAATTCTGTTCGAAGAAAAATGCCAATGAAATTATTAATCCTTTAGTTGTTTTAGTAGTGAGAGGTTGGTTTTTGTTTTGTTGTTTTTTTCTTCTTTTTCTACTTAGAAATTAATAACTTTAGCTTGAACTTGAGGTTTCTGAAAATATTTGCCCTGTCAAAAAAAAAAAAAATACTAAAAATAGCATTGCCTTCGTGATGGTGTCGTACGAAACATCCCCATTTGACCATTGACTCGAACTATTAAACACATGGATTACGGACTTGCTTACATACGCTTTAGACCGCCCCCATTCATCAGCTTGTGTTTGTTTGCTAAATTAGAAAATCGCATTAAAGCATTTGTTTGAATATCACAACAACAACAAAGAAGGTGGGGGGAAACGCACCAACATTCGCGCAAAGAAAATGTCCATTCAGCACGGTGGGACTAAAGTGAAAAAATGAATGCATATTGAAAAACATAACTACTGAAATTGTAATGTGCTGGGCGTGTGCTGTGTCCATAATTTCAGCATTTCCAATTCTATTAGACTGTATGAAAAAACACATTTTTGGTCGCATAATTAAAAAAGTGGTCGAATTTCTAGAATAGTTTTTTAATTACTCTGAGAAATGCTATTTTTTGGGACATATTTGTAAATTATCATTATTCGATTTCGAATTTTGTGAATATAAATTTACATAAAATGAACCTTTAAATTATTTTTAAATCTTGGTTTTTTTTTCTGTAGCGTAATTTTTAGAGTTAAAAACAACATTAAGGCAAAAAATAGTTATTTTTTAACTTTTTTTTTTATAAAATATAAGATAAAATTCATAAAAATTTGAATATGAAAAAATGTGACCCTTTTTAATAGCTTGTCCGAAAGACATATATGTTATAATTGAATTGAGGTAAAGATTCTTAACATCGATGAAGGATTTTCACAATTTAGTGCAGGATCCTGCAAAATTGGACGAGTCGTTTTCAAATTAAGGCATATTAAGTTGCAAAAAGTTCAAAAAATAAGTCAATATAAATAAAATTAAAAAAAAAATCGGCAATTTTTGTACTCAGGGAATCATAGTTCATCAGAATTGTATGGGGGTTATTCATTACCAACTTTTTTTCTGTTGTATAGTGTTATTAATGGGTCATGTCCACAACATCAATTTCACTTGTACCAGCGAGGCTTTAGACCTGGAAATCACATTCACATTCGAAAGAATCGTGGCAAGGACCCACAAAACATTAAATCGGTAAAAGATTATCGGATAAATCCAAGTAGCCATTTGCGCTGACTACGACATTGTCATAGACCAATATTTCAACGAAACAAATAATTTAAATAATAATTCTGATGTCGAATTAAAAGAACCTTTCACAAGGGGTCGGCCCATACTCCTGTTCAATTGGAAAAAACGAAAAGCAAATATTGTTTAAATAAATCAAGTATTTTATTTTTATTATAAGAATTTTCTTACTTGATTGTAAAACTATACCATTTATACTTGTTCTAAGAATAACTAACTACGAATCGTACTTTTTTTTAAGTACGATTTTAGTTCAAATTAACAATATTCGGCTGTATGTTTAAGAAAATTAAAATTTATGTACATGTACATAAACAAATATTTATAAACAATATTGATATCTATTTTAGCAAAATTAGTTTTTTTTTAAAAGTTCCAACGACCATCAGTTAATTTTTTACAACTTTGTTAGTTGTTTTTTTTTTTTAAAAAACGACTTTTTTTGCGACTTTTTCAAAATTCTCAGCGGTAACACTGGTCGCAACATTTCATATATCGCGCTTAACAATCGATTTATTGCAAAATTCATTTGGTGGCAACTTTTTTCAGAAGTTGTCCTGCTCACTGGCCCCCTCGTTCGTGCGATTTAACGCCTCTGGGTTACTTTTTATTTTTTTTTATGCCGACAAACCAGCAACTCTTGTAGCATTGGAAACTAATATTCAAGCCATGGACCATGTAAAAAAAATAAATGCCAAGAAATTTTCTACTTGATTGTAATAAACAATATTTCTGTCTTGAGTTATGATTGTAAATACTCAAGCTCCAAACAAAAACTGTTATAAATGGTTAATATCTTGTACAGTTCTTTATTGTGCAAATTGTGTAGTGGCTTTGTAGTGCCAGAGAGAAAAATGTTTTTCTTGAAAGGCTAGGAAATCCGCAAGAAAATGTTAAGTATCTTATCATCATTACTTAACTCAAAAATCATTCGCTCGAGTTTGGAAGTTTTTTTTAAATTCATTTTCACTATAACATTGAACTCACAATATCCATGTTTCTAATTACATACATTTATGAAATGTCTTCCATCACACTGTGCTCCTATTTATTGCGTGTCTCTCGCACGGCGCATTACGTCGCAACAAACTGGCATAAATTAAGTAACAGTCTCGTCTCACGGTATCGGTCACTTCCATAGAAGTACCCTTCGGTGTATACACCACCCTCTGACTGGACATGAATTCCATAGGGTTTAAATGGAGGTAAATTCGGCGTTGGACTAAAGTGACGAAATACATTTGTGATACGTTACGCCGTTGCAAATCACACCAGAAAATATTAACAAACTCAACAGGAAAAAAAATCACAACCAAGCCGTCAAAAGTTGATATTAAAAATAATGCCAACATTATCATCCGTTTACCACCAGTCACCTCATTCTACTCCTCTGTCATTCATTAGCGTACTTTTTTGTTTTTCCGTTTATATTGGGAAATTTTACTTATTCAACCTTTGGCGAATGTTCGAGTTTGTTGGTATTGACCTTTAGCGAGAAACCACTTTTTCTTGTTTGTTTTTCAAATAATAAGGGGAGATTGGCTGAAAATGAAACATTAATTTAATAAGAGAAAAAGTATAATAAAGGATTGTGCATATAAAAACGGCCATTTAATAAAGGGTTATAATGTAACCAATGATTTCTTTTTTAACACCTAAATTGTTGTCCTGAGTATTACAATATTATCACTAAAAGGACCATACATGGTAGAACTACGATGCAACTACGATACCCTACAACACTCTCTTATACGAATTCCATTATCCTGAATAATTGTGATGTAGAGCGGTAAGTTCAGCTACTTTATTTTAGTTCATTTTTTTGTATTTCATTTAATGCGGGAATTTAATGAGAATCGCGTCTTACGGGAATTGGAAGAATTCCAATTCAATTGGTTTGTTGCTTGATGCCACATACAAATTATACTTTGATCAAGGTCGAGGAACACATATCCGGGTTTTTTTGTCAATATCAAAATATGGGCAAAATATTGGTTACTAGTCCTTCTTATATGACTTCTAGGACCAAAGAAGTATTATAATTTTTTCGATTTTAGGACGCCAAAACACGCAAGAAAATAACGGGTGTTTTTTAGGAATGAACTGTTTAAATCCTGCCCAAGACTGTGAATGTCTTTTCAGTCGTTGCCTCTGACAAATGTTTTTGGTGTTCGTACATACTAGGATGTGCATTTTTTTCAGAGATTGAGATTTGTGGCTTAGTTGCGGCCACGAGTTTCATGGTCCATTCCATCAGTAACATATTTGACTTAGTTTTCCAATAAATCTGGTCATATGGCGTCCGTTGGGGATTCCTACGCTTTATTTTATTTGTATTTAATTACAATACAAAATAAATTTATATTCTAATTTTGGGGCCAAGGGTAAATTACGGGTTACATTTTTACAGCGACAGACCAAAGCCTCTGGTGGGAATCGAACCCACGCTGAAATTAATATTAAAACAATGATGCGAATAATTCGCATATCCGAAGGCGAATGTTCGTATCATATGGAGTCTTATTTTATTCGAATGGGAAAGCGAATACTGAAATATTTCAATAACATTTTTTGCGAAAGCAAACATCTTACATTCCTACTAATTATATCATGCACAACTCACTGATTCGAGAGAGGTTTCCCGGTTTCCTTTATGGATTTTTAACTAGACTGCTAGACAACTAGCAGTGTCTGTCCCAAGTTAAAGTCGGGCCAAAAATCTGTTGTTTCCTTGTCAAGACACTGCCAAGCTGTTAACACATTTAACGTGTTGATAAAGCAAATTGTTGCGTTTGCAACACTTAACTGCCTTTGCTCAGCTAGTTTCTTTCTTTTAATTGTTCTTGTACATCAAGTTTTTCCTTTAAAGACAAGAATTTTGGTGGTTTTTGAAATATTTTTACGAAAAACTTTAAATTAGATAATTCCAAATCAGCTCTAATGTAAATTCGAAGCCACATTATGGCCGATTATTAACGGGGATGCCCCGTTTTATTAAAAAGGTTCAGATAACTGACAAATGTAGGTATTGAATTCATTTCAAATTTGTTCATGTCATAAGGCTACTCGCCGTGATCACCCTACAGTGTAGTCAGTTTAAAAAAGTCAGTGTAGTCAGTTTTGTTACCGCGAGTCTACTGTTTATTTTTTTTTTAAATTACTGATTCTAGATAATAAATATTGTACAAACTAAACCTAACACAGTAAGTTAAATATATTCATAAAAAATAAAGTTCAATTTTAAGGTTGTTAGATTTCTGATTTTTTATATTTAGAAATTTTATGTTTGTCGTAGAGTTATGTTTCATACGTTACTTCCATGACGTTTTATACGTGTGTCACATATGCCAAAAAAGTATGTCGTATACGCAAATACAAATACACTTCCGATCAAATAGTTGTCAAATTATTTACTTAAAAGGGGACAGTTGGAAAGTGTTTGCAATTTTCGTGTGTCCATACAAAAGACACGTGTTCGGATCTATTTAATGTAAAAACAATAATTTAACAATTCGCAGAAATGATTTGGCACGAACAAAATCATAAGATATTTATCGGAGACAATTCAAGTGTTCCAGTTAGTACATGAATACACCCGCCTACATACACATATTCATACATACAATACATACATACAATGTATGGCACTATTAATATGAGGACATTAATGAAAAATCGATCAAAACCCAAAAGGCCATTTATCTCTGCCACATCAATTAAGTTATTGTATGATTACACTATGCTACAGTGCTAAGTCAAACTGAAGTTATAATTTTACAAACAAAAATCCCATATTTCCGTCCTCATTCAATCCTAATGGAATTAAGGAAAAAATTAATCAATACTATATTAACAGTAAGAAAAGGTAAACATTGTTATTGTTTTAGATATTAGATTTATCAGGTCGAATTGGATAGTTGAAATCGGTTTCAGCGTCTATGGACGTGACGGACATACGTCTCCGATGCATTTTTCATCCAAAACTATGATAAATAAGGCATCTTTTCTTTGTCAAGAATTTAGAATATAGAGAAGAAATAATTTTCATTCTATGAAACAATTTGTACATTTTTCATAAAAAAAAACGAAAATTTATATTATGTCGTTATTCTGTCATGTTAAGGAAATTTCAGTCATTCGGCGCTCAGCCTTAATGACAAATTGAATGTGATTTATAAGACATGTATTTCTTAATAAATTGTCATTGAAATCAAAAACAGTTCTATGAATGTCCGTATTTAATTTGATATTAAGAATCTATGCATTAAATTGCTAGTTGCTGTGTAATTAAGGTCCAATCCCCAGAGTGGTGACACATATGAATGTACATTAGGCTGCTCCGAAGTCACAAAGTATCTTAATATATATTTACCCTCGACACTGATTCACTGACTCTGTCACGCAGTTCGTAGGAATTTAAGTAGGCATTCTATAATTCTATAAATAATAATAATAAAAAAAATAATATTTTTTTTTTGTACAGAAATTTTTTTTACCAAAATTTTTTTTTTCCAATTTTTTTTTTTACAAAATTTTTTTTTCAACAAAAATTTTTTTTTACAAATTTTTTTTTTTACAAAAATTTTTTTTCAGCAAAATTTTTTTTTTCCACAAAATTTTTTTTTTCAACAACATTTTTTTTTTCCACAAACATTTTTTTTTCAACAAAAATTTTTTTTTTCAACAAAAATTTTTTTTCCACAAATTTTTTTTTTCCAATTTTATTTTTTTCGATTTTTTTTTTTACAAAATAGTTTTCTCAAAATATTTTTTACAAATTTTTAAAATTAAAGCAAATTATCGGGCGCCATAGGCGCATTACAACTTACTAGTGAAAATATATTAAGAGTTTGTACACCTAATTGTAAATGCTGAGGCGTTTTGATTAATCTTGACCATAGGTTGGTGTAATTTTGCTGTGACGATGGCAATGTATGTTCATAATTTGTGGTTTAATATAGTAGCGGACCACACTAATGTAAATGCAAACAAACAAAGAGGGCTATTAACAAAAATTAATCAAAATACTGAAACGAGTAATTGTGGGCAGCTATCTCAAAATTAATCAAAATCCTGAAAAGAGTAATTGTGGGCAGCTATCCTTGATCAGCTTTTTAATACGAGTCTACATGCATTAGATGGGTTTTTCGAATTTGTTATGGCCCTACATAAACATTCGTTTGCTTTTAAAGGTGATGTTTTCTTCGCATGTCGTTCAAATTTTCAGTTTCAACTCTAAAACTTGGAATTTCTTTATTACATTCGTATATTAGCACCTACGAATTTCAAATAGTCACTGTCGCAGCTAATGCGACACCCATTCGCTTTAGTGTTTGATTTAAAATGGATGACTTTGGTATAACAGAACTTTTTTGATTACAAGGATTAAACATTGCAATACCACATTTTTGGTGGGTAATTTTTGCCCGTCTGGGTAAAAAAAAATGGCCGATTTGGGAAATTAAAGGAAGCCATAGTTTAAAATATAGCTTCATGAGGAAGAGTTTCTTGCAGGCACAGACGAGGATGCGGATGTGACGATGGGGGAGCAATCTGCTCAGTTTCTTCTACTTCTGTACTACCCTACTTCTCTTCTCTATCCTTTTCCGCATCATATTTCCTCCACTTTTAAGGGTATCGCAGTGGGCCTTAAGACCCCCGAGTGAACACGCGGCAAGCGGGCAACCCGTTCAACCCAACCTAACCTCGGTTCTTCAGATAAATCTCCACCAGCACGGAGGGTGGATATAGTCCTTAGCCAGGAACATTGTATGAGTGGTGGTAAGGTTTGTGGATTACGGACTGCTGGTTTTAAGCACATCTTAAGTACGGTTTGAGGTAGACACAGATCTTGTTTACTTGTAAAGAGTAATCTAAATATGTTTCTTATTCCTTCTTTAAGTAGCGAAGACAGGACAGTGGCCAGCCTGGAAAGCCATAATTCCCAAACATGGTTGATGTCGGCGTACATGGCACATGACACTGAGGTGACTTCAAGTGCTCTGAAAACGCTGGTGGATGGAGGTACAAGAACCTGATTGTGTGCAGTGACTTCAATGCGCACCATCAAATCTTTGGGCAGCACTGATATCAACGACAGGGGTGAGTCACTTATTGACTATATTTTAAGTATTAACCCAACAATTTTTAATAGAAGTATTGAACAAATAGAATAGAGGTACTAAGTGTCATCCTTGTTTCTGAGGAACTAACTGAAAAGATTGCACAGTTCTAGAAAAAAAAAACAGCTTTTCAGATCATCGTTATCACGGGAAAGTGTTCAGAAGTCCGTTTTTCCACCTAATGTTCGGAAAGAATAGGGAGACATTGCCCAGGACCATTTCAAGGGTACCTGATAAACATGTTCTAAACATCGGATGCATTGAGCAGTCGATGGAACAGGTCACAAAGGCTGGGAATGACTCACGGCAAGCCTTATGTTCCAAAGGTGGTCGATGGAGCTGGTAAATATCAGGAAACACTGTAGGAAGTTCTTCAACAGGGTTAAGTGAAATCTTCAGTTGAGTTAAAGACACTCCGGCAGCCACAAGGCTAAAGAAAATACTAACCTCCACACAGTGTACAGTAGGTTAAAAAATATAAATATTAATATATACAATCTCCGTCTATTAACAATTTTTTTTTACAGAACTCTTGATTTAAAGTTATATACTTTTGGCTGATGGAATTTAATTCCTGAACACGGTGCGGCGTAGGTGGCCTAACAGAATAATCAAAAAACTCGGCTAAATACCGCATTATTTTGGTTTGTTTTTACAATAAACTGAATTATTGTGGAAATGTGAAATGTATACCAATTTGTTTAACACATTGATGGTGTTTCAGTCTAATATTCATTCACATGCATACATATATACACGTATGTATGTATGTACATATGTATATGGAAGTACCAACTCTCCCCACAATCAGGTGAAACAATTATTTTTCACTTCATATATCAAAACATCAATTTATAATAATTGTGACAGTCTAGGACAAGGAATACAAAAAGAAACTTCGTATTAGTGCTATTTGTCCTTCTTTGTCCTAGAGGAACGGCAGGAGGTTGGTGGTGTTCTGTGCGTAAGTGTTAGATTGTTTGTGTACCGAGGATATATCGATGAAAAGCTACACAACATATTAATATGTCTGAACCAGTGTTGCCACTCTGTGGATAATTAATCGAAAATAGAATAATGTGAATGCTTTGGGATAGTTTTAACTTTATTTCTCTATCGAAATAATATTTTTGTATTGCCTGTTTCCGTAAAACGAATTTCTTTGTTTGTCAATACGTTATAAAACGGGTTTCAAACCTCAATTAATTCGGGTTTTCAGACATATGGAACGCAGGCCCAAAAAATGGGATCTGATTAATAGCAAATATCAGTTTTATTGCGCCTCCAATTTTGACAATTTGTAGCAAACGAACGATTTCATTTGCGGAAAACAGTTAGTTCTTATTTGAGTCAAAACATTTACACTACTCAAATTTTAGGTAACCTCCCTTTAATATTTAATAAAAATGCGGATATCCCTCGTCAGGTCTCTGATGCTAGTGCTGTGAGCGAGGTTACGCTGAGACGAGACGCTCATCAGCCGAACTGTACGAATACTCTTCCGTCCTCCAAGTTGTGACATTCTTAAATTCAAAACAAATGTCATCAAGCAGTTCTACCTATTTTCTCCTTTCCATATTTCCTACCTCACATTTATTTTTCGTTGAAAATGTTTGGGAAATATTTGAATAATTTCTAATGCCACAAGTGGCAATACTGGTGAACGTAAATCCAAACGTTAGTTTTATGAACATGTATTTAAATGTAAGTATATACGCACTATATACATACATACATGTGTGTAAGATTGTAGGACACGAACATGTACACAATTAAGGACCCAATTAAACGATATACGAGTATTAACTCCTAAATTGTTGGCGGGAAATCGAAAAGAAAACAAGGAAATAAATTACAGACACTCAAAGTTATTACATGCGTATGTGGTGTAACCCTAGAATGCAACGAGTCTGAAGTACTGATTGCTACTTGAACCTTAAGGCTCGGTTCAAACTAACAAAGGCTCAGTCTATTGTGCTACGATTGCAGACATCGCCATTGATGATAAACAGCATCAATTGCTTGGGCGTCTGTGTATGAGAAATGAATGGAGAAAATGACCAGCGCCGCCAACAATCGGCTTCGCATGCTGCAGTATGCCTTGAAGTGCTACTTGTACGCTATGACACCGCCAAGTCAGCTCCACAAATTGCTAGTTTGACAAACGGCGACAAGTGATATACTTCTATGTCGCCGCTGCCCAACTAGCTATAAATATTACATGTCATCTGTGGGTATCATTTTATTCCATGCCAAAATTCAATATTTCTTGGAAAACTTCAAACAGCCATATCTCAGTAAATAAGTGTCCTAGAGCGAAAAGTGCGGATCCTGTGATCACGTTTTTCCATCAAAAAATTCAATATTGAATTGGAAAACTTCAAACAGCCATATCTTAGTAAACAAGTGTCCAAGAGCGAAGAAAGGCGAATCCTGTGATCACTTTTTTCCATATTCTACTAAAGCAACACAATACAACATTTTGCAATTTCCAGAAAAAAAATCTTGTTTTCCAATACAACCTGAAAACAGATATAACTGCTTTTTAGAGAAAAGTACAGCCAAAATAAGTTGAGGTCTTTTGAGTTGGTAGATGTGTTTATGATGAAATGCTATTACAAATAAGCTCGAAAATTACAAATTTGGAATTGTAGTCATTAGTAGCGATATAATCTTAGGTTCGGTTGACTAAGGGCTAAATCATATACTGTTATAAACTCCCACTATCCATTGCTGCCATAGTCAATGGGATTAGATTCGACCCACTTTTCAATTCAACTTTAAATGAGTTATCCAGGGATCCAAAAATAATGCTGGATATCTGAGGAAGTTCGTCAGACTTTGCAACGGATGCTATCCAAAAAATTAACATTTCGTTCGAAAACTTCATACATAAGGGCTTCATCGCACGGGCACAGAAAAATCGTTTCTGACGGTTAGGTCATCGCAAAAGAAAGACCAAGATTCTGTCGATGAGACGTCTATGCGAATTTTACCCAACGACCCTAAAATATCTGGATAAATTCAGAAATTGAAAGGTTCATAGACAGAAGATGGAGACGTTTTCTTTGCTGATCGAAACACTTGATGCAGGAGACGAGATCACAGAGGGGTACAGCATCTACCACACATTTCGAGAAACAATTAATCAGTGATATAATTTCGGTCGAGAGAGTAGCATAAGCGATCTGTAGATTTTAATCACACAGACCCAGTTGGCATCTTCCCCGCAATGTCTTTATACTGTCATGTATACTAAAAAAAGGGCAGGGTGGTAAGCTTGGTTTTAATAATAATAATAAAGTGGAAGGTACGCCGATAATAATGATGAAAAACAATATCAGCCAGATGGCCAACACAACCACGCTCACAGGACCATATCCTTTTCATGACATTTTCCATGACCAAATCGCAAAGTGGCTGCCCTATGTCCTCGATAGCCTCACGAAGTCTATATTTGACAAACTTTGAGATCTTGAATCGACGCTGGGCTATTGCCGTAGACCTAATGTTTCACGTGGCCCCAAAGGAAGAAGTAGCAATGTGTTTAATCAGAAGATCTCGGTGGCCAATTGGGACTACCTCTTCGAGAGATAACACCGTCCGGAAACTTTTTATTTTAGCGAACGGTGACTGCATGATTTTCAGCATTTTTGTAGTGAATTTTAATAACTTCAATCCGTTGTATCGTTCCATTTTTAGTAATGGCGTAGTTTCTAATTGTCAAATGTCAAAGAATAAAAGCTTCAAAGGTGACAGCTACCAAAAACCGGGTGATTCAAAATAAGACCTGTTGTTGGAGAACCCTGTACAAGTACATACATTTGTACCTATGGGGTGTTAATATTACTTAGCTGTAGTAATTTGTACTAGATTTGAGTATGCACGGAAATTTAACTGCTGAAAATAAAAAAGTACAGTGAAACTTCCATAACACACTTCGATTTTTCTTTAAGTCGTTAAGGAGACAAATTCCCTTAAATTCCCCTTGAATTTATCTTTAACTCGACGAAAAATAATGACACAAACTTCCATAAGTAGAACTTTTTGAATAAATAAACAATCGGAACTTTTTCTGAGGTATAAAATGGATCAATAACAACAATAAAAATACGTTGCCCAGAAGTATCTCAGGTTGATAATGAAGAAGTTCATCAGACTTTTCTACGGATGCCGATATTGGTAATCAGTGTAACTCCGAATCAATTACTTCGAAGAAAACGTAATAAATGATGATGAGAAGAAGGAGATTTGTTGTACATTCTTCCAAACAACTAACGACTAAAGCCCTAAATAAATAGGAGTTACTTTTTATTCACAAAAATAAAAATTACACAGCTTTTCAAGTAATTAGAACTGTATACATAAAATAACAATTAACCATAACAAATAAATGTTGTATTTTCCCAAATGGAAAAATAACTCAAAGACTCCGTAAGTCGAACTTTTCGACGGGATGATGGTGTTTGGAGTTATGGAAGTTTGACTGTAATTGCTAAAATGATAAGCGCTTAAGGCTCTCGATAACTATAGATCGGGCTATAGTTTTGCAGTGTTTGCATTTCCATCACCCGTTCTTGATCACACACAAGTTATTTATTATTGACCGCAATAACATGTCATGACATATATCTTAATAACAAGCTGCAATGACAAACAATAAATCCAGAAATTGGAACAATTTCGGCTGTCAATTATATGTCTCGATATTCCAAAAAAAAAAACAAAAGTTCCCTGTATGTATGTGTACAAAGTAAGAAGGCGCGGGTAGGTTGTCAATACCCACTAATGACCGGCTATTGATGAATGCGGTTTGTTTGTTATAAATTTGGGTTAAGCAAAAATCAAATGACTACGAATATGTCCACATGTACGTACTTTGGAAAGGACTTTGAAGTTTATCAGAGCTCGCCATAATGGACTGAATGTGTTCAAATACATATATTTTCTTTGATTCTATAACATGTAGGTCTACATTCATTGCATTTGAGGTTAGTTTGCGTTTTTTTTTTTTTTATTTGCACAAATTAATGTTTGAATTAAAAATTATTTGTAATCGCGTGCCATTCTTTCATAATATTTACATTCTGTCTGTTTTTATCGATTTTTATAGTTTGCGTTTTGCCCGTTGGTTAATTTAATAGAATTCACATGTTGATTTTGTATAATGCGTTATGTGAACTACATTCTCGTATATAGGCATATATCTATGTATGTATATATATTATCTACTATTCATATACATATATTAATATACTACTAATACAGATGCATGATGTTTTAGGTTTCGTAAAATAAAAGACTAGGAGTTTGTTCAAAAAGAGGGCAATAGTTCTCTGCACTAAATCATTATAATGGACACAGGCCAAGTTATAACCTTCCCCACAGAGAGATCCAATGAGTTTAGCATTTATTTTGTAACGCCGTGGTAATCTTTAGAGCCTGAAAAATGCCCCAAACAAAAATTATTAATTTCCCAACAAAAATCGCATACAAAATAATTTGAGAGTTTTTCATAATTTTTAAGTAATAACATGGGAAATGCCCCAAAAATTTAAATTTTCATAGTGGGCTTTTGGGGGAATTTTTCATTTATTTTGGGGCATCGTTTGGGGCATTCTTAATTTTTTTTTGTTGGGGTATTTTTCATAGAGCCGTCTTTATATATTGTATTTTAATAACATGTTATTTAGAGGGATCTATAAATCAAGAAAATGAAGTATTATCAAAAATATATGTAAGAATCGCTAAAAAGGCCAACATGAAAATTTCCCCAGAAATTATGAAAAATCGGCGCTTCGAGGAGCGGGCGAGTCGCCAAAGGTTAGCCGAAAGAAGGTGACAGTTTGGTTCAGATGTGTCTTAACCCAAACTGCAGCTGAAAACGCCATTTCGGCTAACAGTGAGGCGTCATAAACCATTTTTTTTTTGTGACCGGATATTGAGGACATGGTCTTAACGATCTTTAATTTTAGCTGGATGGCACGTCATGCCCCACAGCCCACTCCATAATCGATATTTTGCTCACCAAGTTTGGTAATCTACTTATCAGTCGTCTCGGCGGTGTCAATTGGCCTATGTTATGTGAACAATCCATTTACGATTTAAGGCGAATACGGAGCAAGACATTCGTGAGATTCAGCCAGAAACCGTCACTAATGTGTTGGAAAATCGGTCTGGCAGGATGCGATCTTGTGAAGTCTGCACGGGGCAGCCACCTGAATAAAATCATTTTCATAAATAAGAAAAATGTTTGCTCTTTCGAATAAGATTTTTGTTTTTTTTTTTCAATTTAAACAAAAACGAATCAGTAAGTATACCCTCACCTTAAGCCCCAAGTAGTCAACCAATAAAGTAGGTAACGTAAAGTAGTGTTATCGTAAGCGTAGAAGAACAAGTATTCTTCAGACGTAGACGTATTTCTTGATTTTCGTTTTGTAGAATGATTAGCTTTGCATTTATACAGCGTTGCATTTTTTAAATAAATTGTTACTCTGTCGTTCTCTTTCACGTTGCTCTCTACTTCAAAATCTAATTTCTGCAGGTCTCTACGTTTACACGTAAAAATCGTAACTCACACTAACCACATACACATATTTTCCGTAAGCTAGGTTGTTTCTGCTGATTACTTGCTACATTTACTGGTTGACTACTTGGGGCTTTACGGGTAGGAGGGTGTGTATAAGTCTCAATGGTTTTTTCGATTTTGTATGATAATTATGTTATGGCGGCTTAACTGGATCACAATAGAATTAGGGAAATAATGGTAGTTTTTTCCATCAAAAATCTTTGCCTAAAGAAAAATTTAAAACGGAATTAATTTATGATCAAAAATACTAACAGAAATAGAGACAATATGGCCAGATTTGCATGACACCAGGCATGGTTTAAGCTCAAATAGGACTCAAGGCAAAATATACAATCTATCTCCAAAACAAACAAAAAACAACAAATTTATGTAACATTCCATAAAGAAACTTCTCAGTGAGCTGTGCACGATATAATTGGTGTACACTGTAGCCACAACCTACTGTAACTCCATACAAACGTACCTCACAGTTGTATGCTAAGCAGCTACTGTGAAATTGGACCATATCGTTCGATGTCTATATTTTCCAAGACTTCTTGATACCAAAGTGGTGTAGAGTATCATATAGTCGCCTTCAGCTTTTATACTGGTTTTATTTTTTATTTTTAATTTAATTTTGTTTTAGATTTGATGATAGTGTGTGCACAGTCCTTTAAATGTCGTGATGTTTGGCAATATATCTGTTGTCTTAACTCCCACATATGCATGGAATCATGTCACGTAGTTAATCATATTTATCCGCACTGAAAGGGTTCATAGTGTCACAGAAATGTATGGAGCGTAGCCAGAAACTGATGTCCCATTAGTCTTGACATTTCAACAACACAATACTTTAATGAAACAGTACGAAAATGTGATAGCAAATACATAATGTAATTTCTCGTACAGTTTGTAAAATCCGTGCTACGTATAGGCTAACGTTTAATGTAGTGTACACATCGATAAGGATAAAGGGCATGTGATAACAGCAGCGGATCCAGAACGCGTCCATATGAAGAAAAGGGTCTGCGATAAGAAAAACGGCTCGCACAAACAATACTAATAGATTGTAGTACACATGTAACTATAAATAGTCCATAGCAATTCTATATTTCTTTGGTGTTATTCAAATGTTCATATATAGATAGTATTATTCAAGTATTCGCTGAGTGTATTACAAAACATCCAGATAAATAAGTAATAAATACTAACACTTATGAAGCAAAACAATTGTGTTTTATTCACTAGTCAGATCTGAACATTTCCTATAGTTGGCAACTATGGGGTTTTTCACGAACGTACCGTTGAATTTATATAAACGAATTAGTAACATCTAGAATTTGCAGGCGAACTAATACATTTAGAAACATACTAAGGTCGTCTGCCCTAGTCTTTGATTTCAATTATGTTTTGCAATCAGATCACTACTCTGCATACGGTTCATTAGGGTACGGGACATTCGAGGAAATGCCTCTATCTATTTCCCATCATGTACGAGTAATAAAATAAGTAGTACATGAAAACTATTTAACGAAAACATTTAATGTAAGTTCCGTTTGATTAATTTTTTGATGACACACAATAAAATACCATTGCTCGTGTATTTATGGTAATTGATAGATTTCTTTCATTTATTATCTACGGAAATGGGTTGTCTCAGGACACATGGACACATTTACCCACCCGTTCTGTTCCTTTGACCTTTCAAGCCCAAGGCAAACAGAAACTGAAAGAAAACCCTGTCAATGCGTCCAAAGGAATTAAGGAAACATTCCATTAGTGAACACAGAAAACACTTTAATTTGTTCGTATGTATGTACCTGTATTAGATAGTTATTTTCGGAAATTGTTTACTTTTTGTGGATTAAAATATATAGTAAATATGTGAGAACAAGCCTGCGAGCTGTGTAGGTGAATGAATTCATTTCACGGGCACTCTCACTGTCCACTCTTATGAATTGTAGGGACCATCATCGAAGTGTATGAAAAGTAAAATTTTCTTGTTTGTATGGGCCTCGAAATAATTGCTTAATAACTAGCATTTTTCCAGGGAAGTTGTTAAGTTCAATTTAGAATTTTGTATACTTTCGCTTTTAATTTAATGACATTGTGTGTTTACACAGAAAATAACTAATACACAGTGTTTCAAAATGTATAATTTGCACTCTCCCATACCGTGACACACGAAAGTTAACATACCTCAATAATAGTTCTGGGGAATATATCCATCTTTTAGAAAACATAATGCTTGGATGTGGCAAGGTAATACTACATAATAACAAATAACAACAATATTCAATAGTTGGCAGAGTAGCTAAGAGAACTCATTAAGTAAAACGTTATTTACTGAGAAATATAAATCGCTGGGGGAAATAGCTACGATCCTGAATCCTACAACCGCAGAACCGATGTCGGGATTTCTCTCGGCTTTTTTTATTAAACATCTATCTTACCTTTATATCTTTTTTTTTCATTCTAATGTTACATATATATATATATTGGGTGGGTTTCTTAAGCTGCTTGAGAACTATCGATATCGAAAACTGCTGATAATGTCAAACTGTGTTGACATTTTGACTGTTTGGACATCATCGGTCTATATTTCTTTCAAAATGAGCGCCATCGTGCCATGCTGACAGAACTTTTGTTTGCACAACTTGCCATACAGCTCGTTCTGTGCATGATTATATAGGGTAATGCTCATTGGGTTAGCAATATTTTCGAAGTGTCGAAAGAAGCATTCAAGTGTTTAGGCTTTTTGTAGCGATGATATCGGAAGCATTATATGTAGGTTACAAGATATTTTTGCAGCTCCTGGACCGTGTACAGAATAAAGCGGGGGTGATGATAGGGGATTGTAGGATATCCAATTATATTGTCTTTCTTCAACATAGCCGTAACGTCAGTTGTCTATCGGTCTTCTAAATATATTTCAACAGTATCTGTTACGATGGTAAATGTCTGTTCCTTCATGGAACGTTCGGTTTTCTTCGATCTATTAAAGAGGATATGTGGTTCAAATCAAACTAGACATTTTGTCGTACATTCAGTTAACTTTAAATTAAATTAAAGCTAACTATTTCTCAAGTAGTGGTGGTTGACACTATTTTAACATGGCGATGTCCAAGGAAGTCGTCAATTGTCCGACTCTGCATTACTTTCAATTAACTTTAAAGTTAGTTACCTAGCCGTTAACTTAAAGTTAACTTATTGTAGCTAGCTGTAAGTAAGTCCAAAATAATAGAAAAATTGTATTTATTTATTTAATTTTTTAATTAAACTATAACCTGGCCATAACCGATTACCAATATCTACTCCATATCTTAATATATATTTACCCTCGACACTGATTCACTGATACACTGATTCACTGACTCTGTCACGCAGTACGTAGGAATTTAAATAGGCATTCTATAATTCTATAATAAATAATAATAATAAAAAAAATAATATTTTTTTTTGTACAGAAATTGTGTTTTCCCCAAATTTTTTTTTTACCAAAATTTTTTTTTGTTTTTTTACAAATTTTTTTTTTCAACAAAATTTTTTTTTTCCACAAAATTTTTTTTTTTCAACAAATTTTTTTTTTTCAAGAAAAAATTTTTTTTTCAACGAAAAACAATAAAATTTTTTTTTTAAGAAATTTTTTTTTTTTTCAACAAAATTTTTTTTTTCCATATTTCAACGGGCGCCATAGGCGCATTACAACTTACTAGTATTGTAATAATAGCCCTAAATAAATTAAATCTTTTGAGGGCTTTGGAGCTGTTTGTTTGCCAATCGACTTGGTTCTCCCAATACTTCAAAATGTGATTTAAAACAATAATGCGAAGTGTTTAAATTCTGCATTGCATAGTAATTGGCTTTAAGTTAGTCTATACAAGCTAACTTAAAGTTGGTTTTTTATATAGTTAGCTATTGATCTATAGTTGGAATTGATCTCTTGTTTTTTTTTTATCATTTGTTACGTTTTAAACCTAAATTTGTATAAGTTTGAATAAAATTCTATTATTTTCGACTTAAATCGACTTGTAATTCACACGAAACAAGAAAAGTTGAAAATAGAATTTTTTAATTTTTGAAAAAGTCAAAAGGTCGAAAAGTCGGCATGTGGTAGTAACTATAAAACCCTAGTATATTGCATTTCGCTACCTTAGAGTACAGAAGTGCTAAGTCCATTTTTAAACGGAATGTTTTTTATTACAGGGTTTTCCAAAAAGAGGTGTTATTTTGGTATTAAAAGATAAATGAAATTCTTTTGGAAAAAATGATCGGATGTTGATTTCATATTAAAGGGAATGGTATGCCGTTAATAACGAAGAACAACATCAGTCAAATGACCAACACGACCACGCTTACAGGGTCACATCCTTTTCATGAAATTGTCCATAACCAAATCGCAGAGTAGCTGCACTATGTCCTCGACAGCCTCACGAATTCTATCTTCGAGGTGTTGAATCGACGCTGGGTTGTTGGCGTAGACCTTATCCTTCACGTGGCCCCAAAGGAAGAAGCCGCAAGGTTCAAATCACAATATGTCGGTGGCCAATTGTGATCACCTCTTAGAGAGATAACACGGTCCGGAAACTTTTCCCGTAAAAGAGCAATGCTTTCGTTGCTTGTGTGGTACGTAGCGCCGTCTTGTTGAAAGTAAACGTTGTCATCCAACTCCGACCATAAAAAATCATTAATCATCTTTCGATTGCGCAATCCAAAAGTAAACCGCATAAACCGCACCAAACAGTCACACGATGAGAAACAATAACTCTTGGGATTTCCGAGACCCAGATGCGACAATTTTGCTTGTTGACGTAGCCACCTAGGTGGAAATGTCAAGATGATTTTTCGAAGGAATTCCGCATCATTTTCATGCATTTCAAGGACCCGATCAGCAATGACACGACATTGTTGATGATCGGCCGGCTTGAGTTCTTGTGTTAACGGAACTTTATAAGCCTTAAGACCCAATTCATTATGCAAAATACGGTGTAATGACGTTTGTGGAATGCCCAAAGAACGACGAGGAATGGACACACCTGGGTTTTCTGCAACAGCAGCAATATTCTTAGTTGTTCTTGAGCGACGTGCACAGGTTTTATTCTTCACATCACTAACTTGTCCACACAGCTCGAATTTTTCCACCAATTTCTGTATTGTGGTCCGACAGGGTGCTTCATGACGACCCAAAAATCCTTTAGTTTTGCGAACTGTGACAGCAAGATTTTCACCATTTATGTAGTGAATTTTATTAATTTAAATGCGTTGTGAAAGCGTGTATCGTTCAATTTTTAGTAATAGCGTAGTTTCTACTTGTAAAATGTCAACAAATAAAAGCTTCAAAAGTGAAAGCTACCGGAAAACCCTTTATTTAAAACAAAAGAGAATAGAATATACAAAACTACAGTTGTTTTATTTGGTTCCTGTTTACGGAGTGATGACCAAAAAGCTAAAGTCCATGGATTGTCAAAAGATGACAACTTGAACGTATTTGTTATCACATATAAAATCTGAAAAGATAGACTCTAAGGTAGCGATTTATAAGTTTGTAAGCGCCCGGTAGGCGAGTTGGGTTCGATTCCCACCAGAATCGTCGCTGCAAAAGTATGGCTCTGTGTCACCCGGCTTACCATTAGACCCAAAATTAGAATATAAATTTACTTTGTATTGTATTGTTTAAATACAAAAAGCATGAATTCAGTGAAACAGTACATCAATTCAATAAAAACCTATTGATGACCATTTTAAATTTCATTTCATGTAACGTCTATCGTGCATTTCCTATACTAACCAGAATGTGATATTCAAATTATATTTAAGACCTATTGTTTATTTTAAGCGTACATGTACAAATTACCCAAAAGAGAAAAAAAAAAAACATTCAAACTATTGAAAACTGTCATTATCAATGAATTTTAAACTATGGTCAAGGTTTCCATTCAAGAAAATAAAAGTAAAATATGAGACATACATAAAAACAAAATGTCACCATCAGACATGACCACGTGTTGGATGAAGTTTATTGATCCCACGGACAAGAAATAATTGAAGGGAATTGATTTAAAAATATCCTAAACCATTAGTTATACTGAATACGCAAGACAAACGACTAAAGTCTGGACGTATACAAATAATATCGTGTTTGTTGTAACACAAAAACAAAGAACATTTGAGCTGTCTCATCTAATTACAGTGCAGGTTTGAAAAAACCCTCGAAAATGTCTACTGGTACTTGTAAAAATTACTTACTCATTTTCACGTGAACGCAGGAAAACCGGAGTATTTCTAGAACCCGAACTGCCGCCGGTGGATTTTTGAGGACTGGCACGCCTCATTCCGTTAATGAGACTACGAGAACGTGGTAGCACTGCCACATTATTCCGCTGATCTCGTAATGTGGGCGTTACCGATTTACCACCTGTAGAACGACGACCTCGAGGATTAGGGACACGACCCCGACTACCACTGGATCCCTTATAGCTGCCGCTGCTACTGCCACCACTGCTGTTCAATTGTGGTACACTAGAGGCACGGGTAACCATTTTTCAAAATTCCCTTGTCACATTTATTGGAAATTTCTGAATTAAGTAATCATTAAATATATCCTCGCAATTGTTTCACTCACTTCGCACATGAAGAAATTATTTTATTCCTTTAAATATTTTATGACATTTACACCTGTGTATTGACGTAAATTACACGAACCTTTAATTACGTGACGTAAATTTGAGTAGAAATAAATATTCGCTTTTATTTTTTCTTCTTTTGTTTAGACACCTTGTGCGAAATTGTGGAAAGGATTCTGAGAAATAATTATTATTTAGTTGAGAATTTTTAATTGCATTTCAATCAGCACATTCTCAGTCACTTTTGAACGCCTTGTGCGAAATGGTCGGTATGATTATGAGAAGTTATTAATTGCGTTTCAATCGGCACATTCTCAGTCACTTGTGAATCGTATGAGCCGTTTTTAGTTTTTTTTTCTATTTCTAATTCCGTTTCCGCCGTTGTGTTCAACTTGAAATTTCAACTCTCACTAATTTTCCCGCTACAACTGGTCAGCGTTTTAACAAACAAAACAGAAAAAACCCAAGTGCCGTCGTTTGTTCCGTCGTGTCCTTTTCGTCCAACAGATATATGGTAATTTTGCCTTTGGAAAATTCTCCTGAGCACCTAATAAATAATGGGGGTTGACCATTCATTAGTTGTGAATAGTGGTCGACGTCACTGCACACATAAAAGAGTAAAATTTTGAAAAAGGTTTTTGGCTTATTGAGAGCTTTACGCTCTTTCAAAAAAAATATTCTATTCGGCATTAATAACCTTGCCCCATGACATGCCTCTACATGTAAAACATTATTCATCGTTACTAACTAGTTCTAATAACCGTTGGATGGTTTACGAGGACGGTATGTTACATTGCAGAACAGCACAACTGTAAGTTGAGTCGGCGAGCACTTCATTGCCAAACTTGCGAATTTTACTAAAACTTTGTTCTCACAATAGAACTGGCATCTTTCAAACTCGTCTGAAAGGTTTATAAAACTAAATCCGCAGATAACCAATTCGGGCGAAAATGTTCGCATTTCCTTTGGTTAGTTGTACTTGGTATTTGATTTTTATTGAATATTGAATCCAATATTACGATCACACTGGACAGTACATCAGGTGATGAAATCGATCTTAAAGAATGCCCAGTAGCATCGGCTGTATGCATTGGTTTGGCTGGTTTCGTCCAAAATCCGTCAATTCAGCTTGTTAACATAATGTTTGATAAAAAATTGCCCTTTCCCGGAGTTATATTTCTTCAGCGAATACACAGCGTTGTCTATTATCTTTTTTTTGAAGCTACGGTGTTAATTTGATTTTTTATGAATGTACAACAGAGTCCCCATACAATATGCGTTAAGTGGATGACTATGTAAAATCGCGTTATGCTGCGATGTATTCAATGCCTCGGGTTCTCCTACTGAACCTCAATGACATGGGTTGTGTTTTGGAGAAATCGTGGCTGATTGTTCAATGAACCAATTGACCCTAGTATTTTTCACTGAATAACACTCAGGGGGATGCTATAGGAAATAAGTAATTGAGAGTGAATAAGTTGTATTTGTTGATGTTGATCTTGAACTTGAAAATGTCACAGCTGGCTTGAAGAGTATTCCACATACGAACAGTTCGGCTGCAGAACAATTTTTCTCTACAGTGTGTTGTGCGGTCAACCTGCCATTTGACAATGAACTGATGAGAGTGTCTGGATAGCTGCGTGTTCTAACATCAGGGACCAGACGACTGATATCTGATGAACAGATTCCGTTAAAATATCTGTAGAATAGATGTTGAAGTAGACACTAGAGTTGGATACCCTGCCCGTACATAAAAGGGAGTTATATTCCATTTATGGCAGCATGTGTAAATTTTGCCATGGGGTGAAGTATATCTGAAACCCCTTCAAAAAGCCTCAACACATGCACGCATCTTTAGACACATGCTCAGAAAGTCAAGAGTTTCTGATCCGTTGATATACACACCACACAGAAAGACGATCAAATCGATTTCAATCACAAAATTGTATATTCGATACTTTATTCTTTAGTTTTCCTGCTATGAGGAATATTGTACTATAACTGTCTGTTTCCATAACACGAATTTGTTCGTTCATTACGAATCGTCAATATTGAAAGCGTTTCAGACATTATTCAATTCGGGTTTTCAGATATATGTATGTTAGATATCAACATATGGAATACAATTTCAAAAGAATAAGCTCTTATTACTTTTAAGAATTCATTTTATTGCGACTCCAATTTTGACAGTTTGTAACGAATTTGTACGTTCGTTACAAATCGTCAGTATTGGAAGCGTTATAAAATGGGTTTCAGACATTATTCAGTTTCAGATCAGGTTTTCAGATATATTGTAGATATCGACATACGGAACATGATCCCAATAGAATAAGCTCACATTACTGTAATAAAACCATTTTATTGCGCCTTCAATTTTGACAATTTGTAACGAATGAACAAATTCGTTTTATGGAAACAGGCAGTTAATCTAGAAAATTGTAACTCAATTGTGTGAAAAAAATCAATTAGAAAAAGTTGTATTAATTAATAATTTGATTACAAAAATGTTTCTGTTATCTTTCAAATATTCACGCACGTCTTCTTGTTTTTTTTTTAACAAATAACCCGTTGAGCGAGTTTTGTACACTATTCTTTGACATTTGACAAGTAGAAACTATGCCATTACTAAAAATGGAACGATACACGCTTCAAATTATTAAAATTCAATACAAAAATGGTGAAAATCTTGCAGTCACAGTTCGCAAAACTAAAGCATTTTTGGGTCGTCGTGAAGCACCCTGTCGGACCGCAATACAGAAATTGGTGGAAAAATTCGAGCTGTTGGGACAAGTTAATGATGTGAATAATAAAACCCGTGCACGTCGCTCAAGAACAACTGAGAATATTGCTGCTGGAGCCTAAAGTGTTGAAGAAAACCCAGGTGTGTCCATTCCCCGTCGTTCTTTGGAATTGGGCATTCCACAATCGTCATAGCACCGTATTTTGCATAAAGAATTGGGTCTTAAGGCTTATAAACACAACACCTCGAAGATAGAATTCGGGAGGCTATCGAGGACATAGGACAGCCACTTTTGGATTTGGTTATGGACAATTTCATGAAAAGGATATGGTCCTGTAAGCGTGGTCGAAATGGCCATTTGGCTGATGTTGTTTATCATTATTAACGGCATACCTTCCTCTTTATTATTAAAAATAAACATCCGATCATTTATCTGAAAAAAATTCTTTTTTCTTTGAATTCCAAAATAACACCTCTTGTTGGAAAAGAACATGGCTTTTTAATCCCAGTGTATGACTAGCACACAACAAACCCAGATTCGTAACCTGGTAAGAACATCAAAAATTTTTTCCACCACGTAATTTTTATGCAATTTGTCGTATTTAAGATTAGGAAGGTGAGTATACAAAATAGGTCGTACAATGTTCACTGATTTGAGAGAAGTTTCACGGCGTTCCTTAATGGGATGCTGAGGGAAATGTTTGTTACTGCTGTCGCGAGTTACACTGTTCCACTGTAAGCATTAATTTACATTGCCTTCTGTTTACACACTTTATTTGTTTTGTGCGTTTGAAGTGCCAATGACTCGTAATATTTTTTTGTTTTTAGATTTTGGTGGTGTTGGTAGTGGTGACATTTGCGTTGGTACTGGGGATGTGGGCAAGCGTTTGGAACAAACTAAGTGCATTTCCGGGTAATTATTATTGCAATTAGGTATATGTGTAGGTGGAATTGAAATGTCACCCTTGTAAAATGTAAAACTAATTATTACTAATGACATTTTTCTTACACCGAGGGGATCGAATAATGTTTGCGATGATTAATTTTCCCTATTTGTGGTGTGAGTTGGTGGTACGGTCATATTAGGACATGCATTGTTAGATATTAAAACAATTTAATTATTATCGGCTGTTTGTTTTTGTATTTTGCGTTAAGTTTTCAGATAATCACCCATAAACCCACCAAAATATTAGTTGGAAATCAGTTCGTATTTTGAAAATGTCATTGTTATGACGCATTTATTTTAGCATGAAAAATATTGCTGTCACGCAACATAGTTTGGTTGGAACAATTGCAAAGATTGTTTAATAAAAATGTATTCTGTTTTAATGCTCGGGTTCGAGTGTCGGGTTTGTAATAAAAGTTTTCACTTTGGAAACAAACTGTCGAAAAACATTGTCGATGTTATTTATTTGTATTAACCTAGTTTAAATACCGAATAAAAAGTTGGTTAAAGGAAAGTTTTGATTTAAATTTACAGTCGTTAATGCGAGCGAAAAGGTAACCGTTTCAGCACAAAATCCAATTACAATTTTTTCTTTCGTCTGTGCGAACACAAATATCAGACGCAGTCACTTTTATTTTGGTTTTCGTTTGGAGGCACTCACCAATAATCCTGATGACCTTTATGTTGCGAAGAAATGTTCGTTGTCCACTGTTTGTTAGTAGCACAAAGAGCAAATTGTTTGCCATGACCGACACTCGTCGGTCTCCACCAAGAAATTAACAGATGGTGTTTTTTTTTTTTTGCAACCAGCTGTAACCTCCTGGCGCAAAGCTGTATTTTTTTTTGCGAATAGGCGTTTGTTTTTTTGAAATTGTTGTGACTAATTATTCACACTTTGTGTTACGAAAGTTTTCTTTGTTTTTCAGGTTACGTTAACCAATCTTGGCAATGGAGCAAAGATTTGCCCACCAACTTATAAAGCTATAAAAAACTTACTTATTTAGGATCAATTACCAAAATAATTGATATTTAAGCCGCCGCTAGTCATTTTCTCTGCCGTCTATGAAATTTGAGTAGATGGAAGTAAAATCACTACATTGGCAACACTATCGGCCGCCGCCGTAGCGATGTTTGTCGTCGTATAAAAATGTTACATAGAGCCGTCTGTCCCTAGTCTGGCGACTCGAGTTGTGTTTCATTTCTTATGCGATATTTGCGATTTTCTGCATTTCGTTTTGTGCAAAAATAAAACAAACACAACAACAAGAATGAAGAAAACTTAACGAATCAGTTTTCAATTCTGCTGCCATTAACAAACTAACAAAGCCGAACACGAGGAAAGAGAAGTGAATTTAGTGCTTGATTTTGCAAAGCAACATAATAAATGTGGTTTTAATAAAGTTAATTTGGCAACGATTTCTTTGGAATATTCTAACAATTAATCAATAAAAGTCATACGGAAAAGGTAATAGAGGCTACCGATACGCCAATACTTCGATAAAGTGCATAATTTACGAGAAATGAAGAAAAGTTTGTCTCAAATAGTAGTTTGAAGCAGACAACAGACAATCTAGGAAGAAGAAGCATAACAAATGTTTGTGCGAAACAATGAACAAACGCAAATTGTGAAATATTAGTGTGACCACCATGGAAATTCACAGCAAAGACTGAAAGAGACATCATTTAAAAATAGAAATTATTAATTGAATATTTTTTTTTCCATATTTCTCTTCCTCTAGTTTTGAAGAAGATTAACTAACGTACGTCTTTGTTCTATTACTCGTATAGAAAAAAAAAGCATAAAAAGGAAGGAGAACGTGAGTGTAAATACAAGCAAAATAGTAAAGTAATAGTGTTTCAGCTGAGTTGTGTGAAGAAACGACGACAACAACAACATATTTGGGAGAAGAAAACAATCGTAGTGTACCGGTTGTTGCTTGTGTGTATTACTCCTTTACAAGCACAAAAGGAGATTTCATGATAATTTCGTAATTGAGCGTGAAGTTGATTTTGGTAACAACAGATGTCTTCTAGCCCCCAAGTTGTTGTCGAGCAAGCAGCTTCCTCCTCTACTCTTGAGCAACCAGCAGCCAAGAAACGGAAGCTTGCATCCAATTCCTCTCCTACCTCAAGCAGCCCCCACAATAACAACAACATTAGCGACGCTGACGGCAACACTGTTGATACAACCACCGCTAGTGCGAAAGAGACGGGCACTGAGAATTCGGCTGTTGTCTCATCGTCCTGCTCTGAGGTTTCGTTAAGTTGCGAAAACGCAGCCGGCTCAATCGTTTCGACAATGGAGAGTGGCAGCAGCGGCATTAGTACATCGTCAGCAGTGAATAAAGAAAGCAAAGTTGTGAAAAGTGACCAGAGAAATTCCTCGTGCATTGAGAAGAAGAAACAAGAAAAATCCCCAGTAGTGGACTCCAATACACCGAAACAACAAACAAACGCTAATAGCAACAACAACAATTCTACCGTCTCTTCTACGACCAGCAGTAACAACACAACCAATTCGTCGGGAATGGCTTCTATTTCAGGTGGTGGCTCATCCGCTGGCGGTGACATCGATGAATCGTTGTACTCGCGCCAATTATATGTGCTTGGACATGATGCTATGCGTCGCATGGCCAGCTCGGACATCTTGGTGTCGGGCCTTAATGGATTGGGTTTGGAAATTGCCAAGAATATCATTTTGGGTGGCGTAAAATCAATCACTCTGCACGACACTGACAATTGCACGGTAAGTCTATATCATAATTTTCCATAATCAAATATACATATATACAGCGACAACAATTGCCTTGGAGACAACATTCAGAATGTTTTTGTTTCTTTAAAGGAAATATAAAAAAGTTTTTCAAAAAATCGATTTTTTTCGTCGTGCTCAATTATCAGCGAAGAAAAAATTTGTTTGGTTAGGTTTTTCTCCCTCCCATTTTCCTTGGCAATTATCTGTAACATTTTACTTGAACGCTGAGAAATGAAAGAACTGTGTAGGAATCTCAAGATTTTGTTAAAGAAAATCTTAATTATTTACTGAAATTTTACACATTTCAATCGGTGAAGTAAACAGGCCATTGTTAAAAAAAAGTATAAAAATTTGTTGTTGTGTCATTGTTTCCATACATACATATACCTTTTTCTTCTTCGTTTCATTTCCCCCCAATTTTTGCATTACTGTGTTGTATGTGTTTGTAACGTTGTTTTCATTTTTCCATGGATTTTTTTTTTTGCGAAGTTTAAGTTTTCTCTTGTTGTGTGAGGCACAAGTTGCCAGATCGACGTTTCTCGGTGTTTCGTTCAGTTCTTATTGGTGGTCGATGGAGTCAAATAGATGGCAAGGCTAGTTGCTTGCTGCTCGATTGGAGCATATCCATTGTATTTATAAAAATTGAAGAAAGAAAAAAAAACAAATGATGAATTAAATTAAACAAAAACACCAAATCGTGACTCATTTTTTCCATTGTTTGAATGGAGATATAAGTCATGGCACCAGAAAGAGCAAAGACCAAGTGCATTGTGACTGATGTTTGATAATGTTTCTAAATTTCATCACATTGCAATGGTTTTTCGATTGGAGAACAGGATTTAAATTATTGAATTATTGAATTGGAAATATTATTCATATGATCGACTCAGAATTACTATTACTTCCCCGTCCGCCATTCGTTTACATTTTATAATCAGAGTTGAACAACTCCGACGAAATTTAACCGTATTGGTTTATATATTGGATATTGGTCTAGCACCGATGCAGAGGAACTCTCGCCGGATTTCTGCAATAACGGTTGATTATATAGCACACGTATTCTTAATAGGAACTACCCAAAATTGTGCACTGTTCATAAAACAGAGGTAGTGGGGCATCTTATGGACTATCTGTGGCATGTTGTAGTCCAAGCATAAAGAACAATGTTTTTGTCGTTTAGTCGAAATGATGAAAATGCAGTTAGCATTTATTTGTCCTTAATTACAAATAAATGCTGCAATTTAGTATAGACTTTTACGGCAATGTTTTCCTGCACCAGAACCTCGTTGATAGCGCGTAATAATGATTTATAACGACTCATTACTAAAACAGTAATTACACATTTGCTTATGTTAATTAGTAACATGAGTTGTGCCTGTTTATTTAATTTAAATTTCAATCTTTCCGCAGATATTTTGAGAGCGGTTATTAAATTGCTGGATTGTCATTAGAGTGACCTTTGATAATCATCTGTTATATGGTTCTGATAACTCTTCAAAATCCTTAACATATTTGCTTCAGTCACATCCAGCTATGGAAATATGGGTTTTTATAGAAATGTTACCTGTAGAACACACATCTCTACACTAATTTAATATTTCTAACTTTAACTGTTGTTTTCGATAGTAGACAAATCATGTGCATCAAAATATAATATTACTTTTCTTCTTTAAGAACTATTAAAATACTATTGGTCAGTGATTCCGCAGATCCTCCCATTATTTCCAACTAAAGGACGCTGTGTTCCTCCGAAAATCTGCGATGTGACACCTTTTCACTATAAAAATATTCTCCTCAGTCCATTCATCAGCGAACTGTCTATGAAGAGAACAAACCCCCCGGTAAAGCCTGTCCATGCGTTCGGATTTGCGATATCCAGCCAGGGGAGAGAGTGATATTCAATTATCGTTATAAGTTGGTATGATCATTTTGCGTTAGATTCAGCAAGGAGAAGTCCTGTTACCAAACTTTTCAAGATCTGCGTATATATGTATATCCATTTGAGATATACATGAGATATGAAAATACAATTAACGCTGGTTAATTTAGGGAAATATTGGAAAATATAATGCTTCCATATACCACATATGAATATGCCAACTCTATGCCTTCTCGCAGACTAGCATTCGCGATTTAAGCTGACGAATCCAATATCCTTACATGAATCCTGTACAGAGCTTGTGGAGTGGATTACACCTTTCATGCTTCTAAGTCCCGATATTTTGATTTGTTTGACCTGCGGTTTTTTGCTACAAAATTATGTGCTGTGCATGCTTACAGATATTTGTTCTATTGTAATCTGTGAACGCGTCCTTCCAGTGGCCGTTCTCAGTAGCTGTTCTCAGTAAAGTGAACTTGTCAAAATCGAAAATGTGTTTATACAAAAAGTGTTTAAACGTATTAAAATAATCGTTTTATAGTAAAATCCATTGAAAAATTAAATAAATAAAGGTCAGAGAATTATTTAAAAAGAAAACGTAATCATGAGATAAGTCTTTAGTTTGTTTGTAAAACGTACCCCTACTGTCTACAGGCAACATCCTGTAACTGACGAACCAGGATACCAAGGACAACATTTTTTGTCAGTTCATATTTGACTTAACACATATCTGAGATAAAAAAAAATTGTTGACCCGTCCATTTTAATTGGGGCACGAATGGGTTAAAGAAAAGGCTCTGTGTCATTTTTTATGTAATTTAACATACTATACAAAAAATAATATTATTTTTTGTTCCTTAGTTGCAAATAAAAATTGACTGATTTTGTTGTACATTTTTCATGCAACAAAAGGTATTTCTTATTCTTTAAATAAAAGCAGGTGTGTATTTCAGAGTTTGAATCACAAATCATGGTTACGACCCTTGTGTCGCTTCTTTGTATTTTATTTTCCATAAACGTTGACTATCTCGAAATACCCCCAAGTAACTTCCATGGTTATTTTGAGCTAAAATCCTTATTATCTCCTAACAAACAGTTTTAATACTAGATTCAAGGTAAGATTTTCTGTTTCACCAACAACTTCATGCTGTTAGAAAAATATGTGATGGTACACAAGTTACAAGTTTTTGAGTTGTTGGTCAGTTCGGGTTACTTTAAGGATAAATGATAGATCCATTAGCGGTGCTACTTTTGGGATTACTGACCAGACTTATGGACTGTCTACAGAGGGGCTGACGACAAACGAATTTGGGAGGAAAACGCAATAATGGATTATGAATTTGGCAAAGGAACATACTTACTAACTTAATATTCCATGAAGGAACAGGGGACCTTCTCTCGAACCAGTAAGCTGTGCGCGATATAATTGTGTATACTCACTGATTGGGACCTACTCTTTAAAGCCGGCTCCGAACGGGTAAATGTTTGATGGTCTGACCCGGTTTTAAACCTGGGTTTAGTTGTGTGATAGTCGCACACACTACCACGGCCGTCCACAACGGAACATACAGAAAACTATTTTACAGAGGATATATAAGAGAACCACAACTCCATTAAGCCTTTAGGCGTTGACTTAATTATAATTCTATCGTGTTTTACAGTTCCAGTGAATACCTCTGTCAGGGGTTCTCAATTAATTTGAACCCACTGCTACCCAGAGGAATATACAATTTTGCATTCCTTCTCCGATAAAAGTATTTATTTAATGAAATTTGAATTTTTGTAAGAAAGTAATGGTACGTTTTGGCAAGAGTAGTATATTTATATATGGTGTTGCTTGACTTTTAAAGAGATAAATCCGATTTGCCTAGAAGTTTTGATTGTGATGGATTACGTGTTCCAGATGCTGGAGATAAATCTTAACCCTTAGGCATTACGTTCTCATTACTCAAACCTGCGGTCATCAGATCCCTGCATGTTGAACTTGCTTTCGTCCATGAAAAGAACCTTGAACAAAATAAGTCTTTTAAATGATTACCCGATCTGAATTTAGTCACTTACATTTTGCCAACATTCATTAGGCGTATTTAAATGCAATTTTGCAAACTCGATTCGTTTTTTTCTTATTCTTTTCAGATATTAAGGGCTTCTTTACGACTGCTCTACCATGTAAATCGAGGCTTCTGAGTGTACGACCAATTGTTTCCGCCGAAGCTATTTTTCCTCTTCCTTTTTCCTCTATTTTTTTTACACTTTCAGCTGAGGTAGCTGTTTCTTTCTCAACAATTCGTATAAAATTCTCGTCGTTTAGTGTGAGCTTCTTTCCTTGACCACATCTGCTTATATTATGTACTCTGTTTTCATTATAAAACTTTTTTATAATATCGTGGACATTCGAAGTACCTCTTTTCTACGATATCTGTTTTTTTTTTTGTCTTCAAGCAACTGAATTACAAGATTTCAATTGAGATATGACTACGCGAAGGAGTCATATTGGCGTGTTTTCATCTCAAAAACTAATAAATAACTACTGATATACAAAGAAGAATGTTACATATTCAAACAACAACCTGTTAAGGCCATCAAAAACATTTTTCAGTAGATAATTTCCACGTCGTAAATTCTGGCGTCTTTATGAGTAAGAAAGAAATCTCCAAGCTATGTAAAACTTCTCTAGAAAAGCATTAGCCGTTCGGAGTCGTCTTTAAACAATAGGTCAGGGATTATCCAAATTATATCGTGCACAGTTCACTGATTCCGGAGAAGTTCCCCTTTATGGGATGTTAAGGGAAGTAAGTAATTAAGGAAGTTCCGTTACTTGCGAAAGCCTACTTAGTGTGATTTGTCCGGTTAGTTAAGTGGAACGAATTGTGTATGTTAGTGGTAAAACTTCAATGCTTGTCTTATAAATTACTCTACACGTTTTTTCGCATTAGAAAACTGTTATAAATAGATTTTCCTTTATTTTGGTATAATATTACATGAACCAATTGCCATTTTTTTTCATTAAGATTTGATAATGTTAAAGTCGAAGATGCATGCGTCCGGTTAGATGTTTTAGTACTGTATATATAACAGTTTGAATTTATCAATCCATTGGATTATGTGAATGGAAAGCTCTCTTGTTTCGCTGTTATTAAAAACTTTATTTAATATAGTCTCAACATATACTGAATAATCCACCTCTCAAAACCTTCTCCGTGTCCAAACATTTTCAAGTTTTAAATATGTCAATCTTCAAGAGGAATTCCAACAAACACAAATACAAGCAATTTTTATTGTTTAACTTTATTTATTACGTTAATATACATTAAATAATTTCTTTTATCGCACAAAAAATTCTCAATTCTATAAATAAACTACAAACGCGCGAGATGCCATCATTAAACAATTGTTATTTATATATTATTACACTGCTGCTCCTGCTGTCGCACTTTAGTTAGCCTTACTTTTATTACGTTCTATATGATTGTAATGAGTTGGAGATGATTCCGGCGATTTAACAGACATTTTACAAAACACCTGATACATGCTGGGGAAGTATTGGATGACGAAGTAGACTGAGGCTAAGTAGGCGCAGATGAGTATGGTTAAGAACAAGTCGAATACAGCCGGTTTCACGCGATAAACATTGAGATTGGCATCGGAGCCTTCGTAGAGCATAAAGTCGGGTTCTCGGGCATCGGGTTTGTCGTAGATTAGTTTAACATTTTTCAGGTATTTCTCAAAGGCATTCTTGAGGTCATTGTTGTGTAGAGTTGATTTCACATTTAAGTACGATTTGATGAGTTTAGAGGAAATTTGCTGAATAAGAGACAATAAATAATTACATATAAATTAAGAAAACTATATTTTGATTTATGATCTATAAATACCATAGCTCCGGTGAATATTTCCAAGTCTTCACTTTCTTCGGCTCCGGCATTGTCGGCATATATGTAACGAGCTAAAGCCTCAGCTATAATTTTGGTATTTAATTGGGCACGTTCCAAGATTTCCTCTTCGGTGTCTTTGAAAATGGTGGTGCGTGTGGGATGCTTTGATGTTTTCAGTGAGGACAACGTGAATGAGGATAAACGTTTAATGCTGAAGCGTTCGTGTTCCCAGGCCAAATGTTGATCGGCCAAGTTTATCTTCTTGTGGACACCTTCCACGGTGACATTGTTATATTTTTGACCAGCTTTCTTCAAGTGCTTGAAGAACAAGTTCATGGGACTATTTTCTTTTGGTGGTTTCGAGACGTGCATGTAAAGTTGTTGATCTTGATCGGCGGCATTCAAAGCTTGAGTTATGGTATCCAAACACATGACAAAGTCCACATTCTATTACGGACAGGTTAACATGGGAGAAAAAGAGAAAACAGACGAAACAATGAATATTTAAATTATAATTATCACGATCATGACGAGTTTGGAAATGTGAAAGTTACAAAGAGTGTGGAGAATAAAAACAAAACATAATTTCATAAATTGCTTAATGCGATACATAAAAAAGTTAAAGAACTGATAGACGAAATAACCAATGACTAGCGAAACCTTGACAGATGATTTCCTTTAGTTGCCAAATTAATGGTTCTTTAGCCTCTACACCAAGAATAAAAGTTGGTCATAAGCATACTGGGGATAATAAATATGAATTCTAACGACTTTTCTACAGTATTTAATAATAATAGCTCTACTCCACTCAATGGACATTATAAAAATCAAACCTCTTCTATGATACCACTGTGTCTTCCCAGAGAAATTATAGACCCCGTTATGGAAAGAATATCGTCATACTTTTGAAATCGTAATTAGTTTGTGTATAGTCTTCAACTGCATTTAACCATCCATACATACCTGCAACTGAACATTTTCGTCCAACCATTTCCTGATGCCTTGGAAATTCAGCAGAGGTCCGGATTCCGACAAAAGGAATAACAAACGATATTTTGGCGCTGCATTTTGTGTATTGTGCATTTTGCTAAACAAATCGGCCAGGGTCATTAGAATGGCTGTATCCGCATTTAGAGGATATTCGTTATACAGACCAAAGGTATTAAGATGACCGGTCACTATGATCAAAGGCAATTTGTTGTTGAGATCTTCATTGGCATTGGCCTTGTTGAACTTCGTGGGAGCCAATTCTCCGTGTACAATGGAAATTTTACTGTTTTTATTGACAGCATGACTGGCACCGGTTACAATAATTTGGTAGCCATTGGCCGATATGGAATTGAACACTTCATTTAAAGCTGAATCGCCGCCGCCCCGAGAGTTTTTCTGAACTTTGGGAGATGCACTGACAGTATTGCGTGTAATGTCGTTGATGATATTATCCAGTTCAGTGTTATACTGTGAAAAGTACACTGGTACAGAAATTGACTTAGTCATCATGGCTTGTTCCAATAAATTGAGGTGCTGAAAAGAATGAAATACATTGACTTCTGCATTTAAGTTATATACCATGAAAATACCAACCTCCTTTTCCTCACTATTCATTGAAGACACGTTTTTGGGCAACAGCAAAACCAAACCACCCGCTTTTTGTCTAATCTCCTTGAACTGATCAATAGTTATGTCTTGAAATCTGTGAAGTTAGAAATAGTAAAGAAAAATTAGGGTCAATCTTATTAAGGCGGCCAACAATCTTACTTTGCAACCACACAGTGCCTGGACGTACTCCAAGTATATAAAGACTTGGCCTCCAAGGATAGGGCTGATGCTCGGCATCCTAAAGAAAAACGAAGAAGAAGATTTTAATGATTTTTTTTTAGAAATTCTGCCAAGACCACATGGTCTCAGCAAAATATTTGTAGACCTAATTAGACCATATTAAAGAAAAACATTACGCTTATCTGAGACGTTAAATAAGCTTTATCTCACAGTCAGCACACATTGTATAAATACAAAATTGATAATATGTAACACAATTAGTAGATCGTATTTGAACGCATGCATGCATTCACATGTACATTCCAATATTGGATACATAAGTACATGTGTGGTGCACGACAATGTCTTCTCCAACATTATTAAGTACAGTGTGTGAGACTAGAATCACTGGCCTTGCATTATGCGGGTTAATTTCATGAGACACCACGCACACACACACTGTCAATCACACAACACCACCACCCCTTGGAAACACTAAAAATAAACGCGCGTTGACCACCACTTTCATTTCATCGTACTCACCATAAGACACGCCATTAACATCGAACTGTGACATTCGCTGGACGGTGAATTCACTGGAGGCTAGAACAGGATTCGCGGAACATATTATTAGTATGGGTAATGCCAACAGAAGATAGTAGGGCAATCCGCCACGGAAAATATCCGCAAAATTATCGGCATCTTCAAAGAGGGCCATCTTTTTTTCTATCGTGTGTGCAGAAAAAGTTTTCGATGGAACTTTGAAGTGTGTGTGGAATTGCTCGCTTTGTTTTTATAAATTCGTAAACGGCTCGTCTAAATTCTACTTAGTTTGACCCACTTTACTGACTTTCATTGATGGTTATTAAGTTAATTTAAATGCTTCAGTGAAATGTTGGAAATATTATGCAGGTGTGGATTTTTTTCTTGTTCTTTCACCGGTCTGCACGTTAGGGCAGCTAAATGAGTATTTGAGTAATGGTTACTTAATTTATTTGCCCTTAATTAGCTCTGCAGTAGCTTAGTCATTGGACGGGTGTTGCCGGATGCGGGTAATTGCTTACATAGAGTTGCCAAATGCTACACATTAGCAGAAACGATATGTGATATTTTAAAATGGATTTTGGATTTTTTATTTTATTTTTTGTTTGTGCGTCAGTATAAAGGGGAAAATTGATGTATATGACAGGAATTTAATTTTACATATCAATTAAAAATTTACTGTATGTTGACTGAATGTCGTCATTTAAAGAATACTGTTTTGATCAAAAATATTTCAATTTGAAGTGCAGTTATATTAAGTAAATTAAAACGAGAAACCAACTATTCGCAATATGGAATTACTCTTTTTTAATGGAATAGCAATCATTGGCCGATAAATAAAAATAAACACGAGTTGTTTAATAAAATAATCAATTGATCACAGGGAAAACTTCAAAAGCAACAAAAAAAAAAATTTCGTCCACGGAATGTTTTGAATTGTGAATAGTTTTGACGATTTTTGTAGAGAATTTTTACGAGGTTTACAGATTATTCTTGTACTCTTAAAGATGTGGACATTTACGAGTTGAAAACACTGAAAAATGTTGAGCAGATCTTAACGGACCGCGAACCTAAGCTTTCAGTAATATATATGGTGACAGAAAGTTCCCGCAAACCAATGTTATTTCTGTTTTTTCCGAATGCTTTTCACATCTTCAGTGTATCACATTTCTCGACGCTAATGTTGCAAAAAAAATTTTAAACAAAAAAGGCGGCAGTAAATGCATCAACGTTATTTTTTGTATCATCCACAAATCGATGCTGCAGACAATTTGTTTATTGTTGGGGATTTATCATTGAAATATTGTATAGTGTAATTTTTCATTAGTTGACAGCAAAGCGTTTTTTGTAACAGTTCCGGAAAACTTATTTATAAAGACATGAAGTTGCCAAGATTACATTTCTCAATTAAAAGTGTTCAAACAAAAGAAAATTCATTGCTTATATTTGCGTTACATCGTATTTTTTCGCACTTTATTTAGGCAGTCTTCTTCATGAGTAGAAAAACACATCAAATTGGCAACTATAAACCCTCCTATTTACTTGTCCGATGTGGCAACATTTGATGACATTGTAGTTAACGTCAGTGGTGAGTAACCAGTCTTATGACAGACGTCAGAATGTCCAATTGGAAAACATGAGTAGATACATACGTGGTGGTAGATTGTTATTTCCAAACCAAACCTCTTGTTCAGAATTTTGAATGCCATGGATATAAACAATTTACATATAGTTAACCAATAAATGTATGGAAAGTATAGCAGTTCCAGAGCTATCAATGTTACAATTAAAACATGCACATATTTAGTTGTGTGTATGTATGTGTCTTTTATTGTACATCACGCTGCCACATAAAGGATTGACACAATTTGTTTTGACAGATATTGCCAGATTGTGAAACTCATGACTAGTTAGAAACAGGGAAAACAAATTTTTTTTATTTTTTTTTTGCCTGAGATTACCTTTGTAAATTTTCTGTGTGATATGAAATGTTATGATATGAAATATAAAAAATAAACGGTAAATAAATTTCATTATAAAAATGCGTTACTTAAGATAAGTAAATATGTGAGAGAAAAAGCTACAGTAAACAAAAAGATCGAGGAATTTAGTTATTATTTTTATTTATTTTCATTTGTTGAATATATAAAAACGGTTGGTCGAACAAACTTATTTCAAATTTTTGTGGTAGGCCTTGAAGCAATTACCTACATGTAAATTTACATTACACTTCGCGCAAGTATAGGCAGTATGCTTCTTGCATATTTTGCATCGGCGATAGCAGTGCTTTACACACACAGCCATGTGCATGCCTTTTATTTGGGGTAATAATGTTGGGCGGTCTATAAATTCGTCGCCAGTTCCATTTTCTTCATCAGACGAAGTTAATTCTGCGTTTGTTACCGGTTCGACGTACAACAACAGAGTTTTTGTTATGTAGTTCTTAAAATCAATTTGACTCATAGGCTTCTGTTTAGTTTTTTCAGCAATCATGCAATGTAATTTCCATTCATTAACACTAGCGCTGTCCAAGCAGGTAACCCAAAGAGGACACCACCACTTTTTGCCTCGGATTCCAATCCGATAATTAATGTTTCACTATCGTCATCATTCATTCATTGAACTCGCGACATTTTTTCGAATAAGTAATAATAAACACAGGAGAATGAAAACCCAGCTATTCAGTATGAATCGTACAAAAAGAATGAATAGGTAGCGCGAATGTAGAGAAATGTATTAAACATAGACACATAGCTCGAACTCTTTTTCTTCCTCACACATACGGGTATTCCCCTTTTTAGAAATTGTCAATTTGAATTGTAAACATAAACTAACTAATTGTGAACAGAGTTGATATTTAATAGTAGTTGTCAATAGACCTGTTTTACACTATGACTTTACACCCAGTTTGAGCAGTCATGACTAATAGACAAGTGCTAAAAAAAATTCAGTTCGCTAATTATACCAGTGGTCGAGATCTCGACCCGCCTTGTTCAAGACTATCTGCTGATCAGCAAGTGTAGCTATAAGAACTAATTTGTGTACATAAAAAATTATTTGAACTGTTGGCAATTTAAATATATAACCCTTTTTTATTTTTATTTTTTATTCAAGTAGTTACAATTAGTTTAACAAAAGCCTATTTTTAGTCTATTTTTGTTTTCCCCAGGGGGAACTTAAAGAGGGGGGAGGGGGCGGAAAAAAGTTCAGGTCGGAAAGCCAACACGCCAAACTTAATTATAAACTAAAAAAATATATTTAATTCCATTACCTTATATTTATTTTTATTTAATGAAAAACAGCAAAACTTTGTGGAAATGGGTCCTACGACCACTGGTAGGAAATGGGTTAATAAAAACAATGGTCGAAACTAATTGCATAGCCTATGTACATGTTTGCTTTTTCTTTTTATTCTACAGTTGTGTATTGAAAGTAGTTGTACCTCTGAACCTATATGTGTATTATCCACTGCTAAATTAAGGTTTTTATTTGGTGTCTAGGGTAGTCGTCTCGTTCAAAGCTTGACCTTCGGGAAGTTTCGACGTTGCTGTGGTTTCCTACGAGATTTTGACTGGACTTTGAGTTGCAATCTCAACCGTTTGCCACGACCAAAAGAGTGGTTGAGGTTGGGTAGGCCTTAAATACTCACAAGAGCGAGAATCGCCCATTTCTTCCAGGTTTTCTTGGGATGGCATGGTAGCCGCATCTTAGTTGCCTACCATGGTTTATGCCTTCATGGTGATAATCATGTAAAATTCAAGAGACTCGTTACAAGAAAATCAATTTCTCTTGGGAACAGTTGCAAACAATTTCGAGAAAATTGTTAAAAAGTTTATATTTCTTTTTGGTATTAACTAGAATTTGGGAATTCGAATCTTTAAAAATTAGCCTCCATGTCAAGTAATTCTGTTAGTTCATGATTTTTCAAACCAGCACGTTCAAGTTGTTTCGAATCCGATTTACATTCTGCTTCTAGCTTCAGTGTAATCAGTTGTAATGGGTTATCCATAAATAAAACATAAAATATTTTTTTCATTATATTTCTTTTTATTATAAAGTTTGAACGTTGACATTATGTGTGAAACACTACATCATTTAAATGACCACCACGCGAAGTGGTGATTCTTTTGAGGTAATTTTGGCCCATTTGTTGGCACATATTGGTCGGTATCACGGCCATAACTTGACGAATGTTGGTTCTAAAGTTCTCAAGAGTTATAGGTTTATCTGCATAAATATGGTCTTTCGCGTATCCCCACAAAAAAGTATAATGGTGTCAAATCGCATGATCGTGGTGGCCAGTTGATGTCGCCACGGCGAGAAATTACGCGGCCAGGAAATGTCTCTTGCAATAAAGCCATATTCGCTCGAGTTGTGTGTGTCGTGTGGCACCGTCTTGTAGAAACCACATATTCTCCAAGTCGTATTTTTCAATAGCAGGCAAAAAACCCGGTTATCATACGACCATAACGCTCCTAATTGACGGTGACAGTCATTCACTTGTCGTTTTCGAAGAAGTAAGGTCCAATCACACCTTCGGACCGAAGAGCGCACCAAACAGTGACTTTTTGTGGATGTAATGGCCTCTCTTCAATTACTTGAGGATTCTCAGAACCCCAGAACAATTTTGTTTATTAACATACCCACCGAGTGAGAAATGTGCTTCATAACCATAAACCATAATCTCCTCTTAAAGCTCGATATGTGGCTGTGCCAGAAACACCATTTTTGTAGTAGGTTTTAATAATTTCTACGCGTTGTGTGATAGTTAAGCGATCCATTTTCGGCAATGTCAGACTTCCAACTGAAAAGAAAATAATTGGTTTAACAACTTAGTTTGAAAGATGACGAATTCCTATACTTTTAAAACCACAAAATGGATAACCCTATCCAAATGCCAAAGGTTAACTAAATAATCTCGTGACTGTGCATGATGACTGTTGTACTAAATACAATCTAGCTTCAAACTTATTTAACTCAGACAACATTTTCACATTTCCACGTACTAAAACTATTCCGTATTTCATTTCATTTTCAGATTAAAGATTTTTCATCTCAATTCTATCTATCGGAATCTGATGTGGGTAAAAATCGTGCAGTGGCTTCATGCAACAAATTGTCGGAACTTAACAACTATGTACGCACCTCATCATACACCGGTGAGCTGACCGAAGACTTTCTCCGGCAATTCCGTGTCATTGTCTTGACCAATGCCAGCGATTCCGAACAGCATCGTATTGGTAAATTCGCTCATGACAACAATATTGCCTTTATCATTGCCGAAACACGTGGTTTGTTTGCCAAAATCTTCTGTGACTTTGGTGAGAACTTTACCATTTACGATCAGGATGGCGCACAGCCTATATCGACTATGATCGCCAGTGTGACCCACGACTCGCAAGGTGTGGTCACGTGTTTGGATGAAACTCGTCATGGATTAAATGATGGCGACTATGTAACCTTCTCGGAGGTACAGGGCATGACCGAATTGAATGGTTGTGCACCATTGAAGATCAGTGTTTTGGGCCCGTACACCTTCAGCATTGGTGATACCAGCAAATTCAGCGAGTACAAGACTGGTGGCATTGTTACACAAGTTAAAATGCCAAAGAAAATCAGCTTCAAGCCGTTGGAGGTTGCAGAAAAAGAACCAGAATTTCTAATATCGGATTTTGCTAAATTCGACTATCCGGCCACATTGCATGTGACTTTCAAAGCTTTGCATAAATACTGCGAAGAGAATGGCGGCAATCCACCACGTCCCTGGAACGAGGAGGATGCTCAAAAGTTCTTGCAACTGTGCCAAACGTTGGATGAGAATGTTACTGAGAGTTTGGTGCTGACCTTTGCTAAGATCTGTTCGGGTAACACTTGTCCCATGGATGCTTCTATGGGTGGCATGGTGGCCCAAGAAGTCCTGAAGGCTTGCAGTGGTAAATTCACTCCAATCTATCAGTGGTTTTACTACGATGCCATTGAATGTTTGCCTGAAGGCGGCGTGGAAGAGGCTGATGCTCAACCTGTAGGTTCCCGATATGATGCTCAAATTGCCATATTCGGCAAGAAATTCCAAGATAAGCTGGGTGACGTTAAGTAAGTATATTCTCTCAAGGCTTGCCCCGCATTTTTATCAATTGTAATTCTTTGGACAGATACTTTATTGTTGGCGCCGGCGCTATTGGTTGTGAACTGATTAAGAACTTTGCCATGATTGGTGCTGGTATCCGTAATGGTCAACTCTTCATTACCGACATGGATCTCATTGAAAAATCGAATTTAAATCGTCAGTTCCTTTTCCGACCCAGGGATGTGCAGAAGCCCAAAGCCCAGACAGCGGTGGCTGCCATCAAGCAAATGAATCCCGATGTTAAAGTAACTGCTTATGAATTGCGTGTCGGCTCAGAAACCGAGAAAGTATTCTCCGAGGAGTTCTACAGCCAATTGGATGGCGTGGCTAATGCTTTGGACAACATCGACGCCCGTATTTATATGGATCGTAAATGTGTTTTCAATCGTATACCCCTGGTAGAGTCTGGTACTCTCAGTACCATGGGCAACGTGCAAGTTATTGTGCCATTCCAGACAGAATCGTACAGTTCATCGCAAGATCCTCCAGAGAAGAGCATACCGATATGTACATTGAAGAATTTCCCCAACGCCATTGAGCATACACTACAATGGGCTAGAGATTGTTTCGAGGGTATCTTCACACAAACTGCTGAAAACGCAGCTCTCTACGCATCAGATCCCAATTTCATTGAGCGCACTCTGAAATTGTCGGGCATACAACCATTAGAAATTTTGGATTCTGTTAAGGTCGGTTAGACTGACGAAGGGATTATTGGATGGATCTTTGAAATATATTTTATTTTCTATTGTTAATATTTTCAGGTTGCTTTAATCGACCACAAACCCAAAGATTTTGCAGATTGCGTTAAATGGGCGCGTATCTACTGGGAGGATGCGTACGCCAACCAAATTAAACAATTGTTGTATAATTTCCCCCCCAATCAAGTTACCTCTAGTGGTCAACCCTTTTGGTCTGGTCCCAAACGTTGTCCTGAACCATTAGTATTTGATGTCAACGAGCCAATGCACGTGGATTTTGTCTATGCTGCCGCTAATCTACGCGCTGAAGTTTATGGTGTACCACAAGTTCGTGATCGTGCCGCCATCATTGCTCTCATACAACAAGTTGAGGTGAGTAAAAATAATGGGTTAGATAAGTACTAGGGGACATTGGAATCGTGAAATAGATTATCGGGGCATTATATTCTGTCGGAGCGGGGAGAAGAGAAATCCAGGCATCAGCAGTATGTGCTTAGATGAGGAAAATTCGGAAATAGTGGAACATGTTCTATGTGATTTTCTGAGTCTGCAAGACGTTACTGGGTTTTGACAAATGACGCCGAAGAGGAAGTACAACATTTGTTATGTTACTGTTCAGAACTACGGGAACTTCGAACTCACTGACATAACCAACCGATACAATGAATGGAATCGCAATATAGGATATTTTCGTAAATGCATCACTACGCTGCGCAAATGTAGCTAGTTAAATTGGATGGAAATCGAGAATAGTGTAAATTGACATTTTGTTATTTTTGTCGGTCACAATCTCTTCCTTATCGAGACGCGTCCGAATAATTGATCGCCCATGTCCTGACAATCGTGCGATTGTGAAATCACATGCGATTTGCGAATCGTCAATAAATGTTCTTCCTGTCATACACTTCACGCGTTTTACCCCTTTACCGAACTTCGACAATCGCCAAATACTAAGCGTTTGCGATCTCTGTGACACCAAATTTGGGGACATGGGCGAATATTATGCATTTTTGGTAGACCTCAATCCTGAAAATGCAAATGTAATACATATTAAGAAAATCGCAAAAAAAAACATTTTAAATATTTTTGCTTGTAAATACTGCGTATTTGCCTGATACAGAACTAATATTTATTTCACATTATATTAAAGGTTGACACAATTATCATTGAACATTGTATTTTATTGGTATCCCTTTATAGGTTCCTCAATTTAAACCACGCTCTGGTGTCAAAATTGAAACCAATGAAGCTGCCGCTGCTGATGCCAACAATCATGACTCATCAGAAGTGGATCAAGATCGTGTAAATAAAATACTCACTGAACTGCAAGCTCTGGGCAAGCTGACATTTACCATTACACCACTACAATTTGAGAAAGACGACGACAATAACTTACACATGGACTTTATAGTTGCTGCCTCAAATCTTAGAGCGACCAACTACAAGATCACGCCGGCCGATCGTCATAAATCTAAATTGATTGCCGGTAAAATTATGCCAGCTATTGCTACAACAACATCGTTGATTTCCGGATGGGCTGTTTTAGAAATCATCAAGCTAATAATGGGGTGAGTCGGCCATACACTCACGAACATTGGATATCTAATTTTTTTGTGTGCTAATTTTCATAAATCTTCTTTTGCAGACACAAAGATTTAGCAAAATTCAAGAATGGTTTTGCCAATATTGCTTTGCCACTTGTGGCCTTCTCGGAACCATTGCCAGCCGCCAAGAATACCTTCTATGGCAAGGAGTGGACACTATGGGATCGGTTTGAGGTGACCGGCGAAATGACATTGCAAGAGTTCTTGGAATACTTTGAACAGAAGGAGAGACTAAAAATTACGATGTTGTCTCAGGGTGTGTCGATGCTCTATTCGTTCTTTATGCCCAAGGCTAAGTGTGCTGAGCGCATGCCTTTGCCCATGTCCGAGGTGGTGCGTCGTGTCTCTAAGAAACGCATTGAACCTCATGAACGTTCCTTGGTCTTTGAAATATGCTGCAATGATGATGATGGCGAGGATGTCGAAGTACCCTACGTGCGGTATACTCTGCCCTAAAGGCATTTCGTTTGTAACAAGAACAACAACTAACTCTCCCCAGTTTTTGGCAGTTTAACTGAATATTTTATTTTATGTTTTTTAAATGAAGTGAAATATCTAATTTTGCACTGGAAGAAAAATCAAACAAAAACAACAAATACTTTGCGTTTAATATACAAAATATACAATTACACACACACACTTTCATTGTTCGTTCGTTCGTTCGCTCTCAAATAAATACAAATGTACCCAGGAATTATTAAATCTTCTCTAGGAAGTAATTTTTATTTATTTTCTGATGTTATTACGAACAACTACAACATATTTTATGCATATAAATTTCTGATTACACCAACAACGGCTGAACAAGACAACAAACACACACATTGTATTGCAAATTAAATTAAAAATTTAATTTTTCTATGGAATTATTAAAAAAAAAAAAAAACTAAAAATAAAAAACAAAATTACAAAAAACATATCGTTTTTCTGGTTTTTCAATTTTTTTCGCTTAACCGGTTGACTGTTCTTGACGGTTCTTAAATGCAATTGATATAGGTCCCAGAGCACCGTGTCAATGGGGGCAACAACTATATTGACGAACTAGCAAGGAAAAGCTCGCGATCAAACAAGTAAAGCTGAATTGAAATTATGGGCCAAAGCCGTACATAGAACCCACCAATCGAATGTGGAGGCAACAATTAAAATTCTTTGGGAGGCACGGGTGAATGGTTGTACAGTTCTGTACACATTGTAAGATTGGTACTATTTGTAGTGCCAACAATATGTTCGTCTTTTTTGTTATGAATGCTAAAGGTCGTAAATATTGTCATAAAACGAATGACAGATATTTGATCAAATTGCATATTTGAAATCGATGCACTAAAACCAACTAAAAAAAATTATTTCCAAGAACAACTATTGCAGAAAAAAAATTCTCAAATTTAAAAAAAAAGTAAACTAAAAAAGTTTGTTTCGAAAAAGTAAAAACGCAATTCTTATTATTTTTGCCTGCCCTACATGCCATTTCCACAGATTTTTGATATTCGAAAAAAAATGAAAAAATGACTAACCCTAATGTACATATGTATTTTTATTTTCTTTATTTATGTAGGTTTCAAGTTAAGATTCTATTGTAAATAAAGTTAGTTATCAACTAAAATCGAAATCGGACTGTCGTTTTTTTATTTCTATCTCCCAAAGATGTACAATGGTAATTACTTCCAACAAACTTTGTCCACGTCCTAATAGGGCCCTTGACAATGACGTGAGGAACCAAACTGGTGCGAATTATATTTGAAGAGACATTGAAAAATGGAACACTGTCCAGAATTAAACTGCAATTCCTCTCAGATGATACAATTCCCGACTTCTGAACCTCCGAGGTATCGATTGAAGGGACCTTAAAAGGTTTTTTGGATAACACGGAACACCGCAAACAAGGAGAGCTACTTGCGTAGCAGGTATTTGTTGGAGAACGTTTGCGATTGAAATTCCACGCAGCAACTAATACATCGATTACTTAAAATCGAATTTGATTTAATTTTCCATTTTGTTCTATGAAAGTGTAGATTAAAGCTGTCTTTAATAGAAAACCTCAACGTTGCTGTGAACTGGATGGGTAGAAGACAGTTCTCCGTACACCTTCTTAATTTACTGTCTTAAAGTGTGATACGTAAATGTCTTTGTCTTTAAGAAACCAATTTTTCTGTTTTTGTAGTTATTGACCTTCTTGTACTTACCCATCACATCTCACTTATACATCAATAATAAACAAAATTAAGGAAAAATTAAATAATGATAATTTAAATCAACCATATTTCGACGTGTTTCAAGTTGGGTGCATTTTTGGAGGCTGACACGCTTATACTTTATTATAACAAAAAAATAATAATTCAGTAACGAGGTGCATTAAACATCACTAAGTTACAGACGGAGTGCGATGTTATTCATTATTCCTTGTATATGCGGCATACCACTAATCCAAATCAATAGTTAGGTGCTTTTAAACAAGAAGCTTTCAGAAGTATTACCCTTTTATGGCTGGCAGGCATTCCATTTATATCGGTATCAGCTTAGCTTACTAAGAAAGATTGGCGTACATGCATTTTGTAATTTCTTTAATTTGGCCTACAGGCTTATAATTACAAGTGGTGAAAAATAAATGTAAAATCAAATGAAATAAGTGGAATAGATTGTTCTTGATCGCCTCTGATAAAATCCCAGACAAAGCAAACGATTTTTTCATCGATCAGTGAAGTCCACTATTGATGACTACATGATGTTCTTGATGTGATGTCGAAGAAAAAATGGCCTCAATCGCACCATCGAATGGGGTATATACCGAGGCCGACACTGTTGGGTATCAACCAGACAGCTGTGAAGAGCAACAATTTGAAAACAAATATTGGAGATTTCTCACGGACATTAAAAACAAAATTTTAGGTGCCGAACATTTCACTGTGTAATTTTAGTTCGGCTTTGGATCGCAGCGACACCTCAGTTCACTATGGTGCCTTGCTTGCGACCATGTTAATAAAAAAATGTCGATTATTAACGTGCATCTCTTTCGATGGCAAGAACGAGCCAACTAGACTTTCTTATGTTCCGTATACTGCAATTGTGAGCATTTAATTAATTGTTAATATCATAGCTTATCCAAAAATGTTCTGCTGGGTTGATTGTCATACTTCCTTAGCAAGTGTTTAATGATTTTGTGGAATCTTTAATTTTCAGATATTGGGGTGACATATTATGATAGTAGAAACTGAGATATGATGGGTAATGACTTCAAAAACATCGATTTATCACACGTTAAGATCCGACTGTAAATGCTGAAGATATGTATGTATAAAGAAAAATTTAAAAGCGCGACACATACGTTTGGCAAAAAAAATCAAAAAAAAAAACATTAAAAAGTTGCAGTCGGGTAAACCGACTTATATATACCCTCACCCTCAGTAAAAACATACAAGTCTCTATTCCAAAGTATCGGAAAATCAAAAGTGAGCGTGGCTACCATCATTGGATGTAACCTCTGATGAAATGTCATAATAGCAATCTCAAAATACCGAATGTTGTAGAAAAATATTGTATTACATGTTTTTACAAAAAGGACGAAATATAAAGCAGAGTTTTTACTAGAAAATTGTATGTAGTTAAAGCTTTACTAAATATAGAATTTCGGAAAGATTCGTTGAGCGAATTTATATAATTTCCCGATTTCTAATGGGGCGGGATGGCACATTTGTATGGGGGATACCAGAAGGGGAGTTGCCAGACTTCCAATATTTTGTCCAAATCTTTGCCTGGCTATAGATTTACCAAATATAAAATTTGGGCAAGATCGCGTCGGGCATATTGTTATTAGTACACGATTTATGATGGGGCGGGATGGTACATTTGTATGGGAGGTACAAGAAGGGGAGTTGCCAGACCTCCACGTTTTTGTCCAATACTTAGTCTTGATATAGCTTTACTAGATACAAAATTTGGACAAGATCGCGTCGGGCATATTGGTATTAGTACACGATTTATGATGGGGCGGGATGGTACATTTGCATGGGAGGTACCAGTAGGGGAGTTGCCAGACTTCCAAGTTTTTGTCGAAAACTTTGTCTAGCTATAGCTTTACTAAATACTGAATTTGGACAAGATCGAACTTGCGCGTGTTGATATTATTACACGATTTCTAATGTGGGCGAAATAGCAGATTTGTATGGGAGGTACCCGAAGGGGTGTGGCCATATAGCCCATATGCAATCCCATAAGCAGTTTTGGGAAAATATTAACCCATGCCAAATTTCAAAGCGATTGATTAACTCTTTCAAAAGTTATCGTGCGTACCAGCAGGACAGCGGACGTACAGACGGACATGACTCAAACGATTCAGAAAGTCATAAATCGAATTTGGTTCAAAGACACCTGGGGTCTAATCTGGATAATTCTATGTGTTACGCTTTTGAGCCGTATCAAATGATATACAGTAAAAGCTCTCTTAAGCGGACACTGACGATCGCAGCGTATTGGTGTTATTACACGGCATATTGGTGTTATTACACGATTTCTAAGGTAGGCGGGATGGTACATTTGTATGGGAGGTACCAGAAGGGGAGTTGCCAGACTTCCAAGTTTTTGTCGAAAACTTTGTCTAACTATAGCTTTACTAAATACTGAATTTGGACAAGATCGAACTTGCGCGTGTTGATATTATTACACGATTTCTAAAGTGGGCGAAATAGCAGATTTGTATGGGAGATACCCCAAAGGGTGTGGCCATATAGCCCACATAAAATCCCATAAGAAGTTTTGGGAAAATATTAAGCCATGCCAAATTTCAAAGCGATTGCTTAACGCTTTCGAAAGTTATCGTGCGTATTAGCAGGACAGCGGACGTACAGACGGACATGACTCAAACGATTCAGAAAGTCATAAATCGAATTTGGTTCAAAGACACCTGGGGTCTAATCTGGATAATTCTATGTGTTACGCTTTTGAGCCGTATCAAATGATATATACCCTCCTACCCTACCCCAAGAATACTTCATATTTGAAGGTGTACGGTGAATTTTTCTTTTTTGAGATACGCCCTAATTTGATTTTAGGTTTGGAAGGGTGAGGCATTCGAAAATGCACCTTCACTCGGAAACCCATAGGGTCCATTGTGAATAGCCTTGAAAGGCGTGGGTATAGAATGCCGACGCATTTTATGCAACATCTAGTGATAAGCTCCTTTGCAAAGTCAAAAACATTCAATACAACAAATATTTTTTTTGAGTTTTTGTTATGATAATTTCTATTACGTTTTGTTTAAGAGTTTTTCTTTGTCATCTTACATTTGTTCTGGTATTTGCAGTGTCATTGTTGCAGAAAATTAAAAACAATTTGTTAATGATTCGTAGTCTAACGACAATCATCATATATATTTGTGAAGGGAGTAGAATCTTTCGGGAATCAATTTCAATTTAAGTCTGTATTTCGCTGTGTAGTAGAAACACTTAATATGGAGATGGAAATAAGGTACAATGTTCTAAAATCGATTTAGCATAAGTTGTGTTTAAAAAGGGAGCCTCGTTCATACGCCCTTTCTGGTTCCTGGGAGCCATGTTCGGTGTCTGTTGGATGATGCTGCTCATACTTACTTTTCGATCAGTGAATTATGTCGTTTGATTAAAAATTGGAAAATTGAGCTAGTTTGCTGCAGTTGTCCGAGTTTTTCGTTTATGTTTGGTTTGTTTCGAGTGCCGGCATTTGTAAGCGGACTCTGTCACAGAAACTAAAAAAAAAATAACGGTCAGATGGTGTAGGTCCCTAAAAATTAATAACCCAGTAGTAATCACTATTCACAACCGTCTGTCTCATTGCACGCCACCAATCAGATAGTGTCCGGTCATGACGGACATAGCCAATGACACTTTGTGCCTTGATAGCGTCAGTATTGGTTGATAACGTTTCTTATCTAATCTGTTACTTATCTGAGTACATTGAATACTCTATGGAGTAGATCCAACTTGATCTAAGTGTGGCAAGTGCAACATTGTATTCATCAGATTGTTGGACCTTATTTAACCCTCTAACCGGCAATACCACTCTGATGATAACCACGTTTAGAATGTTGAGCTTAAAGTGGTGTATCTTGTCTAATACGAGAAATTTTGCCCAGTCTCCAAAGGAGATTGGTGTCACGGTTGGGATCTTGTATATCCTGACAAACAGAACGTATTTGGATTTACTTTCAAACACTTTAATGGATATCTCAGAGTGTGTTAACTGCTATTCGTTTCTATTTGCGACAAGAGAATACCGTTCAGAGCAAGATTCCATAGTCGGAGAACAGTAGAACTAGCGTAGAGTAGTTTTTTTTTTAAAAAAAAACTTCGAAAAATTATAATCAACTTGTTTGTAATTCTTCTAATATTTTCAATGAAAATATTAAATTTTCATCGAAACTTTGAGTACTATTAGCAGTTATTTTATATTTTTACTTTTTGAAAACTGTATTTTCAAAGAAGTCCAGCGTCTACTACTTAAACTGATGTTACAAACACTTTGTAAATCGTTTTGTTTTATTATGATTTTTATTATTATTATTTCAATTTGTTTCTTTACATATTTGTCGTACAATCTGAGTTATAACTATTTATGGATTTAACTTAACATAAATCGTAGGCTGTATTTATTTATTTTTTAGTTTGTCGTAATGTGTTAAGGCAATATTGGTTTTAACATTTGAATAACTGAGTTGTATTGAGTTTTCCTTTAATGAAATAGTATGTATTGCAATTATGATTCGGGAAGATCGAAGAGATCACACATAAATGCTACTTATTATTACAATATGTATGTATGTATATATGAATATATAATTTTTACTTGTTCGAAAATGCTGCTGACGGGTTAGTTCGGGTTAGTTAGATGAATGGCTGTAAATATTTCGGTATTTTATGTATTTTGTTGATGTTGCAAAAAACAAGTCAATCGAAATGAAAAGATAATAACAAAGTAAAGTGATGTCACATTAATTTATTTTAAAATAATATCACATTCTTATCTTATATAAATACATGATGGGAGACAATTTGTTAATAATATTTTATGTTTTATTTTAAACTAAGTATGAATTATAGAAGTTATACTTTATAGACAAAAAAACATTTTTTTTTAACTGAAGAAGAATTTTTTAACATGGTCGTATGCGATTTCGTGTTGCATTCGCCGGTAGACAATGAGCCGTCTCTCTGGTTTTTATACGACTACAGGAGCCTCCACAACAGTGAGAAGAAACCGCTTTGGCCTAAGCTTTAATGTGGCCTAAGCTTTAATCAGTTGTCATTGATAAAAAAAGTGTGTGTTGATAATAAGTGACATTTTAAATTCACGCTCTTTTTTTTGTATCTTTTTAAAGAGTTTCCCACACTTCATTTATTCTAAATAATTCCACAATAAAACGCAAAGCTATTTAAATTCCAAATTCGGTTATATTTGAAAAAAAAAATCCCAGTTACTTAAAAATTTAACGATTATTTAAAAAAAAAAAAAAAAAAAAAAAAACATTTGTGCAATTTTGGTATCGGAATAATTCTAGAATATATCGCTCATTTACATGTCTCCAAACAGGATTTTTTCACAAGAGCCGTTTAAAATTGACAATTTCGTCCAAATTACCAAATATAGAGAAAAAAAAAATACAGGCTATCTCAATAATGTGTCCGCCTGACACATGAATGTATAATACTCAGCCGAACAAAAGTCAGTTTAAATTACAGAGCAAAAACATAGAAAGTGAATTTTGAATTATGCCACTATTCAAGTAAATGAGCGATATTTGTATTTATATTGTTATGCGCAGTATGTTGAATACATTTCGGGTTTGCCATTAAATTTAGCTACGATGTCGTTTAAGAATATTCACAATAGATTCATTTGAGTCTAATCGATGAACGTAAGTGTTCGGTCGTATACATAAGTTGTCCTTGATTTTATTTTTATCGGGATGGTTACAGAGAACTTCTATGGAAATCTGTTCATGGAATCACCGAAAATTTCAATGGAAAAGAAGAAACGGATCCAATGCACTGTCTGGAGTTAATGTAATGAAATGTGAGTGTCTTCTGTCAGTTACTGAATGAATTAGTGTTATCTAGAGTTTTTCAGCGGACTAAGACAGTATGCGCTTATATAGAACATATAGAGGGCAGACAGCCCAATTCCTTTCCAATTTCCAAGCTTTGGATGTCAGTAATTAGCAAGGCACCATTTGAAAGGGTTTCCAAGAAAATACCACCATCGGATTCCGACATAGTACGTCTGACCTCTAAATTGTCAGATCTACAAACAATCAATGAAAACTGTTGTAGTCTGTTGACAAATAATGCGCTAAAAGACCCACACATGCATATTGGCTGGGATATGTTGAGCGAATGTTACGAAAATACTCGGGCAGTGAAGAGTGGGCACAGTGGGAAGGGTCGTGTCGTGCGGTATGTTAAAATGATAAATTGCAAGTTGTGTGCCCAAAATCGCTCTCGGTTATTAAAGAGTGTTTATGAAACAGAGACGAAAACTTTTGAACCGATTCTTCCGGATATCATAATATGCATTTCATTATCTTTGCTCTGATAACAGAATGCATCGATACCTGTGTTGAACATTCTCTCCGCTGTTTCAACGGTATTTTTCAATAGCGATGATGAGTTCGAATGTCTTGCTGGCATTAGAATATGAGTGAAAATTATGTTATTGAAAGAAAAAAAAAAACGAAGATATAAGAAAACTTAAAAACAATCAATGAAATAATATTCACTATATGAACAAGCATATATTGTAGAATAATTGGCATAAAATTTAAACTAAACGTGATTTATTTTATTTTAAAGGCTTATGGCATAGGCGTGTGTGTTTTTGTGTATGTGTGTGTGATGGTTAGTTCGATTGGTATGGTAACATGTTAAACCTTAAAAAGATCATTACAAGTCTTGTATGCATGTGTGAGTTTAGGTGTATATTATTCTCTTTATTATCATCTCTATCTGTCCGCCTGTTATCAGCACTTCTTATATACTACAGCTGAGTCAAACAACTCGTTTACAGACGACCAGACCATGCAAGCGCTAGGCAAACACTTAACATTACAATCGACCAGCAGGACACCCGCATATACGCCGCAGATCTATTGGCCCCGTCGCCGTCATTTTCTGAGATCAGCGGAGCTGTCCGTTGTTCATCGTCCACCTCGTTGGCGTTACGGGCACATTTCATCCAATCTCGAGCCGACTGTTTCGGTTTGGCATGAGTGACACGCATTCGATTGTCATCGAATTCCCAATAGTAGTGTCCCTTGAAGAAGTAAGTCTTGCGATTAGTATACTGGAAGGCGGCATCAATGTTATAGCCGATGCCAGCCCATATGGAGAGATCACGGGGATAGTCCAATTCAACGCGACCCGTTTCACGATCCAAGCTCCAGTACAAAGTGCCACTGAAGAGATATGTACGATTGTTGTGACCCCAAATGAAGGCGGCATCAATGTTCGACAGCGTATTGGGCAGACCGAGAGCGGTTAAATGGTTAGCTCTCACCAAAGTAACCGAATCAAATTCATAAAATTTGCGACCTAAAAATATAAAAAAAAAAAACAATAAATTGTTATTGAGGTTCGGGAATAAAAGGAAATTCCCCACTTACCGATAAAGAAGACAATTCGACGATTGTGATTCTCATAGACGGCATCGATTTTGGTGAAGTTTGCCGGCAATTCGGTCCAAAGGCGTTTTGTTTCGGTAGGATAGCCGGGATAGAGACCATTTTGGCCAATACGCCACAGGAACTAAAAAATAGACATTGAATAACGTTAGAGAGGTAAACCAAAGTTTGAAACTATTAATGGCGGCAGGAGTTTGAATTACGAGCGGAAGGCTCAGAGCAAAGACAGAAAAGTAGACTGCCTCAAGTAATTTTGATCACTGAGAAAAATTTGTTAAAAAATCGATTTATTTATTAAGAAACTGTGAAATGCTCGAAAGTTCTTAATTTTATAGAGAGAATTGGAATATTTCTAAACTTCCAGACTAATTAAATCATATTTTTGCAGACCAATTTTAATTCCCCTGGATAAGAAAATGTTAACTGCATGTGTTACTGTTAGTGCTCAATTAAAAAACTCCATTAATTTTTTTATTTCTTTCTCTCTCTCTGATAGATTCTAGGGCTTGACGTTGGCAGATGTTGTGATCGTTTCCCAACTCAGACACTGGTATATATCATTACACATCAGCTTCAAGAAGGAGGGGCGGCCAAACCCATTAATAGCGACAAAAGTGACATTACTAACCATTCAGGTCAGGTCAAAAGCTAGGCGGTAAAGTCAGTCAGTTGTTAATCGGTCAGGGCCCGAACCCCCCGTTATGTATAAAACCCCCGGGAATATTCGGAATAGAACATACTCCCATAATTGTTATTTCAAACAGTAGCCTATAATCCTTTCAGGACATCAAATCTACCTAGGTGACCTTGACATGTCACCGTGAATAGAATTCAATGTCGCTTACAAATATCGCAAACTTACCTGGCCGCGGAAAATGAAAAGCTCGCTACGAATCATCGAAATGGCATCGTAATTCGTGTTACAGCTGTCCGGTTTCACCTTGCGTGGCTTCGAGGGCCGATAAGGTTTCGATTGTGGCCTCTGTGGCGCATAACGTTGAGTCGGCTGAGTTCGGGGTCGTAGTGTCGTTGGTCGTAGTGTCGTTGGTCGTAGTGTCGTTGTATACGGTCTACGTGTTGCTGTTGTGGTTCTAGGATTCGGTGAATACGGCCTCGAGGTATGATGGTAATGTGGATATTGAGGATTATAATTATTAGTCTTATTATGGTTGTTGTAATAATGATGGCGATAAACGGGATAGATGTATGGTCTGGGTGTGGTCGTTGTTGTAGTTGTGGTGGTAGTTGTTGGTGTGGGTGGGGGACGATAGGGGCCCCATGTCTTCACTTTGGCACCGTACAACTCTTGTATGGCAGTACGATCATCGTTGGGCAATTCTCTACCGACGGTATAGCCCTGGTACCAGGGGAACATGATGGCATTCTGATCGGATGAATGGCCGAGGCCAAGGGAGTGACCGAACTCATGGACTGATACGCCGAGAAAATCGGTGCCTGTAAAGATAGAAAGGAGAATGAATCTATTTATTATAATTGTAAAGGGAACAAAATTAAACATTTTTAATTCCTACTTGTTTGTTATTATAAAAAAAACCGCACATAAGGTGTGTTTTATTTGACTTGCGGAACTAGCATTTTTCCGCAAGTATTGAGTTTTTGATAGCTAACAAAAAAACAGGCGAGATTTTCTACCGCAGTTTAGTTTAATCCCGCTAATATTTTTCAATCTACAGGGCAGACGACCAGAGTCGTATGCAACATTTTCTAACAGAGGGCATGTATGTAAAGTTTCCGCCATCTAACGTTTTTTTTTTCAACTAGTGCTTATTTCGTTTTCGTTATGGGGCCATGTTGAACGAATTTTTGTTTACAAACATTGAAGAGAAGGATTTTGGCAACATTTGGTTTCAACAGGACGGCGCTACACAGCCGAAGCTACACTCGATGTTTTGCGCCGTTTTTGTGGATCGCATTATCAGCCGCAGAGCTGATGTCGTCATTTTTCAAATAAATGTTACTTTATATATGAAGTCCAATAGAACTTATATAAAACAAATAGAAAATCCGAATTTCCTAAAATGTATAGTGAACTGAAAACAAATAGCGATTGCATTTAAGATATGGAGTTATTTTGTGCGTAGCCGATCGAATAGGCGCCTTTCTCCCTGTGATGTGTTAGGTAGTGTGTGAGACAGAAATCTCTTTTATTCTACCAACCGTTTACATTCCCTTGCAGATGTCGAGTTAGTTTCAATCAGATTGGAAAGGCTCACTCAGAATTTTAACTCTAAATGCTCATACTCCCAATTCTCTCACATTAATGTGTTAGGCTCATTTTAGAGCTTTAGATATATAGGGTAGTTGTAAGTAAAAGTAAATGTAAATATATAAATATTTTTTTTTTCTTTTTTCCTTCAAATAGGTTTTTGCAACATGTTTCCTCCATTATAATTTTATCTAATCTTGTTGTACTTCCTGTACATATTCACAACTCTTATTATTAATATTTAAGTAGCAAAAGGACAAATTCTTGAACACTTTATATTGTATATATTATCATAATAATGATATTGTTGTATTATTGATGAAATAAATTGAAATAAATCGTGTAATCGAAATCTCTTAAGCTGCCATCAGACGATATGTTTTTTACATATGTATTAGTGATGTGCGGTTCCTCGTATTTTAAGACCCGGGTCTTTCGGGTCCGGTTCCAACAAGACCCGGGTATTTGGACCGGTTCTTAATAAAGGGTTAACCCAAGAGTTACTACTAATGAATAAAAAAAAAAATTGCCTTAAACTATAACAAAGTTAAATTTATACATGCATAATATATAATATCGATGTCTTAATATTAAAAGGGCCTAACTCGATTTTTGATTAATTTACGGGAGAAATAAAAAACTTAAATCCGTAATCCGTATTAAAATAAGAAAATTATTAAATGAGAAATAAAATGTATTGCTTTTTTATTAAAAATTGTATTCAAATTTTTCTTGTTTCTAAAATTTTACGAATTTTATTAAGTTTTTTCCTTCTCCTGTAATGTAACAAAAAATCTAGTTAGGCCCTTTTTATATTAAGCCATCGATATGTATTATATATTATTAAATACTCTTAATACATACACTTATGCTTCAAATATTTTAGAAATTAGTTCCTCAGTATAGCAATGAGATAATTTTATTACTGAATGTTATGTTATTGCTTATTTTCACTAGTATTCTCCACTGAAAGATATGCACTTTGCTTACATTCAAAAACAAAACACTACTAAGCCAAAGAACTAGCTGCGTTCTGCAAACTGCGAACTAACGGTATTTTAACGTATATTTCATGTAAACAATGACTAACACACCACAGAATTTGAAGTCACAACAACAGCAGCAGCCAAAATTAAAAAACAAATGTTTTTCCTCGTTGTTCGCTTTACCAAGCCACAGACATCAACAAATGAAAATACGCACATTCAAACTCTCACACACACACTTCTTTTGACCCGTTTTCGGTTCTCTCGGTCTTTTTTCCGCTCTCGGTATTTGGACCCGTTTTCGGGTATTTGGACCCGTTTTCGGTATTTGGACTCGTTCTCGGGTATTTGGACTCGTTCGGGTATTTGGACCCGTTCGGGTATTTGGACCCGTTCGGGTATTTGGACCCGTTCGGGTATTTGGACCCGTTCGGGTATTTGGACCCGTTCGGGTATTTGGACCCGTTTTTCGGTTCTTGTAAGAACCGGTCCGGTCGGTTCTTGTAAAGACCCGGGTATCCGGATCCGGGCCTTCGGTCCTGTGCATCACTAATATGTATGTACTGCCACTTTTTGTATCCATATGCAATTCCGTATGTAAGTATGTCAAAATCGTCGTTTTACATACGATTCATAATTTTTGCTATATTTGGGATAACTAATTTGGGGTAACTAATAATTAAGCGAGTGTCACATAACAAACCCAGATTTCGAATCAGCTGACGTTTTCACCTTGTAAATTCCGGCTTTATAACCGTATGTCACGTAAACAGCACTCTGATCGGATAAATGTTCTATCATAGAATGTCAAGGTAAATTCGAATGATATTCATTCACTTCATAAATCGCTGCTTAAGAAAATCATGTGTGTATGGATCAGCCCTACCCGCAGGTTGACATCACCCGCACAATCCTTTATGGCAACCCGCAAAGAAGAGGAAGACAGGCCACACTTGGCGTGAAATAAAAACCTTAGCTTTACAGTGAACAGATTTTGTTAAGGCCCTACTCCTCCATCATTTCGTCGACGAAATACTGTGGGTGTCGAATTCACGAATTCACAGGGATTAAATTTAGCTAAACTATTAACCTAAACTATGCTCCAGCCCGAAAGGCGTTGGATGACAACGAAAGGCGCAGACAGGAAACCGAGACTCCGGTGGAGGGACTAAATGGGAGACGATATGAAAATCCTAGGTATCACGAAGTGGAGAAGCCAAGCAGAAGACCGAAATGCTTGGAAATCATTTGATAAGCACGCTGTACTGCCACCTTAAGCAAGTAAAGTAAGTAAACTATGCCCCTCCAAATTTATGTCCTACTTATTTTTCCCACTGGTGCAGTCGTTCAAATATACTTTACGGTCCAATAATTGAAATTGTAGTTAAACCAATGTAGGGTTAGGTTAGCTTGAAACGGAGGATCGGTCATGTACGAATGACCGTCTCATGTCGTTGACATACACCTGGGCCAGAAATTCGGCCTGTTGTGCGCTCCTGATTTCTTCTTCAGATTCCCTGCCCATTTTTTAATATCCATTATATCCATTCCTTTGACGACCGACAGGTCATCTAAGGTATCCTCTCCTAATTGGATTTTCCTGATCTGCCATCTAAAATTTCTGTAGACAAAATATTGACCGTTTGGAGCCGAGTTTATCACCTTTCCTAATGTAATCTTCGTCAATATGCCACATTAATAAAGTTATCATTGTGTGAAACTTCCATTTGTACGAAAGTAATTTGGCCGTAATTCGTTTACGTTCTTTCGTTACACCGAAATGGAAATTTTTGAAAAATGCAATAATACCAAACAGAATTTGGCAAAACCTTTCAAAGCATCGCCTCTCTAAAAACCGCAATAAACTTCATTTATGAATTGTGTGTGCGTGTGTGTGTGTCAATGCATTCCGGGGATACTGATACGGATACTGATGTTGATTATGATCATAATGATACTCTGGCATAGAAGGAGTACGAGTAATTGGCCTACAAAGACATCAACATGGCCAACGAGTGGACTACAATGGCCAGCGCGACTTCAGCCAAATTTGCAATCAATGATAGATACATCAACATCGAATTATGGAACTGTCTGTCTGTCTGTCGCTCATTTTGTGTTCACACTTGCAACAGCTGTATGTTTTCGGTCTGCCCTGCCCTGGTATCTCCTGGGATGATGGTGGGTGGGTGGCGAATGGAAGGAAGACTTTAATGCCTAGCAATCTAATTTTCACATCATTCATTCGATGAAAAGGGATACAGACGATGGATGACCGATGGTAGGCGAATGACAGGCGGCAGACAGACACTACGACCCACTACCAATGTTGGATGCCTAATTAAGGCACAAGAGCGTCATCGTACCATTACCATTTGCCAATGCCGTGTTAATGGTCGCGGTCTTACTAATAATGCTCCACATTCAAATCGAACAATTTCCAAACAATAAGCCTGTGAGTGAATGGAAACACTGCCATGTTTATTGCCCCCGAAATACGAGAAGGACCATTACCAAAAAAAAAAGAAAAAAAATACTATACCAGTATTCAAAACGCTTTCCCCCGCCTACACCGCACCACACCATAAAAAACAGAATCGAAATATTCTGAATTTGTAGGCTTCATTTGCGTGAAATGTTCCAGGAAACACAGCGATTGCGGGCGAATGATTTGTATGTATGAGATTGATTGATGACGGCGCTGCTGCCGCTGGTGATGGTCACTGTGAGTGTGATTATGTAAAGTATGACGGGATGACGGCATGAAAAGGGTGAATGCGGCTGATCTAAAACATAATTTCAACATCAACAATACGCCAAATGATTGATTGAACGAATGAATGAATGTACATATTTTCGATATTGGAAAATGTGAAAAACACGGTTATTTGGAAAAACGCCATAGCCATATCGGAATATTTGAATTTATTATTTACAACCTTGAAATATGGCATTTGCAATTTGTGAGATGTAAATCATCAATTCGATATTATGACACTCTAATAAAGAGGTACGCTGGGGGGTGTTGAAACTTTATAACTTTCTACATAACAAAATAAATTTTTTTTTTCTACTTTTAGTACCTACAATAAGATGAGCCGCCACGAAATACGAACCCATGATGATTGGTTAGCCTATACATATACAGTCTAGCAAATTCCAATTGGAATTGAGCAAAATTTGGACAATTTAAATTAGGGTTGTAACGAAATTCGCATTCGCAAAAAAACTATTTCCACATTCGGAAACATTTAGGCCAAGTCATTAAACTATTAGTTTTCCAATCCGGCAAAAATTTTTTGTTAAATTTTTGTTACTTTGAAATAAATTTTTGTTACTTTTAAATAAATTTTTGTTAAATATTACTGGAAATAAGTACTGCATAATTGACTCTGACATTCCCAAAGATTTTCGCATTCGTTAAACGATTCCTTGTAATATTTACATTAGCTAAAAGTAATTTTTACTATTGGCTTTCGCAATCGCTTTCGCATCCGCATTCGCTAAAAAAAATTTTTACCTTTCGCATCCGCATCCGCATTCGCTAAAAAAAATTTTTACTATTCGCTTTCGCATTCGCTTTCGCTAAACACACATTCGTTACATCCCTAAATTTAAATTACATTTTGAAATTCCTACTATTCGTGTAAAATTGAAGAAAAATCCAATTGAAATAAAAAAAAAAAAAAATCATTAATGAGTTCAAAAATTGCAAAAATTTGCTTAATTTAAAATATTTTTTTTTAAAAGAATCGATACGAATTAGCGAAATTAAAAAACAAATTGTTGGTTATGTATAATTAATAAAAAAAAACGGAATGACATATTTGTAGGGGTGGTACCAAAATGGGCTGCCATTAAGTTTTGAATAATTTTAATTGTAAAAAATAATTTATAAAAAGCTATGAAGTTTTGAAATTCCTACTATTCGTGTAGAATTGAAGAAAAATCCAATTGAAATTAAAAAAAAAAATCAGTAATGAGTTCAAAAATTGCAAAAATTTGCTTAATTTAAAATAAAAAAAATGTAAAAGAATCGATACGAAATAGCGAAATTAAAAAACAAATTGTTGGTTATGTATAATTAATAAAAAAAAAACGGAATGACATATTTGTAGGGCTGTTACCAAAATGGGCTGCCATTAAGTTTTGAATAATTTTAATTGTAAAAAATAATTTATAAAAAGCTATGAAGTTTTTTTTTTTTAATTTCTATGGAATATTTTTTGCCTTAAAATTATTTATAACTCTGAAACTGCCATTCAGATTCAGAGACACCAAGGGCAAAGATTAAAAATACAGTAGAATTCAAGTATAGCTACCCCGCTTACAACGACCATCCGGGTATAATGACGAAATTTCAAGCGCTGTTTGGTTTTGTTTGGGAAAAAAGGCAATACAGACCATTTTGCTACGACAATTCCGGTTACAAAGTCCATAATTTGCTCAAATTTCGAAATTTGTTTTCATTAATAACGATGGAACTAAAGAAAAATGCAAATAAACCAAATTGCACTAACGAAATAGATTCAAAACTAAAAATCTTGAAAGGCAGAGTAACAATATCAGTTGCAGCCACTGAAGGACGGATCCCTTAAACGCAACATATTGGCCAAGGCCAGAGCACCACATTGCATAGAAAATGTGTTCTATTAGTCGAACAAAAAAGCGTGAATGAATCCCGAAATATTTGAAAACTTTTTTGGAGAAATGATCAAATGAAACATTAGGCGTGTTTTCGTTACACCGCTAGCTTAGATAATCGCTTAATTTGTATGGAGAGTTAAGCGATATTAAGCATGGATAGAAATTACCGCTTAAGTTTGTGTCTTAAGTTGGCAGAGCAATGCCAGCATAAAAAATAACAAATGTCAATATTCTATGGTGCCAAGTGTACAAAAATATCATTCATTGTGATTAAATACAGAAGAAGAAGAAAATTAATACAAAATTCTATCAGAAAAGACGGACGAATGGTAGTAGTATTGTTAATTTATAACACCGTGTTACAAAAAATAGATTTTTTTCTGTCCTATGAACCAAATGCACATATTCGGAAAGAGGGGAAAAAATAAAAATACACGTGTATCGGCGATTTTCATGTACACTTCAGAATTTTTATACACTCCATCATAGGATGGAGTATATACTAAGTTTGTCATTCCGTTTGCAACACCTCGAAAGAGTGATCTGCGACCCTATAAAGTATATATATTATTGGTCAGTGTAACATTCTAAGACATTCTAGCGATGTCCGTCTGTCTGTCCGTCCGTCCGTCCGTCCGTCTGTTGTCTGTTGAAATCACGATAGAGTGCGAACGACCAACGCTAAAAAGCTGAAATTTTGTAGGAAGATGTTTTTTGCCCATAAGCAGGTTAAGTTCGAGAATGGGCCATTTCGGACCAAAGGGGAAAAAGTTCCCCTTTACGGGACTAAATATATTCCGGCCATAATGAAATTTTTCAAATATTTTTTTTCACTACATCTAAGTTCTAAGTTTATATAATTTATAGATGGGAAAAAAATCCCAAAAATGGGCGTGCTCATGGGTTCCGTGGACCCTTGGGGCCCAAAAAAGGGCCCATGATAAACATGCGCATATGGGTATCGAAGTGCAACGAAATTTACTAACGAACCCAAATATGCCTTTATTTACACGATTTTCCTAAATTTTTTGATCCGGTTTCTGGGACTATCGGGTCACCAGCGGCCCAAAAACCGTCCCTTGACAAACATGGACATATGGGTATCGAAATGCAACGAAATTTTCTCGCGAACCCAAATAGGCATTTATTTTCATGATTTGGATAAAATTTGTGATCGGGTTCCTGGGACTATCGGGTCACGAGCGGCCCAAAAACTCAGTTAGTTACACCCTCACCCTACGGTGGGAGGGTATATATCATTTGATACGGCTCAAAAGTGTAACACATAGAAATATCCACATTAGACCCCAGGTGTCTTTGAACCAAATTCGTTTTATGACTTTCTGAATCGTTTGAGCCATGTCCGTCTGTCCGTCCGTCTGTCCTGCTGGTACGCGCGATAACTTTCGAAAGAGTTAAGCAATCACTCTGAAATTTGGCATGGCTTAATATTTTCCCAAAACTGCTTATGGGATAGCAAATGGGCTATGTGGCCACACCCCTTCGGGTACCTCCCATACAAAGCTGCTATTTCGCCCACTTTAGAAATCGTGTAATAATATCAACACGCCTAGTTGGATCTTCCCCAAATTTTGTATTTAGTAAAAGTAGAGTTAGACTAAGTTTTGGACAAAAAGTGGGCAGTCTGGCAACTCCCCTTCTGGTACATGCCATACAAATGTGCCATCCCGCCTACCTTAGAAATCGTGTAATAACACCAATATGCCCAACGCGATCTTGCCCAAATTTTGTATTTAGTAAACGTATAGTAATACTAAGTCGTGGACAAAAACTTGGAAGTCTGGCAACTCCCCTTCTGGTACCTGTCATACAAATTTACCATTCCACCCATTATAAACCGTGTAATACTTTCAATACGACCAACGCGATCTGCCCAAATTCCGTATTTAGTAATGGTATAACTGGACTAAGTTTTGGACAAAAACTTGGCAGTCTGGCAACTCCTTTTCTGGTACCTCCCATACAAATGTACCATTGCACCCACTTTAGAAATCGTGTAATTATATAAACTCGATCAACGATTCTTTCCGAAACTCTATATTTAGTAAAGCTTTAACTACATACAATTTTCTAGTAAAAACTCTGCTTTATATTCCGTCCTTTTTGTAAAATCATGTAATACAATATTTTTCTAAAACATTCGGTATTCTAGGTTGCTATTATGACTTTTCATCAGATGTCACATCAAATGATGGTAGCTACTCACACATTTAACTTTCCGATACTTTGAAATATGAGACTTGTATGTTTTTAATGAGGGTGAAGGTATATATAAGTCGGTGTACTCGACTGCAACTTTTTCACTGGTTTTCTTATTTATTGACTTTTTAAGGATCCATGATGGAGGGTATATAAGATTCGGCCCGGCCGAACTTACTATTTGTCCACTTGTTTTTTTTAAGTTTGAAGTATAAATCTCGTAGAGGCCTGTGTGAAAGCCTTTCGACCGATTTTTAACCCTTTTTCAGTGATCCAATCGAGCTGATTTTTGGCAGGCAGACTCGTGCAAATGTCTGTATCACGTCAAAACAATTTTTATCAATTCTCAGATTTTCCCCAATTTTTATTATTTTTGAAAAAAAAATATTTTTTTCACTTTTCTTAGCATAACTTGAAGAGACTCCAAATTTTTAAACTACTTAACCGTTACGAAAAAAAAAAATGTTTTTGGACTGAAACCTTAAAAAACAACGATAACCATTTAAAAAAAAACAAAAAAATTTAGGAAAATCTGAGAATTGATAAAAATCTATTTTTTAAAAAATTTGACGTGATACAGACATTTTCATGAGTCTGCCTGGACTGTTACGGGATATAAGTAAAATCTAAATTAAGGAGTCTTCAGTTTTTGAAGCGATAAGAAGCCGGGCTGCTGAAGTTGAACCTCCTTCTAAAATAACCCAAAACATTTAAAACATTTTAACAAATGTTAACCAATATTTTTTTTAACAACAAACATTCACATTATGAGCAAATGTGAGTAACCAGAGACATATTTTACGAAAAATACAAACCGACTCTTCGGTCCCTTCAAAGTCGTTTTACGCGAATTCTACTGTTATTTAGTGGTAAAGTTTTCAAAATATATTTCTACCAAATCGGACAAATTGTTTTCTAGTTATGACAGTTTCGTTTGTCTCGTAAAATTTCACTTAAAAAGAAATAATGACAAAATAAAACCTATCCACAGATGATAAGTTTGAAAAATATTCATGCAATCAACTCATGGCACAATAACTGAAGGTAGAGGCATGCAAACAGCTGATTACAATTTTTTCATTATGACAGAATTTTGATTGTCAAAATCAATTGTTGGTTTAGTTTTTTGTTTTCAAATGTAGTTTGGGGCTTTCAATACTATTAGAAATAAAGTCATAGTTCGCTAAAAATTGTGCCATGAGTTGTAATTGTCTGCTGTCTGCCATTTATATGTCACAGTTTGACAATCAAAATACCCAGGGTTGTATCTGAGTTTTTGTTGTTGGGCAAATGACTCTACCTTGAGTTATTGTGCCATGCAATCAACTATTAAATTCCAAATAAAATTGACATATTTTCCAAATGAAATTAACAAATATATATTAGATACCGAAAAGGTTGAACAAAAAAATTCGAGGTTCCTTCCTTCCTTCATCAGATAATGACGGCAGCTATTGTGAAATATTCGATCGCCGTGATGTGTATGCGAATTTCGGAACTAAATATCGACAGTTGTATTTTTCATTATTTCCATTGCCACCCATAGTTGCGACCCACACAGAACGATAATAAAAACAATAGGAATAAACTCGAATAAATTATCCATAACATTTGCTCTCTTAAATAACAATCCAATCAATAGTAAATATGTCCCCCATCCCATTCTCTCGACACATTTGCATCCCATCATTCTTCAAATGAAAAACAACTGTACATGACGTCATTCTAAATTATATGGGAATTTATACCAACTAAAGCTGAAACATAAAATATTAAGAGGAAATTACCGACAAGAAACAAAAAGAAAAAAAAACAAATATTTATCATTCAATGTTATTTTGCAAAAATACGCACAATGCAAAATATACGGTGTCCATAAATTTATAGCACACTTTAAGGGGGCGGCGGTTGAGCGCCATAAAAGATGGAGACGTAACGAAGCAAAACTTTAAGAAGCTTATACATTTACAGCAGCTTTCGTTGAGTTGCTCTTTATTATCAGGTCGTTTTGTCGTGCAGGCAGGCATTCAGACGCTCAATTTTGCAATGTCCTCATTGCGATGGTACGTATGTATCTCCATCTGACAATGGAACTGGCAATGCATGAGCGGGAAACGCATAAAAATCCCTTTGATTGCCGTTTTGTTGTTGATTTAACTATTAAAGCGTTGCCTTGCCATGAAAAGAAATGCAATGACAGTCAGCATCAGTATTTGTTGTAATGGCATACAGCATAACCACACAGTCACACACACACACACACATAGACTTACTTTATATAAAGTCCCAAGGATATTTGTATCCTTATGCTTTCAATCTTCCTCGGTACAGAAGAGTTCAAAATTGTGCATTAAAATTTCAATAGAAATTAGAAACGTTAACAAAAGGGGTAGCGGAAGGATTACATGGGTTTGGCAAAAATTTGCCTGCATTCAAGGCAAACACAATGCTTTAAACCTTTGTTAAACTATTTCTATTTCTGCAAAGAAAGAGAAATAATCAATGATCTCGAACTCGAACTCGACTAACAGAAACAAAACTGTATGAAGAATATAGATCAACAATACATAAACAAAATTACACATTTAATTTTCTTTAAATATTTTTTAAAATTTTATTTTATATTCTTAAGACATTTTGATATTTAAGATCTTATTAGGCAATGATTATTTTTATTGGGCGGTTTTAAAGAGGCTAAATATTGCATTTTATCTAGAGAGATTAGGGTTTTTGGTTTCCCAACCTTTTCCAACTCCCGAGACGTCTTCCCGGTACTTGATTTTCTTTATAAAATCCAATGAAGAAATAATATTTTTCAAAAATTGTATTGTTTTTTAACCGAACCCTAAACTTGATATAGATTTTGTGAAAGACTTGAAATGATTATTAAAATTTTAATCAAAAATCCTCCACAATTAATATTAAAGAAAAAACCTGAACAATTTCAATAGAATTTAATTCAATGTTCAAATGTAGGTCAGTAAGTAAAAAAATCATATAATTTCCTTGTTAAAACCCACAAATTGCGAAAAATCTTACATAATTTCCTTTTTATGTATTTTTGCCTTTTTATTCTCGGGAATACCGACAAATAATCCCGGAAATCGGGAATTAAAAAATCGTAAAATTAATCTCACTTAGGATTTTTAACCCGCGAATTTCAGGTACGTATTTCGCGTTATAAAAACCATAAGTGAGATCAATTTGTTGATTTTTCCACATCCCGATTCGCCCGACTTAAAAGGATTCCCGAGAATAAAATACTAGCTTAAAAAGGAAACTATGTACGATTTTTCGCAATTGTCACCACAATTGAGTGGTGGGCCTAAGGGCCCTCCATAATATGCTCGAAAATATTCCCGAAAAATCTCAGAAAATTATGACCGAGTGAAATGCTCCAAAATAGCATGAGAAAATATTTAACATCGGAATAAGCACAAAATGAAGTGCTAAGAACAAACATTTGACTGTCACTGTTTGAACATTTAGGTATTTTGTTGAAATGATGTGAGTGTAATGGTGCTGTAAAATACATATTTACATTAAGACATGCCCTATCATGACATTGCATTTTTTTTGCCGCACTTTTTCTATTGCTTACTTTGGCATTAGTGTTGTCATAGTGAAGTATTACTTTCGCAATGAGTGGCAACCGTTTCCGTTTCCTCTATTGCACCAAAAGGGGGTCACTTTCAGTATAACTCTCTTCTATTATCCCATCCTTCTCTCTCTCTCTCTCCCACTTTCTCTGTGTCTTGCCATCTCTGTTGATTTTTAATGTCAACACTAAAATGCTTACCACGGTGACACCATTGAATGGGTGTATTGGTGTGTGTGTGTGTGAGGTTTCTTCATTAAATTGAACAATTAAATTTGCTCTTATTTTGATTTCGCATCGTTTGCAATATAATGACAATTGCAAATGATCATAAATTATACGATCATGTGGCTTAATAGACGGGAATGATTGTATTGTTCTGAAGATGAATATTTCAGAAATATGGTTCGAATTCAGATTACCATGTGGTTTTTAAATAATATCAATTTGAGCAGGAATCCAAATATCCAAACATGATAGGGCTAAAACTTGGACGAGGACGATCTTCGGTTTGAGCAGGACGGCGCACTGTGGTCAATATTTTCAGATAGCGGCCAAAACTCCTTTTGGTTTTTGTTCTCCGATTTTAAAGTTATTAGACTCATATGAAAGTAGACAGTAGTAGACCTCGGGAGCCAAAAAATTAGAACTCTATTTTAACTATTTCACTGAGAACAGGGTGGTCCAAAATGGGCTTTTTCAGAATTTAGTAATTATGATATTTTTAGTTAATTTTTAAAGTTGAAATGATCATAACTTTTTTGTTTTTCAAGATTTTTGGACGAAATAAATTTTGTTGTAACTTAACTTATTTCCTGGTAGAAAAAATTGAAGCTCTACTGTTTTCAGAACAATTTAAATATTTTTTTTTAAAAAAGGTCTAATTTATCGGAAATTTCCTACTTCATAGAGCACAACTCCTGTGAGTCAAGCTGAGTCAAAACACAAATTTACTATTTTGTAGTCCTAACCCTCCCCTACATTCCTATGCATCGGGACTGCACTTTTTGAGCTACAGCAATTTTTCTGACCCAAGGTAAGATATTCGGTACAAATGCACGTCATATTTTTTGAGAAGTTATTTGTATGTGAAAGTGGCTATTATGCATATATTTTGATGAAATTTTGTACAAGAGTTCATATTGACCCAAAAAATAATTCTGTTGAAATTAGGAGAATTTGGCCCATATTTGGACCTAGTCCACATAGAAGGGTGTATCAAAATGTTGACAGAAATAACAATAGAATCTGACAACAAAAAAGAAACTAAAGATGTCATAACTGAAGAAGTTGGCAAAATAAGAGATGAAATTAAAGAACTTCAACCAGTGATATTTGAATTTAATGACCAATGCATCGAAGTTAACTTTAAAATGTCACTTACAATGATCGATGGAAAAGTTGCACATGCTTTAACCGAAACAAAGTCTTCGTCAAGCTGCACCATATGCCAAAAAACATCAAGTCAATTGAGCCAACCACCAACACAAGTCGATAGTTTTAATGAAGCATATGAATTTGGAATGTCACCTCTTCATGCTGGAATTCGTTTTATGGAGCATATTCTTAAATTGGGATACGATTTGGAATTTGGCCCGTTAGGCGAAACAGTGAGAAACAACAAAGAAAATTTGGAAAAAAGAAAGCAAAAAAAAAAGATATTCAAGAAAAATACCGTGAGATAGACCTTATAATTGACCAGCCAAAGCAAGGAGAAGGAAATTCTAATGATGGAAACACAGCAAGGAGATTTTTTTCCGATCCAGAAACTGCAGCTTCTATAACTGGAGTAGATTATGATTTAATACGACGATTCCAAATCATATTAGAAGTTATAGCATGTAGCAAAAAGATAGATGCAAAAAAATTTGGTCAGTATGCTAATGAGACAGCAACCCTTTATAACCAAAAATATTCTTGGAGACATATGCCAACCACAGTTCACAAAATTTTGTTCCATGGGGAACAAATAATTCAGCACAATATGCTTCCAATTTCCAATTTCAGTGTTATTTTTCAGTTTAATCCTCACAAGAATTAGCTTTTTTCCACAAAAACCAACCTTTGGCCCCTGTGAATATTGAGACTAAATAAATGTCAGGGGCCAAATGTTGGCATTTTCTGACCAAAATTAAGTTTAGGAATAATAAATAAGTATTGGTTGTAAAATACGATTGAAGAAAATAAGAAATTATAAAAAATATACCTATTTAAAATGTCAAAATATGCATTTTTAACTCCACATTACTTACGTTCCTATCAGTCGATTTTTACGTTTGAACACGCAAATTGAAGCTTAAAGTCCCTCCTATTGAACAAAACAAATTGCGTAAAAAAATACCAATCCGGCCAAAAGTTATACAGTTTTGACCGCTATCTCGCGAAATTGACCACTGTGCGGCGCCACAATTGATCTTTTCTGGTACGTGTGTGGCCGTCCTAATATGAAAAATAATAAATACATAGGTAGCTGGCCCACATAAAGTTTTTTCCATTGTGTCATCATTTCGCTAAATTGTTTTAAACAGATTTAAATCGTTTTTATTTATTGGGGTGGCAAATCGAATGGGATTTTGCGTTGCACAACAAGCCCGTCTGTTGTCAGTTCATGCACGTTTGGTCATACTCTTTCTATTCCTCTATTCCAATTAAGAATGAAACCGCCGAATAGTGAATATATCACATAGGCCAGGGTGACTAGGTACGACATTCATTGATTGGTGCTGAAAGGATTAGCGCAGCAAGAGAGGTGGCAAAACAGTCACGAAATTATAATTTGGGAAATTTTACTTTGTGATTGAAAGTTAAAAACAAAAAAAAAAGTCAAGAAAACCCCGATGAAAAATTTATAGTGTAAACCGGGACTTATATGTATACAGTGGAACTTCAATAAGTCGACCTCTCTTTAAGTGACAGTTAAGGCGACAAATTCCCTGGAATAAATGTGCGGTTTATGGTCCGGCGGGGTCATTGGACCTTCCTTTTCCGAAAATGAGGTTGGATGGTCGGAGTTGGATGATATTGATCTGGACAACGTTTACTTTCAACAAGACGGCACTAAGTGCCACACAAGCAACGAATCCATTGCTCTTTTATGGGAAATGTTTCCCGGCCGTGTTATCTCTCGAAGAGGTGATCACAATTGGCCACCGCGATCTTGTGATTTAACTTGCGTCTTCTTGCTTTGGGGCCATATTTTCAAACATGTAGATCAAAAAAAAAAAAAAAAATACAATCCAAAATCCATTTGCGCCGGCCAGGGATTTCCCAAGGTTTCTTGCTGAAATATCCTTAGAATATCCCGTAGTTTTCGTGTTTTGCCATACGCTTTGTTGGTCTCTTCCCTCTCATACAAATTGACCCACCCTAATGTACATGTATAGTACACATATATAGTAATACTTCTATCCGATAGCGGTTAGAAACAGTACAAAAATAAAACTAATTAAAATACACAAAACATCCGTGGACAAATGTATGTGTATGCAGGCAGCCCATCATAAACCATAAAACTAAACATTTCACTAAAAGCGAAATCTCGAATGGAATATGCATGCCGGAAACTTGACCACATAAAGTACCAATCCATGGGGATGTCATAAGTTTAGAAACATATTGCCAGCTAACCAGATGACCGCCAGCCATTCATTCGACCGACTGCCTGTCCTACCGTCCGACCATCCTTCCGCCGTCTGACCATTCAATTGATTGCCAGCATATGTTACACGGCAGCAGCAGCGGTGGACTAGGCATTATTTTTAGAAATAAACTACACAAGAGTTGTGATGATTGGCAAGCGAAGATACGGTGTCATGGTCGAGTTAGTTGCCAACAGTCAATGGTGGTCAAGACCATGTCCTACACTCATGGCAACGGGACTACAGTTGCCATGATTGCGAGTACACACACACACACCTGTATAGGGCACATTTTGATAGTTTTAAATTGCGTAATAATATCCTTCACAATTATGAACACCGATATTTACACATGGATATGTCTGTAGTGTTAATGTGTTGTCTCATTTACGAGAAGACTGTCATAACTCAAAAATATCTAATTACATTTAAAATGACTATTCAGTTTTCAGCGAGAGAAAATGAAGTACATGAGGACGGATGTGCTAGCTGTTTTTGTTGACATTTCGTTTATTATCTGATTTGAGCTGAAACAAACAATTTTATTTTGAATTTCAATTGACTAATTGTAAATTGTTCTAGCTTCAAATTGTTTAAATTCTTGTATTATTTTCTGAAATGGATTCTTCTTATTTTTACTGAAAATATGCACATAAAACTGACAGCTCATATGTTCTGTGTTTACAAAAAAACAAGAAAATATGGCAACACCAAGAGAAATTCAAATTCGATTTAATTCAGTGCGATTTGCGTCTCAGTTTACCATTAGAATTTGACAGCCACACTTAGGCCCAATAAATGAGATCGTAGCTAAACCCCGACTATATGAAACTCAGTTTCCAATAAAACAGAGTTTAATCTTCAAATACGTTTTTTTAGTGGTAACACTCACACTTTTAGCAGGAAACATATGTTTTCGGTGAATAATTAAAACAATATTAAACTTTTGTGGTGGATTTTGGTCACACAAGATTTTCAGGAAAAATATGAGAATTAGAAAACTCTGCTAAATGAACTTTGGCACGGGCAAAAGACGCATGTATGGAACTGGAGCATAAATAAAAAATTCAAGCATAAATAAAAAATACACAGCAGGTTTATTTATGTAATTTGTTTTGGTGCGGGTTATTGTCCGGCGAGGACGAAAATGAGGTTGGATCAACAGTTACGGTGAATGGATTGCGCTATCGAGAGATGATTAATAAGTTTTTATGGCCGCAGTTGGATGATAGTGATCTGGACAACTTTTACTTTCAACAAGACGGCGCTACGTGCCACACAAGCAACGAAACTATGGATCTTTTACGGCTAAAGTTTCCGCACCGTGTTATCTCTCGAAGGGGTGATCACAATCAGCCAGCGAGATCTTGTGATTTAACACCTAGCGACTTGTTCCTTTAGGGTCACGTGAAAGATAAGGTCAACGCCAACAGCCCAGCGTCGATTCAAGACCTCACAAATATAGAATTCGATTTGGCTATGGAAAATTTCATGAACAGGATATGGTCCTGTAAGTGTGATCGTTGTGGCCATGACATTATTAACGACATTTTTATGAAATAAATTTCCGATCGTTTATCTGAAAAAAAACGAAATGCTTCTTTGAATAACAAATCTCAGGTGAAAATTGGCCACATTTCGAGTTAGGTCAGTCTCCTCGCAAACGAGCGATATGTTTAACACATGTTTAAACAGCTCGTGTAGCACGAGTTAACTGACCGCCAGTGTCACAGCCAAACCAGCAGTTATGACCGTTCACCGGTCTAAAGTATTTTCCTCTCTATTCCTACGCCTCTGTTGTTGTTTTTTTGTTTTTGCGTATAATTTTATGAACATTTGTTGGTGTTGGTGTGTCTGTGCGTCTGAGTTTATTTTTAATAATTTTCCATGGTTAGACCACTACGATTGTTTCACTGGTGTGTGGCGATGCGGGCGTGTGTGTTGGTGAGGATTCTACTTGTTCGTGTTCTCATATAATTCCATTTTGTTCTATCACCCGATTGTGCGGCGAACCACAGTTCATTCAGTGCAAAAACCGCTTTATCATGTTGCATTTAGTACTAATGTAATTAATTACTTCAAACTGGTTAATTCATGCACCAGCATGCCGATAATGTTATGGTCCCCTCACGAATGGGGATGCAGTTTTGTTGGAATTTGATATTTTCTTTAATCATGGTGTATACATAGGAAAGAGGGGGAAGGGGGGGGGGGTGGTTGGGTGGGTATATAATAAAGGAGAATTGTATAGCAGCGATTGTAAGGGTTGTCGATACAAGGGTGACGATTCTATGTCAGTACTACTAACTAAGAACAGGGTGTTCCAAATGAAAGGGTTGTCGACGCAAGGGAAATTATCACTTGGCCTTTCTATTGAAATTACCCAAATCAGTACTGCTATATAAGTACAGGGTGTTTTAAGTTTAAGTTGGTTTTGCCAATGCAACTTAAATCCTCATTTGGAATGGAAATTTGTCCTACGGTTACAAAAAAAAAGGAGTTCTACAATTTATGAAATATAAATTATCAGGCATGTCACAGAAATTTTACGAAATCGATTTGAATTCGTGTTTCCAAAACCTAACATTTTAATTTTGCTTCTTCAAAAATTCCTGGGTTTGATGAAATCGAAAAAAATGGAAATCGAATATTTCTGTTAAAAATATGGTAGCATTGAAATTAGAAACAGCTGGTTTACCCACCGCCGTCAAAAATTTCGATACGTCTCCAAACTTTGACTGCGATTTTAATTAAAAAAATTAAACAAACAAACAAAAATATACCTTGTGTTTCGATTTTTGCTGTGATGGAAGAAGAGAGAAAGGCACATTCTCAAATTAAATTAGATCGCCGACGTCTAAGGGATGCATCGGATCCTTTGTCCGACCACCTTGTCTCCTTTCACGTAACCTCTCGCAATATCTTGGTGGCATTCCATAAAATTTATAAAAAAAAATTTGCCTGAGCGATGTTCTTGTGCTTGCCCCTTTAAATATGTAAAATATATATACATATATATATTTTGCGGAGTTTCCTTCAGATATTTTTTTTTTGTGGTTTAAGGGTTGTTTTTGGTTGAGGCTGCCAATTTTATGTCTTTGACATGCCTGGTACTTTATACGTTAAAAAAGATGTTAAAATTATCATACTCATCGTATTTAGTATATTTTTTCATTTTTCAGAATTTCATTTCAATTTGGAGTTTAAGTTACTTAAAATATCAATTTCACTTCAGATTTCGTCATGGGTTTCAAATCGAAAATTTTTTTTTTCCTTTTTCTGGAGAAGCTAAAAACGTTTTGGTTTCAAAATTTTTCGATTTGGGTTTCTGTGACATGCCTGTATGTCTGACAAATGACCACACCCTCTACACTCTTGCACATGACGATTCTTTTGGTGACTTTTTTTTTGATGACATTTCCTCAAAATTGTGACTATTGTTATTCAAGTTTTAATTGTTTCCGGATTATTTAAGTTGATTCGATATTTGAGATGATCCCACAGAAAGTGGATCAAAGTCGTTAAATATATTGATCTTGGAGGCCTAATTTGCTTTAGAATTTCATGAAATTTTTCTTCTCGGGAATTTTGTTTGCCACAAAGTCATTGTTTCGTATGTCGCACCGACTTGTTGAAACCACATATAGTCAATATTCACTAGGACGAAAAACATAGTTTTCCACATGTCATGATGTTAAAAAAATGGTCCCATGACAACACTTGCTTGAAGAAATAGGTGAAGAATATAAAGGTTTCCCCAACCTTTTGGAGTGGAAATATTAAAGCCCGAATACGGCAGTTTTGTTTGTTGGAGTGTTCATTCAAATGGAAATGATTTTTTTTCAGCAAAACGGTTATTCTTCTATGAAAATCATGATTTTCAAATATGGCTAATAGACGATCGACTTCAATTATTGCACCAACTGATCCTTGTTAGAATCAATAGCCGAATCATTGGGGGCAATTCCCATTATTGGGAAAGCAGATCACTTTATTAGTTTCCAAAGCAATATTATATTTTAGAGATGCTAGCCAAGGTTTCAATTGACATTACAACCTCCAAACTCCAATTAACTTAAGCGTTTGAAAAACATGCAAACGTTTGAAGGTAAAGTGCTCGGAATTCAGTCATGCAAGGACACAACACATGCACAAATGGGAATCCTTTGTTTCATTGGAAACTACAATATTTATACATCCACACATCCGATTGACTTTCTTCACGACAGACGACAATATATACTAGGAATGTGGCGAATGTGGATTTAGCGAAAGCGAATTTTGAAATATATTTCTTGCGAAAGCGAATATAAATATAAGCGAATGAAATATACAATTTTGCGAAAGCGAATATCGTAAAAGCGGACAGCTTTCGTGAATGGACAATTCCCGTAGACGGACAAATTTCTCGGTACCATGCGGTATTTTTCAAACAAATTAATCTCCGCTGGACGGAGCTTTCACTATAATCCAAAATGATGCGAATAATTCGCATATGCCAAAGCGAAAATTCGTACATATACAGTTTTTTTAATCGAATGAGAAACGAGTATTGAAATTTTAATTTTTTTTTTTTGCCAAAGCGTATAATCCAAAAACGTATTTTGCGAAAGCGAACTTCGTTACAACCCTAACGCATACAAAGCAAATGTATCCGATGGCGGATGAGTAATAACAGGAAGTGGCAAATGGAAATAAATGTCAGCCATACAATCCAAACAACAACAAAAGGAGACGAAGACTGATACCGAAGAATCAATTAATACAAATACCATCTTAAAGGCCAAACGGCTAAAAGAAAAATGAACATTCAATAAGCGACCAACAACGACTGCAGATGTAACAGAAAAAAAGAAACACGCATACAATTGAAAAGTTGCTGGAAAAAAGTTAATTAATATTGATTTAAAAGTCAATACTGGCTGCTTGGCAAACACGAACATAAAAACGAAAAAGCATGACAAAAAAAAACCTATAAATGGTCAACAAAACAAAGACAAATTGAAAAAGAAAGAAAGAAACAGACAAACAAAGAAATGTGACCACCAACACACATCCCCACACAGAGAATAAGTGAGAAAAAAAGAAAACAAACTGCAAGACTAAGTATTAATCAACCAAGGGGATGGTGGGCAGATCTAGAAGCCGAAGGAGGAGTGGTAAAATGAAAAGCCGAAAGAGAAACGATAAATAAACAGGAAATGAAATGAAGCTTAAAATCGCCATCAATCAAAAAATCATCTCTTACAACATGTAGGGCAAACAGTTTTCAATCAAACGCCTGCACGTTCTCCCGCTCACTCTTGTTCTTTCTATTGGTTTGGCTTGTCCATAATTTGTAGAGATGACGGCTTGAAATCCCACATGCCGACACATATTCATTTGTGTTGGCTCAACAACATTAAATTCCTCACACTCCTCGCTGTAGAGTGTAAGAGAGAATATAAATTCACGCACTAATACTTACACTCCGTTATAAATTGGCGTTGCATGTACACAAATACAATACAGTTCATATATTACATGTATTGTATCCACACATATCCTTGAATGCTGAATTACTGAGTGTTTGCCTGTATGTGTTCGAGTGTTAGATTTTATGGCACTACATGAACGGACAGCGGTGTTTGTTTAGATAGCAGTAGAGTGAAAAATTGCCTAATTTGTAATAGCTTTTGTTCTTCTTTTGCGTTAAAGGATTTTAGCTGATGTTGAGATTTTTTTTTTTTTATAAGACAACGAAAGTGACAACGAATTTGATTAGCATTTTGCTGTACGTAACTTTGTGCGAAAAGTTCATGAGACTGGCATGCTAGTGGAGAACACGCATACGGCGCCCAAATCTCGCTGCTGTAGCCAAGAGTGGACTTGATCAAGTGATCTCAACCATAGCTGTTAAATTTCGATTACGATTAGTAATCAATTCGATTAGTTTAAAAAATGAATTGTATTGAGTATAAAATCCTGTATCAAACAAATTATGATAAATAATTGATAACAATTACAAATAATTTAAAAGTAATCAAGATTACTTCAAATTACTATAAAATAATCAAAAAGAATCACTGCACATGAGACTTGCGCAAGAAACCTGAATTAAAAAAAAAAACAAAGAACACGTTACAAGACATGATCGTTGGTAATTGTGCGCTCTTGTCACGGTCGCGTGTATGAACGTGAGCAAAAGGCTGGTAAAAAAAAATCAAGGAATTTTCTTCAACTGCATATACAAGACACCAAGAAGAATGCTATCAGCTTAGCAATATTAAAAACGATAAACAAAAATCGTAATTTATTATGGTAAAAAAAAAAAATATAACTCAAACCAAATGCTGGTTGACTTTGACAATGACAATAAGCAGAATTACTTGCGATTACTATAAATAATCAGATAGAATCGAAACTAATCTCGGAAAGTTGTCGGATTATTTTCAGATTACTTTTGATTATTTGTAGTAATCGCAAGTAATTCTGATTAATTTAAGATTATTTGTAATTGTAATCCATTAGAAGTCTTGCAAAACTGAATATGTAATCATTGCTGCACCTCTACAAAAAATTTCATTTAGTTATTAATTAATACGATTAGTAATCAATTCTAAACAGCTATGATCTCAACAACTCACACACATGTCACACATGACCTTTTTTTGTACAAAGATCTAGCATTATTCGCTGACGAGGTCCAATTGACTCAGCAGTTGTAGGCTTACGTTATAACTACTGTCTTAATCGCCGAGCAGCCAATGCTTCCTCAGAGATTGACCGTTTGGCCCATTTATGAAAATGCTGCTGGAAACGTCATTTGGTAATAAAACATTTTTTTCTGGCCGGATATTGCAGACATGGACTTGTATGAAATTCGGTAGGATTACGCGCCATGCCACCGAGCCCTCACCACATTCGTTTTTTTTTTGCCCACCAAGTCCGGTAATCGTGTTCAGCCGTTTCGACAATCTTCGTTGGCCACCACGGAGCTGCGATGTCTGGGGTACAGTGAAGTACGGTTGGTTTGGTATTATTCCATTAACAATTCAGACCCTTAAGGCAAATATCCAACGATAAATTTGTGAGAAACCGAATTCACCAGAATTCATTCCATCGGCCAAACGCCTGTAACTTTTGATCTAGTAAACCTTTTCGAAGCCGTAAAAAAACTGGTTGTAGGCAGGGATTGCACTATTTTTTGTAAACAATTAACATTAAAAATCTGATAAACGGAAATACTTTAGAAATATATTCAATGTCAATGTCAACTACTTTTGGTAATTTTCGATTTTAGCCGAAGTTTATTTTGGAATTCCAAGAAAAATGGAATTTTTTGGGATAAATGATCGGATGTTTATTTCATAATAAAGAGGAAGGTATGCTGTTAATAATGAAAAACAACATCTGCCAAATGGCCACCACGACCACGCTTACAGGACCATATCCTTTTCATGAAATTTCCTATAACCAAATCGCAAAGTGGCTGCCCTATGTCCTCGATAGCCTCACGAATTCTATTTTTGAGGTCTTGAATCGACGCTAGGCTGTTAGCGTCGACCGTTTCTTTCACGTGGCCCCAAAGGAAGACGTCGCAAGGTGTTAAATCACAAGATCTCTGTGATAACCTCTTCGAGAGATAACACGGTCCGGAAACCTTTTTAGTTTTGCGAACTGTGACTGCAAGATTTTCAAAAAAAAAAAACACCTCTTGTTTGAGAACCCTGTATTATGTTTTTTAACTGCCTGTTTCCATAAAACGAATTTGTTCGTTCGTTGCGAAATTGTTATTTTGACGTAGTTGTTTATATTGAATTAAAAAAAAAAAAATTTTATATTAAAATTTTTCAACTATTTCAGATTTTGAAATTTGAAAAATTTTAATTTATTTTTTCGACATTGTCGAAATGTATCTGATAAGAGCTATTGAACTGCATTTTTGTTGTTGTTATAAAGTGTGTTTTTTTGACTTTATTATGATGTTAACATTTTGTTTCTAGCGAATAGAGTTTTGGTTGTAGCAACTATTTTAAAAAAAAGCTAAGAGATTTTAAAGAAGTCAATCGAGATTTGCAAAGGTGGAAGGGTTCTCCTTTTTTTTTTTGGGGTAACTTTTGCCCGCTCAAAATTGCTCACATCGAATTTAGGGTACATTTAGTGCAAAGGGTCAATTGTTTTTGAATTTATTATGTTTTTCTCACTAACTTTTGAAAAATTGGTACGCCGATGAACAGATCATCAAATTTCCTATTTTAATGTCAAATTTTATACAAATATTGCTTTGGCAAAAAAAAAAAAAAACATTTCCGCTTTGTCTAGATTGGGCCGCTTCTGGACCACTGTGCAGCGAAGGCAGCTCCATGTATGAATGGAATCGTGTTCCATAAATGATTTCGAATAAAATAATACAACGGATTTTTCATAATTTATAAAAAATTAAAAAAAATAAACTTTTATTTGTAGCAGGTGGCACAGCGATTCTTTTCAAAACGCAAGGTCTGCTCCAGGTCTTTTCACACTGAACACTGGTGTTTCATGAAATGTTGTAGGTCCGATCATATTGTTTTATTTTATTGGTAAACACTTTTAAAATTCGTTTTAATACCTAGACGCCTAAAAGTATGCAAATAAAATAGGAAACCTGTAACAAAGCCAGGAGACCACGATGTCAGTAAAAATCCAGTAAATCCGCTTTCAAGTAAGTGTAACAGATCTAGAATCTGGCACGAATAATTGAAGGCATTGCTATTTTTATGCTCACAACTGTAACTGTAACAATGTCTTGAGATTTTTCCCGTATAATGTTGTTTACGTCCACAGTATCATTTATCATTTTCACGCAATTTTCATAATATTTCGATGGGTTCTTTTTTTTTGTTATGCCAACGTGAGTGTGTGTTTTTTTGCTTTGATTTTCAGTTCGCGCCCATATGTGTGTGTGTGTGCATTTACTCACACAGGCACATTCGGATTTATGGATAATCATTTTCAGTTGTACATGTATGAAGCTGTGCCATAAAATATATTGATATTGCCAGCATATTACAGAGCATTATATTTATGTTATATAAACATAACATTATTTATTGAACCGAGTGAGTTACTCTACATACGATAAATATTCCCTGCCTCCGGTTTTTATTTCCTATTAATTGATTGTTATTTAATACTCTGTTACTTCATCCTTCTTCTTCCATTTCTTTGGTGTACATATTTTATTACACTTGTTCAAATATTAATGTTCATATAACAATTATTAATTGTTTTCTTGGTTGTTTTTTGTTCGGTATTTGTTTCGTTGTTGTTGTTTCGTATTTGGCTGTACTTACCAATCACTTCATCGTTGGGATTTGGTTCGGAGTCAAATGACCAATTCTCATCGTCATCGAAATGAGCGTCACCACCTCGTCCCACGCCAGGATAGAAGGCATGTGCCAGGACCATGCCGGGACCATCGAATTTATAGCCATCACCGTGATCACGTCTGAAAAAGGATACAAGGATGAGGTAGAACGATTCATTTAAACTTCTGTGAAAAGATGTACAAAAAGTGTTTACAATTGATTTTATCTATTGACTAATCTTTGGTAATGAATCGTTTCGTTGGTTGACAAAAGGGGAATCATATGTGGTGGTTGTTTTTTTTTTTGCGCCTAACTAAGGGGTCGACCACGTATATCTACTTTTTGTGAAACAGGTCAAACCGAAAATTATTTCAATCAATCCATAATCTTGAGCTGAGAAGATTCATTAATAAAACTCATACGCCACCAGGGCAGAGTCTCAATGTTGCCACTAAGTCATACATAAAATTCATAATAGCCGAAGTCTGTTTTTAATTTAAGCAGGAGATCAGTGTAAAATTTCTAATCCTCGCTGAAGATCAGCAGTCGAAGTTTTATGTTACCAGCCACACCGTAAATTGTAACGATCGTTCTGTAATCTTTAGCGAAGGAGATTTGTTGCTAAAACTCATACGCCACCAGGGCAAGGTTTAATTGTTAAACCGGATAAATCTGATTGTTGCCTGTGGAACACCTTAATGACAATACAAAACATAATTATATTCTAATTTTTGGTTCAAGGGTAAACAGTAGGGTGGAGTGAAAACATGCTTTTTTTTAATTTGAAAAAGTTAACCTCGGAAAGAGATGTAGTCTGGGGTCCTAATGAGGGGAAAAATAAAGAAAAAAATTTTAGGGTCGCGCCACTCCCTCGAAATTTGGAAACTTATTCGAAATTTAAAAGTTTGAGCTTTTTCAGTGCCCAAACAAAAGTATTTGAGGCAAATATGAGGATAATCGACTAATATTTGTAGCTTTGGTGGCGATTTCATTGTTCAGACGATTTGACTTATTTTACTTTTTGAAATTTTTGAACAATGAGAACAATTTTTTTCATGGCCTTATTTCATTGTTTGCGCTATTGCAAACATTTATTGACATAAAACTTTTTAGGATTTTTCTAAAATCAACGCCAAAATAGCGATAATTTCCAAATTTCGAGGGAGTGGCGCGACCCCTAAAATTTTTTTAAATTTTTTTGCTTTATTTTTCCCCTCATTAGGACCCCAGACTACATCTCTTTCCGAGGTTAACCTTTTTTTTTGAATTTCACTCCACCCTAGTAAACAGGTCAAAGCCTCTCCTGGGAATCGAATCCACGACCCCCTACCGGTGCGACTTTTCTGAGATTCATTTTCGTTTTGAATGTGCAAACTAAAAGGGCACCCCGAAGAAATGAAGGTGTTTTGAAGTTGAGCAGCAAAATAAAAAAAAGAGGGAATTTTTTTCAAAACTGGTGGAACAGAGTCGATAAAAGTAATTTTGAAGTGCGTTTTATTAAGAAGAAAAATGTACAAAACTCATTAGCGAATTTGACATACACGAAAGCACAGAATCCGATAATTGGTGTATTTGTAAATCATATAATATTTTGACACTGACAGCACGGACTTTTACAGCTAAAACTCATGACTGGCAGATAGTATGTCCCAATTTATATAATGACTTTTTGGCTAGACTTTTTTTTTACTTATCTTTTAGATTTTCTTCCAAAAGTGGTATGAATTTATACGATGACTTTTTGCTTGTGACTTCGTTTGATTTTTTTTTTTTAAATTTATATTTGAATCTTGTTCACGCGTAACAATTTTGAAATGGAAAATGTGTAAAGCCAAAAAGAAATGAAATGAAAAAAACCTTAAATTTTTGATTTTTTTTCTACCCCGCAATCTTCCCGACAACTTTCGCCAACAATCTTAAAAATCATTTGAAAATCAAGCAAAAAATCATCGTGTAAATCATTATTATTTTTTGGGAAATACTTTAAAAATTAAAAGTCTCATTATCAGCCGTATGCAGTTCCAATTTCTGGGAGAACCAGAAACTTTGGATGGTTTGTGATTTTCTCACAAAGGCCTTCGATGATTTTGGGAGATTGTGTTGACCGCTGTTCGATGTCAACCAAGGCAGTCAAATAAATAAAATCGTGTTCCACAAATAATTTGAAATTTTCTTCCTGTTTTATAAAGTCTCAATATTCAATACGAAATTGAGTTTTCTTTATATTTTATAATTTTTTCAAAATTTGAATTCACGTTCCTGAAACAAATTTCAGCCTGATCCATCGGCTATCTAAATACTTTGCAATAAAGGAAACGGCTGAAAGAAAATTTTCACAGATTTTTCTCAACCAAAGGTTTGTAAAGCTGTTTTAAATTTTTATGAATACGAGGGTAAGTCTTTCTCATTAAGGACACGTCGTATTGGAGTAATTTATTTTTATGATTTTTTCTTTTCTTACAAAACATTTATTCCCTTGTACTTACTTGGCAAATAATACTTGAATATCGGCCTGATCACTGTGAACTTCACGGAATGTCAGCTTGGAACTGTTCTGCCAGGCCTGTAAAGCTTTGCGCAACGTCGTGAGCACCTTGCCGGCATTGGGCATCGAACGATTGACCAAACTGTAATAGAGAGAAGAATAAAAAAAATAATTATTCGAAATATGCAAATTTTTTAGAAAATTCTAGATTTAGAAAATTTAGAAAAAAAATATAACCTGAAGAAATAGAAACAAAAAACTCAGTGGAAAGGAAAAAAAATGATAGAATAAAACAGAAACGCATAGGGAAAATAATTCGTAGTCTCAATTTATACAATGACTTTTTGGCTAGACTTTTTTTACTTCTCTTTTGGATTTTCTTCCAGAAGTCATATGATTTTATACGTTGACCTTTTGCTTGCGACTCTGTGTGATTTTTTTTTTTTGATATTTATACTTGAATCTTGTTGATACGCAACAATGTCAGAAAGACATTTAAAAAAAAGCTCGAAATGTGTAAGGTCAAAAAGAAATTAAAAAAAACCACAAATTTGTGATTTTTTTCTCTACACCTTTCGCCTACAAATTTAAAAATCAAGATTTTTATATCAAGCAAAATGTCATCGCGAAAATTGGGACATAGCAAAAATAGATTTTGGTTAATATTTTTGTTAATTAAAAGACAAAAAAAACAAGTATATGGACCACCTTTATGTGTCATATGATACTGCGAAGACAGGCGAATGAATTATTTGCTCTTTCGAATATACAAAAAAAAAACAAAAAATAGATTTTGCTTAATATTTTTTTTTATTAAAAAAAAAAAATAAAAGCTTTTTATGTTTCAGGTTTTCTCAAAACATCACAATTTTTCAATACAATTAGAGAATATTAAATGTCATTTGTGCTGCACAATTTCAACCACAACCACCCTTACCACATTCCCCTTGGCTAACAAATTATTTCCCACTTATTCGAAATGTCCCGACGAGTCCTTTTTCTTTAGATCTTTCAGTCGAGTTCATAACTATGCCAATTTGTTCATAACGTTGTCTAATTGGCAGCATTTGTCGTAACGTAACTCTAATAACGAACGAATTACGAAACGCTTTTAGTGCTGGCCTCTAATAGGAAGGGGGTTGGGCGGTACAAGGAATACCTTATCATTGGAATCCTTTGACAGAAGTTTTCAAAATTGAAATTGAAAGCATTAAAATATTCACTGTGGACAAAAAAAAAAAATGTCCTTTTATTTTGTTGTTGTGGAAGTATGCGGTACGCCAACGACAACGACAACAACGAAGGAGAGAAAGTTTGCCGGACCTGTGTGTGGTTTTGGTCGGTCTGCCAAAGATTTGCTTCACATATTTAATGGCATATTATTTTCATTTGGTAACCACCTGTTTTATCTGGACGTTTTTTTTTTTAAACAAATTGTGTGGCACCTTCTCCATAGTCCAGTTGGCCTTTCCCCTTACCACGCACTCCCCCCCACCTGTTAGGACATTTGCTGGTCTTAGTTGGTCTTTGTGTGAAATGACAAACAAAAAAGGCAAAATGTGTGTGTTGTAGGGGAGGTTTTTTGTTGCTGTTGTGTTGGATTTTATGCAAATTAGTTGAGTTTTCATGTCCAATGGTCATAACCAGGAGGTCGGTATGTTTTCCATTTCCATTTCAATTTGTTCATTTTCTTTACTTCTTTCTTTGCTGCTTGCTGCTGTTATTGTTTATTTCCTTTTGTTGGTGTTTCGGTTTCAAGCAGTTTTACGTTTTTTTTGTTTTGTTTGCAGTTTGTTTGTTTCTTCTCTTGTTGTGTGGTTAATTTACGTTTCATTTACTGCCGGCATCCGGATTCAGGTGCTTAATATACTCTCCGGTATAACGTCCTGCATGTGGTGGACCCAATTTTTTGTGGGATTTTTGTAGAAGGTTGGGATAATTATATACGTTTTGTTGTGTTTTGGTTTCATTTCTTTTAAACTTCTGTGAAAGCTTTTGTGAGGTGGGTCGATTATTCACATGCGTTTTTACAAAAACATTCACAGGCGGTGCCGGGACTATTGTGCACCCGACCCAGAGAATATGGGATAAAAGCAGTGTTACAAATGTGGGTGGATTGTTATCGTGTTGATGGAAAACTACATCAAAAGATGGATGGAAAGGTGGAATTTGGAAAAATTCGCCACTGAGAATAAGGGGAACTGGTTAGCATTGGAAATATATATTTGACCACTACTCATTACCTAAAGTTCTCTGAGCGACCTCCATTTCTTTAGATCACCTAACAGATGTTGGACAACATCTGACAAGGAAACGTATGATCTCCTACGTGCCAGTTTACAGAAAGTGAACGACAGACGACAGAAGGTGGAACAATACGTTATGCCGAGTATATCAGTTACTTTATGAAAGAGTGGTGGGGATGCACAAACTTAATAGTATGAGCGTCTAACGCACTTAATCCGGCTCTATAAAAAAAAACATCCCAAATGCAGGAATTCCCCAAAATAAATGGAAAAATCCCCCCAAAAGCGATATATGAATTTGTCTCTTCTGTTTGGGGGTTGCTTTTCATTTTTGTTTTGGGGTTTTCATTCACACTTCATTGATGTGATATTGCATAATGAAAAAGTCGCCAGCAATTTGGGGCGATTCTTTATTTTTGAATTGGGGCCATTATTCATGGGGTCCACTGTTCACGGATATATGAATTTTTCTCTTCTGTTTGGGGGTTGCTTTTCATTTTTGTTTTGGGGTTTTCATTCACACTTTAGTTTGGGCTGATATTGCATAATGAAAAATCGCAAACAATTTGGGGCGATTCTTTATTTATGAATTGGGGTCCTTTCTCATGGGGTCCACTGTTCACGGAGCCATTGCAGACACTATGGATACAATGAAATGTCAATATTACCGGAAAGATGTTGCAAATATTTGGACACTTTATGTATTACTATTAATGTATAAATGTAAAATTAATATTTTTCTCATACTTTGATTTTTATTTTTTGTTACAAAATACATGTTTTACAAATTAGGAAAATCTATTGATGTCTTATAATTTTTCACTTTTGTTCTGAAAATATACCCAAAAAAAAACACTAAAAATTTCCAATTAACAAATTTTGGGGGTCATTTTTCATAGGAAAAATTTCCCAAACACAGAAAATGAAATATTACCTAAAAGTTATCAAACACGAAAAATGAAATATTATTTAGAAATTATGAAAAACTTTCCAAATTTTCATTATGAAAAATTCCCCAATTTCGCATGAGATTTTTTTTTTTTTGAATGTTCATTATTTTTTTCGGGCCATATTGCTTTTAAGGCATTTTTTGTAGAACCCTTAATCCTTAGGTTCAAATCTAGGTATTGCCATTAGAAATCGTTTGGTGACGATTTTACCTAGTATTTACGGGCGATTTTCGAGCAGGAGATTAATTATTTAATTATTAATTAATTAATTATAATTAAGATCCCGATCAGTGAGTCAATGGTTTAGGAATAACCTCCGCTCAAGGTCAACTTCCGTCTAAGACCTTCGGAAGACATTTATAAAGGGGTTTCCAACCAGAGGTGTTATTTTGAATCATCCGGAATTTCGGTAGCTGTCACTTTTGAAGCTTTTATTCTTTGACATTTGACAAGTAGAAACTACGCCATTACTAAAAATGGTAACGAAACACGCTTCAACAACGCATTGAAATTATTAAAATTCACTACAAAAAAGGTATAAATCTTGCAGCCACAGTTCGCAAGCCTTTTGGATTGTCGTTAAGCACTACAGAAATTGGTGGACAAATTCGAGCTGTGGGGACAAGTTAGTGATGTGAAGAATAAAACCCGTGCACGTCGCTCAAGAACAACCGCCCCATTTTTTCACAACGTACTTATTTCTATGTCTTGCACCAAATCGCCTATCAGCGTTAACTCCCACTTTGAATTCAAACGAATTGAATGCAATGGTCTCTGTAATATGATAGTTTTAAAATGTGTCAGACTCATCTACCGAAAGACAGTGAATTCACAAGAATACACAAAAACAGAATGCTTGCAATGTATTGAAATTGTGTTTTTGCTGAGCAAATTCGACTCAATCAAAATATTTTTTTTTTTTTCAAATCAGATTGTTAAATATTTTGTACTAGTAAGTTGTAATGCGCCTATGGCGCCCGTTGAAATATGGAAAAAAAAATTTTGTTGAAAAAAAATTTTTGTGGAAAAAAAAAATTTTGTTGAAAAAAAAAAATTTTGTGGGAAAAAAAAATTTTGTAAAAAAAAAAATTTATGTAAAAAAAAAATTTTTGTAAAAAAAAAAAATTGTAAAAAAAATTTTGTAAAAAAAAAATTTTGGTGAAATAAAAATTTGGGGAAAACACAATTTCTGTAAAAAAAAAAAATATTATTTTTTTCATTATTATTATTTATAGAAAATTATAGAATGCCTATTTAAATTCCTACGTACTGCGTGACAGAGTCAGTGAATCAGTGTCGAGGGTAAATATATATTAAGATTGTCTTAATAAATATTGCACAAGAAAGTTCAAATGAAAACTGGCGGAAAAGAAACAAAAAAAATCTCCCAAAAAATCGTCAAATAAGTTAAACTTTGCAACATACTCTGCATTTTGCCTTGACGCTTGACAAGTCAAAAAAAAGTTTGGCATTTGGCAATACTCAGCCATAATAATGTGCAATTGCTTAGCGTTCGCCATTACTAGTAATAATTTGCACTTAAAGTTTTTTTTATTTTTATCACCATTACAACCTTATTTTAATTTCACAGTCACCTTACACTGGTGCTGCTGCTGCTGCTGATGCCGTTACATTTTTATTACCATGATTTGATAAAAAAAAAAAGTGAACACTTTAAAGGCGAAACTTTTCTTTGCCCCCATCTCTCCTCCTCCCCCTACTTATCAACATGAATTTACGATTTAATGCCTTTGGCCTTAGAGTTTTTATTGCGCTCACACATAAAATCGAAGGGAGTGTGGCGTGAGAAGGGAAGCAGGAATGGGTATGGGGGAAAAAGAAATTTGTAGTTTGCAGGGTAGGCAATTATTTAACCAGGCTGTATCGCTCTCTTGCATAAAACTATTAGAAATAGTACACCGATCACTGAATTGGGTGGCAGCCGTGATCCTGATGTAGTGTGACATGTGAGAAGTGATAAAAGGGCGATTCAAGACTCTTTCCTAGAAAAATTAAAAACTTTCTTCTGGGATTAGGCGACCTCTTTTCATATCTCTCCCGAAACACCCTTTTTTATGACTGCAAAAGATTCAATACACTTTCTTTGCTCATTGGTTTTTGGCAAATAAGGTCCTTTTTTCACTCTTCTGTTGGTGAGACTATCCCCTGAGATCTCTTTGTGGCGTAGTCTCACTAATCACAGGCTTAATCAATCTTCTCTTTGGAGTATCTTAAATTACACCCAACAATCTATTTGAATTTTAACTTTTTAAAAGAAAATGCCCGAGAATATCAACGTTTACAGATGTTATCTTACCCTGGTTGGTTGCATGCTTGCAAATCAGTTTTGTTCAATTTCATCAGCGCTCGAATGCGTGTGGGGAGTTAAATGCAATTTCCATGAAAAATAAAAAAGAAAAAAAAACATTGCAAGCATTGGCAACAAAATGTCATTTTAAATGCAATGGCATTTTGCACAGATAACACACAAGACGCCCGAGGAGAAAACTGTCGCCGAGAAAAGCATGAGTATGAGCACACGGAGAAGAAGAACCAGAGTAAGAGGGAAAATAATGATAAGATGGCACAACAGCAAGAAATATGGCTGTACTAGGGTGGCCCAAAACATGGGCTTTCCCCTATAATGTGTATATGCTTATTTTACTAAATGTCGAAAATACGATTTTGTTTCCAGAGAATAAACCAAACTAAACAACGAAAGCAAGACCAATGAAAGCATTGGGAAAGGAAATGAGAGCCAATCAAAGAAACCCCCCGCCCCCTAAAAAAAATTAAGTAATCCTTAACAATTACCCCCCAGTGAAATAAACCCTAATAAAATAAATAACCGGATATTTCAAGTCGTTCATTCAAGTAACATTGGGGATCAATAGGCGTCTTTTCAATACAACTACATCGTAGTCTATACAGATGAAACACTTAAAATAAATACTAATGTTTATTTTTTACAAAAAGGGCACAAAAACAATTCGCTCAAAACTCTCAGTGTAATAAAAACTGTTGCAATAAACAGTCAAATGCGCTTTTATATTTTTACTAGTAAGTTGTAATGCGCCTATGGCGCCCGTTGAAATATGGGAAAACAATTTTGTTGAAAAAAAAAATTTTGTTGAAAAAAAAAATTTTTCTTGAAAAAAAAAAATTTTTCTCGAAAAAAAAAATTTTTCTCGAAAAAAAAAATTTTTCTCGAAAAAAAAAATTTTTGTTGAAAAAAAAAATTTTGTTGAAAAAAACATTTTTTCTTGAAAAAAAAAAAAATTTGTGGAAAAAAAAATTAAATTTCGTTGAAAAAAAAATTTTGTTGAAAAAAAAATTTTTTGTTGAAAAAAAAAATTTGGAAAAAAAATTTTGTAAAAAAAAAATTTTTGTAAAAAAAAAAATTTTTGTTGAAAAAAAAAATTGTAAAAAAAAATTTTGTAAAAAAAAAATTTTGGTAAAAAAAAAATTTGGGGAAAACACAATTTCTGTACAAAAAAAAAATATTATTTTTTTTATTATTATTATTTATTATAGAATGCCTATTTAAATTCCTACGTACTGCGTGACAGAGTCAGTGAATCTGTGAATCAGTGTATCAGTGTATCAGTGAATCAGTGTCGAGGGTAAATATATATTAAGATATTTTAAAATTGTAATGGATGAAAGTTGCTTAACGTATTCAGGGGCTGTAGCCTATCCAACACCTGTGCTGCTCTTTCGGGTGTAGAACCCGATAGAGATCGCAACTCCACGTCGAGCCGAACTCTCCGTGCGATTTTGATGGTTAACCACAGCCATTGTGAAAATCACTGAAATGTCGTTACCAGTTGGTCAAGCTAGGACAAAAAACCTAGAGGGTCCAGAACATCCGGGGTATCAGATTACATAACTCTGATCAGTCCGCCTAGATTACAGACTCTGCCGAGACTTTTCGAAAGCTGTACAACGCCTTTTCCCCCTAAATGTCCTTTAAACTGATCCTTCACAGCGAATTGGCTTGCCTTCATATGTCAGGCAAACGAAATTGCTTCTGCCAAGACCCCAAAATGTCTGTTATCCTGCGACTATTTGTCGACATTAAAACTACCAGCGATTCTCACTTTAACACATATGCACACACACACACTCGTGTCGCCACAAGTGTGTTGGTGTCTGAGTATGCAAATACAGTAAGTGTTGATTGGTAATTTGGGAATTTCTTATTGAAACTAAGGCGGTGTGAGGCAAAAGTAGCTGTGTATGTGTGCAATAGTTGCTTTTTATGATAGGGCAAAATAAAGACATGTGCGACGATGACATTTTCTCAGAACCAGCAATTTGTATACACTCATATAACTGTGTGTGTGTATGTGTACACCACTCACATTCACCTGCATACGTTGAGGAGTCTCCGAGGAATTTCGTGCAATTTAATGGTTTAATAAAAACAAACGATTTTCATAAAATTTTAATTATTTGTTTAAATAAATACGAAGGATCGTACGAAGTGAGCATGACATGCCAAGCAGGTGGTGTGATAAGGGCAGTAAAATGTTGCTGGCAACGAAGGAATTTTAATTAAATAATGTATTTTATATATAAATTTAAATTAAAAGAAAAAAATACAGAGGAATTATATTGAATGATCAAGGGAAGGCTAAAAAATCGAATGGACAGAAATGTTGGCGAATGCAGGAATGAAAAGACAAACAAAATCAACAAATCAAAGCGGTGATCTAACAAAGAATTCCAATCCAAGATGGGCCGACAACAAAAAAACGACGGACATTTGGATGAAAGGAGAAACGTGCGGAACGATCAAATCCAGACCAACAGAAGGTTTAGCGATCACATAAATCGGCAAATAGTTTGGGGAATATCGGCCGAAGAATTGAGGGGAATATGTATTAAAACAATGGTGGAGCCAACTAACGAATGAAAAGAACAGCGCAAGGTTAAAATAGAAGGGAGGAAGGAGGGTATGCAAAAGTAATGTGCAAATGGATGTACAGACGTGATAGGCAGGCATACCCACCTCCTACAGAAGGTATGGGGTGGTATGGATTAAACGAATGGTGGGACAAACACACGAATGAAAAGGTCTTCGGATGGACAGATAAATGGAGGATCAAATTGATAATGATCATGCGGAAGGCTGGAGAATTTGTCATGGTTTACATTTTGGGCGCCTAACAAAATGGTCCAAAAACAAAGATGGCAATATTATCTAAAAATTATTAAAATATCTTCAACTTGTTTTCCATAATAAACAACTACACAAATTTGTATTGGGTTTTTTGGGCCATCTGATTTGGTTCATGATTGGGTTCACAGATAAAAAACATAAAGGGTCCACCGTCTGACGTTTTTTTCTCAACCAGTGCTTATTTCGTTCTCGTTATTTTCATTATCGGGCCATGTTGAACGACAGTATTTTTTTTGGTAATTCATAATCCAGATTTTTTCCAGACTAAAAGCTTCCACTATTTCCAGAGCTGACATGGGAGATTTCACCAGTACGTTGTGAGTTAAAGGACTCTTGAAAAAATTCAAGAATTTCTCATGGTTTACATTTCATGCACCTAACAAAATGGCCCAAAAACGAAGATGGCAATATTATCTGAAAATTATTAAAATATCTTCAACTTGTTTTCCATAATAAACAATTACACAATTTTGCATTGGGTTTTATGGGCCAGCTTTCATTTTTATTTTTGCGGGTTTTTTCATGGAGCCTAACAATCAAACATTGGAAAAATTAGGTAAATAAAGGATGGCAGGATTGGCAACCGTCCTCCTCTCCAAACTACAACAAAATCCTTCACAGAAAATTAATAGCCTTTAAGACTTTGAGCTTTTGAATTCAAATTCGTTAACACCCCATTTGGATACTCGTAGAGAGACTGATGTCATCGATACAAATGTGGACTCATGTCTAACTAAGCCGAACTTTGAATTAATCACATTAGTTTCTTTGGTGTTGCATACTCTTTGGAGTATATCGCCGTTCATCAGTTATTTAATGCGATTTTCTTGACGATGATGCGCAGTGGGGAATTTGAAATTTTTTTGGAAATAAATCTACCATATGGAATTGGCTTCTCGGACCACAATATAGTTTTCAGTTATCAGCGTCCCTCCAGAATTGTGGAAATTTTCTCCATTTTAGTAATTCCACGATTATTTTGATTAAATTGCAACATTTTGTTAATTTTTTTCAATTTCGATTTGAATTTTCTATTTCTAACAGTGATTTGGTTCATGATTGGGTTCACAGATAAAAAACATAAAGGGTCCGCCATCTGATTTTTTTTTTCTCAACCAGTGCTTATTTCGTTATTTTCATTATCGGGCCATGTTGAACGAATTTTTTTTTACAAAAATTTAAGAGGAGGATATTGGCAACATTTGGCAACACAGACGCAGCTACACTCGCTGTATTGCGCCCTGTTTTTGAAGATCGCATTATCAGCCGCAGAGCTGATGTCGTTAGGCTACTGGCATGGCCAGCCAAGGTAGCCATTTGAATGAAATTATTCTCCATTATTAAACGGAAGGATTGTACTTTCAAATAATAAAATAAATTTGAGAAAATATCCAGTAGTTTTCTTTATGGAATTTTCAAAAAACAAAAAGTTATTTGGCGGCCCCTGTATATATGGTTCGGTTCAAAACCGGTTCTGGTCCGGTTTACATCCATGGTAAGCAGTATGAAGACCAAGCGTAGACCGCCCTCAGCTAGACTCTGGTATTTCTCCAATACCGTTTACGCGAAATGTAAATATCTATTCACACGTCTTAATAAAAGGAACCATATTACACACATTCAGGCCACATTGGGATTTGTTACCCTGGAGTAAATCAAACACCGCATGGTAGTATTCCAGAGAAGGTGGTCTTAGGAATTATCGCCTCGAGAATCGCCCAATATGTCCTTTGCTGGGCTAGAGTATTTTCGAAGACCAGCTATGTACAATTTAAATAGCCTAGTCTAGGCTTTGCAATTTTCTTCTATGGGATGTGGGAAAGCCCAAGGATAGGCATTGGTAATTCGTTCTCAAGAGATCTACATGAAATTAAGCACATTTGTACAGGTGACCTTCAGGTCAGGCACCGAGATTTTCTTGGGCTACACGGCCTTCTGTACAACATGGCGTCAGCTGAGCTTAGGGATTTTTCTCCTCTGGAGATTTGGAGTCCATGTAAACAGTCTGTAGCAAGGCGTAGGTATTTCCTTCTCAAAAGATCTACATGAAATTAAGTATATTTGTATAGCTGACCTTCAGGTCAGATACTGAGATTTTCTTCGCAGGCCGTACGTTCAAGATCGGCTACACGACTTTTCTGTACAACGTAGCTTCATCCGAGCTTTGGAATTTTACTTCTCAAAAGATCTATATGAAATTCAGCTGACCTTCAGGTCAGACACTGAGATTTTTTTCGGCTAGGGATTTTTCTTAGGGATTTTTCTCCTCTGGAGCTATGGAGTCCATGTTTCCAATTCATGTAGTTTTTAGAAGACATGGTTCTTTCTGAACCCCATGAAATTGATATTTGGCATTTTTATTAAAATTATCGAAAAATGGTTCCGAAAGAGAATCTTAATATATATTTACCCTCGACAATGATTCACTGACTCTGTCACGCAGTACGTAGGAATTTAAATAGGCATTCTATAATTCTATAATAAATAATAAAAAAAATAATATTTTTGTTTTTGTACAGAAATTGTGTTTTCCCCAAATTTTTTTTTACCAATATTTTTTTTTTACAAAATTTTTTTTTCCAAATTTTTTTTTTCAGCAAAATTTTTTTTTCCACAAATTTTTTTTTTCAATAAAATTTTTTTTTTCCACAAAAATTTTTTTTTCAAGAAATTTTTTTTTTTCGACAAAATTTTTTTTTTCAGCAAAAATTTTTTTTTTCCACAAAAATTTTTTTTTTCAAGAAATTTTTTTTTTTAAGAAAATTTTTTTGTTTCAACAAAAATTTTTTTTTCAACAAAATTTTTTTTTTCCACAAAATTTTTTTTCCATATTTCAACGGGCGCCATAGGCGCATTACAACTTACTAGTATAGAAATAACTACATATTAATTCTTCCGGCGATGTAAATTGGCCAGGTGGCGAGATATTGAGATCTTCTCCGCATCTCCAACATAGTGAGACTTTCTTTCAATGCAAAAAATCATCGAGAAAGATAATTTACAACTACCTAAATGTTTAATTTTTCGTCCAAAATTTCTATGGACTATTTTGTGGGTAATTTTTCTTTGGGAGTCCTGGCAAAATACCGTAGAAAATACTGGTTATTTTGTAAAAAAAACACACACACATTTGCACTCTTTTAGAAATATTCAGCAAACGTCCGCCCTCTCTGTGGTCTTTGGTGATACCCTCTGTGCTCTCCTCAATTTGCCCTCTGTTTTCTTGCAGTTATGATGGAATATTCCCAAATAATTTTTCTCAGATGAGTAAAAGATTAGCCCTGGTACTTTTCATGCTTTTTGCCAACAGCAATGGAAAATGTATCACTGATACGGGTAATCTCCAGCTATCCCCACTTGTCAGACTGTTCTCGTAACGTAAATTATGTGTACATGCCAACAACGGGCTGATGTTGATGTTTACAGTGCCGAATACGGCGCAAATACGGATTCATTGAATGGAAATGGAATACATGGCCATAGTTAACAGTATTTGTGTTGCTCCTCCATTTCCATCGCCATCGCCATCAGCACCCTCTGTTGCTGCTGCCACCAACTATTTACGAGTATTCCACAGGAGGATAAGGTTGTTGCTGTTGCAGATGCAGATGCTGATGCCACTTCATACTTGTGGCACAAATACGTGCCTGCCGTACATTGTAAACGGATCTCAAGGGATTGCAAATAAGCAACAGTCCCGGCAAATGGCAAAACAAAAACAACAGGAACAAAAAAACAACAGAAAACACACACAAATTAAATCCTTGTTCAACTGAATTTTATAAATGTTATGGACTAAAGATGCCAGGTGACATGTTGCCGGAGAGTGCGTGCCACTGAGTCCTGCAAACGGCGGCAGACATGGGCGGTGGGCAATAACGCCAGTTAATTTGTGACTCAAAATATTGAAATGGAAAATCTGTTGAAATGTGTACTTATTTACGTTTTCATTCAGTCAGTCAGCCAGCCAGCCAGCTGGACTGGCAGTCAGTCAGCCTGACTATGACAGACATCTTTGCCAAGTGAAAAAGTGTTGCTGCCTCCTGCGGAATACAAGTCCTGGTCGGTTGGGTGTTGTGATTGTTTGTTTTCTTATTTGTTTGTGTTTATTTCATTCGTTTGTTTGCACGATGTGCAACTGTAATGCAAATACGAGAAAATTGTTGTAAATGAATGTGGGCGAAAAGGAGGCGGGCTGGTGGACCAGAAGGGTATGCGAATGCCAGGCAGCCATCCAACCAACAAATGACCGGCTAATGCAACAAAAGGCCAAATTGATGAAGACGACGACAACGACGACAGCCTAGTTGAGTGTTGGTGGCCATGATGATGAGGACGACTACGACTACGACGACGATGACAATGATGTGTACTCGTCGTTTGTTTGTGATCATAATAATAATATGGATACAGTTGATGAAGATGCCGTGGCAAGAGGCTGTGGCAATTTCAGATGCTGTTTCACATTCTCATAGTGATGTTGCCGACAACGTTCACAACTAACTGGGACATGTTGAGCTGAGCCCCGACACAGCAGCCCCAAATGCAAACACAGTAGAACATGACAATGAATAGAGCACGTTCCGGGGATGTTGTTAAATGAACTGTAGTCCTATTACAAACACATTGCCAATGCCCAGCCAGCTCAATGACACGACAGTCGAGCATTGGCACTGTATCCAAAATGGCATGCAGCGATACATTTGTTCCCATGCAGCGATGCTGGCCGACTCAATCAGAATAACCAACGTACGCATTGCATTTTCTTAATCTTTGGAGTAAAGGAAATTCAATGAAATCACGTTATATGCAATATTGATAAATAGCCGGAGAAACAAGGCTGAGGGATTATCGTGTGCATTTATTTGGAATTGAAATGTGACTTAAAATATCACAAACACGAAGAAGAGCAAACAAAATAAAAACAAACTATACGATTTGCCTAAACATATTAAGAGCCATTTGTATTTCAATGCAGAAGTTGCCCGACTAAAATCAAGAAATTCAAAAATTAGTCAACTTTAGGAATATTTCTAATATACAAACAATGATGTATAATAGGGTGGAGTGAAAACATGCTTTTTTTTTAATTTGAAAAAGTTAACCTCGGAAAGAGATGTAGTCTGGGGTCCTAATGAGGGGAAAAATAAAGAAAAACATTTTAAAAAATGTTTAGGGGTCGCGCCACTCCCTCGAAATTTGGAAATGATCGCTATTTAGACGTTGATTTTAGAAAAAATCCTAAAAATTAACGACTTAACTTATTCGAAATTTAAAAGTTTGAGCTTGTTCAGTGCCCAAACAAAAGTATTTGAGGCAAATATGAGGATAATCGACTAATATTTGTAGCTTTGGTGGCGATTTCATTGTTCAGTCAATTTTCTGAAGAAGGGACGATTTGACTTATTTTACTTTTTGAAATTTTTGAACAATGAGAATTTTTTTTTTTAAATTTTTTCATGCCCTTATTTCATTGTTTACGCTATTGCAAACATTTATTGACATACAACTTTTTAGGATTTTTCTAAAATCAACGCCAAAATAGCGATAATTTCCAAATTTCGAGGGAGTGGCGCGACCCCTAAAATTTTTTTAAAATTTTTTTCTTTATTTTTCCCCTCATTAGGACCCCAGACTACATCTCTTTCCGAGGTTAACTTTTTTTTTTGAATATCACTCCACCCTAATGTATAATGAATTGTCAGATTGTTGACAATCAACTCAAAAGAGGGTTACCAGATTGGATTCAGGGCCACTGTGCACAGTAGAGTTGCATCCACCACACTTAACTGATTTGCAGTTAACTCCATTGCAATCCTTTTGGTAATCATAACTCCAGCATCATCCATTTCTGGTATGGGTGGCATATCAATGCATTACACCGATATAAAATTTGTTATTTGTTCATTACAATGTACTGTACTAAATATGTCAAGATCTGTCGTAAGGAGTGGCTTCTAAACAGCCGAAACCTCAAAAAGAGGGGCATCTTTACGTGGAGAATAACTCCGATATGATTCCCATGCCAACGGATCTAATTTGTGTCAGTGAAGGACAGATATAATACGAGGGTTGTAGAGAATCTGAGAAACCTCACTGGGGCCAGGGCTCACATAGTGGGAGACTGCGTAACCCACACAACGACTTCCATAGCAACCGAAACGATGAAGAAGAAGGAGAAGACAACCGAACACCTTTTCTGGCATTGACCGGCTTTTGGGGACTGAAGATATTTGGTCTACAAATTCTGCTAGACAAAATTGAGGTGGGAAGAATTCGTTTTCTTATTTCGGCGACAGGCTCGCTGAAAAGCGGTGACGGGCTGGCTGTAAAAACACGACCAGTACAAGGAAACCTAGGATAGCTTTGGGCGATGAATACGCCAAATTAATCCAATCAACTCCAAAAACAAAGCAAAGTTTATGGAGTTGATTACTAGCTCTTTCAAATATTTTTTTTTTTTTTTTATTATTAATTACAATACAACATAAATTTCTCTTCAAATTTTGGGTCCAAGGGTAAACCGGATGACACCGACCATTTGGTTAGATTTTTGCAGCGACACATCAAAGCCTCTGGTGGGTTTGAACCTAGGCAAGCTCGCTACCAATTCGGCTATCGGGGTGTTTATTCTTCCAAATCGATTGTCTTGAATTTGGCGCTAGAACCCTAGACAAATGCCTTTTTAAGGTGAGGATCGATGTGGTTAGATTTGTTTGACAGACTTACCTAGACTCAGAAGTCCATTGTGATAACAGGGAATCTACGATACAGCGTCTCCCGAGTCTATGCCGCCGATTCAACCTGAGCTCACTAAGAAATTCCTGAGTTAACCAGTACCAATATCGGACAAATCATCTAGGGTCCTACAGAACTAAGAATCCTGTGGGGATTCTCGGCTCTAGGACCCTCAAGAACTAAGTACCCAGTGTTGATTGCCAGGGTTGTCTGGTTTTATGTTATAACTCCCCCACCACCTTCAAGCTGAGGAGGAAATCGCAACTGCAAAACACACACTTCGGACCACAAACGAGGCCATTTGTCATATTTTAAACAAAGTGAAAATGTTCTCGTCCTTCTTGATCAACGTATGTTTGTTATTACCCCCGTACATGTCAATTGCTCTCTAACCCGGCCTTATTGCTACACTGGACTGATGTCACTTATCTCGTGTGCGACAACAACAGCCATAACGGTGTCCTGTCAAAAGTCAAACTAACAAATAACTGTTAATTAATGAAATACCACAAAACCTTAGACTAAGACTAATTCCCAATTATTCCACATCAGCAGCCATTGAAAGGCTTATCACGAACGGCAGCGAACAACGTGTGCTGATGTGATGATGTCAGTGTACGTACACAAATACACTCACACATCTGCATAGAATATTATATTCCAAAATTTATTATTCAACCTGTGCATTAGCCAAATTCTTCCGTTCTTTGGGTGAAATTGAAGAGTTCGGTTAATCCAATCCATTCGTTCTTTCAAGGATTTCATTATAGTGGGATAATTCTATGGTGTGTTGAAATATATGCCGTCTTTGGTTTGATTTGACTTCGGGTTTTTTTTACATTTGTACATATTTTACAGAAAATCTTGACTAACAAAGGGTTTCCCCCAACTTTTGTCTCTGTTAAATCTTCTATTAAAAAATCACCACATCCAATACTATGAGATTTGTTAAACATTAAACACACACACACAATAACTATTCTCTTTAATAATTTACAGAGATGAAATATTTGAATGCTACAGTACACACACGCATGCACATGTACCCAAGCACACACACTCACACAACAACATGTCGGCATCCCAAAAAAACAATAGTTTATTTTTTAATTAAAAATGTCGGCGAAAACAAAACTGAGAAAAAAATACGAAGAGAAAGAAATTAATGTAATGAACCTTTTTAACAAAAAAAGCAAATAGGCAAAGTGTGAAGGAAAACTTGAACAAAAGGAATCTTCACATACACATAACACACTCGCACGCAGAGAAAACACAACATTATGGACACACACACACTTTCATATGCATACGCGGTGAAGAACACCAAAAGTTTCCTTTAACTATGTGCCTTTTTAAGTTTTAATTATATACATTAGTTTGAAATATAAACACACACACTCAAATACACTTACATACATGTCTATGTATAGATACACCTATAGAATTCCCACCGGCCTTTGTATGTGTGTTCTCACACCCACAATCCAAACACATAAATGTGTGAGTCTGAAAGTGTTACTTCATAAAGCGACTTCGCCGTCGTCCTCGTATGTATTTACAATAGTAGCTTAAAATATTTATGCCATCAACAACAAAAGAAACACTCCCACGCATACGATTAAATATCTTAACGCAAGTGTGTGTGTATGTGTGTGTTGACATACATATTTACATATGTCTACACAAGTACAAGTCTACAAGAGTTAAAAATATTAACAAAGTATACAACGATAAATGAAACAAATTCATTCATTGATTTACTTAATAAACCGTAAGCCGAAAATAATGTCCTTTGAAATAACACACTACTGAAGTTTGGTGTTTGTCGACATATATTCATATGTCTTAGTATTAATTTGTTTTGCAAGCATAGAATGAATGCACTGCAATATTTGGTGTATTAACTACCGGGCCATATCTCACTAATAAATCGGAACACTTCAGAAAGAAAAGCATTGGAGGATAAAATTTGATAAGATGGTGAAAAGTGGTGATTTGTCAAGAATTGAGAAATAATTAGTGAAGCTGGGTCTGAGGACAAGGCAAAACTTATACCTGTAACTACATTTTCTTTGAACAAACACATTTTCACAAGCACAAGCTCATTTTTTTTTATCTGATGGTATACCAAGTACAGTAGTGAAGAGTGCAATACACTACTGAAGTTTTATATACATATGTCTTGGTATTCATTTGTTTTGTAAGCATAGAATTGTATTCATTTATTTTGTATGCGTGGTAATCATTTGTTTTGTAAGCGTAGAATGAATGCACTGCAGTATTCGCTGTTCATCTGAATGTCTTGAATGTCGTTTGGCATGAGCTAGATACCGAGATAAAAGTATTTAATATCTCAGGATTAAAGCGAAACACTTCAGCAAGAAAGACGTAGGACCACAATATACATGGAAAGCTGAGACGGGAAAATATCAAAACTCTGGAGGGAGGGATCAAATGGATGAAGACATGCAAACACACAATACCGAATTACTTTGAAAAGAGCTCTTAGGCAGGCCAACGTTTCGATAAACGTGATCGGAATTGAATGGGAATCCCTACTGATCCTTTAGCTTCCAAGGGGTAAAGTAAACGAATGGAATAACTTGAAAAATGCTCCTAAAAGTCGGCAACAATGAAATGTCGGAACATTATGAATATTAGGGTGGAGTGAAAACATGATTTTTTTTTAATTTGAAAAAGTTAACCTCGGATAGAGATGTAGTCTGGGGTCCTAATGAGGGGAAAAATAAAGAAAAAATTTTTAAAAAAATTTTAGGGGTCGCGCCACTCCCTCGAAATTTGGAAATTGTCGCTATTTTGGCGTTGATTTTAGAAAAATCCTAAAAATTAACGACTTAACTTATTCGAAATTTAAAAGTTGAAATATATAGAAATATATAGAAATATGAGGATAATCGACTAATATTTGTAGCTTTGGTGGCGATTTCATTGTTCAGTAAATTTTCTGAAGAAGGGACGATTTGACTTATTTTACTTTTTGAACAATGAGAAAATTTTTTTTAAATTTTTTCATGCCCTTATTTCATTGTTTACGCTATTGCAAACATTTATTGACATAAAACTTTTTAGGATTTTTCTAAAATCAACGCCAAAATAGCGATAATTTCCAAATTTCGAGGGAGTGGCGCGACCCCTAAAATTTTTTTAAAATTTTTTTCTTTATTTTTCCCCTCATTAGGACCCCAGACTACATCTCTTTCCGAGGTTAACTTTTTCAAATTAAAAAAAAAGCATATAGTGCTCTATAAATATTTTAATCTTGAACATAGTTTCGTAAGTTTACAAACAAATAAGTAAATAACATATGGGTTAGTGACGAAATGACCATTGATTTGTTAACACTCAATTATTCGTTCCTATCCGTGTGCGACATGTTTAAGATGCCCTTGACTTCCAAGAAAAAGCTAAGTTTCTCCACAAATTATTAAGTATAACAGTATTTTGTATGTTGTTGGTATTTTGTTCAAGAGGAGTAGTAGTCCCTTTTTTTGAAGTTGACCTATTTTCAATACCAACCGATCTAAAAAGCTATGAAACATATTTGCAAAGTTGATTGCTAGCTCTAGTAGTGCGGACTGGATGGTGTTAGAATTGAATGCTGAAACATATTTTCATGCGCCGATCTGAACACCAGGCTGGAAAAGTCCTTTTTGAAATTTCCCAGTTTCAAGTAAGAAAACCTTTGACCAGGTTTCTCAGAGTGCTATTTTTTCCATGCCCTTAAATCTTTTGAACCGAAAAGGAGGAAGAAGCAGGAAATCGGTTGAGTAGCACTATGCTGCGCCAGAGAAATAATACGGCAACAAAGTTTTTTAAACACCACATAAACCAGCAAACAGAAAGACTTAAAGATATACATGTGTGTGTGTGAGTGTGTGTGTATGTATGTAAACAACATCAACAAATGTTGTTGTTGCTAATGTTGGTGCGGTGGTTGGTGTTGTTATTAAAAAAACATTTTCATAATAACTGTAATAACACAATTTCCTGTTACGTGGTAGTGTTGACAACTCATAAAACTTGTTAAAAGTATAACAACAGCAGCGGCAGCAAAACTTTACACAACTTTTTCACACACTCACAATCACACAAATCCATAGTAGCCAAAAACAAAAAACACACACGCACGCACTTATATTTTAGGCGAAAATACGATTTGTCGTCTGTAGTATTTAAAGACATATTCCCCTTACGTTCTTTGTCACTAAGAGAAAGAGAACGAGAATGAGAGGCAGTCAGAGAATGTGAGGGTTTGTTATAGAACTGTTGTTATTGTTGTTGCTGTTGTACTTTTGGGGATAAGCTTAATAAAATTCTTGCTAATTTTGATTTAATAACACATTATGGCATAAATCGTTTAGAATCCTAAACGAGTTTTATCTCGTTCGTATCGTGCGTACGTATGCCGAACGAAGTCTGCTATATCACAATTTACAAATGTAGCCCTTCACTCCTCCCTTCGCTTAGAGTCTAGCAGAATTTCCATGCCTCGGGATGTGTGAAAGCGTGTTTCGGGTGTGTGTGTGCGCTCGACTTTAAGAGACTGGCTGTAAATGAATTTGTGGTGCTTGCGAGAATGGGAACTGGCGAGAAATGCTGTGTAGGGAAAAGTAGTGTGAAAAAGGGAGTGTTGGTATGTGGGTGCATGTGTGTGTGTGCGTGTGTAAGAAGGCAACGCAAATTGTCATGTGTTTAAATGTTCATATAAACATTTCAATGTACACACTTATTTCTTTGGGCGTTCGCTGAGAATTCTCATATCTAGTACAGTATTACGCCCCAACATTAGAAAGGGTAAACGTGTCTGAAACATATTGAGAATATTGTCCTTGCATTGATGTGGGAAATGAGAATGGAAAGGCATACATCCATGTATTCAGCTTGCAGGTGGCGCCATCTATTGTGTGGTTATGTGAATATATTGAATATCTTGAAGAATCGAACGAGGTATTTTTTTTTTTATTTAGTATGGTGCTTTATAATTTATTTTTTACGTTTTGTATACAAAACATATTCAGTCGCCTCCTTTCTCGGCCACTGTGGTAAATGTGACCGACTATCACACAACAAACGCTGATTCATATCGAGCCCTTACCGCGAAAATTATGTCTATAAATGACATTTTTTTTCGAAACTTGCTTTTTAATGAAATTCCATAATCCCCCCAAAAAAAAAAAATTATAATTACTATAATTACTTAGTAGTAAATACTACTAAGTCCCCTTTTCCACAGGCAAATTGTTATTTGGCAAATTTTTTGTTTTCTCTTTTGAAATTTTCGCTTGCTTTTCCACTAGCAAATTTTTCTTTGCCAAATTTGCGAATCAAAATACAAAAGAAAGAAAGAAACGTCAAAAGTGTTTACATTTTAAAGAATTTTTCGAAGAAGTGTATACATAATTTAAAATCGGTGCAATAATGGACAAGGAGTGTAAACATAATTTAATAAAAGAGATTTTGGATTGTACAAAATCCGCGTTTGATATGGAGTCAGCCGGCTGTGTGTCAGTAAAACGAATAGGTTAAAAAGGAAATGTCAACAAAATTGTTTGCAACGAACAGAGCAAAGCAGAATTTGCGTGTACCGCAAATTCTGAACAGGCAAAGTTTTGTTTCTCTTCCTCGCACCCCTCTCGCCTACAAACTCAGAATTTGCCAAATAAAAATTTGCCTGTGGAAAAGGGGACTAAACTAATTTATTTTCTTTTTTAGTTAAGCAAATTGAAATTTATATAGAATTTTTGTATTTTCTTTAACAAAATGTACATATAGTTATTTTTTTTGGCCTTTAAGGCTTATTGTATTGCTGTAAATAAATAAATAAATAAAATATAGCAAATTCAATTGTATCGTAAGCACCACAAGCCGTTACGCTTGACCACACAAAAAATCCCCTCTTGTAAAATTGTATATTTGGTGCTTAGGGCCCGTTTTCCACCTCGTAAATGGCGGCGACTTTACGAGTGAGAGAATTTTCTCTTCTATCGTATGTACAAATTCCATAGAATAAACATTAGACTTTCGGAGCCACAAGTGAATATACAATTATGTACAGGGTTCTCCAACAAGAGGTGTTATTTTGAATCACTCGGTATTTCGAGAGCTGTCACTTTTGAAGCTTTTATTCTTTGACATTTGACAAGCAGAAACTACGCCATTACTAAAAATGGTAACGAAACACGCTTCAGCAACGCATTGAAATTATTAAAATTCACTACGAAAATGGTGAAAATCTTGCAAAAAAGTTACCGGACCGTGTTATCTCTCGAATAGGTGATCACAATTGGCCACCGAGATCTTGTGATTTAACATAACACAACCCAGCGTCGATTCAAGACCTCATAGAGAGCATTCGTGAGGCTATCGATGACATAGGGCAGCCACTTTCGGATTTGGTTATTGAATATTTCATGAAAAGGATATGGTACTGTAAGCGTGATCGTGGTGGCCATTTGGCTGATGTTGTTTTTCATTATTAACGGCATACCGTCCTCTTTATTATGTAACTAGTAAGTTGTAATGCGCCTATGGCGCCCGTTGAAATATGGAAAAAAAATTTTGTTGAAAAAAATACAATTTTGTGGAAAAAAAAAATTTTGTTGAAAAAAAAAAAATTTTGTTGAAAAAAAAAATTTTGTTAAAAAAAAAATTTTTTTTCAAAAAAAAATTTTTGGGGAAAAAAAAAATTTTGTGGAAAAAAAAAATTTGGAAAAAAATTTTGTGGAAAAAAAAATTTGGAAAAAAAATTTAGTGGAAAAAAAACATTTGGAAAAAAAAATTTTGTAAAAAAAAAATTTTTGTAAAAAAAAAAATTTTGTTGAAAAAAAATTTTTGTAAAAATAAAAATTTTGGTAAAAAAAAAAATTTGGAAAAAAAAAATTTGGGGAAAACACAATTTCTGTACAAAAAAAAAATATTATTTTTTTTATTATTTATTATAGAATTATAGAATGCCTATTTAAATTCCTACGTACTGCGTGACAGAGTCAGTGTATCAGTGAATCAGTGTCGAGGGTAAATATATATTAAGATAAACATCCAATCATATATCTCAAAAAATTACACTTTTCTTTGAATATCAAAATAACACCCTGTATATCTGTTGACTGGCATGGGAGTAGTTTCCAGTTTGTTCCTTCATGGAATGTTTATGGTAAACAGGTAAGTAAATGTGGTGGTCTGAGTATCTCCGACGATTGCGGCATGAATGTGTGCCTTAAGCTCAACAATAATCTGTTTTTGAAATAACCTCACACAAATATGTCCGCAGGAGTGTAATCTGAAGATCTGAGTCACCACTCACAAGTTCAGGGGATTTTCGTTGCAGACATGGCATAGCGCACCACCTTGTTGAAATCAATAACTAACCAGTCATGGCAGACATCATTAGGCAAAATCCGGCACTGATTCGATTTCCATCGACTGTTTTGTGTTCACAGAAGAATAAAGGCCCAGTAAGAGTTTCAAAAGGTGTGCAGTGGGTCTCAAGTTGGCTTCGAATAATCTGGTTCAGTGTCAGACATTCGACAAATTATTGAGCCGTATTCCCAGCAACGTGACCGGTCTACCTTCGATATTCATTAGGTCACTTGCTTGTCACAGTGATTTCACTGCCAACTGTCAACAGTTGAAGTATCTTCCACTGTTCTGTTTACAATAAACATCGACAGTTGCCCTGCATACGGAAACATATGCAAATCATTCTTGAGAATAAGCGACAAAATGCTGAGTCCAGTGATGCTACGGCATCTCTCTCTCTCTCTAATCGCTTCAACTAGTGCATTGGAATGTCTTGGAGTTTGACTATCGACTTGTGGACGTATTTTCAGTTTTTAACTTCACCTAAGCCCACATACTTGGCGTACAGTGAAGCCGGTAGTTAGGTCTGTTTGCTGTCTAGTAGACTGCAGCTCGAACCCTGTCCGCAAACCCTTGAACTAATTTCATTAACCCTGGAAGTTCATACTTATTTATTGGCGTATTGCTTTTATATGAGGCGCCCCGGTAAATGAGTTGGTGGCGTGTTTGCCTATCAGCGAGGGAGTTGTGGGTTCGATTCCGATTAAATAAAAAAAATAAATAAAAATACTTTTATATGAATTAACATCTCACTAGTAAATTAGGACACTTCCAAAAATACCCTCACTAGCCTGACCAATGAATTGGCCATAGCTTGTGAATGTCTCTCCTTCACATGAAGAAATATTTGCCGACATTCATTTTCTCAAAATTACATTTGTACAAATTTCGGAAAAGCATTTGGCGGCATTCGGAAGACTTGTTGTTGTTCATGCTGGTGTTGCTTCAAAATAAATGTTTGTATTGTTATTGCTGGCGCTGATGTGTGCCTGCAGCATAATCAGCAGCCATTACATTTGTTGATGCTTTGTGCCACTGACTGTTGCCGACAGACACACACACACATGCACATTGTTCCTACTTGCTGTGTCACAGTTACGAGTGCTCATTTAGAAATCGCTTCTCGCTCGGTTGCAGAACATTTTTGATTACTTGTGTGATTTTATTGTGATTATTTATTATTAATGAAAATGACAACGACAACGACAAAAGTTCATCTGCACTGTAGACGGTTTTAAGGATTTCTGTGGTGTTCTTATGTTACTTTTTCGACAACCACGGGGGAGAGATTTCGCCGATTTGGAGTGCAAAGTTTTGCCAGTTTGCTTAGACGCCTATCTTTAAATGTTACGACTTGCGGCGCTTGGAATTGTTCCATTATTTCATTTTCAATATTTTCATCATTGCAGTTTTATTACAATTTAAAGATTTTATGTTTACATGGGGCATAATTATTTGCCATTACCGCTGAATGTTCCCCTCACCGCCAAACATTTTACATAAGGACACTCGCAGACATTTCGTAAATGTGTGCATAAACACATTTATTTTATTGCCAAAGCAATTGTTGTGTCCTTCGGTTATAATGAACCCATCTACTGAATTTGTTATGCTCCATTTTCTGTGAGGAACAGGGGGTTTGTTATTCGGCAGAGCGTCTGTAATAGGGAGGGTATTCAGGGTTGCTGCAACGGTTTGTAACTTAGGGAGTATTTAGGGATATTTATCGGGTTTGTCAGTGCTTTTGAGGACCCACTAGATTGGGTATAACTCAGCATAGAGCCAAGAGTCGAGTGTTCAGGACTATTCTTGGTTAGGTTTTGCATTTTAGCCGCCTAATTCTAAAGTGATCCAAGCCTAAAAGGGAATGTTAATGAAAGCGTTCCGAGAAATGATTGTGACCTGGCCCTGCCATTTCTTTGAGCAACACACGGTATAAACAAATAGACGAAGATAATGGCCGATGACCCGGCCCTCTCACCTTTTCTCTTTACAACTTGACGCGAATGACTGTTAGTTCGAAATCACCCTCAACCTCTTACTTATTCACACTTTTTAAGTAACAGTAGAAAGAACCATTAGCTGAATTGGCTAGTTAATAACCTAGACCTTATACCACATTTATTGGACGATGTATTCAAACAACGACCTTTATGGGAAACTATTCTTTCGAACGATGATATAATTTTATCCAGCTGGCGTTGTTTGTCTGTTAGGACAATTTTCAATTAGAAATGGAACCATTTGTCATACTGAGATTTCAAGTATAAATCTTTATGAAGAATATAAGATCGGTCCGAAGTAAATCGATGGTAAAATACCAAAGTTATGATTAATTTAGTTACACTATCAAGGTTTCATGTTAACTAATTGATATTGAAATGACTCGGTGGCGTATGATCAACGTTTATTAGCATTGTTAATGACTCATACGCCGGGGAGAACACTGTTTGTGATCTCAGACAAAATGAGAAATTTCTTTTGCAAAATTTGTTATTTATTTATTTATTTTTATTTTATTTAATTACAATACAAAGTAAATTTATATTCTAATTTTGGGTCCAAGGATAAACCGAGTGACAAAGACTATTTGGCTTGATTTTTTGCAGCGACAGACCAAAGCCTCTGGTGGGAATCGAACCCACAACCCCCACGCTGATAGGCAAGCACGCTACCAACTCGCCTACCGGGGCGCTTGCAAAATTTGTTATAATTTTGGGTTTTGTTGATTTTTGCAAATATACAGTAGAGGGGGAAATGAGCCACAAAAGCGATTTCATTATTTCTCCTTGTTCCGGCACCATCTCGAGCCTTATTCGAAGTGTAGTTGGTCTTCAATTCCATCTAGCCGACCCTGAAATTTTGTCCACTAGCTCTGTCATTGCGGCGACCGCTGCACTACTGCCATTCAAAAAACTGGATCCGTTTTATTTTTGGGCATTTATGTTGTGAGTTGGTGGGAAATTGAAAAAACATTTGCTCCAAATGTTGGGTTTTTTTTTTGGTGTTTCCTTTTGTGTTTCTTTTTTATGCTTAAGTTACCATTTTTATGCTGTTAACATTTCTTCGATTCGGTTTTGCATCAAAAGCAGCTGCAAGTCATAAAAATGTTTTGAGGTTTCAATTGTCCTTGGGCCGAATGGTCGAGTGGGAGAGAGAGAGAGAGAGAGAGTGGCACGGCGACACAGAAACCAAAATACAGGACAAACTTCTTGTTTTTATGTGCCGCAGCAAATGTAAATGGGCGCAATATTACATTTTTTTTTTGTATTCTACAGGAGTTTTGTTGTTAATAAACATTTTGTTGCTGTTGTTGGCATCTTTGATTCCCTTCTCGTGGTTTGTTTTGTTTTGCTGTTTATGTGTTATGTCTTTATGTGCTTTATCACCGTTATGAGTGGTTTACAAACAATTTACACCGACATTTCCAAAGTGGTGGTGTTTTGCTGACCGTAACTATTACTGTCCTAATATGGAGACACTGCTGAGGGGGCGGCAAAGGGACATGGACGACACAGCAGACACATTTACAGCTGTAGATTTTCTAAGAGTTTGAATTTATTTATGTGATTTAATTAAATTGTTAAAGTATTTGGAGATAAAATCCATTTACTTTGAGGAACTTAAACGACTTTATGTCCATCGGGTTGGAAGAGTGTGCTGGGGAAGTTTTGTAGACACATTACAACATGATTTTATTTAATACTAGCGGATCCCGGCGTGCTTCGCTACGCATGAATATTAACATTGAATCAAATTCATTGGGGTTTTGTTTTATTTTTTATTTGGAAATGATGAAAAAAAAAAAAATTAAATCAATTCAATACAATAGTGTATACAATATTTTTTGTTTGATTGTAAATAAATTTGTTGGTGCTCCCACTCACGCTCATAGGCACCTACGTATTTGTTTTTGTTTTTTTATATAGACAAAATCACATGTAGACATGAAAAGTCAAGTGCAAACTTTAGATACGAACAAACCCTAAAAATTTAATTGAATTCGGTTTGACCGTTCGTGGGTTATAAAGTCACAACGCAACTGCAAATAATTTTTTATATATATACCGTGTATTCTCTCCTTGCGGACACCTCTCATAAGCGGACAGCTCTGATAAACGGACACTTTTTTCAGTACCAATCCGCTTCAGTCCTCTTGTGTACTTCTCTCATAAGCGGACACCTCTCATAAGTGGACAAAATTCTCAGTCCCTTAGGTGTCCGCTTATGAGAGAGTACACTGTAGATAGATTCTACATTACTTTTATAAGAAGGAAAACACATTCGGCTCTTCTCTGTCTCTGATTGATCATTTTTTTATTTTGGCGATTTGTATTTATTATTTGACCGATTTTCCATTTCATTATTTGGTCGATTTTCCATTTTGGCGATTTTTATTTTTGGCACTTTTCTTTTTTGGCGTTTTTGATTACGAGGATTTTTCAGTTTGGAGATTTTTTTTGGCGATTTTTTTATTTTTGCGGTTTTTCATTGTGGCAACATTTTTATTTTGGCGTTTGTCGATTTTTATTACGACGATTTTTTATTTTGGCGATTTTTATTTGGTTTTTCGATTTTATTTGGTGTTTTTTTATTTTGGCGTTCTTGATTACGACAATTTTTTAGTTTGGCGATTTTTTTATTTTTGCGGTTTTTCATTTTGGCACTTTACTTTTTTGGCGATTTTCCATTTTGGCGTTTTTTTATTTTGGCGTTTTTGATTATGACGATTTTGTTGTTTTTGCGGTTTTTCATTTTGGCAACATTTTTATTTTGGCGATTTTTTATTTTGGCGTTTTTTATTTATTTTTTTTATATATATAAAATTACATGTGGACATGAAGTCATAACTCACGAACGCGTTGACCGATTTCGTGCAAACTTTACATAAACCATCCACACGACTAAAGATTTAAGCGAATTGGGTTTGACCGTTTTTGAGTTCTAAAGTACAACGCACTTGCATCAATTTTTTATATATACAGATATCAGAGATCATGCCATACACATTTTTAACTCCCCTCAAAGTTTCAATATATTTTTGACTGACACTCAGGTGATGTATAAATACAATGCACTGTGTTGGCGATAGGAATTGGCGGTATTGTAGTGAGGAAAGAGGGGGAGGTGTTTGTTGGCATCTTGAATTTGAGAATGTGGCAGTGATTGGGCACAGTTTGCTGAAATGGGACAGAATCTACGCCTGAATTTATCAATTTCTGCTTCCTACTCATCTAACCAGGTGCTAACCCACGGTGAAAGATTTACAACCGAGAATTTCCCGTTTTATCGGGCCTTGTTTAAATTTCGAAATGTAAGTGAGGTGTGTATCTGCCGACTGTCACCATTTCAATGTAACTTACAAACCCACCCAGCTCCAGTCACATCACCGCATACCAGCACGATTACAGGCTTCATCTAACTTGTTTGGTGTTCATGGATTTGCTAAAGCAACAGCAAAAACAACAACATAAGACTTAGATGATGTCGCTTGAGCAACACAAGAAAATTGAGATGAACTTGGCGAAGAAGAAAAAATAAGTGGTGTTAACAAAGTTAAGAAAATTGTTTACCAAGTCAAAGGTTTATTAACATAGTACAACGGCGAAGTTGTCGTTGTTGCTTTGACGGTTGTTGTGTAATTGTTTCTTGTCGCTGATGTAGGTTTTTGTTGTTGTCTTCTATCGCTCATGACAACTTTAGCTTGCGTGCAAGTACAGTGGTGGCCACTGAGATAGCAGCGCTGGTATAAGCAGCACCGAGTTGGGAGATTTAAATGGCCGGTGAGCTTCATTTTTGTGACCCCTTCAACGCCAGCAATTTTACGAGTTAGAGAGAAATCTCTAAGCCAGGCTTTAGACATTAGAGAAGGCACAGGTTTGAAACAAGTTCGCTGTCTGTATCTTTAAAGGTGTATTAAGGGGAATATGAGCCGTTTTACCAAGAGGAGATAGAGGAAATTCGTGAGAAAAATCCATATCGAAAATAGAAATACTAAACAACCCCTGTCAACTTATGACAAACGATGTTAGGGTATTCAAATGTTAATTTAATTCAATCTACACTTTTCAACTTCATTTACTGTTTTTGTTTCCGTCATTCGGGTTCTAGATCATTACACTATGCAATAAAATAAGTGCAAAAGTATTTGTAGTGAATAACCAGTGGTCCACTACAAAAATGGAAGATATTTTTTATTTTAATTTTTTTTATTTTAATTTTTACCGTTTTCAGAAGATTATCATAACTGCATTCATCATACAAATATTTAAAATTACAAAAAGTGTCCGTATTCAGAAGTTTGTCATAAAGCTACGGATCTTACAATAAAAAAGATGTATATATCATTCAAATCGAAGGCGGACTTTCAATTTTTCCAAAAAATTCAAACTTTTTGTCATTTTTAATATTTTAGGATTTTTTTTCAAAAAACGGTAATTTTTATTTTTTTACAAAAAAAGGAAAAATTATTTCCTATTATTCCTCATTTTTAAAAAGATTTTCAATATTTTAGGATTTTTTTAAAAAAAAAAATTAAATTTTCCAAAAAAGAGAAATCTTTTCCTATATGCGGATTTTAAAAAATGCAAACTTTTTGTCATTTTCAATATTTTAGGTTTTTTTTTTTCAAAAAACGGTTATTTTTTTTTTTTTATAAAAAAAAGAAAAATTATTCCTATATCCTCATTTAAAAAATAGTTTTTTTGCCATCTTAATATATATTTACCCTCGACACTGATTCACTGATACACTGATACACTGATACACTGATTCCCTGATTCACTGACTCTGTCACGCAGTACGTAGGAATTTAAATAGGCATTCTATAATAATTCTATAAATAATAATAATAAAAAAAATAATATTTTTTTTTTGTACAGAAAATGTGTTTTCCCCATGTTTTTCTTTTACCAAAAATTTTTTTTTTCGAAAAATTTTTTTTTTTACAAAATTTTTGTTTTTCCTCAAAATTTTTTTTTTCAGCAAAATTTTTTTTTTCCACAAAAATTTTTTTTTCAACAAAATTTTTTTTTTCAGCAAACATTTTTTTTTTCAAAAAAATTTTTTTTTCTACAAACATTTTTTTTTTCAACAAAATATTTTTTTTTCTACAAAAATTTTTTTTTCAACAAATTTTTTTTTTTTCAACAACATTTTTAAAATTAAGTAACAAATACTTTCTCAAGTAAATTAACGGGCGCCATAGGCGCATTACAACTTACTAGTCTTCAATATTTTAGGATTTTTTAAAAAAAAAATTAAATTTTCCAAAAAAATTGTTTTTTTTTTTTTAAAAAAAAGAGAAATCTTTTCCTACGTGCTGATTTTAAAAAATGCAAACTTTCTGTCATTTTCAATATTTTAGGATTTTTGTCTTTCAAAAAACGGAAATTTTTATTTTTTTTACAAAAAAATACTTTCTGTTGTTTTTCAATTTTCCAAGAATTTTTTTTTAAAAAAAAAAACGAGAAATCTTTTCCTATCAGGATATGATTTAAAAAAATGCAAACTTTTTGTCATTTTCAATATTTTAGGATTTTTTTTTTCAAAAAACGGTAATTTTTATTTTTTTTACAAAAAAAAGGAAAAATTATTTCTTTCTGCCAATATCAATATTTTAGGATTTTTTTAAAAAAAAAATTAAATTTTCCAAAAAAAAAATTTTTAAAAAAAAAGAGAAATCTTTTCCTATATATGATGATTTTAAAAAATGCAAACTTTTTGTCATTTGCAATATTTTAGATTTTTTTTTTCCAAAAAAACGGTAATTTTTATTTTTTTTACTAAAAAAAAAGAAAAATTATTTCTATATCCTCATTTTAAAAAATCAATATCAATATTTTAGGATTTTTTTAAAAAAAAAATTAAATTTTCCAAAAAAAAAATTTTTAAAAAAAAAAGAGAAATCTTTTCCTATATATGATGATTTTAAAAAATGCAAACTTTTTGTCATTTGCAATATTTTAGATTTTTTTTTTCCAAAAAAACGGTAATTTTTATTTTTTTTACTAAAAAAAAAGAAAAATTATTTCCATATCCTCATTTTAAAAAACGGAGTTTTTTTTTGGAATTTTCAATATTTTAGGATTTCAAACAAAAAAATCCGTCTTAACTTTGTCACTAGCTCTCAAACTCTACTACGGGTTCAAGTGTACTAAAGGCAAATATTTAGAATACTTAAGTTATAATTTTTTTTGAAATCTACTTCAAAGAAATAGGTTCATTATTTTTAAAGTTATGACAATTTAGGTCAAAAATTGCATTTACAAGAAAAAATAATTAAGAAAGAAGCATACGAAACATATTTCGGTCATTTTTCTGTTCAGAATAATATAGCGGTTATTCCTTTACAATTTTGTTTTTGTATATCGTATAAATATTTCAGAACTCTGCCATGGAATTGCTGTAATGTATTTATTTGTGAATAGTCGTAGTTAGCGATTCCAATTTTAATTTTAATTTTCCGTTTCTGGTTTCATTTCATTTCTGAGTGCCAGAGCGAATTTGTTCGTTGGTTACAAATTGTCAACATTGAAGGAGTAATGCGAGCTTAATCTTTTGCTTAATAACGAACGTACAAATTCGTTCGATGAAACCTGGCAGTAAAATCGTAAAATATATTTTTCACACAACAATCCAGCTCTGCTCAATTATAACCCACAACTGTGTGACAGAAGACAACTTTTTCTTTTTTAGAAAGAAGCAGCTACACTGTTTTTGCACGCCTAACATCGCCACGTCTGTGGCCGCCTTAAATAAGAGTTATTCCTTTCATTTCTTATTTTCGTTCCACAAACATTTACATTTTACATTATTTCTTGTCCCCGGCATAAACTTTATCAACTCCGCACAATTGCGATGCCCCAAATGTTCGGCGCACAACATTATGTCTCCTTTGAAAAGTTCAACAAGCTTTAGCTTGATTTCTAGCTATCTCAGCATTTGCGTGCTATTTTCGGGCAACGACACATCTAATCTCATCACACAAGATGTATGGCATCATCAGCGTAAGAGAGGGGGGAACCGGAGCGAGTGTTTGAAATGAAATGGAATATTTTTGGTAACAATATTTGCCAGTCAAACAACAACGATAATTTCATTATGTTAATTTCAATATTGCATTAAATATGAATAATTTAAAAGTTGATTAAGATTTAAACATTTCTCATACCGCACCGCCAATCTCCGACCCGGCAATTTTCTATACCATTTTTTTTCTTTTTCCACGAGACACAATGCATTCGAAGCCGAAGTCGAACAATGAATTTTAAATACCGTCTACAGTATAACAACAACAACAAATAACAAATAACGGGTATTTGAATTATGGCCAAATACTAAAAAGTATGTAAATTGTGCCCAATTTGTTTTTTGTTTTTTTTTTTTTCACAATTTATGAAATTTAATTTGGTATTCAAACACCAAGAGTAACTTAATGTTTAAACTGTATCGGGCAAATGGGCTTAAGCTAAATTTAAAATGCGAATGATGACGGAAAAATCGTTGAAATTATTTTTTTTTACACTAATCGAATTTTAATGAATAGCAGTTGGATTCATTACACTATGCAACAAAAAGAGAGGTTTTTTTTAATCAAACATGTAAACAAACTCGGTTTCACCGTTCGTATCACAATGCACTTGCAATAATTTTATATATAGATAGATTCTACATTACTTTTATAAGAAGGAAAACACATTCGGCTCTTTTTTTGGCGTTTTTTATTTTGACGATTTTTTTTTTTTGGCGATTTTTATTTGTTCGATTTTGGCGATTTTTCATTATGCCACTTTTAATATGAACAAATTTAAATTTGTGAAAATTTTTAATATGAAAAAATTTAAATTTGTGAAAATTTTTAATATGAAAAATTTTAAATTTGTAAAATTTTTAATACGAAAAACTTTAAATTTGTGAAAATTTTTAATATGAAAAAATTTAAATTAGTAAAAAAATTTTATATGAAAAAATTTGTAAAATTTTATTTTTATTTATTTATTTATTATTAATTACAATACAAAGTAAATTTATATTCTAATTTTGGGTCCAAGGGTAAACCGGGTGACAAAGACCATATGTTTAGATTTTTGCAGCGACAGACCAAAGCCTCTGGTGGGAATCGAACCCACAACCCTCACGCTGATAGGCAAGCACGCTACCAACTCGCCTACCGGGGCGCTTGTGTAAAATTTTTAATATGAAAAAATTTAAATTTGTGCAAAATTTTAATATGAAAAAATTTAAATTTGTAATATAAAAAATTTAAATTTGTGAAAATTTTTAATATGAAAAAATTTAAATTTGAGAAACTTTTTAATATGGAAAAATTTAAATTGTTGAAAATTTGAAATGAAAAAAAACTTAAATTTGTTTTATGTGCAATTTAGGGAATTCACAAGGTGTACTAATGTTGTAAGTTGTAACAAAGTACGAGACCTACAATAGTACGTATGTGAACAACCTGTCGTATGTGTATGTACTGACATCTAAGAAACGTAAATTTTCAAACGTCAAATGTAAAAATAATAAATAATAAAAAAATTAGTTGAATAGAAATGCCTTTCGAAAGCGAAAAAAATAAAATATTAACCGCTTTATGCGAAAATTTTGCATTTGACATACTTATGGTTGAGTCAAGTAAGTGCTGGGTTCTTTCTTTGGCTTGTTACAAAAAAAAATTTATACAAATGTACCATTTCTTCCATCACTGTCCCTTAGTACGATTTCAAAACATATATCCAAACGTTGTACTGTCGTACAATTCTTTTATATGGAAAATATCAACAAAAAATATACAACAGTTGTACAGCTTTAGTACGTACGACACTTACAACACTTAGGACACCCTTGTGAACACCCTAATTGTTCATATTTGTGCGACAAAATGTGTGATTTTTTCAAAAAAAAATATTTTTCCCCTAAAATCGAAAAATACAAATATGGAATTATTTTTTAAAATACAACCAATTGTCCAATTCAATGGCTTTAAATATTCCGCCGCGTCTTGTCTGCAATCAGTTTTTTTTTTTCAAATGTGTACCATATCAAAAGTCACAGACTTTAGACCGATGACTTTGGACTATGGACCAAAGCGTCAAATATGAAAATAACTCAACTTTGGAATTCTTTTCTAAAATCTCTCCAGCTGTCCGTTTTTTGATGTCAATAGCTTAAAATATTCCCTCACCTTTTCCTTACAACCAAATTTCTACAGAAAATGTGTACCAGATCAAAAGTTACAGACTTTTGAACGATGAAATTGGATTGTTGACCACTGTGAGCCGCGCTGCATTGCGATCGGTTGACTTAGCTTCAAATCAATCTTGAAGAGCTCATGGTGGCAGAGCTCTATTTTTCTTCTACAAATCCACAAAGAATCAACAGCTATTAAAAATATTTTCCAATGATAGTGACCAACACCTCATGCATCAAAAAGAAAAGGTCTCCATTAATCTTGGCCGTAACCCACAAAGTAATGAAGATCTTCAGGTGTCAAGAAGATCTTCATTACTTTGACTGTTTCTTGTTGTCTGGTGTGCTGAATCCATAAATCGACCACAGCTAAAAAAAACGATGATAGCGGTTGGAAAAAAAAAACTGCACTGATCAGGGTGGAGTTAAGGTTGGTGTATGAGCCAACGCGGCACCCACATCTTGAGTTTTTATTTAATTTTACGATTGTCAACGGATTTTATTGATCTACCAAAAGATAGAACTTTCGTAGAGTTGAATGTTGCTTTATCCATTCTGGAGACTTTCAATGCACTGATATATTACAGATTTTAAGAACATTTTGTAGAACACTTTATTTTAACAATTTTCCGGGGGGAGAAGGTGATGATGTTGCTGAAATTCTATCCTGCTATCGCTCACTCAAGGAGGTTGTGATGGATACCAGATCTAAAACATCACACCCAGGTTGAGTGAGTCAAAGCAAGACAAAATATCTTCATTGTGGTTTAATAAACAAATCATTTCTTTTGCATCTTTTTTTCCAAACGTTTACTTAATTATTTCACGTCTTAAACACTAACAGCGAGCTAAGGATTTAAACTTCTCTTTCTCACTTTCTTATGCTGTTCCTGTTTTTGATTTATGATTTTGAATTTTATTAGCCACTTTGTTGGGTTTAATTTTATTTGACAATTGTTTTGTAACAACAGGTTAGATTAAGCAGCAGCATTTTCTTTTTAGTCTTTGGGTCTCTGGAAAATTCATTTGGATTTGTGTCAATATTGGCCATAATTAAGATTGACAAGGGTTTACAATTTTGACAGTGCTTGCAGTCCCTTTCGTTTCGTTTCATTTCATTTGTTGTAGTTATTGCTGTTGTTTAAAAAAACACATAAAAGGTTTTCTCTCCATCTTAGCCTTGAAGGAAGGCCTACCACAAGCCAAAGACAAGCATCACAAGACCGTCCTTGAGAGCAGACGGAGCAGAAATCATGCTGACAGCTGGAAATTTTTTATTTTATAAACTTATGCCGATCTAAAAGTATCTTCCATTCTAATCTGTTTGGTATTCATAATTTGTGTGGAATATTTGATATCCTTTTTTTCTTTCTTTTTCATGGTTTGCTCGTCGTCTCTCTCCTCTCCGTTACTACAGGATGCTAAATAATTGATTTATGATTTGCATATTCTTTTCTTTTTCATAAAGGAGGAGTGGTAAAGGCTTTTGGCTACAAATTTTTAATTTTTATGACAGTAATTTTATTGTTTAAAACTTTATTGGTTTGATGTAATAAAATGGACACCCCCAAAAAAGAGGGTCAGTTGGATGTTTGTGGTATAGCTAACTTCATAATATTTTGCATATGGTGTAGATTTAGACAAGTCTGCAGTGCGTCTTTTTTTGTTATTTTGAAGAAAGTATCTGGCAAACAATGGACAGATTGAAAAGTTACCTTTTGTGTGTGTGTGTGTGTGTGGCTGGAAATCCTTTTTTATTAAATAAATGGGTCTTACCTGAAATGAAAAGAGAAAATAAATTAAATACGAGGAATTTCATAAAAGAAAGTATGGACACAGCATGAGATAATAGGACAGAACATGTGCTGCTCAAAAAGCGAAGCAGGAATGCTCACATTTTCTTTGTGAGTTAATGAAGATGACGGGTTGAATAGAAAGGGTCGACCAAATACAAATTTATTTATAAAAAATTAAAAAGGACCAACTTTTTTTTTTAATATTTTGGTGTTTTCCTAATTGCCAATAATTATTATAATTATTATTATAATTATTATTATAATTATTATAACAACTGATTTCGTGTCAACTCAATTTTTCAAGACCTTGTTGGGGGTTTCTGACTCTAGCTCATGCATGGGTTGCTCGATATGTGTCTTAAGGATTGGATGGTACCTAAAAAAATTTATAATTGCATCAAATCCCTTAGCAGGCACCAAGCCTAATTTCGGGCTAAATTTATTTCGAAGAAGAAGTTGGTTACAGAAACCGACTCTGGCTTCTCTTCTGTTGCCGAATAAATCTTTCGACTTTTACTAAAGAAAGATGAGTACAATGAGTCTAAAATAATTTGAAAAAAAATAAAAAACCCATCCCTGATGCTAAGAAGGTGGCATATAGGACGAAACTCACGCATATGACGATGTCAGCTGTGTTGGAGCGCTACCGAGAGTATAGGAATGAGTCAAATCAAATAATCCGAAGAAATCAAGTGACGGTAATGCGAGAAGATTGCGAGAGACTAGAAATTCTACCAACGCGTACAGATGCGTATAACTTCGTGTAGAGCTGACTATGGGAATTTGCTAACAAAGTGATCTATGAACTAGGCAAACAGATTGATTTTTTAAAAGTAAATTTCCACAATCTGGATACGTTTTTCTGACTTTAAACGATTCATGATAACTTGCCAAACCTAAGTGAACTGAAAGGTTTATCAGCTGTCAAACCATATTTATTTCAAAGCTGTTTCCATGCGAAACAGGATTGAATTGAGGATTTGAAAGCAATATTTCTCCAGAATTACAAAATTACCCAATGCAAAATCCCCCAAATATTATGAAAAATCCTCCCCCAAAAAAAACAGCATTATAAAACAAATCTACTACTGTTATGAAGATATCCCAAAAAAAAATCCTCAAAAAAAAAAATGGAAAATTTTTCCATTTGAAAAATTAGGGAATTTTTCATTTGAAAAAATACCTCAAAAAATCAAATGTTATTAAAAACTATGAAAATTTCCCCCATGATATGTTTTTTTGGGAAATTCTTAATTTTTTTAGTGGGGCAGACAGACACATCGATTGAATTGAGGATTTGAAAGCAATATTTCTCCAGAATTACAAAATCACCCAATGAAAAATCCCCAAAAAAAAAAACATTATAAAACAAACAGAAAATATCCTCAAAAAAAAATGGAAAATTTTTCCATTTGAAAAATTAGGGAATTTTTCATTTAAAAAATACCGCAAACAATTAAATGTTATTAAAAACTATGAAAAATTCCACCATTTTGTATGAGATGTTTTTTTTTTGGGAAATTCTAAATTTTTTTATTGGGGCATTTTTCATAGAGTCGCCTAATGTCGATGAACTGATTCTGCCCCCAGTGTGGCTTGACTGCTTTCAGGCAAAGAAGAATTGTTTGTAAATATAATCAAACGGGTCGGTGAATATCTGGTCATCGCTAACGAGAGTTAGGAAAGAAGACGGACAATTGTTCATTAACCTTCTAAGAAATTCCCCCAGGAAGATTTATTAAGAACCTGTCTAATGTCAATGCTCCTGTTTCGGATGGAAACAGCTTTGAAATAAATATGGTTTGACAGCTGATAATGTCAAACTGCGTAGAACTTTCATTCAATTTACTTAAAAAAAATCTGTTCGCCTAGTTCATTGTCTGTGGCCAATTGAACCAAAAAGACGGTTCAACTTGCCATTAAGCGCGCTTAACAATTGATTTATTGCAAAATCAATAATGTAACAAGAAATTGTCCTGTTCGTGAGATTTAAGACCTCTGGATTATTTGTATTGGTTTAAGCCGACAAACCAGCAACTCTTAAAGCATTGGAAGCCAACATTCAAGCCACCATTGTCGGCCAGATTTATTGGAAAAAGTAGTCAAGCATTTGACTGATCGAATGGATCGTGTAACTCGTAGCGGCGACGGATACATGCCAGAAGTTATATTCAATTTGAATTAAAGGCCATGAAATCATCTACCAGATTGTTATAAAAATAGTTTACATTCCAATAATATTTCTGAAACCAAACACCCTATGTTTTCATATTGGAATTCCCAAAAAGCATTTGTGTAACAACAAAATCGTAACAAAGAAACAATACAAAATAGAAACAATCGATTTTTTTCTTAAAATGTAATCAATTCTTTTAAAGAAATACATTTGCATTACAATCGCTACGTCTCCTGCCCCCAGAAGCTCAGGCATTCGGGCCCCAGCAGCTTTAAAACTATAACAAGTTTTTCTCAAATATTCCCCCACTATACATTACGAATTAATCAATTGCTTTATCTTAATATATATTTACCCTCGACACTGATTCACTGATACACTGATTCACTGATTCACTGATTCACTGACTCTGTCACGCAGTACGTAGGAATTTAAATAGGCATTCTATAATTTTCTATAAATAATAATAATAAAAAAAATAATATTTTTTTTTGTACAGAAATTGTGTTTTCCCCAAATTTTTTTTTTACCAAATTTTTTTTTTTTCAAATTTTTTTTTTTACCAAAATTTTTTTTTCAACAAAAATTTGTTTTCAACAAAATTTTTTTTTTCAAAAAAAATTTTTTTTTTAAGAAAAATTTTTTTTTCAACAAAAATTTTTTTTTCCACAAATTTTTTTTTTTTTCACAAAATTTTTTTTCCATATTTCAACGGGCGCCATAGGCTCATTACAACTTACTAGTTTCCAAATAGTTTCATTAATATAGGCGCCTCGGTAGGCGAGTTGGTAGCGTGCTTGCCTATCAGCGTGGCGATTGTGGTTGGATTCCAACCAGAGGCTTTGATATGTCGCTGCAAAAATCTAGCCAAATGGGCTGTGTCACCCGGTTTACCCTTGGAAAACGATAATTTTTCCTGGCCTTTGTTGCAGTCCCTTAAATTGGAATTTCTCCCCTTGGCTTAATTTTCAACACACGCTTTGCATATTTGCTTCCATCACTGTTACATAAAAAAGGACTCTAATTCAGAAAACGAATATCGTTAGTATTTCCACCTTGCCCTGCTGTCTTTTGTCACAATTCTCTGGATTTAATGTCGAAACTAGTTTTTTTTTTGGGTGGGAGCTAACTCTTGCTCACACCTTTTTTCATTGTTCGATTCCTGTCTTGTGGTCCAACCAGGTATACAATTTTCCAGTTGTTTTTTCCCCCAGTCTGAGGTTGACACTATTTCATATTATACTAGTTACAGTATGTGGTCGTTAAATTGAGAAGCATTGATTTGCATAAAAATATGGTAGTTAATATAATTCTTTTTGGTTTTCTGGATAAACCTAAAAAGTCGTTGCTTTCAAAATTATTCTTCATACTTACTGAAGTTGGCTCTACAACCTGTTGTTGGTCTTGGCCAGCTTAATAAATTATTTCCAAACACTTCGATCTTGTGCGTGCTTTCTCCAGTTCGTCATACCAATACTTTTCATGTCTTCATCCACTTGATTCTTCCTCCGGAGTCTTCCCTGTCTGTGCTTTCCATGGTAGTCTGTCATCCTCCCTAATTCCTTTGCCTCATACTGTACTGCGCTGCTGCTCCGACTCGTACCTATGCAAGGCACAAACGCTTTTCAATCAAATTCCAATTTACAAAACATTTTTCAAGTGTGAAAATTTAACACGTTTCCTTCAAACGTGATTTGTGTGTGGTATGAGGATATGAGCCCAGCACACACACACACACACACACAGTGTATTGGTGTGCGGATCAAACGGACAGGAAGCGGAAAATAAGTGCAAAATATGTACGACAACAATGAATAACGTGAGTTTCTTAACGATATTCTTCGTGCCTTCTACTATCCCTTTGGCTTACGCTGTCTTCTGTCTCTCTGTCTCTCTCTTATGTTGTCATGCTATTGTGCTCCTTTTTTGTTCTTTGACTATAACAACATTACAGTAAATGATATTGTTATCTGGTTGTTAGTGTTTTCGTTGTTGTTGTTGTTGTTGCCTTTCATATCGCCTTCCTCGTTCTTGTTATTTATTGTCAAATTTATTTATAAAGAAAATCCTGCGAGGCATGAAGAAATCAACAAACGACTGTCTGTAGGAATTTCGAAAGAATGGGTGGCGGGAATGTTGGTGGTGTTATTGGGGGTAATGCTGCCAAATGTGTGGGCATAAGTGTTTATTTTCTTAATTTGATGTCAAATTATATTAACAGGGATTTGAACTCTTAATCCTTGTGACATTTTAAGTGGATATCGATTTGGACTTATTTTTTTTCTTTCCTTTGGAAAGAACACAGTAGTCCTATATCATGTAAATGGGGAAATACTGTCCTGTAAAAGACTCGTTTTTTTGGCGCAAACATCTAACTTCGAAATGTTTAGTTATCGAACTTTCCTTCTTGGCCAAATAATATAGTCCTCTGATTCATCCATACAGCGGATATCACCACAGATAGCGTAGGCGTTGGAACCATCGATCATGAGGTAAGTTTCGGGCTCAAAAATTACGGTGCCTTAAATACGAAATTTAATAAATCGCATGAGCTTTTATGGTTTACACTAGAAGGTATGACTGTGATTTTCTGGGTCGACTTCATTATGTCCTTCTATGCGTTCACCCAGAAGCTTACTCATGCAGTCATCCACCCGTCTGTGTCTAGCCGTGTTCTTTCTTTTGTTGGTATATCCAACCACCTGTATTGGTCCTTCGGATAGGCCATCTTTCATCAATTCCCACATTAGTTGAACCATTCATCATTTTCTTATACACATCTTTGTCAGTTAGCTGGGTTCTATGAAAAGTGGCCTAAGAAAACGAATGATGTCCCAAAAAAATCTCATATAAAAATAGGTAATTATTATTAAAAATTCATACCACAATAATAAAAAAAAACAAAAAATCCCATTTTTTTTATTATGATGAAATCATATCACAAAAATGATAAAAGCCCAAAAAAAAAAAACCGAAGATTGCCTAAAAAAAATCCCATATAAAAAACAAAACAAAATATGTTACCATAAAATCCCAAGGAAAAATAGGCCAATTTTTATTATGAAAAATTCAAACCACAAAAATGAAAAATGTCCAAAAACAAAACGAAAGATGTCCCAAAAAAATCTCATAGAAAAATATGTAATTTATTATGAAAAATACATACCATTGTCGATTTTTCATTGAAGATTTTTTCAAAAATTATTTGTAGGATTTTCAGATTTATTTTGGGATTTTTTTCTGATGGCCTTTTTTTGGGGGAATTTTTCATCTATTTTCAGGAATTTTTCAATTTGGGCCCATTTTCATAGAGCCAAACTTGACTTGTATCGTTTTCCTATCCATCTTCCTATGTATTTACTCGTGTGGTTCATTCTTCTCCTGGCCCTCTCAGATCCCTAGATTTCTCCATTTGTCCATTTATCTGTCGCATGTATTCTGTCCATAAATTCCTAAAGCCATCTATTTATGCTTCCCCCGGTACTCCTTTGGGGGAGTACATCGACTTATCATCCGTTTGTTTGTCTCTCGGTCCATTCTTGCAAATAGTCAATCGGTATGCCTGTCTGTTCTTCTATAGTTCATTCATCGATGAGGCCCTCTACCTGTTGGTCAGTTCGTTCATCGCACCGCAACCATCTCCCCTGAACCTCTTTCCATCTCTTAGGATTCCGTAACTGTTCAATGGCGGTCGCCCTGTTTCTTATACCTCCTGAATTCAGTGTCCTTGTTGGCTGGCAAGCAAGAAGCAAGCAAAATCTAAACAATTTGCCTATACAATTGTTAATTTTGATTATTGAAGTGTACAATTTGGCAGATACATGTATTTTAGGTCATTTCACAAGAATCAATCAGAAACACGATTTTGGGATTTTTGATGTTAGGTCATTTTGGATTTCAGGTGACGATATGTAACTCTGAGCACGATTTTCGGATTTTTGATGTTAGGTCATTTTGGATTTCAGGTGACGATATGTAACTCTGAGCACGATTTTGGGATTTTTGATGTTAGGTCATTGTGGATTTCAGGTGACGATATGTAACTCTGCGCACGATTTTTGGGATTTTTGATGCTAGGTCATTTTGGATTTCAGGTGACGATATGTAACTCTGCGCACGATTTTGGGATTTTTGATGTTAGGTCATTTTGGATTTCAGGTGACGATATGTAACTCTGCGCACGATTTTGGGATTTTTGATGTTAGGTCATTTTGTAACTTCTGTATGGATTCCACTAAACTTTCGATATCCGTCATTTCGCCTCTCAACTATCCGTCCACATACATTTCTGTCCCTCCATCCTCTCACCCATCCTTTTCCAATTTGTTGGTCCATCTCCAATCTGTCCATCTTTTCATCTATACTACCATACATCCGACTGGCAGCCTGCCCTTCTGTCTGCTGGTCCATCCCTTTTTTTGTCTAAGTATTTCTGTCCTTCCATACATCCATCGGTCTGTAGTGTGTGTCCATCCCTCAGTCGTTCCGTCGGTGGGGCCATCCCTTTTCTTTCTCTCTTTCCACGGTATTTATATTGTTTGAATATCTGTCCATCCATGCGCCCAGGGTACGCATGTGGGTATCCGCCTGTTCTTTTCTACTGGAGCTGGTATAAATGGAGTCCTCAGATAACTCGGATCATGTCATACCCTGCCAGATAACTTTACATCTGTGATACGCCCATTTATCCTCTGTCTTGAGTTCGCGGCCTGGAGTAAATATTGGGTGTATGTCAGAGTAAGAGGCTCACTGTAGAATATTTCACGTTGGAGCTAATGATGACCGAATACGTTCTGTAGTCGGGTAACCGGAAGCCCAAGATTTATGTTTCCCTTACATTGGGTACAACTCTTCTAGAGGTTCCGATGTGACTGAGGTTTATACCAAAAGTCACATGGTAACATTTCGGTTAAATGAGTCCCATGTAGTAGAAGAGCCTGAATGTAGTCATGAACTACTAACCAAGAGAGTGGAATAAACCCATACAGGATCAGGGTAAAATGGGGATTGTTTGTCGAGTTTTGGGTGTCGGGATCCTCATTCTTCGGATTCCTTGCTCATAGAGTTGCTGGTTGTAGAGCACCACTCATCACTGCTGACAATTCTGACAAGGATAGAACTGTATCCTTGTAGAGCCACCAAATGCTGACGATTTTTATCAATTTCCTTCCCGATTTGAATTCCGAATCCACCCGATATTGTTGTTGTCGTGTAACACATACTCATCCGACCACGACTTAAGTTTTTCCTTATGATTTTTTCTCTCTCTCCCTTCTATCCCATTATTTATCTGTGTACGTGTGAAAGGTCGAAGACACAAATGTGAATACACCGTGACCCAGGAACACTTTCATCAACTCGTGCCATGTATACACAGAGACAGAGTCTTATGGGGCGCGGGGGCGGGGTTGACAAAAAAAGAGTTTGTTTCTGATGGTATTTGTTATAAATTTATTGTGAGTGAAAAGTATTGACAGTTTTGGTTGAATGAAACCGATTTACGTTTGTATTTATGATTTATTGTAATACAATTGTACGTGTGTCTGTGTGTGTGTGTGTGTATGGATGTCGGAAAACACTATTGTTTGCCATTCGGTGGCTGTGTGCGTATTGAGGATATCTTCAGTGGCAACGGCAACAGCAGCTCTCTAACAATAGCACACCATATGTTGGAGGTTTGATTTGTCTGCTGTCACGGCTTCGCTATGATAGGGTGGAAAGTACGGGAGAGAAAAAGTTTTAGGTTACTCCCACCGACCATATCGGAACAAACAAAGACAACGGCAAATAAAAAAAAAACAAAAAACAGAACTGCACAAATATGTTTTCACTTTGCTGGCGTTGGCGCTGGTGATGTACACATTGATTTACATTTTGTGAAATGTGAAAATTACACAATGACAGTTATTGAGACATTGATAAATTGCAAGTGATTTGCATAACTTCATTCATTCATCGTTTTTGTGTGGAAAGTGTCAATCTTGTTGCGCTGCTGTTGCTCTGGCTCTGGCTCTGATTCTGCCTCTTGTTCTTGTTCTCATTGTCATTGCATTGAATGTGCCTGAACTGAATGAAACAATACAGCTCAACAAAGAGCGAATGGCATTTACATGGTTTTGTTTTTGTAAAACGCTTAGCAGAGACGAACAAAACAGGAACAGCATGGAGCAACATTACAAAACGATATCGAACGACTGTTAAAATATTTGTTTATCACATGTAATTGACACTTAAGTGATTTGCATATAAAATTAAATTAAAATAATCGGGCATCGGGGGAGACAGCACACGCGGTGAACAGATCTGAGCGATATGAGCGAATGTAAATGAATCCTCTAAAGTATGTCACGCTTGGCAGTTAATTTAAAAAAATAAAATAAGAAACAAACGGTAGGTTTCACTGAAAGTATGCCGTACATGAGGGCAATTGCGTAAAGCCTCAATGTATGCAATGTTTTTTTGTTTTGTTTGTTAAATTACCTTAGTTGACAGTAATATCAATCAATGATATATAGTACGTATTGTGATGTGGTGTAATGTTTAATAAATAATATTGAGCGGTGTATTGAAGGAGCAATTACCGACTGCGTGGTTGGAAATGGTGACATTAAAATGAAAATGGATTGTATCGGTTTGTGGGATGTATGGTAATGATTTCTTATACCATCTTGTAGGTTTCGAACTAAAATGTATTAGTGTTTTTTGCGATATCGCATTGAAACCCCTTGCAGTCTTTGATCGTAGATTTCCTATTGAAGGCAGGCGCGAGTGCGAATCAGGACCCCCATGCAGACACACTTGAAGTGTCATAATTTCGTGGCCATAATTTCACATGTTCATTTGTGAAGGCTCATATACTCCTAAAGATCAGACCATGATTTTGTTTCACTGACATACATTTACATTTTCGCTGGACTGGACCAACTGTGTGAACAGGGAAATTGTTTTTAGAATGAAAAATCTGAACGAATCCTTAAAGTATGCAATGCCAAATAAAGTTTATGACTTTTGTGCTATAGCGATGGTCACTTTCGAAATTCGAAAAAGGAAAGTCAGGCTGAAAAATGCATAATTCGAAATTTCGAAAAATTACTAAGATATTTCAAAACTACCAAAAGTGTTCTGAAGTGAGTACAGGTTTGTGCAGAATCACGTTTTTCAAAAAATTAATGGGATATTTCAAAAATACAAAAAATGTTCCAGCAACGCCATTTTTTTTTTTTAAAAAATGACATGGATAACGAGAAAAGTTCAGCTGATTTTGAGAGAAAAATTGCCAATTTCGAAAAAGTCCAGCACCGCCATTTTTTTTTTTCGAAAACTGAAATTTGTTCTAAATATAAAAGAAAATCTATTAAAAAAAATCCAGTTCTGAGAAAATCACATTTTCTTTGATATAAAAAATCGAAAAAACAAAATTTTTCAAAAAGAAAACAAAAAAGTTGTGCTGAAACGAGTACATAATTGTGTCGTTTGCGAAAACATAAAGGATCTAACGTTTTTTTTTCAATTAGTGATTATTTCGTATTTGTTATCGGGCCATGTTGAACGAATTTTTGTTTACAAAAATTGAAGAGGAGGATATTGGCAACATTTGGTTTCAACAGAACGGCGCTACGTGCCACACAGACGAAGCTACACTAGATGTTTTGCGCCCTGTTTTTGAAGATTGCATTATCAGCCGCAGAGCTGATGTCGTTTGGCTACTGCATGGCCAGCCGAGGCAGCCATCTGAATGAAATTATTTTCCGTTATTAATCGGAAGGATTGTACTTTCAAATAATAAAAGAAATTTGACAAAATATCCTGTAGTTTTTTTTTATAGAATTTTCAAAAAAAGAAAAAGTTATTTGGCGGAACCTGTACTATCTGCAGCCGATTTCGAAAAATTGCCAATTTCGAAAAAGTCCAGCACAGCCATATTTTTTTCGACAGAATTCGATCTCCGAAAAAAAAAATTTAAAAAAATCCAGTTGTCAGAAAATCACTAATAAAAAAATCGAAAACACACAAAATTTTTCAAAAATAGCAAATTGTGCTGGATTGTGCATACTGAACCCAACAAACGCCACTTTTACAATTTTAATGTACTTTTGATAATAACCGGAAAAACGTCTATTTTGAACAATCTCTATTTTAAAACGAAAACTAGAAAATAATTTGATGGACATTTGCTTCTCTCAACCAATATTTCTGTACATAAATCATTTTTCTGAAAATCTAGAGAAATTTTTTAACCAAATTGCTATAAGTTTGTCATTCCGTTTGCAACACCTCGAAAGAGTGATCTGCGACCCTATAAAGTATATATATTATCGGTCAGTGTAATATTCTAAGACATTCTAGCGATGTCCGTCCGTCCGTCCGTCTGTTGTCTGTTGAAATCACAATAGAGTGCGAACGACCAACGCTAAGAAGCTGAAATTTTGTAGGAAGGTGTTTTTTGCCCATAAGCATACAACAGTATCGCATGGGCAATATCGGACCAAAGGGGAAAAAGTTCCCCTTTACGGGACTAAATATATCCCGGCCATAATCAAATTTTTCAAATATTTTTTTTCACTACATCTGATTTTTTTTGGTAAAATTGTTCTTAGTTTATATAATTTATAGATGGGGAATAAAATCCCAAAAATGGGCGTGCTCATGGGTTCCGTGGACCCTTGGGGCCCAAAAAAGGGCCCATGATAAACATGCGCATATGGGTATCGAAGTGCAACGAAATTTACTCACGAACCCAAATATGCCTTTATTTTCATGATTTGCCTAAATTTTTTGATCCGGTTTCTGGGACTATCGGGTCACCAGCGGCCCAAAAACCGTCCCTTGACAAACATGGACATATGGGTATCGAAATGCAACGAAATTTTCTCGCGAACCCAAATATGCATTTATTTTCATGATTTGCCTAAATTTTTTGATCGGGTTCCTGGGACTATCGGGTCACGAGCGGCCCAAAAACCGGCCCCTGACAAACATGAACATATGGGTATCGAAATGTAACGAATCCATGATGGAGGGTATATAAGATTCGGCCCGGCCGAACTTACTATTTGTCCACTTGTTTTTATAAATTTCTGATAGTCTATCACAAATTGGCACAATTTACAGGTTTCGACAATTTTCCGAAATTATGAAAGTTAAAGTTTTTTCGATGTTCCAATTTTATTCCGCCAAAAACTATGCTGTACAATTTATTCTTATGCCATTACCCGCTTTGGACAATTTATCTACCTGTTTAACGAATCAACTCAAATCAAAACTTTCGCATTTTCACATCAAATGGTGTTTTCATTAGAATTCATGCGATATTTTGATTTCATCTGTTTGTAGTATTTATTGTCATAATTCGATTTATGCATAAGTTAACGCTCAACTGTGTATTCATATGCAATTTTTCACAATTATTATTATTTGTCGTGGTTTTAGTTTGTCGCTTTTCTTTGTGCGCCCTCCCTTGCCAACACCAACACCATGAAAACAATGTGAAAATAGAAAATGGAAAAACTGAACACAAAACCCAATATGTTTACAGTCTTTAATCGATTTTGTTTTGTCCGATTTCCAAAGCCATTTAAACTTTTATTGTATTCCCTGTATAGCATTTGTGGTGGAAAGTTTGTTTTTTTTTGTTCAGTTCAGTTTTGTTTTGAATTTTTTAGTTTTTTTTTTTTAGTACAGCAAAGGAGAAATACCGATTTAAGTGAATTGAGATTTTTATTTGTGTGTTTATTTGCTTTAGCAATGTGTATGTATGTAGGTGTTGCATACATTCATACACATATATTTTATTATTGTTTCATGGCATTTCTGAGCAAATGCCAATATTTACATTTTTGCCAGCCATATTTTTTACAAAGTCTTGTTTTTTTTTTTGGATTTTTGCAAATATGCAAAATGTGCTTAATTCCCACAATATTCATTGGCCATAAAAGGGTATCGAGTTTAAAGTGTTGGTGTTTGAGTGTTGGCCCATGTGTGTGCATTAGGGTGGAGTGATATTCAAAAAAAAAAAAGTTAACCTCGGAAAGAGATGTAGTCTGGGGTCCTAATAAGGGGAAAAATAAAAAAAAAAATTTTAAAAAATTTTTAGAGGTCGCGCCACTCCCTCGAAATTTTGAAATTATCGCTATTTTGGCGTTGATTTTAGAAAAATCCTAAAAAGTTTTATGTCAATAAATGTTTGCAATAGCGTAAACAATGAAATAAGGGCATGAAAAAATTTAAAAAAAGTTTTCTCATTGTTCAAAAATTTCAAAAAGTAAAATAAGTCAGAAAATTGACTGAACAATGAAATCGCCACCAAAGCTACAAATATTAGTCGATTATCCTCATATTTGCCTCAAATACTTTTGTTTGGGCACTGAATAAGCTCAAACTTTTAAATTTCCAATAAGTTAAGTCGTTAATTTTTAGGATTTTTCTAAAATCAACGCCAAAATAGCGATAATTTCCAAATTTCGAGGGAGTGGCGCGACCCCTAAAAATTTTTTAAAATTGTTTTCTTTATTTTTCCCCTCATTAGGACCCCAGACTACATCTCTTTCCGAGGTTAACCTTTTCAAATTAAAAAAAAAGCATGTTTTCACTCCACCCTAGTGTGCATGCATAAACGCTTGTCCGGATGTTGTGTGATTAGAGTGTCTTCACTGCGATTTAAACTGAATTTCAGTATGGAATTTGAAAAAAATTCAAAACAACTGGCTCAAACATTTTCAAGAGCCCCGAAAAGTATGTTATAGTTAAATTTAATTAGACACACTTGCTGGTATGCTTTACTGTTAAGTCTGCGTTTTTTGTGGTCATTCATGGCATATCTTTAGGGGCAGAGGCAAATTGCATATACAATTAAAAAATCAAAAATTTAAAAAAAGAGTCCATTTCCAGTAGCTTTCCACAAAGTCACATATCTTACACTTAAAATGCGATATAGATCAGACGAGAATTTTCAATTTTATTCACAATTTAGTGAAGGGCCGTTTTAGTGTCTCCCATAAAAATGTAACATTCCGGTTTGTTTTTTTTGTAACTCTCTCATAACCAACAAATTTGGCTTCACTAGTTTGTGAAACTTCAACGAGTTTAATGATCTTCATCTCATTTTAAGTGTAAGATATGTGACTTTATGATAAAATACTGAAGATTGACACTCAGTGAACTCTCTTCTTTCATTTGTGGACGGCCATGGTTAGGTAGGTAGTGTTGCGACTATCACAGAAGTGAGCTCAAGATTCAAAGCCGGGTAAGATCATCAAACATTTTTCCAGCTCGTAAATGATGGCGACTTTACGAGTAAGAGAGTAATCTCTAAGTCACGTAAAACTTTTTCAGAAAATCATTAGTCGCTTTAAAACGCTAACTGATTCGAGAGAATTTTCATAAGGAAATATCAGTGGAGATAAGTACTGTTTACGAAAGAGAGAGAGATAGAGAGGGGGATTGAGAGATACACAATTTAATAGACGTACAGTTTTTTTTTTAAAATATCGCTTGTGGCAAGATTTTAACTCTGAATATTCCGCTTAATTGCCACACACTCTAGGCCTGGCACCAAGCACGATCAATCCAGCAGCATGATTTTCCCACAACAGACCACCGATGTCGTGTATAAAATAAAGTGATGGGGAGAAGTGTGTGAGAAAGAGAGAGGGCGGCAGAGAGGGAGAGATAGGGCGATCTAAAGAGATTGACTATTATCAAATTTAAAAAAAATGACTACCAATTATTTGCCTGGAAATAAGGATATTGGAGAAGTTAAAGTGGAAGTAATGTTTCTTGACGTTTGTCTTGATTTTGAGAAGGTCGCAGCTCGCAGAATATTCCACATACGAACAGTTCTGTTGAAGAACGTCCTCCAGTCAAACGGTCATTACACAATGAACGCTTGAGAGTCTTTGGAAAGCCGCATTTACCCGATAAAAGTTTTAACATCAGGGATCCGACGAACAGATTAATGAACTTTTGCCTACAATAGCCACACAAAACGTCCATCGTAAAGTTGAAAATGTGTACAGAGATGTAAGCAGAATAATCTCAATTTTCCCCGTTTTTGGGATTTCTTTGGTTTTTTTTGAATGAAAACTCTGATTTTGTAATATTTCAAAATTTTTGTATTAAGGATCCTGATAAGACCTTTTTTTCCCAATACTAAACAGATATGAAAGAGATATTTTAAATTATTATAGTTTGGCTTGAGGTCATATAAAAACGATGTTGTTGTTTTTCATGTATTTTGTTATTATTATTTTTCAATACTTTGGTTGTCTTCCTTACAGTTTCTGTTCGAGTATTAATGTCTAGACAGTAGACATCCAAACTATAACAAAAATAATCTAAAATATCTACAGAGGTCAACAATACATAACCACATCATTAAACAGATATTTATTTTTATTTTTATTTTTATTTTTATTTTTATTTTTATTTTTATTTTTATTTTTATTTTTATTTTTATTTTTATTTTTATTTTTATTTTTATTTTTATTTTTATTTTTATTTTTATTTTTATTTTTATTTTTATTTTTATTTTTATTTTTATTTTTATTTTTATTTTTATTTTTATTTTTATTTTTATTTTTATTTTTATTTTTATTTTTATTTTTATTTTTATTTTTATTTTTATTTTTATTTTTATTTTTATTTTTATTTTTATTTTTATTTTTATTTTTATTTTTATTTTTATTTTTATTTTTATTTTTATTTTTATTTTTATTTTTATTTTTATTTTTATTTTTATTTTTATTTTTATTTTTATTTTTATTTTTATTTTTATTTTTATTTTTATTTTTATTTTTATTTTTATTTTTATTTTTATTTTTATTTTTATTTTTATTTTTATTTTTATTTTTATTTTTATTTTTATTTTTATTTTTATTTTTATTTTTATTTTTATTTTTATTTTTATTTTTATTTTTATTTTTATTTTTATTTATTTTAGTTGTAAGCTTAGTTTAATTATTATTGTGAATTAACTTAAAATACAACACTAAAAATTATAACGAAGAAGAATGAAAAAAAGGAGACGAATTAAAGCCAACTTCAGGCACAATAATAAACAATTATAAACCCGAAGAATAACCCGAAGGTACGTTTTTAATAAAACCCTGAAACTTAAAATTTAGAAAAACTAATTTGTTGTTTTCTTTACATTTGTTTGGGTAAAATTATTTTATTCACCCCCGCATATTTATTGGTCCTTCGAACCGAATTTCGAGCCGTTCTATTTAAAAAATAAAATAAATTTTGCCTCTCACATTTTTTCCGCTTCGGCCAAAGTATACCGAACAGACAGACTTCAGCACAACGACACCTACTAGTCTTTTTTCACCCAAAAAGAAAATCACAAATTTCCTTAGTGTACATTATTAGCGAGTGTCTTTCATCTTGAAATTCTATTAAAATGGCATAAATTGAAATGCCTCCAATAGTTACAGATTTAATAACCAAACACCCACAACAATTCTAGCGCCATTAATGTTTATATTAATTTTTTTTTTCGTAGAAACCAGAATCTTCATTTAAAATTCTATACATGTTTCTTGAACAACAATCTAAATTGCCTGTTATGGCTTATTATCGCACTTCATGACGATTATCCTCCAGAGGTTTTTGAGCTCGGCACGGTGCCGTTGATCTGCCAGTGCTCAAGTGGTTTTAATAATAAAATTCAATTGGTTAACTTAAGTGTTATTTAACGAATGTTGTTATGACTGCATAAATGTCGGTGCCGGAGAGCTCAACAACTGCACGAACAATTGAAGAACTGAACAAGTGAATAAACAAACAAACGAACGAACGAACAGAAGAACGAGTATTTGCCACATTATCTGCAGTTTTAATTGTTTAAATTGAATATCAGCAGCAATAAAGTGCATCACAAGAACACGTTATGGCATTTTGATACCGTGTAACCTAACACCCACATTTACACACACCCACACACACACACATGAGAGGGTATGAATATGAATATACACCTACTTAAACAGTTGTGACATGGTGCACATACACTTGCATTCGCAATTATCCTTTTTGCGCCATTTGCGTGGGGAATATGTTGTGTGGGTATCTGAGTGTGTGTGTGCGTGTGAGTGTGTTTGTAAAGGACAGCTAGGAAGCTAAGGGGAATGTCATTGTCATTTAATGATTATCTTTATTTAAAATGAGAGCACAAGACTTGACTTGTTTTGTGTGCCATATTGAAATTCACTTGAGAGTGCTTTGGTGATGCGTTGAGCCAGCGACTGACTGACTGACTGGATGAGTGGGTAAGTGAGTGAGTGAGTGTGAGCTCTTTTTCACAAAAGCATTTAGCGCACAATGCGCTGCCAGGTACACTCACCAACTTCAGCCAAAGAAAACGGAGTTGCAACACATCCTTCCTTGTTCTTTATTTTTTTTCTGTTATAATCAACATTTCAGCTGGGGTATTAAGAAAATATCTTCAAATTGCACACCGCCGTTTTATTTGTCAGGTGTTTGTGTATGTGTGTGTGTATCTCTGTGCAAGTGAGTGACATTTCCATTAGAACATGTCATGCGTGTGAGTGTGTGTGTCAAATTAACATATATTCAAAGGACAATAACAAACACGTTTAAACATTGACTTAAAACTGGAAGCGAGGTATCGGAATAACAATAAAATCCTGTCAGTGTTACTTGTGTTGCCGTTTCTTTCCCCCCCTCCCCCTGCCGTTGAATGCCGTGTTGACTTTAAACAGTTTCACTTGCACTCACGCTCTGCTTTCATGTGACCCCTACGCTACCGTAAGACTGAAAGAACGAATGTCCTTGTCACGCTTTCTTTGCCCTTTTTGAATGCAGATTGTTCTGAAGGTAAGTTAACATAATCTACTTGCAAATAAGTACTCACAACGAGGGCCATTGGATAAAGCTGGTAAAATAATCCATTTTTTTCTATATTTGGTTGTTAGAGAGGGAGAATTAAAAATAATTCTTTGAGTTACAGTCGACTGTAATTCCATACAGGACTAACATAAATATATGCGGTATTTGTCTGGAAAATTTTCGAATGTCATAATGAGACAGGAAACCCTCAAAAATTTCTGTTAATCGATTTTAATGAAATTTCCGATTGGGTTAACTGAGTATTTGCGATCTTAGGCAAATTGATTATTTGCGTTGAAACGCTGCCGTGCTGTGAGTGCCCTAATTGGAGATATTTTTTAATTTTTTCATTTGTTTTGATTTTAATTGCACACAAAACTGGCAAAAGAACTTTCGGGCTAATGTAGCGAATATGTTATTGGGCTGAAAAAAAAGAACCCACATATGGAAAACTTTGTGTCTCCGAAAATACTAAACACCCTCCAAATTTTTTTTATTATATTAAAATTGCCTTACCGGAAAATTGATTTGCTAACATCCACCAAATTTGTATTTATTATCCGATTTAAATTCAATTTCACACAGAAGTGAATAAACTACGTTCCAGGTTACTTTGCAGTAACTGGGACCTAAAATGCGTAGCAGGGACCTAAAATGCGAAAACTTGACTATTTAAGAAATTTTGTTGTTGACAATTAAGTCTGGAAGATTGCTATTGTCAGCCAAGAGAACAGCACACATTTGGCAAACTTTATTCTTAACAAATTTCTAAAATATTTATTTGTATTTTTGGTTCGATTTTAATAAACACGTAATGAAGACTTACTTACTTACTTATTACCCTTAACATTCCATGACGGAACAGACGGGGAATATCGCTCGAATCAGTGAGCTAATTGTTTATAGTCTCTGAGAGGGACCTACTGTTTCAAGCCGGCTCCGAAAGGCTAATTTCTGGAGAAGTTTTACGTGGCTTAGAGATTACTCTCTTACTCGTAAAGTCGCCAGGTCGAAGCAGTTGCTGGGTTTACTTGTATGATAGTCGCTACGACACTACTTACCACGCCGTGGTTGTGCTAATGAGGCTAATGACGAATTAGCTGATGTATATTCTGGCTTACGCCAGCTTAGAACCAAGAGAGAGGACCCAAAAAAGAGAATATTCGTCATTACTGTTTGGCTTCAAATTAACTTTCAGAACTAAATGGGCTATGTTTTACTTAAGCATCAGAGATGGAGTACTTGGAATTCGAATTCGGGTTCGAAGCGGTGAGGTATGAAGTGATGGACATTTTCATTTATGATACGACATGGCAACAATAAACTAACAGGTCAGACCGATTGCCTTGGATGCTAGTGCCTCTTATCTTGCAGTCACAGTTCGCAACACTAAAGCATTTTTGGGTCGTCGTTAAGCACCTTGTCGGACCGTAATACGGAAATTCGTGGGGAAATTCGAGCTGAGGGGACATGTTAGTGCTGTGAAGAATAAAACCCATGCACGTCGCTCAAGAACAACTGAGAGAATTGCTGCTGTAGCCCAAAAATGTTGAAGAAAATCCAGGTTTGTTCATTCCTATTCGGAATGGATGGCGGTATCAAGAGATGATTACTGATTTTTTATGGTCGGAGTTGGATGATATTGATCTGGACAACGTTTACTTTCAACAAGATGACGCTACGTGCCACACATGTAACGAAACCATTACTATTTTACGGGAAAAGTTTCTGCACCGTGTTATCTCTCGAAGAGGCCACGGTGATCTTGTGATTTAACAGCTTGCGCCTTCGTTCTTTGGGGCCACGTGAAAGATAAGGTCTACGCCAACAGCCCAGAGTCTATTCAAGTCCTCAAAGATAGAATTCGTGAGGCTATCGAGGACATAGGACAGCCACTTTGCGATTCTGAAGCCGCGATTAGCTCCCAAGTTTTCCTTAAATCCACAATGTAGTCTCATTGTTATAATAATTATGATTGGACTTTGTTCCCTTCTACGCAAGAGGACATCACAAATGGGAAAAATCCCACACCAGCTAAAATCTATAAAGAACTGGATTTTTCCAGGATAACATTAAAAACGTAGTCGACCTCGTCTTTGGCTTACACGCACACACACACACACACACACACACACACACACATTCATGCGTACATAACAATAGCAGGGAAATACTTATATAATCCACAACCGCAGAATATCCTCAATCCGCTTCCGTAACCCCGCTAATATGCTTAAGCATCGCCAGCAACAGGATGTGTGCATTTTTCATCTGTTTTCAGTTTTTTTCTTCTTTTTTTTTTTTTTTTTGGTGAACAGAGGCAGCATGCAACAAATTTTCCCCGTACTCGTGCTTCCATTGAAACACAGCGAGCAATTTACATTTTATGTGGACGTGAATGCATTTTTTTCCCTGCCACAAAAACGTTTAAGCGTTGGCAAAAGAGAGACCCGGACAAAAAAAAAATGTAAAACACAACAACAACAATACAACATTTTCATGCATTACTCACGTACAGTTCGAACAGAAAGCGATTCGCTGTAACCGACCAACATTTGCCAGATTCCGGGGCGAAGGAGCGTACAACGTCAGCAGGTCCCGGCATCAGCTTTACAACATTTATTCCATTGAATTGCACATTTGAGCGCATTCACCTAAACAGAAAGCGGATAATAGGGTTACCCTCTTATGTGCTTCACAAAGCATGTTGTTGCTTTTTTTCTACATTTTGTTATTGTTGTTGGGTTTCTTTAAAAGCTAACCTTGCTTCATTGATGGCGTTGTGTTGCTCTGTCTATGGCAAAGAAGGAGGTACGTTTAGTTTGTCATCGTGTTTGCAACAACCTGGGACATTCGCAAGAAGATTGAGGTTACATTGCACAGCGAGGATCTTGTTACACTGTCCAGCTTAGCAACACTTTCTCGTTAATGAATAAATACGATTTGTATGTTTATTCTGAAAAGATAGTTTTCAGTTTTTTGTGATCTTTTTTTTGGCGTATTTATTGCACTCGATTTTTGCGCGCCACTCAAGTGTATTACATTTTTTATTTATCCTGAAACCTCCGTGTTGTTGTTACACTGTAACCGTTGTAGTGTGTATTTTTTTCTCCGTCATCCGAAAGTGGATGAACTCCACACCAGCAGTTTTCAGCATACTTTGTGTCAAGTAGAGATATGTGTTATTTTTTTTTTAAATTGAACTACACGAATTGAATTTCTGTGTAAGTCCCACGCATTCCTCCGGTTAGGATTGTGTAAAGTAAATGTCGTATGTATGTATAGAGGATTTCCACTTTAAGGATAATGGATGTGCAACGAGGATGATAGGATAGAATGTTTTTCTTTTTTTTTCTTTGTTAAATTGTTGTGGCAAAGGTTTTTGTTAGAACTTCTTTGGTATTACTTTGATGTTGTCTTTGTTTCCTAAGTTGGAGAATTTTCCGGCTCCTCCATGAAATAAACATTTAAGGGCGATAAGCAAGATAACCTTTGAAATAATACACGCTTTTCATTTCCATTCCGACATATGTAAATGACCAACCGATCCCTGCCAACCTACCCAGTCCATTCATTGTTTCACCGCTCTCTCCGTGCCCCATAAATTGTAACATTTCATTGAAAACCCCCGCGTGGACAGGCTGAGAAAATCAATTAACCAGACACATCAGTCCATTAAAGCATCTTGAAAATGTAAAATATTTATTGAAGGACAGTACAACACAGTCCTGGGTACAAGACAAATAGGCATTCAATGAAAGACCCCCGCCCCACCCTCAGAGGCTCCACACCAGCAGGCCAAGTCATTAGTGTTGGAGCTCTTCAAGTTCTTTATTGCTTTTGTTGTGAGTTTCGAATTCAATTGCTAGGGGGGGGGGGTGAGGGGGTGGTGAAAGAAAAAATAAACAACAAATGCCGAAGTGAAGGAAAAAAAAAAACAAGAAAAGGAACAGCAACAATCAATGTATGGGAAGACAAGAACAGGAGTTTCACAAGGGGGAGTACACACATGACTATGTGTGTCCTTACCGAACGACACACATAAATAATGATTACAAGAGGGACACTTGAAACTTGACCAGCACTTGTGCGGTTTCAGTCTTTTGGATGGGCAAGTGGGTGTCTGTGTGTGAGCAAGTTCGATTACTTTCAAGTGAAGCAAGGAGAGCCTCATACGTGAAAGGAAGAACCAGAAGGGCCTCATGCATGGATGGACGGACCAGAAGGGCCTTATACATTGAAAGAAAGATCAGAAGGGGCTTATCCGTGGATGGACAGACCAGAAGGCCTAATGCATGGAAGGAAGGACCAGAAGGTCCTCATGCAAGGATGAAAGGACCAGAAGGGCCTCATGCATGGAAGGAAGGACCAGAAGGTCCTCATGCATGGAGGGAAGGACCAGAAGAGCCTGATGCATGAAGGAATGGCCAGAGGGGCCTCATGCATAGATGGAGGGATCACAAGGGCCTAATGCATTGAAGGCTTACCAAAGCTTTCGCAAGACTTCGATTAATTTCAAGTGAAATAAAGAAGGCCCTAGAAAGATTTAGACGTAGAAGGCCTACCTTTGGTATTTATTCCCATGTTCTAAGGTGGCCAAACAATAACATCACCAGAAATGCCATATAGAAGGGGACGTCCTGGTCACACATGAAGGAGACAGAAATAGACAGCGCAACAACGGCGCGGAAAAATGGAATAGAGGAGAAGTCGTTGGCACAAAACCGGAATATGTTCAATAAATTTACTGAGGCCTTACGCCTTAAGTCTTAGAAAGGATGGGAACGTAATTTATAAAATATAAAACTTTTTTTTAAAAAATGTCTTGGTCATGAAAGGGTTAAGGTAAACTTTATTTAATAAAAATGTATCCTTACTCTGTTTTCTTTGTTAATCCAAACTTAAGTTAATCTATTCATAGAAGCTGGAATTTTAAAAAATTATTTGGTTTCGGTCTCATGAGAAGTTTACTTTTATAACTTATTGAGTTCGTGAAAACTACAGAAAAACCTGACATTGACAATGAAGGTGTGGATTTCCATGAAACTTTCAGAAACGAAAAGTGTTTGGCCAACTAGGGCCATAAATCTGAAATTAGGAACTAGACATGTATTATTTTCATTGTAAAATTTTGATTGGCCTGAACAAGTGAAATGATGCCTGGCTTCGTGGAGATTGTTGATCTGACGTGATTTGGGAAGGGAGGTTATACCAGATCCTGCCAGCGAATGGAAGCTGGTTGTTGTTATTGCCTACCAGCATCGCCAACAAGCATTCCTCCTATTTATGAAACGGATTTTTGATCGCCCATCGCATCAGTTATAAAGTGCCCTGTTGTCAGTTCTTCTTAGGAAACGCAGAATTGCAAGGCACAGTAAGGCCTTCCACCACAGCTCTCTCTCTCTTTTTCTCTCCTCCAGTTCCGCCCCTGGTTTACTTTCTACTATTAATCTATTTGTTAAATGTGCAAATGTCCTAGTTGTGGACACGACTAGGGGGGGGGGGGGGGGGGGGGAGTCGACAAATGAGTGGGTGTTGTGAATAGCTTTGGCATTTCATTTAGGAATTGATGTTTTGTGTCACTCTTGATGTTTGTGTTATCTGACTTGGGCCACAGCAGTCTGTACATATGTATGTATGTGTGCATGTATGCCTGCATGTGTCTGTATGCCAATACATATTTATGGCTTTCTTTCAATTCTTATCAATTATCGATAAAATGTCTCATATAACCGACTCTTCGACTACTTCACATTACAGCACAACGACAAACATAAAAACCCACATACTGTCACATTATTTCAAACACACGCACACATATGTCAATATATATATACATATGTGAGCATATACAGGGTGAAATGAAAGATTTTAGAAGATTTAAGATTTTGAGGAGTCACATGAATTTATATAATATTTAAACACTAGTAAGTTGTAATGCGCCTATGGCGCCCGTTAATTTGCTTGAGAAAGTATTTGTTACTTAATTTTAAAAATTTTGTAAAAAATATTTTGAGAAAACTATTTTGTAAAAAAAAATTCCGAAAAAAAATAAAATTTGTGGAAAAAAAATTTTTGTTGAAAAAAAAAATTTTTGTTGAAAAAAAAAATTTTTGTGGAAAAAAAAAATTTTGTTGAAAAAAAAAATTTTGTTGAAAAAAAAATGTTTGCTGAAAAAAAAAAAATTTTGTTGAAAAAAAATATTTGTGGAAAAAAAAAATTTCTTGGAAAAAAAAAATTCTTGAAAAAAAAAATTTTGTGGAAAAACAAAATTTTTTTGAAAAAACAAATTTCTTAAAAAAAAAAATTTGGAAAAAAAAAATTTGGTAAAAAAAAAAATTTGTAAGAAAAAAAAATTTTGGAAAAAAAAAATTTTGGTAAAAAAAAATTTGGGGAAAACACAATTTCTGTACAAAAAAAATATTATTTTTTTTATTATTATTATTTATAGAATTATTATAGAATGCCTATTTAAATTCCTACGTACTGCGTGACAGAGTCAGTGAATCAGGGAATCAGTGTATCAGTGAATCAGTGTCGAGGGTAAATATATATATATATTTAAACATAGATCATCTTAACCTTGAAAAGTCTGAAGTGAACATGCGTTGTCGATTCGGCGAAGGCTGTAAAAAAACTGTAAACTGTAAAAAAACAGACCAGAGACTTCACAAAACGATCACGATTACACCAATCGTTTACAGCCTGTTTTTATAAAACGTATACGTCTGAGATGAACAGAAACGTCTGTTGCCGAAACGAAAATGAATTGTGTTTCTATAACTCCAACGAATCCAATTAGCCAATACACTCATAAATACGTTAGAAAAAAATGCCAATTAGAATTTTAACAGAGACTTTCGTAGTACAAAAATCCAAATTGACAATAAAGAATTTCTGTTCGTTATTTTAATGAAACGAAAGACCCATTCGTTTTATAAAAACAGGCTGTTAGTTTCTCTTGGAAATTATCAGTTTGCTGTGAATATAAGAGATATGGTTAATATAGTCGCAGTAGGTCCACTTTTTTTAATCGAAATTCTCGTAGATCACATATTTTGGGTAACTGAATTTGAAAATTAGGAAATAGTGGACGACTACAAAGTGAAAGAAGTAAATCTACATTGTGAAGCACCATTTGTTGGCTGCCATTACAATCAAAATCTTCCTAGGCACCGTATATTATTATCTGTACTCTGGTACCGGCTGATCTTAACGGCTTGCTTAGAGAGACTTCAGTGGCTTCCTCACCGGACCGCCCATTTCTGAAAGTCTTCTTTATGATGTTGACAGCATATTCTCAACTGATCTGATTAACATTTGCCTTGGAAATTAACCTTTCGCTTCCCATGGATATTATGCAACAGAACCAATTAACCACTTCTACCCCGGCATCGAGAAGGACACAGAATTTTTAATTGAGACTGGAACGAACATCCGAGTGCAATGAAAAATATATTTCCAAGGGGTATATACAAGCTCAAGGACAGCAAAATGTTTAACGTAGTGGCCGCTCGAAGAGCGGTATGACCACAATTTCACTGCTCGTACATTTTAAATGAGCTTCAAAGCTGTTGGAAGAAATCACTCTTTCATAAGTTGTTCTTCTACAGGGTTCACCAACAAGAGGTGTTATTTTGGTATTCAAAGAAAAATGCAATTTCTTGAGATAAATGATCGGATGCTTATTTCATAATAAAGAGGAAGGCCTGCCACTCTTACAGGACCATATCCTTTTTATGAACTTTTCCATACCCAAATCGCAAAGTGTCTGCCCTATGTCCTCGATAGCCTCACGAATTCTATCTTTGAGGTCTTGAATCGACACTGTTAGCGTAGACTTTATCTTTCACGTGGCCCCAAAGGAAGAAGTCGCAAGGTGTTAAATCAGAGGATCTAGGTAGCCAATTGTGATCACCTCTTCGAGAGATAACACTGTCCAGAAACTTTTTCAGGAAAACAGCAATAAATTCGTTGCTTGTGTGGCACGTAGCGCCGTCTTGTTGAAAGTAAACGTTGTCCAGATCAATATCATCCAACTCCGACCATGAAAAATCTTTAATCATCTCTCGATAGCGCAATGCATTGGAATGCTTGTTGGAAAATCCAAATATTTTATATTGAACGAGATCCAAATGAACCTACTTGAATATTTCCAATGTCTGCGATAACTGAATAATAAGCTTAAAGTCCATGATGTTACAGTTTCACCAGAGGAATCTGGGTAATACTCGCAGACCTGTTTTACACATACGATACAATGCAATTCCTAGGCCTCAAGAAATGAATTAACGCTAAAGAGCCAACCAGAAGCATTGAAATACCTAACAGGAAAGACCTAATCACATGTCTACATCGATAGAAAACATTGCGCCGACCCTGTATGTATCTGTGCATATGTGAAGGAGTAACTTTCAGGACCCCCACGTGAACGAACGAAACAAACAATGAACCCACAGACCTACAGACAGCCAGTGCCCAAGTGCGAAGGAACAATTTTAATGCATTGTTATATAAAACCAAACACCCAGAAAACAAAAACATGCCAGCACAATGGAGCCAAGACAAGCACCGTCCGAGACAAACACATTCACACCATATTCTGGAGGACAGACAGGCAAACGGGCAGACCGACAACCAGAGACATACTGATGGACACCACATCCATCACCCAGGCAGTACGACCGAGCCAGTGTAAATGACCACGCACAGGGACACCACTACCAACATATATACATACATGTGTGTGGAGTAGAGTGCAACTGTTCATTGTCCATCCATCGGTCAGCGTTCACTGTCCCGTGTCCCCATTTGTGCAATGTGATGTCATCGTTTAACGACAGCGAATTTCTTGAATAAGAAATCTGATACAGCAGCTTCTGTAATTTAAGACTTTTGCCAAGGATCGAACGAAGGACTGAAAGGAAGAGCTAGCCAAAAGAAAAAAACCAACAACAATAAAAAAACGAAACAACATCAAATTGATTTTACTTAATTCATTTTACATGTTGTTCACATTTTGCGAGTGGGTTGCCACAGCATGGAGAGATGGAATTCAAGGGAAACGTATTTACCAAAAAAAAAAAACAAAAAAAGCATTTCAAATCGTTCAGTTGATTAAGCAGGGAATACTTAGAAGACTTCGTAATTGTCATTTTCAATTGAAATTGATTTTTTTTCGGAAAAAAGTGTTAAAATTGTCAACGAAATTAACTAAATTTTAATACATTTTGGGGAAAATTTAATGCTGATGCTTGAACTTAAGGATTTTCAGTGGACTTTTTTGTAGAGGCTCACCGGTTTATGATTAGACAAAGACAATTACTCTTTCTCAAATTAATTTAGGCTTATTTAAAACATTAATAGGGTCAAGCCGTCCTTGAAGTAGAATTCCACGCACTGTAGTGGTGGTGTGTGAGGAACCGCAGTTGGTTGGAAAAGTCTAATATCACACACACATTTAGCTAATTGTTCATGTGTTTGTCTAGCAGAAAGTACAATTTTAAAACACCTGTACAAAGCGTTTTTAAGAAATATTCATGAAAATACAAAAACCTTTTCACTCAATGAACTTAACAATGTATAAAACTCTTAATACAGTCTAACCTCGATATAACGAATCTCAAGGGGATCAGAAAAAAAACGTTATATTGAATAATTCGTTAAAATGAGGTTCGTTAGATCGAGCTGAAGTTGCACTTCCATTCGTTATAAAGAGATAAATAAACCTTGTTTATTAATCATCATCTACATACCGTGTTATAGCGAACGATTTCCGCTAATAAATTAAAGCAAATTTGAACATCTCTTTTTTCCCCTGCCATTAGAACTTTACAGCTAACAGCAACGACAACTATCAGTGCTTATTTTACTAAGCATCAAACAAATATGATTTTCTATCGAAAAACTTGGAAAACTTTGCTTAAGCAAAAAAAAAAACACAATAATTTCGTGTGTGTCTGTGTCACTGCAATGGTTGATAATTCGTTATAACGAGGTTTTTGACAAACGTATTCGTAATAGAGAGGTTTATTTTGTATTAGATATTATGGAGCGCTGTTGGGGATTTCAAAAAATTTGTTAAATCGAGGAAATTGTTATATTGAGGGCCGTTATATCGAGGTTGAACTGTATAACGCAATAACTTAACAAAGGTTTGTAAAGCTTTTTAAAATGGTTTGATCTATTGGGCAGTGGAAGGCGACTTCGTTGTTCAAAGAAGAGTTGTTATGGATTGCATGTACTTTCAAGACTAGTAGAATTGATATTCTATGCCGCAGAATCAGCAATCAAGTAAACCTGTATGTTGGACTATCGTACAATTCGTTTGTGTGGAAAATATCAAGCCCTTAGCGCTATTTCATCGTAAGCGACATTTCTCAAAAAAGTTTTTATTGCTGAATTTAAAATGTTGTTTGGGGACACATGGACGGACATTTAAAAAAATAAATCAATATTTTTCAAAAAAAAAAATGGAGGTAACATTTTATCGTACGTAAGCAACGACTTTTCCAGGAAAGGAACTTTATCGTAAGCGACAGTATTACACACAGAAATAAAATCAAGTTAAAGTAAAAATTCGCAAAATAATATACTAACTAATTTAAATGCACTTACATTAAGAACTATTCAATATATGTTATTTAAGACAAGTCCGACCGGCATTAAATGACGCTGGGTTGAATCTTATCGAGCCATTACTGCCGATTCATTGCTCCGAAATCCCTTATTATACCCTCACCCTACGGGTAGGAGGGTATATATCATTTGATACGGCTCAAATGTGTAACACATAGAAATATCCACATTATACCCTAGGTGTCTTTGAACCAAATTCGATTCATGACTTTCTGAATCGTTTGAGCCATGTCCGTCCGTCTGTCCTGCAGGTACGCACGATAACTTTCGAAAGAGTTAAACAATCGCTTTGAAATTTGGCATGGGTTAATATTTTCCCAAAACTGCTTATGGGATTGCATATGGGCTATATGGCCACACCCCTTCGGGTACCTCCCATACAAATCGTCTATTTCGCCCACTTTATAAGTCCTGTAATAATATCAATACGACCCACGCGATCTTGCCCAAATTCTGCATTTAGTAAAGTTATAGGTAGGCAAAGTTTCGGCAAAAAACATGGAAGTCTGGCAACTCCCCTTCGTCTAATAATATCAATATGCCCAACGCGATCTTGCTTAAATTTTGTATTTAGTAAATCTATAGCCATCCCGCCCCATTAGAAATCGTGTAATAATATCAACATGACCAACGAGATCTTGCCCAAATTTTGTATTTAGTAAATCTATAGCTAGAAAATATGAAATATGAAAAGTGACGATAACGCTATCGATGCATTGGCAGAAAGTGACAACGAGGACTCCTGTTGAATTTTCGTTAACTAAATTTTGAATTACCTTAAAATTTCTTTAATTTGTTATTTTTGAATAAATGTATAAGATATTATGTGCATTTTTTTCAATTCAGAGTTTAAAAAGAAAATAAAAATATCGTAAGCGACACAGTTTTAACAAATTAAGTAGACTAACGCCAGAAATTTCTATCGTAAGCGACATAACTTAGCTAAAACGGAAAAAAATCTTCATTTCATCGTAATCATTTATTCACAATGGAGATTTTATAACCTTCTCCTGTAAAAAATGTGTTTTGTCGCTTACGATGAAATAGCCGCTAAGGGCTCGATATCAACAACAATTTTACAACTGTAGCACATACGACACTTACAACAGTTAGGACCGAGAAGAATATCTACGAATATTCTCATTTATAGTTGAAGCTGGATTAGGGTTTTTTTTGTCGTGTTTTGGCGATTGTCGCACAATAATTCCGGATGACAGTACCGGACACAAAGTGACGACATGGTTTGGTAAGTAAGCACCACATGGGAGTAAAACCACAAAGAAGTTCTTCAGTGGCTTTGGAGGCTTGCCATCGATATCGTGGGTGCAAAGCAGACCTATGTTTCTTATCCTATAACTCCTAAGGCACCCACTGAATCAACTGAGACGGTGGAAAAATAGCTTAGCTAGAAGAATGTTGGCACACAGGAATATATGGCCTCTGTAAGTGTTCTGACCCTAGAGACCCCTAACACTACCCTTTTTAAAATTACTTTATTCCATAGAATAAATATTATTTCCTTTAAGATCGCTTTTTTACATTTCAACCCTTTTATTCCTTTAAATTACATCAAACTATATCCGGATGATTCTATGGCCCGGCCACAATTATGTTTGGGTGTTAGGAACAGTGACGCCAACGTCACTGCTCGTCATGGCTTTTTCAGTTTCATTACTAGAGGAGTGTTCTGATTATCACCAGCCTGGTCATTTGTTGTGGTTTTTGTGTTACTTGGTTACTGTTGTTGTTTATTTGTGAACAGGATATAACAACATTATTTCCCACCCCCCTCCCCCCACATCTCTAACACTACCTCTGTCGCCACCCGCCCTTCCGAAATGCTACCTATCACCATGTGTATGCAGATTACCAACTTAACAATGCAACACATTTTGCAATAACGATCCAACATCATTATCGGTATTGGTATCGGTGTCCTGCGGTTCCATAGCCATGTGACTGCAACACATGGTTCTGCTGCTGGTGCTGGTCCGTCTATACATGAATATGCTCTCTCGGTCTGTGTATGTATGGTTGTGTGTGTTATAGTGTTTCAATGTTCATGTTCATGTTATTGTTATCCTTGCAATTTAATGTATGTTTTTGGTTAAACATAACAGAATTCTATACGTGCCGCGCCCCACACCCCCCTTCTCATCGGGGGTTTTGCGGTGACATTTGCAAATCGTCATTTGGTTTGAATTATCCATGTGTGTGTGTGTGTGAGGGTTTGAGAGTGATGCAATAATAACAATATGTAAGTGTGGACATGCTCATTCACATAAGTTTTTATATTTTTGCATCTGTATATTCCTATTAGTATTTGCATTTGTATCTGTGTCCTTTGTACTGCACATTTCAAAACAGATCATTATTTCAAATGCAAATAAAACATGCCGCCTTCGTGCGTTCATTCATTTCATTTGTGAGATGTGAACAGTAACAACAACTGATAATTGCTCTTATCCTTCCAATCAGCAACAGCACGAGCAGCAGCAGCAGCAGTATTTAATGGAATTAAATTGAAAATCAATTCACACATACACAACCTCATCGTCCAGTGTTTGGTATGTAACAATCCTCTGTTGCCCGGTAGGCATTCGCATACAGAGTATGAAGTGGCTATGATAATTCAATTCTTGAGCAACAGTCTGCGGTCTTTATATTAGAACAGCATTTACAAGTTACAAAATCTTACAACAATAGAGTGGGAGTTTCTCGCAGCCATATCTATGCTATGACTAATACTGACAAATCGTTCCTAATCTGTGCATCTGTATGTCACTCCAGTTCCTTGGAATGTCCTCACAATCTGAGGGGCATCGGCAGAAGCTGTGGTAATGAAAGATAGGAGGAGTCCACATCAAATCATTCCTACTCTGTCCACTTGTATGTCTCTCCCGTTCCCTGATATGTCCTCACAATCTAAGGCCCTCACAATCTAAGGATATCTGCATAAGCTGTGTTAATGAAGGAGGGGAGGAGTCCATATCTACCACTGAAGTCAAATCATCCTGGTATGAGCACCTGTATGTCTCTCCCCATTTTCCTGGACTGCCCCCACATTCTGAGGTCCAAACGAAATAAATTCTTCTTTCAGAAATGAGAAGAATTTTCCCAGTTCATTTCTCTATCCTTACATAATTTCTTGACTCGACACTGTTGCAGTGAATCTGTTGAAATACCATTTAATATTTACACACTTTGTGTATTTATTATCGAACATTAAAAGCTGATTGCAAAATGTGATACGATACGATACAATACTTTGTAATATTCGATGGATGTTCGAAGGCTCCATCTACGGAATTCGTAGAAGTTGGTCAGAAGTTAAGAGGCCTTTAAATATAAAAAATAAAAATATTCAATTTTGCTTGCTATAAAAATACAAAAAGTAAAATTGTCTACTCATAGCAGACAGCCCTCCAGACTTCAGGCAGGTTCTCTATGGAATGTCTTCGGCAAGGATTACTTGAGCAAGGTCTCCTTTTGCAACTCCTCTGCCAGGCCTGGAACCTTTGGCCTGGGCAGACCTATTAAAAGCGTTGGTCTCCTAAAAGATCTTGTGTGGCAAATCTTTTAGAGGCTGCCTAAAAATTTACACAACATTTTCAAAGCAAACTTTCTTTAAAAAAAAGAAATGTGAAAAAATTCGGTTAACCTTTTCTGTTCAACTTTTGGAAATTTATTAATTTTAAATTCCTTGTTTCAATTCATGTGTTGAAGAGGGTGTTACATCTGGTACTTCAATCATATTCCTTTTCCCGTCTTATTGCATGCTTAAGACCTAAAGATCTTATGGAAGATCTATGATCCTGCATGCCCAGTGTTCGTCCTTTCGACCATCGTCACCCGAGTTGTTCAAATCGCTCATTTACTTCAATGGTGTCACAACTCAAAAAACGATTTTTTCAGGAGAGCCATTTAAATTATCAAAAAGCTTCTTATTGAGAAAATATAGGAACAAAATCATGGGTTTCCGGGAAAAACTAGACCCCTGAACACGCAGAACAAAAGTCAACTCAAATAAGGAGCAAAGTGAGCAAAAAAATAAAAAATATTGACACCATTGAAGTAATTGGGCGATACGGCTGGGCATCTCGGTATAAATCCTCTGGAAGGTCTTCGAAAACCGACCTTCTAGAGGACTTTTCAAATGTTGAACACAGTTAGGATCTTGATTTCATTGAAAAAGTTTGGCTGAACTTATTCTTACATTGCAACATGTATTTTTCGTCCTTCTGTAAAGGACTAATGAAGAAAATATTGTCTGCAAAACTTTTTTTCAAGATCTTCTTCGGCAGGCCTTTTGTAGGTAGTTTCAAAGAATTTTCACTCTGAAAGGGCTCTGGGCCAATACGCTCCAGTAACTCTCAGACAAGACCTTTCTCTGAGAAAGAAAATCGGGGGGCTTTCCTAGGGCACCATGTGAGCTTAAAGGCCGAGCCCTCTGACTACCATATCAGGCCCCTCAAAGCCCCCATTTCGCCAATGTCCCCCTCAGGAGATTATTACATATTCTATCTGGGCAATACTTTTGAGCTATCAAAATCAAATTAATTGTGCTGTATGCAAATGAAATGTTAGTTTTCGATTATGACGATGATGAAGAGGATGCAGGGGTTGCAGTGGTTGATACCGATGTTGATACCGATGTTGTGTAAGTGTTGTTGGTGACAATGTAGTCTTTACCGAGTTGGTCGTCTATTATTTAAACATCAACTAAGTGTAGCATTTCAATTAATATATATATATGTGTGTGTGTGTGTAATCTTAATATTAATATATCCGCAAACATTCGTTGGTAGTATGCATTGGATATTACAATAGCTTGAGGTGTAGAAGTGAAGTGGACTTTTAATTTCTCATCTTGGCCAAAGTAGTTGTAAATAGAAGGTTTACAATGAGATTCAAATTAATTATTTTAAAATCATCGGACATTACTTCGAGGACTATTTCGGCAAGGATGTTGCAATGTCGTTAAGGATATCGATTTAAATTTGTGTATTTGTTATATAATATAAGTGGTAGTATCAGCTTACCAGTTTTAAGGGCAACTATTTAATGTTGAACAGAAATGTTAGCTTACCTGTAATGAAAAGAGAAATATTTGAAAATTAGAATATTTATTATGTAATATGGGGATATTTGTTGAAAGACGTGTGTTTAAATTACGTTGTATTATTTTTAAAGCTCTCTATGTCATCCACGGAAAATGGGGTGAACTAAACAAAAAGTGTAAACAGGCTCTATTAAAAATGGGCCAAATGAAAAATGCCCCAAAAATGAAATTTTGGTACATTTTTTTGTTTGTTTCCTTACCGAATTTAACTTTTAATTTTGGTAAATTTTTCATTTTTTAGGGATATTTTAAAAACAAATGTAAATCACCCTAATTATCACATTTCCAAATTAACCCTAATTCAATAATGATAAATCGCCCCAAAATCTTACATTGACCACAACAACACGTGCACATTTTGCTGCGGTCGTTGATCAATTGGAAATTGAATTTTTCACGTTTGTTTAGGGTCGTTTTTCATTTTTCTTTGGAATTTTTTTTACATATTAGGTTGGGGTGATATTGCATAATGAAAAATCTCCCGAAATTTGGGGCGATTCTTCATACTTTTGATTTTTTTTGTTTAAAAAATACACTTCTTCCAAGTAATTTTCATATTATTTGGATAATTTTTATAAATTGTTTGGGGGATTTTTTTTGAATTTTTGGGGAAATTTACATATTGGCCTTTTGGTGGGATTTTTCGTTCAATTTGGGGAATTATTCATGTGAGGCATTTTTAATTTTTTTTTGGGCATTGTTCATTTGGTGTATTTTTCACAGACCCACATTTTTTTTAAAAAAATCCGATTTTTTCATGATGAAAAATGCCTCAATTTCGTATGAGATTTTCATAGACCCGTCTTTAGCTCAGTAGCAACCGAAGAAGGTTATCTTCTCACAGCGAAAAGTTGGTTCCTTCATTGAATATTGGGGGAAATACGTAAGTACGAGCGGTCTACATCTGAGTACAACCAAGACGGAGAGCCATGTTCATACCATAAATCCTGGATCTTACCATTAAACTCCTGTCCTACCATGATATTGCGGGATGGTCACAATACGTTTTAATCTTCCCTGGTCTAAGTCCATAAGACCACTTGACAAAGCTCTCCAAGCCACAGTTTTGAAAGCCAATGAATGTGAAGATCAGCATTGCTTCCAAAGATATGGAAAATCGAAAAAAACCCAATGTCACCGAACGTTGTACATTGCCCAGTTTTGCAAACACTGATTGCCGCCGTTTCATGTTGCAGAACATGTCGACGGCGGTGGCATGTCGACATGTGCGTTAAGTAATAACATCCATAAAACCCCACTGAAACTTTGAAATCTGAGGCTGATATCAGAAGGAACGTTAAGAACATGTAATAGTATCTACTATATCATTGCTAGAAAGTATCAGAGAGGGGCGAGTGCACAATGAATGGAAAAACACACGCACAACAAACACGAACGGACATGTTTATTTTATTTTATTTTACTTTATTTTATTTTATTTTATTTTATTTTATTTTATTTTATTTTATTTTATTTTATTTTATTTTATTTTATTTTATTTTATTTTATTTTATTTTATTTTATTTTATTTTATTTTATTTTATTTTATTTTATTTTATTTTATTTTATTTTATTTTATTTTATTTTATTTTATTTTATTTTATTTTATTTTATTTTATTTTATTTTATTTTATTTTATTTTATTTTATTTTATTTTATTTTATTTTATTTTATTTTATTTTATTTTATTTTATTTTATTTTATTTTATTTTATTTTATTTTATTTTATTTTATTTTATTTTATTTTATTTTATTTTATTTTATTTTATTTTATTTTATTTTATTTTATTTTATTTTATTTTATTTTATTTTATTTTATTTTATTTTATTTTATTTTATTTTATTTTATTTTATTTTATTTTATTTTATTTTATTTTATTTTATTTTATTTTATTTTATTTTATTTTATTTTATTTTATTTTATTTTATTTTATTTTATTTTATTTTATTTTATTTTATTTTATTTTATTTTATTTTATTTTATTTTATTTTATTTTATTTTATTTTATTTTATTTTATTTTATTTTATTTTATTTTATTTTAATTTAATTTAATTTAATTTAATTTAATTTAATTTAATTTAATTTTATTTTATTTTATTTTATTTTATTTTATTTTATTTTATTTTATTTTATTTTATTTTATTTTATTTTATTTTATTTTATTTTATTTTATTTTATTTTATTTTATTTTATTTTATTTTATTTTATTTTATTTTATTTTATTTTATTTTATTTTATTTTATTTTATTTTATTTTATTTTATTTTATTTTATTTTATTTTATTTTATTTTATTTTATTTTATTTTATTTTATTTTATTTTATTTTATTTTATTTTATTTTATTTTATTTTATTTTATTTTATTTTATTTTATTTTATTTTATTTTATTTTATTTTATTACAAAGTAAATTTATATTCTAATTTTGAGTCCAAGGGTAAACCGGATGACACAGACCATGTGGCTAGATTTTTGCAGCGACAGACCAAAGCCTCTGCTGGGAAGTAGCAATAATTACTTTAAAACCAACAATTTAATTCATATTATGAAATGTCATTGTACTGAAAAGTGATGAAATTCATCGAAAATATCACCAAAGGAAACAGTATGGTGACATTTGCAGAATATCACTTATCATTGATAAATCGTGGACCTTGTGCGACCTAGGAAAATCGTCGAAATGTGAGTTTGCATGTGAAATTTCCGTTTATACATCGTGGACCTTTTACTAACCGAAAATTTTCGAAATGTGTATTTGCTGGCATTTGAAAAAGAAACACGAACATGAGAGGGCATTCTCTTTTGTTTTTTTTTTTCGGTTTGTTACTCTCTTCTCATGAGAAAAAATGTTCCTCTTTAAAAATAGTTATCAGGTTACTCAGGATAATTATTATTTGTTCGCCTGATGGTAATTTCAGAAATGAAGAGAATAATTGTTTGATTGCTCTCACTCATGCCATAAATTTATCCACTCAATGAAAATTAATTCGCACTCGAGGGTTTGCTCATGAGAAAATTAAATAAAATCTTAAAAAAGTATCACTTGCTCCACTGGCCCTTCGAACCTAATTTAATTCCATATATAATGGACAATCAATGAATAGAAACTCGTTCAAGTGAAATGCATCCTAACTACAACGAGATAAAATTTGATGTATTGATTCCTACTACACATACATACATACTAAATAAAAACATTACTCAAAGCAAATAATTTCTATGAACCGAGATTAGCCATTTCGCATTAAGCTACTGAACTATATTCACCGAATAATTAGACTAAAATTGCAAGAAATTATTTTATTGCATACGTATTTGGATTTATTCATACTAAGTAAATTTTGCAGTCTTTTTCATTTAAGCAAAAAAGAGAAAACGTACAAAAGTTGTGGATTTTTAGCCTTTTATGGCCAAAAATACCAGACTATAATGAAAATTGCAATTTGTTGCTTCTAGAGTATTTGCCAGCCAGACAACCACTCCGAAATACTGGCAGTTTATCGTATTTATGCGAATACAAACGAAAGCCAAATGTTGGCTAAATCTATGAATGTGTGCTAGGGTTTATATGTATATGTATGTGCATATGTACAAATTCATTCATTTGTATGTTTAGGCCACTCTAATGATTTTCTATGCCAGTGGTGAGTCTGTACTGCAGTACTTGCATTGAAATGGCAGAGTTTCGATGCTGTGATGATCCAACAGTTATATATACACATATATATATAAATATCTGAGCCATTGCACACATGGGATCGTATGTATGCACACATCTAAACGAGAATATGCATAGGCGTGTGCATGTCCATGTATGTGTGTATAATCATAAAATATTCTGCCAAAAATTGTGGCTGTGTTAAAATTGCACATAAAAATTCAATTGTAACGAACCATTAACTTGTGGTAAATATTATGATACGGCCAAGTCAGTGTTTGCATAACGCCAACTCTTACACACACTCAGAGACTGGCACTTGTGCGTACTACAAATGGATAAGCATAGATGAGTGTGTGTGTGTGTAATGCATAGACATATTAAAATTTCGAAATTAGTAAAGTTGCTCATGTAATCAGAAAATCTTCTAAAATGAGTACCAGTATTTGCATGAAAAATGGTTTAGTCCTTAATTCTAATGCAAGTCGGTATGCAATGAATAGCCGTGGGTCTCTGCCAGCCATAGCCAGATTTTGATACCGTGTACGTTATTTACTTATTCATACAAACAGAATGACTTTAGATGTGTTTAAAGTAGAATTTTTAGCTCGTCTTAGATTCTGGGGAAGTGTTGCTAGATTTCAAACAATGTGAAGAAAAGATCAGTTATTGAATTTTTATCAGTTTATTGCAATGTGGACGGCCGCGGTGTGGTAGGTAGTGTGTGGGACTGTCACACAGTTAGACCCACGTTCGAAACCGGCTAAGACCTTCAAACATTTCCCCAGCGGCCGATTCCACTGTGTGAGTAGGGGGCCATGTAAAAACTCCTCGTAGCCGGATGAGACTCCCTGGATAGCCGTGTATTCCGGCTAAATGTTCTATCTTCAGGGACCAGACGACGGATATCTGACGAACAGATACCCTGAAAATGTCTATAGAACGTCAATAGACTGATAAAGTCCATAGTCTGCATGGCCAATAGGCCTGATACAAGTGCGAATAATCATCTTGCCACTGTGACGTCGTCTCCAATGTCAATGTGTTGGCAAAGTGTTTCCACTAAGTATATGCTCCAAAGTACAGAGTGTTGTTGCTTTCCAATCTCTTCTCAGCGAGATAACACCAAATTGGAAACAACTGTGTCTATACATTCTGATGATAGTTATTTGTAACTTTAAGAGACCAAAAATGTCTTACTCATGAGTTTTATGCACCGAACACTCGTACGAGAATAACATCCCCTCATTGGAAATGTAATATCATTCGTGAGTTTTCTCATGAGAAGGTATTCATGACTGATGTCAAGAACGACAACAGATTTACTAAATCCGTAGTTCAGAAAGTAATAGAAAAATTACTGAAGCAAAAATATTTTGTTTGTACTAATTAAAACTTTCTTCGGCTGTTATTAAATCAAGCATTAAATTTAATAAAAATTCAGTTGACATATACAATTTTTAATTCAGATAATATTCTCTTTTGGCCTCTCTCTGACAATACAAATGTCAGACGGCCGAAGTCAGTTGGAATATGAATATGACTTCAACATCTAGATGTTGCTGGTTGTTTCAAATCAGACAAAAAATAGCTGCAATTTTTTGGAAAAATTCTCATGTGACTTATGATGTTAGCCCGTTAGACAGTCCATGTCATAGAGGAAGGAGTGTCTTTGACCAGGGTATAGGAATCGATCCGGGAAAGTGGGAGCGAAGATGCCAAAAAAAAGTCATGCTAACTAACGAATGGGTTCAAGAGGGACAGATTAATTTTTAGAGGGAAATCCTACATTTATTGAATTTTTCATTTATTAAGTAGAATACAAAGTAAATTTATATTCTGATTTTGGGTCCAAGGGTAAACCGGGAGACACAGACAATATGGCTAGATTTTTGCAGCGACAGACCAAAGCCTCTGGTGGGAATCGAACACACAATCCCCACGCTGATAGGCAAGCTGGCTAATAACTCGCATACCGGAATTCCTACATTTATTATCATTGTGGAAAGAGTGAGTCATGAAGCAAATTTTGTTATTTTATTTATGGATTTCGAGCGAAACTGAACGAGATGCGTCTAACGGCGTCAAATCGTAGTTCCGTGTTGGTCAACTTAGATGATAATGCGATTATCGAACATGATGCAGGAAAGATCGATTGTGACATCCTGCTCAAACCGATGATCGTCCAAGTCCATGTCTCGTATCTCAGGCCACAACAAATGGTTTATCATATCTCTTTAGCGTCTCCAGCAGCAGTTGGAAGAAAGACCGGGCAAATTCGCACTCTCTGAGATAACATTAACAAAATGTTTTGAGGTTATTTCCAAAATATACATAATTTATTTCTTCCGTAACTTTGGAGATGCCCAGGTATATTTCCAGAATTTTGAAAAACATTTTGGTCATATTTTACTTAAATTCTCCTGTGAGTAGCATTAAGAGGCGGAAAAGCTCTAGTCAAAGTCTATCCCCCGTATTTATAAAAATTTAAAGCATTTTTGTTAAGAAAAATGTGTGAAAATGGTTTTTGTATCTTCATAAATTTTTCTAAACAAAGCCACAATATTTTAATAAAAAAAAGAGATTTTTTAATTATCCATTGGTGGAGAATTTCTAAAGCAATCGAGCACTTAAATTAAATCATATTAATTAAATTGTCATTTTTTAAAAACAAAATTATCCAACACAGATTTCCAAACACTGTACAGCAACGCGAGCCTAAGCGTTTTTAATGAAATTCATAATTTCTTGAGGTTATTTACTCTGTTAGCCATTCTTCTTGGGTGGGCCATGGGGTGGGCGCGGGGAAATCCTTTTAACATTGTAATTTTCCATCCTGACCATATCAGAGATGTTTGTCGGCTTAACTGCCTGTCGGTCTGCCTATTTCATTTAAATTTCAAATTGATCCTGCACAAACATTATTTAAAATTTCTTTGAAAAAATATCCTCAGCTAGGGTTTCGTCTACACGAAATGTAATTTACATAATGTCTTTAAAGAATATGTTTGTAGATATTGGTGTGTGTTGGATGTGATTGTTGCTTCGTATTCCGGTCTTAACATGTTTACACATGCCGTTCACACAACTCATACACTACAACCGAAATTTCCTCAAAGATGGTTATCCCTTTAAGTTTTTCGATAACTCCGAGGAAACAACGTAAAGGAGTCGTTTCTGGTGCAAAGCAACAACGAAGTCTTTAAGCCCAAGAAAAGGATGAGCAAATGAACGACAACGGGAACGACAACGGGAACGACAACGGGAACGACAACGACAACGATGTCGACGGCGACGACTAAGAAAATCATGAAGATGAAGATTTAATGTAATTTATTTTATCTGAACGTCTCATAGGCAATTATCATGTGTCTCACCAGCTAACAACATACAACAGTTGTTCCTGTCAACCGGTCTGGCTGGCTGTCTGTCTGTCTATTTCTCTCTCTCCTCACTCTCTCTGCCTGTACTAATATGTGTATATGGGATTATACACGCCTGTCTCTCGGTGCGTTTGTGTGTACCAAATTGTATTCCCCGATGTTATCATATCTATGGCACACTATCTCTGGTTTATGCGTATGAGAAAGGGAGAATGGGTGTTTGTGTGTGTGTGTGTACCTTGTTTGTTGGCGTTTTTAGTGTGGTCGTTGTCACACTATTTTCTTAGTAAACACTTCGTTTCTCCCATCCGCATTTGTCGGTGAGCCGAATCACACCACCGCATTACAGTGCGTTTGTGATTGTAGCATCGTCATACCCATCCACCCACCCGCACTTAGGGGCCGCTTACGAGAACTTGTGATGTTTTGACAGTTTTGTTTGTTGCTATTTTTGCAGGCAGATGACTTAAAGTGTGTATAATCTTTAAACAAAGTGTTACTAATTTCTATGGCATCCCATAAACTCATACCACAAGCACACACATACACACACACACACACACAAAGGACGTAAATAAACGCTGTGGCAATTTATTTATATGTCGGTACATACGAGGGCTATTCTATGGTGGTTGTCTTGTGTCGCAACAAGAATGTGTGGATTTAGTGGGTGATGTTTCTTTGGAACTTCGTACACGTAGAAAAATGTATGATTAGAAGAAGGGCTTATTTCGATTATTCAGATCATGTTATGATTCAATGTAAAGATAATAAAGGGTTTTTCTATTTGGTTTTCTATTGGTAAGTTGTTGTGATTCAAGTCAAAAATGTTCTACTTGCCTTGACGTTTCAACATGACTATGATGACAAACTAACAAAGCTTTATTATTAGAATTCATGCTCTGTGAAAAATTATTTTATTTGTTTTTTTTGAAAAATCATTTTTGGCGACGCTGCACAAATTTGGTCTAAAGAGCAGCCAGAGCTGGCAACGCACTCTGAAAAACTCATGTCATGGAACCGTATTTCTTCAAAGACGATGAAAGCTGAAACGTTACGTTTAATGGAGCATGATCATATATTTTTTTTTGGGGCAAAAATGAAAGAATTGGACTTGGTTTTAACATTACAGTGGCACACCATGAACACGATACCATGAACCAATTAAAAGCCATATTTCCTGAGCAATTAATCTCTCCTTTTGTCACTCTGAATTGGACGTCTCGCTTGTGAGATATCACCCCACAGGAGTACTTGTTATGGGCGTACGTCTGTAGGGACAAGCCAACCACGCTTGCTGCCTTGGAAGACAACATTTCCCTTATCATTGATTAGATAGTTGCCAAAAGTTTGTACGTTTTTTAAAATAGGCCACCCGAAGCGTAGTCGTGGGCAACATTTCTATGAAATTACCCTTAAAAAGTAAATGGCAGACAAGTATTTATCGATCGGAATATTTCATTCATTCATTTTATTTTGTGTATTTTCTTCAAGTTTAAAAAACCAAACCAAAATTCGTCCCTTATCAGACGGGGGTTAATGACATAGGCATAAAACACAGAATATTTATGGCCGTATTCATAAAAAATAACAACAGCTTTATAAACATTTTTTTAAGAAAAATGTGTGAAAATTGTTTTTGTAGGTTAACATATTACTGGGATTATTTCGATCGTCAGAAACAATTTTTAAACGCATTTTCAGGAATCAACTGCAATTTTCGTCGATAATTTCTCTTATGGCTTCTATCGACTGGTTGCGGGTGCCCTTAAACCTGGAAGGTCAGTTTCAGTTTAGGGTAAAAGTAATACATACGTAATAACATCAAATATGACCTTCTAGGGTTTGAATAGACAATCAAATTAGTCCGAACCATTTGAAGTGGTTGGTCGGTAGTTTTTCGAATTCAGTTAGTATTTATAGGTCTTTTCGACGAATTTTCTCTCTCAAATTCCGATCAACACTCAAATGACATTGACGACCTTCTGGCAATAGTTCCAAGTTTACCACACCGAAATAATTCTATAAAACAGCAGATATGGTGGTGTTTTTTCGGGATTATTTTGTGGGAAGACTCCATTGCAATGCCTGCTCGCTGGTTGTATATGAAACCACCTAAATCCACGTCTCATCACCAGTTCAAAAGTGTTATGTGCGACGACTACATTCATGACCTATCAGAGCCTGTCAAATCAATCACATCATTTGTGCAGATTTTTCATTAAGTCCCATGATATTCATTACGCCTTCTCCATTTTGAATGCAAAATTTGAGACAAATTGTTTGTTCGATCTTTTCGGCTCCCTGGAAAATGACCCCAATGCAAGGAATAGCAAATTTGACCAAATTCCAGATAATTTTCATAACGAAAAAAATATATAAAATATTTAATTTCCATACCACCAATAGAGATTGGCGATGATGCCGAATCAGTGGAACGTTTGTGATACAACAAACAGAATTGGGTTCTGCGGGCATTAAAATCCACTGTGGTCATAAATCGTCGACAAATCACGGATTAGTGAGTCATTCATCGTTTGCCTTTTGTTCCCGACCTCCAGAGAAATTTGCAAATGATCAAATAGATATGAACGGCAGAGGTTGTTGTCATCCGAACAGAGTGGATTGACTCAACAGGTCCTGAATGAATCAATAACTGTGTAGTAACGTTAAAATGTAAATCCTCGTTTAATCCCAAATAGAAAAATTCCACCTGGCCTCTTTTATAGTCAGCTACATAAAATCATAACCTCTTCGTATCTATAATTCTTCTTTAAAATACAAGCCAGTAAAATCAAAGGCTCAGTCGAAAGTACACATACTTGATATTTGAATAAAACTCAAAATGAAGAAACCAATCATTAGAAAATTGTTTCAGTTCCATTTTCAAGTTCAGCTCAGTTGGTGTTTCCAAGTTACTTTGAAAACATTTAGTACTATCTAACCTCGTATCAGAGCGCCACCAAGCATTAAAGGCGTCCACCATCTCTCGACGCTCAGTCACAATCAAATACGAATGAAATTGTCTCGTCGCATTTAAATTGTATTGCACACTTTTTTTTACGCCATTAAATTCGTTATGGCTGTCGCAAGCCATGAACACACCCGTAATACAGTATTGTCTCTGTGTCTGTCTCCGCCCGCTTGCTCGCCTCTGTAAATACGTCCCTAAGTGTGGCCACGTGCGTGTGTAGATGGGATATGTGTAGAAACAGAGGTTTGAATGGATAACTAAAACAAAGGCATATCTTAAGGCTTTGGGACAATCGAACCCATGCTATCAAACCAATACATACCGACACACGTGTAGAGTTATTCAATTAATTGACAGAATGCGTTGGAGAAAACATCAGCAGGCAGATATCGTGAGGGAGTGTGGGTGTGTGTGTGTGTGTAAGGGAGAGAAGAAATCCGTTTGAAAGGAATATAAATTGAAATTAGCACTTAATTTTATACATTCCCTCACTCACGCACACACACACACACACTTTCTTACACCCGCAACCCACAAAATACATTAAAATAACCCCAACATTATAAGGGAATTAATTTAATTAAAATGTTTCGAATTAAATACGGCTAAATGCTAATAAAGTTTAAGTTACACAAAAAAAAATACACGAATTATGATAAGCGCTAAAAACGATTTAAAACAATTCATTTGGAAAGTTTAATTTACTTTTAATTATATAAGGTATGTTGGGGAAGGGAGGGTGGTTAAGGTAGATAGATAGAGAGAGAGAGATAGTTGAGCTAATTATTAGTGTGTCTTATTTGAAGGCCTCTGCAGTCATGTACAAATTCTCTTGTCTAAGCATGAGCCTTTCGAACTCTGCCCTCAGATTGCTAACAAAACGGCCAATAACAAACATGTGATTACTGAAATTAAAGTACATTTCACTACGATTCCAACTGCGAATTTACTTTTAAGATCTACTAAATGCATACCTAGGCATCTGGAAATGTACATAAACTTATGATTTAGACCAAAGACCATACAGGAGGCAGACGTTCCAAGTCGGAGAAACAGTATTTGTTTTAAAAAAGTATTTATTTGTTTAAAAAAAAAACAATATTTGCTTTGAGAACCTTTCAAATATTGCCATGCCACTTACTGACATCTAGAGTGTGGAGCCGAACTAATGTGTTAAAAAAACAACTTGGGACGTTTGCCCTCTGTATAGTCTTTGGTTTAGATTGGACAACACTTCTTTCCACAACCTAGAATTTTACTACGTAGTTCCTGGTGCAGAGAAACCACAACAAACTTAAATTTTTGGTTTTATGTTATGATCATTTTATCTATTACGTTTTGTTTAAGAGAATAGAAAATTGCATGTAACACTCACTAATCAATTCATTTCCAAAAAAATAAAAAAAACAATCCCTAGCTAACACAGTTAAATCGTAAATATAAACAAAATAAAATTCAAATATTATTTAATTCCTTTCAACCACACATTGCCTAGATATTGCCTTGCATGCATATACATGGGCAAATACACATACCAACACATACACATATAGAGATGATGAATTTTAATAAATTCCAGCATTCAAGCACACATTCGTTGGCATTTAAAGGGTTATCAAGGGGACGTGTGGTTTTCGAAAACCCCTCATGAAAAGAAGTTTTCCGTGTATAACATTTTTATTATTGATTTAAAACATTTAAAGTTACATACAGTCAAACATCCATAACTTGAACAATCATTATGCAGTAGAAAAGTTCGACTTGCGGAGACTCTACTTACTTACTTATATCACTTAATATTCCATGAAGGAAGAGACGGGTAACATCTCTCGAATCAGTGAGCTGTGCGCGATATAATTGTGAATACTCACTGACAGGGACCTACTGTTTAAAGCCGGATCCGAACAGCTAATGCTTATGGATTTATTGTTTGTTATGGAATTACTTATAAATTTGTTTAATGGGAATTTGTCACTAGAAAAATTCGACTTATGGAAGATCCACTGTATATGTATTTAATAAAAGATGGCTTAAACTAACCTTATTAGAGGTGGAATCTAATAGTATATTTTCTTTATCCTTTATCAATTTTCCTTTATCAATTTCCATTTTTTTCTCTGTATTTTTATTCGTAATTTTTTTTCTATAAAATGTTTGTATTGTCTTTAATATTTTTAAGTCATCTTGCAAATTGTACTTCCTCAACATTTCTTGAGGGAACAGACAGGGAACTTCTCTCAAATTATTGAGCTGGTAACCGTGTTCCAGAGAAGGTTTAACATTCCTTGAAGGATCAAATAGGGAACTTCTTTCAAATTATTAAGCTGGTAACCGTGTTCCAGAGAAGGATTTATTGGCATACAGATAAGTCTCTTATTCGACAAATAGCAGGCATTGGAAATTTGAAACTGAAAAATCATTGCTGTGATATAATCCTGTGTTTACTGTATAATTGAGCGACCATTGGTTTGAAAAAAACAATTTTCCATTTTCTATATGCCTTTGCTTTTACGCTACGTGCCACACTAGCAACAAAACCATTGCTCTTTTAAGGGAAATGTTTTCGGACCGTGTTATCTCTGGAAGAGGTGATCACAATTGGCCACCGAGATTTTGTGATTTAACATCTTGCGACTTCTTCCCTTGGGACCACGTGAAAGATAAGGTCTACGCCAACAGCCCAGCGTCGATTCAAGACTTCAAAGATAGAATTCGTGAGGCAATCGAATTTCATAAAAAGGATATGTTCCTGTAAGAGTGGCAGGCATACCTTCCTCTTTATTATGAAATAAACATCCGATCATTTATCTCAAAAAATTCAATTTTTCTTTGAATACAAAATAACACCTCTTGAAAATCCTGTATAACTAATCTAAAAGAATCAAGAGTAATCAGAAAATAATCCGACCACTTCCAGAGATTACTTTTGATTCTTTCTGATTACTTTGAAGACTATTTCAAACATACTTCTGTGATGTCATTAAAAAATATGGTGATGCCATTTTTTTATCCACATCAAGGTGATTCTTTTTGATTATTCTCTAGTAATTTTAAGTCATCTTGATTACTTGTAGATTTTTGTAATTGTAAGCAATTATTTATCACAAATTGTTTAGTAGCGGATTATGTACTCAATACAATTCTTTGTAACAGTAATCTAATTGATTACTAATCGAAATTGAACAGCTATGAATTAAAATTCTTCCTCGCATATTCCAATTCCAGATTTAGAAACATTTAAGTTCGCAGTATATCAGTCCAAGGTGGGTTCAGCCATCGCAATTTGTTTATTGGTATTAATACAGTCCTCCTATTGTATACCAGCCAGAGTCGTGGATTTTTTAAATATATGTAGCTCGTGTCTTATAACCCTCTGTGTTAGAGCATAAATATGGTGGGACAGAAACACTTGCTCACAACAGCACACAGAGAGAAGGAGAATGAGAGGTGGGTACACTTCACATTGGAATATTTAAATAAAGAACAGAATAAAAGTGACATTGGCATATAAATTGCGTTTGTTGTTGCTGTTGTCGTTTGCTAGTGCACTTGAATTTCATCACGAACACATTCTAGCCATCATAACATCATTCACACAGCTCACACAGCGCACACAGCCACCGACACCGACACACTCTCATGCCAGCACAGCCCACAGGCACTACACTCCCGTTTACATAATCCTGTCACTGCCACCGTCACTTGTGTACACACTTGCAGAGGTACTCCTACACTGGGCCGTGTGTTTGGTTGTGTGTGTGTGACGTGACATCAGTTTTATTTTAGGTGTTGTGTATGCAATGTTTTTCTGACATCTGATGTTATTCATTTTCTATCGTGGTTCTCCCCCGCACCCCCCCCCCCACTCCAGCACTGATCTGACACCGTCATAGTTAGTTTACCGTATACTCTGCAGAAACAGGACATATCAATACGCGTATACATTTGTGAGTGAGTGAGTGAGTGAGGGGAGCGTATGAGTGGGTGTGGGTGTAGCATCGAGAGGTGGACTTGAATGCATGTTTAAGTTTATGCTAGTGACGGTATACGAGGGCGGTGTCATGGTTGTCGTTGAAGACTAGGTGGGGTCAGGTTATGCATGGAAATAAGTGAAATTCTTGCGGACGTCAGATGTTTGATGTTATGAATTGACAAATATCGTTAAAATAAATGAAGACAGCCAAATCCGATGTGAATGGCTCATACAATCTGCCATGGTGGAAGGAACTATGTAAATTTGGATTTAAGGTAGACATATTGGCGGTGAATGGACAGATTGTGACTGATTTCTCATAAGTCATGCATATATACAAAAGGTCTGACAGTGGGACCAATAAATTACTAACATTCTGGGTTTTATATGATTTTCTATGTGAAACGCCCCATGTCTCCTAAGTCGGTTGACAGTTCGGGAATTACTTACATTCTAACAAGCTTGTCTGGTAGAAGTTTAAGCTTAATGAGAGCAGAGCCCTCAGGGCTCCTATTGGGGAATATTGAAATCCCGAAAACTTTCATTCGCTGGACATTGATTCCTTCCTTCTATACTGGCAATGTAGCTATGTATAAAACCGAAAACTTTAAATGTCCGTCGAAATGTTATTTAAAGGGTGTTTTTTATTGAGGTATAGAACTTCGAATTGAAATAAAACACAAGAAAATCGTTTTAATGTCCATCAATTTGGCTTTATTGGAAGGATAATTTTATGCCATTAATGTTTAAATATGATTTCGGGCATGTGGCCGCCGCGGCTGGCTCGAATAAAGCCAATTTTACAGGTCCAATTTTCCAATTGTGATGAAAATCAGCATCGAGATGAATCTCATTTTCGGCCCATACACCAAAATCACGACGCATTGCATGGTCTCGCGGCTTTAATTCTTGCACAAGCTGGATCTTGTAAGGTCGCAAGCCAAGATCTTTGCGCAAAATCTTCCATAAAGTTGATGGACAAAACTCCAATTGCTGTGCACGGTGGCGAATCGATTCATTCGGTTGGAGCTTGCGGTGAACTTCGCGAACTGAACCATTACTTTCGAAATAAATTTGCACTATTTGCAAGCGTTGTTCTTTTGTCAACCTGTTCATGATGAAATGGCAAACCAAAATAAATATTAATCACTTGACAGCTGACAAAATTGCCGCCAGTTAAAAAAGTGATGTCAACATAAAGTTCTATACCCCAATAAAAAACACCCTTTATAACACATCAATAATTTGTTAAGGATGGGAACATTTAAACAGGGGACAAACATGTTTATGCCTGCTACTCTGAGACTCTAATCAATTGCCTATAATATCCTAATATGATAAAGATTGAATGCCAAACTTAACCCTTTGAGCGCCACGTGTCCACCCGTGGTCATTCTTTCACAGGCGGACTAAGTTGACAAGCTGACACCAAAATCGTTTTACTTATTTTTATTGATTTTTTGCATTTGGTGTGACTTTGTGATATTTTTTTGTTTTGATAAATCAAATCTAGTTTAGTTGTTTTTTGTGACCACCTGCATTTTTTTTAAGCTTTGACAGACCAAATTGCAAAATCCTGGCATAATGTCCCATACAGTAAATTCACCAATGATCACGGGTGATCACATTGTTTCAAATTGTCAAAATTCAAATGCCCACCAGAAGAGCACTCGGCTCTCAAAGTCTTGAGGAACTTTTTCAATTGTATCAGCGTGTCGGTCTTATCTGCGTAGACAAATTGATTGTTTCGTTGGTTGTTTGGGTAGTGCCGTCTTGTTCGAACCAGAGGTCGGCCCACATCAACATCCCGCAATTCAGGTACGAAAAAGCCATTAAACATGACTCTATAGCTTTCCCCATTGACTGTAACATTATGGCTGGCTTCATTTTGGCACAAATGTGGATCAATGATTCCCTTTGACTTTTTGAGGATGTAACGGTCTCTCAACAATCGCATGTGGATTTTACTTATTTTCCCTTAACATTCCACGAAGGAACAGACGGGGAACTTCTCTCGAATCAGCGAGCTGTGTAGGATATAATTTTGTATACTCACTGACCGGGACCTACTGTTTAGGTTAGTGTTTTGCGAATGGCTAGTGTTATTCTATAGAAGTTTTACATGGCTTAGAGAATGCTCTCTTACTCGTAAAGTCGCCAACATTTACGAGGTGGAAACAGCCGCTGAAAAAAGTTTGATGGACTTACCGGGTTTCGAACTCGGGTTCTTCTGCACACACTACCTACAACACCATGGTCGTGGATTTGTGGATTTTAATTATTCCAAAGACGACAATTTGGTTTATTAATGTACCCATTCTACCAAAAGTGAGCCTCATCATGTTCTTGTGAAAATCGGGACCGGTGGTCATTATGTTCGCAATAAATTTGTACGAGTTGCAAACGTTTTTCCGCATTAAGTCTATTCATTATGCAATGACAAGCCGAAGTGAGCGACAGCTGTCAAAATAACCACGTATGAAAAAAAGTTTGGCCAGATTGAAAAGCAGACGTCTAAAAAAACACCGGCTTTCTGGCAAGCCATTTCCAAACGCCATTTCGGCGATGCTGTAGTAAGACAATAGGATTGAATACCCTACTAGTTTCTATGCTCACCACCGCTCTCCTCTGTACACGGTCCAGAAGCTGCAAAGATGTCCTTGGGGCACCTGCCCATATATGGGAGTTAATTTCCATGTGTGTGTGTCCTATGTGTCATTGGTGCTATTACAACTTCACAGATTTATCGTTTATAGTGGAAATTTTTCGTTTGTCAAATAGAGAATGTGTTCAGTTATTTTCTCATCATAACACCCTCGTATTGATTGTTCACTGAGCCGTTGCCAAAGAGTACCGGTGTTGATTTGTGATATGTTTGTCTAGATGTTGTTGTGTTTTTATTTATATATTTTTTTTATTTTTCAAATGTAAGTTTGAAGTTGGGCAATATTTCACTGCAACACCACGTTTCGTTTATTTATTCATGTGTTCTACAAATACATGAGAATATATTTGTCAATCCGAACAAGTGGACTGTTTAGGGGCGGAGTCTTCGGAAGGCCTTTGGCAGAGCTGTTAAAGATACTAAACACAGATCCAACAATGACAGCAGTCTAACACAAATGATGGATAAGGATCCAGGGATCTGCTGGTATTTTCTTTGTATTTGAGAGTTTCTTAATCATCCATCACAGCATTTAATTTTATTGATGCATTTGTATGGCATTCCGGATTTCTTATATCCTTTTTTTAGGAGTTGTTAGTGTAGACAAAGACATTTTGTCTGAAATAAGGGGTTTCATAGGGACTAGAGGCTCTGGAAAGACTGACAGTGTTGGGGAGTCCCCATGATCGAAACCGAATTCCTCTGTTCCTAGTCCTCTGACTCCCCCGTAGCAGATCTACCAAGGGCCTTCGTTTCACAGCCCTCTTTCCACCCCTGTGGTGTAACACATGTAAATGAATACGTCACATTGTGTCTGTTTGATGTTAACACATTCAGTCGGCCTGCATTTCATGTAAACTCTTAAGTGTATTTGTCACTTTTTCCCCTCATCACCCAGTGCAGACATACAGTCATCAATACAGACATAGAAATATGTAAAAATATTCTATACATTTTAATTTGTAAAAGGTTAAAATTACACAAAAAAAAGGCCCACAACAAGGTAAAGTTAATGTAGACTTCTCTTTAATTTATGAACGTACTTTTTATGACTTCATTAAAAAAGAAAAAGAAATTGTGTAGCCGAATGTTGGCGCAATTTTCTTAACTGTCTTATTTATGTGGGACAATAATGAGTGCGGCGGCTGGGGCACAACGTTAATACAAAAGGATTGTTACAAGGCACCCTAAAAGTAGGCCATCAATCATAAGAACAAATTGTTCTTACGGTGGGAATGGCTTTTCTTCAACTGGCTGGCTGGTGGCGATGTGGTTGACTAATAATTTTTGTTGGAAAATTAAATGGTTTTTGTGTTAGACAACTGTAATCTGAAGGGGGGGCTAATTATGTACAAGAAACAAATAATATTTATTTTTAGCAAATTGTTTAATACCCTCCAATTAATTATAATTTATATATATTAATATTTTACTGGCAGGCCTCTTTCTTGGTGTGGATTAATATGTGACAGTCATGATTGTTATGTTGGCCAACCGTGGTGTGATGTTTATTGTGGGTGACACAATAAATCTACGCTCAAATACGTTTAACAGAAACTGATTTATTTCCGCGGTAATGAGTTTACGATTAAGAGATTTATCCATAAAACCAGTGAAAGCTGCTGACAAAACATTAGCCACTCGGAGACGGCTTTCAATTGTGTCCATTTGTATCCCGAAGGAGACAAAAGGGCCTCCTGAGCCATATAAAGCCACAGGTGGATATATATGTGATACATCGTCTTAAAGGCTCTATAATCATAGAGAAATCATAATTGTATACTTTGTGGACTCTAACTGGCAGTAGTAATAATACACGTCTTCGGTTTTGTCAATAATCGGGTACTGAGAGTGGTCACTAGGCTTGAAACTTTTACGGTGACAGCAGTCAAAACAAATAAAAGGCCCTGATTTTACTAATGTATCGGCCAAATAAATCTTCGTGAAGAAGTACACAAATTATCTGGGTCCAGATAGTATTTCAGCCCATGTCCTTTGAAAGTGTTCCCATTATTATTACATTACTTCGCCTCTTGGGTAATCTCTTCAACATGTCATACAGCTCTGGTATTTTCTCTTCACGTTGAAAGGTTGGCAATAGTCAGCCGATTCCCAAGAAATGCGAGGCTACTAATACTAAAAAGTACAGCTCGATTGCAATATGTTCCACACACACAAAGACTATGGGGGTCATGGTTGACCACCATCTGGTAAAGTGTCTGTCGATGTTTTAGAAACTCAAATGATCGACAGTATTGCTTTCGTAAAATCGGATCTACTGGAGACCTGCTGGAGTCAATTTCCAAAGGGTGGAGTTCATCCATTCGACGCCTTGGACAAGGTCGTGGCTCTGGATATTTCCAAGGCGTTCGATAAAATCTGGAGCGGAGCACTTGTATCGATAAATATATTTCACTTAATGTTGGTAATATCTTCTACCGCTTCATATCGAGTTATCGTATATGCGAGTTGTTATAAAGGGTGGGCCATTTTAAATTTGAATCGGCTATAAAGTGAGCTTTTATTTTTGTTTCCAAACATGCAAGAGAATGACATGGACAACATGTGGTTTCAACAAGTTTGAGCCACATGTCACACAGCCAACGAAAACATCGATATTTAATGCACTCTTTTTGTAAATCGAATAATCAGCTGAAACTGTGATGTCAATTGGCCGCCTTTGGATTATTTGCTGTTGGGAGCCATTCAGGAAGAATGTTACGAAAAGCAACCAGAGACAATTAAAGCGTTGAAACATGAAATCGAAGTTGCCATTGATAAGATTCGACCAGAAACAATTGAAAATGTTGATCGCATGGGGTAGGCTCAATGAAAAATGCACCAGAAAGAAAAAGAATTCCCCCAAAAAATCTCAAAATAAAAAATTCCCAAAAAAAAAAATGGAGAGTTTTTCATAATTTTTAGGTTACATTTCATTTTTTGTTTTTCATATGAAAAATCCCTCAAATTTGCCAATTTTTTATGTTTGGGGATTTTTTTTTTTTTTTTTTGGGGATATTTACATAACAGAAGTCAATCGTTTATCGTATATTTTTTTCATAATTTTGTTTTTTGGTGGATTTCTCATAATATTTGGGGAGATTTTGTATTGGGGAATTTTTCAGAATTTTTATTTTGGGTTTTTGTGGTATTTTTCAATTTATTTTGGGGAATTCTTTTTCATAGAGCCGTTGAGGTACTGCAGGAGTATCGAAATGTTTAATCCAACCCCCCCTCCACCGCTTCTCTATTTAATATTTTAGTTGAGGATCTGTTGGATCAGCCAGTGAACAGAATATACTCTTTGGCGAATAACCGTCAATACCCTTGAAAGTCGGCAACAAAAGATGAACGATGCACGCATCATTTAATCGCGATTTGGCAACGATTTATTAGGGGGTCTTCTGAACAGAGAAGATTTTAATGCTTTTGTTGTGACACAAACGTCCCACTGATCCAGCAACGTCGTCTATCTCTATGGGTGGTATGTATATCGATGAATCAGACACTCTTGATGTCCCAGACATTTCTATCCATCTCATATCGGAAATGTTTATGCAACTCACATTTGACCAAAATTGAAATGAACCACTTACGGTAGAGAGCGGTGGTGTTCATAGGTGACAATTGGTTAGCCAGCTCTCTTCTGTACACGGTCAAGGAACTGCAAAGATCTCTATATCAGAGATATATTCCATTATTGGTCTGTACTCCGTTGAACTGGCCGCACTCATAAATCGTCGTCAAATCATGGTTGAGGGAGTCATTCATCGCCAGGGAGAGAGAGAGTAAGTTATTTGCTTTAGCTGAGTACTTTCAAGCCCAAAGTAATTGCAGACGCCACTATGGAGGCTGTGAATTTCAACCACCACATCAATAGTCCATTTCGGTGTTGCATCATTTAACATTTTGGCAAAATGCCCAAAATTATTTACTACTTTTTTTTTGTGTTGGTCCTCAACGAGAATCTATTGAATTTTAATAGCATATGTCGGATTTTAACATTTCACCAATGTTGACATATTCCGAAGGTCCGCACCATCATCACCTTGCCACAGTCACTGCACCAAATTGACGAATGCATTCCAATGGTGGCTGCCACATTCATGCACAATGGCCATGGAATCAATCATTCATGGAGGTAAGGTCGATGCATGGCGTATGTGAGGGGAATACTTATGCGTGGAATAACTAAGTACGGGTGGATTTCGCATTAAGCGTCATTTCGCCATTTGCACAAATTCCAGTTAACAACAGACGCAACTGCTTGTTGTTATTGTTGTCATTGGCTTGTCCATAAAACATTTAAAGTTAACAACATAATGTGTGTGTATGAATATTAGGGTGACTGAGGGAATTCTGTTTTTGAGAACAATGCATTTTTCTCGCATTTTTTTTTCTTCAAGAGAATGCGATAATGAGAATTTTTGAATACTGTTAACTAGAATTGACGGGTATCATGGGCAATTTACGTTTTGAATTGGGACTCTTTGTAAAGTTTTCAAAATTTTCCCCAGAAATTGAAAAGACTTTAAGCATGAAGTGGTTTAGTGCTCCGTTGTTACAACGTGGACACCCTAGTATACACATGTATGTGTGTGTATGTGAATTGCATTGTTAACTTTTATTTTAAAGGGATGATTATGGCAACACAACGTCCGTACTAAGCCCGGCCACCATATGGCATGATAACAACTGTCAATTACCGTTAGACAGTGACTCTTAGTCAGTCACTCACATATCCAGCCAGACAGACACGCAGAGAGCCACCGTCATGAATGAAATGGATGGATGGCAAGAAGAACGACATAAGCACTATAAAGCAGGCGACGCTGACTGTCAATCAGTTGATTTTTAGTCATTTCGACTTTATAACGCACACACTCATCCACACACACACACACATGCACTCGCATGGAGCATCGAACAGAATTGCTCCAATTGGGAAATAAATTGCGATTCCATTCTATTCCATTCGCCCTTATTCGTGTTTGTGTTTTACGGAGCATTTGTTGTAATTGTTTGGCTGTCTTGTGTGAGAGTTGCAGTGGTGTCATGACAGTAACCGGAGTAGGAGCAGGAATTGCCACATGGACAGCAGCGCCAGCTTGTTAAGTGAAATGGCATTTGGTGGTTGCCATCCACCCCGAGGTGCTAGCCTTCCGCAGCAAAGTCACCGTTCAGTAATGCTGCGTTTTGTACGTTGTTGCTGTTGTTGTCAATAAATCAATGTTTGCATTTGTAATGTGATATAATTTTGCACAACAATTGCCCATTGCTAGTAGCCCACAGGCACACCAGATGCATTGCTCCCATCATGTCAGCCATCATTAAGGAGTACAGTGGAAGGCGGGAATTTGCCAAAGGGAGATTTTCGAGGAAAATTTAAAAAAAAAAAAAAAAAAAAAAAAAAGTTTACCAATTTGCGTATTGTAATTGCGATTGCATAATTATGTGATTAATATGTTGATCATATATGCGATATATTCTTTGGTATATGGCAAATATAAGAAATTTTATTTTTTATATACCAATTTTAGTAGAATACATGTGAGAACTTAACAAGTCCACCTTCCGGGTAGGATCTTGTACAGCAAATAATTTTCTTAATTGAAATGTTCATGATTTTCATAATAAATGTCAGAAATGTCATACTTAAAAAACAAATAATTCTAAATTCTAAACGCAGTGATAAAATTAATTTGTTCAAAAAAAGTCAATCTGAACAAAATTGATTGAATATTTCTGACCATGGTCACTATCATCGTCATCGCTCTGTTCTATTCACGATCCAGGACCTGCAGAAATATCTTTAAAGCCCCATATATATGAGTAATAGTCCAATTTTGGTCATATGTCAGTGGAGTAAATAACGGGTGGCGCAAAAGTAATCCTCCTATCAGAAAATGCTATAAATTTTGCGATTGGCCCCTAATGTCAGTGGAAACTCTGGCGGCGGCCATTTACATGACATCATATTCTCGACTTGATGTAAAAAAAAATTAAAAGACCAAATAAAAATAATCCACAAGAAGAATCAAAGTTTTTAATTTTTTTTTAACTACAGCCAAAAAACATCGGAAGTTTAGTTTTGCGCCACCCGATATTTACTATATCGGATGTGGTGAAGTATTTTTTGCATCTAAACATTTCAATGCTTCTTGGCTAGCCTAGAAAATCAACCAAATATGATAAAGAGGGCAGACATTTCCAAGAGGGTATTTAAACAGTAGTTGTTTTAGTAGGTATTGGTTCTAAAAAAATAGGTGTTTGTTCTAAAAAAATAGGTATTTGTTTAAAAAACAACCAAAATTTGCTTTGAAAACCTTTCAAATATGGCCATGCCAATCAAGAGTGTCTAGCCGGACTAATGTATCGAAAAACAACTTGGGACGTCTGCCCTCTGTATAGTCAGACAGTGTCGATTGGTGATTGGTCGATATCCACAGCACCCATAGAGATGGACGACTATGCTGGATCAGTGGAACTTTTGACAGACAACAAGCAGCACTGGGTCTTGCGGGTATTAGAATCTACTCTGTTCAACTGGTCCCACTCATAAATCATCGTCACCTCGCGTTTGATTGAGTCATTTCTTGATCGCCTTATATCCCCAACCTCCAGAGGACCAGACCGGTGGTCAAATGAATATGAATGACAGATCTTGCTGTCATCCGCAAAACAGTAGATTGGATTCACAGACGGACCCAACAGTTCGTTAATCAGAATCATAGAAAGAGACAGAACACGTTCTATAACAACTCGTATAGTGCGATCTCTGAGAAAACTGGATATGAATCGAGAGAAGGTATTTCCGACACCAAATGCAATATGTTTTGATATGAGTGCTTCATGTCAGACCCTAACAAACGCCTTGGAAATATTCAGAGTAACGACCCTGCTTTCACCAAGGCGGTGAAAGGCTCGCCTCCACCGTTTCAAAAGGATCGCCACTATGTCTGCAGTTGATCGAATTCTACCGAAGCCATACCGTCCATCCTTCCTTCCTGGCAAGACCAGCAACACATTTTTCAGGGGCCTCTTCCAACTCGTAAATGCCGGCGACCTTGTTAGTAAGTGAGTAATCTGTGGGTTGCTAAAGTTTTTCCAAACAAATGTGTATGTATTGTATTTCATGTGAGCAGAGTTCTTTGGATAATATGTTTTTTGTTGTCTAATGCCGACGGACCCAAACCAAATTTCTGGTTTTTCCCTTACTTTATATATATGATCTACAACGCAACTCCCTATCTGGCACCTCAGTAACTGAGATCCTTGTAAAATTTTATAATACAAAAAGTTTTGCCCAAAATTATTCCAAATATCACCCACTGTTCCTCCTGTACGTGTGGTTATTTGATGGCTGGGCTATTTTTCAATAAATTTTAAACTAAACGTTTTATTTTGTCCACAAACAAAAAGTAATAATAACAATATGAACTCGTCCATCAACGGTAGAACTGGATGCATTTGAAATGATGTTTGATTATGTTTCCGCTGTAGGCGGCGTGGCTGGCAACATTTCGTTGATATGACTGGAATTGAAATTCCACGAAAATATTGTGATAATTTGATTTGTGGAGGAAAATGTCAGAAAAATTCTATGGAATGATTTAATATGAATTAGGAAATTGTACAAATATGATGAGAGGTGGGGGGAGAGATGGAGATAGAGGGGAAGAAGAAAGAGAGAGAGAGAGAAGGTGGACAGATAAAAAATAGGTGTAGGGAATGGAAATATTCTAGATTTTGAAATAAAATGAAAATATTGACAAATTTGACACTGTTTTTTTGTTTTTGTTTTAAACATCATGTCATTTCTCTCTGAAGGTTAAACTGTAGGGTTAGTCCTTCAAGTTTTCAAATCTCATACTCACACCTGACAGTTTTTCTCCTCCTGATGATGTATAGGTTATGTTAGGCTAGGTTGTTGTGACAGTTTTTTGTAAGCAGGCTCCCTAAGGCTACGTTCGCCCTATAGTACCAGGGACATTAGAAAAAACGTATTGCTGACCTCCACCAATCGCAGAATCATCCTCGAAAGCCCTAAAAAGCTCCAGAGTTAGCTAATACCATTATCAAAATTTTCTAGGTCCCTACGAGAGTATAAACATACCGTTGATGCCCTCCTGTTGGCCAGGACGAATAGAGATAACGTGTTTTATGGACTAATTCTCATTTTCTTCACCTCCCCTGCCACTGCAGTATTAGCTAATCGTAAGCCCTTGCCAATGGATAAGTTGTGTCCATTGCAAAGGTGAATCATTGTAAAATTCATCACAGCGAGAATCATGTAAAACACACAGACACTGTCTCATTATATGTCCTCCACTCCGAGAGAGACCTGTCGTAATGGACAGACTTGATAGCTACAGAATTGTGTTAGAATGTTTTGGGTCACTCTGTAGACTGAACGCTGTCGAGGATAAACGTTCAACTAACGTTTGCCAGGAGTTTGCTAGTGACCAGGCACATATCCTTAAGAAGTCCTTCTACCAGGAGACTGTTTAGAAGGTCTGCGTATCACTCAGACATATCTGATAAACATATGCTAGAAAATATGAGAGCAAATCCACATGAATCGAAAATAAGTTAAAACGAGCTAATTGAATAGTAAGTAAGTCAAAACTTTTCTCACCACCACCACTGCCATGTCCTACATATAATCCTAATAATGTTCTCAAAGTTTTCCCACTCCCCCACCAAAAAAAAAAAAAAACAGAACACAAGAACTTCAATCACGATCCGGCCATTCTCAATATCATCATAACAATTTGTACGTTTCCCTAGTGGAGTGGAGTGTTTCCTTCCTTTTGGCTCCGCACATTTTCCGTTTAAGCATTTGTTTAATATTTAATGCCCATCGGTATTATCGTAAGGATTGCTGATGATTGTTGTTGCTGTTGTTGCTATTGTAGCCGGGGTTGGCCATGTTGTTCGTGTAATAGTTATTGTCAATGTTGTCGTGAGCTCAATACAAAATGGATTATTATTATTATTTTATTTTTGTATTTTGTATTTTATTTATTATTTATTTATCAACGTTTTATTTTCATGCTCTAGCAATGGCTTTGTGCAATTGTTATATTTGGACTAATATCGATGGGATTGTATCCTTGCGAAACATGGGAATGTACTGAAATGACTGCCTGAATGGATGACGGTTATCGATAACTGGGGTTGCATGTCTACTGGTGCGTGTGTGTGTGTCTGTGGATAAAAAATGGATTCTACGTTTTTTTTCATATTTTATTTTACATTTACCCAAACAGTGTCTCCCCGCGCTGACCTTTTGCTATGCTTGTACTAAACCGAAAACGCAACAACAACAAAACTCCAACAACGGCAATGACAATGTGATAATATTGTCTAGAGCAACAATACAACAGTAGCAGCATCCTCCCCATGGTGGTCGCTTGTGGACCCGAAACAAAACACAAAAATGGGAACGCAATCATTCATTGATTGAGAGAGAGAGGCAGAGAGAGAGCCTCAATGAAAAGTAAAATAGTCTTTTGTCCGGGGAATTCAATAACGAATTGATTTCACTGCAGTATCTTAAATTTTCAAGTGATTTATTAGCGCTGGTAACTGTTCAAGTTTCGTTAGTTTGAAGACTTTTTTTTGTGCCCTACAAAGCGGTGGAGGTGACTCGGTTGGCGACGACAAACATATATGAATGATCAGCAGGGTTTATTTGATGCATTTGAAAGTTCTGGTATTATAAAGAAAGTGGGCGTCATACAGATAAAGTAGCTGAAATTGTTCACAAATTAATGAGCTATCTCGGTATTCGTAACCTCAACCCACTGGGTAGAAGGGAATAAAGGTGGCTTGGGGCGCCCACAAAACATACATTGGTAGGTATTTCCCTTACACATCGTGTCGGAGAACTTTCCCCCAATCCCCGAGCTGTGGGCGATATAATTGGTTTTTTCACTGACGAAGCTTCAACAATGTTTAGAGCATCGAAATGCATTGGTTAAGATGATTACACGATTCTCCTTTCGGTATTCAATTGATATGAAATTGTTGATGGGGGAAATTTTGAAATTCCCTGGTATCACAATTAAAAAAAAAATAGACCCATTGGAAATACGGCGGACACCACAAGGGAGGATTATAACATCAACATCCTGAATAAAGACATGGACACAAAACAATTGCAAATACGAATGACAAGGACCCTAATGGCTCCATGAAAAACGTGGCTCTATGAAAAAAATGACCAAAATTAGGAAAACCCCAAAATATTCTCATACAAAATTGGGGAGTTTTTTTTTCATAATTATTAGGTACTATTTAAGTTTTCGTTTTTGTGGCATTTCTTATATGAAAAAAATGGACAATGGAAAGTTCCCCAAGTTTTTATTTTTAGGGATTTTTGGTTTTTTCTTTATGGGATATTTTTGAAATTTGAAAACAGCTGTGAATGGTGAGTACAGCGAAATTGAAATATCTAAATGCAGTTTGATTCTATGCCCGGACATACCGATCTGCGAAAACTAAAGCCGTCGCAAAAGCAGAGGAACAATCGACGAACAGCCACAGAACTCTTAGACAGCCTTGTTGAAGAGAAGCAGAAGGAATCTCTAAACTAAGCTTTGAATGTAACCGAGCGTTTGCAAATCCAAGGCTCTAACGTGACCCATTGCGGAAAGCTATTGCGCTGGACCTATTATCCACCAGGGTCTAAACGACACAAGATATGGGGCTGAAGGATACCGATCTATCTCCAAAGACAGATGGGTAGGTGTTGAGGTTGTCCTCACAATCGTATACTTTCATGTATGTGGTGATAAATTGAGTTTTCTACCATCTGACATGACGCAGGCGGGTCAAATTTGTTACCATTGGAAGACAAGAGTTCTATCGATAAGAATAGAATGGCTGGATGTAGTTTGGCCCAGCTCGACGTCGTTGACACCGCATAGACACCCGTGTCTACCGCTGACAGCGAAGAGCCGGCACTTCGTCTCATCAAAGACACCAATCGAAACTTTCCAACTGACAACTGGAAGGTTGGAGAATCCGAAGGGGCTTCGGCGCCAGCTGATGCTAGTATAAAAACACCTTCTGATTCTCGGCAATAATGGAGGCGTAATTTTGTACAGCTTTAGTCAGCTCCATCTAATGCTCTGCAGGAGCGACCAGAAAACCAAAGTTGAAACAACACCAACCGACAGACTACCGGTAGAAGTCGTCGTTGACAATGAATTGAATACTATGGGAGGCGTATTACCAGCAACAAATAACTTTTCTTATTTAAGGTTTTTTTTTTCACTTTTTCCTGTCCAAAAATAAATAATTAAATTGATTAAAATATTAACAAATCATATTCACATATATTTAAGTTGTAAAGTCAGTTTTGACTAATCTCTTTAATAAGCTTATATAAACGAATGTTATTGTACAACATATTATATTTACTTACAAATAACTTTATTTAATTTCGGAACATATCGATCCCTTACAAAAAAGACTCGCTTTTCAATGAAATTCGATAGAAAAATGTTAAACACTCTTAATCCCAAAATATTATATACTAGTAAGTTGTAATGCGCCTATGGCGCCAGTTAATTTGCTTGAGAAAGTATTCGTTACTTAATTTTAAAAATTTTGTAAAAAATATTTTGAGAAAACTATTTTGTAAAAAAAAATTTCGAAAAAAAATAAAATTGGGAAAAAAAAAATTTGTGGAAAAAAAATTTTTGCTGAAAAAAAAATTTTTGTTGAAAAAAAAAATCTTGTTGAAAAAAAAAATTTTTGTGGAAAAAAAAATTTTTGTTGGAAAAAAACATTTTTGTTGAAAAAAAAAATTTTGTTGAAAAAAAAAGTTTGCTGAAAAAAAAAATTTTTGTTGAAAAAAAAAATTTTGTTGAAAAAAAAAAATTTTGTGGAAAAAAAAAATTTTTTTGAAAAAAAAAATTTGTGGAAAATTTTGGTAAAAAAAAATTTGGGGAAAACACAATTTCTGTACAAAAAAAAATATTATTTTTTTTATTATTATTATTTATAGAATTATTATAGAATGCCTATTTAAATTCCTACGTACTGCCTGACAGAGTCAGTGAATCAGTGAATCAGGGAATCAGTGTATCAGTGAATCAGTGAATCAGTGTCGAGGGTAAATATATATTAAGATTAAAAATATATATTTACAAAGATATACCAAAATCCAATTGTATGGCATTTATGATTGACCATAGAAAACATCCTATCCTGTGAAATTATCTTTTTGGCACTTACGTCCTTTTCGCGGTTAGAGCTCGATATAATCTCAATCAGATTTGTTCCACAAATGTCCTGAATTGTATTCTTTTCCGTTTCTATAGTAAACTTTTGAGATAATTCCTCATTTGTTGTGCATTCCCATGGGCTTTATTCTTTATCCCTTTAATAGTGAAATATTTGCATAGGCCATGCGGATGCATAGACCTCCCCTGACAGAGGACAACACAATGCTAATTACCAAATCCAGTTGCCCTTTAAGCCAAGTTCAACTCGTGATGGCTAAAGTTGTAACGAATCTACACTATTTGAAGTAAACCACCCTTGACCCACCTAAGATTATTTTTGGGAGGCCAACAACTTGTGAACCCTTAAGTCCTTTGGACCATAACTACAACCGGCTGTTACGTGTCAGTAGCAATTATCAATTTCCGTTTAGTTCAATCGCCATGTGGTTGGCATTTGCTATAATTATGCATTGGCTGGCTGGGTTAAAGTAACAGCTTAGATCTCAAATTATGCAATTCATGTGTAATTATCTGTTTGGCCCAAATCTCAGAGGTGTCTGTTTGTATGTGTTTACGATGTAAACGGTTGAGTATGTGTGTGTGTTACACGTTTTAGTTACAATTCACATTTTTGGCTTACGTTTGTAATTAACTAATGCTTCAAGATGGACAGACATAACACATACATACGGTCACATATCTCTACAGCGACAGATAATTCAGTTGGGTAGGGGGTTGTATGAAAATGTCGGTAGACCAATAGCAAATTAAAGAGCCAACTTAAGTAAGTATGAAAGTATTTGAAGATTCGTTGAAATCAAAACTCTTCGGAAAAAGAACCTGAATTGCATGCGGATATGAAAGCGGATCACCGGAATGCCATATACTCTATAGATTTTACAACAGGAGGGAGGACTTTTCAAAATTGCCTTAAAGGCGAAAAAAGTTATTTTTCATGGACAAAACCTACTCGTCCTTAGATTGGCTTGGTTGTATTAAAAGTCGTACTAATGTTTATGGCTTATGGACCCAGAAACTTTTTTAAGGAAGAGAAAAGTCAAAAGTGGGATTGTAGTGATGCACGCGGAAAACTACCACTTAATACCACAACGAAATTTTTAAAGAATTCAAAAGGAATCGGCGAAAATGGTTCTGATAGAGCATGAGTAGTAGACAGAACATATGCTTGCAATTGCTAGGCAAACCTGGCAACTACAGAAAGACGATTGAGTGGGGACCGACAGATTTTGTTACATCGGACGAAAACTTTCTCGGAAGGTTCAGGAGGAGAAGCCCGATTCCGAAGAAGGCCGAATAGATTTTGTTACCTTAGATGAAAACTTCCTCGGAAGGCTCAGGCGGAGAAGACCAATTCTCCGTTGGATGGTCCAAGTAGAAGAAGATAAATGATTTCACGAACTGGAATTCATTGTCTGGAAGAAGATAAATGGTTTCACGAACTGGGCTCAGAGAGACAAGATCGATTATACGGTGGAAGGTCCAAGTGGAAGAAGGTAAATGGTTTCACAAACTGGCCTTTATTGTCTTAGCCGAATAGATTTTGTTGTCGTCTAAGGACAACTTCCTCGGAAGGCTTAGGCGGAGAAGACCAATTATCCGATGGAAGGTCAAAGTGGAAGAAGGTAAATGGTTTCACAAACGGGGATTTATTGTCTAGGCTCAGGCGGAGAAGACCGATTCTCCGATGGAAGGTCCAAGTGGAAGAAGATAAGTGGTTTCAGGAACTGGGCTTGTCTTGGCTATGGCAGAGAAGGTCCGATGGAAGGTCCAAGTGGAAGAAGATAAGTGGTTTCACGAACTGGGATTTATTGTCTAGGCTCAGGCGGAGAAGACCGATTCTCCGATAGAAGATCCAAGTGGAAGAAGATAAGTGGTTTCACAAACGGGGATTTATTGTCTAGGCTCAGGCGGAGAAGACCGATTCTCCGATAGAAGGTCCAAGTGGAAGAAGATAAGTGGTTTCACGAACTGGGATTTATTGTCTAGGCTCAGGCGGAGAAGACCGATTCTCCGATAGAAGATCCAAGTGGAAGAAGATAAGTGGTTTCACGAACAGGGATTTATTGTCCAGGCCGATTCGATTTTGTTTTTCCACTTACTAAATTTTTTAACGAGCTTTTTCAGTATTGCGTTTTATCGGAAAATGCAGAGGTTTCTTTTATATGTAATTTTTTGTTTGCAGATATTTTTTTAACATTGTGCTTCTGTACCTTTTTTAAAATTCTACCGCCTTCGGGCTATTTGTTTTCAAGATTTCAAGCTCGATTGCCCATAATTACTTAAGTATTTCAGACTGACCTCGTAGTCTCTGGCTATAGCTTCATTTTTAAATAGCAGATGTTTATACATATCAATTACGATGAATGAATGCTTAAGTGGACTTAACCGCATTGCAGCACCTAAATCAGAATGTCAATTATCCCCAGAACACAAACCGAAATTACGTAGATGCTCTCGCCTATATAGACCTACCGACAAAGATGCAAACCCACACACACACACACTGACACACAGGAAAGTAACTACAAGAACCACTATTAGCAGGACCACCACCAACACCACCACAAGCTGCACAGCACAACTGCATAAATACGACGACTCGCATTGAGTTGAGTTGAGTCGAGTATGTGCCGACAAATGTCATACATCAACTAACACTTGCAAAATGGCAACCACTACGGCGACTGCTGCCGCTACATGCATGGGTCGAGTGCAGTCACACGCTCACATACACACATGTACGTGTATATGCAGATATGGGTGAATGCCTATTTTCATTGCACCAGACAACAAGAAAAGACAAATCTGTTGGGAGAACGAAAAAAGAAAATGGCAAAACAACTTAAAAATGCATTTGCCAAATTTACTAACATCTCAGAATGAGAGACAGAGAGAGAGAGAGAGGGGGGTAGAGCGAGAGGCTCAAAGATCCTAAACCAACGAAACACACATGCACCAGCACTCACCATGCAATGCTGAGAGAAGGCACATGCATTGGCAAACGGATTTGTAGCTTATACATGTCGTTGACGTTGTTGTTGCTGTTGTTGTCTCACCGTATCAATCCCCACCCTCCTTAGCTACCGGCTGGTAAACGCTGCCAAACGAAAAACGAACAAACAAACGGCAGCGAGAAAAAAAGAAATGGAAGACAAAGCCGAAATCCAATGTGAAATCTTGTGGTTTAGTCATATGTATGAGTATGAGTGTATGTGAATGTAAGTTTTGCCTGTATGTGAGTATGTGTGTATAGATAAAGAGTTAGGCTTAAATGCCGACAATAAGCATACTTGAAAAATTTATGTAGCATATTAAGAGGCGTCGTAACATGTCCCAGAGATTATTTGCTGAATACAGTACAGTCGTTGTTGTTGCTGCTCCCTCTATCCTTTATCTCTGTCGGTGTTTATGTCTTGGCAAAACACCGTACAAAACAACACAAAAATAATTGTATCCGAATATTGTCTTTTATTGGTCTCCGTCTGCGGTGGTGCCGATGAGGGGAAGTCAAGGGAAGGCACAATGGGATGGTTGAAACATTGAAATTGAATTGTATTGGCAATTGTGTGGTAAACGAATGATTTTTTTTTAAACTATAAACGTTTGCCGATGATCCTTGTCGTCGTCATCATCATCGACCGTTTTGTGGGAGCTCCCCCACCCCAAAAAAAATTTGGCATAGTTTTAGGCAAATAGCTGTGTAAAAACAATAAACGAGGGCGTTGTAGAAAGTTGTTGGGAAAAGCTTTAAGTTTTTAATAGTTTCACATTTTACTTACGATTAATGGAAATCATGAATTGAAGGGGGGAAAAGTGTACGTACCTGAAAGAAGACAGAAAGATAATATTTGAAAAAAAATGACAATTTTAAAAATAATACAGTGGATCTTTCATAAGTCGAATTTTCGAATTCGAAGTACTTTTAGTGACATGTAAGGAGACAAATTACCTAAACAATTTTATAAATTTTTCGATAACGCAAAGTCTCCGTAAGTCAAACTTTTCTACCGACTAATTGTGCTTCGAATATTGGAAGTTTGACTGTAGATACATTTTAAATGTGCTGTATTTCGAATGTGACTTGAATATTCCGATTTTTGTTCAAAGTCTTGCCTCGGTTAAATTTTTTTATTTTTTTATATTTATTTAGTTGCAATACACAGTAAATGTATATTCTAATTTTGGGTCTAGGGGTAAACCGGGTGCGACAGACCAAAGTCTCTGGTGGAAATTGAACCCACAACCCCCACGCTGATAGGCAAGCACGCTACCAACTCCGGGGCGCTTAGAACAAAGACATTCTGTGTGGACTTTATAATAAATGCCAAACATATTCTAATTCTATTTAAAACATTTCGTGGACTAACGTTCCCTTAGGGATCTTGCTTTCTTATTTCCCTTAACATTTCATGAAGGAACTGATGGAGAACTTCTCTCGAATCAGATACTCACTGACCGGGACCTACTGTTTCAAGCCGACTCCGAACGGCTAATGCTTTTCTAGAGAAGTTTTACATGGCTTGGAGATTACCCTCTCACTGGTGAAGTCGTCAGCATTTAAGAGGTGGAAAACACCCGCTGAAAATGTTTGATAGTCTTATCCGATTTTGAACCTTTTAATTGTGTAATAGTCCCACACCACGGCCGTCCACTTAGGGATCATGAGTTCATGAGTTTATTTGTGTCCATGGGCTGAAGAATTTAAGTTTTAAGTAAAGCTAATTTCATTCCCAAACATAACAAACGACAGGAAGTGGGAATATCATGCCGAGATGTGTCAGATGTTTCCAAGCATCAAACTAGAGGTAGAGTTGTGTAGAGTACACAACTACCACACAGAAGAGGTAGGTTCAAATGCAGGTAAGAACATCGGACATTTTCAACACGGGTTTCATTTCGTATTTCGGGTATAAAATCCATACCAGGCTCTATAAAAGAATTAGACGTTTGGAGCGGGCTTTATGTACATACGTATGTAAGTCCAGATGAGTGAGTATTATAATTAGAGCTCACCCCTTTGTCTTCTCTTGAAATGTTAAGAGAAACTCAATACATTAGTCCCATACAACTTTTAAAGAGTAAAATTGCTGATTCTTGCTGTCGGTATTCCAAACCAATAAACAGTTTGACATCACTGCCATTCAACAAATATGATGGACAGACAAAAACCTGCTGGTCATCAATAAACTATTGATTTCTCAGATTTTAATTATATTTTCCATAAACTTGCACTGCAACCCTCGTAGACTTAAGCACATATGTAAATGGAGAAACTTCATATCTCAATAAAGGACTTCAATGGTTTTTTGATGTTGTGTGTTCACAAATGAATGCATTTGTAACAGCAGGCAAACAGTGTATCGGTGTATGTATACTCACACATACGGAACTATCTGCAATGATGTAAATGTGTATGTGTGAAAGTATCGGTTCGATAATTTGTCAAAGATGAGTTTTGTAGTATACGGCACCCATGTTTTATACGATGCTTTCTCTTGCCATTTCGTTAGCATGTGCTATGGGGTGGGGGATGCAGAGAGAAAACAATTTTTGCTTGATTGGACATGCAATTGATCGTTGTAAATGTAATGCTTTACTGTGAAACAATAGGTTTAACATACATTCAGACCAACAGTAGTTACACACACACATACATTTACCCTTCAATCTTAAATGTAGTGTGTAAATGCCATAGGGGAACGGTGAGCGGGCAGCAGAGGAATAAAACAGTAAAACAACAACAAAAAAAATCGAAAAAGATGTTGTTAAGTACCGACACATCGACACTTTAACACATGACTGTTTGATGTTAAAAGTAAATCTAAACGATTGTCTGTCTGTCTGTGTGCCAGTCCTTTGGTTTGTGTGTCGCTTTGTTTCTACGCCAAGTGTAGTGCAAATGTGTGTGTGTGTGCGTGTGTCGGGGTATCTAAGAGTTGAGTTGAGTTGAGTGTGTGTGCCTTTTGGCAATTTGATGTCTTGTACTTGCACAGCTAATTGCATTTTGCTTTTAACTGTTTTCTCCCTTCTGTCATGTCATACCTTCATTTAACACTTCCTTTATGCCCCAGCCTCCCTCCGTCCGTCACCATCTGCATCCAGCATATTCTGTATGCACTCTCGCATTACAATAAAAATAACTTTTTCATTCCTTTCACCAAATTCAAACACTATTTCTGGTTCTCTGTGCATTTGGCGACGTGCGAGAAACACGGAGAGAGGGACAGCGTGGGAGAGTACTCAACAGGAAGCAGCAGCTTTGTTGCATTGCAGTAAATAATTTGTAAACACAAAAAAAAAAAAAAAAAAAAATTGGTAAAATTGACAAGACTCAGCACATACATACATCACAACTACACTAAACTCAACTGAACTTAACTAAACACACACGCGTACACATGCACACAGCACTTACTGCACACTCAACACATTTGGATGTTTTGAGTGTTACGTGTAAAGTATTTTATGCTGTAACATTTCGTGTATTTCGTTATTGTTCAAGTGAGCGCTCCAAACATTTACAAGCACACCGATACTCTGATCAAGAGACACACACACACACACACAAACACACTCAAAACAAGAGTTTTTAAAGGCTTGGCTTATGATTCATAATAGACGACTTGGTGCTATGCAGAGGGTCGCCACGAAGTGATAGAATTCTCTGAGAGAGTTTTTTTTTTAGATATTTCTGAATATGTTTTCCCATAAAACTAATTGGAGCTAAAACAATTGGAAAGAAAAACATCTATTTTGCTAGAAAAACAAAACAGAAATGAAATATGTCAAGTCGGGGGGGAAAAATTTTAAATATTAATTATTGTGTACTTTGAGAGTTGAAAGGAAAGCTTTGCGAAGAAATTCAATAATAAGTTACGAAATGCTTATTTTTGTAAAATATGAAATGCCTTCAATCCTGAATTATAGCTTACACAGCATAATATAATAAAAAAATGTAATAATAGACGACTTTCGGCTCTTCGAAAATATCCCCAAAGAGAAACAGAAAAATTGCCTAAATTTTTACACCAGGACCTACGAAAGTACACCACAAATTGAAAATGAAATTAGGTCCCGAAATAGGGGTCTAATTGCATTATACAAATAGACAGTTCAAAATGTTAACTGCGTAAATTAAAAGTAGGCCCCAAAAATTTGCGGTGAGGCCACAATTTTGTTAAGATATTAAAATACCCCCAATGTTGTGAGTAGCTGTTCGCAATGTAAAATTGTGGCCTTTTTTCATTTGGGGTGCAATTTCCAAACAGATATCCCAAAGTAAGCCCTCAAAATAAAATGGGCCTTATTTTCGGGCGGTGTGACATTAGGCCCCACGAAAATACAACCCCAAATCAAAAATGAAATAAAATTTCATAATGAAAATAAGCCGCAGTAAAAATATTAAATTAGGGCCCATATTTCGTGTTGTTGTTCCACAGATCAAATTTTATGGACAACTTGGATGCGGCTCCAGGAAATTAGCCCTCACGAAAATACACCCCATATTTGGGATGTAATTGCATTTTGAAAATAAACCCCAAAAATCTAAGAACGAAAATTGAAATTGAAAATAGATACCAAACATTCATGTTTGTTTAAGATATGAAAATACATAGGCAATTATTTGCGTAGTTGTTTCTTGTGCAAAATTGGGCCATCTGTTTATTTTAAACACCCAAATGAGTGCCAAAAGTAAAATGGTGCTTGATTTCGAACTTTGGGTCAATTTGTCCAGTTCAACTGGATTAATGTGTTTTAATCATTTTTGATAAAATTACGTCAACATTTTTTAGGATCTTTTTATAAAAAGATCCTAAAAAAAAAGATTTTATAAAAAACTTTTGAGGCTATTTTTCTTGCGGCGCCAGATTTCGGCACAAAACGTTTGATTTTTTTTAATGGTGGGTCATTTATAAAATATAAAATTCTACAGATTTCTTTTCTTTTTAAAAAAAAAAAAGTTTGCATATCTTCTTGCACTTGGCCTGGAGTGTCGGTCAACGCCTTCCGTGGTAGTTGTCGCCTGGAGGTTACGACCAACATGACTCCCCCAAAACAGTCGTATTTTGGTGAGCTTTACCACGTTAATGATACCTCATATTTTATTTGACGGATATAATCTTCGCTAATACAGATGATAACATTGATCATTTTCCCAAGAATTCTTTTTTTTTTCAAATATTGGCTTTAGTTAAAGTTATTTTTGTTGACACCCTGTATCCGATGAAGTGTGTCAAACTTAGCTAACAGCTCAAAAAGTCCTATTTGTCAACCTGTCTCGGATACTGTGGCGAGGGGCAAGGTGCCCATAATGTATGTTTCCAGTACCCAATCTTCCTTCTCAATATATTGTAGTCGCTTCATTCGGTACGTTTGCAACTTTTACATGCGCCTCACATGTCGAGGAAGTTTAATGCACATATCGGTTTTTCTTCCAACAACGATAGTACACCATGGCGTATGAGCAATTCATAAATAAACATCACTTATACAGCGTCCTTCCAGATGGAGTTTCTTTTTCTGCAGATCTTTATTTCTTTTCGGCAGGTGTCAAATTGAAAGTAAACAATTTACTAAAATGAGTTCAGTTTCAAGTACAAATAATTAAAATCGACCACGAAAATGTACCTCCCAATTCTGAATATTTCTGGTCACTATAATCGTTCACCAGAGAATGGAATAATAAAGTTAATCGATAAATTAGGGTCGACTTGTTGGGTACAAAACATAAAACTACCAGTAGAAAATCGTCCTCGTTGATTCAAAGTGAACATATAATCGCAGTACAGAAAAATATTGAAAAAAGAACAAAAATTGTCAATTGGTCCGGAGTTGAATGCCATCGGCCAAAAGCCTAAAACTTTTGATCTAGTACACATTTTAAAGATCTTGAAAAATGTTGTTGTTTACCGGGAGTCAGGGACTATATATTTTATTAGAATTAGATATATTTTAGAAATTATTCCAAAATTGATGGCATTGTTGTGATTTTCAATTTTAGGAGGAAACTATTTCTAATATTTTTGTTTTGAAAATTATTAGGTTTTTTTTTACTAAAACAATCCCAGAATTCCTTAAGATTGGGATATTTTTAGTAAATTTACTGTGCTTTGCCCAATTTTGAAGGAAAGCGGAGCTGATAAATTATTGAGAAAACAATAATTTGCTTTGTGATACGAAAAAATGTGTTCCAAAATGAAGTTGCTTAAAAGAAATGATCAACTGCGGAGGGGACAGTTGGGGAATACTGTTTACCCCTCGCCTGTTACTTTAGAGATATTTGATTTCTTCAAACCATGGTAACCTCTTCCAAATGTGTACCACATTTCGCTTTTTCTTTGTTTGTGGTTGTTAACGACACTCGTTTGTCATCATTGCCCCCACAATTCAGTGATTAAATGGCTCATATATGAAATCGGACCATAAAGTACTTTTGCCATTCATAAAACTATTCACATTTAAGTTACAGAAATTCAATTTATTTTATTGGCATCATTTAAAAGTGATTTCGAAAATAAAACAACGATTTTAACGCACACACACGAACTGAGGACCATCGAAGCAGATACAGACACACCAAAATAAATGCCGGATGGTATCCATTGTTTTCCGTATGAAGCGACATTAAAAACTTTTAGCCCGCCATCCAGACAGCGAGCAACTGAAGAAGAAGAAGAAGGAGAAAAAAGAAAAAGACGACTACAATGACGAAACGTTGTTGACTGTTGCAAAAGTTTCATTTCACAATGTTACGTTACGTTACGTGCGAAACGTAGTGATTTCACAACAGTGTCAAGAACGGCAGCAATCAATTTATAAATGTCATTCAAAATGCGGTTCGCCAACGTAAAAGTAATTAATCGATTTTACTTTGTATACTCTCGCAGTCAGATCTCGTTGGGATGGTGGGATGTGAGTATGGTTGAATCTCTCTCTGTGTGTGAGTGTGTGTGTGTGTGACGAGAAATCCTGATGATAATTTCAGGCACAGACTTATTGGCTTACCATAGTGGATGTGTGCATAGGATACATACGTACATGGCCAGCATCGACAAAAAAGGGGTTATATAAAAGCTCTCCACACAACCATATGAATGTGTGTGTGTGTGTGTTTGACTCTGTTCTCTGTCCATGTTGTGTGGGCTATGGGAGTTATGTATGTGGGTAAGAGAATGTGTTGTGACAACGTGAGTTATGAACAATACCAAGTGAAAATTATACAGCACACACACGCAGCCATGAACATATGTCCCAATATAAGCCTGTATCTCTCTGTTGCTCTCTTGAAATCACTTGCTCTATCCCCTGAACCGGTTCATTGTTCATAGAGTTCCTGCGTCAGGGATTAGTTCTTGTTTCGTAACATATTAGAAAAGTTTTGGGTCATACGTAACTCATACACTCTAACACACACACACAGACATAGTTTTATTTGTTGCAAAACACATTATCATTTATTAAGTTTATAAGAAAATAATTTCTTGACCATTAGTGACAACAACAACCAGACGATGTATCACAACAAATTAAAACCACATTTTCGGTGTCTTCCTTCCTTTGCCACAAGCAAACCCCGGGCACTTCTTCTTCACTCATAACTTTTGAGATTGAAGTGGTTTTGGCCCAAAAAACCAAAAAGGTCATTCTTTGTGGCCAATGCACACATACTCCCACTGCTTGGCATATTTAAGGCACAAGGGTTGCTTTCATTTCTGTCGTCTGGTCAGGCGGCAGTTTTCTAATCACATGTTAATATATGCCATGTTTTGATGAAAATATGTCAAGTGTTACGGTGAACTCTTCATAAAGAAAGGATATGTTGTGGCCAAACTTTCCATAAAGAAAGGATACGTTCGGGCCGCACTTTCCATAAAATGCCATTGATATTTTGGAAGAAAATTATGCTTATCGCCATGATTTGTCTCGGTAAGGCAAAATTTTCAAGGGTTACCCTTTGGTTGTTGTCGGGAAGGAAATAGTCTTGGCGATTGATGCCACTGTTAATTAAAATATGAAAGCGATATTTTGTGGTAGAATTGTTGTAGAGTATATTTTATTTTATTTTGTGGAATTGACATCGTCCTTTCTTTTGTAATTCTTTAAAAATTAAATGGAATATTTTTGTGTGTTGCTTTTAATATACATATTAAAAGTGATCCTTCGGTCATGGTTCTGTGAAATTCTATTGAAAGCGTATTTATGCGAATGAAGTATGCGATGGTATCTACAAATAGATGACCATAGTCTGGTGGCTTACATCTCGATATAGCAGATTTGCTGAAAGATGAGAGACATCCTTCAAAGAGCTCTTCTTATAGTCACAAACTCGATAAAATGGTCTTGGGGTAAACCGAATACAAAAACCGAACTGACAGGAGATGGGAGAAAATCTCAATACGAACAACCTCCATGGGATGGCACTGAAATTTATTTTGAGGACATAGGGCAGCCATTTTGCGATTTGGTTATAGGAAATTTCATGAAAAGGATATGTGCCTATAAGCGTGGTCGTGGTGAGCCATTTGGCTGATGTTGCTTTTCATTATTAACGGCATACCTTCCTCTTTTATTATGAAACTAGTAAGTTGTAATGCGCCTATGGCGCCCGTTGAAATATGGAAAAAAAATTTTGTTGAAAAAAAAAAAAATTTGTTGAAAAAAAAAAAATTTGTTGAAAAAAAAAATTTGGAAAAAAAATTCTGTAAAAAAAAAAATTTTGTAAAAAAAAATTTTTTGTTGAAAAAAAATTTTGTAAAAAAAAAAAATCGTAAAAAAAAAATTTTGGAAAAAAAAATTTTGGGAAAACACAATTTCTGTACAAAAAAAAAATATTATTTTTTTTATTATTATTATTTATAGAAAATTATAGAATGCCTATTTAAATTCCTACGTACTGCGTGACAGAGTCAGTGAATCAGTGTCGGGGGTAAATATATATTAAGATAAACATCCGATAATTTGTCTCAAAAAATGTCATTTTTAATTGAATACCAAAATAACACCTCTTGTTGGAAAGCTCTGTGAAAGTAATTTAATTGATTACTAAACGTAATCGAAATTTAACAGATATTATTTGAAATATATGCTATGTGAAGTTAATGAGAAATGTCCACTAGGCAAGGTCACAACTAGGCAACAGGGGACAATGGAACAGACCAATCGAAGACAGAAGATTCACCATACAACTCTTCTGCTTTGTTGTAGTATTTAAAGGCAAGCCTTTAAAATGCTACTGATACTGCAGAACTTTTCTGTTTATGTAGCACCCCATTATGCCAGAGCTTCTAATAAATCATCTCTCCTTGAATAAACTTCTCTGGCGCTAGTTTGGATGGTAGCTCTCGCATTTCCGAATTTCGAGTTTAAAATGTTAAACTTTGCCCGGTAGTTAGCGGGTGATTGAGTTATTTGTTTTAACTAAGAAACTTTTACAAAACGCCTCAAATCGATTCGTGGTGGAAGGACAAAGTTTTCAATACTAATCCAATATAAAATAAGTACTTGTCTGAAACTGAAAAGGAATGCGAAAATAGACTTGCCACTCACTCAGCCGCTCTCGCCAACAACCTTATACAATATGTCAATGTGTGGGCATGTGTAGGATGCGTGTGGGCATGAATTGTTTGGTGATTTTCTCAATGAAACTTAAGCATATGTTAATGACACTTGGAAGGCTTCCTCCAGCTCCAGCTCCATCGCCATTTCCAGCTCCGGCATGTCAGTATCATGTTCGTTGTGATGTCGGTATTGGTATTTTTTTGTAATCGTATCGTTGTCGGAGTCGTTTGTCGATATTGTCGTTTCTGCAGCCATTGTCATTATAATCATCATTGATATGTTGAAAAGCTTAAATGAGTTTCTTGGCATGCAAAAGTTGCTGTAAAGGATTAACTACAACCAGGAATAACAAGAATGGCAGCAACAGCAACCAGGACGACAGCCATCACAACAGCAACAGCAACAACAACCCAGTGACGAGGATGTGAATTGTGAAAGTGGCAACATGCGAACGTTTCTAGTCATTTTCTGTGCAAACATTTTTGTTTTGTTTGCCCAAGATCCTTTAAGTAGATGTATATGTTGTGTGGTAGTGGGTGAATGGGCGGTCTGTTGGGTGTTGATCAGAGTATTAAACTGAACCTTCATGAACACACTGCGTATGTGTATCTACTTACATAAGTACTTAAGAGTTTGATGTATGGATATCATCGCACATATTTATTAATTCCTTTGCTAAAGTAAACAGAAGGATATCTTAAAAGAGAGAGCGGGAGAGGGAGGGAGAGAGGGAGAGAGGCAGAGAGAAACTATTATTTCATGGTTCGTGGCATAATACTGCCAAAGGTTGTTCTTGTTCGTCGTTTAAGATTGGCCTTGACAACCTACACGAGCAGACCAATGAAGCTAGTAGGGAGTATTAAAGCCGTAAGTATTCATTCGGATACAGCAAATCCAAATTTGTTGTACAGTATGGACCAAAAGTCACCATTACATTTAAAAATGTAAACTGAAAAAATATAAAAAAAAAGTCTGAGCAATTTCAGCAGCAATTTTCGCATTTGAACCAGAATTCATAGCTTCTGCTGTACTGGGAGTCGTTGCCAGAATTCATAGCTTCTGCTGTACTAGGAGTGGTTACTCCTTCAATGTGCTCACCTAGAAAACGTGATAGAAGTTCTTTTTCCCTCCTCCTTTCTGAAGATGAAATCACCCAGGCAAGCGTTAAGCAAACGAGTATAACACACTCTTGACACAACGTTAAGACGGCAGCGTTTAATCAAATTGTGATTTTTGTTAGCCAGAAATACAGAGAGTAATTGCTGTAGTTGTCATCATCAGCAACATCATCATCGTCACCATTGACATTACTGGAAGCATTATCATCACTTTCATTATCCAGGACCTCATTATCCTGTACCCAAGTCTATCGACATGTATCTATCGGTTTATAGGTGTGTGTGTGTGTGTGAGAGTGTATTGTATACACACTTATACTTATTTTTATGCTTTTTTTGCCCTCGTCATCGCTATTTCACGCTTGAATGGTATTCTCGAGATTGTATTGCCAAGGCTTAAATTAATGAGTTTTAAGTGGTTCCCTCTTCACACACGCACACTCTCCCACATGTGTATGGAAGTGAAGGACGCGCGTGTAACCCATGCACGGGCTGCCTTTGATTTGGTGCTCATTGTCTGAGGGTGTGTGCGCGTTTTTATACCAAGAATATTTATTCAAATTAATCGTGTGTAGACATGTCTTCAATTACAATTCCTTGGCTATTTTCACAGTCTTCCATTAGGACACGTGTGTGTGTGTGTGTATGTGTGTGCGAGTAGCTTTTCCCAGTATCGCCATTGAGGATTACCTTTAATTATCATTCACTTGATTCAATTTGAAAAACTCTCGTTATCTAAGGCGGCCAAGCTCAAGTAGGTTCTCTGAATGGAGCAACACAAGGACAAAGGATCAACCAGTACATATGATGGCTATTATTCTTAATTGTAGAATTTCATGACAGTGGCCATGAGGATACCCGTAGGATTTATGGAATTTCTACTTGAGTCCATGTGCTGCATTAACCATCAAAAGCCACCTCGCGGTATTTGTTTGAAGTTGGCCAAGCAATTATTTTAGAGTATTGCGAGTATACGAGGGCTGTTTGCAAGAATTAGAATTAATTTTATTGAGACTATTTTTTTACATATTTTTTTAAATAATAATTGAATATATCAAATAACAAAAGCTGTATTTAAAATTATAAGGTATTGTTTTAAAATAATAAGATAGATAATACAGTGTCATGCTTTGTCATAACGGGTAAGATATGTATTTAAGTAAGTCTTAGATGAAAACATGCTTGCGCCCGGCATTAACATAACTGTAGCGCAAGATGCTACAAAAATTAAGTTAAACTACCTTAAAATACAAATTAGACCAGAACTTAATGATAAAACAGAAAAAGAAAAAAAAATCAAACACTGGCTCTGTCACGTACAATCTGTATTATTTGAAGTATCTGTATTATTTGCAAGAAGACATCTTCGTGAATTTCGACAAAAAATATCAAACAAGTGTTTTTGTCTTTCGTTCAAAAATATCACTTAAGTCTCGGAGAGGCTTCATAATTCCGTTATGGCATTACCAGCACAAGTGATCGTTAAGTCAGGTCACTCCAGGCATTTTTAATAAAATCCATGGAATGATAGTGGACGGTCGGAGATAATTGTAAAGGGTAGCATTTTTTTTTGGTGGTCAAGCAAATAGTCGTATGGCGCTTACGATACAATTACATTTTCCATATCTTTTTAAATTTCATTTTTTAATATTAAAAGTGCTGGACAATTTTCTATCGAATTTCAAAAGGTCGAAAAAAATGACTGATTCTGAATACTCCCCGGGAATTATCTCCCGAGAATAAGAGCAGAAAACGCTGAAGTGTATGAGTTACGGTGCGTGTCATGACATTGATTTGAAATACTGCGAAACAACTTGTAATATAGGGTTAGCCATATCGTGGTTTCAAAAGTATAGGGCTGGAATTCGACAACTGTCAAAGTAAGTTGTTAAACCAATTTTTTTTCTTTTCAGTTGGAAGTCTGACAATGTCACAAAACGCGTAAAAATTAGTAAAAACCTACTACAAAAATGGTGATTCTGGCACTGACACATATCGTGCTTTAAGAGGAGATTATGGTTTACATAATCGTCCAACTATGCAAGCCATTTGGCAAAATTGTGAAGAAATTTGAAGAGACTGGAGCGGTTACAGATATATCGTTCCACTGAAAATATTGCAGCTGTAAGTGAAAGTGTTGCCAAAGACCCGAATGTGTCGATTCCACGTCGTTCTCAGGAATTAGGACTGTCTTATGCATTTGGCTCACACAACAACTGAATACCATTCACAACGTCGTAGATACGTGGAATGGTTGCTTGAACAACAGACATTGGACGGCGATTTTTCGAATACAAATTTCTTCAGCGATGAAGCACATTTCTCGCTCGGTGGGTATGTTACTGTCGTGTTTGGGGTTCTGAGAATCCTCATGTAATTGAAGAGAGGCCATTACAGCGACAAAAAGTCACTGTTGGGTGCTCTCTTTGGTCCGAAGGTGTGATTGGACTTTACTTCTTCGAAAACGACGAGGAAACGACTGTCACCGTCAATTCGGAGCGTTATGGTCGTATATTATTGAAGAATACGACTTTTTTTTTGTGAGGCTACGCGAAAGACCGTATTTATACAGATAAACCTTTAACTTTTGAGCACTTAAGTTATGGCTGAGATACCGCCCAATATGTATCAAAAAGTGGTCCAAAATTACCTCAAAAGAATCAATGCTGGCAACACTTCACGTGATGGTCATTTAAATGATGTAGTGTTTCACACATAATGTCAATGTTCAAACTTTATAATAAAAAAGAAATATGAGAAAAAATATTTTATATGTGTTTTATTTACGTTTATCCATAAAATTAGAACACCAAACTAAGTGAACGACATAATCTCCTAAAAGTGGGCCAACTAGATAAATGCCACAGAATCCCTAAAATTAGACCACACTGATGAATATTATGAACTCCTAGAAGTATGCAACAGTAAAGGATGCCATGAACTGCCTAAAAATATTCTAAGCAGAAAATAATACAATAAAATGAGACAGTTTATTAAAATGCTTGATAACTTCTAAACTAAAACTAAAACCAAAAAGCCTCATACGCAATTCGAACCGAATTTATTTTAAAAGATCAATTCACACTCAGCTTTAGGTAACATTCAGTTCGAAGGATGTATTTTTCTGCCAAACATTTCAAGTGTTGGGAATGGTAGGCCAATGGCGGCACAACAATTAATTGAAAACTAATTGAAACTAAATCCAATCAGAAAAATGGAAAAGAAAAACTATAAAATACTAATGTGAATTTGGAAAACCATCTCCAAATTGGTTGAATGGAGAAGGAATGTAAAGAATGTGGGTTATGTGAAAGAGAATATTGAAATATAATAATTAATAATGAAATAAAATATTTGCGAAAACGAATATTCTAAAATGATGGGAATACTTTGCATTCGCATACGCGAAAGAGAAAATTCGTTGCATTCTTGGTTAATATTATTTCTCAAATGTTGTGAGATTCCTAAAATTTATTGTTGTGTTTACGCCCTTAATGTCTTGGGCGTAAAATAATCAATTTTATGTTTTTGGGAATGAGAAAGCGCATATTTAAATATTTTTCAGAAAAAATGTTTTCTGCGAAGTTTTCATAGTTCGCATATGCGATTTTTTTTTGGCTCTACTACAAGGCTTCCCTTCAGTATGTTTAACATACTGAATCCAAATCCATGTTTTGTTGCATTTTGGTGTTGATTAGTGTAATTTGCTAAACACCATTTACTTTAGTGCCATATTGGACGACCTTTTCATACCAACACGACCTTTCCATAATATTAACAACGTTTTAACTATGACTGTTTACAGTTCCCTTGGGCAGAAATCGTGCAATTATGAAAACTTCAGCAAACTTTGAAAAATTACCCTAAAAATTGCCCAAACAACTCGAAGAACATAAATTACTTCGGCTAGGCTTTAAATCATGTTCTTGCTGATTTGTAACGTTTATCAAGGCGCCAAATGTTGTGTTGAGGACTTTTCAAAGAACAGAAAATGCGGAAAATACAAAAAAAGGTATAACTATTATGTATTTGGTTTAGTGCGTCCCCCAAACGTAAAATATGCATTGAGAATGTTAACATTTTTACGCTTTAACGAATTCCCGTTTGCTGTAAGCCAAACAAACTGTTGACCGCAAAATATGTAGATTTTCTAGAAAAAAAAATAAAAATTTACATTTTCTTCCTTTTTTTTTTGGTTATGAAATGAAAGTAAGTATAGACTTGGGTTTCCTGAAAATATGCTGCACTATTGCTAAGATCATAATGTGTTGTGTTATGTGTGTGTGTGTGGGAGCTGTTGAGTGAAAACGTCTAAGCGCCAAACAAGAAGAAAATACTTAAATTATGAGCAGAAATATTTTGTTAAAAGTTTTTCTTTATTTTTTTTGTAAGCGTTTTTTTCTATTTTCCTGTTTTGCTGGGGTTTTTTTTTTTTTGCTGAGTGTTAAATCATAATTAAGTTTTATAATAAAGTCGTAAAATATGCTTAAAATGTCATGAGTTGTTTTTCTTTTTGTTATTAAGCTTTTTAAAGAATTAAGCGCTCTTCTCAGTTTAGTGCGGAATAGGAGTGTTGGAAATGCAAACAAAGAAAATGTATTACAGAAATTTACGAGAAGTTTGGCCTTAGCTCAGGGGACAGACTATAAAATGGATGATGCCTGCATTTGCCTGATAGTAAGTCTTAATGAAGCTCCTTTAATGTTGGTAAATTGCTGGCTAGATTACTGACCCCGGAATAATCAGAAACAGATGATTAGTAATTACAGGATGATCTAAACAAGTCCACCCATCATTTGAAATCCCAATATCTATTCAATTCAAGGTTGTTTATTGGCCTGATTTCCTGTCTATGGGTTTTCCATTTCACTTAGCATTTTTGGAGAAATCCAAGAAAAATATGCGAGTGTTAATTTAAAAAGCTTTTCATCTGAAACATGAAATAAACAAAGCAACAAATCATTACATATTTATAGGCTGTGTGTGTGTGTGTGTTTAAGGCATAATTAAGAGCACAATTAAAGGCATAAAAAATGTATTACAATTCAACTTTGTTCGCTCATTCGTTTTTATGACTTTTCCCGAAACAAAAACGCAAACGTTTTTTTTTTCATTTGAAATAATTATGAAAAGCGTTTTAAGCGTTTACATACACAATTGATGCCATAACTTGGGCTCTTGCTGGGCCGGGCATATTTCTCATTGTTGGCTGTTTTTTAATTGTCTGTTTCTTTATCGACAAAAATCAAAAGTGTCTTAATTTAATAAATTCTTTTTTTGTTGTTGTTGTGGTGTGTTAAAAGTCTTTAATGCATAGCATTCTTAAATGTCATGTGCACTCGTTATTTTCTTTATTGTCCTGTTCTGTTTTGTAATTTCTTTTCTTTTCATTTATTATGCATAACAAAATGCTTGGAGAAAGGGAAAGCAAATCAGAATGAATGTAAAAAGAAAAACTCAAATGCAGTCAAGAGAAAAAAAGAGAAAAACAAGTGCAGTGTACAAGAAAATAAGGAGGTAGAATTCTCTGACACACAAAATCATTTATGTGGTTCGATGAAATGCAAAGGAACTTATTTACTTTTTCTAAAATGTTGTTTATGTATTGTTGATCTATATTCTTCGTATAGTTTTGTTTCTGTTAGTCGAGTTCGAGATCATTGATTATTTCTATGTGTACCGATGAAGAAAAGGATCCACATACCTTGCCTGTAATCAAAGCAAACACCATGCTTGAAACCTTTTTTTAAACATTTCTATTTCTTTAAAGAAATAGAAATAATCTATGATCTCCAACTCGACTCACAGAAACAAACCTGTATTTTTTCCTAATATTAAGAATATTTCAGTCACAATGACTGTGGATAACAGTAAGTGCTGAGTAGAGAAAAATAATCTCCCACTTCAAGGATCTTTTTCTCCCGTAGATGTTCGTCTCCCTTATAAAGATCTCATTAGATCCAACTGCCACAACTCGGCATTGTATAGTCGGTACAAAGCTCTCTTCCTAATGGTTGACTATTTACTGTAAAAGCCACAAATTTAACTTTTTATTTTAATAAAAGTCCTCACAGGGCACTGTACAATAGATAGGTAAAATGGCAATTTGAGCCTGCAATAATGCAGAAGAGGATGAATAGAATCAGTCCAAAATTTGTTATTCCACTCGACTCTCCCACCTAGGAAACAGGTTTCTGGAGAATCGTGAACAGCTGTCAGTGTTCCTTGACGGAAGTCCTCAAGCTCGGTCATTATGAGCATAAGTTCTTGCGGATAGTTTTTGCTGGTGGCGCCATCTATATGTGAAGTATGCAGTCAAATGACATTCGAATTGTTATTTGTGTGTAGTTTTTGAGTATTATTAGAATTGATATATTATTTGTTCTAATACCATGCTCGATATGTATACAAGATAAAAGCGCAGCACATCTGCCAAGACCGAGAAATGTTATTTCTAACAATCTGTCTGGTCTATTGTGGATTTTCTTGTCTGATCATGTCTTTCGGCAAATCCTTTGCTTTTGACACAAACTTCTTCCTGTTATTTTTGATATAGATAGACCTCCAAATCACCTCTAATCAATATACGAGGATTATTTTGATATTTTGGTAGTTGGGCTCTTTTGGTGTTCGCCCAAATGAAAGACTTCAGAAAATATTCGTATATGGAGTCCATTATAAGAAAAAGTAAATGCTTATGAATATAGGTATGTGTGTGTGTGTGTGGACACATTTCTATTTCACAATAGAAAACAAAACTAGCAAAAGCACAAAACTGTAGTAGAGTATGTATGTGTGTGTGTGTGTGTGTGAGTGTGCTCCATCTATTGTCGATGCAGTTGCTGTTGTTGGTTTTGCATTGTTAACCATGCATTTTCTAATACAATGCTCCCCACTCATACACTCTAAAAAACACTCGTCCACATTCCATACGCTCTCCATAAATTCCCCCTTTTCATACATTTGTGCTGCTCATATTGCGGGAGTGAATATCCAACAAAGAAACTCTCCGTTTAAAAAAAGCGGTTAATATAGTCCCCCTACACACACACACACACACGCGCGCGCGCTAAGACTCTCGTTTTAATACAAATTCCCTCTCATACACTTCTATACGCAACGCACTCTTATATAAACATAGTAAATTGTGATAATAAAGTCCTTTCTCTGGTTGGGTGTGTGTGTGCGTGTGTTCTTTTTTTATCATCCTCAGTAGCATTGTTAATAGTGATTATGTTGAAAATGAAATATAAAGAAATGAGTTAGTGCGGTTGCAGGGTAAGGGAGGGCAAGGGAGGCAGATAATGTGCAACTGGCATGCAGAACATTTAGCTTATGATTCCCGGGAAAATAAACTGAAATATTGAGGTTGGTAAAAAAAAATGAAACACCATGAAGGCCGAAAAGCTGCTAGCTAGGTCATGTTGTACTCACTAACGTTTCGACTAAAAGGGCAATAGCAAACGAGTAGTACTGAACGTTTAGAAAGGAAAGACCGATGCGAAAGAAGAGGTGAATATTCGTAATACATTTTTAGAAACATCAGGCCCCTTAAACATTTCGTTTTTAAGATTTTCAATAAAGTGTGTAAGACAATCCCAAAACTACTTTTAGTTTCCCTGAGTCAAACCAAATGCTATTTGGATCTTTTTAGCGGAGCCTGTGTATCCTCTGACATATTCAGTGATTTGTTGACTGGTCTTGGCTTTATTAGGATACCTTCTCCAAGCACCGCAATGCCTAAGAGATTCATGTCTTCCACCATGTGGAGTAGTCACACAGATTGTGTAATTGTTATACCCTTTACAAGATGTATACGGTGTTGTTTAAGCTGCATGAGAACTATGGATATCGAATCGATTTATTGCAAAATCAATTTGGTGGCAACTTTATTTGGATTACTTTTTATGGGGCGACGTTGAGTGTTTGGTTTATGTCGACAAACCAGCAACCCTCAAGGAACTGGAAGACAAGCCACCATTGACGCCATACGGCCAGATTTATGAATAAAAGTAGTCAAAAATGTTACTAATTGAATGGATCATGTAACTCGTAGCCTTCAAGGACATATGCCGTTAATCATTTGCCACCAAATTATCTAGAAGATTGTAATAAAAGCATTTCATTGCAACAATATTTCTGTCTTTTGTTATCTTTTTAAGTTCCAGGTTCTTAAAAAACAAGCGCTACATCTAATGACAAATAAACTGAATTGTTCACATTGACTCCATAGGCTTATTAAAAAAAGTAAATCCGATATTTGCAATGCCAGGTTAATGGTGGACGATCCCCTTAACCCTTGGATGAAGTAGAGTTTCGTAGTAAAATTTTAGCAGCCGTATTCAGAAAAAAGGTTATGGAAGCCCGTGGTGTGGTAGCTAGTGTCTGCGACTATCACACAGGTAAACCGTGGTTAAAAACCGGGTAAGACCACCACACGTTTATCGGCTGCTGTTTTCCACCTCGTAAAAACTGGCGACTTTACGAGTACGAGAGTAATCTCTAAGCCATGTAAAACTTCTTTAGAAAAACATAAGCCCTTCGGAGTCGGCTTTAAAATGGGGGTGCCCGTCAGTCAATTATATCGCCCAGAGCTCACTGATTCGAGAGAACCTCCCCGTTCGTTTCTTCACGGAATGTTAAGGGAAATAAGTAAGTATTCAGGCAAATTTGTAGCAGCTCTATAAATAGAGAAAACAATTTTAACACATTTTTCTTAACAAAGATTTAGAAAGCTATTATACATTTTTATGTAGACAGGGGTAAGCAAAATATATGCAAATTCTCCAAAAAGGTCAACATAAAATATTCTGAAACCCCAAATAATTTATGGATCCCCATTTTTATTTTTTTGATGGAAAATGTTTTTGGCTGAGGATTTTTTTTTTGGAAGCAGGTCCCTATTGTTTGTATTAAATAATTCTTACAAATTAGGCGCCCCGGTAGGCGAGTTGGTAGCGTGCTTGTCTATCAGCGTGGGGGTTGTGGGTTCGATTCCCACCAGAGGCTTTGGTCTGTCGCTGCAAAAAAATCAAGCCAAATAGTCTTTGTCACTCGGTTTATCCTTGGACCCAAAATTAGAATATAAATTTACTTTGTATTGTAATTAAATAAAATAAAAATAAAATAAATAAATTCTTACAAATTGCAGGACATATTAAAGAAGGTTATCTAAAATTGGAATCAAATACAAGTGAGTAGTGAAGTAGTTTCCTTCTGAATATTCCACACATAGTTCATTTAATTTCCGGATATAATTGTAGAGCCAACCAAAGTAAGTAGTTCATTTCATGCACCACCGTGCGAGCTGAAACTTTTAGATTTTGACCTCAGCACACAAGGCATGCGGAGCGGATGAAGAAACATTGGAGCATTTCCTCAGCCATTGCCCAGCATTAGCAAACAATAGATCCCGTTTCTTGTGAAATGACTCTTTAAGAGACTTGACTTGGGCGCATATTGGAAAATCATTAAGGTCTATGTCAACAGTAAAGAGTTCGTAAACGAACTTCTCGCCACCACACCATGGAACAGTTAGAGTGCAGAACAAGCCGAATACTGGCTTATGTGTATGTCCAAGGACATGACATGGCGGCGAAAATCTGCCTCCTCTTCTCAACCTAACCTAAGCTAATGGTACCAAGTTCGATTGCTTTGTAAGGGGTTTCCTATGACACAACTTTCCAGCGAAACTCACATTAAATTAAATGGGCGATACGAATACAAACTTTAGGCAAAACTGCTTAGCGATTAGGAGTCTAATGAGCTCCGGGTTTTACCCGACTCCCAGTGGTTCTAAATGCAATCATTTTGGATCTATTTTTGAATTATGTAAAAAAAAAACTCAAGGATTTTTTTCCATAATCGGAAAAAAAGGGAAATTAATGATATTTTTTTTTTCTAAAGATGTGAAGGCGAGAAAATAATTCTCATTCAATACATAGTTTTTATCATCGAACTTTGGGGTACATTTTGGTAAATATTAATATAAACATGCAACCTCGAGCTCGATTTTTAATAACATTTACCAAAATTCTCATTCAAGATTACGAACTAAAATATCTGCTAAAGACGGGTATTCCAAGAATTGTTTGGGAATTTGGTGATATTGTCAACAACTCATTTACTGAACTAAAGTTTTGAAGATTTTTTTTCACCAGACTTTTTTTTATCAAAAAAAAAAAAAATTATTAAAAAAATCCCAATTTTGGGGATTTTGGTCAACACTTTGGAATAATGGATATCTTATCCGATTTGTTTGTGATAATGTCTTGTATACGGCCTTGGTGTGATTCGTTTTGTGTGTGGCAATCACATAGTAAACCCAGGTTCGTATAATGATAAGGCAGTTTTGAGAGACGTTCCATGTCTGTTTCTTTACTGAATGTTAAGGGTCGTACGTATATCTGCTAAACAACATGACAAAGTTATATGGAACTCATGAAAACATAAGTCCTCTACTGTAATAAATTCAGCAAAATTATGGGTGGGGAAGGGTATTATGGGAAATCCCAATTCTGGGAATTTGGTTCATTTTGGAACATCAACTAGGCTGCAAGTGTATCCCTGACCTCGAAATTGTGTGTTATATAATTTGTATTGATTCTTTTTGGCGAATGTTCAAAATATTCTTTGAGAGCTTGAATTTCTGAATTTTAAAAGCCATGACTGAGCTTCAGTCGACCCTGTTATGAGCATCTACCAGACTTAAATATCCAAATTAATTTTACAGGTTAATTAAGAAAAAAAATATATATTGCTTTATGTTAAGAGTGTGTTATACGCGAATGCAAGCTAAATGATCAGTATAACAGAATGACCGACAACATCTTCATATTATAAAAAAACACATCAGATATTCCATAACTATTTCTGTTACAGAAAATAATTTGTTTAAATCGTAATAGTCGAACAAATGATTCGATTATAAATACCCCAATTAAAAATACGAAAAAATCACTTTCAACAATATTTCCTGTCCTAAAACGAAACAGGCTTTTTATTGACCCTCCATAGCCATGATTTCATTCATTCACAGTTGATCTGAAAGTGGCGACTTTGTCCATATCCTGAAGTAGGCTGGTAAACAAAACTCTCCCAAACAAATGCCGGCTTGAAATTTTAAAAAATTGGACAAGACTTCACTTTATCGCCCCTTGAACATTTCTCAAACATTTCATAGCTCCATCATATCTCATACAAAGAACTATGGTTATTTGTATAAAAATATCCTTCAATATCCTCAACTTTAGCGCACACAATAGAGTTAAAACGGCTCAAAGTGTCGGTGTAAGTATGCAAAAAAAAAAACAACAACAACACCGAAGCCACAGAATGTAAGGGCGGAGAAGGGAAAATAAAGCTGTGGAATTTCTCACTTAAGTGATTTATGATTTTTCCTTTCATTTTTCACTGCACTTTTATTTCGAACAAAAAAAATTCCCATACAGCGAAAATCCGCCACTTGAAGGCGTTATAACACGAAAATATGTACATGCATGGTTGGGTATTTTCCACATACAGACACACTGGTAAGTATTTATATTTACTTACTTACGATCCCTGTCAAAAAAACAGGATTGTTATTATGCACTGGAGCTGGTGCATATGGCTGCTGATTAAAACTCTTCACGCCACACATTTTCAACGGGTGGCCTGACACTTACCTGCAAAAAGAAAAGAAGAAAGAAAAAAACATGAATGAATGCGAAAAGTTAATAGGAAAAAACCGAGTGGAGGAATGAAAGAATGCATATTTGGACCGTATGTCAGTATTTGAGCGGAAAATGTAATTGTGGTTCTTCCAGAGTAAACTACGAAACTCTCAATGCGTGTAATCACATTGAAGAGATTCAAGTTTTCTGATTGGAATAAATGGGAAATCGCATTAAATTCTGTGAAAAAATTGCATGTGAAACTGTCGGCAGTGGACTGACATACAGGCATATAATTAATAAAGTAAGTACTGAATATGTCCTGGAAAATAAATTTACAAAAAAAAAAAAAAAAAACTAGCAAAGACATGGACAGCCACAATTCGTTTATTTAAGAGGTGAATATATTAAAAATTGCCGGAAAGTATTTCAATAAAACATGACACTATTTTTTTGGGTTGGCTTAGAGTGGAAAGGAAACTGTTTAGGATAAGACAATTTATTTAATGGCCAGAGAAAACATCTCGATGACAGAAAACCTAAGACTTTTTGTAAACCTCGTACGAATTGATGTGGTTTTCAGTTAAATCGATTGGTTTCTTTTAGTCATTTTAAAAGACTCTTTATGGTACAGTAAGAAGGGAAGAACATGGGCATGGATATTTCTGCTTACAAATAACTTTGATGTCTATGGTTTTTGTGTTATTAATCAGTTGTTGTTGTAGCTTTGTGGGATTCACTTTTGTTTTGAAAATATTCAAAAAATAAAAGAAAAATGCGACAAAATTAAAAAGTTGAATTTTTAATTGTTAAATTTTTGGGGCATTTTTCGAATGAAAAATTAAATGTTTCCTAAAAAACACTCCAATTTTTTGTATGAGATTTTTTTGGGGGCATTTTTCATTTTTCATTTTTCATTTGGGGCATTTTCCCTACAGTCTCTTGTTGGTTTAAATGAAGCTAAGTACTACTGAGAGCGAACAAAAAATGGTTCAGCGCAGATTTAACCTGCCAACCAAACATAGACGCATTTCGTCGTCGGCGAGACGCATTTACTGCACTAGTAACGATATTTATTGTTTTTTTTAGCTTTCGTGGATAAACAACATCCCCGTTTCCCTAAAATACCCGATGATAGTGTTCCCGGGAAAATATCACCATTTTCTAGAGGGAAAACTCCTTACAGTTCACCCAAGAGAATCCTACTTAATCCATGATTATATGATATCAGTCATATGGTAAGTAAATATTTAAGTATTCATCTTCTTCTTTTTTTTTCTTTTCTTATGGGGAACCACTGAGTCATGAATGTTTTAACAATGACAGTGGGCGGGGTGGTAAGGAAGAGACTGAATTGTTGCCCCCCTGGAAGATATGTCCGTCTGCATGAATATCGATTTACATCCCAGCTCGAAATTCCATTATCATTGCCATAGTGATAAATGTATTGAATATTCCCACAATATACTAACACTCCATACGTAGTATGTCTGTATGTACTATATGACGATATATTTGTGTGTCAGGCATAGAAGCAATATGTGAGTAGTCATTCATCTCAGCATAGGTTCGTAGCCATAATTGCACTCTCAGCATGTGTCAAAATTTAACGCTATGTATCAAATTAAACAGTGCTTTATGTATTGTGACATTAACTCATTTGACAGCCAACACGCTGTTGGAAGTTAAAATGTCATATGTTCTACGACAAATGGATGTGTGATGATGTGTGTGTGTGTGTGTGTGTGTATGTGCATGTAGGAGTCTATGTGTGCGAGTGTGTAGGGATACCACCCATCAACATACAAGTACACATAATTTGACATATTCGGTTGCTGTTACTGCCACTTCACCACTTCACATTCCACTTCTCTGCATAATATTGCGAATGACTGTGTGAGTAAGTGAGTGAGTGTGCGTTGAGAATGACGTTGATGTTGATGACTTGGTTGTATAGCATATCATACATTTAGGCATTTTCCATTTCCCGGGAAGTCCTCATACATTTATGAGGCATAACAAAAGGGAAACCAACTGCCACCCAAAAACACCGAACAACGACCGTTGTAGACTGGTGAAATATGTTGAAATTTTACCAAGTTATTTACTGATGGCACCGCTGTCGCTCGCTCTGCTAAAAGCCTTTCACGAATTTTAAGTGACATTTATACGCATTAACCGCTAAGAAGCAGCACTGGTAACTGTGTAACACAATACCATTGCATATTTATAGGCTGTCTCCAAAAAGGAGCGCAAATATGCCGGCATCCTTTAAGGCATAAATAATGTAATTCAATTAAACTTTATTCGTTTAATTGCCACACAACTTTACGGCGCAAGAGAGACTGAGATATACGCAGGAACACATTACGCCAAGAAACGCACTGAGGCAAGCAAGACAAAAGAAATATACATTTAAATGTTCCAAGGTAATTAAATAACAATTATATAATTACTTGCATATAATGTTGGCGTTTGAGACAGTCAAAGCTTACAGGAACAAAGTTTACATTGGCCATAATTACTTTTACGGTTTATATTTTCGGCAGCGCTGGGTGAAGGAGATTTTTCTCATAAATATTTTATGGCACTGGCCACTGGTTTTCTTGAGATTTATGATTAATGTCCTTGTCCGACAAAGCTATAAAGCTCATGGAAATTGCTTACTTAACACAGAGAACAACGAGAAATAACTGAATGTGACAGGTCCTTTGTGGTTGATCAACGGTGCCAGATCTCAGAGTTTTATGAGAAAAACAGGAGGTTACAAATATTAGGGCGATGCCTGAGGAGGATAAATATTTTTCGATTCTAGACAATCCAGTTCTCCATTTTGCAAATATTTTAAAATCCTTTTATCAGTCTAGTCATACTTAAAGACTAGAAAATTACAATATTTTCAAGTCCGGTGAAAGGATTTTAAAATATTTGCCAGATGGACAACTGTATTGTCTAGAATGTGTAAATATAAATCCTACGTCAAAGAAGTAATAAACCAGTGGAAAAGTTGCAGTCGGGTAAACCGACTTATATATACCCTCACCCTCAGTAAAAACATACAAGTCTCATACTCATAAGTATCGGAAAGTCAAAAGTGACCGTAGCTACCATCATTTGATGTAACATCTGATGAAAAGTCATAATAGCAACCTAAAATACCGAATGCTATAGAAAACCAGTGGAAAAGTTGCAGTCGGGTAAACCGACTTATATATACCCTCACCCTCAGTAAAAACATACAAGTCTCATACTCATAAGTATCGGAAAGTCAAAAGTGACCGTAGCTACCATCATTTGATGTAACATCTGATGAAAAGTCATAATAGCAACCTAAAATACCGAATGCTATAGAAAAATATTGGATGGTACATTTGTATGGGAGGTACCAGAAGGGGAGTTGCCAGACTTCCAAGTTTTTGTCCAAAACTTTGTCTAGCTATAGATTTACTAAATACAGAATTTGGGCAAGATCGCGTTGGTCATAGTGATATTATTAGACGATTTCTAAGGTAGGCGGGATGGTAGATTTCTATGGGAGGTACCAGAAGGGGAGTTGCCAGACTTCCAAGTTTTTGTCCAAAACTTTGTCTAGATATAGCTTTACTAAATACAAAATTTGGGCAGGATCGCGTTGGCATATTGATATTAATACACGATTTCTAATGTAGGCGATATGGTACATTTGTATGGGAGGTACCAGAAGGGGAGTTGCCAGACTTCCAAGTTTTTGTCCGAAACTTTGTCTAGCCATAGCTTTACTAAATACAGAATTTGGGCAAGATCTAATTGGTCATATTTATAATACTACACGGTTTATAATTGGCGGGATGGTACATTTGTATGGGAGGTACCAGAAGGGGAGTTGCCAGACTTCCAAGTTTTTGTCCGAAACTTTGTCTAGCCATAGCTTTACTAAATACAGAATTTGGGCAAGATCTAATTGGTCATATTTATAATACTACACGGTTTATAATGGGCGGGATGGTACATTTGTATGGGAGGTACCAGAAGGGGAGTTGCCAGACTTCCAAGTTTTTGCCCGTGAAGTTGTACTTTTTGTGAAGTTGTACTTTTACCAAATACGGAATTTGGCCAAGATCGGAGTGGGCGTATTGATATTATTACACGATTACTAAAGTGGGCGAAATAGCAGATTTGTATGGGAGGTTCCCGAAGGGGTGTGGCCATATAGCCCATATGCAATCCCATAAGCAGTTTTGGGAAAATATTAAGCCTTGCCAAATTTCATAGTGATTGCTTAACTCTTTCGAAAGTTATCGTGCGTACCAGCAGGACAGACGGACGGACGGACAGACGGACAGACGGACAGAGGGACAGACGGACAGACGGACAGACGGACAGACGGACATGGCTCAAACGATTCAGAAAGTCATGAATCGAATTTGGTTCAAAGACACCTGGGGTCTAATCTGAATATTTCTAGGTGTTACACTTTTGGGTCGTATCAAATGATATATACCCTCCTACCCGTAGGGTGAGGGTATAAATATTTGATGACAAAAAAAATGATGTATTTTATATTTGTTCTTCCATCCACATAAAATATTGTTTACTAGTAAGTTGTAATGCGCCTATGGCGCCCGTTGAAATATGGAAAAAAAAAATGTTGAAAAAAAAAGTGTTTCTTGAAAAAAAAATTTCGTTGAAAAAAAAAAATTTTGTGGAAAAAAAAAATTTTGCGGGAAAAAAAAATTTTGTTGAAAAAAAAAATTTTGTTGAAAAAAAAATTTTTGTTGAAAAAAAAAATTTGGAAAAAAAAATATTGTAAAAAAAAAAAAATTTTTTTTCAAAAAGAAAAATTTTGTAAAAAAAAAATTTGTAAAAAAAAAAATTTGGGGAAAACACAATTTCTGTACAAAAAAAAAATATTATTTTTTTTATTATTATTATTTATAGAAAATTATAGAATGCCTATTTAAATTCCTACGTACTGCGTGACAGAGTCAGTGAATCAGTGTCAAGGGTAAATATATATTAAGATTATTTGGAAACACCTTCCGCCGGGTCGACAAGGGTGACAACAGGGACAATACCGTTGCAATAAGCTGTGACGAAGACACTGTTTCTTCATCTGCCAGCAACGACAATCAATCTGTCACCGAACTAGTGGATGACATCTTTGGCAAGATGAAGGTAGTGGTGGATGAGGACGTTCTGATGGAATCTGACGACGATCCGAAAGACTAGGCTAGACGTCATAGCCTAGTAAGAGACATAGACCAGTGATGGGCATAGCATATTGAGGGACATATCCGAGTGAGGGATAACATTCACCACTCAAAAGCCGCCTCGGCTACCCTGCTTCTACGGCTAGCCTCTGCCGCCGAGAAGCTCATTGGCATCCAAAAAATCTTGGTTGCACACAGACCACGTTTGCGGATTTAACATGGACGTCAACAGAATTCAGTAGGCAGACGGACCAGGCAAGACTAGATCCTGTATTATGGCAAAGAATCATAGCAAAGTTTTTCTTCTTAACAATTTTGGCGATAAGCACACCAGCATTGAGCATAGCCATTGAGGGTAATAGGCGGTTAGTGTGTTTCATGAGCTGCTACATGGCGCTTGAGTATGGAAAACAACCACAAAGCCCCATCACAAAAAAAGGCGTTGTCCTGCGGAAATAGAAGAAACATCCGTCTAGTTATATGCGCGTATGCTAAAGGCCACCATGACATCTTAAATTTGTGTAAGAATCCGTTTTAAGATCTAGTCTAGATTAGTTTTGTTCTGCCAGCAATGGTAACAAAACGAAATCGCCTGGCCTTTAGTAGATGGAAATAGTTCCTTGGAACTATTCCCTTTGTGGAACTAGTTCCATCTCTTTCGCCATTTTAGTTTCATATTTCCTTATCGGATTTGTTGTGTATATCCAGATCTTTTTCATATTCAGGCCCGCAGCTATTTCATTGCTGCCAGTCATTATTTTGGAAATTTCGTTCCATCACATATTCATTGTTGCCAGCACTGGAATTGAAATCGTAGTAGAACGAATTGGAACTAATATGCCATTGGAACTACACAGAAAAAACATATTTTTGAAATCAATTACGAAGTTTGTATGGAATTCGTCAATTGAATTACTTTTTTAATTGATTTTCTTGCAATTACAAAAGTTGTGAATTCAATTACTCAAATTTTAAATAAGTAATTGCATTTTTTACTATTTTTTACATGGATTTCACCAAGAATTTCTAAGTTCAATTACAACATTAATTGATTTCCAAGCATAATTTCAATTACGACAGTAATTGAACATTTTTGGCCCGTATTTTTTTCTGTGTAAAAACAGCTGTGGATTTTAAACCGCTTTCGAAACAAAAGGAGCTATGGAAAAAGAGCTGTGGAACTAAAATCTGGAACTAAGAGCTGTGGAACTAAAAGGAGCTATTGAACTAATAAAAGGAACTAGTTCCGAAACTAAAAGGGGCAATCACTAAAAGGAACTAAAATGCTTTTACGAAATTATACATAACATTTTAGTATATCTTCCCCTCTTCTTTCCCAACTCATAAATATTGTTAGGTTTTTACCGCACTTGCTCTTCTCTTCCATACTTGACGTCCCCATTTATGTCTGTTTGTTTATGCATTACTAGAGCGGCCAGCTATGGTCTTAATATTTTAATTAAAATTTGCTGGAACTTCACTAAACATAAAGAAATTCAATCTCTACTTTACGGCTCCAAATTAATCGGTAATCTGTATTATAAGCCATTTTAGCCCAGCTAAACGATACCAAGTGGTGATTATTATTAAATATTTAATTTATGTGTTGCAATGATAAGTGGCGGTGGGGGGAGAATGAGTGGGCCAGATTTCGTTTATTATTTTCTTGTTTATCAAGAACAACATAAATATCAATGGTTTTCTTCGTACTCTGTCTCTCTCTCCCTCTCTCTATCTGCATCTCTGTGTTGTGCGGCTTCCTGGACAAAGATTGTGCTAAGCCTATGTGTATCCCGGCCGCCGGATGATGGCATTAAATGTCAAAATCTACCAAGAATACCATAAATATTTATGTCTAGCACACGAACCGGTGTTGGCAACAGGGAGTAGAAAAACAGAAAAAAGTCCTATAAGTGATTTTTATGACTACACGATAAGATAACGATAAACAGACGTAAAGACATTTTTGTTAAAGCAAAATCAACTCTCGGCTCTTTCGTTTATCCTCCACAGAGTAAGCAGCTTTAACATTCTGCCGGATGTGTCAAGCCTTAAAGTATGCTTCGTACATGTTAGTCTGTTTCATGGCATACAAGCATTTCCTTTCTACCTCCTGCCGAAAATTATTGCAATTGTATTTAAAGTTCGTTTTGGATTTACTGCGACTTCGGTTGAAAGAAAACACAAGCCAAACAATTTGTTACCAAAACCGGAAATGCTGAAAATTGTTCTACGCACACATACAAGCGAACAATTGCCGTACGCACATATGCAATCACATACACATGAAACAGAAAACAATTTCCTGAACATATTCTGTGCATTCATTTATTGCTGAGATAACAATGCAAATAATTTAATAAACACTCTTGTTGTTACATTACTGGGCAAAGGGACAACAACAAAAAAAAAAACATTTACTTTGGACAAAGTGGTCAACTGGAGTGTGCGCTACGAGTTTGTATTGTGCAATTGGCTGTTGAGGTAACTTTGATGTGAACAGATATCTAATAGAAGTGGAGGGTATTTCATTTAATAGCGTCGGAGGAAAGCTAAAGTATACAACTTTTGTTTTAAATCCAATTTAATTCAAGAAAAATTAGTTTTAGAGCAAAAAGTCATGATGGCACCACCACTTTCGAAATTCGAAAAAAAAAAAATTCCAAAATTGACCGATATATTTAAAAAAAATACGAAAAAAAAGTCCCAGGACCGCCAATTTCAAAAATTGTAAAAAATCGAAAACACAAAATTTCCCAAAAGTGAAAACAGTGCAGGCTTGTACTCACTGAACCCCACAAACGCCTCTTTAACAATTTTAATGTAGCTTTTATAATAAACGAAACGAATTTTGACGATTTTCCAAAATCGCTGAATTAATACGAAAACTGAACTGGATAGGGTTCATCTAGCACTACATTCCCTTCTCTCACTTTTTGTTTTCCTCTAAACCCATGTGCAGGCTGATGGCACCGCCACTTTAGAAATTCGAAAAAAGGAAATTTGTGCTGAATTGGCCGTTTTTCGAAATTTCGAAAATTGACCGAGATATTTCGAAAATACCAAACCGCCACTTTGTTTGTTTGAAAAAACAAAAGTTGTGCTAGGTGAGTACATCATTGTGCCGTTTACGAAAAGTTTTTATCTGCTGTCGTTTTCGAAAAAATCGACAATTTCGAAAAAAATGGCGGTGCTGGCACCGAAATTTGTGTTCAATAGAGAATTCGACGTTGATAGTTGTGCCGTTAACGAAAAAAATCTTAAAAAATTTCAGTTCTGAGAAAATCGTCCATTCCAATTTCACACTTTTTTCGGTATAAAAAATCGAAAACACCAAATATCTCAAAAGTTAAAACTGTGCTGTATAATAAACGTAAAAACGCAGTGTTTAATGTTGAAGATTTCCGAAAATCGCCTAATGCCATTGATGGATAGGGCTCACCTAGCACTACATTTGCTTCTCTCACATTTTTCCCTAAACCTAATATTTCTTTAAATAAACCAATTTTTTTGAAAACTGTTGCATACTTCACGGGTATTTTCATAAAAATGGCAATAACTTTGGGAAAAATTAAAATTTTGTGAAATCTGTAACTTGTGCTAAGTTGTGCTAGCCTAGCACAAATTTGTCGTCATACATCGAAAATTCCACAGTCAACGGTTTTAAAGAAAATCGCGTTGTTTTATTTCTTAGTTGCATACTTCAAGGGGAATGTAAACAAATTGCGTTTTCCGCGATAACTTTGTAAAAAATAAAAAAAAAACTTTATTTTTTTAGCGTTTAATGGCAAAGACCCTAACAGGCAGTCTTTACTTTTGGTAAATCATATTTGCAATAAATAAATAAAATGGGAATAAAACATTTTTTTTTTCGTTTTTTTTACGAAACAAAAATACTTTAGGTGGTTTTCCCCCCAAAACGTATTCAAGTTTTAAAAATTTAATTCTACATTAAAAATACTGTATAATTTCGGAAATAATTGCGTTTTTTTTTTTATTATTTTGCCGTTTTTTTTTAAACAACTTTGCAAAAGTTCGTGGCGAATTGTGCCGACCAAAATTTTTAAATTTTGTTCCCATTTTATTGGCAATAACTTTTCGAAAATTCTACATTTTTTAAATTTGTGAGTTCTTCTAGATTCTGTTTCTTTGCCATGCATCAGCAAATACAGAGAAATATGCTATGACGTTACGTAGCACTGACCTGGCCTTAACATCCCTTCCGCACTGTACGACAAAACTTACTAAAAACCCTAAGGTTTTTTGTTCTTCGCTCCCCGAAAACCAGATTATTTTTGTACAGTAACAGATAATGCAATCTGATGAATTGAAATACAATTCCTATGTTGTACAACTCTTTAAAAATGCACAAATATTTACAGGAAGTTGTCCTTTGGAATCTGCAGTTTACATGTACACACACATAGAAGTATTTCCAACTACACAGGGACAACAGTTGGCAAACAATTACGCATTTGTTTAAACTATTATCTTTTTTTATACAGTATTGGCCATTTATGAAATGGATGTGTGTGTGTGTATGTGTATATGTTTAAGTAAATCTATTTTGAAAATTGAATACAAGACAAAAATTAAGGAAATGTCACCAGATAGATTACACAGCACCAAAACACAATTGAATTGTATTTGCTGAGACCAGCACTACCACATACGATCTTTCTTGTATTCATCCTTGGGGTATGCTTTAAATTGAAGCAAAAAGAGCTGTTTTGAAAACTTAATGTATACGTATCCTGTGTACACATTTATTAAAATTTTATTAGAATTGATTTAAGCATTTCCCCTTCCCGTTTGTGAATTGGTTCGCCTTTTCACTGGTTTGTGCTGACAGTGAAAAACTTTTCAAATATTTATAAACGTTTCCCTTTTGTTGGCTCCTTTTGCAGCTGATTCTTCTCTTTTATATTGTTTTTTTTTTGTTGGGTTTATATTAATATTAAGCATATTTTGTATTGTTTGCATAACACTGCAAACGTGTGGAGAAATTTAAAATATTTTCCCTTGTAATGCCTAAAAATATGCTACGCTTGTACGTTTAGCTCCTTGGTGTTTTTGGTTTTCTGTTTAAATTAAAATACCCACGATTATTTAATGGGAGTGAAAGTATTCAAGTATGCAGAGAGTGTTTAGCGATATATTTTCTTTTGTTTCAATTTTTTTTTGTCGTTATATCTAGATATCTTCTCTAAGAGAATAGCAGGGCTTTTTTTTGGGGCCCAGGATATTAAAGACGCAGAGTGTTTGATGTTGTGCTTTAAGTTAATTTTAATACGGTTTAAAGGGGGGGCTAATTCAGTAGACTCTTTTTTTTTAGCTAAATTTGGTTTAATTTATGGAAAAGTTCAAAATTTGATGAAAACTCAAGTACTGACAAATAATCCTAGAAGGGGACATATTTCCTATAGAATAGTCACGGGCAAACTATTAAATAATTCCACAGATAATTTAAAGAAAGTTATGTGCAGTTTGACGGCACCGCCACTTATGAACTTCGAAAACCCCTGCAGAACCCTGTTTCACAAAATTAATCGAGATACTTAAAAAAAACCCAAACAAATTACAGTGTTATTTCTTAAACAAAAGTTGTGCTACATGATTGTGCGGCTTACAAAATTTGGCTTTTGGTGGAATAATCTTCCTGCAAGTGTTTTTCCTGCCTGCTATGACATTATCAAATTCAAGGCCAACGTCAACAAGCACTACTCCGTCTTTCCCCCCTACAATAAACTTCCTTCCTATCGCTAACACAGTGCATTGCATTTATAGGGGGCATCCCATGGGTTTTAGTAAAAAAAATCAATGTGTTAATGGTCTTTTTAATCAAAGTTTTAAAAATGAAATTTTTTATAACATTTTTGTTCAGATTTGAGACAAACCCTTACATGGTTCGTTTTATCCTTTTTGGTGAAAGTATAAAACTGTACCCAAATGTATTCAAATAATGTATGAATTTTATGGCTGGGGGTTTTTAAGATAAGCAGGCAAAAAAATATTCTTGTGGGTGACAAGACGGCGTGGTTTGTTTCGGAAAAGGGACGAGGATGGTGATAATGAGTGGAATTTTCCACAAGATGTTACGCATGCGCGGATTGACAAACCAACCCCTTCACGCATGCGAATATCGCGTTCTAGTTTCTACTTTAGGATATGTTTAGGATGTAATTTAATTTTAAGCTGTAAAAAAGGATATCTTGAAAACAAAAAAAATCATTTAGGGAATTCACAAGGTGTACTAATGTTGTAAGTTGTAACAAAGTACGAGACCTACAATAGTACGTATGTGAACAACCTGTCGTATGTGTATGTACTGACATCTAAGAAACGTACATTTTCAAACGTCAAATGTAAAAATAATATATAATAAAAAAATTAGTTGAATAGAAATGCCTTTCGAAAGCGAAAAAAATAAAATATTAACCGCTTTATGCGAAAATTTTGCATTTGACATACTTATGGTTGAGTCAAGTAAGTGCTGGGTTCTTTCTTTGGCTTGTTACAAAAAAAAAAGAATTTTCCTATATCCTGAATTTAATTAAAGGTGATGATGTTTTTAAATCTCGTAAGCGTACCAAATAATTCCAATTGTACCAAAAATTATACAAATGTACCATTTCTTCCATCACTGTCCCTTAGTACGATTTCAAAACATACATCCAAACGTTGTACTGTCGTACAATTCTTTTATATGGAAAATATCAACAAAAATATACAACAGTTGTACAGCTTTAGTACGTACGACACTTACAACACTTAGGACACCCTTGTGAACACCCTAATTATGTTACAAGTACTCAAAGAGTGTCTCACAAGCATTCGTCCGTATGGGTTTTATTAGTAAACACGTCTCCGTACATGTTGGTCCTTCGAACCGGATTGAGCTTTAAGAACATCTTACAAGTAATCAAGGAGTATCTTGCAATTATTCATCCGTACGCGGTTCATTACTGAATACGTCTCCGTACAATTTTAGTTAGAATTTTAATTTAAAAAATCCTAGACAATTTAATGAGATCAACTAGTTAGGGAATGTTTCATACCTGTTCATTCTTTAACTCCAAACAGGAATCATTAACGGGAATCACAATCAAGTATTCCGGAATTTGGGAAGTAAAAAATCGGCAAATTTCATGGTCCTGACCAATTTGACCACGTTCTGACCTATTACTTTAAGGCACGATTAATATCAAACATGTTTCCATAATTCCCATTAGTATTTCCATTTTCCCCGGTTACAGCAATACAGTTCAATGCCTTTTTGACTTCAAGTACTAATCAATTTAAAAAAAAAACCCATGCTATTCCGACAGTGATATTTCTCCTTGCCGTGTTATTATCCTGAAGAAAACCAACCAAAAACAGGAATAAAACAATCTAAATATATGATCAGCAAGGAGACTCCCAAGTGTTGAATTGGGAGGGTTTCTGTTGGTAACAAACAAAATGTACTTCAACATAATGCAATACAGAAGGGACGAGGACAATTCGTTGCGCTCCTTTTACGAAAGTTTTATAAACCAGGGTTTATGGCTGTGTGCGAGTGAGCATGCATGTAAGTACATATGTGTCAAAATGATGGCTTATAATAAAAATGCAGCTGCAGTTGTAGACACATACACATGTGTCGCCTCTAGATTTCATACAATAAGAATGTAAATGTATTCGTTTACATATATGTGTGTGCCTGCGTGTGTGTTGCGAATATTTATGCTTTAGCATAAATTCATCTGTGTACATCAGCATCTACTAATACTCAATGATGCAAAATATCTTTATTGAGCAGACTGATGATAAATAAAATTCTTGAACACAACCAAGATGTCCACACAGTCCAAATCATCGACACATACAACATGTATTGGAGTGCCTGAATGTATGGTGATTTGTCTGTGTGCGTGTGATTGCAGAAAATGACAAGGACAGGGAGAGAAATAAGTTCAATATCCTTTAGGAATATACTGCATAATATAAACATGGGAATGAACATATCCAGAAATGATGGATTAATATTGAATAAATAACCACAACTTATCAATCTATGGCACAGGTCGTCCTACTGGCATTGGGTGCTATACCCTGAAGGCACTGCTCTCATAGATTATATACATACCTGAGCCAAGAAAACGGCTTAAGCGTGTCTCAGTAAGAGTGCACTTTTTAAATTTCGTATAATATGTTTTCGCAAGTGGCCACTCTGAAATTTGGCTGCCGTCTTACATTGTACATGTAACACTGTAAATAACAACAAAACCGTTCAGAAGTCAAAATCAAATAATTCCAAAGGGATTATACTTCGCTCGAACACTTGCAATCAGACATTTTGTCATCACCCATAAACATTGAGCGTAGGTTTGGAGTGGTAGAGTACACATACTGCCCGGTTCAAAGCAGTCACTGTTATCCAGCTTGTTTTTAATCTTTTTTGGAAAGCTACTGCAACTTATAATTGCAGTAGCCTCCTCCATCTCTACGTTGTCCGAGTAGGATTGTCCTTGGCATTGCCCGGTTTAAATACTAGTTGATTTTGATTTAAGTTGGAGTTGAGACAACAGTTCAGTGGAATTTGTATAAGGTGATTTCTTATAGCAACTAAGGCAACATATTGGTAAGGATGATAGAATCTTGTGGACAGATAGAAGAAGATGAAATGAAGTGTTAAGTACCAGCTTATAAATTGATTGCGTTGCAAAAGGATTTAGAATGGGACCTCAGGGTCAGACAGCCCGTTCAGAGGTTGATGAGATGGCAACAATATATATTTTTTTATTAATTACAATACAAAATGTATATTTTAATTTTGGATCCAAGGGTAAACCGGGTGACACCGACCATTTGGCTAGATTTTTGCAGCGACAGACCAAAGCCTCTGGTGGGAATCGAACGTACAGAAAAGGTGATTTTCATAGCAGATCCTTGCCAATTTTGAGCTACTCCAAGGCCCAAACTGTAAAGCGATAACAAAGCGAATGGCATATGTGAAATGAAATGAAAAAAAAACATTCTTCCAAATCCGAAAATTAATACTCCAGGAAAATTAAGTTAACAAACCTTAATTTAAATTTGTTTCCAGAAATCTGTCCATCTCACAACAACATTGCAAAATATTTTGCAGGGTGCCGGCCAAACATGTCAACCGTTTTTCCTGACAAATTGTTACATGTGTTATTTTTAGTATTTGAAATCAACTGATGTTCAAATTTTGAAAGGACTTAACTCAACATTTAAATAATATATTGGCGGGACTTTCAAAAAAAAAATGTTCCGAATACTTTGGGAAAACTCATGATTAATGACCCGGCGTTCGAAAACTATACAAAAGAAAAAATTTCCTGAGCATTAATGGGTTAAATCCTATACGCCCACATTCATATAAATGTGGGCAGTCAAATGAAAAGGAATTGCGCCAGAAGTCCAAATATGCAAAAAATAATGACGTGGCACCACAGGGCTCAAATAGTCACCAATTTCATATAGTCAAGTAAAACGAAACTGTCAAGATTTTGGGCGGGAAAGTGCTGTCACTTCCAAAATAACAAATAAAAAATAAACTACATGGAGCACCCATTACATATGTGAAATCAAATGAATGAAAATAAATCCTTCGCAATTGAAATTGCATAGCAGACACTTCAATTGTTTCTTCATATACTGGAGGCGCTCTGGTTCGAGGAGCTCATTTCACACTCAAAGAAATTGTTAAATTTACCAGAACCCGACTAACAAAAACTGTGAAAAAAGATCGATAAAAAGAAAACCGCGCAATTTGAAAAGAAAAATTGTTGATAAAAATGAAGCATGCATGTTTATAGAGTACCATCACTTTATGTATGCTGGGGCGGTCATTAACACATTTTCTGCCACTGTTGCGTTTTCGCAACATCAACTTTAATGATAAACTTATGGATGACGTTCCATCTAATATGGAAACTTGTGGTGAAAGTGAAATTCATGTTATTTGCCAATATTGCGTTTTCGCAACAGTCCACCACGCGAACATTTCGTCTATCCATACGATATGAAATATAGTATTACTGGTCTGGGTTTAAGCACCCAGACCAGAGCGCCCTTCATTATCTGCCTGTTTCCATAAAACGAATTTATTCGTTCGTTGCAATTTTTCAAAATTGAATGCCCAATAAAATGGATTTTTATCAGTGATGAGAGCTTTGTCGTTTGGGATTGGGTAGCATATGTTGATATCTAGAACATATCTGAAAATCACAATTCAATAATGTCTGAAATGCACTTTATAATGCTTCCAATATTGACGATTTGTAACGAACGAACAAATTCGTTTTATGGGAACAGGCAGTGTGTTTTTTACGACATTCTCTGTCAATTTATGTGGATGCTTGACCATATTTTTTTAACATATTTGAAAATGCTGCGTAATTTTCATCGTTTGTGTTCCCAAAATTACTCGAAAGTTGGCGTTTTTATGGCCCCTAGGTTCCGAACGCCCTTAATCATGTGGATTTTCCTGATTTTCAGACCATGTTTTTTTTTTGTCTCACTCCCTCTGAACTGCCCTATTGCCAATCCGTTTTACATTGACAGAAACTCATGACTAGAAATCAAATAAAATAAAATTAATTGATCATCATTATATTAATGAAAATTTCATTGATTCAATAAAAATTGTCCTAATTTTGACCATTGTGCAAACTTTTGATCTTTAAACTAATGCATTATTTGACATCAAGTGGAGACTAGAATTTTTCTGCAAATTTAATTTTGATAAATTTCATACTCTTTTCCAGGGTATCAAATAAAATGAGAGAATATTACAGATTTTTAGGCAAAATGTATGAATGGAACATTGTATATGAAACCAATGACAGATTTTTTATATAGTGACAAATCATTGAAAGAAGGCAACGCATATTTTTTTTCAATATTTGATAGTTAAATGAACGTGTTCCCAGATTAAACTCTGTTCAGTTGTTAGTAGCTGTAGCTTAAATGAAAATCTATGTCTAACTATACTAGTTGAACTTGCCAGTATTATTTTCTCGAATTCATATGAATAAGCCCACACCCACTGGGCTGAATGCTACCAATAAATATCACGCTGAGCTCATGGCGATGATGCGGAGTGTTTTCTCTCCCACCCCCCGTTGTGTACACATTCTCATTCATATTAATAACGCCGAAATAAATTGTTTGTAAATATATGAATATTAATGGATGCTTCTATTCCACCAACTTTTGAATTATATTACAATATTTGTAAAACACTCATCCAGGCGCACAGGCAGCTACACAAAATACACACACTTACGCACAGCAGAGATACAGTCATATGCCTATGTGTGTGTGTGTGTTTTCTGAGGATAACACCCAACAATTTAAGTCCTTAATACAAAACGTTGACAAATCGTCAATCAACAAATTCGCACTTGTTTATTTGCGTTTCTGTGTTTTTTTTTTCTTCCTGTCGCTCGCTTCTATTTATTTATTTGTTCATCTCCATTTCCATGTTGGCCATATTGCGCCATACACACAAGGAGACACACAATTTGAATGAATGAATGATTGCTGTTGTTGCAGGGACTAGACCGAGACCGAGAGTGAGTGAAGGACGCAAGGACAGACAGACAGACTATCTTTGGATGGCATTATAACATTATCGCCGAGAACTCGTATTCATTTATGCCTTAAGGCTTTACAAATGTTGTTGGCTGTTTTATTACATGACGAAATATTATACAAGAAAGAACAACAACAATAATAATAACGCATTTCACTCAGTTTTAGTTGCTGTTGTTCTGCCTCTGTCGTTGTAATCATCGTCATCATCATCTTCCTCCAGATTCACATAGCCGTCATCAGCGTACTCGTTCCCGTCCGTCCGTCCGTTCCCATCATCAGCCACATCGTTGTTAACTGTTTGTGATGATTTAACTTCACTTCGCTTCGGATGTTCTCCACTCCACTACACTTCATACCACTTCACTTCATTTCGTTCATCATGTAGTGGTAGTGGTAGTACGGTCTGCTGTTTCTCACTCCATTCAGCAGGCAAACGGAAATGACAAAATATTTTGGTAACGGAAATGAGAAAATATTTGTTACTTCTCTTTGCTCTCTCACTCTCTATCGCTCGCTCTCTCTCGCTCTGTGGTTGTTTGCCTTTGTGCACTTAATTTGAATTGTTGTTTTATTTAGTTGAGGGGATTTAATTTCAAAATAAAGTCTAGCCGAGAAAAAAAATTCATAAATTTCAAAGTGCTTTGAATAACAATTCAATAATTACACAACAAAATATTGAACCAGTGGATTTCTAAACAATTCCAGAATCGGAGCTGCCACACAATTTTTAGACGTTTCTCGTCCATCTAACTAAGTTGAAGAGAGTTCCTGTAGAATATATTCTAGAAGCAGTTTAAAAATCAGTTTCTGATCCAAAAACATGACACTGCAAATCTGGAAAATGTGTTCCCGCTTAGGCGAGCAAATGGAACAAGACGATTTTTTTCTAGAATATAGCAATACTTTAAGAAATGGTGAGCCGTTGTAAGCGGGTAGAACTTTTTTAGGTTCATCATTAGTAACCTTTTTTAATATGAGACGCTCTGTCTGTTTGTAAAATTTACTTTGCCTAGTCTGCACAATTCGCCTCTACCTACGACGGTCCAGCCCCTTGCAGATCACTCGTGGAACCAAAAAATCTAAACTAAATTACAAAAGAAAAAACCCTGAGCTGCCAGGAAACTTATCAGGAGAGTCGGGAGCCAGCCTCAATAGGATTGTGGGAACCGCTCGATGTTCTTTAATGACACAAGAGGCAGTGAAAAGGGGCGAAAAACAGCGAACGTAAGTCGGTCGCAGAAGTTCTAAAGGCGCAATATGTAAGGCTTAGTTCATCCTTGCCAAGGTTGGCAAGAATGAGGCAGACGGTACTGTACACGAACGTAATGCGGCGGATCGTTTGAAATACCAGGCGATAGTGAAGGAATACGAAAAGCCCAAAAAAAAAAAATAATCTACCCGTGAGTTTTCTGATAAGCGTTATCGCTCTCAGCTGGAGGATGACTAGCCTTCGAAGAGAAATAAAGACAGCATGCAGTCCTCATCTTCTTCGGCACATGACAATCCTGCTCATTAACGCCAAACTCCTTGGATTTGGGCTTCTGTAGAGTCCAATTGGCTGAGTTCTGAGCCAGTTCCACGCTTCGACTCCAGTAAGATACACGGGGTTTACAGGGTAATCAAATGTATCGACGGACCTTAAAAGAATTCCTTGTGTATCACGAAGCTTCGCGGTGCATTTAAGGGGCTATACCTCGTGATGATCTCCGCCCATGACATTCCGCTGAGACCCCAAGCTAGAATTTGGTTTCAAAATGGAGGCGGATAGTGAAAGAATCCAAGGAGCAGAACCCCACCATTCCAACGTCTGACTAGACGGCCATCCAGTCAACACGATCGCTCAGCAACTCTATGACTCTCCTTCTAGCCATATCCGAAGAAGGTGCGTCCGATCTAGAGAAATCGGTCTTAAACTCTTCTTTGGTGTGAGATAACGGCTTCTGGCCAAATGGCCCTGCGAGCGAGGATGTTAATGTATAGACAGCCCTAACCAGTTGCTTGAACAAATGCAGCAGGAGGGACCCTCTACTACAACAACTGACTACCAATGATGCTGAAAAAGGTGCACATCTAGCCTCAGATAATCTTGTGTATGTAAACTACGGATCATGCTAGAACTATCGGCCCTGAGCGAACAAAGTTTTCTATTTCGGATTTTCCTTAACATACCATGGAAGAGAAGACGGGGAACTGGTTTTAAATCAGTAAGATGTGCACGACGAAAACTTCTCTTCAGCGACGAGGCTCATTTTTGTCTGAAAGGGTAGGACAATAAACATAATTTTGGTCCACACGGTAGCCAGAGGCTGTTCAAGAGCTGGTGATGCACCGTGAGAAAACCACTGAAGAATGCAATGTTTGATGTGATTTGTGAATTGTCGATTGGCGTCATCAAAGATGATAATGAGCACAACATTACGGTCAATTGAGCAAGGCTTGAGGGATTGTACATTAGGGTGGAGTGAAGACATACTTTTATTTTTTAATTTGAAAATTTCACACTCGGAAAGAGATGTAGTTTGGGATTCATAACAAGGGAAAAATAAGGAAAATGAAATAAAAATCAAATTTTGAAATGCTTTAGAAAAAATTAAAACATTAATGAATTAACTTTTTTAAAACAAACAAGTTTGAGCATGTGCTAAATAAAAATATTTAAGTCAAAGAAGAGGATGATCGAATATTCGTAGCTTTAGTATTGATTTAAATGTGAAGAAGATTGTTGAAGAAGGGACTATTTGGGATATATTTTTTTTTTGCAATCTCTCGACCATATTTTTTTTTTAAATTATAAACATTTATTGACCCTGACTATAGAAATATTTTTTTTAAATCAGCACCAACTTTCAAGTTCTTCTAATTTTTTTTGATATTTTTTAAATTTTTCACTCCACCCTTTTGTTCATGGTTGACATGTGACTTAAACCGAACGGTGCCACACTGCACGATGAGCAATAAATCTCACGTTTTGCGCCTCGTTCGTGCGATCAGACCCTAGACTTTTTGTGGAGGCACTTGGAGTTTGTCATGGGCAAGGTCACAGCAACCACAACTGCTGCCTTGAAAGACTAAACATTACACGTGTATTTGATTTTTTCACAAAGAATTATTACACTATACCACTTGTTCAATTATAAAATACGCCAACCTTACAACTATAAATAACGTTGTTTGGTTCGATTTACTGGTAGATGCAATTAGTTTACTGTTGCCGTTAAATTCGTTGCCCTTGGCCGAAAGAACCTTGATTGTGAATCTTTTGAGTTGCCAAAGAAATGATGATGCTGATGAAAGCTTCAAAAATAATACCACCCGAAAATTGGCCTTGTGAAAATACATTCAGTCTCCTAATCATAATTTTAGCATATCCAAGAACACATCATGACGTTGATAATCGGTTAAAAGATAAAATTCTGTATCGATTTTAAAGATTCATGTCTCATTCTAATCGTAAGATATGTGGCTTTATGATGAGTAACTGAATATGGACAACTTTTTTGTCATTTCTCATTCTCTACGAAGTATTTGAAGACATTTAAGAAAAAAAACGTCGACTTAAATTTGTTTACAACTCTGAAACTGCCACTCAGTTTCAAAAGCACTAAAGGAGAGGATTAAATATTAATAAGTGGGTTATAAAATACAATTTATTGTATGACAAATTTCTCTATTGGAAAAAAAACATTTCGACCTCATTCTAATTGTAAGATATGTGACTTTATGCTGTCCATACCCCATTCCCCATTCCAATTTTAAGATATTTTGCTTTATGATCCACACTTTTTCTGCCCTTTTCGATTTAGAAATTTCCGAAAAAACTATCGATTTAAATTTGTTTATAACTCTGAAACTATCACTCACACTGAAAAGCACTAAGATATAATTTAGTGGTGAACGTAATTAATTTTCACCAAATCGTACAAATATTTTTCGAGTTATGACTTTAGGTCAGAAAAAAATTGAATTCTTATAAAAAAAATTAGGGTTTTAACCCAGAAATTCCCCAGACGTATTTCCCGGAAAGTTGGCGGTTTTACTTTCCAATCATTGGTCGGCATTCCCGGAATAAAATACAACTGTTATGGTGTTTTTTAACCGGGAAATTATACGATTTTTTTCAATATTAATTGTCTAGGATTTCTAATTAAAGGTTTATCAATTATTTCAAGTTTTTACTATACCTGGATTTTTTCATGTTTGAAAAATATTTTTTTTGTGAAAAAAGTTAATTTTTCGTTACATTTTGTGAAAGAAAATCCGGAGACGTGGAACAAATTCCCTTTTCCCGCGTGTGGAAAAACGCGATAAATTAAAAAACCCCACAGATAGGTTTTCGAGTATTTTTGGAAATGTTTTCCTCCTTTTTCTTTATCACCTCTTACTATGAAAAGCGATTGAATTCAACATTCACACATTGCAAAGAATCTAGTCCGTTTTTGGTTGAGTATAAATATATTCTGTCGATTCCTTCAAATACGTACTTATTTCAAATTTATTAAAAAAAAACACACACATAGTTAATTTCAACAATTCCCATTTCTGTACCACACATTGCCTTCGATAATTGCAGAAACTGTTTTTATTTCGCTTTCCATTCCAATTGACAATTGCCACGCACACTTGGGCATTGGTAGCTGACAATGCCGGAGTCATGCACTGGGGAATATAATTGTTTTGGGGCTTTACATTTCAGTTATAATGTTATATGCGACGTGTCGTGAGAGTCTAATAACAAACAAAGGATTTTTTTTTAACAACTTTTTAATTTAAAAACATATCAACAACAAATGGGAAAATTGGAGTTCACGTGAACAAAAAAAAAAAAATATCACCAACATGCAAACAAACAGTCACACACATGCAATCTCGACAAACACCGAGCAAACTCCATACGGACAATTGAACAAAATTCGATTATTACTGTTGTTGGCTTTTTCCGACATTTTCTCATTTTATTTTCTTGTAACAAGTACAGGAACACGTACCAATTGAACTTTGGCCAATGCAACGAAACAAGGAGCTGTGGGGCAGACCACCACACCACACCACCGCACCCCTGCACCATGTCACATCATGCCGCACTGCACCGCACCGAACCGCACTACATAGAGCAATCGAACACATTGGGGCGTGTTTGGATAACAACTGCATTAACAGCACTAAGTAGTGTCATAAATGTTCTCCGACACCGGCTACGGCAACCAGTACGACAACTCAACTCCATTGCTCGTTGTGGTCATGCCTTGGCATGAGTTATGGTTTTCCTACAGTGCACCGAGTACTCGGTACACTGAACACTCTCATTCGCACTCACATCCACCAGCCCATGCCACCGAACTTCTTTCGATGTGTTCACATACAAATGTCCCTTAGCCAATCAATGGTTATTACCCTCCAGAGGAGAACTCGGCGTGCAACACTGAACAACATTAATGTCAAACATGTACAGACTGACGACGACTCCTTGCACCCGAACTGGAGTGGAACAGGAGCAGTAACACCAGCCGCACTACCACCACCACCACCACTGGCATAACACGAAAATCCAAACGGCGAAAAAATGGAAAGTTTGTCATGTTCATATGAGTACAACTGATACGTTTCTATTTTTTTTTTTTTGTTTTGAAGGATATTTCTGGGTAAAAAGTGTTCATTGACCGCTTTTTGTTTCCAGCTATAAAGTGTCGGTGGCCTGTGTTGTAAAATGAATTGTGGCAATGATAGCAGTTGCTGCTGGTGAGCAGTTGCCAGCTCACCTACAACAACATCAGGAAAATTAATTGAAAATCGTAGCAGAGAGATGTGAGCAAATGTGATTGAACTTATGTTGTAATAAAGGTAATTTAAAACCAGTGGACAATTCGTCAGTGTGGACGTTGTTACGTTTGCTTCATTCTGGCCACATCGTCCATTATAGAGTGGGTTCGAATAGGGCATGGGGAGTACAGGAGGGTTGGGGTGGGTAACGAATCAAAATATTCTTGGTAAACAAGGAAACTCAGTTAGTCAAATATTCAAAGCAAAAGACCTTAAAAACAAGCGCCCCGGTAGTCGAGTTGGTAGCGTGCTTGTCTATCAGCGTGGGGATTGTGGGGTCGATTCCCACCAGAGTCTTTGGTCTGTCACTGCAAAAATCTACCCAGTTGGTCGGTGTCACCCGGTTTACCCTTGGACCCAAAATTAGAATATGAATTTACTTTGTATTTTAATTAAATAAAAATAAATAAATAAAGAATTTAAAAACATATAGGAATTACTGGGACTGTTGTTTGCCTCGCATTGCTGTATGTCCTTGTTTACCAAAGGACCTTATGGCCAAAATTAGGATGGTACATTTACGTCCGAAAGCTCTTAAAATGTATGAGATACTGTTCGACAAAGTGGAGAAATCAAATTACCTTTTCCCAATTTACAAAATCATTTTTAAAAATAAAAATATTCCTCCCTAAAATCGAAAACTAATAAAAGAAACAACTTTGAAAATATTTCCAAAATATATCCAACGATCAATTTAAAAAAAAAAAATAAAATAACCTCTACAGAAAAAAATGCTGTGTTCTTTTAAGACATGAGGTTTTCAAGAAGAAATATCTTTTAAAAATTTAAAAAAAAATTTCTTAAAATTGCTATTTTTATCGCATGTGGCTCCTTTATTTCGACAATCAGTGGATCATTCGATAATTCAATACCATTTAACAAATAAAAGGTAATTATGTGAGCTAATAACCAACGTTCATTCTACTTGCTTATCTAATTTTATACTTCTTACTTAAGCCCACATATGCGTTTTGTTAATGACAACTTCTGCAGTCGGGGGTCTGTCTCCAGTCGGGGGTTCTCCATGACCTTCTTGTATTCTGCAAGTTATGTGGTTTGTTTTTGGGGCATAATTTTGCTGACTTTAATAAATAAAAAGTTGACGATTTTTTTTTTTCATTTTTTTCGCTCAAAAAATATATTTTTTTTAAAGCCATAGATTTTCTTCAATAAGGCGCTAGCTTTTTGGAAATAAATTAGAAAAAAGTTTAGGTTTTTTATTTAAATTTTTTATATTATTTTTCTATCAAATATTAAAAAAAAAATTATGTTTTCGAAAATAAATATTTAAAAAAAAATTATGTTTTTGAAAAAAAATATTTTTTTAAAAAAAATATTTCAAAAAAAATATTAGAAAAAAGTATTAAATGAAAGTAAAGTAAAAAAATTTTTTATATTATTTTTCTATCAAATATTAAAAAAAAAATTATGTTTTTGAAAAAAAATATTTAAAAAAATATATTTAAAAAAAAAAATATTTAAAAAAACAAATTTTATTTTCTTTCTACTGCTCTTTAGCCATTTTTTTTTAATAAAAAACCATGTTAGCAATATTTTTAGCTCACACAATTTCCTCCCATTTGGTAAAGTACTGATTCACACTGGGCATTTTTTTTTATGATTGCCTCCTTTGTTCACACAAGGCAATTCGGTTTCGGCAATTTTAGTTTTTCATTATTTCCCATACATATTTTTCATATTTTTTTCATATTTGCCTTTCAAAATGTCCAAATAATCGTCACACTACGAAAAACACAAAAGGAATTGACAGTACGTACGAGCAAGGATTTTGCATTTCCATTATCCTTTCCAACAAACTGAAAATTTTCTAATGTCAATGGGGAGTAACGAAAAATATTTTATTTGATTGCAGACAACATTATTTTTTTTGCAATGTAAATGTGCTGTTCAGGTTAGTTTAGGTTAATTTGGCAGCTGGCCGAAGCATATCCCACTTGTGTCTATCAGCAGGACCCATTGTGAAACCGTCCATTCCAAGGTTTCTTGGTTGCGGTTGCCTTTTTTCAGCCAACCCGTTGCGGAAATGGGGACTATCTACTGGGGACTATTATCTACTAGAAATTGTAGAGGGGGCGTTTCTATCTTAAGTTTACAAACGCCGGGCAGAGAAGGTGTTCGGTGGTCTCCTCTTCATCATTGTATGGAATACCCAGTCTCCGAGCATGTAAACTCGCCATTGACCAAATGTACTGGGGTACGTCCATGTCAATTCGACAAATGGATTTACCTCACCTTCTCCGATTTCTACCAAAGTTTGCACAGATATTCATATTGGTAAGAAACATCAATTTGTGTAATATTAAAGCGATCGGGCTTATGGCTCGCTTGTAACGGCCCTTTCAATATTGGAAAAAGACACAAATATGAGGTAATGTGCCTTAATAAAATAGACTGTATCTTCCAAAGTACTCATATCAGTATTTTCGTTTATGTATCATTTTGAAGGTAATCACAGCACCAATAAAACCGCATACAAAATTTGAAAGTTTCTAAAAGCCATATCTCAAAAAGTGACCTTTTTAAAAAAATTAAAAAAATATATATTATTCATTGGAACTAGTAAAAAAATTTGTGAAAGTTTCCAGATGGCGTTTTGTTTAGTTTCTGAGAAAAAAATAAAAATGTCAATGTACTCTCAGTGTACATTGAATATAACAATACAGAAGAATATTTTGAAATAGAAATTTTTTAGGAATGCGATTTTTAGGCTTAAAACCTATCTCTGGGACACAAAAACTACATTGCTTTATTCCAGATGGAAAAACAGCAATTAAAGTTAAACGTTACTCAGCTGAAAGTGAAGGTATTATTAAAAAATTAGTAATATAATTGTTTGTTATTAAAACTTAATATATTGTTATTAACTTAATATGTTTTTGTCGTTACTTAAAGTTTATTATATGTTGAATAATAACATTTTTATGTTTAATAAATATCGGTACTACTGTAACACTCCTTAAATTTGTCGTCGTTTTATAATTTTTTTTAAGAAATGAAAAAAGCCATGAAACATAGCTTGCATTTTTTCATCACTCTGCGAATATACTCTGGTCTAAATTTGTAAAGTTAAGATATGACGATCTTTTCGGAAATTAGCGAAGATACGCTTCCTTTTCTAAGCTGGATAACCCCAAAACGTATTCAAAAACACTTTTAGTCCATTGTCCAATTGACTTAAAAGATATACAACATTAATGCTGGATTGTATAACAAAGCATTGTAGGCTTCAGTGAAAAATTTTATTCAAAATTTGTATCTTGGGTCACCAATTCGTTTATTTCTCGAGATAGGGAAAAAACGCCATCTTGAGACTTGGCACTTAGGGACAAAAGTATGTTGGGTCTAAAATATATTTTTTTCGGAATTTTAAAAAGGTCACTTTCTGAGATATGCGTTAAAGAGTAATAGGTCAAGAAAAATGACCTTTGACCTTTCGACAAATATTTTTTTTGTCATACAGTTCTAAAGGTATTTTCAATACCTTCAAAATAACATATCTTTCAGCTCGGTACTACAAATAACCCCAGAGATATCAATTTTTATATATAAACACTTTCGACTATTTTTTGGATTTTTCTCCATTTTTCACGATGTTATATATCCCGAACTAAGGGCTACAGGTCTAAAACTTGACATAAATAGTTGTCTTATATGGTAGAACATTCTCACCAAATTGCAGAAAAATCGAAAGGGGTGAGGTCAAAAATTGCATTTTATTTGTTGAATTGACATGGAAGTACCCACTGTTAAAGATTTGTCAAAATAAAAGTGGGTCCTGAATGAATGTGTCCCCGAATGCATCACATACATCGAAATAATGGTTACACACATTTTAATTATGATTTGTAAAATTTAAAAATGAATCACCAAATTCCATACCCATCCAAATATTACAACCCAAAACTGCCAATGACACTTCGAAGGGCTCGTCATAGTAGAGCGTGCACAAATTCCGTTTCCATCCATAAATATTTTCAAAATGTTTTTCTTTCAATATTAAAGAAATAAATCTTCTTTAGAAGACCAGCTTGGAATGTATACCTGACAATTGTGTTTACCCTACTCATCACAAAGGGTATGAGATGAAGGCAGACGTGGATTGCCTACAACATTTCGTGGATGACCTTTGGAATTTCAATGCTGTGGTGTTAGAAAGCTGTTTAACTTGAAATTCTTATGAATATGTCTTATAATACAAATACAAGTGCCACAAATTTAATAAGGCAGTGTCAAATCTTTAAAGAATGCCAAGAATTTCAATAACATTTATAAAATAGGAAGGCGGTCAAAAGACTTTTGTTAATGGTTGTGTGGCTGTGTGTGCCTGTGTATGTGTAAATATCAACATTGTAATGTAATTACATGGCCAAGACAATTAATCTTGGGCATACATACATATAAAACGCACACACTCCCACAGGCACAGAGAAGTAAATAAGTTGCAGCGTCATACATACATAGTATTTCAGTGGGAAGTGGAAGGCCTATGGCCAAGAAGGCCTCGTAGGCAATAATTAAAAGGTAGGCCAATGGAAAGGAGGCCTTCTTGTGGAATGCCATTTCCCAGAAGACATTCTGGAATGATTGTGGCATTTGCAAGACTAAACAAAATGGCCCACTGACTGGCCGTCTTGGAGAACCGCCACGAGAATGCCGGCTGGATCTTTTTTTAAGAGCACAGAATCAGTTTTTAATACTTAATATTAGAATGACTTACAGAATCTATTTTGATTCTAAAACTAAAGCCTACTGAAAAGTCTATTACCAGCAGGCCTTGCACATTTTATAGCTGAAATAAATGTGAACGACTGTCTAAGAATGCTAGACCCTACGAATGAGCGTTTGTGAAATGATGTTAATTTCACACAGCCTTACACAAACACACAAAGAAACGTAAACACACATACAAGCATACACACCTATAGGACACAACAATTGACCGCTACAATTTATTTTGTGTTTAACAAATTTCCACTCAAACAATGTTTGCATGGGTGTGTCAGTGTGCCGGTGTGGCTATATGTGTGTGTGTGTGTGCATATGTTGGTATAAGTATCTTAATTTCTTGGTGCGTGTATATTTATTTAGATGTTTGCCCTTTTGTGCATAGCCAACTGGAGAGGGATGTCGATTTTGAAATGGAGCCGAAAAATGCGATTTATAAACGACAAACTCTGCCCATGGGATAGAAGATCCCTTTGGAGTGTTACACAATTCCAGCCAGGGTTTAAAATACGACCTCAGGCATAGGTTCCATAAAAATGACTTTCAGCTTAAAAGAGGTAAACTTATTTCTACCGGAACCGTGGCTGAAGGTCGTGCTCTAAACTCTCCCTGATTTTTTTTTAGATTTTTTAATACCACCATGTTTAGAGTTTCCTTATGTAAAGAATACATTTCCTTAGAATCTTCAAGAACGAAAACCAACTCCCAATTTAGAATTTAGAGTCTGAAACTTAAACTGTTCTCTTAAAAAGAAATCGAATAACAGACTTGTCACAGTATTATTATTCAAACATTTGTCTGACTGACAACATCGGGCCGATAACCTAGACGAGTTGTCCATTTTCAAATATTTTTTTGTCTTCGTTGAAGCTCCTCTAAGTAATTATCCAAGTCATTGACAATAAATCAATGAGAAATTATCCTATTTCCAAGAAATGTTCAACACATTCCCCCTGTATACGAACTGGCATCCCTACACAAACACACATACGTGTTATACGTATCACAACATCCGGTGATGGGTTTTGGGGAGGGTGTGGTTCCATGGGTGTGTTTGTGTGGCTAATTGTTGGCAATCAATGCAAAAGTCTAAATTGCAATATACCAAAATAAATTTCCTTAAGTATTACAACGACCGATTTTTCATTCGGTCGCCATCATTGCCGCAGTTGTTCATTAATTTATTGTATTTATTTAAATTAATGAATGGGGGTGTTTGTGTTTTATTACATTAATGACTGTTGTAGTATTAGCAGAAATTCCTGAAGCTGAAAATATGATGACGATGTTGTGTGGTTGCCATTAATCGAACCGAGAATGCTGATAGGCTACTCTGCACTTTATGTTGGAGCCTTTAATTACATTAAAGGGCTGCAAAGTAATTGCGGTTTATGATTAAATATTTAAACTGTAGAGTAGTGTAAAAATTAGAAATTAGAGCAAGACATTAAGTGGCTTTTGGCATGTTAATTATTGTGAGTTTCTGCTGATACAATAAATGTTGAATGGACTTGATTGGTTCAAGACCTTCCCATTTAACAACTAATATATATGGGAGTAAAGACGTTTCTTGAATAACTCTTTGTATTCATCGAATTGAATTAAATAATTCTTTAAATATTCTCAACAACAAAAAAACAAGCGTCCCGGCAGGCGAGTTGGTAGCGTGCTTGCCTATGAACGTGGAGGTTGTGGGTTCGATTCTCACCAGAGGCTTTGGTTTGTCGCTGCAAACATCTGGTCGTTTTACCATTGGACCCAAAATTGGAATATACATTTACTTTGTATTGTAACTAAATAAAAATAAAATAAAATACCAAATTTAAGAGAAAAAAGTGAATCGAATTTGGCAAATCTTCTGATTTCGATTTGAATATGTTTTGAAATCAGATTTAGTACGAAGTCTGTTTTGGTGGTGTCCTCGCCTATTTGGATCGTTTGGCAAACTTACGTTTTAAGTCATATCGCCCAAGTGTATATTAAATGCTTACCTGAAAGAAAGGAAACAGAAAAGGAGAACTATTAGGAATTTATAATATTAACACAGAAATATTAGTAAGTTATTAGGGAAAGTACCTTTTTCGGGGAAGAAAATGAGTGTATAAAAACACTCTACAGCAACTACTAAAGCTTATGGGAAAAAATGTTTTTTTTGTAAGAAATTCACAATAAATACTTCAGAAGAAGTTGGAAAAAAGCCAACGAAACGTTGAGGGCACAATATGAAATAAATTACTTTTCATTTTCGTTATAATCACATGACCAAATGGCCCATAAATTAAATACGACTTTAGATAAATATTAGGAAATTCACAATTTGTATACGAAGTATCAAATGGGCACACAGGCTGATGTTTTTTACAATTTTAAGACCAGACGAACCGGATGCGGCTATCGGTTGTCCGATTTCCCTCAAATATCTAGTATATCATCATGGCGAATAAAAACTCCCCAGATTAACTGCCTGTTTTTGTAAAACGAATTCGTTCGTTCGTTACAAATTGTTCGTCCCCAATTTGTATACGATTTTTTCGTTTAGCCCCAAAAAAGTAAAAAATTCAAATAAGAAAAATGTTCCAAAAACAAAAAATGAAATTATGAAAAAATCCTCTATTATTTCATTATGAAAAATTCCCCCGTTTTGTATGAGTCTTTTTGGGTAATTGTATGAATTAATTTTTCATAGCGCCCCTAAATTCTGTATTGTGTTTCAGGCAGAGATAGTCGTTATCGGCATGGAAGCCGAACAGATTTTCGGTCGAAAAATACCCAGCTCGAAGATCAAACGTGGAAAAATCCAACAGAAAAAGGTAACACTGAACTGAGCCCCTTGCTTCTAACGGAAAGGGAGGCCTCTGTCCCAGAATGAGATCTGAATCGATGCAATTGGTCTTGAGCTTACAGAAAGTCTTGTAATGAAAAAAAGTCAGTCCGGATAATCTGGCGAATGGAATGTGTGTACTCTGGGTTTCTGTTCGGTAAACTGCAACAAATATGAGAACTTCTAAATGCAAGATGATGTAAGTACTTAGTATATGTATACCGAAAAAAAAATACTATTGCCTAAACATTTTGAAAAACTCTCAAATTTTAAACTCTCATACAAAACTGGGGTTTGCTTGAGATTTTTTTTTGGGGCATTTTTCATAGAGCCCATAAATTTCGTATTGTGTTTCAGGCAAATTACTCGTTGTCGACATTATAAAGATCCCTTTACACTGTAGAACAGGCCTGTAGAAGTCGTGGCACCAGGCCTGAAGAAATCAACATAGCACAAAAGGTTTTTCTGTCGTTCGTGAGTGGTGTGGGAATATGAGTAAAATACCACACACATCACATTTTTCTCGACTACCTTTGACAGGTTTTCTCTTATTTACTTTATTTGGCCATAGACTGGCATTTTAGCGCATTAACAATGATATGCCTCACTTTGCAAACACTCCATCATATGACGGCGGTTGGTGGGTGGTGGTTATACCCGATGCATATTAGTGACTTTCATTATACCAAACATTTTCCAAATAAATCAATATTATTCATACGCATTCACACGAATATGAAGAAGAAATCACAAAGTTTTTATGAGCAAATAACATCAGCAGTAATGACATATTTCGATATTTATCTTTTAGCAGCACCAATAAATCATTTCAGATTCGATTCTGTTGCCTCCTTAAAAGGAATCAAATAGAAATAAAAAGCCAACCATAAAAGCCACCACTCGTGCGGACTAAGGAAGGAAGTGGAGAATACAACAACAAGAGAACAAGAAACAGAAACAAATCTGTATTTATGTTTATTTGAATTTATTAACTTTTAGCATCATCACCTTTGCCAAAAAGGACGTCATCTACACACATACACTTACACCTATACAACAACATTTAATAGATAGCAAGCAAAGCAGAGAGTTGGATGCCATAAAACACACGCACACACACTCAAAGCCAAACATCCAGGGCAACCTGAAGAAAATATTGTTCGAAACATATCTTTGAATATGTGTGAGTTCTATGCTCTTTTGGCCCACACCAACAATCAGCCTCATCAATAAATTTGGCAAATAAACAAAGATTTCAGCAATAGACAGCAACAGCAACGCTAAAGTCAGCAGAGACTGCGACGAACAGTCGTGGCCATAAGACCTATTGAATGTTCACAGTCTGGAGAAGTTCTCAAAACAATCTACAAAATGTTTGAGAATATAAAATTTATGTCTTGCAAAAACAAACATCATTTCGTTGTGCAGACACACATAACGACAAAAAGATATTAAGAAAACACACAGTCAGACACACAAGTACACACACACGCAGGTAACAATAAATACTCTAAACGCCATTTGAATTGACTGAGATTTAGTAAAACGTGCTGGGGATGTGTGTGAGTGTGGTTGGCCGAGACGACTGTGTTGCACGCTTTGCAATTCAGTAAAAACGCGGCAGTTCGCAGTTTTTGTGTGATCAAAACATGATTTACATTGACTGTGGCAAACAGGTTACCGAAACCTAACAATGCCACACCAACTGTACCGCGGAACTTTTCAAAAATCCTCCACGCTATTGAGTGTTCACTTTCTTTCTTGCAACAATGAACCAGAAAGCAATAAAAGAAAGCAAAATGTTTCATTCAAACAAAAAGGAAAAAATATTCCCCAAAATAAAAACAAACGGAGAAGGAAACCTTTTTGTATTTAAAAGCTTTTTTCCACCCCCCCCCCCCCCCCAGCGTTCCAAATAAAATTACAAACGTCACAATATTAAATAACAACATAATACCACACAGAGTGCGGTGGTGGGGAGCAGGTGTTGTTGGAAGGCGCCTGTGGGCGAGGGGACTGGCGAACGTGTGTCGTGTTAAAGCGGGGAAACAAAATTGAAAATCATAAATAAAATTGTTCTTCGCGAAAGTAAGTAAAAGTAATTTACAACATAAAATGTTAAGTGATTTCACCTTTAACATATTATTATGTTAACATAATTCGTCGTATACTTTTTCGTTTTTTTCCGCTGACGGCACACGAAAACGGTAACTCCAGCAACAACAACACATGAATGGCGAAGAGGAAAATTTCATTACTATGGAGCAAAAAAAAAAAATACGAAAATGGAGAACGCTGGAAAACCTGCCAAAAAAACGAACGTACACAGAAGAGACGAAAAACCAAAACCGTTAAATTGAACACTTAAGTGCATGTAGCTGAGAAAGAAGGAAACATAATACATGTACGAAATAACACAGTTAACACACATACGCACACAAATCGCACTACGGCGGGCGTGGGAAAGGGCTTTGGAAGGCCTTGTGCCCCTATACTCTACCCATTGTACCTTACCGACTAAAAGGTCCGTTAAGGAAGAACACCTATTGCAAGATTTGTAAAGGATTGGATAAACGTGTAGGGATAGGTAGCACGATAATTACTCAGCTTCCATAGGCAAAGCAGCTTTAAGAAAGAAGCTAAATTGTAAGTGCCCCAGTTATTTGGAATTCGACATTCATAATTTTAGGTTAGTGTATTTATTTATAACGACCATGAGATGTGGAGTAGATTTCACTCTTTTCTCCCTCCAATACCCACATTTCTTTCTTAAACCCAACTAATCATGTGTTTATGGTCAATTAAGAGCAAACGCGGCACCCATCTTCCAGACAGCTTTCTTAAACCCAACCGATCAAGGTGGAAAACGAATCAGGGATTATTGTATGATGACTTCCCACGTTTAGAGATAATTTCTCCAAAGTCAGAGACTAACATGTGTGGACTAAATAATGAATGACATTAGAAGATTCCAGCGGCTGAAACAATAGGTTAGAACGACATTCCCACTTCCTTCCCATTTAACATAGAGTGACATTGGGAGGGACGTCTTTCCATCCTCATTTCCGGCAAGAAGGCCTCTAGAAGGTCTTCTACATAAAGGGATGGCACATGTTAGATAAAAGCAGGCCTTCCAGAAGGATTTAAAGAGAAGGTCTTTTGAATGCCTTTCAGGTGTAAGCCATCTAAAGCCATCTGCATAAAGAGGGCAGAAATCCTATCCGCAAAAATCAGGCCTTTAACAAGGGCTGATTTAACGACCTCCTGCTTGACGTCTTAAGCCACTAGCCCGTTCGACGGCCTTCCCAAGTGAATGCATAATGCATGCCAGAAAAAATTGGCGGTTATAGAATGGATTACAAAAAATGTCTGGTAAAGGTCTTCTGATGGTTAGACAATTATTCGCAGTTGTTCCGCAATATTTTGTACTGCAATCGAACTACCTTTAGACACATTTGTCCCGGTTTCTGAAACAGTTGCTGAACCGATTAAGGCTTAGACAATATGAGATTCTTTAGTATTCGGATGTTCGATTGCAATTCTCATCAATTAGGGACCTAAAGTAGCCTAATGAGAGCCAGCAGAGATGCTGCATCATATTTTTGTAATGACTCGTGTAGGTTTGGAAGAATGCCAAGGACTCAGGACACCAGCCACATACTATGATCGCAAATCTGTTTAAAAACCAAACAGCAGATCTGTATCATACTATCTGGTGGACTAACACAAGTTTGAAAATATCATGCCTTTCTATATAGGAGAAGCTATTCCAAATACCGCCCCTGATAAGTGTATTCAGGTGGACTTTTCTGCTTTCCAACAGTCTAGAAATCGCTTGTAAACCCATCACACCTTTGCACTCCTTGACGTGAGCCCTTGTGTCGGTGTGTTTATTTATGTTTACATGTATGCGTATGCACTGATGTGTGTGTGTGTGTGTGCCCTTTAACATTACTTCCCACTTGTTTAACAAACTCTTTATACGTCTGCGTTTTCCGTCGTTTGTTACACGCACACATGTACGAATATGGGCTTGATTGTGTGTTGGCTTTCCTGCCCCTTAATGTGCGTTCGTGTGTGTGTGAGTTCTTGCGCGTTTATTTGTAGCTGTGCTGTACATTTCCGTTATGGTAAATTCATGCATTGACATCCTTTAGTAATGCTGCGATACTCATGTCGTGTTCAGCTTTAAACAGAAATCTCGCTCAATGTAACGTTTCCATTACAAAGGCTCTCGCTGCTGCTGTTCTTCGTATGTGAATATTTTTTTTCGGGCAATTCTTTAAGTGTTTTTGTTTTTTTGGCTGCTGTTGATTTTTGTTTTTCCCCCATTTAGTTTAGAAAAAAAATAAAATAAATTGATTTTTGTGTGTGTCTATTTCTTTGAGACAATGTGCACTCGAGTGAGTGGGTATACGAGTATCAAGACAAAGGAATACTGAACTACAAAAAATGACAAAACTGATGGAAAATACAGTCACTTTAAAAAAAGAAACAAAATGCAGTTGCAAAGGTATTGGAGTTTCTTAAATTCGACACATTTGCCCTTTAAGAACCTAAATGAGCATGGCGGCAATATTTCAGGGATCGTGTCTCAAATACAAGTCACTAAAATATGTGAATGGTGAAAAATGACATGGGAACAATTTGGACCGTGTACAGAGGAGAGGTGGTGTTGATAGGTGATGGTAGGGTATCCAACTCTATTGTCTCCCTACAGCATCGCCGTAATGTGGGTTGTGTATCGCTATTCTATAGATACTTTTATGGTATCTGTTAGTCAGATATTCGTCGCCAGGTCCATGACGTTAGAACATTTAGCCGGAATACGAGGCTGTCCAGGGAGTCTCATCCGGTCATTGTCAAATGGCCGGTTCACCGGACGACGCACTATAGAGAAAATTCGGTCTTCAGCCGGACTGTTCGCATGTGGAATAATCATCCAGTAAGTGTGTTTTTCCTGCCTGCTATGACATTATCAAAGTCAAGGCCAACGTCAACAAACACTACTCCCTTTTCCCCCCCTCCAATACCCTTTCTTCGTATCGCTAACACAGTGCATTGCATTTATAGGGGGCATCCCCTGAGTGTTAAAAAAAAAAGTTACAAATCGATACAGAGACTAAGAACGCCTCTCAGGCATTATGAGAGTAAATAGATTTAATCCTTTTAATTTGTGAGAAGCTGCCTGAGGTCATTTTTCATGTGCAAACTTTAAGGCGTTATCAGGTTTTCTCTGACTCTGTCGCCAAAATTGGTGCTGAAAATAGCCCAAAAAATGTTTTAATACTAGAAAAGCAAAATTTTTAGGAACAATTCTAGATTATATTGGATATATAGCAGAAAATATAATTTACACCTCCAAAGGAGTAATTTTGAGCTCATCTTCAATGATGTGTGCTTTGATGAAAACCTAATCGGAAGCTTTGACCATAAATTGACTGTGATTATGATTGAGCACTCTGAAGGGAAATATGAAACATAACAAGAACAAATTCCATCTAATCGAGTCGGAAATTCCATTTACAACATTCGTGGAAGCCTAGAATTTAAAAAAATGTTATACTTATTAAAAAAGTTGTTCATTTCCAGCCGATAAAAATGCTCAACTATTATTACATTACATTTACATACTTTAATACAATTAAAACAAATTATCTGGTTTAAATTCTATTCAAAATCTTTAGAACAGCGATATACAATCCGGCGATGATTGAGGGAGACCATGGACTTGGATACCCTATCATCCACAATGTTTTTTTTTTGTACACTTTTTGCGCAGGCTAAAAACTTATTTTAGTTTTCTGTTTTCCTGTCAAAATATTCTTCGACTTTTCTAATATTTAGAATGACGCTTTGTTCGAAAACAAATGACCATCGTCACATTTTCTCATCCAACGAGACGGCCAAGAGTGGTGATCTATCCTTTGAGTCTGTCTATGAGTACCTGTAGAGGTGGTTACTTTAGGGTCTTCAGAGATCTTTTGAGCTCTATCAGAGATCATTTTAGTGGGACTTTTCTGTGTCAATTTTCAAATGCAACTTTCTACTGCAGTTGTTTGAGTTGGGCTCCTTCTATGAATGAGTATTAGTGTGTACATACACACATGTTGTGTCTCCTAGACTATCTGTTTATGTAAAGATATTTGAATCGTTTTCTAGTTTGGTCAAATTAGCTCTTAGTGAAATTTCCAACAAGCTTGTATCAAGGAGTGTACATTTACAAGAAATATTACTTTTGGGAAACTGTAAAAAAAGGTCTGCTCCAAAAAAGGTAATAAAATGCTTTTTTTTTTAATGTTTGCATATTTTGTTGTTGCTTATTTTAGAAATCTTTATGCCTCAATGCTCAAGAAATTTAGTTTTCAGTACTTTTAGTATCGTCAGGTCACCTCGTCGCCTCGTTATGATTATGCTGAGATATAAAAATTTTCACATTTCCCGTTCCCTGATAAAGAATAGCACATATGGACCATGATAGCTAGCCAATTATTAACAATGGCAAATAAATGTATGTCTGTCTGCCGGAATATGCAACATGAAAAACAGAAAAAAAGAAGAAAATAAATAAATACCGACACACATACGATAAAGACATCTATTGTTCCTACAAATATAGAAAACAATTGACTGGCTTCCACTGGCTTCTACTCTATTTACATAAAATATCACGTTTAACATCATTACATTTCAGATCTCCGGTATATCGTTGGTTGCAGATGCTATACGAGGGTCGCTGTGCCAACAAACTTCAGGTCGCATAATCGTTTTTCAGAAGTACAATAACAGCGTATGATTTTAAAATTCCAGTCGCTGGAGTTTATTGTCAAGACTAGCTGAAGTCGATAGGGGAGACTGGCCTCGGGGTACACCGATGTCATTCCCGTAATCTCTTACGGTAGAGGAAGTTACGTCTGGTAATATCTGATGGACAACCTAAATGTAGGCTCTCTAATATAAATTCAGACAAATACATTCAATCAAATATTCAGTTACCGGTAAACTTATCTCGAACCCCTAGAAAAGTTCGACTTACGGAGACTTCGAGTTATGGAATTACTTATAAAATCGTTTAAGGGAATTTGTCTCCTTAACCGCCACTAGAAGTGCTTCGACTTATAGAAGTTCTCTGTTTTTTCACAATTTAGTGGATCCCAGTCAACAAAAACTTCCCGAACAACTCCTCGTTACAGGATGTCTGAGCAGAATACATGATCATAAAAACTGTTGAAAAATCTCCTTTTTATTGTTTTTGCAATTCGCATAGAAACATTTGTTTAACGTTAAAAGCAGTGATAGGACAACAGCGGAAAGGCAGATATTACATGGACCAAAACCAGAGTGAGTGAGTGAGTGCGTATGTGTATGTGTTTGGTTTGTGTAAATCTCTGCCATCGTCGTGTGTTTGTGTATGTCCTTGTGCAAGGATTTGTCTGTTAGTCCCGCAGAAGAGCCTTTGCCAACGTTATAAAAGAAAACGATTTGCAGGCTGTTGTTTCAAGGTCTTCCATTGTCTGTGTTTGCTTGATTCCGAACTGACATTTGTTTGTCTGCCCAGTCAGACGTCCGTCCTTCCGCCCGCTTGTCCGGGCCGTATTGTCGTTACATTGGCAAATATTGTATTTTATGTAAAAAAAAGGACCTGACTGACTGAGATATTTGTTCAGCATTTGTGTGTGCAAACATGTTACTAATTTTACATATTTTTTCTTCTTCGTTTTGTTCCATTTTGTTTGTTTTCAATTCTTTTCCGTCATGTTTACGTTTTTGGGTTGGTGCTGGCGTCATATATTATGAAAGTTTAAGTGGTAGCAAAGTCATTTGTTGTATTTTACTTTCTCCCTCTTTATTTTTTTTTTGCAAACTTCCTTCTCTTCAACACGTTTCACTGCTCTTCCCCTCCTCCGGCAGTCATGTTTTGTTTAGTATATTTTTGCCATTCTTTGTTGGTTTTATGTTTTTGGCTTTAGAATCTGTTAAAATGTAGAAATAAGTATGACCCCAACCAACATCTTTTAATGTTTTTGTATTTTTTTTTTTTTTTTTTTTTAAGTTCGATATTATGGCAGACGTGACCTGTAAACTAAAATTGCTTATTTATTGGGGAGGGGAGAAGAGCATAGACTCATACACGTACGGACCTCGGCATATGAGTGTTGGTGTGTGTGTGTTCACACATACATGGGTAATATGTTTGTAATGATAAAAAGGATCTAAATACTGTGTTGCCAAAAACATACTAAGTATCTGTCTCAGCGATACGACCAGGTCTATGTGTCTTTGCTTTGGATGCGGAGCTGTATTGGTCGAGACGTGTTGCACTGGAACCAGATGCAGTAGCTGCTGCAGTTGGGAACAGTTTTATGAATTGAAAGATTCAGGGACAAAAATATCACCCAGCTATGAGTAATAAGAAAGTCCTGTTCGGGTCGATAATGAGACACCTATTGGACTTTGAGGACCTGTGGACACATTGGCTCTTGGCTCCCAATTTAAAAAAGAAGAATCTCCCCAAAATTTCTTAGAACACCTAAAATTGGGGTAATTTTGTTTTTTTGCGTTACCCCATAATTTGCAGGTAACATTTATTTTTTTTGTTAAAAAAAAAATTCCCCAATTTTTTATTTTTTGGGAATTTTTCTTTATATCTCAATTTTTTTTAAATATTCTTTTTTTGGGGTATTTTTCATAATATTTAGGGGATTTCTTTATATCTCAATTTTTTTTAAATATTCTTTTTTTGGGGTATTTTTCATAATATTTAGGGGATTTTGTATTTAGTAATTTTTCATAAATTGTTTGGGTGATTTTTCAGAATTTTTCGGCACATTTTCACATGGGACATTCTTGGGGAATTCTTCATTTGGGGCCTTCTTCATACATACAGCCTTTTTTTTCTAATGTGGAGTCATTCTTCCTATTGCTAGTTCCACAATATGGGATCTTATTTAATTTTTATTTTTTTGGACCATTTTTTTAATCCCAAAAAGTAAATTTCATGGTACGATTTGTTGTTATCAGTCATCTCATGCTGTGGGACCTTTTCTCGTCTCGGAAAAATTCCGTAGAAAGTAATCACGTTGTTGTAATTGATAAAAACTAGACGCCTTCATGAAGAATGCATTCAGGAATGAGTATTTCCTTGGCTTTGGGAGGTTTTCTGCGGTTTGAGGGTTAAAATCACAGGTTCAGTCTCACCTTGCGTGGAGTTTTCTGTGAAAGTAGTTGCTGAGACCAAGAGAGACATTTTATTTTTTATTTAGTTGGCACAGATCAGTGGAGCTTTTAGCGACTCCGCCTGGCGTTAGCCTTTCGGTCCCAAGTCCACTTTAAAAAGGAGGGTTTTAGGCCACCCTATGCTGAAAAACAAACAAAAAATGCGTTACTGCTAGAAGTCGTAGCACCAAAACCCCCATTAACAACGAAACTATTGGTGTGTATTACAGGCTTCAAATGTGTACGGGAGGGATTCGTCATATCTACTTCCAATGGATGATTGGTAAACAGTTCCTGTTCGATGTTAAGAATCATGTTAAATACAATAATCCACCTGGCCGTTAGTTTGTCCATAAGTCAGCTTTTTCAACAAACATCCTCTCGCTCAGTTCTTTTTCCTAATTCTGTATCCGCCAATCTGTATCTAAGAATTTACCAAGACCGACTGTTCCTCCTTTTGTTTTTTCTTTGTCTCTCCCTGTGTCTTTTCCAGACGCTTAACTTTCCATTTATTCGCCCCCGCGATCTTTATTAAAGTCAGTCTTTCTGTTGGTTTTTCGACCAAGTACCCTGTTTTCCATCGGTTCATCCACAGATCCAAAAATCTCTGCGTCTGTCATTGTGTATGTCTGTTGTTCCTGTCGTCCGTCTATCTGGAGTTTAGAAATAAATAAAGAAAATATATATTGTCATCACCTCGCAGAAGCGATAATCGGATTTACAGTGATTCATAAATTTGAAGAAAAACATTTTTTTTTTCAAACCTCAGTTCGTCGAGCATAGGCTTTTCTCAAGAACGCTTTTAAATCGCTTTGTGGTGACTGAAACAACGAGTATGAGCATCGTATGAGTATGAGTTCGTCCATCTGATCTTCCAACTGTCTGTCTGTCCGATTCTCAATACGTCCGGTTTTCTGACTGTATGTTTACCACTCCGGCTCACTGTTATTTCTCTCGTCTGCCCTAAATTGTTATTCCGTCCATTTGTATGTTCTCATGTCATGGTGTCTAATCGTTTGTCCCTACAGCAGTCCTAATTTCCCTTTTCACCACCCTTCCTGCTGTGTGTATCCCTGACAAGGCCTAAACAAATACATGTTTTCAAACCACTGTGCTTTATATAGTTCCCTCACACCCCTGCATAAATTGCTGTTTCTACACCATCGTAGACCATGTCCCGAATATTTGTTAAGGCAAATCATTGACTTTAAGTTAAATGTATGACCTTCCACATGAGTCATGTACGTTCATGTATTTTTTGGCATATGTACTCGTACGTACGACATTTCCTGACTTGAGCTGCTGCCTCGATGTCGACATAGGGCTACATGAGGCACATTACATAGCATGGTGTGTATGTGTGCGTGTATGTCTAACAAAACATGCAACAATATTGTCTTCTCCTCGTTTGAATACGATGGTGGAAGTGTGACCAAACCCCACAGACTCTCATTTAACAAAGGGCAACGCTGCTGATATTGACTACACGTAACACATAGTGCCAGACTGTGTATTAGGGTGGAGTGAAATTCAAAAAAAAAAGTTAACCTCGGAAAGAGATGTAGTCTGGGGTCCTAATGAGGGGAAAAATAAAGAAAAAAAATTTAAAAAATGTTTAGGGGTCGCGCCATTCCCTTGAAATTTGGAAATTATCGCTATTTTGGCGTAGATTTTAGAAAAATTCTAAAAAGTTTTATGTCAATAAATGTTTGCAATACCGTAAACAATAAAATAAGGGCATGAAAAAATTTAAAAAAAATTTTCTCATTGTTCAAAAATTTCAAAAAGTAAAATAGGTCAAATCGTCTCTTCTCAGAAAATTGACTGAACAATGAAATCGCCACCAAAGCCACAAATATTAGTAGATTATCCTCATATTTGCCTCAAATACTTTTGTTTGGGCACTGAACAAGCTCAAACTTTTAAATTTCGAATAAGTTAAGTCGTTAATTTTTAGGATTTTTCTAAAATCAACGCCAAAATAGCGATAATTTCCAAATTTCGAGGGAGTGGCGCGACCCCTAAACATTTTTTAAAATTTTTTTCTTTATTTTTCCCCTCATTAGGACCCCAGACTACATCTCTTTCCGAGGTTAACTTTTTCAAATTAAAAAAAAAAAACATGTTTTCACTCCACCCTACTGTGTATGGTAGGGAGAGTCCACTCACCACGACTCGTATACAAAGACATGGATATTTTGGTCTTACGACTTAAAGCTCAGATGTTTCCGTAAATCGGCAAAGAAATTGCAAAAAAAAAAAGAAACCAAGAAACGCCCGAGCCATGGGGGGGCAACAAAAAGAGGAGAGAAAATTGTCCATTTGTTGAGCATTTGCACGTTTTTGGCTACATTTTATTTGACTTTTATTGGGTTTACAAATTATTTGTTGATGAGCTTACAAATACAAAGCGAAAATACACTCACAGTCACACTCCGCCATACCCATTCACTTTAGTATTGCGTCCGAGGATGTACATCCGTGTACCCACACATACACACACAGCGGCAACTTCAAATGTACACACGAGCATAAGAATAGATGAATGAATGTGTGTGTGTGTGTATAGGTACATGTAGTGATGATGGTTATGGGTGCTGGTATTGCTGGTGCCGCCGATGGTCCTGGTCAATGCATAGTTTTTTTTCCCACCCTTCAAGTGTTTACATTGAAGTTGGCCAAAAATCGCATTTTATGTTTATGTCCGCTCAGTCGTCGAAACATTCAATTGCCGTCCATTTGAAATGATTTTGTGTCCGAGTCGTAAGTGTTCCGGGTTTTTGTAGTGATTGATATTGACGTATTTAGTAGCTAAACAACGGAAAAGTACCCACAACATTGAACACTGAACCGATATTTAGATGTGAGTGTGTTTTGAGTGGCCTTTAGTGGAGAAGATAATGTTGCGTTGCCATTTGTGGGTACATTCAGTGCGTATGAGTGATATTTATTGAATTTATGGCTTCGAAATGTTTAGAGGTTTGGAGTGAAACAATCGGAGTAATTGGCAGGGGTAGAGTTATTTCAATTATTGTCACTCGCCAGAAGTACAAATAAATAAGTATTAGTTGGAATTGGCCAAGGTTATATGGAATCTCCGGAGGGCCATATGGTCACACCCAGCGTTGCCAAAAAATCAAATGTTGATATAGATTATTTCGATTTAATATCTGAATTTAATTATAAAATTAAAGATGCAGATGAATTTGTGAGCGAATATCAATCTTTTGAGGCTTTAACAAAAGAAAAAACATGGCAGCGCCTTTTCCAAATTAGGGATGCTGAGGAGTTTTGGGGGAAAGTAGGAAAAATGAAAAATTCCTACAACGAGCCCTTGTTCCCTACATTAAATAAATTTGTGTCATATATTTTTAAACTGCCACACAGCAGTGCTTGCGCTGAGCGTATTTTTTTAAAACTTTCTCTTATGAAAAATATGCTAACAAATAGACTCAAAGTTCAGACCTGTAATGAGAGACTATTAGCTCTTAATTTGGTAGATTGGAAGCCAAACCCGGAATTAATTGACAAATTCCGAAAAAAATTATTCATTACTTTACATGAATTCGTATTTTTTACCTTGTTTTATTGTTCTGCTTACTTTGTACCTAATTTGAAGTAATTTTTAAATAAAAAAATCGTTTTAAAACGTTTTATATTTTTTTTTTAAAAATGATACCTTTTTTTGGTACTTTTTTTTGAAAATGATACTTTTTGTGATACTTTTTGAAAAAAGTCAACGGCAACGCTGGTCACACCTATGCTATAATGCAATATATTTATTTCATATAGCAGTCTATGGCTGCAAAAATCATCTTAAACTCATAAAATCTGATGATAGATTGCCATTAAGTCGTTTCTGTTCATCAATCTGCACTCAACACGTGATTCTTGCCATTTATGTAACTACGAATTTTGCTGGCTATCACACAGTAAACTCAGTAAATCCATCTTGACTTTATGCATCAGAGAGTAGTCTCTAAGCCATCTAAAAACGTCTCCAGAAGAACTATTATCCGTTCAGAGCCGACTTTTAAACAGTAGTGAATATACACAATTATATCGCTCACAGCTTACTGAGAATACCCATGTTCCGTCATGTAAGGTTAAGGGAAATAAGTAAGTAATCGTAAAATAGGTATTGCGGCGGAGTTTCACACCAGTGTCAACATTACATTGATGTGAATGGTTTTAGTTTTGCTATGCAGATCGTATGTTGGTCACAGCTGACCCTATCATTGCTTCTTCTAGATAGATTTCTGGATTTTCTAAAACACTCTGCCCATTCAATTTCAAACTTCTTAAGAATTTGATCATAACTCCATGTTTTACCATCTCATACACACATAGCCAGCTGTTCGTAATTTTCTTTCGCGATATCTCGAGACTTTCAAAAATCACACAGCATCACCGTGAACATCTCAGTCAAAAGGTTAAACGACAACAGATTCCACAATTCCAATTACAACCACAAACACTTTAAGAACTGCGTACTACAAATCATAACGGCATTTCCCTCTGCCATTTCACACCCTCCCAGCACACATTCTATGCGAAATAGTTTCCTTCCTTTTACACATAGCTGTCGTCTCCACTTTTTGTGTGCGTCTTGCCAACAATTTCTCACAAAAATGTTTCTTGGCCAACAACTACAGTTTTTATTTGTAGTCTTCGTTTTCATTTCGTTTTAGCTGTTATTGTTTTTGTTGTTATGCTTTGTTGTCATTAACTATAATAATATATATTTTATAAGTGAAATGCTTTTTGCGACGATTTCCTTTACGAGTTATTAGACAAGCACTAAATGCTCCACTCAGTTGTTTCGTACAAGACTCAGTTCAGGCAGAAATTATGTAGCCACTTCTGGAGCGGAGGCAAAGGAGGCCACCCGCCACCCTTCGGCGCCATCATCACTGTAACGCAAAAGCAAACGAAAAAAAAAGGACGAACTGAAAACGAAATGTGCAGAAGAAATGAAATCATAATTGGAAACGTAATTACATTATGAAAATGCCATAAAACACATTTCATAAGTCACAGCGTGGCAGTCGTGGGGGACCGTACCGCCCTCCATGCCACTGTTACCAGCGAAAAGGGGTAACAACGGCAAACACACCAAAAATTCGTTAAAATTGTGACAAGCTCAGAAGTAGCAGTGGCAAAAAAAAAACACACACTCACACACAAATAAAGACTCTGTGTAAAATTGGTTAGAATTTTTAATGGCACAGGAGGAGGATTTCATTTTCATTTGTGTGCTGTTTTTGAGGGGTGAATAGGACGCGGACTGTAATGACTGCAAGTGAAAAACGTATTTTTAAATGGAATTTAAGCAAAAAAAAAAAAAAGTGTTACAAATTTCCGTTGTTTTGTTTGTTTTCTTCATTTATTAATTCCGTTCTTTTTTCTGGTTGTTATTGTCTGGGTGTCAGTGGTATGGGAAAAATTACGTTAAGCGAATCTAAGAATATTTCGAATTTAATTTGAGCTAATGAAGTTTGGAAAACGTTGTACATTAGGGTACTGTGCTAGAAAGGATATCTTTTTGACTGGGCCAAATGTGTTATACAGAGGGAGCTCGAAGGATGACATTACCGAACAATCACAAATATGATGAACTAGCAAATGCCCGCTACTTCGTAAGCGCACATTTTCATTTCCAGTAAAACACAAAATATTTTTTAATTGCATTGGTTTACCAAAAAAAATGTTTTATACCGACTCAGAAACTTTATTGCCTTTTTCAAGTGTTTGTCAGTAGATATTAATTTGAAATACATGTTCACACTTTTTTGATTTTCCCCTTTTTCACACTGTATTGATTTTCTTTTTCAGCAGTTGTTGCAAAGCGTCGTTATGGACAAATTTTCCAACAAAAATCACAATATTTGATTTGTATTTATTTTTGGGTAGTTCGAAGGGTTTTCCCGTTTTTTTTTGGCTTATTTCTGCCGACAACAACTTTTTCTCACACATTTTTCCCCCATTTGTACATTTTGGCTACTTTTTCGACCCTTCTCCAACTATTTTTGGCAAAAATCTATTTCACTCGTTTTTATTTTCCCAACTTTTTTTTATTTACGTCCCACCTTTAACTAATTTCCACCTGTTGTAGATTATTTCTCATTTATATTATACCAGCTTTGAACTCGTTATGGCCCCTTTTCCATTACATCCAAATTAAGGCTCGAAAAGGTTCTGTTGTAACAAAAGCAAACTTAAACTCAAAAGTCATAGACAAAATGAATAGTTCAAAAAAAAAAAAAGAGAAACGTTGCCGATTACTTAGTGATATAGATTCTTTAGGTAACCAATTATTAGAAGATAGAATACACTTAGCAAAAATATACTTAAGAAATTGAATACAATTCGATTAAAGACCTAACAATGAACTAGGCAACATACGTTGATATGGTTAGTCTCTATGGTGTAGATTGTGGTCAGTCCACAAAGTAACACTGCGAATACTAAAGAAAAATCGAAATGTTTGAAAACTATCACATCACAGAATATCGTAATTGTAGATCATCAAAAGTCGTATCTCCTTGTGTCATGTTTGGTATTTGCTACGAGCTACACTGATAAAAAAAAAACATTACATAGAAGCAATGGAAACGAGACATCAATTGATCTTCGGGGAATTTGTGTGAAATTTTATTGAATTCTACATTTTTTTTGTCAACAATGTAATCTTATAAAAAAAAATGCACCAAATGCAAAAAAAAACGAAAAAAAATTCCAGGCGAAATTCAGACATTTTCATTGACATTTCATTTCATTCCATTACCCTCGAAAAAATAGGTTTTTTTTTTTGCAAATAATTTATAGATAATATTTCGGCAGCTGCCACTTTTGAAGTTTTTATTCTTTGACATTTGTCAATTAGAAACGGTGTCATTACTAAATATGGAACGATACACGAGTTAACAACGCAATGAAACTATTAAAATTCACTACAAAAATTGTGAAAATCTTGCAGTCACAGTTCGCAAAAATAAGAAGTCTCCGGACCGTCTTGTCTCTCGAACCTTGCGACTTCTTCGTCTGGGGCCCCGTGAAAGATAAGGTCTACGCTTTATGAATTCGTAAGGCTATTGAGGACATAGGGCAGTCACTTTGCGTTTTGGTTATGGCAAATATATGAAAAGGATATGGTCCTGTAAGCGTACACGAGGTGGCCACTTGGCTGATATTGGTTTTCATTACATATACATATCCGAAAAATTTCTTTAAATCAACTTTTTCCAAAAACGAATTCTCATTTTTTTTTTTTAAATTTTAATTATTATTTCGAGGTAAAGTTTAAGGAAATTTAAATGCAGAAAAAATAAACAAAAAAAACTTTAGCTGAGATTTGATATTTGGTTCAAAGGCACAACCACTACTGCCTATTTGTAACGTTTCCCTTTACAGCTCGCAAAATGAAGAAACCATTTTCATACAAATATATGTATGTGCCGAAATTCCTAGACGACCTCAATGTTTTACAAAAATTTAAAATTTTCTTTTAAAATATTCGAAAATGTTGGGAATTGTTTTAACCTGTAGCACAGAGCCGAGACATACAAACTCGAAAACACCAGTTGTGGTGTCACTCCAATGGACCATTTTCTAGACAACACCCAAAAAGACATAGAACAAAGTACAGGACATTACAGAGAATCCGCGTTTAAAATTCACCAGCCAAATTGGTGGCTGTTGCATTTACCCTTTGAGTTTATGCATAATGAGACAGACGTAGGGCTTCTTAGTTTGGTTGGTTGTTTGCTTGGGTGGGGTTAAAGGTTGTTGATAACAGAACGCCAGTCATGCGGAGGTTGTACTTCCTTTTCGTTGGCTGCTTCTTCCTTTTTGGTGTTCGCTGTGTTCTTTCTGTGTGTAATACTTTTGTAGACATTAAGCCTTTTAACGGAAATGTCACAAAACTTATGCAATTTGTAAGTGTAACATAGTGTTGCCACGCTTACCACCGACGTCACCGCCACCACCATCGCCAACAATACTACAGCAACAACGGTGGCAACGACAACAACAAAGATAACTGGCAACATTTTGCCTCCGCTACCATAAACGTAGGGTTTGTGGAGAGTGGAAGAACCGGAAGTGTTAGAATTGCGTACTGCGGGTATAATTGTGGCATGGCATGTTATGTCTATGTGTGTGTGTGTGTATGTATGGGAGTGTGAATTCTTGTAATAGTGTGGGTGAGTGTTTGTGTGGGTATCTTTGCGTGTGTGTGTGTGTTGTAATTCATGAAATGTACAATTTTTGCGCTAAATTACTTAATATGCCATTACGTGTAAACAGCAAAAAAAAAAAAAAGTAACGCAGTAGACTATAGGGTTTAGGGTTTCGTCTTTTCTCGGGAAATACGAAAGTGGTTGCTAGCATTTTTCGGTATGTTGATGGCGGAATGTGGTGATTGATTGATATATTTTCACAATTAAGAGTTAATTCGAATAGTTCTTTAATATTATTTCAATGTTGAAATACCTGAAAAACGTCGGACATGCTATTGCTGCGGCCATAAATTCATGTTGTGGTGAAATTGACAGAACATATAGCAAATCAGTATGGAAACCACAACAGCTTTTGCAGTTTTGTATGAATTTCAATCATATAAATGCATTTAGTTAATTTGTCTAATTTTCTAAGATGCAGCGTATATTAGCTCCGTCATTTCGTTTGGCACACTTTGAAAATAATATCTGCGATTGTATAAAGAACTAATAAATTTCCACGCTTACTTCGTAAAATTTCTTATTTCCAGTTAAACACAAAAGTTTTGTTTAATTGCATTGGTTTACAAAAACTTCTTTATAATGACACAGAAGATTTACCGGTAGATATTAATTTGAAATATATGTTTTTTTTTATTTTTCCTATTTTGCCACCTTTATCTGCTTTTTGCAACTGCTGTTGTCAAGCCCGCAATAATTTAAAAAAACATTTATTTCACTCCCAGTTCTCGATTATGATGATTATTTTTTAAACGTTTTCCCACATTCTCTACATTTTACCCGCCTTGGACCATTTTAGTCGTCTTTTCAGTATCCTCGAATTGTTGGCTGCTTTTATTAAACTTTTTGGTTTCTCCTATCTTTTTATAACGTTTTGGTACGCTACGGAATATTTAGCCCATTTTATAACTTGTTATATTTTACCTGTCTTGGCTTCTTCCTTGACCATATATTCCCTTCTTAAAATTTTTAAAATATTGTTTCGGAATTTTGGCCCCTTTCAGAACTTTTTTACTCCTTTTTATTCCCTTCTCGCCCTTTTGAGTTTTTTTTTTTAATTATTTGTCATTTATAAAGGTTTTTCCAACAAGAGGTGTTATTTTAAATCACCCGGTATTTCGGTAGCTGTCACTTTTGAAGCTTGTATTCTTTGACATTTGACAAGTAAAAATGGAACGATACACGATTCAACATCGCATTGAAATTATTATAATTCACTACAAAAATGGTGAAAATCTTGCAGTCACAGTTCGCATTTTTGGATTATCGTAAAGCACCTTGACCGCAATAGAGAAATTGGTGGATAAATTCGAGCTTTTGGGACAAGAAAGTGATGTGAAGAGTAAAACCCGTGCATGTCGCTCAAGAACAACAACTGAGAATATTGCTGCTGTAGCCTAAAGTGTTGAAGAAAACCCTGGTTTGTCCATTCCTCGTCGTTCTTTGGAATTGGGCATTCCACAAACGTCATTACACCGTATTTTGCCTAAAGACTTGGGTCTTAAGGCTTATAAAGTTCAGTTAACAGAAGAACTCAAGCTGGCCGAACATCAACAACGTCGTGTCTTTGCTGATTGGTCCTTGAAATGCCTGAAAATGATCCAGAATTCCATCGAAACATCATCTTGGCGGATGAGGCCCATTTCCACCTGGGTGGCTACGTCAACAAGGAAAATTGTCGCATCTGGGGCTCGGAAAACCCAAGAGTTATTGTTGGGAAGCCTCTCCATCTTTAACGTGTGACTGTTTGGTTTATGGTCCGGCGGGGTCATTGGACCTTTCTTTTTCGAAAATGAGGTTGAATCAACGGTTGCGGTGAATGGATTGCGCTATGGCGAGATGATTAATGAGTTTGGATGATATTGATATGATTAACTTTCAACAAGACGGCGCTATGTGCAACACAATCAACGAAACCATTGCTCTATTACGGGAAAAGTTTCCGGACCGTGTTATCTCTCGAAGTGATGATCACAATTGGCCGCCCAGATCTACGCCAACAGCCCAGCATCGATTCAAGACCTCAAACATGGAATTCGTGAGGCTATCGTGGACATAGGGCAGCCACTTTGCGCTTTGGTTATGGAAAATTTCCGAAATGGATATGGCCAAAATAACACCACCTGTTGGAAAACCCTATGTATTTTGGTAGTTTTGATTCTCTTGTTCTCTTTTTTAATTTTTTCCAAAAATTACATCACTTTTTTCACACTTTTTTTCTATGTAGTAACTTTTTATCCCAGTTTGGTCCCTTTTTCGTCCCTTTCCTAAATTCTATCCACTTGTTGTTGCTATAACTTTGTTGTCCATTTTTTATTTTATTTTTTCCCCGTTTTTATAAATTTTTTGTCCCATCTATAAGTCATTTCCTCTACTTCCAGTTGTCGATTAAATTTCGATTTAAATTTTTTTTTATACATTTTTGTTTTCTCCCCCTTTGTACTTATTTTATTCTGTTTCAGTACTTTTTAGTTCCTTCTCTACCTATTCTCCACGTGTTCCTGCAAAAAACATTTTTAGTCTTTTTTTATTTTCCCCACCTTTTTGTCAATTTTTTATCCCGCCTTGTCCCTTTTTTCGTTCCATCTCTAACTCTTTTCTACCTGATGTTGCCAATCGTAATTGTGGACCAATTTCCAACAAACATCCAAAATTTTTATTATTTTAAATTTTGTGTATTTCGAAGGGTTCTGGGGACACATTTCACCCGTTTTCCCCAAATTTCATTCTAGCTTCAGCCGATTGGTCGGGACAGTGATGAATCAGTCGGTCAGTCAGTAACGCAAGAGTTTGTCTGTCTGTTGAAAGCCAGACAGAGTGTATGTGAAACGAGATAGCTGCTTCTATCATACCAGTTCACGATCGGTTGTAATGGATGATATTCAACTTAAAAATATTTAATTTTTCAAAAAGTCAGTCTGCAGCATCTGGGAGAATCAAAGCTTGCCTGATGATTGGAACCTCAGCGTACTAGGTATGTCCTATATGTAGTAATGAAGACAAAGCTGTTGGCGATAACTACCGCGAAATAAGCCACCTATCCATCGCTTATAAGATGACTGTGATATCTCGAACTGGAGAAAGCACTCACAAGATCGGATTGCTTGGAAATAATTTATTAAGCAGACCAAGACCAACAAGAGGTTGCAGAGTCCACTTACCTGGGTAAGTAGTGGCTTTATCTTCCATTATATTAGAGGGTGAGCTCTGTTGATGTTTATAGGCTTATACGGCCTATGTAGAGCACGATTATATCCCGGAAAAATTACCGACACAATCTCTCATTGCATAGCGAATAGTTTTGGTCGGAAGTTTCCAATGAATATTTTTATAAAAAAAAAATTACAAAATCCTCGGTGTTTCCATTAACGAAAAAAAAGATATTATATTCAAATCAGAACAATTAACATTTTTGTAATTAATATTACAGTTTTTGTCATAACAGCAAAACTAAAGATTAAATTATCCAATATACAATTAATTTGATTTCCGTTTGAGTATGACTATTCCCTCCATTATCCCGGAAAATTTCGCAGACCTAACCCTGCCCGGCGAACGTCGACATTGACACAAAATGTTCCTTCTACTTTTGCCTTCTATTGTCACATACATACTTTCGCCAGCATTCGGTCGTTCGGTCCGTTCAGACGTACATCCTGTAAACTGTGGGTTTGGTGGAACACGATAGTAAATATTTAATAGGATTTTCACCAAAGTTCGTTTCGTTGGCGTGCACAAGTTGTCTTTGTTCCTCGCGCTGGCATTTGGTAGACGGAAGCAGATTGTCAAGTGTCATTGTAACAAAAATTTATAATGAATTAGTTCAAGTTTAATTTGTGTAACATATTTTCACATTAATATTTCAAAGGGGGGGAAGGTGTGGCAACTGGTTCTGCTCCAGCAGTTTGCTTCGTTTCTCCCATAATTATCATGAAATCGTACGAATATCTTTCTGGCATTTGCAATGGTTGCCACAGAAAAAAAGGGAACAATGGTCATGGCATCATTATTATCGATTGCCGTTTATTTCCATTGGTTTTCTTGGGATGTTTTGTGCATCATTACAAAGTATTTTCATATTTTGCACATTTGTTGGATCCATCATCACATTTGTGTCAGCCAGAAGAGCTTCTTTCTGTACGTATGAGTTATTTCCTGTTCGCTGCTTGATGATGAATAAGTAGTGAGTTGGTCGTCCATTTGTCCCTGCATGATTTCCCATTGTGCCGGAACGTTGAAAGCTTGTAATGGACGTGCATAGTATTCATGTCCATGCGGCACTGGCCAAACATATGAGCATTTTATTCTTACGGTTGTTGCACATTTTTCTTCCACGCACACACAAAGTATTTCTGTTGAATGAATAAAGGCAACCAAACCAAAAGAACAAATTCACATTCAGATGTATACAAATTGTCGGAATTGCGTATGTATCACTGTCATATCCGGTGCATATTGTCCGTATCGGAGAGGATCATAAATGCAAAAGCATTTTGCATATTTTCCCATACATAATGTGCACTACAAATGCATTGCTATGGCAATTGTTGGGCAGGGCGGGGGGGTCTAAATTGATAGTTTATCATAATTTGTTTGAAATGTAGTGTGTTTTTTCTTTGAAAGGCTACTTACTCCTCGTCTTTGTTTAGAAGTCATGTCGAGGCAGCGGCAAGGAGTTGAGAGGTACTTTATCTTGGCATTATTTGAAAACTAGATATAAATTAGAAATAAGTGCTTTAAAAGTATACAAAGCATCATTGAAGTTAAACTTTATTGGCACACTCATAGAAAATCCCAATAAGACTGGGATGTACTTGTGCGAGTCCTGATCCATAATGGAGTAAAAGGACGGTGGGCTTCAAGAGAACAAGCGATATAAAGGAATAATTGCCAGAGACGCTGATTTGGAGATAAGGATTATTTTTCTGTGGGCTTCATGAGAACAAGCGATATGAAGGAATAATGGCCAGTGACGCTGATTTGGAGAAAAGGATTATTTTCTACCAGGACAACGAACCAGTGTAAATTGTTCTACAAACATTTGAAAAATTGTGCTACAAGTTTGTCCTCAGGATTTCCTCCATTTAATATCCCACCCACTAACCTATTTTAAGTGAAGCACATTTAAGCCAGATATAGAAGTCATCTATGAAACAGAATTAAATTGTATAGGCCTCAAAATAGTATACTGCGATAGCATGGAAAACAAAGGAGGGCCATGGGATTGTATTTATTGTGCTAAAAAGGCACAATGTTGAGAAAATTATTTAATTGACCCATTAAATGTGTTTTTTTAGTTATTTCTTTATTCGATCTTTATCTTCTTAATATATATTTACCCTCGACACTGATTCACTGACTCTGTCACGCAGTACGTAGGAATTTAAATAGGCATTCTATAATTTTCTATAAATAATAATAATAAAAAAAACAATATTTTTTTTTGTACAGAAATTGTGTTTTCCCCAAATTTTTTTTACCAACAAATTTTTTTTTACAATTTTTTTTTTTACAAAATTTTTTTTCAACAAATTTTTTTTTTTTTTACAAATTTTTTTTTTCCATTTTTTTACTAGTTCTTAATACGTTTTTTTGGTTCGGTTATTCGAGTTCGAGTTTTTTCTATATTTTTTTTTTGCTTCAAGCATTGTATTTACTTTGATTGCAACCAAGGTCTACGGAACCGTTTCGGAAGCTGCCACAACAATTTCCAAACATTTATTTCCTATTTCCACTTCTCGCCCTTTATAATTATTTATAAAACGTTTTCCCACATCCTCTATATTTAACCCATCTTGGACCCTTTTTTGTAGTCTTTTCAGTATTCTCGTATTGTTAGCTCATCTTATTAAACTTCTTGCTTTCCCCCAAATTTTGTGCCGTTTTGGTACACTGCAGACCATTGTTGGCCCTTTCTATAAATTCGTATATTTGTACTGCCCTGGCTCATTCTATTTCCCTTTATGCCCATCTATAATTTTCTGCAACTCATGTTACTTTGAAGTACATTTTAGAATTCTCTGTTTTGACCCCATTCTGTAAATTTTGTTTACACCTTTTTATCCCCATTACTGCAGTTGCAACGTATGTTCCTACTTCTCGCCTTTTGTGATTTTTTAAAATTATTTTTCTTGACCATCACTTTGAATTTTTGGCTCACTCCGGTCGAGTACAATTTTGTTTACAATTTTTTTTATTTTTTCCCCTTTTTGTATCTTTTTTATCCCGTTCTGGCCACTCTTATGCCCCTTCTGTAACTATTAAAAAAATTGTTTCACCCTTTTCTATGTTTTGCCCCCTTTTGTCATATTTTTATCCCGCCTTGGCTCCTTTTTCGTCCCGTTTCCACCTGTTGTTACCAGTTTTCCAACAAAACTCACGATATTTGACTATTTGGTATTTTTGCGTATGCCGAACTGTTTTGGGGACACATTTATCCCGTTTTCCGTTTTTTATCCCTTCCAATTCGAATTTCTAAAAATCCCTTATTAGTGGATGTATACGCGGCAAGAACTCCATAAATTTCATGATTTTAGCTTCGGGAGTTTGGTGAGTACAGAATAAATCAGTCAGTCAGTCATGAAAGCATTTTGTATACTCGTGTGTAGATTCTTTCTCACTTATACTTTATCAGTTTGGGCCCCGCTTTATACCCTTTTAGTCCACTTTTCCACTACTTCCAATCATTCCAGTCGAGTACAATTTTTTCACCATTTTTTGTTTTTTTTTTACCCATTTTGGCCACCTTTTTTTACTTTTTTTTTAATTTTTTCCCCGCTTTTGGACCTTTTTCATCCCGTCTTGGTCACTTTTTCGTCCCGTTTCCATCTGTTGTTGCCAGTTGTAGTTTTGGTTTTTTACCCTTTTTGGCCACCCTTTGTTTCAGCCTTTTTAATTTTGTCCTCCTTTTTAAACCTTTTTTTATCACGTCTTGGCCCTTTTTTTCGTCCCGTTTCAACCCATTGTTATGGACCAATTTTTAAAAAAAAAGCAGCCTACTTGAGTATTTGTTTTTATGTCGAAGTTTCTTTGGGACACATTTGTCCCGTTTTCTCCATTTTCGTCCCCTTCCAATACGAATTTTCAAAAATCCCTGCACAGTTGGTCAGGACAATGGAAGGTGATAAATATTCTCTAAAGTTTCGACAATTTACCTTTGTGGAAACAAATATTTGAACACACATACCTGGAATGTAAAAGAAAACATCGAATTATTATAAATTCCTTTAAGCGATAAATATTAAAATATGCAACATTTTTAAAAATACTCTATAAAAATAACAAAAAAAGGTTTTAGTTATACTAAAGGATAGTTCGAATATTTTTCGTTTTTTCTATTCTCTTCACCACATATTCTTTTCCTCTTTCTACACCGGTAGAAGCAGGAATCTGCAATTGAAACGATATTAATTACACAGGTTGTTGGGCAGTTGGTGACAAAAAAAGACCATGGAATGCCAAAGAAGGAACACCTGCAAGTTATAACATGTCATTTTCGTTTTTTAAGCCATTTATCCGTTGTTATCAAGTAGCAACTACGAAAGAAAGTCAAGAATGTTTTCGGACCAAGCGAAAGGAACAGCTAAAGTACGAGCATTTATAGAGAAGGCATTTAAGAAAATCAAATTAATATCAATTAAGTGGGTTTCGTCATAAATTTAGCTAAGGTTTTTCTGTAGTTTTTGATATTTCATTGGAGTTTGCAGAGGGCGTCAAATCAGTCACTGTTATTTAAAGTTGGTTGAAAGTAAAGATCAAAAACAAGCTGGAAAAAAATTAAAAACAAAATCAGGAAGATTTTGTTGCCTTTTATAACGAGTCCAAAGGCCACATGACACAAATTAACGTAACATGGAATCTGTTCACCATGGGATGGAGGGATTGAAACAAATAGGGACACAAATACTCAAAAAAATATTATAATAGATATTTTCATTAGCAGGACAAGCAATATGAGACAATACGAGGTTTCTGTTCTCAGAAGTGAATAACAAAGTTGGAGTTTATCACACGCTAAAGTACATTTTATAGATCGTAAATCAAAAGGGCTAAACATTAGCCCTCCCACTTTACAACAAATTATGAAAAGTTTAAAAATTCAATTTTCCGCCGAAACACGTTGCCTAAACTTTTACCAGTTCCTATAGATAAGGGAGTTAAATTTACATGTTTGCCTTTAAATTTGATTTGCACGAAATGTTTTTTGCTGGGAAGGATTATGTGAACATTGTGATATAATATCAAAATTGTTTTGCTGTTGTTTCAGATTCTAATATCTACGCAACAATAGTTTATTTAGATACCATAAATAATATTATTATATCTATATAAACTCCCTAAAATGCACAGAGAAAATATCAACCGAAAAAATAATGTTGAGATCTCCACAGCGAGCTGCAGTTGGTAGTTGCTGGCCAACAAGAACAGCACCAACTTTGACATTACACAAATGTCATTCAAGCTGTAACATTGTGAGGGTTTTATTTTTGTTCTTTGTGGGTGTAGATTTTGTGGGTAAAGTTTGAATTTATCATTTTACATTTGAAACACAGCAGCAGCATAAGCTGTTGCAACAGCGAGCAAAAACATCAACAGTGGAGACGACAGCATCAGAGTCAGCACTAAACTATCGTGGCATCACGGCATCCTATCACTACAGTCGTAATGACTTTAAGTTGTTGGTCAGACAATGGCTAAAAATTTGAAATATACATAGACATATATAATATGGTAGAACAGGAATAGTGTGACGCACAACGATTTTCCTTCTTTTCCTGGCTGCCCACTTTGTGGGACAGCAGAGTAAAATTATGGTCGATAGTGAACATTTAGTGGGAAGTGTTTACAACTCAATTTGGTTTGGGGTATCAGGAGAGCGTAGGCAAAAGTTGCTGGTCATGACAAAGCCAGATGTTTTGACATTTTTAGTTGCCTGTCGTAGTTTAGCTTTTTTTTTTGTTTTTAGTTGAGAAATTATTCGTTTTTTCTTTTCGGGTTCGGTGTCACATCTCTTGGGATTTTGTTCTGATCACACAAACGAATAGTAGATTTCTGAAACCAGAGTTGGTGAGTAGAATTTGGTTAAAGATATTCGATGTAATCGGTGTTTCTAGGTCAACTCTAGTTATCGAGATATCTCAGAAATTCTGAAAACGTTATATTTTGAGACCATTTGTAAGAACGTCGCGGCAACAACTGATTTTTCAAAAGTAGTAAAAGTGAAAATTAAACTGGAACTTGAAAGACTGCGTATGAATATAAATAGTGATTTAATGTAGTCTATTAGATAGATATATTATGAAAATGTTTATTAATATCAACGATGTCCTCAAAACACGACGATTGACTCAGTAACAAAGTGAGGGCTGCTCCAAATAAATATTTTTGTTGTTGTTCGAAGTCTTCTCACCTCACTATTTATACTATTCTTCACTATTTAATGTTTAGAAGCGTAAAAAACGAGGGTGTAACTTTATTTATTTTTTCTACTAGATTTTTGAAACAATCCATGGCTTTAATAGCTGCCCGTAATGATTTATTTTAAAATATGGTTTTCATCGTTTTTCTTTTGTTTATTTTTTCTCGATCATTTTTTCTTGCAATTTCTTATTCATCATATTTTTATTAGCATCTCTTCTTTCCCGGTCGCTTTCTCTTTCTAAAGCCAACTAAATACTCGAATATTAAGAATGTGGTTCACAAAATATCATTATATTATTACTAGAACTGACTTTGTTTGTTATTGTTGGAAAGTATCAATCTTTTATTATTTAAAACTAGTAAGTTGTAATGCGCCTATGGCGCCCGTTGAAATATGGAAAAAAAATTTTGTGGAAAAAAAAATTTGTTTGTGGAAAAAAAAAATTTTGTTGAAAAAAAAATTTTTTCTTGACAAAAAAAAAAAAAATTTTGTTGAAAAAAAAATTTTTTATATAAAAAAAAAAAAATTTGTTGGAAAAAAAAAAATTTTGTGGAAAATAAATGATGTTGAAAAAAAAATTTTTTTTGAAAAAAAAAAATTTGGAAAAAAAAATTGTAAAAAAAAAAATTATTTGTAAAAAAAAATTTTTTTTGTTGAAAAAAAAAATAGTAAAAAAAAAATTTTTTTAAAAAAAAAAATTATAAAAAAAAATTTTGGTAAAAAAAATTTGGGGAAAATACAATTTCTGTACAAAAAAAAAATATTATTTTTTTTATTATTATTATTTATAGAAAATTATCGAATGCCTATTTAAATTCCTACGTACTGCGTGACAGAGTCAGTGAATCAGTGTATCAGTGTATCAGTGTATCAGTGTATCAGTGTATCAGTGTATCAGTGAATCAGTGAATCAGTGAATCAGTGTCGAGGGTAAATATATATTAAGATAACAAAATTTATTAAACTTTTCCAAGTTTTACTGTGAAAACATACAAAGTCGAAACTTCAACAAAAAGTAAGCAAGAGCATATTCTTTCCAAAGATATCAGTTTTTATTAATTCTGAGAAAGGAATTTAAGAAAAAAAAATGCAAAATAAACGCCGAACGTTCAAAGAGGTAGAAGTGAGTTTTCAGTATATGCTCATTTCAAAGTGTTGTCAAATCGATAAAAATAAAAAAAAAATATTTTGTGTTTTTTTCATAATTGTCATTTTCCTGTAGATATGAATTCATCGTTTTTTATTAAAAATATGTACATTTTTTTTCATGTGATTGGTCGTTTTGCATTGAATTGCCCAGATGTCAATAAAAAAGTAACAGCTGTCAATAAAGTGACAGCTGTCAATAAAATAGTGGCAACTGTCAATAAAAAGTGACAGCTGTCAATAAAGTGATAGCTATCAATAAAGTGACAGCTGTCAATAAACTGGCAGCTGTGAATAAAGTCGTGTAATCACGAATCTTAAATAGAATCAACTATCATAAGAACATCTTGCATGAACGCTAATTACCCAGCTGCAAGTTCACTTCTTTGCAAGAAAATTGTGGTTTTGATCAAAATTTAACAATTGAAAGCACCACATGATGGAAGACTGTCCAATTCACTTGGTACATCCGACAGCGCCAGTTGTGACTATCAATAGTGAATTAGTGAGCACTTAAGCTACCAACATGTAATAAGTCAAATCGTAAAAAAAGTCGTTTTGGACCCTTTCAACTCTGCCAGTGTGTTTTAAGAATTTAAGGGTTTTGTATTTAGAAGGAAATAAGAATATGTGCAAATTGTTTGGAATGCTCATTCACTAGCGCTACTCTCCTGTCGTGAACTGTAGATCGTATTACAGTTTAAAAACTTTCAACCTACTCGTGTCTACTGGATCACTTACATGGAAGATTCAACAAAGACGTCACCTAACAATTGTTGACCACTGACATTGTCTAAATACTGAAGTCTCTTCAGGTGTTTGCGGACACTTGGTCTGCCACTTCGAAGAACATACATTATTTATAAATTTGTTCTTTCAGACTTTCATAGAACTACATCGTCTGAATCCTTACAGGCAATTACCATTTGCAAGCATCGGCAAACTAGACTCGGTTGTTCAAAGAAAGAACACACACTTGCGAAAAGGTTATTTTTAGTTCCAGTTCTTTTTTTCTTTCTCGAAATGACCATAATGTACAAGTTGCCCGAAGAGCTACTTGGATATTTAATCATGTTTCATAACTAATTTAATATTTCCTGTACTAATTTGTTTAAATGCGTATGCAAGTATCTGGTCTAGTAGTTGTGAGGCGAGTTGCTAAATGATTTCCATTTGAAAGCGTTGCACTTAACTCTTTAAAAAACTACTTAAACTTTGTTAATTGTAATAAAAACTCTATCGTTCCCACACACACACACATACACCGACGCAGAGATAAGCGCACGTGAGTGTATAGAAATTCGTACACAGACATCCTTATATAAGTATGTTTCGGAGGGCGCCATGAGGTCGGTGAGGTGCCGGCTAAGGAAATCGTGTGTCTGAAAATTCTCACTTCGAGTGAAGGTAAGGCCTTCATGGAAAAGGAATTCCCGGAAGTCAACCATATTTTCATCAAAAGGGAATTATCCAGACAGTTTTAATTTGAATTAATTAGATATTCTGCTCTGACAGACAGATCAATCCCAAAGAGAATGTTGTAAATGTTCATCTGGTCGCAATGTTGTCAAAATCTTTACAGAATCTCGCACCTCTATGAAAAATGGAGAAAATTCATAACCAGAATAAATTATATTCCTCCATTGAGTATATAAGAATTACTTTTTTCCAGTATAGCAGATAAAACCGTGTTCAGTATTACTTTATTAAAGAATGTAGTTGGAGTTCTTGCAGGCCTCTTTGGCCGATGGCCTTAACAATTTCGACACGATGATAGAGATGTATAGGCAAAAACCACCTACACACACCCACACATATAAGCCAAATTATATAAATAGCAACACTTACACATATATTTCATAAACGAGTTATGCTCACAAGACATGAAGGCTGCTCTGCTAGTTGCATGCTCCATGCTACACGCCGTTCTCAAGCCTTATATCACGAGTAGAGGTTTGTATGTATGTCTATGGTATGTGTGAATTATGTATTGCAGTGTGCAATATGAGAACAAAATTTAATTTGTTTTTCATTAAAATTGTGGAAAAACTGCATTAAATTGTGGGACGTGTCTGATGATGTGTACGTGTCTACTTCGACTATTTCCTCTTCCTTCGAGTTCATTTTTTGTTTGGCCTTTTGCTTTATTTGGGTGTTGTCAGTGCTTCCGGTTGGTCTTTCTTCATCTACGTCATCTTCTTCTAAAAGCACCGCAAATAAACACATACAAACAAAAAACAACAGAAAATCATACATCCGGCTGCTGTTGCTACAGCGGCGTGTATAGATTGGACGTTTGTAGAAGGAAATGACGCTGACGGTATTTTGTGTTGTCTAAAATACAAGCAAAGAATGGACAACTACAGAAAAATTTGCTAGTGAATGATATTGTAGTTTTACTTAGAAGCTTCAGAAAAGAATATCGGATGTAATTTATGTACAGGGTTCTCCAACAAGAGGTGTTATTTTGAATCAACCGGTATTTCGGCAGCTGCTACTTTTTAAGCTTTTCTTCTTTGACATTTGACAAGTAGAAACTGCGCCATTACTAAATATCGAACGATAGACGCTTCAACAACGCATTGAAATTATTAAAATTCACTACAAAAATGATGAAAATCTTGCATTCGCAGTTCGCAAAACTAAAAAGTTTCCGGACCGTGTTATGTCACGAAGAGCCCATTACAATTGGCCACCGAGTTCTTGTGATTTAATACCTTGCGACTTCTTGCTTTGGGGCCAAATGAAAGATAAGGTCTACGCCAACAGCCCAGCGTCGATTTAAGACCTCATAGTGACAGTTGTGTTGATATTTGCGAAGTAAACTGATGTGGAATATTCACAGACAAACCCCTGGCCCGATATACTCCTTCAGAAGGTGGACTGTTCGTAATTAACTTTTCAAGGAAGCTGGGAACAATTGTCATTCGAAATTCATTGAGAACGACAAGGTTTATTTCCAATTGAATGGATACGTAAACAAACTAAATTGGGACACTGAGAATCCAATATCATCTCGAAGAGCTCTTACAATGAAAGTTACGTCATGGTACACCATGCAAACTGCAGGTATCGGTAGTCCTACGATATTTTCAGGACACCGTAGTCTAGCGTAATTGGTGAGCTGTACCAATTGGAACATGTGTGTGTGTCCAATAGGACGCTGTAGCCAGGACTCTGGGAACAAGCCAAAAATGCTACACTCTGACTACAGCAATTTGAAATAGCTCAACTCCAACTTCAATTGTTCTATAACAAAATTTAGAAAATTGTATTTGCGTCCGCTATTGTTAGACTCTATCGTTAATGTAATCGAAAATTTTTACAATTTAAAAAAAAAAACATTTATAAATTATTTTTCCTTTTTTATGTAAATAAAAAAAAGACTTCGACTCCCAGCGAATTTGTCAAACTCCTACTCCACAGCCCTGGTTGTAACTACACACACACGACCAGCTTGCATAATGTCTTGTTTTGTAGACGATTTGCAATTGCCATCGTTAGATCATTCCAGACATTCTTTTGGGGGGTTCTTGTGAAAACGTTTTTGAATTCATTTAAAAAAAAAACTGTTTGGTCGTTTGTAGGTTTGCTCCGGGGCCTTGTTGCTAGAAGGCTTTTTTTGCGGTACATTTAAATGTCTTTTAGCTGCCTAAGTATTACAATGACAATACCTTTTTGGAAGTCCCTAATATAACTTTTGTCCAGGTTTTCTTTCAATCGCACCTGTTTCACTGTATTGTCTTTTATATCAATTACAAAATGTATTTTGTGTATACATGTAATTGTTTTCCAAGAAATGCCAGTAAATTTAGCTTTTTGAGAAAATCAATTTCTCCATCACAATCGAAGTATTTCGAGTATAACATGATTAACCCACAGATCCTCGAACCTGCATGCCTTCATTATCCAGCCATCGCAACCCTGCACTCTCAGTGCCACTTACCCTGGCCAGACAAACACACCAAGCTGCTTTATCAGAATTTTAACATCCCACAGTTTTATGGCTGTAAAGCATATAAACTGTGCTGATATTTATGTGCATGTGTGTGTGTGTGGATAAGAGTGTGAAATTCCCATTATAAAGTTAGTGGGTTGCCAATGTTTTTGATGACTTTTTCCTTCCAACTTCCTCTCGCTGGCAGTGAAATATTAATTTTTGACATATGAGTAAAGTTTTTTTTTATTGCTGATAATTCTGTTTTAAAATGCATCAGAGAAAAACCGCACCAAACCCATATTCCCTCGAAAAAAAAAACTATATCATTCCCGTCGATTTCCCCCCGAACCAATGAAAAATTAACACATATATTCACTTTTATTGCGTGCATGTGTGTGTGTGTGAGTGGGGTTCAATGTTGGTGATGCTGCCGCATTCTATGGAGAAGTACATCGATTTAAAAAAAAACAATGGTGTGATCTGAGGAGTAGGAGCGGGGCAGAGTATCAAATTAAAAAAAAAAAAATATTTATTAAAAGTTATGAATGTTGTTATTTCGGCCAGAAAACAAACCGAAAAAAACAAGAGGAGAACAATCTGTTAAACTCATACGTTGCGGAAATGTTTAAAAACAAAGTGAAATAAACGCATTTATTTGATTTGATTAAATTAGTCATAAATTATGATGTTTTTAGTAAAACAATTTTGTTATTAATAAAACAGGAGAATGGGATTTTTGTTTTCTCCAACAACCATAAAAATAACTTTGTCATTTTATGATGTTAAATGTGCAATTTTATTTTCAACATTTATTAAAAATGATGATTTATCAAAAGCAATTTAGAATAGATAATGGAAATTTATAGTTGATAAAGGAGTTATATTGGCTGGTTCGAAACGAATATGTGACACAGTTTAATGAAGTACATTAAACGATGCCTATTGGTTACTGTCTACAATTAATTTTCGATCTCAAAGACATCATTTTAAGCATAGATCGCATTGAGAAGAACCAAAGCCCATATATTTGCCTAAAGATTTCTCGATGGAACAGAAGGGGAACTCGGTTCAATCCAGTGATATTTTCTATACTCGCTGATCGCAGCCTAATATGTAAAGTCATCTCCGAACGTATAAAGTTTTTTCTAGGAAAATTGTACTACGTGATGGCTCTCTGGACGTGGAGTGGTAAACCCAGGTTCGAAGCATGGTAAGACCAAATGCTGGCGACTTTACGAATAAGAGCCATGTAAAAACATCTTCAATAAAAACATTAGACCTTTGGAGCCGGCTGTAAATATTAGATCCCGGTCAGTGGGTATATACAAATTAAGATCTGTGGAAAATGCCCCAAAAAAAAAGATGAATTCCCAAAAAAATGTTAATGCAAATCTTATTATGAAAAATTCTCCAAAGAATTTGGTGAATTTGTTGGGGCAATTCTTAATTTTTGTTTGTTAAAAAATACACTTATTCGAAATTAAGAAACACTATTATTGTATTTTTGGGGTATTTGGGGAATTTGCATAAAAATTTCACAAAAATTCCGAAATTCAATTTTTGTGAAATTTTTATATTTGGCTTTTAAGGAGAATTTTCATTTACTTTGGTGAATTCATCATTTGGAGCATTCTTTATTTATTGGGGATTTTTTTAGAGCCTACAAATATTACTGATTCTAGAGAAGTTCCCCATCCGTTCCTTCGTGAAATGTGAACTGGCCGCTGGAAAATATTTTAGATAGTTTTACCGCGATACATACATGGGCTTGTTGTATTATAGTAGCTCGCCATATAGCTCAGGGTTGCCATATAGAAAACAAATATTTTAAAAATGTTACAACGCTGGACATTGTAACACAATCATTTTGAACTAAAACCGATGCAGCATACATTGAAATAAATTCAAACTTAAACAATTCCGAGGGTTGCCATATAGAAAACAATATTTTAAAAGTGTGGTAACTCTGGAAATTTTTACACTGTTATTTAGAACATAAAACAACGCAGTGTACATTAGAAATGCCAAATGTCATTTGGTGCATACTATTTTCCTTGAAGCTCAAAGGATCAATGAAATCAGTGCAAGATGAAGGGTATCTCAGTAAGAGTGCACTTTTCAAATTTATTGAGCAGATGTCACATACGTTTATTCCGAATTTTAAAAAAGAGAGCGCTTTACGATAGAATAACGCATTAGAATTGTGAAAATTTATTTATTTTATTTTATTTTATTTTATTTTATTTTATTTTATTTTATTTTATTTTATTTTATTTTATTTTATTTTATTTTATTTTATTTTATTTTATTTTATTTTATTTTATTTTATTTTATTTTATTTTATTTTATTTTATTTTATTTTATTTTATTTTATTATATTTTATTTTATTTTATTTTATTTTATTTTATTTTATTTTATTATATTTTATTTTATTTTATTTTATTTTATTTTATTTTATTTTATTTTATTTTATTTTATTTTATTTTATTTTATTTTATTTTATTTTATTTTATTTTATTTTATTTTATTTTATTTTATTTTATTTTATTTTATTTTATTTTTTTTTATTTTATTTTATTTTATTTTATTTTTATTTAATTGCAATACAAAGTAAATTTATATTCTAATTTTGGATCCAAGGGTAAACCGGCTGACACAGACCATATGGCTTGATTTTTGCAGCGACAGACCAAAGCCACTGGTGGGAATCGAACCCACAATCCCCACGCTGATAGGCAAGTACGAAACCAACTCGCCTACCGGGCCGCTTATTGTGAAAATTTATTGCAAAAATTAAGAATGTTATGCTGAGTCGAGATTAGAAGCTTTAAGGCTGGCGAACGATAGATGATCTGGCTGCTGGAACAGCAGGAAAGTTTGGCCATATTAAAGGAGGGCGATAGACGCGAACACATCATATAATTGATTCCGGCTCTCTGTTTTAGGAGATTGAAGTTGTTAACTCGCAGAAATACAGGACGGCCAATAACTGATCTCAGAGGATTCCTGTGCATCACAGTTTAGTACAATTGGAACTAGTATAATCAAATGGACCGAAATTAGTCTCATAGCCATCTAACCAGCCTAGGTGTCTAGAGGTTAGACATTAAGGTTGCAACACAGCTTCCCGTGGTATCGCAATGGAGACTTGTACCAAACCAAACGTGCTATGTCCTTTTGTCTTATCCGCAAAATGTTCCCATATTCCATAGTGTACAAATAGTATGACGATCCGTCAATTATTTAGTCTTAGTCCACATATCCCGGTATTGATCAAAAGCCGTAATTTGAACTGTACGGGATACCAGCCTCAAGAATAATAGTTCTGTAAACTTCCCCGCCACTATTTGTTTCGAATTTTTTATATCAAGAAAGTTTTTTTCTTGTTTTTCTAATGTTCCAGTGGGGGAAGCGTTGGATATTTCTTACCAGACACTCCATCATTTCGATGTTTATGACCTTTTATTTGAAAGCCAAAAATTAAAGGGATATTTGTAGATACGCTATTTAACTATTATGCCCGATATGGTCAAGATACAGATTTCTAATTGAAGTACGAGATCAATTTCTATTTGAGGTAACTGAAAGGGATTTAAAATAAACTCTTGATTTTATTGGAATAATTTATAATTTTAATACATGTACTAGGTACTTCTAACATTCATAACAGCTAAGAATCACATCATCTATAGAGTAGGATACTTTGCTAGCCATGAAATTCCAAATAGGAATTAACTTTTTACCGACACATGTGACAAGTCTTTTCATTCTATTCAATTTATTATAATCATTATTACTAATAATATTGTTTTTATTTATTATTATGATTAATTATGGCTTTAATAACATTTGCAAAACATTTAAAATCTGTTCGCTTGCTGGCAATTATTGATTTGGATGGCTTGCACAATATTTTGCTGCTGTTGTTTTTTGTTATCAATGTTTCTGGTTTAGTTAATAAATATGATTTGAATCATGCATTTCGTTTTTTCCCCCATAACCCTGTATATGTAAATTGTGATTGAATTTTTTCTGCTCTCTCTCTCGCTCTCTGCAGATAAATAGGATAAAAATGTAATAAATTGAATTTGTTTACTATCCATTGTTAGTTTTCAAATTGTAATTAGTGACAGTTTAGAGTTTGTGATGGAAATTGAATAACAAAACGTTGTCAGCAGAAAAAAAAGATTAAAAAGAGGTCTCATCGAATGAGGTGTCATCATTTGAAAAGTTGCTCACAAAAAGACTGATGTCAGAATCAGGCTAATGTCAGAGTGGCCACTACAACTTACTTATGTCCCTTAACATTCCATGTAGGAACTGGCGGGGAACTTCTCTTGAATCAGTGAACTGTGTACGATATAATTTGCATACTCACTGACTGGGACCTACTGTCCGAACGTCTAATGCTTTACATGTTTTACATAGCTTACAGATTACTTTCTTACTCGTAAAGTCGCTAGCAATTACGAGGTGGAAGCAGGTGCTTCGTTTCGTTTATACAGGGTTTTCCAACGAGAGGTGTTATTTTGATATTCAAAGACAAATGGCATTTGTTGAGATAAATGATCAGATGTTTATTTCATAATAAAGAGGAAGGTATGACGTTAATAATGAAAAGCAACATCAGCCAAATGGCCACCACGACCAAACTTACAGCGCCATATCCATTTCGGAAATTTTCCATAACCAAATCGCAAAGTGGCTGCCCTATGTCCTCGATAGCCTCACGAATTCTATCTTTGAGGTCTTGAATCGATGCAGGGCTGTTGGCGTAGGCCTTACCTTTCACGTGGCTTCAAAGGAAGAATTCGCAAGGTGTTAATTCACAAGATCTCGGTGTCCAATTTGATCACCTCTTTGAGAGGTAACACGGTCCGAAAACCTTTTCCGTAAAAGAGCAATGGTTTCGTTGCTTGTGTGGCACGTAGCGCCGTCTTGTTGAACGTCGACGTTGTCCAGATCAATATCATCCAAATCCGACCATAAAAAATCATTAGTCATTTCTGGACAGCGCCATCCCTACACCGTAACTGTTGATTCAAACATATTTTCGAAAAAGTAAGGTCCAATGACACCGCCGGACGATAAACCGCACCAAACCAAAAGTCACACATTGAGGATGGAGAGGCTTCTCAACACTAACTCTGAAGTTCTCCGAGCCCCAGATGCCATCATTTTCCTTGTTGACATAGACATCGAGGTGGAAATGGGCCTCATCAGTCAAGATGATTTTTCGATGGAATTCCGGCTCATTCCAATCAGCAAAGACACGTCGATCTTGATGATCGACCGGCCTGAGTTCTTTTGTTAACTTTGTTAATTTTTCTTTTGTTGTTTTGTATGGGTGTCATTGTCGTAAGGCATTCTAAGGTGTCATTGTCGTAAGGCATCTGTACGATTTATGTTCAACTCGTGTTAAAATTTTAAAATTGTAAGGAGGAAGTTGGAAATTTCTTCTTCCCAAGAAATTGTCGGTATGCAGAGGGGAGGACCAACGAATATTTGTAAATCTTATCGCCCGGTCTGCTGGAACTCACTCGGTTCCGCCCTTGTCCTTTTTAAGTCAGTCAATTGCTGGCTTGCTCTCATCATGGATAGTCCATGGACATGTAACACGTATTTATTTTCTTTATGGTGGCCGCAGATTTCCTTATGTTACCTTTAAACAATTTTTTTTTCAATTTTAAATATTCAACTCTATAGGGTTTTGTTTCATACATCGCAATCACATCTTTTCATTCATCGGAATAAAGTGGCTCTCGTTATAGCTCCATCACCGCCAACATCAGCCAATAGAAAGAAACTCCCTTTGTGTCTCGTCTCATCAGCGGTTCCATTGTCAACTGCCACACCCTACATTTTCTTTTCTCCGCATGTGCGGCCAATGTGAGCTGATGCCATCACTTAAATATTTAATCAAAATTTTCAGTGGTCTCGGACAGACTGACCACAGTCTGAACTAGATTTTGAAATTAACTTCATTCGTTTTGTCGCTATTCAAAATATATTTCAATTTATTGTTAAATTGTTACTAAAAAACACACACACACACACGCTTACACGCAATACATTCACCAAAAATGCACAAATCCGTACTGGTTTGAAATTTTAATTGAATTACTAAGTCTATGGTGGTTATTTTGTTGGATGGATAGTGGCCAGGTTGTGTTGTTGTTCTTGTTGCTATTTCTAATTCAATTATGGCCAACGGCAATTAAATATGAACGACGAACGGGTCTAACTAAAATGCTTTAGCCATCCCCACTGAAATACCACCACAGCGAAAACAAAAGGACTCGCACACACACACATATATACAATGGGCATCAAGTATGGAAAGCACTTAAAGTGGGAAACGTGCACGATTTGTCCATTGCTGGAGCTTTTAAATTCGAATTCAAAGCATAGACGCAAGTGGACGTATGCCCAGACATGACTTCACTGGCATTGACCAGGTTGGCGGCGGCAGTGTTGGCTTTAGTTTCCATTTTTTTTTTCAATTATTTATTTATTCCAATTTTTCCATATTTTGGTCGGTGTGAGTGTGTGCGCCAGCGAAACCAATGGTGGGCTTGGCCGCATAATAACACCAACAACGCTAAAAGTAATACCAAAGAAGGAATAAAAACAAGCGTACAATAACAACGCCAAGGAGAGTGAAACAAAAACAACAACAAAAAACGAGGAAAAAGCGAACATATTGTCGGTTGGCTAAATGACAACAATGATGGTAAATTGGATGGTGGTCTGTGTCTGCCACCACGGTGGCGGCGGTGGCATCGTCGGCGGTTAAGTGGACGGTGGGTCAGTGGGTCGCAGTTAGGTTGCCTGGCTGGTTGGTTGCACGCTTCGCTGGTCTTGTACACATTTGTTGTTGTCTAGTTCGTTCACCGGTTCAGTACGGTTGGCTTCATTCATTTATTTGTTTGCCGGTACTACGTTCACACTCACACACGCAGACAGATGACTTGGAATATCTTCACAAGCTAGTCCAACAACTACAAGAACAATGGCAAATTATTTTGCTTGTGCTGTTGTTCACATTGTGTTTTATGTATTTTTAAACGGGTTTACACAGCAGTTAACGCCTTTATTTTGTTAACTGGTTAAGTTAGTTTCGCAAGTCGCCTTATATTGTCGCTTTATTTTAGTTGTACATTCGATTTGTTGTTTTCCCATTTTCTTTAGTTTCTTTTTTAACACTCAGAGAAATGGTCGTTCTTAAACCGGAAAAACTACAAAAAGATTGAGGGGCGGGGGCATATAAACGTACTGACAGATGAGTGCAGAAAAAGATATACTCCCTCATAAATAAAGTGTTCCGAAACGGCTGAACTTGTTACACAATAACCTTAATGGGAGGCTTGCAGAAGACGAGCTGAAGTTTCAGACAAATTTTATGATGGGCAACATGTAAACAAAAAAGGTGTCCCGATTGCTCAACATTGATGTCAGTGCACTGAAACTCTGAGTTTCTTCAATTTGTGAACATATTTCTATGATGTAATTATTTTTTGTATACCTAGTAATATGACATATTTATTATTTACAATAAAATGTAAATTTGTATTCTAAATTTGGGTCCAAGGGCAAACCAGGTGACACAGATCATTTGGCTTGATTTCTGCAAGCACATGCCTAAGATGAGAATCGAACCCACCACCCCCTATCTCATAGGCAAGCACGCTACCAAGTTGCCTATCGGGGCGCCTACCTATTAACACTTTTATTTTTTTTATATATTTATTAGAATAACAAATTATAATAAACTAAAATACAAGGGCACTGGCAACAGAGGATATCGGCCTATCTATTAATATTGTGTTATATTATTACATTGTTTGGTGGTTTCTTCCATGATCTTTATATATGGTTAAAATGGGATCATGAACAGACACTATCGTCTTCTCAGATCAACTGAGATATGGTACAGGTTTATTTGGCAACTGCCCAAAACATATCTCACATGGGTCCATCAGTAGGTGCCTTTTTTTGTATGGGCCGCCAAAGATGTGGGGCCTCGGTGGCATTTTTTCAAAAAAAGTGATCATTTTCTCAGGCTCATACTCTGGAAACCGTTCGGAATTTTACTATCTGAGTCAATTTTGTAGCTCTTGTCATGAAGAAAAAAAATTCTCCACATATAAAATCAAAAAAACTTCATCTTCATGGTCAAAATCGGGTCTATATGTGTTTTAATAGAAATTACTTTAATTATAAGAATAACAAACTCTCCGACCTCCCTGAACCATTCACCACTACAATAGGCGTTCGACGAGGCTAAACAAATTTCAAATTTGTTTTTAGAGTTGTAGATCAGCGATCTTTCATAGCCGGACAAAGACAAAGACAAGGTGTTCGGTTGTCTCCTCCTCTCGTCGTTGAAACTTCTACAGTCGCAATTTAATTAACCACATGTACGTATGAGTGCTTTAACATTAAAATTACTCACACGCTCCCAACATTGGCTAATGCAATCTTAATATATATTTACCCTCGACACTGATTCACTGATTCACTGATACACTGATTCCCTGATTCACTGATTCCCTGATTCACTGATTCAGTGACTCTGCCACGCAGTACGTAGGAATTTAAATAGGCATTCTATAATAATTCTATAAATAATAATAATAAAAAAAATAATATTTTTTTTTTGTACAGAAATTGTGTTTTCCCCAAATTTTTTTTTACCAAAATTTTTTTTTTCCAAATTTTTTTTTTTTCAACAAACAACATTTTTTTTTTCAACAAAATTTTTTTTTCCACAAAATTTTTTTTTCAACAAAATTTTTTTTTTTCAAAAACATTTTTTTTTTCAACAAAAATTTTTTTTTTCAGAAACATTTTTTTTTTCAACAAAAATTTTGTTTTTCAACAAAAATTTTTTTTTTCCACTAAAACTTTTTTTTTCAACAAAATTTTTTTTCCACTAATTTTTTTTTTTCCAATTTTATTTTTTTCCGAAATTTTTTTTTACAAAATAGTTTTCTCAAAATATTTTTTACAAAATTTTTAAAATTAAGTAAGAAATACTTTCTCAAGCTAATTAACGGGCGCCATAGGCGCATTACAACTTACTAGTTGTACATAGAAAGCAAATATGAATTGATACACTTTGAAGAATCATTCCTAGGAAGTTTACACTCCTCGTCACTTGAATAGGACACCCAATATACTCCTTTTTCAATTGCCTATAACTCAAAAGCGAAATTACAGAATCACGGGATTTTGGCACGTTCTCTTTGTGCAGTTATTTATCTCTCTCAGAAACAAGCTCCAAGTTCTTGGAAAGAACCGTTATATTTTTTTCTTGCTTTATGTTGTAATTCGCTAGAAATTGAGTCAGTATTTTTGTGCCACTTGAATAGAACATCCATTTTGTTTGATCGTCTACTTTGGCACGTTCTCACGGAGTTTTCGCTGATCTAATTTTTTTGTGATTTTCGACGATAGTCTTAAATATAAAATTAAAATGGGTCGAGGAAAAGCCTTATCTGAGGAGGAAAAAGGAAAAATAAAGGCCTACAAGGACTCTGGCCTATCAATTGCAAAAATAGTTTAAAAAAATCAACAGGAGCCGACATGTCATATCGGAATTCGTGAGTAATGAGTCTGAGTATGGAAAAAATATGAAAGGCCGCACGTGCAGTGTGCTCACCGAATCGTAGAGACGCCTCATATTCAGAAAAGCATCAAATTCTCATGACTCTGTGACGAAAATTCGTGCAAAATGTGATGTAAATGCTAGTGTATCCACTGTCTACCGTGTTATTTCGAAGGATAAACACCTGAAGAGGTTAAAAATAAAAAAGAAGCCTCCCCTTAACCCGTCAAGAAAAGCACAACGCCTCAATTTTTGTCGCGAGCATGTGACCTGGAAAACTCAGCGGCATAGAGTGGTCTTCACAGACAAAAAAAAGTTTAATTTAGAAGGCCCAGACGGTTATAGTTAATATTTCCATGATCTCCGCAAAGAACCCCCTCATTTGGACCGTCTGCATAGCCGAGCTGGAGGTGCATTGGTGTGGGGGACCATTTCCTTCTAAGGCACCTGCAAACTAAAATTTATGTCATCAACGATGAATGCGTTGTGCTACAAACAAATATTGAAAGATGCGTTTCCATATTTTCACAACCTTTTTGGGCCTCTACCATAGATTTATCAACACGATAATGCTCCGATACACACAGCTCGGCTTGTAAAATCGTATATACAGAGCCAAAATGTGGACCTTCTAAGCTGGCCGCCCTACTCACCCGATTTAAATATAATCGAAAACGTTTGGGGATGGCTGACACATGAAATCTATAGCTCAGAAAAGCAATATTCGACTGTGCCCGAACTAGTTAAAGCTATCGACTTAGCTTGGCACTCGATTTCATTAAATTACTTGGCTAGCTTGTATCAATCCCTTCCCAAACGAATGACTGAAGTTTTGGAACAACAAGGTGGGTCGACGCATTATTAAATTATTTTTTTTTCTCTTCTAAATTAAACTAATTACCCTATATTTAAGTTATTTTTATGTCAAAAATAATCTGAGATCTCTGAAATGTTTTTTTTGCTTAAGTGTCCTATTGAAGTGACACAATATTTGAGCCCCTAAATTTGACGGATTATGTTCAACAATTATTTGTTATTATTTAAAGCTGTACCATTAAAAACTCCAGCCGGTTAAGACAAAGCAATAAAATTATCTTTAATTAAAAAAAAAAAATCAAGTCTCCATTATCATTTGTTTGGGAGCAGTGGGTGATCGAAAACACACTTAATGGGTGTCCCATTCAAGTGACGAGGAGTGTATATGTTCTAAAAAGTTGTTTACTAAATATCTTAGGTACATTTTTGTAGTTGAGTGTTTTCTTAATTTTTGAGCGGTTTGCAACCTATGGACCTGAACAAGGGAAAAAGGGTTAACAAAACGCGAATTTTTTAAAGTTTTTGATTTCACCTATAAATGCAATGGAAGCAAATTGGGGCATCGGAAGGAGGAAAGAGGGAGTAGTATTTGTTTTGAATTTCAGAATGTCACAACTGGCTGAAAGAATATTCCACATACGAACGGTTTGTCTGAAGAACGAATTTTCTCTATAGTGTGTCACTTGCCAACGAACGGATGAGAGTCCCTGCAAAGCTCTGTATTTCGGGTAAATGTTCTAACAGCAGGGACAAGACGACGGATATTTGAGGAGCAGATACCCTTAAAATATCCATAGCACAGCGATATATAAACCTTATACCTTCACAATGACAAGGCCTATAACTTTGCCTCAGAGAATAAAACAGTGTTTTTGGTTATATTTTTTTCCTGTTGCACTGTGTTACCTACTATTTTCCGATTTCCCTATGGCCATTAACCCATATATGGTTAACATTTGTCGGTTTCCTTTCAGGCATTCTCGAGCAATTCTGTGATGTACACTTGCTCCAGGGACTTAATGGCCGTCTTGCTGCCAGTAAATATGAAGATCCCTGCATGATATCTCTTGCTACAGAACTTGTCGGGCGGCAGTTTCCAATATTTTCGATAGTTTAATTTCTTTTCGTATTTGAAAGATAATTTTGGTTTCATATGCTTAATGCGTATGACACCATGGCCAACATATCACAGGGGTCGAATAGTATGGGTTAAAAAAAATCGGAAGAATTAAACCTTCTACCTAATATTTCTCAGTACTTTCATCGATAAAACCTAAATTATTAACTAATTTTCACCTTTTGGAATAATAAATATAATATAGCAATCGTTTACTGAGTTTTGATGGTTCTAAAGTAGATCCCTTTCCAGGGTCCATTTCCGAAAGCTTTTGAAGTTCGGAAAAGGTTAAGAAATGTGCTGTTGACCACTTGGTGTGAGAACAAAAATAGTGGCCCACTCTTATTTGTAGGACCGTTTGAAATGTTTCTTCAATAGAATAGATGATCCATCAGGAATAAGGAAAATTACTAGACGTTTGCGGCTTCTCCAAATGTGGACAATTATAACAATTTACTCACCATAATTTTTTGTTAAGAAATAAATAGTTGCACATACCTGAAATGAAAGGAAATGAGAATAATTAAATTTGTTTACAGACTAAGGATCGTATAAAATTGTCATAGACATAGATCGGTACAGATTATAGGTAATATATACAAAAAAAATTGGTTTTCTGCTTATAAGCATTTTAAAACCCACCTTGTCGAGTCTTATATAACCAGTTTCATTGGGTGGATTCCACAAATGTCATTTGCCGAACAGAGGGATGTGGTTGTCAGGAAAAGAATTGAACATATTCCTTGCAAAATGGATGGGCACTGCCACGGAATACCCAGATAGGGAATGCAAAAAACAGCGAGACAAAGACCAAGAGAAATAAAGACATACACATCCTTAAAAATCGAAGTAATTAAAGAATCGTTCATAACGACATTTAAGGTTAAAGTTCTTAAATACGGAATGGCTTTAAGAAGATTTCCTAATGATTACGATGCCAACACCACGTTGGAGAGCTAACATAAGTAGACACAAGTTAATGCGATCAATGACCGTATGTTCCATAAACACTATTGATATTCTGTTCAATAGAACTCAAACCGGGTACCATTTATTTCACCTTATTTGACGCTTGCCTTTTTCCCGCAGTGTCCTAATAACCATGGTTTATTTGCACAGATCGCCCGGTGTTGTTACATATTTTAATGCCGGCTATCAGTTGCAGCGACGATTTGTGAAACCGTACCAGTAGGTGGAATAACTTGGCCACCTATTCAAATTTAAATTGCTAAAAAGGGCGTCTAGATTTGAAACAAAAATATACAGCAGAGCAACAACTTTTCCATAGTCACCATTGTGTGGATTTACAATGTATTTTGGTTGTTCTTGTTGGTTTTTTTCGGTTGCCACTAACGCTTCCCCGTGCTATCGTGTGCAACGCATATATTTGCCACAATTTTGTTGGCTTATGCACGCTTTAATGCCCTTTGGAAGTGCATAGACCAACAAAAAAAAAAAAAAAAAAAAAACACACACACACACAGAAAAATAAATAAATAAACGAAAGTTGATTTTTTTTTCCTCTCGATTGTCAGGTTTTTGTTTTTTATTTCTCTCTGAGTTCGTTTAACGAATTCTATTGTTTTGATTGTTGTAATTCTGGTTGGGGAAAAAATAGTTTTTCCCCATTTGAGGGTCTTGTTTTATTTACTTTTAGCTGTACGTCGGTGTGTGTGTGTGTTTAACATGGTATCGCTATTATTTGAGTTTTTAGTTGAATTTTTCGACTCTATGCGCGGGGCGCTTCAGTTGTTTTCAATTGACTTTTCCTTTGAAAATAAGTTTAGTTTAATTCTCCTTCTGTTTTAATGTCATCTAGATATGCGTTTATGTGTCGTATACGTGTTGTTGACTGGTGTTCGAATTCGTATTAAGTATACGCCATGGGTTGTGGTGTGGAGCGATTGGTAATACAGTCGAATTTGAGATCAAGAAATTGTTTTCGGGACTTTCAATAAAAAGGACTTCGGATAGTTGAACCTTCTTTCATTTAAACAAACTGAGTATGTACTTTTGAAATTGTTCTATGAAAAGAAGACAGCAACTTGTGGCACTACTATTAAAATACATGTATGTAGAATTCAAATTCAATATTAATGACTTATTTTCATTTGGTTGAGTTGTCTTAAATGTGTTTGACACATAATTTGTTGAGATCATTTGTGTTGCCCAAGGTTTCCGAATTGTGTCCAACAAATGTTTTCATAACATAAATTGATTCGAAAGTCTTCTCGTAGTAGATCGAATAGATTATCATTTTCAACAAATAAATTGGACATATATGTCACCTCCTCCATTATTATTTTAAGGGCTATTAATTATTCTCTATTATTTTGTATCCACTTCAATGAGCTGCATGAAAAAGTATTGAAATGAGATGGCACAACATTATTTTATGTCGCCATTACATTCATCATATTTCTCTTAAGAGGCGTTGGTATCATAAAAGTTTGCCATTGCATTAAAAATGTATTTCATATAAACGATTTTTCAGTAAAGCGAATTTTCGTTTAAGCGAAGTACTGTGCATGGAAAATCATCCAGAGCAATCGTTACTAATATTTATTTTTAATTAAGCGTTTGTTTCAATTAAAATTCGTGTGCTTATCCGAATGCGACTAATTATTCGCTTAATTGCTTCATTTTCGGTAATTATACGAATACATTCAAATCGAACTTCTTTTAAAAAATTAGTTATTTAAAAATATAACAATTTATATGATTTTCTGAAATTTAAACATAAATAAATGAATTTTCTCTGAATTGCAATAGGATATTTGGAAGAGTTGAGCCAATTCGGCGGTGCATACTCCATATGCGTTGAATTGAATTATTTTAGTAATGTTTAAAATGCAGCAGTGAAACTTGTCCATATACTTGAAATATTTGTAGAGCCAGAAAGAGCAACTGATTGTCGAGAGGTGTACATGGTACCAATGCATAGAAGGATTGCAGTACAGAAGGAATACACGAGGAACTTCGGGGAAATCATATAATATGGCTTTGAGATTACTTTCTTACTGCTCAAGTCAGGGGCATTTAAGAGGGCGCTGAAAAAATTTAGCTGTTTTTGTCAGAACGCTAACCTGATTTTGCTACCTTTCACACCACTATTTCCAGATAAACCAAGGCAAGTCTTCAACTGTTCGCTGTACAATTCCTTATGGCAACACCCACAAAATATGACTCCGAATAATTTGTCCTCTGTTTTATTTCTTCTAATATAATAAATGGTAATTCTTGACTTTTCAAATTATCCTAGCAGAACAAGAAATGGTTTAAAAAAATCACTCTTTGCTTTTCTTCTTCTTCTTCTTATATTTTTCTGATAATGACTTATGCATGAAATGTGTTTACAACCGAAATAAATGCGTTCGAAAATGTCAAAACCGCCCAAAAACACACACGTCAGGATGAGACATCAACACATTGACATCAGACATTCTGTTTGCCGAAAATGAAACACGAATTTACGTGAGCTGGCAGAGTGAAAATCATACCCACAACCAGACCTGAAGATACTTAAGAGCGGAAAAACATCATCAATGATGAGCTTATATTCAAATAAACATTATTGCCAACCATCCGTACAGGTAGAGTTCACACACACACACACACACATACATGTATATACATCCGGGTGTGTGAAAGCAAAAATGCCACTACTACGATGCACACACACGCACATACAATCAACCACACTGATCGTTATGTTGAGGGAAAGTGCAGACGGAATAGAAAAAATAATGTGTGTCGGTAAGGTGTAGTCTAACATTATGCGCATAAAATGTACAGTAGACTGCCAATTAATTGTGGCAGGTTGTGAGTAGTGATCGTATAGAGTGCAGTTAGAAAAGAGATTATAGTGTTAGAAAAGAAAAGGGTTAAGTAACAACAGCAGACAACGACTATCTATGGTAGATCAGGTCCATATATAGTCAAAGTCCGGTGTTAATAGAAAAAGTTAAAATTTTTACAATCAAATAAGACCAAAAATTATAGAGACTGACAAATTTTCTATTGCGAAATGGTTGAAAATGTCAGCAGTGTTTCATTTGAAGTTGGTATTTACCACAATTCTCAGAAGCTCAAAAGCCGGATTTCATTATCATTGGGAGGATAATAAAATGTCGGCGACCAGCTCGCCACAAGTCCTGAATAATGTCTAGGCAGAGGAGAGTATACGCAGAAGATGAAGTTGGTCTCTGGAAAAGGCTACATGAAATATCACCCAAACGAAAAACAAAACAATCCTCAATTGAATAAAGTCACGAAAAATGTTAAATAAACTCAAAAGAAAAACAATGAAATAACACCCAAATGAAGTGAAAAAATCCCAAAGAAAATAAAGAAATACAAATTAAATATTCTTTAATCATTGCAAATGGGTACCGATGAAGAAGTGTGGCAGCATCCGTAACGGATCCGTATCCCTGTGCCTGCAATCAAAGCAACAACAATGCATGAAACCTTTTAAAACATTTCTATTTTTGCAAAAAAAAAAATAGAAATAATCAATGGTCTCGAACTCGACTAACAGAAACAAAACATCTTCAAAACCATATCATATATCTTTGGTTTATTTCATTTGGGGATTGTTTTATTATGAAATAATCCCCAAATGTTTAATGAAATAGACCCCAAAATATATGAAATAATGCCCAAATGATTTTTTGCAATTTTTTAGGATTTCATAATTTTTTGTCTTAAGGGTTATTTCGTAGTGCCCCACAAAAAGTGACCCAAAACAAAATTAAGAATGAAGAATTCCCAAAAATAGATGAAAATTACCCCCAAAAAGTGCAACATGATGTTTTTTATTTCCAAAAATTCTGAAAAATTCCCCTAATAATTTATGCAAAATTAACCGATTTGAAATCACAAGACAAATATGTGGTACACACATTGGTACAGTGAGTCCTCTTTGAAAATCCAAACATAAGTCCTAATACGGAGTAAATCGATTCTGAAATTGATTTTGGACAAGTGGGATATGAATCACATTTGGAATCACAAGATCGATTTGGAATCACAAGAGCTATCTGTGGTACCAATCTGGACCCATTATCTGTTTTCACTTGGCTACAGTGGGCCTTCTTTGAAAATCCAAATTGAAGTCAAAATTCTGAATAAATCATTGATTTGGCCAATTGTTATAAACATTTATTTATTTATTTATTGATCAATTACAATACAAAATGAATTTATATTCTAATTTTGGATCCAAGGGTAAACACAGACGATTTGGCTAGCATTTTGCAGCGACAGACCAAAGCTTCTGGTGGTAATCGAACCCCCACGCTAATAGGCCATCACGCTACCAACTCGCCTACCGGGGCGCATATAGATATACACATCGTTTTGGAATCACAAGAGCTGTCTGCGGTACTAATGTGGACCCAGCATCTATTTCTCCTTGGCTGCAGTTGGATTTCTTTTATTACTCTATTTCCAGTTAGTTATGATCTAAGTAATGCTTTTGTTTTAATTAAAAATTTTTTTGTTCCTATCGATCAGAAATCATAAATATATACACTCGAATTCGGATAAGCGCACGCCTTTTAATTGAAAAAATCGCTTAATTGAAAATAAATATTTGTAGCGATTGTTCTGGATGATTTTCCATTCGCTGTACCTCGCTTAAACGAAAGTCCGCTTTATTGAAAAATCGTATATGAGAAACACATTTTTAATGGAAAGAAACAAACTTATATGATACGAACACCGCTTAAGAGAAATATTATAAATGTTACGGCGACAAAAAACAGGAAAAAAACAAATGATCCCAAAAAACATTATCTGTCAACCACATTTAAGACAACTCAACCAAATGAAAACAACTGACTTTTTTCATCCAAGCTCATTAATATTGAATTTAAATTGTACAGACATGTATTTTAATAGATGTGCCACAATTTCAAAAGTACAGACTCAGTTCGTTTAAACTAAAGAAGTCTCAGTTATCCGAAGTCCTGATTATTGAAAATTCCGCATAAGTGAACAAAATATCTTGTTTTTGTTCATTTCCGCTTAACCGAATTCGACTGCATCTAGATTTTCACTGTTAAACACTGGCCAAACCTCAGTTAACTGCCTATACGAGCTGTGTTAATATGCGGTTTGTGTCTTAACTATTTTTTAAAATAATTTATATATAATTTTAAAATATTACTTCACAGACATCCTTTCTGGATGTGTCGTATTTTTGAAGAATCTATAACGCTTGCAAGCGTTTTTTTTCCATTGAAAGCTCCCCTCAGTGCCAGCTGTTGTAGAGATTTCAAGTTTGTGTTAAAAAAAGACATTTGGGGAATTTCCCAAAAAATGTTGGGTTATTTTGCATATAAAAAACGATCCAGCAACAAAAAATTAAATGTTATCTATAAATTAGGAAAAATCCCCTATTTTTTCTGGGTGTTATTTTTAATTATGAAAAATGTCCCAGTTTTGCATGGGATTTTTTGGGGCATTTTGCATTTCTCTTAGAGCCACTGGAAAATATTAATCGATTTGTAACCTGTTTTATTTTCTGACTTTCTCCCTCTCCCTTCCTTTTTGGAAAAAATATTCTCCTCCGAAATTTTGAAATCCCAGCCGCTTAGTTATAGCACTGACCACAGACTGTATCAAAGTCATCTCAGCATTTCTGAGATAGAAACTCATTTATCATTTATATGCTCATTTAGCACAACCTCACGTTAAACGAGGTTTAGCGCACATTGAACGTGGTACAAATTTAATGTGAACTTTGTTGCGTACATTCCCATGCAATAAAGCTTAACTCCGGCAGCAAGCATGACATCAACAGCCACTACCATCACATTCACATTCAGCCGCTTCTATATCCACAACATCAGCGCCATCATCATCAGCAGCAGATGGAGAAACGGGGGTCGGAGCAAACAACAACAACAAAAGCACTGTCTGTGACAAAGGTTAAAACTTGGGCGCTCTTTAGTTCGTTCGTTGCTACAGACGTTGACGTGAAAAGTAAAAGTTATATTTAGACAATTGAGTAACTGTCAAAAAAGCAATAAATGACATTTTCTAATAATAATGCTGCTGCTGCCGCCGCTGTCGTCGTTTTTTTTGGGCTTTCAAATGAATTGAAAAAAGGCGGCATTTTTCATCACGGCTCCTGGCGCCCTTTCAGGGAAAGAGCAATGAAAGCAAAAACCGTGGTTTCCAATTTAAATAAAATGACGATAATTGTATTTCACTGAAGCTACAAATTGTAACATATGTCAGTGTTATTATAAAAAAATTATTATAATTTATAAAAAGGTGATTTGTTTTCAATTCCAACTTCATGAAATGTTGGCAGTTAACTCATCTTTCGACGCAAATCAGTTAATGTTTAATGTGATCGACAAAATATCTGTGGATATGACTCAGATGACATCCAGTTCACCGATGAAATGCTTGTGGTAGTCAACCCGAATTAACTCAAATCCCCATACACTTGTATTGGTAGTTCACTTTTTCTCTGTTATCTTCTCATTAGTTTCGGTTTTGTAAACCAATTGTTACCGTTTTTCCCCTGTTGCTAACCACTGTGCGCCATTTTCACAATCATTTCAGTGTTAAGTAAAAATAATATTGTGCAAATGAGTTTTTTTTTTTTTTTTTGGTTCGTCCTTTCTGTGTTTTCCTGGAGTCTTCGTCATTAGCAATTTTATTTATTTTAGCCACGAAGAGGGCTTTTAGCAGAACCTTTCACAAATGTTCCATCATCGTCAGAGCCATCAACACCATCGTTTCGACATGAATGTCAAAGGTATCGCTCACCCCACATCAGATGTAAAGATAACCTCCTCCAAAAGCAACCGCCCATCCAACAATGAAGACAAACCCTCATCCTTGTCAGCCTCAATTCTCATCATATTATGTTGTAAGCGGGAGCATATGTGCCGGTGTGTGTGTGTGTGCGTCATGCTCCATTCTCAGCTGGCTTGCCTGTTTATTTTTATAAAGGATTAATGTCGTTTATTGTTATTATGCCGACGTTGTGATTTGCATAAATTTACCTTTTTCCAAAAAAAAAAAATTTTGCTTTTCAATTCAGTTGTTTTGGAGCCTGTAGCCTTGTGTTTCCTCATGCCTGCCTCCCTGCCTATCGTATCGTAAACGTTTAAAGAAAAAAAAAACAACCAAAACACATCGATAATATTTTCCGGAAAGCGACACGGCACGGCTGCTCCTGTCGTAATGGCTCCAAAAGATTGATAACCTACATCGGCGATATTTTGGAGGCATCAAGGCCAACACCAACAACAGCTCAGACCCACAGTGTAAACAACAACAATTAGAGGAATATGTTTTCTTTCCCAACGTCAGCATAAATACCCGAAAGGTGGAATATACCCATATTGCCAACGTATTGGTAAATAAGTGAATGGAAGATTAAGCAATATCGCCCGGGAGCTTGAGACAGGAGCCGAAGGCCAAAGGAGCTAAACCCCCACCCTTGAGTGTTAAATGTTTTATTTATTGTTTCTTTTTTTTTTTTTGCATAAATCAGTGAAATTGATGTTTTCGTTTGAAGCTGTTCTCCGAAAAGGGGGACTCTGAATCAATTAGATTTGATTATGGAATACAACATAATCCTGTTGTGTGGTTGCGGGATGTATAGGCCAAGTACAGGATGTCTTGAAGTTTTGACGGATTATGTATGTACATATACATGGTTAAAAGGTTCAAAATTGGTAGTGGAAGACACTACCAACAGCTGGCAGCGACAGTTCATAGAAAGTAGAAGCGTTATTAAGTAGGGCTCAACGAATCATACAGGATGGTTCATCTTTTGTGTATATTAACATTAAATATCTTTGGGTACATACTGGACCACGTCGTAGGGATTTTATCCGAAACATTTGTTTAACTACGTGTATGTTCGTGGTCTTCTTCTGTGTATCCTTCAGGAGACAGAACAACTGCACTTGTTGGACATTTTATTTCTTAGTTCTACCCCCATTTGCTTATAAAATATGACTTCTATTTACATATGACTTCTAGTTACATTCCCTTACAATTTGCTTACCCATATTCGTGAATGGCCTTAAAAAGTAATATATGACAGAAAAACTCTGGCTGCTTGAAAAAATATGTCTCGTGGTATATTGACAGGGCCTGAAATTAATTTACAAAAATCAATTATTTACCCAACACACGAATAGAAACTAATAATTGATGTGCCATTTGATTTCTTGCAACCACATTCTCGTGGCAAAGAACAGAGTATGTCATTCTTTGACGGAACCAAAAAAGGATTTCAGTTCAGTTCTATTTTCCACAGAAAACAAGAAGAAGCAGCCGAAAGACAACTTGCATTCATACGTTCCATTACACACTTACAGATGTCAGTCATTGTAAATGGGCAACAGCAGTGAATGGCAGCAATATTAAAGTACACTTTAAACCAAAAAAGAAAACACTAAAGCAACTCTTACGAAAAAAGATCCCAAATCCTGGCAATACACAGAGAGACTCACACACACACACACGGTGTTCCTTAAATATTTACCCACATGTTCACTTATTCTCTGGCATGGAAGAAGAAGACGAACTTTCATCTTATTAAGCTACGAATGGCGGGGAGTAAAAGAAGAAGAATGTAAAAAACAGGAGCATAATAAAAATCAATGATAGAATTTTTAACTTGGCGATATTTGAGTGGAAAACAAACAAAAAAAAAATGAGAAGAAAAGAAAAGTTACAATTTCGTTCGTTATTGTCATGTTTGGTTAAGATAAGACGCAAAGTGATGAGAAAAACACAGTGCTGGCGATAGTAGAAACACTAACATGCAGCATGTTACCATTGCATGGACAGGTGTGGACAATAAGCTAGCAGAGCGGGCAGATAATCTTTCGATTTCAAGTTTAATGGAATTCGAGTGACTCTGTACATAAACATAAGAACATAAGAATAAACGTTCAACCGACTATAACGCCGCCGCAAGGAAAAGCATTGAGGAACACCAAAATTTGTCAATTGGGAGCAGCGTTACAATAGCTCAGTCAATTTTAGCGAATTCCCGAAAATAATAGGTTTCCTCAGCATTAAAAACAATCAAAAGCTGAATGGACAACATCAGCTGAAGATTAATCATCTAACAGATTTCGAAAGCAAAAGCTTTAAGTTAACAAGTGGACAAATAGTAAGTTCGTCCGGGCCGAATCTTATATACCCTCCATCATGGATCCTTAAAAAGTCAATAAATAAGAAAACTAACTGAATTTTTTGGGCCGCTCGTGACCCGATAGTCCATGAACCCGATCACAAATTTTATCCAAATCATGAAAATAAATGCATATTTGGGTTCGCGAGAAAATTTCGTTGCATTTCGATACCCATATGTCCATGTTTGTCAATGGACGGTTTTTGGGCCGCTGGTGACCCGATAGTCCCAGAAACCGGATCAAAAAATTTAGGCAAATCATGAAAATAAAGGCATATTTGGGTTCGTGAGTAAATTTCGTTGCACTTCGATACCCCAAGGGTCCACGGAACCCATGAGCACGCCCATTTTTGGGATTTTTTTCCCCATCTATAAATTATATAAACTTTGAACAATTTTACCAAAAAAAATCAGATGTAGTGAAAAAAAATATTTGAAAAATTTGATTATGGCCGGGATATATTTAGTCCCGTAAAGGGGAACTTTTTCCCCTTTGGTCCGATATTGCCCATTCTCGAACTTAACCTGCTAATGGGCAAAAAACATCTTCCTACAAAATTTCAGCTTCTTAGCGTTGGTCGTTCGCACTCTATCGTGATTTCAACAGACAACAGACGGACGGACGGACAGACGGACATCGCTAGAATGTCTTAGAATGTTACACTGACCGATAATATATATACTTTATAGGGTCGCAGATCACTCTTTCGAGGTGTTGCAAACGGAATGACAAACTTAGTATATACTCCATCCTATGATGGAGTGTATAAAAATTGACGTGTAGACAAAAAAATTGACAAAAGCTAATATCTAAAAAAAGGGAAGAAAAACAAACTGCATTGATCAAGCTTATGTTGACTGTTTGGTTATGCACAGCTAGAAAAATCTGTAGCGGAACAAAACCGCAGCCAAAATAAATCTATGACTGCTCAATGTCGCAGCCAAAAAAAAACGTAAGCTGCATGAAGTGACAGATAAAAAATGATTTCTTTTCAATTCATTGTAGCCAATCTGTGTGCCACCTACTCACTTGCTATACTGCTGCTAGAGATCGAGGGAGAAGCCTAAGAAAAAGTGATCGGGAGAGTAAGAACAATTCGGTGGGTTTCACAAGCAACCGCTTAAGTACATAACTGTCGATTTTGAGATATTGACACCAAATTGCTACATTTTAAAAGCTGATTCGATTTGCCTAATCTTTTATTGGAAAAATCAGCTTAACTGGAATGTTTCTAAAAATTATTTTCATCATTGACGACATAAGTAGACATAATTGATGTCGCAGTTCAATTCCTTTCGCAAAAAAAAGCATATAGGCACATAACTTGTTGTTTGCGAAAAAAAATACTTAAATTATTGTTCGTTTTCTTTCTTTCAATTAACGCTTAAAAATAATTGTGTGTTTCTGCTGGAAAAAGCAACATAAATCATCATATGTGATCTTAATGATGTTTATTTTCACAGAAAACATCTTAAATGGAGATACGCTGTTATTTTGCTCACACTTGTTGCACATCTAAACTTGTTTTTTATAAATCATTAAAAAATTTTTTTAACAAACTAACGATCTTTACTTCATTTCGGACTAGAAACAGTTCAGTTATAGGCAATAAACTGAAAGGGGATTGAAAGAATTATTTTTTTTTTCGTTTAAAATGAGTTTCATTTACCCCAAAGTAAAGATATATTTTGTTATAAGATAGTTTATTAACGTAGAAAAGTGGGCATAATAGAATATAAATAATAATTTGTGCGAAAGTTTAAACTTTTCTGAGAACAAAGGATTGCAACATTGGATCTTATAGCTCATAACTGGTTACGCCTTCTTCCAGACTAAAGCTAGAACACACTTCAGGTTAGGTTTGTGTGGAATTTCAATCAAATCGGACAAGGCAATTGCAAAACGGCACATATAGATTCAAACTTTTTTTCGAATTTTTTTAAGTTAGAATTACTGTTTTTAACAGTTGTCAAAAAAATGTTCCTTTTCTTTTTTGTTGAACATTTGGTTAAATGACAGACAACAGTTTTTTTTGTGTCGGCTGCCCAATAAATTTTGTGCAGCTATAGAAAAACAGACGAAGCGCTGATGGGACTAAAGCTAAAGATTAACCATCGCATTCTCATCCATCTCTCTGGCACGGAGCACACATATCAAAACTTATTGCATTTGGTGTAGGTAATACCTTCTTTCGATTTGTATCGAGTTTTCTCAGGGATCGCTCTTTACGAGTTGTTATAGATGGGGTCTCATCCAACGAGCATAGGTTGGCCGCAGGAGTGCCACAATGTTATGTCCTCTCTCCTTCTCTCCTTCTGTATTTCTTATTTTCATTGACGACCTGTTGGGTCAGACTGTGAACCCGATCTACTCCTTTGCGGATGACAGCAACCTCTGCCATTCATACTCATTTGATCATCGGCCAGGTCCTCTGGAGGTCGAGGATAAAATGACTCACTTAACCGCGATTTGGCGACGATTTGTGAGTGGGGCTAAATGAATAGAGTAGACTTTAATGCACAAAAGACCCAGTGCTGTTTGTTGTCACACAAACGTTCCACTGATTCAGCACCGTCGTCAATATCTATGGATGGTGTGGATATCGACGAATCAGACACTCTTGATGTTCTGGGCATGAAGATACAGGGTGATGCTCGTTGGGCAAGCCATATATTCGAAGTGTCGAAAGAAGCATTCAAGTGTTTAGCCTTTTTAAAGCGGTGCAAAAAACACTTCACCCCATCTGATCTCGTAAATATTTACACCTCCTACATCCGGCCTAAAATGGAATATAACTCCCATATGTTAAAACATTTAACCGGAATTCGCGGCTATCCAGGGTCTCTCATCCGTTCATTGTCAAATGGCCGGTTGACCGGACGACGCACTATAGAGAAAATTCGTTCTTCAGCCGGACTGTTCGTATGTGGAATAATCTTCCTGCAACTGTTTTTCCTGCCTGCTATGACATTATCAAATTCAAGGCCAACGTCAACAGACACTACTCCCTCTTTCCCTCCTCTAATAACCTTCCTTCCTAACGCTAACACAGTGCATTGCATTTATCAATAAAAAAAAGAAAATTCCTCAGCGAAAGCGTTTTATTAAAACATTGATTGAGAGTCGTTCATAGAAAGTGGGCCGATCCTGGGAGAACTCGTGGCATAACTTCTTCCAGTTCGAGCCCAGCACACTCTAACTGGTCGAACATTAAACATGGGCCATCTTACAAAAAAAGATTACGCAATTGACGAGTTGGCCTCAGCACATACATGGGAGAAGTGCTGAAATACCATACGGTCCTATGATTTTATTAATGTTGAGTTGAGCAAGAAACCTACAAACTCCATGTGATTGAAAAAGTATGTGAGGTATGAAGCAAAAGAGGTTGTCGATCAAGGGCAGTGGTTGACTACTATTAGGCAAAGACGATGTCTAATCAAATGCCTGATCAAATGGATCAGACATCATTAACAAGAATTGTTCCTTATCGCGTGTCCAATGAAGATATTGCAAACAAGATATACAGGAAGAATAATTTCATGAAAAAGCAATCGTTCTAGTTTCTAGTGGTTATAAGAATAGCAGCAAGAGCTCCAACTTGTCCCCTCCAATCTTAACTGGAGTTAATTTTTTGTGTATAAATCGTCAAGGTTCAGCAGCATTGCCCCATTCACACTTTTCATATTTCACTTGCAGCGTGCGAAGAAATCCGAAGAAGATATGCTATTGAATTGCTGACGGCTGTCTGGGGGATGATTGCATGCATATATGTGCATGCATGGTATTGCATTGCATTATTGGGTTGACGGCAAAGTGTCCTGAAAACTTTAGATTAGAATTGACAACAGCAACAAAAAGCCAACAAACAACGGAGTGCAAGAAAAATATCAACTTATGTTGTTAGAACGACTTACACACACACACACACACACCACCGTAAAACCCCCACAGGAATAACAAAAATCCGGAGAACTTTAATGCGGGTAAAACATGCATGACTGTGAGTGTACACTTCGATATGGCAACAATACCAAAAGTAAAGTAAGAAAATCTAACAAAAATATAAGCTACAAGACTGTTCAGTGGTGGGGCACGCGGGACAGACCGTGAGAGAACAAGAGGAAAATAATAATAAAGAAATCTCAATGCTATACTAATATGCCATAAAATCAATATGACCAAACAACAACCAGAGACTGAAGTTATCCCCACCATAGGAGTACGAGCCACGGCAGCAGCAACATTGCCACCAGCCATAATTTCAAGCTACACGCTCATATGTTGCAATTGCTGATGTCGTTGCTGTTGCTGTTGTCTTCGTTCTCATGGTAATGGATGTTACATCTCGGCAAAACATCACGGTAGCATCTTAAAGATGAAATAATCGTAATAAAAAAATCAATGCATGCTGTACTAAACACAGCAGAATAAGACGAAGAATAACGAGTAAACACAGTGTGTGGCACAGTGTAATGAAACCATATAGCAAAATGCTTCCAATAAATAAACTGATTTGGCCGTAACAAAAAGTAATCGATGGAAAACATATCCAAAGTGAACTAAAACATGGGCCACCTTGAAAGGCTAAGCTAGAGTTTACTTTGAGTTTACTGTCACCTTCAACAACAGTAATAAGTCTGAAATCCCCAAAGGCCATCCATCATTTCTCTACATTTTAAAACCGTATCAGAAGTGAACTGAAACGTAGACCTTGAAAGGCTAAGCTAGAGTTTGCTGTCACCTTCTACAACAGTAATAAGTCTGAAATCCATCCATTCCATTATTTCTCTTCATTTGACAACAACCAAAAACTCTGAACATTTAGCTTGCATTCGAATATCAATATATGGGGGCTAAGTCTGGGCATAAAGATGGTTTAAGTAACGATAGTGTACTGGCAGCCTACATATGACAAAGTGCTACTCCACTCGCTGACCCAATAGCCCCATTGCGATTGCCCCTTTCGATGACGGTTAGAGTGGCAGTCTCACATGGACTATGAATTCCATCGTGACACCACGGAAGCTAGTGAAAATCTCCCCCATAGTTCTTCACGTTAAACCATACTAATGTCTTCAAAAAGCTTCTAAGTCAGCCAATGTCAATATCGGCCAGATGACCTAGGTCCAAACAAATAAGTGCCCAGTGTTGATCCCCCGCCTGTTTGCCATGGCAGAGCAAATGCAGATAACGTGTTTTATGAACTCCTCCTCATCTTCATCTGCACAGCTTTTGCTGAAGTTACGAGTCGCAATCTTCAGTCTCATTTCATGACTTCGAATCAGATAGTGTCCCGTCATGATGGACAGTAGAACTGAGACATCGGGTCTTGGTAGCGACCTCATTGTTTGCTGTCGCTGATCCACATCTGACTGGATCGTGTTTTTTTTTTGGTTATACCGCTAGTTTAGAAATTCGCCTAAGCAATTCTAAGCGCGATTGGATATTATTGCTTAAGTTTCTGTATTAAGTTGGCGTTGTCAGCATAAAAAAATATAAAAATGACAAAAATTAAACGGTGCCAAATGAAGTAATTCACAAGAACAAGAAAAGAAATATATTGTTTAAAAGAGACGGACAAACTTTAAGAAAGTCGTGCTTTAAGAAAGTCACTCCCGAGTCTTGCCAACTCGTCTACAATTCGCTGTGCCCACATAAGGTGGATGCCGAACTGCTGAAGTCATCTCTTTAACCCGTATTCTCCCGAGTTATAAAATAATCATCCGATTATAATAATGTTTGATTCACAGCATTTATAGGCTACCTTTAGTATATATATGAAAAAAAAATTGTCATATCGGGTTCAGGTTTCCGGAAAATGGGTGTCGTCATATGACGACGCTATGATAATAAGTGTACAAAATTTTGATATTGATTTTAGGTTTAAGACGACACTAAAATAAAATCTGAAAAAACATGTATTTCTTCCAGAACTTTTATAAATATTTTTAGTTAAAATCTTGAAAGCAAGTATAGATTTTAATTTTATGTTACTTGTATTGCTTATTTTTATAATTTAATAAGTTTTTTTCACTTACTTTGTAGCCGAACTCATAATTTTCAACTTTTTAAAAAAACAAGCACAAAGAAAAGCTTAGAACACGTGAACGATTTGAATGACGAGGCCAAACTAAATACATAATGAAAAAGCAATTAACAAAGAATACCCTTGCTGTTTTTTATTTTTTTCTGTGCAGCGATAACGGTACACTGGTGCATTGAACATGCCAATGTTTCTGTCGTCATATGACGACGCTATGAGAATATGGGTTAAGAGATCTGCAGCAGTCAAGGGCAGATGTTGAGTTCAGAAATACATAATCCAGCGATTTAATGGCAGTCTGAATGTTAAAGAATGTGTTTATCCTCTAAAGGAAAGGACGTTTAGGCCGGCGGGGCAGGTACTCACGCAAATCGAGTGCACATCTGTAGTAAGGACGTTATAACTCTGGCATTCTGCTACTTTTGCTATGGCCAAAATTTCATGTTCAAACATAGAAATGAAAGCAACAAATTTATGAACCAAAAGGTGCGAAACGGTAAATTTTTTAGTTACTTGTGTTCCTTTGTTTTTGGGCTTTCTGTCCTGCTGGTCTGAGAATTTATGAGGAGGGAATTGGTTTTTTTAAAGAAATTAGTTTGTCATTAATCTGTTAGCATGTCCGATTTGATAAAAAAATGTCACACAGACCTAGCTGAAGTCTCTTCTGGAAGATGGACTCAGCGGATTTGGTTAAAAAAAGCCAAAATGGAAATCTTGGTTTTCAGAAAACGTATTGGTAGGCACATAATGTTTACCCGGTGCTAAAACCAAACTGAGTTTGGGCAGATATTAATTTGTAGCACATATGTGTGTTTATACATAAGTCTCATTTACTTCAATACTGTCGCAATTTTAAATTCACTTTTTTATTTATTTTTACTGTAGAAACATATGTCAGGTCTTTAGTGTATTCGGGAATCTTATGGGTTTTTCCTACATTTGCTAAGTAAGACGCAATTGAGAACTTTAAAAGACTTTCTTGAAAAAAATCGTATTTTGAGTTGTGAGACTATTGAAGTAAATGAACGATATGTACTGGACGTCTTGATGAACGGTCATGATGAACATTTGTTTACTTATTTACGATCTGAATATTCATTTGTCTGTCTAGCCAACCGCTCAAACAACATCATCATCATCAGATGAACAAGATCGACACCCCAGATTCGTGGTGTTTTACTCCGACATGCTTAGTCTTCTCTTCAAGAACTCACCATACGTTTGACAAGCACTTAACATTTTTCACAATCATTAAATTCCTGACACCAGGCATTTTGCGAGGGAAGGTTTGGCGGCGATGCCATGACCATTCGATGCATATCAAGGAGTAGAAGGAAACATCATGGGATAATCCACTAGCTGTGCTGAAAGTTACAGCATCCGATTTGAGGAGGATATCACTAAAATGGTTCAACATTCAGAAAAAAGATTTCAATTGATCAATGTTTTCTCTATGGTAGACTTCTACTACCTTAAGGACCATAGAACAATGGCGTTTTTGTTTTCAGACTCAAAAAGTAATGGAAAATAGGATGACAATATCCGTATCATGATTAGGAGGGTCTCCACATGAATTGGTTTTTTTTTGATCAGTAAACAGCTTTTATCCCAAGGCACTGAACATCATTTTCAGAGCGATAGTCATCAGAAGAGACTAAAGCCCACTCTCCTTGGCAGTTGGTCTACGGATTTAAACATCTTTTTTATATCACAGTTCTTACATATTTGAATGTTTGTCCCAACTTCGAACCGACTTCAACACACGGTTGCGTGCATCAAAATCTGCTCAATTTCTTTTCACCGAAATCCACATGGGCACTGTTAGTTGTTTCCCCCCTTTGTGTCAGTTTAGATTATTTTTATTTTTCTTCTTTTTCCTCTTTTGTCTCCATAAACCCGCAATCAAATGCATGTGTGCTGGAGCAGCATGTGCTGCCACCGAAAGGATGGAAAAAAGTTCATTGCTACGATTTTGACATCGACAGAGTTGCTCATTTCAGTTTGTGTTTCTGTTATTTTTTTTTTATCTTCTCTATTTTAGTAAAGAATCATTGTAACCATTTCGTAAAAAAGTGAACAAACAAAAAATCTGGTTTTCCCTCTCAAAAACAGGGAAACATTGAGTTTTTTGCACTCGTTACGAAATAAAACCAAAAAAGAAATTCAATTTATATGACAGTTTTGATGCCAACTGTCAATACCAGTTACGACAACAGCAGGCGGCAGGAGCAGCTCCTCCACCACCAACAAAGACAAGGATCACAAGGACATTGGCTGTGAGGGCCTCTCTCGCTCTCTCTGTGAACAATGTCATAAAAATTGGCAAAATTAAAGACACGCGCTGCTGGCTTGCTCCGGTTGCTTGTTTGGCTTGATGTCATTGTTGGCATTTGTTATGTGTGCGTGTGTGAATGTGTGTCGTGCATGTGATCAGCAGCCAACATTTGCATTTGACTGCGAATTGAACGCAACATTTCACAAAGTTTGTGTCTTCCTTGAGATTCTGACGTTGACTTTGTTCACAGGACAAACTATGCTAACTGTGCACTGCTGTGATGTTGGTGACAACACAAAGTTGATGCTACAAATTGCTGGATTTTGTTTTGTTGTCCATTTTCCAGCACCCCTCCATCCCAGCAATGTCCATTTGTTGCAATGCCAGTGAGATGATACTTAGAAATTGGCTTATGGCCAATTGATTTATAACGTCGAAATTGAGAGACCCAAAAAAAACCGATGCCAAGAAATATTTATTTCATAGGAAAAGTTTTTCTTTTCTTTTTTTTCCGTTGCTGGGAAGAAGTTTATACATTTTATTAGTTGCAGTAATGATTGTAAAATGGAAACTGAAGAAAGTCACCGCTAAAACTGGGTAGACAGATTTGTATGCACGTCTGCGTCTGTGTCGGTGTCGAGCAAGTTCACTTGTAAGGCAAGCCGGTATTAGTTAAAGTTTAAATGGCAAAAAATGGAGCATACTTTTCGGCTAGTTGGCATAAATTGTTACAAAATGTAATCGATCGGACAAGAATAATGTATGCGGGCACGATACGATTTTTTAAACTTGTTTTATTCTTGCTGGTCTAGACCTACCCACCCTCTGTTCATCTTATTTGTAATCAAAAAACCACAGTGGTACTGAAGAATGTTTCTATTGATGGAAGTGATGTCGAAGTAACATGACTGTAGAGTTCTGTGAGGTTTTATACTGGAGTTCGAACTAGAATATATTATTCGCCTTTCATTATACCGTATACTCCCCTGTAAAACCTTAAACCAAAGGTCTAGTGGACAGATGTCTTATACATGGCAGCTATGAATTTTTCTATAAAAGACTTTGTGACATATTGAGGCCTTGGCCTAAAACTGTGCATCCCTAACATCACTTGAAGTTCCTAGAATCTCGACTATATTGAACTTACCTTTTGACCAATTCAAAAGTATGGGACAAATCTTACCTGGAAATAGAGAAATATATGAACAATTATTAGATAATTTAACGACAATCGATAAAACATAATGTAAAAGGACAATGCAAATATAAGCCAGAATACTTCTATTTATTATGAATCACAACAAATATTTTCTTTATTAAATAAACCATAAAACTTGTACGCAATTGAAAATTTTCATAGCATGTTTTAATTTTTGGCCTTTAATGACACAATTTGTCACAAACTTGAAACCGAAAGATGCGAAGTCAAGGAGTAGGAACAACATATCTAACATCAGGATGTCTGAGAAGCAGGTACCGTAAAAATTTCTAAAGAACAACTATGTACAATCCACGTTCCGGTGATGCTGAAGGGAGACAATAGAGTGGGATACCCTACCACGTCCTATCGTCACCACCACTCTCCTCTGTACACGGTCCAGGAACTGCAAAGATGTCTCTGGAGCTGCCACCCATATATGAGAAATATATTCCACTAGTAAGTTGTAATGCGCCTATGGCGCCCGTTGAAATATGGAAAAAAATTTTGTTGAAAAAAAAAAATTTTGTAAAAAAAAAATTGGGGAAAACACAATTTCTGTACAAAAAAAAAATATTATTTTTTTTAATATTATTATTTATAGAATTATAGAATGCCTATTTAAATTCCTACGTACTGCGTGACAGAGTCAGTGAATCAGTGTATCAGTGAATCAGTGTCGAGGGTAAATATATATTAAGAAGATTGTAGGCCAAATTTAGGTGGTGTAAATACATGGTTTTCCACCAGGAGGTGTTATTTTGGTATTCAAAGAAAAAATGTATTTTTTGAGATAAATGAGGTATGCCGTTAATAATGAAAAACAATATCAGCCAAGTGGCCACCACGCTTACAGGACCATATCCTTTTCATGAAATCTTGCTTAACCAAATCGCAAAGTGTCTGTCCTATGTCCACGATAGCCTCACGAATTCTATCTTTGAGGTCTTGAATCGGAGCTTGGCTTTTGGCGTAGATCTTATATTTCACGTGGCCCCAAAGCAAGAAGTCGCAAGGTGTTAAATCACAAGATCTCGGTGGCGAATTGTCCGGCCCGGAAACTTTTTCCGTAGAAGAGCAATGGTTCCGTTGCTTGTGTGGCACGTAGCGCCATCTTGAATTAATTTCAATGCGTTGGTGAAGCGTGCATCGTTCCATTTTTAGTAATGTCGTAGTTTCTACTTCTCAAATGTCAAAGAATAAAAGCTTCAGAAGACATGTAGACTCTAGTTATCTAACCCGATGGTGGTTAACAATGATCTCCACAGCCTTTGAGAACGCCGACCATATTATAATTGGGCGGTAATTTGCAGGTTTTGTAGACTCACTTTTCTTTGGGATAAACATTGGCCACCTTTCAACTTGAGGGGTGACGAGAGCACGGTACGACGCATTGCATAGATTAGACAATGAAAGAGCTGACATGGTAGAGCACTTACATAGGACAAGTGCTAAAATACCATCCGGACCCGGAGTTTTATTTACATTGAGACCTGAAAGAACCCTTTTAACTCCACGTGTTTGAAAATATATCGGTGGCATCGAACTAGATACGTTTTCAATTACGCGGAGTGGTTGAGTGCATTCAGGCAAAGACGAAGTATTTGCAAATATTATCAACTGGACAGCTGTGGTGTCGTTGGTAGTGAGGCTTCTGTAAAGAAACCCGAATAATAATAATCCAATCCTCAACATAATCCAAAGGAAGTTACCTTTTGGATCTTGTGAGTTCAAGGCCTGTGTGGGAAAAGAGATAGTAATAAGTGTGTTGCCCAGAACGCTGAAAATTCTGAAGATTGAACACAGGTACAATGCAAAAATGGGAAGCATAAAAAAAACTTTGTATGTCCGAATATAAACAAAGGAAGAGCTACGGAACTAAAGACGTTGAACGGGCAGAATGTGTGTGTACAGAGAAACACTACTGTCATACAAAATGTATCACATTGAATCTTCTTCTTACAATTTAGTACGAATAATTCCTGAAACACAAAATTCTCAACATCCTTGAGAAATAATAGTTGTCTTGTCACGAGTAGAGTCTGACTTCGATGGCGACATTTTAGTCTGTACGCTCTAGTGTTAACTTCTCGAGTGTAGTAAACCGCCTCGTCAATATTTTAAGGTCGTTTTACAAATATTCCAAAAAGGAAAAACTGTTTACTTTTTATCACAACATAATTATTGCTATTAATTTTAATTAATTGTTTTATTAAAATTTACGTACGTTTTCATCATATTTTGGTAAAAAAAAAACACACACTTATTCACTGTAAAGGCTAACAAAAGCCAATTTAAAGTCTGCCAACGTTTCACGAACAGAAAAAGTGAAAATGAAAATATTTCACCAGAAAATTTGACCCGCGGGATTACAACATGAAATGTTGTTGCTGATATTTCGACAAAAAAAAAAGGAGAACAAACGAAAGAGTGAGTTGTGCAACACGACAATAATAAACGTCATGTTTTTTTTGTTGTCCTGTAGTGCACCTTATAGCACACAAGAGCAAATACTGCCGAACAACATCAAAACAAATACGCATACACACAAACATACTCATAGTCACACACATACAGGCATAAATATCGGTAGGGTAAATATGGCAATTTGCTTAAAAGGTGTTACATAGAAGTATGTAAGGTTGTAGAAGTGTGTGTACACTTTCCCAACTATAGTCGTTTATGTAAACTATGTAGAGAGGAAATAAGCATACAACAAAAACAACAACAAAATAACAATTTGTAACAACCATTTGCTCTGATGTGTGTGTGTGTGTGTGTGTGTGTGTCGGCGTGTAACAAACACTTCAATGTATTGATTTTTTATGGTTCTAGGTGCGGCATTCAACATTTACCTTTCGAACCTTTATGCAAGTTGTAAAGTCATGTTTTATGGTTGTTATTGCCTTTGGTATCCAAATCGAGCCATATTAAAAAGATCCCCTTTCGTACACTCTTTCATACGCTACACGCCGGTACACCCAGACATTGGCAAATTCATCTTGACTGGATTCCAGACGGCAACACAGTGGCTCCGAATCTTAAGGAAAAGACAAATTTTGGCTTTCATCAGTCATTAGAGGCAGACAGTGGCAGCATCGAGATAATGAAATTTATGTACGTCAGCATCAAAATAAAATAAAAGAAGGCCCCAATAAAGGTTGAAAATTGTATGATAATTTCCTCAAAAATTGTGAAAAATCCTCCAAACAATTTATGAAAAAATACAAAATCAACCAAATACTATGAAAAATACCCCAAAAATACAACAACAGATTTTCGTAATTTATAAAGTGTATTTTTTAACAAAAAAAAAATAATAAACAAAAGCATGAGAAAAATTATAATTTTACACATATACATTAGTAGTAATTATATGTAGAAAATTAAAAAATCTGCAAATTTCCCTTGTTCAATTTTTCAAAAAAAAAATCCAAAAACGAAAAACTACCCAATTTTTTTAGGATTTTTTTTTTTGAATTTGTATGAAATTTTTTTGGCAAGTGTTCTTTTTTTTGGGGCATTTTCCATATGAAAAATTTAACAAGTCAACAAACTTAAAAACAAATCCATCTCTAGTCGAACTAAAACAAAACTGGGGACTTATCACGGCATACGTTATCGACAGTTGTCGATCGTAAACTTCTCATTTTGAATCACGGCAGTCCTTCTTCACAAATTATTGTCGAGAATCTGTCGACAGCTCAGCTGCTATCCGACTTAAATCGATAACAAACTATTAACAATTTGATCGAAATGCTACGCAAATTCTGTGTTAATGAGGAGCATTGGAGTCAAACGGACCGATAAGCAATAGCGCTGGCTTGGTCATGTCGTTAGAATGAATCCAAATGCTTCTGCCAGAAAAGAGTTGGAAGACACCTAGCACAGGGAAGACCGAGACTCCAAGTGGAAGGAAGACATACTTGGTATAACGAAAGAATAAATCCTTGTGGCACGCACAAGACCGTAGTGCTTGGAAATCATTTATTAAACTGATCAACAGGTTGACGAGCCATCTTAAGTAAGTGGTTGGCACAGATACAATTATATCCTAACCATTTGCGTCCCTTGGACAGCCGACCGAAGTACTCTGACATATGTGGGAAGCAATATTTTATTCAAAGTCCAAAAAAAAGAAGCCAGAATTATATCAGAATCTTTAGAGCGTTTTCCCTACATTAGATTAATAAAAGTTAAATGCAAACTTTTATCAGGTCCCTCCCATACAGCAACATTCGGACATCGATGTATCCTCATCGAGAATGACTTACTCAGAATAATTGAATTCGACAAACTTATTCGACAAACTTATCATTAACGTTGGTTGTTGAATCGTCCGAAGCCGTGGTAGGAAAAACATTAAGCTGGGATTTCTATACAACAAACCTTAATTTATTCTCCACTCTTAGCAGCGCGCTTACAACTTCAGTTGTAATTAGTCAAAAGAAGCTGCTGTTTTTCTTGGGCTTACCGGTGTGTGAAATCTGACAATTTTCAAGTCATCGTTGGCAACGGAAGCTGCCCTCCAGGTAATTTGCCTATCTTATATAATTTTAAGCCAAAAACCAATATTACGCAAAGGCGGTTTTTTAATAAATAAGCCCCGGTTCTAATTCGGGAGAGAACGTCCATTGGACATTGTTCACTGGTCGTTTAACCGCATAGATGCTACCGATTTTATTGGTTAACCATGAAGGAAAAGGATCAGCCTTAAATCCAGCAGAGTTTTTCCGAAATAATTCTGTATATCCCACGTCGTATGTATATTGAACATGGGGAGTTTCTCCCGTATTCATAAAACTTTAAAAACCCTTTGTTAAGAAAAAAATTTTGAACATGGTTGTTTTGGTTCATTTATTTTGGGGAATTCTTAATTTTTTTTGGGGAATTTTTTATAAAGCCAAAAAAAAACGTTGTAAAATCTAGGGATACATCTTTAATATTGTAGATGGGGAAGTGTAAAATTTTGGCAGCGACATATATGTATATAGGCCTTTTCGCCAGAATCGATTAAAACCACAATTTTGTTTTTTCGATGTGGGGTCATTTTCGATTTCAGCTGGGATCGAAATATTTACGCCATGAAGGATGGCTGCCAATGCATCAGATTATGTGCAGTGGTATTCTGTTGAAGAGCATACTAAACTCCTCCCACTGGCCTTCTAACTCAATGTATTTTTGGTAAAACTATCTCAAATCTGGCAGGGATTAAGACATTTCCCCGACAATGGAACTTTAGTAATACAAATTCGCCATCTGAAGAATTTTTGGAACAACAATTTTACCATTTTAAAAATTTTGTTTTGCTATTGCTATTTAATTTTAACTTTTGCTAAACAAGATTGTTGAAAAAAAAAATAAATACAAAACATCCGAGAGTAATTTTGATTATTTGAACATTTATTTTCCAGAAAGCCTCTATTCTCTTCTACCACATCTCCAAGCAGTCCACTACAGTTTTTTTTTTGAGTCATTCGGAAAATTTGATAAAATTGTTTCCCTTATAAACCACTGTACAGCTTTCTGTGTGTGCCTGTGTAAGTTGTTGTGCAACATTATTTGCCAAAATGTAAGTTTTTTCCTCACTCTGTTCTTGGGGGAGGGGGGTTTGCTTTTTCCTTCTCTTGTTGTGACTTTTCCATCTTGTGCAACACTTGCAAGTGTAAATTTGTTTGCCTTAAGGCTTTATTTCTTGCTGATACTTTGCCCGTTCCGAGTGTGTGTGTTCCTTGTCCACTCTCTCTCTCTCTCTCCCTTCTCGATTGCTTACCCATCAACATGGCACGAGCTGTGTACTTTGCACTCATACCCATGGCGTTGTTGATGATGGTGCTTTTTATTGGGCATGTTCTTTCTTACTATAGTTTGCCATGTTGAATCCCCCGAAACCCTGCCGAAGAGGGCAACGCAATGTTAACATGTTCATGTTGCTGCTAAGTAAGTCTCTCGCTGTGTGTGTGGGTATGTTAGTGCGTTCTCGTTTTTTTGCTGCTGTTGTTGGCCAACATTTTCGAATTGTTGTTCATTGGCACTTGGGTCGATTTTATTGCTGAAAGTGTAGAGTTGTCAAGTGTTTATTTGCTTTGATGCTGTTCTTTTTTTCTTCTTCTTGTTGGTTATCCTCTGGCACACACAAATGCACATCTCGAACAGCACACACTCGTTGGCACTTAGCCTTCACTTTGGGGAGTGTGAGTTTTTAAATCAAAGTTTGCTAATATCGCCTTAGGATATGTTGTCTAGCGAACACTCACTCGTACATGATGGCTTGCTAGCACCGACAAGTCTGCAGGGGCTTAGAACATTTTTTTCCTGAGCATATTGCATTTGTCGCTGTCTGAATTTAAGAGATTTTTAGACAATTTAATAACAAAATTAATTACAAAATCTATTTTGTTAAGGGTTAAAAATGTAAAGTGTGATGTATTCAAATAGTCGTGTATTGAAGCTTTCGGGTGTATTGCAGATTGATGGAATGGGAGAAATTCGTAAATAGGCCTGGCTTCTTCTATGTGTTTATCGGCGCAGTTTCTGCTAAAGTTTCCAAACAGTGTTCCTAGAACGGACTTATCGTTCCTTGTTGTGTAGTCTAAGCAGCAGCTAATATTTGGGTTAATGTCCATGGCGGTCGTCCTCCCTATCTAGTAACACAATATCTTAGGCTCATTTGTACTACAGCTGCTACAGATTCTCCCGCATGAATTTACTTTGGTCTACAAGATGATCTCGGACCGATTTAACAAATTCGCGGTAAGTGCTGGTCAGGGAGAGAATAGCTTCAGTTAAAAATTTTCAATCGAAATGTAAAATAATGGACTCAAGTTCCCTGATGTCCATAAACAATTCATACTCTCTCATTCACTGAGTTGAAGCCCAATTTTTTCCATTTTATTTTTCATAAAAAAGGCACCGAATTATAAACAGATTTTTTTTCTATGACAACAGATCTTAATGTCCATAAACAATTCATACTCTCTCATTCACTGAGTTGAAGCACAATTTTTTCCATTTTATTTTTGATAAAAAAGGCACCGAATTATAAACAGATTTTTTTTCTAGATGAATTCACAAAAAAGCTAGGGCTACTTCTCTCCCATTTCCCGCCGAAGTCCACAAGTTGTTAAGCAAATTCTCACTTTCAACCACAATTTCTCAAATCGCAAAGCAGATCTTGCCAAGTTTCGAGATTTCCTCCAGCCCTACTTTAGAAAATTCAGGGATTCTTTCGACTATGCATTTTTTTTGATGAATTCCTACAGTTTATTTTATTTTTCGACTAACAAAAGTTTTACTTTTTCTGAGAACCGTGGATATCCACGGTGGACGCTTTTAGCACATCTCTGACCATGAAAGCCAATGGAGTTCATCTTCGAGATATGACTCGAACTGACTTGAGCTAGATCTGAGACAAATTTCAATAAAATCGGAATGGCCACTTGCAAATAGAGGATTTATTTCCAAATTGTTTCCGAAGTTCTGCTAGTTTAATAAGGCCTCGAACTGGACTTTTGATAGTTACCTACTTATCTAAGTTGGCCCTACAACCTGTTGTTGATCGTATTTTGTACGATTAGCCGGTCCCAAGCCCGGATAAAGGAAAATGGTTTTAGCTTGTAAGCCACTTCCGAAAAAAACTAATTACAATGAAAACTTATATAGAAGTGAGATATGAAAGAGAAAAATACGATTGACTAAGAATTTAGAAAATCGCTGTACATTATTGGTTTGTTGAGAGAATTCTTTCTACTGTGGGATATCACACATCCGCACTCAAGCTAACCACTACATTTTGTTTATATTAATTATACATATTGTCTTTTAATATTTCCTTTGGTTCAAATCTGTCTCAGTGATTGGAATCTAGTGATTCAAGACGATTCGAAATGTGTTCTCGAAAGAAGCGTTGCCATAGTAACTGACGACCTAGTCGACATCCACATTTGCAAGGGAGAAAAAGCCAGCGATGAATCAAAGATCTTCTTAGCTAGATTATAGCCAGCCTGCGTTTACAGGCTACAACTTGAATTGGCACACTTGTTTGTCGTGGTCAAAAAAGATTTGTTTAATATTTTTGGTGACATAACATAGTCTACTGTCAACAGGTATAAATGTTTGACTGGGATTGTCCGAAAAATATGGTGAACCATCCATTGGTTTTGCACAGGTCTCAGTTACGTGCCATGACCGAAGGTCAGCTAGGTCTCATTTGAGCCATCCCACACAAATAAAATTAGACACAGCCAAACTGAATGAATAGATAATGTAATTGTATCACACAGAATCCATTTACAAATCGGTCCGATTTGTTTAGAATCAAGTTCATTAGCTGATCTGACAGTTTAAAACGTCTCACATTATAATATTGCTGCAGCTGTCTCAGGTTCCCATTAGTAAGGAGCTGTTTACCTAGCAAATGTGTTGATCCTCTTCTCGTAGCCTTTTTCCATCAGAGCAAACAACGTCAGCCTATCAGCGTAAATATCAACAACGCTGTCAACGCCGCCGACCATGCATCACCAGCTTCCATTCGTTAGTAGTGTATTTTTAAATATTTAACAAAATGTCAGCAAACATTTCTCATGTACAATCTGATGTTTGCTGCCATCGCTAGCTTTCCGTTTTTTTCGTCGTCTTCCTTCGTTCTTTTTAATCCACACCCAGTGTTTGTGTTTGCATATAATGCTCAGTGACATTCACACCGAGTGACAACTCACTCGTAAGGACAAGGCAAACATACGCACACACACACATACACTTCCAGATCGTACACATCGATTCACATACGAACATAATAAAAAAAAAAGGCGTTTAAACACATGTGAAACATGTCACTCATTTAACATTCATGTAAATCATGTGCGTTTTGATGGAAATAATAGAAGCTCCGCACACACACACACGCAGGCAGTCATGCGGGCAGGCGTGAATTCCATTTTAAACACCCTTCATATCTGGAGCTCTAAATTTAATGGATGATTTTTAGGATGTAGGTACACGATGTTTTTTTATTGTTTCATTGTTCTTATCTTTTTTCCCTCTTTTTGGATGGATGAAGGAATTAATGTGGTGCATACTTTAGGGCGATATCACATGTCATTAATATTTGAATATTCATAAATGTGGCGCATCACCTGTAACTGTCATTATGGTCATGACGAACAGGCTGAAAGGGCTGCAAGTAAATTTCATTCAATATAACTGACAATTCGCTGAATTCTCCTTCCGAATGTAATGGACGATACGTTCAGATTTTTAGTTTATTCACTGACAATCCAATTGTAAAAAATTATACTCATTTATATCGGAAATGATCTTCTAAAAAAAACTTCTGAAGTTTTTATTTAGTTTGACTAATTCTACCTGTAGGTGTTATTTGTTAAATTTGTTAAAAAAAAATAAATTGAGTTTAGAGAATTTAGAACTTATTCAGCTCAAGCTGCCTTTTAAGGTATTACTGATTTCGTCCTCTTTATCCAGCCGTTAGCATGTTCTGCTGTACGGATAGATAGGACATTTAGTTGCCTAATAAAAGATGCCATTGCAAATATAATGAAAAATCACCAGATTTACTCATTCCGACGGACTGATGGATTATGTGATTACTCACAATCTAAAAGTCATACACAGGCAGCAAAATCACGGTAAATGATTTCAATCATCCCTAGCATGAAAACATGATCGTACTCAAGCAAAATACATTGAATGTCAGATACCAGCAAAACTTCACTGTTGGGACAAGTTAATTATGTGAGGAATAAAAGCCAGTGCACGTCGCTCAAGAACAATTGAGGGAATTGATCTCCGTGTTATCTCTCGGAGAGGTGGTCACGATTGGCCACCGAGATCATGTGATTTAACCCCGTGCGACTTCTTCCTTGGTGGCCATGTGAAAGATAAGGTCTTATACAGGGGATAGTTCACCAGAATCAATAAAATATTCTTTAAAAATATTATCTTGAGTCCGAAAAAAAACTAATCCGCTATCATTTCCTATAGAGCAATTAGTTTATTGTCCTGCAAATCAAAGTTATTTGAAAAAGTGTGTTATTAAAACTCAAACTCTTCATGTGGCAGAAAAACATAATTCCGTGCAACCAGTTTGTTTCTTGTGGGCCAGAGTTTAATTGAACAAGGCTGGCATCATGAAAAGAGCATCCCAAAAACGAGAACATTTCTGGGTAGTGTTTGTTGATGTCGCCAAATATAAAATGTGTCAGATCGTATGGTCTTCTTGGATTATCTCTGCATTGTGGTGTAGCAGGCTGTACATGTGTGAACTAAGGCCTCACACACTTTGCCCACACCAAATGTTCTAGAACATTCCAACTTTCAGGATGAGGCCATAAATATTATATCTTTCAAATTAAAACAATTACACTTTCGCTTGTGCAATGTGTTCTACTTCCAAGTCAGTTTTCCAAATCTCACCAGTCGGTGTCGCCATTTCATTTCATTGTCAAATTCTATGCAGATTTCTGTTTTATGTTTGTCAAACCACGGCACTCGGCAAATATTAAAATATGGACAATAATCATAAATAAACCTTAATTAAATCTGTAATAGAACCGACCAAACGAAGCGGTGCGTATGAGTGATTTGAAATTCTACTAATTAAATAATACTCATACGCACAGAACTTCTTTGGGGTTTGGGGTCATGGTGAAGGAATGCTGACTGCTTGACTGGCTGGCCGGCTAGCTAGCTGTCTGTTCGGACACTGGACATAAGGCAACAATCACTTGCAGTTCACGTCCTTGTGCTGTACTCGGTGATATTGTAAATATGATGATACTCTGCTTAAGTAATTGTAGAGTTTTAATTAAATTAAATGAAAAAGGGAATTGGAATGAATGAAAGACAAAAGTGCTCGCACACACCAGCAGTGGATTGGTTGTCTGGTTAAATGTCTTAATCGTGGTTCGTGACTAAAATCCATTTCGTTGGTTGTAATAGCAATGCTGTTGTTGTCGTTGTTGTTGTACATACTTATGGCTAAGAAGCAGAAATTAAAACTTACTGCAACAAAACCCGTCAAGAACAACAACGCTGAGCAGCGGCAACAGCAACAAAAGTAATAACACTCCGCACAAGCGACAAGCTGTGTGTCCACCCACCGAACGCACAAGCCGAGTGGGAGGTGGTAAAGGAGGAGATCTTCTTCGTCTTTATTTAATGAACACTTACAGTACAGCACAGCAAATGCACAACATTAACCTGGCTGGGCTGGATGGTGGGTAAGGGGATGGGGAAGGATGAAGAACGCGCTTGAAATTGAAACCTCTAAAAAGGAACCGGATGACTGGGTTTGCTTGTGAAATGGCAAAGAAACAAAAGTACAGAGCGTAGGAGAACAACAGCCAACAACGAACGAAGAGCAACACTTAAAACTGTCATGTTGCATGACAGTTGGCAACAATTTCCAACCACTAAATAACCTTAATTTGAAAGCATAACTTTTTCACAAGAAACTGTTTACAAACAACAACAGATAAAATAGATGCAAAGATGAGAAACGACAGCAGCAGCAACAAAGTTTAATAAGGCCACAGCCAGCTGCAGCAAGTTAAGAGTGAAATACGAAACCGACTCACCCACCATTCATGCCCACACGAATGCATATTTACAAATGCGACTTGTAAGTTGCATCAACATAATCGTCATCATCATCATCATCATCTCCATCGCCAACACGCAACAAAGCCAACAGCCACTTGGTAGTGATACAATAAGAACGCTCGCATTGTGTCCAGGCATGGAAGGTGGATATTTGTTTTCAGCTGCTGATTTTCTGATTCCGTTTCTTGTGCTGCTGGACTTTCGGCTTTGGTCGCTTGTTGTCATTATTATTTGTTGAGCTGCTATTATCCTTTTTCGCTTTAATGCAATCATGATTATAATAATTTCTGAATTTTCTTTCATTCTTTCGTTGTTTCGCCTTCGCATTTCCTTGCCGTCTGTATTCTGTACTTGCAGGGAAGTGGCAAGTGTACGACGAGTGTTGCGCTAATGTTTATGTTAAGAAGATAATGCTGGGTTTTTGTTTTACAATGCTTTACATGATTCGAATAATTTTATTTTGTTGTTATCTTTTCGAAAGTTTTACGTTCAATCTTATGATTTCTTTTTTTTTCTCTCTCTCTCTTTTGAAATTTAAACTTGAGCATGAAGAGAAATCTTCAAAGAAATTAAGGGGTTTGGTAACGATGAGGGCATTTCTCGAGCGGAGGCGCAGTGGCGGTCAGAACAGGATGCGACATAACAGAAAAAAAAACAATCTTTTTAAATGTATCCCAATTAAATGTATATATTATAAATTGAAGAAAAAAAATTGGAGAGTCTTAGACTCTGAGCAGTCTAAACGGTAGCAAGCTTCGATACAAGTTGGTGCAGAGTCCTAAGGCACGTCTCTTTAAAATTGCACCAAATAGAAAATGCCCAAAAAATTAACCAAATGAAGAAATAACAAAAATAGATAATAAAATCCCCAAAAAGGCCAACATGAGAATTTCCCAAAAAATTGTGAAAATTCCCCCACCAAAATTTTTTGAAAAAAATCCATAATTAAAAAAGTTGGCTACAAAATAAAATATTATCTAAAAATTATTTTTCATTTTTAAATTGAGGTGGAGTTTTCTGGGGCTCTGTGAAAACTACCTCAAATGAAAAATGACCCAAAGGAAGATATCCCCAAAATAAATGAAAACTCAACCCAAAAGCTCAATATGAAAATGTACCCAACAATTCTGAAAAATCCCCCAAACAATTTATGAAAAATTACCCAATGCAAAATCCCCCAAAAAAAAAACATTATAATAGAAACATATGTATATTGACTTTTGTTACGAACATAACCCCAAAAATAAAAAAATTGGAAAATTGTTCATTGTCCATGAATGTGGACAACAACAAAAATAGAAATGTTACCTAAGAATTCTGAAAAAAATCCTCAATTTTTTTGTGGAATTTTTCATAATAAGTATTTTGTATGAGCATTTTTTTTTGGAAAAATTCGTCACTTTTTTTGGAGGCGCTTTCATAGAGCCTTTGACAAATTGGGGCATATTTTCAATGACATTTTGTGGGTCACCTTTCGTTTTTTTTTGGTAGGATGAGGTTGTGCGTTGTGCATTTAGAGCAGATAAGGAAATATGCGGTAGAACATGTACTTGCCTACTGGTAAAACCGGGAGTTAGGAAAAAAATATGCCATCAAAGTCTTTAACTGGCCCACAACGGTCAAGCTTATGATGTGTACATATACTACGAGTTCCTCTAGTATCATTAATCTAAGTGCTAACATTATAAAGGGTGTTTTTTATTGAGGTATAGAACTTCGAATTGAAATAAAACACAAGAAAATCGTTTTAATGTCCATCAATTTGGCTTTATTGGAAGGATAATTTTATGCCATTAATGTTTAAATATGATTTCGGGCATGTGGCCGCCGCGGCTGGCTCGAATAAAGCCAGCGGTGAACTTCGCGAACTGAACCAGTACTTTCGAAATAAATTTGCACGATTTGCAAGCGTTGTTCTTTTGTCAACCTGTTCATGATGAAATGGTAAACCAAACTAAATATTAATCACTGACAAAATGGCCGCCAGTTAAAAAATTGATGCCAACTTAAAGTTCTATACCCCAATAAAAAACACCCTTTACTACTATCTAGGCAACTTATGCCATTTAAGCGGATAAGGCCTTAAGAAATAAGACTATGATCCGAATTGCGACGACTAGTCAAAGGATTAACAGACGGTAACATGCTTTCCAATAAGCTGTTAATATTATACTTAATTATTGTATTTTCCCTTAACATTCCGTGAACGAACCTTTGCGGAACTAATTTTCAATCATTAAGCTATTCATCATAAAATGTGTATACTCACTGACCAAGATCTGCTGTGTAAGGCCAGCTCCTTTATGAGGTGAAAAAACTACCACTGAAAAACGTTTTTGGATGTTTTTTACCAGAATACGAATCTCAGTTTCTTGTGTGATAGTCACACACACACTATCTACCACACCATGACCAACCACACAATTCGCAATACAATTGCAAACATCCCGAGACAACTACTCCTAAAGGACAAAACATTTTTCCTCTTGGGTGCCTTTATTTTTTTAATTTATTTTTTTTTAATTTGTAGTTAGAACGAATTCCGTGGTTCGGTCAGGCCGAACACAGACACCTTCCTACTGATGTAACTCTTTCTTTAGAAGATTTTGTCCTTAATATCAAAAAAAATGTTAAAAGCCAGAAACTGAGTTAAATAATTTTTAGCATCCCAAAAAAAAAAAAAATTCTCGGAATTTTCTCACAACCAACTGTGTAACTTATACCAAGACAGATTTCCTTTAATGAAATGAAAAATGAAATTAAATACTTTTCCCTCTAGACAACATGGCATTTCTGTGAAATGATAAGCAGTTTCTTAAAAATCACAGCCGGATAGCTTAGAACTTAACCTAAAGTAATTATAAATATATAATTTTTTTTTTGTGTAAATGATTCTTGTTCCTCATGATTAAACAAATTTGATTAAAACGCATTATTCATTAAAATAATCTTCTGACGACCTTTCAATAATTCCCCCGCACTCTTATCCTGGGTAGCAAAATATGTTAAATCACAGGTCATATTTCAATTAATCCCCCCCCTCAGAAACCAAGTAACAATTTTACACAGTAACGGAATCCGCCCTAACGAAACTCACGCAGAAAATTTGACAAGAACAAGAAATGAGGACCCAGCCGAGATGTCGATGTGCCTCCATCAGTTCGGGGCAAGTGCAGCAGACGGTTGCCAGGAGTTTGGAGCGAATGGAAGAGAAATCAAATTATTTACTTTGCGTGCCTCTGTTTAAAAATTAATGAGGCTCAACATCTTAAGTGAGTAATTTGACATGTTTCGATGCTCTGCTGGCTTTTCCAGCATCAGACACAACAGCCGAAATACACACACACACACGCACTCACCCGGAGACACCAAATTGTTAGTAAAGACCGGAAAACCAGTGAAAAAATCGTTGGCTCTGTTAGGGGAAGAAATACGGAGCGTGAGGTGAAGGGCGAGGGACAGCAGAATAAACAAAAAAAGAACAGGATATAACAGTGATTTCTGTAACACATCGAACAACAGCAGCAAAAACATTAGTCGGGGAAATTGACAAAATGCCCAAAAGCAACAAAAAAAAAGGACAGACGAACGCATGAAGGGAAGGAAGGAATCTGGCATCGCTGGCCTAGAGCAGCAGAAACCTCATCAACACCTAATCCTCTTTGACGTGCCACCACATTATTATTATTATTAGTATTTCGGTTTCACTAAAAACTTTGGCCTTAAAATGTCATTAAAGCAATCATTAAAGCCTTAAAGCATTAGACATTGGACCAAAATGAGCTTACACGCACAGCCACAGATACGGCAGACCCCATGCGTTCCACCCATCGTTCCTCAATGTGGAATGTTGAAATCAGAAAGTAGACTGCGGCCAAAGATATACACGAACTACAGCAGGGCCATGCTTAAGTTTTCTCTGACAGACAACGAGTGACGAGTACAGTGTACGGCATAATTATGACCTGATGTTTGCCAAGAAACAGGAATAGAAGGGCATTCTTCCAACCCCTCCCCCCGCTCTGGGTACGAATTAAAGTAAAGTTTTCCCTTTCGATTTCGCCGGTCATACAGTGAGTACTGACATTGGATGGCCTCAGCCATCGAGGAACAACTTTTATTTGCCGCCCTTGTGATCCCCAGAACATCAGAGCCTTATTGCCTGTCATTGTTGTGGTACAACATAGTCGATGATGAGTTCTAACAAGCCTATAAAATGAGATGTTAATTAAATGTGAGAGAGTGTGTCCGTTGCAAGTGAGACTATGGCTGGCAGTTTGGCTGCCAGCGAATGTTCCATGGTGAAGTCTGCCTTTGCAATGTGTACCGAAAAGATACAGGGGAAGCTGGACGGGAGTTATTGAGTGTCTTTCGAAAATGTTGCGAGATGGTTTAAAGTGTTTGTACAGTGTAGCCAGGGTGCCAGGACACGGGAAAGATGTAGAGAAGACATGTGCAGCCAGCAGAGCGACAGGAAAATCCCAGCAGAGACTTTTATAGACATTTCTTCAAATTCAGAGGGTCATCACTCACGCTGCTGATCTACAACAAGAGTTACCAAAAAAACTACCAGCTGGCGATTTTAGCAGTCACATCAACAATAACCCACTCAAAATGTTACCATTGAAAACTCGGACCGAGATCATCATGATAATTTAATCTGAGCCTGATGAAAGAGCTCCCAGCTGGGAAACGAGAGTGATGGCTATGTCAGGAGGATCACGTCACATAGCAGACTATCACGTGATTTGAGGTGAAAATGGAAAAAAGTAATTTTCGTATTGAAAATCAAGGCCAACCTTGATAAATACTATGTGATTTACTGAATTTCATTGCGGTCGTACAAGCACGAAAGATGCAAAACATTCTGGACGTCCACTTGAGTTTTCTATACGGGAAACCGATTGAAAATTTAAAAGTGCAAGAGATTGTGGAATCCATAGGTTTCAATTTTGAATTACCCCTAGTGTATGAGAGAGGTTTTTGCTCACAATCCACCAGAAACGTAACGTGTGACAAATTCGTAGAAGTTTAACGACCCCAACATGGACGAGTTGAGTGACGTTTCGTAAACATGAATGAAACGTCGATGCACCACAACACCTCAGACTTCAATCAGCAGTCAAAACAGTGGATCTATCGTGGTGAATCGGCGTCAAAGGAGGCTAAGAGGGATTTGTCAGCCAAAAAAGTCATAGCGACCGTTTTTTAGAATACAGTCGGCACAATCCACCTTGACTACCTTGAAAAGGGTAAACCAATCAATGGCGAATATTAGGGTATCTTATATTTCTTAATATATATTTACCCTCGACACTGATTCACTGATACACTGATTCCCTGATTCCCTGATTCCCTGATTCCCTGATTCACTGACTCTGTCACGCAGTACGTAGGAATTTAAATAGGCATTCTATAATAATTCTATAAATAATAATAATAAAAAAAATAATATTTTTTTTTGTACAGAAATTGTGTTTTCCCCAAATTTTTTTTTCCAAAAATTTTTTTTTCCAAAACTTTTTTTTTTTTACAATTTTTTGTTTTTTTTTACAAAAATTTTTTTTTTACAAAAATTTTTTTTTTCCACAAAATTTTTTTTTCCAAAATTTTTTTTTTTTCAAGAATATTTTTTTTTTCTACAAAAATTTTTTTTTTCAACAAAATTTTTTTTTTCAACAAAAATTTTTTTTTTCAGCAAACTTTTTTTTTCAACATAATTTTTTTTTCAACAAACATTTTTTTTTTCAACAAAAATTTTTTTTTTTCCACAAAAATTTTTTTTTCTAACAAAATTTTTTTTTTCAACAAAAATTTTTTTTCAGCAAAAAATTTTTTTCCACAAATGTTTTTTTCCCAATTTTATTTTTTTTCGAAATTTTTTTTTACAAAATAGTTTTCTCAAAATATTTTTTACAAAATTTTTCAAATTAAGTAACAAATACTTTCTCAAGCAAATTAACGGGCGCCATAGGCGCATTACAACTTACTAGTTATATATATTTTCCATTGTTCCTAAAAGGAGCTGGAGGCCTTCACATCTTTTGGTGGCCATATTTTTAACTTCACTCCGGATTTTTCGCACCCTTTTCAACTTAACCCTGATATGTCTTCTCGACATACGGTACGTCCGATTCAATTCTTCTTTCTTCTTCGGATTTCAAGGCAAATTGGTTGTTGATTTGTTCCATTCCATTCGTCGGTGTTTGATATTTTCCTTGGCGATGTTTTCTTCTCAGGAATTTTTTAATGAGGACTTGTCACGCCTGATTTTTTCTCAAGGTGCTCAGGTTTCACATCCGTAGAGCAAAGTAGATTGTTCGGTTTATTATTGTACCGAGATAACAAAAAGATGGCTAAAATCCATGAATAAGACTACAAATTGCTGCATCATCCGCCATATTCTCTGGATATAGCCCAGAGTGAATATGTCTGTAAGGGGAAGAGATTTAACTTAGTGACTCGTACCTCAAACAGTCTCATTTTTATAATGCTCCACTTGATGGCATTCTTTCACAAGGACAATTCATAGACTCATTCATGCAGAAGCAGATGACAAGTGTTAGAATGACATATGGGAGAGCAGTTAGAAGTCGGGCGAAAGGAGTGTAGGAAACGGTTTCACAAACTGATAATGAGTCAGTATTTGCCAGAGTGACAATGAAAGAGATTCTAATTTTCCTGGAACACGCAAATAATTTCCTAATCTACATGATTTAAGGTTTTAGATTTTACCAACTCCTTCAATATTTTTCTCATTCATGGCCACGTGACCAAAAACTTTAATCTTTTGCATAAATATCTGTAAATTCTGTGCCATTCATATTATTTATACACCCACCATCAATGACATTTCGTTGTGATTTTTGGGGATAAGCGTGGAATAGAGATCAACAGCCATGAAAAGAGATTTCGACAGTGCATGAATATGTAAGCAGTGACTGATTTGAAAACTTCAACAAAAACGTTTGATAATATTTACCGACAGGATAAAATCCACCGTATGAATTGTGACAAATATCATGCATTTGTAATGAACTTCAATCTGTGATGCTTACATTGGCTGCAGTTAAAAAACGGTGAACAAATAATATCGACCACCACCAAAGACAGACATTAAGGTAAATTTTCATTTAGAAAATTGTAGTCTCTGTTGATTTACATGAAATCGGTGATTATTCCAGTCATTGTCGGATTTTTTTAATATGGCTCTATTATCATTTGTTTCTCACTCTTTGGAGTTAATTAAAAATTGAATTGAATTTTGAATTATTTGCTGTAGTCGCCAGGCATAAAAGATTAATAACTAAGGAGTATTAACCCTTTAAGGCGAGTGTAACACAATAATATGGGAACTGAAGCCTTGAGAGTGTTTCTGGATGGCATTGCCTACTCAAGGGACATTTGAGAACTCAATATGGTAAAAATGTCGGTTGCGGCAGCCACTTCGAAAATCGGCTCTATGTAAAATGACCCAAATGAAAAATTCCCCTAAAAACATTAAGGATACACAATGAACAATGGCTTCAGCAAAATGTGAAAAATCATATATGATTCACATTTGTTTAAAAAAAAAAGTTTTGAAAAAAAAAAAATCCCCAAAAATTTTAAAATTGGCGAATTTTTCATTGTTATATTTTTGAGACATTGTTCATACAAAATTTTTGTTGGGGCATTTTTAATAGAGCTTGAAAATCGATGCGACTTTACTCAGACAATTGATTGTCAATAACACAACTGATATAAACAGTGAAAAAAATAATGGAATAAGTTCCGCAAGGCCTCTGCTTTATGTTTACTTACTGAGTCCCCTCAAGGAATAGACGGGGAACTTCTCTCGAATCAATGAGGTGTGAGCGATATAATTTGTATACCCACTGGCGGGAACTACTGTTTCAAGATGTCTTCGAACGGCTAATGCTTTTTATGCTCGTACTCGTAAAGTCGGCAGCATTCACAAGGCCGCTTTTCGACAGTCTTATCCGGTTGTTTTAACCTCAGCGGGTTAAAATATAAAATCTAATCATCTACTTGTACCCTGGAACACATCTTTGAAAGTACATTATGATTTCTCCCTCCGATTTGTATTTGCTGTCTATTTTGTTCCTTTTTGCTATCATTTCGCTTCAGTTCAGTTCATTTGTAGTTACAATGCTACTTATCTTTAATGTCAGCGATACTAAGTGGCAGCCACCGGGTCCGTGCCAGCCACTACGATTGCCGTCGTAGGTAGTTGGGGCAGCAACACCTTGCAAACAGATTGAAATTTCTATTGCTAATATTATGTTTAATAATTAATATGAGAAAAATGAAAATTAAAATGAGTTTTACACTTTGCGATTCGTCCATTTCGCTGCGCAACAAATCCCTCCGCAGAGTAGCGGGGGCCACAGACATAGTTGCGGCACTGCCACCACCTTCGTAGTCATTATAAAGTCACTGCTGGTGTTCGTAAAAGGGAATGAGCAAACAAAAAATATTATCAGCCTTTTCCCCTGGAGATATTCGCCCAGCGTTGAATCTATTTTGGTTTTCTTTGGTTCTTTTCCAGTCCTTGCACTCGACTGACTTGCTTTGGATTTTTAGTGTGTCAATTGTGGAGATTTTTTTTGTTCGTTTGGCCGTTGATGGAATTGCAAATGGTGGGTGGTGTATAAACATTTCACTGTCACCTGAGGTGAAACGAGTGCTACACAGTATTCATGTAATCATCTGCCGGTCTGTTTGAGGGCACATGAACGTATCTTAGAGCTGTGATATTTATTTGTTTCGCTTCCAAAAATATTTCTGGTCATGGATTTAGTAAATTCGAACTAAATGTTTTGAGGTAGCCGGTGAAAGAACACATACATCTATAACAGGGAAATGTGTAGAAGAAACCAGCTAAGATTTTTATTTCTATACCGGAAGGTCCAGCCAATTGTTTCCTTTAGGTTAGGTTGAAATGGAGGTTGGGTCATGTACCATGACCATCTCATGTCGTTGACATACATACCTAGGCCAGCAATTCGCCCTGTTGTGTGCTCCTGGTTTCTTCTACAAATTCCCTTCCCCTTTTTTCCGTTAGGAATTCGGTCCCCTCTATAAAGTTCCTTAAATTCCTTATGTCCATTGCTTTGACGACCGACAGGTCATCTAAGGTGTCCTCTCCTAATTAGACTTTCTTGATCTGCGAGAAAGCGGGGCATTGGCACAGGAAGTGTTCCGTCCTCTCCGCATGCCCTAAATTCGTCGTTCTTCTATCCCATCCTAAAAAGGTGTGCCCTTAGGCTAGTGTGTCCTGTGATGACCCCAAACTAGCTTACTCAGATCATTTTTGTTAAACACGAGTATTCTCCTTCGTTTCTTGTAATCGAGATTCCCCCAGGTTTCCTTTGTGGTTTTTCCCACCTATTTCTCTTGTCATCTGGGTCGTCTTCATCGTCATGGGTCGTCTTCATCCATTTCCTTAACTCCTTTTTTCTCTCCAGAAAAGGTTTAGACAATTGCCGATTATTTTGGTCGGATTCACTTCCCATTTTAGCCGGTTCCTTTAACAGAAAAAAAATATTGTCCAAAAAATCTCATACAAAATTCGGGCGACTTTTGGACTACAGCGGCGGTGCGACCACTCCGCGCCTTTACCTTAACATTAGGTCCAATGAACATTGTGGAATTTTCCCTAAATTATTTAAAGATTTTTCAAAATGTTTGTGGAAATTTGCCTTTGGCCTTTTGGCGAATTTTTCATTTAGTTTGGTTAATTCTTCATTTTGGGGAATTTCAGATATTACAATTCACACACATTCGATATTGGTTCCATTGGTTCGATTCCATCCATCCATTTGCCCGTCTATACTCAGTCTGTCCATATGTGTCGCCGCCATGCTAAGGCTGACAAAGAAAAAACATTTTACAACTGAATCGTATTCCGTCATACACCATTCGTATTTCCCCTTTAACGACTTAAATTTTTCAACACTATCCCCTCACTGTGGAATTTTTTGCGTTTTTCTCTCCCCCCCCGGATAGTTGAACGATTTTTCTTGTATTTTTTTCAGTCTCGTTTAAAGTACAGGCATTGGATTGTTTTTTGTGCGGTGGCTTGAAAGGAAGCGGGTTGTTCATCATCATTTAATCCATAAGATAAATTGACTTTGAATCCTTTTTCAATGCTGCTGCTGCTACTATTGGTGCTTATACAATTTTTCGCTTGTAATCCTCTGTCTTAGTTGAGCGGGGGGAGGAGCGTTGGTGTGTGTGTTTTCTCTGTTCGTTTTCGTGTATTCATATTTGGCGCAAAAACAAGCAGATGTGAAAAAGGCGAAAAGCGACTGCATGCAATGCAAGATTGTAGTTTGTGTGCAATTGGGAATCTTTGGATTTTCACCGAGGCTTTGTGCAATAATTTGAGATTTATTTGCTGAAATTTATGGTTCTATAATAACTTACCGAGTGGTACTTTGGTTTCTTTGGTTTGGCACAAAAGAACATTTCGGAAAAGTAGTATTTGTTCAAATGTTGAGAAAATCTTACCTGAAAGCAAGAGAAGAGATAAGAAACCGAAAAGCGTTAGTTTAAACAACATGAAAGGTAAGGTTCAAGTGGGCGATTATTGTTGAAAATAGTTGATTATAACCTGAGAGTGGGGAATACAAATAGTACGTGAAATAAAATGGTTATTTAAATGTAATAATCCAAGCCTGAAGGAACTTGATTTCAATTAACAACGGATGAAAGTATTGGGGCCAACAAACATGTTTTCTGTTGGAGATTTAGATGTACGCATGTAGAAAGGTCGATCATAAGACCGAGACATCTAAGATGTCCCAAAAAGCTGCAAACTATTCTGTCCCTTCTAAGATAGAAAGTCCCATCTCCGTTTCTTTTATCTTTCGTGCCTTAATATTAAATATTTTTGAAAAATGGCAAAAATCATTTTAAAATGTATTACAGTTGAATGTGGGTCTTATCGGAAGTCAGAATCTTCTCCAGGGTTTCGAATTTGGCCGTATCTCTATGTTGACTTGTGGTTTTCTTTCATAGGACGGCAGTATTGACGCCATCCTGTTGAAGAAGACAGCCCTATATCAAACCCTTAGAGATTTCTAGAGGACATCTTTTTTTTGTTTGGGATCGTCTTTTTCTTGATAAAAATCATTTGATAAAATTGCACCTTTAAAAATTTGTCAGTTAGTCCCGATGCACACTATTCACTTTTTATTGCCGCAATTCTCAGTTTGATGGAAAGAGAGGTAAGGGGAAAGAAAGGGAAAAAATTGCTCGTATTGCATTTTGTGTTTTTCGTATTTTGATATTTTAAAAATCATTTTTATTTGAAAAGGTAATAACGAAAACAAAAATTGCCGAAATAGAATTTCCTTGTCTGAACACAAGCGACAAGTTCAAAAGGGAATCACAAAAATTGCCGCAAATAAAATTGCCTAGTGTGATTTGGGACTAACCAAATGAAATATTTACAGATTTTACATTTTTTCGTAGGACTTTTTTGGGAAATTGTCCATGTATCCATGTTTTGAGGACATAATAAAAATAAAAACTGTGGGGCCATTTTTCATTACTCGTTTGGGGAAATGTTTCACTATTATGGGGTAACATTTCCTGGGGCCATATTTCGCAGAGCCAAGTTATTTATGAGAGAGCCAGAAACCGTAATTCCGTCCATGAAAAATTGGGTTGACAAACTGAGCTACTGCGAAGCCAGCAGAGAAAAACACAAGAATGGTGGACCTCAAACATTAAAAAAAATTGAATATATGTAACTTCGACATCGATTTCGAGTAATCACACAAAAAAGCACGAATCAGACACCGGTGGAATCAACAGGCTGGGTGTAACCAAGTGGAGTTCATACACAATACCAATGCATGTGGAATTCTTCTTTCAGCGAGACTAAATAAATACTATGCCCATTTCTAACATATCCGGTTAGAGATAGTTCTAATTTTCAAATTTCAAACTGTTGGTTTGATGTAACCAGTTCGATAACCACGCATTGTGAAGACGGGATTTAGTCCATGTAAAGAGTATATGGGTAATTCCACCGTGATGAAAAAATTAAAAGTTATTAAAATCACATTAATGTAATATATTACAATACAAAAATATTCAAATTTTAATGAAATTAAAGAATTTCACGTGTATTTACTCAAAAATTTACGAAAAACAATTGCAAAGTGGAAAATTGTAGTTTTGGATCATTTTCAGATTTTTAAATGCACATTTTTTTTTAAAAGAGAGGCTTATGTAAAAAGAGGCTTATTATAAATAATCTTTCTAAGAGCATAAGAAATCTTAAATTGAAGAGACGAATCAAAAGGAATGAAGAATAACGGTACTTTTTGGTCTAATTTGTCTATATGATAGTCATAGAAAAAATGTCACGTTCGACATGTCACGTTCGAACCAACGTACAAATTAAATGTAAAAAAACTATCCATGATATTTCTATGAAATAAAGAGGATACAAAAGCTTTGTCATTTTTTAACATTTTACAATTTTCATCGATAACATATTCTGTTTGATTTCGCTGATTCTCATGTTTTTAAAAATGTTCACGGAAACTACTTCTGTTTTTGTCGCGTTCGACCCGCTCCCTGTTTTGTCCTTATTTTGTTATCACTATTTCGCCTGAAAAAAACTAAACCACCGGTGATAGTACTACTATGGACCTGTACGAATATGTATAAGATGAATCTAAAATATATTTTATTCTGACCTTTTTTGCACTTTGAATGTGTACAACGCCCACGTTCGACACCGTGGAATTGCCGATATAATGTTATGAATGTTCTACAGTGGGATACTATTTCTAAGGACGAAATAATAGACAGGGAATTAAAACTTGTTGTTTCTACACAAGATGTATATGTCAAAAAAGGGGGGGGGAGATGATAGGGCCACCATCAGACTTTGGACTTTCTCTAGCATTTATTTTAAATCAAATCTTTTTATTTCATATGTTCTTTTCTTTACGGCCAGCCTTGGTTGTAGATTGGCTTCTACAACGCAATGAAATTATTAAAATTCACTACAAAAATGGTGAAAAATTTACAAGATATCCGTCGTCTAGTCCCTGACGTTAGAACATTTAGCCGGAATACGCGGCTATCCAGGGTCTCTCATCCGTTCCTTGTCAAATGGCCGGTTGACCGGACGATGCACTATAGAGAAAATTCGTTCTTCAGCCTGACTGTTCGCATGTGGAATAATCTTCCAGCAAGTGTTTTTCCTGCCTGCTATGACATTATCAAATTCAGGGCAAACGTCAACAAACACTACTCCCTCTCTCCTGCCTCCAATACCCTTCTGAGGGGCATCACCTGAGTGCTAGTAAAAAAAATAATAAATAACAGTTCGCAAAACTAAAGCACCTTGTTGGACGGCAATACAGAAATTGCTGGAAAAATTCAGGCTTCTGCGACAACTTAGTGATATGAAGAATAAAACCCGTGCACGTCGCTCAAGAACAACTGAGAATATTGCTGCTGTAGCTCAGTGTTGAAGAAACCCAAGGTTTGAGCATGACGTTTGTGTGTCATTACACCGCATTTTGCACAAAGACTTGGGTCTTAAGGCTTATAAAGTTCAGTTAGCACAAGTTAGCCGATCATCGACAACGTCGTGTCTTTGCTGATTGGGTACATGAAATGCATGAAAATGATCCGGAATTCCATCGAAAAACCATCTTGACTGATGTGGCCCATTTCCAGCTCGGTGACTACGTCAACAAGTAAAATTGTGGCACCTGGGGCTCGGAAAAGCCAAGAGTTATTGTTGAGAAGCCTCTACATCCTCAACAAGAAACGAAACCATTGCTCTTTTACGGGAAATGTTTCCGGACCTTGTTATCTCTCGAAGTAGTGATCAGAATTGGCCACCAAGATCTGGTGATTTAATACCTTGAGACTTCTTTCTTTCGAGCCACGTGAAAGATAAGGTCTACGCCAACAGCCCAGCGTCGATTCAAGACCTTAAAGATATAATTTGTGAGGCTATCGAGGACATAGGGCAGCCCCTTTGCGATTTGGTTATGGAACATTTAATGCATAGGATATGGTCCTGTAGGCGTGGTCGTGGTGGCCATTTGGCTGATGTTGTTTTTAATTATTACCTTCCTCTTGATTATGAAATAAACATTCAATGATTCATCTCAAAAAATATAATTTTTCTTTAAATAGCAAAATAACACCACTTGTTGGGAAAATCCTGTATAATAAAATTTAAAAATGCATATTTACAAAGATATAGCAAATTAAATTGTATCATAAGCGCCACACGCCTTTTTGGCTGACCACAAAAAAAAACACTCTCCTGTAAAATATTCTTTGTGGCGCTTACGAATTTTTCGCTCGACAGCTTACACCCAGAATCAAAATCGTTCACCGCAGCTTCTTTACTCGATAGGAGATTAATTCGAAAAAGTTTAAATGTAAAACTTCTCTTTAGAATAAGCATCAGACTTCCGAGCCATCTTCAAGTAGTGGCATACCAGCTGTGATTACACAAATTATATCCTGACATGACAAAGTGATTTCAAAGAATGTCCCCAATTGCTCTTAAATAGAATGCAATAACAAAAATACGTAAAAACCTTCCATTATTAATTGGCATTTCACATTGTCATGGATTGTGATATAATGTTTTAGTAATTAAAACGTTACAGCTGTAATCATCTGATAAAAACAATACAGACTAGCCACCAGTATTAGAATGTTTTCAATAATAAATTAAATGTTGCTTTTGTCGTGTTTATACCGGCACTGAGTTTTATAATTATGGATTTAAGTTTAAGAAGATATTGTGAGGCTACTAATTAAAATCTAACATTACATCAGCAATTAAGACTCTTTTAATCAGACCAACTCACACACACACACACACGCAGTAACACTTTCAGCTCTGAACACAAACATACACAAGATGTCACAAATACCCACTCACTTAGTCACACATATACAAATACAAATACAAACAAACGCACGAACAAACAGGCAATTGTATTGCAAACACCTCATTGTGCTTGTAGCAGTAAATGTCACAGAAACCCACACACACACGCACACACATGGACACTACTACAGCATTCAACTACAGTAAAGGTAGCAGCAGCAGCAACAACAACAACAACTGGATTGTTGTTGTCACCATAGTAAGTAATTAACAATTTCTCCTTTACCGGCCCCATTGTGTTGTTTTGAGGTAAGCGTGTGTGCGTGCGTCTATAAGAACATGTGCTTAATGAGAATGCAAGTAGGTGAGTGCATGAAAACTAGCATATGTTTGTGTGCGTGCGTGTGTGTGTGTGTGTACGTCCCTATAATAAATGTCATTTTCCCCGTTATATAAGAACAACTTCTTTACATGTGTACTTGTATGCATGTAAACTGCAGTACATCCGGCTGCTGTGGCAACTATACAAGGGCCCCTCACACACACAGACACACACACACTTAGTCGCTTTCAAAAGGTGCCAAAGCAAAGCCTTCGCAAGGCGACTTAGTGGTTCGCAGCAAGAGGAAATATGGAATGAATGAACGAAGGAAAAGTCAAAAGGTGGAGAAAGAAGGACACAGAGTACAGAATGTACAAAGAAACAGCGACGACAGGGGAAAAAGAACGAACGAGGCAGCAGCAGCATAATGCAGCAGTATGTTGAGTAAACATCATGTTAATGATGCCAGGGAAAATACGGTAAAAATGGAATAAATGAATGAAAGCATTTATTTTTAAATGCAACAAAATGTTAAGTGGCACAATTGAAATGTTGTTGTAGTTGCTTTATTCTTGCCTTCTTCTTCGTCTTCTTGTGTTTTTCTTTTGTAGTTACATATTTATAAAGATTCATTTGTATTATATTGTATGTGTATACAATAGACTGGGTCATGTTGCTGATGACAACGAAAAGCCACTGCTATGCGAACAAGCAAAACTCGGAAAATCCGGACATGATCGTCGAGAAGCCAAGGCAAGATCAGAGAAACTTCTTGGTATTCTAAAATTTTAAATGACTAAATGATCTGATCTTTGTGTTTACGGCCGACACCTGGAACACAGCTGTGACTTTCAAGGGGCAGCTTTAAATTAAATTAAAGTTTGGACATAAGTTACAATATTGATATTTGGTAGCTTATAGAGGAACACAAATATTGTCACCCACTCTAATGTGCATATGTGTATGTGCAGCATTGTAGTTAGGTTGGTTATGAGAACAAGTAGACGACAGGTTAAAGGATTTCATTTTAATGAGTTCGCAGTGAAATTATATGCACAATATTTGTGTTTCTTAAATAAATGTTAAAGCCTTTCGAACATGAGTATTTTACAAGCCTCAGTTTCCGGCCCATTGTCCAGCCAATAGGCTTTCCGTTTGTCTGTCAATAGACTTCTCATCGAATCACTGATATTACCACAAATGGGCACTGTTCTTAAGTCCGATCAAAAGACAAAGCCCTTAGAATTGTCATGATTCTGATATGATATTTTCCCAATCGCATAAAGTTTGTCTCGGCCAGTACTGACTCAACTCTTCGACTTGATGTTAATACAAAATCCCGACTGCTCCACATATGCCAGCTTCCACATATTCCGCTGATAGTTTTCAAACTCACATCAAACAAAGCGATATGAATAAAGTTTCCGCCTGGAAAACCGTTTCCAAGTTCCAACAGTAAATAATAAACCATGACGCCAACAACAAACACAAAATTATGCCCAATCAGGAAATCCATTGTTTTCCACATACACAATGAAATCAATGGCGAAAAATTAAGAAAGGCGAAACACACACCCACCCACCCAACGAAACAGAAACAAAGTTATAACTTTGAGAATTCATAAACTCCAGACTTGACACCTCACCTCGTATTCGGGACATACCTGGTGGCAGCTAGGATTCCACTGGCTCCACACACCACGCCACCATTGGCGAACAATAGAATTCTGAAGTGGAAATAGCAAGAGTTCCATGCAATCTCGAATCAGTCAGCCCAGCCAACGCGCCTGGAGTACCAGTCGGCGTACGAGTGCGGGCAAATAAAAGTCTGGTAAAATTCGCCTTACAACTTTTCAAGTGTAGGGAGGCGTCTCTGGGACGAAGATGCTGTGACGATGCATGGCATGGGGTAAACGGATATGGTTGCGGTTAGTGGGTGTGTGTGCGTGTGCAATCTTTTCTATCACCGAACAATGGAGTTTATTGGAGGAGACCACTTTTTTCGTCTATCCCACAATCAGGAAATAATGCAAAAGGCATAAGGAAACAAATAAGAAGCAGAAAAAACTTCAACTGAAAATAACGAAATGATAAGACGTTGGTGGTGCCACTTGAGGCAAACAATGGTTTGTTCAGGCTGGAAGACAAAAAAAAACTGGCTAAAGAAGAAAAAAAAGCGGCAACGTGACAAAAAAATATGTGTTAAGTTTCCCTCTGTGCGAATGTATTTTCGTTTAATTTTTTGTTATATAAATAGGAGGAGTGCGGTCTAATGAGATTGGGCCAACAGAGGCAAATAAAATTCAAGAAGTAAAAAGGCCGCCATATAGCTTATAAAGGGTGTTTTTTATTGGGGTATAGAACTTTAAGTTGGCATCACTTTTTTAACTGGCTGCCATTTTGTCAGCTGTCAAGTGATTAATATTTAGTTTGGTTTGCCATTTCATCATGAACAGGTTGACAAAAGAACAACGCTTGCAAATCGTGCAAATTTATTTCGAAAGTAATGGTTCAGTTCGCGAAGTTCACCGCAAGCTCCGTCCGAATGAATCGATTCGCCACCGTGCACAGCAATTGGAGCTTTGTCCATCAACTTTATGGAAGATTTTGCGCAAAGATCTTGGCTTGCGACCTTACAAGATCCAGCTTGTGCAAGAATTAAAGCCGCGAGACCATGCAATGCGTCGTGATTTTGGTGTATGGGCCGAAAATGAGATTCATCTCGATGCTGATTTTCATCACAATTGGAAAATTGGACCTGTAGAATTGGCTTTATTCGAGCCAGCCGCGGCGGCCACATGCCCGAAATCATATTTAAACATTAAAGGCATAAAATTATCCTTCCAATAAAGCCAAATTGATGGACATTAAAACGATTTTCTTGTGTTTTATTTCAATTCGAAGTTCTATACCTCAATAAAAAACACCCTTTATATCATGAGTAAAATAATGTGTTCCGAAATTACATTGGCTGTATTTTTTTTTTTCGTTTAGTTTGTTAGATATTATGTCTGGTTTAAGGCAACTCTTTAGAGAAAATGCGTGACATTTCATCATATTTCAAAACTGTTTACTGTTAAAAAAAACCACGTTGCAAGGACTTTTGCAGGATTTCTGTTTGGCCAGTTATAGGTAAAACACCTCCTGAAAAAATGTGGGAAGGGCCACACCCCTTGTTTAAAAACAAAGTTGTCATTGACTGTGTCAGGTCAAAATGGAACAAAGGCGAGTGTCACAGATCATACACCTTAACATTTTGAACAACCACATCTCAAGAATTACGGGCGTTGAGAATAAATACGTCCTAAAAAAAAGGCGGAGGCGCCACATCCTTTAATCGAAAAGGCTTTATCTGACGTAATGATATAACGATCGTCATGGAATTACCATAGAGTACAAATCTCTTGAAAATTAATCAGTGAAATTCTTTTTATTCCTATTTGTGTACTGGGAATTCCAAAATTCTCACATTTAGTTAAGGTTATAACTCCAACTTCCCAGATGTGGAGAGAAGTTGAAGAGCACTTGTTACACAATTATTTACACAGCCCTCGTATTTCTACTTCTTATTATAAACTTGTTTTTTTTTCTCTCTGCGGATGTTTGTTAAAAAACTGTCCATATAAGTGTGTTGCGGTGTGATATGAACATGGGTGTGTGGGAATGTGTCGCTGTATGAGTTAAAAAATGCTGACACACCTTCTATTTAAGTTAAAAGTCCTCCACACACACACAGACACACACGCAAATACACACTCACAACACCCACATACTTAGACACTCGCCTAGCTCTCTGTCTCTTGCACACACTCACATGAGAATTCACATTCACTTATTTGTAAGGACACAATAAAACTAAACAATATAAACGCTTAAATAGAATGAAAATGTAAAAAAAAAACGCAAAACAACAAGGACCAGAATGCGGAGGTGGAAAACGTAAGAGAAGCAAAAGGAGGAGGTGGCGGAGGAGGAGGAAAACAGCACATACAAGGAATAAAAATATGCTCGAGAGTCCTCGAGAGTGAATGGCAGCACAGAAAAAAGAATGCATAAAAGAAAGAGCACACAGACAAATACTACAACAACAAAATCTCACAAAATAAAAGTGCCAAGCACCAGCTTTGGCGGATAAAAATAGGAAAAAACGTGTTCAATGGTTTATTGTACATCTCTTTTTATTCCAGCTCGGGCGGCAAATCATTAGACTTATTTCTTTACTTTAAAATACCCACACTCGGTTGCTGGCTCAGGCTTTCATCGAGTAAGAGAACTACGTGGGGCAAAATGTTTTAAGAGTTTTTGTTGAAGAATCGATATAAAAAAACAACAACAACTAAACTAAATGAAGATAATGACGATATATTCAATAATTAAAATGAAAAATGTTTGAGAATTACAAATTATGTTTGGCAAAGTTGGCAGAGATCGCTGTGAACTGTTATGTGTGGACAAATGGTTTCTAATGCGTCACTTGAAATTGCTTCTGACTAACCAGTATAATACGAGTGATTAATTTCTTAAATTTTTCAAAATGACAAACCAAATCACTTCTTCGCCATCAGTTCATATTGCATAAGAATTCCACAAACCAGGCACGATTTCAGCCTGTGATTCCGATTTTAAATCTTCAATTTTAATGTCATTAATATTAATAGCTCGTTTTTACTAATTCTCTCTGTGTACTGCAACAATGTATGCCACACAATATACACTTGAGAGTCATTCTCACCATTTTCAAAATTCACTCAAACAGTGAGCCGGGAAAACTTTAAGTCCTCTATTTATTTTTGTTTTTATTTTTTGCTGATATACAAATTTAACTTTAAATTCTCACTTAAGGAACGCCACACAGCTAAAGACGACAGCAATATAAAATTTCCATATGAATGTTGCCGAACTGTTGCTGTTGTTGCTGCTTGTCGTTATTGAAAACAATCATTGCTGTTGTGCTGCTTCTGAAATCGAATACGAGTACACAGTTGAATGCCACTAAATGTTTTTGTACGAGGACGGAGTAAATAATGGAGTCAGAAAGTGATTCTATTTCGATCCAAGTCAATTGCCCACTGGAGCCAAAGACCATGATGTTTTTAACAAATTAATAATTGCCTTTAAATCCAGAATTAATTGATCTAGAAAGGTTTGTGGATTTTCCCTGGGCGATATCGGAAAGATAAGGGTGACGCTAACGAGCCCTGCAACATTTTGCAATGGTAACTTGCAAAATTATATTGCTGCCGTTTTGTAAAATGTTATCGACATATTTGGAAAAGAATAGAATCCGCAAGGAAGCAGACGTCCTTGGCTAGCAAAAAATAAATGGCGTAGAATTGAAAAAGGCATATAAACATTTGAAGAACTTAAAACATTTTGTAGCGAAAGAATTAGTTGGAGTTATCTGGTAGAAGTCCTAATTCTCCAAGTGGTATAAAAAACGACTCAAAAAAAATGGAAAAAACTCAAATATACAAACAACTTATAAAAAAAAATGTTGCCTTAAAAAAAATGTTGCTGGAAAAACCAACACGGTTTAGGAACTGTCCTAAGAACAATTAAAAATAAAATTTCTTTAGGAGAATTTCGCTTGACCACCAGCCTCCATTTAGTTGCAAAAAACCCTGGGCCCAACAAAATATTAATTCGCTAGATATTAGGTGGCAACTATTTCATTTGAATGATCCTCTAGACCTCAGAACCTCGCATCTCTATGTCTTTAGTTGACGATATATGTATGAGTTTCAAAACATCCTAGTTGCCAAATTTGACCAAACAAAAATGAGTAATTTTCTAACTTGACACAAGAAGCCTTTCCCCATTACCAGAGCGACTTACACTTGTTACCACACTTTACCTACAGTCCTCGTCTAAATGTCCCTCTTTCTGTATGGATCGTGAGTCTTCTCTCTCTCTCTCTCTCGCTCGATATATTTGTCCACACAGTGATAGTTGACATTTCCATTTGAACCCAATTAAATCAATTTAAAATTGCTTATGGAAACACAAAAAGTCATACAAAACAAAACGTAATAGGGCCCTTGTACTGTTACCACTAAAAATTCAGCTGCCATTGTGACATTTTGCATCAGCATTCGAAGCAGCACCAACAATGCTCCGACTGCAGCTATTATCAGTAGCGAAAGCAGACAGACGGACACTGAATGGGAGGGGGGAAAAATCAATTTCCAATATGCGACTACTGGCACAAAAGCCAACTGGATATTCATCACATGGAAAGACAGTCGTTATTGGTCGTCCATTGCCGTTCACATCGCATCACTTCCCTCTGCTTCTTGTGCTTTACATCTATTAACAGCCAAGTGCCAATGAATCATTGGAATCAATTCAATTTGCATCTTTTATCAAGCAATATTTTCAAAGAGCGTACTTTCTAGTTCCATTGTCAAAGGTTTTCTTTCGCTGTATTTTTATTTGTTTTTTTTTTTTGGTTTTTGTATAATAGAACTCGCCATTCATTGTCTAAACCAATCTTTGGCAAATCTCTCTTCCGCTGTTCGCTTTCTGTGTTTGTTTGTTTTATTTTCCTTAGAATTGAATCTTTTAATACTTCAGACAGTCAAAATGTTGGTGGGAATGGAGTAGATAACTGTTAGGATGAGCTTAGTTTGGAAATTTAGTTATTTGCATACATAGTTTGGCCAAGATAACTCGATAAATTGGTCTTTGCAAAGAAAATAAACTTTGGGCAATTGCTGGCAAACAGATAAGCATGCAAAGTGATTAAAACAATTAAACAAAATAAAATGAGACGGGGGACTATGCACCTGATAAAAGCATATACGTGCTTAATCATTGGCCGATTCGAGAAAGCAAAAACTTCCATTATGTGCTGTAGCAGTTTCTGTTAAGACCCTGGTGAAGGTTTCAGGCTCTACTCACGAATGTCGTGTTAATGGATTCTTCGCATAACAATGCTACATCAAGGGTCCCCGAAAACACGTCGTTAAATGTCAGCAACGGGGTGACTTATTGACATCGACGGCTCAAAAAACATTACGAAAATTGGTAGGCAAGAGATCGATTGTTGGATCTACTGAAATTCCAAAATCCGACCACAAAAATAGTTTATCAGGCGCAGGGCTGTGGAGGCGAGCCAATGATTATTCGACTCAGACTCCAGCACTATTAAATAGCTCGACTCCGGTGTCGAATGCGACTTCAGCTGTTCTATTTAATTTCCCTCCATTATTCATATACTCTATCTTACACTGTAGTGTGTCTGTATTCAAATGAAAATATGTCAAATTTCCAAAAAAAAAAAAAATTAAACAGATAAAATAGTTTCTAAATTATTTTACGGGAAATGTCAGTTGTAAAACCCGGAGTCGAAGTCGAGAAAATTAAGACTCCAGACTCCGACTCCGTTCAAATCTGTCAGACTTTAACTCAAAGACTCCGTCCCCACCGCTCTGATTTTGCGTCCGTAGCACAAATTTGTGACCAGTCTCATGTTGCACACATCAGAAACTGGGAGTAACTTCTTATCTTTGGGTTAAGATGTCTGACCGTAGTTCCGGTTAGACTTGCAGCTACGGCTCTCCTGAAGTACCAAGGTGGATCTGATTTACAACAAAACCATCAGTGAGTTGTTGCATCGAAACAGGCTGCAGAGTTGTCAGTTAGACCTCAACACCAACCCAATAGGGAAGCCATGATCCATGATTACACATTATGCTTCAAATCGTTATCGACTGGTTGACCTGGATGATCTTCATCTTGTTCATCCTAAAGAACCGCTGATCGTCGCTATTTAACATGACTTTGTTCTGGGTTTTTGTAGCGATCACCGTTAAAAATGTTTCCAATATTGTCAAAAAAATGTTATTCTCAGAGGATGCATTGGCTTTCGACGGTTAGTTGTGGCTTTTGCCGTTCCTAGATGAGCCAGTTTTGCAGTTTTGAGGTGAAAAGGCTTAGCAACAGAAACCGGCGAAATGAAATTAGACTGTTTAGATTTTTGTCATCGCTAGCAATTAAACATTCAAAGATTTTGAGATCTGATCTTCTTAAATGACTGAGTTGCAGAGAAATACGCTTATGGTCAGTAGAAAGACTTTGAATATTTGCTCAATATCAATTAAATTAGGGTGCCACACGACTCGTGTCCATTGAAATGTTGGCAGCTATTGCATGATCGGACCAGACCATAGCGGGCAGCAACTGTAGCCTTGCGAGGCGGGTGTGGAACTGATCCATGATTTGTATAAACCCCGCTTCTACGACAGGGGCGTCCGAATAGAACCGATTCGAGGTCAAGCAAGCACAAGTACAAATATTTCAGAGGATATCATTATTAATCATAAAGCATGATATCATGATCATATAAAGGCTATTCTGCCTATAAATCTCCAGGATCCGAATAAATTCCTTCCATATTGCTGAGAAATTATCAAAAGTTGTCTCTCTATGGTTGAGTACATTACAAATTTCCAGCCTAAAACTAATCACATTTTGGAGGATATGATCAAAGCCAGTCAAGAATGGATCCTAATCTGTGAAGCAAACATTTGGTGTATGCACACAGTTTTTATGGTCTCACTTTGGGTACTTCCTACTTTGGGTACTCCAAGCAACTGGGTTGACAATTGCAGGGTCGGCTATTAACAAAATCTTACACAGGTGTAGTTAAATCGTCGGAAGACCAACCTCCCAGACATAAGTTTATCGATACTTACTCTTAATCTCTATACTATTTTACTTATATTCCATTCAGACCAAATCAAACCAAACGATTTTACTTATGCAATTCTGAGCTTTTCTGTAAATCTCCAATAAATTTCCAACAATTTAATTGTGTAAATGCAATGCAATTTCTAATGCAGTGCACACTTGTGAACCGAAAGGGGAGCAGCAGAAAACAACAACGAAAGAACATTCAACGAAAAGCCATAAAAATCTGTCTAGTGTATAATACAATAAACAAGCCATCAACCAACCAACAGGCGCTTTTTTAAGTTAATTGAGAGACTACAACAAGTATACGCTTCATTGTGCCTGACATTCCCGATTGCAAAGTTTATTTCATTAAAAATCGGTAAAACACGGGCAAAAGCGCCCACACACACACACAAACTTCAACAAATAGAGGCATAGAAACGGCGTCACTCTATCCTGCACGGTGAGCTAAGTAAAAAGCACTCGGGAGACACCCACCTGAATGTTGGGGGGGAAATGCGCTGCATTTCAAAAATATAAAAAACGAAAACAAGCAAAATGTGAAAAGTTTTTCACCAGTTGTCGCTGCTGTTGCTCTTCATATCATCACTGCCAGCGATTGCACTTAAACAAGGAGCCATCAATGTGGGCCTACCTATCTCCAGACACCAGTGACACTCTCCCACGCACACACACACAGATGACAACAATGTCGCCTCCCAGCTGCCACTTGCTTGTGTTTAGTTGCAGGGAAAACGAAAAAACAAGAAAACATTTCATTATAATGCATAACCAAGATGCGTTTACTCTCACACCGTCGGCTAAAATGCATTATAACGCAACAACATAAATTGATAAAGTTTGTAATAAAAACCCAGGCACAACTAAATAAAAGCACTTTAAACTAAAAGGGCAAACCAACGACATTAAAGTGGGGATGAACTCCCTACAAGTATTAAAATAATGGAGGTGTGTGTGTTTGAGATAATAACTGAGCAAAATCGGTCCACAGATAAATATGTTACTAGAAAAGTCAGCAAATCTCATTTGTCAGCGAAAACTCTAAATCTTCCAGATGCATTGAGAATAGGTGATTTATAGAAATAGGAAAAAAATGAAATAAATTGGTGCAGGGGAACTATGTTTTTATACCAAAAACGATGGAATTCCAAGTACTTCTGGAAGTTTGAAGAACTTACAATACCAGTAGATTATTTGTGTGATAACACATGTATCTCACGCGAACAGGGCAATTTCTGTCCATTGATATTTCGTCTCTCTACAGAAGAAAACCCCTAAGTGTTTTTGAATAAAGACTAGCAGATACCCATCCGACGAACGATTTTATCCGTTACAATGCAACAGTTTGTTAGTGGTTCCCTAAATATAATCGTATTTGGTTTTGAGCTCGCTAATATATTCAAAAAACTAGGAATTTCAAACTGAGTCCAATCGAACGTAAATTAAAGAAGAAGCCAGTATTGTAGAGTAGTGTATACTTGCGTTTCAAGTTCCATCATCAACTTATGAAATAATTTCATAAAAACTTATGAAATAATTTCATAAAAACTTATGAAATAATTTCATAAAAACTTATGAAATAATTTCATAAAAACTTATGAAATAATTTCATAAAAACTTATGAAATAATTTCATAAAAACTTATGAAATAATTTCATAAAAACTTATGAAATAATTTCATAAAAAGGCGCCCCGGTAGGCGAGTTGGTAGCGTGCTTGCCTATCAGCGTGAGGGTTGTGGGTTCGATTCCCACCAGAGGCTTTGGTCTGTCGCTGCAAAAATCTAAACATATGGTCTGTGTCACCCGGTTTACCCTTGGACCCAAAAATTAGAATATAAATTTACTTTGTATTGTAATTAATAATAAATAAATAAATAAAAAAATTTCATAAAAACTTATGAAATAATTTCATAAAAACTTATGAAATAATTTCATAAAAACTTATGAAATAATTTCATAAAAACTTATGAAATAATTTCATAAAAACTTATGAAATAATTTCATAAAAACTTATGAAATAATTTCATAAAAACTTATGAAATAATTTCATAAAAACTTATGAAATAATTTCATAAAAACTTATGAAATAATTTCATAAAAACTTATGAAATAATTTCATAAAAACTTATGAAATAATATCATAAAAACTTATGAAATAATTTCATAAAAACTTATGAAATAATTTCATAAAAACTTATGAAACAATTTCATAAAAACTTATGAAATAATTTCATAAAAACTTATGAAATAATTTCATAAAAACTTATGAAATAATTTCATAAAAAATTATGAAATAATTTCATAAAAAATTATGAAATAATTTCATAAAAAATTATGAAATAATTTCATAAAAAATTATGAACAATTTTCATAAAAATTATGAAATAATTTCATAAAAAATTATGAAATAATTTCATAAAAAATTATGAAATAATTTCATAAAAAATTATGAAATAATTTCATAAAAAATTATGAAATAATTTCATAAAAACTTATGAAATAATGTCATGGAAAATTATGAAATAATTTCATAAAAAATTATGAATTAACTTCATAAAACATTATGAAATAATTTCATAAAAAATTATGAAATAATTTCATAAAAAATTATGAAATAATTTCATAAAAAGTTATGAAATAATGTCATGGAAAATTATGAAATAATTTCATAGAAAATTATGAAATAATTTCATAAAAAATTATGAAATAATTTCATAAAAAATTATGAAATAATTTCATAAAAAATTATGAAATAATTTCATAAAAAATTATGAAATAATTTCATAAAAACTTATGAAATAATGTCATGGAAAATTATGAAATAATTTCATAAAAAATTATGAATTAACTTCATAAAACATTATGAAATAATTTCATAAAAAATTATGAAATAATTTCATAAAAAATTATGAAATAATTTCATAAAAAGTTATGAAATAATGTCATGGAAAATTATGAAATAATTTCATAAAAAATTATGAAATAATTTCATAAAAAATTATGAAATAATTTCATAAAAAATTATGAAATAATTTCATAAAAAATTATGAAATAATTTCATAAAAAATTATGAAATAATTTCATAAAAAATTATGAAATAATTTCATAAAAAATTATGAACAATTTTCATAAAAAATTATGAAATAATTTCAAATAATTTCATAAAAAATTATGAAATAATATCATAAAAAATTATGAAATAATTTCATAAAAAATTATGAAATAATTTCATAAAAAATTATGAAATAATTTCATAAAAAATTATGAAATAATTTCATAAAAAATTATGAAATAATTTCATAAAAAATTATGAAATAATTTCATAAAAAATTATGAACAATTTTCATAAAAAATTATGAAATAATTTCAAATAATTTCATAAAAAATTATGAAATAATATCATAAAAAATTATGAAATAATTTCATAAAAAATTATGAAATAATTTCATAAAAAATTATGAAATAATTTCATAAAAACTTATGAAATAATGTCATGGAAAATTATGAAATAATTTCATAAAAAATTATGAATTAACTTCATAAAACATTATGAAATAATTTCATAAAAAATTATGAAATAATTTCATAAAAAATTATGAAATAATTTCATAAAAAGTTATGAAATAATGTCATGGAAAATTATGAAATAATTTCATAAAAAATTATGAAATAATTTCATAAAAAATTATGAAATAATTTCATAAAAAATTATGAAATAATTTCATAAAAAATTATGAAATAATTTCATAAAAAATTATGAAATAATTTCATAAAAAATTATGAAATAATTTCATAAAAAATTATGAAATAATTTCATAAAAAATTATGAACAATTTTCATAAAAAATTATGAAATAATTTCAAATAATTTCATAAAAAATTATGAAATAATATCATAAAAAATTATGAAATAATTTCATAAAAAATTATGAAATAATTTCATAAAAAATTATGAAATAATTTCATAAAAAATTATGAAATAATTTCATAAAAAATTATGAAATAATTTCATAAAAAAATATGAAATAATGTCATGGAAAATTATGAAATAATTTCATAAAAAATAATGAAAAAATTTCATAAAAAAATTATGATATAATTTCATAAAAAGTTGTGAAATAATTTTATAAGAAGTTGTGAAATAATTTTATAAGAAATTATGAAATAATTTCTAAAAAGACAAAAATAACTAAAATAATTTCATAAGAAATTATCAGTATAAAAAGAAATTATTCATAAAAAATTATGAATTTATTTAATAAAAATTACTAATTAATTCAATAAATATTATGAACGAATTACCATAAAATAAATAAAAAAAAAAAAAAATCGTAAAAAATTTAAACTGTCATTAAATTCGTGTGTTTGTAATTCTTCCGCTGAAACTACATACTAATAATTTTTATCTCCGAACGATCGATTTCTGTAGTGTGTATGTAATCAATGCATTTTTTTTTTTTTTGATTGTGAACAAACTATTTTTACCATATTGTATAAGTAATTAATTGATAATAACTAACGTACATACATTTCTCAGTACACCAGAGCCAAGAGATCACAAAACAAAAGCTCTGCATTCAAAGTTCAATTCAGTATCAATCGGGAGCTAAAAGCGAGCAGTTCACTTGAAATCCATTGACAACACAACAATTGCTATCAGCATGAAAGCAATTGTGCTGGTGCCTTTAGTGCTGGCAAATCTAGGGGTGGGTATTGCATTCTACTGATAAGTTGGAATAAGTGCAATCTTTTTGGAATTATTTTTAGATTTGGACTGACGCCCAAAATACCATATCCGATCACTTTTACGACATGTCCGATAAATGTTTTGAACAACTGCATGTCCCCCCACGGTACCGCGCCTCATTTCAAGCCTTCCAATATGCCGATGAGGAGATTGTCCACAAATATATCCATTGTGTTAGCACCGAACTGGAGATATGGAATAATCGCAATGGTTTCAACATCGAAAAGATCTATCACCAATATCGTACCAGGGCCAATGATGAGGTGATGCTGCCCACCATCAGCAACTGTAATCGCAATACCCAGAATAGCAACAAGGAGCTGTGGTGCTATCGGGCATTTTTGTGTATTCTCAATACGGATGTGGGCAAATGGTTTAAGGAGGACGTTCAACGGTCCCGACAGGCCAACATACCCAATGGTCATCATTAAAGACAAAACATGTCCATGGGGTGGTGTATTCTTGTATTATTGGAACAGCAACAAATTTAATTTATTTGAGAAAGTTTTATGAAATTCAATAAAGTTTGAAGCCAGTTGTTAGTGTTTGCTTGAACATGAACTATGGCAACACTTATAAAATATTAATTGCTCTCGATCAATGCTGTGCCACTATTAAGTTTAATGTGTCCTCCTGACAACTATTCGAAGCGTTTAAGAGCTTAAATGCGATACATCCTTCTGGTGGCATAGTTCGTCATAGACCTGCCTAGGTCTGTGAGTCGGTATATGTACATGTATGTGTGTGTGTGTGCGTAATAGAGACAACCAAGTAAATAGATATTCACCGGAAAAAAAAACATTTAATTTGAGGGTGTGTGTGTGTGTCTCTGTGCTATGTGGGTGTGTATATATATGGGTATTGTGTGTGCTTGAGTAAGGCTTCGAGTAGAGAAGGAAGCCATCAGATACAGTGGGTAATGTTTCAGTAGTTTGAAAGGCAGAAAATTTGTAAAAATATCGTGAGCTGTTTCGACTGAGATGAGAAACCACATCATTCCCTTCTCCCTCTGTAACGAAATTATATTATTCAGCCCTCCATAATCACGCTTCCGATCCTACATCAATTATGAGAAGTTCTTCATAGAATTTTAGAATCCTACAAAACCTATACCAGGATTAATAGATCATTAGAATGCTTTCTGGCTATGTTTTTATATATAAGTTTTAGTGGGATTTCATTTTTTATTAAGGCCAGCACTGGAGCCCCGGTCAGGTGATTCCCAATTAGATACCATTACGGAAGATATTGATTCTAATAACAATAAAATGAACGGCCGTGGTGTCAACCCACGAAATTTTATGATTTTTCTGGGGGGCTTAATTTCATATTTTTACTGTGGCTTATTTTCATTATGAAATTAGAACCCAAATGTTAGTGCGAAATCAAGCCTCATATTTATTTTAGAGCTTATTTTGGTAGTTTACATGCGAATTGCGATATCTATTTGGAAATTACACTATTTAATTTTGACTATTGTAATTTGGTGGTTCTCTTTACTTTGTCTGCTTTCACAATCATCACATGGCTATCATAATGTAGGTTAACTGCCAAAAGAAAAATGTGGGATGATAACATTTATCCAGTCGGAAATTGTCAAGTATGATTTTTTCTCTTTTTGAGGACACATTGGCGATTTCTTAATCCACTACAGCTCTTGAAGACGATTCAAAATTTTAAATTCAATATAATTGAAAAGGTCGTTACAAAATAGTGAACATTTCTCTTTAAACGTTTGTTACATTTTGCTTTAATTCTCTTTGTTAGGAAGCCCACCGTGCAATAGCCAAGTTGGGTTGGTACGATGGAAATACAATACACACACACACACAGACAACAACTACTACAACAACATACAGTAAGTCATAAAATTAAATGCAAACATTAGCTAAGGCAGGAGACGGCTCACAAATGGCTCATATAAGACACATAATAATTTGCCGCCATTATTTATTTTTGCTCTGGCGTTCGTTCATATTTCCTTTACTTATTCTTTTTATGCCAGCCAACACCAAACCCAACTACATATTAACACACACACTTCCCCACCAAACACATATATTGTATATATGTATATAGACCGTACTAGAGGTAAAGTTGCTAACTTCCGGTTTTCTGCACTTCCAGGTGTATAAGGTCTTACTATATAAACTCTCTAGTGCACACATACTCTCACACATGTATATCGGTACATATATATGTATATGGGGTGGAATATGAGAAACAGTGGAGTGTATCTGAACAGGTCTCACCAGGTTCATATACGACTTTTTTTCTTGTAATTTCCTTTAATTTTCGTATTTTTTTTCCAGGCAATGGTGACGATTGCTGATGATGATGACGATGGCAATGACTGACACTGCGACAATAATGTTTAAAATGCTACCGTTATATAGCGGTTTTGGCGTTAAGAACTTCTGGCAACAAAATGTACATATGCCACGTTGACAAAAACGGGGCAACACCAAAAAAAAAAAAAAAAAAAAAACACCAGAGAAACCTCAACTACCTTATGTGGGATGTGTGCCTCGTTTCCGTTCCAGCGGGTGAGGGTGGAGGTCTCTTAGAAAAATAGCTTGATTTTTATTAGGCTGTTTAGCTAGCTCTGGTGTGAGATTTGCCAGACATCTACGATATGGCAAAAGTCTGTGGGTTGTGGTATTGGGAATTTCCACCAAGCATGTCTTGGGTGGGGGGTGGTGGGATGAGTGTAGTGTCTCTGATATGTTAATGATGACATCGAGCAACGGCGGCATCACCGCGGTTCAGTGCGGTGTGGCACGGTACGCTATGCCATGTTGACGACGTTGCTTTTTATTGCCGTGGCCATAATGTATGCTGTGCATATCAAATGACTTTTAATGAGGCTGATAACAATAATGTGTTGCCTACAAATTACCTTTTGAAAAATTATTGTCACATAAAGAATTCGCAATACAATAACGTTCTTTGTACACCAGCACACACACACACACATACATATTTATGTACATGCATACATACACAGACATATACAACAATATATGCCATACATTAATTTATAATTTATTAGAAAGGCAACATTAAAATTCGAAATATCATATTAAAATTTTATTAAAATTTCAATATGTTTAGGGCCTGTGCAAATATAATAGCGGCGGGCGGGGAGAGCAGACAGTTGGCAGTTAATTTTTGGCAATAATTTGAAATGGCACAGGCGACTCGAATAATAAAGAATCGTTAGCGCTTTAACAATATGGAAAAGTTGGGCACAATTCAAGACAAATTGGTTGCTATTGTAATTTAATTTACAGAAATGTGTACATAATTTCAAATACACAACACAATTCAAATAAAAACAATAATTACTAACTATTTGTAACCCTAACAATGTAAAGACTGGACAGACTTTTATGAACCAAGAATAAACATTCTCTGGATTTAATCGATGAATACCTCAAGATATTCCAAATGAAATGACAAAATTAGTATATAGAGAACACAGTCTTAACATTGCAGATGTGCCTTTCTGATCTATCGATCTTAGTTAGTGTTTGAGTGCTACCTAACTATTCTTTGGGTGGTAATACTCCGTTGTGATCCCAACTTCACATCGTGTTCTACTCTTCCAACAATTTAGGCGTTAAAAACAGCCACCTCGAAACTTACCGAAGGTTCGTTCTTATAAGTCTGGTTAGAAAACATTTCCTTGGAGTTCCTGGCAACCGCCGTATTACAGGCTCCGGTGAGATCGCCTATATGTATTTCTTTTAATTTAGTGGGAAGCTCTATTTAACCCTGCAAACCAAGACGTTCATGATTGTCGCTATGAAAGATTTAACCATGGTACACCATTGTACGCAGCACAGTGTTTCAGAATCATTTTTTACTGGCCAAAGCTCTATACCACTTAAAACGAAAGAGATATTTTCGTTAGATAACTCCACCAAGTTATTCTCCAGTTCCAATTTCAATCCGTTCAGTAATTACCGATGAATTCAAGGTCGAAGTTGAAGTTTCGAATTATTTAAATGTTTAAAATGGAAATGTGGGCTTTGTTTTTAATTTTCATTATTTATTGAAAGAGATCATACGTTAATAAATAAACCGTACAAATAATAAATATTGAAAAATTAAAAAAAAAAATCGCCAAAAAATGTTCCTCGGTTTTAAAAAAAAAAAATACTTTGCATAGCGAACTTTTTCAATGTTCATTTTTTTTAATATCATTAAGGATATTTTTTTATAAATTATAATGTTTATTCGTTTGGTTGAAAAATGGCCTGGAAATATTCCAAATTTGGTTTTTGGCTGCCTTAGTTTTAATATATTTGCTATTGAATGGCATTAAACTTTTAGAAATCGGTGATGATAAAAAATTTGACTTTAGGCCAGTAACAATCGTGCCGACCACAAGATTGAAAAACTGAACTTGAACCGAAATAACAGAAACAAAAAATGTGTGAAAAGCAAATGATCGATAAATAAATTAATAAAAACAATAATTTTGAAATTTTTATTAGAATACATATTTAATTTCAATTTCAATTCCAAAAAGGTGTAAGTTAAATTATGTTTGTTTACCCTTGTACATGTATGAGTAGGGGTTTTATCCCGAAATTCCCGGAATGTATTTCCCGGGAAATTTACAGTTTGAAAGTTTTTTTTGGAAAAATAATATTTCTTTTAATATTTTTGTAAAGAAAATCAATTCAATTCCCAATTCCTGCGAATTGGGTTTTTTAACCCGCGAATTCCCGCTAGGTATTTTTCGGGAAATTACTTTTTTTTTTTGGAAAAACAGTATTTTTATAAAGAAAATCAGTCGAGTGTCTTCCCTGGAAGACGCCGAAGATTTCGTGGGAATTGCATTTTTAACTCGGGAATTCACTCTATGTATTTCTCGGGAAATTATTTTTTTGTATTTCTCGGGAAATTTTTTTTTTTTTTTTGGAGAAATATCATTTCTTTATTTTTGTAAAGAAAATCCGTATTTCTCGGAAAAATTAGTTTTTTTTGGATAAACTGTATTTTTTCAATATTTTTATAAAGAAAATCAGTACCGTGAATTCCCGGGAAGATGTCGAAAAATTCCCGGGAATGGGTTTTTTAGCAGGGAGTTCCCGGTACATTTTCTCGGGAAATTTAATGTTTTTCTTTGGTAAAATAGTATTTTTTCAATATTTCGATAAAGAAAATCAGTACCGTGAATTGCTAAGAAGACGTCGAAAAATTCCGGGGAATTTCCGGTATTTTTTCTCGGGAAATTTAAAGTTTTACAGTTTTTTTTGGAAAAATATTTTTCAATATTTTTATAAAGAAAATCAGTCCCTTGAATTCCCGGGAAGATGTCGAAAAATTCCCGGGAATGGGGTTTTTAAGCAGGGAGTTCCCGGTACATTTTCTCGGGAAATTTAATGTTTTTCTTTGGTAAAATAGTATTTTTTCAATATTTCGATAAAGAAAATCAGTACCGTGAATTGCTAGGAAGACGTCGAAGATTTCCCGGGAATTTCCGGTATTTTTTTCTTGGGAAATTTAAGGTATTACAGTTTTTTTTTGGAAAAATAGTATTTTTTCAATATTTTTTTTAACGAAAATCGGTTCCGGGAATTCCAGGTACTTGAAAAAGATCGGGACATTTAAAACCCTACGTATATTTTCCTAGATAGCCACCAATGAATGATGGAACTGAGGGCGAACTTCTCTTAGATTGGCACGAGTTTTCTCTATCATGCATTGACGATGACGACCACAGAAAAATGTTGTCCATATTCCCAATAGGTTATGAAGCTGGGTTTATTGTGTGGTAGCCGCATACACCCCACATAACCCGGTGTTATTTGTCAACAGATGATTGCAACAGTTAAAATTCGCTTGCCGCACCTTTCAAAGAACTTTATAAAAAAAAAACTAAACACAAATGAACATTATATTAAATTTAAATTCCTCCACAAAATCTCTAATATTTGTTACTACTTCGCTTCAAGCTAAAAAAAAAAGAAAATTGAAAATCTCCAAAGAAAACAAAAACAATACTTTCCACTTACACAATATACTTATTAAACCTTTGGCTTAGACTTTTCCTCGTGGAGGAGGGAAAATTATACGATTTCATTTTAACAACTTTCAAATTGTTTGGCATGGCATCGCATAAAGAGTTACGCGCGATGTATTGTTGTGTCGAGTAGAGTGGAGTTCAGTTCAGTTGAGTTGAGTTCAGTTATTTGCGGTTGTTTTTCCCGGGTAATGTGAGGGAATTGCTGCTTTGCCTTCTGCCGTAACCCAACGATAAATACCCTCGCACAAAAGTTTAGAACAAGAAAAAAAAAATTATATTTGAAATCCCAAGAAATGAATATCCGAAGCATAAAGAATGCGGCTAACACGGGCTCGGTGGATGTGGGGGCTGGGGGGGAAGTAAGGATACACAGAAACCCCTTAACAAGAAAACCATATTTGAGGATAATGATTCACACGCCAAACTTGGGACTGAACTTGAGGAATTTCTAACACTGCACGCTGCAGAAACATGTTAATACGCACAGTGTTGGCGATAATGATGTTGGTGCTGCTGATGTTGGCTGTTGGTGATGATGATTATGATGTTGCTAATGCTGATTTTCATGTTGATTATGTTAATGCTGTTGTTGTTGTCGTAGTTTATAGTTGTCAAAATTGTTGTTTTTGTTGTTCTTTTAAGAGAACGTTGAGTGTGGTGATGACGCAAAACTTTAGGTCTTGACTTAATTAAAAAGTTTTGTGTTTGTTGCTTCGCAGCTTAAGACGATACAGGATTCAAACAATTTTTCACTTAAACTCTAACCTACGAGACATACAAGACCTACACACGGGCACTGCAGGCGAGATCAATTGAATCTGTCGCTAAGGCAAATGAAAAAAAATCAACGAAACGACTAAAAAGTGGCATATAGACACATCAAATGGTTGGACAAACTCGGCATATGTATTGGTAAAATACTTTTTGCTTTGCATACAGACAAGTCAAACGTAGTATTTCAAACATTAATTTTTATGGTTACGTTGAAGTGTAAACACGTTTGGTTTCTTATCGGCTGATTGTTATTTAATTTTTTGCCTCGTTACTATCCATTTAAAAATGCGTAATGTTTGATCAAACAGTCAATTGCGATACAGACACTAGGGTGGAGCGAAATTCAAAAAAAAAAAGTTAACCTCGGAAAGAGATGTAGTCTGGGGTCCTAATGAGGGGAAAAATAAAGAAAAAAATTTTAAAAAATTTTCTCATTGTTCAAAACTTTCAAAAAGTAAAATAAGTCAAATCGTCCCTTCTTCAGAAAATTGACTGAACAATGAAATCGCCACCAAAGCTACAAATATTAGTCGATTATCCTCATATTTGCCTCAAATACTTTTGTTTGGGCACTGAACAAGCACAAACTTTTAAATTTCGAATAAGCTAAGTAGTTAATTTTTAGGATTTTTCTAAAATCAACGCCAAAATAGCGATAATTTCCAAATTTCGAGAAATTTTTTTCTTTATTTTTCCCCTCATTAGGACCCCAGACTACATCTCTTTCCGAGGTTAACTTTTTCAAATTAAAAAAAGCATGTTTTCACTCCACCCTAACAGACACATCAACGTTGACGTCTCGTTTGAAGAAAAATCAAATCGTTTTGATATTGCTTCAAACAACACACAGATGTATACATGTGACGTTTCTCACTCACACACTCTCAATGTTTGTCAAACCGTTGATGTGTCTATATGCCCCTTAATGTCTATGGACTACTGTCGGCCGAGAACATAGAAAATATTATGGCTGACTTTAAAGCAAAGCTAGTTTAGACTTTGTATTTATCGTCATCTATTTGTAACGAACAACATTCTATACTTGGGTCAGAATTTGTTTTGAAAATTGTTTGATCAAGATAAAAGGGATAAATAAAAGTGTCAGATCCAACATTTTTATTAAATATAAAAAGCAGGCGAGTTGGTAGCGTGCTTGCCTATCGGCGTGGGGGTTGTGGGTTCGATTGCCACCAGAGGCATTGGTCTGACGCTGCAAAAATCTAGCCATATGGTCTGTGTCACCCGGTTTACCCTTGGACCCAAAATTAGAATATAAATTTACTTTGTATTGTAATTCATAATAAATAAAAACCAGTATTTGTTCACTTTTTAGTCGCTGTCATTTCAAAAAGAGAATATCCCAAATAAATCTACATGACCTTCAGGCATTCTTGAGGCAACCCGGAAGGACCGAAGAAACTGGACTTATTTTCAACCACCTTATGGCCAATTTTGCGTAAGAATTGGAGTATTTTGCCTTAAAGGTTCCGTTTTAAAGGCGTCGACAATTTATTAATTTCATTTTCGAACCACCAAAGGAGTTTGTTAAAAAAAATCGTTTTCTCCGACGAAGATCATTAGCATTTGAACAAGCAATATTTCCCTATCTTGGAAACTCTTTAAATTCCTATCCTGGCAGTCGGATTTTATCATTGGTCCATTTTGTCTTTTAAACTTCGGCTGGTTATTCACCTATGTCAACGGATTACGATATTGTGACAAAGGGGGTATGGCAAATTTGGCTATGGCAACGAGGCTGTCGGAAAAGCCACACAGCCAACGATACAATACATCTATTTTTTATATTTTATGTATTATGTTCTCAGTCAGCTGTGTCAGTCAAGATAGATAGAATTAACACCTTCGGACTATTTTCTGGGAGAAGTACAATTTTATTAAATTGAAGCTTTTGCTTGACTTGTCCCAATAGATGAGAGACATCGCTTACTTATATCCTTTAACATTCCATGAAGGAACAGACAGGGAACGTCTCTCGAATCAGTGAGCTGTGCACGATATTACTTTTGTATAGACACTGACCGAAACCGGACCGTGTCTCTCGGAGAGGTGATCAAAATTGGCCACAGAGATCTTGTGATTTAACACCTTGCGACTTCTTCCGTGAAAGATAAGGTCTACGCCAACAGCCCAGCGTCGATTCAAGACCTCAAAGATAGAATTCATGTGGCCATCGAGGACATAGGGCAGCCACTTTGCGATTTGGTTATGGAAAACTTCATGAAAAGGATATGGCCCTGTATGCGTGGTCGTGGTGGCCATTTGACTGATGTTGTTTTTCATTATTGACGGCATACCTTTCTCTTTATTATGAAATAAACATGCGATCATTTATCTCAAGCAATGTAAATTTTTCTTTGAATACCAAAATTGCACCTCTTGTTGGAGAACCCTGTATAATGACCTGTTTATTGAAATGATCAATTCCACACTTTATGGTGATATTGAAATCGTTAGGCATACACTTTTTTTTAAAACCAACAGTAATTCTCCGAATGGGAAGATGATTTTCCAAATGATTATCATCTCCTCTCTTTCTTGGTGTTTAATCAAGTCGCAAAATAGTTCTGAAACTGTTCGTCAACACTAGTACACTTTACACCCACTCTTAGTAAATTTAATGCATTACCCTTGCAAAGTATAACAAAAAAAACTTGATTATATAGATAATCAGTGTACCAAATACAATAATTTAGTTAAAAGAACAAAAGCCAAAAGCAACAGTATTAAAATAAATACACGCTTTAAGCCAAGTTAACTACAGACAACATTACCAAAATGCCTGTACGTGTGGGTATGTGTGTGCGTTTTAATAAAGTTTTCTCCAAATGATGCATAAGTTGTTCAATCTCTCTTCCTGAGATTCGTTGCTGCTGGTGTTGTTTGCTTCGACGATAAACTATTTTTATGGTAAGCATGTGAGTGCGTGCGTGCGTGCGTATATGTGTGAGTGTATTCGCGTTTATAATGTTTGTTTTACAAACTATTATGCAAACAATGCATAAATCGTTTACCAACGAACCCAAGAAATAAATAAGTAAAAACAAAAATAAATAACAAAAAACAAAAAAAAAATGAAAAACACATACAACAGAATGCTGGCATTGCAGCTAACGAGGGTGTTGTAATAAGGGCTCCATGAAAATTGACAAAGCGTCCGGGAAATTAGGCCCTAAGAGAAACCTCCCCAGTTGCATTATGAAAATGCTAAGAACGTAAATTGAAAATAGGTCCCACAAATTTGATTAAGGTTTATTGAAGGTATTAAAATATACCCCAAAAACAGGCACATATGCCTTAATGTTTCGCTTTGTTATTCCCTGTGTAAAATTGGGTCCTATTTTTCTTTTAAAGCTTGAGGGTATAATTTCCCAACAGATATCGCAATTCGTATGTCAAACTATCACATAAACCTCAATAATTAAATGGGGATTATTTTCGCATTAACATTTGGTAATTTCATAATAGCAATATTATTATTATTATTTATTTATTTATTGCAAATAAATAGTAAAAAGAAGGACTGACTAAAAATATGAAATTAGTCCCAAAAAAAAATCATAACATTTTGTGTTGCTGTTACATGTATAATTGTTAGGGCCAAATCTGTTTGGGGTGTATTATCGTGGAGTCTAATTTCAATATTTTTTAAAATATCGCCTCACTATAAAAAATGTCATTTATCCACAATACTCCACAAGGAATTTAAGGACTATTTGAAATTGTACAGATTTCCTTTGTGGATATTCCAGTTTTTGTCATACTGCCATCGCTGGCAGCCAGCAACCAGTAGAGCGAACGAAGCGCTCTTATTGACAAAACGAAAAAAAGACAGCCCGGAAATGGAAGAAGAACACGAGCAACAGCAACATCAGCAGCAGCAACAATGCCGATGATAAACTACATAAAAATGCATACAAAAATTGTACGAGAATACAAAATTGAGAAATAAATATTACAAGTGTGTGTGGTGGCTGTGTGGCATGCAGCAGTCAGTAGTTTGTCCGTCCCTTGGTTCGTCTGTCCTGTGCTGTGGCAGGCAGTGCCATTGCAAGTGTTGTGTGTTGCAGTTGAAGTTATTGTTTGTGACAGAAAATCTGTAAATACTCGCAGTGCTGCTGTTATGCATTTGCTTGCAGTGGCTGTTGCTGTTGCCGTTGTCATAGTCGTTGTTGCCACAAAACTGAGGTTTCTTATTGCACACACACACACACATCACAGACTTACACAGTTGCACTTGTCCTGACAGGATCCTCTTCGGCTGTGCGTGTGTGTGTTGTCTACATGTATTTTTCCATTTGGTTTCCTCAACATTTTTGGCAATTTGTATATTGCAGCACGTAATAAAATGTGGTGGCAGCCACCATGCCCCCATGTACATCATGTTTATGCGGAAATAATTGCATCTGTGTACGTGTGTACATGCAAGTGTATGCGTCGCTCTGTGTTTGCGACCATGTCCTTTTAATGTTATTGTGTCTGTCATATTTTGTTGTTGAGGTTTCGCTTCCTCTTTAATGATATCCATTCTACTCTGTATCATATTTTAAATGCCTGCCAGAGGGAGAACGACGGGGAGAGGACAAAGTATGCCAACAGTGTGTGTGACACCACACAATTATAGCATGAAGTCCAAATAGAGGAATGACACCAAAAGGTCAACACAACCAAACACCAAATAAAAATACAAGAATTTCTTTTTAATAGCCCAGTAATAAAACATAACACACACACACACACACCAGGAATATGTAACCCAAAATTAAGCGGTAGACTTGCTTGTCCACGTCGTTCGTATAAACAAATTTGTTTTAATAGCATAATAAAATTAAACACACACACACCCATACAGCCATAAACTCCAGACAATCGCAAAACTCCCCCCCCAATTGCATTAAAAATCCGTACGGTCTGTATCTCGGATCTATTGGACTCGGGCTAGCAGCGATCATGATTGAAATGTGATTTTTTCCCTCATTAAATTAGTTTAAACGTAATTTGATTTCAGTTATTTATTTTACAATGCCAAATTACCGGGTGATTTGTGTTGACATTTGCCGTATTTATTTACGGAAAACGTAATGGGGCTGGCCAATAATTGAAATGGTTTTATGTAAAAACCATACGGAATGTTTTGTGGAATTTTTCCTTAAATGCTGCACTGTGACCGTAGCGGAAGCAAAATTAATTATTTTGTAATCAACTTGGGTATAGAATGGACCGTAATTAAACTTCATTTGTAATACCCTGATGTGAGGCGTGTGGTAAAATTCTTAGGGGAGCTTTTAAAAATACCAAAGCCTCGAAGCGAGAGTAGACCAACGGAGGGAAGTTTGCTTTAAAGGGACCAAAATTACACGTAAAAAATCCGACTGTTTTCCAATTTTTAAAGAATATTTTTATTATTTAGTAGACTCCATACGTACTTTGAGCAATATGGAAAATACTTTCCATTATGCAACTATAGGCCCAATAAATGAGTCGAGGTTGATCTCCGTTTTTCGTTTAAACTGAAGTTAAACCTCAACTTCATTTGTTCAGTCAAAGTTTAAGTGCAGTTTAATCGTCCAACATTGGGCATTTGAACTACAGTATGATAGCAATGAAAGAAGAAGAATCAAAATTAGTTTGGTTCACCAACTTCCTGTTGTTGATGCTGTAATCGGTCTATAATCTATAATCTGTAATCGGCGTCTATTTATTCTCATATTTTTTTCATAAAATCTTGTATAGTTTTCTTTCAGAACTTTGCTACATTTGTCGATTACATGCTACATTTTGTTAAAACATACATTTTTTATCCGAAATCCACTACAAAAGTTTAGAATTATTTCAATTATTTACCGGAAATATATGTCTTATAATAAAACTGTTAGTGTTGCCACATCGAAAATTACCACTCGAAAACCTATTTGAAGTTTAAACTCAGTTTTATTTGAGACTGAAACTGTCATAAAACCTTGTCATAAAGCTCCCACAATTTACTTTCATTGTTTAAAAAAATACGCTCATATGTAAGACTTTTAAACTCACGAACGTGTCGAATTATTCTTTGAAAAAAATGGAAAAAATTCCTCTGCAAGGACTTAGACTCACCAAAATAAATCTATATATATAAAAAATTTTTGCAAGTGCGTTGTGACTTTATAACTCAAGAACGGTCGAACCGAATATGTAAGTTTGCACGAAATCGGAGAACGCGTTCGCGAGTTATGACTTTTCATGTCAACATGTGATTTTGACCATATATATACAAGGTAAATACACGTTGTAGTGCATACACGTATCCACAATGATAGCTGTCACTGAGTGATCATTTTGGGATTAGTAAAATGTTGAAGTTTGTTGAAAACAAATTTCCTATGGTGAATATATTTATTTTCAGTTTCTCGGGGATATATAAAAAAGAAAATCAAAACAAAAGCAAGTTTAGAAATTGCTTTCGTTCAATTTTTTCATTTCAATTATCATAATTTGTAGTCGGTCGGGGTCTAGATAAAAACCTTTACAGTTTCCATTTCACACACGGCCATAGAACACATTTGAAATGCCACGTGCAAGACGTTCAAATATTGGTAGACGTACACGTCATTCGAGAGTTGTTTCAACCAATCGAAGATCGCAAAGTGAACAATATCGTATTCAACAAAATGCATCACAGAGGGAACGACGTACACGTGTAAACCAATCGGACCCGGTATGCCACCGCATCTTTTGAATTTGAAAATAGGTTCATCGATCATAAATCTTCGAAATCTCAATACACCAAAACAATTCTCACTGGCAAAGAAAAAGGAGAAGTTGTACTAATACCACGGATACCATTATTACCAAACGACATCCCATTTCAATTCAGACGTCTTCAATTTCCCATGCGTTTATCATTTGCTATAACCATAAAAAAAGCTCAAGGACAAACGCTTCAAGTGTGTGGTGTGAATTTGGAGGAACCGTGCTTTTCTCACGGACAATTATACGTCGCATGTTCCAGAGTGGGAGCACCAACTAATTTATTTATTCATGCACCACACAATCAAACAAAAAATATTGTATACACTATTGTATTAAATTGATTTAGTTTTTTTCATTACTTCCAAATAAAAAATAAATAAAAAACCCCCAACGAATTTAATTCAAAGTTAATATTCATGCGTAGCGAAGCACGCCGGGGTCCGCTAGCTACATAAATAAAATTTGAAGGCAAAACAACGTTTGCCGGGTCAGCTAGTGTGAATATAAGATATGAGTGCCCTAAACGGCTAATAATTCAAATATTGGGGCTACGGGACATATTAAAGACAATCTTCTAAAGATTTAAAAATAAACAACAGGTATTTTGAGAATTGAGAAAGGCTTTAGACGAAAACTACACAGTACACTGTCTAAATGGACAGAGATGCCGGTAAAAGGACGAAGTGGTAAAAGACATTAACAAGAGAAAGAAAACAGAAGACCGTTTGGAAATCATCTATTGAGCAGGCTAAGGCCAACAACATGCAAAGCCGATTTATGCATCATAACCCTGCATGACCAATGTTCATCGTGTTGCCTACCCTCCCCCGAGCTTTTCACATATGGTGTACAAAATATGGTTGGGCATGCAGCATTAAATGCGTTTGAAGACTTGCTCAAAATTGTGGGTCCAAGAATTGTACATAAAGTGTGATCCAAACACAATTTTTTTTTAATTTAAAAAAAAATTAACATCTTTTTCCGGCACTTGTTTAAGTGGTTTCCCCCTCACACTGATTATCTCAGAAAACCGCGGAGTGATTGGACACCATTCAATGGGGAATCAATGGAGTTGTTCCTGGTAGTTCCCAGAACAGGGAACTACCAGGAACCGAAATGGGACTTACGCGGACAGTAGTGCGTTAAGTCAACTTTCAGTTGTTGCCAGAGAAATTCTAACGAATTCCAAAATAGCCTGGGCAATTAAAGTCTCCAACCGGGCGGAACATGGTCTCACCGGGTGAACTACAAGCAGTGACACATACGTTAAATTGATGGATCTACGAGCTCGGATATTGTCTGTATCGACCTAAAATATGATGCTAACGTGTGGGAGACACCATGGTAGTCTTTATTCCCAAAACGGGAACGATTTTAGACCTATCAGATTGTCAGCGTTTCCTCTAAACACACTGGAGAGACCCATTGCCTTAGGCAAACATAGACCGAGAGCTTTTGTCCGGCAGGTTCACTGAGACAGCCCTGCATATCTAGGATTCGTTGATGGTTTAATCGCCGTCAAGAGCTGTTCAATAACGTAGCCATACGATGGTCACGGTAGACATAGGAGTAGACATCAGTATCAAGAGACGTGTGTACAACCCCCTTAAAAAGAGACCTATCAGCATCAAATTAGGGTCGTCAAACTTCAATGTGTTGGTAGGGGAATACCCCAAGACGGTATTCTGTATTCGCTATTATGGAACCTCGCCAGAACTGTCGTCTGTTGGTGTCATGGTTGTCACATATGTAGACGATGTGGTAATAACAATTATGTGGATGTTTCTTCAGTACACTCCGAGACATTCTTCAACGAGCCCTTCTCACGATGACAAAGTTGGTGGGAGTAAACGATCTCGGAGTAAATCCGAACTAGTTATGTTCACTCGGAGGTGTAAGACACCATCCATGGAACCTATCTTCTTGGGGGTCACTGAAATGCCTCTAGCCACTTCCAAAAAGACTCAAAACTACTTACAGATGCCAGCTGGAACGAACATAATCGTTTTATGAAAACAGGCAGAAAGTTGTTAAAATTTGATTTTACTTTCGGAACTGCTTGATGTTTTTATCTGGGAGATTCAAAAAAACGTAGTTTGAGTAGGTCCAAATTTTAGATTTTTTTTTTGTTAATTACACTGTGCGACAGCCACAATCGGTTTGGGATGAAACCACCGGGGAAAGTTATATCGGTCAAAAAAAAAGTCATACGTGTTCCAGCGTTTCGCTGGGTCTCATCTAGGAATCGAGATATATCGATTTGAAGTTAGTAAGTATCGTATAGGGGAATTTGTCACGTTTTAGGCTCTTTTGTTTGACATAACTCGAGAACCACTCGTCCGATTTAGCTGAAACAAATTTAGAAAAATTAAGAATTACAAACCGTTTTCCTACTTAAGCAACAGTTTCGCAATTATAAATAAATGTATGAAAAAAAAAAAATTATTTTTGCCTAAAAATTAAAATTTTTTTTTTTTTAATTCATAAAAAATCCAAAACGGTAAAAAGTGTCAAGTCCTATTAAAATGTAAATAAATGTATTTAAGAAAAAAATAAAAAAAAAAAAAAAAATTTTTCTTCATGCGCTTATTTTTAACTTGGAAACTATTACTTGTAAAGGAAAATAATATATGAACAGATTAAGGGAATTCTAATTCTTGGTTTTTTAAAATTTGTTTCAGCTAAATCGGACGAGTGGTTCTCGAGTTATGTCAAACAAAAGAGCCTAAAACGTGACAAATTCCCCTATACGATACTTACTAACTTCAAATCGATATATCTCGATTCCTAGATGAGACCCAGCGAAACGCTGGAACACGTATGACTTTTTTTTACCAATATAACTTTCCCCGGTGGTTTCATTCCAAACCGATCACTGACCCTTACCATTTGTCGCAGAGTGTTATAAACCAAATAAGGCTCCAATGCCAGTCCTAATGGCGTCTCATGTTTTATTAAGACTTAAGATTGAATGGTTTTAGGGAAACCCTTAAAACACTTTGCCAGCAAGAGTGACAGCACAAGGTCAGCACTATGTAGAATTCTACCTTAAACAGCGTCTAGAGATATATTATGATTTAAAATAACCATTTATGTTAGTAATTACTAAAATCCCAACCATCTAATAAAACATTGAATTGAATCAGTAAAAGGATTCCAGAGAATCGATTTGCATCTCCCAAAAGCAACAATGTTTACTTATCACGGCGTCCGTCCATGTTTGCTCAGTTTTTTTTTTATTAGTTGTTTAGGGAACCATGAACAAAAACCGAATTTCATAGATGAACGCGCAGTGAATGTAGCAACAGCTATGGCTGCCTGCAACAGTAACCATTTGTATGTTACTTCACCTCCACCGAAATTGACTTCAGTTATGCTAAAAGCCAATGGCTGGTTAAACAAAACTTTGGCTGCTACTATGCCAATAGTGTGTGCGTGTGTGTGTGAGTAATTGTAAAAGTATATATATTTACTTACTTTGTATGTATGTGTAAGTAAATGTAGGTAAAGCTTGTTGAAACTCTGGCGGATTGCAGCAAAACTGACTACACTTGTGGTTCCGAACGGAGCCCAAGATAAAGGGGACCAAGAGGATTTTCCAGCGTGGTATGATGTGCTGGTAGTGGTGGCGGTGACTTGGACAAGGACGTGCTTTAGTCGAAACCAGAAACAAACAAAAAAAAAAAAAGGAAACAACAACTGCTCGAGTAGTTAGCTTAACAAATAGTTGCAGAGCATGCAAAATTCGTTGAAAGCGTGGAAAGTGAAAAAAAAAACACCGAAAAATAAAACGCCAAAATGTACGCAGACTTTTCCACTTTGGCTAAGGACCTTTTCATATATTGTGTTGCTGTTGTAGTTGTTTAAGTCGTAACAGTGTGCATGTGCATGTGTCTGTGTAGGTGATGGAAATCTGCAGGTCCACCCCTCGTAAAGTTTATGCCACACTCGTATCGCTGTTGCTATCTGTTTGTGTATTTAAGTGAAACTATAGCACCATAACAAATACAGTACAGCACAAAACTTTGTCCGTTTGTGAAACGAGAGAAATGACCCCAGTTCGCGCATAAACAAACGCTTAATTGTTGGCTATGGTAAACTTCTCTTCATGTCTTGACCGTACGAATCACGAATGACCGCAACAGAAAGTCCCACACACCCACACAAAAAAAGATTCCCCCCCATTAAGAAGGCACTTCTTGTTTGTTTTTTTTTTTTTGCTAAGTGCCGCAGATTTCGGGTTCTTTTCATTAAAATGCATAATTCGTTCCACTCGGCGTATGAATAATGGAATTTATAGTATTTTGTAAATTTATTTACGTTTTTGTTTTGGCATATCCGTACGTACATGTGGTGCTGAGTTGCTTTTAATTGAAGAAAAAAAAAAGTGGGAGATTGTCATTGTAAACCACGTTAATAATTTGATTTAAAAACTCGGTAGGTTTTTTTTTAAGCAAATATAGGAAAAATCCATGTTTTGCAGGCTTTATGGGCAAGCCCAGAGAGCACGAGGGAGCAGTTTATAATGTCAAAACAGATATTTTTCTATATGGAATCTGGCAACATTCTTATTCACTCCAATATTTATAAAACCATCCATGGAGCATTTTTCTTCAGAGAAAGAGAATCGATGTCGGTGGATGTTGGCTCATTATGTCAGCCGGATGTCTGAACGGTTCGAGGTTTCAACGTTAATCGTCCTGCCACTCTACAAATCGAAAGATGTCACTGAGGGGCCATGCCCACAATATTTTCACACTTTTCTGCAGTGTACGGTTTATGAATAAAAACCGCACCAAAAAGTCACACGTTGAGGATAATAACTCTTGGGGTTTCCGAGCCCCAGATTCGACAATTTTGCTTGTTGACGTAGCCACCGAGGTGGAAAGATGATGTTTCGATGGAATTCCGTATCATTTTCATGCATTTCAAGGACCCAATCAGCAAAGACACGACGTTGTTAATGATCGGCCGGCTTGAGTTTTTGTGTTAACTGAACTTTATAAGCCTTAAGACCCAAGTCTATATGCAAAATACGGTGTAATATCATGTGTGGAATGCCCAATTCCAAAGAATGACGAGGAATACATAAGCCTGGGTTGTCTTCAACACTTTGGGCTACAGCAGAAATATTCTCAGTTGTTCTTGAGCCACGTGCACGTTTTATTCTTAACATCACTAACTTGTCCCAACAGCTCGAATTATTCAACCAAATTCTGTATTGGTGCTTAACGACAATCCAAAAAGGATTTAGTTTTGCGAACTGAGACTGCAAGATTTTCACCATTTTTGTAGTGCATTTTATTAATTTCAATGCTTGTATTGTTTCATTTTTAGTAATGGCATAGTTTCTTCTTGTCAAATGTCAAAGAATAGAAGCTTCATAAGTGATAGCTTCCGAAATACCGGGTGATTCCAAATAACACATCTTGTTGGAAAACCTTTTAATTAATTGTAATAATTGATACAAATAAATAATATTTAAAAAAAAAATGCAAAAAAATTTAATATTTCTCTTAAAAAAACACCCGTTTGTAAACCAAACGCATCATTTAACGTTAGACTGTCGATTGCAATGTTCTTTTACCCACAAGGGCCGATAACTCTTTTGAAGCTTTAATATAAATAGCCACGACTTTTCTTAATCCCTTTAAAACATATAAAGCAAATGAAGTCAGATTATTTCTGATACACCAAAATCCCGATGTAGGTAGACACACGACATGCATTCTGGACTTAAATAAAATAAAAAAAAAAAAACTTTGCACTTTGTGCCACATTCATCAATGTACCAACGCCATCACCATCACCAGAGATTTAACACCAATTTTAGACATTCTCTTTCCATTCGCTTTCCTTTGGATTAAATTGAAAAATAAGCACACAGTTTGGAAATGCCGACATCGACACCAAAACAACCAACCAACCAAACTTATTCCCGCACTTTACATGCTCTGGGTTACCGCTCTTAAGAGGTTAGCTGCTGCATGGATGGAGTCGGATGACTGCTGTTATGATTCCAAACAATTTCTGGCACGTAATATTTTTTTTTTTTTTGTTATGAATATTGTTTTTGCAACAAACAACAAAAAAAAAAACAGGACTAGGAATGGAAAAAAGAAGGATGTACGTGAGACCACCTTCGAGACGAGTTCAAACGAAAAAGAGACGCAACAAACTAGACAAGTGTGGGGATACCTTAAATATGAGAATGGATGGTAACAAAATTATATAAAATAAATTATTCGTGGTATTTTAAAACTTAAACCTGAACCTGTTAAAGAAGGGAAAACGAATTACAAGAGCGTTGGACAGTAATTTAAATATAGTGAAACTTGCATAACTCTAACGTCCATAAGTCGAAGCACTGGTAGTGACAGTTAATTAGACAAATTCCCTTAAACAGTTTTATAAGTAATTCAATTAACCAAAGTCTCCGTAAGTCGAACTTCTCCATGGGTTAATGGTGGTTCGAGTTATGGAAGTCTCACTGTATGTAGTTTTGTTTTATATACTTTTTTTTAATTCTGATAAAACATTATGCATTAAAAAGAAATTTAATGAATAACAACTATACAATTCTGATGTACGCTGATCCCCTGAGTACCAAAGTGGCTGAACTTTTTTTTTATATTTCTTGTTTCTTTATTTGACATATTCACAATAATTTAATAACTTATAGTAAAGAGATCAATTGTAAAATACGCTTGAAAATGAATAGGTTTTTTTAGAAATGCAATTTTTTCAGTCATAAATTGTAATAACTTGAAAACGTCTCGACTGATTTGGTTGAAATAGATTTAAAATAACTAACGACTAAATATATTTTTAATATTCGCCTTTAATGCCTTTGAATGTGAATAACAGTATCTGAGTTATAAACCAATTTAACTCGAATTTTTTTTATTTGCTTAATTTTTTTTTGTTGGTAAAAATACAAAAAAAAATCGAAAATGGCAACAAAGTGCACATTGTCAGTAGTTTAGAATAAGGCCAGATATCTTGAAATTATAGTTAGTTTTCAGTTATAAACAGGATATAAGTCGAACGAAATAGTTTTTTTTCTTAAATTCTTTCGATGAAAAAATCAAAAATGGCAAGGTTTTTACATTTTAAGTTGTTTATCATAAAGGTACATATAGACAGTGTTCTCTATCCTTGCGTACACCTCTCATAACCGGACACTTTTTTCAGAACCATTCCGCTTCAGTTTCCTTGTGTACTTCTCTCAGAAGCGCACACCTCTCATAGGCGGAAAAATTCTCAGTTCCTTAGGTGTCCGCTCATGAGAGAGTACACTGTACATAGCATTCAAATCGATGGAGGATTTTCGCTTATTTTCTCAATTTAGTAAAGGTCCGTTCTGGAATCTCCTATAAAATTTGTTGGTTATGTGTGTTTTATGAAAGAAGCGGAATGTGTGGAAGATTCCAGAAGTGACCTTTACTAAATTTCTCTGTACCTCATTTTAATTGTAAGGTATGTGAAAACCAAAAAATTTAAAAAATTCATTAATAATGAAAAAAAAAAATACATTTTCTGTTATTTATCATAAAAACTACAGAAATTGTAATTTTCTTTCATTATTAATGATTTTTTTTTTTTTTTTTAATTTTTTGTTTTCTTCGAATTAACTTTGTTTACAACTCTGAAACTGTTATTCAGATTCAAAGGAAAATACAAAAAAAAATATATAGGGATAATTTTTTTCAAATTTATTACGTTTTCGAGATGCCAAGGTATTTAACAAAAAAATAAAAAAAAATCCCATCCATAGAAAATTTTGGCCGTTTAACGCAGGCAGACCACAGTAAATTTAAGAAAAAAAAAACATATTTTTTTATGATTTTTTTCTTCAAGATTTTTTTTTTATTGGATTTTTAAACTTTCGTTTATACTCAGATCCACTAAAACAAAGATTAAAATTGATATAGTGATCATATTTGGTTTTCAAATTTATTATGTTTTCGAGAATGTTGTCATGGCATTTAAGAAAAAATTACAAAAAATCCTACCCATAGAAAAAAGAAGTGTCGACCATTTTAACTCAGTGGATCAAAGTACATCAGAAATGACAATTTTTTATGATTTTTTTTTCGATTAAAATTTGTTTATGTTGGTCAATTTCTTTTCATATTTATTTAGTTTTCGAATTCTATTATCACGAAATATTAAAAAAAAAAATTTCAAAAAAAACTCATCCATGGAAAAAACATTTTGAACATTTAAACTCATTTCAGTCGATTTCAATTTTTTTTCATTTAAAAGTTTGTGTGCAACATTTTTGATCTATTCCGCCTTCAAAGAAGCCCAGATGTCACTTATCGATAGAAGGAAGGACACCTTAGCATTTTGTGGTAGTAAATATGTTGTGAAATGATTTCATTTGTAGAGAAGCTTTTACATATTGCTAGAATTTCCACATAATATCTTCACTGACAATTTTAAGGTATGTTGACCCTACATTAAATCAAGAGTGGTGCTCACTATGTTCGTCGACCCCAAATACATTTCCCATTTGGCTGGCAGATCTTATTACAATGCCTCATATCTTTGGCCGACTCCATTACAGCCGCAGCTTTCAATTTCCCCGATGTTTTAGAAGTACGCCCAATCAGCTTGAATAGAAAAAATCCACCCTATTAAATCCCATAACATAGAAATGCCTTAAACCGTCGAATTTCATCGTTTACATATGTAATTGTCTGCCACCCCCTCCCAAAGTGAAGCCCAGCAGATATTTCGGAAAATCGCCACTAAGAACTTTAACACAAAACCACGCCAAAAAAAAAGACCATTTGTATGACTAAAAGTGCTAGCCGAGGAGGAGGCTTTTTGTTGCTGTTTTGTTTTGAAGTGTTCAGTGGTCAAGAAAAGAAATGTGCGTTTTTGATAGGACTTTCCCCAACCTACCTCACTCCATATCGGCGTGTTTGTTTGTCGTTTATTCACGTGGACAGAAGTGCAAATAAGATTTATGGTTTGGCAAACAACTGAAGCATATCAAAAGCCTCAGCCAACATTCCGTTAATCGAGCTTGGTTGGGGGCACCAAAACGTAACACATCCTTTAGACGCTATCCGCATCGGAAGTTTGCAAATCAGCGGAAAAAAGGACAGCAAATTGAAAAACAACTCCCCAAAAAATGTGGTGTAAGTGGAACGGAAAAATTGATAACACAACAGGAATGAAGGAAGTGACAGTCAGCACTTAAAGCATTAAGGAAGATTACAATTATCATTCCCAAAACTTAAAGGATATTTTGTCTGTGCAGCCATTATTGTATAGTGGGCGTGTGATCAATTGCCTTGCCCTTTGAAGGTTAACATTAGGATAGAGTGAAAACATACTTTTTTTTAATATGAAAATATCACTCTCGGAAAGAGACGTGGTGTGGAATCCTTAATAAGGGAAAAATCAATTTGAAAATATTTGGGGCCCAAATTTTGAAAGTTTTGCTATTTTGGTGTTGATTTGAAAAAAAAAAATCCAAAAAACTCATGAATAAACTTATTCAAAATTTTCATAAATGAACTTGGTAAGTACCAAAAAAAAAAAGCATAGAAGAAGAAGATCGACCAATATTCGTACCTTTGTTAGAGATTTAAATGTTAAGTTAATTTTTTGAAGGAACTATTTGGGTTACATGACTTTTTTTTCATGAACCAGACCCGTTTTGAAATTGTGAACATTCTTTAAACAGAAAGTCTATTAATAAAATTGTTTTAAGCGCCCCGGTAGGCGAGTTGGTAGCGTGCTTGCCTGGGTTCGATTCCCACCAGAGGCTTTGGTCTGTCGCTACAAAAATCTAAACATATGGTCTGTGTCACCCGGTTTACCCTTGGACCCAAAAATTAGAATATAAATTTACTTTGTATTGTAATTAATAATAAATAAATAAATAAATAAATAAAATTGTTTTTTTAAATTAACACCAAAATGGCGAAAATTTCCAATTTATTTAAAAAAAAACGCACCTTATTTATTTATTATTAATTACAATACGAATCGAACCCACAACCCCCACGCAGATAGGCGAGCACGCTACCAACTCGCCTACCGGGGCGCTTAAAAACGCACCTTGTTTTTCCCTTATTAAGGACCGCAAACTGCATGTCTTTCCGGGTGTTACTTTTTTTTATTTCACTCCACCCTAGTATACATGAATGTTTGTTGGCCTTTGACCAAGATTGTGGTCTAAGTTCCATGCGTTTCGAAAACTAGCTGGATTTGCGTTTGAATACCCAGAAATGTATTTTACTTAATAGGGTATTTTTCCTCTTGTACTCTCTCAAATTTAATCGTTTAGAAATACATGCGTTTATTTTCCATTGGCGAGAAGTGCATTTTCCCAAGGAAATATATCTCTTATATGAGAGCACATTACATGTGACTTAGGCTACTACCATTCTCAGTGACCCATACCAGACTGAATGATTCACTTTCAGTTATTGATTTCATTCGCAGTGTCGCTTTGTACGATTTTAACGCAGAAAACTTAAAGTCCTTTTGTTACAGCAAACTGTCAACCACCCTCTTCGCCATTTTCATTTCATATAAAACCCTTACACACACGAATAATTGTCACTTTTAGCCTGTAATGGAACACTCAGCATCGAAAGGAGAAAGGAGACATCAGAAGAAAGATTATTTATTTGTTGAATGTCCTTAACTTTTTAAGTACTCAAGTGGATTTTTGAAACTGTTCTTTTCGGTTGAACACTAGACTCATTCACAGGAATGTTCTAATAAGACCACCAACACTGTCACGACACTCAGAGACACTCGCCAGTAAAGGCACATGTTGACATAGAGGAGACGTATGATATGTGTGGTAAAACTTAGAAAGCTTCTTTGATAAAACCAACATTTAGTTGGACTAACATACGTTTTAGGTGTCATAACTAAATAAACGATATTAGTACCACCGAACTTTAGTTGTATTAACTGATTTTTATTACAAATGCAAGTGTGACAAATAGTTTAGGAATATTTAATCCTTTAACCACTAAGACCGTCTACAGACGGTCATCGCTAACAGCCATTTCTAATGGTTAAATGGTTTGATTTCGGTGGTAAAACGGTTAAATCCCAGCTAAGAAATCACGATATTATTTTTGTTTTGGTAAAAATACTCCAGTTTTTTTGTACTCCCAAAAAAAAACTTTCTTTTGGTTTTTTATCAAAAAATGCGTTTGTGGTTCATTTTTGTCGAATTTGGTCCGAAGAGCAGCGAGAGGCTGTCAAGAGCTGCCAAGTATCCTGGAATAAAGCAGTGAGTCGGCCCATAAAATGCCTAACGAATATTTCTGACAGCATCTTAATGTGTTACTCGCCCAATGTTCTTTCCATGAAATACAAGGCATACAAAAATTAGTTTTACTATTGACTTCGCCCAATTTACTCCCAAAGATTGTCCTAGTCTATAGTTGGATTTTTATAAGATTTATTACACGACCCTCGTGCGCAAATAAACCATCTCGTACATTTGTACTAGAACTATGGAAAACAATGTATAATTTCAACAAATGTCCTTTTGCTCTTTCTCAGTTTCTATGTGTGTGTGTGTGTGTGAAAGAGTGTACATATGTCTGTGTTTTGTTTCGAGTCCCATTCTCAGAGTCTGAGTCGGAGTTAAGTACCACACAGACACAGAGGTATGCCGCCACAACTGCTTTGTGTGAATGTTACTCAAAACCTATTTACCCAAAGTATGTGTTCCTACAATGAACTGGTACTAGACTAAACACGCACACACACGCTCACACATGTATGCCATACAACATTCATTTATCCTTTTGGAATGAACGAATGAATGATAATACAAAGGGCATATGCCCACTCCTATGGCTAGGAAGGACCTACTTATCTCTTTGTCGGCGTCGTTTTTCAGCTGTGATTGTATGTATGTGTATTTGGTGCTTCAAAGTCGGTTCCGAAATAAATACGACAACACATCCACTATCCTGGCCCCCCCCGCCAGTGTCGGTAAGAGGTCGGCATCACTTCTTGTGCGTCAATGTTTATACATATAATGTCGACATCGTAATGCCCTGCCATAGATTACAAAAATAAGTTCCATACTTACCACAGACACCATTAAGGAATGCCACAACTATATAAACACTACTGTCAGACGACAGCTGGCTTACAGTATTGGCAATTTGAGGAACTTACCTGTAATGATAGAAAGAAAGATATTGAATGGGTTAGGATGTTTTAGAAATTCGAAATAATTGAATGTATTCATCAGATATGTAAATGAAGCCATACAAATTGATGGGGGAGAACACTTTGTGGATCTCATTTTGTGCACTTTGAATGGAATTTGATTAAAACACTGAATAATTTGACTAAACTATAAGAACTTGGAAGGAAAGGTTATATGGGGATGGAGGAGTTGTTTAACGTTCCAAATTAGGACGGTGATTTAAATGGATACGTTTTTGTTCTAACTTTGTAGTGGGATATGCCCTCAACAGCTTCTAATGTAGTGTACATTATGGAACAACAATCGGGGGAACGTTTCTTAAAAAAATTTAGAATTTCCAAACATAGATGGAAAATTACCAAAAAAAAAAAAAATATCCAACATGAAAATTTCCCTGAAAACACCCCAAATAATTTGTGAAAAATCCGATCCAAATTCTGTATTGAGTAATGCTTTAACTGGATACAGTGTTCGAGAACTAAATTTCGAATTGTTGCCATGCCTCTTCTGGCATCTCCCATACAAATGTATGCCCCGCCCACTTTGTAAAACATGTAATGCACGCCCAGTATTAGCTGTCGTATACTTTGAAATATGTGTCTTGTATATGTTTACTGAGCGTTTACTTACTTAATTAGACCTTTCCATGTACCAATTAGAGCGCACAACAAGCCGAATACTGGCTTATGTGTATTTCCAAGGACATGAGGCGGAGAAAATCCGCCTCCTCTTCTCAACCTAACCTAACCTAAGGTCCAATGACCCCGACGGGCCATAAACCGCACTACACTGTCACGCGTTGATGATGGAGAGGCTTCACACAAATAACTCTTGGGTTTTCTGAGCCCCAGATGCGACAATTTTTCTTGTTGTCGTAGCCACCATGGTGGAAATGAGCCTCATCAGTCAAGGTTATTTTTCGATAGAATTCCGAATAATTTGCATGCATTTCAAGGACCCAATCAGCAAAGACACGACGTGGTTGATGATCGGCCGGCTTGAGTTCTTATGAACTTTATAAGCCTTAGGATCAAAGTCTTTATGCAAACTACGGTTTAATGACGTTTGTGGAATGTCCAATTCCAAAGAAGGACGAGGAATGGACAAACCTGGGTTTTCTTCCACACTATTTACTCCAAGACTTAAAGTGAACTTTAATATGGCTTATGCGATTAATGTGTTCAGTCGCCGTCATTTATGTCTGGATTATTACTCAAATTTGATTTTTTTTCGAAATTACTCCTGGCTTGTCTGTGGATCATTTTAAATTTGAATAGTTTTTCACTACACTCTGGCTAATGATCGGGAAGACGGACTGGGTTAGTCAAATGCTTACTTAAGGAGTTTAAAGAAATCGATAATCGCACAGTTATGGTAGAGAGGGAGACCACAACATTTGTTTTTGTCTTTATTCGGTAGACATCATAAGAGGCAAAAGTTGATTAAGGAATTTGAAATCCTTGTAAAAAATTGGCATCTCCAGAATTTTTACCTGTGTGACTCTGCTTATTGGTTTTAATTTCTTGTAGTTTTCCACGTTTTATTCTAATATGTCATAGAATGCTAAAATAGCCCAACTAATTGAAGTAAAATGGATTAAAACGAATTTGTAATAATTTTCGAACGAAAAAGAAAAAAAAGCTCTATTTCAGTCAATCTGCTCCATAACTCAGTGTGTAATTAATTGTTGTCTTTTCGCTTTTAATTAAATTATTTTTTGTTGGTTTTATTATTAACAAATTTCATATGTATTCAATTATTGATATTTGAAGTTTTATCTGACATCTGTGCTTTCGGTTCTGTCTCATCAGGGAATAACTATCAATTTTATGATGTCGATTTATTTTTTGTGTTTGGCTGTTTGATTTGTGGCAGCAAGCTGAGGGGGCGCCGAACATATACTCGTAGTGATTTCTGATGCAGGCTTCAACGTCAATTTGAAGCACATTTTTTTGTTTACTGGGAAACACACAAGTGCACACGTGTATTTATATGTATGTGTTCAAGTGTGCGACAGCATGAAAATGGTATATGGGCGATTCCAAAACATAAGGAAGCTCTCTCTTTCGGAGCTGAAGGGAATTTATTTCAAAATTGTTATGTTTAGTTTTTGTGTGAAATTGGTTAAAACTGATATTTCTTTGAACAACTCGACAGGGAAAAGAAGGGTTCACCATTCTTACCTCAATTGGTTGAGTTTGGACATGACTTTTCGTCAATTTGATTCAGGACTTTACATTAATTTGATGAATGGATGTTAATTTGATGAAAATTGTATATCTTAATATATATTTACCCTCGACACTGATTCACTGATTGACTGATACACTGATTCCCTGATTCCCTGATTCACTGACTCTGTCACGAAGTACGTAGGAATTTAAATAGGCATTCTATAATAATTCTATAAATAATAATAATAAAAAAAATAATATTTTTTTTTGTACAGAAATTGCGTTTTCCCCAAATTTTTTTTTTCCAAAATTTTTTTTTTTTCAATTTTTTTTTTTTTTTACAAAAAATTTTTTTTTTCCACAAATTTTTTTTTCAACAAAAGTTTTTTTTTCAGCAAAAATTTATTTTCCTCAAATTTTTTTTTTCCCAATTTTATTTTTTTTCGAAATTTTTTTTTACGAAATAGTTTTCTCAAAATATTTTTTACAAAATTTTTAAAATTAAGTAACAAATACTTTCTCAAGCAAATTAACGGGCGCCATAGTCGCATTACAACTTACTAGTTAATTATAATTTCATTAAAAAAATAAAATATTTCTATTTTGGAAAAAACATTTCTATTTCTCAAAAAATTCAAAAAAAAAACATTCCTATTTTGCAAAAATTTCTGAAAAAAAAACCAAAACATTTCTATTTTACAAAAATTTCTGGAAAAAAAAACAAAACATTTCTTTTATTAAAAATATTTCTGGAATACGGACGGCACCTAAAATCCAAAACAAACGAATAAGGAAACTTCTTCGTTGTTTCCAATGGCTCACACTTAAAATGAACCCATTCATTTGGGATTCACCCATATGCATGTATATTCATTCATATGGACTTCTTTCCACTGCCGTTTTAATAAAATGAAGATATTTTTTTTTGTTCTTCTCCTCAGAGACATCAGATGTCTGAGTCATATTTTCAAATATTTATTTCACATTCTTTTTTGGTTGTTGGTTGTTGTTTGTTACTACAACTTTGGTTTTGTTGTTTTATCAATAAATTCTTAGATTTATACCAGAACACTCGAACATTGGCTTGTCTCAGCTTTATGTAGCACATAAATACTGTACATATACACACACACGTATATACTTGGGTATATACGAATAATATATTCATTGCCTTATTGCATGATATTCTCAATTTATTTATTATTAATATCATTATTACTAGTTTCTATTTTGTTCATCGCAAAACAAAAAAGGAAATCTGTCAATCAGTCAAATATACCCATCGATGCACACGCGTGCAAACGTCCTTACTACAGTTAAGAGCAAAAGTTTGCCACCTAGAAGAGATTTAGTAAATTATTATGAGTTTTTATGGCTGATACACTTTTAAATTCGTGAGAAAATGCAACTTCAATTCATCAATCTTAATGAAATTACTCACGATTCTAAATTTAAATGTCTATTGTAGAAAAACTGTGTGTAAATTCCATACAATGCTTGTTTGAAACACACATTATGTTCATACGAATCTAAATATTCTTCCGGTCGAGATTACAAAATTGTTTTCAATGGTTTTCCCATCCTTAATGTAATCTTGTTACACAAAATTGTTACTTAATATGTATGTATTATTTTTTCTTTGCCCTTTTTCTCAATTTTCCAACACAAGGTAACATATTCTAAAACCATTGCAAAATTTCATTGGCAAATAAGGTGTCGGAAGGGAGAGGATAAAAAAAAGCAGAGCAATAAAACAAAAATGTATTCAACAATTTCCAACACAACATTTGGTTGAATGTGTGCAAACTACACAAGAAAAATGTAAATATTTAACAAAGAACAATAAAGTCTATTTACATTTCAATTATTTATAAAAACAAGGGCCAGACAGAAATTAACACTGTGTGGGTAGTACCCCTAGTGCAAACGGTAGGGGGTTAATAATTTATCTGTTTAAATTTGAAGTTTGTTTATTATTTCCTGGACTTTACGGGTTAGTTTCCTTCCCAATAGTGGTAGGTTCATGATATGGTGGGTTTATGGGGATTGTGGAAGGGGGTGGAATGGAGAGTGGAGAAACTAAATACATTTGAAATCACAGGCCAAACTCTTTATGGTATTTTTCTCGTGAAAGTAGCCTCTAAAGAAATTAAAATTTGTAAATTTTACAACACGTATCACTAATATGAGATATTAATATTTTTATTATTATTTATTGGTTATGGCGCCCAACGCATACATAATGAGGTCTTGACAGAATCTAGTCGCATCATCATTACGACGATTTTTCATCTGAGAGCGGAGAAACATCACACGACATTGAGAGAGCAAATAATTGTTGGCGCCCAACGTAACCATTATCCATTATCGAGAGAATACAACGAAAAAGCAAGAAATTCTAAAAGGAGGTCGCATTTAAATGTACTGCGAAATTGAAAACTCCGTTTGTTCAGACAACAGCAGTGTCTGGGGTTTTGCAAAAAATAATCTGTAGAAATCTGCCAGTTGTGGTTATTTAAACTTTTTATAAACTGCTCTCTGCAAACCTCCACCGTGTAGCATGAACGGAAAGACCTTATCTCCTAAGCCTCCACATGTTACTTTCCAAAGTGTATGAAACGCTTGGGCAAAGTCCACTAACAGTCTTTCAGTATCAGCTCACTTTTTAAAGCCCCTTTCCCCAATTAGTCGTTCACAGCTCTTTGTGTATGTGTACGTGTTTTGTTACTATGCGTGTATGTTCAAATCGGACCCAGTTACCTCCAAGTTAAATTTTAACAACACTCACATAAATTCTACAAAACTCACCTGAAATTCATTGGAGTCTTTTCTGGGACTCGGGGGATTTTTCTAAAAGTTTGAATTACACACACGCACGCGAACAAATGTAAATATTGACTCTATAATCAGAGTGGCATTCGGGGTCGACATGGGAATGACCGAGTGTGTATTCGTATGCGTATGTGTATGTGTATTTTTATGTTTATGGGCAAAGGGTTTAATTCGTTACAATAGCCCGACGAGACGACGGGCATATAAATTATTTGACCAAGTGACTGGAGACAAAAGTGAAGCTTTTATTAGCCATCAATACGCATTGGCAGCAAACAAATCATTTCGTTGGGCTTTGCAACACCAAGGGGAGTTGCAGTGTTCGTAGGGTTGAACAGATAAATACACGTACATACATATATACATACAGTATACATATATACAGCAAGAATCCCGGGAATACATTTTATTAACTTCATAGCTATGAGGATTTAAGCTGTTGAACGAAGAGTTAAATGTTTAAGTAATTTGTATTACACTTTGAATGAAAATCAGCTGGGAAAGTTCTATAGAAATATCACAGATGTGTTTTAAATATTTGAAGTCACAATAGTTGTTAGATGAAACGGACTGAATAATATTACTGTTAATGGAAAAAAGAACAAACAAACAAAATTAAGAAAATAAAAACAAAAAACTATGTATATTAATATGCTCAATCGAACACAGTTCCTTGTTAAGGTAATTTTCTAAAATCGTGAAATAATAAAAGTTTTGGTAGAGGAAACTAACCAAAATTTCAATATGCATAATTACACTATGCAACAAAGTAAATGAAAAATTATCTGGAAACAAAAAAGATATTTTTCGTATTTTATAGGTCTCGCAGATTTCTTAAATGGATAACTTTTTTTTAAAAAAAAAAGTTCTCTTTAATTGTTATTTTCGTCGTACAGTGCTATCTGGGTAGAGTGAACAGCGTTAGAGTGAACACCAGAATGTTTGCACTGACTACTCTGTAGAGTGAACAATCATGAATCTCAGTAGAGTGAACATCGTTTATAGTAAGTTTTTAGGTTTGGCGTAAGAGATAAACAATAAAAAAAGAGTATAACAATGAATGAGATCATAAAATAGCGATTTTTTTAGAGCAGTGATGGGAATATCTATATAATTCTGCTTCTGCGACGTTGACTCAGCTACTTCGCCTGGCTTCCTTAAGCTGATGCTGAAGGCGAAACACTAGAAAACATAAAAATCCGATATCAGCTGCTAAAGCCATTAACACAGAATTCGGCAAACAAACCAAAGAAACAAAAAACGTTTACTAATTGTTTCCAGTCTTAAATTATAATTTCTTTATTACATAGAAATAAATAAAATGTATAACCCATAAATGCATTTGAATTAAATAAGACATTTAATTAAAAAAAAATTTTTTTTTTTAGTTGAAAAAAATAATTTCCGGCGGCACAGAAAAATCGTAAAAAAAAAATTGAAAAAAATCTGTGCTATTAGTTTTATTTTATTTTTTAATAGCTAGCACCATATTGAAGTAAATAAGCCATATTTGAAGATGGTCTATGAATAAATAAGGAAGTTTTGGTTTTTTTGTAGAAGTGCTACAATTTCCGTTGATATATAATCAAGTATGACGAAATCAATAAAAAAAATGGCTGTGGCAAAGTCTTATAAATTGTCCCAACCAAAGTACAAATCTTGACAACAATGTATGGTGGGCATTGAGGTCGATTTTTGGAAATAAAATATAATAACAATAATGGTAGAGGCAACTAAAGAAATGTTAATTTCATAATAAAGGGGTATGCCGTTAATAAGGAAAAACAACATCAGCCAACTGACCATCACGACCACATTTACAGGACCATATCGTTTTCATTAAATTTCCATAACCAAATCGCAAAGTTCCATTTTAGTAATGGTGTAGTTTCTACTTCTCAAATGTCTTAGAATAAAAGCATCAGAAGTGACTGCTACCAAAATACCGGGTGATTCAAAATAACACCTCGTGTTGGAAAACCCTGTAGAAAGAAAACCTATATGCTGTATGTAACTTTCTAAAAGTTACCAATATAATGTTTTTCGAAAAGAAAATAATTTAGAGGCAACTAAAGAAACTGCCAATTCCCTGCTGAAAATTACGCTTCGAATATCATTTCATTTTCATATCGGTTCTTTGCCAACTACATTGGTTATCATACCCCTATAAAGTGGCAGATGCAACATACTTATTGCAGAACAAAACAAAGTACACTTCCAATGATAAAGTTCCACCCGTGGGTTTTCGAAGAAAAAAAACCGAAAAAATTGGATCTGCTTGGTAAGCGAAGAAGGCGCCTAGACAAAATATGTATGACCCGATTTACACGATGACTTTTTGCTTGATTTTAAAATCATGATTTTTAAGTTTCTAAATGAAAAGTGTACAGACGATTGCGGGGTACAAAAAAAAAGTCACAAATCACAATTTTCCTTCACACATTTTGAGTTTTTTTTGTCAAATTGCTTTTGATTTCACACATTTAGCTTTTAGACAATTTTACGAATCAACAAGAACGGAGTCGCAAGCAAAAAGTCAGCGTATAAATGCATTTGAGTTTTGGGAGCAAATCCAAAAGATAAATTAAAAGGCAGTCAAGCCAAAAAGTCATCGCGTAAATTGTGATTTTCACCATGACTTTTCCCTTAGTGTGTTTTCTTGACATTTTTTGTTTAAACCCCTTTTAAAAACAATGACCCCAAGCTGATAGGCAAGCACACTAAAAACTCGCCTACCAGGGAGCATTTCTTATGTTTTTTTTTATTACAATACAAAATAAATAAATATTCTAATTTTGGGTTTAAGTTTAAAACGGGTGACACAGGCCGTACGGCTAGATTTTTGCAGCAACAGACCAAAGCCTCTGGAGGGGAATCGAACCCACAAGTGCCCCTGTGTGTTCGATTTGTCGAAATACATCATACATGGGTTTGTTTTGTTTAAACTATAAATGTTATCTTTATAAAAATGTTCTTCTGTCTGTCTATTCAGACAATATTCATATTGAGGATTTTTATCAACTTCACTTCAAGTTCCTACTGTCACTTTACAGTAAATTTATCTCTCCATATTTATAGCCATTCTATACCATTTCAGTTATTCCCTTATTGAATAATGTCAACAAACTAAATGTATATCAAGCATTACACGATAAAGAAGACAAAGCAGAACAGACGAAGAAGCTTCACAAACTTGAATACTTGAACATTACAAATCAAATAAACTTCAATGTCATGCAAAATGGATCTGACTAAAACACAATGGCATCAATGTGGTTAAAGTGCCCGGCTAATAATGACAATGCGAAATTCTTTGGCTAGCACAACATTTTAGGGGATTTGTCGACGCTGATTTTACAGAAGCTTCTCCCCCTTCTTCAAGGAGTTTTTAGAAGATTTAACAACAAGGAGTTTTAACAATAGTGGGCATGGTCATAAGAGTATTTAGACATTTCCTCCGAATGAAGGAATTACTATGGACTACACTGGATTAGCAGTAGTAGTTTGTCTCCCGTCCGGTGCACACGCACTTTTTTGTCTGTCCGGTCGTTGTCGCGTTTGTCTATGTTCTGTCCGTTCAGTGTCATTAAAAACAATAACACAGAAAAATAAAAAAAAAATAAACATATTCACAAAACAGAAAAAAAAAAAAACATTCACAAAACAGAAAAACAAAAATCCTAAAAACAATACATAAAGTGCACACCAACAATAACCAAAACCAACAATAAACAACAACAAATCTACAGCAGCCACAGCCATCTCACACATCTCGCTGCTCATCAACGCCAACACGAAGGGCTTTTTTATGCTCCCCTTCTCCTGTGTTCCCCCCTTCCTCTCCGCATCCCTTTTCGCATAAAACAAACGACTGTGCTCTCTTCATGTCGCTGCCTGACTTGTGTTGAAGATCTAACACTGAACACTTGTTGGGTCTAGCAGCGGCAAGAGGGGTGCACAGTTATTTGTATTTATGCTTTGATATTGTTTTGTGTTTCTGTATGTTACAATGGTAGGTTCATTTAAAACACATTTTGCGAACATACGAGGGCTGAAGGCAAATTTCTTTGCGGTATACACTCACGTTCAGTTCCATAGGCCAGATGTACTCGCTCTATGTGAGACCCAGGTGTGTGAGGGTTCTAATCCACAGAATTTTCACATTCCTGGATATCACACTCTTTCCTCTTTCTCTTCCCACAGAGGCCTTGTGGTATACATACGTAATGGTGTGGTGTTCCAGAGCCAGCAACATTTGGACTCACAAGATCCAGAATTTAACTTTCTTTGGGTTAAGTTCAGGATTGGATCACACCCATTACACTTCGGGTTTCTTTACAGAAGCCCAAATTTGGAAAGGGAGGCTACCCTAAACGGCTTCGACGCCCTTTCCGATTCTATATCTAAAGTTTTAGAAGATTGTCCGGACAGTGAAATTGTAGTTGCTGGGGATTTCAATGTCCATAATCAATCTTGGCTTTCCCATTCGAGCCACACTTCTCCGGAGGGACAGTACGCTGAGCTTTTCGCCGCGCATAATAACTTGACGCAACTAGTGAATGAACCAACACACATTCCGCGTGTTGAAGGGCAATATCATAATATTCTTGACCTTTTCTTAACCTCACACCCTGAAAAATACGAGGTTAATATTCTTGCACCTCTTGGTAACTCGGATCATTGCACCATTTCAGCATCCTTTTCGTTCTCCGATCTTCGATCCACTTCTAAACCAGTCACGAAGCGGACTTTGTACATATACGAAAAGGCACGTTGGGCCGAGCTCAACAATTTCTATCAGCATTTTAATTGGAAATTATGTTTCCTAGACAATAATGTCGATGCTGCTGCTGAAATGGTCGAGAAAATAATTCTTCATGGAATAAACACGTTTATTCCATCGAAGACTACTTCGAATAAACCTTCAAAGAATTGTTGGTTTAATCAGACATGCAAAGAAGCTGTCAGATCCAAAGAGGAAGCGTTCAGAAATTGGCGTTTAAATAAAAACGTCACTACTGAGCTGCTACGTAAGCAGGCAAGATCCAATTGTGCCAGAGTGCTTAGGCGTGAAAAACTTCTCCACGAACAACGCCTTCGTGCTAAAGTTCTTTCTTCTCCCAGGGGTAGTAAGAGCTTTTGGGCATTTGTTAAAAGAGTAAGGGACAATTCTTCATCTTCTATCCCAACTCTCGTTAACGATGACCAGATATTCACTGACCCGGTTGACAAAGCTAACCTTCTGGCTGAAATATTTGCAAAGAATTCATCTTTGCCAGACAGCAGTCAACCACTCCCCGTAATCGAAAACGTATCTACTTCGATGCCTCAGATATTTTTTCGAACACGTGGCGTTAAAAGGGTTCTTGCAGATCTCAATGTAAACAAAACTCCGGGCCCGGATGGCATTTCAGCACTTGTCCTATGTAAGTGCTCTTCGACGCTAGCTCGTCCATTGCGCAATCTTTTCAACATGTCGTACCGTGCTGGTATTTACCCTTCACGTTGGAAAGTTGCCAATGTTCAGCCGATCCCCAAGAAAGGTGAGGCTACTAATCCTGCGAATTACCGTCCAATTGCAATATGTTCTGCGCTCTCGAAGGTTATGGAGAGCATGGTTAACCACCATCTTGTTAAATATTTAGAGTCTAACGGCCTTCTAAATGATCGACAGTATGGCTTCCGTAGAAATCGATCTACTGGAGACCTGATGGCGTTCCTTTCGGAGCGATGGAGTCGATCTATTCACGCCCTTGGTGAAAGTAAGGTCGTGGCTCTGGATATTTCCAAGGCGTTCGATAGGGTCTGGCATGGAGCACTCATATCAAAACTTATTGCTTTTGGTGTCGGTAATATCTTCTCTCGATTCATATCGAGTTTCCTCAGGGATCGCACTATACGAGTTGTTATAGATGGGGTCTCATCCAACGAGCATAGGTTGACCGCAGGAGTTCCACAAGGCTCTGTCCTCTCTCCCTCTCTATTTCTTATTTTCATTGACGACTTGTTGGGTCAGACTGTGAACCCGATCTACTCCTTTGCGGATGACAGCAACCTCTGTCATTCGTACTCATTTGATCATCGGCCAGGTCCTCTGGAGGTCGAGGACAAAAGGCGAATGATGAATGACTCACTTAACCGCGATTTGGCGACGATTTGTGAGTGGGGCCAAATGAATAGAGTAGATTTTAATGCACAAAAGACCCAGTGCTGTTTGTTGTCACACAAACGTTCACCAGATCCAGCATCGTCGTCAATTTCTATGGGTGGTGTGGATATCGACGAATCAGACACTCTTGATGTTCTGGGCATGAAGATACAGGGTGATGCTCGCTGGGCTAGCCATATATTCGAAGTGTCGAAAGAAGCATTCAAGTGTTTAGGCTTTTTGAAGCGGTGCAAGAAATACTTCACTCCATCTGATCTCGTAAATATTTACACCACTTACATCCGGCCTAAAATGGAATACAACTCGCATATATGGGCAGGGGCTCCATTAACATCTTTGAAGCTTCTGGACCGTGTACAGAGGAGAGCGGTGGTGATGATAGGGGATGGTAGGGTATCCAGCTCTATTGTCTCCCTACAGCATCGCCGTAATGTGGGTTGTGTATCGCTATTCTATAGATATTTTAATGGTATCTGTTCAGAAGATATCCGTCGTCTGGTCCCTGACGTTAGAACATTTAGTCGGAATACACGGCTATCCAGGGTATCTCATCCGTTCATTGTGAAATGGCCGGTTGACCGGACGACGCACTATAGAGAAAATTCGTTCTTTAGCCGAACCGTTCGTATGTGGAATAATCTTCCAGCAAATGTGTTTCCTGCCAGTTGTGACATTCAGAAATTCAAAACAAATGTCAACAAACACTACTCCCTCTTTCCTCCTTCCGATACCCTAATTTCCTTCCGCTAACACAATGCATTGCATTTATAGGGGGCATCCCCTGAGTGTTGGCCAGCAAAAAAAAAAAAAAAAAAAAAAAATGTCAAACATTTTACTTCATACCTTGTCTTCTATTAGAAAGAACTATCTAAGAGACACAGTATTTCCTTTGAATGATCCTTAACCTTCTGATCCCCCATCGTACAATGCTAACAAAATGGTACAAACTAACTGTAGCATTTTTGTTTTACATTGAAGTGGTTATAAATGTTAGCTACAAAACTACTCGAGCTACTTAAGTATTTATGCTCCACCCGAAGAAATCCTCCTTAGTTCATTTCATTTCGGTTCGGTCTATACTTAAAACTCCAAAGTAGCTGAAAGTAGTCACTGCTACACACACACCCACCCACATATGTACAAGTGCTTATATAGATAGATATATGTTCATATATCCAATAAGTTGAAATTGTGTAGATGTAGATGTAGTTCTACAAGTAGCTGTAGCTGTAGCTTTAGCTGCGGCTCTATGGTCTGATGTGGCATGAACGAATTATAGTTTCATATATCATAGCGAGTGACTATTTGCCAGGAGTATGAAAGTCATATCGCAAGCACAGACATACAGAGGGACGTATGCTAGTGATATTTTCTAAAGCGAGTACATACCACTTACAACACTTGTATACATTTGCTCATAGTTGCCACTTGCTGCCACCGCCACCGCCCCTCCCCGCATTCTCTTGTGCTTGTGCCCTGTGACTTGTAGTCCGTTTAAGAAATTGGCATTTTCTCAAGCACTGTAGGTTCTATTAAAGTAGTGCTACTGCAAGTTGTTCTTTTTTTTTGTTGGTTGCCACATCTCGACTCTTGCAACATTCCATATTTAGTCTTAGTCATGGCCGTCGTGTCGACTGTGAATGAAGCTGTAAAATATTTAATAACTCTTTTTGGACTTTGCCTGGAATTGCTGTGAATTTATTTCATACGAATGTTTTCTTACCATTCCAAGTGCTAGGAGAGGAGAGAGGCGCCTGCACTCACATAAATGTCCAAGTCAGCAGTAGTCTTATGAAAAATTCACGAATTTAAATGATTTAATGTCTGGGCAAGTGCGCTTAAAGGGCATCGTGTCGGAAATTGGAGAACAGCCATGATTTAAGGGCATGACATGGCGTTGTTGAGTCTATTTTATTTTTTTTTTTCTGATGGGGCAGGGAAATGGAACACAAAAAAGGTCAGATGTAGGGTGAGGCCAACTCATGTTTATTTTATGAGAAAACCAGACAAGAGCAAGTAACAATTATAGTGGTCTAATGTAGTCATCTATAACAGTTATTTTGAAGAAAAGAGGCTTTAAATAGTTTCTGGTGTATTTTCGCACCTCAAATTGGAAAAAAAAATATTGATTTATTTTAAAAAAAAAATCATAATGAAAAATAAAAATGAAAAAAAAAATCATAATTTTTTTATAATTTTTAGAAAATATTTGTTCTCGTTTCTTATGAAAAATGGCTCCGATTTTTTTTAAAATACAGTTTTTCCATATTACGAAAATCTCGTGTAGTTTTTTTTTTGTTATTTTTCATAATATTTGGGGGATTCATCATTGGGAAATTTTTCATAAATTGTTTGGAAGATTTTTCCAAATTTTTTGGGAAATTTTCATATTGGGTTTTTGGTTGGGATTCTTAATTTTTTTGGGGGTTACTTTTTAGAGCCGTACTTTTGGAGATTTCTCTCTATAAACATTAGGAAAATTTTTCATTGCACAATTTCTGATGTTATTCTTCATATGAAAAATTGCCCGAAAACAAAAATTGGAATATTGTAAAAAGTTTTCATAATGAAAAATGCCCCAATTATTTGTTTGGGCAGGCTTTCGGTTTTTTTTGTACGAAAATTTCCATAGAGCCAATTATAAAATTTATTATTTTTATGTAACAACAACAACAAGCAGTGGGAAAAAAATTAAAAAAAAAAAAGTTTTTAAAAAAAATTTTGTTGACGGAAAATATTATAAAGAAATATTCTAAATTTGCATTGAGCTAGAATTTATTATTTTTATGTAACAACACTAGCTAAGAGAAGTGGGAAATAAAATTTAAAAAAAAAATAAATTTTTTTTGGTAAGAAATGGTTTGTATTAAAAAAAGGAAACCTGAAAAAAATCTAAATTTGCAAGGAGCAGTGGGAAAAAATTCAAAAAAGATATTTTTTTTAAAAAAAATTTTGTTGACGGAAAATTTTATAAATAAATTTGGCCAAGGAGAAGTGGGAAAAAAATTTAAAAAAAAAAAAAATATTTCTTTTTAAATGGTTTTTTTTAAAAAAAAAAATTAAACCTGAAAAAAAGTCTAAATTTGCAAGGAGCAGTGGGAAAAAATTCAAAGAAAAATATTTTTTTACAAGAAACTTTGTTGACGGAAAATATTATAAAGAAATATTCTAAATTTGCATATAGCTAGAGTTTATTATTTTTATGTAAAGAAAAGTGGGGAAAAAATTAAAAAAAAAAATATTTTTTTTTTTAAAAAAAATGTTTTTTTTAACGGAAATCTAAATTTGCATTTCTAAAATCTTATTTCTATTGAACATGATCTAAAATAATTTTTTTTTTATAAAAAATATATTTTAAATATAATATATATATAAATATAAATAATATAAATATATATTTGACACCAAAAGGTATGAAAATAATTTTTTGATTTTGTTTTTATTGCATTGCATGCTTTTTTTGTTTGCAAGGACAAATTCATACAGAAACAGTGTGTTTTTGCTTCCCAGTCTGGACCTTAGGTCGACTCGAAATGGACAATGGTTTTGCTTGAAAAAATATTTGCTGACGAAATGCACTTCATCTCGGCAAAAGTGCCCCATCTGGGAAAAATCCGCACAAGATCATCGAGAAGCCCATGCATTCTCAGAGAGTGACAGTTTGCTGCGGATTTTGGAGCGATGGCCCATTTTTCTCTGAAAGTGCTGTAGGAAATGTCATTTCGATTAACGCTGAGTAATACAGAACCATGATAAATCATTTCTTGTGGTCGGAGATTAGAACCATGGACTTGGAGGTTTCAGGAGGATGGCGCGCCAGGCAACATAACCCACACCCCATTCGCGTTATCCGCCATCTCGGCGTTGTCAATGGGTAACCCCAGAGCTGTGATATAACGCTTTTGAAATTTTTTTCTGCGGTACTGGAAAATACAATCTATTAAACCCGCAATCCGTTTTAATGCCATAATTTTCCACCTCTGGCCTTGCATCTGTCTATCAACCAACCAATTGTAAAACTAAGCTATGCCCTTCCTTGCCCACAAACAATTCTATTGATTTGCTTTATCTCATTATTTCCATTTCTATTGAATTGAAGCCATGACACAAAGAATCAATTGGCTGTATTTGCTCAAATTAATGCACCTTGCGTTTGTTTGCATATGTAATTATCAATAATTTAATTACATTGAAAACAGAATATAAATAACACTTACAACGCACCCGGGCGGCCCCTTTAACACCTCAATTAATACAGCAACAACAAAAAACGTGGGTTAAATTAGTCAACCAGAGATTAGAGAATTAGGTACTTTGCAGCAATATTAAAATAATATAAAACTAAAAATATGCTAATAGTTTAGGCAAATAAAAACAAACCCATTTTTTTTGCAAAGAATTTAAAATTATTTTCAATTAAAATTTAGTGTACAAATTCGAAATGCAATTCAATTCCCGCATGGACATCATTGTAACTAATATTACCAACTAAAGACCTTCCATATGATGTGTACTGTGGGGTGAGGAGGGGTGCGGCTACGGGATGAGTTATATCGATTGAAATTCATTCGAACGGTCGCTTGCTTGCTCGGTCCGTCGGTCGGTCACTGACATTGATAAACAGTCAAATGATACTCCCTCAATTAACAGAATTTCATTTGCGATGGCATGAATATTGGCTGACAGTCACACCAATCTATACACACACACCCACAGTTCGGCATACATATACAAACACACACATACACAAATATATGTATAAATGCATGTATATACAAGTGTTAGGCGCTGATTGCGGGGCCATATGTTAAATTATATGAAATTTATTTCAATAAAACTAAGTACGAACATGTCTACATGCAGATAATAAACGACAATCATTTCCACTACTTTAATAAAGTGTACAGGGTAATCCAACATTAGTCTGCAAGTCCGATAAATAACGATTTTGCTTAGTCTATTCCGACAGCACTAATAGTCACCAATCTTTATAAAACTCATGGGAGATTTAGAAGTCTTTCGTTTGTAAAAAAAATAAAAATGCAACCGTAAGTTGGACTGTGAGCGGTTGCATACGCATATTTTCACCCCTCACTCTCAGAATCGACCTAACATCCACAGTGTAATTGTTTTGTTCGCTTTCTGGTTAAGATTGCATCTGTTGATTGTTCCCCCATGTGAGTAGAATTGTCGAAAAGCAAAATGTCTGAAGTCAAAAAGAAATTTTTTAAAAAAAAACTCACAATGTGAGCAGTGAAAAGATCATTTAAAATAACCTAAAATTTGTGATTGGAGACTTTTCTTCTACCCCTCAAAATTCTCTACACCTTGAAAATCATGATTTCTAAAATCGGGCAAAAAATCATCATGCAAATTCGGTCCAATATGTTTAATGACTTTGGATTCAGTTCTTGAAAATCCCAATGGATTTTTTGCACCACATATCGCACATGTAACAAACGTAGTGTTCAACTTAAAGCAAAAATTCCTCCTATAGACTAATGAAGGTATGTGTGTATGTTTTGTAATATAACGGAGACATTAAATATTTACCATACAATAGCCTGTGCCGGACCACGGCTTGATGCTGATGAGATAATGGTTGGACAGTTGATTGGGATTTTTGTTTTGATTGCCATTGAGTTTATGTTTCAGCAGATACCCACGAAACAAAAAATGCAAATGAAATAATTAAACAACAATTAAGCTGATTTTGCTCCGCCCGAAAGCCCGCAAAAATGCGAAAACAAAGCAAAACCTCTAAACCCCGATATCCAAATGCGATATTGACTCATCATCAACATTTGGGCAACGTCACCACCATCATCATCATCGTCGTTATCAGCCACTCTGACTTAGCTGGCTATCTTTGCCTGAGCGATATACAATGTATGTGTTTAGGTGTCACTTGTGCCGGTTTTAACATCTGTGTGTGTGTGTGAGTGTGTGCCAGTAATAAACAATTTGCAAATGTGTTCGTTCTGTCTGTCAAAGGCATCCACCGCCATCCAGTCAAACACATTGTGTTGCTACAAATTAAAAATTGTGTATTTTTACACATTTTATTTCAACACACTGGAACACAGTTGCTGTTGTTGTTCCTGTTGATGTATGGTGACTCATTTTTTCTTTTTGATTATTGAAAATGTGTATGTACATATGAGGTAAGGACTGTCCCAAAATCTGTGTCAGAATTATTTCCCCAAAATACTTCAAAACGTATTTTTGAGCAGGGAAACATTTCAATTTGAAAACGGAAGGAAGCGACAAATGAATCGATTACACTTTAGAACAAAAAAATAAAAAAAAAATTGCCTCGAAACTAATAACCAAATAACCGAATCGCAAAGTGGCTGCCCTATATCCTCGATAGCCCCACGAATTCTATCTTTGAGGCCTTGAATCGTGGCCCCAAAGGAAGAAGTCACATGGTGTTAAATCACAAGATCTCGTTCCGGAATCTTGTGTGGCACAGAGAGCCGTCTTGTTGAAAGTAAACGTTGTCCAGATCAATATTATCCAATTCCGACCATAAAAAATCATTAGTCATCTCTGGACAGCGCAATCCATACACCGTAACTATTGATCCAACCTCATTTTCGAAATAGGTAAGGTCAAATGACTCCGACGGATCAAAAACCACACACTAAACAGTTACACGTTGAGGATGGAGAGGCTTCTCAACAGTAACTTTTGGGTTTTCTGAGCCCCAGATGCGACAATTTTGCTTGTTGACATAGTCACCGAGGTGAAAATGGGTCTCATCAGCCAAGATGATGTTTCCATGGAATTCCGAAACATTTTCATGCCTTTAAAGGACCCAATCAGCAAATACACGACATTGTTGATGATCGGCCGGCTTGAGTTCTTGTGTTAAGATCCGTGTCTTTATGCAAAATAAGGTTTAATTACGTTTATGGAATGTCCAATTCCCAAGAACGACGAGCAATGGACAAACCTGGGTTTTCTTCAACACTTTGGGCTCAGTCGTTCTTGAGCTGCGTGCACGGGTTTTATTCTTCACATCACTAACTTGTCCCAACAGCTCGAATTTATCCACCAATTTCTGTATTGCTAAACGACAATCCAAAAAGGCTGGAGTTTTGCGAACTGTGACTGCAAGATTTTTACCTTTTTCGTAGTGAATTTTAATGCGTTTTTGAAGCGTGTATCGTTCCATTTTGTCAAATTTCAATGAATACAAGCTTCAAAAGTGACAGCTACCGAAATACCGGGTGATTCACAATACTACCTCTTGTTGGAAAACCATTTAGAAGAAATAAAATATGGCCCCAAAAATTGTACGTGAAAAAACAATGCGGAATTTTATGATTTTTTGGGACTTTATTTCATATTTTTACTGGGGCTTATATTCATTACGAAATTAGACCCCAAATAAGCCCATGAATAGAAGGAAGCTCTTTGTGAGTATAAATGGCGGCTGCGATCTTGGAGGTGTGGTGAAATGCCAATTTGCTTGGCGTTAAACAGTAGAAGATGTTGGATTCTAATAAACAGCTATAATCTTGATCGATTTTATGCAATTTAGAGAGAAAATATCCCCATTTAATATTTGTGGATTATTTTGTGTTCTTACGTACGAATTGTAAATTGCAACCCAAACTGTAAAATGAAAATCGGTTGCTATTTACAGGCAGACAGGAAAAGACTACGCGAAATATTGAGGCATATTTAATAAATAATAAACATTAATGAAATTAGGCCACATTGCAAATTTCAGGAGACTATTTTAGTTTACGTTTTTAGCATTTTGTAGCATGTTAGAAAAAAACCATTTGGCTCCCATTGTGTTAATAATATTTTGAGGATCAATTTCGTAATGAAAATCGCCTAAAAAATCTAAAATTGGATGTTGCTGTTCATTTTAATGTTTAGGTGCAATTTTATATAAAAAAATTATAGTTTAACTTTAATTTTGTTTCAATTCACTTTTACCGGGACTGCCCTTACGTTTAGGCACATAAAACTGTTCGCATTATGTTTGTTGCTTTTATTTGGTCAACAAACAAAACAATTAAAAAACTCAATTAAAATGTATTTATTATATGAAAAAATAATACACAAATAAAAAACAAACAGAGCAAATGCTAAAACATAAAAAAGACAATATATGCACATATATATATGCCCGCATATACCAGTACATAAATCATTTGATAAATTTTCATATTAGATAGCCCATGCCTGATAAAGAAAAAATCTTTTAAATCTCGATAAAAAAAAACCCAATTGGAAATTAAACCGAAATAATTTAATTCATTTTCATTTTGTTATTGGTTTCAAATTTTCCATTCTGGCAAACACACAGACACATGCAGACATCAGGCCAACATGTTGGTAACTAAATGCAACTCAACCGATTTTGTTATTCGATTTTGGCCTTATTTTTGTTATCCAGAAAAATGTCATCAATTTGTTGGTGAAACTTTTGTCGGTCAATTGCACGTTTCGTATTAATAGACACCGGCAAAAACATGCATGTTTTAATATGTTTTTCTGTTTCGTGTTGTTCTTGTTGTTGGCGTCTATTTAGACATGAAATTAAAATATCCAATAATATTTATAATATTTATTATTTGATATTTTAATTTGTAAATAATAACTGCAAATATGCCGTGATTTTTTGAAACACAGGTGGCTATTAGCTTGTTCCAGCGGCTGTCTGTTGGCCACATATTTTTGAAGATTTGTTCTTAGACTTATTAAGAGCCAGAATCGGTAAGGTCCAGATCCATAAAGCATAAAGCGCATGCACACCTATTTACCACTTGCCGAAGTATGAATCAATTAAGAAAGTACTGTCGGTCAGGATAACCGCAAAGAGATTGCTCAAAATCCGCGTAGAACTCACATACAACAAGAGTCTCACGGCCACTCTAGCTCGCTAACCACACCAGTTGTCATTCCTCAGGCAAATGGAAAGAACACAAGCACTGAATCGAAAGCACCCCTCCTTAGGGCCATCGACTTCGACTTCGAAGGGCCTGACCAAGATTTCTAAACTTGGGGGGGGGGGGGGGGCGGACACTATAGCCATAGCCAAACCAAGTATTTCCCTTACCGCAAAGTAAAGGTCGCACTCTCATCTGTACAATAATAACTTTAAATCCAACAATTTGCCAATTTAAAAACCACTTTTAAAATGTTCACAAACTTGTAAACACTCTTTGACGTTACTCGTGGCCGCCTTTTACTCCTCCGTACTATCTTGGAAAGTGGAAAAAAAAACAACAACAAGAGCATTATGATTTTAATGTACATTTCGCCAAAAGGACCAAAATGGCAACATGAAAACGTAGACCCACAAGAGATGAGGCGAGAAACGGGTAAAGGAGAAAATCCTGACGAAGATGAATTTCCTGTCTATGCCTGATGTGAAACTTCATTTGCAAACAACAACAACAAAACGAAAACATTTATCCTTAAGGATATTACAAACACTAGTCCTCACATGGCAGAGCAGAGACCAAGCGTAAGAAACTTAACTCTGAACTGAACTGAACTTCTGCAGAGGACTTTAGGCTATCCAAAGCTCACAAGCAAACACTCGTAAGCTTCAAATGTGGCGTGTAAAGTTAGCAGCCAACCACACTTAATCGTAACAGCAACAACAACAACAACTACAAAAACAAATTGCCACAACAGCCAGCAACTGGCTGGGCTGGCAGTCACTCCGTCAGTCAGGCCAAACACCAAAGTCTTCTGTGTTGTATATTTTGAACTGTAGAAGAAATGAACAATTCTGACCACAAATATTCAAAGCAATTGTTTCCGGTTTCGGAGGATGAATTTGAACTTTGTTGGTTTTGGGTTTCTTTGCATTTTCAATGGCTGCCTAAGGTCGATAGATGGCTGGGCTTAGTGGATATGGCTGTAGTGAATGCTTGATTTATGCACTGACACATTACATTGCACCTCTCTGTTTGTGCCACATCATTTTCGTGGCAAGAGGAAATGTAACAGGCGGAAGCAATGAAGGTGAATGCAATTTCTGGAAATTACATAATTTAAGATCGCATCTCTGTTGAACTACGAGTGAACGTTGAATGTGGAAAATAATCTAAGAAATGTTGAGAATTGTTATTACTGGCTGTTTGGCGTTTTTCCATATGATCCATAAATACACAGGGTGCTCCGTCTCTTAAGTAGGCGCGTAAACATTGAATAACTTTTTGGCATTTGTCAAACGATTTCCTTGAACAGACATGTTTTTGAAACATTGTTACCACGAATCGCATAACACCGAAATAGCGCTCCGAAATAAGTGACCCTGTGCATTGGAAATAATCGTTCTGTTGTACCAACTCCACCTTCCCACCCCGAATTATGTCCGAAGCACGGGCTGAAATAAGACGGACCTTATGACCACCAGATTTACCACGCTTGACTGGGGAAACCTTACAAATATGTTTCTGAAGTTGTTTAAAGGGGTTCAATGCAACATCGCTCATCATCACAGGCAGCTGCAACGCTTAGTCTTCTGTTTCTGGTAGGCTTGAGCGGCTATCAAGTTGGTTTTGTCGATACCAACCATAGTAGGATTGGTAGATTGATCCCGGCACCCGAATGCAAGTCCCTGATTTGTGAGCAATAATGCTAGAATAGTTGCCAGACCTACGAGCCAAACGACCACGATCAGAGGTCTTTTCGTATGAAAAGGGAACACCAGGGCTGGTATCGAAAAGATTTTGCTTGAGCTTGATCTACTAGACTGCTGCTTAGCGGTGTTTGTAATGGACCTTGAAAACGGACCCCATAACTTTACGTTTTCGAAAGCCTGCTGACGGCAAGTTTTGAGGGATGATTTCCATAAATAGTCATTGACTCAACGGGTATATCCGGTGGACCGTCCTAGGACTTTTTCGTCTCCATGAAAAATGCGCAAATGATGTTTGCCGTGAAAAAGAAGACGAGGAACTTTTCAAATTATTAATCTCTTCTTGGCATTAACAAAATACATTCGATGCTTTAAAGAAGACGAACAAAGGGAAGTTTCTAAAAAACTTACACCTCCCACATCGTCGCATCAAATATTGCAACTTTTAACTTTCGAAACAAACACAAACCGGGAGGAAATAAAACTAAGGTTTCTTTTTTCTGTTAATACTTTAAAATAAGTTCGGTTACAATTTTTCATACTGAAAAATGCCCCATAAAAATTGGGAATTTGGTCATCAAATTTATAAAATAAGTAATTTGTTTTTCATATGCAAAATAATCCAAAATTTTAACAATGAGAAATTTCACCTGCGGTATTACACTCGATATATATTCGTAACCTACAAAATCACTAGTGGAAATAATAGAAGTTTTTAATAAGGAAAACTTTTGATCGTCCGTCGTAGCAGCAGATTTTACATTGGAGAATTTTTCATAAATTATTTGCTGGTTTTTTCAGATTTCTTGGTTACATTTTCATGTTGGCCTCTATTGGGGAATTTTTCATCTATTTATGGGAATTTAGATTTCTTGGTTAACTTTTTTATATTGGCCTTTCTTGGGGAACTTTCATCTATTTATGGGAATTCGTTATTTAGGGAATTTTTTGTCAGTTGGTCATTTTGCATTTGGGGAATTGTTCACTTTTGTCCTAGCCTGCATAACTCGGAATGGACCTTCGGAGAGATTACGGTGTCTGTGGATTATCACCTAAATCGTCGGCAGAGTGAGTAGCAGAATCTAGAAGATGACTATTTTCAGTATAATTGTCTTCAGAGACAAAGTGCAGACATAGGCCGTCCAAGAGCTAGCAATGCACTGTTTGGGCCGTTTAGGTACCGGCCCATTGTTTCTTCAAATACGATCATCGCCACAACGTTATTGTCAAGGCAGCAAGGTACCGTTCGATAATTCAAAAAAAAAAAATGAATCAGTTAATGTTTTTTAAACATTTTTTATCTTTAAGGTACAAACGCACCTCAGCATGATATAGAGCTGAAGTTGGAGTTGATTCCGGAGTCGGAGTCGACCAATTTTAGCTGGACTCCACAGTCCTGGTTACACATCACTCCAAGGATGCCTTTGCTCTATCTATGATCTTAATTTTAATCTTACCCCAAAAAAAGTCAAACATTTTGATGATTTTGTCTTACCTGCAAAAGAAAAAGAAAAACATATGCAAAACATTAGGGTAACAGATTATTATTAAAAAAACTAATAGTGTAAATAATCGAAATTTATTTTTTTTATGGAAATATAGCTACTAATCCTACATCAGACCCCACATTTAATCACTCTTCTCTTTTGTGTGGTTATTTGAAAAGCAAAGTGCCCAGCACGCCTCAAGCCATGCACGAGATCAAGGCCGACATTTATGCTGAAAGCTTCAGAGATGCTCAATGAAGGCGAACACTTGAATGCAAGAAGTCCAAATAAATTGTAAAGGATCAAATTAAATAAAAATATGTCAAGTATGGAAATCGCTTGTTTGTTTTTAGTCATTCAACATTCAGTTTTTTTTTCTGTTGTTCGAGTTCGAGATCTTTGATTTATTTCTATCTTTTCTAGAAATGTTTTCAATATTCATATATTCATTTCCCTTGACATTCCATGAAGGCACAGACTGGGAACTTCTCTTAATACAGTGAGCTTTGATTGAAATTATGTCTCTACTCACTGTCAGGGACCTGCTGTTTAAAGCCGGCTCCGAGCGGCTTATGATAGTCGCATACACCGTAGCCTTCCCATTCAATATTCACTTTACTCCATAAAAATGGTGTATTTATGCTAACATTTTAATCACTTCCTATATATGTGTTTACTTAAATAGAGATGCCAAAGAAAATGGTGTACCCTTTTTGACACTTTCTCTTGGCCCACCAAAACACTCACTTAGCCAGACAAAGCAACGACAATTCGATTTGGAATGTTTGCGTGGTGTCTCGCCAGTGAAAGTCAAAAAACACGAAATCCTCCCACGCCCCCGCCCCCGCAACAGACATCCGTCATTGGGTACGGGTAATAACATCTTTAAAAAGTTGTAACTCCTAATAAAGTTTTCGTTTGCTGAAACGTTTCGGTGTTAACTGAAATCCAATTTCATTGACACCCATACATGCGATAGCGTACGAGAGCGGGTATCGCAAAACATTTTTAACATTTCCCCCCCCACAAATGAACTTACAAAAATTCCATTTCGTTTTCAGTTTGTTTTGTTTGTTTCCCTTTTGCTTCCGTTTGAGTGATTGTAACAAATTCTATGGGTAAATATCGTATGTGCTATCCGAAGGTATCTCTGGCATGTGTGAGCGAACGGTGGGGCGCAGGAGGGGGTTGGCAGCGGCACTTCACCGTTTTTGGGAAAGCTTGCAGAAGAGGATGTTGCATTTTGTGTGATTTTATTGTGAAAGACAACTTAACAGTTTCTGGTGTTTTTATCACATCATTCGCATGCCAGAGAGTGATAGAAACTTTTGCCCCGCAAAATAAAGTAAAACCTAAACAAGCTCAAAATTCAATTTTCCACATTCTTTACCTCAAACGTTCTGTCTAGCTGGCAGGGCCCTTCGGGCGTAGCTTGAAGTTGGGTTGGTGTTGTTTTGTTTTTAAGTGGAAACCCTACCCGTCCCAAAATTGTAACCGAACTTATTTCAAAGTATTAACAGAAAAAAGAAACTTTAGTTTTTTTCCTCCCGGTTTATGTTTGTTTCGAAAGTTAAAAGTTGCAATATTTGATGCGACGATGTGGGAGGTGTACGGTTTTTAGAAACTTCCCTTTGTTCGTCTTCTTTAAAGCATCGAATGTATTTTGTTAATGCCAAGAAGAGATTAATAATTTGAAAAGTTGTTCGTCTTCTTTTTTCACGGCAAACATAAGAACGGTGTAAATATTGCTTAGGATAAAGGATCACCAACAAAACTGAGGAAATGCAGGTCATATAGGAATTAGGTCAAGTGATGTGTTATGGGTTGGTGGAAAATTTAAATTCATGATTTCTCTGAGAAATGGAAAAGCGAAACTGACATTTCTAAACTCTCAGTATGAAGTTAGTGAATAGTTTCAGTAATTGATTATACTTAGGCGTGAAGTCTGGGCATCTCAGAAGCAGATGAGATCTCCTAAATCTTAGAATCACGCACGATTTTCCAGGCAGAGATCTATGTCGTTATCATTGGCGCAAAACAGATTTTGGAACAGGAATTACCGCCAACAAAATTCAAGATCTACGTCGACAGTAGGGCATCTCTCTGGACTCGAGAGCTAACAAATCGCGTTGCACTATGGACGTGATTTATATCCTTCACCCAACTTCAGGCGAACGCAATTACTCTCTGCTGGGTAACATGACGTAGCAACGTACAAAGCAACGAATTGGCAGACGAGTGGATCAGAACAGGATCAGGCGCCCAACAAGAAATCGCGACCATTGACTTGCAAATTCCGTTTACGGAACTTAAAAACGTTATCGACGAGATAGGAGCAGTGCACAGAATGTATCTGGGGCATCCCCTGGAAAAACTGTAACTACACTTGGTTTTCAAACTTCTACTGAAAGCGCACAACAATTGCTTTGGTTCCCGTAGTTAGGGGCCATACTTCAACGGCTTTTTTAGAGAAGTTTAAAAATCTCCAATTAAAAAAAACCACTCATGCTTTCCACAACTAAAATCCCCAATTAAAAAAAAACAATCATGCATTCCACAACTAACTTTATGGAATCGCATGTTCACTTTCATTCAAAATACCCTGCATCCAATTGATTCCTTCAATCTAAACTGAATCCAACTCGATTTCGATTAAAAGAAATTATGTTAAAAAAGCGCTTAAAAAAATTAACCTATAAATTCCTGACTATTTTAGGGTACTCTTAAAATACTGAAACTCTTTCAGAGGTCCTGGTGTAGGGCATCATTTAACAGCCATCGCTACTGGTTATCGCTATGTTCAGTCGGAAAATCTCACAACTGCTGCTGTTGTTCTAAAGTCATTGTCGCAGCACAGAAACCGTCAAGAGTACAAATATTTAAGTTGAAGTGCAAGTTAATACTCGTCGTCGTCTGTCCATCGGAACGCCCGTTCGTTCTTTCGTGCGTCTGCCTGTGCATTTTTTTTGTCATGCTGTAGTCATGGAGAAGAAGAATTTAAGCTTTGCATTGCACTTAAATACAGGGCTGAAAGAAAAGTTAATGACTTAAAACATTACACACAAAACGAAAAGAAGAAAGATTTAAAACATTAGCAAAGCCTTTGTCAATAACAAAAGGATGCTAAAGGATGTGAAAAATAAACACACTGTTACACAGGCACACACCCACGCCGGCCGACCGACAAGCAAGGCAGTTAAACACAGATAGCAGAAAAAAACAACGAAGTATCTTCAAAGAATAGGGAAAAAGTTAAACACAGTACCTGTGAAAAGGATACTTGAAATCACAAGATACTCGTACTCCTCCACACATACACACTCACACAAACGCAAGCCCACTCAGCTATACAGAGAAACCCGGACGGGACAACAAGCTACTGGAGAGAGGCTAAATCCTTTGCTGATGATTTGTCTAAAGAACAATGAAGCTAAGCTGAGAAGGAGGTTGCGGCAAAGAAGGACAGCGTTGAAAAAAAGTGTAGCGTGGCGGAACGTAACGTGAGGAAAGCGTTGCATGCATGCAATGTGCATATGACTAATTACGAAACATTAAATGACAAACAAGTTGAGCACACACACAGACATACTCAGAGAGCAAGAGAGAGAGAGAGATATAGAAATGTAAGAAGAAGTAAAATGTTAATGATGCATTAGCTTATGCATGTCTGGCACTGTGTGTGAGTGTCATATGGAGTAGAGGCCCGTTTTTTTTTCATGGGATCACAACGATGCCATGATAAAGATGAAAGGCTTAATTGCTTACAAGACATACAAACATGTATTTGTACTCCTACTGCTGCCTCGGCTCATCCTCATAACGTACTCATGATGCATATCCCCTCTCCAAACGTTGAGTATTTGTTTAGTGTAAGAGACTGTAAATCCCTTAAACATACATGAGAGCAACTCACAGACTGACTTAGATCCATACTTATGCCTATCACAATTGAGTTCTTTCCACCCCCACCCACCACTCTTGTCTTCAGCCATTGCGTCATGGTGGTAGTTCAGGCATATCCAAGCGATGAATTCATATTCAAAACTGAACTGCCGAGGTTAAGCAGAAGTAACAACAGCTTCAACTTCAACGGCAGCAGCATTCACAACGCCACTGAAGTCTCATGTGTATTTAAGGCTTAACAATATCCGTTTTTTTTTTTTGACAGCTCCCAAGGAGGAGGATGTGGGTGGCCACAATCCTGTGTGTACGGCCAGAGACAAATAGGAACTTTATGGTCGTTTAAGACCGGTGAAATTATGCCAGACATCAATTCAAGCCACTTGGCGGCATACTCCACAGATAAATGTCTGCGATGATTTACAAGGACTTGGAAACTCAGTATCATGCATTCCAATAAATTCACACATAGGAGTCGTAAATAGACAACAACAACAAAAAAGCTATAATCACAGATAATTCATACTAACACCGTGTATGATGGAGGGGATTGCTTGTAAGACCATAAGGGGAACACAACAGTTGGCTTCATAATCAACCTCAGAAAGAGAGAGAGAGACAGCATAAAACGTCAAAGCCGAAGGTTTTGTCAATGAATTGGAACACATTTCGATTGGAATACAAAAGCAGATTTTCGTTTTTATTGAAATGAATTATTTTCATGAAGACAACAGTACCAATATACTTTGAGAATATTTTGCATTGAAAATCTTTACTTTCCTGTTATTCTTTGAATTTGGAAAACTCTGAGATTCACTATATTCCTTCAGTGAAACCGATTCCATCGGCCAAGAAATTTGTATCCAACAAACATTTTCTGTAAAATATAGAGATTGTTTAAAATAAATAATATTAAATATTTTTTTTTTGAATTCCCACTCTCTGCTGTGCCCTCTATAAATGCCAGTGTATTGAAAAATGGAAGAAGATTAGGGTATCCGAAAAAATAAAGAGGGAGTAATTTTTTTCAACATATCTTTTGAATTTGACAATGTCACAACTGGCACAAAATATCTGTAGAACAACGGAGGATAATCAGCAATACACTATAATCATCACAGCCCTCCTCTGTAAATGGTCTAGACTCTACAAACATGCCTTTGGAGCCCCATATCTGTGAGTTATATTCCATTTAAGGCCGGATAAATATTTACCGGCCTTAAATTTATATTTAAAAAGCCTAAATATTTTAAATATATATTTAAAAAGTATTTAAAAAACCTAAGCACTTGACTGCTTCATTCGACAATTCGCATATATGGCTAGCCCAGCGAGCATCAGCCATTATCTTCATGCCCAAAACATCAAGATTGTCTAATTCATCGATATCCACACCACCCATAGAGATTGACGACGCGTCGCGACGATGCTGGATCAGTGGAACGTTTGTGTGACAACAAACATCACTGGGTCTTGCGTGTATTAAAATCTACTCTGTTAATATGGCCCCACTCAAAAATGTTCTTCATCCTTAAAAGAGTAGATTTGGTTCACAGTCTGACCTAACAGGTCGTTAATGAAAATAAGATAAAGAGAAGGAGAAGGAGAGAGAACATAACCTTGTGGCACTTCAGCGGTTAACTTAAGATCGTTGTATGAGACGCCATCTCGTTCATCGAACGCCTTGGAAATATCCAGAACAATGACCTTGCTTTTACCAAGGTAGTAAATGGATCGACTCCATAGTTCCAAATGCAACGCTATCAGGTCACCAGTAGATCGATTTCTACAAAAGCCGTACTGTCTATCACTCAGAGAGCCCTTAGACTCTAAGTACTTAACCAGATGGTGGTTAACCATGCTCTTCATAAACTTCAAGAGCTGAACATTGACAACTTTCCAATGTAGAAAAGATTACGCAATGGACGAGCTAACGTCCAAGAGTACTAACACAGGACAAGTGCTGAAATACCATCCGGTATTAAAAATGGCACTGAATGTTTCTCTGCTCATGAAATGGTGGCAACCTCATTTGCAAAAAAAAAGGCTTTCTTTATAATGACACGAGACTAGATCTGTTCCTAAAGAGAAATACCTACGTAGACGTTTTTAAACAAGGCATTCCAGTGAAACCTCCTAATGTAGAAGGACAGTTTTGCTTTCAACGATTTTCTATAACACACAATTAAAAAGCGTTGACTTTCTAACGAAAGAGATTTTATATTTGAGGATCCTTCATTAGGAGCTTTGCATCTGAACAGATAGAATATAAATTCAAATCCATGTCGAATTAAAGGCAATAAATAATGAAATTGTATCTAATTTATTTTGTTCTGCTAAGAAAGTAAATGTTGCTTTAATGATATGTAACATAATGCGAAACAATGTTCCTACCCCTTTTGGGGTAGGACGAATTTATGTTGACAAAAGTAATGTCTTGTGCTGGAAAAAAGCCAGTTAGATAAGTTTGTCAAATGGTTGAGTTATTGATACTTAGTGCTCCTGTTCGTTGATCACCAGTGGTATCCGAGGAAATTTCAAATATCAGGTCAATACTCCTACAGCATTAATGTATTGATAAGTGGCCTAACCAACCATGATTTCGTTTACCCAGTTGATGCAAATATTTAATATCAGTTATATTATTTATATTATACAAAAAGATTTTTATTATACATTACGATATTTCTGCGACATTCGGTTATTTTATATAATCACTTATATTCCGGTAAATAAAAAGTTGAATATAGGCGCCCCGGTAGTCGAGTTGGTAGCGTGCTTGTCTATCAGCGTGGGGGTTGTGGGTTCGATTCCCACCAGAGGCTTTGGTCTGTCGCTGCAAAAATTTAGCCAAATGGTCTGTGTCACCCGGTTTACCCTTGGACCCAAAATTAGAATATAAATTTACTTTGTATTGTAATTAATAAATAAATAAATAAATAAAAATAAAATAAAAGTTGAATAGCAGAAATTTATTAAAATCGAAATTATAGTTTTTAATATAATTTAAAGTAAAATTTTTACCCCCATTTTCATAAAAATTTAAAACAGCCTTGTTAAGAAACATGTGTGAAAATACAAAAATAATTTTCACACATTTTTCTTAAAATTATTCACAAAAGAAAAGCAAAAAAAAATAAAAAAAAAAAAAAAAACAGTGAAATAAAAACTCCTTTTGGAATGTAATACAAAAATAATGAGTACGCCATTTAGTCCGTTGACTAAATGGCGAACAGCATTTCTTGGACAAATTAATACTCCCGCTCTCAATGAAGAGCAAGGAAAATATAAACTTTCCAAACGTTGCAAAATAAAATTAATCTGGCACATAAAGTCAATGTACATAGGTCGGTTATTAATTATAGAAAACGATTTGTAGCAGACAGAAAAATGTCTTTCCCGCATAGGCCGAACATTAACTTGTTGAAACATCAGACAATGTGATCTCAATGAGAAAATGTTCCCCAATTAAGCACTTGTGAAAACAGAGACTAAACATAATTCGAATTGTGTCCTATATCGGAAGAAGAGGAACCTGTCGGTATGGAAGGCACACACTGAGATTGCAGGTTACGACTAGCGACTGCGGCAAAATCTGTGGAGATGAAGAGGAGGAGCTGTCTACAAAACATATTTTCTTCCCTTTTCCAGCCCTGTCGAACCCAGTATGTTCATTTGTTTCTTATTTCTATAGGGATCCAGACTTTCTGACCGTTGATTGTATGACTTAACGGGGAAGACTAGGGGTACGTTTTCTGTTGGCCATTGTGGTCTTATAAACACTATCACTATAACCTAACCTATTATAAGGGATACGATTGTATGGACCTTCACAATGCGTCCATAGTGGGTTTGCTTTTGTTTGTGTTTTATTTTCACACCACTTTACTCAAAGGATAGAGATTTTGAAATCTAAAGCCCAAAATCATTTAAAATTCACAATTTTCAAAAATGCCAAAGAAATTCTTTCCGCCTTGATTGCTATGCTCTGTTCTATTAGGGAATTCTTTGGCAAAGTTCTGTGGAAAAAATTAGCGAGATGAAACCAAAAAAATCTAGAGCAACAAGAGAAAAGACTAATAGGCAGATAGAGTTCACGCTAATGAGCAATCCCTTCATGTCTTCAGTGTACTCAAACAAGAGGTGTTATTTTGAATCACCCGGTATTTCGGTAGCTGTCACTTTTCAAGCTTTTATTCTTTCATTCTTTCATTCTTTGACATTTGACAAGGAGAAACTACGCCATTACTAAAAATGGAACGATAGACGCTTCAACAACTCATTGCAATTATTTAAATTCACTAGAAAAATTGTGAAAATCTTGCAGTCACAGTTCGCAAAACTAAAAAGTGTCCGGAACGTGTTATCTCTAGAAGAGGTGAGAACAATTGGTCACCGAGATATTGTGTTTTAAAACCTCTTCTTTTGGTGCCACGTGAAAGATATGTTCCACGCCAACAGCCCAGCGTCGATACAGGACCTCACAGATAGAATACGTGAGGCTATAGTGGACATAGGGCAGCCACTTTGCGATTTGGTTATGGAAAATTCCATGAAAAGGATATGGTCCTGTAAGCGTGGTCGTGGTGGCAATTTGACTGATGTTGTTTTTCATTATTAACGGCATACCTTAGTGCACGATTCTGACGATTAAGGTTCTGACAAACTCGATGAAGAGGCTGATCATTTTTTTATCTTTGCCAATAGAGGAGGAAGATTTTAAACAAACTCAATAAATTTCAATGTACAAGACAATTGTTTCCATTTTCAAATGTCATTCAGACCTACGAATAAACCCATAAAGTGACCACAGAATTACTTTTTCGACTAGAAAAACAAAATTGTATTCTTTTCGTTTTTGTTTCCTTTATTCAGGTTCTTGATCATTATTTCTATTTTGTGCATAGTGTTTTTTTTTCTGCAGGCTTTCATTGACACACATTCCGCCGCCCTTTTAAACTTTTTTTTTCTTCAAAAAACAGTTTTTTTCTGAAATGAAATATGTATCACTTGTTGACTTCCCACAGAAAACATACCGTAAACAAATAATTCGACTCCAGAAAACAGAAAACTGAATTTTTGCTATGGAATATTTGTCATTATTTGTATTAATTTGGCTGAATCTTTCACATTCTGACCTTACCTCAATTACCTTTTGCTTAGCCCTCAGTTATTTAAATTAAAAGCCTACAAATGCTAATATAATCATAAAATATTTTATGCAGATTTTTATAAAAGTTTTTAATTCTTTAATTTTTTTCTGTTGTCTCTTCTTAAACGGAATAACACCCATGCCGAAGCAGATTGAAATAATGCCGCTTTTAGCAAGTATTGGAAACTTCGCTGGCAGCACTCAATAAAGTTTAGACGGAATGCCAAGGAATGTTTCGTAACCATCTGTTACCATCACTACCAACGCCGCCACCGCCACCACCACCAACACCACAAGCAGCACCATCCATGGCCACAGCCACAAATGTCGGTGGGGAAAATGTTGAAATGTATTTATGCGAGATAAGCGCAACTTGAGGCATAACTTAGAGATACGCAACACACATACACACGATTATTTATATGTACATAAATATAAATATTCATAAATATTTACCTTTGGTGGCATCATGTACTGTAGATGATACGATTCGATACAATTGGAGCCGGGGTAAGCCGTTTTGCCAGCACCGTTGAACACAAAGACATTGCTCGGATGGTTCTTTTTGTTCAGTTTTATTTTATTTTGTTGTTTTGGCATTAATCATCACTGATTTTTATTTGAATGTTTTAATCTTACGAAGGTTTGAGATTTTTTACGAACTTTAACTTTGCGACTGGTTGGCGAAGGAGAAGGAGTTAAAGCAATAGAAAAGGAAGCATAAGAAGGACGAGGAGGAGAAGGCAGTGGAGTAGGCCTCAGTGGTTTAAGGCATTTCTTTGGAGTTGTTTTCATGTTTGACAAGTTATACTTGTCCCAAGTTTTCGTTTTTTTTGTTTACCGGGTTTATTAAATTTTCATATAAATTGTTTGTTAAACACTTTAAAAATGTTAAAAACTTTTTTGATTTCGTTGTCTTTAAGGCACTTAATAGATTTTAGGACAAACTTCGACCACACTCATTCGCTCGCAGCAAATTCAAATTCATATTCAAATCAAATTTTACACTTTTCTCAAGCACATCATGTGTTGGTCAGGGCGGTGATCTCTGACTTACACCCACACACATAGGTACACAGGGGCCCACTCGTCGTTGCCAACCTGTGATGCAAAGTTCTAAATAGCGACTGAATTTAGAGTGTGCGATGCACTGGTATTTAATGAATAAATTAGCCACAGGCAAATGTCCGGCATTGATCCGGCCGTAGTAGTGAGATGTAGTGACGATGATGGCCGCAGCAGCAGGAATGCACAGCACCATCAAGCAACGACGATGGCGTTGACAACGAAAACGACAATGGCGACGACTACGACTACGACTGAGAGGCACCCAAACAAGCAACAGCAAAAGTCTCAGCATCGGCATTGGCATCGGCAGCCACAGCCTCAGCATCGAAGATGACTTTGGCAAATGATGATGCGTGTGTTCTGTGGTCGGTCCGAGCCCTCCTTTGGCGACCCGGACCCGGTCGCCACCAATTCCAACCCAAACTCAATTCAACTCGACTCGAGTCGAGTGTCACACCAGCATGACAGACAATACGAACTGTTGGGTCACAGATTTCGCACAACATTTTTTTTTTTTGGGGCGAAACAAAAAGCTGCTTTAACGCCGACAAATAAAACTAAAGGCAAATAAGAAAAAGGACCAGCAGCAGGCTGGTGGCAACGCGATACGATGCTCGTGTCGTCGACTCGTTGCTGTTGCAAAACTCTTTCGGCAGTCTAACGTCCGCTTCCGTTGGCCTTTGTTAGCTGTCTGCTCCAGAAATTCCTGAACTCATTGGCATAAACCCCAACCAAAACTGCTTTCATAAACGTAATGCTGTGCAGTGCAGTTTTACGAAGGCTCTCTTTCTCGCTCTTTCATTCTGTGTATCTCTCCTTGGCGACATTTAAGAATTAATTAACGCATGCTCTGTGGCGACATATCCACACATTCTGTACTCTCACCGAACTCTTGCTCGTTAAAAAACGTTTGTATGTTGGCTGCTCTAATTTCTCTCTGTGCAAATGGGTGGGAGAGTTTGTGTGTGCGTGTTTGTGAGTGCGGTGGACAATGTGGGTTACTTTTCAAGTGTCGGCCCCAAACTTGTGAGCGTAACACAAATGTACCCATGACGGTGGCGGCGGCGGCGGCGGCGACGGCGGTCTGCTGTTGTTGCAAAAGACCCTGAAGCAGCAGCTTTATGTCTATGCCAGGGGTTTAAATGTCTTAAGCCAACTCAGACACTTCAACAGCAGAACAGAAATGCTCTCGCCGCTCTTTCCTTTCTCTCTCTCTTTTTATAAGTGTTGTTTTATTGCCATAAACAGGGGTAAAAAAAGCTTTAGTGCTGTTAAAACTCCTTTCAATTTCTTCCCCTTTGCTGTGGCTTTTTGTTTTGTATAAGAGTTTTCCGGGGCCAACCAACAATTGGACGTATCTTTACATCTTAGCTAAAATACCGTTACTGTTATTTTGGCAATTAAACAGCCGTTAAATATCACTGTTGCTTCTTTATGCCTGTCTCGGTAGAATAATGACTATTTCCATTTCCTCTAACTGTTTCGGTAGGTTTCCGGTACTCTAGGAGATTTTACATCAATTTTGCCCAGCATATTGTTTGACACTTGTTCTGCTTTTAAATTGCAACTGCCCCCAGTCTTTGACAGCAGCTTTATGTTGTAACAGCAGTCGCTAGCCGCTCGCTTACAATTACCGTCGCTGGGCCGCTGTTACGGTATTAGGCACTCAGAATTTGCTGATGGCATCTTCGCAACCAGCGAGCTGTGTTATGTTTTCACGGAGTCTCGAAGTTTTTTCCATGTTAAAATAAAATAGAATTCTGTAATTATGGTAGATATATAACTTACATTGGAACACCACACAATACTGTTGCCCCTTATGTTCGCTGGCTGGCTGGAGACGTTTGAGATGGTTGGAACTGTGAAGCCATCGGAATGTTATGTTAGTTGGCCGAAATGTTAGTTTCAATTGTTCCCATTCACATTTTATTTCCATATATAATTTTAAAGAGTTTCTAATTTCCTGGCCAATGAAACGGTGGAAAGATACAGAATAGCAGTTATTATTTTTTAAATCATTGGGTAAAATGTGATCCCATCAATCGAAAAGTTTCGTTTGGTTAAGATAAGACTTTTCATACGTTCGTAATTTTAAATAGAAAAAAGATTTCCAAATACAATTTTTTTTATAAATTAAAAAAAATAATTTTTTTTTATAAATTAAAAAAAATTAAATTTTTTTATAAATTAAAAAAAATTATATTTTTTTTATAAATTAAAAAAAATTATATTTTTTTTATAAATTAAAAAAAAGTATATTTTTTTTATAAATTAAAAAAAATTATATTTATTTTATAAATTAAAAAAAATTATATTTTTTTTTATAAATTAAAAAAAATTATATTTTTTTTATAAATTAAAAAAAATTAAATTTTTTTATAAATTAAAAAAAAATATTTTTTTTTATAAATTATGTGAAAGAGCAAACATTTCTATTATTTATGGAACACGTTTTCATTTATGTGACAGGCTCGACTAGCTTCGCAATAGCGCATAATCTCTTGGTCGATATTTACCTAATACGTTTCTGTTCTACAAATGCGGCATTTTTGATTGTTTACATAGCCGCCGAAATAAAAAATGAGCTTCAGAAAATAGATATTTATGGGCAAAATACCGTGTCCATTTCGTGATGCTCTAAAAACTACTCTGAGAAACCAGAATGAAGCGGATGGTCGCCTGCCTTCAATATCTGAGTCAATTGGCCATTGTAGCGAATAATGCGAGGTCTTTGTATCAAAATTCGCATCAGGCTGCTGCGTGAAATATTGAGTTGTCGAGATCAAAGTCATTTGAATGTTCAAGGACATCACAGGCGATCCCAAACTCTTATATCTCTTTAAATAAACATAGGTTGGCCAACAAGTAACTTTTCTCCTCTAAGAGTTATTAGATCCAAAAGCGACTTAAATGGCAAGCTCAGAAAAATGTGTTACAACAGAGATGGCTAATATTGACATATTGTAACTCTCACAGGTGGACCAATACGCAACTTCTTTCTAGTCGTAGCTTCTCTGCAAATCTCTATACACTTTAGCTCCTCGTCTTTATTTTATTATCACCATTTCGGTAGTTTCAGGTGTGAAACTGCACATATACACACAGTGTCTCTCTGTCATTGGCATAGGTTGGTCATCAAGCAGCTTTTCTCAACTCCTAGAAATTTCTCTACAAGCCTCTTTACATTTTAGTTCCCCCTTGAAGTTGTTACCTACTGTTCAATAGTTTTCCACAGCCCTCCAAACTCGTCTCCGGATTGGTTCATGGTAGTGCATGCAGTGTGGCATGTGGCACCGTTCCATTGAGACCACCAAATCCAAATCTTCCAGTTTGTCAAAAAAAAAAAAAAGGAAACACTTCGGTCTGTGTTTTTCTTTAATGACCGAAACGTTGTGGCCATTGTCGTCGTCGGTTTGTGCCGCCACATGTCTACCAAGTCCAATTCGAGACTTTTTGAGATTATTGAAGTGTACTCAGCTCATTGCACCATTCTATTCATTCTTCGATCTTTGAGCCACCTCTAAACCAGTCATGAAGCGGATAAGGTAAATTTAACTGAAAATTATGTTTCCTAGACAATAATGTCGATGCTGCTGCTGAAATAGTTGAGAAAGTAAGTCTTCTCGGCATAAACACATTTATTCCCTCGAAGGCTACTTCGATCACACCCGACGTTGTTGGTTTAATCAGACATGCATCTTCGGTTTCGATTCGTTTTAATGTGAAATTAGTCTCTACATAAAATCGGTACAGTGCCAAAATCCATGGATTTTTTACAATGATTAAATGTTTCCAATTGATATCATTGAAATGCGATTTTTTTTGACTGATGTTGATACCAATTATGCGGAGTTACAAAATAATTTAATTATGATAAATTGGATGTATTAATTGATTTTAATTAACCGGTTTCCCATTAAGCGAATTCGACCATATCGAGCCCTCACAGCGAAAAAATACGTAAGCGCCACAAAGAAAATATTACAGGACCTCTCCTTTTTTTTTTGGTGGAGAAGGAAAATATATCTTTGTAAAAATAAATTTAATATTTTTAATATTTTTATATGCAGATCGGTGGACAATTTTCTTTTGAATTTAATTTAAAAGTGAGTTTTGAAAAAATTTCGCTTTCGTCATTTTTGCAGTTAAGGCTCGATATGTACAATAGGGTGGAGTGAAAACATGTTTTTTTTTTAATTTGAAAAGGTTAACCTCGGAAAGAGATGTAGTCTGGGGTCCTAATGAGGGGAAAAATAAAGAAAAAAATTTTTAAAAAATTTTTAGGGGTCGCGCAACTCCCTCGAAATTTGGAAATTATCGCTATTTTGGCGTTGATTTTAGAAAAATCCTAAAAATTAACGACTTAACTTATTCGAAATTTAAAAGCTTGAGCTTGTTCAGTGCCCAAACAAAAGTATTTGAGGCAAATATGAGGATAATCGACTAATATTTGTAGCTTTGGTGGCGATTTCATTGTTCAGTCAATTTTCTGAAGAAGGGACGATTTGACTTATTTTACTTTTTGAAATTTTTGAACAATGAGTAAAATTTTCTTAAATTTTTTCATGCCCTTATTTCATTGTTTACGCTATTGCAAACATTTATTAACATAAAACTTTTTAGGATTTTTCTAAAATCAACGCCAAAATAGCGATAATTTCCAAATTTCGAGGGAGTGGCGCGACCCCTAAAATTTTTTTAAAATTTTTTTCTTTATTTTTCCCCTCATTAGGACCCCAGACTATATCTCTTTCCGAGGTTAACTTTTTTTTTTTGAATTTCACTCCACCCTAATGTACAAACCCATACCGACTATGACCCGAAACTTTCAAATTTGTAATCTAAACCGACCAATTTCATTTCATTTGGTCGCTATTTGTGATTTTGACAAAACCAGCGGCTATACAGATTGATCTACTGTTGTCTATTCTAATTTCCCCACATTCACTTCCCGCTCCTTCGTAACCCAAATCATATAAATTATATAGGGCATGTCCCCTTAATAGCAATACGCCAATCTATTATAACCAATTTCAATAATTTTATGGCTTTCCGCCTGAGCCCTTTTCTGTGGGGTTGACTGACAACTGTAACCGTTTCGGGGGAAAAAACAAAACTCGTAATAGAAAATACTAAACAATGAAAGGAAATACAAAGAAATTTCTTTTGAGGACATCCCATTCCATAGCGGTGGTCTTAACTCTATTCCATTTCTATTTCGGATACTCTCGATTTGAAGGGTATTTAAATATTTATAAGCGAAAACTTCATTCTTAACACATTTGTAGCGAAGTGAAATAAATCTTTTACGAATTTCTACAGAGTTCGTCGTGTGTCGTTGTTTGATGTGATTTTTGTTGTTGGTGTTTTTTTTTTTTTTTTTGCAATCTTGTTGTTTTATTTTCACATAAGATCGAACAAATACCAACCAATCCATGGCACAGTGGCTAGAAAAAACTTTATTTCACATATATGACTCAAAATTTCATTCAGAAACAAAACCAGGAGCAAACGAGTTTCCACGAAAATAATAATTTATTTGTATTAGGGGGGAAAATAAAGACGGAACACAAACGGCAAGAGAAAGGGAGAAATTTTAAAAAAAATGTAGAGGGTGGGCCATGCCAAATATATTTTGAATTTTTTTATTTTTTTTTTTAATTATTAATTTCTAGGATTTTTTTTCAAATCAACAACAAGAAAAAATTTCTAAATTGGAAAATTTAAATTTCAAAAATTGTTTTCCTTTTTTTGCTTTTATTAAGAATCTCAAACTAGATCTCTTTCCGAGTGTAAAATTTTCCTATTCAAATAAAAGGATGTGAATGGAAGTTCCATTTGTACACTGGTCTCTTGTATCGTTTAACGTGGCTTTTCGGACACACAGCGCCCACTATCGAGGTCTATCTCGCTATCTGTAGTCGAAAACAAATATTCTTTGCGGACATGCTTAGGGGACAACTCCGATTGTACTCAGTCTAAATCGCAAACCACTTACAAATATTTCCTGATCTCAATGTTTGGGCTACCTAATTTCAATATGATAGAGTACTTCACAGACTTGACTTTTGCACTTGATACCAAACGTTATACATAGGACTACAGTCTTCTCCAATTAGTCCATGGTAATCTAATTCATTCACTGCACATAATGCACACCAACTATGCTTTTGTCCACATTTTAATTAGACTCGAGACACTGTCGGTCGCCGGCACTTAACCTTTTTTGATTTAATTTATACCAAAAACAAAATGCACACAAAGACGACGCACTTGCGAAAGAAGAAAACCGGTGGAGATTGTGGAAGCAAACACAAAACAGAAAGAAAACTAAAACAACATTTGACCCTTTTTGTCGAGCAAACAAAACCAGGCAACACAAAAAACAAACGTACACTCAAGCGTATCGAAAAAAAAACCTAGAGAAAACTTGGTTGATGTGACCCAAGGAACAGGGAATAAAATAAACTCAAACACTTTAAACGCACACACACATGTACACACGCTAGAGTTAAGTGTCCTCTTAAGGATGGCCAAGTGATTGCTATGATTCTGTTGACTTCTTTGGGCCTCCACTTCACTGTGGCGGCAAATATGGGACAATGTTTTAGTCGGACATACACACATACATTCATATGTATTTATATGAGTACTACGAGTACACGAGAGTGTGCGATGTGTGTGTGTGAGTGTATTGGTATTTCCACATTTATTTGTTTGTGTATTATCAACGACCAACACAAACAAAGTAACCAAATCAATTTTCATAATCACTTTGAATTGTGTTTTTCTCCGACTATCTGCCGTTCTGTCTTTGCCTTGTGACCCCACGCCCCAACCCCCAATGAAAGAGTTCTAGCTCAGATGAAAAATGAATTTGAATGAATTGTTTGTTGACTTATTTGTTGCTGTTGTTAGGAAAAGTTTCCTCGTCTCCCCCCCCCCCCCCCCCCCCCCCGTCGTTCGGAGCCGGTTGCTGTTGTTTGCTTTAAGGCATATGTTTGTTTAAAGAAACAAACAAACCGAAACCAAGAAGCAGGCCAGACATCCTAGAAGTCCATGAAGGTGAGTCTGTGAATAAATGTGTGAGTGTGTGTGTTAATATGTCTGCATAGGTATATGTGTGCTCGGTGTGCCTGAGTGTCGATACATGTTTTTGTTTAAAATCAGAACTTAAGTACAAGTTAATAGATAATAAAGTTCAAAAACCAAAGCTAACAATACCCACACACACACACTGGCAGACACACACACACAACCCTACATTGTAGCCGTGTAACAGGATATTTCTAAGGAAATCATCATTTATACCCAACCACACAACTCTCTTCAATCACATAGTAACCAGCAAAACTTTTCCATAACTTAAAAGGGAATTTTATAAATACCCAAAAAGTAAATGTTGCCAAAATAACAAATAAAATGGCAATCGGAAGTTCAATTCCAGTTGATGCGACTGGCATAAATATTGACCCTCTGACGACTTATTTATTTATTATGTTATTTAATGCAAACTCCGGGTGTCAAGGAAGGAGAGTCATAGGAGAATTCTTTGTTTTATTTTGTTTTATACACCATCAAATGGTACTGAATGGAGCTATTGCGTTTTTGACCATTTTATTAAGATTTTTTTTTATTATTTTCAAGTAAAAAAAAGTCATCTTGTAATTCACAAAAACCTGAAAAGTCTAAAAATCGACTGATTAAATTTTTCAAAAAGTCGAATGGACGAAAAGTCGACTTTTTGTTGCAACTATATAACCCTTGATCGCATTTTAATGGTGCTCCGAGCAATGGGGCACTATCATCAAAGTTATCATAACATGTTGCTGTAATAGTTCATTGTGCGGAATAGAAAATAATATAACAAAATGGACATTTTTGCCATTTTAAATTTTTTCAAAATGAACGAATTTGTTTATAGAGCTGAAACTATCGTTCCTAATTAAAGACAGAGATTTAAAAGAATGAGTTTATTATTTTTAAAATTTATCTCTATAAAATTGAACAAATCGTCTTCAAGTTATGACAATTTAGGCCCTGAAAAATTGCATTTGAAAAAAAAACACATCCTAGAAAAAAATGGCAAAAAGCGAAATTGTCGACATAAACTGTCGCTTCTATTTAAAAGCAAAATTTTAAAAGAATGTGATTATTTTTTTAAAATTTATCTCAACAAAATCGGACAAAACGTTTTTAAGTTATGACAAAAAAGAAAAAAATTTCGAAATAAAAACTGTCGACTTAAATTTGTTTGTAAACCTGTAACTGTCGTTTCTATTTAAAGGCGGAGGTGCATAAAAATGTGATTATATTTTTAAAATATATTTCAACAAAATCGAACATGTCGTTTTCGTTTTCATTCGAATTGTATTGCGATTATAAATTGTTGTTTTTTTTGGTATAGTGTAATTGTGTCTGGGTAATTGTGATCCTTTAAAAATTGGGTGGAAAACGATCAAATAAAGTTAATGTAAATAAAACACATATAAAATATTTTTTTTCATGATATTTCTTTTTTATTATAAAGTTTTAACGTTGACATTATGTGTGAAACCCTAAATCATTTAAAAATACCACCACGCGAAGTGTTGCAAGCATTGATTCTTTTGAAGTAATTTCGGACCACTTTTTGGCACATATTGGGCGGTATCTCAGCCATAACTTGACCAATGTTGGTTCTTAAGTGCTCAAGAGTTAAAGGTTTATCTTTATAAACACGGTTTTTCGCGAAGCCTCACAAAAAAAAGTCTAATGGAGTCACATCGCATGATCTTGGTGGCCAGTTGATGTCGCCACGATCAGAAATTACGCAGCCAGGAAATGTCTCTTGCAATAAAGGCATGTGGCACCGTCTTGTTGAAACCACATATTCTCCAAGTCGTATTCTTCAATAGCAGGCAAAAAAAAAAGTCGGTTATCATATGACCGTAACGCACCGCAATGACGGTTTTTAAAAACTTTGTTTGACAGATGTCGAATTCCAGCCCTATACTTTTGAAACCACGAAATGGATAACCCTATACATGGAACACATTTTCTTAGACAAAAACAAAATTTAAAATACTTGATTTTCGAATAATTTTTGTGGTAAACTGGTGTTGTTGGAAAAATAACATCATGACAGTTGACATTTCCGAGTTCTGATACTCTGTCAACATTCAAATCTTGCGTGAATTTTAGGTCTTGCTTGATTGACATTGACGCGAGTGTCTCTACACATACAACACTTTTTCGCAGTCAAAAATTTCTCTGGGTGAAATCCATAAAAAAAACCCTACACAACATATGAGGCAGATTATAGATTATCAAGGAATGGAATGGTTAATTTTCTGTTTTTTTTTCGGTTTTGTTTTTTTTCACTTATTCTATTGTGAATGCTCTAGGAAAAAAGGATTTCATTGGGGGCGGTTGGAAGACATACATACTCGTACCGACACACTTAATGTTTCCGAAAGTTTGTTATGTTTCTGTTTTCGCATTGTTTTGTTTGAGAAGATTCTGTGGTCTCACACCGTAGGTAAACCCTTTAGCAGGAAAAACAAAAACTGAAACTTTGTGTATTGTAGCCGTCTGTCTCATGGCTTTTGGATGACAAAGAAAGAAAAGAGAAAAGATGAAAAAGTATAACCGAAAGGAAAAAACAACAAACTTTGGCATAACCAACATTTTGTGTAGTTTATTTATCCGTTTCCTGTCAGGAACAATCAGAATTTAGTTTCTATGTTCGTTGTGTGCTGTTCTTTTTTCTTGTTGTTTTTGTTTTTGCTGTTTGTTGCCCTTAGTCCTGCTAACATTTCTCATACAAAGTGTATATTATTATATTTGTCTACGAAACATTGTGTTATATAGAGGGAGACCATTGCCATCGGAACAACCTCGTCGTCCTCGTCATTGTCGTTATACAAACAATCAGACAGGACACACTGACGAACCCCGGGACAGTTACCCACAAATTTTTACTTTCTTTCACATACGTGAGAAAAACAATGTTTGTTCTATTTCCTTGTTTGTAAATCCGTTTCTATGATAAATCACCCTGAGTGAATGCTGCCATTTTGGGTTTGTTTGCATTAAACTTTGATTAATTTTTAAAGCCTCACATGCACAACTTTTCAATTTTCTCAGTGGCGATTTTAATCGCCTAGTTCTTTTTTTGGTTAACAAAAAAGTGAAAATCATGAAAAAGAAAACTTCTGTTATCAACTGAAATGATGATATGTAAAAGTATTTGTCGATGGCTAAACCGATAAGGTCTCTAAATGACCACGCGGCTGTAAGTTTTAAACACTCCGACAACAAAAACAAATTAATAATATTTATAGACTATTGTTTTGCTCAGTGGCTGCGTTTTTCGTTTGTGAATATAAATTGTGAAATTATATTTTAATCCCATAGCAATTTACTTAAACCTATTGAAAATATTGACCAACGAATGGAATTTATATTCAATTTTCAAAAATAAACCGGGATATTTTCACACTGCATTTTTTTCGGTCTAAATCTTAGAAATCCTAGAGAAATATTATAAACTTATTTCTTACAGTAACTGTGCTTTTATTAAAATGACTGCTTGACCATTAGTTTTTATCAAAAAAAATTACATCAATTCAATTTAATTAACCACCTGTATGTATGCGTGCTAGGCTTTCAAATAAATATTACTCATACGCTTCACAAATTGACCAATGCTATTCTCGAAAACAAATGTGAATTGATACACTTTGAAGAATCATTCCTAGGTAGTTCATGTATTCTGCCCATATGTGTGAGTTATATTCCATTTCAGGCCGGATGTAGGTGGTGTAAATATTTACGAGATCAGATGGGGTGAATTTTTTCTTGCACCCCTTTAAAAAGCCATAACACAGTCTGCCTAACCAACAGGCAGTCAATAAAAAAAATAGAGAAGGAGAGAGGACAGAACCTTTCTTTCTGAGTGTAGTAATGATATTGATATCCCTCTCACTCAGAGTCAACCGCTGATATCCGCGAAACTTTAGCTGATTGCCGAAGATCGGCGGAGAAAGAAACCAACCTGCCTCTAAACCAGATAAGTCTGTCCCGTTATGGACTAGCGGAGGACGAGTATCCCGATTAATCTGCTCGGATACTGTGTATCCTCCACAATGTCTTCTGTAGAAGCTGCAACGATGAAGAGGAGGAGGAGACCACCGAACATCGTCTCTGCCATTGCCTGATGTTATAGACTGGAAAAGCGACACGAAGTTGGAAATGTAAGATATTTTTTTGGAAAAAACACACGGTATCTTGATGGACTCAACTTTAAACAGTAGGTCCCGGTCAGTGAGCATACAAATGATATGGTACACAGTCCAATGATTCGAGAGAAGTGTTCCGTCTGTTCCTTCGTGGAATGTTAAGGGAAATAAGTAAGTATCCTAAGCTAACCTATAACTTTCTATCATCTGTCTCCATCTGACTTAGAGCTGTGATTCAAATGATATTTTGGCACTTTAACTCGTATAAGAGTTTTGTTTTTGCAATTTGAAGTTGTGTTTTTGAAATTGTTTAATTGTCGGAAAGTCAGTCGAATGATCAGACTAAAGGTAGTGGATGTATTTGAGAAGTGAACATGATTGACAGCTTTTCGTTTGCTTAGGTTTTCTATTGAGATCGTGAAACGGGCAGTAAAAGTAGTTGACATTATCCAGGGATTGCCATGTGGAGGTGAGAGTATATTTAAACCCCTTGGACATTTATTAACAGTCGTCCTCTCAATAAAACAATAGTGTATACTGTGTAGAATATACTAAGGGACCTCCTCCTCGTCTTCTTCTTCCTACTGCTTTTGCACATTGTACATCAGAAAAAGTCCAATAAACGCACCTCCTAATTTTTTTGTTTTGGTTTGGTGTTCACTTACAAAACCTAACGACTTTTCTCTATAAACCTCTCAGCACAATGACTTAGGCCAAGTTTTCTGATAAATTCTGTTGTTTTTACAAATCGCGATGAAAGTGAGTGGACAGTCATTAAAAAGCATGTCACCATGACATAATGACATGGCATTCAAACCGAACTGGAACGAGTGAAATTCAATTCCAATCATTTTTGTCAAAAACAAAATGTGTTGTACATTTTTCGGGGGACACCAAAATTCGTAGGAAGACAATGGCTTAAGGAGGAAATAATGGCTTGAATTGAAAAAAAAGTAGGAATGAAACATGCTATGAACTTCGGTCGTATAAAGTCTATGAAAAGGTATACAAATCATACAGCAATTTAAATCGAATGTTAAGTTTTTGATTAAAGATTTCCCCGCCTATGGGAAATTTGGCAGGGAATTTAAGTAATTTATGAGACGGTTCGACTGGGCCAAACAGGGCATATTTCGGGAGAAGATAGACTACTTATTTAATCCATCATCAACCAAGGGGATCTTACGCAGTATCATTCTGGAGAAGAGTCACTATGCGTCACAATGGGCCACGGCGACCATTTACCGCATATGTGGTGACCACTTATCGACCACCTGTTGCCTCTTATCGGCGTTCGAATGTACAGTCGCTTTACGTTATTTGTATATCGTAAGTTTCTGGCCAGTATTTTTATTTGACACCTTAGTTTATGATGATCATATTCTTTGCTACTTTGTATTTCGCTTTAAGAAATTACCACCATTCGATTTCCATAACATTTCCAGTCTATATGACTGCACTTCCAAAGTGGACCTACGATACGATTAATCAAAACAAAAAAGTCGTATCAAATCCAAAAGTTGAGTGAACAACTGGACAAACTTATTTAGTCCCTGCGCACAGTTCTTGCGACTGTTTACATAATTTTAACTTGTGGTACAACTACTGGTATTTTCACACACACACACCAACACATAAAAGCCAACACAGCAACAAGAATAAACCGAACCGAGAGAGAGAGAGAGAAAAAAATTAAACCACTTCCGTTTACAAACATATCTCTTGCACATGAATTTCGATGATTTTGGTCAAACTGCCATAAAAACACATACACTCACACAACTACAGCAGGGTTATGCCATACATGTTTGTATGTCAAAATAAAGTTTTTCTCTGTACTTGTGATTTCGTTAAAAAAAAGGGAAATAAATAAAAAAAAACTTTTGTCCTGCAGCTCTTGTTATTTTTATGTCCTGTATTTGCTTTTCAAAGTACGATTATATTCATTTATATTGTCCATCTCACTCTCTCTCTCTCTCTCTCTCTTTTTATTGTTGTCGATTGTTTGAGCCCTTGGGGGGTTTTCGGGGGAGGTGTCACAGACAAATGTCAAAATCCTTTTTGATTTTGATATCAACAAACTTTTCTCCAACTTGCTCTGTTCTCACACAAAAATGACCGCCCCTCACTTATGACATTGGGCGGGTACTGTTTTGCTTACATCTGACATCTTAAACAAAAATTTTGACATTGAGTGTTCAATATTCAAGTTAAGATGCGATGTATGTCGGCCCATATGTGATCTGATGGATAGACAGACATTGACTGGATTGAGTGTGTGTGTACGTGTGTCTGTATCTGTATCTGTCAGGGGAATGTTTGAAAATTAAGTGAGGTTAAAGGACATTTGGAAATTGATTTGAATATTATTGAGTGCTTTCTCATTTCGCTTGAAATACACACAAACTCCTTTATACACACACGAGGATTTGAACATTTTTGGGTCGAGTGTCTCGATGTGATTGCTGATGCTGCCACAATTTGTTTAATATTGTTGGGATTTAAATAAAACATATCGTGCATTCATACACATACTTGTTGTTGGTTTTCTATTCCATGATCCATGATTTAGGTAACTGATGCTGATAATCATTGCAGAGAATACCCAGAACTATTTGTATCCTTATGACTTATTGCAATTCACAGAGAACACACAGTGGTCACATATTTCTGAGTTTCAGTTTAAACTTCTAAACAATTGACTTTGGGCCATCGGTCAGGTGGCAGACATGGAGAACATGAGGTCCCTGAAGCTAGTTGATATAAACTATATGGAATGATATGGAATCAGTGCACAATTTGTGAGTTTTAAGTGTCGTTATGTTCGTATAAGGAGATTTGAAAATGTCATAGACTCTGTAGGAAGGGGGTCGTGGTGAGTAGGGAGTCATGAGTAGCGGTCCTTTGTCAAATAAATGTCATATCGGCCAAACTAATAAACACCTTTGTGTTAACAGTCGTTAATACTCAATAGAGGAATTGTCTACATAAGGTCACGAACTTTGATCAACCATATCTATAAACTATTACAGGTGTACTATGGCGATTTTTTTTATTTGCTGTCAGTGTAGAGAGAACAGTAATAAATTGGTTAGCCAAATTATTGGACACATCAGCAGATGACACCATTTTTTTGTAAATTTAAAATTAATAAAAACTGAATTTTTGTTAAAAATCTGGCTGTTCTGGAAGAGATTGGCCCAAGTGTACGAACTTTGGATCATATGAAACAGAAAACTATATTATGTATTCAGATTTTTAATTAAATTATTTTTCTAATTTTATAGTATTTTTTTTAAAAATATTTTTTTTTTTTATATTATTTTGTTTTTAAATTATTTTTTATTTAAAAATATTTTTTTTTTTAATTTTTTTAATATGTGCGTTTGTCTTACAAATTCAAAACAGTAAACACCCAAAAACCTTGACATCCGGTTTATTTTTCAAATTTTGGGGGAAACAAATTTTTATATTTAGATATTTTCCTGTAATTTTTCATATGACGCATTAAAAATTTCCAGGTTTTCATATTAAAAATGTTCACCTTTTTCCAATTTTGAAATTTCAACAAATTAAATTTAATTTAACCTGCAACTGCAGCAGATCTAATACAGAAAATGTATTAGTGTGAACTCTTATCTTGATTATGATGTCTACATTTTATTTGAATCAAAATCTGTTTGATTGTTGCAACTATTTTGAAAAATATTTATTTAAAAAAACCGTCTTTGGATCAATGGAACTTTTGAGATTAAAGAAGATTTTAAGTTGCAATACCAATTTGGATAGGTGTGAGTGTTCCCCATTATTGGGGTGGCAACTTCTATCCGCCTGAAATTGTCCCCTTGGAAGATGTGGTACATTTGTCTAATGCAATTGCATTCTGGACCATTTAATCAGCGTTTCCATACTTACAGTTTGAATTAGACTGCAATGGCAATGCACATTTTCTTACCTGAAAGTAGAATATAAATAGAAGAGGTTAATTTAAAACGTTGTGAATTAAAAAAAAATCACATAAAAGATATTTGTGAAAAGCATATCAAATACTTAGAACAGATTTACACTATGTTTTCAAGTTTGAAGGCGAAAGGTGTAAAGAAAATTGCGGGGTAGAAAAAAGTCACAAATTTCAGGTTTTTTTTTTAATTTATTTTTGACCTCACACATTTTGCATTTCGATAATTTTACGAATCAACACGATTCAAGTATAAACGTCAAATAAGTGAAACGGAAACGCTTGGCACAATAATAGACGACATTGGCAATTACCTAACAACAATATACAAATGACAGACTGCAGACCACTACAACTCATGTCACAATTTTTAGCGAACTATAACTTTATTGTTAATAGTTTTGAGAGCCCCAAAATTCTTTGTTTGACTTGGTGTTTTCTAATTCTTCGATTTCGATTTAAGTTCAGATTGAGGAACTTAATAACGCTGCTCAGTTCGATATTCGACATCTCGGAGATATCATCCGGGAACCATGAGCGAATTGTCTTAAGTCGTCGGTTCATCAGTGCGGGTCATCCGCAAAGGAAATGTTCAACCGTCTCTTCTTCGTCTGCGTCGTCGCAGCTGCGGCAGTGATCGTTATACTATAGATTCAGGCGTCGTGCATTGTTACCGATCAACCAGTGTCCTGTGACCGATGCGTCCAGAAATGTGTAGATTCATTAATAGCACGCAGGCTTCCTTTATGGCAAAAACTTCTGCCTGAAAGACACTGGAGCCATTCGCTAGTAGTGTTGTGGTTGGCTTCTCTAGAGAATATCCCCGACCCAACTCCGCAATCCATTTTGGAGCCATCAGTGTTGACTTTCATGTCACCACCTTATAATACGAGGGCAGATAAGTAATTCTGTGAATGTCTGTAAAACACATCTTATTTTTAGCAACAAAAATTTCAACATAAATTCATTTTAGCTCAATACACTTAGTCCAAGGTTTCTTAAAATTTTGTATCCCTACCAAAAAAATAGGATTTTTCGGAGTGCTAAAATCTTAGCACTATAGAACCTTTTCCGATTTACGATTTTAGGGATTTTATTTGCTTGTGTGACGACCTGTCTCTCTAATGGAGGTATCGTTTGGTGTCTAATCCATTCATACAATCTGAAATAATTTAGAGTGAAATCTTAAATTTAACTTCCTTTACTGATCTTTGGCAAATTTCGAGTGGTTTCCACGTGGCGCCTTCATTATCGATTATCGATGTTTTTTCACATTATTTTGTGTGCATTTATTTTAAAAGCATTAAAATGTTTTAATCATCCTAGTTGTGAAATGTTTCAAGCTTTGTGTGGCAGCTGCCGAAACGGATACCTTGCATGCATTCAAAACAAACACAATGCTTGAAGTGTATTTTTAAACATTTCTATGCTTACAAAAAAAAAATACAAATTAATAAATGATCAATGAAAAAGGAACTGTATAAAGACTAAAGATTTTAAAAAAATCGATTTTTACTGTCTTTAAGCTTCTGATGGCAATCGTCGGGGATAATTTGCCCTGCACTCAACGATGATATACGAGTAGTCAGCACTGAACCTGATGAGGCCAAGTAAATTTTAGGGTCAACAAACGTTTACAAGGGAGAATCAAACAATATTAACTTAAGACACTAAAGTTGAGCCTTATTTTAACATCATCTTCATCGTTACCGTTCAAGCGTACATTTTATTAATAAGAATACTTTAACGAGACCCCCAAAAAAAACACAAACAAAAAACAAAGCATGTAAAGATGTTTGGCCCAACGTCTCAACTGAATACGTACACAGTACATACAAATGAATATCTCGTGTCCCACTAGGCAAGTGATATCACCATCGTTAGTCACGGGAGGGACTACCGCTGCTGCTGACCAAAACCCTCTAACACAGAATCGATTCTAATGGAAACCATCGAAAAGTTAACTTAATATTCTTAATACACTGTATGTTGTATACTGTTCGAATCACTCTGTCCATCATATTGGTGGTAGAGACATCGCATACTACATACACGCAACTGTACATAGTCCATATGTATGTATTTACTTTTGTAATCTGATATTTTTATAGTGGTGATGTTTTTCAACATGATTGCTTTCCAGCCAAAAAAAAAAACAAAAAGACAACAACCTGATGAAAATGAATATCGCCCAACAACGACGACACCAACCACCACAGCAGCAGCAAGAAAATAAAGAAATATTGGTCAATTTGTGTGGCAGACCAAACCCGAAATTAGAACTACTCTGAGTTGTCATATTGAAGCAAAAATACAATGACATGCTGCAGTAATGCCAATTCAGCGATTTATTAGGCGCCTATTTACCAGGCAATTTAGGACACATTTGGCAGAATCTTAATTTCAAGGCAATGACAATTGCACAGAGATTATTTCTGATCTACCACTAAACAATACAATACAATAATATCTGAACTACTGCGAGCAACTAAACATTTTTTTTTTTACAAAGTCATGTCAGTACCTTAAAAATAGTTGTTACTCAACGTGAATATTGTCGAAAAGATCGTTTCACAACAGCATTTTAGTTTCGTGTCTGATTTCGTTAAGATCGGTGACAGTGCTCAGTGATCAAGCATATGTTTCTCATCACACACCAAAAGATGTTCCAATAAACAGATTGAAATACTACAAATTTCAGTAAAAGTTTCACAATTAATTTTCGTTATATCAACTGAACTTAAAAAGTGTGTGCCTTATTGCGGTTACTCACGAAATCGTTGAATTTTTGGTGATTTCCTTTATTCAGTTGACATCTCCCAAAACTATTGCTTTGGTTGTCCTTTTTGTATCCCCAACCCCCACCCCCCCAAAAAAAAAAACGAAACCAACCAAACAAAATGTAAAAGAAGAATCACCCATATTAAGCTCGCTTAAACGTTCTACTGTGGATTCATTTGATTGATGAGTTATTTAATTGTGTGATATTAAATGACTGTCAACTAACTACAAACTGTAAACATATTTGCTGGATATATGGCAAAAGAAGAAAAATAAAGAGGAGGGTGGGAGGCGAAAAAAAAAGTTAATATTTATTTATGTTATTTTTGGAACAACATTTTGGGATGCTCTTAATAAGTATAAATTTACAGTCGAACGGCAAATGTTCAGGAATGTGCCAACATTTTCGACAAATTTAATTATGACCTTATAATGGATAAAAAAAAAAGTAAGAAAATTTAAAATTCTTATAGTTGAAAATAATTTGCTAGCCATGTAAAACTTGTGAATGTTCCATCTACTAGGCTAGTACTAGCAAAGGGGAAACTTTTTGTTTGTATACTTACCGAGCCGAAACTATTGTAGAAAGCCCCGAATTGCTACTGCAGTTCGGAAGGAGTTGTCACCTGCCCTACTAAGTGACATTTAACAGGCAATTGGTGGCTAAATTTGTCTGTCAATTGAAAATTTTCAACAAAAGACTTTTTTGACATTGCCAATTTTATATTGTTTATACAAAAGAAGAATACACTTCCGAAACTGAGAAACATGTTTGTTTCTAATCAGTCATCGTGTAAATACTCCGGACTTTACGAAGGGGTTTAACAAGAAAATGTTAAGAACATCTCTGGGGAAAAAAGTAATCGCATGAATTGTTACTGGTATTACAAGTATTTCGGTAGATGTCACTTTTAAAGCTTTTATTCTGTGACAGTTGACAAGTAGAAACTACGCCATTACTAAAAATGGATACACAATACAAGCTTCAACAACGCATTGAAATTATTAAAATTCACTACAAAAATGGTGAGTCTTGCCGTCACAGGTCGCAAAACTAAAGCATTTTTGGGTCGACGTGACCCAATACAGAAATTGGTGGACAAGTTCGAGCTGTTGGGACAAGTTAGTGATGTGAAGAATAAAACCCGTGCACGTCGCTCAAGAACAACTGCGAATACTGCTGCTGTAGCCCAAAGTGTTGAAGAAAATCCTCGTCGTTCTTTGGAAATGGACATTCCACAATCGTCATTACACCGTATTTTGCATAAAGACCTGGGTCTTAAAGCTTATGAAGTACAGTTAACACAAGAACTCAAGACGACGGATCATCAACAACGTCGTGTCTTTGCTGATTGGGTCCTTGAAATGCATGAAAATGATCCGGAATTCCATCGAAAAATCATTCTGATTGATGAGGGCCATTTCCAACTCGGTGGCTACGTCAGTAAGCCAAATTGTCGCATCTGGGAAACTCGGAAAACCCAAGAGTAATTGTTGAGAAGCCTCAAGGTGTGACTGTTTGGATCGGTTTATGGTGCGGCGGGGTCATTGGACCTAACTTTTTCGAAAATGAGATTGGATAAATAGTTACGGTGAATGGATTGCGCTATCGCGGTGAATTGGTTGGAGTTGGATGATATCGATGAGGATATCGTTTACTTTCTACGTGCCACACAAGGATCGAAACCATTGCTTTTTTACGGGAAAGTTGTTATCTCTCGAAGAGGTGATCACAATTGACCATCGAAATCGTGTAGTTTAACACCTTGCGACTTCTTCCTTTGGGCGACGATTCAAGACCTCAAAGATATAATTCGTGGACATAGGGTAGCCACTTTGCGATTTGGTAATGGGAAATTTCATGAAAAAGATATGGCATACCTTCCTCTTTATTATGAATGAAACATTCGATGATTTATCTCAAAAAATTTCATTTTTATCTGAATACCAAAATAACACCTCTTGTTGAAAACCCCTATATATATATGAAACTTCATTAGTCAGCCCTTGAACAATTTTAAGTAATTTTTGACTAAATGAAACTGATGAGACTTCAAAAACGTGTAGGGCACAATTGAAGACCCAACAGCATGACTCTTTCTATACCGACAATTCAGTTCCAAAGACTTTTTTCTCTCAAATTTTTTTCATTTTACTTTTCTGCTCAGATATTCTAAGTGCTATTTTTTCTCTGGATCAGAGGGTTGGCCAGCACATCGCATCACATCAATTTGGTTGAGGAGGAGCGGGGGGGACAAACTAAAGCCTTCGGTAGAGAATAGAGAAAAGACCGCAAATCAAAACCGAATTGTTTGCGCGGCAACAATCCATTCATACAGACACCCACCCACCGACACACACACACACACATACAGACCCTGGAAATTAATCAGTTGGCAGTGGCAAAAACTCCCACACATTCGCTCATCATGCAAATAAGTTAAATTATCTATAATAATTTGATATCAGCCAAAAGACTTTGAAATGTGCCATTCTCCTAAGTGCGTAGAGCTGCTAGGGCGATGTCAGGGCGGGGTGGGGCCGTTGTCGAAGGACATTTGCATTTTGTGTAATTTCGAACAGCAGCTGCTCTCTTTTGTGGACGTAATCAGCCAAAGAGTCTGTAATTTTATGCTCCATTCGGAGGAGGGCTGGGTGGGAGGAATATGTCATTTTCATTTGATTCAATCAGACTATCTGAGCAATACGATGTCAAACTTACGGACAGACGTAAATACACACACACACACACAGTTTACTTTGTAATCCTTAACTTTTTATGCTGCTGGCTAGTGCTTGAGTGTATGTGTTTGTGCGTGCGTATCCCTTAAAATCGATTTTTAATTTTGTGTGTCATATAATTATGTTTACATGTGTGTTGGTAAGAATACTATGTTTGTATGTGTATGTTTTTTCATCCTTTCGTTTTTTGTTGTTGTCGTTGTTGGTATCATATTTACAACCACAATTTGGTCAAGGGATATAAACCACATTCTATAGGTTGGCAAGTGTATGTTGGTGTGTGTGTGGGTGCATATGTGTCTATGTATGACAGCGAGTGTCTTTTTAATGCCTCAGTCTGACATGCTTGTAGTTTTATCTGTCTGCCTATGTGTGTTGGTGTGTTTGTGTGGATCTGAGCCATGGATGTCAGTCACACTTTACCGCCCTTATGTATGGGCTTAAAATTCAATTAATTCAATATTTTTACCATCTCCTGTAACTATTTTTATAAAATGCTCGTATATGTGTTAGCCTGAAAAACAAACTACATTAAAGACTGACTACAGACGGTCGCCGCTGAATTTGTGGTACCCTACGTGGGAGGAAAGAACAAGGGGAAGTAGACATTGTACTCGGAAATCAAGAACCGCACATAGTGCCAACATAATTAGTTAATAAAGGGTAATAATCAAATTTAGTAATAATTCTAATCAAATTCAGATTTGAAGGCAACTAAGAGTTAAACATTGGGCCTTCCCAATGAACTACTTTCCTAAGCATCGATTTTCAGTGTCACTTGTACAAACTTGAAGTCATGAACTGTCAGAGGGTGGTTCCTGCTCTTCTGTCTCGTTGCAGGTTCTGCAGTAGTATCCCCAAGATGTAAGCCTACGATAATATTGATCCTGAAATATAACTAGGGTAGGCCAAAAAATCGTATCCGTTACATTTAAAGGCTAAAATAAATAAGGATTTTTTCTTCTATTTTTTTATTGCCGTCAATACTGCTGACCATTTCGGATGGTTCTACCACATTTTAAATCGTTTCGCTGAGAACTTCGTTCTCGCTCTGCTGATGAACATCCATGTCTGGAGCTTTCGATCTAGTGTTTTTTCAACAGCGTCGATTCAAGATCCCAAAGATAGAATTCGTAAGGCTATCGAAGACATAGGTCAACCACTTTGCGATTTTGTTATAGACAATTTCATAACTTCCTCTTTGTTATGAAATAAACATCCAATCATTTATTTCAAAAAATTCCATTTTTCTTTGAATACCATTATAATATCTCTTGTTGGAGAACCCTGTATATTCCAACACTACAAGTAAGCATATAACCATATAATTTCTAAACAAGGCTATAGGTTATTTTTTTAAATGTATTTTGTTGTTGTTTATATAAACAGATTCTCACATAACCTGATAACCAGCCTACAACCTTTATGTATTTCTCTGAACCATTCAGAAATAATCAGTAAGCTGTGTAAAATATTATCTCTGTTATCTCACATGCTGATAGGGTCGAACAATTTGTAGCCGGGTTTTAAAGGGGCCCCAAATAAAGTAACGAAAGATGACAAAGAAAAAACACCTACAATATTGGGCAAATACCACATGAATGTGGGATTTTTTTTATTAAATATTTAGTTAATTTTTCGTATTCGATCCATTTGAACAATGAAAATTCACAATTTTCATCAAGAGTATTTAACTCAAAAGGTGAATACCTCTATCGCCTTAGTCGCAGAGCCCATTTTTTCTTTAGGGAATTTTCATAAATTATTTGGGGAATTTTTAGAATTTATGGGTACATTTTTATTAAACCCTTTTTGTTGTTATATATTGTTGGCCAGTGTATATATTTTAAATTATTGAGGTTTTAGTTTGCTTTAAGGCCGTGGAAAGTCGTTGTTGTGTTTTTTTTTTGGAAACTTTTGAATTATTGTCGGATATTCTTCATTAATCTTTATTTTTGTTTATTTGAGGCATTTTTAATAAAGCCTACGAATGGTTAATGTTTTTTTTATAGAGGACGATAAGAACTAGATTTTATCAGGATATGATGTAGATGTCAAGGGCCACAATACATGATATATAATACAAATCAGTCCAGCGTCTGAGAAAGAAAAATCGTTCTGCAACCAGACAGCTTACAGCTATAAGCTTTTGCATAATATTCAACATATGTTAAGCCAAAACTACGGCTTAAGGGATTTTGTAGATAACACCTACTCTTTGGGCACATCTCCAATTGTCGATCAATTGTCTAATTGTTCATTTGAGAAAAATAACACCTAAGCTTTGTCCACTCTCCTATGCCAACACTTTGCCCAGTAGCGTATATGTGCTAGTCAGCTAGTCAGGATGCAATGCCAACAACAGCTTGTAGCGCCGCCAACATCAGCAAATACGTTTTTCAATTTTAATCTATACGAAATATCGCAATGAAATGACGTAACCAAAACCAAAAATATGCTACCAGTTGATAGTGGAGACTTTAAATATGCAATTTAACATATTTACAAACGCACGCACACACACACACACATGCAAGTATGCAAATAAATATGCATTTAAAAACCGACACAAACTTCGACAACGTTGCCCGGTGAGTGTGGCTATTTTCGGCCTTAAATCATTTATTCCTCCCGCTCATTTAAAATCATATTGTGGGCTTATTATAATTAATATTGGACCGCATACATGCACACACACACATTCGCATGACACACATCTATACAAAAGTTCATACTTACACACCTTAATTGTGCGTGTATGTATGTGTCAGCGTTTTTGTGTCGTTACGAGTCCTTACTGTCGTCGTTCGTATCTGTTTACACTACAAATTGCACTTTTATTTCATATTTAACGAAAAAAAATGTGAACATTCAATAGTGTTTCCGCTGCACTCTGGCAGGTTCACAGTGTTGCCAGTATTATGTGTCGTCGTTATCGTCGCCGTTGCCGTCGTCGTCGTGGCCGTGGCATGGTTTGTTATTTACATGTGTTTTCATACATAATTATGTTCAATATTTATTACTTTTTCCATATACATTTTTAATGTTCACTTATTTGTGCACTCGTTTACTTTGTTGTCCTTTAAGGTGACTTTTGCTTATTGATAGTCGACGTTTTGGTTGTTTTGTGTATATTTTTACTGTAGGAGAGTTTGGCATAATAAACGTGCAGGCACGTTTGTCGTGTGCTTCTAATCTCTGGCATAGGTAGGGTGCATGACACTGACACAACTACCGTCCAGATGAAACCTGATACTTTAGATGACCTTTTTCCTCTGCTAGCGCTTTTTCTGGGACCAGCAAATCCGTCGATATTCCAACTCGCTAATAAAAAGGACCTCATTGATAAAGGACGTATAAAAGTCCCTTTCGATTTGAACTCATATACTTCAAATTTATAGTAATATTAAGATGTTTGAATTTGTAGCCGATCTCTACTGGACTGTAATGTATTAAATGACATGGCTGCATCTTCATAACGAAGCAGTTCCCAAATAGCTATCAGCGAATAATGTACACCTGTAATCGTTGCCATTGACTGTCCACCTTTAGCCTTTTTTTTGTTTTTGCTCTCATTTAATGTAATTCAATTATTATCTGGTTTAATTTATCCCATTGTTAACAACGACAAAAACACTTTACAGGTGTTAAAAGCTATATGAAATCCATAAGACCTGCCAAATGGAAATTGTAAACTCTTTGGAGCACTTTAAATGTCAGACGGACAGCTTAATTTGTTGCGCGCCATTGAACTGAAAAATATTGTATTCCTAGGAATTGCCAAATGTGATGCGAAACTGAATATGTAACTGATATCCATTTAATGTCAATAATTTAAATGTTTCCCCGAAATTCTCACTTATGTAATTTCGCAGTTGTTGTTACCAGTGTGGAGATACGAGATCAAAATGTTTAAAACTCGTATTTCAAATGTTTTCCCATCCTCGGGATTAATAGAGATTGTTATGGATGAGATAGCGCTTACACGTCAGCAATGTATTCGAGGTAGTCTTTATGTTAAAATCGACCGATGATAATCGAATCGTGGTTTCTCTAAATAGTCGTCTCCTAAAAGAGCTTCCAGAACGTTTTTTTTTAAAGATGCTGTAAGGTTTTTTTCAAAACAGTAATTTCAGAGGAACATGTTCTTATTCCCGATTCACATATCTAAGGAGGTCTGTCCGAAGGCCTTGTATTCGAGTGTCCTAACTGACATTCCACATTCCTTACTACACTCTGGTCTTTGGAAAGTCTTTCTTTTTTTCAATAAGAAAGACCTGATTTAGACGATGAATTTCCCCTCAGGTGGAAAAGGTAAAATGTTCGACGATTGTTTGTGAAGAGGTGGAGAGCAAGAGGGGTAGCAAAGCAATCACGAAATAGTAATTGGGGTTGACTTTTGTAATTGGAAATTTCCAAAAAAATAATTTTTTTACATTGTCAATTTCGTATTGTTTAAACAAAAGAAGAGTACACCTATCAAACAAGCAGTCATCGTGTAAATGTTTTGATCGGGATTCGAAAGAAAAAGTCTTCGTGTAAATTGGGACAAAGATGGAATAAAGAGTTTGGCGTCTATTCCTCTATAAAACGTTAGCCCCTTCTTGTAGATAGAAGACGTTTGTCTCTTTTGATAGAGAGAGCGAGATCATGGCAGATGTGTTTGACTAGGGAAGGCTGCACGGTAGACAACTTGTGTTATTTTTAATAAATTTTTTTAATTATGCTGCACGGAAGAATACTTATTTTATTTTTAATTTTTTTTTTAATTTCAATTCTAAGTAAATTTTTATTCTAATTTTGGGTCCAAGGGCAAGCGACAGACAAAAGCTTCTGGTCGAATCGAACCCACATGCTGATAGGCAAGCATGCTACCAACTCGCCTACCGCGGAGCTTTTCATAATTTGTAAAATCCTTCCTTCAAAAACACTCTCCTGTAAAATTTTGTTTCTGGAGCTTGTGTCTTTTTGTCGGTTAGGGCTCGATATGGCCCAGAACATCACGAGTGTCTTATTCCTCGATATCCACACACCCATAGAGATTGATGACGATGCTGGATCAGTTGAACGTTTGGGTGACAACAAACAGAACTGGATCTTCCGTGCACTGAAATCTACTCTGTTCATTTGACCCCACTCACAAATCGTCGCCAAATCGCGGTTAAGTGAGTCGTTCATCGTTCGCCTTTTGTCCCCGACCTTCAGAGGACTTGAACGATGGTCAAATGAATGTGAATGATAGACGTTGCTCTCATCCGCAAAGGAGTAGATTGGGTTCACTGTCTAACCCAACAGGTTTTCAATGTCAATAAGAAACAGAAGAGAGAGAACAGAACCTGGTGGCACTCCTGATAAGACCCCATCTATATGAGTTGTTATAGTGATTTCTCTGCATACTACCGGATGCATGTATCATGATATATTTCTCTTTATCTCTGTCTGTTTTGATTTCATCTCGGTCAGAGGGGACAAGGGATTATTGGACAAGACAAGTGTTAAAGTTATCGTTTGTTCATGGAACATTTGTATGGGAGGTAGTGGAAGGTGACTTCACTAAATCCTCCATTTATATTTTGTGATCTATATTTAATTTTTATTGTAAGACATTATAAAATCCCATACAGATTTTTGCACATTTCAGAAGGGACATTTAGTAAACTGTTACTAAACTCGAAAATTGTACATAGAATTTAATGATTTTGAACGCATTTTCATTGAAAAATAAAATTCCACAGAAAGTTTTGATTATGTATGATTTATAAAAAACTGGAATGGTCCATTGTATGGGAGATTCCAGAAGGGGCCTTCACAAAATTTTGAAAAAAAAAGGTAAAATCCTCCATATATTTCAATGACCATTGAACATTTCCTGTTTCCGAGGTTTAAGAATGTTTATGATTTAAAAAAAAAGGTAGAAAAAAACATTTGTTTGCCTTAAATTCATTTATAATTCCGAAACTAACATTCAGGTCTGGAAGATAATTTAAACTAACGAAACTAACATTCAGATCTGGAAGATAATTTAGGGATCAATTAAATTTGTTTTCGTTTCTTTTTTTATTTGCAATCTATTAACAATAATTTATTCAGCAAAATGTAGATACAGAATTGTCAATCTCCATCGAGCTTAAGCAAATAATTTATTACATTTTTAATACGTGATGTTAAAGAAAAGGAAGATCAAGAATATGAAGTCGTTTTAGACGTCTATATGCCTCTGTATCATCAAGTAGAATGATGGCTAAAACATTTGGATGTTGACTTAATCTGTTAATCTGTTATCAGTTACAAAGAAATTTGGCCCAGTGTCAATGCTTGCACCGACCGAACCCTGTAAAGCATCATAGCCAATTCCTTAAGTAACATTCGTCATGAGGTGGATTCGTAATTTCCTGTCAACGCCACCCAATTGACAAATTTGTAGCTTCTAAAAGACTGTCCTTACCGCAGCAATATTTTAAGTTGAACGACTTAACTATCCAACCTTTTGTGAAATGTTGTTTTCACACTATTTTAAACTCAGTTTGAAAAAACCAAATAAAATCTCAATTCAGTGAGGTGTGCACGATATTGTTATTAAACTCACTGATTAAACTGATGAAAGCTGGCTCTGACCTGATAATTCTTTTTCTAGATATGCTTCACATGACTAGAAGGCTAATCTCTGACACGTAAAGTCCTGGTGACTTAAGGTGGTGGAATCTGTGAAGAATGATTTTTTTTATTCCCATTGTCAGGATATGAATCAGGATTTATTGTGTGGTAGTTACCCATATTACCTCACAATCCCTATAGCCTAAAGACCATTTGACACCTTTTATTACTATTTAAGGCGCTCCGGTAGGCGAGTTGGTGACGTGCTTGCCTATAAGCTTGGGGGTTGTGGGTTCGATTCCCATCAGAGGCTTTGGTCTGTTACTGCAAAAATCTAGCCAAAATGGTCTGTGTCACTCGGACCCAAAAATAGAATATAATATTACTTTGCATTGCAATTAAATAAGAAATAAAATAAATAAATAAAAATATTACTAATTGATGGTGATTTGTTGTTTCGTACGGATCTCCCATAAATCGACGAAATTGTATTTATTAAGTATATCGGATTTAAGTTCATTTTGTTAATAAAACCCTGCCTTTTCATCATATCGAATATTTTGTTTTTCTTTTTTGTTTAAGAAATGTCATTTAATACAATTAAGTTCATTTTCACTTTTTACTCGTACAAGGCCAATCCATAGCTTTAATTTAAAATCCAAAGGGCCATGAATGCATACGGTTTTCGTTCACCCGTATATTACAGGATTTTTGCTTAACTTTGGCCCTGCTCGTTGTTGTTGTTGTTTTTGGTTTTTGTTTTAAATGGAATGAAACAATATATTATCCTTTATCTGAACATGTGCCAATTCAAGACTAATGCTGATGAAACCATATAAAAACCAGACCTCAGACATACACCCATACATACTCAATGCAAACACTGCAGCAGCACATGCCACACAGCAACAGCAGCAACAAAAACAAGTGCAATATGAACGAGTCCAACAACGGCAACAATAGTTGCCACCACATCAGAGTGAAATTAAATACCGAAAAATGAAAATAATACCAAAACAAACAGGGGTTATCGTAAACGAAAAAATAACAGCAACATCGACAACAACAAAAACAAGAAAAACAAGAAAATATATATCGCTCACTGGTCGTATTGTTCAAATCCATTTAATATGAGAACAATACTCAACATCAGCACAAAGAACACAACCGGAGACGAGACGAACAGAACAGAACGGAACGGAACAAATGATACTACAACTCCTGCTGCAAGGATAATTGTAAGGAATTTGTTAAAACTAAAAGAACAGTTTGTTGGGGGGCGCTGTAGTGGGAGGGGGACAATTAATACAACAATCCTTTACTAATTATCATCAATACAATGGAAATCATGATAAATGGCCACCGCTGAAGCAGCTCTGCCATTTAAGAACACAACTGAATGGGCCATTGAGTATTAAGGTCATATTATAAAATTCCATCTGATGCACTCAAGGACGGAGTTGTATGTGTATTTATGTAAAAATATTTGTTTAGTCCCTAGTACAGATTTTGGATATTCTAGTGCAGACAACCAAAGTGTACACAAACGGGACAATGCACGGATTAAAATTCGATGGAAATAAACGAAATTGTACAATGTATTGTGTTACCTGAAAGATATGGGATCTTTCAAGCTTCTTTTTCAAGATTGTTTTTTTTTTATTTTTACAGAGTTTGTTTTCTTTCGACTGGTGCCAAGTGAATTTAATAAATTTTGTGGACCACATATAAATATTTAAAATCTACGGCGAAAATGGTGGATCACTGAATAAAATCGTGAGTTTTACACCATGGTGCGACAGTCAACGCCCCTTTAGGCTAAACGAGATGGAGACCATCAAGCCCAGCCCTCCGTCAGCCAACGCCCCTTTGGGCTAAACATCTGTTCTGACCATCAAGCTCAAATCCGCTGATGCCACTTTGAAGCAGAATATATCCGTGGTCTTCACGAATAATCGCTTAAGTACATTTTAGGGGATTTTGATTTATTGCTGTGAAAGTGCTACATTTTCAAAGGGCTTTTCATTAAAGTAAACTATTTGTAAATACAAATGATTCGTTACTCTGCCGGCATATCTCAAACATTGTCGCCGTATGGGTAAATGCTAGAATATCCCATTTCAAAGCGAGGCTCACTTTTTCATTTCAACAGATCAAAATGAAGACGAATTAATTTGCCAAATTGTAGAGTCCAACATAAATTATTTCACAATTCTTACGCTAACAATCACATATAAAATAATTAAGCTTGGGTTTAACAACAATATACGAACGTAAAAATGTATTCCAAAATGTTTAACAATTTTTTTCGCCTGCCTGCAACATCCAAAGTCATGATGAGTTTAAGAAAATAAAATTTAAGTATATGTACTTGGTTTCATGCAGATTGCAAACGAATGCGCTGAACAGTTGCTATGAATATCAAGATTGGTTAGTATTACTATGTAATACTCCAGAAAAAAAAATGCATATGGGTATTTCCACAACCATAGTCACGATGTGTTTAAAAGAATACGAGCCCCGACCACTATTAATTCGTACGGCAAGCATTTTTACCCGAATGCAATGTTTAACAGGTGATATTTTCAATACTAATGTAGTCAGCGCATGCAAACCTATTTTTTTCTGAAAGAGCATTTTGTTCTCTTGATTTAAAAAAAAAAATTTATTGTACCTCAACAACAACAACAACAATATTTATTTCCTTGAATGCTTCGCAAAACTATTAAAAAAAAATGTGACCAGTATTAATTCGTACGGTGGGTTCAATAGTTGCTATTTTATAAAAACTTTAATTTATCTTTAAATATTAATATTGGGTAACATCGCCTTTTGCCTCTACAACACATTTACATCGCTTTGGCATAGATTCATATAAATTCTGGCACTGTTCTGTTTTGCGAAGCATTCAAAGAAATAAATATTGTTGTTGTTGAGGTACAATAAAAATTTTTTTTTTTTAAATCAAGAGAACAAAATGCTCTTTCAGAAAAAAAAATAGGTTTGCATGCGCTGACTACATTAGTATTGAAAATATCACCTGTTAAACATTGCATACGGGTAAAAATGCTTGCCGTACGAATTAATAGTGGTCGGGGCCCGTACAGTCTGTTTATGGTAAGATATCCACATATTCACATTCTAACGAATGTGTTTAAAAGAATCCGTGTCATTTATGTTTATGAGGTCGTTAGTATTGTATTGGATGTTATCGATATCGATAACAGCTGATAATGTCAATATGTTGCCATTTTCATTCAGTAAGGTTTAGCAATTCATCATGAGTCACCTAAAATTTTAAAAATTTACTTTAAAAAAAATAATCAGTTCACCAAGTTCATGGATCACTTTGTCCATTTTAAGGTCCACATAAACGGATTGGTGAGCAAGCTACGTCAATAAGCAGAATTTCCATCGACAATCCTCAAGCCGTCAATGCATCTCTATTACATCCATTAAAATTGCCTGTTTGGTGCGCCATCATCGTTACTTATTTCTTTGACAATGAGGACAATTTGACGTTACGGAGAATGGCGAGCGCTATCGAGCCATGCTGACTGAACAGTTGTTATTTATTATGAAATAAACATCCGATCATTTATCTCAAAAAATTAAATTTTCTTTGAATACCAAAATAACACCTCTTGTTGGAAAACCCTGTATTATGCGAAATTTGAACACAACCGGATTATATATGAGGCGGCTATAGTCAGCCATACTGTGTGAATGATACGTTCATCAATGGGACAAATTGGACCAGATCTATAGAAATAGTGTTCGCCACCATGATTTTGCCCAGGAACGTAACTTTAGCTAGTTGCTGTGTGGACCTCAACCAAAATGGGATGTCCAAAAGCCAATAAAGGAACTAACGAAGTTTAGATGAGTTGTGAAAGGATGTCGGCTGAAAACTAAGTTTTGTCCACCATGTCTGCGTCTATTAGTGATGGAAATCTCCATATGGTCCATGTACTGAGTATTCGCAGAGACCCATATAACAATGTTTATAGTGTTACAACTACAATATTGTACTGTACTATGCACGTACATGTATATGTAAGCAGTAAGCCTGTGTATGTGTGTATGAGTATGAGCCATATTTTTTGTGAAGTTGTCATTTCCGGTATGATTAATGGCCGCTTGTTGAGTTGCACTGCAAAACCAACACAATGTAAATTATACAAATTGTATGAGACTTGGTCTGTGTGTGTGTATATGTGTGTAAGTAACTGTGTGTGGTGGTAGTATGTTTATATAAGAGAGATGTGGTAAGGCGATATTTACGCACAAGGACATCATCAAACTCGAGTGGTGTATGTATGGTAATGGGGCAAACCGCACTACTCAGTGTTTACATAGGACAACACTATTTTGCACATACATGTACATACACACATGGTCATACATATATTAAAATAACAACCCAAACGACAACTCAACTCAACGTCACACAATAGTTATTTTGATAAATTATTTTTTTTTTTTGTTTGTAGTCGCTTTTAAATCCTTGGCTTCATTACAATATCCTGGCGATGTTCAATATAAGGACAACTCAAAACTATTCATACGCATACATACACACACACAGGGATAGAGATGTATAAAAGCATTGTGTGTGTGTGTGAGAGAGAGAGAGAGCAACATATTTACATCGCATACATACATATGCATGTACATGGCGTGACACATAATACACTTATTACTGTTTGCTTATAGCGAAGGAATTTTAAGCGAGATTCCATGTCGCGCTCCCGCTGTAAATAAATTATGAGGGCAAAAAAAAAAGTGAACGGAGCTGCTCGTAAAGCACCATCAATGGCGTCATGCAAGCGCCACTGTCATTACCATTACTGCGTCCCCTTCACCATGCCTTTTCTGGCCCTCTTTCGGTACGCAGCAAGACCACCTCCTGGCGGTACAAGTGCCGTTGGCGCCCACTCTATCACAGAGACACACAGAGAGAGAGAGAGAGCGATTGTGTGTGATGGTCGGTGGCATTTGTTTACCAACAAGTTGGATTTGGAAGCCATTATTGGTAGGTATACACACACACCCAAACAAATCTGTGTGTGTGTGTGTTTTGTGGGATGGGCCATGATGACTCAAAACATATGAATGTAAATGAAACGGAACCGGATGCGGAAGTGTCAAGTATGCTTCACTTTATGTGAAATAATTGCGCGTGTCTCTGGTTTTAATGCCCATCACAATCTGTCGCTATCTGTACCGAGATGTTTACTACACACATAACACTATGGATCTGCGACCTACTGAACCTTCTGGGTATAAACACATTAGTTCCTCGAAGACTACGTCTATTCAAAATTTGTTTAGTTTACTGAGACAAGATATAAGTAAAATGCCACCAACCTCCAGTTGCAACTTACCATTCCACTTAAATATAACTGAAAAATAGAAACTCAACTAAAACAAACAAATACCAGATGAATTTATTTTATAGTCTTTTAAATCGTTATATTTTGAAAAAGAATGTGACGACATAATTTACCCTGCATCATTAAAAATATGACATATGAGAAGATTTGTAAAATGATTTTTATCTAAAAGGCTCACTCAATGCCCTTCGACACACGACCTTGGGCAAATGTCCAACTTTCCCGAGAAAAAAAAACACTGCCAGGCTGACAATGATTACAGATCTGCACGTGCTGGCAAAAGCTCATATGTAAATATGGAGTGAAATCAAAATTTTGTAAATTGTTGGGACATATATTCTTTTATATTTTAACGAAAATATAAATCATCATTGGTAAGAAAGAGGGCAGACGACCGAAGGCTTTTGAGATATCTCTGAAACTCCTGACCATATATGAATGCTATATTCCAGCTTTGGTTGTTCTTATAATAAGATGTTACATACAAGATACTACATTAATAATGTCTTAAATTTCATGTTAGACGGCGGCGAAATTGTGTCTCTTCAGTTGGACGTATCCACAAATTGGTCATAGGGAAGTGGGATTGGATGGACCAGTGAATAAGTGCAGCATGTCATGAGGGCTTTGTAGGCAAGAAGGACCCCTGTTTAGAGAACAATACGTTCTTTATAGCAGTTATGAATGTTGTTCTAGCCAGCTCTAAGCTGTGCCAGTATTGACTGGGTTGTGCAAGTTGCCGATCAGTTTCTGAAATTGTCTGGCTGGCAGCATCCTGGTCTCCACGTGGAGATGATCTACATTCGTCATTGGGCATAATTAAGGATGAAGCGACAGGTGAATTTTTATGTCGGTACTAGGGTTTCCTTATCTTTTCTACAGAAGGTGACTACTAAAGCTTTCAGGACCCTATTCCTTTTACTTTCTGGTTGATATACGAAGCGTGTGGCGAAGGTTGTCAAAGACTTCCTTCGACAACGATGTCCAGTTCCATATTAAGTTCTCGGGTCCAGGAAGTGAAAAGTTTGATTTATGATTTATGCCGATTGCAATCTTGAATGTTATCTCTTGCAAGGCCATTCTTCTGCTATGCACTTCCCAAGAAATGCTCTTTCCGGGATTGTAACCATAGGGATTCTAAAATCTTTGCTACATGTGAAGGTAGGGACATCGGACGGTAGGATTCCCCATTAGCAGAGGATTTGTCTGACTTTAGAATGGGACTTCTGCGAGCAACTTTTCAAATATATCAGATTAGCCCAAAACTATTGCCCAATCTTCTTTAACGTCAGTATTGGACCAAGGCCTTTCGAACGTTTTGCTTTGGAGATTAATTTCTCGACTTCACTAGACGTGTATGAGGCTAGTTGCCGATCTCTCTTGAGGTCCTTGCATCGCCGGATTGTAGCTCGCTTAGTTCTGTTCTGTGATGTTGGCTTCTCAATGGATTGGTGGCAGAACTTTGGCTGTATCTCATTGAAGGCAGGGAGATTTTTTCACTTATTGGAATCTGATAGCCTTCTACTTGTAGACCCAAAATGTTTGGATTTAATTAAGGCGTTCTAACCACTTGGCTCTTAGTTTTTGGCGTCGTTGGAAAATGGATGGAAAATTTGCTCGAAGGAGTGGAATTCTGCGCTCTGGAGTAAAGCACCTTGCGCATTGCGGACTGGCTTCTCGCCCACAAGTGAAGTAAGGAATCATCGAGGAAGTTCGTGAAGGCATGCCAGCTTTGATCGGATGTAGTTGGTATAATGAGTGACCCTACCTAGTGATAATTTCTACTTGTTCTGAGTACAACATTTCTTGTAGGTAGTATTTTATTTTTCGGCTTTGGGGCGTTTTTCTTATAAAAAAAATGGCCCAAAAATTTAACAATGGAAAATTCTAAACAATTCGGTATTCTTCAAACTTTTTTTTTTTTTGTTTATGTTAAAAAATACACTTTATTCAAATTTCGAAAATCTATTATTGTAATTTTGGGTTATTTTTTTGGGTGAATTTTTCAGAATTTTTGGGAAATTTTTCATATTGGACTTTTGGTGGGTTTTTTTGGGGAATTCTATATTTTTTTTGGGGTATTTTTCATAAAGTCATTTCAGTACAGTTCTACGCTTCGATCACATCAAAATTACCAAAAGTTTCTGACGGAAAAATACTTTTGATTTTCAATTTTTTGTTTCTGTTATTCGAGTTCGAGATCATTTATTATTTCTAATTTTTTGCAAAATCGAAATGTTTGATTTACCTCCATAAAAATGCTTGCTTGAATTAGAACTGGCACAAGTAAACTTTTATGTTCTCTTTCTAACAATTCTGCAGGAATTCCATGAACAGCAAAAAAATATAGAATACGATTTGTTTATAAAGAAAAAAGCAAGACTGACCACATTCGTTGTCCTACCCAAAAGACTCTACAACAGAGAAGCCATTGATCTGTTATTGCTGTCCTTCAAATAACAGAAATTTATTGAATGTAATTTAACCGAACAGCTAAAAGAAATATCCCTGACTCAACGTTAAAAATCTGTAAAAAGAAAACACCATTTTTCATTTACTCCAGATCAAGTGATGAGGTGTTGAGTCTGCCAGGGGAAATGTAAACACGCTTCCTTCGCATGTCATCCGTTCGGATGAATGTTGCCACCATTGTCAGGAACGCGCTCTAGGTGAATGTGCATGTGTGCGCAGATTTTCAAGTGTGTTATGCAAAAAGTAATTATGTCTGTGTGTATGTTCTGTTTATTTTGTTAACAAATGAGGACATTATAAAGTCTTTTATGAAAACAAGCTGCTGCTGCTGATGTCAAGAACAGATAGACAGACATTCCAGCACATTTTCTTACATGTGAATCTATTTATATAAGATATCAGGATAAATATGTATGAGCTCTATAAACATATTATAATTCTTAATATATGTATATCTGTGCTGAGAAGGAAAACGACCAAGGAACTGTAAGGGCAAAGCGGTGGCTTTATTTTATTTTCCTATGATAAATTCCAGACTGAAATACCACCTATTAGTCGATGGTATACGCGAAACTCATGGGTGTTTCCAACTTCATATTTTTCGAAACATCTCAAATTTCTTGTCAAAAAATACAAACAATAGACCATGGTTATCACACTGCACTAGATTAAGAATTTGTTGGTACTCATTTTTTAAAATATTTTTTGGAGTACAAAGAATTGCGAATTATTTAGAAGATAAACAATATTTAATGAAACATCAGACCTAGAGATCGACTTTTGTCACATTACCAACAGGTCAAAGATAAAAACAATTATTTAAAAAAAAATTATAATTATAAAAACTATTAAAATATTTTTAAAAAACTGTCTTAATAAGTTTCGAGTACGAAAACATTTCCTTGAGATAACCCACTAATGTTATATATCGTGTTACTGAAAACGAAACTGTGTTTGTCATTATTCCATTATTTACAAATATTTTACTTAAATTATTTGCCAAACCTGTCTGATACAAGCACCATCAAGCTGATGAGGAAATTTGTTGTAATATTTTAGGAATGGAGGTGTGCAACTTCATTTATTCAAGACCACGTTTCAGCCATCCATGGCTGACGAAAATGCCATCATTAGATAAAGAAAATAGAACACTAGATTGTTCCCTTAAAATACTTCCCATGTGACCACATGGTCACGGCCGATTTAACTTTAAAATCTCTGGTACTTCTGGTATTCAACTTAGTTTTGCATCGTGCATAGATGAAGTAATACGAATCCAACTAACGCAAATTCAAATAATACCCTCGAACAGTGGGTAGTCCACATAGTAATCAGAAAACATAAATTTGTCACTTGGCTTAGCATTGCGGCGTGAGTGGATCTTTGCGGCGAATTTTTTTATAGAAATATTCAATTTGATTCCGCATTAAGTGCAAATGACCCAAAGATTATTGATGGTTGACCTGAGACAGTGTCTTAAAATACGAACGTAGGGTCACTCGAATGTTTGACACTGAACCAGATTATTTGGTAACAAATTTGGATGACCGACAAAAACCTGCGTGTTTTTTCACTGAGCGTGGAATTCCGTTTTCAACCAAGAGCTACGACTCTAAGAGTAGCAGAGGTGGTTGGCCTCAACCCATAATCAAAAGGGAAGAATCGACGAAACAGCGAATTCTAGAATTGATACGGGATTGGAGTATTGGAGTCTTATGGTATATACAGAATTTCAAGTGATATGTAACTCCGTACATGTAAAACACCCGATCGTCCGTTTGGGTTGGCATTTGTGCCAAAAGAGCTATTTTCCTGCAGAGAAGGCTGTACAGACGATGGGAATCGATATCGTTGAACAAGGTCCAGATGGCTACAGGTTTTCTACTTTCTGCAATGATAGTTCCCTGGAGTTGACATACTTTCGCCATACGCATTTCCCTTAGCAGTCCACGAAGCAACTGTCGGGGAACTTCTATAAAGTCAGTGACCGTTATCTACAATTATACTTACTGATTACACTGCTTTTCGAAGGAGCTGACATATATTTTTTAAATGGCACTCAGGGGATCTCGGTATAGAACATTATTCGCTCGCCTTTTATCCCCGACCTCCAATAGACTTGGGCGATGGTCAAATGATTATGAATGGCAAGGGTTGCTGTCATTCGCAATCGAGTAGATTGGGTTCACAGTCTGACCCAACAGGTATTTCTGCCGTCAACCCATACTCGCTGGATGAGACCCCATCAATAACAACTCGAATAGAGCGATCTCGAATGCCTTGGAAATATCCAGAGCCACGACCTTGCGGTCACCAAGGATCGATTCCATCGTTCCCGATAATTTCAAGAAAATATGAAATATTTACACAGGAAACTAAACTGGAAAGATCACATCAACAGCAGAGCCGAAAAAGCCCTCAGATGCTGGTCAATATGCCGTAGAGCAATTGGCTCCACATGGGGCATCCGCCCAAGCATGTCGCACTGGCTATATAAAAGCGTAATAAGGCCGATTATAACTTATTCGTCAATAGTATGGTGGACGGCAATGACAAAGAAATGTAACGTGAAGATACTACAAGGGATTCAAAGAATTTGCTGCGTAGGAATATGCGGAGCAATGAGGACCGCGCCGACGAGCGCCCTCGAAATTCTGCTATACATCCACCCAATAGATATCCAAATCAAATCCGAGGCAGCGATCTCAGAAAGGAGACTAAGGGCATTGAATGAGTGGATTGAGGATGCACCTCAAACACAACATCAGAGAATATCGGAACACCTAGGAGGGTTCCTGACAACAAACTGTCAGACAGACTGCATCTCAGAAACACACGTGGTTGCGAACTGCACGACAAGAATAGAAGATAGACGCGGACAAGAACAAGAACACGACACATACACCCAAGATGGGGGAATAGTGGAGTGCTACACAGACGCATCCAAATCCGAGTTAGGAGTAAGCATAGGGATCTACATCCACAATCCGAGGACTGAACTTGCATACCAATTACCAAAGTACTCAACGATTCTACAAGCAGAGATCAAGGCCATCACAGAATGCCTAGAATGGCTGCGAAACAGAATCACTGGAAAAACTATCTGTATTTTCACAGACAGTCAAAACGCAATTAGATCCCTCAGAGATGATAATGTCAAATCAAGGACACTCATGTACTGTAAGGAAACAATAAATGACGTATCGAGAAATAACGATATAGTTATAAACTGGATACCAGGCCACCAAGGGTTTCCAGGCAATGTCAAGGCTGACGAACTGGCTAAAATAGGAAGGGAATCCGACCAAAATACTCTGCAACTGTCCAAACCTTTTCTTGAGACAAAAAAGGAGTTGAGGGAATGGATGAAGACGACCCATGCCTTAAGGTGGCTAGAGGAACAGGTGGGAAGAACCACAAAAGAAATTACACAAAATCGATTACAATAAAACAAAGAGAATACTCGGGTTTAACAAAAATGAACTAAGTAAGCTAGTTGGGGTCATCACAGGGCACACTAGTCTAAGGGCAAACCTATGTAGAATAGGATGTTTCCAGAGCGACGAATGCAAGGCATGCGGAGAGGACGCCGAGACGCCGGAACACTTCCTGTGCCATTGCCCTGCTTTCTCGCAGGTCAGGAAAGTCCAATTAGGAGAGGACACTTTAGATGACCTATCGGCCGTCAAAGCAATAGATGTAAGGAATTTAAGGAACTTTATAGAGGGGACCGAATTCCTAACGTAGGAAAAAAGGGGAAGGGAATTTGAAGAAGAAACCAGGAGCGCACAACAGGCCGAATTGCTGGCCTAGGTGTATGCCAACGACATGAGACGGTCATGGTACATGACCGATCCTCCATTCAACCTAACCTAACCTAACCTACACATTTTGCAGTGACCAATGAATTCGATCACTCGATTGACATTTTAATTTAAAAAAAAATTCCAAAAGGCTAAAATTTAAATAAAAATACCTGTCTGCATATGACGAGTTTTCGGTCTTTGTTTCAAACGAAAAATTTAGTTGTGGACCTCATGAGCAGGCACCCAAAGAGGTTCGTGTTTAGATTCCTTGAGCAATTAAATTTCATTGGGATACCTTTAGGTCCAAAAAATCGCCATCTGCCACAAAAAAACATCATTTTAAAATATGTGTTCATATTCAGAATTAGATATGTTAGCGGCTCTGTTTCATTATTTTTCATGTCTGGTTTTTATGTCCACCGCCTATAGGTCAATATCCAACAATCGACCAACGAATCTAGTTTTCTCCGAGTACAATGAAATTAGATTTGGTAACGTCTAACACCGGTTTTCAAACCGTTTTTAACAACAATATCTGACAATTGTTTCTGTATTTTCTTATATTCTTCTTAACAAACGTTTCCAAAGCTGTTTCAAATTTATCTGAATACGGGGTTTACAATTTTATCCTGTTTATCATATGTCCTATTTTGGGAGACAATAGGTACGAGTTGGTACATTAAATATGAATGGGCAAGACTCGTGGCATCACTAAATCGGGACCCTGATATTCTTCATTATCACCAGCGTCAGTGCCATATTTTAGGCTTTACGTTTTGTTACATTAATAACAAATTAAAATTAAAAGTCGAATTCGGTAGAAAATCCGCATTAAATTCATTTGTGGTGATTCCTACTTTCCCGATCAGAAGTTGTAGTTACACATCACTTCGCTGATGCCGTTGACAACACTTAAATCGTAATTTAAATCTTACCCAACATAAAGTGACCAATTTCCATGTTTTGGACTTACCTAAAAAAAGACAAGAAAGATAATCATCAATAAAAGTCAACAGTTTATAAAAAAGAAAATTAATTTTTTTTTAGATTTAATAATTGAATCGAGAATTATGTATTGCAATGGCCTACAACTATGACAGATATTTCCCTGCCCTGATGCCACGAAGTACATCCGTCTGATGTACTTAGTCATGCGACCCTTATGATTCCATACAATCACAAGTGTATACCCATCAGCGTGTGCATGTATCCTTGTAATGAAAGATATTTGTCGCAAAAGAAATGAACAGACGAACCAGAAGGACATGCCAACAATAAGAACTGTGATAAATACAGACAAAAAAAAAAGAGGTAGAGGAAAATAGCTGAAGACAGTTGTGTACTTTCTCAAGTCAGGACATCCGTTGACATCAAATATGACAGTATCATCATTATTATCTGCAACACTTTAGAGTCCTGCTGTTATTGTTGCTGTTGTCTAGCAGTAGAGTCCTTTTTAACAAAAAGCAAGAATGACACTCGACAAATGTAAATTTTCACCGTTTGTTGCTGTAGCAGCACCAGCAGCACAACTTTTGAGGTGCTCTCACACTCGCACGCAGGACCTTTGCTAGAAATGTCTACACACGTTCACACACACACACACATGTGTTTATGTGTGACAAATATGACAATGTCTGTTGTGCATGTTTTGGGTGGCCGTTTCTCGTTGTTGTAATGACAGTGGTAACCGTTCTGACTTTAGCCATGTATGTATATTTGCCAAGTTCTTCCTTTCGCCATGTGTGTGAGTTGTTTTTTTTTCTCTTGCGCTCCTCATTTTAACAAGGCTTAAATGCATAATACGAGCATACAAAATATGGATCCGTAAAATATACTGCAACAACCATTAGCAGTGATATTATGTGAGCGCGATTATACGTGTGTATGTGTGTGTGTGTGTGAAGGTATGTGGCACACGTAGCCACAGTACACACACACACACACCCATACCCACAGCCATGTGTGTGGGTATTTATGAGCTCTTCACATGTTTAACGCTTTCACACTCGCGCGCAATCAGCTTAAAATGTCAACTGTCATAGAAGTGACACAATGGCACAAGTGTGCATGTGTTAGTAGCATGTCGAAGGGTATACACCGACACGTACAAACACATACACACACGCACAGGCGCATCAACAGAAGTTCACATGAAAAATACTGTGCTACGCTGCACGTTTCTATACAATGAAAGCATTCAGAACTACGAGTAGCTATGAAATTATTTGAGTTTTATTCCAACTGTACCCTACGCACCACTTGCAGTATGATTCGGTATTATGTATCCAGTAGCCACTCTATACTAGTGGCACAATAATCCACAATACATGGGCTAAAAGTGTCCCTCACTTTCCAACCCAACAATCATCGATAGTAACGAGTATCTCTTGCTGCGATAACAGTGTGTTCAACAGTGTGTTTTGCGAAATTCCAAGTTTACAAATAAATCTCCGAGTATGTGAAGATTTTTCATTTTTCATGTCAGATTTTTCAGTTTGCCGCATCCATCAAACATTTATTTCTTTCCTATATCATACGATAATAATAATCAAGAATGATAGAAATAAAGATTAAGCATCATTATCCGTTAGATGGCGTAGTTTGTCCCCTGTAAGGGTTGCCAACTCTATGCGTATTTAGAACGAGTGAAAAGTTTCCCATTGGAATACAGAAATCAATTGAATTTCATGAGAAATCACTGCTAAATATATATGCAAATTTTATATAAAATATTTTATATTGAAAATTATCAGCCCGATTATGATAATTCGATTGTTCGTTCGAGAAAAATATCCTCTTTTTCTAAACAGATCGGGCGAATAGTTAATAAGGGACAGACATATTCGGAGTCAGCTTTTTTGTTTGACTCTCGGTCTGTTAAAGGATTTTTATCTGAAAAAAGTAAATTCCCCGGGAATTATTTGCCAGGGAGTTTCCATAATCGGGCTGTATTATTCCGCGTAAGCGCCCCGGTAGTAGAGTTGGTAGCGTGCTTCCTATCAGCGTGGTGGTTGTGGGTTCAATTCCCACCAGAGGCTTTGGTATGTCGCTGCAAAAATCTTTCTATTATCATTAATATTAAATAAATAAATTATTATACCGCGCAAAAAAGTGCATATATTAAGAGTTGGCTATTAAAACCACTTTGACTGCTGACTCACTAGGCCGATTATGTTGGCCGAACAGATTTATTTATTAAACGATTTATGGTGAACAGAAATATCACCACCGTTTTCGATATCGATACTTCTTATGCAGCTAAAAAAAACACCCTATACAAAAAGTTATGGGATGTGAGAAGGCCGTAAACTCAGTTCAAGCTTATGTGAAATCTAAACTTATTATGTGTTTTCCAGAGATGTTGACCACCGAATGACAATGAAGGGCATTTACAATTCGCCTCCGCTGTCCATGGCGCTGGACTGACAATTCGCCATTTAAGCAGGTTTGCTGAGATTCGTGTAACTGATGCAAAATGCAGTTTGTCGGTTGGATTTTTTCTTTTGTCTTTCTTTTTTTTTGGTGTTGCTCGGGTATGAGATGAGATGTTAAAGAAATTATGATGTGTCTATTTTGTATACGAGAGCGAGAGCATCTGTACAAAAAGCAAAGCTAATGCTAAGGTTTGCAAATCACACAAATCTCCCCGCCACCCTTGCACACCACATGCACACAGCTATGGCAAAACACAAACACCGCCATATATGCCACACCACACGGCACTGGTGGATGTGGTTACAGAAACGGAAGTGTTTCAAACACAAGGGCACACTCATAACAGACACTCACACTCCCAAGCACGTGAGCCTCTCGCACACAAACACATGTACACGACAAGTGGCATCGTATGACAAACAGACACACACACGCACACATACCATTGCCTCAAATAGTATAGCCCACAGTACTGAAATACTTAAAACTGCCGCTACTGTACGGATGCAACAACAACATCAAAAAAAAAACACAGAAGTACTTTCAAAGTACTAAACAATATGGTGCAAGTACAGTGGAAAAAATCACAACAACGCACAGTGTTTTCACAGTGAATGAAAATTGGGTATTTTTGGATTTTGAAATTATCAATAATGTCATCCTTTCATTGGAGTCTCGAACTTCGGTGTTTGCGCCTGCCGTAAAAGTTACATATTGGAAGCAGCCTGTGAATTCTTTGGATTGACATGGTCCGGATCTTATCGTCGCAATAAGGTTCTGTTGTTGAATTTGTCTGATGTAGAATCAATTTGCCAGTACCATCCTTCGCTTTATTTCGATGCTGACATTATATTTCCTTTTAAGGGCAGAGCCGAGGCTGACAATACAGAAAAAAAACGGGCCAAAAATTTTCAATTACTGTCGTCATTGAAATTAAGCTTGGAAATCAATTAATGTTGTAAGTGATCTTAGAAATTCTTGGCGAAATCAATGTAAACCAGTGGAAAAGTTGCAGTCGGGTAAACCGACTTATATATACCCTCACCCTCAGTAAAAACATACAAGTCTCATACTCATAAGTATCGGAAAGTCAAAAGTGACCGTAGCTACCATCATTTGATGTAACATCTGATGAAAAGTCATAATAGCAACCTAAAATACCGAATGCTATAGAAAAATATTGGATGGTACATTTGTATGGGAGGTACCAGAAGGGGAGTTGCCAGACTTCCAAGTTTTTGTCAAAAAATTTGTCTAGCTATAACTTTAGTAAATACAAAATTTGGGCAAGATAGCGTTGGTTATACTGATAGTATTACACGGTTTATCAAGGGCGGGATGGTACATTTGTATGGGAGGTACCAGAAGGGGAGTTGTCAGACTTCCAACTTTTTGTCCAAAACTTTGTCTAGCTATAGATTTACTAAATACAGAATTTGGGCAAGATCGCGTTGGTCATATTGGTGTTACTACACGATTTCTAAGGTAGGCGGGACGGTACATTTGTATGGGAGGTACCAGAAGGGGAGTTGCCAGACTTCCACGTTTTTGTCCAAAACTTTGTCTAGCTATAACTTTAGTAAATACAAAATGTGGGCAAGATAGCGTTGGTTATACTGATAGTATTACACGGTTTATCAAGGGCGGGATGGTACATTTGTATGGGAGGTACCAGAAGGGGAGTTGCCAGACTTCCAAGTTTTTGTCCAAAACTTTGTATAGCTATAGGTTTACTAAGTACAAAATTTGGGCAAGATAGCGTTGGTCATACTGATAGTATTAGACGGTTTATCAGGGGCGGGGTGGTACATTTGTATGGGAGGTACCAGAAGGGGAGTTGCCAGACTTCCAAGTTTTTGTCCAAAACTTTGTCTAGCTATAGATTTACTAAATACAGAATTTGGGCAAGATCGCGTTGGTCATATTGGTGTTACTACACGATTTCTAAGGTAGGCGGGATGGTACATTTGTATGGGAGGTACCAGAAGGGGAGTTGCCAGACTTCCACGTTTTTGTCCAAAACTTTGTCTAGCTATAGATTTACTAAATACAGAATTTGGGCAAGATCGCGTTGGTCATATTGGTGTTACTACACGATTTCTAAGGTAGGCGGGACGGTACATTTGTATGGGAGGTACCAGAAGGGGAGTTGCCAGACTTCCACGTTTTTGTCCAAAACTTTGTCTAGCTATAACTTTAGTAAATACAAAATGTGGGCAAGATAGCGTTGGTTATACTGATAGTATTACACGGTTTATCAAGGGCGGGATGGTACATTTGTATGGGAGGTACCAGAAGGGGAGTTGCCAGACTTCCAAGTTTTTGTCCAAAACTTTGTATAGCTATAGGTTTACTAAGTACAAAATTTGGGCAAGATAGCGTTGGTCATACTGATAGTATTAGACGGTTTATCAGGGGCGGGGTGGTACATTTGTATGGGAGGTACCAGAAGGGGAGTTGCCAGACTTCCAAGTTTTTGTCCAAAACTTTGTCTAGCTATAGATTTACTAAATACAGAATTTGGGCAAGATCGCGTTGGTCATATTGGTGTTACTACACGATTTCTAAGGTAGGCGGGACGGTTCATTTGTATGGGAGGTACCAGAAGGGGAGTTGCCAGACTTCCAAGTTTTTGTCAGAAACTTTGTTCAGTTATACTTTTACTAAATACGGATTTTTGCCAAGATCGGAGTGGGCATATTGATATTATTACACGTTTACTAAAGTGGGCGAAATAGCAGATTTGTATGGGAGGTACCCGAAGGGGTGTGGCCATATAGCCCATATGCAATCCCATAAGCAGTTTTGGGAAAATATTAACCCATGCCACATTTCAGAGCGATTGTTTAACTCTTTCGAAAGTTATCGTGCGTACCAGCAGGACAGACAGACAGACGGACAGACGGACATGGCTCAAAAGTCATGAATCGAATTTGGTTCAAAGACACCTGGGTTCTAATCTGAATATTTCTAGGTGTTACACTTTTGGGTCGTATCAAATGATATATACCCTCCTACCCGTAGGGTGAGGGTATAAAAATAGTAAAAAATTCAATTACTTATTTAAAATTTCAGTAATTGAATTCACAACTTTTGTAATTGGAAGAAAACCAATTAAAAAAGTAATTGAATTGACGAATTCCATACAAACTTCGTAATTGATTTCAAAAATATGTTTTTTCTGTGAAATTCGTCCACTACCTTGAGACTACAACTGCCCATATGTCGGCTGCCTTTCACCGCTGCATTTACATTAATACTTTTTTTTTCTTATACTCTTTCCACATTAACCCGATTCGCTCACACCAACAACATCTCGTTCTCTCTCTTTTCGACGATGTCAATATCCTCCACATATACGAAAAGGATGCGTCCTTTGGCGTCAACTCTGCCTGTTTTGACGAACTCCTGATGTTTCCCATATTTTCTCAACCAGTACGTTGACGGTGTTACATAATGCATTGTCACCCCTTCAGAAATCTCTTTTAGTGGGTAATTGTTCGGAGAGGTAGCTACGTATTTTTTATTAAGGACCTAGGTTCATGGGTTCATTCACTTATAGATTTTTTGCTGAGATCTCATATGCAGATATGGTTTCAAAGTTCCAATTAACTCGATGACTTTTCGGCTAGACTTTATTTGGTAATTCTCTTTAGAATTTGCTTCCAAAAGCCATGTGAATTTATACGTTGAATTTTTGCTTGCAACTCCGTATGATTTTTTGAAGTTTATACTTGAATCTGGTTGATTCGTAAGAATGTCGAAAAGGAAAATGTTGTGATATCAAAAACCCCCTGAAATTTGTAATTTGTTCTTCACTTTAATCTTCTTTACACCTTCGTCTACCAAGTGGAAAATCATGATTTTTAAATCAAGCTAAATTCAGCATGTAAATGTCAAAGTATCGATTTGCTTCTTAAAAAACGTATCCAGCATTTGGCAGAATGTGGAAATTTTGTCGATAGTTGCTCTGTTCGGCCTGAAGACAGTACTGAATCAGTTCATCGACTTAGAGATGCAATCTTTCCACAATGTATTAGATAGGAACTGATAGGAACTACTAAATTCAAGGAACTTACTCACATTGAGTAAATTTGATCTTCTTATGGCACCAATTATAAAATGACTCAACTTACTTACTTATTTTAAGTTCAAAAAGTGACCAAGCAAAAAAAATATACGTACCAATTAACACGACGATTTTTGGCTTGACTTTTTTTTAAATTGTCTTTTTGGATTTGCTCCCACAAGTCATATGAGTTTATACGTTTTTGCCTGCAACTCCGTTTGTTTTTTTTGACGTTTATACTTGAATCTTGTTGATTCATAAAATTGTCGAAAAGCAAAATGAAGCCAAAAAGATTTTTTTTTAAAAAAAGTCTGAAGTGAAATTAAAAAAAAAATTCTTTCGCCTACAAACTTGAAACTCATGATTTAAAAATCAAGCAAATCAAAGTCATCGTGTAAATCGAGCCTAAGAAAGCTTTGTCGCCTGCTTTCGACAATTTAACTCGGGCAAGTTTTGTCCAACAATAAAATATTTTTTTTTCTGGTAACCCCTGCCAACCTCTTATTGATACATCTCAGCTTCACAATTTCCCCGTCTATAGCCACAGTGCCACGATACACAGAGCCAGAGATATCCCACACATATACAACAGCAACAAAAAAAGGACCTGTGGCACAACAAAGGTAGAATAGATTTAAATATGAAATCCCATAAAAAAAAATCTTACCACACACACGGACAGTGCTGCACATGCAACGTAGTATGGTGGATATATCAGGTGTGATAGAGAGAGGCAGAGAGAAGTGAGGAGTCCTGGCGGTACAGGAAAGAGGAATTGCATTCATGTTCTTAAACTGAATAAAATAGAATTAATGTTAAAACTTTTGTCGGTATTTGTATGAGCATGTAAGCATGTGAATATCTGTGTGACTGTGTGTCGGAGTTATTGTTGCCAGCATTGTTTCTTTATGTATCCTGTGGTTAAATGATTGAGGTCTTCATGTGGTTGCTGTAGTCGTATTTACAATGAAAAGTTTAATACATTTTTTTTTTGTGCAATGTGTGTGTGTGTTTTTTTTTTTGGTATACGATAATTTTCCATAGTGAACATATTTGTGAAACGAGTACTTAAACACGTTCGAGGAACCACTTGTACTTATCCATATGAACATATGTATGTATGTATAAGAATATACATACATACATGCATATGTATCAAAAAGAACGGAACAACAACAAGGATCATACTCATACCAGCGATGGAACAATGGCACAACTCAATCGTCGTCTACTTAGTTTTACTTACGGTTACGGTTACCACCAAACACCGACCGACCGACCGACCGATTCAATACAATCAACCGTACATGTACGACGTGTGAATGCACTCTATTGCCATTTCAACAAGCAGGTTCCGGATTGAGTTTTCGTTTCACTTCTTGCCATTTCAATTTTTGTGTTTTTTTCTCTTTCTTCTTCATATTTTCCAACAGGTCATATGGGTGTGTACGAGCCAGGGAGTAAAATTCGGGGATTTGTTTTCTTGTCCCTACAGTGAAATCTAATTATTTCTTTAGATATTTGGAAATGCTGAGATGTTTAATGCCAATATTAGCAACACACCCCCAAGAACCCTTAAAATTCCACAAAAGAACAGACAGGGAACTCCTCCCAAGTTAGAGAGCTGTGAAGGAAATAATTTGTCACTTACAGTTTTGCAAATTTTCATGGAGAATATTTACATGGCTTAGAGATTAATCTCTCACCGGTAAAACAGCCAGCATTTACGGGATCTCTTATATGTTTAAAATCTATTAAAGAATACTGACCTCCTGGAGTCATTGGGGTAATCCTCTGCTTAGGTTTTTCTGAGATATCTCGAAAATAAATCCTTTCTTATATTTTATGTTTGCCTACTTTTACACACTGCTGCAAATAATTGATGATCCAGACCTCCCCGTTGAACAGCTTGGCTGATCGCAGCCCTTGATTGCGGACATATCAATTTTTCTGTTTGTAACAAATGTCCCCCACCTTTTCTGAGTTCGCTTGGACCTGTAATGATTTTACTTACGGACTTTACTGGGGGACAATTTAAAATTGTTCTTTCATAATAAAAAACTTAACTCTGGATGTAATTCATTCACAGGGCTTTCAATAGGTTGATGGTCAAAGAAAAATATACTAAACCCGAAAACCTAACACAACTTTTAGAATCTACAGGTCACTCTTTTTTCGATTTTTGAGAAATCTAGTTAAAGAAATTTTGTTTTTTTGTATATTTTTGACACATGAATATCCATTAAATTATAGATTGCAAGCAAAATTAACCAAGTCGTAAATTAAATAAAATTAATGGAGATTCCTGTGCCAAAAATATACACACAAAAAGCTAAATTTATTTTTCAAAAAATATTATTTTAAGACTGTGCTACTTCTAAAGATAATTTATTTCCTGTGGAAAATTTACGGCTACAACTACTTCCTACTATCGCCAAAATAATCTTCGAACTACTAAAAGTCAATATAAAACTCTTAGCATCTAAAAAAAAGACTTGTCTCATTATCGGTTCACATTTGCAAAAGTTGCGCGCAAATTACGATTTATGTGCATAGAAATGATCAAGGTGGATACCCTGTCGCTCACTCTGGGGGTCCACTAATTAATTTTTCGGAAAGCCAGTGCAGATAAGTTTAAAAAAAAGTCTTGTTTCATTAAAATCGGTTAGCATTTGCAAAAGTTGCGCGCAAATAACGATTTATGTGCATTGAGATGGTCAAGGTAGACACCCTGTCGCTCACTCTGTGGTGGTACTTCTTATTTCAAAACGGTTCACACACCCTGTAGCTAACACTGTGTTTATGCAGGGTGTCCACCAAGCAATTTTTCTGAGTACAAGTTCCTCCTATACAAGCTATTACTCCTGTGTCATTTAAATCGAGTCGACACGAGGCGACATTTCGAGAATGATGAGAATGACCACAACGAGGTAAAGAAACTAAAGTGCCATTTAAATCGAGTCGAAAAGAAACGAAATTTCCAGGGAGCACAACCACAACCAGGTTGGGATTGCACTCAGATGATATAAGCTCATAATTGCTGTGGCATATTACTTTGACACCCTATAGCACATCCTGTACTGGCAAGGAGATTATTTTTACAGCCATCAGTTCACCCTTTCGACCAACTAATTTTTCTGAAATCCAAACTCCTCTTCTGTATTTTATATCAAACGGTTCAGTAGTTTCCGAGTCGTGTGCAAAATTAGGATCAATCTGATCAATCGATTAGATTGCATTTTTATTCGCTTTACCCTACAGCCGTTGCGTGGTTTCCATGGGTTAAATCGAAAAATATAAAACCAATGTGCCATTAAAATTTCCAGAATATTTAGCGAGGAAACCCATAACGAGGTTAGGATCGCTCTGATATGACATGAGCTCATAATGTGATTCCTGTCGGCTAAACCGAAAAAAGAATCAACAAATCAGATCTGTCGAAACAGAGTTAGGAACATTTTTGTTTGATTGAACGAGGGCGACGGCAAATTGCAGGAAGAACACTATACAACGTTTCGATATTTCAGACTCCAAAACTAATCTAATACGAAAGGCCATCTAACTCATAAGTGTTCAAATTTTGCTTTGCCTCAGTTGGATACCCAGAAGAGAAGAAAATCCTCATGCCCAGAAGAATAATCTGTTCTTAACTAATATGTAATAAAACTAGAAACGATAATAGTTATCTCTATGGAAGGCAGTCGAAACCAAAAGCTGGAAAATGTTCAGTATGGCTGTCCCTAACAAAAGCCATATTAAACAAAGTCCAGCTTAGACAATTCATATGTAGACAAATCCAAATCCCAGCGGAAGAACGACAACATAAAGACCAAATCAATAATTAACTAACCTCCAACCTTGTAATGCATCCAAAAAGGACCAAAATAAATAAAATCAATTAGAAACATCCTAAAACTCTCTTGATCAACGCCAACGTTATATAACCCTCGGAAATAGTTCACAAAAGAAACCCGTATGGCCGAAACCACCGACAACGGTAATCAATCATTGAGTGTATGGAAGAGCCCATATGAGTCGGGTATGTGCCCACATTTAAAACAACATGGTGTAACAAAATGACTTCATAACAAACAAAACAGATACATACGCACATACATACACAACACAATGATGGTTTGAAACAAGTGAATAAACGGAAAGATATATACTGGGGGTATGTGGAGGGGAGGACAGGGGCTTGAGGCAAAGGACCAAGCTCCAACACCACCACCACCACCATCACCAACAATAACAACATGCAGCAGTTAGTGGCTTATTATTTCAGAGAAGTTGCGGGTGGGAAATGTGTGGTACCACAAGTGCTCTTTGAAAGCAACGTACACCAGGACATACAGACACACATACACGGACTCGGGCACACGTATCATTGTCCTCATCATTGCGACGAAGGGACACTTTACAGTGCAATACTGCGGATATGTTTACATGCACACATACATACAAATGGAAGGATGTGAGCAGATAAGTAGTGAGAGTGGGAATCTACTTATGTATGAGTGGCCGTAGATGGGGTCGGTCTATCTGTATGTGTGTGTGTGTGTGTGTGCGTGCGTGTGTCGAGTGCAGAGTATATTTTGCTATTAAATGTATTCGATCATAAAATGTGCAACGGATACAAGCAATTAAATTTGTTTACGTTGCACAAAACAAGCACTCACACTCACTCACCCACACACACACATAGATATATTGCAAAAGGAAACAAGCACTTAAGTTTAACATCCCACAAACACTGCCACACACACACACACACATGCAAGCATACAAGGATGTCTATATGTGTGCGTACGTACATTCTAATACATAACCATTAAGGAGCACCATCATAAAATTTTGCAGGATGGGATTGTAAAATGATTGTGTCTTACTTGGCGGACGGAGTACCAACGTATCCGGTTTGTTTCATTTGATGACCATCGTCATCAAACGCCACCCCCCACCCACCCATAGCCAGTTCGGACAAAAACAAAAGCATAAAGTTTCAATGTCACCTCAGCGTGTTTTGGCCAACGCACGCCAAACGCATTGCCGTTGTGCCATTGGAAAATGAAATTGCCACACAGGAATAATGCGAGAAAATCATACAACATTTTGATAAAAATCACACAAACGTGCTTGCATTCATTTCCGTTTCCCGTTCGTACCATTGGACTCGCTTGCTCGTTCGTACGATGCTTTAATATTATTTTCGACTTTGGTTTAATAGCAATTCTTAATCTTAAAAGGATTTTTATTAGCGACGCCTTTTCCAGGATCCTTTTGCATTTTGTGACTGTTTTTCAGCAGCAGTCATAAAAATCCACGACATGAAAATAAAAACACAAAAACCACCGGCAGCGGCAGCAGCAGAAGCAGCAGCATTCCCATCATCATGACCGTGTCGATAGCTGACACGCATCCCCAGCACCAGCACGTTCCCGGGGCCGTTCGTTCACCATTTCCTCAGCTTGCATTCGTGTGCACCCAGCGCCTTCGCATCATACGCATTGTGTTGTCTTCCCCTCGACCCTCATGCCGTATCAGATTCTCGCTATTGCTGCTGTGGTCCATTACATGCCAGCAGTAAAATTTTGTGGAATTGCTTGCGTTTTGTCATCATAAAATTTCATTTTTTTTCACCCCCCTCTGCTGTTATCTTCTTGTTGAGGTTTGGTTTCTGTACCAAATAAAGTGCTACGACGAAGAGTTTATAAGAAAGAACCCACGCAACATGAGAGAAGAAAAAGCGAAATGCAAAACATTTATTGTTTGGATCTTATTTTCAAGTTATATGGGATCTTACTCCTTTTTTTTTTATTTATTTTTTGCAAGACATTTACGGAAATTCTCGTTTAAAAAGATTTGATTAAAATGCATATGAGTTCAATTTCGTTGCAATGATTTCAAGTGTAATCAACATGAGAGTTTAAGGTCATCAAGTTGATGGAAAAGGAAATGATAGGATGAGGGGAATACAAATTGAACCGACTTTACTCAAAGAGGTGGCTCAGAACGGCGTCTAGAGGGTGCGTGGCCTATGAACGAAGTCTATTTTGTGTGGCTCTTAAGCACCTTCGAAGAATAACTGAATGCAGCTCAGATATCTATGTAAGGTCATACCAACCCAACTTATCATATTTCTGCTCATTTAATTTTTCCCTCTCCTTCATTTCTGGTTTTACATTTTATTGCGCTGATTGTTCCAAAGCCATTGTGTGTCAACGTCATACTTGAATCACTAATGCCTTTTAAATGAACTTTAATTGTTAAAATTAAAAAGTTTGCCATTCATTCTTTTCCACTACTCTTTCACTCACTCGAAAGTAAAGTTTATTATCCTTTTCCGTTTTTTTTTTTTTTGCTCTCCCAAAATGTAATTCAATGCCAACTTTTGGAAAGGCGAGGTTCTGTTCTTGTATACGAGTATGTGTATAATTAAAATACCAAATGCCAAAAAAAAAGGACAAGACACAAAAAAAAAGGTTTACGAAAAATGTCAAAGACAGAGCGAGAGAGAGAGATTTTGCGAAATAAATTTGCCCAGACTAGAGAAAGAACAGTAATCGGTACTAATTTGTTTGGATACAACTCAAGAATATCAAGTCCATAAATATGTTGTTCTTTGCCCCAACTAAAGTAGTTTCACTAGGCTAGTAATTCAGTCTGGCCAGAGACTGTATGGCCAAGAGGATTTACAAAAAAAAAAAACAGACAAAAAAACCGATTTCAACTCCAAATTCTTTAAGCGGCAGTGTCAACATCAACATCATCATCCACATTGCCCCCCCCACACCTCTAATTCTGTCGTCAAACCTCAACCTCAGCCTCGGTCCCTTGATTTGGTCGAGAGAGTATGCCAGCCACTCTGAGTGAAATGACATCAAAGTGACGTTTACCACACATTGTGGTTTTTAAAAACTCTTTTTAATTTTTTATAAACATTCCGACGAGGGTTTATGACTGTTGGTCTGCCGGTCGGTTGCTCGGTCATCCTCACAGCCCTCAGTACCGCACTACCCCTCCTCCCCCCCAACACATTCTGGCACTCAACAATCTCCTTTGTGGCCATTATCTGTATTTCCCTTTCTTTTTTTTTTTTTTGCCTAAAATTTGATGAGAATTTAGTGGAAATTAAGTAGAAAAATGAATTGCAAGATAATTAAAAACTTTTTTACGGCGGAAAGTGGACAAAAAAGGAGAGTCATCCGTTGACTTGATTTCAAAAGGATTATATTCTTTTTTTGTTATATAAAATTTAATTATAAATGGAAGCCAAATGATTAAATGCTAAAAAAGATAAGAAGATTCCGAAGCAAACGTTTGTTGGTAACTGGAGAAGTTTGTGTATTAATGCTCAACTATTTATGAGAAATCCTCAATAATTGTGCCCTGATTGTTATCGGCGCTTTAGCTGCCGTTCGCATTGTAGCTGTTTCAGTTGATAATAACAATAACAAGTGTCTTGTGGACTCTTCCCTCATAATCCCTGAGATATTCGTACTTAGGAAATTTATGATTTTCTAATTGGAGCTGTCCGAATCGTCTGTGTAGGCTAAGATAGCAGAGACGATGGGAACGACAGTGGGTTAAGAGAGGGGAAAATCACAGCGAATATGGCAGAATCGTGGAAAATCGTCTAGGATAACACAGACAGTGGGTCAATAGAATGAATATCAGCTTCTTTGGTTTTGTTATTACTAAAGCATTCAAATAATTGGACCACATGTAACGTACATGTCTCACTTTTTTTAAGAAGAATTCATTAGAGAAATACAATTTTGAATTTCGAGATCACAATACTCACTGGTCACTGTACTCTATTGTTAGTCCCAAACGATTTTTGTCTCGAATCGAAGATACGTAAGAGTCTCGAATGCTGGTTGGTAGATGGCGCCGACTGTGAACAACGGATGATACTGAAGTTTGAGGTCACTGCCATACTTTATGTTACTCGACCTCTTTTGTATGTCAATCCTTGAATTTGATTGTACCTACTCGCTTAGTGACCTAGTAAGTTCTCCGTATGGCAACATTAACTAAAATATTAGTGTGTGTTGCCAGATTAATCAAATCTTTGAAAGTCTCCGAGAGTGTGAGCCCAGAATGGAATCTTAGCGGATTAATCACGATCCGCATCCACCGCTCGTCTATATCAGGCCAAATTTGTTGTGGTTTCTAGGCAGATTCGAGTACTTCGGAGAGTGAGGATGTTAGCATTCTTGACTGTAGCCACATCATCCGCGTATGCAATTGTATTGCAACCCAATTTCCCCATGGCTTTCAGCAGCATGTTGACTCCTGGGTTGTTCGTCGCACTGCCAGCAAAGACCATAAAGAGGGCAGCCCTTCCAAGTCGTTTGCTGAACATTTCCAAGGAGTTATTTAAACAGTATTTGTTTTAAAAAAGAAGATGTTTGTTTTAAAAAAAAAACATTAGTTGCCGAGATGAAAATGATACTCGTCAGAAAAGGCGACTTTTTCGACTAAACTCATTGTCCATTTCGAGCAGCTCAGAGTTTCAAATGAATCCTGCCTCACACTATTCCATGTCGACAACAGGTCGAACCATTAAATATTAAATTAATTTAAACTTATGTTCATTCGATTTCCTTTACCACCGTGCCACTCGTCTCGCACATTCCGCCATATCAAACACGTGGTGACCAATCAGGGCAAAGTAAAGTTTTCAATTATCTGTCAAAAAAAAAAAATACGAATTCTGTGAAAAGCTCCCCAAACTCTTTTACACACAGTCTCCAGGCTGACAGAGCGCTTGTGGACATATGTGTCTGACTGTCTCCATGGTCTCGCCAGTAATTTATATGAGTATGTGTTTCGCACACACAGCCAAACACCATGCGTACTGATTTCCAGCCGGGTGTGTGTACGTGGCAACAGCAATAGACATTGAAGGAAAAACACAGCAAGCGACGAGAAAATCCTAGTGTAACCCAAATAAATTAAAGGACATTAGAGACTGACTGTATGAGAGTATCAACCTCGACTACGTCACCAGCAGCTGTGCCAGTTACACCAACAACAATTGGGGACACTTTCTCATAAATTCAAGACATGACTGGCAGGACTCGCCCTCCACCCCTTTCTCGCGCCCACCCACATATATGCATAACATCTGACCAAGTGAAATGAGTGTGAATAATTTTCGGTATAATTCACGTCCAGCAGCGTGAATTTAAAATGTCACCATTGTTCTGTTTCTCTGTCTGTCTGTCTGTCTCTGTGTACACACTCTCTATATATTCCAGGATGTAGGAGTATGTGTGTAGATCTGAACAGATGTATGTGATTATCGCTGCAAACACTTGTGTGAACGTTGTTATTTGTTTTTACTTTTCTTTTTGGCCCGATGCGAGTACGTGTCCCCTGGTTATTTTTGCGTAAACAACGTTGCCACCTGTTAAGATTTGTCATTTAAAGAGGCTTTTAATTAAGTTCAAGCGTCGCATGTTGTGCAGTCTACATGCCAGAGTAGTTACGGATAATGAGCGCTCTGATTCACTAATGTCATGTTTGCAGTTGTAATCTGATGTACGTGCAGACAGTATCCGGTCACAACACTATTATTAACGAATTTCTAAGACATTCCATAAGAACGCGCTTTTTTGCTCAAAAATAATTACTGGACGTGGTTATGGACAACATGTGTTTTCATTGGTGATCCCGGATACTCGTGTATTTGATGAAGGCAACGGGCTTTAAAAGATGCATTATACACTAGGGTGGAGTGAAAACATGTTTTTTTTTTAATTTGAAAAAGTTAACCTCGGAAGGAGATGTAGTCTGGGGTCCTAATGAGGGGAAAAATAAAGAAAAAAAATTTAAAAAAATTTTAGGGGTCGCGCCACTCCCTCGAAATTTGGAAATTATCGCTATTTTGGCGTTGATTTTAGAAAAATCCTAAAAATTAACGACTTAACTTATTCGAAATTGAGCTTGTTCAGTGCCCAAACAAAAGTATTTGAGGCAAATATGAGGATAATCGACTAATATTTGTAGCTTTGGTGGCGATTTCATTGTTCAGTCAATTTTCTGAAGAAGGGACGATTTGACTTATTTTACTTTTTGAAATTTTTGAACAATGAGAAAATTTTTTTTAAATTTTTTCATGCCCTTATTTCATTGTTTACGCTATTGCAAACATTTATTGACATAAAACTTTTTAGGATTTTTCTAAAATCAACGCCAAAATAGCGATAATTTCCAAATTTCGAGGGAGTGGCGCGACCACTAAAAAATTTTTAAAATTGTTTTCTTTATTTTTCCCCCCAGACTACATCTCTTTCCGAGGTTAACTTTTTTTTTTTGAATTTCACTCCACCCTATTATACACGTCGTCGACCGCGGTCGCGATTGGGTAAAAGTGAGTGGCACCGTTCATTCTACTTACAACTTTGAACGTCCATATCTGTGGAATTATTACAGATTTGTTTTGTAGGTTGGCTGATGATATAGAATTTTGTAGATGGTTCTACTTCTATGCATCACCTCTTCCAATCGAAATTCTTCTTAGTTTGTTATCATTTTGCGTCGCATAGCAGCTGAGCTGTCTAAAGATTTCTCGAAAATAATTTGTCGAACACGACCGCCGTAATCCAAAATGCGAAGTTTTCGATCGACAACTGTCGATAACGGATGTCGTGATTAGGCCATAGCTCTGTTTCGGGTTCCAAAATGGATTTTAGGTTCTCTCGAACCCTGGTTACGGTTCGGTCCAAAATTGGTTCAAAATTATGTTGATATAATTTTCATTTTTCATTAAAAACAACAAATTTAATTCAAACTAATATTGTGATATTCTTCGGAAATCTTAAAAACATCATTATCTGTTGAACCGGATCACTTTTTTGATTTTTAATAATGATGTGGAAAAATTACCCAACATGTTTATGTTGTTGTCCTCGATAATAGATTTTGGGGAAATTTTCTGATTAATAAAAAATTGCCCCATTTTCTTAATTTTGGGGTAATTTTGTCCATTTTTGCATAATGAAAAATTGTGCAATTTTTATTAATGAAAATTGTCCCGAAATGGAATAGGAAAAGCAATCCCAGTTGACGTGCAAAAAACACACAAAATTTTGGTGTCCTCAATTTTAAATTTTGGAGTCTTTCCTTTATCTAATAAAATTACCCCATTTTCTTAATGTTGGGGTAATTTTTACCTTTTTTGCATAATGAAAAATAATGCAATTTTTATTCATGAAAAATTTGGGGCCATTTTTCATTTTTGATTTGGGGTTATTTTGCATTGTAGGCTCATTTTTCAAGGTGATAGATTTTCTACAAATGGCGCTGTAACAAATAAAGTATCTTTCAATTTGGAGTTATTTTTTCACATTTTTGGTTGCTCTTTTTTCTTTTCATATATCTCCAGTAGAAAGTTTACAATTTATTAAAAAAAAATCTACTACGAAACAGGTGGACAAAATTTCACAAAATTTTACACCACACCTGTTAGAATAAAATGCCATCAATTTATAATAATTTTTGCGATTTCCCCCGTCTGTGTTGGTGATATTACATTCAAGATAAATGTTGTCTAGTTAATTTATATTTCAAGCCTAATAGAGGCTTGCAGTTACTTGGGCTTTGGTCTGTCAACTGTTAATACAAAATTTTTGATTTTTGAATTCTACGTTTGTCAAAATTCACAGCCTAAGCCACGATGACGAACGACAACTTTCGCAATCCGATGTTTGTCGCTTAGAAAGTATGCTAACGTTTGTTTTTGACAAACAAAGAATTCAAATACCAACAAAGAATTCTAATTCCAACAATTTTGATTTAACAATTTTGTACTAGTTATAAAAACCAAAAAAACTCCTAAAACCAATGAGGTCATAATATTACGAGTCGATTCTGTAATTTCTACATAAAAATGTGAGATGATAATGACCCACTAAGCAGTGTTCGCAGAACAGATGGCCAGGTGCTTATATAAATAATTCGTCCCAACTACAATTAGAAGATGTCAACGTAAGGGGAAAAAGTTACCTTTAAATTGTTACCACTTAAAGTTTAGTACAATGAGCCCCATATAAAAATACTTCGGAAAAGCCACAGGTTTGGTGCAAAGTTTACAAATATTTTCCAACCATACATGGCCCGAGATAGACGTCGAAATTATCTGCAAACTGCTTAAACAAAACGTTTAAGGGGTTAAAAATCCCTAAAGATAAAAGCCATCATTGCCATCCCCATTCCATGCAAAGTGCTTTAGCTAAAACCTATCACACAGAATGGAAATTTCCGCATGTAGTCTGGCAACGTTAGAACTTAGACATTATTGGTTTGTTTGTTGTAGCTGTCATTTCTTTTATATAAATAACGGTCCAAGAACTTAGATGAAATGGTCGTTGACAATGAATATCCAATGTTCTCGTCCATGCATACCCACCCAGCCCAAACACACAACAAAAGCATCCGATCATTGAGGACTAATAACAACAACAATAATAATAATAACAATGATGGTGGTGGTGGTGGTGATTTTGGTATGGGGATGGGGTTCATGACACCACTTTCCACCAACCCACCCACGCATAACTCCCAAATGATGCTGATGTTCGTGTGACCTTTTCCTCCGACATGACCTTTTTTGTGTGTGTTGGTGTATGTGTGTGTGTTTGCCCAAATTGTGAATATATGAAATTGTGTGAAAATATTTGAAATTTTTATGAATTCTCTACACATCATTTTGGTTGGGACCGATGCATAATTATATGACACAAGCAAGGTTGGAGTTTATTATCAATTACTTGGGGGGGCAAATGTTAACAAAGGGCGAGATTTGTGGAATGAAAAGATTACGGATTTCTGGGAAAGGACAAACTGTACGAGTACAATAGCAGCATAAAAAACTTCATAAAATTATTAACTATAAATAGGAATGCCAGGCATCATCATTCAATTATTCTAGAAGAATCGCACAGTTATTGTTGCGAGCAGAATGTAATAAATGACAATGGTTGTGTTCGATTGGTAATATTTGAGGCAAAGTTTGTTATGTGGCAACATTAAGAAAAATGTGTGGTAATACTGGCATATTAATGGAGTGGTTCAGAAGTTTGAAAACTAAAAAAATATGTAATAATATAATTTGTATACCGGGTCCTCCGAAAGGGCAATGATTTTCTAGAGAAGCTTTTACATGTCTTTGACTCGTAAAGATGGAAAGTGGAAACAACCAGTGTTTGGTGATCCGACCAGGTTTCGATACTGGGGTGATTGTATGATAGGCACACACACTACAACGGTCTTCCACAAGAAAGAACTTTAATTTCCACTAGCCCTAACAGATTGGTTATTTCTATAGTTGGAGAAAGAGTTCATCAACCACAAACCATCCAAAATTAGCCCGTTAACAACTTGCTCTCTAAATTTGTGACTTTAATACAACGCATCTCATCGAACAGGTCTAATATACAGCAATGTAACAATCGTCAGCTGTGACAAAGTGTACACATGTTTAATACTATTTTTGGGTACATTTTGTAATTTGATAACGTCCCGGTCGAACTTAACTACGTCATTGAATTGTAATTTTCTGCAGTGGGAGAATGTTGGTGTCAGTATGCATAAAGTGCGTATTCCAATCAATGGAACAGACAGAACTCCCCTCAAATCAGTGAAATGGCCACGGTGTAGTCAGTGTTTTCTGGACCAGCTGTTTAATAAATATTATTAATAGAGAATTTTGGGAGATAACATCAAATAGCTCCTAAATCGAATCTATGACATCATAGGACTTATAACAATAATTTAATTATCTCTGAATGCAAATTAAAATTTTACACTGACAGTCGAAAGTTTTTGCATTTAGTAAACAGCTGTTGGCCAACTATGGCATTTACATCGATATTAAATGGATAGAATGAGGAAAGTACGATTTGCACTCCTGTTGGTGAAAAATCACAATTTTATCTAAAAGAGAACTGAAATTAATAAAACAATAAAAATAACACAAATTTGTTCATTTTATTTCGACACAATTGCAGACAATTTGCCAGCAGGTGATTGGAGAACAGCCGTTGTTTATAAGTACAGCGGTTGATTGTGATAGATTGTGACTGTAATGAAATTTCTAAATGCAGTTTGATTTTGTGCATTTACGATATTGTTGGGCCCAATAAATAAGTCAAGATTGATCTTCGTTTAAACTGCACTCCTTACGAACATTTTTTTCACTGTAACGATTTTTGTATTTTAACGTATTTTACCGATACCGTTACCCTTGGAACATTTTCCGCACCAGGTCTGTTACATTTCATACAAATGACCCATACCGAGTTTAATGTAAAACTCAAATAAATGATTCCCTAACATATGAAATTTGCTTACGTTTTTTTTTTAATTTGACTCTGGCAGTGCCCCCTACAATTCCAATGCACTGTGTCAGCGATAGGAAATAAGGTAATTCGAAGGATAGAAGGGGAAGTAGGGTTTGTTGATATTTGTCTTGAATTAGAGAGCCGACAGGATAGACATTTTTTAGAGGAGTATTCCACAAACAAACAGTTCGGCTAAAGATCAAATTTTCTCCGTTTAACCAGTCATTTGACAATGAACGACCTTGACCTTGAAAAGCCGGGTATTCGCCATCAAAAACTAGACGGCAGATATTCTCTTAGCGACAAAACACTAAAAAATGTTCCTGAATAATTTAAAATCCTTATACAATCAAACTTCCATAACTCGAATCCACATTATCGCGTAGAAAAGTTCGACTTACGTAGACCTTGAGTTATGGAATTAATTTTGAAACTGTTTAAGGGATTTTGCCTCCTTAACGGCAACTGGAAGTGCTTCAACTTAAATAAGTTCGAGTTATGGACTACCTTGTTTTCGAAAGCTCAATATATTACTTTCCAATGTGTAGGGCTATAACTTTGCATCAGTGGTATATTATATTCAGTACACCTCAGACAGATTTAGCAATCCGTGTACAATAACCCGAGTCGCAGCTGCATCAACAAAACCAGCACTTGGCATCGACAGATGTTGGTGCTACCAAAATAGTTGAAGTCAGTCGTAAGACTCAATTCCATTTAAATATTGAAAAAAATTTAATTTGTTTATATTTTTCCTGTCTCCCTTTACTTATCTGTAATTTTCTCTTGGGTTATTGCGGATATAAAAAAAACACCACAGGAGTATCTGTGGTCGCAAACCACAAAAGCCCGTTAATGGACACATTTTCATTGTCCATCGTTTCGTGGTAGCTCCCTGTGGCTAACAGCATCTCAAGAACATTTGAAACGAACCGTAACCGTCTCCGAGGAACTAAAACACCAAAATTTAAAATTAAAAAAAATATGTTAACCCTATTTAGGTGTTTGCTTACATTTATTTTGTCGTTGTTGCAGATGATAACAGTGGTCTCAAAATGGCTTTCTATGTGGTAAAATATCCTTTTCTTATGCAAATTGGCAATAATTTATTCAATTGTTGACCTGGCAACATTTGAAATCACTTACAAACCGCAATGCAATACGTACGCTGTAGTAAGTCGGTTTTCTATGAGAAACTGAGTGACTGGCTTTCTTTCGACATCCTGTGTCAGGCAGTTAAACGTTTTTGCCATTTCAGTGATTTTTATGCCCTCACCCTACGGGTAGGAGGGTATATATCATTTGATACGACCCAAAAGTGTAACACCTAGAAATATTCAGATTAGAACCCAGGTGTCTTTGAACCAAATTCGATTCATGACTTTTGAGCCATGTCCGTCTGTCTGTCTGTCCTGCTGGTACGCACGATAACTTTCGAAAGAGTTAAACAATCACTCTGAAATTTGGCATGGTTTAATATTTTCCCAAAACTGCTTATGGGATTGCATATGGGCTATATGGCCCCACCCCTTCGGGTACCTCCCATACAAATCTGCTATTTCGCCCACTTTATAAATCGTGTGATAATATCAACACGCTCAAGTTCGTTCTTGGCCAAATTCCGTAGTTAGTAAAGGTATAACTGAACAAAGTTTCGGACAAAAACTTGGAAGTCTGGCAACTCCCCTTCTGGTACCTCCCATACAAATGTACCATCCCACCTACCTTAGAAATCGTGTAATAACACCAATATGACCAACGCGATCTTGCCCAAATTCTGTATTTAGTAAATGTATAGCTAGACTAAGTTTTGGACAAAAACTTGGAAGTCTGGCAACTCCCCTTCTGGTACCTGTCATACAAACGTACCATCCCACCTACCTTAGAAATCGTGTAATAACACCAATATGACCAACGCTATCTTGCCCAAATTCTGTATTTAGTAAAGGTATAACTGAACAATGTTTCGGACGAAAACTTGGAAGTCTGGCAACTCCATTTCTGGTACCTGTCATACAAATGTACCATCCCACCCCTTAAAAACCCTGTAATACTATCAATATAACCAACGCGATCTTGCCCAAATTCCGTATTTAGTAAAGGTATAAGTGGACAAAGTTTCGGAAAAAAAACTTGGAAGTCTGGCAACTCCGCTTCTGGTACCTCCCATACAAATGTACCATCCCGACTACCTTAGAAATCGTGTAATAATATCAATACACCAAACGCGATCTTGCCCACATTTTGTATTTAGTAAAGCTATAGCTAGACGAAGTTTTGGACAAAAACTTCGAAGTCTGGCAACTCCCCTTCTGGTACCTGACATACAAACGTACCATCCCACCTACCTTAGAAATCGTGTAATAACACCAATATGACCAACGCGATCTTGCCCAAATTCTGTATTTAGTAAATGTATAGCTAGACTAAGTTTTGGACAAAAACTTTGAAGTCTGGCAACTCCCCTTCTGGTACCTGTCATACAAACGTACCATCCCACCTACCTTAGAAATCGTGTAATAACACCAATATGACCAACGCTATCTTGCCCAAATTCTGTATTTAGTAAAGGTATAACTGGACAAAGTTTCGGACAAAAACTTGGAAGTCTGGGAACTCCACTTCTGGTACCTGTCATACAAATGTACCACCCCACCCCTTAAAAACCTTGTAATACTATCCATATGACCAACGCGATCTTGCCCAAATTCCGTATTTAGTAAAGGTATAAGTGGAAAAAGTTTCGGACAAAAACTTGGAAGTCTGGCAACTCCCCTTCTGGTACCTGTCATACAAATGTACCATCCCGCCTACCTTAGAAATCGTGTAATAACACCAATATGACCAACGCGATCTTGCCCAAATTCTGTATTTAGTAAAGGTATAACTGGACAAAGTTTCGGACAAAAACTTGGAAGTCTGGCAACTCCACTTCTGGTACCTGTCATACAAATGTACCATCCCACCCCTTAAAAACCCTGTAATACTATCAATATACCAAACGCGATCTTGCCCACATTTTGTATTTAGTAAAGCTATAGCAAGACAACGTTTTGGACAAAAACTTGGAAGTCTGGCAACTCCGCTTCTGGTACCTTCCATACAAATGTACCATCCCGCCTACTATAAATCGTGTAGTATTATAAATATGACCAACTCTATCTTGCCCAAATTTTGTATTTAGTAAAGCTATAGCTAGATAAAGTTTTGGACAAAAACTTGGAAGTCTGGCAACTTTCCTTTTGGTACCTCACATACAAATGTACCATTCCACCCACTTTAGAAATCTAGTAATTATATAATTTCGCTCAACGAATCTTTCCGAAATTCTATATTTAGTAAAGCTTTAGCTATATACAATTTTCTAGTAAAAACTCTGCTTTATATTCCGCCCGTTTTGTAAAAACGTGTAATACAATATTTTTCTATAACATTCGGTATGTTCAGGTTGCTATTATGGTATATGAGACTTATATTTTTTTACTGAGGGTGAGGGTATATATAAGTCGGTTTACCCGACTGCAAATTTTTCACTGGTTTACTTGTTCATTAGTATTATTATTATGTATCATTGACGATTTCTGTTCGAAAGAGTAGGCATCACTGGCACCACAGCACAGTACTCAAATTGCAAAACAAATTGCATTCAGCCTAAAAGTATGCACCCAATTCATCAGTTTTATTTATTGTTAAATTTTAATAAAAGAAAACAATTAAAACCTCCTTATTTTGAAGCATATAATTAGGCTGAGAATAATTACATGCATTCTAATAACAGACAATGGAGGGGCCCGACGATGTTGGGATTTGTCCCAACAGAGGGCAGCAATGATTTTTATCTACAAATGTTGCATTTATTCTCTAGGAGAGACATAGTGACATCTCGAGTCTGCTGCTGTACTAATAAAATCTGCACCGCGAGAAACCGTATGACCACTTCCTAAAATCATTTATTTCCATGCAACTCAAAAGAAAGAAAAACACACACACACAGAATTTTCTTCAATTATTCTCAGTTAACATACGAAGAAGAGGGTTAAAAAGGACAACAGACAAAAGAAATCCCTTTCATTGACACTTTAACTAATAATCCTGCAGCAAAAAAAACTTTCACATTTTTTTTGGGGAACAAAAGTACAAAAGAAAGAGAGTCACCCCAGCAAATAAACAAAAACAACAACTAAGAAAATACGAAAAGAAATCACTTTAATCGCTTCAAGTCTCCTGGTAAAGAAAAAAAAAAAACCTAAAAAGGAACAACTCGTCGAACTCATTAATTCTTGATAATGCAGATGATTGCCTGCTTATTTTCCGATAATTTTCTTTTGTTAGCTGGACAAAACAGACCCTTTCCACACACACACACGCACCGACTCACAAATAAATGCTGCTTATATAGAAATGGTCGAATGTAACTTCTGCTTCAGCTTTAGCTTTATGCCCTTCCGTCTGTCCGTCCGCCTGCCCGTGCTCTTGCTGCAAAAGACTGATGATGATGATGTTTTTGGTGGCGGCGCAAAAGAAAGAGAAATCTCTTTAAAGGTCACTGAAGGAAGTATGAAATTGACATTGATTGGCCGTTCCTATGATTACGGACAATTCAAATGATAGATATTTGTATGTAAACTTTTCAAAGGGGGGATGGTGAGGTGTAGGGCAAGCGATTCTATTGGTATACTGGCTGGCTGGTGATATCCCCTTTCCGGCGGGCGAAACGGCAGGAAATACTAGCAATTTCAATTGGGATTTCTTCTATTCTATAATAAATTATTCATGCAAATTTTCCACCAACACAACGGAAATTGACACTTCTTCTGTGGGTGGTGTGTGTGTGTGTGAGAAAGCGTGTTGGTTTCGGGTTTATGTGTGAGTGTCAGTATGTTTTTTTTTTGTCCTACATTAGTTGCTTGCGTTTTATAATTTTTCGCAAAACAATGTTGCAAACAGAAAACCACGACAAAAAACTGAACGTAACACCACCAGTTATTTCCGTTTCCGGTTTGTGTTCATAACAATCTGTCGCACATGTACACACGTACGGGCGCACCACACTCTCCTTCTGCGAATAAAACGGTACAGCGAAGGATTTGAGTAGGCCTTGTCCGAAATAGCTGAGTAGTCCTGTTGGGGCCGCTATAAGCTTTGTAATGCGGTAGAGGAAGATTATAAAATCCCAAGCGGGAAGGCGGGTGGGGAGGACTAAGCAGATATGTGGAACGATATTAAAGTATTTCCATTTGCTCGTTATTGATCCATGGATGGACCCAAGAACCTGTAATGGTCGGATAAAGGCACAGAACTAATGGCTCCTGATGGACAGAGAGATGGGAGGACGGAAAAAACGAGGACACAAATAAAAGGGCGCTTGAAAGATGAAATAAGGGACAGACGGAGTAAATGAGGACCACCTTCGCTTAGTAATTGCTTTAGCAAGGATCAGATCACAACACCTGTCAGACATTGAGGGTAATCCAGAGATTAGGGGAATTCCATATGACAAGCGGACAAAACTGATGGAGTGAGGACAGTCAGAGACAAAACAATAGATAAACATGCAAAGTTTCTAAACAATGACTCTCTCAGGTGAAATATGTAGTTTGGAATATTTCTGAGAACGAATAAATGAATATTCTATTCCAATTCACCAGCAATACGAACTTCGTTTTGCAGGCAAAGCAATAACAGTCCTCTGGTAAATCCGCAAGTGACTTAGGTATTGTTAAATAGTAATTTTAAATAGAAACATGGGACGATCGCTCGCTAAATACAAAATTTTCCAAAACTGACTGTTCCAGAAATTAATTAAGAGAACACATCTCTAACTATAGCAAAAGTTGTTTACAGGCGCATTAGTTCCGCTCCAAACTGTAGATGTCCGTAATACACATGACACCATTTGACAATTTTACAAAGGAGATCAGAGAAACTGATTTCATGCTGACAATATACACATACCCCACCTCTTTAAGAAATGTTCAAGAAATGTTTCTATAAAACATTTACTGCCATTTGGCATGTGTTTGCAAACTGACTTACATCGGCTGCCCTCGACAGTCTTTGATTGGGTAACCATAGTTGGCCTACAGGTGACCACAAACTCATTTGAAATAAATTTGAAAAGTTTACAAAGCAAATAACGTTTTTTTTTCATAGTAATTCCTTGTTCTTTTTTTACACCAAACACTGTTATCGATTCGATCTTAAACATGGGCTGTGGACCCAAAATGGAAAATAGTGAGTGAAACTGTATTTGTGTTTAAATGCTTGAGTTGGAGACTTCGTGCCTACTTTAAGGCCCACCCAACCCACCAATCCGCCGATGCACCAGAATCGAATCCCTGCATTTGTCCTTTTAATCCTGCTGGTGGATATGAAGTGTATGCAGTAAGCAAGTACGTAACAGGTCATTGTAGATTTAGTTTTCCGACAATTACTTTAGAATTGCAATTGTGCTTTCTCCATTCATTGGAGTTTGTTGTCGCGTTTCTGTTATTTTTGTTTTCATGCTTCTCTATTTTTTTTTTTTTATTATTTTTGTGTTATCCACTTTCTGTTCTGGTAGCTGTCTGTGAATTGTTGTAAAACGATGCCATTTAATAAAATTGCTTTTGCTTCGTTGTTCTCATACAATATAGCGTTAGTTTTCCATATTAGTTTTCATTTGTTTCCTCTATTTCGGAGTTGATCGACTGACGGACGGACGGATGGACAGACTGAGTGTGGCGTTGCAACAGGGTATCTAGCTTGGCCGGTTGATTATTTGGTTAGTTGTGGTACTCAAACCGGAAGTGGCACTTTGGACAATTTTTAGTTAAATTGAATTGCCAAACGTAGGCGAGCACTACACTAGATAGTTACTAACAACTAGTGTTCATCCCACAAACAAGCAAAACTCCAACTGAAAACTATCCCTTCGTTACATTCCGGGCCAGCAAAACAAACAAAACTTTATATTTTTTTTTACGATATTTTCTGTACTGTTCATTGGCAAATGTGGAGTGGGGGGGGGTCTAGTGTCGCTGGGGGTTGTTAGCTGTGTGTGTGTGTTTGTGAGCGGGCGGGTAGTTGTCATTGCCCCATTGTGTCAGTTGGCACTGGATGTCATTAAGTTTAATGCACTTCCTTTGGTGGCTGGTGTTTTGCAAGAGAACTTTTGCATTTAATGCTGCCAAATGACAAACATTATGCAGAAATGTTGTCAACTCCAATACGAACACAATCACACACACATCTATATGAATACAGGGAGCGCTCTTGTTTCATTTCAAGACCTTTCGTTTTTTTCTTCTACTCTTTCTAGTTATGAGTTCTTCCCTGGTGTTGGTGGTGTCAATGTCTCCAGTGGGTCGTTTGTTTCTACTACTACACACACACATACATATTTATATATTTATATGTGTATGTGTGTATAACGCCAGTTATTCCTGTCATAGTTATCCAACAAATGACTTTGAAGTTCTCTTACACAAAATATCCTCACAAAAAGGTCATATTTGAATATATCTCTTATTTATTTCTTCTATTGCCAACCAATATGACTTGTGGGAGCTTATTACCGCACTCCGCACACACACGCACACTAACAACCACATACAAATATGAATACATTTCCCCAGAAATGACTTTATCAAATTGGGAATTCATTAACATATTGCATATCTTCTCCTCACATAATAAAAGCGTATTTAATTAATTATTTTCCACAAGAACCTAAAGTAATAGCCAACAGGGGGATCACAGATGTGAACGTTATTTATGGCTCAAATATAGGTGTGCTATATCGGACCGCCAGGCAATTGCAATCGGAAGTGGCTGAATCTTTTTCCTTCCCTCTTTCTTCGAGTTTTGAGCATAATTTTCATAAAAACCAAATCCTATTATTTCCATACATGCGCATAATAATCCTTATTAAATGACTACATTATTGGATTCAATTAAAAACACTTAACACTCAATTAATAATGTTCAATCCCACAGTAATTCTATTAATGCTTTCATAAATAATTATATTGGCGTAATATCGGGCGATCATATAACTTCGATAAGAAGTCGCAACGCAACGCAGCGTGATAAAAATAAGTTTAACACTCGTTGAATCCATAAATACATTCAGTACAAAATGGTCATTATGTTCGGTTGGATCGAATCTGATGTACCCTACTATCATGTATAGCAGTTCACCATTAAATTCGTGAGACTCTGATTAAGCGTATTAATAGTAAAATACTCGCGGGAATGTCATTGGCCGAGGAGCTGCTGCTACCAAATCCACACACACTTTCGTATATCGAAGTAAGTGGTACAAGAGTTAATCAAACTTGAATTTCGGCCATTAAAGAAGGATCAGCATGGGTCAGAAATAACATCCTCACCACAGAGTCGCCGAGTTTAACGTGAGTACCTGCCACGATGACCTAAACTCCCGGTGGTCTTAGCACCGGGTGAAATACAATGCGTCTATCAACGACCCCATATGCAGCAAGGCTGTACATGAGTAACAATTCTAAAAACTTGTATTTGGCATGGGATCCCCATTGGTTAGCGGCGGCCGATCGTTCTCTTAGGACCTACTAAAGTCATACCCTGCCCCAGTCTGGGCAATACCCATCCCTACTACATCCCTAACGTCTCGGTAATAGAGACTCGGTAATAGTCAGTACACCACAGTCGGGATTAACATATTCTCTAACTGCCAAGCTTCCATTAAATCTTCGGTTTCAGTCTGCCTGAAGTCAACATCAGCCCTGAACTGCCGCCGATCTCTTAACGAGATGGTTCAGCAGTCCATCGTCCATCTATTATAGATGCCCGGCCACAGGGACATACCAGGGAACTGCAGAGCAAACAAGCTAGCAAGACTCGGGACAGATTCCAGACTAAGTGAAATCCATTATCATGCCTCTAGCCATTTGCCTGATCCTACCATATGATAGAGCGTCTAGAGTAACAAATGTCAATCCAATTGCCTGCTAAAAGCTGGTCTGCTTTATCGTTTAAGATTAAAACCAAGCTGCTTATTCACCTCCCTGTCTTTTTCAGGGATTTCTTCAAGGGACTAGAAATCCCCATTGGATATCGGATCCTTATCTTGTATGTGGAGAAATCTCTAAGGGGCGCTGGTTCCTTCCGGTACATAACTTTCGCATTGACAAAGGCGACAATCGTAATATCTCTGTTGATCTATGATTCTGATTCTGAGTCTATGATAGCTGATACATCCTTGCACAGGAGACCCACAGCAATCGCTGTAGTCTCCATTTGCGGCATGTTCAATAGGACTTTTCTTCTTACGGGGTATGTTCAAATCGAAATCCTACTACGGCTGTAGTCTCAATTTGCGGCATGTTCAATAGGACTTTTTTTCTTACGGGGTATGTTCAAATCGAAATCCTAATATGGCTTTAGTATCAATTTGCCGCATGTTCAATAGGAATTTTCATCTTACGGGGTATGTTCAACACGAAATTCTACTATGGCTGTAGTCTCCATTTGCGGCATGTTCAATAGGACTTTTCTTCTTACGGGGTATGTTCAAATCGAAATCCTACTGTGGCTGTAGTCTCCATTTGCGGCATGTTTAATAGGACTTTTCTTCTTACGGGGTATGTTCAACACGAAATCCTACTATGGCTGTAGTCTCCATTTGCGGCATGTTCAGTAGGCATTTTCTTCTTACGGGGTATGTTCAACAATTTCTACTTTGGCATATATATACTGGCTTTGGAGTATATTCAGTCAGGATTAAGTGACCTTTTCATTTTATTTTTGAGTTTTTGTTGCTTAAGGTGATTTAAAAGAGTGGTCCTAATATATATTTTTTAAAAAGAAATTCCAACAAAAAAACAAAAATCCAGGCGCTCCGGAAGGCAAGTTAGTGTCTATCAGCGTGGAGGTTGTGGGCTCGATTCCCACAAGAAACTTTGGTCTGTCGCTACAAAAAATCTAGCCATATTATCTGTTTCACCCGGTTTACCCTTGGATCTGAAATAAAAACATAAATTCAGTTTGTTTATTATTAAACAAATAAAATAACAAAAATCCATTTTAATCGGCACATAATTGGTTTAATCGGAAGGGCCAATATTCCCATCAACCTCGATTGACATGGGGACTAAGGACCTCCATAAGCCCTATTTCGAAATGATAAGACCAACGATATGGTAGCGCCTAAGTATAAAAACACACAAATGCATATTTGCTATTTAAAATATAATTATAGGAATCAATTTTCTCAAATGAATATTGATTTATCCTGTACAGCATTAAGGCTACCATATAAAATCAATGAACGCAACGAAATGGAAGGAGTGGTCGGAGGGAAGAGAATGATGATCGAATGAAAGAATGAATGAAATGTTTAGATGTTTGTAAATCATTTCAAATATGTATAAAGGAATTCAATTATTTTGTAACGTGTACCCTTAATTGCCTATTAAGACCGAAGCACCAGCGCACCCACACACACACATTCACACAAATAGTAACAGTGAAGTTCTTCGGGATGTGGGAAGGATATGGCCGTCTTCGGGGAGATGTGGGAATAGGAAATAGAGTACACCATCTAACCTACACTTGTGCCGTTGTCGTTCATAAGCAACACGGGTTATTAGGTTAATATAACATTATTGTTGTTGCTGTAGCTATGCTGTCGCCGGTGTCCTTGCTGTAGTGACAGACTCTCGTAAACACAGTCGGCGGTCTGTCTCTCCCTCTTCTACTTGCTGATACTTAATGGTAATAATTTTTGCATGAAATGACAAAAAATAAACGGAAACGCATAAAAGTCGCCTCACACAAAACTCACTCCAACTCTAATGCAGAGACCCCTGATTGTTGTGCGTATTTGTAGCTTGTAACAGGATTATGGCCCACCCACCAACACACACACACACACATTCATGACCGAGTCACCGAGCATCGTAAGCCGTCTTGTCACAAACTTCCGTTTTTGGGTAAACGCAGTGGGTGGTTGCGTTGGCTGGATCATTTCCATCTTCCACTGTGGGTCTCCCACTAAGAAGTTAATATGTCTTGCCAAAAATATTCCTCTACCGTAGGTGGTGTAAGGCGGGGGGCGTACTTTAGTATGGACATGATGTGTCATACATTGTGGACAGAGTTTAAGTTAAGCTACTCATTTTATAGAGTTAATCTGTGAAGATTAGGTTCATTTTAAATATAAATATTTAAAAGCATCATTGTCTGATTTTGTTACGAGGTGAATGTCGTTTCTACAGTCGTCGGTATGTCATACAAAAAAAATGGTAGAATTTTTTAGGAAGAAAAAAAAATTGACTTGTTGAGGTCGTTTTAAGATTTCCGTTTTCCTGGCGAAAGCAGAAATCAATGTACACATTAAGGAGGACTACTTTCCAAGTCGAATAATCCGAATAAGCTCAATACAAACCTCTAATCAAAAGTCAACTGTACAATTTTGAGAAGGATCTTAAGGTGAAAGTACAAATTCGTGTAATGTCAATATGTTTTGCAAAATATTCACGTCCATATGATCGTGTGGCTAACAATTCACTAAGATGTAGAAAAATGCAAGTAAAACACGATCGTTGTTGGTGGAACAGACACGTTACGATGACGACGAAACGACGTCCAGCAACCAGTTCAAGTGATGTAGTGGATTGGATGGTTGTATACTCGAATATATCGATTCCTCACAGAGCACAACGATGGCTTAATTTAGAAAAGGGCGTACCTCGCATTTTCGTAACTTTACAGGAGAAGGTATAAACTTTATAACATTTGAAAAACTTCAGACATAAAAAATGTAAATGGCAATTTTAACCCTTAAGCAAACACCAAAAAGGTTTTACATAAACGAACCCCAGGGCCTGGCTGGGACCTCTTGTATTTTGTATGAACTTCATTTGCTACTGCATGGAAGTTGATAAAATATACTTGTTGGTTTTTGAAATTAACTATATATTTTTTTCATACTCAAAAAATATTACAATTAAAAACAAAACAAGAAAAAAAATTCAGTCGAATCTTTAAAATGGAGAACATATTTATAAAATCATATATAGTCTTGGTTACATTTAAAGAATGTATAATCACATTTGGAATGCTGAAGGCAAACAGGGTTTTTACAAAATTTGCAGAAGAATCTAGTGTTTCGTTTTATATTGTCTATATCCTTACAAATAACACACTTTGATTTGTTTTTCAACACCTCAGGGCCGCTTTCTTGACTCAAAATGTCTTTAGGTTCCTGTAATAGATGAAAGAATTTTAGGTATACTAAATAATTTGTTTCGATTTTCACTACCTGAATGGTTTTATTTAAAAAAGCTTCTATTCCCGATCTACTAATGAAATTTGCCGTAACTTTTTTGTTCTTACTTTGTTCATCAACGCAAGGGTAAACAAGCTGTTCCGAAAGTCGAGATAAAAATTTTCTTCTGGCACCTTCTTTCTTCTTCACAGACATATTTTCATCATATATTATGTATGAAGCTAAAGCCATTACGTCAATCATGTTATAAAAAAGTGCTAAGGTCCATCGATTTGTTCTTCGTTTGGTTGTATATTTACCAAGCATTTGGTCCATGACATCTACTCCTGTTTTGGTTTTATTATAGTGCATGATTGCCTCCGGTTTTTTCTTTATGCCAGCAACAGATGTATCATAGTGAACTGTTGATAACAATATAACGGCCTTATTTTTCTTTGGAACGTAAGAGCAAATTGCAATATTTTCATGAAACCCAAATTCACTAGACAATACTTCCCGTTTTGGATGTTTTTTCATTTCTAGTGGAATACATCGCTTGTTGCTTCTGAGGGTCCCAACAAAACCAAGACCAATAGCTATTAGTCGCTTGCATAAATCAAGAGTCGTAAAAAAGTTATCAGCAACTATTGTTCTCCCCGAACCTTGGTAGCGCTTTGCTAGGCGCATAAGCTCGTTTTCTCCCTGTTTTTCTGCTCGAATTTGGCCCTGCTCTCTGCCAGTATAGATATTACCTTCTAACGGGAAATGAGTTTTTGCGTCACATGCCCTCCATATTTTGATGCCATATTTAGCAGGTTTCGAAGGAATAACTGGGTGAACTTCGTTCTCCCTCTGAACGGAAAAAGTTGCTCATCGACTGTAATATTTTCGTGCGGCTTATAATTATTTTTAAGATTTATGTTTAGCAAGTTCCAAATATCTCTTATTGGTGCTGCTTTGTCAGTCTGAGATCGGAATGACCTAGTACGACTGTCATAAAATCGTACAAGCCGTAAAAGATCTTTAAATCTCTTCAAGGACATGGTTGCGCGAAATAAAGGTATATTTGAGGTTTTCCAGAGCTCCGAGATAGCCTGTGTGTTGTTGTGGGTCGCTCCAGCACAAATTAATATTCCTACGAATATTCCTTTTATACGTTTTATTTTGATTTTATTCATATTTTATTCATATTGGTATAGGGCCTGGCTGGGCCCTGGTAGTTCAAACGTAAACAAAAATTTCTTAAGAGTGATTGCCACGCCCACAGATACAAAATTATAATTTTTTCGAAAAAATTTTATACAAAACACCTTTATTGAGGAATTCATAAAAAATCGGAAGGCCAAGTCTATGCTATCTATGTAAAAAATACAAAAAAATCTCAAAAATGCCTGGCCAGGACCTGGTGTTTGCTTAAGGGTTAAATAAAAATGCGCAGCAAATTTAATTCTGAAACAATTTTTTTTTTTGGTTACGCCCTTTTTCAAAACGGCAATTTTTGATCACAAAGCCCTGAACTTTTTGTGGGATGTCTATTTGACATTGGTCTACCAAAATATGTAAAAAACGCGATTTTGAAAAAAATCGAGTTACGCCCTTGCTAAATTAAGCCATCGACAAGCAGTCTGTATGTCTAGGACCCAAACATGGATAATTTGTTTAACTGACTTTGACATGCAACCGCATAGGAAGAAATTGCCAGAAAAATGTAAAACCATAAGGTCAAAAAAAACTAGTCGCACGTTTGTGAATAGGACTATAGATCAATTAAAAACAGATCCACACTTTAGCCCGATGGACTCCTTGCATCGAGACTTAAACCCAGCAAACATTTTAGTTAAGCGGTTGCAATGGCAGTTTCAACAACAGTGCCGTTCCCCAACACTTTTTTTTCATAATTTTCTCTTAAGAATTGCTTGACCGACACAAAAGGTTTGCACTGACCATAAAAAAGTGAATCCTCAAAAATAACGCAAATACGAAGATATCACTTCAAGAATAAACTTCGAAAAAACTCATGTTGTGTATTAAGGTTAGGCTAGCGTGACAATTTAATGGATGAGTGCCTTGTTCCTCCTACTCTGCCCATCTACAAGATCAGCAGCAGACATCCAATATACGCGGAAAGTTTTTTCAAGAGAGGACTTGAATTAGCAATACTGCGACGCATTACTTCCAGGCCTTGCAAGACCTGCAATGCGCCCGTCGATATCGTCCTGCATACTGACATAGACGCGAGCATAGCGAATCTCAGAGAGGATAAGACTTTCTTTCTTCCTGCAACAGACATGATTGTTTCGTGCCACATCGGAGCACCAGCGAATAGTCCACCGTATATGGTAAGAAAAGCCACTCATGGCCGCAGTCAATCCTAACACAGAAAAAAATACGGGCCACAAATTTTCAATTACTGTCGTAATTGAAATTAAGCTTGGATATCAATTAATGTTGTAATTGAACTTAGAAATTCTTGGTGAAATCAATGTAAAAAATAGTAAAAAAATCAATTACTTATTTAAAATTTGAGTAATTGAATTCACAACTTTTGTAATTGGAAGAAAATCAATTAAAAATGTAATTGAATTGACGAATTCCATACAAACTTCGTAATTGATTTCAAAAATATGTTTTTTCTGTGTAAGAATGCGCCTAACATTTTCAACAACGATAGTCAACTTCTAAAAAGTTCATACGCAGTCTGAAAAGCACGGAAGCTAGCGAAAATCCTATCCCCAGTTCAACTCGGTAAGCACTTCGGAAGTTCCTTAGTCGGCCAGGTCGCCAAGGACCCACACAAATGATCTCCATCGGTTCAACAGGGCCAAGCAAGAGCGGAGAAGGTGTTTTATGGACTCCACCTCCTCTTCAACGCCACACTCTCTGCAGAAGTCAGTAGACGCAACCTACAGTATCATTGCATGCCTTCCAACCAGACAGTGTCCCGTCATGATGGATCAGATAGAGAGAGAGAGAGAGACTCTTGCTCTACAACAAATATCACATCAATAACCGTTAGTTGGCCAACCTTCCCTAAGTAAATCGCATTACAAAGTCACCACTTGCTCGGTTATGCTTCCAGTTCCATTAGCAACAGTAGTTAGATTACAGTGGGGTGTTTTTTTGGTGTTGCTCTGTTACACTTAAAGCATTTGCCTGCCGCTGTAGTTGTGTTGCTCTTACCGCCACATCCTGTCGCCACACAGGCGCCATAATGCAATTTCAATGACGCATAATATACTCGTCTCATAGTAAACAATAAGTTGGACCCATCCCACCTTAATGCCCCGCATCTCTACTCGGTGGCTGGGCGTTACTTTTGCCGTTTCTTCTCGTTTTTATAGCATTAAATGACTAAATTGAAAGAAAATTATGCGACAAAATTGTAACATAGCATGTGGTAAATTATGTGAACATATTACACTACACTACACTATATTATATACTGCTCTAGTCTGCTCTACTACACATATGTATGTATGTACTGGTGGCATTTTACTTGTTATCCATAAACGATATAGGGGGAAGGACATACGATACGACTGTACTAGTTTATATTATGGAGTCGTATAGGGAACGTTACACACACAGATATTGACTTAAAAACAAATTCCATTATATTAACATTATTTTGCATTTACTTATACACACACACACATATACTTACAGACACCACTGCATTCCCATTCCGTGTCTATATCGGGTCAATAAAAAAAAGTTTCACCAGAGCTGAGTATTTTTAGCTCAATGAAGAAAATCCTCCCCAATCGTTCACCCTTATATTCGCATACATTTTGTAATAATTCGCATAAATTCGTTTACTATCGTTTATTGTGTGAAGTTCTTCTATTTCGTAATCGCATTCTTTGTCCTTCACATCTTCGTTTTCCGCTTCAGCTTCTTTATAATGCGCAGAACTCTCCAAAGATTTTTGTTTTTACATTAACATTAGTTTTCGGATATCCTGAGTGGTCAGGGTTGCCAGCACAATTTTGTTCTTCAAAAAACCGTGGACTGGTATATTTGTTTTAGTAGATGAATACAAGTAAATGGAATAGTTAGGTTAGAGACGATTCAGTAATCGGTTTGGAACAATTCATTAATTTCGAGAAGTTAAATTGAGGACTACTACCAAAAAAGAGGTACCAAGAAAACCCCAGTAAACGAACTGGGAAAACCCAGTATTCACTAATCTTATACAATAATATATAAATCTATGATTATATCTGCGGTCGCTTGTGCACACGACGATAGGAAATTAATTAGTCTCATAACCGAAAAACCAGCACAGAACTTTATAGGCTATGCAGTAGGATTGTAAAAGTACAGTGGTATCACAATGCCGTTAATGGACTAAGTGTGTCTTATAGTCCGGTATTCACGAAGGGCCAATTCGGGAAAGACCGTGCAAAGGGACGAAAAACCACTACTGGTTAACTAGATAGAGGTAACAACTCCATGCCGACCACTGCTCATCACAAAGCTGCTCATTTCAATCTTTGGCGATAGTCCCAAGCCTTACTGCTTCCAGTTTAGGCCTAGTACTCTTTCTGGTAAGACATACGGACCATAGGGATTCTTTTAATTTAGAAGGGGTACTAAATTGTGCAGTTTTTTATCTAGAGAATTTCGCAAATATAGAAGTGTTAGAACAAATTAAATAGTGCGGTTCTCCCTTACCACCACAAGTTGTTTTTCCATACAATTTAATTTAATTTATTTTTTATTGAGACTTGTTTAATAATCAATACAAGAAATAATGGCAACATATCAACGAATGCTAAAATGTAATATCCTAAGGAAGTGAGAACAAAATAATATGGTTCTCTAACAAGAGGTGTTATTTTGGTATTCAAAGAAAAATGGAATTTTTTGGATTAAAGTATCGAATGTTTATTTCATAATAAAGAGGAAGGTATGCCGTTAATAATGAAAAACAACATCAGCCAAATTCTTTCCTTCCATATCCTTTTCATGAAATTTTCCATAACCAAATCGCAAAGTGGCTGTCCTCGACAGCTTCACGAATTCTATCTTTGAGGTCATGAATCGACGCTGGGTTGTAGGCGTATACCTTATCTTTCACGTGGCCTCAGAGGAAGAAGTCGCAAGGTGTTAAATCACAAGATCTCGGTGGCCAATTGTGATCACCGACAAATAACATGGTCCGGAAACTTTTTAGTTTGGCGAACTGTGAATGCAAGATTTTCACCATTTTTGTAGTGACTTTTAATAATTTCAATACGTTGTTGAAGCCTGTATCGTTCCATTTTTAGTAATGACTTGTCAAATGTAAAATAATTAAAGCTTCAAAAGTGACAGCTACCGAAATACCGGGTGATTCAAAATAGCACCTCTTGTTGGAGAACCTTGTACTTCACACCAAACTTAATTATAACGTAGTGAGATTTCCATAGATCACTCCTATGGTTCAGGGAGGAATTGCTGGAAGCCAGAGTACAAGGGCAAGCTTATTGGGCTGAGCAATTACATCTGGTCCTCGAACTATCGAATAAACTATGACTGTAAGTATTGATTGGAAAATATTTGCAAAATATTCTTAAAATATTTTTGAAGGCAGCTTCCGAAAAGCATCCGTATACCTTGTCCGCAATCAATGCAAACACAATTCTTGAAACCTTTTTAAACATTTTTAGTTTTGCCAAAATAAAATAGAAATAATCAACTCGACTAACAGAAACAAAACTGTACGAAGAATATAGATTAACAATACATAAACAACATTTTTTGAATGTTATTTTTTGTTTTGAAATCGAAATGTTTTTAAAAATTTTCAAGAAAACTGAAAAGAAAAAAATGTTACCCCACAACGAATATGAAAATCTGCTTGTGTTTTTGCTTACCCACAAAAAAGTTCTTTCAAGCACAACAAACATTTCAGAAGCTCTGATTCTAGGGTGGTAAAATCAAATTGACTACACTGCAATTTGTTTTCCATGGAGTCTTTGCTCCTTATGTTTTAATATTCTATAACACAACATGCCCTTGATCACTGCGTTCTCAGCAATTAGATACGATATCCCAGTTTGTCCTTAAAAAATCTCCTCTTACGTTGGCAGCTCTGTCTTTGTCTTTGTGTTTTTGTTATACTTATACAGTTTAATCACTTTTGTCCCTCAACTATAAAATCTCAATTAGATAATTGCTAAAATTATACCAAGATGTGCTAAAGAAACTATAAAACTAAAACACTGTAGCACTCTTACCAACAAGCAACTGACATCGTATACCGTGTATGTGTGTGTGTGTGTATGTCTTCCAGGACGATGCCATATTATCCTTGCCAATACGACTCCACTATTATTCGTTGGGAATTTGGCTGAAACGTTTGTTATTGTTGTTCACGTCGCCGTTAACCGTGTGTAATTAAATTAAGAGTTTTGTTACCAAAATTAGTTTGTGTCCAAAAGCGACTGCGTTCAAACACACAGAGGTGTGCAGCGGTGGCGAGATGCGGGTACAATTTTCAAGGCCTTCGAACAACTAATAACATCTACAAGTCATTTTCAGATTTGGTACACATACATAAAAATGAATAATGAAAAATATTTCGAATATAAAAAAAATACACAAAACGAATTTATTCCTTCGTTATAAATCGTCTATATTGGAAGCGTTATAAAATTGGTTTCAGTTCTGTTTTTTTTAGATATATGGCACAAAAAATAAGTTCTCATTATCATAAAAGTCCGTTTTCGAAGCATTCAATTTTAACAATTTGTAACAAAATCGAAACTTACTCAAATTGAGAAAAACTTTTCTCTTCATATGACACTTTGAATGAATTAACTTAATTTAGGAATTAATTACTAATTTAATATCGGAAACGTAAACTAATTATTGTTGAAGGTGTTCACGTTTACGATTTCGTTCACGTTTTCGAAACAAGATAGTGCTGTTTTATCACTGAATGGGACTTCTATTAATTAATTCAATATCCAGTATTTAAAAAAAATGTTTCATTGATTAAAATCAAATTAATTTTATGTAAAGAACAACTAAAATTCCTTGTCCAATGCGAGTATAATTATTATCATTTATTAGATACCTCTGTCTAGACAATGTGGGATTCACGTTTCTGGGTCGTTCATGTTCTAGAATGTTCAGGTTTCCGAGAGTTGACTGTACTTAAATTTGGATCATTTGACTACATTTGACTAATTTCTTCTCTTGCATTTAGGTTTGGGAAAATCAATATTTCTGGATCTTGCTTGAAAATAAATCATAGCTTGCAATATTTTTCGTATCCATCATTTTTTGTTGCGGTCTGACATCATGTCTGAGAACCGCCTCCAATTAAAAAGCAAGTAGGACTTCTGATTTCGTTTCCAGTTAGTTTAGCATCATTCATAATTTTTCTAAGATCTGTTGCAAGTAGTACTTCTTATTTTTTTTCAGGATCAGGCAATCTATATGAAAGTTCCACCGTATCCTAAATCAGGCCCGATACAAGGCCAACCATATCCGATTTTTCGTCGCTGACATTTGTATATACATATGTATATGTATGTTAGACTACGAGTGTATGTGTAACCACGCGCTTGTTTGTGTTCGTGGTCATCATAAATTTTTATTTGTTTACTGAACTGCGTACGTCTTCCTGTGTGCGAATATGTGTATTTGTAATAAACAAAATTGACACAGGTTAAATAAATGTGGTGTGGAGGGGGGTTTTTCAACGAACACATTTCACAATTAGTTGGAAAATTTAATTGGTTTTCTTTTTGATGTTATTAAAAATGTTTTTAAGAAAGTGCCAAGTTCTAAGAATCATTACCAGTCCGCTCATATAAATCTCTCCTAAAGGATCACCTCGCATAAGCGCACATATTTTACAAAATCCTTCAGGTTACATAACTTTTAAAAATGTGATGAAAGTGTAAAAAACTTAAGGCTGCAAAAATTCTAAATCAATGCTTGCAACACCTTGCGTGGCGGTCATTTAAATGATGTAGTGTTTCGCACATAATGTCAACGTTCAAACTTTATAATAAAAAAAGAAATATCATGAACAAAAATATTTTATTTACGTTTACTTTTGAAAACGCAAAATGGATAACCCTTTAAATCGGATTTTTCACGAATGGTTTAACACAAGAGCAATCCATGGTAAGCAACAAGGTTTAGTCCTATCAATTAAACTTGGCTTAATCTCTGAATAGAAGTTCTCCGACAGACGAATAATTGGTGTTTTGAGGATGGCATAGCCCGACAACCCCCCTGATGATCCAAGTCGCTGAAAATTATTTATATACTTCAACGAGACGATATCTACAAGTTAATCGATAAAAAACCCATCATCACTATATAGGCAGACATGCAGTCAGACGATGAGTCTTGATGAAAGCTGTGCGATCGATGGTGAGAAAAAAAACGGTTTTTATCTGGAAAAGGTTTGAAGTTTTAGCATCGTACCCTCGTGTCTTACAGATATGAATGAAAATTAGTAACCCAAAAAGTTGGTTGGAAAGTTGTCATTTAGTCGGTATTTTGTCGAAGCATTGGAATACCAGGGACTGTATCATAATGGTTCCTCATGGACTAAGTGTGTCAATATAGGACATGAATTTGTACCAGGCCTAACCCGAAACCTAACCCTTATTACTACTTACTCAGGTTGCCTCTATAACCTATGGTGTGGTGTTATCCTGCATAATAAATGATTTCCAAGCACTTCGGTGTGGTGCGAAGATTTCACTCCCTCATAATATTGAGAAGGATCCACGATACGTTGCTACCCAGCCTGAGACATGTGTTGATAGTAAATGACTCACAAACGACCACTTGGTATTGGAAATCAAATATCGGAATTAGTCATGTTAAGGAGTTAGCCCAAGTAACTGTTAACTTTGCCTCCAGCTTTTGGCTCTACAGCCAATGTTGTCCTTAGAGATAGTTAATTGAACAACTGCCCTCTAGCAATTGAATACAGTTTTGTTTAATTCTCTGTGCAAACGTTGGATACTTTTCAACAAATCGTTTTTTAATATTCGAAAATTGTCCGACCAGAAATTTGTGTTCTCCCTCTGGAAAATTTTAAAATTAATCGGTGTGAGTAGACATGCACAGAGATAAATAGATGCATATGTATAAATAGAACAATTATATTTATTTGTATAAAACGGATTCATTTCATTCGATGAGACCAGCAATTAAACAGTTTTATGCTTGTTAACAGCACAGCGTACTTAGATAGCACAACTTTCAAGGGGTGACAGAAAATGAGCACAAGATTGGAATTATATAGAAAAAGAAGGATAAAGGCTTGTTTCCGTTAAACGAATTCGATCGTTGGTAATGAATCATTTAATTTAAAGGCGAATGTTTTTCAGTATGGGAAACTGGTTCTTTTGGGCGTACATTCCATATGTCGTTTTCTAACATATATCTAAAATTCAGGATTGAAAAAAGACTATAACAATTCCGATTTGTGTTCAGAAAACCTCAGAGTAAATCCTCAACTGAAGGAATATTCGATGGTGTAAGACGAATGGAAATAAAAAAAACCTGATTGGATTTTCCCATCTTGGACAACATCTAGTGTAAAGTCACTGGAGTTAATCGTGATATTCGTAGACAGTGATGTGATATCTCAACCTTCAGCGGTTACCAGCGGAAATTGTAGCCGAACCCTCTAAGCAGTAAGGACAATCAAAGGCTTCAAACTTTTCAAGTCACTTATACCGAACATGACTTCAACGGCTGAACTACCAGCTGCGGCGGATATTCAGGTACATCATTTCCGATTCCAGTCTAACTGATGTTTGTAATCGTTAATGTCCAGATTGCAGAGCCTAAGTGAGTGCCTTACCTAAGCTATTAGATAATATGTTCTCTGGTTCCAAAACGGTGATAAAGGATAAATTAAAAAAAGTGCATCGTCGCTCAAAAACCTTTCATTATGAAATACTGAAATATTGTTCTTCTGTTTTTTTTTTTACTACTGATTCAAATCATATGAGAACATTGTGGGTCAAGCGATATCGCTGGAAGCAAATCTTCGTAATTCGGAGTTATAGCCAAGTCCGATTTTTAAGTCGTCACAAACATTTCATATCGCAAATACCACGACAACCAGAATTTTGACTGATACAATTCTCAGACGAAAATCAATTATGAAAAAACTGTGCTAAAATTTTGCACTCAACTCATTCGGTGTATTTTAACAATATGCAAATAGTTTTATGCACACACTGCTACACAATTATCTTTAAAATTAAATGAAGTATGAAAACGATATTGTTGCATATTTATTTATACATCATCAACAACAACAACAATAGCAGCAGTAGCAACAAATATCATAATTATTTTGTTGACGATATCGCATCGCAGAAAAGTGAACGAGCGATGGAAAAAAAAACAACAACACAACAACGCCCTGAACTCATTTCATTCCTTTCGCGATGCCCGATATGAAAATGAAAAACGAGTGGACAAGTGCGGGTGGGAAAAACAACCGTACACTGTGTTTTTATGCTTAATTATGCAATTTGCATAAAATACTAATTTCATCCTAGTAAGTCCAGACCTATACCCCCCTCCACCCTAAAAATGCTGAAGTTTCTCATTCAGTGAGTCACCGCCCCATTCTCTGATATCATCGTGGACTTAAGGATGCGAATGGACACAGCGAAATGGCAATTTCGCTTAACACTCCCAACATAAAATTCAATTTAGCGCAAAGTGTTTAATGAACTTCGAAACATGGATGTCGACATCGACATGGACATTGGACAAGTCATCATTATTTCAAAAAGAAAGAATAAGAAACACTACAGCAGAGTTGAAGAAGAAAAAAAGGGTGTATCATATAACAGCTCAATGGAAATCTTAACAGATGCACTGTATATTTTTTGTTATTGGAAGTATGCAAGGGTGGGTCGGAGAAGCAGCTTGTCGAAGTCTGTCGAACCTTTCTATTCCAATTGCTTCAAAAGACACAATCTTCCTGATGACATGACAGCACAATGGGAAACCTATGGCCCACTCAGTGTTGATGGCAGTCGAAAAAAAAAATGCAACAGAAGTTAAAAAGACTGCCCATATCGCATCAGTGAAGGGTGCAGGCAACGGACCTTTGACTTTGCATCCATGGTGAGCAGGCACGACTTTCAGTGATTATGGCGAAGGTGCTAAAGAAGCAAGAGGGGAAGCAGTCACGAAATGAAAATTGGGGAAAATTTTTTATTTTAATTGAAAATTTCCATAAAATTTGTTGTTTTTTTTGGCAACAACAGAGAAACATTTCTGTATTTCGTTTTTAATTTACGAAGGGTTTTCTAACGAAACCACCAAAAAACCTGTCGGGGAAAAGTCACCGTGTATATAGAGACTAATACCTGTATTCATAAAAATTTACAGCAGCTTTACAAATCTTTGTTAAGACAAATGTGAAAAATTGTTTTTTGTATTTTCATAAATTTTTCCTAACCAAAGGTTTACTAACTCTTATGAATTCGGAGGGCTAGTGTCTATACTGGCAAAATAGAAAACAAAAAAAATTGCGTTTGTTTGATTTAAGACAAGGTTTTCGTATTCCTCTCCTTTGGGGCCACGTGACAGAAAAGTTATACGCCAACAGCCCAGCGACGATTGAAGACCTAAAAGATAGAATTCTTGAGGCTATCGAGGACAAAGGGCAGCCACTTTGCCATTTGGTTATGGAAAAATGCATGAAAAGGATATGGTCCTGTAAGCGTGATCGTGGTGGCCATTTGGCTGATGTTGTTTTTCATTCTTAACGGCATACCTTCCTCTTTATTATGAAATAAACATACGATCATTTATCTCAAAAAAATTTCATTTTTCTTTGAATATTTTGGAGAACCAAAATAATATATATATTTTATGAAATGTCAAAACTAGTGAATTTCGGTCCTTCCCTCACTTGTATCTCTAGGCAATCAACAAACATTTCACACCACGATCCACTCTAATACCGACAGCTGTATCTTAGCTATAATTAAACAATCACAGTCTTGCTCACTGGAAGTGCAAAACAAAAAAACATGGCCGGGTCGTGGAACAAACAAAAAGGCCATCACAATTACACATAAATATTTCATTTAGTTTTATGATGAAAAACTTAACTGAATAAGACATCGACGATAAAATAATAATAATAACAACAGCAACAACAACAATAACAACGGTATCTACAACACCATCAACAGGAACAGAACCGTCCTTCGATGCGCCATAAAATGAGTGAAAGTACAAAAAGTTTGATTTTTCTTTCTGCTCCTTAATGTTTTACATAAAATGCCACTTACTCTGTGCATGTGTGTGTGTGTGTCTGTGTGTGCAGCACAAGAAAATTCTTCTCGAAAACTAGGGACGCAATGCACAAGAAGTCATGCGTTTCGTCAGTAAAATGGGGAGGCAACAGTGGTAGCAACAAAAGCGTCAAATGCGAAACATTGCGTATTTGGCATTTTGGTGATTTTTTTCCATATGATTTTTAAAATAATGCCAAACTAAGAATGCAAATGCTTAATTGATTTCATCTCTCATAAGGTCTGTCTGAAAAGCTATTTCCGTTTTGAATTTTTTAATGGATGCCCCAAATGCCAAATTGCGAAAAGTTAAAGGAAATTGCTTCAGGATTCCAAATATGCAAAAACAAGTACGGATTTTGCACCGAATATATTTTTTTTAATAATAATCTACTCGAATTATCCGTGTAATTCTATGATGTGAGAACTTGCGAGAACTGCTCTTATTTGCAATCACTGTAAAATTTAGCCCAAACATTTTTGTCTTTCTTCTTCTCGTCCTCACTCTTTCTGTTCTCTATCAGCACATCAAGTATAGTAATAATATACGTATGGAGGCATAATAGCTGACTGATGCGATTAAGCTATCTAGGTTCGTCCGTCTATATATTTACCGTCCGTTTCTACTTATGTTCTAACCCACACTCTTATCTTACTTCCCTACCGGCCAACTTCCTATATGTCTGTCCATCGGAAACACCTCCACCTTTCACTCCGCCCGTCCATTCGCCCGCCTCTGCTTTGGTGTATCCGTTAACAATGTAATTATATTCATCTGTTCGTAAGAAGTTTGTCTGGTCACCATCTGTAGGTCGGACCATCGTCTAAATTTCGGTACATCCAACCCATATCATTTAAGGGAAGGATTAATATATCCTACCATTATCCTGACTGTGATTATAATTATACCCATTGTCCCTCCATTCAACCTCAAAAATATTTGCCTTAAAATAGTTTCCATAATTCTGTCTATCAGTTCGTTCTTCCATTTCTCCGTAGATCTTTTTATATGTCTGTCTATCCTTGCGTTTGTTCAAAGGCGGAATTCTATCATTAGGTTTTTTTTTTGTCATCTTTTGCCAATTTTAGCCAAATTTGAAGCGCACACAAAGTGGTTTAACAATTTCAGTGATTTTTTTCTTTAAAAAAAAAGCTGTTCTCCTCTCTACATTGACAACACTACTCTGCCTCCCACTTTCTGGCGCTGGAATGAGAATATTTCACATTATGTTTGCGAAACGCTAAAGAAAAAGGGAAAACGGAAACTTTGAATGTCATGCAGGACAAATGCAAGCGATATGCATCAATTTTCACAACTATTTTCGCTCTGGCTCTCTCTCACTGCCCCTTTTTCTTGTGTGCAATTTTTCGCCACCACCTTGCTGGGCATATCCTTAAACATCACCCTTTGATTATCTCCCCTTTTACACCATGTCACCCTGTTCCCTGTGCTCATCGCACCACCCCACGTGATGATAGTTCACTTTTTTTTATTTTTTTTTTTATTACTCCCCATACTTGTTCTATCATGTTTGCCCTCCATCCGTTCGCAGTGATGGAAATTAATTCAGATTTTCATAAAACTGTGCAATAAAAATTACAATTAACACGTTACGCTCCGTTTGACATTTGAATTAATTGAAAATATTGTAAATTGTGAACGGTACAACAAAAACAACTCGGCAGCTGAGTAAAAGAAAAGAAAAGGATGACCGGATATGCCACGTTTTTGGTAGAGACAACTCCATCCTACACTTTCATGCTGACTCCTTCTCCTGCAGAGCAATAGCGTACGCTTCACTACTCGCCGAGGTTCTTCAGTCCAAATGCATAAGACAGAGAATATGTAGAGAGTCGTGTGGGCACAGACGAAGACGAAGACGAAGAAGAAAAGAGAACGCGAATTAAACAAGTGCATCGTACGAAAAATCATTAAAAATTTCTAGACGAAAAGATTTCGACGACATTCATTAATATGCAACGATTCCAGCAGTAATTACAAAACAAAAGTAAACTTTATTTTTATTCGCCTTTATTTAATGTTCCCTGTTTAAGTTGAAAAATGTATTATCGATAATTCCGGTATATTCTCAGAGGGGGGCATGCGACTGTTTTGCTTGCAAGCAGCAGGATACACGAAGCAGCCACTTGATTTATATGAATATGATTTGGGAAATTTCATCATTTTTAAATGACCGGTTTTATAGTCAGGCAAGATTCTAGTGGACCTTATCTGTTAAACCAATCAAAATTATGATTATCAAAAAGTATAAAATAGTTGCATCTACCATTTGGGAGAATAAGTATTTGACCCAGGATCTTAGGATAAGAAAAGGAAAGTAATCGCTCGATTTTTGTTAAAAAAAATGTCGTCTGCGGTGCTTTCCTTCCCTACTTTTGTTATAAATAATTTCTTTTTTCTACTTTTCTTTTTGGTAAAAAAAAAAACAAAATGAGCTTTTCTTTTCATAAAATATGTCCCAATATGGAAATGGACCCCGATTCCCTGCAGAAAAACATTACAGAATTTCAACAGTTTAGGGTTCAATTTCTATTTGCCATTTTTGATTCTGCGGTTAGCGAACGAATTATACGAGCAGTTTTGCGGACTAAATTTAGTCTAGAGTAACTGACTACAATGACTAAAGTCTGCTACATCATTTAAACTACATGAACACATTTTAAGAACGATTGCACTTGCTGCAACTGATTAATATCTCTGTTCTATTTCTGGGATTTTCATTAAATCATTACCAAAAAAAGAGTTTTCAAATTTTTAATCTGAACTGATTTTTGACTTACCATTTCCTGAGTGTAAGCCTACTAAGTTTCTGTATTGTTCAAAGTATGAAAATATGCTTAAGAGACAAGAGACAAAACAAAATCCCCCGTTTAACCAGAATCCATAAACGTTAGCTTTTTTTATATTTTTTTATTAATTTTTCTGGTCAACCTTTTAGTAACAGCATAAAATTGTCAACACTTACCTCCATGTTAAATCAGTTTTATCCCATTTGGGTCCCTGCAGCACATACCGCTTCATACGTCCATGATGCAAGTTGTCCGGCGAAAATGATAACGTTTGATTGCTATCGCCCACACCACAACGTGGTCGTTTGATGAGCTTCTTGGTCTGGCTGTCGATTTCACCGGTCACGGGAATGTTGCCAAAACGCTGAACCAAACGCACAAAAACATAAAATAAACATAACTTGGAATAACTTTATCGCACACAGTTTTGGAAACAGTCATACGGTACCTGTAAGTGTCTAATCGCCTCCTTAAACTGTTCCTCAGTTCTTAAAGCTCCCGTTTCGATGTCTGATTTCGGTAGATAATCAAACTCCATCAAGTAATTGTACTGCAGAGCGAGAGATACGAAAGCGTAACGGAAAGAAGAAAAAAGAATGAGAGCAAAACATTAGTTGTGGGTTTTAATAAAACGACATTTAGGGTTATTAGCATAACATTTTAATGGGCAATAAGCCAATCAACGAGGGCGGTTGAGGCAAGTGAGAATCTAAATACTAATATCGAAGTGAAACTTAGAATAAGTTGAATGCATAACAAGTTAATATTCAAACGAATGTATAATTTTTGACAAATGTAGAGTTTATTTAATAATAATTATTTAAATTTAGAGGCTGAACCGCTTAAAGGCAAACTTATTGCACCCTAACCACAAAAGGGTCCCAACGCAAAATATACCAACACTGATTTTTTCCCATAAATTAATTCAGAGTACACATCTGTAACTACTAACAAAAATTTCTTTCACATCACTATCTTCCTATGCCATTGGAGAAATACAGTTATATTAATTCTTTAAATATTACAATAATTTTTACAGAAACATTTTTTTTGTCTCTCCTGAAAATGTTAGAATTTTGAGTTGTAATTTGTTTTTAGGGTGCAATATATCCACTTGACAGACTCCTTCTAAAAAAAAATTAAACAGGTTTTTCAATTTTTTTTAGAAACAAATCGCCATAACTCAAAAAAGAATCGTCCGATTTCTTTAAAATTATTTTAAATCTGCATTTCATTCCGAATGTTATCAACCGATGAATGTCGGAAAATAAATTAATAAAAACTCGAAAATGACAAAAAGTTTCCCTTTTCAGTAGTTTATCATAAGTCCACATCTCTTACAATTAAAATGAGATAGAAATCAATAAAATGGATGAAATACTTTCGATTTTATTCACAATTTAGTAAAGGACCCTTCTGGAATCTCCCATACAAATCTATAATTCCTGTTTTTTTATTACTAAATTCACATAACCAAAAATGGCTATGGGAGGCAGCAAAGGGTGTTTCTCTTCCCTCAGAAGTCCTTTTTATTTTCAAGCCCCAATGTGATAGAGGGCATTCCCTCAGCTCTGTTGGATAAAGGCATTCATCTGACTGGGTTTCTACAGGGTAGACCTTGGGATCCCAACCGATGTGAAACACAAATAACTGTTTGAGTTTCTAATATATTTTTTTTCTTTTTTTTCAGATTATAATTGAACTATTGAAGTTTTCCACATATTTTTTTGAGAATGAGGATGAAACGCCAGAGTGATATACAGCTTGATCCGGCCAATATTGGATCATCATGCTATTTTGTGGTTTCAACCAGATGGACCGATTGCGACTACTGCTACACTTATAAAAAAAGTATGACCAAACGAAAGTCTATCATTACACGAATGTGGCTAAGTCTTCAGCGATGATCAAAATTTGTCAACAAGTTTCGCTTGAATTTCTCTTATTATTCACAGAAATTCTGAGAATCCAACACTTTACACTTGTTCACAAGAGTTGATGATTTTTTTTCTTTTTTCCGTCGGTGTAGCCAAACTATGGACTAGGTAATTTTTGGGCCACCCCTTATGTACATGTTCACGTTACATTACACTGTAGTTTCGCAGAGCACCGTTAGCTACTACTGTCTAAATTAAGGCTTTGTACGAGAAGTGACATTTTAAAAAAGAGGTGTTATTTTGAATAGCCCGGTATTTCGGTAGCTGTCACTTTTGTAGCTTTTATTCTTTGACATTTGACAAGTAGCAACTACGACATTACTAAAAATGGAACGATACACGCTTCAACAACGCATTGAAATTATTAAAATTCACTACAAAAATGGTGAAAATCTTGCCGTCACAGTTCGCAAAACTAAAAAGTTTCCGGACCGTGTTATCTTTCGAAGATCTGATCACAATTGGCCACCGATATCTTCTGATTTAACAACTTGCGACTTCTTCCTTTGGGGCCACGTAAAAGATACGGTATACGCCAACAGCCCAGCGACGATTGAAGATCCCAAAGATAGAATTCAGGAGGCTTTCGGGGACATAGGGCAGCCACTTTCCGATTTGGTTATGGAAAATTCCATGAAAAGGATATGGTCCTGTAAGCGTGGTGGCCATTTGGCTGATGCTGTTTTTCATTGTTAACGGCATACCTTCCTCTTTATTATGAAATAAACATACGATCATTTATCTCAAAAAATTTCATTTTTCTTAGAATACCAAAATAACACCTCTTGATGGGAAACCCTGTATATTCGGTTTTATTTCTTTATTCTTTATTTTCAAATAATTACCCCGTCTATCCGTCCATCATTCCTCCATTTTACCATTAATATATATGCCTTAACATATTGTCTATGATTATGTGTCAATTCATCCTTACATTTTTCCGCATATCCTTCAGCCTGTCTCATCTTTTTATTCTAAAAATCCATCAGCCTTTTAAATGTTCAAATATTTGTCCATACTTACAGCCTTCATCCCATTCTTCAATCAAAACACTCGCCCTTCTGTCAGTCAGTTCTATCTACCGTCTCGCCATTCACCACTGCAGTGGTGAATCCCCCCAAATCTTGGTGTGTAGTTGAATCGCAAAAGGTTGCCAAGACCATTGATCATAAGGGGTGTTAGAAAGCCCCAGAAACCTTGGCAAGGGTTGGAAAATATAGGGATGTAATTTGTTATGATTTGTAATGAATCTCACAATTCAAATGAAAATTTCACCATCATTGGTGTAATACCCTCGTATCGAGAGCAACAACTGCCGTAGGAGGCGGTAAAGCAGGAAAGTCGAAAATAGAAAAACCATCTAATGCATATTTATGGCATTGTTGCTGGTCATGTTGTGTTTTGCCATTTGTCGGCTCTTTTGGAAAGAAGATTTCAATGTTTTTTTTTTCGGGGGGGGGGACGAGTGGTGCTGATGACGACGATACTGTTCTTGCCTCCCAAAGTGGTGTAGGCGGAGGAGTATTTTCCATATAGAAAAAAAAAAGATCTCGAAAGTTCTAAACAAACAATACTTAAATGGTTAAAGGAAATTCTTAGCAACACCCTCATATTGTTGGCATGGCTCTGCCAAATTATCCATGGGTCGGTTGCCAGTTTAGTTATAATGTTACCACAGTATCTGTATATCCTCTGGATGTGGAAATATTTTAGTGTTTGTGTATGAGTGTGTGTGTGTGTGTATTAGTAGTTGTGGCCAATCTATAATGCTCTTTTGGCCATTTATTCTAGTCTTTGTTATTGCTGCTGTTGCTGTTGATGCCATTTTTGTATAATACTTAAATCTGTGACATGATTTCTCTCTATTTTTTTGTTGTGGGATGCGGGGTGGGAAAAAGTTAAGACGTTCATATAAAGCCTGTTCCGATTTCAGCTCACTAGTATTTCGCCAACCAGGGGGAAACGAAAAGGAAATCACACACATATACACCTACATATAGGATGGCACGTTAAAGTGTATTCTACTTTTCATATTTACTTCCGTTTCGCATCCAGCCTTTTTTTTTTTTTTGCAAGTGTGTGAGTACGAGTATGTGTGTGTGTGTGAGAGAATATTCAAATGGCATGAATACTACGAACAGTGTATCTTTTGCGAGATAACAATGACTTCCAAAAAAAATAAAGAAACACAGATTAACAAAAGAATGGAAGAACAGTTTTCCGCTTTATGCTCTTTGGGGCTTTTTCAGTTTGGATTTTGATTTTTGGCAAGCGCCACAAAAGATACATTAGCTAAACAGACGTTTTTATGACATACATATGTATATTTTCCGTTGCGCGGTAAATGAAAAACTTTGCAAGTCGTATACGGTTACAATCCGTTAAAGATAATGCGAATAAACATCTGACCGGGTCTTAAATGAACAGTTTTGTGTCAAACTTAGCTGGAAAACATTCCCCAAAAAGGATTAAGGAGAAAAGTCTCACATGCGGATAGACTATAATTGGCAACCTTCAAATATTATAAAAGTGATGGGCAATACAGTGATACTCCATAAGGATCAGCTTAATTCAAAGTTGTACTCTTCCCTTTTAAAGCTGTCGGTATCGAATATAAAGACGCCTTCGATACTCCGATAAGAGACAAATTATTTTAAACCCTGCCTGCGTATAAAATCAAAGCAAAACTTATACTACTTTGTAGAATGACACTGAGTGACACTAGATCTTCAGTAAAAATACGAAGTGACCTTTCCGAGCCATTTACTTCTGTAAGACGTCTCAGACAGGGCGACAGCTTATCGTGCAATTTCTGCAATATCGTGATGGAGAAAATGTTGGAAAAAGCCGAAGATGATTAAACTGGCACAGTGAACGAGAACAAGATCAAACGTATGTTTGCAACTGCTAGGCAATCGTGAAGACGACAGAAAGGCAACATTGTAAAGGCCGGCAGTTGCAACGTCGAGGTAGTATAGGAATTTGTAAATCTCGGCTTCACCATCAATTGAGAGTATGTCAGCAGCGAAATAAAGCTAAGGATAGTGCGGCAAAACATATTCTATTTCGGGCTAAGCAAACAATTCAAGAAGAGAAACTTCTCTCTTCGAGGTAAAACAACACAGTACATCACGCTTATTCTGCCTGTGCTTATTGATGGCACCGAAAGCAGAACAAGCTGTGCTGGGTGTTTTTGAAAGAAAACTACTTCGCAAAATCTAAAGGACAAATCATGGAAGACGGAGTACAGATGTCGAACGAACCGTGAGCTATGTTAACTGTATCCCGGCATAAATGTTAGGGTGAAGTGAAAACATATTTTTTTTTAATTTGGAAATTCACACTCGCAATGAGATGAACTTTAGATTCCTTATCCTTAAACACGCCGTTCAGATTTCAAATTTGGTGTTGATTTGTAGGTAATCCCTACAAATTATTTAAAATTACAAGTTTCAGCTTGCTGAAAACACCCAACTGACCCCTCCCCCAAACTATTGTTTCCACTTAACTCTGGGTCATTTCATAACGTAACCCCAAACTGTGTCTGCCACATTGACTGCAATAAATGGCTCAAAACAGCGCGTATGCATCACTTGAACGCTGTTAGACCCACACTTATGAACACCCTACTCACAGGCAACCACTCATGCAAACATTTGTCCCCTCATGTAGCTGTGCTCTGACCAAAGGTCTTTATCGCTGGATTGGCGACGTTGTTGGTACTCTGCCATTCGAGTTATTGGAGATGTTTACAAAAACCGTACGCCGTCATTATAGCTGATGCTAATAAGAAGAGTGTCCTTCAGTTTGTACTTGTGTGTACTTAGGTGTCGGTATGTAAATATGAACAGTGGCGGAAAGAGTAGGGTGTAGAAGGCCCGGTAATAATATGTGGCTGACCACTAAGTCGTGAAACGACAGCAGGAGGTCGGTATATATTATGGTGGAGTGAAATAAGTCACTCTAGGAAAGGGAACAATTTTTAAAAATTTTAAAGTTCGCTCCTCACCCTTAAAATTTGGAAATTTTCGCACTTTTGGTGTTGATTTTAAAAGAATAATTTTTTTAGAGTTTCTGGTCTGTAAATGTACACAATTTCAATGGAAAATTAACAAAAACAATGGTCGAAAAATTTAAAAAAAAAATTAACTTGACATTTCAAATCAATAACAAAGCTACGAATATTGCTCGATTATTCTCTTCTTTGCCTAAACTACTTTCATTTGGTTATTGAACAAGCTGAAACTTGTAATTTTTGAATAATTTAATTAATTAATTTTTAAGATTTTTTCAAATCAACATACAAAATAGCAAAAATTTTAAAATGGAAAGGGCACTGAATTTTTTTAAAAATGTTTGCTTATTATTCCCTGTTTAAGGATTCCAAACTAAATCTCTTTGAGAGTGTGAAATTTTCAAATTAAATAAAACTATGTTTTCACTCCACTCTAATATGCATACAGCCTAATAACAGCCTAAGCTGTTGGCTTGCTTTCTAAGCGAGGAAGCCATTAATCCGCTGTTTCTCGCTTAGAAAACATTCGGACGTTGTCCCAGAGCCCAGGCCTTCCAGCATGTGACAGGCCTAGCGAATTCCTTCACAGTGGGTGCCGTGAGTGTGTAAAACACTTGAGCTTATGTCACACGCACACATACACACATGTGTCACTGAAGGATGTGTGTGTATATCGACAAACACTTGTGTAATTAGAGCACAGCATACAAACACGAAAACTTCAAATTTTATGAAATTGAATGTGTATCCCTGTGTGAGTGAAGCTATCTTCATACACACTCATGCAGACTTCACATAAACGCACACTGAAATTTGTGAGCTTGAGAGCCCGTTTGTGTTTGTGCGTGTGGTTGAATGTGTGTATGTGCCTGTGTGTGTAAGAAAATCATTAAAATTTGGAAAACATAAGTTTCCACTTTATGCCAATTTCAATTATGTCACTTACACTCCCAGCCAGACACACACACACAAACATATACGTACACCAACACATGCAGCCACACAGTCGTACAAACATTGTATGTGTGACTGAAACGATTCAGAGTCTTGTGATACTTATGCTCGTATTTCAAGTCCTATTTGCATTTGCATCCAACTAAGGATGCATGCAAGTGTATGGGAGTCTTATTTGGGTGTAGTGGTGTGTGTGTGTGTGTGTTGGGTTTTATAAGCTTACCAGATGTTTTAGAAAGTCGTGGACAATAAAAATTTCCATCCAAACGATAGTTCAGCGAAATTGCTTTCATAAATCCAAATAATTCTAATTAGTACTTTTGGTATACACCGACTACGAAGGAGTGGCAATGGAAATGGAAAAATCACAACTCAGACAAAGGCTTCTATTGTGGTGCGGTTAAAATGAAGGTAAACACTTTATACTCTACATGTTCGTCTGTCCTTGGAAACATGATACAGTCCAACCTAGCTCTTTCACTTTAGACTATATATTGTTGTTTGCTGCTGTTAACTTTAAGATGCTCATTGATTCTATTAGAAAAACTTCTGGATGGCTTAGGGCGCCTCAGACTTCAGGAGCAAGAAAAACTCAACCTGATTTCGATAGTTTATGGTGTAAAGTATTTTTGAGATTTTTTTTCGAAAAGGTTTAGGGGCCACAAACCGCATTTTTGCAAAAAAAAAAATAGGGTTTTCTGAGTTGTTAGTATTTCAAGCACATGTTGGTCAATAAAAAGGATTTTCAAAGTCGTTGAGTCACCATTAAAACATTTTATGATTGAGTCAATGCCTCTTACCCTTATACTGTTAGTATCACACTCGTACACCCTCTATGGTGAAGGGTACACACGATACGTCCGTGCCAACCAACTCCATTTTCACTAAATTTCCACTTGTAATCCTGAAAATAATGAGGGCGATTTTCATGTGATCGAGAGAATAATACAAACGATTGGTACTGGTTTTTAGACCGTGATGCAGTCTATTGTTTAGTGCCTTACCAATTAAAATAAAAATCCTCCAGGGTAACATTTAAATCTCTAATGTGTGTTTCGGCATAAAAAGCTTTTCCAGCCTATCTTTACATACAATGCGATACCCTACTGTCAAACAGAGACATTAAAAATATCCGCATGATTTAAAATCACCTCCAGAAAACTCAGGCACGCCTTACACACACGCATACAGAGAAAATCTTGAAATGAAATAAATGTTATGAATAAAGTAAGAATTATTCGGCATATACATGTACATATATATATATATATATCTACACATGTGTGTGTGTGTGATGAGTGTTATACGGGCGACTGTGAGTGTGTTTGAATTTAATTTTGACAGTTGGCATAAAGTACCTGTCAAAATTTCTAAAATCACAAATGCATTCCATCTAATGGTCTTTTGACATTTATGTCTCTATGTTAGTAAATGTTACCTATACGCACACACACACACACTCCTACTCTCACAGTGGCGGTGTATGAGCGATATACATACACCTACATATAGCACAAGAGCAGAGCAATGTATGTAAATATGTAAATTTCTGTAGAAAATGTGACATTTACATAGCAGAAGGAATAATAAAATATCTTAACATGGGTTCATTGCTAGACATTTGCATGCACACGGAGGCTGCTGTGGAAATATTGGAAATTAGGAGTGTTTAGAAAAGTCAGCGTTATTTCAGAACATTGGCTCAATATTAAAGTTAGAAATTATTTTCAATGAGTGCACAGCTGATATTTTTATGGGAATCAATAAGCTTGAAAGATTGCAGCACGAAATCCTTGTGCAATAAAATGAAGTTACTTCGCGAACAGTATTCCCTCTCTTCTAGTCTGAATCAGCTCGCCCACTTTGCGTGGTCCCACGAAATCCTCGTGGAAGTTACGTAGAGCTGGAGCATTTATATCCAGGCGCACAAACACGTCAATGTCGGCATTCAGCTCACTGTACATTCGTCATGGGTGTTCGTCTGGGTCATGGGTACGCAAAAAAATGTCTCTCTCGACAACACCTAATATGGTCTCATCAGCTTGTCCCAAATACCCAAGATGCTGCACTATATAAGAGCAGGGCTAGTATGAGAGTGTTGCAAAAAGTGATCGTTCTTCTGGGCGAGAGAAGCTCATTCTTTAGCTGTTTGTATAGCCCGACATAGCATCCAATTGCTAACACTATTTGTCACCATACTTCTTGGCTGACATCGTTGTTTTTGTGCACAACTGAACCGAGGTAGACAAAATTCAGTCACTACTTCGAAGCTGTAGTTGGCTGCCTCATCTCTGACGCTTGGTCATGGTCGCCTGGATTTTCGTGCAGATGCAAGCGTTAGCTTTGTCTTATCCTCATTGACCACCACCAGTCTTATCCTTATATGTTTGAAAGGGGAGGGAGTCACGGCGCGTCTGTTTCGACCGACAATTAGATACTTGTTGTCCCTTCATTAAAATCGGTGCTAGTTTCTGATTTCTTTACAATTCCTTGAAGCAGGATGTTGAACCGGCTACTAGTGAGATTGTCAACTTGTCTGAGACCTCATTTCGTATCGAAAGGTTTGTTCCCAATTTTGACAACAGATTTCGTATGAGTCTGAGTCATCTTCAGACGCACTAGTTTTGCTGGGATATAAAAGTCAATTATATTTCACAGCGCTTGGTTACAACTGGACTGTTGAAGGCGACTTTATAATCGATGAAGAGATTTTCCAGGATTTGAAGCAAACTGAAAATCTGGTCAGTTATTAATTTACCAGTTCGAAAACCACACTGGTATGAACCATTGATTCTGTCTTAAGTCGTTCACATAATATGCTCGAAAGAACCTTGTATACAATTTGAAGTAAATTTATACCACGGTAGTTAGAACAAACCATGCGGTCTCCTTTTCTTAGGAACAGGCCACAGAACACTGAGGTTTTAAATCATCAGGTATTGTTTCTTTTTGCCAAATTAAGTAGATGAAATCAACTCATGTCTTGAACAGCAACCTACCGTTTTTTATGTTACTTTCATGAACGCGCTATACTTGTTAGTTCACTACTGCAACGGGTGATGAAAGTATCCATCAGGTGGTACCTGAGATAAGCTCGGAGTTCAGTATCCAGTCGAGATGAAGGCTGACCAAGACATGTGCTGGGCTTTGCCGAGATAGAGTCTGTCAGAATGTTGCTTGGTATCCAACATCTCCCAAGACACAATGAGAACATCTGAAAAACGTTTTTCAGCTGCCGTTTCCTTATCGTAAAAGCTGGTGACTTTAGGAGAAAAAATGTAAAACCTCTTCAAAAAAGAAGAATCAACATGTGATCATGAGGAGACATCTACTATTGAAGCCTCCGACGTTGTGGGCAGACTGGTGGGACAATTTCTCGGTATGATGTCGGTTACTGGCGAAGAAAAATCATCTGCTCAAGACAGATTCCTGAAAAATGGTGGTTACTGCTAAACTTTTTGTCAATATTTCGTAAGTATTTGTTTTAAAATATAAAAAATAGCTATGTTATTCTGAATTTTAGAATTTCTAGGTAAAATGGAAAGCTGCTTGAATATTCCAGCTGGTTATTCCAAAATATCAATAGAAGAAAATGCATCTTTTTGAAGGAAAAAAACAATAATTTAAATTTTTGTTTCTGATCTGTCCATACCCGAAACTAACACTGTTGTTGACTAGCACTCAGCGGATGACTGCAACCCACATTCTGGCGATGCTGTAGGGGGACAATAGTGTTGGACACCCTACTCTCCCCTATCATCACCACCGCTCTCCGCTGTAGACGGTCCAGTAGATGTAGAGATATAGCACCCGCCCATACATGGGAGTTATATTCCAGTTACAGTTTCGATCACGCTAGTCGTAGTGCGTCTAGTATCTTAAGACTTCTCACATGATCTCAGCCGTTTGACAAACTGGTTAAACGAATCTCCTTTAAATTTTCCCTGACTTTCGCAGTTCTCTGCATAAACTGCACAGTCAATTGAGATAAATTTATTTTATTTGTATGTATTGTACGTCCGTCGGCGTCGTTGTATGTTGTATTCTGCAAAAGGATATTATCTTAATAGGGACAGACACACACACACATACGGCGAGTTGGTGTGATGTCTCAGTGCGTATGTATGTGTCTAGAGGATGTACCATTAAATGGTACATCCATCCATTGCATACTTTCAGGCGAACTCATGGCCCCCTCAACGAACGAATTCATTTATTCTGTTCGACTGTATGAATGATATGACAAATTGATTGGAGATTTCATGTCATATGAATTTCTATTCGATTGTATTCATTTATAATGTAATAGAATTTATTTTATCCTTACTTTTTTTTGTTGTTGCTGTTGGTCTCCTGCCACCACTGCTCTCTATCTCTATCTCTCTCTCTAGCTATATCTCTGTCACACTCCACATACGTTGGCTTGACGTTTTATGCACAATTTGTTTAAAATCATTTATTATTTATGGACGGATGTGGATACGACTGACTGGAATGATGTAAATATGTTGTGTTTGATTTAATAGTTGCCAGTTTTGTTTTCCCCATTGGATTTTAATTAAATATATATATATTTTTTTTTTATTACCGGTTGCATTGTTGTTGGTTGTGTAGACACTATTTTGTATGCTTGAGTGTTAACTCAATTTTCATAACGTCGGTATTATTGTCAAATATTTATGGGGGGAAGCTGAATGGCGAATACAGCCCTAGAATAGAGTATAACTAAGATTGTCATTCAAAGAATGCAAAATATTGATCAAGGATCTATTTACCCGGACAATAATTTGGTGTCGTGTATTTTCCCCCAAACGATTGTTCACTTCGGAACAGCTGATTCGGTACGAAAATTAACTCATGTTTAAAATAATAAAAGGAATATTTGTGAGGCGTTTTAAAAATCATTGGTGTAATTCTATTACAACAAAAATAAAATTGAAATGAATTAAAATTTCAGAAGCTTATGGAGTAATTGAATATGTGAAATTCCAATTATTTGCCTCTTCTCAGGATTGCAAAACATTACAGGGCCAATGAAGCTGATTTAACAGACCTCAATGACTGCTGAATAACTGTGGAACTCATAATGGTGATTATATTTGTTAGGCTTGAAACCACTGTGCTTTGCCATCATCCACTGGCATCTACTATTCACAGCCGACGGGTAAAACGCTTACAAACCTAACCGAAACATACATAAATTCATAACTAACTGTATGTATGTCACAAACGGGGCAATTCGGAAATCTAAATAAATTGCCGATGCTTTCGGGATAATAACTGCAAAAGTCTGTCTGCTGTGAAAGGTAGATTTCCTGAAATTGGTTGTACTCAAACATACACACACACACAATCACTATACAACTAATTATTCCACAACCAATTGCATTCAATGGAACGTAAACGAGCCGGCTTTTTGTGTGTGTGTGTGTGTGTTAATTTAAAATTCCATTCAATTGCAATTTGCAACAATTGTTACAAATCCTTTTGTTTTGTTTTCGGACAATACTTTGTTGTACACGATTACGAGCACTCATTCACTCATTCACAACGCATCGTACATCGTCAAATCAAATGAATAAATGCAAATGTACACAATGGAAAAAAAAACTACTGAAACTGGAAAACGATATCGATAGCGACACCGATACATAAATAAACAATAATTATGAAGATTTTTCACTGAAATTACAAATTGGGTCAAAAATTGTTATGGATACGTTGTGGCGCCCTGGTGTTCCTGAGAGCGACCAATCAGACGCCGGTAAATGGACAGTATACAGTATACAGTTATTGGAGTAATAAATTATTGGGCAATTTGTTAACGATAAATCCCATCAGAACTCATTAGAATTCAATGCAGACAATTTCCCCATAGAACATGAACAAACTGTTAATTTACTCCAATAAAAGAATGTTGAACTGAATGAAGTGGAGTGGAATAAAATGAATGAAACTGAACATCCTCCCAGTAACACCGTTGTCATCCTCATATGTTGTATACATTTCATACTTTTTCATAAGTACATACAAATGTATGAACAAACTTTTTAACAGAGGCGGCATGGGAGTTTGGGAAGGTTTACTAGGGGAGTTTGTAAGGCCTTGATTATTCACATTATCTCGAAACTGTACATATTTATTTAAAAACATATATGTAAATAAAGATGATTCCAAAAATTGAATTGGATTGATTGATTATTCACAGGACGTTTTAAATTTCTTTGGTACTTAACCAAATTATTTTATAAAAAAAATATATGGCTTGGTGCTGAACAGATCAATGTCAAAATTTTGTCTTGAAGCCATTAACAATTTCGATAAAGAAATCTATTGGACTGACTTATTCGCACTCAAATGTTGTACTTTGTTGAATTTAATAATTTTATTGCGTGTTTTTCCCAAACACGCTAATGCTTTTGCTCAAATACTTAATAATAATAGCAAATGAGTTATATTTGCTGGATTATTAAGTAAACCATGACTCATTGTTGCAATAGCATAACCAGTGGACTGAACCGGAGTCTTGTATGGCCGACATTTCGCTATCCCACACTATATTCGAAGGCCGCATTTTGGGTTTTCATATTTTCAGGTCCATTTTCACAATATTTGGTGAATGCATGAGTTAGTCCCAATTCACACTAGGCAATTTTAATTGCCGCAATTCTCAGTTTGTAGGGGGAATTGAAATGGAAAAAACCATGCTCGTACTGGCAATTCCTTTTGTGTTTTCGTTGGTTTTGTTATTTTAAAAGTCATTTGTATTTGAAAAAAGCAATAATGAAAACAAAAAATGCCGAAAAAAATGTCCTTGTGTGACCACAAGAGGCAAAGATCGTAGTAATATGAGACTTCTATAACGGCATGACCTAAAATCGAAACTACATTTATACTATTGGTCCACATTAACACAATGTTCGGAATATTAGTTATAAGTTTAGTATGAGGCTTCTATGGCGGCAGCATCACATATGTAGGCTGTATAATATCATGGACCAATATGGTTCAATTTCATGGTAGGTGCCAAGCAGTCGATCATAACGTATTGCGCCAAATCTGACCAAGCATAGAAATAACAGCGCCCATCGTTGAATGAAAAAATTACCTTTTCATTGAACAAGGGTGTACTTGAATATATCGATATCGAACTTTTAATAACTCCTTAATGATTGAGCTAACTAAAATAAAATAAACTACTAAAATATTTACCGGGTGTTTTTTTTAAACATGTGATTTTCAAGCTGGTCACACTTTTATTGGAGTTAGTATTTTTGACAGGTATCACTTGATTTATGCCGATTTTGGTTTGCCATTTCATAATAAATAGACTTACTCTGGAACAACATTTGCAAATCGTGCAAATTTATTACCAAAATTATCAGCTGGAATTTATTCAAGATAAACTCGTATCTTTATAATGTCAAACTTGTATCTTTATAATAAAGAGAAATTCTTGTCCATAACATTAAATTATATGCATTTTAGTTCTTCTAGAAAGCCACGCGTCTAAAAAACCCCCTTTAGTTACATTAAGCTTTTTCAGTTGCAATAATTTGTTGGCCCATCCACAGATACCCAAATTGGTGTACGCAACTGTTTCACAGTTACAGAAATATATAAAACTGTTACTGGACGGACAAAGTATCTTGAGTTTGTAATCATTGTATCACCATAGAGTCCTCAATCATGGTGTCATATCATACAAAGTACACCTGGTACAGTTGGAGAGCGACTTCGAGAATTCACTACGTGGGCGAGTCCCGACCATTGGTTAGGGTTTAAGGTTGACTTACACTTCTTCTACCCATTGATGTCACAAATTCACATCTAGCCGAAGTCTCACTCAACGATGTTGGTGGTAAACTGCAGGAATCGGAAAATTTCCCGCAGGGAAAGTCATCAACTCAGGCTGGTACAAAACTCAATGCTGGTGTCAATGGTGTCATTGGGTCTTTCAATTGTTTATTGTTATAAAATAAAACATTCATAAATACTTTATTGTGAATGGCCGGCATTGAATATGCCCAGAGGAAATAGGCAGCGCACAGTGGTCCACAATTTAATTCCATAGGCCAATTATGAAAAAAGTGTATTTTTTTATGTATAATTTTATTTATAAATTATTTTGTTTTTTTTTTAATTGCAATACAAAGTAAATTTATATTAAAATTTTGGGTTCAACGATAAACCAGGTGACACAGACCATATGGCTAGATTTTTGCAGCGACAGACCGAAGCCTCTCGTGGTAATCGAACCCACAATCCCCACGCCGATAGGCAAGCCCGCTACCAACTCCACTACCGCCTTATGTACAATTTAGTTTTATGAATAATTACATGAGAATGTGTAAAAAAAACTAAAAACAAAAAATAGGAAAAAAAATTCTCCCTCCTAAAATCGAATATGAAAAGTAATCAACTTTGGACACATTTCCAAAATATATCCAATTGACCGATTTGGAGTGTTAGTACATAAAAATAATCTCTCACTCCTTGCCTACAACAGATTTTTTTACAGAACTCATAAATGTTTACGCGATCAAAAGTTATAGACTTTTTCTGGCCGAAATAATAGGATCCTGATCTAGAAGTTCGAATGACTTTGTATTTTGTTAGAATTGAAATACAGTTTGTAAGGGATATAAGAACATATCTTTTAACCCTTTCAGTGGCTTTGTCAAATATAATCGACACTTCATATTATGTTTAGCACGTAAAAAAAAATTAAGAAAAAGACGCATATACGAATTTTTTGCAAAAATCCCATATCTTACTTTCTTTAAAACTATAATTGTTTATAAGAAACAATTGCATATAAGAAAGAAGTTTGATTTTTTTTATATTGCTTATCTACTGTATAGCAGACAGCTTTCCGTTGTGCAAGAAGTTCCCCAGTATGTTCCTTAAAGGGATTATGTGACCAACACGTATATACAATTAAGGAACCAAAATTGTCTATTCCAGACATCAAGTATACATTTCAGTGTAATAGTTGCGTAACTGAGTGAATGCTTGTTTGTTGGGCTTTATTTTTTATTTATTTTCGTAGTAATACGATAATTACAAAATGAAACAATACAAATAAACAACCTATTAAGTTTATATAAAAATAATCATAAACCCAACCACAATAACAGTAATAATAATAGAGGCAACAACAATGACACCGGCCGACAACACGACCACATTAGATTCCACATAATTTTGCACATAAACGGAAATAGAACAAAAAGTAAAACCACCCGCACCCACCCCCCACTAAACGAATGTAAGTGAATTGATGAACAATATTGGCAGTGCTGATGGTAGAAGCAATGGTTCATTCTATCCATATGGTGGAGTCTATTAACACATCATGAGATATGAATGCATGATAATGAAATGTTCCCGAAGTGTAACTAGGCATACATGTGGTGTGCGATGGGGCTACTTATATGCTCCGTCCGTCCGTCTCACCGACTGAACATAACCACATTGAGCTTTCCAGGCACACCATCAACTATTGGAAAATATCATTCATCCAATAACAAGAAATGTACATAGATACATACGTTTGTACATTAATGTATTTTCATGTACATTTATTTATTCATTGGTGTATTTGTGGACCTGTCCGTCCGCCCATCCGTTGGCCCGAACACAAGTGAAATTTGTTTGTCCGCGTATAACTGTTTGACTGACTGAATGACAAAGTAAAACTATGAAAACACCACTGGAATGATAGGCTGACTAATAATTTGTTTTGGCCATATTAACAAAATAAAATTAACTTTTTTCTTTGACAGTATATTTAGATACAACATACTTGGACACTGGGACGGGGTGTGCCCTCAGGGGCCCGCCTAAACATATGAAAGGGAATACATTGAGCCCTTACCGCGAAAAAGACATAGTTAAGAGGCCGTTTTTTTTTCGAAAATCAAATTTTATTGAAATTCGATAATACCAAAATCTTAAAAATTAAAAACGCACATAACAAATATAGACAGATGGATTGGTAGGTGGGTGGCATGGACTAGTCAATTATTATGTTACGCCGTTTCTCAGAGATTACGGGCAGAGATGTGGGCAGGACGATTCCAAAACATGCCTGCGATGACAGGGCTAGGCTCTACTAGAGATATACAACCGTATAATAAAATAGCTGCAATGCTGACAAGTCAGGCTAATGGGAAACGAATATTTAGCTGTGTGAAAGTAATGCAACTTAAGCTAATGTCCGAATATATTTTTCTTTTGAAATGATGACCCAAAGTCTTAGAACAATGGAGAATTTCGCAACTTAAGCTAATGTCCGAAAATATTTATCTTTTGAAATGATGACCCAAAGTCTTAGAACAATGGAGAATTTCGCGAGCCCACCAGTGGATAGTTAGCGTTGCCCCACCTCGGGCCTTAAAGTATCAATCACAATACCCACCGAGCAGCTCATAAGAAATAATCGAAACAATTTCCGTTGTGCAACCTTAATATAATTAAACGATTGTAGACAGACAAACAGTCAGACAGTCAGATGGGCAGACAAACATTCCCAATACACACAGGCATAGGCACACGCGGTTCGGGGACCAGACTAAAGATCTGCATTGTACATACGTAATGGATTTGTATGGAGACAGGGGCGGAGAGAAGACTTTGAAAGGGAAGGCCGCTGAAAGCAAAAGTAAGAAGGGCCTTATAATGTCTGCCATTGTTTTTAAATTACAAACACACGGCTTTCCCTCCTTTTAAAATGTATTATGTAGGAAGTGATAATTTAGAATGTTTTAGGGAAGATCTTCGAGAAGGAATTCACAACGATTTTGACAATGCCTACTTTAGGAAACACATCACACACACAACTGTTAGGAAACACATCACACACACACCTTTTCGAAGAAGACAATGAAGGTCATCCCAGTTCAAATGGAAGGAACGAAGGCAATACACGGAATGCTGGAAGTAAATCTTTCCAAGTAGCCAGGAAATGTGTAGTAGAACTTTTAAAAGGCAAGAAGAAAGACGTCTACCATGCCTTCTTAAAGGAGTAATCACAATTGTGTCGCATCATTTAGAAGGAGAAAATGCAGGCCCACCCAGTTGCAAAATGAAAATACAAACACAAAACTCAAAACTCCTCCTCGGGGAAGGATAGGATATAGATAACAGTTAGGGCCTTCTCAGGGAATGCGCTAAGGAACGGACAAGATATGGCTCATAATTAAGACGAGATGCTAATGCAAAGAATACCCTCTGGACTGGATTTTTAATCTGTACCAAATGGTGAGATTTTGAAATAAAAACACGGGTTCATAAAAATTTCCCTTCATGGTTATATATTGTTTTTCAACGCACTGCTAAATGATTTTTATAGAAATTGATTGGGCGGGAGTATCGGACTCTGGCTACAGCAGTGGAAAAATGTCCCAAAAAAATTAAGAATTCCCCAAAAAAAAATTAGGGAGTTTTTCATTATTTTTAGGTCATTTTTAATATGAACAAGTGGACAAATAGTAAGTTCGGCCGGGCCGAATCTTATATACCCTCCATCATGGATCCTTAAAAAGTCAATAAATAAGAAAACCAGTGAAAAAGTTGCAGTCGGGTAAACCGACTTATATATACCCTCACCCTCATTAAAAACATACAAGTCTCATATTTTAAAGTATCGGAAAGTTAAATGTGTGAGTAGCTACCATCATTTGATGTAACATCTGATGAAAAGTCATAATAGCAACCTAGAATACCGAATGTTTTAGAAAAATATTGTATTACATGATTTTACAAAAAGGACGGAATATAAAGCAGAGTTTTTACTAGAAAATTTTATGTAGTTAAAGCTTTACTAAATATAGAGTTTCGGAAAGAATCGTTGATCGAGTTTATATAATTACACGATTTCTAAAGTGGGTGCAATGGTACATTTGTATGGGAGGTACCAGAAAAGGAGTTGCCAGACTGCCAAGTTTTTGTCCACGACTTAGTCTTACTATACGTTTACTAAATACAAAATTTGGGCAAGATCGCGTTGGGCATATTGGTTTTATTAGAAATATTAGAAATCGTGTCTAAGGTAGGCGGAATGGCACATTTGTATGGCATGTACCAGAAGGGGAGTTGCCAGACTGCCAACTTTTTGTCCAAAACTTAGTCTAACTCTTACTTTACTAAATACAAAATTTGGGGAAGATCCAACTAGGCGTGTTGATATTATTACACGATTTCTAAAGTGGGCGAAATAGCAGATTTGTATGGCCATATAGCCCATTTGCTATCCCATAAGCAGTTTTGGGAAAATATTAAGCCATGCCAAATTTCAGAGTGATTGCTTAACTCTTTCGAAAGTTATCGTGCGTACCAGCAGGACAGACGGACATGGCTCAAACGATTCAGAAAGTCATAAAACGAATTTGGTTCAAAGACACCTGGGCTCTAATGTGGATATTTCTATGTGTTACACTTTTGAGCCGTATCAAATGATATATACCCTCCCACCGTAGGGTGAGGGTATAACTAACTGAGTTTTTGGGCCGCTCGTGACCCAATAGTCCCAGGAACCCGATCACAAATTTTATCCAAATCATGAAAATAAATGCATATAATAAAATTTCGTTGCATTTCGATACCCATATGTCCATGTTTGTCAAGGGACGGTTTTTGGGCCGCTGGTGACCCGATAGTCCCAGAAACCAGATCAAAAAATTTAGTAAAATCGTGAAAATAAAGGCATATTTGGGTTCGTGAGTAAATTTCGTTGCACTTCGATACCCATATGCGCATGTTTATCATGGGCCCTTTTTTGGGCCCCAAGGGTCCACGGAACCCATGAGCACGCTCATTTTTGGGATTTTTTTCCCCATCTGTAAATTATATAAACTTAGTGTAGATGTAGTGAAAAAAATATTTGAAAAATTTGATTATGGCCGGGATATATTTAGTCCCGTAAAGGAGAACTTTTCCCCCTTTGGTCCGATATGGCCCATTCTCGAACTTAACCTGCTCTTCCTACAAAATTTCAGCTTTTTAGGGTTAGTCGTTCGCGCTCTATCGTGATTTCAACAGACAACAGACGGACGGACGGACGGACGGACAGACGGACATCGCTAGAATGTCTTAGAATGTTACACTGACCAATAATATATATACTTTATAGGGTCGCAGATCACTCTTTCGAGGTGTTGCAAACGGAATGACAAACTTAGTATATACTCCATCCTATGATGGAGTGTATAAAAATTGAGCGGAGGAGATAAAATAAAGCCCCAATGAAACAAAGCCCCAAAGTGACAATGAAATAAGGCCTCAAACACCAGTACAGGGAAAAACAACAACGATGATTGGGGCGTTTTTTTCACTTTTTGGGGCTTTATTTCGTGTCGTAAGTTGGGGAGTTATTTCATATGAAATAATTATCTAAACCTCTGAACGAAATAAACGAACGAACAAAAAATTATTTGTAGAAAATCACCAATACTAAAAAAAGCATAACTCCAGAATAATAATATTATTTAATATTACTTAATTTTCATTTTGATTTGGGATGTTGTTTCATTTCGTTGGGGTTTTGTCTAATTTTCGAATATAGGGCATTTATTATATTATGAATACATAATGAAATAAACCCTAACTTCTGGGGACTTATTTAATTGTCACTATGGGGCTTTATTTCACCCCGCCGTTTTTCGTTTTTTTTTTTTGGAGATAATTTCATTTTTTTATATAATGTTGTTCTTTTGGGGTATTTTTCATAATATTTGAGGGATTTTTAATTGGGTAATTTTTCATAAATTGTTTGGCGGTTTTTTCAGCATTTTTTGGGGACATTTAATTTATTGGGATTTTTTTTTGGGGATTTTTCTATTTATTTTGGGGAATTCTTCATTTGGGGCATTCATAATGTTTTTTGGATTATTTTTTATTTGGATCTTTTTTCATAGAGCCGATATCCCAGCACTGTACCATATCGAATCTTTTGGACGAAAGTAATGAAGGTCATCCAAGTTCCCCATCGACATGAGAAACCTGTGCACGATCTTCTCTAGCACGATATTGACAGAAGTCAAGGTATTTTTTATAACGCCCCCCTTACAAAACCTATCGGTCAACCCATGGTAGAAGGCCTTCCTGTTACCACCCCTGTATATTTATATACATACATATGTACGTATACGATTCCATGTATTTGTACACATAACCATACACAAAACAGACACTGGACATGAAGACCAACGACAAATGAAAGATACACTGTGTGACAGGTTTTTAGTTTACTTGTACCGAGTGTAGAGGTACGTTTAATAAGTATAGCACACTGACAGACACACAACGAAACACCATCCAGGCAGCTTGGTTGGTTGATATGTGTGTAATCGGGTATTAAATTAAATGGAGACGAGACGTAGCCGAGTCCTATACAGACCCACGTCACTTTCATTCGCAATCAACTGAATGAACTCTGAAGGAATAATCATTAATTTCACTACAAGTCTTTCTTAATTTTGTTTTGTTTTTGTGGATATCGATTTAGCAGCCGGTTCGTTGGAGAGATTGAAGGGAATTGGATTGGTGCGGTGGTTTATGGTCATCATAAATTTGTTTTATCTCCCAGGAAAGACGACAATAACTGTCAGCCGAAAAAGGTGTGTCATTGCCAAAAACAAAACAACAAAAAACCCACGATTTATGTACATTCAAACGAATGTGAGTACGATATCACTGACAACGGCCAAGAACCCCCGCCAATAAAGTGATTCGACCACAAATATTGGTGCCCAGTAACGTACAGGTACAGTCAACAATCCCAGCGACACCACAAACAGCCGGTCACCACCAGAGCCACAGCTATGAACTAATTTCCACCGTCCAAAACTCTGTACTTTGTACGCATTTCCTTGCGGTGCGTTCCGGTGTAATAAAAACGCTCGCAAAAGCCAATCAATCATTATCACAAATTATTATCAACGAACTGGCATAAACTTTTCTTTTCATCGTCGTGTGTTATGAACGCGAGAGACACGTACAAGGCATACGCGCCGACAGTCAGACAGACTGTCGTACATAGCGACAGACAGGCAGACATACACACCAATGGCATGCCACATATTGTGTGCCGCAACAATAACAACAACAAAGGATGGCCAGCTGACTACATCCATACATGGTTGTGTTGTATTTTTAGTTAAGGTGACAAATATGTAATTAACATTATAACTGAAATGACAATACAATAAAATGTTTGTTAGTCACATAAATTAGCTTTCTGATAAGATGGCCACCCCACCGACCAGCCCACACCTTCACAGACTGCCAGCCAAACTAAAGACTCACATGACACAGTAAATACTTGTCCAGCAGCGGATTTATGAGGCCTGTTCCCAACATTCTTCTATTAATGTCCAGTACTGGACATTTTTGTAAGACAATACAAAACGTACGGTTCACATTATTAATTCAACTCTTAAAGAAGGCCAGATAGATGATATTCGTCCATAGTTCAATTGGACAACCAAAAACACATATTTAACATTATTCAAAGTAAATGTCTTTGTCCTGTAATGCTATTTTATGTTCTTAACTGAGTCCATAAGATGCGGTCTATATTCCGTAAACATTCCGCCGTATAAATGGAACTCTTCTTACCTTCACTTATTCTAATAATATTTCTGTACGCATTCTTTTTTTTTTTTTTTTTTCCATAGGCGCATTACAACTTACTAGTTTATTATTAATTACAATTCAAAGTAAATTTATTCTAATTTTTGGGTCCAAGGGTAAACCGGGTGACACAGACCATATGTTTAGATTTTTGCAGCGACAGACCAAAGCCTCTGGTGGGAATCGAACCCACAACCCCCACGCTGATAGGCAAGCACGCTACCAACTCGCCTACCGGGGCGCTTCCTAGCTTGCTGGAAAAAAACACGTCTACATCTTCTGAAGGGTGGATCACATTCCTTGCAAAATCTATAAGACAGGGAACTCATTATATATTCACTTCTCAAAGATGGCCTGATATATGACATTATCCATGCCACCCGTAGGCGTGGTAGATGACATTGTTCGCATATTTAGAAGACCTGGCAGACACCAGCTTAAGAGAGTCTACCAACAACTCTGAAACACATTTCTACGAAATCCCCCGTGTTACTTTCCTAAACCATATTAAAAGAATCGTTCCAAAATTTCTAACACATTGCTCAACCTTGAGATATTCTACCAAACAATTCGAACACACAGTTCTGGATTCTTTCAAAGAATATATTCCTGCCTTCGCAAAAGATCCGGAGATTTTCCTAGATTTCGGACAATGTGTATTGCACAGTACTGAAAGTAAACTGAAGGCTCGTAGCTTCACTGAGAACAAAGCTTAGGAGGTTAGTAGCTTCCTTGGGAGAAGGATGGTTTAATAGCTTCATCGAGATAAACGCTTAGATGTTTCCTTGAGATGAAGGCTCAGTGGCTTCCTTGAGAGGAAAGTTAGTGACTTCCTTGAGATGAAGGCTTAGTAGCTTCCTTGAGGGGAAGTCTTAGTGGCTTCCTTGTAGTGAAGGCTTAGTGGCTTCCTTGAGATGAAGGCTTAGTGGCTTCCTTGAGATGAAGGCTTAGTGGCTTCCTTGAGATGAAGGCGTAGTGGCTTGAGACGAAGGCTTAGTGGCTTCCTTGAGGGGAATGCTTAGTGGCTTCCTTGAGGGAAAGGCTTAGTGGCTTCCTTGAGGGGAATGCTTAGTGGCTTCCTTGAGAGGAAGGCTTAGTGGCTTCCTTGTGGGGAAGGCTTAGTGGCTTCCTTGAGGGAAAGGCTTAGTGGCTTCCTTGAGGGGAAGGCTTAGTGGCTTCCTTGAGGGAAAGGCTTAGTGGCTTCCTTGAGGGGAAGGCTTAGTGGCTTCCTTGAGGGGAAGGCTTAGTGGCTTCCTTGAGGGGAAGGCTTAGTGGCTTCTTTGAGGGAAGGCTTAGTGGCTTCCTTGTGGGGAAGGCTTAGTGGCTTCCTTGTGGGGATGGCTTAGTGGCTTCTTGAGGGGAAGGCTTAGTGGCTTCCTTGAGGGGAAGGCTTAGTGGCTTCCTTGAGGGAAAGGCTTAGTGGCTTCCTTGAGGGAAAGGCTTAGTGGCTTCTTTGAGAGGAAGGCGTAGTGGCTTCCTTGTGATGAAGGCTTAAAGGCTTCCTTGAGACGAAGGCTTAGTGGATTCCTTAAGAGGAAGGCTTAGTGGTTCCTTGAACTGAACGCATAATTTTATTCCAGAAATATCTTACGAAAAATATTAACTACGAGAAACAAACTAAAGAAATCTCAGTTTACCCATGTAATAGATTGTTGGCCACCTTCTTCGAAGTTCAACAATAGGGTCGTCTGCGTTTTAGAAAAAAGAATCTAACATAGAATAGATTTCCACAGATTTGCGCAAATCAACTGGAAGAGGAGCTCGATTGAACAACAACATAGGATTTGCTCTGCTATTTTTTACTAGTTTCAGATCGACTGAGAGTTTTCAATTACAGTAAATTGGTGTACAAATTCTAGATTTTTCCAATAACAGTACTGTTAACAAAATATTTTCTTAAAGGCTCCTGTGTAAAAAGAACCAGAGCAAACGCTTCTCTTCCAAGTAATTATTTTTAATTAGCGTTTTGTGTGGCATCCGGGCCAGAAAATATTGTGTACCCCTAGCCCTCATACCGCCACTGGGTCTGTACACCTTGTAGTCGCATGGGCCTTCCAGTCGCTTTGCCAGAAAGACACAGACAAAGGATGATAAAGTCCAGAAGATGGGGTTGATAAACATGTTGTTCACTTGCTAGGGTCTTACTAAATGAAAAAAAAAATCATGTCGTGATAATTTCTCTCAACATATAAATTTGATAGGAAATGACCTAAAGTTCAACGGCGACTTCGAGAAGATTTCTAAGGCTCAAGACAGTCCAGGGGTAAAGCGACTTTAGTCTATTTGAAGTGGAGTAAGTACTGAATAATACTTTCTACCGTCAGGATGAAGAAGTGTAAGTACTCAATAGTAGTTTCTACCGACAGGGTAATAAGACCCTAAATAATTCTCAGACATGCATTTGTGGTGTGGCTGTTGAGGAGTGGTTGCAAGTTTTGTGTCACTGTCACCATTAAAAGGATATCATCGATACGAGTTCCGTCTTCGATAGAACTTGATATGGGGAAGTTATTTTTATTAGTTATTTTCTTGGTTGAACTGATGAAGTGAAACAACCAAGGAACGAATATACATAAGGATAAATCAACATCAATTACCAACTTTTTACAAAATCCTAGTGATTTTCTTTGTAGATTTTCCTCCGTCGCCGTTGCTTTCTATACCTCCCCCGACTTTACTGGCATGTGTATCGGTTTGCATTACCAGAGTAAGCTAAGAGTTAATTTAATTGAATTAGGACAACATTGTATGTGCGTGTGCAGTTTCACTAAGATAACATTTCCTCGGGGATGAATTGTAAATAAAAAATGATGTTCCAATATAATTAGTAAAAGTATAGATTTCACATTGGCCTACGAACAACGAAGTGATGGTCGTCGTAGCTGGGAAAATAGCAAACTTTGATTTTAATGAAGTTTTAATTACACTGCAATTATATTTTGTGGCTGTTAATTATTTTGCAAACATCTGTGGGTGTTATGATTTAATTGAAGAGCCTCTTGGAAACTGGTCGACGTTCACATGGAAAATGTGGACAAGCGAACAAGTTTTGGTAGTGTAATCGGAGCAAGAGGTTTTGCTGTTCACATGAATTCCGACAGATATTTAGTGAACTACACAAAAAATTCATCTTTGGAGGATTTTGAAAATTGTTTTTTAGTTTGTCAAGAACCCGGGAGGGGGAGATTTGGTAGCATGTTTGCCTATCAGCATGGGGGTTGTGGTTTCCATTCCCACGAAAGGCGTTTGGTCTGTCGCTGCCTCGTACCCTTGGACCCAATAATTAAATAAAAATAACAAAAAACAGTTTTACGCACTAAAAAATTAAGTAAATTCCATTAATTTGAGGCTAAGTATTCTGGTACCATAAATTCTGTTCAATTAAATATTATCGATATTTATTATAGATGTTGAAACATTTTTTAAGGAAAGTGTTAATTTATCTTGCGCCTGGGATTTTTTCGAGATACACTAATTTTTTTCAATTATCCCAGCAAACAACAGCTTTCTAATTCATAGTGTAAACATAAACCTATTTAAGAAAATGCTTACTTAATTTAACTAAGTAAATTTTTTTATTGTACTCATAATTAAAGAATATTATGTACTCATAATACTCGAATCAAAGTAAAATGTACCTCATCTCCTGAAAACTTTAAAAAATAATTCGAATATTAATCGTGTCCAAAATCTTGTTTATTGTGAACTCAAATATAGTTAGTATTAGTTTTTCTTCATATTCCCAAGCCTAATGAAGTGAAAACTCATGGCTCTGACAAATTATGCATACACAGACAGTTATCATTCTTGTTTGTTGCATATTCTTCGTGGGAAAGTTTTCGTTTGATTTTATATGTTTTGACATTGTCTGTGTGTGACTTGGAAAGTTGGCTGATGTTTGGCGTTTGCGAAGATTTCGTTAAAATAATGAATAAGAATTTATGAGCAAACTTTATGTTTGTCTTGCACAGAGATGGTGAGATTAGTTCTTTTCAAGCAAGGGAGTGCAGTGCACCATTGACCGAACTTTGGCGTTTATCGAAATGAAAGGAACTCACATAAAATAAAATGATACAAAGATATGCTATGTGTTGTTTAAGTAGGCAGGGATTAAAGTCATTCGATTCAAAAATTATTTGTGTACTCAAATTAAGCCCTTTTTTCAAGGGTTGAAAATTTGCAAGAAGTTTTAATTGCTATAATACTATGAAATATAGTTAAGAATGATCTTCAGAGATATTTCTCGGAAATTTTCATTGCCACCGATTTCCAAGTGATTTGTCAATTACGAGTTTGCTACAATCTACCATAATTATAGCCATAAAGGACTCTGTGAGGGGATTTTGCTATATCACATCATTTCATAAATATTAAATTAATTTATCAACAAAATATAATAATAATTAAAAAAAACGTCGTTCATTTGGTGAACATTCGGCAGATTTCTGGATAAAATGATTATCTCCATTCATAACAAATTATATAAAAAAAATTATATTCAAACAGTGTTAGAAAGGAGTAGTCCATCCTATGTCCAAAACAATCAGAAATCGAAAGAGCCATCGTGTCACTAAAATCCATAAAGTTACAGGAAACAACAACATACCATCGGAACCCTGCAGCCCCAACCGTATTTTGTACACAATGTATTTTTCATGTCCAATGTTAGTTTCGACTACATTAGGCATACAGGCTTAAAATATCACCGAACATTAGTTCGGAGCTTCTTCAACCGATTATACATAAATTCTAAAACACTGGGCATCTGAAGTCCGAACTAAAAACAGAAGTCATTGTCAAAGTGCCAAAAAAGGATCACCTCACGAAATGTAAGACCTGGAGAGGAACTAAAGGAACTTATTTAAGGTAATTGCGAACATTCTAAACTTAAAAAGCCTAGTTAAGGTGAGACTGACATTTGGTATGATCAACCTTCCAACTGTCGAGCGACACTAAAATCAAAACATTCCACTTGAACGTGATGTCTATCCTGCTACATTTTGAGAAATCAACAGCATTCAAGTAATTGTTAATAAGTGCCTCCGCAAAATTCTGTTAGAATCTCCGACTTATGGCAAATTATACACCAAACATCCATCCAAGCCAGTAATGGCGTTAGATTGCGCAAGCACCTGGAGACATCGGCAGAATGACCACAGATTGGAATCCTCAGGGTCAGAAGAGAGTTTTGGAAGACCAGCCCACACATGGAGATGCCAGCTCGACTGTGAAATAGAATCTAGTGGACGGTATTGGATTGACATTAAGAGACTGGAGAATGATAAAGATGATTGGAACAAATTTGTTGTGGCAAAATTGTAATTATGGAAATTGAAAAGGACTAAGGGCTGGTTAACGTAAAACGAATTCCATCGTTCGGAAGATGCTCAGTAAGAAAACCTTGTGCTTTTGAACATAGGTTCCATATGTCATTATCTAACCATAACTGTTAAGTAATGATGACTAAGTGTAATAATTACTAATTAAATTACATTTTTGCAGTAATGATGTAGAGATTCAGTAATGATTAAATTACGATTATATTCAGTATTTCATGTCTTATAATTGATTACAATAACAAATAATCTAAAAGTAATAAGGATTACTTCCGATTACTATAAATAATCAAAAAGAATTAAAAGTAGTAAGGAAATAATGCGACTACTTTCAGAGATTACTTTTGATTCATTCTAATTAATTATGGAAGTCGGAAGTATCCTGATGACTGTCATTAAAAAATATCACACAGATGAATCCGAGTTCGAAACCGGGTAAGACCATCAAACATTTTTCAGCGGCTGTTTCCACCTCGTAAATGTTGGCGACTTTACGAGTACGAGAGTAATCTCTAAGCCATGTCAAACTTCTCTAGAAAAAGCCTTAGCCATTCGGAGCCGGCTTTAAACAGTAGGTACCGGTCAGTGAGTATACACAATTATATCGTACACAGCTCACAGATTCGAGAGAAGTTCCCCTTCGGTTCCTTCATGGAATGTTAAAGGAAATAAGAAGTAAGTCAAAAATGTGGTGATTCAAATTTTTGTCCACATCAAATGAAACCAGTGTTTGGTTTGAGTTTTATTTTTCTTTGCCGGTATAAATTGTATAAGATTTGTATTTATCGTTTTTTATATTGCTAAGCTGATAGCATTCTTACTGATTTCTTTTATATGTAGTTTTAAAAAATGTCTTGTAGAATTTATTGATGTTATTATGCTTATTCGAGATGGCATCGTGCGAACCTTTTTGCTCACGTTCATACACGCAAAACAATTACTAACGATCATGTCTCGTAACCAATTATTTATCACAAATTGTTCAATAGAGGATTATAATCGTAACCGAAATTTAACAATATATCTAAAATCCAGAATTGAATAAATTCTAAACCTGAACGCATTCGATTTAAAGCAACAGCCTGTTAATATGTGTCTATTGGAACTAAAATTAAGTAAAATGGATATTTCTCTGGAACTTAAGTTGATTCAACTACACAAAATTAAAGAAAAAACGTACTCAAATAAAGTCAAATTGATCATCCACTGGCACCTAGTCTGTCTGTACTTAGTTTACACGAAGTTTTTTATATTTAGAATTTTTGCAGCACATTCGTAGAAATGTTCTTGAATTGAATAGATTTTCTGGTGTCGATTGGAGTATGTTGGGGAATCAAATGTAGTGTGACGTTGTTGGACTCTATTATTCCTCAGAGTTTTGCATTTCAATACAATACTACATTTTCAACTCATTTTATACGAAACGAGGTTTGTTGAATAATTACGTATCTCTCAAGTTGCCCACCACAACGGTTATGGATATGAAACCAAGAAGTTGACCTAGACCACTTGGCTTCTGGACGGCTCAAAAACTGATGTCTCATACATTCACGTACGTACACCACCACACAAAGTCGTAGGTTGTTGCTGACGCTGTTGCCGTTAAGGGACTTTGGGGGGCGATTGCTGCGGCAGATTTGTTGATGTTGTTGTTGGTTATTTCGTTTTGTAATCAACAAGTGTATCGTTTTGTTGCCTCTTCTCTCGAACGCCAGCTTGCATTTTTTTTTGCCTGTGTTTGCAGTCATTGTCATCGTCGTCGCTGTGTCGTATTTTATATTTTAACAATTCCAAAGGTTTCTACGCGCAAATAGCTAGCAATTGTGTGTCGACATGTGTGTGTGGGTTTGAGCCACATGGAATGCCATCAATGCTGCTCATCGTTGCCACACACTGTTGAAAGATCTCGTTCTCTTTCAGCTTAGCCCCTGGGTTGGAGGATGGGCTTGGTGCGTACGCCGGCCAAAGAATCGATTATGGTTCAACACCATTCACCATTCTCGTGTGCATTTTTATTTGCCGATTTTAATCCCCGTTCCCCACATTTCAATTGATGTTTGTCGTTTGGTGGAAATGGTCGAGGGTGTGGCGTGTTTTGCTGTCTGCTGTTGGTCAGTTCATTTGGTATCTTTGAATGTGTGTTTGTGTTTGCTTTAATTAATTAACTGCAATATTTATTGCATTTTGCCTTTATTTTTTGTTTCCTGTACACTTTCCCCCTTTCTTGGCGTCTATTCTTTGATAAATGATTTTTATTAAACCTCTTGTGTCCCCAAAGGATGTGATATTGTGGTTCACACACATACACGCACATGGTCATATATCGCCTGACATTCAATCAGCCAGCTCATCCTTTGATTTATCATCGGTCCATTGTTTCGCACATTCGCATTTGATGTATGATTTAATTAAAAACAATAAACAAACTAAAACTGTTCATATATCATTCGGTTTGTATATTTTTTTTTCGTTTTGTTTTGTATAAATAGATGTGAGCAGTAGATAGTTATAACGGATATGACAATTGAGTGTATGAGGACAGGGTGTATGTCATAAGATAAAGTAGCAGACTGGCCTAACAAGATGACCGCAATTACAATTGACAGTCTCTGATGTCGACTTACAGATCTCGCCGTGGTGTTGGGCCTGTAGCGCTTCGATGGTGCAAGACAATGGGTTTGGGAATCCTAACTATATGCAATTTTTTTATTGAAAGTTATTATAAAATCTGAAATGTCTTACTGGCAAGTCCTAGAAATTAAGCCAAGATCGAAAAACGTAAATCTGGAAGATGTGAACAATGGGTCTAACCGCAGCTGAGATGAGAGAGTCCGAAATGCCTAAGTTTTTACACAAATAATGTGTTACTTCAGATCTATTAAAACCATAGCAATTAAGTAATGATTAGTAAGCTATGAAATTAGTAATTACATTAAATTTTTTGAAATGGTGAAGTAATGATAACGATTACGGTTACAGTGTACTCTCTCCTTGCGGACAACTCTCATAAACGGACACTTTTTTCAGTACCATTCCGCTTCAGTCCTCGTGTGTACTTCTCTCATAAGCGGACACCTCTCATAACCGGAAAAAAATGATCAGTCCCTTAGGTATCCGCTTATGAGAGAGTACACTGTATGCGCAATTTCATGTTTTTACTAATTGATTACGATTACAATTATCTAAAAATAATTGAAATTACTCGAAATTACAAACAAATAATCAAACAGAGTCAAAAGCAATCAAAAAATAATTCGCCTACTTTAAAGTTTACTTTTGATTCTTTTTCGTTTATTTTAAAAGTCTTTTGTGTTTTCTTTGAAAGTATTGGGATTCTATTTAGATTTTTCTTTATTCTATTTGACTATTTTTTTTGTAATCCTGATTATTTGTAATCGTAATCAATTTGTAATCATTACAAGTTTTTTTTTAAATGTAATGTAATTGATTAATAATCGTAATCATTGAGAAATCCTGCCTATTAGCCAATACCCACTCAAGAATTCAGCATGTGTTGTAGATAAATATATTCTTTCGAATTAATTCGTTATGGATACAAGTACATAATCGAGTATCAATATCAATAATACGAATAGTTTTTAAGTTCTCGTTAGTCTCTGCACATGATAGAGCTTACTCTGGGTGCAGACTATAAAACTTTCTAATAGCAAGTTTCAGAACACTTTCCATATCATGTGACTGCAAACAGTCATCACAATCAGTCACTCATAAATATTCAATTTTAAGATCGGTTGCACTTCCCCATTATTAATATCCGTAATTGTCAATCTTGTAACCATCTTGTTGCAATATCGCTGACAATATCTCGGCGTCATTTGTCAATGTGTCAACACTTCTACTGAATTTTAATTACTTTCAGTGAAACAATAAAAAAAACTACAAAATACACATTGCACATTTAGCGCAGTTCAAAGTGGCAGATCATTTTGTAATAAGTTGCCGCTAGAATAGTAACTTTGTCGGATTTGTCTGATAAAAGTTAATTATGGTTACAAAATGTGTGTAATTAACTTAAATCTCATTCACTTTCGGTTTAAATTTTCCAATAATTAGTCCATACAACATTTAAGCTGTGTCAACTTTTGATTTTAATGAATTCTGATTAATTGTCTTGGCGATTATCGATGTTCGCCGGAAATGTGAAGGTGTTAATTAAATTATGATAGTTTCGAAAATGTCCACACAATTGCGGACAGAATAAACAGATCAGCAAATTAAATGGAAATTTTAAACACCTGTTGAGTAAATACTTTAATTAGAGCGGAATAGCGTTTGTATGGAAAATTTAGTCTAAAGAACAATTAAAAGACAATGAAGTGAATACGACTTAAAGCATTTTATGAGCGTTTTAGTTTGTGTGCACATTATAGATGGCGCTGACTATAATAAAAATCGAAGAACCGTTTGTAAACAAAAACAGACAGAGATTTCATGAGCAATTGCAGAGTTTCCTTTATGTCAACGGATGGGCTGAGATGGTTAAATTTCAATTCACTCACAAGAATATTGTTTTTGAGTCAGCACCGATTGCATGCATTTTCTTGCCAGTATATTTACATTTTGTGGCATCTGATAAATTGCGGATCTATCCAAAGTAAAACGAAATAATGAACCTTTTAAAAAGAATCCCATCAGTCAAAAACAATTCCCATAAATTAACTGAAGATAATTTCTGGTCTAGACCTCGCCCACTCATTTCTCTACAATAGATTTAGAATTCAGATCGTACAAATCATCTAACCCACATAAAAACAATTCAATCAGAACCACTTTTTTTTGTTTTTGGCAGGATTAAACATTACTTTGAATTGTTCCCAAGTCATCACATAAGAGATTTATTGTAATAAAAACTGGAAAATAAAATCGAAAACAAAAATGGAAAAACAAAAGACACGTCATTAAAAGAGAGAAAAAAAACACACACACATACACACTCAACCCACACAATCGACGAACGTCGGTGGCTGACAAACAAGGAGACGAACAACGCAAAACAGGAAAATTTGTGTGAAATTTAAGAACGTAAATCACACAGACGTCTACGTATGTACGTCCGTCTGTCGTCAGTATGCCCGTACACATACACGCACCGTTACTTACGTCCAACGCAATTGCACATGCAACACTGAATGTCAATGTGCAGGCATAACAGCAACGAACCAACCGTGGGGTAGTTTGAAAGAAAAATTGCGAATAATTCGGAACTTTCCCTTTATTTTATGTTCACAAATTATTGTAGAAGACTCTCAAGAATTTAGATTACTTCAGGCTCATGGATTTGTTTTCCCATCAATAGCAAATCTCGAGCAAATACAAAGAAATTGTCGATTTAAGCTGGCTGATAGTGGACAACACTCACGGTTCCCGTCGTCATATGGTGAGCAATGACGAGTATGTAGCTGTCGTAGCCGAGAGTGTGCGACTCTGTCCTGGTACTCGCCATCGATGTCAACAATTCAACTTTTCACGCACCAGCCTAATGCAATTGAAGACACCAGGCCATTCGCTATGTTATCACTTCCCAGTTTCGGCCTTAGAGCAGCACGAAGTCAACAACGATTTTACTCGAGAGATTTAACTTTACGGCTATATTAAGAAGCAAAACTGCTGCCTGTAGGGTTCGAAAGACCCGCACGTGATCGCCGATAATCGATGCATTCCCAGAGTGTGCCAGTTTGGTTCGGATTTTCTAGTTGTGACCCATTTTCTTTAAAAATGCCGCTGGAAACGTTAATGATAAACCATTTTTATTTGTGGCCGGAAATTGAAAACGTGGGCTTGGACGATCTTCGGTTTCAGTCGGATGGCGCCGCATGCCACACAGCCCACACCACAATCAATATTTTGCGCTGTTCTGATAGTCAGGCTGACATTAAATCTCTGGTTTCAAAATCAGCACTGGATTACTCAGATCTCTTAACTCAATAACTCGACTTGTTACGGTCATGAGTGGAGACTGTCAGATTGGAAGACATGCAATGACACTCCAAGTTACTTCTAAAGAAGCTGTGGGTACGAAGAGGAGGACGAACCCATAAAACTCCTTTTCTGCTCTTGAACCACCCTAACAAACAGGCGGCGATCAATACTGGGCTCTTATTTCTTTAGGGAATTAGGTGACCTGACCGATATTGCTACTGAGTGTCTCAGAAGCTTTTTAAGATGCTCGGAATGTTGCAACTAAGGATACGATTTTGGGTAGCTTCCGTGGTATCACAATTGACTTCATAGACTAAGTGAGTTTGTATTTCAGACTGCCACGCTAACCTAACTTATTATACTTAAAGTATAAATTAGTCAAACAAGCCCTAACCGCGAAAAGAACATAAGCGCCAAAAAGAAAATTTTACAGCAGAGGGTTTGTTTGTGCGATGCTTACGATACAATTGAATTGAATTTGCTATATCTTTGTAAATATAAATGTTAAACTTTTGATATTTTGGCATTAACAGCGATGGACAATTTCCTATTGAATTTCATTAAAACGAGAGTTTCGACAGAAATGGCGATTATGTCTTTTTCGCGGTAAGGGCTCATTATGCTTTTGGCAACGATGCAACGTGCCACATACAATTTTTGTGATAAAAACAGAAATAGTTTCAAATCTTCTCTGGCTTTTCATAAATTTGGTATTCATACATTCGAGAAACAGACCTGTCCGAAATTACATTACAATTTAAGAAATCGGCCGCAAGGCAAACTGACAAGGAAATCTCACCCCATTGTGCAACGTCAACCAGTATGACTGCAACAATAACAACAAACAAAAACATCTACTCGGAGTTGTGTAATCATCACATCACATTCTCTTACATAAACGGACAACAAACCGAAAAGAGAATCCTTATAAGGAAACTCGTTACAAACCAAAAACAGCAGCAGTAACCCAACAAACGGACGAATGAACACGCACAACAACAACGACGACAAAACGGATTGCACATTAAAAGAATGACAAAAGCAACAACGACATCTAAACCAAATATGGAAAAACTTTTCAAGAAGAATTTTTATGCAAGCATACAGAACTCACAGGCGTCTGTGGAGCCGCAGAGGCCGGCGAGAGAACGGGCGAACAAACGTACGAACCAACAATGATGCATTGTGCATTTGGCACATGTTGCATAAGTTGGCCAGAGTTGGAGTTTGGCTTGCTTTGAGTAACCATAAGTACGTACATACGTACGACGGATTGGATGGATGGATACATTTAATGGCTGGTTAGACGAACCCACCACAGCGCACACATGCTGCGAATCAATGCCTGTTATGATGTGTGATGTGTATGTGCTGCTGCTGCTACTGCTACTGCTACTGCTTCTGCTACTGACGATGATGGAATCGATGCAAAGTTTAGCTAACCAAGAAAATTCCAACCAGCCAAATGTGAGAAAATCACAAACTATGAAAACAGCCAACAGACAAAGAAACAACAATATGAAGATATTAGAAGCCCAACTTTTCCGACGAGTCAAATATGAAGAAAAATTCCCTAACAAGAACAACGACGACACAAACAATTAAAAGTGACATTTTGTGCAGTGACAAAAACGAACGAATACGATGAGTACGTGTGAGTGTGTGTGCGCGTTAAACTATTGGCCAAAAGAAACAAAGTCGACTTTAATTGCAAGGGGAAGCTGCTAAGACATGATCTTTAATTATATTATGGTATGACCATAAACGCATTAAGGAAGTATTGGAAAATGAGGCATATGATTGCGTTCTTACAGACTATGCAGTCTGTTGGCCGGTCTGATGGAATCCCCGCTGAAGTGACCGAACAGTGAAGTGATCGGTTATTACCACCAATTCGAAAGCAAGCAACGAAATGTTAAAATCAAGTCCATTCGGGCTCAACTATGGATAAAAAGTCCGTACTCACAATACTACGGCTTAATTTAAGTACCGATTAATCCAGTTTCTTATGTGTGTAGTTTGATATAGCCCTCATATAAAGGTCCATCACGAACTAAAGTCCATCTGCTCTAGAAGTCGAATATAATTCCCGATAACGCTCAAATTCGGTGCATCAACCTAAATTACAAAAGTTGAGCCATGTCCAGTTTATACAAACGTTCCTCCCGCTTGGGAATCGTCTCGCTCTAGCGGCCCCATACGATGTCTGATCTTGAGCAGTTGTAAAGACTGGACACCATAAATTATGAAGGACCACAAACCGGTCTAGGAGTCAAATGTTATGTCCAATTATGATGAAATTCGACACATTATATTATGACGGGCTAGTAATCAACGCTGAAAAATTTGAGTAGTATTGACCAGTGATTCCATTTACTACTCCGTAGCAGCAAGAGCTTAACAAATATTGCTATGCTCTCGCTACCGCTCCCACTTTGAACAGAGCCGTAGCAGAGCCATAGCCGAAAAATGAAAAAGTATATGCTCTGCTCTGCTTGTAGTTATGTCGCGTCATAAACTATAGCAATAGCAACAGGCAAAAATCAAATGATGTGCTCTGCGTAGCCATAGCGGGAGCTGAAAACTGATAGCGAGATGAGAGCAGATGAAGTGAAATTGTTTTTATTTACTATGGCTCTTCTGTGTTTTTGTTTTTGCTAAAATTCTGTGTTTGTTTGGACGTTTTTGTTTTTGCTACAATTCTGTGATTCTGTGTCAATTTGTTTCGTGTACTCAATGTTCTTCTGTTCAATACAGAATTTTAGCAAAAACAAAAATGCAGAAGAGCCATAGTAAATAAAAACAATTTCACTTCATCTGCTCTCATCTCGCTATCAGTTTTCAGCTCCCGCTATGGCTACGCAGAGCACATCATTTGATTTTTGCCTGTTGCTATTGCTATAGTTTATGACGCGACATAACTACAAGCAGAGCAGAGCATATACTTTTTCATTTTTCGGCTATGGCTCTGCTACGGCTCTGTTCAAAGTGGGAGCGGTAGCGAGAGCAAAACAAAATACTACGAAGTAGCGTAGCATTTTCAAACGCTGGTATTGACAAATGTTTTTACATGAAGTTTTAGTGACTTTCCCATGATACCAACGACTTTTATCCTGCCTCTCCACCGAGGAAACTGCTAACCTTTAGAAGTTACGGTTTTGCTCTAATGGTGTGGTACTTATTTATTTCCCTCAACATTCCATGAAGGAACTGACGGAGACTTTCTCTCGAAACAGTGAGCTGTGTACGATATTTGTATTTGTAGCAACTGGCTAACAAGGACCTACTGTTTTAAAGGCGGCTCCGAACGGCTAATGTTTTTTTGAGAAAAGTTTTACATGGCTAGAGATTAATCTCATACTTATAAAGTCGTCAGCATTAATGAGGTGAAAAACAGCCGCTGAAAAATTGTTGATGGTCTTACCAGGTTTAATTCATAAGTGTTTTCTGAAACCCCTCTGGGGAGATCTTTAAAATTCTGTTAGGTATGTTCGAAATATCAGAATTATATTCGAAAATGGCTCAAATTTCCCCACTGTGAGAAGCATGGTTGGATGGACAAAAAATGTTACCCGAAGAAGCATTCCTCGACCACAAAAACTATTCAGAATCATACATCAACTCTTAATCCGACTTCACGATGTCAGGTTAACGTGCAGTTCAGCTACTACTGCGTGCTAGTAACACACGATAGGTGGGCGGCTGTCCGCCAATGTCACATTACTTGTGTCCGTCATGACAAAACACTGTCTGATTGCAAGGCATGCAATGAGACTGAAGGTGGCGATTAGTGACTTTTGCAGAAGCTGTGGGAATGAATAGGAGAAGGAGCCCATAAAACACCTTCTCTGCACTTGCAGCCAGTGATGCCAACTCTCGATCGAGAAAAAGCATCTGCAAATTGAAAAAAAATTAAAAATGGGTAGAATTTTAACAAAAAAATTGGTAAAAAGCAGTTACTTTTTGTAACTTCATAGGCTTTTAGTTTTTAAATATGAAGTTAATACAGAGTTGTATGGAAGTGCAATAAACACATAGTTATAGACATAATTGAATGCCTATTGTACCAAACCGAACACGCTTCTGAATAATAGCGAAACGTTTATTAGGAATCTCAAATATCAATAAAAGCACAGTGAAGAAATGTAAAAAGCACCCAACACGTTTCTGAATAATAGCGAAACGTTTATTAGGAATCTCAAATATCAATAAAAGCACAGTGAAGAAATGTAAAAAGCACACTATATACCCGTTTTTAAAAAAAGGGTACCGATACCAAAAAAACACCAAAAAAGGTGCGAAAAGCAAAAAAACGGCAACGCTGCTTGAACCGCCTTGGAGAACCAATGGGGATCGACACTGGGCTGTTTTTTCTTTACAGTCCAATGCGTTCTAGTTGATTCAGAAGCTTTTAAGACCCTTAGTTTGGTTCAGCAGGAGGATTTATTGGTACGATTCTCGCTAGATTCGGTGATATCAGAATGGATTTTATAGCAGACTGACTCGCCAACATCACCTTAACATACAGTCAGTTCTAACCAACAGTCATAGATGTCAGTATTGAATTTAGAATACATATAACCAAACGCTAAGCAATAGCGTGTTTGGGAAAAACAGACACCAAACCTATTAAATTCAACAAAGTACAACATTTGGGTGCGAATAAGTGTGTTTTTGCAGCAGTTTTCGTAATTTTTTTTCTTGCCTCTACGCTCGTTGAAGTAAAAGCAATAACCGAGAGAATGAGATGAATTGATACATAGAGATACACAAATTGAAAAAAAAAAATATCAAAAAAAAAACATTTGATATTTATCACCTACAAACAAGTTAATGTTTGTGGTATGGAAATTGTTTGCTGAAATTTGTTAAAATTACCATTTTTTTCAGCGTGTAGAGCTGGCACAGTAATTAGTATTCAGAATATTTAGGTTTGTGGAAAGCTTCTTCGAGAAAAAGACGAAATTTTTGCAACCCGGTTGGCGAGTTGGTAGCATGCTTGCCTACCAGGGTGGGGTGGGTGGTTCGATTCTCACCATAGGCTTTGGTCTACCACTGCAGAAATCTAGCCATATGGTCGTGTCGCCAGGTTTACCCTTGCACCCAAAATTAGATTATACATTTGCTTTGCTTTGTAAATAAATAAAATAAAAAATATATAAAAATAAAATGCCAGAAAAACATGATTGTAAATTTATTAACATAGAGGAACTTGTCTAAAATCAGTGACGGCTAAAACATCTACAGATAAGTTTTTACATGCCGTGTAAACTCCAAATTTTATAACGAAGTGAAAATACATGATATGCACACTACCCAGCACCCATGGAGCAGCCACCCTACTCCACCCTTGAATAGATTTTTAACGACTGTCAAGTGTTCCACAGTCCAGTGTCAACGATGTCAGCTGGCGGCAGGATGTACAAATTGTGCACATGTGCAGCCAAATATCTCCATCATTACCGAAATGTCTACAAGTTTCATTACAAATTGACACCGGCCAACTGAATGCGTCGTCGTCTCAACCGGCAACGGGGGGAAATGATAAACATATGTCAGCACACACACACACACATATGTCAAAGTTGAATTATACCACTTGTTCGAGCGGATTCATATGTACCCCCCCATTACAGTCATGTGGACCGACAATATACCATGCAATCAAGCCCATATGTCTGTACTGCATGGGTCTACAATTGGTGTGGCCTGACTGACAGTACGCAGCATTGAAAGCCCTCCCATTGCAGATGCGAGATGCTGGCGCTGACACATGTAAGTGCTCATAGTTTTGGGGTGATGGTGCTCATGGCACTGTCAGTGGTTCGGATGGTGCACCACCATGCCATGCCATGCTATGCCAGCCATGTTGGTGCAAAGACACACCAGCAACTGTGACGTTATCGATTAACCGAAATCAAGATGTTGTCTGTGCAATGTATGGCAATTTAAAGCAATTAATCAAACTGCATCTTAATTCGCTCAGTCTATATCCTCTTTCGCTGTGCCATAGCAACCACTTAAACACTTATCGAGTCCACCATCTCCATTGGCTTGACACAATGCGCCGTACATATGACACTTTGGGTTTTTGGCGCCAACGTATGCAATGTCTGATCCGATCTGACCCACCAAAAATACATACATACATATATGTTTGGGTGTATGTACATAATCACATACAGAGACATTGCAGTTTGTAATGGAAATTGAACGAAAAAAAATTGCGCTGTACTTGCCTGAAAGTTTATTGAACCTCATCGGAGGAGCATCGAAAGTCATCGTTGCCATCGTCGTATTCAAGATTATTACACAAACATACGACATTTGGTGTCTTTTTTATTTTTCTGAATTTTTTCTTTTTTTTGCGTTGTTTTGAAAGTTACAATAAAATATTTTTGTTGAATTTCAATATTTTATGACGACAAAGTTTTTGCTGTTTCGATCGTTGTTTTTGTTTCAGTTTAAAAGAAGTGATGTCAATGTGGAGTTTTCTCGTAAATATCCAAGGCACATTTACAAGGTAATCTTGACAATCAGCTGATATTTTATTTTTTTCATTTGGTGTGTAAGCGAATGTGTCATTTAAAAATGACGTTTTATTTCTATTTTGAATATGACGTTTGAAAATTCAAATTCATTCGTTATTGGTTTTTTATTTTGAATTGAATTATAAAAATTCAATTTGTGATATTTTGTAAGTTGAAATTTGTGGAAAAATAAAATATTTGTCAACAATCAATCAACAATATAGAATTTGTTGACATTTTCATAACAACTTCAATCAGATGTCTCTGACAGTTTCGTTGTCTAATCAAAAACAAATTGCATCTTGTTATTGTAGTGTTGTATTTGTTGTACCTGATGCGATTACCTTGTAAATGTGCCTTGGTAAATATCATAAATGTACGTTTTTTTTTAAATTATTGCGGGTTGATGGGTATTTGCCATGGCACAATAACTCAATGTAGTGTCATGTAAACAGCGGAGTAGAATTTTTTTATTTTGACAGAATTTTGATTGTCAAAATCATTGTTGGTTTAGTTTTTTTTGTCCATTGTCGAATAAATTTACATTCAAATCAACGAATTATAAAACCAAAGGTCAAATAAAGAATGTTGGGGCTCTGAAAATTTATTAAAAATAAAGTTATAGTTCGCTAAAAACCTGTCCCGCTAGTTGTAACTGTCTGCCAACAAAAGGTGTTATTTTGAATCACCCGGTATCTCGGTAGCTGTCACTTTTGAAGCATTTATTCTTTGATATTTGACAAGTAGAAACTACGCCATTACTAAAAATGGAACGATACTTCACGATAAAAATGGTAAAAATCTTGCAGTCACAGTTCGCACCGTGTTAGCTCTCGAAGAGGTGATCTCAATTGGTCACCAAGATCTTGTGATTCAACACCTTGAGACTGCTTTCTTTGTGGCCACGTGAAAGATAAGGTCCACGCCAACAGCCCAGCGTCGATTCAAGACCTCAAAGATAGAATTCGTGAGGCGGTGAAGGCTCCCCGTCGTAGAGCCGTTTTTTTTTTTTTGGGGAATTTTTCAGATTTTTTTCATTAGCCGGTAGGATTTTGGTGCAAGATTTGAAAATGTTCTGTCAGCGAGTGCATATCTATATAATATACCCTACCTACGTTTCCAAGAATGCTCTCCATTCAACTGACTTAAGGTACGAATGAACTTTATACTGTAGATAACGGATATAAGAAAGTAAAACAATTTCACATAGTTCTTTCTTATAAGCGATTTTTTCTTCTAAGCAATTATTGTTTAATTGAAAGTAAACTTTACTTAGTAAAGACACTGTGTTTCTTGCAAAACTTTGTTATATGCGATTTTTTCATATGAAATATTGTCTGATATCCGTCAGCTACCGCAAATATGAATGTGACAACTTCACCAAGGAGAAAGTCTGCTTTTCGAAAACTGGACCCAGGCACACCAATAAATTCGGTCATTTTATGCCTGTGGAAGAGTAGGGGCATCACCGTTGGCGGGTTAATGTCATTTGACCGTCATTGTCATTGTCTTTGGTTTTGGTTTTGTATTACCATTAAGGGACCTCACATCAAATAAACGTGGAAATATTGGAAATTAGGAGTGTTTAGAAAAGTCAGCGTTATTTCAGAACATTGACTCAATATTAAATACTAGTAAGTTGTAATGCGCCTATGGCGCCCGTTAATTTGCTTGAGAAAGTATTTGTTACTTAATTTTAAAAATTTTGTAAAAAATATTTTGAGAAAACTATTTTGTAAAAAAAATTTTTGCTGAAAAAAAAAATTTTTTGTTGAAAAAAAAATTTTTGTTGAAAAAAAAATTTTTGCTGAAAAAAAAAAATTTGTTGAAAAAAAAAATTTTGGAAAAAAAAATTTGGGGAAAACACAATTTCTGTACAAACAAATATTATTTTTTTTATTATTATTATTTATAGAATTATTATAGAATGCCTATTTAAATTCCTACGTACTGCGTGACAGAGTCAGTGAATCAGTGAATCAGTGTATCAGTGTATCAGTGTATCAGTGTATCAGTGAATCAGTGTCGAGGGTAAATATATATTAAGATATAATAGTGCTATGGGCATTTTTTCCAACAGTGGCATTTTTTGACGCGAATACCCCTCTTGCAGTTGTCGTGTCTGTTGTTGTAAAAAAAGTAAAAAAAAGTATCATCATTATGTTAATATTTTATTATTTCTTAAGACACAACAACAACAGCAAACAAAAAACGTGAGATGAATACATAGCATTATGGTTCGGGTCTTCTTCTTACGAATAATACGGATTTCTTCTGTTTCTTCATTTTATTTTCTTGGGAAAAAGGAAGTTTGATTCTACTTCAACTTTATGGTTGCCAGTATTTTTTCAAAAAAAAAAAAAACACAAAAGACAACAGACAACAGAAAAAACACAACTCCATTATGCAAACACAACTTTAAATCAAACTTTATTTATGTTCAGTTTGTCGGTGGAAACATGAATCTACAATTGGATTGGTGGCATAGAATGTCGGCACTGGGGCTTTGCCCACAGACCTGGCTGACTAAGAACTAATTGAATGCATTGTGGGCAGGCATGCGTCTCCCCTCCTATTCGATCTTAGACTAAAATTGTTAGGATTTAAACAAATATCAAAATTGTTTCGTCTTTCATTGAACTTTGTGGAAGTGTGCTTATGTTTCGTCTTAAACGATTAAACACATAGCCATGTTTTGGGCTTTGAGTACATAAATCTTGGAATTAAACACAAAATAAATTTCTATGAATTTCATGTTTATAAATCATCTCAAGAGATAATACAACACAGTCATTGGCGGTGGCGGTGCCAAACGGTCAAAATAATTGGTGATAAATTAATCAAAACATATTTCACGTATGTTAGGGTGTCCATTATATTTTGTTGTTAAAGTTAATTGAATAAATGGAAAAAAATCATCAATTAAATATAGGGACAGGTAATTTTTGAATTAGGAAGGAAATAGTCTTACTTATATAACGTATATTAGGGTGTCCATTATATTTTGTTGTTAAAGTTAATTGAATAAATTGAAAAATCCATTAATTAAATGGAGGGACAGGTAATTTTTGAATTAGGAAGGAAATAGTCTTACTTATATAACGTACATTAGGGTGTCCATTATATTTTGCTGTTGAAGTTTATTGAATAAATTGAAAAATTCATCAATTAAATATAGGGACAGGTAATTTTTGAATTAGGAAGGAAACAGTCTTACTTATATAACGTATATTAGGGTGGCCATTATATTTTGTTGTTGAAGTTAATTGAATAAATTGAAAAATGCCTCGATTATGGTCAGAATTGGTAAATAAATGGAAAGACAGATTATTTTTGAATTCGGAAGGAAATAGTCTTTGTCAAAGCTAACGAAGTCAGAAACTAAACGAGAAATTAAACAATCGCCAATAGAATTGTGAAACATCATGTGGACGTTATTTCATATACAAGGTGTCCAACGGGAAGGTATTCCTTTGTTTGTTTATAATTTTTAATTAAATGAGAGGGCATGAATCTTATATTCATAAATGTTTTAATAATGTATGGAATACAATATCAGATAAATGGGAGCCCTTGTGAGCACATTTATCATTACATTCTCACACATTTCATGCGGTATTTCATTAATTTCATCACGAATACATATTTGGTTTCAGTTGCTCAAGCGTATTTTTGTTTGTTTGCCTAAACCTTACTTATCAGATTTCCCCACAAAAAGAAGGCCAGAGCAGTCAAATCAGGCGACCGTGAAACAATTTCTTGAAATAAGTTGTTGTGGAAAGAGGTCAGCAGCAATCGATAAAATGTTTTAACGATTAAACAGTTGGTTTATCGAATATTTTTCCCTAATAAATACTGCCATGCTTCACGACTTCACGACTGCCAAATATGAACTGTCAAGACTTATGTTTAACAAAATGGCGGCAAAACAAAGCGGACAGCCTGTATTTTGGGGTGTTGAAACCTGGTTAAAACCACCCCCCAAATGAAATAAACCCCAAAGATATTCTATTTGGATTTTTGGGTTATTTCATTTTTTATTTGGGGATTATTTTACCAAATTATGATGTTATTTAATTTTTTTTCTTTTTGGATTTTATTTAATTTTTTTTTGGAATTTCTTTCATTGGAGATTATTTCATTATTTGTTTGGAAGTTATTTCACTTGCGTGTTATTTCATATCGCCCAGGATGGCCAACGTCGATTGAAACAACTTTGTGAATATGTCTCGAACTTTGTTTTAAAACAGTAGGAATTTTTTAGAAAAAAAAAACCGTATTTGCTTTACTGACATCTAGAGTGTGTAGCCGAACTAAACAATTTGGGACGTCTGCTCTCTGTATAGTCTTTGCCGAAACTACAAAAGCGATTTACTTAGTTTACATTCAATATACATATGTCCCTTTGAACTTTAACTGTTTTGGAAATTTTTCAAATAAATTGAATTCGATCAATATTCGAAACACCCTAATACACATTTATAATACTTGCCCACACAAAAGCAATAAACAATAACAAACGATTTCAAATACAAATAAGCATTTGTCTGTTGAATTTTGCCAAAAACAAAAAAGTGGGTGGAGAGCGCTTCTTTGGTTATAAAAATCCAAAGGAAAAAAAAATTATCAATGAACCCAACAATCATTCATTCATTCAGTCAATCATTCTACGTTTTGCCACCGAATCATAATCATTTGAAGAATGAAATAATTGTTGATGCCTTATGTGGGTCAGTTCGAGTTTATTCACATTTCGGGTTTGTATTTGTGTTTTCTGGTTGCTGTTTATTTGTAGACAGATAGCGTTGTTGTATAATTCGGCATTTGTTTAGAGTGGGGCTGCTATTAAATGGACAATGTACACGTAAATGCAGGAAATTGATCGATAGAATATTTGGAATTTCTTTACAGTTTGTTCAATTACGATGAAACATCGAACAACGAACCAAATGGAATTATTTACCGCCTTTGATCGTTTAATTGGAGGGATGGAAGAATTTTGTTTCGATAGAGGTAACATGTCATTAAAAACAGGATAGCGAGTCCGGATCTCCTTCTGTTACTAAGATCCAAATGCTCCACAACAATTGTCATGCCTTTAGTAGAAAGGGCTTGATTTCTTTAAAAAAGAAATACGCTGCTATTCGAGAATTTTTTGTAATAGAATACTCACATATCTTCGTTACCATGTCAACATGAAGGGAACGGCGGAATGAAATTAGGCACCGAATTGAAAATGAAATGGAACTACAACACGAAATTTTATGATGTTTTTTGGCTTAATTTCGTATTTTTACTGGTGCTTTTTGAACATTTACATTTTTGAACATCAAAAGAGTCCGATTCGTCGATATTCACATCACCCATATAAATTGACGACGATGCTGGATCAATGGATGATTTGTGTGGAGGTTTAAGCCCAATCGAACTACTCGTAGAACTATGGAATACATTTCTTCAAAGTTCAAAGCTTTCGCTCGTTTTATTCGGTTACATGCTTGCGGTTTGCGGTTTCAAACTCCTTACATGTAGAATTCCAGAGTCGTGGTGTAATCTTCAACCAAGTTCATATACGGGCAAAAAACATACAACGAAGATATTTTTGGATGGAAATCACTTTAACTTACCTCTAGATTTTATAAAATCGTCATTAAAGTAGAAATTGGCTTACCTGAAAATGGAAAACAAATCAAACGTTTAAATATGTATAAAACTGTCTATAACTATAAAATGACAAGCTAATGGCGAAATCTTTGCTGAATCGAAAAACCCATTAATGACGATTATAACCGGTTCGGTCGGCAACCCAAAAAAAATATAAGTATTTTTTAAAGTCATTTCAAATTCTCAGAATTCAACCACAAAAAGCAAATGATTAACCAAACATGTGTATGTGGAAGTAGTTGTACGCGTATAGACATATGTTTAATTAATTAAAATATTATAATTCAAAGAATTTTTGAATGAAACAATATATTAATTTATTTTTTTTTTCACACGAACAATCGGAACCGGGCAGTGGATGATGACAAATTAAATCTTTACACAGCCATTCATTTGTTTTCAAATGCAAATTAATTTAATACAACATTTGTAAATAGAAAAACAAAATAAAGCCAAACTTTCCGGCTTGGCCGAATATCATATACACTTCACCATGCCATAAGTATGGAGGTGGTCGGTGGTCGGTGGCCAGTGGTGTGTGGGCGTTACTTCTGTCCAACTTTATCAAAAACTACACAATCGTCTAAAACCTCTCAATATCCTGAATATCCTTAACGAATGTAACAAAAAGAAAATCGTATTTCTTCTGAGATCCCTACGTTTGTCATCATTATGACAAATGCAGCCATATTTACAGCTCGCTCTCATTTACAGGAACGCCAAGATATTTATCACACTTTTTTGCTACATCTCGAAATCCTTTCTTCACCTTTGTCTGTTGCCAGTGCGACAAATGTGTCGTATGCTCGACATGTGGCCTATGGTGAGCAGCAAAGCCAAGCAGAGGGTGGCGGAAGTCTCAGAAAATCTGTCATATTGCAACAAAACGCATTCCACATACTTCTGTACATACATACATACCAAACGGAATATGAATAATTTTTCTATGGAACGTTGTGTTCCTCGACATGAAGAGAAAAGAAAGGCTATTGTATTGCATACGTTGAACTGCTGTCATATCAGCATCAGCATCACCAGCAACGAAACCGACTCAGATGCCTCTGATGGCGAGGACGATGATGATATTTTACAGTTGTTGTTTTTTTTTTTGCCTTTCGTCAGCATAACTGGCTGACGGCACCCTCACACATGGGCATCGCCGATTGAATTCCATATGTCCTAGTAGTTCTTGTACCCCCACTGGTACTCGTATGATTTCACTGATTTCTTGAGAATACGGGGGTTTGTGTGTAAAATGTTGTCGCCATTACACTTTTGTACTTTTGTCCTGGGCGACGGCACGACACATACAGGACAAGTACCCACTGATGATAAAGCCAAGTGGCTGGACTGAATACGAATATTCCGAGCGTCTTTATGAAAATGTCGTAACTGTAGGTTTTCCCCACATCTTCTGCTCACTAAAGTGGCACTTGAGCACAAATTTCTTTACTATTGTGCTATTATTATTATTATATTATTGATGACGACGACGATGGAGCGAAATATGGAGGAGTCTGTGCTGCACCCACTTGTGCCAGCCACTCGATGATACTTGAATATTATTTTGCATTTAACAATGCAAAGCAGCAGTGTCTATGAAAAACCACACACACTCACACACACACACGCCGTCAATTGTCCTTAAGGAATAGAATACTCTGATGATGTTTATGTACGTTCAAATATTTACAGATGTGACTGAGTGTGTCTTCACAGCTTGTGAATAATTAAAGCGCTCGAAATAGGGAAATCATTGGCGGAAAATCAATATTTTCGGATTACGTGCGTATGCATGTAAGATCGTATAGAGGAGTTTAAAAAAAAAATCTAGTTTCACTTGGTAAGTAAAAGTCTGACAAGCTATCGCAACTCTGGGTCATTCCACGCAAAATATTTATTGGACTGGCAAATGTTCACAATTGAACTGGAACTTAAGAAACAGCTTTAAATATGCACATACATAAGACAGAAAAAAAAATATGAACTAATAGTATCGGTCTCAACGAAGACTCTGTTGGGAAATAACGCGCCGTTTGCCTACAGGTATACAGGGTGCAGCAAATACAATATGTTTCCTAAGGGACTGAATAGTTAATAGACTATTCGCATTGCGGTGTGGCACGCCGCGCCTTGCTACTGAAACTTATGATTCCAGTCCATGGCTTCCATTTCTATGTAGTTACAAAAATGGTTTGTAGTACCACCTCTCATTTTCAGCAGCATTTTCAAAGAAATATGGGCCAAAGATAGGTAAGATTAGGTTTGGTTTGGAAGAGTAGGGTATTTAAAAATACTCCTCCGCTCCAAGATCCACACTTTCTTCATTTAGGAGAAATTGAATAGTTAATAGATAAGTAAGGAAGATAAATTGGAAATGGGAAAGATAAAAGTATAGTCTGTTGATTAATTGGTACCCACCCCCTGTCGTTTAGCCATCATATGCCCCTTATGAAGCACAGTACATCTTCGATACTGATCTATGTAATGTCCCCTGGTTCTGTCAGGAATCAATTGCCTAGCTACTTTTGTCTGTGGTGTTGTAAACCAGGACAATGATATAGAACATGTTCCTCTGTCTCCAACTCATACTCGCACATCCTGCCGAAGTCTGGAGATCTATTATCCCATTTAATGGTCATCGCCCCGATTGAACAGTGGCCCGGGATAACTCTAATTACAAGTCTGAGACGGGTGTACGAAAAATCGGCTCTATGAAAAATGTCCAAAAACTTAAATGAAGAATTCCCCAAAAAATCTCATACAAAATTGTTCACAATTCCCCCAAAAAATCGGGTAGTTTTTAATAATTTTTAGGGAATTTTTCATATGAAATATACCCAAAAATTTAACAATGAAAAATTCAACAATTGTTTATTTTTTAGGAATTTTTCGTTTTTTTTTTTTTGGCATATTTTCAAAACAAATGTGAATCACTTTTGTTTGGGGTTGTTTTTGATTTTTCTTTTGGTTTTTTTTTGCATTTTAGGTTGGGGCGATTCTTTTGATTTTTTTTTGTTAAAAAATACAATTTCATGAAAAGTTTGGTGGATTTTTTTAGATTTTTTTGGGGAAATGTTCATATTGGGCTTTTGGGAGGATTTTTCATTTATTTTGGGGATATTACTCATTTGTGGTATTCTTCATTTTTTTTTTAGCATTTTTTCATTTGGGGTATTCTCATACAAAATTGTTCACAATTCCCCCAAAAAATTGGGGAGTTTTTCATAATTTTTAGGGAATTTAGTTTTTGCAAATTTTTCATATAAAATATACCCAAAAATTTAGCAATGAAAACAACAATTGTTAAATTTTTAGGAATTTTTCAATTTTTATTTTTTTTGGAATATTTTCAAAACAAATGTGAATCACTTTTGTTTGGGGTTGTTTTTGATTTTTCTTTGGGTTTATTTTTTGCATTTTAGGTTGGGGCGATTCTTTTGATTTTTTTTTTTTGTTAAAAAAATACAACTTCATGAAAAGTTTGGGGGATTTTTTTTAGATTTTTTGGGGAAATTTTCTTTTGCTTTTGGGGGGATTTTTCATTTATTTTGGGATATTACTCATTTGTAATATTCTTCTTTTTTTTTGGCATTTTTCATTTGGGGTATTCTTTATACAGCCTGAAAAATCGCCCAAAAATATAAATGAAAAATTACCCAAAAATGTCCCGTGTAAATTTGGACAAAATTTCATATTGCCCAAAAAATTGTTTTTTTGGGCGATTTTTCATTTTTTGTTTTTGGACGATTTTTCATAACGCAAAAAAGCAATTACAAAAATATACAACTATGATTACCTAATAAAAACATTGAAAACTTTCTTAAAAAAATCGTGTCTTTTTGCTCTATTTTGAATAAATAAAAAAAACGCAAGATGCCTTCAGCCCTTATATAAATTTCCCTAAAATTCAGCGAGGTTTTGTAAGTTCCCCAGCAACACCAATGGTAACCAACGACGCATGTTCTCTTAGTTGTCACAGTGTAAATGATTTTGGTCGACGATTTTTCATATTTCATTTGGATAATTTTGCATTCATTTTTTGGCTAAATTTCTTTTTCACTTAGGGTCATTTTTCGTAATTTCTTGTGGGACAGTTTTCATACCACCGTCTGAGACGCTTACTATCCAATCACATCAGTCCCCACTTTTTTTTTTGTTATACTTCACCTAGGCCATATGACATTTGATACATTGCAACCCACTCTAATATCCCATTCCTGGAGGGCTCATTTTAGGATTTTATTCTTCTGCATTCTGTGGAACTAACTGATAGGCGGTTTAACCGATCTATCTACTTCCTCAGCCTGAGCCTATTCGATCTAGATTATCCGTGGACTCAGGACCAAAACCGATATTGAACAGAATTATATTTGTTCCCCTATACTTCTGTAGGTGTCGCATCTCTTTATGGGATTCACCACTGCGGTTGCTCGTTGCGTCGGTGAATCATTGATTTTTTTTTCTCAACGGTGCTCATTTCACATAAAATATCCCATATCATTTGAGTAGTAACAAATGAATGCTTTTAATTTAGCGATAAACAAAAAAAAACTGTGCGGCTTCAACAAAAAATACCCGTTTCTGTCTCTACGTTGTCATATTCATTCATTTTCCGGCAACAACTTGTTTTTGATTGGTTTTGTCGCTTTTCTTTTTTTTTTTTTTGCATTGCAGGCAATGTTGTTGCTAGAGAATTCAAACTGAAATTCGTATTAATTTTTACTTGTCCGACTTCTTGATAGGAACCGCCAATATTCACTTAAAGCGCCAATTTGCATTCAGGTGTTGCAGCGGAGCGGTATCGTTTTAAAGTCGTTTATTTTAAACATTTCTTATGTTTTTAGGTTGATTATGCAAAAAAACAACAGACGTTTCGCTTTGGTTTTCCTTTTTCTTTTAAAGGAAATTGTTAATAACCATGAGAAGCAACAAGATACCTGTAGTGGTCTGGAAAAAGGAGTGGGTTGTAGTAGTTGCATTCATGTGGGTTGGTCGAGTGTTTTCGGCACCAGACAAATGTGGTTTTTGGATGGCAAAAAAGTGTGGACAAAATCCATTTCTTTGTAAAGTTGGTAAAAATTTGTTGTACGGAATAGTGGACAAATTAATATTTTTAGAATATGATTGACATTGGGGGGGATTGACAAGACTGGATATATTGTTTGCTTTTAGATTGGGAAAAAGAAATAACAAAACGAAAATTTAAATAATCCGCCACCAAGAGGAAAATAATAAATACCACTCAAAGGCTCAATGAAAAAATGACCGTAAAACAGGAAATATCATCCAAAAAAATCCGAACAAAATTAGGGCATTTTCATTATGGAAAATCGGAAAAACATTTGGTTGCGAAATATTTCTTTTAAAGTTTTCATTTCTGCAGATAACATCTATTGTTCATTCTCGTATTTTTCACAATTTATTTAGGGGATTTTTCAGAATTTCTGGGAATCTTTTGTTCTTGGGAATTCTTCGTGTTATTTTAAACAAATAATGGAATAGCTCTTAAAATGTATGAGATACGTTTCGTCAAAATCAAATTACATTTTTCAAAATCTGAAGAAGTTTAAAATTGTTTAAATGAATGCCATGAGGCTTAGTGTCCGTTGGTCTTCGGCAATATTACGAGCTCTCATCTGTAATTTTTTATAGGAAGATAAGTATATATCTTTATATATACATATATATTAGGTCGGTACTACTACTACACGAAGCTATTGCTAAGTCGGTTAAACAACGACGTAACATGTCTAAGGTTATGTATAGTGTATCTTCGCTGACCATTCATTTCTCTCCATTTGACAAAAACAAACAGCCGGATCATTTTGCTTGGATTCGAGTTTCAGCCCAGTCTTAACAAAAACGAAAAAGAGTAAATTGTTGTATGTGCAATATGAGAAATTACGTCAAAATTTGTAAAATAAGAAAAAAAAAATTTCCTTCGCAAAATCACAAAAAAAAAATTCAAATGTTTGCAATTGCACGATTTTGGATGGTAACACTCAATAATGTTTACTAGATCAAAAGTTACACACGTTTTGCCATTGAAATTAGATTCTGGACGACTGTGCGTTATCATATGGTGCGCTCTGATGAGAATGTGACTACCATAGCTGAGATGGTGCGAGTCTGTACTGGAACATCGACACGCCATCGAGCTCAACATTTCTCCCGAAAGCCTCATGAGAAGTTTACAGGAAGCCTCCCATTATACGCTTACAAGGTTACCGCTTGCTTTGTTATTGGATAAGAGAAACATTTTTGCTGTCATTATTTGCTATACTTCACTCTTGTGCACAACAGCGTTGCCACTTGTTTCTCATTTATGAACGTCACCTCTCCAGAGTTGCCTTACTTCCCATTTGACAGACAGTCAATTTAACGGATACATGAGACAAAGGTTTAACCGGCAGTGTATCGCGTCTACAAATTATTGTGGCAGTTAATTAACAGGCATATTAACTAATCGTTAATTGAAATATGCGGCCTTTAATTTTACTGAAAATCTGAACCACGAAATTGTTGAGTATAAAATATTTTTTATAATTTAATCTTTTGCGGTTACTGTTTTCGTCACTAACGATCAATTTAGTTTGTGGTTTTTGTATGAATTTCTACAATTTCAGGAGTTGAGTCATTGACGGTATTACCCGTCTTGCATTAAAACGAAGAAATCGTACCGATTTGCGAAAAATACATTTGTATGAATTCCGCGTCATAAGCTAAGAAACAATCTCTTGGAACGGTACGCTGAAATCGGATTTCAACGTCACATATTTAATGTACACAAATCCCGACTGAATCCCGCCGACGTTATTGCCTTTCCGAGTACATCATTAATGCAGTTTCTTGCAATAAAAATCTCATCCTTCGACAATGTCGCATAAAAAAGAAAGGGATCGTTAAATGTCACGACGATGAATGGCACAGACAATCCAGACACCACGATTGTGATGAGCACAAAACGCAAGACATGGCAGTGCAACGCATCCACATAAAGTGCAATTCATTAACTTTGGTTAATTGAAAAAATTTAAATGGTAATTACTTTTTATTAAACAAAATTAAGTAATTTATACAAAACGAAAACTGGCTCAATTTTGTTGTAACAACAACAACAACGGCTATAGAAGAAGCCGGAGACGAAGACGATGAAGAAGAGAAAGATGACGGAAAAAATAACAATGATTACAATTCATTTTAAAATGGAACAGTGGCAGTAGCAAAACGAACCTAATGACCCCTAACTTGACTCCATTAAGGGGCGGATGAGAGACGATGATGCCACACCAGCAACAGAGTAGTTGCAACAGCCGCCCGCCTTTCCTGCCGCACACCGAACACACGAAAACACTTCGACTAGCAGAGTAATGAAGAAACGAAAAAATCCCCTCAAACCAAAAAACACAGGAAAAAAGAACGCTGCAATCATCTTGTGTAGATCTCAATGGACTAGAGCGCAATGGTCGGGCAATCGGGAGTCGAGTGCATTTGCCACGAAAAAGAACTAACAAGAAAAAAAAAGAATATTTAACAACACCATGAGTAAGTTTTTAATTTTGTTTTTGTGTTACATTCTGCTGCTGCTGTTCGGGCCTTTAATGCTGAAAAAAAAAGGAAGTGCGGACGAAGGCACAGAAGAAGGAGCCGCATGTAAGTTGATGAAATTAAGTAAAGTTAAAATTGTGGAATTGACTTCATTCCAATGCAAGTGTTCAGTTAATTTGTAGTCTTCCGCCGGCCCTGGTTTTTTTTGTTATTGTTGGTCTTTTCTTTTCAATGTTTCAGTTTTTAGTTTCTGTTGTTTTGTAAACACACACAACAAAACGTGATGCACTTTTTGCAAGTGCAAATCGTTCATTTGTGCAAGCAATGTTTATTCAATTTTATGTTTTCAGTTGCCCACATTAGGGGTAGACATGCGTCGGTGATTGACTAAAGTCGAAAAGACTCATCAAAATGTTTGGTTACACACAATGACTTTTTGGACTTTTTAGATTTAAATTCTTTTTTGACTTGACACATTTTGAAGTGATTTTCAATTTTTTTTTTTTTTTGAAGATTCTAGTATAAGATGATTCTAGTATAACCATCAAAGAAATCGAACGGAGTCGCAATCAAAAAGTCAACAAATTCATATGACTTCCGGATGCAAATCCAAAAGAGAATTAACAAGTGGACAAATAGTAAGTTCGGCCGGGCCGAATCTTATATACCCTCCATCATGGATCCTTAAAAAGTCAATAAATAAGAAAACCAGTGAAAAAGTTGCAGTCGGGTAAACCGACTTATATATACCCTCACCCTCATTAAAAACATACAAGTCTCATATTTCAAAGTATCGGAAAGTTAAATGTGTGAGTAGCTACCATCATTTGATGTAACATCTGATGAAAAGTCATAATAGCAACCTAGAATACCGAATGTTTTAGAAAAATATTGTATTACATGATTTTACAAAAAGGACGGAATATAAAGCAGAGTTTTTACTAGAAAATTGTATGTAGTTAAAGCTTTACTAAATATAGAGTTTCGGAAAGAATCGTTGATCGAGTTTATATAATTACACGATTTCTAAAGTGGGTGCAATGGTACATTTGAATGGCAGGTACCAGAAAAGGAGTTGCCAGACTGCCAAGTTTTTGTCCAAAACTTAGTCCAGTTATACCATTACTAAATACGGAATTTGGGCAGATCGCGTTGGTCGTATTGAAAGTATTACACGGTTTATAATGGGTGGAATGGTAAATTTGTATGACAGGTACCAGAAGGGGAGTTGCCAGACTTCCAAGTTTTTGTCTAAAAATTTTTCTAGCTATACTTTTACTAAATACAAAATTTGGGCAAAATGTCGTTGGGCATATTGGTGTTATTACACGATTTCTAAGGCAGGCGGGATGGTACATTCGTATGGGAGGTACCAGAAGAGGAGTTGCCAGACAGCCAAGATTTTGTCGGAAACTTTGTCCGGTTATACCTTTACTAACTACGGATTTTGGACAAGATCGAACTTGCAAGTGTTGATATTATTACACGATTTATAAAGTGGGCGAAATAGCAGATTTGTATGGGAGGTACCCGAAGGAGAGTTGCCAGACTGCCAACTTTTTGTCTAAAACTTAGTCTAACTCTGCTTTTACTAAATACAAAATTTGGGGATGATCCAACTAGGCGTGTTGATATTATTACACGATTTCTAAAGTGGGCGAAATAGCAGATTTGTATGGGAGGTACCCGAAGGGGTGTGGCCATATAGCCCATTTGCTATCCCATAAGCAGTTTTAGGAAAATATTAAGCCATGCCAAATTTCAGAGTGATTGCTTAACTCTTTCGAAAGTTATCGTGCGTACCAGCAGGACAGACGGACAGACGGACATGGCTCAAACGATTCAGAAAGTCATAAAACGAATTTGGTTCAAAGACACCTGGGGTCTAATGTGGATATTTCTATGTGTTACACTTTTGAGCCGTATCAAATGATATATACCCTCCCACCGTAGGGTGAGGGTATAACTAACTGAGTTTTTGGGCCGCTCGTGACCCGATAGTCCCAGGAACCCGATCACAAATTTTATCCAAATCATGAAAATAAATGCATATTTGGGTTCGCGAGAACATTTCGTTGCATTTCGATACCCATATGTCCATGTTTGTCAAGGGACGGTTTTTGGGCCGCTGGTGACCCGATAGTCCCAGAAACCAGATCAAAAAATTTAGTAAAATCGTGAAGATAAAGGCATATTTGGGTTCGTGAGTAAATTTCGTTGCACTTCGATACCCATATGCGCATGTTTATCATGGGCCCTTTTTTGGGCCCCAAGGGTCCACGGAACCCATGAGCACGCCCATTTTTGGGATTTTTTCACCATCTATAAATTATATAAACTTAGAACTTAGATGTAGTGAAAAAGAATATTTGAAAAATTTGATTATGGCCGGAATATATTTAGTCCCGTAAAGAAGAACTTTCCCCCTTTGGTCCGATATGGCCCATTCTCGAACTTAACCTGCTTATGGGCAAAAAACATCTTCCTACAAAATTTCAGCTTTTTAGGGTTAGTCGTTCGCGCTCTATCGTGATTTCAACAGACAACAGACGGACGGACGGACGGACGGACGGACAGACGGACATCGCTAGAATGTCTTAGAATGTTACACTGACCAATAATATATATACTTTATAGGGTCGCAGATCACTCTTTCGAGGTGTTGCAAACGGAATGACAAACTTAGTATATACTCCATCCTATGATGGAGTGTATAAAAAAAGTCAAGCCAAAAAGTCATCGTATACACTATGCAACAAAAAAATATTTTGCAATTAAAAACCACTATACAATTCTGTTGGTTCCCACCCTGACTACAAAAATGGTCGAACGTTTTTCTAAAAAGTTTTTCAACAAAAGATGTTATTTTGAATCACCCGGTATTTCGGTAGCTGTCACGTTTAAAGCTTATATTCTTTGACATTTGAAAAGTAGAAACTACGCCTTGTGATTCAGCACTTGGCGACTTCTTCCTTCGAGGCCACATGAAAGATAAGGTCTACGCCAACAGCCCAGCATCGTTTCAAGACCTCATAGATAGAATTCGTGAGGATATCGAGGCTGTTTTCCACACCCTAAATGCTGGCAACTTCACGAGTAAGAGAGTAATCTCTAAGCCATGTAAAATTCTCTAGAAAAGCAATTGCCGTTCGTAGCCGACTTTAAACAGTAGGTTCCGGTCGGTTAGTATACACAATTATTTGGCACACAGCTCACTGATTCGAAAGAAGTTCCCCGTCTGTGCCTTCATGGAATATAAAGGGAAATAAGTAGTTAAATTGTTTGTGGTCTTGCCGAGGACAAAGATAACTCATATTTGTATACATTGTGCTACCAATCAGAGGGTTTTTGTCCTGGCCAACTGGGAAAGGCCCTTCAGGGTGTTTCGCAGTGGTTGTGGTCGCAGTGACAGTTGGGCTCGGCGTGGAGTTGAGTTCTCAACGATTACAACCAAAAGAGTGACAGAGGTGTTGGGTAGGTCGCAACCTCATTCCTAAAAAAAAGAATTCGCCCTCACAGCAAATTCTCGAATTGGCTTCACAGGAGTACCGGGTTTACTTGGTATGACCAAATGAAGAATTCCTCACAATAAATGAAAACTTTGCCAAAAATTCGGAAAAAACGCCCCAAATAATGTATGAAAAATTTCCCAAGGAAAACAAGTCGCCATCATGTACGAGGAAACAATATACACAGTTCCATCATTTCATATCTCTAAATATGTAAAAAATAATTTGTAAACACATCTTTACAACTTTATACTGTGGCAATTGCACTTATTAATATGGTCTTCGTTTCATTGAATAGTTTTCCCGTCCGATGTGAATACCCTCCTTATTGTGATTTTCTGGTTGAATTTTTAATATAAATAAAACTTTTGCAGACATAAAAAAGCATGTGGTAAGCAACCGAACTTTCCTTCAGACAGTATTCTGCTAGCGTGGAGGAGAGTGTGCGTCTGTTTCTTGTTGCTGCTTACTTTCCGCTAGAAAATTTAAAAAGAACGCTGCAGCCGCCTGTCGACGCATAACGAGGCCGATGACGATGAATGCAAGCACATAGAGGCCGTTTGCGTGGTTAAAGTGGCAAATGATTGTTTTAATTTCTTTCAATTTTCTTGGGAATTCAATTCAATTCATTGTTTATGTTTCCTTGATGTACTGCGTACGAGAGACCCCATTTACGGTCACAAAGGAAGGAAAACAACAACAACAACAACAAAAAACATTTTTTGTTTGTACAAAAAATATTGCATTTTCTGTTCTAGTCATTTTTTTATTTGTCAATTTTATTAGTAATATTTTTAAGCATTGACTTGATGCAACCCTCCCATTCCATTCCATCCCATCCAGAGTTATATGAAGTTGATTGGCTGTTGCGTAAATGCTCCATAACGGCTCTGTTCATTTCGGGGAGTCCATGGATGAATTCATAATTTTTCTGTTCTTTTTTTTTTTGTTGTTGTTGTGTTCTTTTGGGTGTTTGTCTTTTTGCAACTTTTGTATATTTTTAGCCAACATTTGTAATTTCCTGTGTAACAACAACGATTTGCTTACTCACAGAGTCACAATAATAACAACAACAACAGCAAAAACTAGCATGTTCTGCTTCAGATACTCCGTTGATGGCAATGGCGACACTGCTGGTGATGCTGCTGCTGCTGCTGTTGATGATGGCTGGCGATGTTGATGTTTCTGTTCGCTGACATTTGCATTTTGGTTGGCACTAATTAAATATTTCTTTTGCTTAAAACAAAAAAACTATTTAAAAATCCAACATGCTTGGCTGTTTTCGTCTTGTAGAATGTAATTGTACTTAAATACATGTGTCTGTGACGGCGAAGTTCGCGCGAAAGGATCATGGCGCCGACCGCCCTTGGAATGCGAAATCATCGTTTGATGGTATTTTTAAAACTGCATGACTTGCACCTCTTGCCAGTGATAATTAAAAATGATCTTGTCGCAGACATGTGTTCCGGCATTAGTTCCGGTTGACATTCTTTGATGTCGACCCAAGAGAGTGTAAGTTTTTGACAAAGTCTGATTATAGTGTTATGAATGGAGTATTCTTTGCGAATCCTTCAGGCCATTGATCTCATCAAACGAACGAAGGACTTTTGATATCATAGAAGCTTTTTCGAATTCTTAATGAAAACAATTTGTTCTCATTTGGTCCCGATTTCGCTTGACTCAATTCGCAACATAATTTTTCATAATCACAACACTTCTTCGAAAAATTACACACATTCTGTCCTATTAACCAAATTTACTATTTCGGAAAGGGGATAACAAATAAAAATACACGTGTATCGGCGATTTTCATGTACACGTCAGAATTTTATCACGTCTCAGATTTTCCCCAATTTTTATTATTTTTGAAAAAAAAAAATATTGTTTTCACTTTTCTTAGCATAACTTGAAGAGACTCCAAATTTTTAAACTACTTAAGCGTTACGAAAAAAAAATGTTTTTTGACTGAAACCTAAAAAAACGAAAACCATTTAAAAAAAAATTTAGGAAAATCCGAGAATTGATAAAAATCTATTTTTAAAAAAAATTGACGTGATACAGACATTTCCACGAGTCAGCTCGATTGGATCACTGAAAAAGGGTTAAAAATCGGTCGAAAGGCTTTCACACAGGCCATTACGAGCTTTATACTTCAAACTTAAAAACAAAAAATTCTGACGTGTACATGAAAATCGCCGATACACGTGTATTTTTATTTGTTATCCCCTTTCCGAAAAAGTAAATTTTGTTCATAGGACAGAAAAAAATCTATTTTTTGTAAAACGGTGTTATTAAAGGCAATTTTTCTTCATCGGTCGGTTTTCGCTTTGCTCAATTCCTAACCAACTTTTTCATAAAAAAACATTTCCTTGCTAAATTTTTTTAAATTTTACATAATCACAACACTTCTTCGAAAGATACGAAAAATTATTAACGGCAATTTTTTCTTCATTGGCTCATTTTCTAACTGACTTTTCTTCATCAATACAATTTCGCTTTCAAATTTTCAATTTACACCCCAATCGAAAAGTTACCTTAAATTAGTTTTAAATATTCTATAGAAAACATTGAACAACCTTACGCTAGCTCAACTGGGAAAAAGTTCTCACCACACCCACTCTGTATAAATAATTGAATAAAATTCCATCACAACGATCAATGCCACTACTCACACTGACCTTTAACAATTTTAATCAGGCAAAAAATGCTTCAAAAAGAACAACTTAAAAAAACGGCAATTTTAAGGTTGGCGCAAGTCGACCGTATCGAACACTACAAGAAGCAAAGTCATTTCATTTGATTTTCATATAGAAATTTTACCTGCGATACATTACATGTTACGCTCCAGTTTATAATGACAACTTTGATGAAATTCAAAGGTCGAATTTACATTCTATTAAATATGGACCTAAATAAAACATGTTTACCTTAGTGTGCAAAAGGTCTAAGTCCATTTTAAACGGAACGGTTTTTTTTATTCAGATCGAGAGAAGATGATAATGCGTAATCGAATAGAAAATAAAAAGTACAGTTATTTTATTTTGTTGCCAGTTCACAGAATGATGACCAAAAGGTTCAAGTCCATGGGTGGTAAAAAAAAAAACGACAACCTAGAACGTATTTCTTCTCTCAGTTAAAATCTGAAGAACTCGACTTAGCACTTTTCCACATCGATTTTTTAAAACCACCATAGTATAGTGTCTACTTATGGTTGTGTCTTCGTCGACCCAGGACATAGTGAGTACATCTGATTACCAGTTTCATTCTCTGGTAATGTCATACCATTATCACCAATATGAATTCAAGGCAAATAATAAGGACTTTTTTGGTAGGAACCAACTCTTGCTTTCTCAGGTGGTGTTGAATAGGGGAAAAGTACAAATTGAAAGATGCTACTATGATCGTCTGAGTGTGTGCCGATCTGCAAATTCCCGCTTTCAAATTTTGAAATATATCCAGAGTCGATTTTACACATGGCCGTTTCAACAATAACCGTGTAAATAATTTAATTTACCGTTTTTAAAATAAATAAAATCCAAATTTTTATTGTGTGCTGTAGGGTACATATCTGGCAAAACACAACTCTAAATAAAATATATTGTGTATGAAAACTGGCGACAGAAGCCATAAGAATCGATGGACCAATACATGCACGTACATACCTACACCGATCCGAGTCAAAAGTAAGTGGAAATCAATTATCGATAAATAAAATGCTTCATTTAATTGTATTGATTGATGATGGCGATGACTCAAAGTGGACGTTTGTCCACATCCACAGCGATGAAGACGGCGTGGGGAGATAGTTCCAGCGACGGAGGAGGAGGAGGAGGAAGAAATGCTTACAAATACAATTTATTATGCAAAAGTCACCACAACGACACAAAAATAACAATAACTCAATGTTGTAATAATTGCAAAACGAACGAACGACACAATCGACATTGCAAAACTCAATGTTATTGTAGTTAATAATACTGAAGAGGATGATGATATTAAACGAGGGTATTCCAAGGACAGGGAAAGTTCAATGAGGTGTAGATACTCAAATGGACCATACAAATGAGGTGGACACGGCGAATGGAATTCAATAGTAATAGGCTGGTAATTTGAAATGCTACGAGAGCCCTTACAGATTTGAGAGTGGGTACCTCAGATGTGGTGGAGGGGGGGTCCTCTGATAAGTTTGGGACAAAAAAAAACATATTTTAGTGGCATCCCTGAGTTTGTGAACACAACGCATAAAGATTGAAAATGAGAACTTATTATATTCATAATAAAAAGAGAAAAATAAACCGCACCCATTGACATTTTCAACAAAAGCTCTCTAAAAAAAGCTCCCTCGAGTATTCCTTCCATTTTTTTATGGTCTTGTCATTTGTCAGTTGTTTGTTTAATTAAATTTAGTTTATTGAAGATTTCATTACCATATGACAGATAGACATACATACGTGCATATGAATATGATCAAACAATGCGTGTGTGTGTTTTTTTTTGTGTGTGCTTATGTTCAGGGAGTAGTGACTATTCCCCTGACATAGCACATCATCTTGAATATCCATAATTTCTGATTGAAATTCATTCATTCGTTTGGGCCGGTCATTGATAGTTTTCGTTATTTATTCTTTTTCGTTTTCTTTGCCCTTCCCATTCTAATCTTCTTAAGGTCATATCGTTGGGTGTTCATGTTGGGCTCCATGTGTTTTTTGTTTCATTTAAGCTTTTTTCGTATTTGTATGAGGGCTATGCCTTGGACGATGTCTTCATTTGTCAGAGTCGTAAGCTATTGATGTGATAGCCTAAACAAAATTATGGATAAATTGACGTTTATGAGACTCACCTCCGAAATAATAAAAAAAAATAAACAGTTTCGCTTTGAAATGACCACAAATTTCATTTTCGAAATTTGGACTCGAGTAAAATCCCACAAACGAGGCGACCAATTATCTGTGCCAAAATATGAGATTCATTTCTCACCGAACTCCCACCTCAAAAGCATTTTTAGTTTCATTTTTCAGATGACCAGATGACACCACCGCTGACACCAGGTGACATCATCAAACCAATGCAGTTGTTCTGGAATCTGTTAGGTAGTCCCGGGACCAGCTAGCTCGTCTGCCCTGAGGCAGAACTACTGACCCAACACATTGACAGATCTACGGCAGTCCAGGACTGATTCAATGACAGTTTTTCTATCTGAGCCATTCTGCTGCTTTCTTAATGTGCAAAATAAACACCGGATAAACACTACATTGACCGGCTAGTTCTATTGCTATATCTAGCTCAAGGTCTTCGGATTAAACGCCGAAGCCTACTCGATAATTTATTATAGAGCCGTCGGGAATAGAAGTCGTCATACAGTGTTTTACCAGAAGTTCTGCATTTCCATGCACCCGTTCTAATGTTAAGGATTTGACTGGGACCACAACCACTATTCGACCATTGCGATAGCTCACATAGTGCCGCAATTGTGGCTCTCTGTCTACGAATTATGTCCGGGCATAGCAAATGCGAAATAGCATTTAGAGAATCCAATGGAGTGTTTCGGAGCACAGACTAGCCATTCGATGGACCTTGTATGTAGACCTCTGAAGAGACTTCCACCAGACGACCAGGCAGTATACAACCAGTGAACAATGTGGGCCTGTAATCTCCATTATTTCCCTATTGGCCATTGTGACCTTTGTTGCCCCGTCTCGGACGTTGAGCTTGAAATTCAGCTCCTTGTTATTTTTTTAGAATACTTTTCTCGACTGAAATTCAACTCATTTTAAAAAAATCTGTCAAATTTAACAAAAATTAAACCCTATTGTAAAAGAAACTGGAAATTGAAAGACCCTCTACAATACTGACTTTACAAAACATTTCTTCAAGTTGTCGTATTATCGCTGCTATCGATTGACCATCCCACCCAAACAGTTGGTGTCCCATATTCTTCATCGTCAAACTGTGGAATGTTTGCTGTATTCATTCATTTCTTTCCATACACATTAGATTGGTTTTCATTGCTACAATATGCTCCCTCAATTTACGCGGAGTCTTTACAAAATAGCCTCATGAAAATGAATTTACAGGCAAACTGGCAATTGCATCGGAGCAGTGGCTAAGAGGAGAGGTGGACCTGGAAGCTCAGCCCTGACTTATTAAAATGAATGGATAGTATATGAAATATTTGAATTAATAACGATTTACTTGAATATTGAGTTTTTAACATTTCCACAGAAACTCTAAAATCATAAACGTGAGTAAAAAATCTTTTAAAAATTCCATTAAACTGTAAAGTTAAAAATATTGTAAAATTGTGTGTAATTTTGAAAAACCAAACAATTGAAAATCTCAAAATTAAATAAAATGTAGGAGTTTAATCAAAAAGAATTCAAGAATTCTTAAAATGCGTTGGTGATCCTCAGAATTGGACTATTTCACCACCATCCACGTTAGCAGAGGGCTCAGTGTATTCATACTTCCTCTTCGTTAGTCGAATCTAAACAAATTATTATCAACATTGTTGCTGCTGTTGTTTTCTTTACTATATTTAGATTTATATTGAGAGTTTTATGAGAAAGAGTTAAATTTAGACCAGCAACACATGAAGGCGATGCATTCATGTGGTTTCTTCAACTGTCTGGAGTATATGACGTTTGTTTCGATTTTCTTCGTAGTACCAGTAGCGCTATGCGGCAGTTTCAAAATGATCGGCTAAATTTGATTTTTTAGGTATCGACAGAGATTCAGAACGACGTGAGGATGGACTAGTTTGTCAATATGTTTTTAAAACAGAGAAAATTATAAAATGTTGGAAACTCATTATAGATTTCAGTCAAAAGATTATTGCAGAACATGAAATAAGCCGTTGGTGTGTTGAATAAAGCCTTAGACTATTAAACGGAGAGGCGCAGACTTACAAACCGGCAGTGGTTTTTAATTTTTCAAATATACCAATACAAATTTCGTCAATTAGTTTACCAAATCATTGAGAACATCATATTGTTATGCTCAATCAACAAAAAAACTATTTGTAAAACTATTTTGGGATTTTCCCCTCGTCGATTGTGATTTCTTTACACTTCAAGAGTTTCTAATGTGACCGAAAACAAATAAATCCACAATAAATCTTTTTTTTTTTGGGATTTTTTGTACGTTTCTCTTTTACATCTTATTTTTGATTACAAAATATTATTGTTGTTCATGTCGGGTTGGGTTCAATAGATACGGAAAATTGTTCCAAAAGAAACTGAATACAAAATAAATGCATATAATTTTTCTTTATGGTTTGCATGCACATGGTGGTGATGGTGGTGGTGGTGGATAATGGAAAGCAATACATTCTGCGTTTGGTGTGTTTTCCAAACCCGCATAAAATGAGCTCCTGGCCTGCTGCAACACCACACGACATGACCAGGGAGAGGCGAAGTGGATAAAGACAACATCTTTTTAATACATTTCCCATTTCTTTCTTTCAACACAAATGGCATTGTGTAAATAAACATAATATGCATTATTTAAAATATTCTTCCAAAACTGGGATGGATGTTCCGAAGTTTTTCCTCGTCGTCTTCTTCTTCGTCTTCGCCTTGAGTTTGTTTGCCTTAGCCAGAAAAACTCAATATTATTATTGCTTTGAAAACGAATCAATTCATTTCAGTTTTTCTTTTTTACTTGAATGTTTATGATTTTAAAAAATATGAATATTGTGCATTAAGATAATTTATGTTGGAATATGTGTGTAGGATGTCATACTCTGGGAAATGCACATAAATATTTCTTAATACGACAACTCTGCTGAGCAAAGAATGAAAAAGTGGGTTATAAATATCACATGGTGACAGTTGTCCTTAGTAAATTTAAGAAAGAAGGAAAAAAAAACTAGGAAATTATCGTATTTTTTCTTCAGATAGTAAAATGGTAATAAAGTGAAGTGGGATTAAGGGCAGAAGGCCAAGAGTTGGTTAGTTTTGGGGTAAAGATGATTAAAAGTATTTAATTTTTTTTATTTTCAACATCAACATAATGATGGCTTAATTTAGAAAGGGCGTAACTCACTGTAATACATTTGAAAAACTTCAGACATAAACAAATTTTAAAGGCAATTTTAAATAAAAAATGCTCAACAAATTTAATTCTGAAACCAATTTTTTTTGGATTTTGGTTACGCCCTATACATCTGGTATTTTTGATCACAAAGCCCTGAAATGGGATGTGTATTTGACAATGGTCTCTATGTAAAAACGCGATTTTGAAAAAAATCGAGTTATGCCCTTTCTAAATTAAGCCATCGATAATATTTTTGTAGTATTTCCTAAATTTACTAGAAATATTACGATTTTTGTATATAATTACAATACAAAGTACATTTATATTCTAATTGTTGGTCCAAGGGTAAACCGGGTGACACAGATCATTTGGCTAGATATTTTGCAGCGACAGACCAAAGCCTCTGATGGCAAACACGCTTAAAACTAGTCTACCGGGAGGCTTAATATTAAGATTATCTGGCCATATTTCGTTCATCTATTGAAATCAGGACTATGACTCCGACTTCAGCTGTAACGAAATTTCGAAAATTGTATTTCCGTCCACTATTTCTATACTCGACTCTAGACTCGAAATAAAGCTTTAGCACTGACTGTGCAACGTCTTCCAAAGTGAATGCATCTTTAGTCAGAGTTACCATTTTAATTTATGTATTTAATTTAATCTATTTTAATTTAATCCTTCGTCGAGATGCCGAGCTTTACTCCTTTTATGGTTTTGATATTGTACCGACGAACTGTCTAAAATGGAAAGGGAATCTGACCAAAATACTCTGAAATTGTCTAAACTTTTTCTGGAGACAAAAAAAGGAGTTCAGGCAGTGGATGAGGACGATCCATGCGTTCAGATTGCAAGAGGTACAGGTGGAAAGAACCACAAAGGAAACCTGAGGAAATATCGATTACAAGAACACAAGAAGAATACTCGGGTTTAACAAAAATGAGCTGAGCAAGCTAAAGGGTGTTTTTTATTGGGGTATAGAACTTTAAGTTGGCATCACTTTTTTAACTGGCGGCCATTTTGTCAGCTGTCAAGTGATTAATATTTAGTTTCGTTTGCCATTTCATCATGAACAGGTTGACAAAAGAACAACGCTTGCAAATCGTGCAAATTTATTTCGAAAGTAATGGTTCAGTTCGCGAAGTTCACCGCAAGCTCCGTCCATTTTATGCCATTACATCCACAAAAACTCACTGTTTGATGTGCTCTATGGGCTGGTGGAGTCATTGGGCCATACTTCTTCCGAAATAATGCTGGAGAGTCAGTTACCGTTAATGGAGACCGGTATAGAGCCATGATAACCGACTATTTTGTTCCCGAATTGGATGGCATGAATGTGGATGAGTTGTCGTTCCAACAAGTGGTTGAAAATTGGACCTGTAGAATTGGCTTTATTCGAGCCAGCCGCGGCGGCCACATGCCCGAAATCATATTTAAACATTAATGGCATAAAATTATACTTCCAATAAAGCCAAATCGATGGACATTAACACGATTTTCTTGTGTTTTATTTCAATTCGAAGTTCTATACCTCAATAAAAAACACCCTTTAGTTGGGGTCATCACAGGACACTCTAGCCTAAGGGCACTCCTTTTTAGGATAGGATGTTCCGAGAACGACGAATGTAGGGCATGTGGAGAGGACGGCGGAACACTTCCTGCGCCCTTGTCCGGCTTTCTCGTTGATCAGGAAAATCCAATTACGAGAGGATACGTTAGATGGCCTGTCGGTCGTCAAAGGAATGGACATAAGGATTTCGTTATATAGAAAATTCGTAATATAGAATTATTTTAAAAAAATTTTATTTTTATGTATGTTGAATTTTATTTAAAATAATTGGTAATTTTTGTCTGCGTTTGATTTTTCCATTTTTCCGTGTAGTCTACTATTCGAGCCTACATTTCTCTCACTTACAGAGAGTAGAAATGTGAATCTCACACACAAAAACAAATAAAAAATGAAAATATGTGTGTGTATGGTGAGAGTGAAAAATGTGTTTATGTAAAACTCGTTATACGGAGATCAAAAACGCATGAGCATTCGAGTTACGGGCGTAGAAAAAAATCGTAGTAAAGAAATATTCGCTATAAGGAAACTCGTTATAAGGAGATCAAAACATACTGAAAATTTAACGAAATTGCAGTGTTCTGGAAATAAATTCGTTATATAGAGAACTTCGTTGTACGGAAGTTCGTAATAGAGAAGTTCGACTGTACTTGATTTCTGAATAACTCGTCATTGGTAGCAGATAGCTTCTGACTGTCATTGACAAGATTAAAGCCAAGAGCTAAACAAAGAAATTCAGAGAATAAATTCTATACATTTAAAATATTCACAACATTATTAAAAAATAATGTGTAGATCCATTGTTTTCTAATAACTCAACAAAAGTAGGAGATAGCTTCTCAATTTCATCGCATAGATTATAGCTAAGAGGTCAACAAATGAATCTTGTGAAGAAGTTATAGAAGAAAATAAAACGTTCACCATCTTTAAAAAAGGTAAATATTTTTTTTCCTCATAACACTTCAATGGTAGGAGACAGCTGCTCTCTTTGAACGATGAGGATAATGCTAAGAGGTAAGAATGCAAATCTGGAAAATAAACTATTTAAAAATATAATTTATCGGCTTTTGTGCAGACTTTTGAAATAAGTAAACTAAGATTACTTACAGTCATTTACAGAATTGTAGCTAAGAAGTGGTAACGCAGCCAAATACAAATTGGCAATTCATCATACGATTCCTAACGAAGTCATACTGCGCATATGTCGTGTATATTTATGTTAATTATGCAAATTATTTTAAATTTATTCATACAAACGTTGATAAGCTTTCGTCACACATGCCGGAACAGCCATCGACCATCGGCCTGCCTGTCTATCTATACAATGACAATCGGTAAATTATCAACGAAATTCATAACAATTAATTTATTTTAATTTCCACACAACACAAATCAAATCAAAGGCTCTCACAATAATAATAATAATTATCAGTAAATAAAAGATTTATATTCAAATAATTGCAAATCAAACGAAATGACCGATATGAGCATAATTTTCACAAATGTTAAATAATATTTGCATATTTTGCAAATATTTATTTAGACGACGAGTTATGACACCCATTAATGTCAAAGCAAAATGTTAAAGGCAATTGCACTCCGTACAGGCAATTGTTTTAAAATGCATAGTATTTTTATTCGTTTCGGTTTAATGACTTTGTTATGCAAATTCTAAGCGCCAACAATAAAAATATCAACAATATGCATTCTAAGCAACAATTGTATAGAGAGGGGAAGGGAATAAATTAGAAAACAAAAAAGATTAATTTGTCATTCATTAGTTGGGCAGCACCGTAGTGGTCTCATTTATATTAATAGTAGCTGACAGAAGCTAGAAATGACCACGAGATGTGATAATTAAAAGATTTTCAAAATACACTTTTCCAAATTTATTGCAAAAAAAAAAGGCGTTTAAAATTTCAAAAGATTTAAAAAATTTGGAAATCTTTGAAAAACGTTTGAGAAAAGAAAACGTCAAAATGATAAAAAAAACAAACGTGATTATTTCGGAAATTACAGAATTTAACATTTTTCGATGTATGACGGAAAAATTGTGCTCGGCTCGGCACAGTTCTCAATTTTGGATGTTTTGGAATTTTTACAAAGTTATAGCATTTTTTGGCAAAAAATACCACATAAGTATGCAACGATTTTCAAAAAAAAAATTTATTTACAGAAATTGTAGTTTGAGAACAAAAAAGTGAGAAATGGGTAGTTGCCAGACTTCCATGTTTTTCTCCGAAACTTTGTCTAGTTACAGCTTTACAAAATACAGAACTTGGGCAAGATGTCGTTGGGCGTATTGGTGTTATTACACGATTTCTAAGGTAGGCGGGATGGTACATTTGTATGGGAGGTACCAGAAGGGGAGTTGCCAGACTTCCATGTTTTTCTCCGAAACTTTGTCCAGTTATATCTTTACTAAATACGGAATTTGGCCAAGATCGAACTTGCGCGTGTTGATATTATTACACGATTTATAAAGTGGGCGAAATAGCAGATTTGTATGGGAGGTACCCGAAGGGGTGTGGCCATATAGACCATATGCAATCCCATAAGCAGTTTTGGGAAAATATTAAGCCACGACAAATTTCTGAGTGATTGTTTAACTCTTTCGAAAGTTATAGTGCGTACTAGCAGGACAGACAGACGGACGGACATGGCTCAAACGATTCAGAAAGTCATGAATCGAATTTGGTTCAAAGACACCTGGGTCTAATGTGGATATTTCTATGTGTTACACTTTTGGGTCGTATAAAATGATATATACCCTTATAAAAAGTACCCGTATAAAAAGTGATTTTATGAAAAGTGTTTTTTTTCGAATTTTTTCTTAAACAGCTTAAATATCTGGGTCGAAATCCCTATTACAGGCGGAGATGTCACTTTTTCGAGTTTTTCTAAATACAGTGCTGTCTGGGTAGAGTGAACTAATTTTTGCCGGGCGATTTCATAATACCCAGGTTGTTCACTAAATCAAGGTAGATTTTTTTTGTATTTAAAACGATTTTTTTTATTTATTTAATGCATTTATATTATTTAATGCATTTATATATTATACATTGTATTTATTTCGATAAAATACTGATGTTTAAATTTAAGACTGAAACAAAATTTGTAATAGTTGTTTGTTTCTTCGGCTTGTTTAACGATATTTGCACTGCTTGATCGCGAAGGCAATGTAGAGCTTGTATATTCGCGAAATTTGTAGTATTAGCCTCAGCCCATTCGATACCCTTATCAAAAACCTTAATGGCTTTATCAGCTGATATCCGATTTCTGTATTCTGATGTTTCGCCATTGTCCTCATCATTCTCTACCAACACAAACCTCAATGAGCGCAACTCCTATATTATTAAAATAGCCAAATTATTTACATGGCACACTATCGACGCAATTTTTCCAAAAATACGACATTTTAATATGTGCATTGATCGAATTAATGCCCTAACACCACTCAAGATATTTTTTCTTAGTTACTGCAGCTCCACGGTTTCTGCAACTTTCTTGATTTCTATCAGTTGTATTGATCGAGGGTATACTGTATTTGTGCGAGCAAATCGTTATTTTAACGTTATTTTATGTTATCTTTAATTTTTGGACTCTTTTTTATTATTTCTCTCTTTCGGCAAACCTACAAACTTACTATAAAGTATGTTCACTCTATTCAGGTCCATGACTGTTCACTCTATAGAGTAGTCAATGTAAAAATTCTGGTGTTCACTCTAACGCGGTGTTCATTGCATCGGGTGTTCAGTCTACCCAGACAGCACTGTATTTTGATTTTCTGAGAACTGGAAATTGTTTGTAAACGGCACAACTATCTGGGTCTAAATCGATATTTGGCCCAAACAGTTTTAAAAAAAAAATGGCGGGGTGGCACTTTTTGGAAATTGACATTTTTATATATACAGTGTACTCTCTCATAAGCGGACACCTAAGGGACTGAGAATTGTGTCCGCTTATCAGTGGTGACCGCTTATGAGAGAAGTACACAAGAGGACTGAAGCGGATTGGTACTGAAAAAAGTGTCAGTTTATGAGAGATGTCCGCTTAAGAGAGATGTCCGCAAAGGAGAGAGTACACTGTATTTTGATAAAAAAAAAAAAATGCCAAATAAAAATTGTCGATTTTCTGAGACTGGAAATTGTTTGTAAACGGCAAAAATATCGAAATTTTTCGCCAACGACGGAACCGTGCACCCACCTAGAACAAATTCTTTTTTTTAAAAAAACAAAACTAATTGGCTGCGAGGTGAAAGCACTTATTTATTTACAAAATAAAGGGTGTTTTTTATTGAGGTATAGAACTTCGAATTGAAATAAAACACAAGAAAATCGTTTTAAGGTCCATCAATTTGGCTTTATTGGAAGCATAATTTTATGCCATTAATGTTTAAATATGATTTCGGGCATGTGGCCGCCGCGGCTGGCTCGAATAAAGCCAATTCTACAGGTCCAATTTCACTGAACAAAATTTTGTGATGAAAATCAGCATCGAGATGAATCACATTTTCGGCCCATACACCAAAATCACGACGCATTGCATGGTCTCGCGGCTTTAATTCTTGCACAAGCTGGATCTTGTAAGGTCGCAAGCCAAGATCTTTGCGCAAAATCTTCCATAAAGTTGATGGACAAAGCTCCAATTGCTGTGCACGGTGGCGAATCGATTCATTCGGACGGAGCTTGCGGTGAACTTCGCGAACTGAACCATTACTTTCGAAATAAATTTGCACGATTTGCAAGCGTTGTTCTTTTGTCAACCTGTTCATGATGAAATGGCAAACCAAACTAAATATTAATCACTTGACAGCTGACAAAGTGACCGCCAGTTAAAAAAGTGATGCCAACTTAAAGTTCTATACCCCAATAAAAAACACCCTTTATATCGGTCAATTTTCGAAATTTCAAAAAATAACGGGGTGCTGCACAAATCAATAAAAACCTAGCACAATTCAGTCCATCATCGTAGACATCTCAAGTTCAATTCACAGTCGCAACCAAAAAATTAATAAAAATAAAAAATAGTTTCGGCATAATCTTTATCAGATTGAAAACTGTTTTAATATAAAATTCCAATTAATTCAAAATACGAACATTCAGGCCTGTTCTGAAATCACTTCACGTTGAAGTGATATCGTTTTTACAGAAATGGTGTTCTGAGCACAATTATATTGAAAATCGGCCAGCAAAATGACAGTGAACCAAGAGCACTTGACTATTTTCTGTATATTCTTTATTAAAAATATTATAATCATTTCGTTTTATGTTGTAAAAAAGAGTCTTTCGGACGGAAAAAAAATACAAATTTCTTAAGACACTGTTTATTTTGTACAAAAATTGTTTGCTTGTCTGTGACATTCTTTGTGATTTCCATCTCCGTTTAGGATGTCAGCTGATTTGGATGTACGAAAAACATCTGTGGTTGCCAGAATCATGAAATGTTAAAGTAACGAGAAACAACATTAATTAATGCAGCAAAATGAATTGTTTGCTACAGTTATTCATTATTTTGTAAAGAATGTCACAGACAAGCAAACAATTTTTGTACAAATTTTATAATACACTGTTTATTTTGTACAAAAATTGTTTGCTTGTCTGTGACATTCTTTGTGATTTCCATCTCCGTTTAGGATGTCAGCTGATTTTGATGTCCGAAAAACATCTATGGTTGCCAGAATCACGAAATGTTAAAGTAACGAGAAACAACATTAATTAATTCAGCAAAATGAATTGTTTGGTATACTTATTCATTATTTTGTAGAAGTTGAATTAAGAATTGCCAAAATTATACACTCACATTTTTATCAAAGTCAATGATACAAAAGCAAAAAATGTATGCAAGTGGCAACAAAAAGTATTTCTGAGATGTGGCAACATGACTTCTGCTTGTTGTCAGCATTGAAGTTTTACGCGAGTTTCTATTTATTTTTAAACAAAGTTCTGCAAATAAAGCTTTTTAAAGGGTACAACTTAAGAATATTACTCAAATTGAAATTTTCGTTAAATTCATGGAGCAGCATCCAGATTTGGCCCGGGTCATTTCTAAAGGGTGATAGGGTATATTTTGATAATAATAAAGTTTCTCTCGGCATTATATTTATTTTCATCTTGTATGTTTTGTTATTGAGAATTTACTGAGTTACATATGTTCAAATCAGCTGTTTAGTAGTGATTTCGGAAATTCGAAATCACGACGAATTACTTAAAATCGGGTGATTTGCAAGACAGTACAAAATCACCCGTGTGATTTTAAAAACGTTCGTGGTTTGATATCATCGTGGTATCAGGCCTGTCCCCGTCGAGACAAAATAACTTCAATTCACTACATTTTCAAAAAATTCAAAAAATTATTTTGTTGAACTTGAAATTAATTCAACATAATAATTTTGGCCATATTTTTTTTTTGTAACCTTCTTTTTGCCCCCTCTTTTGCGACCCTATCAATATAACTGTGAGTGAAAGCCTATTTTACCCCAGTATGGTTAAATAAAACACACCTATTGTTGATTTGTTGACGTCGTTTTAATTTTACATGCACAGAAATATGCAAATCGCATTAAGCTCAAACACGGAGAAGTCGCTAACTGCTGTCGTCTGATAAATCTCATGTTCATTGATTAATTAATGTCATTTGTTGTTGTTATTAAGAACACTGTATAATTGTTTTAAATTAATAAATCTGATTAGCTGCTGTCACAAATGCATTTGCGACAAACTAAAAATGCATTTAGGATAATTTCTGTTTGCAGTCATGTCTATATGGGCTATGGTCTTGAGATACCGCCCATGTCAGTTTGTTAACCTCTTCGAACGCCGCCTGGAAGTCACAGCGTCAATAACATTGTGATGATAACTAAGAAACAATTATCAGTTTTTATTTATGTATGAGCACATAAAATATATACGACCATACGAGTGTGAATATACTCGTCCGTCCGTCCGTCCGTCCATATGAACTTGACTGGCGTTCGATATGGCAGTTGCTTCTTTTTGCCGTTTGCTGTTTTCTACGCTTGTGAAATGAAGTTAATCAGTTTCGAGCTTAATGGTTTTTATGGCAATTTAATTGTGCTGAAATTGGACAGGATTTGTTATTGTTGTTAACCTCCCTCGCCCGAAGTTGTTCTCATTATGATAAATTAAATTGAAATTATCGAAAAGGCTTAACATATATACTCGCATTATGTGCATTATGATATTCAAATGGAGAATATGCACAGGGTGCGTAAAGTCTGCTGTTCAAGTGGAGAGGTATACGAGTACACACATACATGTTGAAAAGCGTTCGTCTATGGTAAATCGAGTGACGAGCACTTCCATGTTAAGGGGTCGCAGTAAGAACGTGTCTTGGATTTTAATGGACATTTTTGTGATAATTGTTCGGAAAATTATTTAAAACGTGTGTAAATATCCAAGTTCGATAATTCGAAAAACAACTGAATTATATTCTTTTTATGTATTTTCCTATTTTAATTTCCGAGTTTGTGAGGCTAAGAAACTACACTGAAAAAAAAACTGTACTTCAAATCACTGCAAACGATTCTTTAATAGTTATACATCAAAATGATAAATAAATTCATTGACTTGATGAATACATTTTTCAATTTGAAGTACTTAGTTATTATGGTTTTTAAACATTATGTTTTTTGTTATTATGGTTTTTGTTTTGGCTTTGCTGCTTGCAATTTTTCAAGATATGCGCTACTTAAGAGTAATTCTCGTTTAAACGATAAGGACTATTGCTTATATTATACCAACAACTGTAGCAGGAAGCATTGCAAAGGATAGCGGCGAACAAGCGAGTTAGCTTCCGAAATGGTTTCGTATGTCTTGGCTTGCAATCACAAGCCGCATTAAAGTTGCACAACTATCAAAAAACGATTACTTTCATAGTTTCGGAAAAAATCGCTTTATATTAATAACACTAGCCAACAGTCGTTTTGTTATTGGGTTCTAGCATAATATTTCTCATTGATTTTGACCTACTAAACACGAAAATGAGTTTTAAAAATTTTTCTGTCGATTGGTTTTCGAGATACAAATTTTTGAACATTTTTTTTTAAATTTTGGAGGTACACTTAAAATTTTGAGCATATCTTTCGTCTTCTTTGACCTATTTGATCCTACTACTACTCAAATTAAAGAAAATTGAGCCGTCTACACCTCATTCTCAGAATTCGGGTAAGTAGTTTTGATGTTGGCGGCTTAAAAAGGTTAAAAAACGGCGTTTTTTTAGTAAAAATGTGGCAGAAAAAACCATATAAAGCTGGCATTTTTACAAAGAAAATAAGCCCTTACTTAACAAAATCTGACAACAAATGGCGGACTTATAATTTTTTGGTAAAAGACCGAAATTCCGCTATTTCACGATATTTTGATTTTCATTAGTTGCACAGCTTACACAGAGAAAACAAAATTCGAAACAAATAAAAAAAATGTTGAAAGATGAAACATTCCCGAAGCTGTTATCACCATCGAAGCCGCAGCATGGAATTCCTTCAGGCTTGTTGTGGAAAACTTTTTAGGAAACAACAAAAGCCATAATTATAAGGACATAGTTGAGGATCTGGTAAAGAACTATGAAGCAATGGGTAGGTTTTTTTGAAACAAATGTTAATTTAAATAGCGTTTTAATTCTCGTTTTTTTTTTTTTCATTTTTGGGTAGGAGTGCACATGTCACTTAAAATACACTTTCTGCATTCTCATTTGGATTTTTCCCTGAGAATTTAGGAGACGTGAGCGACGAACACGGCGAGCGCTTTCATCAGGAATTGAAGGCTATGGAACGACGCTATCAGGGCATCTATGACACGGCTATGATGGGTGACTACATTTGGACCCTAATACGTGAGACCAATTGCAGCGAATAAAAAAAACAAAGAAGAAGTCAGCTGTTTTTCCACATGGCATAAAATGTACAGTTATATCTTTGTTTCTACTAACTTTTTTTGGGCGTTGATTTGGTTAATTTTGTTAGTTTAGCTAGCCTGGCACATCCATTTCTAATTGTGCCATACATTGAGTATGTAGTGCTCTAAATAAATTAAAAAATAATATACTAAGACTAATTTGTTTATTTTAAATTAAGTTCAAATGTATTTATTCGTTTGCGTTGGGTAGGTACACAGAGAAAACAAAATATGCCAACTTTTCTACATGCAGCGTTTAATTTTTCCTTTCTATACGTGGCGTGCAGTTTTTCTACATGTCCCGTGTAACTTTCTGTTTTATACATTTAACGTTTTGAATTTAGCAGGGCGCAATACGAATCGCTTAGGATTGCCGTTTCTACACGCGCCGTGTAACGAATTTTGTTTTCTCTGTGTAAGCTGTGCAAATAATGAAAATCAAAATATAGTGAAATAGCGGAATTTCGGTCTTTTACTAAAAAAATTATAAGTCCGCCATTTGTTGTCAGATTTTGTTAAGTAAGGGCTTATTTTCTTTGTAAAAATGCCAGCTATACGTAAAAAAACCAAAATTGCTGCTAGCATCGTGTTTTATATTTTATATGAATTTTTATATGGCTTTTCTGCCACATTTTTACTAAAAAAACGCCGTTTTTTAACCATTTTAAGCCGCCAACATCGAAACTACTTACCCGATTTGAAAATTCTGAGAATGAGTTGTAGACGGCTCAATCTTCTTTAATTTGAGTAGTATTAGGATCAAATAGGTCAAAGAAGACGAAAGATATGCTCAAAATTGTAAGTGTACCTCCAAAAATTTAAAAAAAAATGTTCAAAAATTTGTATCTCGAAAACCAATCGACAGAAAAATTTTTAAAACTCATTTTCGTGTTTAGTAGGTCAAAATCAATGGAAAAAGGTTTGCTAGAAACAAATAACAGAGAAAATTTTGTTATTTGTGACCTAGTGTAATTTGGCGTTTTTTGCAAAAATTAAATTTTTCAAATCGGTGAATTTTTCACTAGACATCGTAGTTCATAAGAGATCTATATTACTTTCTCATACACAGTATTGGCCTCTTACTGATCAGCCCCTGTAGGTCACCAATTGATTAACTAAATGGCGAAGTTATTTCCAAATAAAATGGAAACCCATGGTCGGACCTACACGAATGATCGGCATAAATCTGTCGCCAAATACCCCCATAATCTGGCCACTTTCAACACATCCCCGGACTTATCAAACTTGTCATTTAAAAAAAAAACACCAATCGTAAATGATGTCGATAATCTGAATTAATACCCTTTACACGTTTTCTTTACAATATTTTTATTACACCACCATCGCCAATGCCACTCACTCATTCATTCCTTCGTTTCGTCATCTAAGACTGGGCCAGAGTTGGGCCCAGCGAAAGTAAAAGGAACAAAAAAAAACAAATAAATTGTAATTGAAAATGTTAACAATTGGAATTTTATTACTCTGTGTTGTACACGGTTTTGTTGGTTGTTAATGACATGTCCCGTACCCGGATCCCAGCAACAAACAAACACCACACCACAATATGCTCCATGTGATTCCCTGGCCGTATGAAAATCGTATTTCAGTGTGTCTCTTCTTTTGGTTGCAAACAACTTTGTCTGGTTTTTCAGTTCAGTTGAGTTTCAAGAGTTTGGTTTATTTTTCGTATTAAACGGAAATGACAATTTTATGGCTTTCTGTGCCATTCCACACAACAGCAAACAACAAAAAAAAATAAGAAACAGAAACATGAGCAACTACAACAAGCGAAAGGAAGTGGAGGGCTCTGGTGGAATATTAAACAAAAAAAAAACTGACTGGCTGGCTGTCCTAATATGCAGGATGAATTTGCGGCTGTTGAAAATGTCTAATCATACAATTTAAATGGCGCGCTATTAAATATCACAGGACTTTTAGTTGTTTGCCGGGGAATTCCTGAATATCATTGCCGTAGAAAAAATTTTGAAAGAAAGAAGGCTACTGCTGAGTAAGCCGTAACTCCTTTAGGGGAGTTTTCAATTCGAAATGAAACGTGCTAATATATCTAATATTAGGGTGTACAATTTAAATTCTACGTTTATGATTTTGCCGTTGTTTCCAGTTCACAATGACTCATGGTTATGGCCGGCTGAAAGACAATCCCATAATTTGGGTGCCTTATGCGGCCAATTGTGACGTTAAACATAATTTTGCTGTAGCCTTTTTAATGTGAAATTTATTTGAAACACGTTTTTTGTGTATGTCCGCTTAGTTTTGCAAATTTGTTCGAAAGGGAACCAAATATAGAAGACTACAGAATTTTGTAGCCATCACCTGTATTTTCCATATTAACACTAGCTTACACATTTTATTTTTAGTTGGATAAATCAATTGAAACAAACACTATGAAACACCGAACGCAATTATCTTTACAAAAGAGTCAAACAATTTCAACGTTGATAATGTAAATGTGCCCCCGTCAGACAGAACTTTTACAAAATATTCATATCGATCATTGTTAAGACTGTTTTGTTAAACAAACACCTCTCGAAGGGGGCCAGCTTCTACCCATTTCTAAATGTCCTTTTCCATTTTATAAAATTGCATTGATCTGTTTTCTTATACCGACAACAGTTTAAAGAATTTGTCACATTAGGACGGTTTGTCATATAATACTTTATATCGTTATATGATTCAAATTGGTTCAGAAAATATCCCGCGCGTGATTTATGATTTTTTCACTTTTGTTTGGAGTTGCATAATAAAAAATCACCCCGAATACACTTTTTCCAATTACAAAAATCTATTGTTGTATTTTTTGGGGTATTTTTTTTAAATATTTTTTGAGGATTTTGCCTTGACTAATATTTCATAAATAGTTTGGGGGGGGTTTTTACAGAATTTTTGGGGAAATTTTCGTGTTGGACTTTTGGGGGGATTTTTCATTTATTTTGGGGAATTCCTCATTTATGATAGTTCTTCTTTTTTTGGGGCCTTTTTCATTTGGAGTATTTTTCATAGAGCCTTTCCTCCTCGTTAATTCAGGCGACTTTACGAGTAAGTGTCATGTAGAAACCCATTAGCCGTTCGGAGCCGGCTTTCAATAGTAAAACCCGGTCTGTGGTCAGCTCTCGGGTTCGAGAGAAGTTCGCCATCGGTTCCTTCATGGAGTGTTGAGGGAAAACGTATGTTAAAGATGTTTGGCTTTGTGCTGGTGGTAAATATTCTTCGCAGTCCTTCGTCTGTCCAGATTGTGGAAGACAAGACACATTCCATTTCAAGTACTGAGCTGAGCTCGAATGGTTGGCTTTCTTCGCCTTTGTAGAGTAGTTTGCATTTGGCCGTAGTATATAACTCACAAATGAGATGTGTTATTTTTGCCAATATTCCCTAGCTGCTCAGAGCATCCCGGAGTGTCGGACTGGATACCGTGGCGAAGGCACATTCCAAATCTACAAAAAATCGATAAAGGCTGCTGTTGTCGATGGTGTACAATGTTCATCGAATTGATGTACAATGTTCATCAAATTGATGTACAGAATTGAAGAAAAATACGGAATAATGAATAATTCTACATCAAAATGAAGAATAGTGTAGTAGGTTGTGAAATAATATACAAATTCGTCAAATGGTTGTAAAAATTCATCAAATTGATGAATGTTTTTTTTTTCATGGTACAAAAAGTATTCTTCTACCTAGCGTTCGCTAGAAACGATGTCCTACTTATAGGCTAGAAAATTCTACAGTTTCTTTGTAATGTATAACATTTTACCGTCATTCTCAACTTGATTTGATTCCAATACCCATAAGCATTCTACGATTTGTACAACGCTTAACCATTTGGTAAAATCATCCATTTCCCAGTTGACACATGGATGCCATTTACATTTGTGCATCCCACTCACACCACATGCATGTTTATGCATTCAATCCATATTTTCATTTCTCTAAAGATCTCCGAAGAAATTACCATATGAGTCGCTGCTCGACTACTTGCCACCCGTATGTATAATCCTTCTCTATATTTGCAGTCATAATTTATCAACAACAAAGAACAAAGTCCCAACAGCTTTTAAATGCTGTTGCATCGCAAAGGAGGAAACAGAAACAACAAGAAATGTACAAACAAAAAAAACAGCGAACAAGAAAACCTAATAACGCCCGCAATGAAGAAAATAATCAAAACAAAAAGTCAAATAAATAATGAACAAACAAACGACCGGAGAAATAGACGCGCATAAGCAGCTCTTCAAAAACAATAAAACACAATTACCATTGTCCGCATTAGCAGCGGATTTGGATGCATCTCCTCGTCCTCCTCCACAATGGGCTATGGCAGCCGACTAGAAGTGTGTGTATAAAAATGAACGCATGCCAAACCATCGGTTAAATCGAAATGCATGTGCACGAGCACACGCACACACATGTACTGGCGATACGAGAATCGTTCGATGAGGATGGTGTTATGTAAAATGTGAAAACTGCCGCAGTTTTATCACATAGCCTTGTTAAAAGATTGGTGCGGTGAGAAGAACGAAAATTGCTGAGCAAAGTAATAAATAACTCGCGTGAGCCGACTTGTTTCCAGTAAGAAACATGGCATTCTTTTAAAAGGCCCATACCCTGAGAGAGCTACAATGTTGAGTTATTTCCACGCGCTGAAAAAATGGTAATTTTAACAAATTTCAGCAAACAAATTCGCATCAAACATATATATTTTTCCATACCACAAACATTAACTTGTTTGTAGGTGATAAATCTGTGGTCACAACCCATAACAGCCTAAGTCTGTTTTTCAATATTTTCAGTACAGGAGTTTAAAGTTTTGAATCTTCACTGAAAATCAGGAGAAGGTGTTTTTTTGGAAAACTTTGCTACAGATTCCAAGGAAACGAATTTCTTTACTTAGTTGTTAACAAAAAATAGTTGTTTATTCTCGCAGTCAAAAGATATTATCGAAAAAGACACTTAGCCTCTTATGAATTGTTGAACGAAAGAAAGTCAAAAAGTTCAAGTTGAGTTAGGCTATTATTCCAGATTAAATACAAAACTTTTTGTTTGGAGAAAGACCTTAACTCAATTTATGTTTATCAAAAAACGAAATTGTAATTCGGAATAAGAGCTTAACTCAAGTTAGGAAAATAAAATTGTGTCTTTGTTTTTTTGGATTAACGACTTAAGTTGATTTAGGCAATGTTGTAATCCTAAATTGACTTAGGCAGTTATGCCAAAACAGTAATTTAGAAAAATAACTTAAGCTATTAGGTTTTTTAGGATTAATTGCCTTCCTAGAAGAGATACAAACATGAAAAATTTAGAGCAAATAAATTTAGATACGCTGAATACGATGGTGCTAATAACTCAATTGTGTCCTAACTCGAGTTAGGCTATTAAGGGTTGTGACCACAGAAATATTAACTATTTTTTTTTAATTTGTGAATTTCTGTATAATATTTCATCCTATTCTCTCGGTTATTAATATTATTTTAGAGAGCGTAGATGCGAAAAAAAAGGACGAAAACAGCTGCAAATACACACTTATTCGCACACAAATGTTGTACTTTGTTGAGTTTAATCGTTTATTTTCTGTTTTTCTCAAACACGCTATTGCTTATACACAAGCAATAATAAGCTTTCTGTAGAAGGAAATAAGCTTTACTTGCTACAAAGTCCAAACACGCGTTTTACATGTGTGTAAACATTTAAAAAAGACGTATTTTTAGCGTACCCATGTCAGTTTCAGTCCCTAACTTACAGGCCAATACCCTGCAAGTCAATCTATGTAGGTTTTGTGCACAGAATAGAAAAGACGGATCAAACGCCGTCATGTACTATTTTTCGCTCGCTCTGAATCATTTCCACACAAACTGTCCACGTTTTTAACCACATTCGAACCAGCTGTCCATGCCACATTTGACGCAGTCCCAGCGATTCTACCGCACGCCATGTGCTGTAGTCGCAGATGGTCATAGCTTAAAATCATGCAAGTCATATAGTGTGACCTGTTATCTTCAATTCCTTTCAAGTTTTCTATAAAATAGAGGCTACCAACAAAATCCTCGATTTCTATCGCAAGAAAGTTAATGAGAGACTCCATATATTTTTTAACTCTGCTATTAATATTTGTAATATGAATGTGTCATTAGAAAAAAATCCAACGTAAATAAATATACAATTTTAAAATACCGCAACTCAAGCCTTTCGTATTTGTCGAAAATAGAAATGATTTGTAACGACACTGACCCACGGAGGCAACATGTCATTGCAGTGAGTCTGAATATTGTGGAAATTAAGCATTGTGATCGATGAAAGCACTACGTAGAGATAATATTATTGATGTACTATACACCGATAAGAGACTTCTTCTTTAAAACGTATGCAACCTTTGACAGGAATGGTTGCAACCTCAAACAGCTGATCATCTACCGTCAAGACTAATTGGTCCTTAATATAGCTGATTTTTTAAAATAGCTGATTTTCATTCTACTAACAGTGATCAGAACGAACATGTATGAAAACCAAAGAAAACGTAAACATTTCAAGACAACATCGGATCCCATTAACTTGTTTCCCTCAAAAGCACTCATATGTATTTTGTCTTTTGTTTAATATAAAAAAAGGAACTAAAAACTCCTGGTGTCTTAATACACCAGGAAATCCTGTCTAGGCGACAAATGTCTCCATTGTCTGTCGTTCCTTTGAGTGGCTAGGCTTGCGTATGCGATAAATTCATTTGTTTGTTTACATTTATTTTGTTGTTGTTACAGCTGAGACCAGGAGCGTCAACTTGGCGTTTTATATACAAAATTCCGTTTTTTTTTCTTGGTAAATTAGCGATTATTTTTTGAATTGTTGATCTGGCAACATTTTTCACTCGCTCACAACGTGTAAGGTTATGCGAACAATCTGACTTATGTTTCCTTCCAAGTTTCTGGAATAGCCAGAGAATTTTTCGTATATGGCATCTTGCATTGTATACAAGCAACAAAACAATTATTTACCTTAACATACTTACCTCGTCCGTAAACGAACTGATTGTTTTGCCTCCTTCTCATTTGTATGCACAATCAACAACACCATAATCATCATTGTCTGTCTCATCATCATCATCATCATCGCCGTCGTCGTCGTCATTGGAATCAACGCTGTTGCATGCCTAACAGCCACCGATCGAATTATGCTGCAAGCCGATATGTAATGCAGCAGCAAATGTAAATGCAACAGTGACAGTCGGTACAACACAGCCGCCAATACAGTTTCCAAGTGGCTCAAGTCGCGCATCGGGGCTGTGGCGATAACATCATTATCATAAACATTGCAGTGCTAGTTGGGCGTACCACATGCACAGACAGCCAGTCAGGGCGCAGACAGCCACAGTCAATATGCCACAATTCGTTTACGGTGTGTGTGAATACAACTAGAGTTGCATACATATCAGAGGCGATTATGAATTTAGGGTCAATCGCACAAGAATGAGGAGCCGCTAATATCTGAGGCGAAGAAATGGAATATGGCATATGTGGCATAATGTACACATGCATGTGTTCTTATCACAGATTGTTTTCGAGTTTATCAGTAGAAAGAAAGAACAGTGTGTGCTCCTTTTGAGGTTCAGTTGTTCGGCTGTTTTGTTTATGGCAAACGCACAATTTACAGTCTCTTAGAGAACAGTGAGAGGGTGAGGCATCAAAAACATCTTTTGTTTTTTTTCTTCTTAACGTCTTGAGCAAAATTTCTTAAGCTCTCAGATCCAGCGTTCCATGTTGGTGTTCATATCTTGAAATACGCTTCGTTTGTTTGCCTTTAAGTGACTTTTGTTTATTTTGCGCACCACCCTAAACTGTCAAATACGGAAGTTATTGTATTTATTATTTTCCAAATTTACACCAATCGCCCGTCACGATTCAAGCTAAACCACATTTTTTCCATTTCTTCTGCTGACTCATATCTAGAATAAGTTGATTGGTTGGTATTTACGATATCTTACCGTTGTTTGCAATTTCCGATTACGAAAATGAAATGATGTCATATATTATCTGAAGATACGACAATCTTGACTCAGCCCCATTGAACGATACAATTACCTGAAGCGCAATATTTTACCACAAAGACAATTATTTTACAATGCAAGTGCGGACAGTAATAGATTAAATAGAAGATGGGAATTTCTTCAACAGCAGTGAGGAAATACCAGAAATCGGTATTTCCTAGAGACGACTGTCATACAAAAACCCAGGTTCGTAATTGAGTAAGAACTTGTAAATGCTTTTGTTTTTGTTCGAAGTCTGCTTTAGACTGCAGGTACTGAACCTGAAGTTCGAAATTGGGACATCTAACACTCTTTCAGAGACTGGCGAGAATTTTCTCAATCGCAGTGAGGCAAAGCAGCAGGAAATAACAGAAACTGTGGGATTCCTAACTATAGAGTAGCGTGCGCGGCCATCACGAAAACAAAACCAGGACGAACATCAAATATTTTCTCATCGTCGATTTTATCTCGTAAATGCTTTTTCAAGCTTTTTCAATGGAGACCATTGTTCGATGTCTGCTTTAGACTGCAAGTACTAAACTCAAGTTCGAAATTGGCTAAGAGAATCTGTAATTTCTTCCAAATTTATCCATAAACTTTCGACACTCTAGAAAATATTATAAACATCCCATGGACAAAATAGCTATTCCATAGTGTTGTTATGTTATGTGGCTGGCTTCCTAGCAGCGCATACTGTCAACCTAGTTCTCCAAAACCTTGGTGACGGTTTCTGGCTCTATCTTAAGAATGGTCTGCTCGATATTCACCTTATGGGCGTCAATCGTTGGCATAAAATCGATCCTTCGGTCCTACATTACAACAACGTCCAACAGCGTTAAATCACAACACCAAGGCGAGTTAATGGACATCTCCGAAACGGCTGATAACATGATTGAAAAACTTGTTTCGCAAACTTGGCGCTCTAATTGATCGTTCAAATCCATGACTTCAATTGTCGATCACATAAAAATGTTTATAATGCCTCTGTAGCACTCACCGTTCAACGGAATGGCGCATCCAGCAGTTAATCAAAGGAGAATGAGCCAATGATGTCAATGCTCCAAAATCCACACGAAACTGAGGATGACCTGTTTTCGCGACGGTCACATTCGGGTTTCCTGGTCCCCAGATTAGTCAGTTATGCTTGTTAACATAGCCGTCGATTGGAAAATGTGCTTTATTAAAACATATGATTTTTTTCATCAAAATCGTTGTCAATTTCAAGATGCTCTACGTGCCATCAATTTCCAAGTCAATTGCACCATGTATGTGAGTAATGGGAGGCGTTTGTGCAAAATTTGCATTAGTCTGGTTGGCGGGTCGATGTTTCAGTACTGAGTCGCTACGCCTCGGCTACGTCCTCTGTGGCAAACCTCCCAGTTTGTCGAATAATCCCCAAATAAATCAATATACAGGGTTCTCCAAACAAGAGATGTTATTTTGGTATTCAAAGAAAAATAGAATTTTTTGAGATAAATGATCGGATGTTTATTTCATAAACACGCTTACAGGACCATATCCTTCTCATGCATTTGTCCATAACCAAAGCGCAAAGTGGCTGCCCTATGTCCTCGAAAGCCTCATGAATTCTATCTTTGAGGTCTTCAATCGTCGCTGGGCTGTTGGCGTAGACCTTATCTTTCACGTGGCCTCAAAGGAAGAAGTCGCAAGGTGTTAAATTAGAAGATCTCGGTGGCCAATTTTGATCACCTCTTCGAGAGATAACACGGTCCGGAAACTTTTTAGTTTTGCGAACTGTGACTGTAAGATTTTCAACATTTTTGTAGTGAATTTTAATAATTTCAATGCGTTGTCGAAGCGTGTATCGTTCCATTTTTAGTAATGGCGTAGTTTCTACTTGTCAAATGTCAAAGAATAAAAGCTACGAAAGTGACAGCTACCGAAATACGGGGTGATTCAAAGTAGCTCCTCTTGTTGGAGAACCCTGTATTTATTTTAAAAACCAAAACCGCATTTAGTTCGTTCTCGAATGCAAGCTAATCGAGCAGGGTTTGTTGTTGTCAAATGTTGTTAATTGAATTAATAGAAAGAGATTGCAAAAAAAACTAATGATTCCAACGGCTGTTAAATACAGAATATTAGTTGATGATCCCATCACATCATTTATAACAATAGAATTATTTTTTTACATTTTATTGCATTAATGACCAGTCGGTCACTACGGCCGGAAAAGACATTCAGCTGATAGATATTTACAAACGAATTTATTTCAAATATCAGTTACTTTAATTAAAATTCTGCATTAGTGAACGTAGTAGTGCTTTATCACAGATAGTACAGATTCCCGCCAAAAAATCAGTTTATGTTCGAACTCGATTTCATCAAAGCAACTCTTTGCTGCTTTTATACACTTTGTGTTGAAATTGAAAGAGAATTTAATTAACAGTCTTTTCCTCTACTCTATCATGCCTACTTGAGTTGTTTCTGCGGCCTACGGTTGGTCTTGGACCATGAATGTCCTAGAAAATGGTCAGGTAAATTCATCCGATCATCTTACCGAAGCAATGCAAGTGTTGTGTTTTTCATAGCCTAGTTCGAACCCCAATGCGCTCTTGACATTGAAGTGTATTCCAAAACATATATTTGTTTCACTTAAACTATTTATGCACGCATACACATACACATGACCATGGAAAATTATCTGTTACAATAATAAAGGACACACTCGGTAATGTTTACGAACAGATGGCGGGGAAACATTTAAAAATATGAAACAATAACAAATGGATGATTCTAAAAAAAAATAGATAACAACTCATCAAGACCTAGAAAGACAAAAAAAGGTCGTCCTCACTAGGTTTCAATTTCTAATAGCGTTTTCACTTATTTATTATCTTTCTCTCTTCGCCAAGAAGCCCTCTGAGAGGTGATTCATAGAAACACACGCACACACCCTCGCTTGAGTCAAACCAATTGAGTTAATACTCAATTTGTTCCTTGTCCAACACACACCAAAAAGGATAAAAATATAAACAATTTGTAAACAAACCCGAAAAAAAAGGAATATGAGTGCAATTCGTAGACAATGGGAAAATAGAGTAAAACAAGGAAAATAGAGAGAGAAAACATAGGAATTGGAGGAAAAACCTGCTCGACGAAAATGAAACTGAAAATGAGCAAAACAGAAGAACCGGCAATGAGCGACAGACCGGCGCCAAATACTTTAATAGCCGAACACACAGAGCAGAGTTTCCTTTCTCGGTTCACGGTGTTGTTGCCAGTGATGATTATGTTGATGATGATAATGACGACGATGTTCCTTCTACGCCGGCAAGTTGTTGGGCAGTTCGATAAACCCACAACTACAGAAACAATGACGACATTGAATACATTTCGTACGCTCATACAAACGAAACGGGAATAATTTTTGTCGCAAACCGAAACATTTGATAGGGGTAAGAGAGGAGTTTTCAATGTGGGCACATGTTCGACATGTGTGTATGTGTAGTTTTAAGGAGTGGTGCAAGAAGAGGATGATGTTGCCTCTGCATATATGTGCATAGACTTATAAGTACGGTGGAACGTCGGCATAATGGTTTGACTTTTGTGTGTGGACAACGACTCATTCAAAACCAAGTAAAGGAATGGGATGTAAGGACAATGTAAAATGTGTCATTCACTACGAAATCGATTAAATGCATTGTCTGAGACGACAATTTAATGTGGCCACAAATAATGTCATATTCCGATATTTTACTTACTTATTTCCCTTTAAATGCCATGACGGACTTCTCTGGAATCGGTGGGTCTTTGAATATGTTTTTCTTTACAACCCCCAAAAATTGGACATCTTGGCTGAAATTTATTCGAGCCAACTGCCGCGGCCACCTGCCTGAAATCATTTTTAAAACAAAGGGGCTAACCTTTATCATTATAATAAAGATATATTCTTGGCCATAACATTATAATGTAACCACACGACTCAAAAAACACCCTTTATCAGCAGTTTATTTAAAAAGAAGCGTGGCACCAACCACTTTTGGAGAAAAAATATTTTGCATCATACCAGATATGACCCTTTGAAATTGTGATGTGTGTGGGCGGTGGCATGTCCACTTGACATATCACTTTTAATGAATCACAGTGAGTCTCAAAAGTGTTTTGACTATCATGGTTGATCTTCGTTTTTCGTTTAAACTGATATTAAATTTCAAATTAATTTTATCGGTCAAAGTTTAACTGCCGTTTAATGTCCAATATTGGGCTTTTGATGACCGTATCATTGTAATAGCAATCAACAAAAGAAGAGGAAGAATCAGAATTATTTTGGTGGACCAACTTCCATAAATAAAATAAATTACATAAATGATGCAGTTGGGTAATTTTGATGCTGTACCACCAGTTTCATACATGTGTCTTTTGCCCGTGTCAAAATACATTTCGCAGCCTTTTTTAATTGTCATATTTCTCTAATAAAAGTTGAACTTTTTGAAGCCCTCTGGTTTTCTTTCAGAACCTTCCCATCGACTACATGCCGCATTTTCACATTTAAAACATTTATTTTTTTCCCATTGAAATCCACTACAAAAAAATTGACATAGTTTCGACTGACTACTCAAAAACCTATTTGAAGTATAAACTTAGTTTTATTTGAAACTGAGTTGCACATAAACGTTGTTTAACTACTTGGAATATTTTATTAAAATATGTATGAGATTCTTAAATTTATTTAAACTGACAGTAACTTTTATTAGGTCAAACAAGTATTTTAGGTTTTTAATTTAAATACAGTATTTTCTTTATACACAGGAGATACGGAGCTCTCCAACAAGAGGTGTTATTTTGAATTACCCGGTATTTCGGTAGCTGTCACTTTTGAAGCTTTTATTCTTTGACATTTGACAAATAAAACTATGCCATTACTAAAAATGGACGATACACGATTCGACAAAGCATTGAAATTATTAAAATTCACTACAAAAATGGTGAAAATCTTTCAGTCACAGTTCACAAAACTAAAAACTTTCCGGACCGTGTTATCTCTCGAAGAGGCGATCACAATTGGCCACCGAGATCTTGAGATTTAAAACCTTGCGACTTCTTCCTTTTGATTCCTTCGATTCAAGACCTCAAAGATAGAATTCGTGAGGCTATCGAGAACATAGGACAGCCACTTTGCGATTTGGTTATGGAAAATTTCATGAAAAGGATATGGTCCTGTAAGCGAGGTCGTTGTGGCCATTTGGGTGATGTCGTTTTTCATATCTTCTTCTTTATTATGAAATAAACATCCATCGCAAAAACTTTAATTTTTCTTTGAATAACAAAATAACACCTCTTGTTGAAGAACCCCGTATAATTAAACTAATATTACGTAGAATATCTACTTTTTGCTAGCATTTTAAGCTTCTAAGAGTCTTGGCATTGACTAAACTAATTTTCGGCACCTTTCCATTGGTATTTTCTTCCATTCCTCTTTTACAACTTACTTTAGTAAATCCTTCGATGAGACATGGGTTTCTCTAACGTTTTTCTCCAGGTAAGACCACAGATTTTCTAACGTATTTAACATCGGTGGTGTTGGTAAATGTTTGGTGTTGTCTAAAATCCACAGTTTGATGTCCAGAGCTGTATGTTTTGGATCGTCATACTGTTGAACATACATTCCATTTGTCATTTGGTACGGACCATTTTATGAGAACATGCTTGGAGATTATCTTCAGAAGCGAAATACTTTTGAGACTCACTGTTCGTATAGCATTGAAGCTAAGTGATGTAGTTATACTTGATTGGTTGGTTGGTTGGTTTACGTAGCCGCTCCAGAGACCCAGGAGCGTCAAGTAGTGACAGCGTTTTGAACCACGCTGAAACCGCCTGTTGTCATGTTAACTCATATCCAGTTCGTCAGATTGAGGAATTTAATGATGCTGCTCAGTTCGATATTCGAGATCTCGGAGATATCATACAGGAACCTTGCAAGCATTGTCTTTAGTCGTATGTAGTTATACAGTTTGGATAGAATTGCTTTTATTTCGTCACCCGTTCACTGTGTGAATTTCTAAAACAATCTAGTTGTTAAGACATTGAAATCTAAGTTATGGTAATAAGGATCTAACAAATCGTAATTTATAATGGTACAAATAAATGAATATTCATGAACTTTCTCCGCTCCAAATGTATATATGTTGCCTGCAAAATATGTTACAGAGGCCATTTTTTTTTCTCCGTGTATATAGTATAGCCGTGCTCATTCCACTCAATGCGCTCGCAAATTTCTATACGTTTGATGGTATAAGATCTACACTCTACGTATTCACGTTGTACATTTCAAAGGTTCCACTGTCTTCCTACTTACCAGACTATCCTCGGAAACAGCTGATTCGTGGTTGGAATTTTTGTGATGTTTGTAATGTTTTGCTGAATAATCTATCATAGGTTTTGTCTGCACCAAAACACTCTGCATCAACAGCAACAGCACTGAGAAGACAAGAAGTGGCATCTTGAGGTGAAACTTTTTTGAATTTCTTTGGAAAATATTCAGTTTGATTTTATTTTTCATTGCGATATATTTATATTTTTCTTTTTGTATTATTGTGGAGCACACACACGCTCGGGTAAAGAACACTTTGAGGTGGTCGTTGGGTGTTGAAGAAGATTGATTCGTATGATGATTTGCTTTGTTTCGAACCAGCGACGGGTTGCTTTGTTATTATATCGGGGGAACAAAGAAATGTATTTTCATTATGATTTATAATTTTCTTTTTTTTAAATTAATTACGTTTTAAAAACGCAATTTTTGCTTTTTATTCATTTCTTTTTGAAAAGAATTTTTATTTTGTATTTCTAAACTTTTTGTATTATTTTTTTTTTGTGGAATTTCTACTTTTTTTTTTCGAAATTATTGCTTTATTAATCTTAATCTCTGACTTGGGATTTGTTTGGCAAATGCACTTTTATTGTGCCACTTCACTCATGCAGCGGCTCTATTTTGTGCTATGCTTTTGGGGCAGTAACGCTCATGCGCCTTGGGCGAAAACTATCACAGTGAATGAAGGAATATGAATTATCACTCGAAAACGCCTCTCTCTTTCCTTACTCTTTGGCAATTTTATTTTAATAAAATTAAATATTTGATTTTATTAGATTTTCTTGTATTTTCGGCCGAGAATAACACACCCTCATATGGGAAAATTCACACACACGCTCGTTTACGCACACACTGACGAAATTTTCGTTTTGGAATTAAATATTCACTTCGCACGCACAGTATCGTACCGTAGTGTCCATAGAACGAACGAACGTTCTATGTTGACATGAAAATATGGGCATAAATTCGTTGTCGTTAACGTTTAACAAGCAAGCAGCTCAACCAGTACCAGCTCTCACCGATGTCGTATTGAATGAAAAAAAAGAAAAGTACAAACGAAATTCATATAGTGCGACCGCGTTTATGTTTTTCTTTTGTCTTGTTTTGTTCGGTTCGGTTGGGTGCACGCAAATGTAGCAATCCAGTCGACGCTTTTCGCTTTGACCGGCCAACCACTTCGTTAGCGATTGTTTGATTACTGAATTCACTCTAGTCAGGCTTAGTGTAACCAAAGTCAATTTCATTTCATTTCTGTGTTTCCCAGTGGAACTGAAAATGAGCTGTGTGCGATATTCACTTTTACACTACTCAGAGAGCACATACATGGCTGCACCCGTATGTATGTTTATGTGAACCCTCTCTTGAAGACATGGTTCATCAGTATCTGGCCAAACAGCTGATATTGTATTTTAAGAACCACAATACTCACCCTCTCGTTGTGCTCTCGATCATTTTGTAAACAAAACAAATGTTTCTCTTACCAAGAGAAACTAATTTCATCTGAGTTGCCAACTAACGGACAATGACAAACCCACAATGAAATCAATAAAATTTCCTCATTAAAAAATGGTACATAGCGAATGAGTAATCGTACAACAGATTATTCTTCGTGTAAGAGAGACAGACTGTGCTACAGATGTAGAATTGAGAGTAGGTTAGGATGGTCTCAAATGACCTCTTCGAGAAACCGTCTTCAAACTGATGGAAAAGACTATTCTTGGAAAAATACAAATCTCAGACTTCATCTCATTTCGAAATTAGAATCTAATCAGAGTTTTTTTTTTCAGAAATGATGGAGTTGTCTCCAAAATTCTGAAATTTTCACAGAAGTTCTACAGATTTATCTGAAACACTCTACAACTGTCTCAGCATCTCTGAGCTTGTCCCAAGAACTGAAGTTTTTACGAAACCTCTGGAGGAATTTGGAATGCTTTCAGAACAGATTATTCTCAGAAATTCTATAGTTTTCGCGGAAGCGTTCTTATCAGTGACTGTGGTATCTCTAGAGTTTTTACAGAACATCTGGTGATTTCAGAGAAGCTCTGGAGTTTTGAGAATCTTTTAAGTGTTTTCCCAAAAACTCTTGAAACTGAGGAATTTTCTCGGAAACTCGGGAGTATTCAGAGAAATTGTGGAGTTAGCAAATAATCTCTACAGTTTGCAGTGAAACTCTGGTGTTTGCCGATAAACTTTGGGGATTAAAATCTTTTTGGGAACACACCAATGATTTTCTAACACTGCACAGGTTCTCTGAAATCATCAGGTATTAAGATAATCTCTAGAAGTTCGGTGAAAAATCCAGAGATTCCACAGTTCCTGTTGACGATTCCGGGAGAACTCTGAAGGTTTAAAGAGAAACGTTAATGGTTTCAGAGAACCTCAGAAGGTTTCAGAGAAACTCTGATGGTTTCAGAGAAACTCTGATGGTTTCAAAAAACCTCTGAAGATTTCAGTGAAACTCTGAGGTTTTACAAAAAAATCTGAACCTCAGACGGTTTCAGAGAAACTTTGGAGTTATCAGGGAAGCTGTTCTTTGTGAAAAAGAGCTTAAGTGAGAAACTTTTGAGTTTTTAGCACAATTCTGAGGTTTTCCAAAGAAATCTCGTGTGTTTTATACATTTTCACAAAAAACTGTGGAGTATCTCAGATACTGAAAAGTTCAATCAATTTTTGTCAGCAGTTAGGTAGTTTTCTTAAAAACTCTGAAGTTGTGTCAGAAACTGAGGAGATTTTGGGAAGATCTCTGGTATTTTCAAAAACGCATGTGTTTTCTCAGAAAAATTCGCAAAAGAGACCTAAAAAAATATTGAAACATGTCTGTTATAGGAAGCGATGGTCAAGTACTGATGAACAGTATACCAGGATAAATAAGGTGTTTAGTCTGTATCCTGATGTTATTATTTAAGGCACTGTAAAAACAGGCATTTTGGAAGTCCTTTATAGCCCATGACAAATCATACTGAAAGAGTGAAAGAGCCAGAAGGCCTCGTATGTATGTTAGACTTCCCTGTTATTTTCTATTAGAATTTACCAAATACCCTTATTTGCTATCTCTAACACAGTGCATATGATTTATAGGGTGCATACCCTGAGTGTTGGCCAAGTACAAACAATACACACACCACATAGTTATGTAGGCCAGTAGGAAGCATGTGCGATTACCAAAGGTTGGTGGATCATATTACAGCTAATGTAAATTGAAAAAAAAAAACATTGTTTAATTGAACAACTAAGAAAAATACAATTTTGTTACATTCGTTTAATTATTTTCTACAATAACAGAAAATGGTAAGACCGAAGGCAAAAGAGGTGACTTTTTTTTTCCAGACACCCGGTATTTAAAAAACTCAAAAACTTATTACAGGTCTTGCTGATGCGTTACGAGTTGCCTCTCTGATTCAGGAAATCTGAACACAACTAAGCGGATGCATAATTTTTGACATGCATATACGGACATTATAATGCTTTGCGAGTGATGAGTGCTGCGATTAAGCACATTGAGCCCTATCTTGAGAAAACTTGAAGTATATGGCCATGATCAACCTGAATGTGAACGAGGTTTTCCGCCAAGGTAGCAAAACATGGACCCATCATGTTATTGGTCTCTAGCAACAAATAGTCATAGATGTTATACTCCTCTAACGCATCATGTATTTGGCAACTTTCTTCTAACTTTCTTCTTCGACAACTTTCTTCCCTATCCATTATATGTAATGAAAGGTATAAATCAATTGGAAAAACAAACTACGCTCTACAGCGGGTGAACAGGGGCTATTTAATAAAAAACGTTGATTTGCCAAAAAAAAAATTAAACGGGGTGGACGAACTGCATCCGCATAGAATATCAGTTGCATTACCTAAAACACTGAGTTCTGAATATTCGAATTTCATTAAATCCCTTAAAGTGTTCCATCCCAACAAAGTTCGAATATCCCCGATAATTTCAATTTGTAATGCGGTGGCAACATTGGATAACCTTTACATTGGTTCGTGTTTGTAGATTGTATTCGATGAGAACATGTTGTTCTGATCATGAGTAGTGAGCATAAATGGGGTTAAAGCAGCGTTGCCACCACACGTGTAATTACACATTTTTCTTACTTTTAGAAGCTTTTGAGGATCCATCAGAAATTACAGACTCTATGGCAGCAAAATTGGTTGAAAAAAAAAAACTAAAGTATGTTTTGAATTTCTATCATATGCATTAGGCAATTTTTGAATTATACATCAGAAAGAGGTTTGCACGATTTGCAAGCGTTGTTCTTTTGTCAACCTGTTCATGATGAAATGGCAAACCAAACTAAATATTAATCACTTGACAGCTGACAAAATGGCCGCCAGTTAAAAAAGTGATGCCAACTTAAAGTTCTACACCCCAATAAAAAACACCCTTTATATGTGTATATGCATTGATCACTTACTTTTTTAACGTTTATGTAAAAAAATTTTTTTTTTCAATAAGAGTGCCTGTTTTAAGAAACAATGTGTAATTTGGCTTGGTCTGATGTGTAATTTGAAATCGCCATGGTGGCAACGCAGGGTAACAGATCGACCGAGAGAGTTTCTTATTTGTTGAGAAGATCATTTATTTGTCTCAAAGAAAATAATCAGTTCATTTCAAAACTTTAATTATCTCTACTGTAGAAGTGCTGTTTAGAGTGGGTGCCAGGAAATGCATCTTTCGGTCTGTGATGCATAGATAATAACACTATGCAACAAAAAAAAAATATACTAACCACTATACAATTCTGATGCACTGTGCAAAAATGGTCGAAAATGTATTTTGTAGTATTCGCCATTTTTTTTTATTTTTTTAACAAATTAAATTTTTTGTTTTGAAATAAATTTTAACAAAAATGGATTTTTGAATCTTTTTTCGTATATTTTTTTTGGTGAAAAAAAAATGACAAAAAAAAGTGTTTCATTTCTGTAATTTATCATAGAGCCGAAAAAAATAATGATTTATAGTTCATTAAAATCGATGGGGGATTTTCGAATTTCTTCATAATTTAGTGAAGGTTCCTTCTAAAAAATGTATTTATGATTTTTGAAATTTTTTTTTCGTAAATTTTTGTGTTGAAGGAAAATCATAAAAAATCGAAAATAAAAAAAACAAGTGGATGTTTTCCATGTATAAATTAAATCTTTTGATTCATCAATTTTCGTAACGTGAAAACGACTTCTCTTAGTTGGTTGAAATAAATTTAAAAAAAATATTTTTAAATTTTGAATCTATTTTCGAAAAATTTTTTGTTGAAAAAAAAATTAGAGTCAAAAATTTAATGAAATAAAAATTCTCTTCATAATTTTAAAAAAATTATTTTTGATTTTTATTTTTTTTTTTTCATAATTTTTTGTGTTGAAAGAAAATCTCAAAAAATCGAAAATGAAAAAAAAAAGTTATCATACAGCCACATATCTTACAAATAAAATTAGGTATAGTTGATAAAAATCGATGGAGGATTGTCCATTTTTATTAACAATTTAGTAAACGTCCCTTCTAAACAATTTATTTTTGATTCTCTTTTCGTATATTTTTCGGGTGAAAAAAATTTTTAAAAAATCGAAAATGGCAAAAGCCACCCATTTTCTATATTTTATCATACAGCCACGTATCTGGCGGTTTTATTACCAATTTAGTGAAGATCCCTTCTAGTTTTGCAAACTGGTTAATACAGGGTATTTTTTTGCTATTTGGCTTTTTAAGTGTAAAGTTTTTGCCAGATCAACTTACTTATATAAGTTGGCTCTGCAACCTGTTGTTGGTCTTGGCCTAATACATAAGTGTCAACGTCACAAATGTTATGTTTACCTATCCCATTTCATAGATAGACATACAAGACGTTTTTGAGATCACTATCATCTTCTATTTAAATATTAATATTACAGAGTCTACATTGTATTTTGATATATTTTCCTAATAATTCTCTAGGTCATCTTAAAACATTTCGCCCTATCGCAATACTCAATGCAAGTGCTCGGGGAATGACACAATTCTTCGGAACTTCCGTACATCTCTTATAGAAAATCCGCCCTTCCTACAAATGTAAAATGTATTCGTCATACAGGAAATTGGCTACGAAAGCAGCCAGAGTTCATTCCAGTATTGCTCATGTATGTGGATGGTTGTTAATCGTTCCATGTACTTGTCGTACCAGAAATATCACTGACCTATCCTAAAAGTTTACTACTGATAGTTATTGCATTGGCCTTACAGTTATTGAAATAAAAGCACGAGGGTGGATCAGAAAACATCCGCTAAAACTGTCAAAGCCTCGCTTTCGTATCGAAAGATCTTGTTGACGTTTTTATAGCTAAGAATTGATGTGTGTTGTAATAAAGGGTATTGCAACAAGAAGTGTTATTTTAAATCACCCGGTATTTCGGTAACTGTCACTTTTGAAGCTTTTATTCTTTGACATTTGACAAGTAGAAACTACGCCATTACTAAAAATGGAATTATTAAAATTCACTGCAAAAATTGTGAAAATCTTGCAGTCACAGTTCGCAAAACTAAAGCATTTTTGGGTCGTCGTAAAACGTCTTGTCGGACCGCAATACAGAAATTGGTGGAAAACATCGAGCAGTTGGGACAAGTTAGTGATGTGAAGAATTAGAAGCCTGTTGAGAAGCCTCTCCATCCCCAACGTGTGACTGTTTGGTGTGGTTTTTGGTCCGGCGGGGTCATTGGACCTTACTTTTTCGCAAATGAGCTTGGATCAACAGTTAAGGTGAATGGATTGCGCTAACGAGAGATGATTAATGATTCGGAGTTGGATGATGGTTTTTTTTTCATACACATTTTAAAAATCTGGTAACATAATTTGTTGGGCATTTCTCTTTGTTTTTAAATTGCGTAATGAAAAATTCTGGTAATATGACAACATTGGAAGACAGGAGATATTTGGGTATTTTTCTTTGTTTTTTATTTGCGTAAAAGCAAAATGAAAAAATAAGTTTATATGGCAACATTGGAAGAAGTGAGATATTATACAAAGACGAGATGACTTGGACTAAGCGCTATTGATCATCACTAAAAAACAACAATAAAAAATGGGTTTTTACTTATTCTAAACTAATGTATTAAAATCTCAATTTCTTTTAAAAAAAAAAATTGGACTTAGGGCCTTTTCATGTTTGCCAGAACAATCCTTAGGCCTTAGGCTTATTACGATGCCGACATTGTTATTTCTTTTGAGGGCGGAGCCGAGGTTAATAAATTCTACCACTACTTCGACGTTGCAACTGGCAGCCGTCACTATAAGCCTTTCTGTCGTCGCGTCGTTTGTCTAGCAGTGGCAAGAATACATTTTGTTCACCATCATATAAATCGTAGCCGATTTCTTTTCGATTCTTAAAAAAAATACCCAGAGACACAATATTCGAAATTCAATATCATTTAATTCGATTTTTGCTTACTCAGTCAATCGAAAAATAAAACTGTTTGTTGACCTTTTCATTCGCATCGATATTAATTAACAGATTTACAAAATGCCACCATGAAATATAAATTGCGGTAGCCAGTGTCATATGGTTTAATTGTCAGTTTTAATAAATTATTTACCAAAAAAAAAAAAAATATTTGTGAAATATCATCTTACGGCTGTCGACGACGATGATGATGATGACGATGTGACTGTTGACGCCATTCGTCATCATCATCATCATGATCTGCTGCGTCGAAATTTTCAACGTCCTGTCATATTATATGATTGATTCATGCGATTTCTTTAATCATCTGATTTACATTTCATTCTTGTTTATTTGTTCGGTAGAAAAAAAATCAGACCCTGCAAGAACTTTTTGCAGGAAACAATGTGAGAAAACAAATACAGTGTAGTATGTAGTTTCACACGTACATGTGAATATCAGTCACCGAAAGCCACCAACCAGTAACTCAGTCAAGGTTTCCTCATCTTTCTGTTTTGTTTCGTTTGCTTTTTTTTTTGTGAAATTTCGAAATTTATGCCCACTTCAATTCATGTAAATTTATGCATGTGAAATTTAATCTATTTTGGTTTGTTGTCGGGGGCACACCAATACCACCAATGTCATAATGAGCATCGCCTCCATCATCATCATCGTCAGCATCAACGTCATCGTGATAGTGGTAATAACCGTTATTGTATTTCACGCCACTGCACCTCTGCGCACTCTTTAAGCGGTGCTTGGCGTTCTATGATTTCATTGTGAATAATGACATATTTACATAAATACTCGTATATACATTTATGCGTGAATTTGCATAAAATTCACGTGCCGCGCTTATTTCATACCTAAACCTTATTGTTGTTTTTGTTGCCTTAACAAATTGTAAATAATCAAATGCATGTGATGGAGACGCAGTAAGAGGGGAACCGAGTACAATCATCGTGTCGTATACGCCCGAAAAGAAAGTTAAGGGGGCATCGAACTAAACGTGCGCTAATTAATTACTTAATACGTGCCCATACGATTATTTTATGGATTTTGATGACACATTTATATGTGTGCCGTCTACCCCACAAGATGGAAGGCATTTTTAACATTTTGAGCTGACAGTAAGCAACAAGATCTTCTACTGATAAAAATCAATGATAAATAATGGTATGGGAATGATAGAGAATCCGCATAACTGTATAAACTATTTCAAAATTGATTAGTACTTATACATTAAAAAAAAAAAACAGGCAATTGCGTTGTACGAATTCGCTCAGAGATGGCGCCGGAATAAGTCATTTTGATAGAGCAATAGATTACGGGAAAATATGGGCACACTGACGGATTAAACATGAGCTACTGTACCTCTATTTACCTGCCTAGCGAAGCATAGGTAAATGTCACAAGTAAAACAAACTATAGGTACTCAAGCAAATAAAAAGTTCAAATGTGAATGCCCGTTAAAGATTTGACTTAAACAAGTCCTAGTACACGCTGAAAAATGGCAATTTTAACCAATTTCAGCAAACATATTATGAAATATATATTTGCTCGTACAACAACATAAACCTGTTTGTAGGTCTTATAGTATTTATGTATGTCTATATACAATATTGTGTTAGGTTAGGTTAGATCGAATGGAGGATCGGTCATGTACCATGACCGTCTTATGTCGCTGACATACACCTAGGCCAGCAATTCGGCCTGTTGTGCGCTCCTTGTTTCTTCTACAGTTTTGTGTTACTTTTTACTATTTTTTTCAATATGTAAATCTCTCTTTCTCAGTATATCTTATTCTTTCGGTTATTATAAATCTCCTAAAGAGTAGAGACAGAAAAAAAAAATATGACAATATCTCCAAATACAGACTTATTCGCATTTAAATGTTGTTCTTTCCTGAATTTAATAAGTTTATTGAGTATTTTTTCTCAAACACGCTATTGTTTCCGCCCAAATATGTAATATTTGCAGCCAAATACATTGTGTTTAGAAGTAAATAAGCTTTACCTGATGCAAGCTGCAAACACGCGATTTACTTTTGTGCGTGTAGGTACAAGACTCGCGTATATGATTATTACCTACTTTATAAATAGGGTACTTATATGAAAAAACATTTCCTCACAGCCGAAACAAAACATTCAAGTACAATAACGGTTCATATCAGGAACCCTTCATAATCTGGCAAGTCAACACGTCATTTCAAGGAGAGGATAGCTGTTCGGCATATCTTTCTCAGATATTCTACAAGGGCAGGAGAACAGTATTTTGCTTCAACTCGAATGACAAACATTATTTATGTGTAACTTTTGAAATATTTTCCGAATAACCAATTAACCATTTAAGACAAATAGGACATTTTTCTATTTTGTTTTTATTTCAGGCCAGGATACAATCGAACTCGGTTAAGCAGAAATGAAAAACTCAAGAAATTTTGTCCACTAATGCGGGATTTTGGATAGAAAGGACTTTGGATAATGGAACCTTCTTTCAGTTAAACGAACTGACTATGGACTTTTGAATTTGTTTCATGAAACGAAGATAAACTATTAAAATATGTCAAATTCAAATTCAATATTAGTGAACTTGGATGAAAATAGCCAATTATTTTCATTTGGTTAAGTTTTGCACGTTTTTTCGCAATTACATGTTTCTCTTAAGCGATGTTCGTATCATATAAGTTTGTTGTTTTTCCATTAAAAATGTGTTTCACATAAATAATTGTTCAATAAAGCGGATTTTCGTTTAAGCGAAGTACAGAAAATCATCCCGAACAATCGCTACAAATATTTATTTTCAATTAAACGATTTTTTCATCATTCTGATCATTTAAATCTCTTACAAATCATAAAAAGATAAAATATTGTGGAATTTAAACAAAATACATTAAATGTTTCCACAATAAAATAAGTTTTATTATTTATAATTTAAAAACAAAAAATACTAAACAAAACTAAAAAAGAAAAAAATGTCTAAATAAATTGCAAAGGTGTTTTTGGATTATGTACACCTAGGGTTTTTAACCCGAAGATGTCGAAAAAATCCCCGATTCACGGAAAAGGTTGGGAAATTAAATCAGCTATGTATGTACACCTGATATTTCTGAGTGGTGTAAATCCCAGATAAAGAAACCTATTGGATTGCCAGTTGAAGAACGTTGATGCCTTTCAGGTGTAGGGTACCTAAATGTATGCATTACATTACCCAAAGTATAGTCATAAGTTTACTGGTTGCACATTCTGCATGAACATGTTCACCCACAACAATAGTCATATTGTCGCGTACATGAACAACTGCCTTAACTAGTTTTTCTGAAATCGTACGTTAGGGCACTTTTTTGATTAGGTGCAAATATAAGTTGTTGTTTATGAAACCCAATTTCATTCAGGCTTCGTAGTATCACACCCTGTCAACCCAATTTTCGAGACCTTGAGGACGGTAATGCGAGGTCTTTTGGCTGCTGCGTAAAATGTTGAATTGTTAAGATCAATGGCGACACGATATTGCTGCACACTCTCGGCCAGGGCAGCCACATTCTCGGCACTTTACCATGATGTTGCCCACTTGAATATTAACCAGTGCCACCAAGTTTTGCACCAACTTCTTATTAATAGACGGTTCATTTCTTTCAATGTGGATATGATACTGACTTTCTGTCAAGACTTCCACTGAGAAGTGACAGGTCGCCATATCAAAATTACAAACGGAAAGAAAACACTGAATGGTCCACCGGGTATGACATATACGAACTGAATTTAGTTCTTTTTTATCCTGAAATTGATATTAGGTTAATCCCAAATTGGTGTGCATGCCCAAAAACTAAAATGTTCTCAACCTTGTGTTTTCTTTTTGATATTAACTTTGTTTATAATTCAAAATCAACAAATGTCAGTTACGACATTTGACCAACAAGCGACAATATGCACAAGTAAACATTAATGTACGGTGAAACATAAGTAATCGTATTCGCACCCATTCATATATTCGTCCATTTGTTCATAGATATGTTTATACACATATAATTGTATACATGTGTATACACATACATACATGCATGAATGTAGGTACATATGTTTTATCTCATTTTATGCAGACTGCTGATTTGCGTGTTTGTGACATTTTGCGGAAATTTCAATACGATTCACATGAAATACGCCACGGCACACGGAACAGTGGTTAAGTACACTGGCTGTTCCATTACTTAACCATTGTTACATACGTATTGGAAACGTTGATGGGTGGGAATTTTCTTAGAATAGACGTAACCGAAACCCATTAAAGGATTCCACATGCTGAAGCACAAGAATTCCAGTGCATCAGTCAATCACATTACTCTACAGTTTATCGGAATGGCCCGGAAGATAGGTGTACAAATGGGGGGGGTTAGGAAATCCAGGAATCTGGCGATAGCTGTAATGTAACATAATGTAGAATTACATTTTGGAGCATTTCGCAAAGTCACAAAGGTAAATGTATATTATATGGTGATCAATAGATTGTGTAGTGAGAATTCCGCTAGGGCACAACAAAAGTGTTGCGAACAATTTAGTTTCCTTTTCCCGGAAATTCTGCAGTTTGATTTTTGGACCAGGGATGGGAGCAAAACCTTAATTGTCTTGGAAATAAATGCATCCGAACCACAATTATAGTGAACTTAAAAAACTATGAATTTTTGTATTCGTGACAAAATTTCCTAGAATAGAGAAGAATTTCAATTAAATGCAGTTACTTTCGTAATGGAATCAATTACGCGCATAATTGATTTGAAAAATGATTGCCAATATTCAGTTTGAAACAGTGATGCCGAATTTAAATAGCTTTTTTAAATTCATCCGATTACCTGTGTTATGTAAATGATCTCTTTATAACAAAGAGGAGCATGGTACAATAATCGAAGGTAGTGGCAAATACAAGCCTGGGTATTTTGATTGTCAACTTGGCAGGCAGTTATAATCCACGGCACACTATAGTAATTTCAACTTTTAATTATTTTGCCATGATGTTGGTTTTTGAGTAAATGTTTAATAGATTTTGTATCATACTTTCTTTGATTTAAATGTTTAATACAAAAAAAAAAAAATTAGCCCCTCGGATTGTATAGTGCCACACTAGAGATCAGAGATAATCTATTCTGTCAATTTACGAAGGAACTTCTTATGTTCATATGATGGATTTCTCACAAAATGTATATTTAGTTCTTGTCCAGTAATATTGTACTATGACAATTATGACTTGGCAGCATTTAAAATTGGCAGGTTGACGTTTTGCCACCTTCATATGTTTGCATACAAGCACATATATGTTTGCGCACAATAATATATAACTTTGAATACAATCATATATATATATACATATGTATATGTTATATATATATTTTCCTGCAACTATATTTCTGTTTGAGTCAATTCAAACATAGTAATAAGTCATGAAAATCGTCATTCACTATTTTCAATTTAGTCCAGTTTTTGTCCATGGGATTTTACTCTCGTCTGAAACACCATAACGATGTCCGGGTAGGCTGTATGTTACCGGCGCAACAGTCAGCCACTACCAGGTGACTCACGGACGCGGGTTAAGTACTAATGTTAGATTAAGCCTAGTCTAGAGCTTACCATTTTATTAATAAAGTGTGAAGTCTACCCTGTTAAAAACGCGTTGGTTATTTTACCTGTTTCCAAGTGATGAAGACTTAATCCGGCACCGACTGATTGTTCTACTTTGGAAATCAAATGCAAACAAATTTAATTTGATAATATAAAAGCTGCGCTGTCCACCGGTTTGTGGTACAAGTGGGCAACAAAAACCACTGTTCGCATGTCCGTTTGAAATGAAAAATGGTGTTGCTGCTGGTTTTATTTTCCATACGAGTGCAATTCACCGACTGAGAAACTCACCACGCGATGTGCCAGTAGTCGGCGGTATGCGTTACGCCTCCCTTCGGTTACACATTCAAATCCGATTTATGACAAGAATTGGGTCAGTCCGTAAAATAAAAACAGTAAAAATGTGATAAGTTAGACTTTTTAAGCTTTGTTGGTTTTAAATGAAAATTCATTTTACAATAATTTCTCATGTTTTATTACGAGTTCTTTCACAATAAACAAAACATACGCAATGGCGCCAATTTTGGGCGGGAAGACATGGTTCAGTGAACTTGAGAAAATCGAAGCAAAAAAACAAACAAAAACCAAACCCAAAGTTCAGTGAACTGGGGGAAGTCACAGAAACAGATTGCACATGCATGTGGACATCGACATAAATATTTACATTTGATTACTACCGACAGAAAACGTGTGGTAGCTTTTCAGCAATGACACACATAAAACAAATTTCTGTGAATTTTTGTTTATTCCAAACAATTCCATTGGATCAACTCATTCGTTCTTTCTTTCTTGACTTGCGGTTTAACCGCAGATTAGTCACTGACCTTTCAAAATTGAACGGGGACTTTGGTATTTCCCAGTCATAAATACGCGCCAGATTATCAGATACATCAGGTGTACGATGAAATGATGACGAGAATGGTATTGAGTGTCAGATAGTGTTTCGAACCGGTTTTTAGGTAGTCACCACATTCGGAACAAGCAATTATTCAGCTTATTGCAGCTTTATGAATGAGTTTCAAAATTGTGAATGAATTGTTGTGTTGTATTAATTAGCGAAAATAATGATCAACAAGAATTGATTAATGTGAAATAAATTGACTCAAAGCAAACGAAATGACGGTATGATCAGTTTGGGAATATTTTGGTAAATAAATACATTGCGTTGAGAGCTGTCTGTTATGTAGAGCCTCTACACGCTGAAAAATATGTTTTTTTTTTAAATATTTACACACAAGTAAAACGCGTGTTTGGATTGTAGCAACTAAAGCTTATTTCCATCTACACAAAGCTTATTTAGGACTAAATATAACTCATTTGCTATTAAAATAACGTATTTGTGTATAAGCAATAGCAAACTAATTAAATTCAACAAAGTACAACATTTGAGTGCGAACAAGTCTGTATTTGCAGCAGTTTTCGTAATTTTGTTTTGCCTCTACGCTCGTGGCTATGGTGACTCGGAGCGCTATTCGTTTACACTCAACTGGCAATTGGAGGGAGGACACATATGGGCCTATGTGCATCCTAGACACGAGATGAACTTAAGATAACCACAGATTACAGGACCCCTCATCTCAGTTTCGGTCGGCTCTTCGAAGTAATTTTTCCATCCAGAACGGAATGTAACCGAGGGGACCTTCCTTCTGATTTTGACGTAAAAGTCTACACTGATGGCTCCAAAATGGATTACGGAGTTGGCTCGGGGATATTCTCTAGGAAAGCCAACCTGCAACACTACTACCGTCTTCCGAATGGCTCCAGTGTCTTTCAGACAGAAGTTTTTGCCATAATGAATCTACACATTTCTGGACGCATCGGTATTTGCGTTGACAGCCAAGCAGCCTTACTCTCTGTAAAATCCTGGGTGACCTCCACGGCTGTGATGAAGGAATGCAAGGAGGTACTGGCAAAATTTAGTCTCTTGTCAGCGGTAATCTTAGTGTGGATCCCTGGCCACAGGAATTTCTATGGGAACGAACGGGCTGACGAACTAGCAAGGGCCGGATCTACCAACTCTAGACTCGATACAGTACACGTATCCGTACCAATAGGGTCCATCAAAAGGAACGTTTTTCACCACGATGTCTCACAGGCTAACTCCAGATGGAGAGTTTTGAGATTCCTGCCGAATCTCAAGGAAAACATGGCCTGAATGCAATCAGAGACGATCTAGATCTCTTATCGTATATGGAAGGAAGGATTTATCTAGACTGATATCCGTACTCACAGGACACTGGTTGATCGGTAACAATGCACGACGCAGATGAAGAAGACACAGTTGAACATTTCATTTGCGGATGACCCGCACTGATGAACCGACGATTAAAGACAATGAGCTCAAGGTTCCTGGATGATATCTCCGAGATATCGAACTGAGCAGCATTATTAAATTCCTCAGTCTGACGAACTGTTATTGATTTTTAAAATGTTGGGCATTAGAGGGTTAATTGCTTATATTTTTCAAGCACATATGTAGGTTTTGTGGGCACTTTCCAGTACATACTGCCAATAAAATGCATGTCTTCTTCGACTTTGTATTTTTACATAAAGTTTCGGTCTTTGTGTGTCTGCGACCTCCGGCGGAAATTGCCGTCAAACGTTTTGGTAGTCTAGTGTATCGAATATAGCTCATGATTCGTTAACACATATGGGACCATAGATTTTCCGAATCTACCTGTCGGAATGGACCTGTCAATTGGCCACCAAGATCGTGTGATTTGACACCATTGGATTATTTTCTTTGGGGATATGTGAAGTAGCTCGTCTACGCCAACAAACCAGAAACGTTAGACTTGGAAGCCAACATTCGTGGCGTTATTGCCAACATACGGCCCATATGCTCGAAAAAGTGGTTGTAAATTGGACCTGTAGAATTGGCTTTATTCGAGCCAGCCGCGGCGGCTCATGCCCGAAATCATATTTAAACATTAATGGCATAAAATTATCCTTCCAATAAAGCCAAATTGATGGACATTAAAACGATTTTCTTGTGTTTTATTTCAAATCGAAGTTCTATACCTCAATAAAAAACACCCTTTATTTTATATTCTACATAAGCTCATAAAATATTTCGTTGGCCAATAAAATAATATATATGTAGCTACAGGCCGCACTTAACCACATATCTACCGCTTAAATTCATAAAGAGCTTAACAAGCTCATTTCTTTTTTTCACCCCACCATATGACATTATTTGCTTAAAACTCGGATAATACACCACACATCTGATTTAATATTTATAGTCAAAATCTGCCAAAAACTTTAATGCATATGTGCCTTTCGTACATATGCTTTTACTACATCTTGAGGCTGTCCTGGACGGTAAACATTTCAATTTATCATCACTTTGGCATTTAATCCTTTACACTTAAGGGCAACATCCGATTAACATTCTGCTGTCCCAAGGGTGTGGCATTCGAGGAAATTGAAAGACAATACCTACACCCCTATTACGGGCGTGCATCACCGTGGCCACGGCAGCAATGATGGTGATGATGATGTCGGCTTCCTGGTTGATTTCATTTTCACATGCAACATGAAAAATTACTAATATGAAGGTGTGTTGCAAAAACAAACACATACACACACACACACACATTTCTTTTTATTAAGTAATCAAAGAATAACCAACAAATACATACAATAAATTGAAGGTGTAATAAATGAATGAATATAAACAATGGCACAACGAAATGGAACATTCCCACACTAACAGATTGCGCAGCAAAGTAAACGTTGAAATTCAAGTCCACTTCAGAGGATTGGAGATTTTACCCATCGTCCGTTTGCATGAAGATATGAAACAAAGTAATTTAATAATAACGCAGGGAAATAACAAAAGTTGATGAATATAATGAATGAATTCAAGTGTCATTAGTCCGGACTGTTTACGATGAAATGTAGTCTCAAAATACTGTGGAAATAAAGACTAACTCCCATATTTGTAAAAAATTTAAAAGCCTTTGTTAAGAAAAATGCATGAAAATACAAAAACAAATTTCTTAACTAAGGCGATATGGAATATTTCCAAACATTTCATAAATATTTTCAAATTCTCTCGTTCCGGAGATCCTCTGACTGGCTTAAAGATAATGGACTGAAACCCATTAGAAATAAAAAAAAAATTAGGAACATAGACATCCATAAAAGTAGTTAATGATTCCTGCTGGCACTGTAGTGTTCCTCAAGAACCACTTTAGAGTATTGTATTGATTCTATTTTGATGTTTAGGATTACCAAGGACACGTCTGAACTTCATGTATTTAAGAAGGTAACTTGGGGCGGTGGATGGCCGTGGTGTGTGCGACAATCACACAAGTAAACCCAGGTTCAATGTAAGTAATTGAGGCAGCTGGGGCCTACACTGACTTATGTTCGCACTGCATCTTGTTTCTGAACTGGCACAGCTTATTAACCCATTTGGCGCCACCGTCCTTTTAAAATAACGCGAAACGGCGAAGAAATCAAGGGAAAATCAGTCACGACATTTGATAAGAGATACATTTTCTATTTCCATTTATTAAATTTATTAAACTGAGCCGTGATGTCCCGTTTTTTAATACATATTAAGAAATATGACAAATAAAATGTAAAAGTAATTGATTTTCAAAAAATAACCCCTGAAGAAGTTGCAATAAACCTAACAAATTGTTGGGAAAATATGAAATTTAATTTATAAACAGAAACCTGACCAATCCAAGCCAAGTCAAATAAACAAACAAACAAAAATCCAGCGCAAAGAGTATTTTTCCAGTTTCCAGCGATACCAACGATTTTCAGATTTTCTTCCACTGAAGTCTCACACATCCTTGTTGGCGGCCTTCCTCTATAATCTAACGCCCTTCTCGATGGAGTATTATAAATAATACTGTTTGAACGAGAACCCAAATAAATAAGTGGGGGTGAGCCAAGAATAGAATTATTTTTTGACATCCTACTGTGATCTTGTCCATAGTCCTTTGTATAGGAGATCAAGGACAGCATGGGGCTGACGGTCATCCACAAGGGACATCTAGGTGACAGCATTCCCAGGGACTAGAGAAACTGCATTGAAAATGCTCTGTCTTCGGTGTACAACCAAGTTCTCAAGGAAACGCCAGGAAAAGTTTTGTAGTGTTATTTAAAAAAAAAATCAAGTTTAAAACACGATGACTTCTTTTTTGTCGACCTAGTGGTTTCAAAATCGCTTAAAAAAGATCGTATACAAATTAAAGACGTAAGACTATAATTCACGTGAAAAAGAATGACAAATTGAGCTTCAGAACCAAACGACGTCGCTATAACCCAAAGCTATAACAAAAGGAAGTCTTTCTATATTACAAAATATCATCCGAAACCTAAAAACTACGAGACAGGTTAAATAAAACGCAATAACTGAATAGGAATACAACAACACGAGTTTTGGAAATGTAACAGACAAAACAAGTAATCGGTGATTGTCAATAAAACGTTGGGATTTAATCACGTTTCCCTTTCGGTGATTTGTTTATTTTTTTTAAGCAATAGACACAATGTCACGTTCAGCTGAAAGAACTTCGAAGAAAAACGACAATGTGTTAGCAGACACAAAAAAGTATCAATCACAGCTTTGAAAATGTTAGAAAGTTAACAAAAAAAAAAATTAAAATTGACAAAGTCGAGGCAATGATGTCAAGATCATGGTCAGATCGCGGAAAATTAAAATGCTTGATTGTAAATGTATACGCCTCACTATACAATTCGAATGAATTATCAAGTGAATGGTACATCGACCAGAGACTGGAAATGAATATTAGAATGGGTCCGGCTTCATGTCACCAAACACAGTTCCAATGATATTTCCAAAAATATGAATAATTCTGATTATTGATTGGCGAGCAATGTGCGAAACATCGCTATAAAACTTGTTTTCCGTTTTTTTTGTTGCTGCTTGTGTAACGGACATTGTTGTTATCTTTGTCTCATTGCTATTAGGTGCCGATCAGCCGGGCCGGACACATTGACTCCAAGTCACGTAGTTAATATCGAGTACTTTGGTTTGTTCTCGAAGAAAGACTCTTAGGTGACTCACCGTCCGATTTAGGGCAAATAAAGATTGTCAGTTTTGAAAACTAACAAAAGACATCAGAGCAATCGGGTTGTCACCATGTATTTTTTTTTTCACGTGAATTATTTCTGTCGAAGAACATTTCAAAACTTTTTTGTATGAACGAAGTAAGAGAATAAAATGCCAGAAAATAAAACAGAAAGCAGATAAATAGACATTTTTAAAAAAGCTATTTTCATCCTTGCAAATTTATTGCTCAAAATTATATAAATACTGTCGAATTCGGTTAAGCGGAAATTAAAAAACTGAAGAAAGTTGTTTCACTTATGCAGGATTTTCAGTAAAACGAACTTCGGACACTTGAACCTTCGCTTAAATTAATTCAGAGTATAAATATCTAACTAATGAAAACTTTCTTTCACATCACTATCTTCTTTAACTGGAAAAATACAGTTATGTATATGGAAAACAGCCGTTTGAACCATATAATTTGAAAAAAAAAATACGAATTTATCAAAATCTAGAATTTACAGGAAAAAAAATAAATCTGCTAACTAGTTCAAATTTCCAAATTTGAACCATAATTTCTATATTTTCAAAGAAACCGCAATTAGTTGCGTCTATGTCATGTTAATAATGTTGAAAAATTTCTACAACGTAGCTATCGAACTGAGGAAAGTGGCTCCCTGAAAAATGACCTCAATGCAAAATGCCCCCAAAGTAAAGGTTGGAAATGGTCCCACATTTCATTATTAAGGCCAACGACACGAAAATTTGGAGCAATCTTTAAAATTCAGTTGTGCCATTTTTTTAATACGAAGAATCGTCTCTATGAATAATGCCCTAATGACGCTTAATACGAATCTATTGTTGGGGTATTTTTCATAATATTTGGGTGATTTTTCATAAATTGTTTGGGGAATTTTTCATATTGAGGGGGATTTTTCATTTATTTTGGGGAATTTATCAACGAGCCCGAAGAACCGCCCAAAAAAAATAAGTAATTTTTCGTATAACAAACGGTCAAATCCTATTTAACAAAAAAATTGATGGATATGAGAAATGACCCATTTCTTATTCCACGAAGACAGAGTTTTCTTAAAAATCAAAATAAAAACAATAACCGACTTTTTTTGCCTGCTATTGAAGAATACTACTTGGAGAATATGTGGTTTCAACAAGACGGTGCCACATGCCACACAGCTCGAGCGAAATTGTTTCCATGTTTTCTTTAATGAGACATTTCATACACTTTTCTCACTCGTCAAGTAGCTGGGAAATTTCCAAAAAAAAAAAAAAACAACTGACAACAATACGATAATAAATACGAAATTAAATATTGGTCGTAATCAAAACTTCAAATATATTTTTGTTTATTTGCTGGCTTGATAAATACAGGGAATACACGATCTGTGGCAAAGACGGTAAACGGAAGTACTGGCAAGGTCTGGATGATCGAGTGTGATATTATGGAAATGGATTATTATGCACCAAATCATGCATTTCGAACCAAAAATTATATCAACATATCAACACAACGGCTTATTTACTCATTTATATAAAATTCACTTTTTATTTTTCTGCTCAAGAAGGAGCTGTAAATCTCTAAGTTAAGTTTTGTTCTGCATTGTATTATACAAACATATGTCAGGCCACTAGTTTATTCGGGAATCCTATGGTTTTATTCTATATTAGCTAGGTAAGACGCAATTGAGAATTTTTTAACGACTCTCTTTTGAGTTATGACACTATTGAAGTAAATAAGCGATATTTGCCAATTGATCCTTTCTCCACAGTATGAAAGTACCCACCCTAATATACATGCACGCTAACACAGCTTCCGCTTGTTGCGTACGCCTGTTTGTTATGTTCAATTAACTCGCAATGATTCATTGCCTTAAGACACTCTCCGCCACCAAAGTTACACTGGCAACTCGTATTTCATTTGTAAGTAAATATGGATAAAAAAAAAATGATAAATTAAAAATAATATAAAAAAACTAAAACAATGGCAACCACATAAAAAAAACAGTAAGCAAAACTTGCTGTAAAATAAATAAGTTTTCATTCATCACATGTTGTAATCAAATTGGAGTTCGTGACATTTGTTTAACTAATCAATTTATTGCAATAGAATTAATGTAAGTACGGACTAGGTTGTATGTATGCATATGAAGGGGGGAAACGCATGATTTTTGAAATGAAGGAGATCAGGGAAGACCAAACCGTTTGACTTTTCTTTATATAGCAAACCGTAGCTACAATTGGTTCATTTGGAAATAAGTAAGACAAGTCATCAGGTCGGCTGATATTTAAGACTTATACTTTGATTACAACAATACATGAATAGAAGGAGGAACAGCATCGCTAGATCCAGATTCAGATTTGTTGAGTATCTTCATTTGCTTTTAAAGCATATAAACTTCTTAACGACCTAATAATATCCTGAACCACATCGTTGCTTTTTATATTTGGGATCCAGCTATATAAAAAACAATCATTGGAATTGGTTGCATGATGCATGAGCTCATACCAATTTTCAAAAAATTGTTTCCACTCCGATTGAGACACCTCCTAAACATGTTTCTTGAACGCTTTAACAGCTGCTTCCGCCATCCAAGTTTTTCTTGATGTTAGGGAATCAGAAGAATTCATTGGGTGTTACGGCGGATGACCCATAAATTCGACATATTGGTTTCTCAAACAGCCCACTGTTTCAGCTGATGTGAGAGAGCTAGCATTGTCGTGATTCAAAATGATCCGACTTCTCTTATGGTGTTTCGTTATTTCTTTGAACAATCATTTGTTTTTGGCAATCATTTGCTTCTTCCAAGAATATCTTCGGACTCATATTCACAGACCCATGATTCGTATTTTTCAAATATTTCTTTGCTCCAATCGACACGAGCATTCGTCAAAGTATGTGAGATCCAATCGGAACAAGTCTTTTTCAGTGCCAAATGAACATGCCCAAGGATGACTCAGTAAAATGCCTCAAAAAAATATTAAGAATGACCCAAATAAGAATTTCCCAGAATAAATGAAAAATGTCCGCAAAAATTTTGAAAAATACCCCAATCAATTTATGGAAAATTACTCAATGAAAATTCCTCCATAATACAACAGTAGCTTTTCGTAATTTAGAAAAAGTGTACTTAAAAAAGAACAAACAATCGCCCCAAATTTTGGATGATTTTAAAAAAAATCCCAAACAGAATTGAAAAATTCATATATCGATTTTTTTTATAATGTGCCCCAATTATCAAGTTTGAAAAATGACCATGACAAAATGTCAAAAATCACCCCCAAATTAACGTGTTGTTGTGGTCAATATAACATTTTTCATTTTTGAATTGGTGCTATTTTTTCAAATGTGATAATTAGGGTCGTAACCCCAACACATGATAACAAAAATATGATGGTGGAAAAATTCGAGCTGTTGGGACAAGTTAGTGATGTGAAGAATATAACTCGTGCACGTCGCTCAAGAACAACTGAGAATATTGCTGCTGTAGCCCAATGTGTTGAAGAAACCCCTGGTTTGTCCATTCCTCGTCGTCCTTTGGAATGGGGCATTCCACAAACGTCATTACAACGTATTTTTCATATAGTCGGAGCCGACTCCAAACAGTAGTATACAAATTATATCGAGCACAGCTCACTGATTCGAGAAAAGTGCCCCGTCTGTTCCTTCCAGGAATGTGAAGGGAAATAAGTAAGTAAAATCATTGACTGACTCAAAATGTTTTTGCCATGGCAAGCAACAGTTCGTCATTACTCCTAAAAATGATCACAACTTAACAAATGGCAATGGAAAGGGGAATTTGAGGAAAGCCAATCTAGAGGGCAGACCTAAGACAATATAAAGGACAGAGGACCTAAGTCACAAGCGAAACTTTCAAAATTTAGTGACATCTGTAAAACAGATTTTGGTCGTCTGCCCAAGTCGTTTGCAGACGCATTATTTCTAGATAGAAAGACTGGAAATACTTTTTTCGTATTCTTGGCAGACTACCTAACTCTATTTGCAGAAGCGGTAGTATGTCTGCAAACCAAAGATGTCACTACGTCTCTGGCAGAAATTGTGTGTCCCATTGAAAAAACAAATGTCGCTTAGATTGTCTGCCCTATGGATTCTCTTTGACATCCGTCGTCCGGTTTATATTGCAACTGTTGGCCACACAATCTGGAGTCTTTCATTCTAGAAAGGCCAAATTATGCAAGCTTTGCTGGGTTCTGACAAGTTTCTTTCGACAACACTAATTCGTTAATAGTTAAGAATTGTTTCATTTCCTGTGCTATTAGCAAAGCTACTGTCAAAGTTCAACCAGCGAACACCGCGCATTCCCTAAAGATTGTGTCTCAAGAATACTCTAAAGTTTACACGTGTTAAGACCAGAGCAAGAATGTGTTGATAGCCGTCAAAACGGCTGCACAAATGTCAGCTCCAAAAAAAAAAAAAACGAAACTTGGTAATTGTAAAATAAGGTTTGGCCACCGGAAAGGCATGTGCAGCTAACATCTGGCACATGTTTACAATTTCCTGGAAGCAAGACATTCCAATTTGGTCCGCAATGCAATTCGGCAACACGTACCTCAGATTACTCGCCACTGCCTGTGATAAGAATAGAGAATTGTCGTAGTTGTTTTTTTTTTACCCACGAACACCAATGGGATCCCATTCACCAGCGTTAAAGTCGCTATCTTTGTTTCAACTTATTTATGCCGACGTTGTCTATTTCTGTAAATCTTAGTAAAAACAATAATAACAAAACATGTGCTAAAATATAGTTACGATTTCATTAATTACATTGCCTGGAAATTGTGGAAATTCGAACTGAGTCATTTGTTTACGTTTTTATTATTTTTAATACGATTTGATTATCCAGTTTCATAGTTAATCACAGTTAAATAAAACGTTTTTTTTTTTTATTAATTTTCATCATTTATGGTTTTTTGTTTACGAAAATGGCAGAACACGACTTGATTCTGTTTAAATATCCATAAATTGTGCAATTGTTGCGTTCAATGAACGCAACATTTCATACGATCTGTAATTAATTTATCACCAATTCCTGTTTACATAGCATTGTCCAGCGTATTCACTGGGGTGGTATTCTCAGTTGATCATGGCGTTGGTAATGTGATGTCGATCCAACAAATCCGAATCGATAATTCAGAAAACTGATCTACAATATTCGTTCAGTGGGATTGTATTTTCGTTGGCTGTGAAGGAAACTGGTCGAAGTTTGAATTGCAAGATATTTTTTACTTACTTACTTATTTCCCTTAACATTCCATGAAGGAACAGACGGGGAACTTCTCTCGAATCTGTGAGCTGTTCTCGATATAATTTGTATACTCGCTGACTGGGACCTACTGTTTAAAGCCGGCTGCGAACGGCTAAAGCTTTTCTAGAGAAGTTTTACATGGCTTAGAGATTGCTCTCTTACTCGTAAAGTCGCCAACATTTACAAGGTGGAAACAGCCGCCGAAAAATGTTTGATGGTCTTACCCGGTTTCGAACTCGGGTTCTTTTGTGTGACACTACCTACCACACCACGACCGCCCAAGATATTTTTTACTAACGATTATTCGTCGGTATAATCGGGATGCCCTCTTTTCGCTCTGTATACCTGTAGGAAATTGTTCAAAGGAGCCATGAGTGGGATTAGACGAGTTGTGCAATATAACACCCATAGATATGTATGTCAGGAAATACGCTGCTAAAGGCGTTCTAAGGCTAAGAGAACTTGGCCAGCATGGTCATGGCTCGGAGCAATGGGATCTCAAAAAGACAGAAAGATTTTCAGCGAGATGAACAGTTTTTCAGGCAAAAGTTCACGCAATAAATATAGCTGCCAAGTGGATACAGGAAAGGCCGCGCCACTCCCTCGAAATTTGGAAATTATCGCTATTTTGGCGTTGATTTTAGAAAAATCCTAAAAATTAACGACTTAACTTATTCGAAATTTAAAAGTTTGAGCTTGTTCAGAGCCCAAACAAAAGTATTTGAGGCAAATATGAGGATAATCGACTAATATTTGTAGCTTTGGTGGTGATTTCATTGTTCAGTCAATTTTCGGAAGAAGGGACGATTTGACTTATTTTACTTTTTGAAATTTTTGAATAATGAGAAAATTTTTTTTAAATTTTTTCATGCCCTTATTTCATTGTTTACGCTATTGCAAACATTTATTGACATAAAACATTTTAGGATTTTTCTAAAATCAACGCCAAAATAGCGATAATTTCCAAATTTCGAGGGAGTGGCGCGACCCCTAAAATTTTTTTTAAAATTTTTTCTTTATTTTTCCCCTCATTAGGACCTCATTGGCCGAATGGTTATCTCACGTGAAGGCTACTCTAGGATTGACGGTCTACAAGAACTGTCTGCACGGTGTAAGGAAACATTAAGGCGATTGAAGTGTTACCAACTTCACGTTGGCAATACTGGCAAACCGATAATGCGAGCTATGTCAAATTTGTACAAAAGACAGCTGTTTATATTATTTGCCAGCTACCACAGGCAATTGCATCTAAGTGTTATAGAACAAAAGTTATTCGAATTGGAATTCAAACATAATAGTGTGATTACGTTATATTTGGCCGGAAAAATCACCACCAGCTATTGTTCGTGTGCTGGGCCATCTCAAGGTGAATAACATGTTTGTGTATCGTTATTATGATACAGGCAGCATTTCAAATGCTTGAAATGGTTGGAAAAGTGAAGGCTCAACCTCAACGAAATCTACATCGTGGTGGTAATTAACTCGCCAAAGAACTGAAAATATCCCAGCGGAGCATCCGACAGATTTTCCAAGATGAGCTTAAGGTAAAGCTTTACAAGTTTCAAAAGGCACACGAAAGCAAACAAATACGTTAGACTCAAAAGTTCAAAGGAGTTGTTACGATTACAAACATTGTGTTCTCTGATGGCAAAAATTGTTCCTATTGAGCAGTTCACAAACTCTCAAAATCATCATGTTTACTTAACTTAACGCACTGACAAAGATTTGAGTCTACGAACGGCGACCCGAAGCAATTTTCAATCTCAAGTAAAGGTATGGACAGCTGTGAACACTTATGGACGCTGTCCATTCGTTTTCATCGAGCCTGGTGTCAAAGTCAATGCGACTTATTACCGGGAACATGTATTGGACGCTGCTTTAGAGCCGTGGAAACGCAAACATTTCGGCCATAGACCTACTGACATTCCAACAAGACTCGGCATCGTCTCATAAATCTCGTGTGAACCAAAAATGGTTAGAAAAAAAACATGTTCCACACTGCATTTCGCCCACACAATGGCGTTCGAATCAGTCAGATACAAACCCGGTGGACTATTTCAACTGGGTCATTTCGGAGATCAAGTCGAGCCTAAAGAAATATTCTATACTTGATGCGCTGAAGAGAGTCATTGAACGGTAATGACACGGCCATGTATTGATCGACTGATTGAAACATTGATTCGCACTTTAGTGGAACACCCGCGACATTTCAGGTCGGAACGAGCGTGATGCTCCTCGGAAACGTCTTACGCCGTCAAACGAAATGTATTCTTAATTATTTATTCAATATTTCTCCTTAACATTCCATGAAAGGAACATCCCTCAAATCAATCAGCTGTGTGCGATAGAAATGGAACACCAATCGCCCGGGTTGGCGAGTTGGTAGCGTGCTTGCCTATTAGCGTGGGGGTTGCGGGTTGGATTCGGTTTAGCCTTGGACCTAAAATTAGAATATAAATTTACTTTAAATAAAAATAAATTGCACACCAATTGAACAGGACAAACTATTTTTTTCTATAGAAGTTTTACATGGCCTTGAGATTACTCTCTTCACTCGTAAAGTCGACAGCATTTACGATAGGAAAACAGCCACTCAATAATGTTTACTTTCTATAATATTCTTGTACTCGGCTACTTTCTGGAGCTGCGGATGCTAAGCCAACCACGAAGATAAACGGCGCGCCGCTGCCTTGTGCCGAACCGACTATAAAATAGTCTGAGGCACAGTCCGACAACAGATCACATTGATATTTCGTAGCCAGGCTTTATTACCAAGTAGACACTGTTGATACCGACAAGGACATCAACTTGCTTTCATTGCCATCGAGGTCTTGAGATATCTGAGTTGTCATCCACTCCATGTAAGTGGCCCGTTTAACTCTTCCGTCACATTGTATTCTGGTAGCGTATTTTCCGTGCCGTCCTCTTTCAATTACACACTTTAGATGTTTACTATTTACTTTTCAATATTATTACACACATTCATTAATTAATTTATGATTTTCTGTTTTTGTTGACTGTGCCGGGGTAGAGGTAGCACATCTGAAATACATCTCATTGTCAATGTTGAGTTTGTTTGCTTTTGGTTCGAACAGAAATTGAGTTGTTTCCACAACAACAACAACACCAGAGTACTCAACATTTTGTTCGTTCACACCTTGTATTTGCGCCATGTATGGACATTTGCATTTGTACCGACAAAAAGGTGGTGTTAATGCCTCTGTGGGTGGACGATGTTCGTCCGTTATTAATGAGAGTCTCCGATTTAATCGGATTAAATATTGCATTGGCATTCAGGCCAATGGGTATGTATGTGTGTTGTGCGGGTGCATGAGTGTTAATTGTGGTTTGTATATTTATTTGTATCAACTGCAGCAATTGTTAGAATTCTAATTAACATTGAGCACAATGGAGCATTTGAATTTAAGACTGTGTTGTAGGTTATGATAGGCGACCTAATTTCAGCCTTGAATTCAAATATATTGTGCTTAATGTTAATTAGATTTCTAATAATTGTTACAGTTTATGCAACGGTTCAACTCATGTCATTCTTGGAGCCTCATTCATCAAATGACCATTGGAGATTACCAGGGACATTAACGGTAAGTTACAATTCCATACAACGTATATAAAGAGAGTTTGTACTGGCAGTTAACCAAATCAGAGCAATGCACTTAACCCTTTAATGGGCAGAGTATACTACGGGTTTCAATAAAAAAAAATCAACATTATTTCATAGTTTTTTATACAAATTACCCAACTATGAGTTATTATGGCACAGGACGACTTATGAAACAGGACACAGTTAATTCCTTCATTTGAATCGACTCAGAAATGTTTATTGGATCATAAGTATAGGAAATAAGAAGAAGCCTTGAGCCTCAAATTTGGAAAACTTAGGGTAGAGGTCTTCAAGACTGACCTTCGTGAAGGATGGACTTCGGGAATACCTTTTGGAAGAACAAGGTCATGTAACGATGGACATATAATTGGAACAGTCCTTTGAAAGCGTCGACCATACAAAAGGGTAGGGAGGGTGTCTAGAAGTAACAGGAGATCGGAAGAAAAATAAAGAAGGTATCGCCATTAAATTCAGCTGGGCAGCTTTACTTGTTACATACTTAAGACTAAAACCATACACGGGAGGACAGTCGGCATGTTTATACAGAAAATCACCAGGATACGAAAAATGATATAATGTAAGTAACTGTGGAAATCATTGAATACCGAACAACAGAGTCTTTCATTAAAGTGGCAAAGATTACAGTTATTAATGCTCGATATAATTGGACATAATTGGCACAATTTGTCCACAAAAACATATTTTTTTCACAAGATATCCATAACATAGAGTACACCCACCGCAATTCCAATGGAATATCATCACACGTTGTGAATGAAATGCCAATGACCTCCATTGGTAAAAAAAAACGATACGGTTTCAACAAAATAAACAACTTATTGGGTATGAAGTTTACTTTGGCAATTTTATTGACACGATGCAGTTTGGTTTTGGCCACAACATCCACAAGGAACGCGTGGGACGACGAATGCAAACAAAGTACACCTGTCGGACATCATTCACATCAATTCAATACAACAATGGCACAATTGCCATCGGTCGGCCGTCTCGGAGGAGACACCACAATAAATTCATAACAATAACGAGGCCCAATGTGCGGTAATAGATAGATATGGTGACTGAGTGGATGACTGAAAGTGCGCATATTGATATGGACATTCATGATGGACACGTCTTGAAAAGCAGACAATGCCAGCGAAACACTTGTACATATTAATTAAAGAACTGCAACACACAACGAAGTAAAATATCAAATAAAAAAAAAAAAAAATGTCTCAATCCGCCACATACTTTGAGGCTGGAGTATATCTGTGGCTAAAAGTATGCTACAAAAATTGAACACTTCAATTGAAAGCAGTCCACATTAGGGTTCTATAAGTCGACTTTCGACTAATCGATTAATCGACTTTTGGGTACAAAAAAGTCAAAGTCGGTAAGTCGACTTTTTGTTTTTAAAAAAGTCTAAAAGTCGACTTTTTCATGTCGACTTTTTCGACTTTTCGACTTTTTATTTTATCTTCAAATATAACCATATAGAACAATAGAAAGCGAGTACCCACTTATTGCAAAAGTTGCGAAAAAAAAACGTTGTCAATCGTTGCCACTTCTGTCCCGTGTGAGAGATTATTTTCGCATGCAGGACTTATTGCTACCCAAATTCGGAGCCAAATTTCCCCAAAAAATTTAAATATGATTATCTTTTTGAGATCAATAGATGCGGACATGTGGTTCCAGGAATATTGATCAACTATTTTAAACAAAACTTTTTTTAAAACTTGAATATAAAGGGTGTTTTTTATTGGGGTATAGAACTTTAAGTTGGCATCACTTTTTTAACTGGCGGCCATTTTGTCAGCTGTCAAGTGATTAATATTTAGTTTGGTTTGCCATTTCATCATGAACAGGTTGACAAAAGAACAACGCTTGCAAATCGTGCAAATTTATTTCGAAAGTAATGGTTCAGTTCGCGAAGTTCACCGCAAGCTCCGTCCATTTTATGCCATTACATCCACAAAAACTGACTGTTTGGTGTGCTCTATGGGCTGGTGGAGTCATTGGGCCATACTTCTTCCGAAATAATGCTGGAGAGTCAGTTACCGTAATTGGAGACCGGTATAGAGCCATGATAACTGACTATTTTGTTCCCGAATTGGATGGCATTAATGTGGATGAGTTGTGGTTCCAACAGGTGGTTGAAAATTGGACCTGTAGAATTGGCTTTATTCGAGCCAGCCGCGGCGGCCACATGCCCGAAATCATATTTAAACATTAATGGCATAAAATTATCCTTCCAATAAAGCCAAATTGATGGACATTAAAACGATTTTCTTCTGTTTTATTTCAATTCGAAGTTCTATATCTCAATAAAAAACACCCTTTATATAACTTAAAAAATACATGAATTACCTGATGTTATTACCTTTATAAACACTTTTTTTTTATATAAAAGTTTTTAATACAAAGAAAACTTGTTTTTATTTCAAAATATTGCATTTTTTTTTATCTAAAGAAAAAATTCGAAAAGTCGACTTTAATCGACTTTTTTATACTAAGAAGTCGAAAATTCTAAAAGTCGACTTTTGATTTTATTGTAATAGTCGAAAAGTCGAAAAGTCGACTTTTGGTCTTAACTATATAACCCTAGTCCACATTGCTGTCACTCACTCACAATACAATGTTGGACTCTGGGTTGCCCTGGTATTGTCGCTCTTCTGTTACCGGATGGACCGACGGACCGACGGATACGGAGTAAATGGCAATGTATCAATTAATTCAATTGAATTGTAGCAATCAATGTTTTTGATAACCTTAAGGGATTAACGTTCGCTCGCCCACGCACTTGTACGGTAATGGAAAAACCCACGCTGATACACTCTCGTCGACTCGATTCATGTGTAAGCACATATCACTCTTTGCCGAGTAGATGGTTATAACTAAAAAAAAACGTAGTTTTAAATTTAGTTCGCAACTTGAATTTGGAGTGCCGAACTAAAAATAAGACACAAAATTGTATCATTCGAAAGACTCTATGGAAAACCTACCAAATGACATAATGTCCAATAATGGGAGTTCTTTGGGGTGTTCAACTTGGTGAACCCAGTGCGATCCTTATCAAGCGTATCTCATTTCGTCGCACAGACCTCCGGGTGGTTACTTCCGGGCAAGGACGTTTAGGCAACCGCCAAAGTAAACCCGTCTATTCCGATGATATCAGCGAACAATGGCAATCTATAATCGTAACCAACTCCATGACGAAAGCCGCCGAAAAAAAAAAATGGGTAACGGACGAGGAGGCACTCGCGCGCATGTCCATATCAACAGTTGAGAAGGCAGGCAGATCGTCTATTCCAAAGAAAGATCAAAGGGATGGAATGTCGGAAATGTGAGGAGATCTCAAAGAGGACGAGAAAGAACGTCAGACACAGACTAAAGGCTCGCTCCCTGGCATTACTTCGTGTAGAGATGAAAATGGAAATCCGGTGACTGACACGACTAGGAGATTAAACGTTGCCATATGTTTTCGGGAGAAAACTCTATCGGAACATCTGGGATCGCAACAGTGGTATCAAGGAGTATTGGTCGAAGGAAGTACATCCCGCGATAGCCAGCACTCTGAATCCAAACGCTTCAGCCAGAAAGGTATTAGACGACAACTGGACATGGCAGGCGCAGGCAGGGAAGACTGAGACTTCGGTAGACCGACCAAGTGAGAAAAGACATGGAAATCTTTGATATACTATTATTCACTGACTTGAACTCAAGTCAAATATGGCGAATTTTGACGTATAACCATCTTTTCGTGCATGTGTTGTATGGGCCCAGAAAAGCAAATATGCGTAACTACACTTTTGTATACGGTACAGAGTCATAATCAGGGAAAAGGTTTATTTATTAATTTATTAATCTTAACATACTTTTGAACTAAGGAGATTGGAACACGATCGTGAGATTTCTCTGATCTTGTGCAGATTACCTTACTTTCCAAGATTTCCAAGCAGAACATAGCACTTTAAAGATAAAAAAAATCTATGTGAATATCCTTGTGGTCCTCAAAGCCTTACACTCAAATGAGGTAATATGCAGAGGTACGATATAATATATTCAATCCTTCACCCGAATCCAATAGCCCAATGTAACGCTCATCTCTGGGCTCTCTGTGTCGGGAAAGGCTCTGAATTAGTGAGTGTGCTGGAAATCTCTGGCAAACGTATATTCTTTGCAGTGACCTAAAGGCAAATACGGAAACGAGTCGAAAGGGAATTCTACTCAAGCTTGTAAGATCTTTATGTCCCTAAAAAGACCAGATCGTTACTGAGTTTTGGGAAAAAAGATGGTAAATCGCATGGGTACACAATATCAAATTGATATTTTCGTTAACGAATTGATATTAAACGTTAACAAAATGGGGCTAAGTGGGAAAAATATCAATATGATATCGTTCAATATCAAATGTCTCGGTCGCTATTTTCTCTTGGAATAAATAAATAATAAATTATAATAAACTTTTTTCTTGAAAGTCAACCGAGCCATTTGATATTGATCAATATCAAATTGATATTATAAATTTTCAAAATGAAATTTTACTACAACCATACGAAAAAATTGCCTACAATCACAACAAACATTTAATTGTTGTACTTGGTGACCGAGCGCTTTGATATTGATCAATATCAAATTGATATTATAAATATCAAATTGATATTATAAATATCAAATTGATATTATAAATATCAAACACGACGCTTACGTCGCATCAAAAATAAAATTAACAACAACCATATGAAAAAAGTGGTTACGCCAGCGTCAAAAAATATCATTTTGTGCAATATCAAATCAATATTTCAAAATATCAATATGATATTGCTATTTTTCGCTCGGTGTATATCTCGACAGGAGAATTTCATATGTTCATGAACAACACAACTGTGTCATATTAAATTTTTTTCTAGGACGATAGGCTCCCAACCAATAAAGCTAAGTGCTTGCTCTATAAGACAGATATGTGTCAAATCGGTGGTTGCAAATCGACCGATTTTGACTATAAACCGATTCGAACCGAAGGAAGAATAGTTTATCCTTACATACTTACCTCCTGGGAAGGCTGAACAGCGGAATCAGCTGCTGAAAATTTGTTGTATGGGTGATGTAATTGTTATACACTCACTAAACGCCCCATATATTTTGGTGGGGTCTATTACAGTGAGGACCACCTATGAATTTTTGCTTGTATCTCCATTTGCTTTTCATCTAACCATTTCTAGTAGGCTTGACTATGTTTATGCCGCTGGAACACAATACGGCCAGTGAAATTAAAAAATCAATTCCTTTTTCCCGTTTCCTAAGGGAGTGTGGGTGAGTGTGGCAGCGTGTGTGAGCGAATGAACGAATGTGTGTCACTCCACAGATGAGACCATGGATAATGATGGCACCGAAATTAAAATGAAACCTACAATTTGGATGCTTTGTTCTACCGCTGATGCTGTTGCATCTTTTTTTTTGCTTCATTTGCATTTGGCTTACTTACTGGCAAAAGTACATAAGTGCGAGTGGGTGGCGTGGTCAGGCGAGTTGTGGCGACAACAATTGTCTGTGTGCTGGCACATGAAGGAGAACGAGTACAAAGCGCATTCTAAAGGGTCCACAGACATCACATTGACGTCGAAGATTTGTCGATAGCATCGGTATGCTAAGGCCGAGGCGGCACAGATGCATGTGACGTTGATCACTTGGCTTTGTTTGCATTTTCGGTTACATAATTATAGTCACACCGATAAGTTTAGTTTTTTTAATCGATGAAGACGATAAAAAAAAACTCAAAGAAATCGAAATTTAAATTAGAACATTTCAGAAAACTTAACCTATACAGTGTCAATTAAACTGAATGTGTCGACCTATCGCAGAACTGATTCGGTATGGATAGAACGGTGCCAATTATTCCAAATATTTATTGACATAAATCCGAACGCAACATAAGATCAAGTTTTCCAAACGATCAGACTAATTGGTCAATTGAATTGATGCGCGCCGCCTGCTTTTGTTATCAAGTCGATATCAAGAAAAGCGACAAAGTAGTTAACACAGATATTTCCCATAATTAACGTCACAAATAATATTTTTTATATTCGCTAATGAGCGCGGCATACATTTTAAGAAAAGTCATACATTTTAATTCTTTTACATATAAATATTGTTTATTGCAAATGCGGTGGCTAAGTTGATTTGACACATTTGACGCCGTTTACAGTGTTGTTGGGTTCTGCGATGGGTACAACTGAGACCAATTCTATGATGAGTACTAACATGACACGTACGGTACGTGTCCTTTTTGATCAGTCCCGTGATATGTCACAATTGACTCCCTCCAATGACAAAGCCGTCTAAAAGTTACCGGTTCTTTTCATATATTTAGGTCGGTACAGGGACCGGTCCTATTACGTGACTTGTTCTGTACCGGTCCAACTGCCTTACCTCAATCTTACTGCCGGTTTCCATAAAACGAATTTTATTTTCCAATATATGTTTGATGTCGACATATGGAATGGACTATGATTACTGACAAATAACCGTTTCATTGAATGTACCGACAGTAAACTCCATTACACTTCTGGTGATTGAATACAACTTAGTTTTTACTAAATTTCACTTGCACTAAAGAGTGTGAAACTTTTACTTATTTTTCTTAACATTCTATGAAAACCCGACAGGTAACTTTTATCGAATCAGTGAGCTGTGTGCAATATAATTTGCAGATTGGCGACTTACTGACCAGAGCAACTGTTTTAAAGCCGCTCCGAACGACTAATGCTTTCCTGTTGACGTTTTACATGGCTTTGAGGTTATTCTCTTTCCCGTAAAGTCACCAGCATTAACAAGGTGGAAAACAGCCGCTGAAAAATGTTTGACGATCTTTCCCGGTTTTGAACCTGGGTTTACTTGTGTGATAGTCGCACACACTACCTACCTCAACACGGCTGTCCACTAGCTGACACAGCAGACGTTGTTCAATCTACAAAACTATTTAAATATTCTTGTGATTTAAGGGATAGTTTCAAAATCAGCTAGATTCCACAACCAACTTCTTTTAGTGAATTTTATTTGTCAGTAAATATTTGAATGACATCCCAGGAAGTCATTCATGTAGCCCGATGCCTAAAACTGGATCAATACAGACGATATCAGAAATAGGCATCGTATAAGTGCAGGGAGGGAAATAAAAAAATTAAAAATCTTAAATGACGTGGAAGTCAATAATGGCCAACGGCTGAAATGTAGCCCTTGATCAGCCATGAACAACGATATGCGTTCCACTTCGATCGAAAATAATAAATACTATTTCGGAGGGCCGTAGGGTGCACGGATCGTCTTCGGATAAGCAACAAAACTAAGGCTGTCCGTGTGAAGTTTTTTGCCCCTTCAAGGCGTGACTCTGCTATTGTTTATGTATTTTTTGAAACTGTAGTGGTCCTCCCTTCGGTGTTAAAGATACAGTTTACTTTTCTATCCGATATCGGATCAAGATACTGTGAGATAGTCTAAATGTTACTCCATCCACATTGAGGTTATTGAATTGAGGGATTTTCTATGGCCTTGTGTTTCAGCTAGGTTACCACCGAACTCGCATTCCCGGCACCATTTCAGTAATAAGCCAAGTACAGGTTCCACTACTTCTGAGAAAATGTTTGACTGCAATCGCCACCTCATCTGCGTATGCAATTGCCATGCTACCCGATTTATCCACGGCTTTAAGCAGAATGTTGATGTTAAGATTCCATAGCAAGATTTGTTGTCTTCCGCAGCAGTAAACAAAAAAAAAACAAATCGTCAAAGCATTTGCGGAAAAGTATGGACAAGCAAATTGGTTTTCATAAATACATCAACATTTTGTTTTTTCTACTTCAAACAAGCCCGAAGATTTCCATATTGACAATAAGGCACAAAGTTACTTTTTTATGTAAAACGACAAAACTGTCAAAACACTATTACACAATAAACTTGTCCCATAAATTGGCACACAAAAATGTCTTGGCGAACTCTAACATTCGTCTCGAATAATCACTGCCAAATTTACTTTGTACTTCCATTAACCCAGAAATGACACTGATTTCTGGGTTAATGGAAGTACAAAGTAAATGTATATTCTAATTTTGGATCCAAGGGTAAATCGGGTGACACAGACCATATGGCTTGATTGCAGCAACAGACAAAAGCCTCTGGTGGGAGTCGATAGCCAAGCAAGCTACCAAAAAGTTTACTAACGATTTAAATTACAGCATGATTGATTCCCGGATTTACGGATTTGCGTTGCTAAAAGCTCCCTCAATGTTGCCTTATAGCGCAGCGACCTTTCCTTATGGTCAACCAGAGAGTGCAACACTGTTTCTGTATATCTATCTTTGTGTAGACGTGAGTGCCTCCATCAGAGTACCTGGTCCAAAGGATGGTGAAAGACTGATTGGTATAAAGGCCTTCGCTTTGATCAGAGACGTCTTTCCTAGACCATATTGTATGTCGTCCACCACAAGAGAACATGAGATAGTCGTTAACCAGCTCCGAAAATTAGCAATAGCCATGGCCTTGACTTGTCGATTTTCTCCCGTAAGCCCGTCGGGATAATATCACACGAGCCAAGAGATTTTCAAGGGATGAAAACTTCTAACCTCACAGAGTATGCAATACCGAGTGATTCGGATATCGGAGGTATCGTACGCAAGTGAATTAGAGAGTTTATTTATTAGATTTAATTATAGAACACAATGTGGCACGGAAACTTATTTTCAATTTGGTTTTGACCACTGGTCCAACTAAATTGCAAGAACATAAGCAAGAAAATTCTTTGTTGTGCCTGTAGGTTCCATTGTGTGTGCTACAAGAACATTGGGCATCCCAACTAATGACGTCTCCACAAGGTAATTAGAACTGCATTTAATTAACAAGAATCGGCAAATAAGGCCCAATAGGATATTACGGAGTACTAATATAGTAAATATAATTAAACCAACGATCTCTTAATGTTTGCACATCTTTAACTCGCTTTGAAATGCGGTGTGATTCAGTGGTCACCGTCAGTTGTGCTGAATGATGGCGAACCGCAAGTGCACCACCAATGCCAAGCATTGACATTTTTCGTTTCGCCTCCATTGGTCGGCGGGCAATTACCATATAGATCCAATCGTTTATGGATGGCATAGTTGGGGAATGTTGTGTAGCCGGCAGTGGTTGTGATACTGCCTTGCATGTGGCACGCACAAGTGAATTAGAGAGTTTATTAATTTATTAGATTTCATTATAGAACACAGTGCGACAAGGAAACTTATTTTCAATTTTGTCTATAATTTGCGGAAATAAGAAATTTCTTGTTGTGCCTGTTCGATCCTGGATTTTTTTTTTTAACGGGTGGCTCAAAAGTAATCCTCCTATCAGAAACTGCTATCAATTTTGCGATTGGCCCCTAATGTCAGTGGCAACTCTGGCGGCGGCCATTTACATGACATCATACTCTCGACTTGATGTAAAAAAAAATTAAAAGACCAAATAAAAATAATCCACAAGAAGAATCAAATTTTGTAATTTTTTTTAATTACAGCACAAAAAACATCGGAAGTTTACTTTTGCGCCACCTGTTACTAATACTTGAGGGATGCTTCCTATAAGTGAAATTCAATGTGTTGGTGATAGGAAAAAGGGTATAGGAGGGTGGAAAGAGGGAGTAGTGTTTGTTGATGAATTTGATAATGTCATAGCAGGCAGGAAAAACGCTTGCAGGAGGATTACTTCACATACGACCAATTCAGCTGAAGACCGAATTATCTCTACAACCGTCGTCCGGTCAACCGGCCATTTGACAATGAACTGATGAGCGACCCTGGATAGACGCGTATTCCGTCTAAATGTTAAAACGTCAGGGACAAGACGACGGATATCTGACAAACCGATAACATTGAAAACAAAATAATATAGCCATTGTTCTATAAACTTCGTATCTTTAGAAATATTCTCCATATGATTAAATATAAAAAAAGAAAAATAGTCAATCAGAAAAATGTTCGAGGAATTTAAATCAAAAGACCACAGAACTCTTGAAAGCAGAGACATCACTCTTTATTATGCAAAGCTCACTCAATTGATGGACAAGGGTTTGCCTCTCGCTGTAATGGGAAACCAGTAAGAAAATCATGCAAAACTAGATACAATTTTTGAAAATATAGCCAGTTTTGGGACGGGGCTTTGTATGGAAACTAGGGCTGTGATGAATACTTCGAAATTAGTAATAACACCATTACAAATTCATTTATGCAATATTATTTCGAAAAACAATTTCTAGACATTGATAAAACCACTCACTCTCTTTGTCAATAGTCGTAATTAGTGCCACGTTTTCGCAAAGAGCTGCAAATTACCGTTATTCTGGGAAGACAGTGCCAACAACCCTTGTAAAGAAAATTGTATTAGAGATATTTTAGTTTAATTTAACCTACCTAGGGGGAAAATTATACAAATATTTGTCTTTTAAGTATTTATGAGCTGATGATTATAATGGTACTTTTAAGTACCGTCGGTCGACAAAGGGTTCAACTTACATATATGCATCAACAATATTTAGTTTTTCCACAATTACAACAAAAATTATTTAATTTGTCAATCGTTCAGTCCTGGAAGCATTTTATACTGGATGGACCAATAAGAACCACTCTATCGGAGACGCCTGCAAGTGTCGTTACAGTTTAGATATTTGGGAAGTAAACAGTACTTCTCAAGAAAGAATGATATTGGAGATTATTTTATTTTTCAAAATTGTAGTCGACGATTGTCACTAGATATTTACCGTGGGTTAGGCCTTTAATCTGAACGAAAGTCGAAGCCGACGCCTTGAGTAAAAAAAAAACTTCATAAATAATAAATTACCGCAATGTTAACCCTTAAATGCGCGGTGTATCCTATAGTATACAACCAAATTTTGACTTTGTCGCATTATACAGCCTACCAAGTCAACTTTTATGATAGGGAATCAATCATATTTAGCGAATAGTGGCGTCCTTTGCCAAAATAACTCATAATTTGGTAATGTATATAAAAAAAACTGTGAAACAATGTAGATGTTTTTTTGGTTGAAACTCATAGTATACTCTGCTCATTTAAGGTTTAATATGAATTCAGTTGCTGTGTCAATTCGATTATACAATTCGCATCACGCTTGTGAGTGAAATGATGAGATCGATAGCAAATTCATATTCCAGGACTGATTTGCACTCTCTCTGCTCAGTTTGATACATTCGAGGCAGTGCGCACCGTACGCTGACAGGAATAGTGGGTTTTGTCAGAATGAGCGGTGGGGGGCCTCATTTCGACCATAACTTCTTTTCAATAAACTCACTGTTTGGGCTATACAGCATTGACATTGGAAATAAGATTCCATTATTTCCCAATGTTCATTTTGTTCGGTATTTTTAATTATATTCCCTAAACCGCACTTAAACATAAAAATCATCACAATTAGTAAAAAATTAGTAAAAAATTAGAAAGCACATAACAACGGCATCTCAACATCGACCTTATACCGCTTAAAAGTCTTAAATCGCTTTAAAACTTAGCATCCTTTTTTCGTCAACCTTTTGCGGGAAATGTTCTCTCAGCATGTACTTACGTAAATTGACCGAAATCAGTGTATATATTTGCAAAAGACAATAGGGATGACCATAAATAAAAGCAGGACCTCCTATAACAAAAACTGTGCATCACATGCACAGTTTGCCAATAGAATTGGCCACCAACCGACCGAGCGAACAACCAACCGTTAGTTGTTGGCTGTTGCTTCCGACAAAATATATGTTTACAATATTCATATTTATGGGATACCAAAGAGAATATTCATTCACATGTTGAGAGATCCACAAGGACACCAAAAACTGCGCTAAGTACCAACGACACTACTCGTTGCGCTATGTGGACTGCACACTTCCTATGAGGGGATAACAGAGTTCGGCGAGAAATGTTGCACCAATGTGCATATATACACACATATATTCAGATCTAAGCTTCTCTGGTGATAGGTCAAGGATGTTAAGGATGACAAAATCTGAGCACAATCACAACTCCATATTATAATGAAAATAATGCATGCTGTCGTACCATGACCTCCGAAATTAATGTATATATTCTACCCGTGTACTACGAAGTCAATCACACCAAAATGTACACACACTTTGGGAATTCCAGTGGCAATGTTGTCCTTTGATTGTTTTCCACATTTTTGGTTGTTCCAACATCGAATCCACATTGGTAGGGCAACGGGCAACGACACACGAGGGGATGGTGGCATATTTTAGTCAAGTGGAACACACATTCTGTACCACGATACTCCGACTATATATCTGGAGTGTTTTTTATTTATTATTTGGTTGCTTAACTTCTTCCATAGCATTTTATAGGTCAAAAGCTAAGCTTTTGCTATTATGAATGTCACTGAACTGCCATAACTCATGAGCAGCAAACAATGTTTGTCCTTTTTTTCTCAACCCGAAAATGGAAATCGAACAAAAAAAAAACAATATTCATGTAGTATGTATGGAATCTGAAAAATCTACAGATGATGGCCCTCTGGAAGGACGGGGAAAAAGGTCGTCTTAGTAAAAAGAGCTGCGAACTAAGGCCTTTCTAAATGTCGGGCATTTTTGGTTCAATGGCTCAGAGACAGAATTTTGCCACAATCCAATAAGAATAAATAAATTGTTTCAATAGCAATTATTTTCTGTCTAATCTACCTATCTCTATCTATCAAAATGGATGTCTGTATGTGAGTATGTATTAGGGTGGAGTGAAATTCAAAAAAAAAAGTTAACCTCGGAAAGAGATGTAGTCTGGGGTCCTAATGAGGGGAAAAATAAAGAAAAAAATTTTAAAAAAATTTTAGGGGTCGCGCCACTCCCTCGAAATTTGGAAATTATCGCTATTTTGGCGTTGATTTTAGAAAAATCCTAAAAAGTTTTATGTCAATAAATGTTTGCAATAGCGTAAACAATGAAATAAGGGCATGAAAAAATTTAAAAAAAATTTTCTCATTGTTCAAAAATTTCAAAAAGTAAAATAAGTCAAATCGTCCCTTCTTCAGAAAATTGACTGAACAATGAAATCGCCACCAAAGCTACAAATATTAGTCGATTATCCTCATATTTGCCTCAAATACTTTTGTTTGGGCACTGAACAAGCTCCAACTTTTAAATTTCGAATAAGTTAAGCCGTTAATTTTTAGGATTTTTCTAAAATCAACGCCAAAATAGCGATAATTTCCAAATTTCGAGGGAGTGGCGCGACCCCTAAAATTTTTTTAACATTTTTTTCTTTATTTTTCCCCTCATTAGGACCCCAGACTACATCTCTTTCCGAGGTTAACTTTTTCAAATTAAAAAAAAAGCATGTTTTCACTCCACCCTAGTATGTATGTATGAGACCTACGGCCTCCTAAGACGTTGTACCGATTCTGATGAAACTTTCAGTGATTATTCAATTTATTACAGCGGGTAATGTTGGCTTGTTTATTTTTTACAAAATTTGGTCTGTGGGCCTTGTGGCCGTGGCAAAGGTGTTTTTAGAGCTAGAAGGCTGAAAAGTGATACACATGTAGTATGGAAGACCAGAAATATCAATTTATTCTTGGTTTTTTTTTATTTTGGATTTTCAGTTCATGGGCAATTTGAAGAAGAAAAACTCTTAGACAAATGGATTTTCCGATTTTTTTCTCTATGTAGTGCCGTTTCTGTAGATTTGCCTTTACTGTAAGTATGTTGACATGCAGATATCATTCTCCCCGGGGTCTTTAGAAGAAATTATGAGAGACTAATAGGCAGAAAGTCCTTGGACTAGTGTGTGATAGTTTCCCACAATGGCTTGTATCGAAGGGTTATGTAAAGGGTTATGCCTTTTGCTTTTTAAAAGTAAACATAAATAAAACACATATACAATATTTTTGTTCGTGATATTTCTTTTCTATTATAAAGTTTGAACGTTGACATTATGTGTAAAAGACTACATTTAAATGACCACCACGCCAAGTGTTGCAAGCATTGATTCTTTTGAGGTAATTTTGGACCACTTTGTGGCACATATTGGGCGGTATCTCAGCCATAACTTGACGAATGTTGGTTCTTAAGTGCTCAAGAGTTAAACGTTTATCTGAATAAGCACGCTCTTTCGCGTAGCCCCACAAAAAAATGTCTAATGGTGTCAAATCGCATGATCTTGGTGGCCAGTTGATGTCGCCACGACGAGAAATTACGCGGCCAGGAAATGTCTCTTGCCATAAAGCCATGTGGCACCGTATTGTTGAAACCACATATTCTTCAAGTCGTATTCTTCAGTAGCAGGCAAAAAAAAAGTCGGTTATCATATGACCGTAACGCTCCGAATTGACGGTGACAGTCGTTCCCTCGTCGTTTTCGAAGAAGTAAGGTCCAATCACACATTCGGACCAAAGAGCGCACCAAACAGTGACTTTTTGTGGATGTAATGGCCTCTCTTCAATTACTGAGGATTCTCAGAACCCCAAATACGACAATTTTGTTTATTGACAAACATACCCACCGAGTGAGAAATGTGCTTCATAACCATAAACCTTAATCTCCTCTTAAAGCACAATATGTGGCTGTGCCAGAATCACCATTTTTGTAGGAGTTTTTAATAGTTTTTACGCGTTGTGTGATAGTTTAGCGATCCATTTTCGTCAATGTCAGACTTCCAACTGAAAAGAAAACAAATTGGTTTAACAACTTAGTTTGACAGATGTCGAACTCCAGCCCTATACTTTTGAAACCACGAAATGGATAACCCTATATATAAATTTAGAGCCAAATATGTTTTTCCATTCTGAATCTCCGCTGGCGTTATTTTTATCAGAGCCTGGCTATTTAAAGCTCCCGACAGCCCAACATAGAGTGTCTGTGTTCATGATGTCCCCTGCAGTATTCCACGTGACCAGATTTGTCGGTATATCCAACCTTAGCTGATCAGCCGAGTTGCCTGTGAAGTGTGTATTGAGTAGGAATTCGAATAATGCATCGCCTCTTTTAGGCTCATGCAGATATCCTAAATAGATAGGAGCACTTGAGAGGACTTTCTTCTTGTAGATATCCAGTTGTCAATTGCACCTTTCCCAGTCTTGCTCAGCCCTTTCGTTTTTAGTCCTATTAAAAAGATTTCTGCAAGACTTTCTAATGAGATTCTGGTTCATATTCCAGCCTGAAAGTTTTATTTTACCTCTGTGAGTTGGGGCATACGGAATTTAGAGTTGTGTTTATTTCTGGAGTTAAACTGTTTCTAATGGTATCAATCTTAACGTAGGTCTCCGGTTCGTCGAATTTGTCTTTCTGCAATTCTTTGGAACACAGGAGCAGGGAGCAGTTTCAGAGAAAGTAAATTCTAGCGATGGTCAGAGAACGGTTGTTCACTTGATACTCTTCATAGTTTAATATGTTCAGAACTGTCCTGTGAAGCAAATGTTCCGTCTAGGACATCTTGTCTATTTTTTTAAGAAATGCAGGCTCATTACCCCTATTGCAAACCATGGTGGATGAACCGACCAAAGAATGCTCTCTGCCTGAGTAGACTTAACCTTGCAGTTTCAATACTGCCTGTCTTACAGCAAACCCTGATCTGTATATTTGATTATGTATATTTGCCCTAAGGTAAATATCAACGAGTCTCTGCATTGGTTTTAGAGAATTGATGACAGCTTTGTGGGTCTTAAATTCATTGGGAAAGTTTTTCCGCTTTGAGAATAAAGATTACCTCGATTTCCCTTCACATAGTGGGGATATGTATAGCCAGTAATCTTTACATCGGTAGAGCTCCTTGACTCCGGCTTAAAAAGTCTGAGGCATTTACCTGTCTATTCCAGTTTGGATACGGTTACAATTTGTTTGGCAAACAGACGAATGACACATTTCTGTAATTATCACGAATGGGAGTATCCAGGAACAACGCCAGTCAAGATGTTCCACAGTCTCCCGGCGGTTTCTTGAGGTAGACGTTAGTGCATTGTGTGGAGATCTATGTTTTCCTTATTGCGTTGCAGCATCGGCCTTCTTGAGGTTTTATTCTGTGCCCTTCTCAAGAAACTTTCGATTTTTCCGTTTCCAATTTAATGAGTTTACCATTGAACTTTTGAAAAATTTAGTTCACAATCTCTGTTTGAATCTCTGAAAACAGGCCTTTGAAGGACATCCAAGTGAAGGCCCTACAAATTCCGCCCCGGTTACATACTCCTAGGTTGCATACATTTCCATACAACCGGATATTTATACATTGTATACATTCATCTATAAAAAAAAAGTGCAACATGTCGGAATCTCTTATGTTTATTACTTAAACTGACTCGAAAACAAACGGACTCTGAAGTGTCAGCCTTGATTTTGTTTGCCTGAAATGTATCAAAACGGTTGCAATTTATGGCCTTTCGGCACACTCTTCCTCTTGGCAAGTGTTTATGTATGTGTGAGTCGTGTTTTAAGCTTAATTTATCTTCTATGTTTTTATGTCCTTGTGAAGTTTGTCGCAGAATTTAGTGAGCTAAGTTGGGCGCTCTTCGTGGAATAAAGCAATTTTCAATTTCCTCTTACGAGCTGTCGTTAGAGGGACAAGTTTATCATTAGCTGACAATTAGAAATACAAAAGTTTGTGTGCTCAAGTAACTAAAACAAGAAATAGTTTTTATTAACTTCAAGTAGGGGAAGGAAACTCTACGAAACCGTTTGTGCGTATATTTAAATTATGAACTTCCGTTTAAATTGTATTAATTGGTGTCGGGTATGTGAGAAGATACCTAGTGTCGTAGAACATCAGGGGTATTAACTTTTTTATATATACATAATGTCGGTAAATGACTTCTTACGGATTTCTGTGTGCTTCCTTCAGTCTGGGATAGTAATGTTTTTTTAGTCAGACTTTCCCCACCGTACTGCCCTCGCTAACACAGAAGATTATTTGCTGAACAAAAATGTATCCTCACGTACCCAGCATATCCTGTTTGTTGAAGATCTTTAAATGTTACACAACTTTTCTAGCCTCATCAAAGGAGATCCTTCGAATTCTTCCCCTTACTGACACTTGAACTGAAAAGTTTTCCCAGCAAGTGCTGTGGGAATAAATAAAAAATAAAATTAAAAATATTTAAATGTTGACGACACTTAGGGGAAGGGACTTACAAAAAAAATATACTAAATTTCATAAACGTTGTGTTCAGCACTAAGGGAACAACAAAAATAGTGCGCATAGCAAGGCAAATTGCAAACAATTAGCGACAGCTGAAAGGAAACACTCCTGAAGAGGATTTCTACTGTCACTGTTGTTGTCTGCACTTTAGATGTTGGCCATGAGTTCATGTTGCATGCCACATGCCAAACAGTTGCGTTACTTTTTGTTTCTCGGCGAAAATGATTTGTTGGGGAACGGATGACAAACAAGAACACCGACGAAAAGACGCAACGCAATAATGAAAGGATTGCACTTTCTTCTTTCTATTTATTTGTTCCTTCAGTCTATGTTTTCTCCTTCGGTTTTACTGAAAAGTTACAACACCCTACACTACACCTTAATGCACAAATTATGTTCTGAAAAAAGTACAAAGTGTTGTGGGAAAACACGACGCAAGTAGCCAACAGCAAAATTGTGTAGTATACTATAAAGATATTCTTCAGGGTTGCCGTTACTTGGACCGAGCTCAACGATTTTTATCAGCATTTTAATTCGAATTCCCGGGAAATACCTCAATTGTAAATTTTTTACTTCCCGATTGCCGAGATCATTGGTCGGGATTCCCGGAAATAAAATTAAACTATGTACAATTTTAGGTAATTTTTACAACTGTTATTGTGGGTTTTAACCGGGAACTTAAAATATTTTTACTTCCTGAAACATTCTTGAACTAGTCGATTAAATCACATTTAAATTGTACGCCATTTTTTTAATAATGTCGATGTAAAGAAAATAATTCCTCATGGTATAAACACATTTATTCCCTAGAAGACTACTTCGATTAAACCTTCAAGGAATTGTAGGTTTAATCAGACATGCAAAGAAACAGTCAGACCCAAAGAGAAAGCGTTCAGAAACTTAGTTTTAAACAAAAACTACTGAGCTGTTCTCAGTTACTTTTTTCCCCCAGAGGACAATTCTTCATCTTCTATCAGAAATCTTGCTAACGATGACCGGATATACTCTGACCCGGTTGATAAGGCAAATCTGCTGGCTGAAACGATTCCAAACCCTCCCCGTAATCGACAATGTATTCATTTGGAAGCCTAAAATATTTTTCAGAAAAGGTTCTTGCAGATCTAAATAAAGCTCCAGACCCAGCCAGTTTCAGCAGTTGTCATTCGAGGATAGGTCACCTATTGCGTAATCTTTTCTACATGAAGTACATTCACGTTGGAAAGTTGACAATGTTTAACCGATCTCCAAGAAAGGTGAGGCTACAAATCCTGTAAATTACCGTACCACTGAGTATTTTCTGCGCTGTTTATGGAGCGATCAGGTAAAGTATTTTACAGATGCTGGAGACCAATAACTTTCCTTTCGCAACGCTGGAGTCGAGCTATTCACCAGCTTGGGGGAAGCAAAGTCGTGGTTTGGAAATACCTTCTTCCGATTCATATTGAATTTTCTCAGAAAACGCTCTATACGAGTTGTTATAAATGGGGCGTCATCCGGAGTGCCATAAGGCTCTGTTCTCTCGCCCACTCTACTTCTGTCATTCGTATTCAACGATGAATGAAGATGCTCGCTGGGCTAGCTATTTATTCGAAGTCTCGGAAGAGGCATTCAAGTGTTATGATGTTCAAAGCGGTGCGAGAAATTCTTCTTATAGGGGGCATCCTCTGAGTGTTTCCACTGGAGTTACAAAAATTTGAGCAATAGTATTTCGAAACTACCAGTTATATTCAAACTAATTACAGTTGGTTACCAATGACACTAATATACGCTGCATAATGTTCTCATTCACTTCAAACAAATAATGAAGAACATAGTATTTCCTGTTGGACGATTTAAAGAAGATGCTGCAAATATACAAAAATTAAAGGTGGTTTCACGCTCGAAAAAAAAAAGGCATGCCTATGATCTTTCAGACGTATTAAACAGAGCTTCGAATACCTCTGATCCTCCTGTTTCATTTCTATGCCTAAAACACACATACAATAAAGAAAACTTTCAAAACTTCGAGCTGAAGTCATCAATTGTGAAGTAGCCACGGAAGAATTCACAAAACACCCGTTGTATACCTTGGCTTATGTATTTAGTTTTTCTGGACATCATACGGATATTTAAGTTTTCGTTTGTTCACTGATTTCTAAAAAAAAAACTGATGCCTAAAAGGTATTGCATAAGTTATTGGTATGAGAGGTAACCGATTCGGATTCTCAAGCATCCTAAGATGTAATAAAAAATATTTTGGAGTGCTAAATTCAAGCAAATTGCGTTCATTAGAGAACAAGTTGTGTAAGTTGAATGGTCGTAGTTAGGGTTAGGTTTTTCTCGTAGACTTTCACTAAAAGCAGTAAATACTTTCTTTCACTCGACAAGTTTTCATGCGTCTGAATGGAATTATTGCACCCGAAAAAGTCAATAAACATTTGAATGTTATTACATAGTTACTTGAAAACTTAGTGGGAGAAGAAAAATCAAAACGTTAAACAAAATAAGTTCGATAAATTCACCTAGTGATGTTTCCGCCCGGGATTGAACCGGGGGCCTTCCGCGTGTTAGGCGGATGTGATAACCACTACACCACGGAAACCCTTGCCAATACGTTACATAAATCAGTTTCTTTAGCTACATGAACAAAACTCACACCATTTATACCCTACTGTGTATGGTGGTGAGTTTACACAGTTTCATAACTGTGTATCTACCCACATTCTTATGATGCGAATAACGAGATGTTTAACACCATTGAACAGTGATGACAACACTACGGTGGATATAAAAACGTTGATATACTGAGACAATCCAGTGGACAGACTTCGCGATGGCTGGTATGGTTTTTTCAACGAACTTAAAATTTAAAGTCCATAAACGAATTAGTGACATCTGGAGTTGGCAGTCGAATTAAGGCGTTTGCAAACAGACTTACCCGGCCATTAGACAGGGCATTAATTGTTCGAAAAACTCAACACACTCACACTTTTTTACCAATACACACACATTTTTGATACTGACCGGCCTACTGGCAACGAAAATCCAATGGCAGTATTAGGTTGTACTACTTGGCAGTACATAGAAGTACAGGGTTATCCATTTCGTGGTTTCAAAAGTATAGGGCTGGAATTCGACATCTGTCAAACTAAGTTGTTAAACCAATTTTCTGGAAAGCGAAAATGGATCGCTTAACTATCAGACAACGCCTAAAAATTATAAAAAAAAAAAATTTTTGTCTGACTTCCAAGTTTTGTTCACTGCAGAGAAGATTCGTTGCACTGATGCTGAAGTTCCTGGCAAACATAAATATATTCAACTATCGTGTCCATTTCTTTGAATTCGCAATCGGCTTTATTGAGATGATTAAATATCTCCACCCACCGATCCACAATCGAAACATTGCCTTCTCTCCATTGCATAATTTTGTCACGAATTATTATTTTTTAAGTAAATAAAAGTATTTTTATTATGTATCGAAAAACAGTATATTGATGTCGAAAAACATTACTCACTCGGTGGGTATGTTCTGAGCAGTGTTGCCGTTTTGGTCCAATTGGACCAAATTTGGTCCGAAAAAATTTGAAATTTTTAAATTGGTCCGATGGTCGGACCAATTTCATTTTGGTCCATTTTGTCGTTTATTATTTTTATGATATTAATGTATTTAATACATGCCAATAATCATATCAAATGTGTTGTGTTTCATTATAAAGGGTGTTTTTTATTGAGGTATAGAACTTCGAATTGAAATAAAACACAAGAAAATCGTTTTAATGTCCATCAATTTGGCTTTATTGGAAGGATAATTTTATGCCATTATTGTTTAAATATGATTTCGGGCATGTGGCCGCCGCGGCTGTATCGAATAAAGCCAATTCTACAGGTCCAATTTTCCAATTGTGATGAAAATCAGCATCGAGATGAATCTCATTTTCGGCCCATACACCAAAATCACGACGCATTGCATGGTCTCGCGGCTTTAATTCTTGCACAAGCTGGATCTTGTAAGGTTGCAAGCCAAGATCCATGGTTAACCGAATTAATTGCTCTGATGGACGATTATGTCGACCATAAAATGGACGGAGCTTGCGGTGAACTTCGCGAACTGAACCATTACTTTCGAAATAAATTTGCACGATTTGCAAGCGTTGTTCTTTTGTCAACCTGTTCATGATGAAATGGCAAACCAAACTAAATATTAATCACTTGACAGCTCACAAAATGGCCGCCAGTTAAAAAAGTGATGCCAACTTAAAGTTCTATACCCCAATAAAAAACACCCTTTACATATGTAAAATACATACACAAAAAGACTGAATAAGATAATTTTAGTTTCCGTCATTTTAAATGCATTTATTTATAAATTTCATTATATAATTTTTTTCATACCTGAATTATTTAAATCAAATATGTTATGTTTCAAACCTTAATTTTACTTAATAAAATGTTTTTAAAAAACATTAATTGGTATATTAATTGAGTTTTAAAATTTGGTCCGATGCAAACGGTTTTGGTCCATTTTTAGGAAAATTTTGGACCAAAAAAAAAATTTCAAACGGCAACACTGGTTCTGAGAATCCTCAAGTAATTGAAGAGAGACCATTACATTCACAAAAAGTCACTGCGCTCTTTGGTCCGAAGGTGTGATTGGACCTTACTTCTTCGAAAACGACGATGGAACTACTGTCACCGTCAATTCGGAGCGTTATTGAAGAATACGACTGCTACTGAAGAATACGACTTGGAGAATATGTGGTTTCAACATTACGGTGTCACATGCCACACAACTCGAGCGAATATGGCTTTATTGCAAGAGTCATTTCCTGGCCGCGGAAAATTCTCGTCGTGGCGACATCAACTGGCCACCAAGATCAAGCGATTTGACACCATTAGACTTTTTTTTGTGTGACTACGCGAAAGACCCTGTTTATGCAGATAAACCTTTAACTCTTGAGCACTTAAGAACCAACATTCGTCAAGTTATGGCTGAGATACCGCCCAATATGTGCCAAAAAGTGATCCAAAATTACCTCAAAAGAATCAATGCTTGCAACACTTGGCGTGGTGGTTATTTAAATGATATTGTCTTTCACACATAATGTCAACGTTCAAACTTTATAATAGAAAAGAAATATCACGAACAAAAATATGTTATAACAAAACTCAGTTTAAATCTTAAATAGGATTTTAAGTGGACGGTCAAAATAATCCACACATCCGGCCTTTCATGCGGCAGCACTATCAGTTTTTATTAGATCATGCGCGCGTCGAAACCTGAGTCAACATTCCACAGAATATACTGGTTTCGACGGTGGCAACCCTAGTGACCGTTCGCTCCAAAGATCGAGGTGGCACCTGCGTCGGCAACTCACTAGGCGGTGGTCGGTCATATCGTCCAAGCGCGAGTTGAAAACTGCGTAAGCATTCCACAAAATATCCCGGTGTTAACGTTGCTGGGAAAAAAGGGTTCGTCATGAAAACAAGAAAGTGGTTGGTTGTCGTCTTCCTGAAACTGTCGCCAATATATATTGTTGCCCCATTATTATTTCAGCCGAACTACCTTGTGTGTCTTTGATCAATGGGTGTGAAATTTGCAAAATGTATTGGTTTGTTATGGCAAATGTTTTGTCGATAGCTTTTTCACATTTATTTTGCTAAACTTCCAAAAGAGTGCCTAAATAATTTTTTTTCCTTAAACGACAAAACTGTCTTGGTCGAATTCTCTATTTAGCACAATTTTTTTATTTTTTGGAAAAAACATGATGACGGTACTTTCACTTATTCAAAACTAGCGAACGAAAACGGCTTGAGATAAAACTTTTTCGTAAACGGCACAAGCATATACTCACGGATAACAAATAGTTTGGTTTAAAAAAAACAAAGTGGCACTTTTTCCGTATTTTCAAAATATCTCCGTCAATTTTCGATTAACAAATACTGTACAATTAAGTTTAACTTTAATTTGTTCTTCTATTCGTGTTTCTCATACTAGATATGAATTATTACCATCCGTTCTGGTTTCAAACTACTGTGCAACCTTTCAATATTCGCCAAAGGTTTCCTCAGTGCGGTTTGCCAATTTTCACATGTTTTGCGGTAAATAATTAACATTTATTTTCACAAGACATGTTCGTACACTCTGCGGTTTATCGACAATGTTTAGAATGTTTGTGTGTGAATTTTCAATTCACTTTCACTGAAATCTGATATTGACCACGTATCGATGTCGTCGTAATAACCAACAACAACAAATTATTGGAAAAACATTGTAATTAAAAATTTTCATAATTAAAGCCAATACTTACTAATTGGAATAAATGCGTCTCGAGTTGCGGTTTTTTTTATGAAAAAAAATAATATTATGATTATTTTTAATAGCTTCGTAAAACTTGGTCCAGATGTGATGTGCATTTGAATATTTCAGTAGGAGAGTTAAATTTGTATAGGAATGAGAATTTTTTGTGCTAAGGTAAACCTAAATCGAGTAACTTTCAAAAAAAAACAATGCCAACAACAATCAACACAGACTTCTTTCCGTGAGAAGTCAGCGAAGAGAACATATTATAGCGTTGACTAGAACTCGAATAAAAAAACATCACCGATGCTTTTCTAACGCAGGAGATTTGTGACTCACTTTTTTGGTGTTCAGTTTTTACCTGAATCAGCTTTTGTGATGTATTTGTTAGCCAGGTGACAGAGCCGGGAACTTTATTTTATATTTTTAAAAAATGTTTCAGAAATGGAGATCTCAGATAAGCATAAACTTGTTGTCTATTATTTTTAGTTTATGCGAGATAAGCTAAACAACACAAACTCAACGAAACAAAAAAACCCGCTGTCCAACAGAAAAATCTCTCACCTAAACCATGGCGACAACGTCTTTGCACTTAAGGGAAGCAAGAAGCACCGAACAAGTCATCTGTTGTGCAACGCACCAGTCTCCCTCAAGACTGACTGAGTTCAAACAACATTTTGTAGAAACGAAATCAAAAAGGCAGTGTTGGGATAAGGTGGGTTTAGTAAAGGGTTTTCCAACAAAAGGTGTTATTTTGAATCACCGGGTATTTCGGTAGCTGTTACATTTCAAGCTTTTATTCATTGACATTTGACAAGTAGAAACTTCGCCATTGTTGTTTTTCATTATTAACGGCATAACTTCCTTTTTATTATGAAATAAACATCCGATCATTTATCTCAAAAAATTTCATTTTTCTTTGAATACCAAAAGAAGCTCTTGTTGGAAAACCCTATATTACTTTATTTTCATTGTAGTTCGAATAACAATTTTCCGATTCAGTTCACATCCAATTCAAATTCAATTCGAAATTCTTATGTGGATTGAAATTTGCAAATAAGTAACTATTCTTTCTGGTTTATGTGCAGATTATATGTGGAACTAACAAATTCAGATACAAATCCTATTAGTACTTTTAGCCCAAAGTGTCGCATGCCTCACAACTTCCTACGACTGGTATATTTTCTATGTCTTTACCGAACATGGAATGATAAGTACAAATCATTATTGCTTACATTTCTAGACATGTTGGTACATTTGTTTTCTAACAACTCGTCTGATCTCTTTGTAGATTACAATAACAATAATAAATCACAAAACCAAAATATATACAGCAATGATTCAAACCAGAATTCGTACTCCATAGTTTTTGTTATAAAAAGCATCAACGAAATGGTCAGCGATATCAGTTCATTACGCTCCATTGCAAAGAACAGTCTTCAAACAAACAACATGAAAGTAAGTTTACTGCTCGACATTTGCCTAGGGGCCAGGAATATTCTAATTTACTTACATTTAATTACCTTTCAGTTCCTTATCTGCTTGACCCTTTGCGTTGCTGCTGCTAGCGCTCATGTGGTAGCTCCAGTTACCACTTATGCCGCCGCTGCTCCAGCATATACCACATATGCTGCCGCTGCTCCTGCTTACACATCGTATGCCGCTGCCGCTCCTGCTTATACCTCGTATGCCGCTGCTGCTCCAGCTTACACCTCATATGCCGCTCCTGCCTACACCTCATATGCCGCTCCAGTCTATACCCGTTCAGTATACAGTGCCGCCCCAGCCTATACCACTTATGCCGCTGCTGCTCCCGCTGTGTACAGTGCCGGTGCCGTAGCTGTGGCTCCTGCCGCCTATGCTGCCCCCGCCGTTTACTCCACTTTGTTGAAGAAGAAGTAAATTCTTTGAGATTGGAAACTCGTATTGAATATTGAACTGATCTGACCGACTTGTTAATCAAATAAACCTCAAATAATTGTTAAACTAATAAAGATTTAATGAAAAAAAAAACAATTCTAAAGTTATTATTTTTTCAATTTAATCCATGGGATTTAATTCATTCATTCCTTTTCGTTCTCACTTTATGGGCTTTTACTATCACAATATATTTTATATAGATCACATGAGCATATAAATATTTGCATGTAATCATATATATGATGTGCAACGTTGCTGCTCGCTCAAAAAAATATATGTTTGCAGCTGCCCTAAACGCAATATACATAAAGGGTGTTTTTTATTGGGGTATAGAACTTTAAGTTGGCATCACTTTTTTAACTGGCGGCCATTTTGTCAGCTGTCAAGTGATTAATATTTAGTTTGGTTTGCCATTTCATCATGAACAGGTTGTCAAAGGAACAACGCTTGCAAATCGTGCAAATTTATTTCGAAAGTAATGGTTCAGTTCGCGAAGTTCACCGCAAGCTCCGTCCATTTTATGCCATTACATCCACAAAACTGACTGTTTGGTGTGCTCTATGGGCTGGTGGAGTCATTGGGCCATACTTCTTCCGAAATAATGCTGGAGAGTCAGTTACCGTTAATGGAGACCGGTATAGAGCCATGATAACCGACTATTTTGTTCCCGAATTGGATGGCATGAATGTGGATGAGTTGTGGTTCCAACAAGTGGTTGAAAATTGGACCTGTAGAATTGGCTTTATTCGAGCCAGCCGCGGCGGCCACATGCCCGAAATCATATTTAAACATTAATGGCATAAAATTATCCTTCCAATAAAGCCAAATTGATGGACATTAAAACGATTTTCTTGTGTTTTATTTCAATTCGAAGTTCTATACCTCAATAAAAAACACCCTTTATATATATATTTGTGTGTCTGCAAAATATGTTGCAGGGACCATTTATTTTCTTCTTGTAATGGCAAAAAAATTAACTTAAAGTCTTCTTGAGCTAAATATTGAAACCGTTTACTCTGACCGCCACGGGGAAACATATACCAGACAGGTTTTTTTTAGGCGCAATAGAAATTAAAATATAAAAAATAACTCAAAAAATTAATTTAATTTTTTTTTTTCATTCGGCTACATGATGTTGATATTAGATAATAATTTTGGGGATAAGACCACAGAGGCCGTCTAATTTTAGGTAAATTTTTCGCTTCATTTTGTCGACCGAGCCAATATTTCCGAATTTAAGGAATCTGTATGGTCTGCTTTGGATTGATTAGCGGCAATTTTGTGTTTTGACAAACCCGTCAAGCCAAAAACGTGCCTCGATATATGACCAAATGAGCTAAAAATTATGAGAACATAATTTTTATAATAGTTAAAAAAATATTTATCGTTATCGTTTTGTTTTAGCAGAAATTATAGAAAATGCTAATTTTCTTTTATTTTATTTCCGACTAACTAGCACTCTATTGAAGAACATAAAACATATTTGAAGGATATCTATGGATAAATGTAGGAGTTTTAGCCGTTTTTGTAAAAGTACAAAACTTGCGCTATAACAACAAAATCCTTATTGCAAATCTATATTCTGTCAAACACAAATCAATGACCTGGTCAATACATGCTCTGCTAACCACAGATATAAAACCTATTCACCCACCCATTTATAACATGTATAAAAGACTTAAAAGTTTTTTTTTTTCGTTTAAGGTTTATTTGATTAACAAGTCGGTCAGATCAGTTCAATATTCAATACGAGTTTCCAATCTCAAAGAATTTACTTCTTCTTCAACAAAGTGGAGTAAACGGCTGGGGCAGCATAGGCGGCAGGAGCCACAGCTACGGCACCGGCACTGTACACAGCGGGAGCAGCAGCGGCATAAGTGGTATAGGCTGGGGCGGCACTGTAAACTGAGCGGGTATAGACTGGAGCACCGGCAGCGGCATATGAGGTGTAGGCAGGAGCGGCATACGAGGTATAAGCTGGAGCAGCAGCGGCATATGAGGTGTAAGCTGGAGCAGCAGCGGCATACGAGGTGTAAGCAGGAGCAGCGGCAGCGTATGTGGTATATGCTGGAGCAGCGGCGGCATAAGTGGTAACTGGAGCTACCACATGAGCGCTAGCAGCAGCAACGCAAAGGGCCAAGCAGATAAGGAACTGAAAGGTAATTAAATATATGTAAATTAGAATATTTCTGGCCCTTAGGCAAATGTCGAGCAGTAAACTTACTTTCATGTTGTTTGTTGGAAGACTGTTCTTTGCAATGGAGCGTAATGAACTGATATCGCTGATCATTTCGTTGATGCTTTTTATAACAAAAACTATGGAGTACGAATTCTGGTTTGAATCATTGCTGTGTGTATTTTGGTTCTGTCATTTATTATTGTTGTTGTATTTCCAAAGAGATCATATTGTAATCAAAAAAAAAACATACAAAATACAGTACAGCCATTACCAACCAGACAAAAATGTTGTATGTACTTATTATGTAATAATTGATATAGAGTGCCATAAATGGGTCTACTAAAACGGACTAACCAAATGTTATTGCCATTAGCAAATGATAACTTATTGCTAAATAATGCATTACTTATTATCTAGCTACTTGAGACTCATGAATCTCGCAATATTATATTCTGAATTTATAAGACAGATTTTTGTTTGGTAGAATTCTTTGGCAGATTTATCGTTCTAGATGGGTCAAAATATTTAATACCCACCTATGAAATGGTTTTTTGCGCGAAAGTTTTATGAAATGATCGTAGGATGATTTCAGAAAAGTATTTTGTATTTGTTTTCGTAGGAATGATCCAGAATAGTATTTTGTTATTTTTACTTTTTTGGGGGCTTGAGAAATATAAAAAGAACCAGAAAATCCTTTTTTGTTGTTTCGGAAAAAGTTCACTGCTCTGAAATGGGCTGATCAATTTTTACAAAATATTTTTTATAGTAAAAATAACAACAAGCTAAGTCATTTCTATTATGTTCGTTAAATACAACCATTTTTTTTTACAAAAAAGCTATTGTTGGCTCCGTTTTTTAAACAAATTCACAGGTTGTGCATTTTTCCCCCCAAAAAAGTTGCCCCATTTGAGTTTTTTGTTGCAAAAATCATATCTTTTGAACCGAATAAGATAATCGAATAATTGAAGTTGCATATGATAGATAACACTCTGCGACAAATGTTAAGGGTCAGTGATCGGTTTGGAATGAAACCACCGGGGAAAGTTATATCGGTCAAAAAAAGGTCATACGTGTCCCAGCGTTTCGTTGGGTCTCATCTAGGAATCGAGATATATCGATTTGAAGTTAGTAAGTATCGTATAGGGGAATTTGTCACGTTTTTGGCTCTTTTGTTTGACATAACTTGAGAACCACTCGTCCGATCCGATCATTTGGTTTTTTGACCGATATAACTTTCCCCGGTGGTTTCATCCCAAACCGATTGTGGCTGTCGCACAGTGTAATTGTTCTGTGTATGAATTTGCTTGTAGGTGCTTAATTATGGGTTATCAAAGTTAAAATTTGTTCAAATATCAACTTTATGGTAACTAAAAATAATATTTTTATCAATTTTAGATTTCTCTTTTTTCTTTTTTTAAGGTTTCTATTATTTTTTTTGGAAAATTTAAAAATACTAGTATTCAATTAAACCTTTGCCTTGCGCCAATATTTTATGGAATTCACATTTCCAATAGTTTCCAATCTTTTCACGATTTGATTGTAAATTCCAGTGAACTCATAATTTTCAAAAAAAAAATCCTAGAAGTGTTTCCATCGTTGAGATACCGTACTTGGGACAGTTCAGGGTATTTGCTTCATTCTGTGTTTTTTTTTCGGTACTATAAGGATTAAGGGTTTCTAAAAAAGGGTTATCATACCTAAAAATGTACCCTTTAGCTGCATACATATGTTTTAGCTTGAATTATACCATTTTAATATTAAACGGATGGGACACGTGACGTGTCCGAATAAGATTTCTGCCTACCCGTACAACTCATAACTTAATATTGTTCTGTGAATTCATGCTTGACTATTTGTACGTCAAAGTAATTTTTAAGTGAGCTTGGTACCTGCTAATTTCAATGAATATAACTAGCAGTCGTTGGCTGAGGAGGAAGTCCGAGTAATCCTGGGACTTGATTTTCTTTATAAAATATAAAAAAAAACTTTAAAATGTTATTGTTTTTTAACCGAAACTTAAACATGTAAAAACTTCAAATGATTAATAAAAATCATAGAAAATAAATACTGAAAAAAATACTGTTCAATTTAAATGTAATAAGAATAACTAGTTCAGGAAAGTTTCACGAAGTAAAAAGACGTATAATTCCCACAATCACAGTAGCAAAAAGTGAGTAAAATCGTACACAGTCTAATGTTTTGGTAGTATTTTATGCCCGGGAATCGGAAAGTAAAAAATCGGTAAATTTTACGGAAAATATATCACGGGTTTTAAAATGTGATGCTGTGTCAGTGTTTGACCCAGTTCTTCAACAATTATGTCGGTCCTAAAAATCTGATTACACTAGTCAACAGTCAAAATGTACTCGGGATGCGATAATTTTTTCTGTGTAGATAACCTTGACATGAGCTCGAAAAACGCAATAAAAAATTTTTTTTTCGTTTGGTTTTTGTTTTATTTTTTTTTTTTTAAATTTTAAAAAAATTTTTTTGGTTAATTTGTTTCGTCCGGCATAACTCGGGAACCACTAGCCCGATTTAATTGAATTAAATTTAAAAAAAAATTAAAATTACAATTCCCTTAATCGCGTTTCGCTTTTATTCGCAATTGAGTAAAGGTATGAATTTCAAATATATTCAAATTTCATATATTTTTGTCACCCAACAAATTTTAATTTTTTTTGTAATAAAAAAGAAAAAACCTTACCATAGACAAAGTTGTGCATATGTCGAGCAAATTTTTGAAATTCATACCTTTACTCAATTGCGAATAAAAGCGAAACGCGTGCATCGATTTTCATGATCTTTGTCTCATTTTGCTCATAGGTTATGGTTAATTTACGTAAAAGTAATAAGATTTGACATTTTTTTTCATTTTGGATTTTTTATGGATTTTTTAAAAAAAAAAATTTAAATCTTTAGGCAAAAAATATGTTTTTTCCTTTATATATTCATTTTTAACTTGGTAACTGTTGCTTGTATAGGAAAACAATATATGAACAGATTAAGGGAATTGTAATTTTAAATTTTTTAAAATTTAATTCAATTAAATCGGGCTGGTGGTTCCCGAGTTATGCCGGACAAAACAAATTAACCAAAAAAATTTTTTTAAAATTTAAAAAAATAAAACAAAAACCAAACGAAAAAAAAAATTTTTATTGCGTTTTTCGAGCTCATGTCAAGGTTATCTACACAGAAAAAATTATCGCATCCGGAGTACATGAAATTTTTTTCATTTTGTTGAGTAGTGTTACTGTTTTAGATTTGTTAAACTAATGCGTAAACTTGGCAAAATTTTAAAAAAAAAAAATCGACGATTTAAAAAAATATAAATTATGTAATTAAAAATTTGATTGCATAATGTACCAATGCGTTCTGTTTAATACGACTTAAATGTGGTAAAATTTATCAATTCGAAATATAATTTTTGAAAAATTTAAAATTTTTAATCTCCAAAGAAAAAAAAATAGCACATGGCTGCTACAATTATAAGAAACCGTATTAAATATTCTGACCCTATATTGTATTGACGGAAATGAAAAGTTAAAAAAAAATTCTTACAAGATGAAAAATACGTCTTTTTTAATGTTTACACACAAGTAAAATGCGTATTTGGACTTTGTAGCAAGTAAACCTTATTTCCTTCTAAACAAAGCTTATCTGGATGGTAATATAACTTATTTGCTCTTAATATTACATATTTGTGTATAAGCAATACCGTGTTTGGGGAAAACCGACAACGAACTTATTAACTTCAACAAAGCACAATATTTGAGTGCGACTAAGTGTGTATTTGCAGCTGTTTTCGTAATTTCGCACGACTAAGGATGTGCTGACATCTTTAAACACTTTCATTAAAGTAAGTCTATCGCATTTCTGTACAAAAAAAAAACTCTGTACAATAATTTCATTTCATGCCATCAATCAATCAGCTGTACTATACAAAATTTGATACATCATGATGGCTGGCTTAAAAACTACGAATAAGTACGTACTATAGAACAGGCATTGATCGGATTACTGAAAATGTGATGTGTAGGAGAAATAAATCAAATATCCGCAATCGAGTTCACTGAAAGTACGCCCGCCGTAATATGACCGCCTATTTATTTTTGAGGCAAAAAAGAAAAAAATGTTACAATAAAATCAAAACCAAACAATTAATCCCTAAAAACTCGTTATCATTTGTATGTGCGAGTGTATGTCGTTTTCAATAAATCTAATTCGAAAAGTGTTTATGGGTAAATAACACATAACAATAGCACCAACAGCATTCCAAATATTGATACCGGAGCAAATAACAAAAAAAAAAATGCCAAATGAAAATAAAATTGTCATTCCATCATTCTCTGTTCGGTGGTTTGGTTTTTGTCTGATGAAGTAATGCTCATTCACAAACACAACAAAATGCTGTCAACAACATTGAGGAAACAAGGGCAAAGTGTTCTTGATACACGAGTCAGCATCTCCTCCAGTTCAAATGTTGCGGACCAAGATTTCATTCATTCATAGATTCCGGCATGACGAGATATTGGTATAAAAAGCAGTCGATAGCTGGTAATCGATATCAGTTCATTAAGCTCCATTGCAAAGAACAGTCTTCTACTCAGCCCAACACAACCCAACTCAAACAACAAAAATGAAAGTAAGTTTTCGTTTCGTGTTTTAATTAAGGCCAAAACAAAAACGGAAAATAAAGGAAAACACATTTTCACATTTTAATTGACTTTCTTCATCTTGTCCTCGACAGTTCCTCATCTGCTTCGCTCTCTTCGTTGCTGCCGCTCATGCCGGCGTTGTAGCTCCCATCACCACTTATAGTGCTGCTGTGCCAGCTTATACAGCTTATGCTGCCGCCCCTCACGCCTACACCACCTATGCTGCTGCTGCTCCCGCCTACACCACATATGCTGCTGCGGCTCCTGCCTACACTTCGTCGGTATACAGTGCTCCAGCTTATACCTCGTCGGTTTATAGCGCCGCCCCAGCCTATACCACGTACTCTGGTGCCGCTCATGCTGTCTACGGTGCTGCTCCCGTTGCTGTTGCTGCCCCCGCTGTCTACTCGACTCTGTTGAAGAAGAAGTAAACTTTTTGAGATTGGAAGATGAATTGATACCACCTGAACGGCTTTATTGATGAAACGAATAAATACAAACGAAACACCAAACAAACACAATTGTTTTATGCACTTCTAAAGTTCGAAAAGGGGTAGGAATAGGTAACCTTTAATATTAGAAGTGTATTCCCCAAATCACAACAATCAAAGGATTGTTTATTAGAATGTCCCCAGGATAAGTCTGTAGCTGACATTTTTAGAAATAGAAGTTTTCTATCAAAAACCAGGCCGAGCCGTTTAGACTTTCAGGAATTTTTACTAGGTTCATATCGTAAGCTATGCACATGTTTGTTATGCATCAGCACTACACAGGATCTAACACTCAACATTGGTCATAACATCAAAAATACTTGCGTATTTTTCATTTTGGGAGGTGGGGACTTTTTTTATATTTTTTTATTTAGGGTCCTCCTAACATTTTTTTTTCGATATTTAAAAATATGCAATTTTATTTTTATCATTTGTCGAACTCTATTTCATGCATTTAAGAGCTTTTACTCTAAATTTTATGTAAATTACGATTTCGTATCATTATTATGACGTCAATAGTTTGTATGTGCTAAATATAGTTTGGTTGTTTAGCAATTTTTTTAGAAACATCGATTTGGAAAAAATATGACTTAGAATGCAATGCCAATTTTGAAACGTGGAGAGTTCCCCATTATTGGTGGGTAGATTTTGCCTCCTTGATAGATGGGGGGAAAATTCAGTGCAATTATTTTTAGTTTTTAGGGTTTATTTTTACACACATTGACATAAGAGCTCATACTGCTGACAAAGACCATACAAAGGGCAGACGTCGCAAGTCGTTTTCCGATGCATTCGTTCGAAAGCACACTCCAGATGTCACGAATTGGCATGGCAATATTTGAAAGGTTTTCAAAGCAAATAATGTTTTTTTTTTAAAAAAAATACCTCCTTTTTTACAACAAATTCTGTTTATATACCCTCTTGGAAATGATCAGAAAACGACTTGCGACTTCTGCCGTATTTTTCCGCATTGAAAATTTAAAAAAAAAAAATCGATCAACTGAAAATAAGGCACATAGTTGATTGCATATTTGGCATTTAGAGGCCAACATGCAAACATCACATGTTGAATTTTACGTCAGGTTTTGGCTTTAAAGCCTTACAATGTTTACAACAATTGAAGCCAAACTATCTTCAGCGTGGTCGACTAGTCAAGAATTTAATTGAAAAACAACGGTGTTTTTTTATGGTTGGACGATACTGATCTGGACAACGTTTACTTTCATCAAGACGGCGCTACGTGTCACACAAGCAACGAAACCATTGCCCTTTTACGGGAAAATTTTTTGAACCGTGTTATCTCTCGAAGAGGATTCCATCGTCGATTCAAGACCTCAAAGATAGAATTCGTGAGGCTATCGAGGACATAGGGCAGCCGCTTTACAATTTGGTTATGTAACATTTCATGAAAAGGATATGGTCCTGTAAGCGTGGTCGTGGTGGCCATTTGGCTGATGTGGTTTTTCATTATTAACGGCATACCTTCCTCTTTATTATGAAACAAAACATCCGGTCATTTATCTCAAAAATCTCCACCTCTTGTTGGAGAACCCTGTACAAAAACTTGCCAAAAAAAAATTGTTTTAAATTGACTACTTTCATTGGATGATTTTCTTAAGATTAGTTGTGTCCCATTTTTCCTGTGACTCACTGTACATTTACTATTTTCCACTAAACAGGAAATTTTGAGATGACCATGGTCAATCAGTGTTATCAGTAGAACCAAAAATATACATATGTGCGATATAATTTGTCTTTTGGTTTGTTTTCGGGTGACCACGTGCTAAATATGTTCTATCCATTTCTTCCACAACTTGCGTTCTGAAAATTTCAAACTAGTTTTATGTGGCCCATTAGCTCAGTTGGTTAGAGCGTCGTGCTAATAACGCGAAGGCCGCGGGTTCGATCCCCCCATGGGCCAATATATAATTTTTTTTGTTTTTTATTTGTTTAAAAAATATTGCTTTGCACTGGAATGCAAACCGAACTAATGTTAGAAAAAACCGAAATAAAAACCATAAAAAGAAATAGAAAAAAAATTGGTTGGTTGTTGGGCAAACCCTCACAGTGATGACAAAAAACCGAACTAATGTGAGAAAAGAATGTCAATCCGAAATAAAAACCATAAAAATTAAAAGAAATAGAAAAAAAAATTGGTTGGTTGTTGGGCAAACCCTCACAGTGATGACAAAAAAGTGTTTTTTTTTTTGTTTCTCCGACAAAAGATTCTGTTGATCAACCATGCCTTAGTTTGAATCACATTTTTTGTTTTTTTATAAAAATAAATTACATCCACAAATATTTGTATTCCTATGATTTATGTACCATATAACCGAACCGGAATTACGGATATCTAAAAACCATTTTAAAAAACGTATCCGACTTCTGAAATGATATGCATTCCTGATTTTGCACAAAGTCCTCTCCGTATAATTGTCCGCATGCTGAATTTCCTTTGTCGCTATTTGTCTGAATTATGGTTAATTAACCAAAGAATTTTTCCCCAAAGTGATTTGATTCACATATTTAGCCGAATCAAGCATATACTGCAGATATTGCAACTACAATCAATTTTCTTAGAAGAATCAAAATTGTTGGAACTTAAGAAATTGTTTTCAATTAAAAAAAATATTAATAAACGTGGCTGTTGACGTATATTAACTAAATGTTTTGTAAATTCCTATGTATATTCAAATTAAACCCTAATACAAAGTAACTGTAATGAAAGCCATCGTTGCAGATGCGATTTCCTCTGAAAAGAAATAATAAATGGTCTACTTTAACTACATCCCATCTACTGGTAAGACCTGACATGCCAATCAATTCCATCGAACATCCACATATTGATTGCGATTTTTATTTTACTTCTTTCCGTGGCCATTGGGTTATATCGTGAGCTTCAAAAACAAAAAAATCTTATATATAAAATTTTGCTCAGTTTCATCTGCCGATCATTTCCTACCTCCAGATTCAGCTATTCGTCTGAACATTGACTTTTTAACAGTAGTTGTATAATTACCCGAATGAGGTAATTAAGCGGAGTCGTTTAACTACGCATATATGTATCTAATACAGTGCTGTCTGGGTAGAGTGAACTAATTTTTGCCGGGCGATTTCATAATACCCAGGTTGTTCACTAAATCAAGGTTGATTTTTTTTTGTATTTAAAACGATTTTTGTATTTATTTTAAATGCATTTATATATTATACATTGTATTTATTTCGATAAAATACTGATGTTTAAATTTAAGACTGAAAACAAATGTGTAATAGCTGTTTGTTTCTTCGGTTTGTTTAACAATATTTGCACTGCTTGATCGCGAAGGCAATGTAGAGCTTGAATATTCGCGAAATTTGTAGTATTAGCCTTAGCCCATTCGATACCCTTATCAAAAACCTTAATGGCTTCATCAGCTGATATCCGATTTCTGTATTCTGATGTTTCGCCATTGTCCTCATCATTCTCTACCAACACAAACCTCAATGAGCGCAACTCCTATATTATTAAAATAGCCAAATTATTTACATGGCACACTATCGACCCAATTTTTCCAAAAATACGACATTTTAATATGTGCATTGATCGAATTAATTCCCTAACACCACTCAAGATATTTTTTCTTAGTTACTGCAGCTCCACGGTTTCTGCAACTTTCTTGATTTCTATCAGTTGTATTGATCGAGGGTATACTGTATTTGTGCGAGCAAATCGTTATTTTACCGTTATTTTATGTTATCTTTAATTTTTGTTCTCTTTTTTATTATTTCTCTCTTTCGGCAAACCTAAAAACTTACTATAAAGTATGTTCACTCTATTCAGGTCCATGACTGTTCACTCTACAGAGTAGTCAATGTAAAAATTCTGGTGTTCACTCTAACGAGGTGTTCATTGCATCGGGTGTTCACTCTACCCAGACAGCACTGTATATTAATATGAAAATACAGGAATACCTCGAGCGCGTGCCGTATGTTTTCATAATAAAGCAAAAATACTGAAAATGTAACGTTTTTATTAAAAAGGAAATACCAAAGACGTTATTGAAAAAAAAATTGTCAAAATCTAATTTTATTATTTTTTTTGGAACATTTTTTTCCAAATATAATATTTTTTGAGAATTTGAAAACAGTACAATAGGGAAACCGTGCTGATCGATGCAGTACTATGATGCGACATATTCCTTTACATATATCATTGATTTACTAAACCCCCTAACAAAAACCAATTCTTTAACACCCGAGTATGTATTTAAAAACCCTTGCCATAGAATCGAGCTTGTAACCCATACGAGTGAACCCAACTCCAGAATCTTTAACATTTATTTACTTTTGATGGTGTGACTGTTGTCCAGCTAAATTTTCTAACATTATATATATAGAGACAATATTATTAATTGGTTACGCAAGACTTTATTATTTTTTTTCAATAAATAAACAAACTTACTTTTATAGTTATTCTATAGGTCTGGTTATGTAAGAAAATATTTGTTTTAATAAATAAAAAAATAAAAAAGTTATTGGCCCATGGGGGGATCGAACCCGCGGCCTTCGCGTTATTAGCACGACGCTCTAACCAACTGAGCTAATGGGCCATGTGACTCTGCGTTTATTGAAGAGCCATATAAACAGTTGGCAACGTTGCGTTTGTAAATGAAAAATTCACTTTTGTATTGTGGGTTTACCAAAATGCACCACCTTTTGCAGCTACGCTGTAACTACACACCACACTGGGTGAAATTTTTGTACGGTGGTGGAAAACTCACATATAGTGAAACAAATTATTTACAAAGAAAAGAAAAAGCGTCAAATTACTTAGAAAAATGTCGATATTTCTTATAAAATAAAAATTAATTTGGATTCGTTTGTTCCAAAAAACTAAATTTCAACAAACGGAATGATTTCGAAGTTTAAAGGAAAAATACCAATCGAATTCCACTTAAATTATTGCGGTTAAAAGGAAAAACTCATTCTATTGAAGCGAACTATAAGTGAGAAACAAAATAAATAATCAAAATAATAAAATAATCGGTTAATCAATAGCAATTAACAATTGGTCGTTATAATGAATCATATGCGGTCCTAATATACAAAAATTCATAAATATTTTGTTGTATTGGACAACCCGACATTGAGTCCCGATTTACACTAGTTAATTTTAATTTCCGCAATTCCTAGTTTATTGGAAAGAGAATGAAGGGAATGGAAAAGGAAAAAATTTGATCATTTTGCGGTTTTCATATTTTGAAAGGCATTTGTATTGAAGGCAATAAATATGTGAACACAAGAGTCAAGTTCAGAAGGGAATCATGAAAATTGGAGCATGTTAAATTGCCCAGCGTGAATCGGGACTAAGTATCAAAAACAGGTTTCCAGTCCTCCGAAATGGTCTTTTCAGCGATGCCCTTAACTAAATTTCATTGGTTGCCATTTTGCCTTTTCGGGGAAAGAGAAATTGAAATTTCAGCGCAGTGACATACATACATGCCATATCTGTATGTACTCATAAATTATAACTTCATTATGTGATCTCCGCGGAAAAAATTATAATTTATTGAATGTATTCGTGATTCACCAAAAAAACATTAAATCATTGAATTTAAATGGAAAACACACACACATACAGATACAACCAGTCAAGCGCGGACAAAATGAACGTGTGTGCAATTCATTATCGGTAAATTAAACAATTTCATGTTGTCCGATTTTCCAAAGGATTCCGTATTGTTGTTGTAACACACATATATCAACATTTTTAATATTCCAATCTTTTTAACACGGATCTTCATTACAACCAATAATTTATGATTCAAAAACGAAAAAACAACACAGATATAAATCTCATTGTTTTCAATTAAATTATACAAAAAAAAAAAAAAACTACCTTACATGACACTACCATAAAAGTGATGGAATTTCGGTTGATAGTACATAATACACACTCATGTACTATGTATGTATGTAATACAAATATCTATAGACGGACGGCAGTTTCAAATTCCATTCAATAGATTTTTATCGAATTCGACGGAAGCAAAAAGAAAATATTTTGAATTTCATCGAATTCGACAGAAGCACAAAAGATATTTTAATTTTAAATTGATTTTTTTAAATAGATTGATTTTCAAAACCATTAAAAATATCTCTCCGATTCGTGCATTTCCAGGATTCTGGACGCTTGTTTCTTAGAGAATTGCACTACCCCCATCAACAATTTTCAATAAACTTGAGATTGTGTGTTTCGTGGTGTATAGTTGGTTTAGACATCCTGTCTCTTGGTTCACAACAGTAGATGATCGACTGGACCCAATCCACATCAAGGCCAATTATTGTGGTATCAACTTAACATGAACATATTTTCATACAAAAGAGAAATCCGTTGATACCATAGATTCTTGTTATAAGCTCCTAGGAAAAACATAATCCATGACATTAAAATTGTTAATTTGATTTTGAATACATAAATAGACAAAAAAAACCTACAAACTTATCATCAGGGCCTTATCAGTACTTTAACGTCCACAGGCTAATTCACTGTCCCCAGATTTGTAACTGGCGGAAGAATGCCCCCAGTGTCTTAGATGTCACCACCTAGGCCAACATGGATTTGAATCATTACACAGTGCAGGCAAGAAGATACGCACCAGATTAAGTATCGCAAAGCTGCAGCCATCGGGTATGATTTCCACTTACATGCCTAAATGTCCTAAAAATCTCACTGTATTTCAAATTTGTTGCTGTTTCATTCGAGTGCTTAACAACTTGAACAGGGTAACAACATAATATTCTTGATCTTTTCTTAACCTGGCACCTTGAATCGGATGTTCTCTCTACGGGGGAAATATTTCTTAAATATACACAATTGTAATACCCTCAGTCCTTGGCTGCAATCTTTTTTTTTCAGAACTTAAAACTAATCACTACATCAAAAGTTACAGTTTTGTTGGCCGATTAAATTGGTTCTATTCCAAAATTGTTAGGAATAGAAAATCCACGCAAGATTTACGAAACTCCATTATGGCATGAATAGAAAGTGACTCTCTTGGTCGACGTTTGCGCCAAACCTTCATTGGATCATTTTTTTGACACAGAAGGTGAAACAATCGATTTGAATATGTGTCGGTAGATGTCTATCCCTAAAAACCGCTAATCCGTTACTGGTTTCCACACAATGATTCTTCAAGACTATTTTTTTTTTGTTTATCATACTTAATTGTTTTTAATTGTTTTTTTTGTAATTTTGGATTTGAGGCAAATCCACCGATTTTCAAATATACAAGACAACTGACTTTCATAAAAAATTTTATTTTTAGTAATCCCAATCAAACAGTTGTAATCTACATGATTGGTGTTATCTTGAAAATGTTTTTTTTTTAATTGATACTGCGATACCTTTTCGTGTGTTTCAGATGATTACAAAAACAACAATAATTATCATTATGTTTTTCAATGCACCAATAGTTTTTCTTTATGTGATCCATCACTTGTTTCCGGATTTCGTGTCAGTGTGTACGAACACTCGTTTTTCAACACAAATTGCATTCATAAATCTTATTTATGTACAGTTTAAACAAAAACAAACTACCACAACGACAATAACAACAACAACAACAACAAAATAACTCAAAATACTCAATGTTCGATATTTGTTATACAAACTATTACAATATTGTTTCACATAAAATTCGTGGGGGGAGGGGGAACAATCCAGCTTTTTTGTTTCCATTGTGCCGAGTATGTCACAGTCAATCAATGTTATTTTTATAAAGTACCTCCCCCTTTTGCCCCAGCACCAGCATCAGTGCGGCTTCATGTAGTACATAGTATACCGTGTATGTACATAAAATATGTATAATGATTTCGCCAATAAATGTAATATACACCCATACATACGAGAACATATGTATGAATATCCTCGTTTATGTTCCGCTTTCAGTTACTTTTTACTTGTGGGCAAAGGGGTAGAACGGAGTGCCACCTAACGAAGGTCGGGTAGTAAGTCGGAAAGTTTAAGTCGTGTTTTACTGGTGAATTCGTTACTGAAACAACATGTTACCCACACAAGAATTTAAGCCGGCCGATCATCAACAACGTCGTGTCTTTGGTGATTGAAAAATCCTCTTGACTAAGGAGGCCCTTTTCCACCTCGGTGACTACCTCAATGGGCAAAATTGGTCGCATCTGGGACTCGGAAAACCCAATAGTTATTGTTGAGAAGCCTCTCCATCTTCAACGTGTGATTGTTTGGTGCGGTTTATGGTCCGGCGGGGTCATTTGACCTTACTTTACGAAAATGAGGTTGGATCAACAGTTACGGTGAATGAATTGCGCTGTCGAGAGATGATTGATTTTTTTATGGTCGGAGTTGGAAGATACTTATCTGGACAACGTTTACGTTCAACAAGACGGCGCTACGAGCCACACAAGCAACGAAACCATTGCTCTTTTACGGGAAAAGTTTCCGAACCGTGTGATCACAAGTGGCCACCGAGATCCTGTGATTTAACACCTTGCGACATATTTCTTTGGGGCCACGTGAAAGATGAGGTCTACGCCAACAGCCCAGAGTCGATTATAGACCTCAAAGATTGAATTCCTGAGGCTATCGTGGTAGGGCAGCCACTTTGCGATTTGGTTATGGAAAATTTCATGAAAAGGATATGGTGTGGTCGTGGTGGCCATTTGGCTGATGTTGATTTTCATTATTAACGGCATACCTTCCTCTTTATTATGAAATTAACATCCGATCATTTATCTCAAAAAATTTCATTTTTCTTTGAATTCTAAAATAACACCTCTTGTTGGAGAACCCTGTATAATAGAATAGATATAGTGTAATATTAGTACTTCGCTCAATTCAATCTTAATCATAATAAGTAGATGAAGTTCTCGAGAAAAAAATGAACCCTTAGCCACGCCTAATCTGGTACCTACCATGAAAAACGACCACTTTTGAAAACGGCCGTCTAAATTATTTTACTGTAAATTTGGGTATTTTGAGTTGCTATTATAGGTGAGGTGTTTTAACTGATGGTGAGGGAATATGTAAGTTTACCCAACAGAAACTTTCTCACTGGTTATTTAAATATCGAGAAAAAAAAATTTTTTCCGAAACTTTTTTTTTTATTTTTTTTAAATTTACATTTTTTTTATCAACTTATGACCTTTTTGTTAATAAGTAAACAATATGAAATAAAACCAAAAAATCCACATTTCCATGCTAAATATGACCTTAAATTCCTCATAAACTACTGAATCGATTTTATGAAAATTGAGACTTGAGAAAAGGTGTTATCTGTCGAATAAATTACTAAAATATGTCTCGGTTAAAAAGTTGCAGTGTTTTGGCCATATTTTTAATAAATACTCGTATATTGGGGCATTTTTCAGAATTTTTAGGGAAATTTTCCTGTTGACTTTTTCATAATGAAAAATATCCCAAAAAAATGGGGATACATATTTATAATTTTGGGGATATTTTCTTTTTGGCCTTCTTGGGAAATTTGTCATCTATTTTTGGGAACTTATGACAAATGAATTACCAATTTTTTTTTTGACATTTTGCATTTGGGGCGTTTTTTATACAGCCTGCGGGAATTCCGTCATCATCCGCGGTATTGATATTCTTAAGCAGGGATATTGATGATTTGACCTCACCTTGATACAGACGGGGGCATTTAAAAGCATTGACTATGATTCATTGCGGGTTGCTAAGAGATTTGTTTCTTACAAAGAGAAATGTTTCTTACAAATCGTCAGCACACTCGACGTGTCTGTCACCAGATTCCCATTTTACCTCTACATGAAACAGTGCCAGTAGGCTAACTTTTAGTTTCATATTTCACTCGTTGATAGAATTTCATTTCAATTCCCGTAAACCTCAATCTGTTCAAATGACTTATCTTCGTGTGATGATTTCACTGGCTGGGTCATGTCGGTCAATTGTCACAGAGGCATTTGACGACAACTACCAAGGACGCCGCAGACAGGGAACACAGGAAGATTTCTATGAAATTAGTTTCACAATGCTTCTGTATTCCAAACTTCATTAACATGTTGGCCCATTTCTTATACATATGTACTGACTCAACTGGAATTGCCCCATCCACTACCGATATTTGACCGCATTTATCATGCCGACCTCCTGCATAACACACGTCTACTACACGTACCATTAACTGTAATGTTGATATAAAATTTTAAAACTATGACATTTATTACAAATTGAAAATTGAGCATTTACTTCAAAGGGCGAACTGACACAGTTGCACCGATTTTTAGTATGACCATAAAATGGAATATTTAAAAATTATACATAGAAGTTTGCTCTATCGGATGCATCCTCTGATATGGAGAGCAAAGAGAAAAATCATTAAACAAAATTTAACCACAAATCTATAAGCAACAGCCAATTTAAAGGGCAACCAGTAAGGAATTATGGCCATATTTTCGGTTAAAACTCAAGAGAAAACAAGTTTTTTTTACCTTCGAAATGAAATGTAAACCTTTCAAGTGTATGTCAAACTGGTTCAGATAAATCCATAGGGAGAGCCAGAGATTGACTTGTTGTATGGAGAGGGTTAAACCGGTGAGTGTTGATTGGTTTTATGAACAGATTTGGGTGGTGGCTGTCGCCCGGCTGGCCAACATCTAAACATAATAAACATCTTTGAAATAAACCTTTAAGATTTATAAGCTTAATTAAGTAAAATGTATTTTGAAATAAAATATATTCTCGTATATTTATCTGAACAATTGATTCATTGTTCTATGAAAAACCCATAAACAAATTGCTCTGAAAACATATAAAACTCAGCAACATACCCAAATCCAATATTTATACTTTCTCACTCCAGTACTGGTAGTCCCTTGAATTCGTTCAATCCGTTGTGCAAAGGACCAACAACGACAGCAACATCTCCATACGTGATGAGGTGGTGGTGGTCATTCTCTTACATGGAGTGCAACTTATTGACAGCAATAATTCTTTTTCCGATGTTATTCTGTTTTTTTCTCAGCGCTTGCCAGCCAACCCTTAGGATCGCCCATCCTTTGTCTCTAATATGGCTGAACGACTTCCAAAGGAAATGGAATCGTTGGCAATAACAGGCAACAGACAAAATGGTTAACTAAGTGTAAGCAACAGGACGGTTTGGCTCACCAACAACAACAACAACAAGTCTGCCACTGCAACACCCCCCAACACACCAGCCAGTTGGCGTTTGGCCGTCGACAGTGGATACAAGCATGCATTCAAAGGTGCTACATAACACTTGGTCGAATCGGATTTGCCCTGTGGCAGAATCAGGCCAAATGGCCCAAAGTATTTGCCGTGATTGGCAGTGACGTTCAATCCACTTGTGATCTATTCAATGGCATAAATTTCAATCAAGAGAAAAATTCTGAAAAACCTTTGATCGGATTTCAATTAAATCTTCAATCTTTGCACTGCCATTGGAGTCATGAATGCAACACAACATACTTGCCACAAACGGGTAGATGATTGAGCAGCATATTAGAACTATATGAACGCGGTGTGAGTCTGTCTGCCGATATCTGCGAAGCGATATTGTACAAAAAGAAAAGAAAAACAACTGGGAACGATAGTTACTGGCTACCGGAGACAACAAACAAATAATGATAAATGCAAGTTTTTATAATGTATTCGTATTCAAATAACAGGAGCGTACTCATACTTAGTTAACGGATTCTCCAATGAATCGGAGGGAAATTTGCTCTCCAAGCTAGTGATATGCATGATTTGCAAATATACAACGGCTGGTTATGTTGGCTGATTCTGCTAAGGCTAAAGATTCAACATAAAAATGTTGGCTGCTTCAGCCAAAGCTAATGAATGAAAATAATAGTAACAAAAGTCAATGGCTGTAGTTTTTTGTTAATTACAAGAGCTGAGTATGTCTATCGTTTTTTATTTTATTTTGAATATCAATAAGGAGAGAAATTGTTCAGCAAATACTGGCTATCAGTTGTCGCTGCGATGACACGTGACCACTTCGGAGCTGTGAGTTGACGCCGTTAGACATTTCTAGTGGGGAACCGTGAAGGACCGATGTTATGCGGACAATTCAATTTAACGATAATGTTTAAGGCGAATATCGAGCCAGAAATCATCACCGAAATCTAGGGAAATTGAGTTGACATAATGCGCCACTGCGAAGTCAGCCAGGGCAGCTACATGAATCGATTATTCGAATAAACTAAAGTTACGGTCACACTGGGCAAATTGTGAAATGTTTTTGTGTCCCAATCAGACCTCAAAATAGCAGCTGATTTTTGACAAGTAAACATTTGCCAAACATTTTATAAGAACAAACAGTCAAAATAACTATTTTTATGTTTTCTAAAATTTAATCTACAAAATGAGAAAAATTTAAATAATTATTATTTTTTTAGTATATTTTGTTTTCAAACAAATGTTTTCAATTGCAAAAACTTTAAAAGTACATATATGTATCTCAAATTGTTTGAGGGGTTTTTTGTCGTACCAAATAAAATTGGTCGACAAATGTAAAAAATTAAAACTCACATTTCGATTATTAATATCAACGGTATTTAATTGGTTACTGAAAGAGATGCTAAATATGTACGCTGTATTATTATTGGAAGAAGAAATGCATAGATTCATGTAAGCCATATTTTGAGTTTCGACCATTTTTTCAAAAAAAGATAAGGACAAAATAGTAATCGATCGGAACGAAAGGCAATTCGATAAGTCTTCCAACAACACCAATCCGATAGAAAATAAAGAAGATAGGGAACATTATGTCTACGAACTTGTTTTTTGGTTGGATGTGGTTCAAATGGAACCAGGATATTTTATGATCAAATCTGACATTAAAAAAAAAACAATATTTTCATTATTATTTCGTTTGTCAGTTAAAAAAGAACTTAATGGGTACATTTATACGCAGTGAACAGCTGTTTCTGACAATCTAAAAATTCTAAATTCTACGTAGCCACTCTGTCTGTCTTTTGACAGTTCATTGAAAATTTGTTTGTTGTAAAATATTTGCTCAAGTGTGACCACACGACAAAGATGTTTTCCCAAACTTCCGCCTTTCGCCCTATTTGACAGTTGTTTCAAGAAATAAAATCGAGCAAATATTTGGTTGTAGTGTGACCATACCTTAATAATAATATGGCGAAAAAATATGTTTTTTTTTAATTAAAAAGAAAAATATATGGGCCACCCTTTAATAATTGAAATTGTGAAAAAATATTGTATCTTTTTTAAAAACAAATATTTCGTAGAATCTTTTTTGAATAATTTCTTGTGCCACAAATGGCGGTACTTGCATATTTACATCTTTACTATCGCATGTTTTTAATTTAGTTTTAGCCAGATAACTGTTTCGGTTCACGACGAATTGTCCAACGGCATCCATCATTTATCATTGAATATGAGTTGCTGTCGGGGATTTCGGCGTGTTCAACTCGCCCCAACAATGTCCATGTGGCGCTGGGGCAATTATTTACTTGTATAAAATTTAAATAGAATTAAATGAATTATTAAAAAAAAAAAAAAAATTATCTGTTGCCAAATGCCAAGAATTTGTAAATCAGTATTTTCCCTTCCAGCAAATCGACGATACTCCGCTCCTGACACTTTCCGTATCGCTTCATATGTCGTTGTCTGTCGGAGTCCTATATGAATATGTGCATGTGCCCGAGACTATGGAGCAGTCAACAAATATAGATACTTTATGCATTGACTTTATTCAAAGACATAATAAGTCAAACAGCGGTTAATCAAGATACAATTCCACCCACTCAAACACACACACACATACCTTCTTTAATTCATATCTGTGAGCCAGACAAGTGTCGATGGAAGAGGACGCTGGGGCGTTCTTGTTATTTGCTGTTTGTTCTTCGTTCCATCGAACATATACATATGTTTATACTCGCCTTGGTGTATGTGTGTAGTAGTCGTACAATAAATTGTTATGTCTAATAAATAAATGCAATTTTTTAATTAAATAAAAAATTCCATTTAGAAATTTCTTTTGATATCTGATAGATCAAAATCCGAGCACAACAAACAGCAAGAAAGTGCGATTTGGTATCTCCTCCAAGTTGAAATAGTTAATAGCTGACAAGGCCAAAGACCTGACTGCGCAGTGGAGGATAAAAAGGAAACGAAATGTAACGACACCATTGTCGCCTATTGTACGATGCGATATGTGATGCGATGGAGGGGTAGATACGAGTATCATCCGCATCCAGGAGATGTCAAATAACACTTGTTGATTGCTGACATATTGTCAATTTACTTCAATATTGTTGATGTTGTTGTCGTTATTGTTGCGGTGCTGGTGGTCGGGCACAACGATGTAAGGATGTGTTATTCAGTCGCAAAACAAGTCCCTTTTGGCACATACAGTCGCACACAAACTGGAGCGCTCGAGAATGAACATGGTGCGAAATGTCATAAATTTAACCAACGCCAAAAATAAAAGAAAGAAAAGTAACCATTTGCCTAAGGATCTGATACCAATATCAACCCTATACATCGAATGTTTGTCCTCGCTCCAACCCACCATAAACAATGATGTTGAGATATATGCGCAGCGGCGGTCGGACAGACTCCGGAGGCCTCTAACTGCGGCAGGTCGCAATCACATTGTTAGCTTGTGGTGTCTCTGGGGAGTGAGCTTGAAAAAATAAATCGTATCAAGGGCATCGCCGGAATCTTCATTCAATCGGAGAGGTAGAAAAACTCATCTCAGCTTTTTAATTAGTACTTAAATTAGCTTTACAAGTTGTTTATTAAAAAAGTCCAACTTAGCAAGTATCTTAATATATATTTACCCTCGACACTGATTCACTGATACACTGATTCCCTGATTCACTGACTCTGTCACGCAGTACGTAGGAATTTAAATAGGCATTCTATAATAATTCTATAAATAATAATAATAAAAAAAATAATATTTTTTTTTGTACAGAAATTGTGTTTTCCCCAAATTTTTTTTTTTCCAAAATTTTTTTTTTCCACAAAATTTTTTTTTTCAACAAAATTTTTTTTTTCCAAAAAAATTTTTTTTTCAGCAAACATTTTTTTTTTTAACAAACATTTTTTTTTTTCAGCAAACATTTTTTTTTTTAACAAAATTTTTTTTTTTCTACAAACATTTTTTTTTCAACAAAATATTTTTTTTTTCCACAAAATTTTTTTTTTTCAACAAAATTTTTTTTTTCAACAAAATTTTTTTTTTCAGCAAAAATTTTTTTTCCAATTTTATTTTTTTCCAATTTTATTTTTTTCCGAATTTTTTTTTTACAAAATAGTTTTCTCAAAATATTTTTTACAAAATTTTTAAAATTAAGTAACAAATACTTTCTCAAGCGCCATAGGCGCATTACAACTTACTAGTAATAAATAATATCAGAATGTCCAAAGCTGATTTGAATGTGGTTTCTCTTGTGTATCGCTTTGACCCAGACACTGGGAATTAAGTAATTTCATAGGATTTATTAAGTTATTTCTTAAACGTGTTTTTCTAAAGGGTGTTTTTTATTGAGGTATAGAACTTCGAATTGAAATAAAACACAAGAAAATCGTTTTAATGTCCATCAATTTGGCTTTATTGGAAGGATAATTTTATGCCATTAATGTTTAAATATGATTTCGGGCATGTGGCCGCCGCGGCTGGCTCGAATAAAGCCAATTCTACAGGTTCAATTTTCAACCACTTGTTGTTGCCATCCAATTCGGGAACAAAATAGTCGGTTATCATGGCTCTATACCGGTCTCCATTAACGGTAACTGACTCTCCAGCATTATTTCGGAAGAAGTATGGCCCAATGACTCCACCAGCCCATAGGGCACACCAAACAGTCAGTTTTTGTGGATGTAATGGCATAAAATGGACGGAGCTTGCGGTGAACTTCGCGAACTGAACCATTACTTTCGAAATAAATTTGCACGATTTACAAGCGTTGTTCTTTTGTCAACCTGTTCATGATGAAATGGCAAACCAAACTAAATATTAATCACAGCTGACAAAATGGCCGCCAGTTAAAAAAGTGATGTCAACTTAAAGTTCTATACCCCAATAAAAAACACCCTTTATATCCAGCGAATGTTGATTTATTTTGTAATCAGCGACAGCTGCCCCGTATGAGCGGAGAGAAACATCAATACGGTCACCACTGGTCAGTGGCCTCTGGTCTCTTAAGCTCGGAGACGGCTTGTCGGCAACAACAGCTCTATGAAAAATGCCTCTAATGAAAATAGCCCCTCAAAAAATGAAGAATTCCCCCAAAAAAAATCGCATACAAAATGTTCATTATGAAAAATTCCCAAACAAAATTGGGAAGTTTTTCATAATTCTTAGGTAATAATTATTTTTTCGTTTTGGGGCATTTTTCATATGAAAAATTCCCAATCTTTTTAATTTTTGGGGATATTTTCAAAACAAATTTTGGTAAAAAATACACTTTTTTCCAATTCCCAGTAATATTTCGGGGATTTTACTTTGGGTAATTTTTCAAAAATTGTTTATTTTGGGGAATTCTTCATTTGGGGCTTTCTTTATTCTTTTTCGGGCATCTTTCATTTGTGTTTTTTTTATAGAGCCACCAACAACGGCATCGGTAGAAGTTTCACCGATGAAAATGAGGAGAAGACAACCGAACACCTTCTCTGCCATTGACCTACTTTTCTCGAGTTAAAACGGAAGATGTCTGGTATATATTCTAGTCGACAAAACTGCGGGTAGAATTGACTCTTTCAACGGGTTGGCTGAGAAAAGGCCACAAGAGTCAGGAAACCTTGGATATTTGTTGAGATATTTGCGAGATATGCTTCGTGTGATACGGGTTTTGTGTCACAAGGACCTAGCCATGTAAGCTCCTGCGGAATGGCCCTGAGTGACCTCTCCGAGCAATTCACAACTATGCTAAGTATCAGATAGAGCGGGAACATGTACACTATTTTAGGAAAAACCCTCACATTATGTTCTATTTTAAAAAAAATATTTACTTCCAAGATATAATATTCTTTTTAAAGTTACACCGCAAATATGAAGTTAAGAATGAACCTTTAGAGATTAAATCCCATCCACACATTTATATATGACTTTTTACATTTACTTAGCATCTCAACCCATTTTAACGTTTCTCCAAATTTCCAATTACAGGCAAATTAGGGCCTGCAATGAATAGAAGGCCTTCCATCTTACAATTCTCACAAATGAACTCCGACGCTGGATACAAGTACGTCTGTCCCATGTATGTTTGTATGTGTAATTGTGAAAAAGCTATCAGCGCAACATTGTTATGTCTTACGTGGTTTTTGAAGCGATAAAAATCTCAAAGGACTGCGCCCACAAAATTCTTAACTATACGATCCGAACGGATATGGAAACAAACAAATGTGTTTAGTACTCCTTTTTCCTGGGTATAACGTTACAATGTCTACTTGTAGGTGTATGTCTGCGTGCGACTGAGAGTGTGTGTGTTTGTGTAATATGCACTACATTGAATTTGAATGTCTGTAGGTACGAGGAGTATCTCTCGGTGCATTGTGAGTTGAGCAAGTGTTGAAATGTTAAAGTGGCAACACTGTTTATGAAAATTGCTTCATCACAACTAGGGTTTACAGTTCTGAAAAGCAACAGAGTTTGGAGGCAAATAATAGGTTTATATTGTAAGGGCTTGGATTTCCAAGCTTTGCGTGTTTTCTCCAGTTTGTCATATGGAAGATTGTCTTCTAGGTTTTGCGATGTTAAAAACTGGCTCTGTTAACTGCAACATTTCTTTCGATGGCGATCGATCGGTCAGCCTCATTTCGTTTTAGGAAATATCGGCTAAACGTATCAGCGGTCAGAAATACCACTGTGAGACGTGGTCGATGAGGACTACACCATGAACCAAGTTAAACCGATCATTCTGTCAAATACAAATTAATCCTGCGTATCCCATTCGTTCTCCAGTTCCAGCTAATTGAGCCGAGCATCTTTCCAAAACTGTCCAATAAATTCAAATTTGGTAGCGCACACCCTAAAGTCATTCGTATCACGGCAGTCCGTGTGACATTATAAGGACATATGAAGGGAGTGTCATACACCACTGAGTTTGTGTTCGCTTTGCAATATCCACATCCTAAAGGAAGTGAAACAATGTCATACGTTTTAACTCATTTTATAATACTTCATAAAAAATTAACTTAATAGTTTGCATTGTAAGGTTACATCGTTGCGGTAATAGAAATACTGGTAACTAAAGGGTACATGACTTTTTATATACCCACACAATAGAGGCAACAGTTCGTGTAATGATAATGCGGTAAGTAGTGGGGTAGGGCGGGTGAAATTTATTCTATGTGATGAGGTGCAAGACTGTACTGATTATGAAGCTGTAGAAACAATATTGTACTACTTGTAGGCGTACCAAAAGCAGGGCTGATTTGAAACTGGAGTTGCGGAGGTGTCTACGCTACTTGGCCCGCATTATCCAACAAACTTCTCTGTAGATATATGACTCCGCGTAATTGTATGATGTAATATTCCATTTTTGGATTTTCACAAGCTCTTATTGTAACGTGCCGGGTCTAGATTCGGCATTTCCAACGAACTTTTTCAATGCAACTTATTTTATTTTTTTAATTTGTTCACTTTATATTCAAATTACTTTTACAGATATGTATGCCTCTATCAAGTTTATTAAGAATATCACTTTTTTGTTTTATTGAAATTTTTACCAGTTTGTAAACACCAGTATTTTATTTAATACAAATAAAACAACCTTTCAAGATAAGAGATTCTTTCAACTGAGTAAATGTCTGCAAAAAAACGGCAACGCGCATATATTTCAGTATTCGTGGAATAGCGATAAGTCCACAACTAAATACATAATATCAAACGCAATATGTAACTTTAGCTTACTTACTTAAGTTGGCTCTACAACCTGTTGTTGGTCTTCGCCTGATTAATAAGTGGTTTCCAAGCACTTCGGTCTTCTGTTTCGCTTCTCCAGTTCGTGATACCAAGCATCTTCATGTCGTCTTCCACTTTGACCATCCACCGGAGTCTCGGTCTTCCCTGTCTGCGTCTTCTGTGGTAGTTGTCGTCCAACGCCTTTCTGGCTGGAGCGTTTAGATTAATTCGGCCGACATGGCCCAGCCAGCGCAATCGCTGTATTTTGATGCGCTTAACTACGTTCATGTCGGGATACAGCTCACGATTCGTTCTCGCCTACTCGAGTCATTCGTTTGATGTTTCACTCGCTGATAGAATTTTCTGGCATCGTTTCTAATTCCATAGAACGATTTTAATGTCATGTCCAGGTCAGCGGTCATAAGTCTGTTCTAGGCGCTCATAGAACGAGTCTTTAGTCTCATAATTTTTTTCCGCCGTCGGCGCTAGAGCACAAATTAGGCTGATGTAAAAAAATTTGGCCTAGATGCGGATTGTGGCCAGCCTGGCGTGAAACCAGCGACCAGGTGTCGTCTTTGCTTATTCACGACAAATCCACATCCGATTTGGTGTTTGCTTTAATGGCAGCTGTAAAAAATGTCGCAACATTAGGTGAAGTCCGTTCTTTTATCTTTTATTTTTCTTTTCATTGTAATTCAGGGTTTTACGAAGTTGGCTTACAAGGCCTACGCTCTAACCATCCTCCTTTATCCGGGCTTGGGACCGGCAAGTCGTACAATACGACCAGGCGGAGTTTTAAAGCAATTGTGTAAATAAAAAAGACAAATTGATTATTTGGGAGAAAAGGTGGCAGTAACTGAGGTTGTTTTTTGAAAAGTTGCGTTACTTTTTGGTATCGTTTTAAATATTAAATTAATTTTTTGAAGAAGGGACTATTTGGGTTATTTTACATTTTGCAATTTTTCGATGATATTTGTTTAATCTTTCAAATAAATTTGACAAATTCATATGATTTTTAGCTCGCCATAAAAAACGATTTGTAATGGAAAGGGTTCATTTTCCAACCAGTATTAAAATTGTAAACATTTGACTAGAAACTCTAAAAATAAAGAATTGAAATCAATACCAAATTTAGGCTAGCTTAATTGTAAAGAAAATGCTAAACTAGCGATATTGTCATTTTTTTTTTTTTTTTTTTTTTTTTTTTTTTTTTGACTAACACTCAGGGGATGCCCCCTATAAATGCAATGCACTGTGTTAGCGATGGGAAATAAGGGTATTGGAGGGAGGAAAGAGGGAGTAGTGTTTGTTGACGTTGGCCTTGAATTTGATAATGTCATAGCAGGCAGGAAAAACACTTGCTGGAAGATTATTCCACATGCGAACAGTACGGCTGAAGAACGAATTTTCTCTATAGTGTGTCGTCCGGTCAACCGGCCATTTGACAATGAACGGATGAGAGACCCTGGATAGCCGAGTATTCCGGCTAAATGTTCTAACGTCAGGGACCAGACGACGGATATCTTCTGAACAGATACCATTAAAATATCTATAGAATAGCGATACACAACCCACATTTCGGCGATGCTGTAGGGAGACAATAGAGCTGGATACCCTACCATCCCCTATCATCACCACCGCTCTCCTCTGTACACGGTCCAGAAGCTTCAAAGAGGTTAATGGAGCCCCTGCCCATATATGCGAGTTGTATTCCATTTTAGGCCGGATGTAGGTGGTGTAAATATTGACGAGGTCAGATGGGGTGAAGTATTTCTTGCACCGCTTTAAAAAGCCTAAACACTTGAATGCTTCTTTCGACACTTCGAATATATGGCTAGCCCAGCGAGCATCACCCTGTATCTTCATGCCCAGAACATCAAGAGTGTCTGATTCGTCGATATCCACACCACCCATAGATATTGACGGCGATGCTGGATCAGTGGAACGTTTGTTTGCCTATCAGCGTGGATGTTGTGGGTTCGATTCCCACCTGTGGCTTTGGTCTATCGCTGCAAAAATGTAGCCAAATGGTCTCTGTCATCCTTGGACCAAAAATGAGAATATAAATTTGCTTTGTATTGTAATTAATAAATAAATAAATAAGTAAGCGTTGTGCAAAAATATTACAAATACAATTGTAAACAAACCATATTCTAAACATTCGTCCATAATTTTCGAAACAAGTTTGCATTTATTTTCTTCATCTGCTGTATTAGTTCACAATAAATGATAACTTTGTGCACTTGGCACCATTGAATATTGACATTTTATTATTTTTTATGCTGGCAACGCCATGCTAACTTTAGACACAAATTTAGGCGATAATTTCCATCATTAGCTCTCTCCATACAAATTAAGCGATTATCGAAGCTAGCAGTGCAAAGAAAACATGTCTATAATGCGAAAATGTTCATCTCTTACAAAAGGGTTTCCTTAAGGATCGCCAATCGCCGAGTGTGAAATTTTTTCAAATGACGTACAGATTTGACTCAGCGTACTTCCACCTATTACTTCTTCCAAATTCAATTTGCATGGCGGAATGTCTGTTTCCAACTCATTGGCATTCCAAATTGTTGTCTAGGTTTGCTGTTTGTAAAACCCTGATGATGAAGCTGCCATCAGACGATATGTTTTTTTACATATGTACTGTCACTTTTTGTATCCATATGTAATTCAAAATCGTCGTTTTACATACGATTCATAATTTTTGCTATCACACTTGCATATGTATTTTCGTATGACACAATCTCTAAACGTAAACAAAAGCTAACTTTTCAAAGACAGCTGTTTTGTTATGTTTGTCAGATGAAAATAGAGCGCCCTCTAATCGAAAAAATTACATATGTATTTTACATATGCTGTCATGCATTCTGAAATCTCTTCAAGTGACTTTAAGCATGAGGTGCAGAAACTGGCGCGATTAATTTCATTACTGCAGTAATGGTTATTATTAAGTGTTGGAATTTTTTGTATTATTGAAACTTATACAGCTCGTTAAGAAATTATGCTGTTCCCTATCCCTTGGCAAAGTCAATAATACCAACTAATCGCACACTTAGTATTTTAAATTCTCCGGATACATAACACTACAACCACACAAAACCGCAGGCAGATGGCGACGAGAATTTTTGGTTTTTTTTTTTTTTTTGGATAAGAAAATCTGCGATGGGTCAATTTAATTCCAACAAAAGTTTCATGTTCAGTTTTGTATATTTAATTACAAACAAAATGTTCGGTGTTGGGCCGTAATATGTTCATCCGTTCATCCGTTTATACGTATATAATTATGATGAAACTATAAGCAGGAGTACGGCTGGGGTGGACGGAGAAGGGAGGCGTTGACGGGAGAAAGTGAAACTACAGTAACTGAAAATTACATTTTAATTATAACTTTTATACGGGCGATAAATGGTCTCTAAGCTTAAAACTATGATGGAAAATGTAATTAAAAGTTTGACTTTCTTAAACACGCCACTCTCGCGATTTCCACCAGCATTCCCCCAGCTCCACCCCGCTGATAACACATTGTCATTGTGTCCGTTTGCTTCACCTCTTGCGTCATTTAGAAAGTCGGTGAAATTTCCATAAAAATAACAAACATTCACTTGAAGTCTATTTAGCGGCACGATTTATGAAAATCCCAAGAACAACAAAAACAACAACTTCTACAGAAATTTCGTGCGAAAAATACGGCCGTTTTTATTCGTTGTTTTGGTGAGTTTGTTTGAATATTGAAATATTGCGAAAATTTATGTTCAGCACTTTGTTGCTAAATTAAATTTGTTGTCGTTTCTTTCTGTTGCCCGCCCCCAGGGGGTCGAGAGTGCCCGGAAAATGTCACTAGTAAACCATGATCGTTTTCCATGCATACAAATGCTTTTCAGGGGTACTATTTCCATTGTGTGTGTGTCGTTTTTTTTAATCGGGGGAGAAAATGAAATTGCTAACAACATTAAAACAACAGCAACATTGGTGGGACATACAACTTAACTACGTGCAGCAACAATATGCCTCAAAATAAAAGAAGTAAAAAAAAAACAGAACACAGCCAGAAATCAACAGCGCCAACAAACAAGCCCATTAAGACAACAACACGATGGCATCAATGTCGGCCTGCAATGTATGCAAAACTATTTACAAACTACGAACGCCTACTTGTATGCTATGCAGAAAAAATGCAATTGAAATTTTCGCTATAAACGACAAAACATTCATTTTTTTCTCTCGCAATATTAACAGAGTCCGCTACAAACAGAAGGATTGCCAGGCTGTGCGAGTATAGCAAGATACACTTAACTGACCAGTTCGATGAATGGAGTATATTTCTTTACACAAGCATGTCGAGCATCTCAGTTCTGAGGTTCTCGGACATTGCGGCATCTTCTTTGTCTTGTGAGCAGTAAAAAAAAATTTGAGGAGTATTTTACTCCGAAACTAACAATTTGGGGTCCGATAAACGGTGACTATAGCCGACTTTGTTCACTTAAACAGTAAAAACGTGCTCTATGCGATTTTAAAATGCAAATCGTTTTGGAAAGACGGTCTTTTTTTGGTCTTTTTTTCTACAATTTTAAAACTTCGACTGCATTTTTCTGCAAATTTCTGCATGAAGGCATCATCATTTGATAAAAGAGAATTAAATAGCATTTGGTTCTGAATAAAATAAGACCTTGTCTAAGGAAATCGATTGAAAATTACCAACTACCCCTATATGTCGTCGTAAAGCACCTTGTCGGACCCCAATACAGAAATTGGTGGAAAAATTTGAGCTGTTGGTATAAGATAGTGATGTGATAAATAAAACCCGTGCAAGTCGCTCAAGAACAACTGAGAATACAGCTGCTGTAGCCCAAAGTGTTGAAAAAAACACAGGTTTGTCCATTCCTCGTCGTTCTTTGGAATTGGGCATTCCACAAATGTCATTACATAACGAATATGATCCGGAATTCCATCGAACAAATTATCTTGACTGATGAGGCATATTTCCATCTCGGTGGCTACGACAACAAGCTAAATTGTCGCATCTGGGGCTCGGAAAACTCAAGAGTTATCTCTCAAAGAGGTGATCACAATTGGCCACCAAGAACACCATGCGACTTCTTCCTTTGGGGCCACGTGAAAGATAATGTCTACGCCAACAGCCCAGCGTCGATTCAAGACCTCCAAGATAGAATTCGAGAGCTATCGAGGACATAGGGCAGCCATTTTCCTTTCATGAAAAGGATATTGTGCTGTAAGCGTGGTCGTGATGGCCATTTTGTTGATGTTGTTCTTCATTATTATCGACATACCTTCCTCTTTATTATAAAATAAACATCTGAACAGTTATCTCAAAAAATTCTATTTTTCTTTGAATACCAAAATTGTTGGAAAACCCTGTACATAGGGTGACCTTCTCGCTTATGGAGACAGGAGCTAGTTTGGAAGCTAGTAATGCATTGAGGAGGCATTAAATCAATTAATGCTCTGCTAGGAGAATATCTAAAGTCTGTAAACTCATCTGACGTTCATTGTAACATTTTTCTTTCAAATTTAGACGAGTACGAAGTTCACTAAGGACTTCATCGTAGGGAATAAAATGTATGACGTTCTAACACATGACTGCAATATCAGTGAATTTAACCGTCTAAGAACCAACAGTGCTTCGAGGAAAACTCTTAAAGGCACATGGATTTTAAAATATCGGTTATTAGAGGGTTAATGTTATCGTAAAATTCGATTACAATGACGACGTCGAGAGAGAAACAGCTCCTGACCATATCGGACATATATCGAATTCATGTTTTCCTGAATTTAAACCACAAAACTAAGATCTAAGATTTTTTGTGTCTTACATGGAGGATTATCATGCCACGATTCATTCTAGAAGGCGGTCCCTTTTTTCATATGTGATTTTTCACTGAACCTTTCTATATGCTGGAGGTTTGTCGAGTCGATTTCCGCTGCTTAAAGTCTCTGTGGCTCAGTGAAATCAACAATGAAGGAATGCATCGCATCGTGCGTTTGAGTCTAGAGCTTGGCTTCGACCTCTCCTTCATGCATTTATTCCTGAGTGCATCAGCGTTTTGCCCCCCAAAACAGTGGCAACTCCGCCCATACTTATTTATGCAATAAAATAAAAACTATACACGAGAGTATTTTTTATGCGTGATCACACATTGTTGTACGGCAAGCCAGAAATGGCAACGAGTTGCATTCAATGCGTTTCATAGTTATGAGTTTATACTAAATATTCCGACAACGTGCCGGAAAGGGGTAAAGCCAGAGGGCGAGCAAAAACTCAAACTAAAGATTTACGTGACACAATTAAAAAATTGCACTTTGTTAAAAAGCTAAAGACAAGAAGAAAAATAAAGCCCAACCAAAAACACAATGTTATTAACAGTTGTTTTGCATGACCGACCAAAACAAAACAGCTGTTCTCCGACGTGTGCCCTGGATGTGTTGCCTGGTTACTGGTGATGGGGTAGGTGGATGGGTGAGTGGTGCACACTACAATGAAACATAATTGTGTGCCAAATGCTGCACAGTTGCCAATCCGTCCGACCAACACACATACGCACGCATTTAATTTTGTCGGCTCTCTGAAGTCTTAAAGTATGCAAAACACGAAAATTAAAACAAATATTATGAACATCAACTGAATAATTGGAAAGTATTAAAAGATTTCGAAAACTTTTTGCGAGTTAAATAATAACGCGTTCATGACGTTGATTTAACTCGCCGCTGCTGACTCCCCCTCCCCCTCCCTCTCCCAAGAGTGATGTGAAAACAAGGTTTATGGCTTGAGGTGTGTGCATGGGGTGGCCGAGGAGAATGAAACTGTTCGCACAGTTTGTTGTGGTAGGTGAAATGCTATCACGTAACATATTTTATGTAAGACAATTTAATCCTTTCAATGGCAGGAAATGGGTCTGGATATGTTGTGGTGATGCTGCTACTAACTATGCATATTTTGAACACATATATAAATACATCTACATATCTACAAATATTTATTATTCCCCTTTAAACTGAATGATTTTTATATTTCACATAGAAAATGTGGAAACTATGAATGTTAAGTGAAGAAGTAGACAATAAGTGATGTCAAATTAGGTTTTTTTTCATGATTTCACGCCTAGTCTAGGTGATAAAAGCGAGTTCAATGTGACTCCGGTGGAAAATGCAAACGGATGAAGGCATGAACATCGGTGGTATTACGAACTGACCTTTAACCACTTTTTGTATCGCGTGATCAATCAAGAGGTATTTTTTCAAAATAAAAACAAATACAAAAACTGAAACAAAGTGTGAAATCTTTATTTTTCATTTGAAATGACACTTCATGTAATTTATTTTTTGTATATAATTTCCCTCAAATGTTGGCTCTATGTAAAATGTGCCAACTGAAAAATGCGGCGGAGTTATCGTTCCGTAATTAGCCCGCGCTGCCACCTCAATCGTAGGGGAAATTTTTACAAACAATTTTGGGGGATTTTTTCGGAATTTGGATCATGCCCCAAAATGAAAACTTCAAAACTACGAACAATGAAACTTCAAAAACATTTTATTTTGGATATTCGCGATATTTTTATAATGTTCAGAAGGTACTTCAAGGGATTTTTGAAATATAACCACAGTGAGTGCAAGTAGTTAGCCCATGAACTTGTAAAGTGTCCAGTCAGGATATTAATAATTTCTGTATAACTCGGTAATGTTTATGGATACTACTTTTTTCTATTCGGGGATTAAGAAGGTAAGTCAAGGGATTTTTGACCACAGTGAGTGCAAGTAGTTAGCCCATGTACTTGTAAACTGTCCAGTCAGAATATTAATAATTTCTGTATAAGTCGGTAATTTTTATGGATACTACTTTTTTCTATTCGGGGATTAAGAAGGTAAGTCAAGGGATTTTTGACCACAGTGAGTGCAAGTAGTTAGCCCATGAACTTGTAAAGGGTCCAGTCAGGTTACGACCCTAATTATTACATTTGAAATATGACACAAATTCTAAATCGAAAAATCTCCGTAAAATTTTACATTCACCTCAACAAAACGTAAATTTGAGGTGATTTTTCATACTTTGCTGTTCAAATTTGGGGTGATTTTTCATTATAAAGGGTTATCCATTTCGTGGTTTCAAAAGTATAGGCCTGGAATTCGAAATCTTTCAGTTGGAAGTCTGATGTTGACGAAAATGGATCGCTTAACTATCACACAACGCGAAAAATTATAAAAACCTACTAACAAAAATGGTGATTCTGGCACAGTCACATATCATGCTTTAAGAAGAGATTATGGTTTACATAATCGTCTAACTACGCAAGCAATTGGCAAAATTGTGAAGAAATTTGAAGAGACTTTAGCGGTTACAGATATTGTAAGGCCTGTGCATCATCGTTTCGCTTGTTCCGCTGGAAAATATCGCTGCTGTAACTGAAAATGTTTCCGAAGACCCGAATGTGTCGATTCCTCATCGTTCTCAGGAGTTAGGACAGTCTTACGGCGCATTATGGCGTAGTTTGCATTTGGATCTACACCTACATCCATATAAAGTCCAGCTCACACAACAACTGAAGCCAGACAGTTATTCATTTTATTTTCATTCAAACATAGGGCGATTCGTCATTTTTAATTCGGGCCCATTTTTCATGAAGCCATTGCAGTCAATATGGATAAAATGAAATGTTCATATTGTCAGGAAGACGTTAAAGATATTTTGACACTTTATGTGTGAAAAGTACACATAGTAATGTATAAATGTAAAATTAATTTTTTTTTTTGCTATAAAATAATTTTTTTTCCAAATAACGAAGACCTATTGTTGTTTTCTTTTGGGATATTTTTCATAATATTTGGGGGATTTATGAGAATTTTTGGGGAAGTTCTTCATGTGGGGAATTCTTTATTTTTGTAAGGCATTTTGAATTTGCAAAATCCTCCAAATATTATCAGAAATACCCCAATAGATTTTCTTTGGTCAAAGGCATTTTTCATTGTTCAAAACAAAAAATGAAATATTACATAAAAATTATGAAAAACTCAGAAACAAATTTTTGTATGAGATTTTTTTGAGAATTCTTTTTTTTGTATTTTTTTTTCATAAATACCTATAATTTGTTGTAAAGTATTGTTTGGTCGGACGTAAAAGTCAGAATAATAAAGAAAAATGTAAAAATAAAATTCTCCATAAATGTAATTATTTTTTTTTTTTTTTTTTAGAGTTTAGGACACCGAAATGAACCAGAAAAATATTATAAGATTCCTTACGCAAAATCTCTGTTGTGTATTGTTATTTATATCGATGTCTGAGCACCCGGATGGTGTTAATATAATACGAAATAGTTAAATTCTACCACTTAACACATTGGTATGTTGTTCAAGATTAGTGGGTTTGCAATTAATGTCTAATTCATTCATAAGAAGTTTACTTTGCAGAAAAGATATCTTGACGTGTTGGACACTTAAATGACTAAAGATGGTATTGGTTTTGTAATTCAAACTATGACAAACTATTTGTACAAATCCTTAATTTTAATTCCGCTTCTTGGGAAATGACTCATTAACGGACTTGACCCAATTTATGGGCACAGACTGGAAAACAATTACGAACTACATATGTCAATAGTACAGAGTCCCCAAAAAACTTCTCGGCACTAATCCATGAAACAATTAGCGGGCACAACAGGCCGAATACTGGTTTAAGGGTGTATGTCCACGGACATGAGGCGGATAAAATCTACCTCCTCTTCTCCATCTAATCTAATTTTAACATTGACAATCTTTTGCATTTCCTTCTTTTTCATTTATTTGTATGAAGTTTCATCTTTTCACTGTTGTTTTAATTGTTCTTCTAGAACGATTTCCCATTTGGCAAAATGTTCCTTTGTTTATTGTACTGGATCAAATTCGAATTTGTTTTTTCAAATACAATTTCAACAAATTTGAATGGAAATCAAACGATTTTTTGGCATAAAGTAAAACTAAGTATATACTATAGTAAAAGTAGATATAAACAGTAGGACCTTGTTAAGGAGTATAAAATGATAAGGCGATATGATAAAGGTGAAACGTCTGTACAGTCCTATTAACAATAGATTTTTACACTCGCTTTTTTTTAAATTGTATCCATTTTCTCGTTTCAATCAATTGCTGGCGTTCTTTATGAATTCTTCAAAATAATAGTAAATTGTGCTGGTGTTCAGTTAATCCCATCTAATGGAGATTGTGTCAAAAGTATCGCATACCACTTGCGCTTCTCATTTAATTCCATAGAAATTCTCAAAGGCCACCGCATCCGCATCCGTCTCCTTCTCGCCCTCACTGTGATTGTGGATACAGATGACATTTCTGTTTATGCTGCCTTTGCATATGCATGGCAAACATCTCGGGTCAGTATAAATGCAAACACCACGGGGAGAATGAAGTCTCGAGACAGTTGATGTATGCAAGGAGTTATTGCGTTTCTCATTCGCGCGTAGAAAATGCGCAATCCTTCTACGAATTTATGATGATCCACATATAAAACCCAATTTTATTGCAGTCAACCGTACCCACTGCCAGGACTCTACCAACAACAACCACCACCTCTACTATTACTACACCGACACCCTCTCAACATTGAGCAACAGCAACTAATTCGAGTTTTAAATAAATGTCACGATAATTTTCAGTATCATTTGCAGTACAACAAATTGCATTTAGTGTTCCCATGTTGTTGATGACGCTGACGATGGCGTTGGCGTTGGTGCGGATGTGAATGTGAATGCGGATGTTGCTGCTACTGTTGTTGCCGACGATGATGATGATGAACATTCAAGGGAACACAAGCATAAAATGCAATGTAGAAAATTTGCATACATATGGAAAAAACGAGTACAAATGCAAAGAAAAATGAATGGAATGAAATGAGTGGGTTGATGGGGTGGTGAGGTGTGAGTGTGTGCCAGTGCGGGATGTTTAACTTAGCGCCTTGAAATATGCAAACTGAATTTTATATTTGTAAGCGTATTCACATAGCAAAGCGTTCTGGCACTAGCGAGTATGCTGCCACGACAAATACACAGAGCATCTTCAAATCGGGGTGTACGAGCATGGGGAGTGCTGCTAAAGTGTTTCAAGCAAATCACTTCCAGTGACATACTGCGGTGTTTGGAAAAAGTAAAACCATGAACCCCACCAAACAGTCACACGTTGTGAATGGAGAGGCTTCTCAGCAATAACTCTTGGGTTTTCCGAGCCCCTGATGCGACAATTTTGCTTGTTGACGTAGCCACCGAGGTGGAAATGGGCCCATCAGTCAAGATGGTTTTTCGATGGAATTCCGGATCATTTTCATGCATTCCAAGGACCCAATCAGCAAAGACACAACGTTGTTGATGATCGGCCGGCCTGAGTTCTTGTGTTAACTGAACTTTATAAGCCTTAAGACCCAAGTCTTTATTCAAAATGCGGTTTTGTGACATTTGTGGAATGCCCAATTCAAATGTCAAAGCATAAAAGCTTCAAAAGTGACAGCTACCGAAATACCGGGTAATTAGAAATAACACCTCTGGTTGGAAAACCCATTACCTGTTTCGAAAGGTCACTATTTTTGGTTGATATCTTTTGTCCAATTTATTTTGAGATTTTTTCGATTTCATGCAAAGTCTTTAAAGCGAAAACATTTTGGCAGCAACCCCCGCTTGACGATGAATGTGTACAAAATAAGCACATTACACCAACTTGGGGCGGGGGCGATGGTGACTCATGGTGGGTGTTGAATGGGCTTTGGGACATGCAGTAGGGTGTGCGGTAAATGCCACCATTCATGTTTGTCGTTCTGTAACACATACTGCCACTATAATTTTGCTTAACGTTCCCGTGTACCGTTGAATGTAACCCAGAAACAAACAAACAAACAAACGTTAGTTAAACAGACATTTTCGCACTTAAGTCAAACCCACAATTCAACAATTTTTAATTTAGTTCTGTTGTTGTTGTTGTTGTTATTGTTGTCGGCGTTGCTTGCATACTGGTGGTGTTTTACTATGTTTTATTATTCAAATTGGTACTCATTTTGCACTGTTTTATCACGGGATCCTTCAGTTTCGTTCTCTCGTTCCAGCTCTTCTTCTTTCCAACGCCGAGTGGTAGCACTACCACACAGTAGCAGTAGCCTGTGAGACATACGGCGGATGTGACGGAGTGGATGACTGACTGAATGAACGAATGAATGACTGGCGAGATGTTAGAAGGCGCTGACAGACTGTCAGACGGACGAAGAAAGATTGGTTACCGCACAAAAGTGCGAAATGTTACGTGACACAATTAAATTGTTCATTCCCAAAGCAATTTATGTACCAACTTTTTTTGGTCGTTTTTAGTTGTTAGTTTGTATTAATGTGTAATGAGTCGACATTAGGGCGGAATGAAATTAATATTCTGTGCGAAGGAGTTTTTCATTCATGCGCTTATAGTCATCTATGAATCACATAAGGCTGTGATCTTTTGTATGTGCAAATAGTTATGTAAAATGTGATATAATATCTCGGTTTAAATGCCAAAAAAAAAACCAGCCAACCTTCGATGATGTAATATAATTACAGTATTTGTCGTTTATATGCACGTCAGTTAAAAGCATTTACCGCTTATACGCACCCAAACTTTAACAATCTTACTCTGTTAATTAAAAAAAACAGTAATTTATTTCGCTATATGCATAACTCGCTTATATGCACCAGAATTAAATTAGATTTTAGGAAATCACATGAAAAAAAATTCGTATATGTCCAGTTTTAAATTGTCACCAGTTACACAAATTTCTACAAAATTTCTCTAATGACTAGTAAAAAATCAAAAAATCATCTATTTGCGTATCTACGCACTTTGATTGAATGATAACAGAACTTCTACACATGCGCAATAAATGCAACTACACTGAAAAAAGGTGTTTTAATTTAATGAATTTGAATCAATTTGATGAATTTGGACATCATTTTCCAAACTACTACACTTTTCTTCAATTTGATGTAGAACTTTTCATTAATATTTGTTCAATTCCGTACATCAATTCTTCATCAACTTGATGAACATTGTGCATCCATTCAAACAACATTGTGCATCAATTTGATGAACATTGTACATAAATTTGATGTACAATTTTACATCAATTATAATTTCTATAAAAATAAAACAATTATATTTTCCAAAAAAAATTAAAAAAAAATCCGTTTTTCAAATAAAAATGTTTTAATTTTCTTTTTAAAGAGTGTTATGCTATGTATTTGCTATGATTGCAACCCAATGCAACCCTTTGCAATTATTGGTATATAATAAGGAATAGTTTTTATCGTTTAAACGAGAATTAGCGCATATCCCCAAAGAATTCAGGCAGTAAAGCCAAAACAAACACATACACAAACTTCTTCGTTGTGTGCAATGCCACCGTTAAAAAATGTTTTAAAATGACCCACTCTTTTATTTGATGAATGCAGACAAATGCCATAACAACTAATTACTTTAAATTGACGAATGTTTTCATCAAGTCAACGGATTTATTCATTAATTCATGTGGAACTATTGAAGAATCGTGATGAATCATTGAGGAATCAATGTGAAGTTGTTTTTTAGTGTAAAAAGACGTTTTTTCCAACACTGCGTGCTTGCCTATCAGTGGGGATTGTGGGTTCAATTCCCACAAGAGGCTTTGGTCTGTCACTGCAAAAATCTAGTCTGTGTCACCCGGTTTACCCTTGGACCCAAAATATTAATGTAACATAAAGGTTCTTTGTACTGTAATTAAATTAAAAAAAAAGATAAGTAAATAATGACAAAAAATCGAAAAATTCACCAAGTGACTATACCTATATTGACGCAAAAAATTCTCATTTTCTTCTTGTTTTGCGATGGTCCAATAAACAAATTGCCAAAGTATTGCGTGGTTTTAATTCTTGGGTCAGCTTAATCTAATAAGCATTAAAATGGAGATCGCGTTGTAAAATGTTCAATAATTCGGTCGTTTGATGTTTAATTCCTGCGACGAATGCATGTTTTTGGATCTTCTTCAAGTATCCATATAACAATAGCTTTCCAGGGGACATCTCTTCTCAACGCATATATGGAACAGATTAAAAATTTCCTTAATTACCACTCATCGAATTACAAAACAAATATAAATCTATCTGCCCCAATATATGTATCAAACGTGTTTCATTGAATGTATGTACGTTTGATTCTCTGTACTTCAAAGTTGATGTAAAATGAAATAAATTAAATTATAAATTAGTACCCGATGAATATTATGAGGATATCTGTGTCCGCGTAAATACTTAAGTATGGGTGCATCAAAATCATATTCATCTGTTGGAAACCAGTTGTGTAGCAGTTTACTTAATTATGTTGGCGGTTCAAACTTTTGTTGGTCTTGCCCGCCTTAACACCGTGTTACACACATTCTGTCCTATGAACCAAATTTACTTTTTCGGAAAGGGGATAAAAAATAAAAATACACGTGTATCGGCGATTTTCATGTACACGTCAGAATTTGACGTGATACAGACATTTCCACGAGTCTGCCTGCCAAAAATCAGCTCGATTGGATCACTGAAAAAGGGTTAAAAATCGGTCAAAAGGCTTTCACACAGGCCACTACGAGCTTTATACTTCAAACTTAAAAAAAAATTCTGACGTGTACATGAAAATCGCCGATACACGTGTATTTTTATTTCCCCCCCTCTTTCCGAATAAGTGCATTTGGTTCATAGGACAGAAAAAATTCTATTTTTTGTAACACGGTGTAATATTTAATTTTTTGTTCAATCTTTTTTTCACAATGTAAAATTTTCCAATTTTTTAATTTTAGGGAATTTTTGTTTTTTTGGCGATATTTTCAAGAATAAAGTGAATCGTGAAAAATAATATAAAGCGCATGTCCGCCGGCAATTTTTTTTTAAAATTTATAGGTTTACAACCCATTTTATCACATTTGAAAAATGGCCTCAATTCAAAAATGAAAAATCTCCCCAAAATGTTCATTTTGATATTTGTTGTAATTTTTTATAAATTGTTTGTGGGATTTTGCAGAATTTTTAAGTACATTTTTAAATTGGGCTTTTGGAGGTGGGGGATTTTCCATTTATTTTGGGGTATTTGTTATAAAGCTGCCAACGCAATCGCTGCATTTTGATGCTCTTAACTAATAAGTTTTCGATCAGGATGGGATGTTGAAGAAAATATCGAAGGCAACTTTGTATCGCTTTTCTATTCATGCGTCTTTTACAAGATCTGGCGAAGGGTGAAGATTTGGTCGGCAGTTGATTTATTCGGAAGCCAAACTGATAGGTTTGAATCAGTTCATCGAGTTTGGGCTACAATAGTTCAGATGATATAGATGTTATAGGTGCTATATAGGAGACTTTGTTAGCGGAACGATTTTATCTCCTTTCCTATAAATTGAACATAGTACGCTGAGGATGTAAACACCAGGCATACTTCCAATTGGTCCAGACTGGCTAAAGCATGAATCGTATCAGCTCATCTCCTCCGGTCTCATCCAGCTCTGCCGCTATTCCATCAATACCAGCAACATTGTTGTTCTTAACGCCCTAACACCATCATCTATGAATGGTTGCCGGATGTTTTCTGGTGAAATGTTGTTTCCAGACTGTCAGCGTACTAGGCGGATCAGTCAGATGATTGTTACTTGCATAAATATTGCGATGCATAGAGCGCGGCTATATTAAATTATAGTGTAACCAGTTGTTATCCAATTCGAAATCACACACCTCCGGGTACCAGCAATCCTAATATACACAGACAATGTAAGAGCTCATAAATTAGTTGTCCATAATGTAATGTTTAAACGCCGTTACTGTGGTCGTTCTGCGGTAAATTTAAAACTTAAACCATTTTTCAATTATATTGATAATCAGTAACAGCAGCAACAAACAACAACATCAATATTATTTATTAAAATGATTTTATTGGTTTTAATTACAAATTGATGTTCGTTTTTGCCGATTTGGCGCCAATTTGGATTGCAGACCCATCCCATCCGGACACCAGCACACTGTCTGACATACATATGTACAGGCACCATCGTCATCGTCATCTAGTCATCCTCTAAAGCAGCAGCAGCAGCAGCAGCAGCATATTGTCGATTGCATGTCTACTAAAACCAGCACCACCAACGACATCGGGTCTATTTTGCCCCCGTCAACTATCGCCACCAATTGTCATTATTGCTAACCACAAAAGTGTCATTAAAAACAACAGCAACAAACAAACAACAATGACAACAAACCATGAAAAAGGACAATATGTGTAATTAATAAAAAGCCAAAAGTGCCATTCAAATATCGACACAAACTTTTATTGTTTTGTGATGTTGTCGCTGTCTGTCTGTCTGTCTGTCGTTGTTGTTTGGGAAATTAAAACATTGAAACTCGCATCACATCGGAAAAGGTTATAAATGCCACACAACCAAAATTTACTTAATTCATAAACTCATAAAGTGCCCCCCCTCCCAACGCTCCCACCGTCCGCAATCACCACATTATGAAAGCAATAATAACAAGATAAATTATTGTTATTGTTTCAATTCAGTTCACATGGACTCGATCGAACACAACCCACCAATTCAGTTGCGGATAGACACAAAAATATGATAGGATTATGATATTATTTAAGACACACAGGCCTCCGTTGAATTATATTTAGTTTCCATGTGATGGAATAAGGATTCGTAAGTTAGGGGCCCAGCAGGAAAGTCTGTGCAGTTCTGAAGGATAATTTCGTTAAGTTCGGCCGAGCAGAAATTTGTTTGGTTTGTTCCGAATAGAAGCGAAATAGGCCGGAAACGATCATCTAATGTTGTACTCTATTTGGGAAGGCTTCTTTATTTTTTGGCATCTCGATTGAGCGGGGCTTATGAATGGTCCGGAAAGTTTTTAGTTTGCGAACTGTGACTGCAAGATTGCACCCTTGTAGCATTTCATTTTTAGTAATGGCTTTGTTTCTATTTGTCAAATGTCAAAGAATAAAGGCTTCAAAAGTGACAGCTACCGAAATACGGGGTGATTCAAAATAACACCTCTTGTTGGAAAGCCCTGTACATTCTAAATGTCATTTCATTGTAGGTGCATTGTGGTGAGGCTCTGTACACCACAAAAAGTGTTTAGTAAACACAAAATTGAAAAATATATTCACATCAACATGGAATTTTGTTCAGTTGAATTAGAAATTTACCGAGTTGCGTGATGAATTTTCAGACGTAATCCCGCAAATTTATTAACATCAGCTGTGTGCTTAACACATTAATTGATTCGATCAGCCAATAACAACATTATTAATAAACAACAACATACATAATAAATTAATGCATATTATGCAATAGCCCAATAGCTTGTCCAGTTGTATTACGCTGCTTTGTTAATACTCTCAAAATATTCACCATATCAAATTAGTATATACTGTGTTGAATATTTCTTTACCATATCCACCATATAAATAAAAATTGTTTGTGACGCCCTGTGTTTTCTGTGCTGGGTGTGTTGTATTCCGTACTCAACTTGAGAAACACACCACCACAAACAATTCAACTGCTGAGTTTTGGCATAACGCTGTGTGTGTTTTTTGCTGATGTCCATCAACAACCTTCAATAGCCGTGATCGTCTAGTGGTTAGGACCCTACGTTGTGGCCGTAGTAACCCAGGTTCGAATCCTGGTCACGGCAATGTTCACAAGAGCATTGTCACGGAGAAGGTTTTTTTTTTTTTTATTTCCATACAAATGAGTTAATTATTTTTCGAAATTTTTTTTGTGGTGCTTTATTTCGTTCTTGCTGGGTAGCAAGAAAGAAAAAACACAAACATTGTTTTTACCGCTGATACTTTGTTGGAACAACAAAAGATGAAGAATATAAAGTTTTCAATAGCGCATTACTTAGAAAATATAGGGAAAAAATCATAGGTTTCGCGACTAAGCTAGTCAACTTAAAGACAAGATATACAGTTTTTTCCTGGGCAACAAAATAAAAAGTGAATTTTGAATTGTGAAACTATTGAAGTAAATGAGCGATATGTTTTTGCATTTACTGTCGCCCAAATAAATAATGATGAGAATCGCATTTCGCTTGATTTTGGCGATTGCTATCTAAAATCGCATAATAGGTGCGCTGTTGTTCACAATCGCAAGAAATTTAGCGTCTTCAAAACGCATTCATATACCGATCTAAACTGATGTATTTTTCTCAAACGGGGTCTAAAAGAGCCAATATATAAAATTTTAATATGTTTCTTTAAATAAGGGGAAAATTAAGAATTTTTCATAACCATTTCCAATTAAAAACATGAAGTTATAAAATTGTATTGGCGTTGTCTTGTATTGTGTTCAATTCCATTTTGCTATACTGACGATTTAATGCATTTAAGTTATTTTGGTCATTGATAAAAATCAGCCGGATTATTAAAAATTCTTTTTTTTTTGTTTGGAAAATAATATCGTGTGAAATATGACACTTTCTTGCTTTCAGCCAAGACATGACTAGTGCTGGAGAATATGTATAGAGTAATCGAATGAAATACTCATTTGTGTTTGGTGCGAATTTTATTTCCGTGTAAAATGTCGCTAATTAATGTTTAAACTAGAAGTAAATTTATAGACTTGCAAAATAGTTAAACCGTTCGAAATATGTATGTAAGCATGTATATAAAAATAAAAATTCATACATATGTTGTACCGAGTACCTATTATTATTCTGAAGTGAATAAACAATTATTTTTACGATACGATCACAGCAATTATAGAGCAAAAGTGTAAGTATTTTGAATGATATAAATGTTAAAAAAACAGACATATGTAATTAATGTTCATCTTCAGGGCGCCACAGAAAAATTCAGCTCAAAGTGTTTGTGAAATTTATGGAAAAGCATCCAGACATGGCAAAATGTTTCTGCAAAGGCCACAAGGTGAAGCAATCGCAATTTTGGAATGAGTTGGCCAATCAGTTCAATGCCTGTGGACCACCCACTAGAGATGCTGCTACGTGGAAAACGGTATGTAAGGTTTTCAACATTCAAAAGTGAAAGATTATAAAATGTCTTTCTTTATTTAGACTAGACTGGTAAACATCCATCAACAAAACAGGTGGAGTGGTTTTTTCTCAGCATTACCTGTCACCGATGGAAGAAAAGCTAGCGATAACATGCAACATTTTCCACGCAGTTGAGCTCCCATTTGGAGCTAAACAGCAAACAATTGATCCTCAGTCTGCAAATGATGATGATGTCGGGAAGAGCCGCAATCACCAACAAATATTCCGGCAACACCAAAAATTTCTCCACAGAGAAAGAGATCACGTTGTGACAGCGATATGGCGAATATAATTGGTGAAGAAAAAGAACATTTTAAGTATCTCGCCACAAAAGTAGAGGAACTGAACAATACCATGAAAATAAACACAAAATACTTGAGAAACCTCAACAGAAACATGGAAGAAATTCGATCAACAAGCTCGAAGAAATCAAGCGGCAAGATGGCTATCAATAGAAACGAAATGCAGTTAGAGTTCTTGAAAAATTTGAAACTGGTGAAATTATATATATGTATATGTAAAAATGTTCTTAGAGGGCCGAGAAGATGCGGAGGAAGCTGCGGAGGAAGCTGCCGCATGACCCAATACCGAAAAAGTTCGGTCGAACGTAAAGGTTTTGCTCACAGTTTTCTTTGATTGCAGGGGCGTGGTGCATTATGAGTTCTTGCCACAGGGTAGTACGTTCAATAAAGAATATTACCTGCAAGTTATGCGCAAATTGCACGAACCAATCCACTAAAAACGCCCGGATTTGTGGAAGAACAAAAACTGGCTTTTGCACCATGAATATTTGACCAAAAACAACACAGTAATGCTGCCGCAGCCACCGTATTCCCCTGACCATGCCCCCTGTGACTATTTTTTGTTCGCAAAACTGAAAAGGTCCATGAAAGGAAGATGCTACGCCACGATTGAGGAGATAAAGACGGCACCGAAGAAGGAGCTGAACAAGATCACAAAAAATGATTATTTGAAGTGCTTCAAGGATTAAAAAAAACATTGTATTATATCCGAGGGGAATTACTTTGAATGAACAAAATAGATATTCATGAATAAATAAATACGTTTTTTTTGAAAAAATACAAAATTCGCGATATGTTTTGAACATATCTCGTATAATCACCTTCTCTATTATCTCTTGGTCTGTCAATTCTCCTCTATTATTGTATATGTACTTTAATAAGTTGCTTGAAGTAAATGAGACGGCACAACACTGTTTTTCTCGGCGTTCCACTCATTATATTTCTCTTAAGTGGTGTTCGTATCATATAAGTTTGTCTTTCTGTATTAAAAATTTGTTTCACATAAACGATTTTCCATTAAAGCGGTTTTTCGTTTCGGCGAAGTACAGTGCTTGGAAAATCATCCAGAACAATTGTAACTAATATTTATTTTCACTTAAGCGATTTTTTTAATTAAAAGGCGTGCGATTATCTGAATTCGACTGTAAATATAAAAAAAAAATAAAATGACAAACATTTTTTTTAATAAAACAAAAACTTTTCATAAAATTTTATTTTAATATAACAAAAACTTTTCATAAAATTTTTTTATTATGATAGAAGGATGTATGACAATTTTGACAAGATAACGCCATTCCGGTTCTGGTTGATCAAATGACGTCACGTGTATTGTATTCCTATTGCCTGATAGTCAAAGAGGTTTAATTGCAGGGTTGCCAACAATAGTTCTTACGCTGTGTTTCAATCTGAAACTTGTCACTCGTTGTACATACAAATAGAGTTAGCAACCCTTACAAGGGACAAACTACGTCATCTAATGGGAAATCATGCGCATTGCGTAATCGTTCTTTCTATCATTCTTGAGTTGGTAGAGTGCTTGCCTATCAGCCTTGTGGTCTGTGTCACCCGGTTTACAATATTAATTTACTTTGTATTGTAATTTATGAAATAAAAAAAAATTGTAATATCGGAGAAATGCTCGACACGGCTTCGGTGATCCGACTGAGACATAATTGAGTTTCAATATCGTTAATGTGCCGAATTATCTCATACCCAAATAACACCTCTTGTTGGATAACCCTGTATTTTTATTTGAACGCCCATTTTCGTAAAAGGCTTCAACAGTCTTAATTCGTTGCTCAGTTGTGTACCTTTCCATGGTTAAATTTGTCAAACAGAGAAATGTCCTTTTAAGTTGGGCAAAAAACTCGACGTTAAGGTGTGACTTTATATAAATATCATCTGTCGTCCTGATGGACATTGTCCATCGAGAGTGTTGAAAAAACATTTTGTATGACTATGGAGACGAAAACCCCTAGTAAATATATGTAAATAAAGGGTCCGCCAAATAACTTTTTTTTTGAAAATTCTATAAAAAAAAACTACTGGATATTTTCTCAAATTTCTTTTTTTATTTGAAAGTACAATCCTTCGGGTTAATAATGGAAAATAATTTCATTAATGGCACTTGATTGCCAACAATATCAATGAACACATAAACCTCAGCCGTGTCACCTGGCGGGCATTATTTCCGAAGTATACACCTACATATTTATAGAATAAGAAGTATTAACAAATTTACCCAACCACTTGACACTTTACAAGTAGAATTCGTTTACCGCGTGTTAAACAAACTACTCGTACCTGCTCGATAAGTTTGGTGTAGTTATAATCAAACAAACTTCACACTTAATGTGGGACAAACTTACAGTAACTGTGGAAGTCTAATGCTTCAACAATTAAAAAAATCAATATTAAGTTAAGAAATGCAATTATCCCTCTAAGGATGACAGAATTCCATTGCAGTTGTGAATTAATAAAGAAAATCCAACTACGAATTGAAAACCGATTTAGCCGGAATTTTATTGAAATATATGAGAAAATGAAATTTATTGACATTTTGACTATGTAATTCATTTGAGAACACACATTTTCATATTTATTACTGCAGCCACTACGGAGCACTATTAAAGAAAATATTTATAATGGTTCTTGGTCTCTTTTTGAAAAAAAGTAAAGAATATCATCTAGTTAATTTTCAATATTTAAGATTGTCAAATTTGAAAATCGGTCTTGGTGCATCGTTGATCTTAGCCAGGTCCTATTAAATTTGTCTGTTACAATACGAAATAAAATAAAGTTACTCCCCATAAAATTCCATACAAATTCGGTACTTATTTCATATGAGATTAATCCCATTTTTCGGGAATTTTTAATGGATTTTTTTCATTTCGTAGTTGGGAGTTAGTTCGTTTTTCGTGAAACTGTATACGGTCCAAAAGCTGCAAAGATGTCCCTGGAGCTCCTGCCAATATATGGTAGTTATATTCCATTTTAGAGGGGATGTAGGTGGTGTTAATATTTACGAGATCAGATGGAGTGAAGTATTTCTTGTACCGCTTCAAAAAGCCTAAACATGTTTCTTTCGACACTTCGAATATATGGCTTGCCCAACGAGTATCACCCTGTATCTTCATGCCCAGAACATCATGATCGTCTGATTTGTCGATATCCACACCACCCATAGAGATTGACGACGATACTGGACCAGTGGAACATTTGTGTGACAAGAAACAGCACTGGGTTTGTTGTGGGTTAAAATCAACTCTGTTCATTTGGCCCCATTCACAGGTCGAGAATGAAAATTAGAAATAGAGAAGGAGAGAGGTCATGTATCTAGTTAATCTACAAAATGAGGGTATAAAAAAAATGACAAATTCAATTGAAATTCTATTGAAATATAAATCTCTTGACTTCATAAATTAATTTTACTTTAATGTGTTGTTGTTTTTTTTTTTAAATTCTTCTTACAATAATAATTTAGTCTTTTATCCTTATTACATATAATAATTTTCGCAGTTGATGTTTTAAAACTATCCAATTTATACTTTGTTCATTACTTCGTTGACGGTGTGGCATATCGCACCGTCTTGTTGAAACCAATAATCGATGTCAAGTATCTAAACACAAGTAGTCAACATATGATATCGAAATCCGTCTAAATGGTCAAATGATCATATATATGTTTGCTCTTACCACAGCATTAACTTGTTTGTAGGTTATATGAGTGTATGTCTATATACAATCCTGTGTTACTTCTTATTTATTTTTTTAATTTGTGAATCTCTCTATTATTACTACTTTCTTAAAGAGCGCAGAGGCACAAAAAATACGAAATAAAGCTGCAAATATCGTTTTATTGACACGAGTTTATTGCGTATTTTTTCTCAAACACGCTATTACTTCTGTGCAAATACGTAGTAATAATTGCAAATGAATTAAATTTGCAGCCCAATAAACTTAGTTACAAGCAAATATGCTATACTTGATAGAAGCTCCAAACACGCAATTAACTTGTGTGCAAACATTTAAAGATGAGAGATTTTTCACCATTTTCAAAGTAGATTTTAATTATTTTTCATACGGTTCTCGGGTGAAATTGGACTCATTTTAGTAACTTGACACTTGCCTCGCTTAACGAAACTAATAGAAATATTGGTCGTTGCGAAAACTGAGGTTGTTGCGATAACCGAGTCATATTATTTAGCCATAACAAATAAATGTTATTACACTTTTTAGACATATATTTTTAAAATAAATTCATTGGTTTTATTAAACCATAAAAACACTATTTATAAACCAAAAAAAATTATATTGAAATTTATCCATAAATGGATCTATACACGCTGAAAAACTTTCATTTTAACAAATTTCAGCAAAGAAATTCGCATCAAACATATAAAGGGTGTTTTTTATTGAGGTATAGAACTTCGAATTGAAATAAAACACAAGAAAATCGTTTTAGTGTCCATCAATTTGGCTTTATTGGAAGGATAATTTTATGCCATTAATGTTTAAATATGATTTCGGGCATGTGGCCGCCGCGGCTGGCTCGAATAAAGCCAATTCTACAGGTCCAATTTTCCAATTGTGATGAAAATAAGCATCGAGATGAATCTCATTTTCGGCCCATACACCAAAATCACGACGCATTGCATTGTCTCGTGGCTTTAATTCTTGCACAAGCTGGATCTTGTAAGGTCGCAATTTCTTTGCGCAAAATCTTCCATAAAGTTGATGGACAAAGCTCCAATTGCTGTGCACGGTGGCGAATCGATTCATTCGGACGGAGCTTGCGGTGAACTTCGCGAACTGAACCATTACTTTCGAAATAAATTTGCACGATTTGCAAGCGTTGTTCTTTTGTCAACCTGTTCATGATGAAATGGCAAACCAAACTAAATATTAATCACTTGACAGCTGACAAAATGGCCCCAATAAAAAACACCCTATATATATATATATATTTATCCATACCACAATCATTAACTTGTTGTGTTAGTTTTTATTTTTTTCAATTTGTGAATTTCTATTCCTTTTATTTTAAAGAGCGTAAAAAGTTACAATAACAGCTGCAAATACACACTTATTCGCACTCAAATGTTGTACTTTGTTGAATTTAATAAGTTCGTTGTCTGTTTTTCCCAAACACGCTTATACACAAAAACGTAATATTAATAGCAAATGAGTTATATTTACATCCAAATAAGCTTTGTGTAGAAAGAAATAATCTTTACTGACAATTAAGACTAAACACGAGTTTTACTTGTGTGTAAACATTAAAAAAATACTGATTTTTCAGGGTGTATAAATCGTCATATTGGTGAGCAAAAATCGTCAATATTAAAAATCCGTTTTTTTTTGCAGAATATGAATAAAATCGCAATATCGTAATTGTTTTGTTTGATTTTGACAGTTTTTGCATTTAAAACGAAATTTCCGTAAAAAAATTCCAAACGAAATACAAAATGAGGGTCATTGGGCATCAAAACATTTCTCTCGGTTTAATCGAGTTCATTGTTTCATTTTATTTTTATTTTATTTACCTGGCGAAATATCTAATCATATTATTTGAAGGATTTTGTTAAAATTAATACGTTCTTTTGAGATTCATAAAAACTGGGGAAAAACCTAAATTTGATGTTGCCATACATAAAATGATCATGTATTAAAGAGACGAGTCTGTCATTTTTAAAAATCATTATTTAAGGTGCTAAAATCGTGAAATAGTAACTTTTGAGTCAGTTCTGCTTGAGAATAAGTTCGCAGTTCAATCCTTAAGGGAATATTGGGGTATTTTTCATTTTTCACTAATCACTTTTCACTTTTGTTTAAAAATTTCATTGTTTTCTCTATTTTTTTTATTAATTATTGTTCACTTTACTGGTTCTCGTTCTAGATGAAACTTCAACCTGCTGTAGCTCACTCAAAGAGGTTGTGATGCTATAGTAATTAAACACATCAAACCCAGGTTGAGTGAGGCAATGCAAGAGAAACACGCCGAATTCCTCATTTACACCATTTCAAATGTGCAATTTTGGAGAAAAACAATCCTGGTCTTACTTTCTGCAACACTTTATTCCGAGGTATATACATATGTATGTAACATTTGTCGTTTGCTTTGTGGCTTTTGTTTCCGATTTTATTAATTTATATCACTGATTCTAAACACGCAATCCGATAAATTAACCCAAAAGTAATTACCATTACAACAACCACAAAACGCAAATACAAAAAAAAAAATTAACAAAACAAAACAAAAAAATCGATAAGTGATTTGTCATGGCTTAAGACAATTCATGTGTATGTGGCTAAGCAGGGCATGGGGGGTATTTTCTGTTCACTGTTGCCATAATGAACTCCACAACACAAAGTTCCGATGAATGTAACCACAATGGAGCTCCGGTTGAGGTTGTTGACGACGGTCGATGCCGGCGGTCGACGACGATGGGCAGAGGCGGTAACTGAAAGTCATTGTTGTTGTTTAAGTGATAATGGTCCAAAAATAAAGCAAAGACAAACTAACTTACTTACCTTTTGTTCGGGGGTCAGAGATTTACTTGTGTGGTTGCCACTGACCATGTAATGGCAGACACAAAATCAATTTGCTTCAGCGGTCTGGTCTGCCGTTCCATCATTACATGTTGGGGGGTGGAGGAATTGACGAATGTCAATGGTAGGGAACAATTACAAAAAAACCCATGAAAACAAACGATTGGTATAGTTTTGGGCGACAGTTCGATTTTTGGCTAAGGACGATTTCAAACTAACAGCTAAATCGTCGACAGTAAGGGGTCGTCAACACGATTTGTATCTGTGTAGGTTGGGTATGATTTGTTTTCAATTGTGAGCATTGAGAAAATGATGGTAATGGGGCTGAAAATAGGTAGTTTATTAAACAAATAAAACAATTGAATGCCAATTCCTCATGCCCGCCTTCAATGTCGGTGTCTGTAAAACGAATTCATTCGATTGTTAAAAATTTTAAAAATTTAAGGCGAAATAAAATGGAGTATTATCAGTAATTAGAGCTTATTCACCTATTATCTCAGCCGCCCTAATGTCCATGTGCTTACATTTGTAATCATAAATTAGTTTATATCATATACGATTAGTTTAAATTATACAACGGTTTAATGACGTAAGTAAATGCAAACGACTTCATAGCGTAATGACTTCATAGCAGTTGTGGATGGAAATTACAAGGCTTTTGTGTTGCTGTACATCTACAGCAAATTACAGTGTCAAATGGGAATAATGACAGTTTTGATTAGAAATTATAATTTGTCGTTGTCGTAGGCACTCAGCAACAATGATGAAAAGTGGTAAAGATGGCCAACACCGAGCAGAGGACAACTGAAACATGTGCCATTACAATAATTGATCTCGACTTCAATCAAATGAAATGCGAGCCAGTAACTCAACTATGGTACAATATATGTCACACATACATGGACGAAATCAATTTACACACACATTCATGTCAAATTGAAAAGTTATCATTTTAATTTTACTTACCGTTGTTATCCATTACATTCATTTGGACCAATGACTACGGCACCAAATGATGGTGAATATGTAATTTACACAGACATCTGCATGTACGATAACACTTTTTGATTGGACTTTCAGTGTAGTGAAAACGTATGTGGATGTGGATGAGTGTAGGTGTAGGTGTATACGTGTGCAGACAACATGTAATTGATACTTTTTAACACCCCTCCCCCAGTCATGGCTCCAGATCTGGCTACTGCTGATAATAGTCAGCGTGGTGCATGGAGGTCGGTCCATACATGATGTTAATTCAAACTGACATGTAATAATTCGCCAATGAAGGATGAATCGTCTGTGACACCAACACAATGGCAGCTGCCACATTACACATATCTGTTTGTATTTGCGTTTGGCAACAAAATCAATTTATAATTGAACTCTGCCATAGAGGGAGATGTGACAAAAGAGTGTTGTATATGACGCCAAAATTATCAAAGATGAGTGAAATGAAATGAATAGCATAGAAAACAATAAAATTTCACCAAAAAATTGACATAATTAATTGTTTCAATTGAAATTCATGAAAATATTTGGAAAAGAAAGATTATAACTAGACTTTTTAATTTCCCTACCTTTTTCAACTCAGAGGAATCTTTCCCGGAATTACCGGGACTTGATTTTCTTAATTGTTTTGTTTTTAACTAATACGTAAACATATAAATAATTCAGCTAAAAATCCTAGGCAATTAATATCGAACAAACAAATTTGGACAATTTAAATGTAATATGATCAACTAGTTCGGGAATGTTTCAGAAAGTAAAACATCGTATAATTTTCGGCTTAAAACACACATTACAGATGGAAAAATTGCGTAAAATCTTAATTAATTCCCGGCCAATAGTACGGGGAATAGAGAAATACAGAATTGGTAAATTTCCTGGAAATACGTTTCGGAAAAAAAAGCCATAATTAAAACTAAACATATAGACGTACATAGCAGGTACTTATAATGGGAAATCATTCAACTGGAAATCAAAACAGAAGGAGGGAATAAAGGCAGGACTGGAGGACTATGAGCATGTATTTGCCCTGCTCCTTATCTTTCACGTGGCCTCAAAGGACGAAGTAGCAAGGTGTTAAATCAAAAGACCTCGCTGACCAATTGTGATCACCTCTTCGAGAGATAACACGGTCCGGATAACCTTTTCAGTTTTGCGAACTGTGACTGCAAGATGTTCACTATTTTTGTAGTGAATTTTAATAATTTCAAGGAGTCGTTGAAGCGTGTATCGTTCCATTTTTAGTAATGACGTAGTTTCTACTTGTCAAATGTCGAAGAAGACAGCTACTGAAATACCGGGCGATTCAAAATAACACCACTTGTTGGAGAATATATATAGCCACGATGAAAAATATGCATTTTTTAATTATTACACACAAGACATTCGCGTGCTTGTAGCAGCTTCTATCAGTTAGGCTTATTTGCTTCTAAACAAAGTTTATTTGGCTGCAAATATAAGTCATTGGCTATTATGATTAAGTATTTGGGCAGAAGCATTAGCGTGTTTGGGAAAAAACACACAACAATCTTATTAACTTCAACAAAATACAACATTTGAGTGCAAATAAGTGTGTATCTGCATCTGTTTTCATATTTTTTTGCTTCAGTCAATAATAGTAAGTAATAAATCGTTGAAAAATCATCAACGCTTGTGAACAATTATCCAACAATGTTGGATTCACAAGTTGTCTGTGAACGCTCGTTATCCAAATAAGGGAACCGTGTTGACAAATTTGGAACATCGTTGACGATTTGCCAATATTCGTTTAATGATAGAGTTTCGTGTCCATATGTTATCGGTTCATGACCATTTGGTAATTTTTTTTCTGCGAGTGTATATGTAATTTATTTGAACAACAGATATTTCATTTGAACTGCTTTCAGTTTCTTTCCCACCCCCCAAAACTTATGTGATAATAAGAGTTTTTCCATTCAATTATGTTTTTCGTATTTTTATTTTCTTAACAAATAGCTAAAGGCCATATCAGTGATCATTTTCATATTCCAATCTCTAAGAATTTACTTCTTCTTCAACAAAGTAGAGTAAACAGCGGGAGCACTGTAGACAGCTGGAGCAGCACCGTAGACACCAGCACTATAAACAGCTGGAGCGGCAGCATACGAGGTATAGGCGGGTGCACTGTACACTGAACGGGTATAAGCTGGGGCAACAGCAGCATACGATGTATAAGCGGGAGCAGCATAAGCAGTATAGGCAGGAGCTGCAGCAGCGTAGGTGGTGTATGCCGGAGCAGCGGCGGCGTAAGTGGTGATGGGAGCTACCACATGAGCGCTGGCAGCAGCAACGAAGAGGGTCAGGCAGATGATGAACTAAAAGGTAATTGTAGCACGTTTAGAAAATATCCTAGATATAATTTATAATGTTGTGATTGAAACTTACTTTCATGTTGTTGGATTTGAAGACTGTTCTTGGCAATGGAGCGTAATGAACTGATGTCAATTAAAATGTTCCATTGCTTTTTTATACCAAAATATTTGGTAATAGAATTTTGGCTTAAAGCGTTTCTTTTGTGTCTTTGTAGGTCTTATTATGATAATAGTATTAACGAGTCTACATATTTGAGCACATAACAATGGCTTGTTGGAAACAAACCAGTTTTTACGGGGTAAACATAAATCAATCATGAGTTGTGTGTTGGTTACAGATAGGAAACCCATATTGTCTACAATGCGTTAATTTCAGAAGAAATGTGTCATCTAATATGGCAAACAGCTGTCATAAAGTACCAGAAATTCCAAATTCATATGAATTTTACACCGATTTCTGTGACCGACCTAAACTTTAAATTTAAGTATATCATAGGATATTCATTCATTTTAGAACTATCACTAACCGCATCCTAAAGCCATGCAGATGTAATGCAAATTAAATTAAGAAACTCTCCATTTACAATGTTCAGATTTCCGTGCTGACCACTCGGACAAACTTTGCTTTGTCATCTATTATTATTAAAGCCTATTGCAATGGGTTCTTAGATACATTTATAAAATGTCGTTCATTCGTTCCGCAGATAAATTTCACAGAACAAGCGAGAGCAGATCTGATGACAGTACGACACAATGATCATCACATCTATTCGCCATCTATTCATTCATGTCTCCACATTACCGAGTAAAACTAGTTTGTTTCCAGCAAACCATTATTCATGATAAGAGTCTTCTACGCAAACTCATTAATATCATTACCACACATTCTAAAATACAAAAAAACGCTTCGAGCCAGAATTACCAATTACCACCAAATATTTTTGTATAAAAAAGCAATCGAACATTTTAATTGACATCAGTTCATTACGCTCCATTGCCAAGAACAGTCTTCAAATCCAACAACATGAAAGTAAGTTTCAATCACAACATTATAAATTATATCTAGGATATTTTCTAAACATCCTACAATTACCTTTTAGTTCATCATCTGCTTGACCCTCTTCGTTGCTGCTGCCAGCGCTCATGTGGTAGCTCCCATCACCACTTATGCCGCCGCTGCTCCGGCATACACCACCTACGCTGCTGCAGCTCCTGCCTATACGGCTTATGCTGCTCCCGCTTATACATCGTATGCTGCTGTTGCCCCAGCTTATACCCGTTCAGTGTACAGTGCTCCCGCCTATACCTCGTATGCTGCCGCTCCAGCTGTTTATAGTGCCGGTGTCTACGGTGCTGCTCCAGCTGTCTACAGTGCTCCCGCTGTTTACTCTACTTTGTTGAAGAAGAAGTAAATTCTTAGAGATTGGAATATGAAAATGATCACTGATATGGCCTTTAGCTATTTGTTAAGAAAATAAAAAATAAAAATACGAAAAACATAATTGAATGGAAATACTCTTATTATCACATATGTTTTGGGGGATGGGAAAGAAACTGAAAGCAGTTCAAATGAAATATCTGTTGTTCAAATAAATTACATATACACTCGCAGAAAAAAAATTACCAAATGAGCATGAACCGATAACATATGGACACGAAACTCTATCATTAAACGAATATTGACAAATCGTCAACGATGTTCCAAATTTGTCCACACGGTTCCCTTATTTGGATAACGAGCGTTCATAGACAACTTGTGAATCCAACATTGTTGGATAATTGTTCACAAGCGTTGATGATTTTTCAACGATTTATTACTTAGAGAAAATAACCTGAAAGAAAATTGAGCGATGATTTGAAGTTTAAATTTAATTTAAATATAACTATTTAAAATATATTCACATTGATTTAATTAATCAAAAAAATTTGTGGCGCTTACTATTCAAGTGAATATTTTGAGAAAGACCGTTGGAACATTTTCCATTGGAAAGAAAGTTTCGATCACAATGACGCTAACGTCTCGATATACTGGATGAGAATTATATGGGAATCAGTAGTATATGTAGCTCAAATTAAACGCACTATGTAAAATCTGTACTTTTCTTCTAAACGCAGTTTATTTGGCTGCAAATATAAGTCATTTGCTATTATTATTACGTATTATAATTACTCTCTTAACGAGGGTAGAGGCAGAAAAACAAATACGAGAATAGCTGCCAAAAAAGACACAAATGTTGTACTTTGTTGAACTTAATAAGTTGCATATGTGACTTTCATTCTTAGGAGTCTCAAGAAATTTTAAAATTTTAAATACACATTTTATTCAAACTTTTTTATATGACTTTCTGATAATGCCGTGTTGCTTGAAAATTATTTATTTTTTGACACACTCACCATCTTAACATGTAGCACTGCCCAAAACTAAATTAATTGTTAAAAAAAATTGTGTTCTCTTGACCTTCAGTGATGAAGCATATTTGTGGTTGAGCGATTTCATGATCAAGTCAAATTAACGACCTTTTGTTGAAAATAATCCATGGCAGAATGAAGCAACGACATTGAATTATCAATGACAAACTGTCCATTCGTCATCGGTATAGGGACAGGATGACTTAAGATTTTTCTAAAATGCTAAACATATAGATTTAAGTCTAGCTGAGTACCAAAGAGATTAAAATTAACTACATCCCTTAAATGTGAATCCATGTATCACCAGCTGAAGGCAAATTACAAAAAAAAGATTTAAATACAGGGTTCTCCAACAACAGGAGTTATTTTGAATCACCCGGTATTTCGGTAGCTTTCACTTATGAAGCTTTTATTCTTTGACATTTGACAAGTATTTAGAAACTATGCCATTACTAAAAATGGAACGATAAACGCTTCAATGACGCATTGAAATTATTAAAATTCACTACAAAAATGGAGAAAATCTTGCAATACAGTTCGCAAAACTAAAAAGTTTTCGGACCGTGTTATCTCTCGTAGAGGTGATCACAATTGGCCACCGAGATCTTGTGATTTAACACCTTGCTTTCTTCCTTTGGGGCCACGTGAAAGATAAGGTCTATGCCAATAGCCCAACGTTGATTCAAGACCTCAAAGATATAATTCGTGAAGCTATCGTAGCCACTTTGCGATTTGGTTATTGAAAATATCATGAAAAGTATATGGTCCTGTAAGCGTGGTCGTGGTGGTCATTTGGCTGATGTTGTTTTTCATTATTAAGGGCATATCTTCCTCTTTATTATGAAATAAACATCCGATCATTTATCTCAAAACATTTAATTCTTCTTTGAATACGAAAATAACACCTCTTGTTGGAGAACCATTTAGAATAATTAAAATTTAGACAAATTCTCTGCTGGCGTTTGTATTAAATTTTTTATAAAATTCCCCAAAAAAGCTAACATGAAAATTTCCCTAACAAATCTGAAAACTCCCCCAAATAATTTTTGAGAAATTCCCCAATTTGTATTGGCCCTTCGATGAAAGTGGCGGTGCCGGCTGGACTCGGTCCGGTAGCGGGTCGGTCGTGCTGCCGCCGTTGTTTCAAAGTTACAGGCTTAAAGAATCCGAAACATTATTCCCAGTTAATTTGTGGAGATTTCTTCCTTTTGGCAAGTTTTCATTGAACAAATTTAGGGGAATTTTTCGTTGTACAAATTTTTGAACTTTTTTTCATATGAAACAAAAATTCAAATCTCATCTTTATCTCCCATTCTACTCGAACATTACATTAAGACTAACATCGCCCCGTTCACAATTCATCAATTTTTTTTTATGCCATATGAGTCAATCGAATATTTGAACAGGTAGTTTACAAGGTTTCCAAGTCCATTCTCTTCGATCTGTTACACTAATACCATTTATCATTATTGAAAATCCATTACAACCAAATATTCGAAAATCTGCAAATCAAAGTTGTTTACACCAAAATTGTATTTTTTTTCCGAACATTTTTCTTTCCTCATTCTTGCAAAGTCATTGCCAACGTCATTATTATCATTGTCATGACCACCATGAGAAAGACAGTCTGCCAGAAAATATTTTGTTTCACAACGTCATAGGCACACGGTAGCAACGGTTACGGGTTACACCAAACTAGGGGCGGTCAAACACAGCCACGCACACACACACACACATGAAAGACTGCGAACAGAAAAACAAATGGTAATTGCTCGAAAAAAAAGCAACAGATTCAATAATCCATTCGATACGGTGAATGGCATTACAATTATCAATTAAATCAGATCAACTACGTTGACGACGCCGACGACGAATGACTGCCAATCATTTACTGGAATAACTACTGTTCCGCCTGTGGGTGATTCGATACAAAAAAAAAAATAAAAAAAGTGACAACAACACCGACCAGATGCCAAATTCCAAATACCAGCATCCGCATTCAGTCCGTCGCACATTACACCGATGAATTTTTGGCCGAGACTGTTTCGTTGCCACACATTCAACACAGGTTGTTAATCTTTTGCAGGTTTGCCTATCGCCCTAAATGCTACGAGCATAGAAACATGTTTTCTTTTGATTGATTTTCTACACCAGATGTGCGTCTTAAGAATATTTTTTTTTTCTTTCTCAATGTCAGGTAAATTCTCTTGTTAAAGAGGTATAAAAACTCTGGCTGTGTTTGGAGAATCGCATCAGTTGTCATTTGTTCATCAAACACAATTAAACTTAAATCGAAATGAAAGTAAGTTAATTTAGGTCATACCATCTCATAGGGATATAACTTAATGAAATCGTTACCCTTTATGCCTTGCAGTTCCTTATCTGTTTGGCTCTCCTGGTCGCCGGTACCCAAGCTGGTGTTATCTCGCCCATTACCACTTATAGCGCTGGCGCTATTCCAGCCTACACCGCTTACGCCGCTGCTGCTCCCGCATACACGACATATTCCGCCGCTGCACCAGCTTATACCACCTACGCTGCTGCCCATCCCGCCTATACGTCTGCCGTTTACAGTGCACCCGCTTATACCGCCTATGCCGCAGCTCCCGCCTATACCTCTTCCGTTTACAGTGGCGCCCATCTAGCTTATGCTGCTCCCGTTGCGACTTTGCTGAAGAAGTAAATACTCGTGTGTCCTGGGGATGTTGTTCTATTGGCTGAGGCTGACTTTTTGTTATTTGGTCTGAAAGTGATTAAAATGTTTACCTGAAATGAAAAAAAAACAGTTTTTTAATTAAAAACAAGTGTTGGAGATAAGATAGATAAGAGTATATTTTGCGATTTATAAATCTCTAAACATGCTTCGGCTAAATTGAAAAAAACCCTAAGGAATGTTGTTAACGCCCACTAAGGACCGCAAACGACAGTGGTCCCTTGATGATCTTAGGCAGATCTTCAATAAGGCCATACCCTAAAGAGCATGACGCGATTAGGTTTAGCGCAAGGTTTAGGCATTTTTTTTATTTATTAACAATTATATTTATGACTTCCTTCCATACATAGCTTGATTACTGAGGTAATCAAAAGTTTAGGTAAATTGTGGCCATCGCATATAAACTGCATAAAATCAAGTGAGGCATTACTTGTATTTCTTGTGGATGCCCATAACCGGGGTAAGTCGCTGGACGAGACTTCCACAATAACTGCTTTGGCAATGTTGACAGTTGGCCAGGGGGACCCATATTGTTCACCCGTAAGACAAGGCCAAAATAATGCATTGTCTGTGAATCAGGAGCGTGCTCCACAGTTTCGATTCCATTCAATGGAATGTAACACTTCTTGACACTGGACGTTACGAGCTATAGTATACTGCAGTAAGCTTGATAGAGCTGTCATATCGATCAAGACGTGGTTATGTCTATGCCTTAAAATCGGAGTAGACATTTTTGGCAGAAGACAGGTAAGGATGCATTGGATACCTCAACTGCTGGTACGAGGCTGCAAGTCGGATTCTTTAATGACGACCAAGTAAGTTTCGGGCTATACCCCCTTCAGCTGGGGATTTCCATTTGCAAATGTCGGCAAGATAAACAGTAATCTGTGAGGCAAGTAAAACTTCTCTAGAATAATTAACCGCCGTTGGGAGACGGCTTTCATCAGTAGGTCCTGGTCGATCGATTTCCAAGAAGTTCACCAAATCTTTCTTCATGAAATGTTTAGAAGAATTCCATTATACATTCGTTAGAAATTTACTATAAAATAATATACGGTTGTTTTAAAGATGTAGTATTTTTGGTTAAGTGAAACCGTGTCACATGAAAAATTTGATTTTACAACATACGCGTTGCTTGTGAAAACCACAGAATGGTACGTGGAAATGCAATCAACCCATAACGATTTTATGGTGGAATTCATCAGGTTAATAAGCCAAACAAATTGCTTCTCTCGATTAATAGCCTGCTGACTTGTTTACACTGTGCCTTGCCAAAAGGTACATCATTCATAGGAGAATGGAACCCCAAATCGATCATATACCGATATATAACGATAACCTTAAAAACATCAGGAACATTTTACGAAACCCATCATTTGCGATTTAACCAACATAAAAATGTATGAATGACATTCAAAGTCATTTGGAAATGTTTAAAATTCAATTAAAACAATTATCAACCACTTACAGTCAAATTCGCATAGAACAACAACCAACGATGATGACTGCGGGACTGAACCACAAAATAAAAGCGGCATAAAAAAAACCAAAGATTCAACAGAAATTCCTTTGAATTAAATGAGTGAATGTTAAACGATTTCAAATTAAATCGTCAATGGAGGTTGGAACTCGGAAAGGTATCGAATATGAGGGGGGAAATTGCTCTCCCCACCTCCACCTTTCTCTCTCTTGCTATTATGCTACGACACGGTAGCGAGTGGCTGGCATGCATGGATGGCACGACAATGGAGTGAATGAATGAATTGTGGTTTATGGCCAAATAAAATAAAACAACACAACACAATGGAACCGTGTCCTACCGAGCAGAACGTACCGAGGAGCAAGGAGAGAAGACACCCAGTGAATGTGATTGTCCGTGGCACAACCAAACTATGACCAAATTAAATGGCAATTTTCCGTTAGGAAAAACAAACACAACGTGAAACAAAAGAAGTACCCGGCAAAGCAAATAAATACACGTTTAATTCGAAAAAAAAAAAAATGAAAATGAAGCTTGTGTGTGTGTATTTGCTTGAAGGACACGGCAGCCCTTGGAGGAGCTTGGTGGTGGCCGGAACAACGCCATGTTATGAGTTTATTTAATCACTTGTTTGGCCACGGTGTATACGTGCGTGTGCTCGGGTTTGTAATGCGGTGTGGTATTTTTTTTTTCTGTTTTTGGTTCGGTAAGTGCTTAAAAATGTATGGACACATACATTCAGCACCTTGGTACGAAATGCACAAAAGATGAACATAATTTTTAATCCAGGACGATACTTTTGAACTGGAGGAGGGTAAAGACATTTGTTGGTTACCCAATTTGTGTGGACAACAAAAAGAGCCATCAGATGATCTTTAAAAAGCAATGGAAACAAACTTAAAGGTCCGAATAAACATTTCAAAAGTATTTATGAAATTACAGCGTTTAATTTTTAAGATTTCGACTGACTGTTGCAGGGTCACCCTGTAAAAGATAAGCCTAAAGTGCAGGGTTCTTCAACAAGTATTGGTATTTGGTATTCAAAGAAAAAAGTTCATAATAAAGAGGAAGGTTTAACGTTAATAATGAAAAACAACATCAGCCAAATGGCCACCATGACCATGCCTAAAGGACAATATCCTTTTCATGACATTGTCCATAACCAAAGTGGCAAAGTGGCTGCCCTATGTCCTCAATAGCCTAACGAATGCCATCTTTGTGGTCTTGAATCGACGCCTGGGCTGGTGGCGTAGACCTTATCTTTCAAGAGGCCCCAAAGGAAGACGTCGCAAGGTGTTAAATCACAAGATCTCGGTGTCCAATTGTGTACACCTCTTCGAGAGATAACTCGGTCAGGTAACTTTTTAGTTTTGCGAACTGTGACTGCAAGATTTTCACCGTTTAGTGTAGTGAATTTTAATGAGGGTTACTTGTTGACGTTGGTAACTCTTTGAAAGGCAATCACATGGGTCAAGTTTTTTTCACGATTACATATTTTTTTCCGTTGAAACTACCGTGCCTGTATGTATTGTCGTCCGTCCAAGGGCATTGGTGTTGCGTATAAAGGAACAGCGTTTTCAGTTTCATGGATGTTAATGCCTTGAGCCAATTTGGATGTTTTTTTTTTCGGCGCCTGCTACCCTTCTTCTTGTTACTACTATTAAGCTACGGATACCATGAGAACCTGATAAAATGCCCATAAAAACTATTTGTCCTCTTAGGGCATTTCAGTGAAAGAGTGTGTCTGCCAGAGTATAATTTTTCACACTCGCAGGGGTTCTCACTAAAACTTATCTCACGGGCCCCTATAAACGTACTGATGTTCCTATGCCAACAGATTTCATAATATATAAATCCTCTAGAAATATTGCAAATAATGTACAAAATTATTTATTAGTTAAAAATAAAAATGCAATGCACTTAATGGAAATATGAAACTGACTAAGGGGCCATTTTATGTATTTATAACAATAAACTAATTGATAACATTAAATTAAAGAACCCAACTCATACCCGAAAGAAATACTCCTTTTTTATTATATTCTTAAGATAATAAATCCTAGTGTTCCCAAAAATTATTTTTATTATTATTTTATTTATTTATTGCAAATATAATTTACAAAAAATAGTACTGGCTAGGGCCTTCGCTTTAAAACATATTTTTAAGTATTTCAGATGAATTAGAAATCCAGTAAGGTGAAACTGCAGTCGTGAGTGGTACTGGCAAAAAGACGATATGTATAAGATTTACACTTATATCCGTCAGGGCATTAATTGACTCCTCCAAATAATCCGTAGCCTTCAATTGATGCTACTGATCCCAGGCAGCCACAGATCACCATTTGAGAAGTACTGTCCCCAAGCATGCACTCTCAATAAGCGTAGTTATGCATCAGGAGCGCCAAAAAACAACGTTATAAAAAGAACGGAAACGGAAGTATGACAGTGTGTTTTACAAAATATCTTCCGCACATACGGGTATGCTGAGTGTGAGTATATTTTCGTAATTTATTGTTGGCGTTTATTTTCGGTTGTTACACATGTTAATTGTATGAGCAAAGAGTGATGTTATACCAAGCACGAGTGCTATGCTATAAGTTGAGCAAGAAACCAGAGTCCAGTTGTATTAGGGAAAAGTGAGTATAGACCAAAGTGAGTTCTCCAACGGCAGCGAGACGTTCGGACGGAAATTCCATGTGCAAAAGTCACACGGAAGCAGGAATACGTCAAACATATGTTTGCATGCAATTATGAATATGTTTGGAGACGCCAACAAAGTATATGTATGTTTGTGTAGAAGTGTATTATTTTTGGTCTGAAAGATATACAGTGTACTCTCGCATTAGCGGATTTATAAAGGACTGAGAATTTTGAGAGAAGTACGCAAATTCTGAGAATAACTCTCAGAGTATAACTCTCAGAGTATAACTCTCAGGAGGTCTGTAGGGGATTGGAACTGAAAAAAGTCCATTTATGAGAGGTGTCCACTTAAGAGAGGTGTCCACTTGTCCGCAAGGAGAGAGTTGACTGTATATGTGTGTAGCATGAGTCTAGCATATTGAAAAACCATATGCCTGACAAATTTTTTGCAAAAATATGAACATATTTTTTGAAATTTTAGGGAGTATAACTCTCAGAGAGCTGAATTGTGGGACTCTCGGCGTTTTGAGCAAATATGATGAAGAAATCTTGGATTGTGCATATGGTCATTTCCGTGGGTCGCGAACGTACGTTCGTACGCTTTTGATGTACAAAAAATATAGAACACATCTTTTTTCTCGATTTTTTTTTGTGATTCAATAACATTTTGGTAGCTCTATATTTATTACAAAAGATGGCTTTCACCGAGTTTTAGTTTTCATAATAATAGCAATAAACATGTGGTCGCGAACGTACGGATCGGCGGAAATGCCCATATACGATTTTTCTTTATGCATGAACGAACGATCGTTGAAGGGTAAATACAATTTTCTCACTCATTAGTTGCCGTTTCATTGAATAGAAAAAAAAAACACAAAAAGTTTATCAAGGCTAAAACAGAGACAGAGGACCCAACAAAAATAATCAAAAATAGGAAATAGGGAAAATAGAGTAATCGGTTTAAAACCTCCGGTGTTTTTCTCAATGGGCATAAGTTAAAAATGTTACTGATGAATATACGGCAGCGTTGAACTGAACAACCTTGGGATTTGCTTACAATCATGTATTTGTGTGCATACAATTAAATCAATATTTGCTTGTAAGCATATATATGTTTGGGAAAATTGCTTCTAACCCAAACATTGTTTATAATACAATAGCAAGCCTTGACCAACGCTTTTTTCTATCGTAAAACCCAATTGTGCGTATTTGAATTTGTATATTTAAGAAAACGTCACTGTAGCGTATGATTAATGTTAATTATTAATTGAATAATTGGCAAAAAAATTCACTTTATCAGACATGGCATCACTTGTAAAGGTATGCGTTGTCCAGATCTATTAGCTGAAAGAATGATAATTTGCTTACTAACGCATGAGTTGCCCAGATCTATTACCAGAGATATTGACAATTTGCATGCTTATTCATTATTTTCCTCGATGTAACAGTGCCCTAGGAGTTCTCCAATTTGTCGGATAGCTGCATTTAAGTGAAATGAGATACACTGACGTCAAAGACAGAACCAGCCTTGACATAACTCGGTATACTAGTTGAATTAATTCTCCCTGAATTACCGTGTTATTATCGGATCGACGAAAGTATTGCTCGATGCTGGAAACCGAACTCATTCTAGACTCATCCGCCCAGAGTCATCCTCTACACTTTCTTGTACTTCCTTTTCTAAAATCCTTTTTTTTTTTTGGTCTAAGGAATTTGTTGGTCGATGGATCAACGATATTCTTGCTTCCATTACATATTGCAGGCACCCTGGGCGGAAGATCGAAGACCGAGTCCATTGTGGAAGTAACTAGTGTATCAAGGCCCGAAAATGTATGGTATGAAAAAATATTTCATTAAGAAACAGTCGAGGAAGGAAAAGAATAGTTCGCTAATCGGAACCTGGTTCGCAATAGTTCATGAAGAAGTTGATTTGTATGCCTTCTCTGGGATAATCTCATGCTACTAACATAAGTCGACATTTTCGAGTTGAAATGATATTCATTCTTAAAATTCACCTTGTGTTTTTGTGTGGTAAAGACTTTATCAACAAGGTGAATTCTTACACTGATTTCATCGATTTGATCTAGATTTGAGGCAACAGTTTTTCTTTTAGTGCACACAATACCTTTCATATGAAAAAGTGCAAGACCTTTCATAGTACAGCAGGCGACGACCGGAATAAACCAAGAACTGTTTGGAGATTGTATTCTGAAATCAGTTTGAACCAACGACAGGTTAAAGACAAAACTTCAGCCAGTAAGGATGTTCTCATGTTCATATTTAAGTTTGCTTAACTTCTTTGAAGTGTAGGACAATTACTCAAAACAATCCTTGTAGTAGGCAAAGTATAGCATTTTTAGACCATTGGCGCAGATGAATTCTTTGACTTTTGGTATCCATTCCGACCTCCACAATCATGTTCATTATTCCCATAGAAATAGTTTTCCTTTACCTAGGATTACTCTTAAATATACTAATTGTCATTGACCACAATTGCTGTTGCCGCCCTCATAATTGTATGTGTATGAGTGCGAATATTTTTTTTTTTTTTGGTTAGTTGTGTGTTTTTCATGTTGTCCTTATTTAGACCTGGTTAGTTAATCATATGAAGAACATGAGTACAAAAACATGACTTACTGCCACCTACTACCAGCCTCTCATCTCATCTCATTCACTGCCACTGCCGCACTTTAATATACGTACTCGTACTAGCTTTTAGTTAAGCTGTATTCACATGAGTATGAGTGAGTGTACGTATGCATGTATGTGTTGGTGGCATGCATAATCTCTATTACAGGATGATGAGGCGACTTTATGGTGTCACATTTGATGTGTTTGTTGTTGTTTATACTAAGGATACGGATGTTGGCTCTTGTGTGTGGGTGTGTATGTGCATTGGTATGAGTATGCGAATGTTTAGAGCATGTGAATGTGTTTACATTTCGTTGGTATTGCGGTGAGTGAAAAGACAAATTATTTGAATGCTGGCAGGACTTACATTCATTCATGTGTATAAATATGAACACGTAGGGACGTGTATGTACACATTAACTCGGGTCTGTGTGTGTGTGCATGTACGTATGTACTACAATATGCATACTTATGTAGTAGTTAGGAGTGCGTATATGTGTAGAAAAGAGTGGGTCATGTAAATTGTAGAGAAATGAACCACCCCATTGACCAACTTCGTATAGCCTGTTTTTATATAAAGAATTCGAAAATGCCAGTAAACGAAAAGAAAATAAATTGGATTTTTGTCACACATTGAAATCAGAAATTAGCAACATTTTCCCAAAAATCCAAATTTACTAAAATGAATTTTCGTTTAACTTGACGAAATTGGTGAGCTATTCGTTTTATAGAAACTGTAAGAACTTTCATAGGAACCTGCGACTGCTACCACTGAGTATTTACATGAAAAATTAGACTTACAACGAACACATTCGTTTTTTTTCTACCGACCCACCTTATTACGCTGTGACACAAAGTAAATTTATTTTAATACGGTTGACAAACTCTGTTTTGTGTATAGGACATACTTGTATAGTGAGTGCCTGTGTGCGATACTGATTATTATTTTGAAAAGTCCAATAATGTAGGGTACGCTACGTACGCTTGCCTGCGTTTGAAAGTGTGTATTTCAAACACATAACCCGAAAACTTTTCTCACTTATTAAGTGAATGGTGCAACAAATTGTATGTGTGTACATGCTAATTAAAATATTCATATTATGTTGGACATATTATTATTCTTCGAAATGGGGCAAGTAATGCCAACTAAGTAATAAACCAATTCAAAGAATTTCATTCAATATAGATTAGTACAAAAGCGCTAATCTAAATGTTAATTTTGAAGAGACTTGTTTTTAAAAAAAAATTATATAGAAAACATTCTTGTACATCTATAGGGATTAGAGTGTTGCTTTGAGCGGCAAAAACTCGAAAATATCTGAATGTGTTTCTTTTTATGACTTATATTTAGATCTATGAAAATATGTTCATCTTCCCTTTGGCTTTGTAAAGATGGTTACAGGCTGTTAAGTACACAACATTAGTACCTTGAGTTCGGTCTAAGTCGGTGAATATAGTTTTGGTAACCACAAAACTATCGATCCACAAACACATAGAAAATACTAGGGCTGTGGAGTCAGAGTCTTGGTGTCGAAGTCTGACAAATTTTCACGTAGTCGGAGTCGGGAGTCGTAAAATTTGCTAGACTACGACTCGGAGTTTTACTTACTTACATTTGCCATAAAAGAAATAAAATGTCTTAAAAACAAGTCAGTCTGTTAATATGTTTTAAAATTTGAAATATTTCCGATCATATTAACTTTTTTGTTTTTCAGATACAAACGTACATCAGTGTTAGATAGAGTATAGGAACAGAGGACGGAAGTACATTTTTCGAAATTCTGTCATTGAACAGGTGCAGTCGGAGTCGATCAATTGTGGCTCGACTCCACAGCCATGGAAAAGACGAATACAATTTAGTTTTGGTGATTAACAGTTCTAGATCAATGTAATCCAAATTCCCTAATTGCCAGTGATAAGCGTTCGATGGAAAGGGTGGTAGAAGAAGTCAAGGCGCACACCTACCACTCAGCTAAGCACTAAGTACCGGTCAACAAATCTCTCCGTAAGACACTGAAATGAAGTCGGGTCATTACAAGTCGATATTGTGGTGAAACGACTCAAAGGTCAAGGGTTTCTCGTCAAGGATTAAACCGATTGTAGAGAGAAATATCACACTTTCGCCACTGGGCAACGAAGGACAAGGCTCGTATCATATTAAAGCAAGTGACAAAAGTAGAGCATATTAAGAATTCTTTCTGTGGAGGGAAGGGCAATGATGCTCACAGTAACTCCAGTGTAATGCCTCTAGCTAAATAATTCCCAATGTCGAAATATCTACAGCGCTTGTTACCGTACTGCAGTCATATCGCACAAAAACTCCATCCAGAAAAACCTTCCTTCTCAGACGAACTGATTACCGACTGAGGGATGTGACGTGACAGTAAAGCCCACAGAAGAGCTCTCGGAAAAAAAGGTGTCATCCCTTCAGTGGGATAAACCACATACTGTGGAGCACCAAAAGGCAGCTCCACCTCCTTCGCCTAAACGGCAAACGTCAAAAGGTATTCCGCCGATTCAGACTAAGCTTGCTAGAACAAGGTCGGCCTGGCGAGGTCTTAGGTCTTGTAGCGAGGTGGCTAGAGATGGTTTTGTGAGAAGGGTTATTGACGCCAAAATGTCATAAAGGCGCTGTTTGCGGTGTCCTGTAACGTCACACTGGAAAATTGTGAGACTCTCCCGCAGTGAGATGAAGCAGGTTGTCTTCAGGGTCATTTAAGCTATTATCCTTTAACCACTGAAATCAAACCCTTTAGAAATGGCCGTTAGCGATGTGTTAAAGGATTAAGAATGAGCGGTCTCTTAAACTGTATGAAATCTCGGAGATGTCTGACGTCGTACCATTTGATCCGCATGATCCACAGACTATTTTTGCAGCTATTACTTAGTCACTCTCGTAGGCGAGGCAGCGACAGTGTAGATTGTTGGGATGTATTGCCCACAGTGGAAAATGTATCCTATAACTCACAAGCGAAGTTGTCAAATACAGATAGACATACTGAATATGATTGCTTATGAACAGGCTGAGCTATGCATGTGCCACATGTGCTTGCAGACATGTTTCAATGGCGGTTTCATCTTCTAAATGCCGACCAGTTAAAACGTCCAAAAATATCATTAAGCTGTTGGCAAAGTTTTGAGGTCAGCATTTGGTCAATAGAGCCCGGACAAAGATATGTTAGACAAAAACCCAGTGAGGTAATTTTTGTTTTACAATATAATTATAATTTGAAGAGACACAATTCCACCGCAAGCTCCACACACAAGGGGGGCATAATCGGCAATCACCTGGAGGGGGCTAAGCAAGAAACATAATGAGATTTCAAAGGTGAAGCTACTTAAACTATGAAGGGCACCGCTTGCAGATTTAAGATCAATTCCATGTTTGTTTCTTAATTAGATATTTCCCCTAACATTCGGTGGTGGCACAGACGGGTGACGTCTCTCATATCAGTGAGATGTTACACAGAAAAAAATATGAAATGAAAATATTCACGAATTCAAACAAAAAATTCATTGAAAATCCTGTGATAAAACAATTTGTCAACTTAAAGAAAATATTCGTATACTGTTTATCAAAAATATCTTTGATGAAGAAAGTTTCATATATACAAAAAAAATTGTATGTCGTTCATTAAAAATATTTTTGAAATTAACAATAAATTTTTTCATCAACAATTATCAAATTTCGTTTTTTACCATATTTATGAAAATTTTTATTAAATATTGAAACGAAATTTAATAAAATAGATCGAAAAATATTATAATTTTTAAAATTTTGTTTAATATTTGGTAAATTGCTTATCATATTTACGAAAAAATTTATGTAATATTAAAAGAAATTTTATAAATTAGATAACCAAAGTACAAATCATAAAAAATATAAAATTGTTTGTCAATTCAATTTATCAAATTTCTTTCAACATTTGATAACATTTTTCGTAAATATGCTAAAAATGTATCAAATATTAAAACGAAATTTGATAAATGGGATCAACAAAAAATTCATTAAAAATATCCAAATATTTGATGAATTGTTTTGTTGATACATTTCATCAAACTTTGTTTCAATATTTGACAAATTTTTTAGCATATTAACGAAAAGCTTCATTGAAAAGTGATGAAATTCTTGTACAAATATTTTCATTGACATTTTTTGGTTGTCTTTTTTTTCTGTGTAACGTTATAATTTATAGACTCAAGGACAAGTAACTGTTTAAAGCTGCCCCCGAACTGCTAATGCTTTGCTTGTACATGATTTAGAGAGTACTTACTCTCTCATGGGTAAAGACTCCGTTTTTAAATGATGAAAGCGGCAGATGAAAGATATTATTAATGTTCTTACTTATTTCCCTTAACATTCACATTCCACGAAGGATCAGAAGGAAAGGAACTTCTCTGAAATCAGTGAGCTGTGCGCAATATATAATTCTTTATACTCACTGGCCGGGACCTAAATCAGCCTAAGAGTGCAATGCTATAAACTGATATTCGGTCCATATCGGTCAATTATGCATAGACCATTTGCAATCTATGCCAAGCTCACAGAAATAACCTCATCCTATCCTTGCTTCAATATCCAAACTGTATTCCATGGTAAATATTAGTTACAGACACCTTCGTGAGTTCAAACCTCTGACATCTCTTTCTATTCCATTATATTCCGCATAACGCTGATCTCTGTGAAAGTACTCTTCATATAACAGAACAAAGAATGAATACCAAAAAGATGAGATAAATAATATTTTGTTTTTTTTTTTTTGTTTTTTTGAATTAAAATAGAAATCAAGAAGGACGACAATTTAAACTATTCAAACATCTATCACAAGACTTTCATCACATTGCATGAAATCTCATTAAAAATATCCTTCCGGCTGCAAACGCCATAAATCTGCAGCAAGACAACAGCAACGGATTTTCAACTAGTATAGGAAAACTGAAAGAAAGACAAAGAAAGTTGAACGAAAACAAAGTGGAGATGAGCCCACTGATGCTGGACTTTGTATGCGTGTATCTGTGTTAGGGGAAATATCACAAAAACACTCTGACCAGTTTCCTGCATATTTTTTCGTCTTTGCTCAAATCCCCACCAAGGAATGAAGGCGCACACACCCACACAAACACACACACAAAGCTGAGAAGATAGCAAAAACAAGGAGAATGTAAAAAAAAAAATACCACAAGTATCCCACAAACGTGTCCGACATACACTTGGGTCACCGTGTAGATTGTGCCGTAAAATTCCATTTAAAAAGCAATTATTTTGCGTTTATTCAATACAACACCCATACGGCATCTGTGGCAGTAGTTCTGGCCCAGAATATCTATCACCGACTGGGGAAGCGGCGAGTGAGTCACACAAGTGGCGGGTGGGGAGAAAACAACTGAGAGGCGAAAGAAATAACAAGCAACGATGGGAATGAAACGCACCTAAACGTTGATGGACTATGGAGAGAAGGTGACAACAGCCAGAGCTGAGGAGAAGCAGCACAGCACAGTAAAACAGCAAACCTCCTGAGGCCAATGTTCGCTCGTCAATGGGGCCCGGACGACGGTAAGTTAGACCAACGCACAATGCGGGTGATTTACGTTTTTCAGTTCCCTTAATATTTTCCAACACCCACAAGTTGAAAACAAAAGCAAATCCTGTGAAGAAGACCGGGCAACGAGAACTCAACGAGATATCACAAGTGTTTGTTTTGGTTTGCCGAGCTCTTTGCTGCCGCCGGTTCGGATGCGGATATCGTTGTTGCCGGTGGACAGACGAGATAACGCTGCTGCTGCCGCTGCTGCAGTTTGTTGGCCACCGTGGTGATGGTTGATCATAAAACATTTAGATTTTTTTTATGATGCTACGGCTTGTTCTTAATGGCTGAAGGAGACCTTTGTTAAATACATAAAAAAAAACAGAATTCTAGGTATTTATTTATGTTTTTATAGTGCCACCGAAAAATACTTGACTTATTATTGTTTTTATTTGCTTCTTGTATTTATTTTCCGCTCCTTCCTACTTCGTGGTGACTGCCTTCTCGTTAAGCGTTGCCGGTGGAGGTTATGGCGTTCCATTTTTTTTTTTTTTGCTACATCATCCTGTTGTATTCCTTGCAGTAATTTAAATGATTATTTTTTCTTCATCTTCTTCTGTATTCATTTAATTTTCTACCATAAGTGTCATAATAATTGAGGGATTTTCTGTTATCCGTCCTACATTGAGGCGGTGGGGGTTTCATGGCAATGCCGGAAAATGGGGCCAGTGACTTGGCGAGGAGGTATACAGAAAAAAATAGGTAACGTTTAATCTCTATGATTGGCTGCGGATGAGAGTGTGGGGACGAAAGGTGTGACTGGGTGTAGCAAATTGTTGTACCCTCACCCTATTCGACAGGATATGATGGTGCTTATTTTGGATATTTACTTATTTCCCTTAACATTCCATGAAGGGACAGCCGGGGAACTTCTGCCAAATCAGTGAGCTGTGCACGATATAATTTGTATAAGCGGGACCTACATGTCAAGCTTTTCCTAGAGAAGTTTTTACATGGCTCTTACTCGTAAAGTCGCCAGGATTTACTAGGTGCAATCAGCCACTGAAATAAGTATTGGTGGTCGTACCAGGTTGTGAAACTGATAGTTGTACGCCCTACCCACCACACTATGGCCGTCCCCATCTAGAAACGGTGGAGCCCACATAAACCTGATGATCCAGACAGTGTGTGGCCAAATCCGTTCAATGGCTTTCGAAGATGTTTATCCGCATATCTGTCAGTTCCCTTAAACAAAGCGACAAGTCGGCATGAAGTTGTCACACTGACTTAAAATTGACTGAAATAAAACGAATAAACTGTCTGTGTAATAAAGGAATGTAACTACTATGTTTTCTTTACACAGGTGAGAGATGTGGGCGCTTACTAGTTTGGTATTCCAGTAAATACCCGCAAATTCAAACCTAAGCCTTCCATTATCTACTTACGGTTGAAATTTTATTTCAGGGTGGTAACGTTTTTACATTTTTTCCATTTATTTTATCGATTTTCTGAAATGGAAAATCTTTTGGAAATATTGTGTGTTACATGGAGATGAATCGATGCAAAACCAACGAAGATGTAGCAGTTTAAGCCACCCTTCATGCATGACTCCCTTTAAGGGATGAGGCTTAAACAAGACTTAATGAAAAAATTGCCCGTACAAATATCGGATTGTATATAAGAAAGTGAAAGAATAGTAGTATTCCATTAAGTCAAACCACTCTCTGCTTTTGATTGTATACCCATATAGCAGCACAAGGCCAGGACAATGGCAAAGGACCCTGATGTCACATCTCTCGGCAATCCATGCTCAAGACTACCTAAAATTAGACCTAGGTCTATTGTTTTTATTTGTCATGGATTATTTTGAGTTCTGAACAAATACTTTCTAATTTTTGTTACTCCTTATAGACCGGTTTTGTCCTTTGACTATTCCACATCTTAGTACAGAGAATTTTGTCCTGTAACCAATCGAATCTAGCAAACCCAGAAGACAGGGTTTAATAAATAATACAATATTAGAAACTTACCATCGATAGCTGATATAGTTGATATTCAGTGAGCTGTGGCACAAATTCAATCTGTAAAAAAAGAAGAAAACATGGTTCATATAAATTTTTATAATATTAATAATAATAATAAATAACGGTAATTAATAAAAATAAATTCAAAATATTAATAATAACCGACTACTCATTAAAAATATTTTTTTAATTTTTATTTTTGTTTTTTTAAAATACTAAAGGTATATATTGTTATTTTAACATTTCAATTTATTTATTATTAATGTAAATACTTAACAAAATAGATTTAAAATATGACTAATAAACGATTTATTATTAATTAATACAATAAATTTAAAATATTAATAATAACCGACTTAGTGATAATTCGATATTTGGAAAAATATTCAGATTTATATAAAACCTATTAAAAAAAAATTAAAATAATAATAAATTAAGTTTATAGAAAATAAATTTAAAATATTACTAATAACCGACTTACATTTAAAATATATATAATAACCGATCTAGAGCTTGAACAATCACTCATTAAAATAAGTAAGTCAGGTCGGAAAAAGTAATCAAAACTATTCTCTATTTTGCAAAAGGTTATATAGGATCCGAATAGTTCTCCAAACATCTGACTCTGCATAGCGAGTTTCAGCCCTAAAGAAAAAGAATCTGAATAACAAAACAAAAATACATCGCACAAAATCGGCAAAACAAAATTTCGGACAAAGAATAAAAGTTCAAATCATCGTAATGAGAATTACAGAAAAATTTTCCATGAAACTCTTTTCTTTTCTTAAAATTAAGTGTTGAGGCTTTGCTTTAATAAATGTTTAATTTGGGCAGCTGCCCGAAGCATTTGGCCCCATTTTTTTTTTTAAATACCATGGGTTTTCTCAAAACTGTGAGCCGGGCACGATATAAATTCTATACTCACTGACCAGGACCCACTGTGTTTAAAGCCAGCTCCTAATGGCTAATCTTTGGCAACAGAATTTGTACATGACTCAGAAATTACTCTTTTAAAAACGCCGGCTCTGCCAAGCTGATCATGTTTGGGATTGATGACAGAGTCAAGTGTGCAACATCGTATCCCTAATGCTACATGTGGTATGTGAGATGACTGATGACCAGAACCAGGCTAAGTGGACACACACATTGATTTAAAATATACACATATAAATAATCTATGTTTAGTTACATAGTTGTAAGTGAATTCCATAACATCAAGATATTGGCCACTTCCACACAGCGTGACCTTAGCTGGCAGTTTACTTTATGACCCCCACATTTTTCAAATACGTAGAGTGTAAAACTTAACAACTTAATCCCCGAGCTCAAGAAGGACATCAGGTGAATAGAATTCTCTAACCAAATCATCAAATTAACTGTACAACCAGGTGTTGAGTTATTATCTTCAACACATGTATGTGTGTATGTATATATTTTTTTTAAAGTAAATTAAATCGATTAGAGTGTGGTCAAAAAAATAAATCCATCATTGTGGTGGCCGCAGATGATCATACTCAACCGCAGAAAAATATTTATGATATCCATCTCCTTGTAATGGGAAAGTGGGCCATAATTATTTGTTGTCTTTCCATTGACAGCTCGCCAGTGCCACACTATTTATCACAGCGATTATTGTAATAGCCGGTTGGTGCGATGTGGGTTGGGGGTTGTTGGCCTGGTGATGGTTGTTGGGCCAGTGGTGTGGCAGGCATTGGATTTGTTTTACTGCCGGGGCTAGGGGAATTCAAAAATATGCTTCTTCTTGGCTATGTGTAAGAGATAATCATAAATTATCCTTTTTGTATGGCAGAACTGTCTGAACATTCAAGTCCTTGCCACATCTCATCTTTAGCACTTCTTTGAATTTTGCCATCATCCACATTACGTCTGTGGGTGTGTTTGTTTAACTCTGGAAAAATGTATGGGTGTGTGTTTGTGTGTGTATTCTTTACAAATTATTATGAATGTTTGTCTAAAACACGATCTAACATGAATTTCAATTTTCTATTTTCATTTCCCGTAGGCCTTAACATGCCTCGTAACATGATTTTTTTTTTCTGCTTTTTTTTGTTTTCTGCCTACTTTGTCGTTCTCCAGAGTTGTTGGTGTTTCCTCTTTGTTGTCGTTGTTGTTTGTTATCAATGTTCTCTGTTGGCATTCCATGTGCTGTACGGCCGTTGAAGTCGTCTCCCCTGATGGCAATATGTCTGTGTATGTGTATGTGTTGGTGGTACAACATTGTGGTGGTGATTGTTTGTCGAGATAGACATTGAAATTATTTGATGAGAAAGTCATTTACTTGTTGGCTTCTTGCCAACTTGGTCATCATCGTCATCATGTTGCTTCGAAATGGAATCGCTCGACAACAACAAGAACAACATCACCAAAATCATTTCACCACCAAACAACAAAACCCACAACGACAAGAACAACAGTGGCAGTAGCATCAGCAGCACTTATTACAAATTAAGTGTAAATATTTGCATAAATATGGAGATGGTATTTGTTTTCAATTAGGTCAAAGGAATAACAAAGCCACATATTTTTTTTTTTCGCATAGATAGTTGGAAATTGATTCCGAAAATATGGGTTACCACACTCAGGGGATGATGTATTGTTGATAGGTGTTGATTAAAAGCGGTATTGTAAATGTATCTTTTTAAGGCACAGTATAATTGCGTTGCATTGACCGACATCTTATTTGCAGATCCTTGACTAGTGACATCATCCCGCACTGGTAAGAAATACATCTTTCATATAAATCATAATTTATAAAAATCCAATAAAAATTTTGAAAATCTGTCAATTGTACCGCAAATTCAGTAGCAGTCCCACAAATTCATAAAGAGCGTACTGTTACGTTTCCAACATGGTCTATTTTTTGATAATCAGACGAAAATTGCCTGAGAATTGGCCAAATTGGACACTCACTTCGGATTCAGGAGATCATTTTACATAATGATCAGTTGGTTTAGTCAAAAAGAAGGATTTCGTTGTAGAACAGTGTAATCTTTTAAAAGTAAATCGCAGGTATTGATTTATCGATCCAAATAAAAAACAAGTGGACAAATAGTTAGTTCGGCCGGGCCGAATCTTATATACCCTCCATCATGGATTCGTTGTATTTCGATACCCAATGTCCATGTTTGTCAGGGGTCGGTTTTTGGGCCGCTCGTGACCCGATAGTCCCAGAAACCGGATCAAAAAATTTAGGCAAATCATGAAAATAAAGGCATATTTTTGGGTTCGTGAGTAAATTTCGTTGCACTTCGATACCCATATGCGCATGTTTATCATGGGCCCTTTTTTGGGCCCCAAGGGTCCACGGAACCCATGAGCACGCCCATTTTTGGGATTTTTTTCCCCATCTATAAATTATATAAACTTAGAACAGATGTAGTGAAAAAAAATATTTGAAAAATTTGATTATGGCCGGGATATATTTAGTCCCATAAAGGGGAACTTTTTCCCCTTTTTTCCGATATTGCCCATTCTCGAACTTAACCTGCTTATGGGCAAAAAAATCTTCCTACAAAATTTCAGCTTCTTAGCGTTGGTCGTTCGCACTCTATCGTGATTTCAACAGACAACAGACGGACAGACGGACGGACGGACATCGCTAGAATGTCTTAGAATGTTACACTGACCGATAATATATATACTTTATAGGGTCGCAGATCACTCTTTCGAGGTGTTGCAAACGGAATGACAAACTTAGTATATACTCCATCCTATGATGGAGTGTATACAAAAAGGGTTTTCCAACAAGAGGTGTTATTTTGAATCACCCGGTATTTCGGTAGCTGTCACTTTTGAAGCTTTTATTCGTTGACATTTGACAAGTAGAAACAACGCCATTACTAAAAATGGAACAATACACGCTTCAAGAACTCATTGTAATTATTAAAATTCAATACAAAAATGGTGAAAATCTTGCGGTTACAATTCGCAAAACTAATACATTTTTGGGTCGTAGTGAAGCACCTTGTCGGGCCGCAATACAGAAATTGGTTAACACAATTGGCCACCGAAATCTTGTGATTTAACACCTTGCGACTTCTTTCTTTGGGGCCAGGTGAAAGATAAGGTCTACGCCAACAGCCCAGCATCGAGTCAAGACCTCAAAAATAGAATTCGTGAGGCTATCGAGGACATAGGGCAGCGACTTTGCGATTTGGTTATGAAAAATGTCATGAAAAGGATATGGTCCTGTAAGCGTGGTCGTGATGGCCATTTGGCTGAAGTTGTTTTTCATTATTACCGGCATACCCTCCTCTTTATTGTGAAATAAACATCCGATCATTTATCTTTTAAAATGTCTTTTTTCTTTGAATACCAAAATATCACCTCTTGTTGGGGAACCCTGTAGCTCATGTCATGAACCTTTAAAGTCATTGATAGTGACATGTTGTGCCATTTTTACGAACCCACATATTTGTCACTTGTAATGACAGCCATCGTGTGACCATTATCACTTGGCATTATCCGCCTGGTCCAAATCCATAACAAACGGTAAGTTTATTCGGATACAGTGGAATTTCATCATACTGACGGGATTTTTTCTCTTTCCAAATGCGGGAATTTTCCCTTATTTGTATTATCACAAAATTAATCCAACTTTATATTCCGCAAAGAACATCAAAACTGTTTGTCAGAGGCCTGTTTGTTACCTTTTAAATCACGACTATTTCAAGAATATCTTCTAAGCCTTTTAAAGCTTACCAAGCAAAGGCATTTCGGGAGCGGAATTAAAATATTAGATTCCGGTCTTGTACACAGCTCACTGATTTAATGGAAGTCTCCGGTCTGTTCCATTATGGAATATTGATGTAAATATGTATACACATACTTATTTCTGTCGTACCGGGACTGTACGACAAACAACCCAACCGCTTTCATTTCTGAAAACATCATCGCTACGGCAACTGGCAACTACGATTACGGCCTCTTAAATAATTTCGTTTATTAATACATTTCGGTAAATTCTAATGTTGCCTTTTCCCCTGTTTTTAAAATACAACAACCTAAAACTTTTTCAAATCTAATCCCTTTTTGTAGTTAACAACAAGAAGAAGACCATCAGCACAAAGGCGCTCAGAGAAATACCAGCTCCCCTTGGCTGTTGGTACTTGTGGAATTTTTGAAATGGTATTAAATGTTCATAAACTCAAGTATTTTTCTAATAAATTAAATTTAGAAAATTTTCCATTTCATTTAGCTAAACTCACATTTTCATTATGACGATGACGCTGCCGATGCCGATGAATGAATTCAGTTAAACCAAACCAAAATATTTTAATGCTCAGATGTTAGCCACTTTTTGTTGTTGTTGTTGTTGAGTTCTACATCCCCTCAACCGCACTCCTTTTCCAGCTTCATCTACGCTTTTGTACGAAAATAAACACAAAAATCATTTTCTTCCACACAATGTCTGTTACAACTGGTGTTTACCTGTTGGCATTTACGAACTCATTCCATCCGAATTGTTTCGTCCCGCCCCTCACCCCTTTTTCGGGTTTGGATAATTTCTTAAGGTATTGTTGGCGGTTAAATGGTTTGGTTGCCTGCTTTGCGAGTCATTTATCATCTTGTATCCAGGCACTAACAGCGATGCCAGACCTCGTCATCGTATCCGAACAATAATGAATGTTACGTTTCTTTCATTCTTTGCGGAATTTAATGAAAACTTTCATTTCAATGTTAAATAAAGTTTAAATAAAAGTGTAAGATATACGAGTACAACAAATAATTTCGATGCGTAATGGAAAATGTTTTCCTTTGATTGAAAGGCAGACGGGAATGACAAAGGAGTTATTGTTTATGGTGTATGAGTTACAGTTCACTCGTTTGAATGTAATATTAATCATACGCCCTAGTTTATGGGGCATAGTAATTGCGACAAGAATATTCCTAAAAACTAAAGACGACACCTATCTTTAAAACTCAAATCCTTTGGATAAAGAGACACAGAGGGCTAGTTGGCACAGGGATATCTCGAATGCAATCGGATTTTGTGATGAAGCAGAATGGACAGTTTCTGGGCGGGTCAGTTTATTCCCCTAAAATCGAATTACGGCAAAAGGGTTTTGCGCGGTTTCTATCTTGAAGGCTCTAGAAAGGGCAGACTCCTTCCAATAGAGATGTAGGGAATTGACTTAGCCGAGATGTAAGGAAATGACTTTTGAAGAAAATTAAAACTTATCTGCCCATTAAAACCTTCAGATCTGAATTCTTTTAATACTCATAGGAGTGTAAAGGCATTTCATCTCTTCTATCTTCTCGGGTATCACCATGGGTATCACACAGTATACCTAACCTAATATTATAGAAAACATTTGTTTTGCAATATGCCAAACATACTATGTTTCCTCACAAAAATACAAATGTTTGTGTCTGCCTCCAAACATATATATAATTGCATGTAAACATATTTCTGTAATCCGTGTAATTATGTTAAAAAATAATTATTCGACAGTAGGGTTGAGTGATATTATTTACATAACTTCACCAAATTCCGATTCCGAAGACCACATTAAAATCCACATGGCACCAAAAGTGTTATTGGGTGACTGTGAGAAGAAAACTAACACAGCTATGAGCTGGAGTCTTACCAGTTTTCTAGCCCTTGATCAGGTATATTCACTTAGAGGATATCATGTAATATCAAGAACAAGTCAGTAGTTACAGAGTACAGAGACCGGCCAACAGGAACTTTGGCTCACCTTTATTGAAAGCCGATAACCGAGCAGAAATTTCTCTGACTCTCTTATAAAAATGTATTGTATTGCGTCTGTAATACCAAATTGGATTGGATTACTCACACATACGGCTCATTGAGTGAGATGTTGAAGGGGAATATTTAAATTTAGTTAACCCACTCAATCCATAATAAAATGTGGGAAGAATATTTTTGTTCTACAAATAATCAGTCTACATTTAATTTTACTTCCTCTTATACAAACCTTCCTAAATTATAACACAAGGCCCACAAGCCGTGCCAGTTGCTGTCCATTCTGGCTATTGACTATTACAAAAGATGATATGAGAAGTTTCAGCAACAAACGGCGAAACAACAAAAAAGAAATGATGGACGACGATTTTTCACTTTTTTCTTTTGTTTCGATCCAACAAAACAAAAAAGTGAAGTTGGGAAATTGGATTTTCTTTAGATATATCTAAGTACATGTATACAATGTGTTCTTTATTGCTGTTACCTACCGTTGTATGGCCAACAATCTGCGTTCGTTCATTCAAAATTGACAGATATAAATTTGCTTGATGAAGGTAAAACAACCATTAACGAAATAAAACGAAATTGATGATGTTCCACGTATCCATATCGGCCTAATTCCAAATGGCGCTGGTGTTTTATGTTCGTTTTCTTCGTATTCTTGGGTTTTTCCTCCATTAAAAAATACAACAGAACTCTCACACACACACACTAACACATGCCAGACACATACAAATTACACGGTTCATTTCCGGTTCGTCCTCAATTAACAGGCAAAGTAAAACTGGTTTGTTATGGGCACAGGGCCATGAATGTAGCAGAATATTGTGGCCTAATTGAAGGGGGGTTGTACACAATCACCACAAACTCTAATCTAACATAACATAGCTTTTAACAATTCAAGGAGTTTTTTTGAATAAAGACGAATTCAGTCCATTTACTATGTTAAAATATAGAAGTCAATGCAATGGTTAGTTGGTTTAAAATATGACTTGCCTTGGATGTTAGAGAGCCATAGTTGAACTGTACTTCAAAAATATTGAACTAGTAGACTCCAAATATCCCATTGGGCTTTCAAGACAAGAGTATTGTTCAGTTTACAAAGTATCGCTATTAATAGTTTATTAAATTAGACACATTGGACATGGAATACAATTGGGTTTTCTTCTGCCATGTTTTAAACTAAACCGCTATTAGTAGTAACCGCTATTAAATACTTATAAATGTCGACAATGTCTGGCAGTAATGTTAGACACCCATAGTTGGACTCCATTTTAAATGTTTTGGATCTTACTTATTTCCCTTAACATTTCCAGAAAAACAGAAGGGGTACCTCATTCGTATTAGTGAGCTGTGTACGATATAATTTGTATACTCGCTGTTTAAAGCCGGTTCCGAACGGCTATGGGTTTTCTAGAGAAGTTTTACATGGACTTATAGCTGACTCTCTTACTCGTAGAGGTGGATGTAGCCGCTGAAAAATGTCTGATGGTCTTACCAAATGATGATGTGTCTGGTAATAATATCCAATAATGGAAGAGTGTTTCCGATAATAAATGAGCACATTAGGTCTAGAGGATTTTTTTTTATTAATTTAGAAATACTTTATTGTTTTCCGACTTCCCGTCAGTGAAAACACTTCACCTCCTAGCGATTTCAGAGCATAGCATGCATTTTAGCTCTACAATGCAAAGATCAGCTAAATTCCTAATGGGAGTTTGTGTCGCCTGTTCAACAGACCGTTTGCCAATGAACGGATGAGAGTCCCTGTATCCCGGCTGCATGTCGCAGCCATAGAACAACAATATGAACCCCAAGTTTTGCCGATGCTAAATGGATATAATAGAATGGATATTAGACCGGTCGTTATTTTCCAAAAAAGTGTCTGATTTTGAAGTGCCGGGCAGATTTTATTTCCTTTTGGTCTAAAACCATTAAATTTAAAATTTGAGGCTGATCGGATAATATTTAGTGGCCGGCGCGGCTCTTTTGTGCACTTAATTTGAAGAATATTGGGTAAATATAAATTTTTTCCATATATTTCATGTATTTAAATTTTTGGTTGATGGGCGCGGCCACTAAATATTATCCGATCAGCCCCAAATTTTAAATTTAATGGTTTTAGACCAAAAGGAAACAGAATCTGCCCGGCACTTCAAAATTTATTTTTAACGACCGGTCTAATGGATATCCAATACCATCCCCTGGAACCGCTCTCCTCTGTACAAGGTCCAGGAGCTGCCAAGATGTCTTTGGAGCACCTGCCCACATATGACAGTTATATGTAAATATTTACCAGATCAGATGGACTGAAGTATATCTTGCATCGCTTCAAAAAGTCTCAACACTTGAATGCCTCCTTCGTATCTTCAAGGCCAGAACATCGGGAGTGCTTAATTCGTCGATATCAACAGCACCCACAGAGATTGACAAGAATGTTAGTGATAAACAGCACTGAGTCTTACGCAGGACGGTGGAGTCGACTTCGTCTTTAGCTGTTCAATAACAAAATTTTGAGAATTGTATTTCCGTGCCTAATCCTATACTGAGGTGCGTTTGAATCTTGACCCTCTAACCCCCAAATTTTTTAAATCTATAAACGAATGTGCCTAAAGGAAGAGACGCTCTTCTGGGTTAGAGAGAAGATAACATAGTACGTATAATCGAAATAACTTGTTTTTAATACATTTTATTTCTTTTATGGGAAATGTAAGTAAGTAAAAGTTAAAAAAATTGTTCAACTCCGACTCCACAGCCCTGGTCTTGCGTGCATGAAAATCTACTCTGTTAATTTCACCAAACATACAGGCTTCTCCGAAGACTTCATCTTTGAGAACTCAACAAGTCCCTAGTGGGAAACAGAACCAGATGACTCATTAGCAGATGATGGTTTTAAAATGTTGCAAACTATGAGCTTTCGACCCTAATCTCCTAAAAGTCCCAGTGGACCTATCCTTCCACCCTAGGTCCTGGAAACCCTCAGCTAAGTGAGTGGACAGTGGTGGTGTGGTAGGTAATGCGTGTGAAATCTAGTAAAATCATCAAAAAATGCTCCTTAATGCTGGCGACTTTACGAGTAAGAGAGTAATCTCGAAGCTATATAAAAATGTCTCTAGAAAGAACATCAGCCGTGCGGAGCCGGCGTTAAACAGTAGGTGTCCGACAATTAGTACACAAATTAGTTAGTGCACAAGTTTCCCATCTGTTGCTTAATGGAATGGACCTACGGATAAGTAGGTCCAAGTGAGATTTCACTTTACTCAGACCAGTACCGAAAGTTGATTAAAATTTTTTTTTTTCAAAAATTGCATTTTTATTTCTGTAACAGTCTTGGATTTTTTTTTTTTTTTTTCAAAAATATAACTGCTTCAAACCATGTTAATACCAAAGCTTTTCTCCGGGGTTTGTGTTGGGCCAAATAATCGAAACGTATGCCTAACAGGGTGTTAGTGTTTACTAGAGCTACTCTAAGAATAAATCCACGAATATCTTAACAATGCAAACGGTAATGGCAGCAAGTTAACGCGTTTTTAATGTGCCATTACAGATACTCCATTGCACCTTTTACACCACCCTCTACATCTATGCCACCATCCATTATGAATACCATTTACTTTTTATGTTGAAATGTTTTGCTCAATTCTACGCAAACTCTCGCAGATATTGACTGCATAAAAATCCCTGTCATTACTGAGATCATAAACTTAATGATTCCTGTTTTCGTGAAAAATCCTGGTCAACAATTTTCAACAAAAAACAAAACGAGTGTAGAAATAACCATAGAATTGTACTTACCCTGTTTGTATTGGCATAAGTTTTGCCAGTTTTTAGCATTTTTACGACTTGACAAGTGAAATGTGACAACAACAAAAAAAAACTGCTCTGACTTGGTCCTGTATTGTCGTTCCAGTTGAAGTTTCCGAACAACATTTCAGCAAATGTTGAGATCTGCAATAAAATGAGAGAGAAAATCCTTTTGTTAGCATAATGCGCCATTCAAAAGACAAAACAAATAAAAACAAACCAAACGAAAGTTTTTTTTTTTTATATATTTTTAACTACAAGGATCTGTGTGCGTGTGTGTGTGAGTGTCTGGGTGCGTACGGATTCGTCAGTGTAATTTCGTATGCAGTCATTCTAATGCTGTCAGCATCAATGATACTGCTGCAGCAGTTAAAGTTGCATGCCTCAAATACCATAACCCAAAAGTTATTTTTGTTATGGCAGCCATTTCTCTGTGGCTTATTGTCACTGTAAATGTCTGTCGATGTTTGCATTTCCTAAACCTGTCAACAACACCATCATCGTCGTCATCGGGTGGCCCAACTTAATAAAAAAATATTCGTTGTGACAACAGAAAATTGTATGTTGGGGTTTATTCTACACGCACACACACACACTCATGTAAGGACATTAAAGTTATGCTTGTACAAATTGTTACAGTTGCATTCATGTGAGTGTGTGCACCAACACACATATGTGTATTTATTCCTGTAAATAGGATAATAAATGCTAATGTTACTCCGATTTAAAATACCTATTTGCACAGACACACACATATACACACCAACTCACATGAATATTAAATAACAAAACTGGCTTAATTATGTTAATTATCCGTTGTTATTGTTGTCCGGATTTAACAGAGATAAACACGTTGCGAAGTTATTATCGAAGATGAACTCGCACGATAACATAATGTGAAGTCGGCGAGTATTATTGTGGTAATCACATATTTTTCAGCCGCCTATTGCGGGTACGAGAGTACTCTCTGAGCCATCATGAGAGATTCTCTAATTGTGGTTATTAGAAGTTCGCAACTGGCTGTATTTCATAGCTCCAGGTCAGTGAGAGAACATGCTAGACAGTAACGACGGGGAGAGTAATAACGAAAAAAAGCACGAACAAAATATACAAAAAAAAACAAAATATTTGTCTCTATAATTCCACCGATACCTTATATAAACTATATGAGAAAATTACAATCTATGGCCGATATTTAATATCTTTACCCCATTCCATCACCATCGTGATACGATCTAAACAGACAGCTGTACGTTTAACCAAATCGCCTGTTAACTCCTTCGTTACGTAGTTGCGTCCGAAACACATTCATATGATTAAAATGTCTAAAAAGCAAACTAATTTCCGAGTCTCACAACCGTCGTACATAGCATTTGAAATTATTGGCGAATTTGCACGTAGCTAATAAGTGAGTCATAAAATTTATGATCTATTAAAGTTCTACCATTCATACAGACTTCGCTTATAGGTTTTCCATATTTAATGACTTCTGCGTGTGTACATGAATGAGTTTCCACACACACATGCGCTCTCCCCGTCTTGCCTGGTCAGTTCCCCGGAACTACTTACTATTCGCATTTTAATGGCATCCCATTCACAATTTAAATGGCACGTGCACTGTTATGCAGCTCACCTCCCCCGTTTATGTTCAGTTTAATTTCGTTTATCATTTATTTGTTATTACTGCCTTAGCCATGTTTATAGTTTCTCATATGCAAAAGTTAAAGTCATAAATATCAACGGTGAACGATGGACGTTGCGAGGGACGGGTCGTGATGCCAAACAACATCAAAAATGAAAATCATAAAAACAATGCCATAGTCATGAGAACAACTAAAACTAACCAAACGTATGACGGAGAGAAGGGAAGGGACCGACGGCCGACGGAGAAGACGAAACGGAACAAGTTTGGCAAAGAAGTAATAACTGAATTTCGAAATTTATGATTTTTGGCAACAAACAACAAAACCGTTATCACAAAAACTTCAGAACAAAAAAGAAAAGAAAAAAACAAAAGTGCAAACAGATGTTGTCACTGTAAAACGATTTGAGCGGGAGCAATACTCATACACATCGTCCTTTGCTTCCTCCCACCTCAGGCCAGACACATGCACACAGCGAAATATGTCATTAGAGGAACACTAACCACAGTTCAAGTGTTTAGTGTTCGGTGTTCTGAGACCTCTCCAGTATTTCACCACAATTCTTTGTGATATGCCAAAAAATATGTTACCAAACCGAGAAAAACATCGTGCTGTTCCATCATCAGCCTCAGCAAATGGGCGGCCGGCTGACGGTCTCCCCCCCCCTTCGTAACTCCGGAACTGCAGTAATAGTGGAAAAGTGTTTTGTAATTTAACAACATTTTATGACGAAACGAAAAACTTGAACAGAACTTGGCACATAACATCCATCGATCCGAGAAGAAGTAACAGGAGGACATACACAGACACAGCCACAGACATTCATCCCATACTCGAACATCATTGCAAGCATATTAATTTGGCAACCTTCCGTGTGGAAATAGAAAAAGCAAGATCCTGTCACATGTGGGTTGCAAGCAAATTTCAAATTTCATGCAAAAGAAAAAGAAAAATATGAACGAAAAAATAAAGCGGTTTTAATGAAACGCCAAACAGAAAAAACTGCCTTCAATTAATTGACCACAAAAAAATATTGAGGGCATCTTTGGCACACAGCTTTGCAGGAGATCCATTTAATGTAATTGTAAAAATCGCCATTGCCAGAGCACAGTGGGGGAAAGTGAAAAATGTTTTGTTAAAAAGTCTGCCAAAGCAGAGGACTCAAGTCGTTTTCTGACGCTTTAGTTCGAAAGCACACACTTGATGTCAGTAATACGCCTGGCATCATTTGACAGTTTTACAAAGGAGTTAAGACGAAAAATACTAGTCTTATGCTCGAAATTGAATAACAGAATGACTTTACATTATATAATCCATATGCAGGGTTCTCCAACCAGAGGTGCTATTTTGCTATTCAAAGAAAAATATATTTTTTTTGATATAACTGATCGGATGTTTATTTGATAATAAAGAGGAAGGTATGCCGTTAATAATGAAAACCAACATTAGTCAAATGGCCACCACGACCATGCTTACAGGACCATATCCTTTTCATGAAATGTTCATTAACCAAATTGCAAATACATATGTCCTCAATAGCCTCACGAATTCAATCTTGAATCGACGCTGGGCTGTTGGTATACACCAAGGGTGTCAAACTCGCGGCCCGCGGGCCGCATGCGGCCCGCATTGTATGTCTTTGCGGCCCACTCGGTATAATAGAACACAAAATAAACGAAAATTTAAATTTAAAATAAATCTATGTATATATAATTTACTATACAATTTAAAGTATTTTATTTTTTTGTGGCCCAAATAATATTTTACATTTTTTATTTGGCCCTCGTTAGGCTTTGAGTTTGACATGCATGGTATACACCATATCTTTCACGTGGCCCCAAAGAAAGAAGTCGCAAGGTGTTAACTTACAAGATCTCGGTGGCCAATTGTGATCACCTCTTCGAGAGATAACACGGTCCGGAAACTTTTCCCATAAAAGAGCAATGGTTTCGTTGCTTGTGTGGCCGTAGAACCGTCATGTTGTAAGTAAACGTAGTCCAGATCAATATCATCCAACTCTGACCGTAAAAAATCATTAATCATCTCTCGATAGCGCAATCCATTCACCGTAACTGTTGATCCAACCTCGATTTCGAAAAAGTAAGGTCTAGTGACCCCGCCGGAATATAAACCGCACCAAACAGTCACACATTGAGGATTGAGAGGCTTCTCAACAATAACTTTTGAGTTTTCCGAGACCCAGATGCAACAATTTTGCTTGTTAAAGTAGCCACCGAGGTGGAAATGGGCCTCATTAGTCAAGATGATTTTTCGATGGAATTCCGGATCATTTTCGTGCATTTCAAGGACTCAATCAGCAAAGACACGACGTGGTTGATGATCGGCCGGCTTGAGTTCATGTGTTAACTGAACTTTATAAGGCTTAAGACCCAAGTCTCTATGCAAAATTCGGTGTAATGACGTTTGTGGAATACCCAATTCCAAAGAACGACGAGGACTGGACAAACCTGTGTTTTCTGCAACACTTTGGGCTACAGCAGCAATACTCTGTTGTTCTTGCGCAACGTGCACGGGTTTTATTCTTCACATCACTAACTTGTCCCAACTGCTCGAATTTGTCCACCATTTTCTGTATTGCGATCCGACAAGGTGCTTCACGACGACCCAAAAATGCTTTGGTTTTGCGAATTGTCACTGCAAGATTTTCACCATTTTTGTAGTGAATTTTAATAATTTCAATGCGTTGTTGAAACGTGTATCGTTCCATTTTTAGTAATGGCGTAGTTTCTACTTGTCAAATGTCAAAGAGTAAAAGCTCCAAAAGTGACAGCTACCGAAATACCAATAACAAAATGGAAAATATTTGGTCGGACGATTACGACATTGTTAATCTGTGGACTAAAGTTTGAAAAGATCCAGTAGCCGAATGCTTCTAAAGATCTAGGAACTGGATACTTTAAAATAAGCCAGGTTCCTGGTACGTTGAAAAGATAATCGGATTCTTGAAACGATGTTAGGAACCGGATACTTTGAAATGATCCAATACCCGTACACTGAAATCGGATACCAAAGACCATACGGAGGGCAGACATCCCAAGTCGCTTGCTGAACCTTTCCAAGAGGGTATTTTAAATATGGCCATGTCAACAACTGACATCTACAGTGTGTAGCCGAACTAGATGTCAAAAAACAACTTGGGACGTCTGGTCTCTGGCCCAAGAAAAATGACAACTAAAACTTTCTTGTCCACGTATCTAAGTATACAAAATCACTATTTTCTACATTCATGGTATGTGTCGATTTGAGGAACTGCCCCAATAAAATTGTTTACTTCACCGCCAGTGAATTCCAGTTTATGCATTTCTGCTTTCTACACGTATCAGAATCCGAACGGCTTTATTTAGACTGCGTTGAAAAACCTTATTTCTTTCGGTATTTTAATTCGATCGACGACAAATCAAAACAAAATTGCAGCTACCACAGTCTTATAATCACATTTTAGTGTCTTTCTATCCACTGTGCGTCATTGGAACTACATTGAGACATTGCTGTTATGACATTCTAAAGAAAATCCACAAATGTACTAATGTGCTGCAGCAAGTGATAAACCACCTGCACACACACGCACTACTTTCAAAATCCTCTGTGGTAATGTGTATGTCAAAATGCACCAACAACATCCGGTAAAAGATCCTTAGCAAAAAAAAAAAATATTGGCTGCAGAAAGCAAACATCATGGCCAATAAGACATTTTCACTACACCAACAAACCAACATTCAAACACATTTATCGAGAAACAGAAAAAAAATCAATGTAATCTGCTTTGGACAGTCATTGCTACTCCACAAAGCTCTTAGTGTCAGACCGGGTGTCTTTGAGATTCTGTTGAGAATTTTCAGTATTAAAAATTAATTCGTATCAGAAATTACGCTACATGAGATCCTAGCAATGCATCAATGGCCAATACATTGAAAAGGTGCAACAGCTGCAGTATAGGGAGACAGAGACTCCGTTGGAATGGTGAGGGGGAGTCATTTATATACAGTGGATTCCCGTTTTAATGCACAATTGATTGTCGGTTCAATTCGTTAAATCGTCAAATTCGTTAAATCGAATAGTGCATTTTGTTTTATTTTTATTAATATAAAAACTAATAAGAATAATTCATATCTCATAATTAACAAAAAGATATTTGCCAAAAAAAGTACTGGCAAATGTTTTTTTTCCAAAAATTCTCTTAATGTAGTTTGGAAATCTTTTCCTCTCCCTTTCTTCGACAGGGAAATTAATAATTAATTTCTGAACTTGTTCGTTAAATCGGGTCCTAAAATAACTTTTTGTTCGTTATACACCGTACCTAGAGTAAAATTGTGACTGTTCGTTAAATCGGGAAACCACTGTATATACATATACCACACAGCATTTTTCTGCGAACTATTTTATTATTTAAATGAAATTACAAAATTTGCCATATTGACTTGCAAATCTGGCAATCTGCCACTGGACACAGAGAAGCTGACTGTTGCAGTCAAGTGTGCAAATTTCATTAGTATTTAATATCCCTTATGTGGGTTTTCCAAATTCCGAGAAACTCACAATTGATGTTTCCAGCTAAAATCACATGAATATGCTCCAACTAAGGTTACTATGATAAATAAAAGTACATATGATGGAACATAAAAAGTAAGTCTAATAAAACTGAAATGGAGAGCATTTTTCTTGCATTATAACATTTTGCTGATTTCTACTGAGCGCTTAGTCCAGCGATTTTAAATCCCCTCCACCAAGCAAAACCATATCAATGCTATGTTCTTATCAATTGCATTACCTTAAACATTTCTGGCACCAATTACAGTTTTTTTTGCTTTAACGTCATCAGTGAGCTTAGTCCACAAATTATTCATCCACAATTAGTTTAGACTTTTTAATCGTTGTGCCAATTATCTGCAATATGTTTCTCTCAAATCAGTGAACTGTGAACAAATACACCCTCCGCGATACCTATTTTTTAACGGCGGCCTCAATGTCTTCAGCGAAGTTATACATTTCTTGGAGATTACTCGCTTAGCCGTAAACTCTTCGGTACTTATGCGTTGGCAAATGTTTGATCTTCTAACCAGGATATGAACCTCGGATTGTAAGAGTCATAAAAAACTCAGTAAATATGGATTTTTGTTGTTTTATATTCATTCAGTGCGCTAACCATTTGAAATTCTCTGAAACTGAGTGTTGACTCATTACTTTTTGCATTCTTTGGATTCATATAAATGGGTCTATTAAAAAAAGACCAGACAGTATTATTACAGTAGTTCGTTAGCATCTCGAATTAATTTGCATTAAAAATTCACTAATGCAAATTAAAATTGTACCCTGATAGATGACAGTTTCTACATTTAGTAAACAGCTGTTTGTTAACTACTTTTTTGTGGCATTTACATCAATATAAAATGGATAGAGGTAAAAAAGTCCTATTAGCTGTTAGTGAAAAACCAGTATTTATTTGAAAGAATGCTGAAATTACTAAAACAATTGCAATAATTTTTCTTTCTTTAATTTTTTCCACACAATTGCGACCAATTTGACAACAGCCGTTGATTGTAAATACAGCGGTTGATTGTGATAGATTGTAACTGTGTTGCCATATGAAATTTAAATTCAGTTCGATTTTGTGCATTTTCATCAACGGTATTGCACATTAACATGGGATAATGCACAAGTTAATTTGAATTAAGTCTGCTAATGCAAATTAACGCTGTCGTCTATCGTGGCTACTAGATTCAATTATCAACCTGATGTTACTTGCAATCCTAGACAGTTAAATGGCGACAATGTCTGCAATGCAACCTCCAACTATCTTCACACTGACATAATAGTTGAATGGGAGTGGACCCCTTAGGAATAAATTCGCCCATCATACCCATGAGCAGTTATTTATTACGGATAAAAGAATAAACTGGGAATTTTACTTGGATGGTTCTGCACTATACCCAAGTATGGACTTTGGAATGCATTCTGGACAACTAAAACTGTCACAGAGGCTACTGGATAATTGTAGAGTCTTTAGTGAATTTAAAGTTGTAGACAATCGTTCCGTTAAAGCGAACTTCTGGTTAATGTATATAAAAGTGCAAGTTAAAATAAAAGTGAATTCCATTGTCTTAACCTTACGAAGTAGCCAGAAGACCATTTGTAGCCCTGGCTGAACGGCTAATGATAATGGATGATTTCTTCGGGGCTGGAAATGACAATAAGCTCGTTTTCTATGCTAGAGTGGGTAATATTAGCGATTACGAATGTCATGGCATCTGGGTAATATTTACAATAAGACACAGGGTGTAACAACGAACAATTTAGATGACATGAAGTGACTATTGTGAATGAAATAATCACAGAAAAACCCTAGCAACTGTTGAGTTTGTAATTTCGAAAGTAAATAAAGTCTTGTGGAAAGAATTACTTAATTGGTTGTAAAGTCTTAAAATGGAAATTTTTAACAAATTTTAAATAAAATTATATTTTTAAATAATATCTTTGTGATGCCCACTGTACACATTCAAATTCGTATCCATAAGTTGCCATATTGTTAACAATCTACAAATCAATAACTCTTTGAGTATCACACACACACACTGAAATAATTTTGTATAATCAGAAATTAAAATACTTCTGCATATTTCAATGGGTGATTTACATAACTTTTGAGTTTATTTGTGATCTATTTTACACAAAATAAAACTTCATCGAAATGTTATTTGCGTGTGTGCGTGAGTGTGTGTTTGTGGTCGGTAACTGAGAGTATCATCAGAAATTATAAAATTTAATTTGATTTCCATTCAACTAATTGGAACTCAATTATATTCTTTTTTTTTTTGTTTTGTTTTGCCTCGTAATGTTGTTATCTGAATAAAAACAGTATTTGTTTGCATTGACATTCGTGGGCCCCGCAAAAAGTTAAGTGACAGTGGTTTGTATACCGCTAGGAAAAAAAACTAGTAGTAGTGGAAAGATATCGGCGTAGCTCGGTGACACTGTATTCCTAAAACTGTTTATATGTTGTAGATGAATTCCATGAGGAGCTGCTGCGATGCCAGTAAATTGTACCCCACTAATGAATATCATAAATATTGCAACTTGTTTTTTCAAATAAAAAAAAAACATAATGAACATGAGTTTTGTCATTTTATGTTAACGATAAAAAAGAACTTGTACCACCCGGTGCCCGCAGCGGGCTGAACTATGAACATGTCCCCCTGTTGGATTAAAAGAAATACTACATATTCCCATGATACCTCTATGGTCATGTAAATGGCATAGCCCCAGTGGCATGGAACGATGATAAGCCTGAAAGTCTCTCGACATTGTGTATCACCCGATAGTCAGTCGTATGACTGAGAAGAAATGACAGTAAAGCAAAGGAACCGAAAAATGCCCCTAAAAGCACTGTACACTATTTGTATTACTTTTTGCAAAATGTATCAGTGACAAAAAATCCTGACCCTGGTCAGATGAAAATTTTACATACGTGGCGGCAGTTGGGATTTTCAGTGATATGGCTTCAAAATATATTTGGATTGACGGTTATTCAAGATTTTGCTCTAATTAAAGGTCCTTTGCAAATGCCGGTGATTGTTCCTACGAATCTAAATATGAATTTCTGTTCAAATTAGAAGTTGTCTCCAGCTAGGACCAGTTAAGAAACCCTGAATGCTCATGCTTGCACAAATTAAGTTGCCTTCATTTTCATATTTTACAGATATATATTAATATAATAAAACTTCCCACATCACCCACGTTCATATCCAATAGATACTCGTGTATCCGTATGTTTTGTGTGTAAGTGCGATTGTGTACATACATATATTTCGACTTTTTAGATCCTTCAAAGAGCATACGAAAACAATAATTTTGTGTTACTTTATTTTCTAATTAAATAAATGGCACAGAGAAAATAATAATCTTCTTTTACGTATTTTTGCTTTATGGCATTAAACTCTCCACGACTCATGCACATAATTTTCCACACTCTGTGAATGTGGGTGAGAATTCTTGAGCAGTCATGCTGTGAATAGATGTTTGTGTCTTACACACACTCTCACATACAACCACACAATAGCTTAAGTTAATTTTAGGAAACTTTTTTTTTTATTTTATTTTTGCTTACTCAACTAAATGATTTTGAATTTTGTCCGAATGTGCGAGGAAGTTTTGGTTGGTTGAAAGGGGGGGTTGAAAGGGGGTGAGGGTAGACAGACCAGAGAACTTTAATAACATTTGGCACGGATTGTTATTTTTATTGTTTCCTCCGATTTTGCGGTCTTCGAGAGTCTATTACACCTGAGGAATTATTAGTGATGCAAGTAATTGGATGCTGAGCATTTGGGAACAGTTATGTTTAGGTTCGTGGTATCTGTTGCCTGCACTCAATAAAATACACATTGTGGTCAAATTAATTCGATAAGTTTTGCTGGAAACTTGGTTGAATAATAATATGACGTGGGTTATATCGACTTATAACAGGGCGGTATGGCAAATGATGGGTTTAAAGCAAAAAAAAAAAAACTCAAAAATTCAATTGTTTTTTTTAATTTTTCAATTTCCAACGACTTTTTCTGATATCATTAAATATATCGTTCTGATGTGTATTAATCGGACTTAACCCTCTAACCGCCAAGACCGCTCTGAGTATGTCTTCATTAATAGTGTTTAATTTCGTAAATAATATATATTTGTTTGCAGTAAATTTGCAGTGTGCTTTAAATTCCTGAGTCAATGGGACCTTGTCAGCGAGTAATGCTGGTGCGTGAAACATGGAGTTGTTGAGATCGATAGCAAGGCAAAGTTCCAGGATTGAGTCACACCATGACAGACACATCCTCGTCAGTGCACATCGTACGTCGAAAGAGACCATGAGGCACGGTGCTGAAAACATATTTTTCCAAATTGATTTTGGAAATAAGTTGAAATTATTTCCCAACGTTTTTCAAGCGTAAAACGATTCATTTCGTTACACGGAGATATCGACTTTCTCTCAAGAGCTGTTACTGTCAAAATAACATATAAGTCAAAGAGGAACCACTCGGTATTTGGATATACTGTAACCCGGTTATTTATATGATCAGTGGGAGAAATATTTTGTTATTTTTCGTGTTAGAGAGAGAAATTCAATTAAGGCATGTGTTTCATTCATAAAAATTACTTTCACGACTGAACGAGACAGAATATCGTCATCATCGATTTTTTATTTTTCAATATTTTCTTAAACTACCATACATTTTTCTTAAACTAAACTAATCCTAAAGATTAGTTTAACGCGTAACATCTTGTGGAAAATTCTACTCGTTATCACCCTTTTCCTAAAAATAACCCGCCGTTCTATCCCACACACGCATGTTTTATTGTCTGCTTATCTTAAAAAACCCAAGATGTATTGAATGCATACAAATTACTGAATCTAGTACAGTTTTATACATTATTTGAATACATTCAATTACCGAATCCAGTACAGTTTTATACCTTCAACAAAAAGGGATAAAACACCATGTGAGGATTTACAAAAATCTGAACAACGCCAATTATTTTTGTTATTCTCTGAGTGTGAGAAAATAAAATGAGACATACAACTGCAGGTCAGTTCTACTACAGCACGAAGATATTGATAATTTGCCGAACCAACGACGAAACGCGTCTACCTATGGTTGGGTACAGTGTATCTTCGTTGACCCATCATTTCTCTCTATTTGACAAACAACAAACCCCTGATCATGTTAGTTTGCATTCGAGTACCCACATACTCTTAAAACAAAATGAATAATATTTCCAAAACATATGTTTGGAAATATCATTTTTATACAAAATTACCCGCTTTACTGTCTTCATGCTTAGTTACCTTTCTCGCATATTTGCCTCAATGTCTGAATGCCCGTTATTTTTGCTATTCGAATAATTACCCAATTGGCTGATGCTGCTTTTCATTATTAACGGCATACCTTTCTCTTTATTATGAAATAAACGATCGGATGTTTATTTATCTCAACAAATTTAATTTTTCTTTGAATACCAAAATAACACCTCCTGTTTTAAAATAACACCAATAGTCAATATCGTAACAGACCTTTCTTATGCAGTAAACTCCGCTTAATTACCTCGCTAATAATCCAAAGTTTTCTTGGGTAGTTATCCGGGTAGAGTAATTACACGAACAGCATTAGCCAAATGGCCACCACGATCACGCTTAGAGGAGCATATCCTTTTTATGAAATTGTCCATAGCCAAATCGACTGCCCTATGTACTCGATAGCCTCAAGAATAATATATTTGAGGTCTTAAATCGACGTGGCCACAAGGGAAGAAGTCGCAAGGTGTCAAATCACAAGATCTCGGTGGCCAATTGTGGTCACCACTTCGAGACATAACACGCTCCGGAAACTTTTTGGTTTTGCGAACTGTAACTGCAAGATTTTCACCATTTTGGTAGTGAATTTTAATAATTTCGTTGTTGAAGTATTTATCGTTCCATTTTTAGTAATGGCGTAGTTTCTACTTGTCAACTGTCAATGAATAAAAGCTTCAAAAGTGACAGCTACCGAAATAACACCTCTTGTTGGAGAACCCTGTTCTTTCGGTATTGAAAGTCAATTCTATTGAAAAATGGATACAACTTGTATCGATTTTAAAAATACTCTGCAAATATATTTTCCTTCTTTTAAAGTCCATCCATCTTATAAGTCCCACATTTAATAAATACAATTCTAACCTACTTTTGTTAATGCCAATAATTTGATTAACAGTGAGTGTGCATGACGAATAGTAAAAAATTGGCTCTGTACTTTAAATCCCCTTTCTATTGTTTGCCAATAGAAAAATGTTAGTACTTCGCAAGCCAAGGAAAACTGCACTTTTTGTTATGGTAGACAGTCCTTGTGCGACTGTAATCGAATTTATTGAATTAACTTTTCCATTGAAACGGATGTGCAAGTGTGTGTGTGTGTTTTTTTTTCTTCTTCTTTCAAACACAATTTTAACAAGTCTCTCTTCCAATTCCTCAGCAGTACATATAATATTCACATAATGAGGATATGGTTTTTTGTACTCCCCTACAATCAGAATATCCATAAATATGTATGATTGTTGATAGATATAGCAATCCAGGTACAATGAATACAATAGAATTTGCACGAAAATCTCCATTATATGGGCAACAACAAGCTATATATTCCTATACAGCCAGAAAGGACAGAATGCATATTCCTATGTACATATGTATGTACTAGTTCATTCATAACACACAACATCTAGATGGTAAGTAGAATTCATGAGATTTTTGTGAAAACGTTTTATGGTAATTCGAGTTCTTTACAAAATAAATATTCACAAAAAAATAACAAAATCAACCTCACCATGGCAACTTGTTTCTTTATTCTTTTTTTTTCTTTTATTAATAATAAATAAACAATTTAATTATATAATAAATATGTATGTATGTTTGTGTGTCTGTCTGTGTATTATATAATAAATAACTTGGCACGACATTATCGGATATGCTCCGCCATTGATTTACCGACATACGTACAGACCTTCCTATTCCAATTCACGAAACTTATTAAATATGACAAATGTATTGTGTGACAAATCATTGAAAACCGTAATGAATTCCGCTGAATTTATTGGCACATTTAATGAGATTTCACGATAATATTAACTACCATCGATTGGATGAAAGATATGACAATATGGATTTATGTAATTGTGATGATTATGTGCCTATTTCCTTATTACTAACGAGTATTAGGAATTTTGTAAACCGCCAATAGTTCTTTTGGAGTAAGAAAATTGGTGGGTAAATTAAAGCGAACATTTCGGTTAAAAGAAAAATAGATTTGCTACAAATCTGATTATCTATAACTTGAAATATAGCACAGGCTGACAACGAGGCCAGGGTGATTCCGCTGTCCTTCACATTCAACGTACTGTTAAATTATAATTCGTATTTTGAATTTTAATGTGAATTTCGGCAAATTCCCGAATTTCCTGGTATTAAATGGTTGGATTGTCTTTAAAATCGACTATGCCAAAATGGAAAGACTCTTCATTTACAAAACTTTTTACGGGGCATATATATTTTCTTGAACATATGTGTAATCACTAAACTGCGGACTTTACTAAAATAAAAGGCTTCGCATTGAACTTCTGGGTGTCAACGCAAGGACCGCTTCCTCCAGTTTTATATTGCCTTGGCCTAATGCTCAAAAAATACTCAGTAATGGAATTCGCATTGGAAATACTCTAATCTTTCTTACTGGTTTGACCAATTTCCCATTTTTTGGAGTGACTTTTGTTCGACCGAAATTTTCAACTTCAAAGAAAAAGTAAATTTTTTATAATCCCAAAATGAGTTGAGCAATATGTCTCAATTGTGGGGAACGGAGAATCCGCAACGAGATTCATAAATCAAAATATAAGTATTTGTGCAGAGTCTGCGTTACAACCAGCTTTGGGTCGTTTTTCTTCCAGGAAGATAAAACATTTCTTGGAAGAAGGTTGACAAGAAACAACCGCCCTTAAATTCGTGAAAAATATCAGCATGGGTACGGGTTTCAACAAAGTCGTTCTGCATGCCACACTGCAAACATAGCAGCTTCTGCGGAGAAAATATTTAGGTCAACAACTAGCCGACATTAAATACCCACAGAGTTCTCCAGACTTGTTTTTTTGTAAGGTTATTTGATATGCATATTTATTTATTTATACACGCTGAAAAATACTTCTTTTTTTAATGTTTACACACAAGTAAAACTCGTTTTTGCTCTTTGTAGCAAG